>CM060907.1:287008906-289576406 GCA_030737815.1 Allium fistulosum | reverse complement strand
TCCTTTTCTTAGGAAAACATACAAGAAAAAGAATATTGGTAACCCCACCACTGACTAATTCATTTTCATTTATGAATTTCATAGTAATAGAAAATACATGTCCTACCGAGACAGAATTTGTAACTTGCTGCCCTTTTGCCTAGCAGGCAATGATTGACCTCTGTGGAAAGATTGATTCATTCGGATCGACATGAGGGTCCAACTCCATTGCATTTCCAGAATCCATGTTGTATATTTGAAGCAGATGACCCCTTGCTTCACTCATGGTACAACCCTCTTCCCGCTGAGCCACCTTTCTCTACGGTCCATAGAGACAAAATGTAGGACTAGTGCCAATAGTTCATCACGGAGGAAGGGACCCACCGAGCCGAGATCACTAACTAATACTAATATAATAGAAAAGAACTATATTTTCTGTATACTTTCCCCGATTCTGTTGCTATCGTGGGCCTTACGCAATTGATGGGATCATATAGATATCCCTTCAACACAACATAGGTCATCGAAAGGATCTCGGACGACTCACTAAAGCACGAAAGCCAGGATCTTTCAAAAAATGGATTCCTATTTGAAAAGTGCATAACCTCATGGATAAGCTCAAACTAACCCGTCAATTTTGGATCCAATTCGAGATTTTCCTTGGGAGGTATCGGGAAGGAATTGGAATGTAATAATATCGATTCATACAGAAGAAAAGGTTCTCTATTGATTCAAACCAAATGATGTACCTATGGGATAGAGGAAGAGGAAGAACCCGAAGATTTCACATAGTACTTTTTTTTGATCGAAAAATCAATCTGATTTATTTCGTACCCCTCGCTCGATGAGAAAAAGGGGTCAGATTTTACAGGATCACCAAACCTTATGGGACTAAAGAAGTAATAACCCCTAAAGAGGCTAGAGCAAGGCCTAATTGAAAATGAATCGAATTGTTGATTGTATCATAAAGACCCTTATGTACACATCCTAATCGACCCCCCGGAGAAGTATGTGCTTCTAAAAGATCTTTGATACTATGTCCAATTCCAAAGTTCGTCCTATACATATGGCCAGCAATAAGAAAAATAAATGCAATAGCTAAATGGTGATGAGCCATATCGGTCAACCATAAACTTTGCGTTTGTGGATGGAATCCCCCAAGAAGGGTTAGAATGGCAGTTCCTGCTCTTTGAGAGGTACCAAATAAATGACTACTGGAATCAGGGTTTTGGGCATAAAGATTCCACTGACCCATAAGAAGTGGTTCCAACCCTTGGGATAGGGTAATACGTCTAAGAAATTATTCCATCTTACGTAATCTCCCCTAGATCCGGGAATAGCGACATGAACTAAATGTCCTGTCCAAACCAAGGAGCTTACTCCAAAAAGTCCTAACAAATGATGATTGAGACGAGATTCGGCATTTTTGAACCAGGAAACACTTGGTTTCCATTTAGGTTGTAGGTGTAACCAACTCGCTATTAAGGATATAGAAGAAAGAAATAATAAAAAAAGAGCTCTGGTATAAAGATCTTCGTTAGTGCGTAATCCAATTGTATACCACCACTGATAAACACCGGAATAAGAGATATTTACTGGGCTGGTAGCACCTCCTCGAGTAAAGGCTTCTACGGCCAGTTGACCAAAATGAGGATCCCAAATTGCATGAGCAATAGGTCTCACATGTAAAGGGTCCTGTATCCACGACTTAAAATTTCCTTGCCAAGCGACATGAAACAGATTTCCGGACGTCCATAGAAAAATTATTGCTAACTGTCCAAAGTGAGAAGCGAAAATATTCTGATAAAGACGTTCCTCAGTAATATCATCATGACTCTCAAAGTCATGTGCGGTAGCAATACCAAACCAAATACGACGAGTAGTGGGATCCTCAGCTAAACCTTGGCTAAACCTTGGAAATCTTAATGCCATAATGCCTTTCAAATCCTCCTAGCCATTATCCTACTGCAATAATTCTTGCAAATAAGAATTCCCATGTTGTGGCAATTCCACCCAGAAGGTAATGCGTTACTCCTACAACACGTCCTTGTACAATGCTCAAGGCTCTAGGCTGAGTAGCAGGAGCAACTTTTAATTTGTTATGAGCCCAAACAATGGATTCAATGAGTTCTTGCCAATAACCGCAGCCGCTGAATAGAAACATTAAACTAAAAGTCCAAACAAAATGAGCACCTAAGAAAAAAAGACCATATGCAGATAATAAAGAACCATAAGACTGAATTACCTAAGATGCCTGTGCCCATAAAAAATCCCGAAGCCAGCCATTAATAGTAATGGAACTCTGTGCAAAGTTTCCTCCTGTTATATGAGTTACCACCCCCTGATCACTTATAGTACCCCAAACATTCGACTGCATTTTCCAACCAAAATGGAAAATGACTACTGAAATTGCACTGTACATCCAGAATAAACCTAAAAAGACATTATCCCAGGCGGATACTTGACATGTCCCCTGTTAGCACCAAAATTGGTCACTAACCTCGTAGAGAAAGATTGTGTAGAGATATAAGTGATGAAGATAAATTAAACAAGGAAGAGAATGCTAATTTAAATGCAGAAAGTAAGAACACCGGATTTATAGTGGTTCAGCGTAACTGCCTACATCCACTTTGAGTTTTGATCTTTATTTCTTTCAAAAGTAGTTGAATACAGATACAATCCATATATTAATGACTTGAATACAAGTTTGAACTGAAAATAATCAGTCTTGAAAGTGGCAGAGTCTCCCCATTGTTCTCCCAAAAAAAGGTCCCTTTTCACTGTGACCCTGCCCCTCTATTTATAGACAAATATGGGCTGGACTTCCCAGGTGGGCTTGGTGGCCGAACACTCTAGCCCAAGTGTAGTGGTCGCTGTATGCCGAACCAAGTAGACCGAACACATTGACGCCGAACCACCTTCTCAATGCCGAACGGTACGTTTGATGGGTGGGAAGTACAGAATAGTTGTCAGTCGAAGCCGAACGTGCCTTCTGGCTGAACGATGCTTCTTAACCGAACGATCCTTTGGCCGAACGATGCTGCCATGTAGAGTAGTTATATACGCCGAACATCTTCTAACGCCGAGTACCACTGGATGCCAAGTACTCCTTGATGTCGGGTACCATGGATGCCGAGTACCATGGATGCCGAGCACTACGCCGAGTACTATGAGATGCCGAGTGCTACCTGATGCCGAGTACAATGGATGTCGAGTACTTCGCCGAGTACTCCTAGATGCCGAACACTCTCTGATGCCGAGTTCCACTGGGATGCCGAGTACTACGCCGAGTACTCCTTGATGCCGAACACTCTCCGATGCCAGTTCCGCTGGATGCCGAGTACTAGTTGCCTGGTCAAATCTCTAGGAAACACTTGCCCTCCAAAGTGTGTCGTGTGAATCAACACAACACGCTTTGAATCAGCGAGTATTCCTTGTCTTCAGAAAGAAATCCACCATGTTTCTTGAATAGTCATTATCATCCAATTTATCCTCCCAAGGTGTTGTATCCTTCTTTGGTCATCGTGATGCTTGGTCGATTCCCAATATTATAAATCCAGGGTTGTAGTTCATTAGTGGCCATCCGTGACTGATTCTGCAGAGCTAATAAGCTTCGGCTATTTGATCTAGTCTTTTCTTAATAACCCTTAGTGAGAATTCAATTTCTGTTGATTTTAAGAAGTCGAACTTTTTCGGATGTACACATGCACGTTCGGGTACATGTTCTTGCCATTGGCTCTCAGATGCATTTTATATGCTCATAAGTCGTCACCAACTCCGTCTAGTTTAATAGAAATTCAATCGCGATTCCTTGTTTGTATTTTCTGTGAAATAAGGGTTGCAATCAGCCACTCGAGAAGTTTTCCAAACCTCTCTTCAGTACAGACTCTATGATTTTGTTCACAGCTTCAACCTGTCCATTTGCAGTTATAATGGATCATGGAAGGTCATAAGGACAGATGACGTTACGGATAGAGAAGTTGATTATTTTCTTCATCTTGGTCGTGGTTAAGAGTTCTTCATGATGAAATCAATAGAGATTGTGCTAGCTTTTGTAGCTTCGGGTTGATATTCAATGCATGGCTCGCGATAGTTAATGAAATCACATATGCATGTCAGAATGGGTCCAAGGGAACATATCATCATTTATTCAGAAAAATCCAACTAATTCTTTTATCATCACTGCACTGAGCTGTGATCCGATATTCAGCACCCGGAAAGGGTCGCCATGGCTGGCTGTAATGTCGACCGTCAGCTTAGCAGGTGCCATCCCAGATTCTTTGAGTAAAGATGTAACATAACATTCAATGTGAAATATGGTCAGGACGGTCAATGTTGATGGTTACTCTGGTCGAATCCTTGAGTCTTGTCATGAGTTGTTAAGTCAAATAATGAAGGGCTCTGAATGCTCTAATTGATTATCTGCAAATGGCCAAAGATCAGGCTTAAAAGCACGTTGAAGGAAATGTCGAGTAGGGGCCAGCCTCGAGTTGCGTGCAACTGCATAGCTGGATTTTGCTATGAGTTTGAATTTGCTTGTATATTCGAGTAGCACATTTTCTATTCAATGCATTCATGATCCTTCACTCACCCTTCGGGTTGGAGTGACAGTCAGTTTCCCACAGGCATTGGCATCGATTTTATGATTCTATCTCTAGGCATCCTTTCGGTTGTTGCCTTGAGTAGTTATAAGCACTATATATAAGTTTTATTACTGAGCTATCGTAGCCAGTTTTTGGATGACCATGCGTCTTCCCCCAGTCCCGGGTTGGTAAATGTACTGCATGGACGGTTGAGTCTCGTCCTAGCTATGTTTATGTTTTCACCTAAACTCCAAAGACATAAAGGTGATTGGTGAATAGTCAGTTCACATTCATCTTGCTTCTCGCTCGTGCCCCCAGGTCTGGGCATATACCGATAAATAGGAAGGCTAGCCACGCCCACTTTAGCTTTACTCTCCTTCCCGTTGGATCGTGGGATCATGTCATTCGATGGGAGACTAGGTCTCGCCTATCCTGGATTTTATCGTGGTTTTTCATTCCAAGAGGAATACTTCGATGCCACATAAGTTTCAGGGAGTAATTTGGATAGTGGATGGTCATCCACGTCCACTTTGGTTCATGCTCTGTAATCAGATCTCGGGGTAAAGTTGGCTACAAATGCAGTCGGGCTATGCTCATCCAGTTTCATACTCCTCCTGACGAATCGAACGAGGGTGCTGGAGAATTTTTGACCAAGTATTCGTGGTTTACCCTCCTTTCCATACTCTAGGGGTCTTAGTTTTTCAAAAAACATCCGAGTCACATTCGTATGTGCTTGGTGCGGATCGGCATTGACCCTTGGTCTGAGGTATGATATAGTAGGTTGCTTGTAGCTTTGGATGCCGTTTCGATTGGTTCTGTATTGAGGCCTCCCTGCAGTCGCTGCCTCAAGTTATAAAGAACGCCACGCTAGGGCTATAGTAAGCTGTCGTATTCGGCTTTTTAGTGTTTTGTACCCCTGTCCCCAGCATTGATTTGGCCAGGTCACTAGTTGGACGGTCGAACTCCATCCTCAGCGGGTTAATAATCCTCTTGTCGATCCCAGGCCGAAGTTTACGGAATAGAAAATGGTCGGAATCCACTCGCCTATTTATCGATGTTAATACACCACTCTGCATTCTAGTGACTTAGTGTTATTCTCCCTCCGGTTGACTCGCGTCCAATTTGTGTTCATGCTTCGGTCCACGCTTCGGGGACTTAGAGATTTGTCGAACGGTTTATGCTTTAGTCCACAGTTCGAGACGCAGAGATTTTCGTCAATTCGTTTATACTCTAGTTCGCACTCTGGGAACTTAGAGTAATCTGGTCCGCTTCTGGGATTTAGGGATTTTTCTGAAGTTGTCTATAATCTAGTCCATGCTCTGGGGACTGAGAGTACTGTAGTCCGCACTCTGGGGACGTAGAGGTTTTTGAGTCATTTATACTCTAGTCCGCACTCAGGGACTTAGAGTACTTTAGTCCGCATTCTGTCTCCCGTTCCAGAGGGTGAGACCCCCCGGATGGCTGAGAGTTTGCCTAAACCTGGTAGATAATCCTTCTCTTTAAGATTCTCTTTAAGATTTCGAAAGTCGTTATTCTTTATGCAGGACTATTGCATTCTAATGCTTGTTTTCCGTGATCTTGTGCAGGCCATTCTGACCCCGAGCCCACTCCGAGGAGTGATGATGCCAAGGGAGTGTGGGAGAAAACAAGTGAAGCCACTCACGTAGGGGAGGCTCCTGGTCCAGACGCTTAGGTGATCGGAGCGCTTGATGAAGACAAGTCTGAAACCTCCTCTCCTACCGACGGGGGTTATAAGCGCCTCTGAGCACACATCCGAATTGAGCATGGAGGAACGACTCGAGAAAGAGAAGGAGGAGACGGTCAAGGTCATAGTAGAGCCCCAAGTTGTGGACTTAGACGATCCTTTGAACAAGCCGTTGAAGGTCATCCTTCCTAGCGGGTCCAAGCCCATAGAAGGCCCCCGTACTCCTTCAGTTGCTACCCTTCTATCAAAGAAGAGTACCAAGGGTAAACGCTCTGGAGAGGAGAAGTTGAAGAAGCACAAGAAGTGATTACTATCCTTGTTCAACGAGAGTTAGTTTAAGTCATGTAATTATTTTCATCTATTTCCTTAGTCCTTGTAAATAGAATGTCGACTCCGAACGTTGGAGGGGTTGTAATAGAAACTCATTTCTGAATAAGGTTTAGTTCCTTTTTCTGTCTTACAAAAGACTCTTATTGTTCAGTTTTCTTTGTGATTGTGATTTTAATCCAAGCAGTTGTGAGTAACATAGACTTCTCAGTCCATCTTCATATAACTCGGAAACTCTTCGGGAGTCGTTGAACTTCCATTCTGTGCTTCGTGCACTTAGAATACTTTCTAGCCCGTATGCCAAGGATTTGACAGATTCAAGTCATTCGTGTCATAGTTCATATTCAGGGAACTTGGAGATCCGATTCGCTTATATTCGAGTCCGCACTCTGGGGAGTTAGAGTACTCCAGTCCGCACTCTGGTGACTTGGAGGTTTAAGTCATTTATGCTCTAGTCCGTGCTTTGGGGACTTAGAGTACTCCAGTCCGCAATTTGGGGACTTGGAGGTTTAATTCGTTTATACTCTAGTCCACGCTCTGGGGACTTAGAGTACTCCAGTCCGCACTCTGGGGACTTGGAGGTTTAAGTCGTTTATACTCTAGTTCGCGCTCTGGGGACTTAGAGTACTCCAGTCCGCACTCTGGGGACTTGGAGGTTTAAGTCGTTTATACTCTAATCCACGCTCTGGGGACTTAGAGTAGTCCAGTCCGCAATCTGGGGACTTGGAGGTTTAAGTCATTTATACTCTAGTCCACGCTCTGGGGACTTAGAGTACTCCAGTCCGCACTCTGGGGACTTAGAGGTTTAAGTCATTTATACTCTAGTCCACGCTGTGGGGACTTAGAGTACTCCAGTCCGCACTCTGGGGACTCGGAGGTTTAAGTCGTTTATACTCTAGTCCGCGCTCTAGGGACTTAGAGTACTCCAGTCCGCAGTCTGGGGACTTGGAGGTTTAAGTCATTTATACTCTAGTCCACGCTCTGGGGACTTAGAGTACTCCAGTCCGCACTCTGGGGACTTGGAGGTTTAAGTCATTTATACTCTAGTCCACGCTCTGGGGACTTAGAGTACTCCAGTCCGCACTCTGGGGACTTGGAGGTTTAAGTCGTTTATACTCTAGTCCACGCTCTGGGGACTTAGAGTACTCCAGTCCGCACTCTGGGGACTTGGAGGTTTAAGTCGTTTATACTCTAGTCCGTGCTCTGGGGACTTAGAGTACTCCAGTCCGCACTCTGGGGACTTGGAGGTTTAAGTCGTTTATACTCTAGTCCGCGCTCTGGGGACTTAGAGTACTCCAGTCCGCACTCTGGGGACTTGGAGGTTTAAGTCGTTTATACTCTAGTCCACGCTCTGGGGACTTAGAGTACTCCAGTCCGCACTCTGGGGACTTGGAGGTTTAAGTCGTTTATACTCTAGTCCGCGCTCTGGGGACTTAGAGTACTCCAGTCCGCACTCTGGGGACTTGGAGGTTTAAGTTGAGAGCAGTCGTATTTCCACTCTTTAATTTGTATTCATCTACTGTATCGAGGCTAATTTCATCGAATGAATAATCGAACCACGTTTGCTCACGGAATGGGATTCTGCCCCCCAGGATGAGGGATGGAATTTGAAAAATGGACGATCGATTCTCGTCCGCTTGGTGATTATAGCTCTTCCAATCAAGTCAAGAAAGGAGGTAGATGACAGATGGTTGGATCACATCCATATTGGGTTAGATAGCCAAATCTCTTACAATTTGCTCCGTATCTCCTTCTAGAAAATAAGGATAATAGATTGTTGAGTAGACAAAGTAAGTTGCTATGTTCCAAGGTGCAGTCGTGTCCATATATTGACAGCGATGGTTAGCGAGTACGCAGTCTACCATAGGTACTTAAAGTTGGGCTTTCGAACAACCTTTCGTGTTCAGGGTAGGATTTGATGTGTAGATGATCAAATCACGTCCACTTTTGACGGATCCCGGCGTCACTGAGCTTCATGAGGGGTATCTGTATTTTGTCAAACTTTGTTCTATGACTCGATTGGAGTGGATGATCGGGCCATATTCATTCCAAGCAGTTTAGGTCTCCAAGTCAAATGTGGAGGTTGATGGATGGATGGTCGGTTGTTCGAATCGATCATAAGTTGAGCATACGAACTCGGATCGTCTTGAAACTTGGAACATTGGCTTCCCTGGCTTTGATTGTTATGTCTTGTTAATCGTGGCTCGATCCAGACTCGGACAAAATCCATCGATATCCATAGTGAGCCTTTGTGTAACCGATCTCCAAGACGAACTGTCACTGGTTTCTAATCAAGTTCTTGGTGTCACGGCCTTGCCAAAAGGCGGGATAACATTTGCCTCCCAAAGGACGTCTTGTGTAAACATGACGTGCTTTGAAAAACCGCAGTCTTTCATGCTGAATATTTCCGTTCAGTTGATTGCTTGACAGTCGTCTCTTAATCGTTTCGTTGCAATCTTCTTTTAGACAAATGTTCAACTAGCATGCTTTGCTTTGGTTCTACCACCAGTTTTGGGGATGAGTATGGAGTTGATGTATGTTTATACTCCGTCTCGCACTCTGGGAGTACGGAGTTGAGTAGATGTTTATACTCCGTCTCGCACTCTGGAAATACGGAGTTGATTAATGTTTATACTCCGTCTCGCACTCTGGGAGTACGGAGTTAAGCGAATGTTTATACTCCATCTCACACTCTAGGAGTACGGAGTTGATTAATGTTTATACTCCGTCTCGCACTCTGGGAGTACGGAGTTGATTAATGTTTATACTCCGTCTCACACTCTGGGAGTACGGAGTTAAGTAGATGTTTATACTCCGTCTCGCACTCTGGGGGTACGGAGTTGATTAATGTTTATACTCCATCTCGCACTCTGGGAGTACGGAGTTAAGTAGATGTTTATACTCCGTCTCGCACTCTGGGAGTACGGAGTTGATGAATGTTTATACTCCGTCTCACACTCTGGGAGTACGGAGTTGATCAATGTTTATACTCCGTCTCGCACTCTGGGAGTACGGAGTTAAGTAGATGTTTATACCCCGTCTCGCACTCTGGGAGTACGGAGTTGTGCGAAGGATCGTCGTGTATCAACCCATTTTTAGCCTTGATGTGATGGCTTGCCCCCGAGCTCGAGTTTCACTTATCGAGTGGCTGGTCGTATCGCAGCCGCTCTCTACTTGAATAAATCCCACATGCAGGATGGAATTCAGCTCTCCGTGCATCGTGATGTTGTACATTGTATTTAATCCATAGCCCCAAATCAAAGGCATATGGTTGACGATGAGCAATAGAATTATTCTCGTCCAGATGTAACTCCACACGTCCGATCATGGTCTACGTAGATTGGTTGGCAACCAAATCTGAGTACCTGGACACCTGCATCGTTTTGAAAGTAGTTTAGTTCAAGCTAGTCGTAGTTCATAGAACAATTGAAATAGAGATGGAAATGGAAATAATTCAAAGAAGATTATGGTAAATCTCATTGATATGTGAAGCAGCATCGTGTGCTCGCTATTCGACTCCGCCCCTGGCTCCTTTCAAAGGGATGTTGGCCGTCAACCATCCAATTGATAATCATAGCCCTTTATTAATAGGCATCAGATATTCGCTGCCCGCCATTATGCAGGACATGTACATACTATTGAAGCTTTCCTTTCCAGGTCATCTTTTCGATCACACCTCGGAGGTGTTTGTAATCGCTCGTGTTAGGATCAGTGAGCATCTGGGAATATACAACATTCCCCTGATTTTCTTTAGACTTTGGTGTACTCTCTCGAGGTTGGTTTCCAGTACCACTCCGAGTCGTGAGTCTTCAAGTAGAGGTTGTCAATTGAATCTTTCAAAGAGCATATGAGCTGAATTCTGAAGTCTTGTTTCGGCTACTGGGATCTACATCCTTAGCCAATGGGCCTTCATTGTTATTTTTCTTAGTCTGCTCCACTCCTCCTCACTTTAGTTCTGATTCATTTTGTAGAAGAAACGATCCATAGTCGTAGGAGGCTCTTTAGCTAACTAGCTGCCAAAATATATCTGGAGGTCGACTTTCCTCAAACGCGATCAGTATGATACCCTTGTTAGTATTTGGAATAAATTGCTTAGAGCATTGGTTTGCTTGGGGTCATTAAATTCGAAGTGCTGGGTCAGCGAAGAATGGTGTTTGGAGTCATCTTGGCGTTTGCTAGAGTCATATCATCTATGTTCTCCAACCTTTGGGAGTACCGTTTGAATAGCGGTTGCTTGTCTGTTCCTTTGATGCCGTTCATAATCTGCCGCTAGATCCTCTATGCCCTGGTCGATCATGGGATGTCAAGGAAGTGGATAGAATGTTCCTTTATTAAGTTGAGTTTCGAATTCACTATCCGAATGCCTCTTTTTTGAAAATTTGGGTCGTACCCGAAAATATTTTTTTTTTGAAAATAAGGGTCGTACCCGATCCATATACTTTTTGTATAGGGACCAGTCAGGTTGTTTTGTGAGAGAGAGATTGGTATACAGTGCATGGATCGGTCTGGATACTTCGTTCGGCACAGAAGTACCATTCGGCATACAGAAGTATCGTTCGGCATTGGGGCGTTCGGTGTTGGCATGTGGCTCGGCCAAAGCTGTTCGGCCAAGGCTGTTCGGCAGAGTGGATCGGCCTGGAGTGGTTCGGCCAAAGCTGTTCGGCCAAGGCTGTTTGGCAGAGTGGATCAGACTGGAGTGGTTCGGCCAAAGCTGTTCGGCCAAGGCTGTTTGTCCAAAGTGGATCGGCCTGGAGTGGTTCGGCCAAAGCTGTTCGGCATCCACACTGTTCGGCATTCCACACGTGTTCGGCATTCACACTGTTCGGCATTCATTCTTGTTCGGCACAACCGAGTCGTTCGACATACACTACCGTTCGGCATTACAGAGGCGTTCGGCCTAGAGGTATGTTCGGCCTGGAAGGGCGTTCGGCCTAGAGGTATGTTCGGCCTGGAAGGGAGTTCGGCCTAGAGGTATGTTCGGCCTGGAAGAGCGTTCGGCCTACGCCTTTTCTGGAGCGTTCGGCATACGCCTTTTCTAGAGCGTTCGGCATACGCCTTTTCTGGAGCGTTCGGCATACGCCTTTTCTGGAGTGATCGGCCGAATTGCCTTCAGAGGAGGGTCGGCCTTCATTCGACTTGAGTGCAAACTTCAACGTCCAATCCACAGATCTTGCGTACATCAGTGAATCCAATCTACGACTATCAGCTTCCCTTAGATTTCTTTCAAATCTGAGTAGAATAGGAAGTTTTCTATTAAACAACTGGATCTATCTCGCGAATATGGAAACCCACTAGTAGACGATGAGATCCAATCAAGCTGAGAATTCAATTCTCAGTGAAAGCACCAAAGTGTTAGCACCAAAATTGGTCACTAACCTCGTAGAGAAAGATTGTGTGGAGATAAAAGTGATGAAGATAAATTAAACAAGGAAGAGAATGCTAATTTAAATGCAGAAAGTAAGAACACCGGATTTATAGTGGTTCAGCGTAACTGCCTACATCCACTTTGAGTTTTGATCTTTATTTCTTTCAGAAGTAGTTGAATACAGATACAATCCATATATTAATGACTTGAATACAAGTTTGAACTGAAAATAATCAGTCTTGAAAGTGGCAGAGTCTCCCCATTGTTCTCCCAAAAAAAGGACCCTTTTCACTGTGACCCTGCCCCTCTATTTATAGACAAATATGGGCTGGACTTCCCAGGTGGGCTTGGTGGCCGAACACTCTAGCCCAAGTGTAGTGGTCGCTGTATGCCGAACCAAGTAGACCGAACACATTGACGCCGAACCACCTTCTCAATGCCGAACGGTACGTTTGATGGGTGGGAAGTACAGAATAGTTGTCAGTCGAAGCCGAACGTGCCTTCTGGCTGAACGATGCTTCTTAACCGAATGATCCTTTGGCCGAACGATGCTGCCATGTAGAGTAGTTATATACGCCAAACGTCTTCTAACGCCGAGTACCACTGGATGCTGAGTACTACGCCGAGTACTCCTTGATGCCGGGTACCATGGATGCCGAGTACCATGGATGTCGAGCACTACGCCGAGTACTATGAGATGCCGAGTGCTACCTGATGCCGAGTACAATGGATGCCGAGTACTTCGCCGAGTACTCCTAGATGCTGAACACTCTCTAATGCCGAGTTCCACTGGGATGCCGAGTACTACGCCGAGTACTCCTTGATGCCGAACACTCTCCGATGCCAGTTCCGCTGGATGTCGAGTACTAGTTGCCTGGTCAAATCTCCAGGAAACATCCCCCCTCTTCCAGGCCCATCGTAAGGGAAACGAAAACCGAGATTTTCTTTATCGGGTATCAAACGGGAACTACGAGCAAATAGAACACCTTTCAGTAGTATCAATATAGTTACATGAATCGTAAATGCATGAATGTGATAGACCAAAAAATCTGCAGTTCCTAACGGAATAGGTAACAAAGCTACTTTGCCACCTACTGCCACTAACTCACCACCCCCCTCCCCCAAGTTAAGCTGGTACTTGTTGTTGCACCGAGAGCTATTACGCCAGGTGCTAAAGCATGGGTGTTTTGTATCCATTGAGCAAAGATAGGCTGTAATTGTATAGCGGTATCTGAAAACATATCTTGGGGACGTCCTAAAGCGCTCATGGTATCATTATGAATATACAAACCAAAACTGTGAAAACCTAGAAATATACATGCCCAGTTTAGGTGTGATATGATTGCATCGCGGTGCCTAAGAACACAATCTAATAGATCATTGTATCGAGTAGTTGGATCATAGTCTCTTACCATAAAAATGGCTGCATGTGCAGCAGCACCAACTATAAGAAAACAACCGATCCACATGTGATGTGTAAACAACGAAAGTTGTGTACCATAGTCAGTAGCTAGATATGGATAGGGGGCATGGAATACATATGGTGAGCTACAACAATAGCTAAAGAACCTAACATAGCTAGATTAAGAGATAATTGAGCATGCCATGACGTTGTTAGGATTTCATAAAGGCCTTTATGGCCCTGGCCTGTAAATGGACCTTTATGAGCCTCTAAAATGTTTTTAAGGCCATGACCCATACCCCAGTTGGTCCTATACATATGCCCCGCGATCAAGAAAAGAATTGCAATAGCTAAATGATGATGAGCAATATCGCTCAACCACAGACCTCCTGTTATTGGATCTAATCCTCCACGAAAACTCAAAAAATCCGCGTATTTTGACCAATTCAAGGTGAAAAGGGGGGTTGCTGCCCCGGCAAAACTGGGAAAAAGTTGAGACAAAAGATCCCGATTCAAGATAAGTTCATGAGGAAGTGGGATCTCTTTAGGATCAACTCTAGCATCAAAAAATTAGTTAATTGGTAAATATACATGGATTTGGTGTCCCACCTAAGAAAGAGACCCAAGTCCAAGTTACCCTGCTAAGTGGTGATTCAACATCGATTCTACATCTTGGAACCAAGCTAATTTTGGGGCGGCTTTGTGATAATGGAACCAACCAACAAAAAGCATTAACAATGCAAAGACCAATGCACCAATTACAATACAATAGAGTTGTAATTCACTAGTTATTCCAGATGCTCGCCAAATCTGAAAAAAAACCAGAGGTTATTTGTATTCCTCGGAAACCACCGCCCACATCGCCATTTAATATTTCTTGACCCACTATTGGCCAAACTACTTGAGCGCTGGGTCCAATGTGAGTAGGATCACTTAGCCATGCTTCATAATTGGAAAAACGGGCGCCATGGAAGTACATACCACTCAGCCAAAGAAAGATAATGGAGAGTTGACCGAAATGAGCACTAAATACTTTTCGAGAGATCTCCTCCAAATCTTTGGTATGACTATCGAAATCATGAGCATCAACATGTAGGTTCCAGATCCAAGTGGTAGTATCGGGGCCTTTAGCTATTGTTCTTGAGAAATGACCAGGTCTGGCCCATTCCTCGAAAGACGTTTTTACAGGATCCCTATCTACAACAATTTTCACTTCGGGTTCCAGCGAACGAATAATCATTAAGTCCTCCTCTTTCCGGACAACACATACAAAGAGACTTGCCAACAGCCAAGTTTAACCTATGAAAGATAGATATTTTTTTATATTTATAATAATAATTAGTTTCCTTCTTTCAGTTTATCTCTTCAAGCTTGGATGCCGTGAGGCGGGCCTTGGAAAGTTTTGGAATAAGCAGAGGGAATTCGCAGATCCTTTAAACGTAGAGCTCGCAGGGCTTTGAAACCAAATACATTACCCACAATGGAAGTAAACATGTTATTAACAGAACCTTCTTCAAAAAGGTCTAAAGGATAAGTTATATAAGCAATATATTGATTTTCTTCCCCAACAACGGTCTCAATGTGGTAGCATCGTCCTTTGTAACGATCAAGACCGGTAAGTCCATCAGTCCACACAGTTGTCTAGGTACCAGTAGAAGATTCGGTGGCTACCGCAGCCCCTGCTTCTTCAGCGGGAACTCCGGGTTGAGGAGTTACTCAAAATGCTACTAAGATATCAGTATCTTTGGTTTCGTAATCAGGAGTATAATAAGTCAATCTGTAATCTTTAACACCAGCTTTAAATCCAACACTTGCTTTAGTTTCTATTTATGGTGACATAAGTCCCTCCCTGCAACTCATGAATTAGGAATTCTTACAACAACAAGGTCTACTCGATATAGTTTAGGCGTGAATGAAAACTTTGACAAAAATCTTTCAAAAAATATTCAACTAATATTATCAATGAATTAAGTTTCTTATTAGACCATGCATTTGATTCACCAAATACATCATTATTGTATACTCTTTGATATATATGGAGCAAGCCAATCTTTGTTTTTCAAGTTTATAATTGAATTTGGGCACTTTCCATTTTGAATCTAAAAAAATACTAAGAAAAATTCCCCATTGACAGTGATATGTGTTGTATATGTAAATCCTAGATATGAAAATAGGGATAATTCATCCATGAAAGAGAAGGGGAATAAAAAAAATAGACACTAACTAAACTAACTATATAGATATATAGTTAGATATATAGAAAATAAAATAGTCAATGAGATCGTAATAATGAATCACGAGTTAGAATTTCATAGATTTCATCTAATCGAGTATAAGTATAGATGGTATTTTGTATAATATAATGATAGAGAAATGAAACACACTTCACATACTCACAATTCTTATTCATCTACTTGATCTTTTGAAAAAAGAATAGATTGAACTTGCAAATTTACTCATTTAAATTTAATGAGTAAACGATTGAATTTTATTCGGTTGGGTGGTACCAACTAAATCGAGTACTAATTCCCATTTAATTCATATTGAATTAATTAATCAAGCTGCTACCAGAAATTGATTTGGTACTATGTACCATAGTCTCTCAATCAAAAGAATTTTGACATATTTTACTTTATTATATTATGAAAATCAATCCGAATCCTTTTGGTTCTACGGTTTCCACACTTGAAGATAAAAACCTAGGACGTATCACTCAAATTATTGGCCCAGTACTGGATGTTGTTTTCCCCTGGGGCAAGATGCCTAATATTTATAACGCTTTGGTAGTTAAAGGTCGAGATACAGCCGGTCATCAAATTAATGTGACTTGTGAGGTACAACAATTATTAGGAAATAATCGAGTTAGAGCTGTAGTTATGAGTGCTACAGATGGTCTGACGAGGGGAATGGAAGTGATTGATACAGGAGCTGCTCTAAGTGTTCCAGTCGGCGGAGCTACTCTCGGACGAATTTTCAATGTTCTTGGGGAGCCTGTTGATAATTTAGGTCCAGTGGATACTCGTACAACATCGCTTATTCATAGATCTGCGCCTGCTTTTATATAGTTAGATACGAAATTATCAATCTTTGAAACAGGGATTAAAGTGGTGGATCTTTTAGCTCCGTATCGCCGTGGAGTAATAATCGGACTCTTTGGCGGAGCCGGCGTGGGTAAAACAGTAGTTATCATGGAATTGATCAACAACATTGCCAAAGCTCATGGAGGCGTATCCGTATTTGGTGGAGTAGGTGAACGTACTCGTGAAGGAAATGATCTCTACATGGAAATGAAAGAATCTGGGGTAATTAATGAAAAAAATATTGCAGAATCAAAAGTAGCTCTAGTCTATGGTCAAATGAATGAACCACCAGGAGCTCGTATGAGAGTAGGTTTGAATGCACTAACCATGGCAGAATATTTCCGGGATATTAATGAACAAGATGTATTTTTATTCATCGACAATATCTTTCGTTTCGTTCAAGAGGGATCAAAAGTATATGCCATATTAGGGAGAATGCCTTCTGCAGTGGGTTATCAACCTACCCTTAGTACCGAAATGGGTTCTTTACAAGAAAGAATTACTTCCACCAAAGAAGGGTCTATAACTTCGATCCAAGCAGTTTATGTACCTGCAGATGATTTGACCGACCAAGCTCCTGCCACGACATTTACACATTTAGATGCTACTACCATACTATCAAGAGGATTAGCTGCCAAAGGTATTTATCCAGCAGTCGATCCTTTAGATTCAACATCAACTATGTTACAACCTCGGATCGTTGGCGAGGAACATTATGAAATTGCTCAAAGAGTTAAGGAAACTTTACAACGTTACAAAGAACTTCAGGACATTATAGCTATCCTGGGGTTGGACGAATTATCCAAAGAAGATCGTTTAACTGTAGCAAGAGCACGAAAAATTGAATGCTTCTTATCACAACCCTTCTTCGTGGTAGAAGTCTTTATTGGTTCTCCAGGGAAATATGTTGGCCTCGCCGAAACAATTAAGGGGTTTCAATTGATACTTTCTGGGGAATTAGACAGTCTTCCCGAGCAGGCCATTTATTTGGTAGGTAACATCAACGAAGCTACCACGAAAGCTATGAACTTAGAAGGGGAGAGAAAATTGAAGAAATGACCTTAAATCTTTGTGTACTGACCCCTAATCGAATTATTTTGGATTCATAAGTGAAAGAAATCATTTTATCTACTAATAGTAGACAAATTGGCGTATTACCAAACCACGCCCCTATTGCCACATCGGTAGATATAGGTATTTTGAGAGTACGTCTCAATGACCAATGGTTAACGGTAGCCTTGATGGGTGGTTTCACTAGAATAAGTAATAATGAGATCACCATTTTAGGAAATGATGCGGAGATGAGTATTGACATCGATCCGCAAGAGGCTCAACAAGCTCTTGAAATAGCTGAAGCTAAATTGAGTGGAGCTCAGGGAAAGAGACAAGCAATTGAGGCGAATCTAGCTATCAGACGAGCTCGGACATGAGTAGAGGCTGTTAAGGTTATTTCCTACTAGTAAAAAAACACACGTAAAAATAAGAAAAAGAAGTTCTTTAGAGGTTCTTTATTATATACCATATTTTGATTCTGCCAATTGAATACAATCAATTCTAGATTATACAACAAAAAAAAGAAGATGGCTAGAAAAACTTATTAGATACCAGAGTTGATGGTATCTAATAAGTTCTACCTACTATTGGATTTGAACCAATGACTTCCGCCGTATGAAAGCAATACTCTAACCATTGAGTTAAGTAGGTTATTCATCATCACAAAGGACCCATCGCCTCGGGGATTATAAGTGGAATATTTTTTCTACGCAATACCAATCCATTAACAGTAAACGGATTAAAGAACTCTCATGTGGGATCCGATCTTGATAAGAAATTCTCTATATGTTAAGATGTCTATGACAAGGGCTATAGCTCAGTTAGGTAGAGCACCTCGTTTACACATGCGTCAATGCTTTTCCAAGTGGCCCATTATGCAATGAACATAATTGATCTTATTGAGAAATCGATGTTTTACTGCATAGATTCGAAGGAACAAAAGAACAATAGCCTGACAAATATTTGATTTGGTCTGATTCGAGTGCGAATTCAGGTGCCAAATGAAATAGAACATGCTATTGATTTGCTAATTGATAAGGTAAATACCAGCCCATTCAATGCTAGGCATAATGAGTATAAGGGACTCAAAAGAACCTCTTTTTATCCTATGAACTTTAAGGTGTATGAAGTCTCATATTTGACTCTTGTAGCGGAGCGATAGAGATTCCATTTAACTTAGGTTAATCTAGGCCAGAGGCAGTCCTAAGTCAAGGCAACCCCTCTTTGAAACACTTTGGTATTGTTCCTAGATCAGAATACAAATCATGAATCACAGAACACATGGAACCATCTTATTATCTTCCTGTAAAAAAGAAAAAATATGGTGGACTGACTGATCTTTATATCAATCAGTTGATGAAAGAGCCCAATGCAAGAAAATGCATGTTGGGTCTTTGAAACAGTTCGCATTATTTCGATAATAATTAGTTTGATCTGTTTTACCGAGAAGGTCTACGGTTCGAGTCCGTATAGCCCTAACACATTCCACTTTTTTCAATCAAAATGAAAAAAAAAAGTGGAAATGGATTAAGAATTAAATTAATGCATTTTATATTTGTAATTTTATAATATAAAATGAACTAGAAAAATATAGTTATACTAATACGATTTCTTACGCTATAATTAGTCTTATTTATTAGTATTCTAATTATACTATTTTTTTGTATTTAATTTAATTACTTTTTAAAAAGAGAAACCGAGATAAAGTAAGAGAGTTTTCTTTGGGTGGGAACATCCTATATCGATACCATATCTAAATGGAATTAAAAAAATGGTAAGTGCGGTTCCATTGTATGAACCTATAAATAAGGCATGCACCATGGCAAACAAATTCTAAACTATGTAGTTTTATTTGATCAAAAAGAAATCCCTTTTCCTTTAAGAAGTTTTGGATGAATTTACAATTGAAATTCAAATCGAATAATTCAACCTATTCCACATTAATAGGAGTCCATTTATGTTTCTGCTTCACGAATATGATATTTTCTGGGCATTTCTAATAATATCGGGTGCTATTCCTATTTTGGCATTTGTAATTTCCAGAGTTTTAGCCCCAATTAGTGAAGGACCAGAGAAGCTCTCTAGTTATGAATCAGGTATAGAACCCATGGGAGACGCTTGGTTACAATTCTGAATCCGCTATTACATGTTTGCTCTAGTTTTTGTTGTTTTTGACGTTGAAACGGTCTTTCTTTATCCATGGGCGATGAGTTTTGATGTATTGGGTGTATCCGTATTTATAGAAGCTTTCATTTTTGTGCTCATCCCAATTATTGGTTCAGTTTATGCATGGCGAAAAAGAGCATTAGAATGGTCTTAACTGAATATTCAGACAACAAAAACAAAAAAAAAGGAAGGAAAAGGTTATATTGAGACAGTTATGAATTTGATTGATTTTCCGTTACTTGACGAAACAACCCCGAATTCCGTTATTTCAACTACATTAAACGATCTTTTAAATTGGGCAAGACTCTCCAGTTTATGGTCTCTTCTCTATGGTACCAGTTGTTGTTTCATTGAATTTGCTTCATTAATAGGCTCGCGATTCGACTTCGATCGTTATGGATTAGTACCAAGATTGAGCCCTAGGCTAGCAAGCAAACCTAATTTTAATAGTCGGTACAGTAACAATGAAAATGACTCTGTCTTTAGTACGATTATATGAACAAATGCCTGAACCAAAATATGTCATTGCTATGGAAGCTTGTACTATTACAGGAGGAATGTTCAGTACTGATTCTTATAGTACTGTTCGAGGAGTCGATAAGTTAATTCCCGTGGATGTCTATTTGCCGGGCTGCCTGCCTAAACCAGAAGTAGTTATAGATGCTATAACGAAACTTTGTAAGAAGATATCTGGAGAAATCTTTGAAGATAGAACTTTGTCCCAACAGGAAAATAGATGTTTTACTACTAATCACAAGTTTTATGTACGACGTAGTACTCATACTGGAAATTACGATCAAGGATTACTCTATCAATCACCATCTACTTCAGAAAGTATCTCTGAAGTATTTTTCAAATCCAAAAATTTAGTATCTTCACATGATTTAGTGAATTAGGCAAGGTTCCTTTGTGCAGAATAAGAAAGAGTGGGTCAAGTCAATCTTTCGAAATTTCATTGGAAATTTTAAATACTCATACAAATACAAATGTGGAAGAAATCGGGAAGATGGGGGTTCATTTATCTGATTGGCTAGTCAAGCATGAACTAATCCATGGATCTTTGGGTTTCGATTGTCGAGGAATAGAGACTCTACAGATAAAAACCGAGGATTGGGACTCAATTGCTGCCATTTCATATGTATATGGTTACAATTATTTACGCTCCCAATGTGCCTATGATGTAGCACCTGGTAGATTTTTAGCTAGTGTGTATCATCTTACGAAAATACGGTATGGTATAGATAAGCCGGAAGAGGTATGCATAAAAGTATTTGCCCAAAGAAGTAATCCTAGAATCCCGTCTGTTTTCTGGATTTGGAGAAGTGCCGATTTTCAAGAATGGGAATCTTATGATATGTTGGGAATCTCTCATGATAATCATCCACGTCTTAAACGTATCTTGATGCCTGAAAGTTGGATAGGCTGGCCCTTACGTAAGGACTATATTACCCCTAATTTTTATGAAATACAAGATACTCATTGAATGATAAGAAACGAATGTTCACTTATATGACATGACTCCAGATTTTTTTTAATTCAAGTCAAGGAATATTTTTCATTTTGTTCTAGATGAAAGAGAATAACTGGATTCTAATTCATATTAAGACTAAGCTAAAAATGACTTCATTGACCAATTTTGAAGATATTATGAATTTCATTTGAGCAGAAACAATATAATAGATAAATCAAAAAAGTTCTGCACTATGAACTTTGTACCGCGCATGTCACTTAGATGAACCCTTGAAAGTAGCACAAACAAGAATGAAGAAATAGAATAAATAGGAAAGAAAATACGAAATGAAATTAAAAAAGAACAGATTTTTTTACTGTGTATAAAATATATCCTTACTTTTTCTTTCCTTCAACTCCTATAAAATAAACTTGGAAGTTTTTTAGACAACTTATTTTTTTTATTACCATCTCCAAACATAGACAGATCTATACATCTATATAAAAAATATGTATTGCGCTCTAGATTATTAATATGTATTGTATGTTGACCCGCTTCAATTAATTTGAAGAGGTATAAATATCTTTTCAATCGATTAGTTATGTGTCAGGAACCATATTTGAACTGGTGACACGAGGATTTTCAGTCCTCTACTCTACCAACTGAGCTATCCCAACAATTCAAGAGCCAAATTTGAACCAGTGACACAAGGATTTTCAAGCCTCTACTCTACACAATTGAGCTATTCCCTAATTTTTCCGATTTTCAAAAAGAAGACTTTCTTTGTGAATGTAAGGAAAATGAGATGGGCTGTGAATAATGCACTTTGGGTCTATTGTGAAAGAGTAAATTGAATAAGAAAGATATTGAATTTTCTTTGTTTTCTTTGAACCACTTATAAAAAAAGGAGAATTATAGTAAAGAAGTAAAACGGGCTTTTTACTAGGGATAGAGGGACTTGAACCCTCACGATTTCTAAAGTCGACAGATTTTCCTCTTACTATAAATTTCATTGTTGTCGCTATTGACATGTAGAATGGGACTCTCTCTTTATTCTCGTCCGATTAATCATTTTTTGTTATAGAATAATTTGAGTTACCAATGCAATGTAGTCAACTTCATTCGTTAGAACAGCTTCCATTGAGTCTCTGCACCTATCCTTTTTTATTCTCTTTTTTAAACCCTTGTTTTTCAAAAAATAAAGATTTGGCTCAGGATTGCCCATTTTTAGTTCCAGGGTTTCTCTGAATTTGGAAGTTTTCACTTAGCAGGTTTCCATACTAAGGCTAAATCCAATCAAGTCCATAGCGTCTACCAATTTCGCCATATCCCACTTTTAGACTTTTAGACAAGGATCCAGTTGTAATTTTACCCAACTTTTTCATTATATAATGATTCCTATATTAAAAAATTGTGTATGCCTATTTTATTTTTTTGGTTATCCCCTCTCGTTCCACCTCTATTGTATGAATCATCTTTGTTTCAATCAGAAATGATTCTATCATTGATGTATCCACAATTCAATATAGAGAGGTATATACCAAATATATATACGTCCCCCTCCCCTTTTATTTTTAGAGTGTGCTTTGTAATACCGGAAGGGTCGATATTCTTCCTTATTGTTTTTTTTGTCCTATCTTCATCCTTTTTCGAACGAAATCAGAGGAATGTCTGATTATAATTTTTATTGTGGTATCTTTATCCTTATTTTACACTTTTCTTAGGACTGATCTGCTATAATATGAATATAATTAATCTTATTTGTTATAACTATTCTCAAATCTAAAAAAGGAATTTCCATTTTTGGGGAGGCTGTGGTTGGCTAGTCTGTCTCGGGTGATGTCATGGTGGTTTCCAATCGAGTGGGTGGCGCTGGCGACTGTTCGAAGTGGGTGAATGCGTGGGTAATTAACTTTAATTACTGAAATTAGTTAAAATGATAATTTTTATTTAAAATCGAATTATTATATTGTGAACATCTTGTTATGCGAGGTCAAAAATTAACTTAACAAGTAACGTTGGATTCGCGGCAGCAAATACTACGCAATGGTTCTAAATTTGGGATTGGAACGATTAACAATTTCAGAAAATCAAGGTGAGTAAATCTCACTTAATTTGGTTGACTAGTTTAAATTTATAATAATATAAATTAATTATTGGATGATTGGTTGAATTGATATATTATTATCAGATGAATGTTATATTATATATATTAGTATATATATTAGCAGTTGGATATATTCCCACATATTGGAGCGGATGAGACACTCTACGCCCCGCATAATAGCGGATGACCCTATATCACCGCGATATCCCGCCTCGAAGCGGGATTGGTATTTTTATGTTGTATAACATCTGTGGATGCAGGGAAACAAGTTGGAGGGATCCAACTAGATTCCTTTAAAATGTTGATTTTAATTTCATATAAAGTGATATATGATGTGTGTGGATAATCTGTTATAAATTATGTGTTAGTTTGAATTTTTATTGGATACTATTGTAGCACTGGCCTTAATTTTGGTATTTTAAATACCATAAATATTATTTTTGAATTTGAAGGAATTAAAAATAGATTTTGGATATAAAAATATTTATATCGAATTTTGGAATATTTTAAAAAAAATTGATTTGGATAAAACAATAATTGACTTTAGGTTGTACTTAACTATTCATAAAAATATTTTAAATAGAGATTTTAAAATAATTTATATACAGGATTTTTAAATGATATTTCTGGCAAAAAAATATGGAAAAGAAGTTAAATCGATATTTAAAATAGATTTAAAAAATAAATGGAATTTATAAAGAAATGGGTTTATAAAATGGAATTTTATAAATAAGATTATTTTTATAAACAAGTAAAACTCAAATGAGTTTATAAATTTATAAACAATGTTTATAAATAAGGAAATTGATATCAGTTGATAAATTAGGAATATAATTTCACAGTGTGAATTTATATCACGATATGAAAATAGGTTTTTGGGAAATATAGTGGATTCTATTTTGAAAAGTGAGAATGGTTAGGGAATCAGAATGAAATCGATGTGTTGTGAATCGAGAGGGATTTATAAATTGAACTGGTTATTGGGATTTAAAAAAAAAATTATTAAGAAGTTAAGTTTTGTTTTAAAAGGGAAATTTTATTTATTAAACTATGTAATTTAAAGCTAGTTAGTATTGAAATACTTCGGAAGTGAATTTTTCAAATATCTAATATTAATTGAAATAAAATTCTAATTTTTATAATCAGCTTTGTTAATCAGTTAGTTTATTTTAAAATGAATTATCGATGTTTATTTGAAGTGTTTTAATATTTTAAATAATTGCTTAAATATGTTTTAAAAATAATTTTTTTTAAATACTTATTATATGTATATAGTTTTGAAATGATTGAAATTTATTTATAAATTCTCTCAAGATTTGAAGACAGGGTTATTTAATGGATATGAGTTTTATAGGAAAATCTTGTAATGGAATTCTGGAAACTTAAGAAAATTTCCGAATCGTTGAATAAGAGAACTTCGAAAAATGAATTGGAATTCATGGAAGAAGTTAGAGATAAGTAGTTGAAATTATAGTCAAGCATAATCGATTTTGGAAACTTTAAAGGAAATAAATTAATGGATTCCAGAAATTTATCGAATTCGTTATCAATGAGTTAAGGAATTTACAAGTAAATTGTAAGGGATTTTGAGTAGGATGAAATAAATGGAATATTTCCTAAGTATTGGAAATAAAATGATTTTAGGAAAATGTACTTATAAATATTTCCTAAGTATTGGACTGGAAGGATTTAAAATATTTTAACTTCGAGATTTTTATTATAGAAATATTTTTTTCAAGTGTTGAACAGAAAAATGGAGTTTGGGATTATTTCTAAATATTGATATGGATTGAAAATATTCCACTAAGGATATAAGGATTTGAGATTGTTTTCAAACGTTGGAAATACTGGAAGAGTTTTGATTATATATATATATATATATATATATCTTTGTAAATATATTTTGAATGAATGTTTTGAAGTTAATAAAATAAAGCCTAGTGACTACTTATGGATGTAATTTGATAGTTAAATAACCGACTATCAAATATGGCCAAATTCGTTAATCATTTCGAAGAGACCGGGATCGAATTTAATTATCCGAAAACCACTTCAATCTGATTTTTGCATTACGAATTGTGATATCATGAGGATAATGGAGACGGTGATTTTGGAGATTTGGTTTGTTTAGACCCAGAAAAACTTGTATGGATGAATACTATCATTACATCATGCCTGGAAGGCAGTGTTAGCATTCTGAGTATGAATGTTATTTTAAAGGTAAAACGTAGCCTCAAGCCTCATCAACCGGGAATGACTAAAACAGGGGAGGTGCAACAAGGCTAAGTGGGTCGCACACAAGTAGGGTATGTTATCGCTTTTCTAGATACCCTCAGATATATTATAATTATGGATATGGTTGTGCATGGAAAAGAGAGCGCTCGATTAGGATGGAAACACCCAGGGTGGAAACATATTTGGTACTATCCAAGTCAGGGGTAAGCCGGTCTTGTATTGGCAGGGGATCCAGGCGAGGTCCACAGTACATTTTTCTAAAGATGTATTGTGATGGGCGGTACCCCAGTAGCATAGTCATTGTATGGAATCCAATATCCACTATGAGCCTGCACGGTTTTGATTGTGCCCAACTATGCTGAAACGTGATATGCAAGCATTTCAGTTATTTTCTAATTTATTTTCTATAGATGCTATTATAATATCAGATGATTTTGATATAAAATATTTTGGTTATCATAAGGTAAAAAATCATCGTATTTATGTGTGGCATGGTCTTACAAGATACCTTTGTTTCAAAGGATTTTTATAATAGTAATAATTCAAATTGAGTGTGTTTTTCTCACGCTAGTTTTCCTGACTGACTCGGGTGTTATTTTATTATAATGCTCGGATCAGACCGAGTATTACAGATTCTGGTTAGGATGCTATGGAGCTCAGGAGACAAGCTAGAGGATTTCAGATGTATTTCACATACTTGATTATATTCCGTTGTGTGTGTGTTAAACTGAACGTTCAGTATTTATGATGAAAAGTTATTATAACTGTCCAGATTGATTTGTTGATTGTTGTACTCTGATGGTGATATGTATATTAACAGTTACAGTTTACTTTTGTATAAAGATTTGTTATTATATATATATTACATTTTATCCCGCTGCGGTTGTGAGATTCTGTGTTGTTGTTTCTGTTTTTCTTCTATCTCTTTTCTTCTTCAACCCTAATGATCTGGTATTTCCAGCACTTGATTGCTCGGCATGCTATATAGTGAACGTATTGATGTCGATTTTCAAAGGTCGAAAACCCCGGTTCGTTACAACTAGTCAATGACTCCTTAAGCTTTTCAAATGCCTTGGTGTACCTATTATCCCAAACAAAAACAAGATTCTTCTTAATCAATCGAGTTAAAGGGGCTGCTATTTGTTCAAAGCTCTTGATGAACTTCCTATAGTAGCCTGCCAACCCTAGAAAACTTCTAACCTTCGATGCATTACTAGGAGTCTTCCATCCTTGGATAGCTTCCACTTTAGTAGGGTCCACGGCCAATCCCTGCTCTGAAACAATATGCCCAAGGGACCTAACTTCATTTTCTAAAAGTGGCACTAGAAAACTTTGCTTTGAGTTGGTTTCTCCTTAAGGTCTCCAATACCTCCCTAAGGTGATCCTCATGCTCCTTCTTGCTTTCGGAGAAAACCAAGATATCATCAACAAACACCACGGCAAATTTATTAAGTTCCCCTCTAAATATTCTACTCATAAAATCCACAAATTATGATGGGGCATTTGTCAGCCTAAATGGCATTACTTCCCACTCACAGAGCCCTTCTGGAATATGGAATGCGGTCTTCGACTTGCTTTTCTCTACAATCCTCAACTAATGGAATCCCATTGCTAAGTCTAATTGGCAAAAGACTTTATCTCTTACAAGTTGGTCGAACAATTCATATATTCTAGGAAGAGGGTACCTAATCTTCTTTGTCAACTTGTTCAACTCTCTATAATTGACACAAAGTCTCAAATAATCGTCTACCTTAGTAGCAAAAACAACAGGGGCTCCCCACTCAGAAGTACTCCTATGGATGAATCCTTTCTTCAATAGCTCTGAAATTTGCTTATCCAACTCTCTTCTTTCTTTGGGGGTCGTATGTCTCAAAGGCAGAGCAATGGGTCTTGCATTCTTCTCCAAATCAATTTGGAACTTAATCTCCCTATGGGGTGGGAGATCTGAGAACTCCTCAAAGACATCAAGAAATTCACAAACTATGGGTACAGATAATGGTTCTCCAACAATAGAAAGATTTAGTGAGTATAAATTGCTTAACTCAACTAAAGCTTTGGGTGTACAAAATAATTCTAGGTCACGACCTCCACGACTCCTTAATTGTATGAAGAATGGCTCCATAACATGACAACCAATCCATACCTAAGATAAGCCCATACCCCTCGAAATATAGAACGTACACAGTACATATGAAATAACCACCGCAAATGTCAAACACTATGTCTTTGCAAATAAGAGAAAGATGGATCGAAACCCCAATGGGATTGGAAATCTCTATTGGGTTGTTAACCATCTGGGTTTTAAGGTTTAAGGAATTTACTACAGCCCAAGATATAAAGGAATGTGATGCCCCTGAATCAAATAAGGTACGAATGGTAACCCCAAAAATAAGGGTTATACAATCTAGAGCTTCTTTTCCTTAGTCTCTTGGTGACTTACTGGCAATAGGGACAGCTTCAAAAGCATAGGCATGTCTGCTTAGTCCTTCATTAGCCATCTTGAGACATTGATTCTTGTGATGCCCTTCCTCATGGCAGTTAAAGCACCTTTCTTTAAAAGCTTCCTTTATCAAACTCATCCTACAATATTTAGCTTCATGACCCTTTCTTTGACATTTCTTACACACCTTTACATCCTTCTTAAACTTCCCCTTCGACTTCTTGTTGGCCCAAAAGCTCCCCTTCATGGACCCTTCCTTGCTTTTGGGTCAGTGCAAACTTCTCTTTCTCTCTCTTATCTTCCTCATTGGCCACATGAAGCATCTTTGTTTCTACAAACATCTCATATGTGGCCCTCATAGATACTTGGGTCAATAAAATTTCTCTTGGTGGGGAATTTAAGCCCTTCACAAACTTCATAGCCTTTTTCATAGGTGTATCTATTAGGCTCATCCCGAATTTAGCCAATTCAGTAAACTTAGCTATGTACCTCTTAAGGGCAGAATCTCCTTGTCTCGGCTGAATGAACTTTTCCAACTACAAACTAATCTCTGCTTTAGACATGAATCTCATCTCAAATCAGTCCTTGAATTCATCCCAAGAGAATATCCTTCTCGGATGCTCATCAGTCATAAATTTCCACCAATTCAAGGCTTCTTCCCTTAGGTGCCAAGATACCATTCTTCTTCTTAGTTGATCACCCAACCAAGCTCTCTAAATATCTTCTCACAGTTACTAATCCATGCTTTAGCTTCTGAATATCCTTCAGTTCCAAAGTATATCTTACCTCCCATATTGAAAAAGTCCATACACAACTTAGGAAAGTTGATAGGATGAGGTGCTGCATCGGTGGCTAGGGCAGTTGTTCTACTTGTGCAGTTTGAGGAATAGGAATCTGCTCGATGGTCCTAAGATATTGTTTAAACCATTTCGTCATTCCATTAATGTGTGGTCTTCCATGGGTAGGGTTCCCTTGTTTGGAAGAAGATTGATTATCAGCTATATCAACTATTTGTAGGTTAAACCTTTAGTGACGACTTCCTAAGATAGTATTTACATGCTGAAGGAAAAGAAAAGTTTTCCTAATGTATGTGCATATGTTCAATTAGAGAGGATATATATATATAGTAAGAATTTCTTTTGAAAAACCTTTTTCAGAATAACAAACACGTCTCTTATATGTATAGTTTTTCCCCATTGATCGGGTAACCTAGGCTCTGATACCAAATGTAACAACCCACCCCGGGACAGGCCTAAATTTCGACCCAGAAAAGGCCCATCGAAACTTAGATCCATTCTAAAGCAAGCTATTTGTAGTAAAAGAAATAACATTGCAACGCCATAACTAAACTTTCAGAACTCACTGCGGATGGAACAAAATATAATAGTAAAATGTACCCATTTATTTTAAAACCGTAAAAATGTCATAACAAAAAATTCCATAAAAACCGTAACATAATATCCATTACAGCAATTGTCTAAATCCATGGGTACACAAAAGCAAATAATAATAAATACTACCACTAGTCAAGCTTCTCCATCATTAAGCATCGTCATTGCCATCACTCCATCCTTAACCTGTGTTGTAATGAGGAGGGAGTCAGAACAACAAGTGTCCGGTGAATAAAAACCTTGAGTCTTACCTTTTCAGTACTTGGGCAGTATATTTCAAAATAAGAATATGTCTACAAACATAAAACCATTAAAGTCATTTAATACTTCTTTATAAGTGAAGGAGGCGGGTCTAATCATTTAATACCTTCCATTCCAGAAGTAGGTTTCTAGAATCCCATATCCCAATCATATGTCATATGTAGCTAATAATGTGAGAGATGGTACCCAAGCCACTTAATACTTTTCAATGAAAAATAAGCAGACTCTGGTCATTTAGGACCTTAATTAAGGCAGACCCCATCATTTAAGACCTATTTCCAGAAGCATGATCCTCAATGGTAAGCTGACATCACATGGAATCTCATAGGCCACTTAATACTTCCAAGTGGAAAATAGGCAGACTCTAGTCATTTAAGACCTTAAATAAGGTAGACCCCATCATTTAAGACCTATTTTCAGAAGCAAACTCCTGTAGAGATACCATGTAACGTAACCCCTTAGCCATTTAATACTTCATATAGGGAAAAAAGGCGGGTCCAACGACTTAATACCTCAATCCCCCATAGCAGGCCCTTCATCTTATGGCCCATACTCATAATGATGTCTCACATTAGTCCACTATTCGTAGAAACTGGTAGTCAGATTAGCTGGGCAGATCTCAGCTATAGAATTTGGAACTAACCTCTCGTCATTACAAATATTTATCATAAGGATATCCCACATCAATGAAAGTGCACACAACTACTGGTTGTTTCAAAGTGAATGGCATACTTTCATCATGTAGCTCTATTGACCTCGCATCCCTATGACTTAGCCATAAATCAATTACTCTCCAAATACACACGCACACACACATACACACTCATCTCAACGTTTCATAAATAAGGCCTTGTAAGGAATCTTCCTTATTACATCTTAAAATAATAATTAGGCTATATAAGAGTTTCCTCTTATTTTTACCTAACAATCAATTACCTTCCTAATGTAGGAAATAAATGAAAATAAATGCCTAATTAACTATGCCATATACGTAGTAATTATACGTTAATTACGTAAATAGAGATAAATAAATATTCGTGCTTAATAAAATCTAGAAGCATGGATTTTACGCTCTAAATTAGAGTTAAATGTCAATTCTCTAACCAATTGTTATTACAAGTCCTTTTTCTTCAAATTTCAATCTAATGCCCAAAACATGGAATAAATATTCATAACCAAAACTACAATAACAGACTTGTAAATAAAATAGAAACTCAATTTATTACACTAGTTCGATGGAATATCTTAAATAATAAGAATTGCAATATAAACCTCATATTCTATTCAAATCCACTTTTTACAAATAAATAGATAAGAATAAGTGGTGTAAACTATGAATAGAATTCATCTAAATACCTTATTTTATTGAATAATCACAATTTAACCCAAAGAAGAAGGCGGGGTAGAGTAGACTATGAAATTATTAAAGGTTGCATAAACGAAACAAATCCCATAAAATTAATGTGAATAATTGGGAATCTCAACATAGAATTGACATATCGAAATAAAAAGGAATTTTGGGGGATTTTATCTATCATATTTTCAAAATTCCAAAATCCCTAAGGCATATCCAAATCCAAAAAAAATACACTAAACAATTGCTAAAAAGAAACACTAAAGTTTCCACTCACAGATTAGCAATAGTTTCACTCAAATGTATCTGTAGCCTTTCGATCTCTTCTAGAATCTCTCTCGTTTGGTATATACACACACAATAGGGAAGAGGTATATATATTCAGTAGATTAAGAATAATTGGAGAAGAATAGGATAAGAATAAATTGGAGGAAGAAGAAACAAATAGGAAATAAGTTGAATCCTTACCTGAATTCTCTACGGAGTTTCTGAATCTTATTAGAGAGGGATAGCAATGGCAGAGTTACATCGTATTCTCCAAAATAATATGAAAAAAAAGTGAAGTGGATAGGGTTCTTTTATAGAAGTTGAAACGCAAAAGAACCGTAGGATGGAAGTAGGTAGGAAACGGGTAAATCTAGAGCGTACAACCGAATAAAACATAACTTAAAACCCTAGTCGCCACTGGCAACTTCTGTTGCCAAGCGGTCGACCACCCTTAGGTGACCGATCGACCGCTACAGTCGACCGATTGACCTATTTAGGTCGACCGCTCCTCTTATTCAGGGGACATTTATTTATATCCATTGCCATATTATTTTATTCCCTAATTAACTTTTTAACATTAAACGTTAATTGAACGTTTACTTAGCCCCAAGCTAATTTTTTAAATTAAAACCTCTAAATTTTATTTCTCATTTGAATTTGAATTCAAACTAAATTAATTTTAATCTGAGAACTTCAAATGCTCATAACTTCTTTGCTTGACCTCCGTTTTCACTATATTATATATGGAAATAGATCACAATTTCACCATAAACGCAACGGAATAACATTCGTGGTCAAATTCCAATTTTTTTAAAATTTCCGTATCCAAACCTTATCATATTTAATTTAATTTATTTATTTATGGTTTATTTTACGAGGTGTTACATCTGTTTTAAGTTATAGATGGGTGTAGTAAAGCTAAAAGTATCGGCTCGTTATGGATTTTCCTACAGGAAATTACGAGGATGCAATTTCCTTGAGGGAAAAGTTTGTAACAACTCAATGTTGAGAAGCAATTAATAAAATTGATAATGGAGATCTAACTAATTAAATGAGGTATTAATTAAAAAAAATGTTAATACTGAGATTTGTAATGATTTGGAAATATAGAATTTATTTCAGATTTAAAATAAAGTTTTAATTAATTAAAATTGGTTATAATATTTAAAATGGGGATAAATGGAAATAACTAGGAAGTTATTTGGGGAAATATTTATATAGTAGTAGAATCGTTTATTTTGAGCGAATTTTGATTTTTAAATGACTTTGGACATTTTTAAGGGTCAAAATGATTTTTTAAAACATAATTTAAATGGTTAAACAATTTTGTAAATTTAAATATTAAAAGTAAATAAGATAAGAAAACTGTTTTTAAAGAAGGTGAATTTTACTTCACTTTTAAAAGAAGATTATAAATTTATTATTTAACTTAGGCTTTGGAAGGTAAATATAGAAACAATTATTTAAATTGTATAAATTATAAATAATAATTATTGGAAAATTATGAAATGGTAATAAAACATTTATGGAAAATAATTATGGATTTTATTTTGAACTTTGGGCTAATTTAGTATGGCAGGAAAATAGAATAACATATAAAAAAAATAAGAAAAGGAATGGAAACAAATTGAAAGTAAGCTCATTAGCCCATCTAAGCACTTAGATAATATCCATCTACATTGCTTTGCCATGAGAAGTCTAGAAACCTCCCTAGTCATATTCACTTCCCGGATAACACTTTTTCTTCCATCTCAACTAATCTCAATTATGAAATCCATAATCCCTCTTCTATAATAATTTCTATAAAATCAAATAAATTCCTATATATCATGAAACTTAAAACTAAGCTCCTTTACATAGCTCTACACCCCTAGGAATCTTCAAAGTGGAATTTTGAGCAAGCTGGTGTCATGTTGCATTTTAAATGAGAGGAAAAACTGGATTTTGGTAATGCTATAAAGGAAAATGGGATGTTTGGTGCTTATCAAAGCTAAGGTGAGAAAACTCTACTTATAATCTATGTCTATATGCTTGTAATTCATGTTGATTGTTGCAATATTTGAAATGTGCATTGTTTGCTCCTCTTTAACTCATTGATATATTGTGTCTTTGATTACATTTTTGATGATACAGAATGTGTTTGGATTGTGGAATGTAGTGTAGTTTGTTGTGTTGAAGTAAGGGTTGGGTGGAGAAGCATCGAGTGGCCGACGTCACCAGAATTAGGTTACACGACCTAGAACATTTCATGTTCTAGGTCATGACCATTCCACCGGTGTATAGTGCACTAATGCATTGGCTGGACGTAGTTCCAGGCCTATGCCTATGTGTTTTCATATTATATATATATATATATATATTCTTTTAAATAAAATAAAATTTTGATTTTTAAATAGTGAGTTGACGCATTGCAAGTATGAAATTAATTTAAAGAAAAAACTTTATTTAAATTAATATTAATTATGTATTTAAAGATATTAATTTATTAAAGGGAAATTTGATTTTTGACTTCAAATAATTACTAAAAAAATATAAATTTTAGAAAAAATGTATTGGTTTCTAATTATTGTTATGTAGCTTACAAAGAATATTTCATGATTTATAAGAATAAATAAGGGTTTTGGAAAATATGTTATATGGATTTGAATAAAAAGAAAATTCGTTTACAGCTTATAAATTTAATTAAAAATCTTATTTGATTACAGCGAAATTATGGAAAGATTTATGTAAGTAATATTTGATTATGTAAGAGATTTCTAAGATTTAAAACGGTAGAAATTTTTTTTGGAAGTTATTTGTAGAATTAAAATTCTTGTTAATGGTTTTAATCAAAAGAGAGAGGAAAATAGTATTATAACTATTTAAAAGATATAAAATCTTTTGGAACATTCAAAATCAATATAACATATTTTCCAAATGTGTTACGTCTGTTTTTGTTTAATTATATTTCTATATGACAAGAATATTGGATAACCGGAGTTATAATACCGTTTGGCATGGGACTTTCTGACGCAGCGGATTAAACAAAACAATCTTCAATCGGTGAAAGTAGCAATCTATGGATTGATGAATACTGAAATGCCCAAATTCGTTGATCCGAAGATACCGAATTCCAGCTATCCCGAACTCGTTGATCGCGCACGATACCGGGTTCAAAGATCTTCAATTCTTCAAGCGTTGATCAAGCGCACTTGATTCCGCGAATCGGCTTCTACAATCGTTGAATCGAGCGCACTCGATTAACCGAAAGAGGAGATAGGAGATTACACTCAACTACCAATTGGAATGAAAGCACAAAGCTAACAAAAGTGAATTTTATTCAAAAATCAACAACCATTACAAATGACCCAACTTGCCTATTTATAGGCTACAACTCACGCGGTACAAAATATGCACAAGTCCTAAGTCGGAACCGACTTATCACGTACGACTCAAGAACTACAAACGACATACGACTTAAAATTTACAACACAATACAAGCCTTGCCGACCTACGACTCAAAAGCTATGACCTAAAAATCAAACGACTCAAGACATGTACAGAACGACTTACGAATTGTCGACTTAAGCCCATGCCGACTTACGACTTATAACAGAAATTACAACAGATAGTTATTCACTTAGGTCATTGCCGACTTAACAACATATCACGACTCATCAATAGCAGTGACTTCAGAAACAACGGTCCAGATTAACTCGGCAGGAAATCCATGGCTTCAGGTTTCAGCTACATAAGATGGTTCGCTTTAAAACTGTGCGACTTAACTAAGTCGTAACTCGTTTCCGACTTATCACTTGGCTCGTTAAGTCGTTTACGACTTATCTCTTCATCAATTTGTTTTGCCTTCTTACTGAGTAACCCGGTAGGTCATCCTGGCGACTTAAGAAATTCGCTAACCCTCCTATCTTTACTGAGTCGTTGTCAAGTTATGCTAAGTCGGTCATGACTTTTTGTTTTACTAGGTCGGTTACGAGTTAGGTCTTCTTTCCAGTTGAGTCGTAGCTCCTTTTCATCTGCGCTGTTAGATCAAAGACGACTCAATGCCTCTTCCTTAAGTCGTGGATGACTTATGCTTCCTTCCTTAAGTCGGTCACGACTTATGTCTTTGAAATCTTCTATCATGTTAAGTCGGTCACGACTTATACCTTGGACAAACGAGGGCTGCGCTGCATCATCCTCCCCAGGTTGAGAAAAATTCAACCTCGAATTTGTAAATTCTTCCACATCAGCTCGTTCATCCCCATGATATGGTACGAGATGTTTAACATTGAACACATCAGAAGTGTACACATCTTCTGGCAGCTCCAACTTATAAGCATTTTCGTTAATTCGTTGTATGACTTTTACAGGACCAATTTTTCTGGCTTTCAACTTGTTGTAAGCGCCCACTGGAAAACGATCTTTCGTTAACACTGCATAAACCATATCTCCTTCATTAAACTCAACATTTCTTCGTTTCAAATCTGCAGATTGTTTGTACTTCTCATTTGCTTTCTTCAATCGTTCCTGAACGATTTTATGACATTCCGTCAACCCGTCAACAAAATCAGCAGCTTTCTTAACTGTCCCCCTTGAATGTGGCATTACCGTTAAATCCAATGGTCCTTTTGGCATACTAGAATATACAATCTGGAATGGACTGAACCCAGTACTTCGGTTTACAGCATGATTATGGGCAAACTCCGCCTGGCATAACTTCACATCCCAACTCTTCAGATTATCTTGTACAAGACACCTCAGCAAATTCCCCAATGATTTGTTCACAACCTCGGTCTGTCCATCTGTTTGCGGATGATAAGCACTACTAAACTTCAGCTTCGTTCCCACCATTTTCCACAAACTCAACCAAAAGTGACTCAGAAATCGAGTATCTCTATCCGACACAATAGATTCTAGCAATCCATGAAGTCGATAGATCTCCTTGAAAAACAACTGAGCAACATGAACAGCATCCGCCGTCTTCTTACAAGCAATAAAATGTGCCATCTTCGAAAATCTGTCCACCACAACGAATATAGAATCATTTCCCCTCTGAGTTCTAGGCAATCCCAAAACAAAATCCATACTGATATCCACCCATGGTTTTACAAGCACGGGTAACGGCATATATAAACCAGCATTAGTCGCAGTTCCTTTCGAAACCTGACAAATATGACAACGCTCCACAAACCTCTCCACCTCTTTCCTCATCGATGGACAAAAGTAAGATTGTGAAATCAACTGTAATGTACGGTCTCTCCCAACATGTCCTTTGTCATGTAGCTCCTTCACAATTTTCATTCTCAAACTGCAATCAGGTATGCACAATCGATTTCCCTTGAACAGAAAACCATCTACCATCACGAACTCATTCGTCTCCCCATTCTTGACTTTATCAACAAACTTCATAAAGTAAGGATCTTCCACAAATAGTTCCGGTAAAATGTCAAACCCCGTCACTTCAACCTTCATTGTTGTCAACAAATGATTCCTCCTACTCAAAGCATCAGCCACACGATTCGTCACTCCCGATTTGTGTTTCAAAACAAAAGTAAACTGTTGCAGATATGCAATCCACGATGCATGTCTTGCTGAAATCTTGTCTTGCCCTTGCAAATGCTTCAAGGCCTCATGATCAGTATACAGAACAAACTCTTTCTGGAATAGATAATGTCTCCAGTGTTTAATAGCTTGCACAACAGCATAAAACTCCATATCATATGTACTGTATCGCATTTTCGCTCCTGACAACTTCTCACTGAAATATGCAATAGGACGTCCCCTCTGACTCGGTACTCCTCCAATTCCAACCTTGGATGCATCAGTATGTAGTTCAAACACTAACTGAAAATCTGGTAGCACTAGAATTGGTGCAGACGTCAGCAACTCCTTGATTTTTCCAAAAGCACTCCCTGCTTCCTCTGACCATGAAAACTGTTTACCCTTCATACAATCAGTCACAGGTGCCATCACACTACTAAAGTGTGGAATAAACCTTTGATAGAATGAAGCCAACCCGTGAAAACTATGAACTTCCGTTATCGTCTTGGGCTGTGGCCAATCTCTAATCGCTTCGACTTTACTTTGGTCAACCTGTATTCCTTCTTCCGATACAACATATCCCAGAAATAAAACACTCCTCGCCATAAAGACACACTTCTTTGTAGCAGCATAGAATTGTTCTTCACGAAGAATAATTAACACTTTCTTCAAATGTTGAACATGCTCTTCTGTACTCGCACTGTAGATCAGAATATCATCAAAGTAAACCACCACAAATTTTCCAATGTACGGTCTGAAAATTTGATTCATCACCCTCATGAATGTACTCGGTGCATTCGATAGACCAAACGGCATTACCAGCCATTCATACAATCATTCCCTCGTCTTGAATGCTGTCTTCCATTCATCCCCTGGTCTAATGCGAATCTGATGATAACCGCTCTTCAAATCAATCTTAGAAAAGATTACGGACCCACTGATCTGATCCAATAAATCATCAAGCCTCGGCATCGGAAATCTATATCTTACAGTAATCTTATTCAATGCTCGACTGTCAGTGCACATCCTCCACGTTCCATCCTTTTTGGGTACCAATAAAGCTGGTACAGCACAAGGACTTAAACTCTCCTGCACACGCCCTTGTTCAAGCAATTCTTCCACTTGCCTCCGCAACTCTTCATGTTCCTTCGGACTCATTCGATAATGTGGTCTGTGTGGCAACACAGCACCTGGAACAAGATCTATCTGATGTTGTATATCCCTCAACGGTGGCAATTCCGTTGGTAACTCCTCTGGAAATACATCGTCAAATTCTTTCAAAACTGGCTTTGCTTCTTCCGGAATTTCAACCTCTTCTTTGCTCTCACGCCCAATCAATAAAAATACTTCAGGCTCCTCCTCTACTTCCTTCACAAACTCCTTCAAAGATAACAAAGTTTTGAGCTCTTCAATCTCCTCCAACTTGTTTTCCTCCTGTTGTCGCTTCTTTGGAACTAGAGTAATCTTTGTGCCTTCAAACATGAAACTGTAACTGTTGGTACGCCCATCATGTTGCACTGCTCTATCATACTGCCACGGTCTTCCCAACAACAAATGACAAACGTCCATATCTACCACATCGCACCAGATTTCATCTTTGTATTTCTTCCCAATTGAAAACTTCACACGAGCCCTTCGTCCAACCTTCACCTCCCCGCCTTTCCTCAACCAAGCTAGCTTGTATGGCTTCGGATGTTTCTCAGTCTTCAATGCCAACTTCCTCACAGCTTCAGAAGAAATTATATTATCATAGCTTCCAGCATCAATAACAAATTTGCAAACTTTCCCTAGAATAGTACATGTTGACTGAAAAATATTGCTCCTCAACCAACTACAATCCTCCTCTTGCTTTGGTGTTAAACAGGACCTCTTCATCATGAGATTATAACCTTCGTCTCCCGACACTTCTTCTTCCTCCTCATCAGGTGGTGAATTGGAACATTCAGCTTCTTCATCCTCATCCTCAACCTCCGCTATCATAGCTCTCTTCTTCGGCTTCGGACATTCGCTACTTTTGTGGCCCATTTCTTGGCAATTATAACATTTGAAACCATTATTGACTTTTGTCTTTTCAGCCTCCTTCACTACTGGTCTACTGATAGGTTTAGAAGCATTAGAACTCCCACCAACACCTTTCACTTGATTGTTAGAATTAGTAAACACACAACTTCCTCGTCGTCCCTGTTTCTCCCAAGCCAACGCTTTCTGATGTGCTTCCGCTACAGATCTTGGACCGAACATATTAACCATATCCTGAATCTGCATTCGCAATCCCCCAATGAATCTAGATGCCAGCTGCTCTTCTGTTTCCATAATACCATTCCTTGCAATAAGTTGATAAAATTCGTCAGCATAGTCATTCACAGTTTTCGTCCCTTGTCTCAAGTTTTGCAAACGTTGATACATCAAAGATTGATAATTGTAAGGTAAGAACGTTACTTTCATCAATTTCTTCATCTTCTCCCAAGATTCAACTTTTGACTTTCCCATCCGATCACGTGTAAGTTTGGTCTGCTGCCACCATGCCAAAGCTCTACCCCTCAACCTTATAGCAACCAACTTCACTCTACGATGTTCTAGAACTTCTTTGAAGTCAAAAATCTCCTCAACATTAGCCACCCAATCTAAAAACTCCTCCGCTTGCATACCACCTTTGAATTCAGGAATTTCAGTCTTCATCCCCGACTCCCACTTGTGATCATACTCAGAGTAATTTCTTCCTTGTCCTCGTCCTTGTCCTCGAACACTACCACCATCATACTCCTCGTCAAAATCAGATGTATATCGTTGTCTATCTCGTCCACCCACATCTCTACTACCTTCACGCCTACCACCATCATCCCTTCTATCTACATTCCTCCGTTCACGATCATTCACGTTCCTCCCACACCCTTGATCATTTTCAACACTTCTGTCTCGATTGGAATGTGGTGAGACTCTACTTCCTCCATGGTCAAATTCAGGTGAAACCCTTCTCCGATTTTGATTCATCTCCGTCATAAGCTTCTCTAACCGGCCAATTCCTTCGTTAAGCTTTTCACTAAAGTTTTCATTGATTCTTTGCTCCATCTCATCAGCCTCTTCTCTTCGATACAAAGCTTCAACGTTTTGATGTCGATTAGCTCTCCTTGGCGGCATACTTGAAACTTTACAAACTCTTCAAATTCAAACACAATTCGAACTTTGATCCAAAATGAAATGGATCGAAAACTCCACACTTGTTGCAACTTCGCGATGAACACGATGAACACAACTTCTCCAAATCACAAATCCGATCTTCAAACTTCAATACAAATGCGAACAACTTCAACTAGCTCTTGGCCGTGATAAACAAACTCAAATCTTCACTTCAACTTCAAAATGAATAGGCTCCAAGTCTCGCTTTACCTATGATTGGCTAAAACAAGCTCTGATACCAAAAAATGACGCAGCGGATTAAACAAAACAATCTTCAATCGGTGAAAGTAGCAATCTATGGATTGATGAATACTGAAATGCCCAAATTCGTTGATCCAAAGATACCGAATTCTAGCTATCCCGAACTCGTTGATCGCACACGATACCGGGTTCAAAGATCTTCAATTCTTCAAGCGTTGATCAAGCGCACTTGATTCCGCGAATCGGCTTCTACAATCGTTGAATCGAGCGCACTCGATTAACCGAAAGAGGAGATAGGAGATTACACTCAACTACCAATTGGAATGAAAGCACAAAGCTAACAAAAGAGAATTTTATTCAAAAATCAACAACCATTACAAATGACCCAACAACTTGCCTATTTATAGGCTACAACTCACGCGGTACAAAATATGCACAAGTCCTAAGTCGGAACCGACTTATCACGTACGACTCAAGTACTACAGACGACATACGACTTAAAATTTACAACACAATACAAGCCTTGCCGACCTACGACTCAAAAGCTACGACCTAAAAATCAAACGACTCAAGACATGTACAGAACGACTTACGAATTGTCGACTTAAGCCCATGCCGACTTACGACTTATAACAGAAATTACAACAGACAGTTATTCACTTAGGTCTTTGCCGACTTAACAACATATCACGACTCATCAATAGCAGTGACTTCAGAAACAACGGTCCAGATTAACTCGGCAGGAAATCCATGGCTTCAGGTTTCAGCTACATAAGATGGTTCGCTTTAAAACTGTGCGACTTAACTAAGTCGTAACTCGTTTCCGACTTATCACTTGGCTCGTTAAGTCGTTTACGACTTATCTCTTCATCAATTTGTTTTGCCTTCTTACTGAGTAACCCGGTAGGTCGTCCTGGCGACTTAAGAAATTCGCTAACCCTCCTATCTTTACTGAGTCGTTGTCGAGTTATGCTAAGTCGGTCACGACTTTTCGTTTTACTAGGTCGGTTACGAGTTAGGTCTTCTTTCCAGTTGAGTCGTAGCTCCTTTTCATCTGCGCTGTTAGATCGAAGACGACTCAATGCCTCTTCCTTAAGTCGTGGATGACTTATGCTTCCTTCCTTAAGTCGGTCACGACTTATGTCTTTGAAATCTTCTATCATGTTAAGTCGGTCACGACTTATACCTTGGACAAACGAGGGCTGCGCTGCATCACTTTCGGTAATATTTCTCTAGTTATTTTTTGGAATTGATGCATGGAATATTATCGATTGTAGTTTATGAGCATTAAGTAAATGAGCAAGTAATGGTAGGTGGTATGGAATGCCAGGGTAGATATTTTCTTGACTTCTTGTAAGTAAATGTAACTTTTGTTTATATCTAGGTTAGGAATTTACTATTTCATCTAGAGATGACTCTTCTATAGAGATTAGTAGTTGAGAGTCTCTTACTCTCCAATGGCTATAAGTAGTAATTATGTTGGATTTATATATTCACCCTTTGAGGACTAACTAGTAGAGTATCATTGTCTACTCTTAGGGCTAGTAGTCGAGGATTTATTACGTTGAGATACTCTCATTTGGATGCATGAAGTCGAGATTACTTATTATCACTCTCATTAGGACACATCTGGTTAAGAGTATTCATTTGAAATTTGCGCCATAGAGTTCATGTCACTATGGAGAGCGCATGATTAGGACCCTCAGATAAGCTAGTAGCCATCCAAGCGGTTCTGATTGCGGGTTCATGCCCCAGATCCGCGATGTCGCTTTGCTGAGTTTGTAGGTTGAAAGTTATTACTTACATTACAACCATTATCCAGACGTCACTTAAGGATCAACGGTCCATTACCAGGGCAAGTATGAGCCATGACCGATGCACAACGTAGACTTGCACCATGTTTATGACATGCGATGGATATGAGTATAATGATTATGGGAGTAACTAAGGGACTTTAGGAAACATGCTGCCATCATTAGCGTTTCCTGGAGCGGTGTTGTGGTACGTCAGTCTCCCATATGGATGACTTAGGTAGATCCATTACCTATGTGATATTTAATGATTATCGCTTCACTAAAGACGATGATTATTTGACATTAGAGATTGGATGCATGCTCATCTATTATTTGGGATAGCCTAACCAAAGACAGCTATGTGTTATCTTTCTATAACATTGGAGACTGGCTATGTGCTCGTTTGTCATTCTCACTTAGAGCCTCCAATAGAGAGATCTATTGATGTACTTCATATTTATATAACTCTAAGGGCCATTTAGTTGAGAGTATTTTCTCTAATTCGAACTATTTGTTGAGATTGATCTTTATGTGTGATTGTGTGCTATATCATGTTTATATGTTACATTAGGATTCTGTATATCACATTGTTTTTATATCTCTTAGGTCCATGCGGTCGAGAGTTATTGTCTCTCACTAGGGTCGGTGGTCGAGATGTACATTATATATTGTTATGGTTGTTAGATGTTTGATTGTTAGCTGATGTTTCATCTATTTCATTCTTATGCCACTTGATGTAATGACTAATTGTTCATTTCGATGGGTGATATTTTTGTTTCCATGATTTTGGATGTTGTAGTTTCACTTGAGATACTTATATTATTTCTGATAAACTTATATACACCATGTCGGTTGTTTTTATATTCTGACATCTACATTCTAGGCATAGTCTGATCCATGTGTTATTTATATAATATTAGATTCAGTCCGAGACATTTCAGGTTCAGGGATGAAGTGTCGAGCTTGTGATTGTAGGGCATAATTAGAGACTATTTTATTAATTGAATAGTGTACCATTATTTACTTATGTAGCCTCATGTAAGTTGTTAATGAGGGATGTATGTATTGGATATATATATATATATATATATATATATATATAATTTATTTGATAGACAGTGGGCATTTGACTATTTTGTAGACTCACTTGGACTTTTTATTTACATGCTGATATATGTTATCACTGCATTGATGAATTTATGATCTTTGATATTTATTTTATATTTTGTATTGTTCTATCTTGAAACGCACATGTTTATTGCTTTATGTCGATACCGAGTACGTATGGATGTGTTATATGAGATTTTTAGTACGTGTTGGTGTTAGTCCAAGGGAATATTCACGTGTGATAGCCTAATATCGCATCATTCTTCATATTATCATATTATATTACTTAGTAATACTCTTTGGTAGTATGGGTATAGAGGTGGAGGGTTACAGCTTCCTTGGTCTCTTGTTCAGAAATGCTAGCATGTAGCATGTTAGCCCCTTCTTCATTAATCATAGCTCTGCGATTAATATGGGGAAAGACGTAATCATAGTATCCATTATATAAATTTGTAAAGTATATGATTGCTTCTTGTTCAAATTGCTCTAGATTAACTACTGGCTCCCCATTCTCTACAATGTATTGAGACGGTTGTTACAAATTTTCACGTAGTACATCTCTATGTGGAAAAAATTTATTCGTTCATTCCCTTATGTTAGCCATTTCTCTTTTGTTTTTTGTTTGGTTTTAATGGCTGGGAGTTGCATTGCATTTTATAGTTGTTTTTGTGCTGCATAGTATCTTTCATTTAGTGAAGCATCCAGGGTGCTTTAGTCTAGTAGACTTAATGCATCATCCCATTCTTTCTAGAGGTTGCTGGTTATATCATGCTATCTTACTTTGTTCTATCTTTTCAACTTGCTTTTTATTTCATTCAGTAGAAAAACTAAAGCGTACCAACCTTTGCCAACAGTAAATATTATGCTTTTAATGTCAATTGTTTTACTGTAATCATCAAATAAACACTAATGATTTGCATACCTAAAGGGCTTTCCTTTGGCCTACTGATTTGTGTGATTGAATTAACTATGTAGCGGGCAGTAGTAACTTGTAGAATGGGGAGAACGGTCACATTTAATGTAGGAATTTTATTGATCATATCTGCATTCACCAGAACTCCATCTAACATGCATATGATATTTTTGCTTTTCCACTTCTCCATGTATATTTTAGGCCTGCATGGTTTACTTCTAGCCTCTAGGAGTCCTGACGTTTTAACACGATTTGAATTTTGCTGTTTGGGATAGTTTCAAGGTTAGTCCTCCTTTTTCCTTAGTATTAAGAACAACATTAAAATCACCAAGCACCATCCATTCTTTTTTGATTTGTTTTGACAAATGCACTATTTTCTCCCATAATTTATCCTTGACCGAGGCCCACATAGACAAAAGTGGACACAATGCATAACCCTCCTACATTTGAGATCATAACTGTTAACTGATGCTCATCCATATTAATGATTTGTACTGACCACATAACTTTGTTTCAAGTTATCATAATTCTCCCTTTTGATTGGTCTGAATTATTACTAAAGCTCTGCCAATCTACACCAAAATTATGTTGAAACACAGATATGGACTATCACCCATTTTATTTTCTAGAAAAGCAATAAAAGTATGGATTAACTAATTTATAATATTAAGAAGTCTAATTTTCTTGTGTCGTTCTTTAGATCTCTTACGTTCCAACATAGAATTGACATTAAGAAGTTAATGCTTGGCTTCTAATAATAGGAGCATCTTGGTTTAAGAGGCTCTTACTTTTCCTTCCCTTATTAAACTGCTTTTATATAGAGGGTTCTGTTACATGAAATTTGATTTATTTAGGCCAATATTATCTGATTTGTCTTCACTGATTTCGAGATTAATGTTTAATATGCTTATCTCCTCCATACTTGTAGGGTATCCTTCTCTAGCATTTGATCCAAGTTTTCCTCAGGGACTAAACTCTCACTTGCATCTAGAAATGGTGAATTCATCTCAGGTTGTGGTTGGATCTCCTCATATTATTTCTCCTTCCCCAACTCCTACATCTGCTTTTGAGGCTTGAGTTCCTTCTGCCTACCTTCCTTAGTTACTACAGTTTTAGGTGTTCTGTGGTATAATTATTTTTTTGGTTTGTACTTTATGAACTTCTTGCCCCTCTAGGAGTTCAGGTTTTTTGTCAGTACCATGTGTCTTTGCTTATGTAGATTCAGAGATGGGTGTAGGATTAGGCTTCGATGTGTGTGGTTCGGTGGCTATTTTTTGTCTCCATTGCTGTGTGTTTGCTGTTTTTGGTACTGGGCGTTGCTATATGCTATGTCCAATGCACTTGCATTATTTGCATAAAGATGGAATATATTCTTATTCCACTTCTTGCACATACATCCTATCGTGCTTATCCTTGGCTCTTATAAATTTGCTGAATTTAATGCATGCTTTCACCTGCGAAAACTTTTACATACTTTAATTATTTTACCTATCTGATATTTTCGTCTATGTCTATTGGTTTTCCAATAAGACTTGCAAGCTTATGTATCCCTTTAGCATCTCATACAGCAAGGTGTAGGTTGTTTGATCTAATCCAAACTGGATAAGATTCTAGCATGTCTCTTTCAAACTGAAAGTTCGCTTCTCACTTCTTCATGAATATATTATTGTCCATGAACCATGGACCTTCATTCAAAACTTTGTCCAAATCTTCCTGAAGTTCAAATTTAACTAAATAAAAGCCATTATCCCTCAAGAATACTTCCCACTTGCCTTTAGGTTTCCATTCCCTTTTAATGTAAGCATTGAAGTAAACATAATATGGTCTTTTACCTGCCATGTAGACGGACATTGAGTTACTCCATACATTCGCACCTAACGGTTTACTAGCCGTTAGTTGGTACCACACTAGTAAAACATCATAAACATCATGAAAATATACTCTGCCTCATCTCATTGGCGAGTAAATACAATACCCTACTCGTCTCATTTCATTGACGAGTACTAGTGGCATCATGACTTGTCTCATCCCATCGACAAGTAAAACTATCATAATACATCTCAATATCGTAAAATCATCATAAAGAAGCTTACCTCATCTCATCGACAAGTAAAAATAACATCTAGATGGTTATTTATAACTATAATTCCAAATAGGAATTTCTAGCTCTTAATTCACCTCATTTCATCGGCGATTAAGAAATACATCTAAAAATGATCCTTCATCAAATATACTTCTAAATTGGAGTTCTTGGACCTTATAATCTACCAAAATTTAATAACATCTTAAATCATCTCAAACAGTTCATCGAAAGGGTTTCGATCGTATAAGTCCGAAATTAAGCGGTAAAGCAAATCCATGTGTCTCATACCACATGTTTTACTTTACCATTTAATTGTCTTTCTCATATGTCCAAAATTCATAAAAATAAGTAATTTTATTTATAAAATAATTTTATTAGAGAAAACAAGAATTTAAAACGATTTTCCGAAAACGATTATTAAAAGCCAATATTTAAAATTCCTTTATTATAGGAAATAAATATATCTTTATTTAGAAAAATAATTTAAAAATTACTATATAATAATAATTTGAAATGTCCATGTATTTCAAAAATGGTTTAGTGAAAACCGTTCTTGAAAGCAATGAAAACTAAGAAGGAAATCTCAAAACTGATAACTTGAATTCAATACGAATTCAATTAAAATTTAACCCAAAATCAATTCAAATTCCATTTAAATTTGAATTTCAAATTCTCCAAAAATAGCTAGCCTACTGATAGGCATCACAGCTCTCAAAATATCTCAAAAACATCATTAAAACCGAAAGAGAATGAGAGCAAAAACGAGCTAATACAATTCTAAGGTCAATGATTGTTGTTGTCATTTTGCTCTCTGGACAGCAACATACAACCATAATTTCGATCAAGCAAACTTCAAAATTTCAGAAAACACAATAAATGGAACTTGTAGCACATGAACTAAGCTTTCCGAAACATTCAAAATTATCAAATTCGATTAAAAAATGAAGAAGTTATGGCCAATTTCGTTTCAGTTTGAAACACAGAGCAGATATTAGTTTTGCTCTCGGGATAGCAGTAAAGAAATTCGATTTTGACGTAGCTAACCTCAAAATTACAGAAAACTCAATGCATGAAAGTTGTAGTACATGATTTAAGCTTTTCGGAACATCTAAAATTATCAAAATCGGTTAAGAAACGAAGAAGTTATGGCCAATTTCGTTTCAGCTTCAAGCACAGAGCAAATATTGGTTTTGCTCTCGGGATAGTAGTAGAAAAATTCGATTTTGATATAGCTAACCTCAACTTACAGAAAACTCAATACATTAAAGTTGTAGTACATGAATTAAGCTTTCCGGAACATCCAAAATTAACAAAATCGGTTAAGAAATGAAGAAGTTATTGCCAATTTCGTTTCAGCTTCAAAGATGGACAGAATTCAGTTTTTGGATTGAGCACAAAATATGATCAAAACTTGATTTTTATAGCTCCAAACATCCAATTTTACACTAAATATGAATAAGCAAGATTTTTTACAGCTAGCGTGAGTGAGATTACTCACCTTAGGGTTTGTTTGCAGCGAATTTAGTAGCAAGTTGTGATCTTTTGAGACGATTTGAGGCTCTAAACACCTGTAAATGCTGAAACAAGAACATGCAGAGAGAAAGAAAAAAAGATTACAGACAATCCCCTTATCAAGAACAAAGTTGGATGAAGTAGCTTGAGAGATTGGTGGTGATTACCTCAATTTGATACTAATTTGCAAATTACTTTCTTGATTTCTCTATAATTTCATCAAATTTTGAAGAAAGATTCTAATTTGGAAGAGGAAAGCCATTTTTCATTTACTATTGATTTTCAGGGGAAGAAGATAAGTGAGAAAAGAGAAACCAACGTACAGTTTATTTTTCTCTTTTCTCCTGATATTTTTAGAGATGGGTAATGGATCTAACCCTTTACCCATTAGCCCAAAAACTATACTTAGTAAAAATTCAACTAAGTAAAATACACATTTCACCTATTTTCTCAATACACACACTTTCTCAAACAAAATTTATACAACAAAAGTTTATGTAAACAAAATTGTTTTCACAACAAACTAAAATGTGTTTTAACTTAAAAAAGTCTCTTTTTTATCAATAAAACCTTATTTTATACTTAAATTTCAAAAGTTACGCCTTTTTATTACGAAACACCATTTTTAACATAAGAATTTACATAAAAATTATTTTCTTATCAAAATAAACACAACAAACCATATTAACTTCACTTTTATAACAAAATATCATTTTAAACAATATTTTACCTTTTTATATTTATAAAAATACATAAATACTTCTAATTTCCCTTTTATAATCAATAAAAATTCAATATTGGCAATAATTTACAATATTATTGCATTTACTCAAATTAAAATCATAAAATGATCATTTTCTTTCCAAACTATCAAAATAAAGTTTTTAAAACTTTAATTTTTCAACCATTTATATTATTTCAACAAATTAACGTTAAAAAGAATCTCTTTATTAATTTATCATCTCAAAATTAACTTATTCTCATTATTCACCATTTATTCAACTTAAATCGCACCTAAATAATCTTATATCAAATTTTATTCTCCCAAATCTCATTGTTTATTTAAAATAAACAATTTTTAACCAAATTTCCATTTCCAATTTATTTTATTTCCAATATTAAATTATAATCATTGTTATATTTTAATATTACAGGTAATCACCAAAAACAGGGTTGTTACAGACTCCCCCCATATAAAAATTGTGTCCTCGCAATTTCTAAAGAAGAGCTGTAAACAATCATGATTTACTTCATCAAGCAAAGAGAAATAGATAGCTCGATTTTAAATTTTTCTCACCCTTAACTCAAATAGATAGAAAACCAAGATAAGTTTGCTCGAGAAATTTAATGGTTTCCCAAGGGTAGACATAGGATTATCGGACCATTGAACTTTTATGAGAAGACTTCATGATTTCGAAGGCACCTCACCTTCGAAACAAGCACATGACCAGGATGCTATAATAAAGATCAATCGGATGAGAATTACTCCTCAAAGACTTCTCGAATAGAGTCGGGATTAATCACCTCTTTTCACCGAACTCTAACTTACAAGATGGAAATCGACATGATCTTCCGTATAAAGGTATGATAGGAGTCATAACGATATAAGATTGACAATCACTAAGGAAAAAAATCTCAACAAGGGGTAGGTGGTTTCTCCTGATACCTCCAAACTCGTACGACTGTCAAAAAGCAAGTCGTAAATAATCACACAAAGGCAAGACAAACTTAAGGAATGGATTTTATATTTTCTTTTACTAAATAGATATTCTTAAAGTTTTCAAATCCATTATCTTCATAAACAAATTCTCCAATTTCAACTCTTGAATATTTCCAAAACTTCTTATATATATTTTTAACTCAAGCTCATCACTCTTTATTTAAAGGAAAATAAAATCGAGTTGTTTCATCCTCTAATTCTAACATATATATATATATATATAGATATACATACATATATATATATATATATATATTAGTTAAAAATATACTTTTCCCCTACTAATACTCAATTCACTTAAATTCAAAAAAATAGGTAGAATTACATTTAACTCTTAAGGGAAATAAACCATCTTATTTAATTTCGGACCTGCTGCAAAAACCTTAAATTTTGACCCAACAAAACTCAAAATCTGAGAATTCTTATAAAATAAAAGTTGTTCTAGTAAGTTTGTGTTTTCCAGCCATATAAAAATTATCAAAATCTGATTTACGGTTTGAAAGTTATGTCAAATTTAATTTCAGCTTAATCTTAGGAATTTTAAAATAGGACAGAAATGTCAATCCACTTTCAAACCCATTTTAAATTGAAATAGAAGCAAAGTTTTCCAAAAATGGTAAGAAGAAAATTTATAGCTTACTTAAAGCTCTTTCATTTACAAAAAGATTGAGCTCATTTGAAGCTGTAATTTTCAAGTTATTTCCATTTTAATACAGCATTTTCCAATTAAATTTTCAGCATTCAACCAATTTAAATTTTGATATTTCCTCATACCATTCTAATTTCAAACTTTATTTTCAAAACAAGCTATCTATACTAAATCATTGATTCCAAAATCCACTTTTATAGAAAACTAAGACATTACAAAATTTTAATTTACTTCATGTAATTTTCTTTTAAAAGAAACAATCCACAATTAGAAATACATTCATTACTTTTCACAAACAAGTTCTCCAACAAGTAATTTTTAAAACTTAATTCGAAAGAGATAGTTAGTTACTAAAAAAGAAAATCATTTCATCCAAAATAAATTATTGGATTTACATATTAAATTTTAAAATTGTTCTCCCAATTTAAAATAATTGAATCTCATAACTTATTGATTTATTATATCTTATATTCCAAAAGCAGAAACACAAATCAAAAGAATTAGGATATCAAAATGTAACATCTGATAAAACATCAAATGGGGTTTGGCAATACACATGCCACTCGTCACAAACATCAAAAATTCCAGAAAAGATTCTGGACAGAAAACTTCCGTGCTTATTTGCACGAAAAGACTAATCATAAGGAATAAATCCCATGATCCTCAAACATCAAATCGAATATTGCAGATTCTCTTAATCGAATTCGCAATTCCCAAAGATTACTCAAGATAAAACAACTAAGATCATCCACAACTTCTTCGACGCGGATGAATGAGAATGCTCAAATAGAATAATTCCAAAGAATTATTTTTAGGATAAGACATCAAAAGTTAATTTGGAATACTACGGAATAAATATATTCCTACGCCCCACGAATCAAAGAAGGACAAGAGCTCGAAGATAGGGAATTAGTAACACTTGTACTATATTTGGATGTATCATTATACATGCTTCTATTCCATGCACATCTGATTGGATTGATGGTAATTGATTTCATCCATTTTAGCAAAATCACCTTCTAGGTCGGTCTGCGGTTGATGATATTCATTGCTATCTTTAATCTCAGTAGTTTTCCCTAAAAGTTTAACCTAGGTCTTGGTACCTTACTCTCGGTTAAGTTTGAAAAGGTTTGCCTCGCCCTAGGTTTAGACCATGCCTTTGTGTGTTTCACAACTCCCCCTTCCGCCACTTTTGTTTTCCTCTTTGTTTGACCTCTTTCCATCCTTCTTCCTCATCTGCCTTTGGTAGATCTAGAGAATTAGCTGTTGCGGTGGAAACCATAACCGAAGTGGTGGATGAGGATGCCATTGTATATAATTTTAATGTATACACACACACACACACATGTGTGTTTGTATATATAATTTATTATTGAGTTTATCGTTATGTGAATATTATTTAATTTAACAATAAACTATCTCATTTAATACTTTAACAAATAATAACATTCTAAATCAAATTAATATTATTAATATATTGATAATACAATATAGCTCAAAATTTAAATCAAAACCATCCAATTAAATATTAGTATTACTTAATTTTACCAACATTATTCATTATAATACTATAAAAGAACTAGTGCATAATGAAGTAAAAAGATTTTTTCTGAAATTTTCCCCTTTACCACATTACACGATGCATCTGATCCAACCGATAACATCTTTATTATATAAAATGAATTCCATAGCTCTTCTTTATAGACTCAGTAAAGTCTTTCTTCTATAAACTTGATAGCCTATTTTTATTGATTTGATATCATCTTTCTTCTATAAACTCGATATCCCTTCTTCATAGACTCGATAGTGTCTTTCTTCTATAAACTCAACAGCCCTTCTTTATAGACTCGATAGCATTTGTCTTGTATAAACTCGATTATACTCATCAGCTTTTTTCGTGTAACCTCTTTTTTCTTATTCCTGAAAATTAGGTATAATATTTACCCCTCAAAGACTTTGCTTATGCTTCATCTTAAGGTAACTCTTTATTCCTTTCTTTTCTAGTTTTCCTTTTGCCCTTTCTGATATTTGCTTCTTGATATAGCTAATACTTTCTATGTGAATTGTTCCCCTCTGGCTGGCCATCTTGTTGGACTGCAAGTTCATCAAATGAATTAGTGAAGATGTGTTTTGCACAAAAATTGTGTCGTAGATATACGAATCATGTTTTCATTTAATCTTGGTTGATTGGGACCAACAATATGCATTCTTCTAAACGGGAAACTTTCCTATTTATAAACTCGTGAATTTTTCATATGTCATTTCAAACTTGTTTGGTCAGCTCAATGACCCCCTTATAATTTCTTGATTGGTTCTTTTGAACAAATGACATTTTGTCCATTCTATACTTGATTGTGCTTACGATGTTTGTCGATTTTCTTCAATTTTTTTGTCATACATACTCTTTCTTCTAGATGGTCGCTTTGGCCAGGAATGAGAGGTTAAACTAAAGTCTTGCTTGGACCATTCTCGGTATCCTTCGATGGACATTTGAACAGTTTGCTTCGAACCGATGTCTAAGGGCTTCCAAACTCCATTATCAAGTGCTTTAGAACACATCCAAGGGCTTCAATGTGATCGGGTGCAATGTTCTATTTTGCCTAAAAAATCTCGCCGATCTCGTCAGGCCAGAAGCTTCATTAAGAATTTTGCATCTTGAACCAAGAGTTGCCTCATTATTTAAAGTCAGTATGCATATGAGTAGATTTTTGCGTGGATCCTTTCTTAGCAAGGTTTTCAACTATTGAATCAAGAAAGGGTTTTGATAATTAGTCATATAAAACCTTCTTTTGAAAGTTGGTTTTTAAGAAAAAAAATTCCGACTCGACTTTCCAACTAGTAAGTTGAGGAAAGTTTATAGAAATTGATTTTTTGTCAAAAACTCTTTTTGAAAATTGGTTTTTCACGGATCTTTCTTTAGGTTATCTATGTCTCGATAGTCGATATTCCTCTTCTATAAGCGAACTTGGAACTTCGCTTATTACCAAAACCTTAGGAGAGAACATAATAATTGCTTTCATTTTTGCACACCCCCCCTTTCCCAATGGCTAAAAATACTTCAAAATGTGATAATAGTCTCTTAACATTAGATTCATTGTTACAATACTTCTGCTTCACCATTCATCAATGATATAAAGTATGGTTTTAAACATTTAGCATTCCATGTTCTAGCTATTACATTTCTATCTAGTCTACTTAGTCGGTAAATCTCGAGATCGATGACCTCATGAATGACTAAGGGTCCTTTCTAATTCAGCCCTAAAGTCCATTTGCTGAATTTCTAGTGCTTTTCATCACTCTATTAAGCACCAAATCCCCTTTCCACAATGCTCTTCCTCTCACTCATGTGTTAAAATAATTTAAAATTCTTTATTGGTACTTTACCATCTATAAGGCGTCCTTATTTCTTAACTCATTGATTATATCTAAAGATTCCTTCTTTAATGCTTGATATATGCATATGTGATCCTTTGATATAAGGGGACCTAAACTTCTACTAGCAACATGGCTTCAAACTAATACGTTAAAGAATATGGCATACGCTAGTGGTTGTTTTAGTTGAAGTTCTATATAACCATAACAATAGACGAAGTTCTTCCACCAAATTTCCTTAGCTTGATTGAGTCATTTTTTAATAGTCTTATTTGCGAAATCTACTGCTCGATTGGCCTTTAGATGGGGTATTAATGAAAAACCTTTTAATATCCGTTCCTTTCATAAAGGCGAGTAATTCTTCACTCTCGAGTTGATTATATTATCTGAAGTGATTTTTTTTGGTGAACCAACGCAAGTCACAATACTCTTAATGACAAACTTCAAAACTCTATTCGTTGTTATACTAGGTAGTGGTTCAACCTCCGACCATTTAGTAAAGTAATCAATTACCAGGACTACAAATTTAGCAGTAGATTTTAAAATAGGCAAAGACCCAATTAGATCAATTCCCTATATATCAAAAGGTCGGAAACTCATTGCATGCATTAGTTTGTTTGATGGTAATCGTGGAATCCTTGAGAATAGTTGTCATTAATCACACCCATTTACATAAGCTAGGGCATCTTCATTCATTTGCCAGTAATACCCTTCTATCGTTAATTTTTTGGCTAGTTTTATCCTGTTGGAATGATCTCCACGAAATCCTTATGTGGTTCAATTAACAATTTATTTCCCTTTTCTCCCTTTATACATCGTAGTTATGGAACTGAGTATCCTTCCTTATATATTATCTTATCCATAATAGAGAATGAAAGGACCAAATATCTCACCTTCTTTGACTCATTTCTATCTCGTAGTAATATTCCTTTTCCAAGCATTACATTGCAGGTGTCATCCAATTATTCCTACATTGCTCATCATGAGCATTTCTACTTTTTCTTATCTATGGTCCTTAATGATTAATTCTTCAATTTCCATCTTCCTCAGAGGGACTCTCATTGGGTTATCGTCGACATGCTTGAGAATGAGTTAGTGCTAAACTTCTTCATTTGGTTCCTTTTTATTTGGCAAACTATTGAGATCCTTCTGAAACTCTATTGCAACAATCTTCACCTTACGATCCCTTCGTGAACTAGCTAATTTTGCTAAGGAATCTGCTTGGACGTTCTTTTCCCTTGATATTTGGTAGACCGGATTAACATTGACATCTCATGAACATTCTTAACACACTTAGATAATTATGGATCCTTTACTTGATAAACCATGTTTATTTGATCCAATAGTAACTGGGATTGATTAATGCTTCAATTATTGGAATTTTTAGTTATCGTGCTAAAATTAAACCAACTATCATGGATTCATATACATCGACATTGTTAGTTATAGAAAAACCCTACTTTATAGCATAATGCAACTATTGTATGTCTTAATTATTATTACACTCTAGCTCCTTACTTGTTAGAAGCTCTACCTACAAATAATTGCCACATTGGTTTACTATACTTTTCCTTTTCTATTTGTTCTTCAATGAGTCTTGTGCATGTAATTATAAAATTGGTTATTGCTTGTCCCTTTATTGTAATCCGTGGCAAGTATATTATGTCATATTAACTTAGTTCCATTTCCCATTTTATCAATCGCTTGGATGTTTCTAGTTTACCAAACACTTCTTTGTGTGGGTAATTGGTCAAAACTTTGTGGGATGTGCCTAGAAGTAAGGTCTTAACTTTTGGGCTATTAATACTAAATAGTAGGCTAATTTTTTCATGATTGGGTATCTGATTTCTGCGTTCTTTAATCTTTTACATGTATGACATACAAGTAGTTGCATCCTATTTTCCTCTATTATCAACATCGAGCTTATGACATGTTCATATATTACCATGTACAAGATTACCTTCATCTTCTACACGAATGAAGAGAATAAGGGTTTTCCAAATGATTTTTCAATTCATAGAAAGCTTTTCAACATTCATTCATCCATTTAAATGTCCTATGTTTCTTGATAAAATTCAAGAATGGACGCCTTTGATATAAAACAATTTAGTGTGGCCAATGCCCGTTTATACTTGTTACACCCTTACATGTTTATGGCTCCGCCAAGTCCTTGGCTGCTTTTATTTGGTCGAGATTAGCCTCTATTCCATGTACACTAATTTTTCCCGATTTTATCCCAAACGAGAATTTTTGTGGGTTTAACTTCATCCTATAATCATGCAAAATCCTAATATTTCCCCCAAACCCTTTATATGATCAACTTTATTTTTCGACTGGACCAGCGTATCATATGCATAAACTTCTATGTTTTTCCAATTTAATCTCTAAGCATTCTATTAACCAATCATTGGTAGGTGGCTCCTGCATTTTTGAACCTAATATGTATTACTTTGTAGCATTATGTTCCCTAATCTGTTATATAGCTCGTATGCTCTTCGTCGGGTTTGAACATTGGGATTTGATTATAACCTTAATAGGCATCCATAAAAGATAGTAGTCTGTGCCCACTGGTTGATCAATCCTTGGAAGTGAGTAAAAATATTTCGGACAAGCTTTATTTATGTAACGATACGGGAATTTTCGACCCTCGACTGCTCGGCATTTTATATAGTGGACGTATTAATGTCGATTTTCGAGAGTCGAAAATTCCCGGATCGTTACAATTTAGATCCGTGAATTCAAAACACGACCTCCATTTCCAATTATACTTCTTAACTAACATTGGATTTTCCAATGATTTGGGAAACTAAACCTCTCGGATAAATCCATTTTCCAACAATCTTTTAGGCTCTTCCTGTATTGTAATTGTGATGGCCCGTAAATCCGTACCCCTTTGAGCTGACAAAATTCCACCACAATTCAGCTCAAAGTGGAACAAAAGTACGAGTCTTCAGGTTAAAAAGAAGAGGTAGAAGAAGATAGAAGAAAAAGAAATAGAAGCAATATCAGAATCTCACATTCGCAGCAGAACAATATATAATAGATAAATGAATAATCTTTAAACAAAAACTATATCAGTTTATACAATACATCATCAGAGTTTACAACAACAACACACATCACTGGACAGTTATATAAACTTGTCCACATAACACAATACACAGTGGAATAATACATAATATAAGTGATACGTCTCGCCATCCAGCTTGCCTCCAGATCTACACAGTAACTTCTGAATTCCAGAATGACCTGATAACCTGACTCTAGGCTGCCCGTGTAGAAAATTATGGGCACCCAGAGTTTAAAAAGGGAACAATAAACTCCAGGTCAGTCGTGGGATTGGTGTGAGATCTTAAAAACAGTTATTTCACAAAGAAATAAAAGAAATTCGCAATGCTTTTGGAAAATGAAACTACCAAAAGACCTTCCACCACACACACAATGCAATCGCAGACTTGGAGGAGATTTCTTCTTATGATAATCAAATATGCTTAATACGAGAAAACTCTTTTGATATTATTACTAGTGCATAGTGTGAAAATCCTTTCGAAAATATAATATTAATCTTAGCTAACATAGGTACCATTATACTATGCCTACTATAGCTGCCACCTGAGGTGACAGGTTATACAAATTGCAATCGTAAAGGGCTCGTATTGTTTCTTTGGATTTTCCAACAAATGGTCTTGCTAAGGAACTTCCTATGCCACATGGAAACGCCTCTGGAGAGACATCCCAAGAACTAACTAGCTCTCTGCCAACACAAGGCCGGGTTACCTCTTACTAGGTAACTACTACACGAATATGCCACCCCCAGGTCGTTTGCGACCTTTATCTGAGTGCCCTCGATCACAAAGCAACAATCACACAGTAAATAAGATTGATGCAACAACACAGGTAAAGCATCTGGGCTCCATACCATGATACCACCTTTTTCCAGAAGGAAATGACATACCCTAAAGGGAGAGACCCTCATAACCTTGCCGCATTTTCCTGTTTTGACCATTTCCGGGGTGTGAGGTCCGATGAGGTCTCATCCACAAAGCTACGCTTTACACGAAAGCCATGCTTTGATCACAAATGATCAACGAATGATCATCAACACACAGCAACACTTAGCATGCCACACTACCGAATTGGGAGTATATCACTGATAACCTTCAACTACATAACCTCTAAGCTCGTACGTCTCAGAGAAGGGTGTTAAGCTAAGAGAATAAATTCTCCGCCACCAAACAGAAATGTATTTGAAAGAAATCAGCTTTATATCTCAAAGTGTAATGTCAGACATACGACCATACAAATCTGTTCCGGGTTCGAACAGAATTGAAGATATTTCCAAAGAAGCCCTTGCAATCCATAATGTCGTATCATTATTCGGAATGGGTTATATGACGCAAAGTCCTCTCCCGGCTAAACCGAATAATGAACGCTTGTTTTGAAAACGAATTCAAGTGCCACTTCAAAGGCCAATATTGATAGTCGGTTATTTAACTATCAAACAACATTCACAACAATCATCAAATTTAAATAATTTTCCCAAATTATTTATTTTCAAATTATCTTCACAAGATATATATTTTCCACACTTCATCACTTTGAAAACAAATTTCAAATTACTTTTCACTCGCGGAATAAAATTCCCGAAATTACTTATTTCCACTGTGAATTTAAATTTTCAAACATCCACTTATATACAATTTTTCAAATATTCACTTGTATACAATTTTCAAATATTCACTTATATACAATTTTCAAATATTCACTTTCAACCCCCAAATCAAATTCCAAATTGATTTCTAAATTTATTTCAACACCAAATCAAATTTCAAATTGATTCTTAATTTATTTTCAACAGAATAGAACATTTGCAAATCGATTTCTAAGTTCATTTCCAAATAACAAACCATTTGCAAATTTATTTCTGAATTTATTTCCAAATGCCAAATCATTTTACAAATCGGTTTCCAAATTTATTTCAACACAAAATCCATTTTTATTCAACACCAAATAAATTTTCATATCGATTTCCCAAAGATTTATTTTCAAATACCAAATCAATTATCAAATTGATTTCTAGAAATTTATCACCTTTTAAATAAATCCCTTTATTCTTTCCAAATTATTTAAAATTCCATTTTCAATAAATTCTTTAACATTTAAACAATATTATTCAAAACCCATTTATTAATATCTTTTCCTATATTTTGGAATTAATTCGATAAGATTTCAAAAATCAACTTTACGCTTTTAAATTCCTTCTTTTAAATTCACCCAATTCTTTCAAAAGAAATTTACTTAAAATTTCCTACTTTAATTTTAAAAATCCAATTTTAGTTATTTCTGGTATCCAACGATACCAAAAATACATTCGACTAAATTATAGCCTTCAACAAAATTCAGTCATCGATATAATCATTCACATATTATAAACAAACCATCACACAACATATGAAACAAATTCATACAATTTGAGGAATCCAGTTGGATCCCTCCAACCTGTTTCCCTGCGTCCACAGATGTTAGCACAACAATTAAATACCCATTCCACTTCGAGGTGGAATATCGCGGTATGTGAGATTTATAAAATATCATCCGCTATTATGCGGCGCATAGGGTCTCATCCGCTATATAATGCGGGAAATCAATCACCAATATATATATATATATCCTACTATATCTAATATCATCAATAGATAAATCATCCAATTCATCCAAACACATCCAGAATTTAAATTCAACTATTTAAATTTAATCGAAAAATTCGATTGAGTGAGAAGATCTCACCTTTGCTTTTATTTGCAATCCATTTCCATTCCAGACTGTTTTCTCCACAATTTTGACCTTGTATAAACAATTTTATACAAATTATTAATATTCGAATAGATCGAACAATCAATTTTCATTTAGTAGATTTAATTAACTAATAATTTGGTTTAAACCAATTTCCCCTTTAAAATATCTTTTAGTATCAAAAATAAGTTTAATAAGTTAATTAACCAAGTTAATCCCCCAAAGTCCATCATTTTAAAATAATCTAGTGAGTTTAAAATATGCATATGTATATTTACTTTATTCTTTTCTTTGAAAATAATCTATATAGATTGTAAAATCTATTATTTTTCAACTTTATCTATATAAAAAAAATTCCTATTTCTATACATATACATTTAAATTAAAATAGGTGTGTATTTACTGTTGTCTTCGAATATGTATATATATATATATATATATTAAATGAAAAACTTATATTCTACAGTAATCAAATACCGATTTATAAATATACTTTTCCTTTTTATACATCTTTATTAATATCTGAAACAATCGACAATTCAATTTCCATTTAATAAATCTTAACTCAGTCAAATGATTTTACTTAAACTATATATATATACATATTGAAATCTGCATTTACATAAACCCTACTGTATGTTTATGATTTCACTGTATAAAATTTCTTTTCTGTATTTAACACATTCATTTATTTAATTAAAATAAAATAAAATGATACCTCACTGCATATCGAACGAAACCCTAGCTCCGGTTCGAGTCGCCGAGCTCTCGAACGAGTTTGCCACAGCCAGAGACGAAATCGCGACCCAAATCGTGACGCCGCCGATCCTTCCACCTCGGCCACCCCACACGCTCGCCACCAACCCTTCTGCTCGCACGCGAATCCATCAACGCGACGCCAAAACTCGAGCACTTCGACACTCGAAAACACCCACTGCCATGATCGACGTCGACCCCCTTTTCCAACGTTGCGCGTGAGTGAACCCTAACGAGATCGCGATTTCCAATCGCGAGCTTCCTTTCGTTTCATTTTTTTCAGTATCAAATGATTTGGCTGAGGAAATCGTGGTTTTAAATGGTCGCCATTTTTTTCTGAATCTGGAGATAAAAATCTCGGCTATGAATTTTAAAGGAAGAAACGTACGCGATTTGTTTTAGAGGCCGCCATTTTTCTCAGGTCGATTTAGGTTATAATGTATTGCGGAACGAAGGGAGTAAATAGACAAAGGCCACATGATTTTTTTTTGAATTCGAGCAGAAGATAGTCGGCTTTGATTTGATTTTACACTGAGGTAAAACGCGATTTCTTGTGTTGAATGCCTGCTGCAGAGAAGGCAAAAAGTGCTGATGTTGAAAGAAGGCAGGCTGAAGAAAGGGAATCTCAACTGTGTTGACTAGGGTATTTAAATATATATATATTTAAATTCAAATTCAAATTGTCTCTAAATTTGCAACTCAAAATTTTGATATCCTATCGAGGTGTGCCGCTAGGTGTTTATAATGTTATACGCCTATTCCGAACGCAATGGAAAAGGTTTCGAGTCCAAATTCGATCGTATGGAGAAAATAGCTTTTTGGACCCAGTTAAAATATTGAATTTCAATATAATTTTCGACGCGTTTATATATCGTACGCTCACACAACAACTCCAATCACTACGAAAATTGAAATCTGATAGTAATACAATATTACAGATCCAATGGAACTGGTTTCGTCGAATTCCGAGACTGTGCCTCGGAAGGCTATTTTTAAATTCAATTTAAACAATAAAATTCAAAACTGAACAAAACAGTTTCAAATTCAATTTTGAAAGTTCCATTACCTTAAGTATCAAAAATATGAATTTTCTAAGCCTTGAAAATATTTTTAATCAGCTTAAAAACTGAAGATTCAATATTTTTACCCAACTGTAATAAATTAAGTTCAATAATTAAATTGCCAAATTCATTCTGATATTTGAATTACCAATTAAACTAACTTCCAGATATTTAAAATCAATTAAATATTCTGATTTCCAATGTTAAAAATTCAGGGTCGTCATAGTAATTGACCAAACCTTATCCAACCATCTTTTCTTTTTCCTGACTGGAGTAAAGCTTGGATCTACATTCAGAGAATGACACATATTATAGGATCAATTCTAATCATGTCTGAGTGAGTTAAGTTAAGATATCCTTACAGAATTAAAGAAATGCAATTATCTTTTCTCTCATAGTCATATCTAATTATCTTCCTATCTTGACAACTTTTGTTAGATGTTGAGGGTCTATGGAAACCTCTTTTAATGCTTCTACAGACTTGACATTTCCTTTAGTATCCCAAGAGTCAATTTCAGGAATAAACTTGTCTTGCTCTTCTTATTTTTGGCTCACTGCATGATTTGTTTTAGTTGTTTTGTTATACTTTTGCTTCCTTATACTTACACCATCCTTTTTGTATGATGCTTTCTTATTGATTAGAAATTCTTTCTTATTTACTTTGATCATCATTTCCTCTTGTTAGATATTCAAGCACTTGTATTTTGATCTCTATAGTTTTATTTAACACAAATCATAAATGGACACGTTTTTATTCAATTGTTCTAGTGTAGCAAATACATTTCCCTAACACTAAAATGCCCACATCTCACTGTCCTCCATCCAACTTTAGAAAGAAAATTTAGGATCAAATTCTTTGGTGAGACGAAAGCGTCCATCTCGTCCAGCGCTAGTCTCCCAAATAAGAAATTGTAGTATGAGGGCTAATCCATCACTATGAAAAGCGTCTCAAAAGTTTTTGCTCATCTTCCTCCTATAAATTTCAACTAGCAAAACCATATTTTAAAAAAAAGAAATCCAACCTCAAATCACATCAATTTTTTTTTATTCGATCGTTGATGGTGAAGCAGTTCGAGAGCCAGCAACTCCAGAACTTGGAATTCGATTCAAGTAGCCATTTCATCATTTCAGAGTGTGATCTCTAGGCCTTCGTGAAAGATATGCTTCAGTTTTATTAATGTTTTTAATTGCTTAGTTAATCAATCATTCATATGATAGTTGGATTGACTTTATCATCAATTGATATTTTACTGTATTATCACATGTTGATGGTTATATATATGTGTGTAAATAATAATAATAATAACTTTTTATAGAAGTCATCGCATCAAAATTCATTGATTCGAATGGTCGGTGGTGAAGCAATTCTGGAGCCATCAACTTCAGAACTTGGAATTCGATTCAAGGAGCCATTTCAACATTTCAAAGTGTCATCTCTAGGCCTTGGTGAAAGGTATGCTTCGGTTTTATTAATATTTTTAATTGCTTAGTTAATCAATCATTCATATGTTAGTTAGATAGACCTTATCATGAATCGAAATATTATTGTATTATCACATGTTGATGGTTATATATATGTGTATAAAAAATTAAATTTTTTTCTGTATAGAAGTCATCATGTAGTTAATGCCCTAATGTTAAAAAAATTATTATTGAAATATTGTTATCAAATGATTTTATCTATTAGACTTAATTATAAAATATTAATTCATATGATATATGTATCTAAAACATATTTATACATACATAAAACCATTCGACATTAAAAAAATTATACATAAACATTTTAAATTATTTATTTGATTTAAAATTATTTAAAAAAACAAAATATATCTGCAACAATAGACATTATAAAATATGCATTTTGACTTCAGATATGATTTTAAACATTTTTGTTTATTAAATTCGCACGAATTTTAATTTTTAAAGTATATTTTAATTAAATAATTATTTAAACCAATAATGAAATAAATAAATAAATTCCAAGCTATGAGTAGCAGCAAATATATGTATTTAATAAATATATGCACACACACATATATGTACGTGTGTATTTAATATATATATATATATATATATATATATGTTAATTAACAAATAGCTATACGTTTATATATAATAATATATCTATGTGTGTGTGTATGGATTAAAAAAATATTAGTTTTGCTTTCATAATATATGATAAAGGTTTTAAATTATTTTACAAATTAATATTTAAAATTATTTTAAAATTTAATTATATATATACCCACATATATCTCATAAATGATTTATAAAAATAATTTATAGCTAACATTTTATAATAAATACACGAACAATAGTATATTTATATGTGTATATTTATTTATACAATAATCTTGATGCACATATATGTATATTTAGACAATACAATAGTATACACGATGGGCTAACATGTTAGTTGCGGTGTAAATCCTAAAATCTATACACGAACATGTCAAACCATGTATATTGTTGCACGTGCACATACACATGTATATTATATGATACACATATATGAAATATAATATAAAATTACAAAAATAAATTTTATTTATAATTTCAAATAAAATATTGATTTTATTTAAAAGAAAACTTAGAAAAGTTTTAGATAATTTTAGACTATATAGGACCAACAAAGATACTTAAAGGTAAATTTTTTGAAATTTACCCAATTCTTCTGCTACGGGCTTGCCTAGTTCCAACAACAACATCTTTATAGACTCAATAACATTCCAAATGCATTATATTTAAAAACTCAATAGCATCTCCTTATAAACTCGATAACATTCACAATGTGTGCAACAACCCGCATTTTTTTCAGATAATTAAATTATTAAATTTAATAAAATTTTGTAATTTAATATTGGAAGAAATAAAAATTTGTGATTTATTAATGAGAATAATAACTAGAATGAAATTTAATAATGTTAATCTAAGGCAATTGATAACTATTTTAAGGCCATTTCAATTAATTGAAGTGATTATAAACATAAAAATTTGATTATAAGTTGTAAATGAGTAAATAAATCAAAGGTTGTATTTAATGGTAAAATTGCACGTAGTTAATTTGAATTGGTTAATATAGAATAATAAATCAGTATGTGAATTCATTTGTTTTGTTTGTTGACAATAAACATAGAAATGCGTTTGAATTGGTAAGTTATAATAATGGTTTAATTATAAATTCACTATTTAATTCATTGAAAATCAATTGGAAACAAATTGCAATAAATGTAATTAAATATTGCATTAATATGAATTAAGATGATAATTGTAGAATATTAATGTAATAAGATATAAACCAATATTAACTATGTCCATAAAGTAATGATTGATTGGATAATAAGACTTAAATCAAAATAAATTAATTTATTTGGATTTTAAATTATAATTAATAAATTATTACATTTGAAACGGAACACTGTAATTAGTGTAATATATAACATTGAATCGATATGGAAAAAAAATTAAAAGATTATAAATTATTTAGTAATAAAAAACGATAAAAATTGTTAGTTATTAAAATTTGAATTGAAAAAATGATTTAATTAATTTAATAATAATTTATTTAATTAACGTGAAAATAGCCATTTTGAGCACTATCTCGGATTGCGACGAAACCAGTTTCATCGGATCCGTAATGATGAATTATTGTAGGATTTCAAGTTTTGTAGCGATCAGATTTGTCGTTTGACCGTTCGGGCTTGAAACGCATAGAAATCAATTTATTGAATTCAATTTGAAATAAGCTGATTTTAAAAGCTAACTTCTTCATACAATGGAATTAGGACTTGAAACCTATTCCATTGAGTTTAAAAATATCAAAAAAATCTATTTTGATATATGGGATGATCCATTTTCGTTTCGGAAGCGAAACGGGCTTTTGGGGTCGTTATTGTCGTTCGTACAAATTCGATACGCGTTCATTTTCTTACCGGGCTTTGTTCATATAAATAGTTTTGATCTAACCCTAGCCTCTTTTTTATTTCTTATCTCTATACGTATCTATCTATTCCACCTTTCTGCTTCTTCTTCTTTCTAATGGCTGCAGATCCAAACCAAATTCAATTTCAAAACCAAATCCAAAAATCAAACTCCTCAAAACTATGACATATTATATATCATTGGAAAGCTCTCGACGAATGCAATCTTCTGCAATGATTTGTTTTTCGATTCGGATTATAGTTTGGCCAGAAATGGGTGATTTATTCCCGGCCGTTCATCGGGCTTTGATCAACTTCAATGGATCATCGATTCGAATGTGCTACGGCGTAGAGAGTGGCACGCGGAGTGCATCGGTGTCATTTGTTTGGATGATTGATGGTTGGATCGAGCTATAAAATTCAAGTAGGGTTTACAGAGCATCGGCCGCGGCTGCAAATTTTGAACGCGACTTGGTGTTACGTGGGGTTGCGAAGGGCTGGAGAGGTCGGCCAGAGGAGAGGGTGCGATCGGCCAGGTTAGTTCGGCGATCGATAGCCTCTGGCGGCGACAAGTCGAATGTGATGGTGGCGGCTCAGTTTCGAATGCAGGAGCTAGGGTTTGAATGATTAAAGATGGTGACCTGTACTTAGTTAATAATTATTTTATTCATTTTAATTTCAATACTGTATGGTTCTAATGTCATAACTTTTACATACGAGGTCGGATTTACGCGCGGTTTGTTTCACTGCGACCATATCGAAATACCGGATATTCTGAAACTAGTTTGGACGAATTCTGAGACTATTGAATTTTGGGCCTTATTTTGGATTTCAAATCGATTTGAAATCAAAAGTGAGTGTTTTAACCCACTCACAACTACTAAATTATCTTATGTTAGTTAAATTGAATTTATGATGTGATTAGGAATTGATTAGTTGATGTTTGGTATATTAAAATCGTCATTTAATTTAATACTGTATTTAATTGTCAATTGAATACCTGTTGATGATAATCAGTTAGTTGATGATATTTATTGGTTGATTGAATGGTGATTATGATGTATGTTTGATTGTTGATATTGGATGATTGGATGTTATATTTTCATATTGTTATAACACTGCAAGTTCCCTATGGGTTGAAATGATACATACCCGAACGATCTGATAGATTGGGAGAAATCGTTATGGGTTGAAATGATAAACTCGAGCGATTTCATGGATTTGAAGTTAACTTTGGGATTGCGGGTTGAAACGATATATACCCATAAATTTTAAAATTATTACGGATTGAAATGATATATGTCTGTATCACTTGACCATAGGGTAGAAAATTATATACGGATACTGAATTGGTTAAATTAAATGATTTTTAAATCATTAAATTTTGAATTCAGTTAAATGATTTTGAAATAGAATTTGATTTATATAAACTGAATTATTTTCGAAAATCCAAGCGTTAATTGTTGAAATTGGAATTGATTTGATGAATTGTTTAAATATTAAAATGGAAATTTCAAAGTTGAATTTTGAAGCATAAATGAAATTTATCGAAATTTAGTTATGGAAATGTTTGAATATAACTTTGAAATCTATTTAATGTGAAGTGGTTTAAATTGATAATTCAAACATGGATTTGAAATCGATATTGATTAAATGGTTTTAAATGAAAATCTAAATTGAAGGACCAATTTTAGTTAGTTGATTTGAAAGCTGGACATTGTCCAGATGTGTTGAAATGAAAAAATGACTTAATTTTGATATTAATTTCAAATTAATTTTTTTAATATAAAATGTTTAAAGATTTATTATTTTAAAAATCCAAATTTCTAATATTTTCAAACTATTAAACTATTTTAACCTATTTTAAAACTATTAAACTATTTTAATCTATTGTAAACTATTTCAATCTATTTTTAAACTATTTAAGACTATATTAAACTATTTTAATCTATTTTAAATTATTTAAACTATATTAAACTATTTTAATCTATACTTAAACCATTTAACTATTTTAAAGTATTTTAAACTAATTTAAAGTATTTAAACCATTTATAAGCTATTTTAAACCATTTAAACTATTTTAAACTACCTAAACTATTTCTAAATTTCAGACTGTGTAAAGTTGAGGTGTTTATATTTAAATCCTTGATTTAAAAGCGGATATTGTCAAATGATGTTATAATCTAAGTTAGGATTTGAAATGAAATTTTCTAGTGAAATGACACATTTTGAGTAAATATGATGATTTGAAAATATGATTTCAAAGGTGATATGATTTCGAAAATGAATATGATTTCAAAAGTGAATATGATTCCGAAAGTGATATGGTTTTGAGAATATGATATTTTGATATCAATTATGAATCGGTTTTGAAAATGTAAAAGAACCATCCGGTGTGAAAAAGCGTTTGGTTGTTAAAGAGATCGGGAACGGATATTGTCATACTCTCTGCTAATACCGAAAACCACTTTAATAACTGTGTACGTGGTGGAGATTCCAAATGAAGTAGGATGGTTTGGCGAACAATTCTGTTTGAGGTATTTATGTAGCCTTGACTCCCGTGAGTCAGCTTGATGTGGCTAAAACAGGAGCTATACCGGGCTAAGTGAGGTCGCTCCTCCTATCGGGCACATTTCTTCGATACAGTATTATGACTTTGTGATTGATTTGGTGGCCATCCTTTGATTTGATTATGGGAGTATGTTACGAGGTGGGCGGTAGTAGCTGCTATGTATTACCATCAGTCCAGGAGTGCAAATGGTAGAATCCTACCATGGCATTGCCTCATGTGCCATGTCACATGCCTTATCGCGCCTTCTACAAGTTTGGCTTGTACCGTATCTATGGAGTGCCCTTTAATAGCCCTCCAGTTTACGGAGGAATTACGGTACTGTATAGACTACTGAAATATATAAAAGGTGTTAAGGGGGATATGGGTAACTCCTTAATGCTATTTTAATACTTTACTCTACTGTAGACACTATTATAATAGAGTATTGTACTATGTATGTAGATAGTTTAATGGATCCTTAAGAGATGGAAATCCCGAACATCTCTTAAGTTATTGCACTCATGTTAAACACTGGATAGGAGATGTCAAACCCCGTAAACATCTCTGACGCCATTACACACATATTTATTTACTATTGATTTTACTTACATAAGATCTTTTAGTTCTGACTCAAGTGTTTTGTCTTTGCAATTCGCTCGGGTAAGTCTGAGCTTTTTCAGTGTATCGAAGACTGCTTTTCTGGAGGACAAAGATGAAAATTTAGTATTATTATTATTTATCATATTTATTCCACTACATCATGTTATTCCACTACATTATTTATTTATTTCTGCTGTATGTAACTCTGATCTGTATTGTAAAAGTGTAATTAAATGTTATTTGTAAAACAGTTTCATGAACTGTTTATTTGATTATTATATTTTTTCATTCCACTGTGAGATTCTGTGTTTTGTATTTTTTTCTTTCTTTCTCTGCTTTTTCTTATTTACTCCATAACAATCCTCCCTTTTGAATGATTTGAGTCTGACATGTGTGGTTTATTGTCGAATTAAACCGTCCAAAAAGGTGGGTTGTTACAGTTGGTATCAGAGCTTTGGTTTAGCGATAACCTTAGCTTTGTGGGGTCTGATTCATATAAAATAGTGTAGTAATACCCTAGTATGAGTTGTTGAGTGTATATATATGAGAAAGCATATTTGTTAGTGTTATAAAATGTTTTATATTGTGTTAATTTGTTCTATTTAGTATTTATAAATTCTGGTCAGTACATAGGACGCTATGGCATCGATAGGGATTTCTAAACACTAAATAGGGCAGACTGACACAATATTGTTTTGAAACACAGGTAAATGAAATAATTTTACCTAGTATTATATTTTGTATATAAAAGAATAATTTTGTAAATGGATATATTTGGATGTGATATGTTGTTTGTTAGGAATTGAAATTTTATAAACATTGAACTGTAAAATAGGATTTACAAGTAACGTAAATAAGAACTGAAATTTAAGGACTTAAGTTTCGGGTTTTGAAATTGTTTTCAAAAGATTTTGGAATATAATATTTGTAGTATTTGGAAGTATTTTCGGATAAATATATTTTCGATGTGATTTAAAAGAAATGTTTTAAAAGGAAAATTTAAAGGAAATAAGTTCTGTACTCCCCTCTTTGTCGTTGGAAAATAATTTCGATGATGTGTGCATGCATCATCGACGTTTATTTTCGAGTTTCAAAGTGGGAAGACATCTGCTTTGATGAATAAATCTTAATTTTGATTCCTAAATATGATTTGATCTATAAAGGATATAAATATATATATTATTTTCAAAATGACTGAAATGAATCCGGGATTTAGTTCTTAAAACTTTCTAATAATTAGTAGTTTTCAATTATTGTAATGAATGAAATCTTAACTATTTTAATAATTGTAAACTTCTAAATGAGATAGGGGCTAAGTGATTAAAGAAATATATAAGAAATTTAAAATTTGTAACTTGTAGATATGGAAAAAAAGAAGAAAATGTAACTATTGAACATTTTGTTAACTAAAAGAAATAAGATAAACTTGTGTAACATTCAATTACATTCTAAAAGACATATATATAACTTACCAAAATGTTAAAGGCTAAAATGTTAAATAGAAATATGTAATAGAATATTATACAAGTAAACTTTAGTAATGAAGGTGTTCAATGGAATTACTTCTATAAATAAGAATTCTGATGTTATAAATTATTATAAACTTAAGTTAATAATTTGAAATGTTACTAATTAAATTTATAGAAAGAGTGAATATTGTAAGTAGAATGATTATAAACTTAAGTTAACGTTTGAAGCTATTTATAATTGAAGTGAATAGTAAAAGTGAATACTATATATGAAAGAAATAAATGTGGAAAAAAAAAGAATTAAAATTTCTAAGTATGGGTTGATTCACAAATGAATATTGATACAAAAGGAAATCAACGTAAATGAAAATGGTGAATTAGAATTGCAAAGAAACTTACATTTTAAAATATTATGTAAATAAATGCATGTAAAGTAATGGAAAAAGGGCATTGTGTGAATAAATGAATTTTTGTAAGTAATGAATGGAAATAAATGAAATTGGCATTGTATGAATGAATGAATGGGAAATGAATTTTGTAAGTAATAAATGTAAATTAAAGAAAATAATCATTGTATGAAAGAAAAAAAATGAATAGTAAATGATGTGAAATGAGATTAATAAGAATAAATTTCAATGATATTTGGAATTCTCGGTTGTTTGGCTTACGGGATGTTGGGGAAGTGATACTTTAAATTGTTTAGGATGTATAAATAATCTATTAAGTTTTATCTAAGACTGTTGAGTGTATGAATGATATACTTAGTAGTTTATTTATCATCTTATACGATTAAAAGTTTCTGAACCCGAACAAACCATTTGTTTTGGTTATTATGGATGGATAGTTGATTACTTTGATTTCATGTGATGATTGTATGCGTTTGTTTGCAAGTGATTGTTGTTATGTTGTGTTGGTTTGTTTATTATTGATTGAAACAACTAAATATTTCTCTTTTGCATAATTCTAACCTCTTTTGGATTATTTAAGTGAAATACAGGTTTATGGAAGCATTAGCTACTGCTTTTGGTTTCATAAATAAGCGTTGTTTGCCCGACAAATAGGTACGTTTTCAGATTATGGTTTTATAGCGATATTATATTATTTTCCCGTGGTTTAGGATATTTTATTTTGAAATATGATATATATATATATATTGTTATTAGTGATATTATTATTTCTCCTGGACCTCTCCGTACAAAGGACACTTTGCCGAAATTTTCCATGAATTTTGGACTAAGAATTTTTTTGTGAAAGTAGAAATGTTTTCAAACTTTTATTGAACTTGAATAGGAAAAGATTTAATTGATTATAAATTGATATATTTTATTTAAATTATTTAATTATGTAAATTAATTGTTTATAAATTTAATACTTTGAATAAGATATATTAATTCCTTAATTCCTTCTTTTCGCTTCTTTTCCTTTTCGAGGACGAAAAGTTTGGAGTGGGGAGAGTGTAACGACCCGCATTTTTTCAGATAATTAAATTAATGAATTTAAGAAGATTTTGTAATTTAATATTGGAAGAAATAAAAATTTATGATTTATTAATGAGAATAATAACTAGAATGAAATTTAATAATGTTAATCTAAGGCAATTGATAACTATTTTAAGGCCATTTCAATTATTTGAAGTGATTGTAAACATTAAAATTTGGTTATAAGTTGTAAATGAGTAAATAAATCAAAGGTTGTATTTAATGGTAAAATTGCACGTAGTTAATTTGAATTGGTTAATATAGAATAATAAATCAGTATGTGAATTCATTTGTTTTGTTTGTTGACAATAAACATAGAAATGCGTTTGAATTGGTAAGTTATAACAATGGTTTAATTATAAATTCACTATTTAATTCATTGAAAATCAATTGGAAACAAATTGCAATAAATGTAATTAAATATTGCATTAATTTGAATTAAGATGATAATTGTAGAATATTAATGTAATAAGATATAAACCAATGTTAACTATGTCCATAAAGTAATGATTGATTGGATAATAAGATTTAAATCAAAATAAATTAATTTATTTGGATTTTAAATTATAATTAATAAATTATTACATTTCAAACGGAACACTGTAATTAATGTAACATTTAACATTGAATCAATATGGAAATTTGTTTTAAAAGATTATAAATTATTTAGTAATCATAAATGATAAAAATTATTAGTTATTAAAATTTGAATTGAAAAAATGATTTAATTAATTTAATAATAATTTATTTAATTAACGTGAAAATAGCCATTTTGGCCACTATCTCGGATTTTGACAAAACCAGGTTCATCGGATCCATAACGGCGAATTATTGTAGGATTTCAAGTTTCGTAGTGATCGAACTTGTCGTTTAATCGTTCGGGCTTGAAACGCATAGAAATTAATTTATTGAATTCAATTTGAAATAAGCTGATTTTAAAAGCTAGCTTCTTCATACAATGGAATTAGAACTTGAAACCTATTCCATTGAGTTTAAAAATATAAAAAACGTCTATTTTGATATATGGGATGATCCATTTTCGTTTCGGAAGCGAAACGGGCTTTTCGGGTCGTTATTGTCGTTCGTACAAATTCGATACGTGTTCATTTTCTTACCGGGCTTTGTTCGTATAAATAGTTTTGATCTAACCCTAGCGGCCTTTCTATTTCCTATCCCTATACGTATCTGTCTATTCCACCTTTCTACTTTTTCTTCTTTCTAATAGCTGCAGATCCAAACCAAATCCAAAAATCAAACTCGCCAAAACTACGACATATTATATATCGTTGGAAAGCTCTCGGCGAATGCAATCTTCTGCAATGATTTGTTTTTTGATTCGGATTATAGTTTGGCCAGAAATGGGTGATTTATTCCTGGCCGTTCATCGGGCTTTGATCAACTTCAATGGATCGTCGATTCGAATGTGCTATGGCGTAGAGAGTGGCACGCGGAGTGCATCGGTGCCGTTTGTTTGGACGATTGATGGTTGGATCAAGCTGTAAAATTCAAGTAGGGTTTACAGAGCATCGGCGGCGGCTTCAAATTTTGAACGCGACTTGTTGTCGCGTGGGGTTGCGAGGGGCTGGAGAGGTCGGCCAGGGGAGGGGGTGCGGTCGGCGAGGTCAGTTCGGGGATCGATCGCCTCTGGCGGCGGCAGGTCGAATGTGATGGTGGCGGCTCAGTTTCGAACGTAGGAGCTAGGGTTTGAATGATTAAAGATGGTGACCTGTACTTAGTTAATAATTATTTTATTCATTTTAATTTCAATCGTGTATGGTTCTAATGTCATAACTTTTACATACGAGGTCGGATTTTTGTGCAGTTTGTTCCGCCGTGGTCGTATCGAAATTCCAGACATCCTAGAACTAGTTTGGACGAATTCTGAGACTATTGAATTTTGGGCCTTATTTTGGATTTCAAATTGATTTGAAATTAAAGGTGAGTGTTTCAACCCACTCACAACTACTAAATTATCTTATGTTGGTTAAATTGAATTTATGATGTCATTAGAAATTGATTGTTTGATGTTTGATATATTTAAATTGTCATTCCTGTTAAATATGACTTTTATTGCATTTAATCATCATTTAATTTAATATTGTGTTTAATTGTCAATTGTATACCTGTTGATGATAATCAATTAATTGATGTTATTTATTAGTTGATTGAATGGTGATTGTGATGTATGTTTGATTGTTGATATTGGATGACTGGATGTTATATTTTTATAATGTTATAACACTGCAAATTCTCTATGGGTTGAAATGATACATACCCGAACGATCTGATAGATTAGGGGGAAATCGTTATGTGTTAAAATTATAGACTCGAGCGATTTCATAGATTTGAAGTTAAATTTAGGATTGCGGGTTGAAATGATATATACCCATAAATTTTAAAATTATTACGGATTGAAATGTATAGACTACGGGAATATATAAAATATATTAAGGGGGATATGGATAAGGCCTTAACGCTATTTTAATACTTTACTTTACTGTAAACACTATTATAATAGCGTATTGTACTATGTATGTAGATAGTTTAATGGATCACTAAGAGATGGAAATCCCGGATCATTTTCTTTCTCTAATAAACAAAGTATATCCAGGATCTTTCAAATGAAATGACCCTCCTATTTACACTCTTATTTTATTGGTGAAATTTTTTTTTTTAGAGATGATATATAGATATATCATCTATTACAATTATATATATATATATATCCCAGGGTCATTTTCTTTCTCTAATAAACAAAGTATATCCAGGATCTTTCACAATATAGAAATATTGTTTTAATTCTGAAACATTTTTAACATACATATATGAAGATATCTATGTTATATTCTACTTGAATCAGAGCATGATAATAAGTAGAAATCCTTTTTAAATTTGCAAAAATGTGATAAATTCCCTTTTAATTTTAAAACTTAATGTATCCTGATTTTTGACAATAATGTCCACTGGAAATATGTACCTGGATAGGAGATGTCAAACCCCGTAACATCTCTGATGCCGCTACACTCATATTTATTTACTGTTGATTTAACTTACATCAGATCTTTTAGTTTTGAATCGAGTGTTTTGTCTTTTCAATTCGCTCGGGTCAGTCTGAGCTTTTCAGTGTATCGAAGACTGCTTTTCTGGAGGACGAAGACCAAGATTTAGCACTATTATTATTTATTTTATTTATTCCACTACATCATGTTATTCCACTACATTATTTATTTATTCCTGTTGTATGTAACCCTGATTTGTATTGTAAAAGTGTAATCAAATGTTATTTGTAAAACAACTTTATGAACTGTTTATTTGATTATTATATTTTTTTATTTCGCTGTGAGATTCTGTGTTTTGTTTTTTTCTTTCTTTATCTACTTTTTCTTATTTACCCCATAACAATCCTCCCTTTTGAATGGTTTGAGTCTGACATGTGTGGTTTATTGTCGATTTAAACCGTCCAAAAAAGTAGGTTGTTACAATGTGATAGCTTTTCAAACTTGATAGCATATAGGCTCAATAACATTCGTAATGCGGTGGCTTGACAAACTCTATAGCATCTTCATTTATAAACCCAATGGCACCATCTTTATAGACTCGATTGCATCTTTCTTCTATAAACTTGATAGCCATTCTTTATAAACTCGATAGTGTCTCTCGTCTATAAACTCAATTCCTTATTTATTGATTTGATTAGGGGAGGGCACGGTCGGTTATCCGAACCGATCTGTTAATTTGAACGGTTAACCAGTGAAAAGCAATAGTTCTAGTTAATCGTTTAATTGGTTAAAATGGGTTAAACATACCGACCGTACCAGTTAAATTGAACAGTTTGGTTAATTGTTTGAACCAAATGGTTAACCATTGCATGGTTAATCGTTTAAGCTAAACAGTTAACCGTTGCATGGTTAACTGATGGTTAACCGTATATATTGCAACATTAATTCATGACATGTATACTATATTGATCAGTTCATAACTTCTTATACAGTACATGAGATTAGCACAACTAAGTTCACTGGAGCACATAATTCACTAGAGGATCATATACTGTAAAGATTGCATAATTCACTAGAGCATCATAAACATAAACATTTACATACAGTCCACAATTACATAAATAGTCCATAATCATAGATAAAGATCACAAATTCACAACTAAGTTCACATTTCACAATCCACAACAGTCCACAATCCATAGTTTGGAATTACATAAACTACAATACTACATAGTACATATAATTACATTCATTTTCCATAGCAAAATGCAATGAAAATTGAGCCTGAGCTGAACAGTTGATCACAACTAAACTGTAACAATTAACAATCATCACAATGAGATGGCATGGTTACACCAAAGTGAATATCATCCAAGCAATAACTGGAACTACTTAGGTTAAAAAAAGAATTTCATCAAACAATAATAATAAATTTTCTACTAATGGATGTTTAACATCGTGCACACATTGGCTTGACTATTTTCAATTCACTACATTTGCCAGGTAATATTGTTTATAAGATTAACAAAGTAAAAAGATGTAGAATGAATGTTAAGGTCCTATAAAATAGGTACTAGTGTTTTACCATTGCAAATAGCAATAAATATAGGGACAGAACATTCTCAGTGCTCTGAATGTGGTAATATGTCAACAAAGACATCAAACCACATGTCCTAATGTCAGGTAATCTATATGGATATGGTTAGGTAGTCTATAAGCTGGGGAGTCATGGATCATGGTAACTAAATTATATATTGCATATGGCAAGAAAAAGTATAAACAACCAACACTAAATAGACCTCAAAAATACCCAAATATGAACTAATAAGCCAATATCAATAGCTAAAATCAATAACCATACATGCGCTTGATCCTCGCTTCTATTTATCTTATAAGATATATAATAAGAGGGTTCTATAGAGTTTTGATTCATTATTACTTCTATTTGTTAACAACCTAATGAAAAAGCAACAATGAAAAGGTTTTGATTCATCCTTATTGAACTAATATGAAAGGATAAATATCCACTACATAATTTAATGAGATTGTACTACATAATTTTGACATGACTGTATAATTAGATTGCAAACAAAGAATTTATTAACAAGTTACACTATAAAGTTTCAAAACTAACAATGCAACGGTAATTTTTTCAGATAAAATCATAGATTAAAGGGAGACTTAAGATAAATTTAACCTGTTATTATAAAGCATAAGCTATTAAATATATATAGGAACAATATAATTAAATAGGAATATGATCCTAGAAGATTTGTTAACGAATTTCTTTATCAACCCCAAAAAATGTAAAGAAAGTTGAAAAACTATGGCTATCCTAGGCTATTTTGCTAAGAAGGCATATGCTCCATGTCAATCCATGATAATCTTATGTGTGTTCAACAGCAAGGCCAAAGTCATGTCGGAAATCAAAAAGGCATAAGAATTAAAAGGTCCAAGCTATGTTATTTTTATTCAATATGCTATGAGGTTATAATTGTACAAGCCTTTGTTTGCATAAAGCCCGTAAGAATTATAATTGGCACAAAAATCCCCAAATTGATTTAAGGTTACAAAGTTTAAAATGTAAGAAATGAGAAAAGAATCAATCTTCCCTTCTTCTATGCCCCTAGTTCTGTATTTATAGGGGTGGCAAGGCATGGCATGGTCGTCATGCGGCATGCTTGATCTTCGTCATAAATGGCTTTTGGTATTAATAGCTTTCTCAATGGCATTCGACATTATCCTTTGAAGTAATGATCTTCGACATCCCTTTGCATATTGATAAGTTGCGGCGTCAAATACACAAAATGCTTATATCTCACTGATCGCTTTTGGCATGCTTTCCTATGTATTTCCTTGGTTGATGAAGTACGACATCAATAAGATGCGACATCATGATATTTGGTGTTGAATAAATATGGCATCAAAGTGGTGTGGCATCAATGATTGATCATTTTGCTATAACATTGACGGCTTACAATATAGCGTTATTCGACATCACTGCCTTGATGATATATGCGGTATGGACATCGATGATTGGTTTCATACGATATCATCCACTGGTGATATTCAAGATGCAGCATTGACGGCATCAATGGTATTTGGCATCATTGTAGGCCTTCGACGTTGGCTTTGATGACCTGCCTTTCTTTAATTTAACACTTCTTTTGTCTACGATACCTTTTGACTTAAACATTCTTGTTGTCATCATACCTTCATGCCTTCATTCCTTCAGAATTAATAATGGTAGTAACTTTTGCTCCCCTGGTATGAAGGAAGTATTGACTTTTCAAATCAATTATGAGGACTCATAATTTTATCATTTTGAATTGGAGTATTTAATTAATTTTAAATATTCAGATAATTGTTTTAAATGATGAATATTTAACTTATATTATTATATAATGATAATAAGTGATTTATAATGTTTCATAACTATATAACTTATTTTATAAAGATATATAAACTTCATCGATTATCGGTAGTTCGACGTCTTATTTTTATAAATGGATTTTTATATTATTTAAAATAGTTTTATAGCTTAAATAATCTTGTTTAATTATTTAATGATGATAAGGAATTTATTTTCAAGTTTTGATTACATAAATAAATAGTTTGATTAAAAATTGAAAATATGACCGGAAATCGGATTTCGATTTTACAGCGGTCTGACGAATTGAAATTATTTTAAGTTGTAGAAACCTTATTTGAACATACACACACATGCACATATACATATAAATGTGTATCACAATTAGTCAAATCAAAGCCAAAACAAATATATAAACATATAAACTCCTTATGTATAAACAAATGCAACTTGAAAAATCAAACTCACCATCACTTAATCAAGAGAAGAAAAGCACATAGAGAGGGGAGTGGGTTTGGCTGAAAGTCAAGGCGGGGTGGTTTAGAACATGGATGATGGGAATTGTAATGATGTTGTTATATATATTTTGGTGAAATAGTCTGTAGATAGCACCCTATACCCTCTCATTTCTTCACACCAAATTCCTAAGTTCTTCTCCTTCTTCACAAGCTTATTAATGGCTTCCATTACCTCCACTTCTTCTCCAAAATATTCCTCCATCATAGCCAAGCTCTGCTAAAAATATATACAAAATATAGCATCTTAGTTCAAAGTAGTGATCTACATCTACTTCTCCATCTTAGTCGTGCGCCTCTAAGGCCACCACCACCTCATCAAGACCCTCCACCTATTCACTTATAGGTCATGACCATCCCTATAAAGGCCGAGCTCCTTGGGCTTTGAATCAGGAAAGAAAAAGCGTTAAAGGTTAGGAAATGGATCACTATATACATGAGAACGCTACTTCCATTTTATTTAAATTTATCTATGATTTGTGCTATGCAAGCGTGCTTGGTTGATTAGCATAGTTTGGATGCTAAAATGATTGATTATTGGATGATTGGTTAATAATATGCTTGCTTGGTATGGAAATTATTCACGGTAAAAAACACGTTGAATTTACACAAAGGAATCATTTTCCTTTATGAATTATAATGGTATATGTAGCATTGTTAACTTCTTTAAAATGGATAAAAATGTTTTTTTATTATTACATAAACATTAAAACTCATTTCGGCAAAGTTTGAAAGATATTTGGAAATAGAGTCAAAATAAGCGCATCGTGAAACGAAAGTTCATGATTTCACGCCTTAAAAGGTTAAATCCATGTATAGAATGGAATATGAGTCAGAATTCTTTGAAATAAGAATTTCCAGACCCTTATAACTTTAGTTTTCAAATGGAAAAGAAAAATCAAGATTTCATTTAGTAAAGTTTGAAATATGTCCAAATAAGGTTTTCAAAATTATCGCGCTTGGCAATTCGAAAAATATTGGTTTCAACACTTTAAAAAGGGATATTTTTAATCTTTAAAAATATGAAATAAATTCCATAAATATGTTAAAATGTTTTAAAAGGGATTTGAGTTATAAAAATGGATATAAATATATAATGGAATAAATGTTTTGATCTACAAAGCTGTAAAATCACTATTCACCGGCAATTTAACAACTGAATTTGGCAATTTTTGAATAAATGGTTTAAATTTGGATTTCTCTTTGTTTTTTTGAAATGTTTCTCAAATAACTATACAAGTATTTTAAAGTTTTAGAGTCAATCAAATAACTTGACCGCCTTATGAATGACAAAGAGGTAGTCGCTAGGCTGGAGTTTGGAAAACCAGTTGCCTGCTCTCCCTAGCTATCCGGACTGGTCTGACGGAGGGGATAGTTAATTTGATTTACTCGGACCATATTTCTCCTAAGATAAAAGAAAAGAGATTAGGAGTTTTATTCCAAAAGTTAAACAAGATTTAAAATAGAATTTCGATGGTAAAGAGTATGTTCTAGTTAAACTCTATATTAAATTCCGAGGAGGGAACCCATACTATCCGTGTGAATTTAAAAGGTGATTTCATCGTTATTCGACGAACAGTACAGGTTGAATACGGAAATTAGTATTGAGTATAATTAATCTAAAATCTATGAATCCTTTTTACTCGGTACTAATTAGTTTGGGTATACAGTAAAAGATGTCATAAATAACATTGTTTTTAACCCATTAAAGGATATGTGTTGGAAATAAGTAATCTCCATTCAGATTGAAAGTATACCAATAATAGAAGATGAAAATAGTCTTCCTAAGTAAAAGGAAATGATTCGTTATTTCCAAAGTTAAAAGGAGATTTAATAAATTTGTACATACTAAGAAGAAATGGTTTAAAATATATCTCTAAAGATATTTTATTGGATATAAAAATATTAATTGATTGAATGATGATTACAAGTCATCCACATACTTAACATCTTTTCTATCGATAATTGGTTCGGAGAGACCGGGATCAGATTTGGGTGATTCCTGTCTGAAAACCACATCGAACCAATATACGTGTTTGAAAGTGAAGATATATTGATGACAATGATTTTGAAGACGGAGATCTTCATGATGTTGGGCTGCTTGCCACTAACCTTGTGATTCCCATATTATATACATATGGTGGTGGTAGTACCTTCATTTTGAAATCTTCAATGCAAGAGCCGCTCGCTACTAATCCTAGGGGTGATTCCTAAAAAGGACGTAGTAGGAGTAACTTTGGTTTGTCCTGTTCCTAGATATCTTGTAAGGACAAATGTCTAACATTGCATTTGTAAGACCACGTACACTAGTTTTTACAAACGTACATCCGTTTGGTGGCATATGAGGTAAGCCCTCTTATACTTAACACCCTTTCTTGAGGCGTATAAACTAGAGAGTTGTACTTTTATGGAAACCAATTAGCATGTCATCGGAAATGACAATGTGGCATTCAAAGTGGGATTTTCTATTTTGAGAAAGCTAAAACATTACCTCAAGCCTCATGCATCGATAATGGCAAAAACAGGGCAGATGCAGCAGGGCTATGTTGGTCGCACCCATTAGGAGATTATCGTCACCTTTCTAGATTTCCCTCTATATATCGGGTTTGTTGTGTATGCTGTGGCCATAGGTAGGTCAAGAACGACCGAAGTGATGACATATTCGGTACTATCTATAGTAGAGGTAGGTTGGTTCTGTGTTGGTAGAGAGCAGTGGGGCTGTGCCTCGATACATTCCTCTAGATGTGTACTGTACAGAAGGTAGTCGCTTACCTTATCATTGTTTGAATCCATTCTCCAATGTGTGCCTTTAACGGACTTGATTATATACCTAAATATGCCGTTAAATTTAAAAAATGTAACAATTATAGCTATATTAATATGTTGTTTGAAAGAAATTTCAAAGCGATGTCATCAGAAGTAATATCAAATGATTTGATAAAAATGTTTTAATTATCATAAGGTAAAAACCCGTCCGTGTTTATGTGTGGCTTGGTCTTATGAGATACTCTTCTTTCCAAAGGTTTTGTTTGATATCAAACTCAATTTATGAAAATGTCATGTATATTTATAATTCATGTCTCATGCTAGTTTTCCAAGCCTGATCTGGGTATTTTTAATGCTCGAGTCAAATCCGAGTATTTTCAGGATTAGCTACAGATGCTTGGAGTTTTCAAAGGAGAGCTGGATATCTTTATCAACGTATGGACATAGTTTATTGTTCCACTGTGTTTGTTGTTTTTCAGCATTTGTAAGGATATGTATTTATAAGTGTCTAGGCTAAGCTTAGGATAGACTGTGATATATGTATTTAAAAGTTTTTATGTTGTAAAGATTATTGAAATAATATATGTTATTCCATTCGTGTGAGATTCTGTTCTGTCTTCTTTTTCTTTTTACCCTTAACCATCCGCCTTTTCATTCAATTTGGGATGGACACGTGTAGTTTATTGTCAACCTAAACTGTATGGAAGTGTGGGTCATTACATCACTGTCTTGATAATAGCGCTTGCCACCCATTGGTCTTCTTCTTCACATCTGATCGCACATTTAAATATAATCCAACAGTGAATGTTTGTCTTCTTTTTCCCTATAAATAGCAGAGCTTCTTCTTCATCTCCTTTTTTATGATCTGGGTCTTCAGTTGAGATTAACGTAGAAATGGGTAAATTACATCAATGGATAAATGGCCTAGATGTGGATCTACAATAAAATCAAGTATTCTGCCAATCCTTAGAACTTATTGCAAGCGGAGATGAGTTCAGCCTTCCTACTCCAACTCCTGGGAGAACGACCAGATCTCAATCTTTAACCAGTAAGAAGTATCCTACCCTGTTAAACCCATCTTCGGGTCTAAATAATGAAGAAATCTACAAATGGAGTAGATGGGTCAAGTTTGAGTGCATGCAGTTTTCCAACAAGAAATGGGATGAGAAAGTTTCTCAACGTCCCAGTGATTATGAAAGTCGGGTTGAAAAGCTTGAGCATGAGAAGCATATTCTCGAGTAAGAGATTAAGGAATTAAAGAGCATGATTCAGACCTTAAATGGAGCCAATAAAACTCTCATGCATGCACTGAAGACTCAAGTTGATTCAATTGACGATGTGGACATTGTTCCGAAAAAAGAAAAGAAACTTAAGAAACTCTTGGATGTGGCCATTCCCCATATTACTAACTTTTCGTTGGTTGCTGAAGATTTGAAGTGGATGGCACAGAGCTTTGATCCTTAATGGAGAATTTCTTGTAAATCTTTAAATAGATTCTCTTATCGTCTAATTTTTGTACCTGTGACTTTTTTTGTATAATGTATCATAAATACATTTGTATTTGAATGAATGTTACCTTGAATGTACCATATGCACTCTTTCTTTCGAGTTCACTGAATTATTTAAGATGTATAGCTTGCTTCCTAGCACTTTAATTTGTTGCAATAAGATGTGTAGATTAAACATTGGTGTCCTTTTTAACTTGACGAAGTCCATTATGGAATACCAAAAATCTTTCTAGTAGTATTAACACTGATTGAATCAAGAATGGAATGCTGGAGAACCACTTGGAGTAATAATGTTTCTAGAAGTCCAGAAAATTATTCTGGAAGTAATAAGTTAAATAGAATAACAGAAAACCCATCTGGAAATATAATGAATAGGAGACGTTGGCAATAAGAGACCAAAAAACCGATTATGTAATAATATGAATAGAAGACTAGAGAACCTATTCTGGTAATAACAATTGCTGAATAGAAGACTAGAAAATCATTTGGTAATAATATCTGAATTTCTAAATAATCTTCCTTTAGAAGTATGCCTTGATCCTGCTTTTGGATTGAGTCTGATTTGCTTTTGCATTTGACCGATCTTCCACTAGATGACTGCCTCGATTCCTCTTTGGATCAAGTTTGATTTTGAATTTGATTGATCTTCCTCTAGAAGACTACCTCGATTCCTTTTTTGGATCGAGTTTGCTTTTGAATTTTGTTTATCTTCCTCTAGAAGACTGCCTCGATTCCTTTTTTGGATCAAATTTGATTTGCTTTATTACCACAATGGGTAATGATTTTGATTGAATTTCTGATTGCTACAATTGGTAACGGATTCTATTGATTGATTTTTTTTATCACTATCTTAGGTGATGATCTTAACTAGATCGAACCCCTTAACACCATCTTAGATGATGATTTAGGTCTTTCATTCAGTGTGTTTGGTTAGCTATCTTAAGCAAAACAAAATACTTACTCGACCTCCCTCTAGGAGGTGCTTCAGTCCAGCTTTATAGATGGTACTGAAGGTTGGTTTGGTGTTTTGGCAAGGCCATCTTAGACGGGACCAATAGCTTACTACATCCTTCTGTTAGGAGGAGCTCAGGCCAGGTCACGCAGGCAGGACCGAAGGCTTGCAGATGCTTTGGCCAGGCTATTTCTAGCGGGACTAAAGGTTTACTCTAATCTCCCTCTAGGAGATGCTTTGACCAGCTCTTGTGGCGGGAACACGGTTTTATTCGTCCCTTATTACCTTAAAAGTAATTATTTAGATTTTTCTTTTATTTTAGGAGACTCTTTCTCCATTTGATGATTGATCCAGTATATATACTTGTTTTATTTGAAGAATCCTCCTTTATTATTGACTTATTCAATATTTCTTACAAATTCTTTAATATTTCCTTGTCCTAGGAAATTGTTGACCATTCCTTCCAAGCTTCGATAATGATTAGTGTCTTGGTCATTTGAGTGGTGGTAACGACAATATTGTCCTCCAAGATTTCATTCATTTTTTGGTCGTTTCCTTTGAGAGGGATAGTAGTTTATCCTTTCTTTGGTTAGGAGGTCAATGTTCTCATAAGAAGTGGTAATGGACTAATTCTTAGAAAATCATGAATCTTCGGAGGATGATTCCCTTGAATTCCACTTTGCACTTTTGTTGTATGTGGCAGGCTCTTTAGCCTTCATAGCGAATTTTATTTTCAAAGAGCTTTAAATCTTGTTTAATATATGGGAACGATTAAGCACATTCCTCCACTTTTGATTGAATAGGTCAAAGTCCTTCGTTATTTCTCTTTCAAAGATAGTTCCCCTTGCTTGGAGTTGAATTCTCTTTCTCATTTTCATAAAGATGTTATCTTTCTCATCTTTCTTTCCCAAAGAAAAGATTGGTGTAGGCCCTATGTGGAATGGGTTTAGGCTCCATTCATCTGGTTCGTAAGGATTTACTTTCCTTCTCTTATCTTCCATGATTTGGAATGCTACAAGCCTTAATATTTACTCCTTATAAAGTCAAGGATCTCTAGTGATTTGGTAGGTTGGCCTATCTACTTGAGGCTCGGAGGATCCTTCTTCTTAGGTAGTCATTATCCAAGCGAGGTTGGATGGGTTTGGAATGGGTTCTTAATGGGATATGTCTGGTAGGGATAAATCCTTTGGTCATATATATGCGGGTCAAGGGAGGATCCACTTGTAGGTTTAAGCGGAGATGAAGGTTCAAGCCCTCTTTCTAGTGCCAAAATGTTAATGAATTTCTTCGTTAACCCCAAAAAGTGTGTCAATCCATGTCAAATCCATGATAATCTTATGTATGTTCAATAGCAAGGCCCAAGTCATGTCCGAAATCATAAAGGCGTAAGAATTAAAAGGTTCAAACTATGTTAATTTTATTCAATATGCTATGCGATTACAATTGTATAGGCCCTTATTTGCATAGAGGCCGTAATCATAATTGGCACAAAAATCCCCAAATTGAATTAAGGTTACAAAGTTTAAAATGTAAGAAATGAGAAAAAATCAATCGTCCCTTCTTCCATGCCCCTAAATTTGTATTTATAGGGGTGGCAAGGCATGACATGATCGTCGTATGGCATGCTTGATCTTTGACATCAATGGCTTTTGGTATTAATAGCTTTCTTGATGGCATTCGGCATTATCCCTTGAGTTAATGCTCTTCGGCATCTCTTTGCATATTGATAAGTTATGGCATTAAATAACTTCACATTCACCTTAAGAACTTGATGAACTTCTGCTTATTAATGACATGCGGCGTCAATGGAGTGCGGCATTAATGATACACAATGCCTCTATCTCACTGATGGCTTTTAGCATGTTGTTCTATGTATTTCCTTGGTTAATGAAGTATGACATCAATCATATGTGACATCAATGATATTCGGCATTGAAGAGATGCGGCATCAAAGTGGTATGTCATTGATGATAGATCATTCCGCTATAACATTGATGAATTACAAAATAGTGTTATTCGACATCACTGCCCTGATGATATGCAATATCGACGTTGATTATTAGTTTAATACGGTATCATCCACTAGTGATATTCGAGATGTAGCATTGACAGCTTCAATGGAACGTGGCATCATTGTAGGCCTTCGACATTGGCTTTGATGACCTGCCTATTTTAATTTAACACTTCCTTTTTCTATGAGATCCTTTGATTTCGACATTCTTATTATCATCGTACCTTCATGCCTTGAGAATTAACAATGGTAGTAACAGTATTCATGTACCAAGTTATAGACAACATATATTAATAAAGGCGGTAAACATTGTGTATATGCTACAAGTCTAATTTCGTGAGAACTTTGTTGATACCTGATTTGAATTAATACCTCTGCAAACTGAACCGAGAATAAAGATTGAGAAATGAGAAGTCCATCCAAGAAAAACTGAACTGAACTAAAACCACTGCAAAACAAAACTGAATTATATTATTGTAGTGAACTGAAGCCATTGCAAAAATGAAACCATACACTTGCAACTTGAAATAATTATAACTTGAAAATAATTTTAGAAAACCTGAAAGAATTATAACTTGAAACCATACACTTTCAAAACCACTGCAAAACCGAAATCATACACTTGCAAAACCATTACAAAACCGATACCATACACTTCCAAAAAATTATAGCCTAAAAAATTATAACCTAAAAGATTATAGCTTGAAAATAATTTTGGAAATGCAAAGAAGTAAAAAAAAAGAGAACCCGAAACAATCAACTGAACCAATTTTGGAAATGCTAAGAAGAAGAAAATCATACCTAAAACAACAACGATAATTCTGAATTATAGGTCGTTGATCATATAACATCCACATATCACATAAAATCAAACAATCCAGTTAGTGAATAAGTAGAAATCAAACAGCATTGAATGTAATGTATTACATCTGATATAAGCTAATATATCTAACATATCTGAATTATATACGATATTGTAAATATATCCAAATTATATACGATATATATATCCCTATAAACTGATAGAACTAAAATAATATATGATATTGCAAATTTATGTAACTATATCTGATATATTGTAAATTACCTAACTGCATATAAACCTATGCATGCAATGCTATTTCTGATATAGAAGAGTTACACTGGTTTATGTAATTTTAGTAAGGATATAGAAAATTTCTACATGTAAAGTTACTGATATATCATATATCAAATTGTTGTGACATAACAATATATAGAAAATTTCTGCATGTTCACAAAATGAACTAACCATGGTGAATACAACGATGACGAAGATGGACTATCCGTGGTAAACATAAAAGACGATGGCGACACACGTTGACATCTATGTACAAATTCTACATGACAAAAAAGTTAGTTATAGTGTTGGATTTATAATTAAACAAATGAGGAACTATGTTATTTTACGAACGCTAATATCACCTAGGAGGAATTCATCATAATAAGAAACATCATCGAGAGGAACCTTAATCCGATCGACAAATATTGGTTTTAACCTTAACCAATTTTGAGTACAAACTAATGTCTCAACCATCCGTGGAGACAAAGTACTATGAAAAGGATCTACAATCCTTCCTCCAGTGCTAAAATCATATTTGAAAGCAACCATCACTAACATTCTCAACACGTTCACTAGCAATGAACGTACTAGGTTATGGTTCATTACACGTTTATGTTCCAAATATAGAATCGTTAATATAGAAGTCAAAATACCTTTCACACTTTTTAACATGTCTCGCGAACTTTTATTCATACAAATCTTCAACACATAACTTTAAAATTTGAAATTTGTACGATGGGTCCAGCACACATGTAACAAGTAATCATGTTACCTATGCTTCTCCAATATTTATCAAACTTCGCTTTCATATTAATTGCCATTTTAGCAAGATATTAGCAAGATAAGGATTCGATTATGCAATCAATACTCTAAGTTCTACTTGAATTCTACTAAGCTTGGAAAAGCAAACATTTGTGGTAATGGATAAAGTTTTGCTAAATTTTAAAGTAATATCATTAAAATACTTTAAGAATTTAACAAATAATTCAGCATTTTTCCAATCTATAGAACTAGGAGGATAAATTTCATTATCAAAGTAGGCAACAAAAATACCATCATTTTCTTTCATATCATCAAAAACCCTTTTGTATTTTAAAGCCGCTTCCAACATCATATACATTGAATTCCACCTAGTGGGTACATTGAAAATAAGCATAGATTTATTCTCAATTCCCAAACTTAAACACATCTCTCTAAATATAGTCAATCATGTCGGAGATGATCTCACAAATCTGACTGTAGTACGAATTCCAGCTATAGTACTACTAATTTCTTTTAGCCCATCATTAATAACTAAATTAGTTATATGAGCGCAACAACGTGTATGCATGAATTCACCATTCAAAACACAACCACCATAATCATTTAATTGTTTTTCACATAATTAACTTTTAATGACCTAATTTTTAGTGTAGTATTTTAATTTAATTTATAGGATTTTTTCAATTCCATATAATATTATATTTACTTATAAGAAGAGAAGTTGAATCTTTCTAGTCTTTGATTGAATCAGACCTTTTATACTTATCCATATAATTTTCACTACAAGAAAACTAGCCTTTAGTTGCATAAATTGGTGGCATTTATTTGCGAATGCAACTAAAAACATTTCACCCTATAGTTAAAACGTGGAAAAAATTATTTTGCCTTTCGCGCCTTACCAAAATCTTTCCGCCTAAATCTAATAAACGCAACCAGTACATTCCCTATCCATTCAATCCCCAAACCGTAACCACCACAAAACCCTAATTTACTCCAATGAGAAATTCAAAGCGAAAAGTGAAAAAACAGTTTCTGCTATCCGAAACCGAAGAAATCAAACAACTGAACGAATGGATAGAATCGCAAAAACCCGATTCTAGGATCAACCCCTTATCCATTCAATCCCCGCCCGATAAAGCTCCAGGTTGAAAGAGCCTGGATGGTACTTTCTCACCATATGCCGACGTCAAGCTTTTCCGTCAGCTTTCGATATCAGGGAAGACGAAAGAGATGCTTGAAAAGAGAAAGTTCATAACCATGAGCGAGATTCAGCGAGCTTCTTTGCCTCATTCGCTTTGTGGGAGGGATATTTTAGGTGCTGCGAAGACAAGGTCTGGAAAAACTTTGGCTTTTATTATCCCGGTATAATTAATATTTTTTGTATTGGAGGTATATTTTGAGCAGAGTTTGTAAAATTTGGGGCCTATGCCATTAAAGGCTTCACCTGAGCTTCGCCAGGTTTCCCCTAACCTCTGTTTTTTAGCCTTGGCACCCTAGCACTTAATGGTGTTATAGCACTGTGCCTCTTATATTTTATTGTCGTTTGTTGGTGTCCAGTAGCATTTGGGAAGTGCTTAAGCTCCACTCCGCCCTTGACAACATAGTTTGGAGCTTAGGTTAAAGTTTGCAGGTCTCAAGAACTTAAAATGTTTTGACCATAAAATAGCTAATCATAACCATAGCAACTGTTTGTATTACTTGCATGAAGAAAGAGATGCAAAAGTGTGATTTCTGTCCTTGACGTTTTTAAATTTTTTGTGCTTAACTACTGAAGGTATATTTTTAACAGTGACCTACAATGTTATCAGCTTCCTACTAGGAATCCGATTAACAAAGGTTGTTAAAGTCAAAGAGCTCACATCATCTCACCAGGTGTTCAAGATACTACAACCACCATATCTTAAATTACCAGGACTGCCTAATCTCATTTATGGCAACCTAGTATTTTGTTTAAACCTTAAATCTGAAAGAATAAATTCATAAACTTAAACAGAAGATGACGACCTATTTTCATGAATGGTCAAAATTACATTTTGTGCTTCAGAATTTACCGTGATGATACAAAAGGTGGAATCATTTAACTTTGTAGTTGTATGTTTGATAAAAATACAATTGAATCGAGATTATAGAACTACATGATGATACTACCAAAATAACCCAACTGTCAAATAGTTTAAGTGTCGACATGTTGATCGGTAATTTTTTCCTTTTCGGAAGGACATTATAGGTGGTTCTAGTTTACTTTAATATATTTCTTTGGATTCAGTATATGAATTTATGATAAAAAACCTCTTATGTTTATTTTAATATTTTTTAGAAAGGCTTAACATTCCAATGATTATATCATTTAGGACCGACAATTAGAACTGAGAGCCGTAAAATCGAATTGAACCAACCCGAGAAGAACCGTACTTGACCTGAACCCAATGGATCTCGAGTCCGGCTTAGATGATGAAAATACCATTTAGACCCAATCAAACCCAAACCGACCAGAAACAAAGACAAACATTACTATTTTCTTCAACACAAACAAAGTCGGTAAAAGATTTAGCAAGGCTCAGTTTAAAAGATCCAGAATATATTAGCGTACATGCAGAATCCGCGACTGCTACTCCTGAGAAACAAAAAGCTATATAAGTTCCACTTGATCAAAAACTAAATATGCTGTGGAGTTTTATCAGAACACGTCTCCATTCAAAAATCCTTGTATTTCTTTCAACCTGTAAGCAGGTATATTCATATTTATTTTATTTATATCACACACAAATTTTTTTTGAAATCTACACATATATGTATGTGTGGTTTGTAATGTTGACAATAATCTCTCTTGTGAGTGTGTATTATAGTTAACATATATTGGTTGCTTTATAATTTTCAATAGGTTAAATTTGTTTACGAAATTTTCAAAAAACTTCGACCTGGGATTTCCTTGCTATGTTTACATAGGCGCATGTCACAAATAGTCAGAATGGCAGTAACTTTGCAATTCTCTGAGAAAGCTTCTGTACTCTTTGCAACAGATGCGATGTCGCGTGGTGGGATATTCCTCAAGTTAATTGGCTAGTCCAGGTTAGTTGTTTTTATATACTAATAATTTATACTCAAACTTCAAATTAACAAAGCCTTCCCTCCATGAACTCATTAGCCTTAAGTCATGTATTCATATATGAAGTCCGGACTTACGTCACTTGTTTGTGATAAGGAAACTAATATAATGTGTACATGTATGTGTTACTGACATGACTTCTTCTTTTAAGATTTAAAGTGTTCCTTTATTCGATGAGAGCAGTCATGTAAATTTGTTCTATATGTACTTACATGACTTCTTGTACTGAACTTCAGCGGTTTATATGCTTGTTAATATGGAATTGTTTATTCAGTGTTTTTTATGTGATTGGTTGATTTTCCTGATGAAATTTCAAATTACATTCATAGAGTTGGTCGTACAGCCCATTTCACCTCTGAAGGGAAATCAATACTATTCCTTGACCCCTCAGAGAGAGAAATGCTAAATAAATTGCAGAGTGCTGACCCTAAAATACCTATACAATTGAGGAAGGTATATCTTTATGCTCTCGTAAGTCGGTTGATTATTCAAATGTTCTAATTCTTTTATTACTTTTACATTTTGATGGCTTAAGACTTATACGTGATAAGAATCGTTACATTGGTACACGGGCCAGTGAATTGTTCCCAGCTTGCATTCGTGGTTTAGATCCTTATTACACTAGTAATTTTGCTATTTAGATGCTATGAATGAAACATAATTTTAGGGCTGAATGAAAATTTCCATTATTACCTATTTTGGGTTCATACAAACATTTACTAAACTTTGCTAGACCTATATGCCCAAAAAAAGATTTAACCGCCTGCTGATATATTTCCACGTTACATATTTCATGGAGATGATCCTCTTATTAAATGATTGATTTTGAGTATCAATTGGTATTCTGCAGGCTGATGCTAAAACGATGGAACAAATTTCAGGTTCATTGGCATCATTGCTGGTCAAGTATCCAAATTTGCAAAAACTTGCCAAAGCAGCGTTCCGTACATATATAAGGTCTATTCATAAGATATACCTTCTTCGGTTATTGGTGATTCCAGTACTTTCGATGTTGTGACCTTTAAAGATGCAATAAAGTAAAGCATATCAAAGTCATTTTTGAGCAAATTCGTGATGGTAGCACCTTGCGACTCAATTTGCTCCCACCGTTCCAATTTGTCCAAGCATTTGTTGCAGGAGTTTAGGTAATTTCTTGGTATCGTATGTTTTACATTCTGGCAAATTATTTGTGTGGTTTTTGATATTTAAACACATATCATTGTTTGTACTTTCACTTTGAACTTAGATGTTTTGTACTGGAACTTGGAAGTTATACATGAACTTTGAACTTTGGACTTTGATAAAAACACCCATGAAACTATTTACTCGTTACACTTTTGTATAAAGTGTATTGCCAATAAAGAGAATTTGTTAATACGATGAAGCATTTATATGATTCATAGACACAGTTATACAAGTCATCCAATTCTAACTCCTACTATAATAAGTTAACCAAGTTTTATAAATAATAATAACAACAACAAATTAACTAAGTTAACCAAGATAATAAAAATTAACTAAGTTTTTTTTAAATTAAACAAGTTTTCTAACATTAACTAAGTTTAAGTTATCTAAATTTTATAAATAATAATAATAATAATACTAATTTAACAAAGTTTTATAAATAATGATGATGATGATGAATTACCTAATTTTACAAAATATGATGTGCAAGTCTAGTGCACTGACTTCACAAATATGATGTAAAAGTTGTTGGACGATTACAATGTGCTCACATCAGTGGTTAATACGCAGAGGCATATTTGTTTGAAGTATTATAGTTTAAGGACTTCTATATTTGTCCATTTTTGATCTTTGATACCTTCACCTCACAAATATTTAGTAACATGATTATTATTGTTTACAGGTAGATAAACCTTTGTGAAGAATTCAAGCAGCAGCACTGGTTTATGGTATGGTAGCAGCACATGTATATAGTTAGGTTGATTAAAACTGTTATGAAACTAGTATGTATGGTAGCAGCACTACTTTAGCTGCATGTACTATTATGAAACTGTTTATGGTAGTTTGGTTGTGTAAATGTATGGTTAACCTTTTGTCTTGACACTAATGTTATGATATAGTGGTGATTATGTAATTGCTTTTGTTTGTGTTATTGTGGTTCATTGAATGTGTTATTTTTGAATGTGTATGTGTTTATATATTACGTTATTGTATAAGTTTTGAAGTAATTGAATTAGAGGCGAAATCAGATGTAGTCGTGGAACAACAGGCAATAAAATCGAAACATACGGTGGCAGAGAAAAAACGCTGCAAAAAATAATAATAAATGCAACAAAAAAATAAGATAGTAAACGACATCTTTTCGGTGGCGTTTATTAAATGCTGTAAAAAAGATCTTTAGTAACGTTTACCAAAAATTCATTTATAGTGGCATTAAAATAAATGCAGCAAAAAATCATGGATTTTTAGTCGCATGTTTTCTAGCGCGTTTATCAAAACGCCACCAAAACTTTTTGTAGCGTTTTTTGTGCGCCAATAAAAATCAAATTTCTTGTAGTGTTTTATATTTTAACTCATTCCTAAGCTTACACTCTAAGCTTTCTTTTTCTATTGGATCAAAATCTAGTCAATCAAGTTAAGCTATAGGAGGTTAAGTAATTACTAAAGTACCCTTCTCTTAACCTATAAGTACCCAAGTCCATATCTCATTTTAATTCATTCAAAAACTAAAGAAAGAAACCAAATTTCATCTTCATTATCAAAGGCTAAGTATTCCAAGTCTCCAGCAAAGCAAATAGGAAGTGAGTGTAATCTTAATCTCTTTCCTTTGATTCGTTTACATTTTAATAAATATTGTCTTAGCTTTTGATTGTAAATTGTTAATAATGAAGGGTTTTGTTATTATTCTTGTTCGATTGTTTGATTTGTGCTCGGCCATTTTATGAGCAATAACCTTTTTCTTTTACATCGGTTGGGTAGAAAACAAGTATAAGCTATCATCTTATGATTTATTTTACAATTTGACTTTAAGGTGTTTAGCAATAATATAGGTTTATTAAATTATTATAATTAGTTATAATAATTTAAAATTTAAATTTTGAACTTCAAATTAATGAAGTTGTTTTGTATGATGCTATTCATAAATGAATATGTTATGAAATGTTTATGAAAAAGAAACCGTTTACAAAAGATTTTGTAAATATTTCAATTATGGAATTTGGGTTGATTTATATAAAGATATTTATAAAACTATCTTTTATTAGAACTTAAATCTTGGTGGTTTTGAAAACGTTTTGAAAAGAGTTTTCAAAAGAATTTGTGAAAGAAATGATAGTAGTATTATTCTGAAATATTTGCGAACTGTTATTATTTTGGGATTTGAAAGAATATTTGTGAAAGTTTTTACAAATACTTTTATTTATTGCAGTGAATGACTAAAGTAAGGGTTATTGGGAGTTTCCCCATTTTGGGACTCGCTGGGTAGTTTTACTTCATTGTTTTAGGAGGTATCAGAATACCACTAGAGGCTCCATTTATTTGTTTTAGAGTTATACTATGCTCGGTAAGGGGAACCACCTCCTTTTCATGTTGGTTCTAGTTTTTATACATTTTTTGGAAAGAGTTTTGAAAATATATTTTGAATAGAAAAACTGGGGTATTTAGTTCTAAATTATCTTTTGAAAAAAAGCAAACGATTAGGCCTAAGTGGGTGGATTCGAAAGCTATATTTGCGTGCTATATGTTATGTAGTCTGTGAGTTATATATGTGTTTGTGCATCGTAGGCTCTTTGAGCCCTATTTGTGGTAGGAGAACTATGTTGACTTGATCATGTATCTAATTAGGTATCAAATTAGATAGGGGTACTTAAGCAGTCACAAATGGTAGTGATGCAACCCAATAACTAGAAAACATTTTCGTTCAGTATTTGCTATTTATCATGTGTTTGTATATCTTTCATGCTTACCATTTTATTCCGCATTCGCATGTTTACTGAGTTCTTAGGAATGGATATTGTTGCCTCCCATGTCAGAGTTATGTAGCGGTAGATTTATAGTATTTCAGATTGGTATGTATTAAAATACACCCAGTAGAATAAATGATTGCTCTGATAGGTTATATTATCGAAATTTTATCTTATACATTTAGTAGTGTTGTATATTTATCAGACTATGATATGTTAAAATGATAGTTTTCATTCATAGGTTTAGAACGAACAGATTTTTCGATAATTTTGACTGGTCCGAAAATCTGGATCGTCCCATAATTGCCACTTCATTTGCACTAGCATTATCGACCGTGATAGACACTATTTTTTTGAGTTCCCATTTTTTGATACAATGGACAATAAGTTTTCCAATATTTTCTTCTTTATGACTAGCAATCACACAATATAATCCTTTTATGTAATTTTCAATCTCCATCAATAAAGTGTGCAGTTAAAACCATATAATTCCCATTTTGAATTGAAGTTTATGTATCTGTAGTTAGACAAGCGCCATGCAATGATTTAGAGAACATTTTTTTAAGAGAATCCATCGAGTCCCAATATAATTGAAGCAATTCACTATAAATTGTTCTACGTGAAGGAACTTCAAAACTAGAAAACAATTCCCAACAAAATTAAAGAAAACTTTCATCCTCTACAAAACTAAAAGGGAGTTCATTAATAATTATCATTTGAGCTAATGCTTTTCTACATTATTCTTTATTATATGACCATGCGATGAGATTGCAACTACCTTCACTATCGCTATTTAATCGAAAAGCTAATTTTTTTGTCTCTTATCAATATCACGTGGAATGGACTTAGATGAATGTTTTATATGATAATTTAATTATGTAGTGCCATTTGATTTAGAATCACAAGCAAATTGTTGACCGCAGTAGTTGCAAATACATTATTGAAAATTGAACTTTGCTTCTTTAGTTAAATGTTCCCATATCGGAGAAGGCTTTCTAGAAGAAGGCTTGCGCGTTGGGTTTAGAGGAGGTTTTCTTGCATTGATGCCTTCATCACTAGTTTCATCATCATCTGCTTATTTCACAAACTCATCACCCTCCGTTATTTCTCTAAAACTACCTATTTGTACCTGTTATATTTATACAATTATAGTCAGTAATATATCAGATACTGCAATATCATTTATTGCTGCATATATAAAGTAATATGTTCAATTAATTGAGGTCAGTATAACATATATGATACTGCAATATCATATATTGTTGCACATATATGATATTGCATAATTGAACAAAAGTTATAGTTATATAGTTCGGTATAACAAATTTAATCATTTCCAAATTAATTGAGGTTTGAGGCTTCAAAGCCAGATCCTTATTTCCAAACTAGCAGATGCTATGTGCTTAGAAATGTATCTTTCATAATATATCATTACATATAGTTCAGTATAACAAATTCAAACTATAAGTACTTAAAAAGATAATTTTGTAAACTGAATATATCATTCATAATATATCAGATACTTACATATGCTTAACTCGGTAATATTCAACTCTTATTCATTTGTAAAGTTCAATTTTGATCGTTATAAAAAAACTAACCTTATAAATTCATAAATTTATGGTATTCAAAATGAATAAGATCAAACTAAAACTCAAATTTTAATACTTTAAATTCAAACTAAAACTCAAATTGAATTCGAAAGACAAAATCTCAAATTAGAAGGAGGTGAAAAATAAATGATTCAAATCCAATAAAACAATTCGATCTCCAAAATAGAGAATTAGAGATATCATGTAAATTAATTCAAATTGTAAATTCTATAACTGTAAATCCTATAACACAATCGTATAACACAATTCAAACTGTAAATTCTATAATTGTAAATTAATCCTATAACACAACTCAAACTGTAAATTAATTCAAATTATAAATCCTATAACACAATCCTATAACACTAGTCTATAACTGTAAATTAATTCAAAACCTATAACACAATTCAAACTGTAAATATACAATAGATAATTTTGTAAACTGAATATATCATTCATAATATATCAAATACTTAAACAGAGATATCTTGTAAATTAATTCAAACTGTAAATCAATTCAAATCCTAGAACACAATTCAAACTGTAAATTAATTCAAACTGTAAGTACTTAAACAGATAATTTTGTAAACCGAATATATCGAAATATATCAGATAATTTTGTAAACCTAATATATATTTAAACTTTAAACAAATACTTAAACATATATAATATATCAGATACTTATATATGTTTAACTCAGTAATATATGATTAACTCGGCAATATATTCATACTTAAACAGATACTTAAATAGTTTAACTCAGTAATATATGTTTTAATTTACAGTTTAATTTTGTAATATTTAAACAGATAGTTAAATAGTTTAGCAGAAAATTTTCACATCTCACATTAATTGTTTAATCTAATAATTAAATAGATAGTTAAATAAAACAGGTAAAAGTTAAAACAAACTCACATTCTTCCTCTTCGGCTAGTATTCACAATATCCCAAAGCGAAATCGATGAGAAATTGGAATCGCAAGCTTGCAACACATTGATGAATTGATAAAGTTCAAGCCTTTAAGGAGATAATATATCGACCAAATCAAACTTCGTAGGTTTAGCTATTGATTTTGCGAAATCGGTAGTGGATCTAGGGTTTTTTTAATCAAACGAGGAAATGAAAGGGAAGTGACAATATGTATTTACTTTAGGGTATTGGAAATAATACGAAATGTAGTGATGGATTAAGATGATAGGTACTTATAAGGGGATTTTCAATCAAAGGGCTTCTTAGTTCAGAGTAATAAGTCTTAAGGACAATACTTCTAAAAAATTGGTTTTAAGGATAATTCATAGGAAAATGATAAATGAAGTTATCATTTTCAGTTATACAGAAAAAATGATATATGAATTTATCATTTTCCTGTATAACTTAAAAAGATAAATGAATTTATTGTTTTTCTGTAAATTGTTCTTGAAAATAATTATTCAGAAGTGTTGTTCTTAAAACTTATTACCCTAGAATGAGAAGCCCTCCAGCCCAATATCCATTACTTATAACCTATAATATTTTATCCAGAGTATTCTATTGTCACCATTTATTCAGATTTACTTTGTATTTTGATGGTTATAATAAGTTGAATTTTTAAGTTGTATCTAATTAGAATTTTGATATTTAATTGATATTAATAAAGAAAAAAAATGAATTTAAATATAAATCCACATATTATACACATCCTATATTAATTGACTAAGGTCTGTTTAAATGGTGATTAATGCATAGCGTTGGTAATATTGAATGAAGCTTATTTCATACATAGTTTTAATAATAATCTCATTTCCATATTAAAAGAAGGTATTCAAAAAATTTATTATCATTTAATATTTCATTTTTTGACATTATTTTTTAGCAATAATGTATTATTACTCTAATTAAATCCCGACGGAAAATAACGATAACAGTCCAATATTAATTAGTTGGTATCATATAGTAGTTTTAGAATTACAATTTATTTTTTATCATTCTCATTAAATATTTCTTAACCTTTTTTTCATTATTTAACTTATTCTTTGAATACATACTTTTCGGATATATACGTTTACTAAATATATAATATTATTTACTTATTCTAGAATTATGAATGAAAACAATAATAATATATGGAATTAACCAATTGATGTTAGTTATCTTGATATCATCAATATATTGATTGAAAGATCCAATTATGTATGATATTCATTTTTTTTAATGTTGTTTTCCTTGTTTAGTTTTTCTTGTTTACTATAGGAAGGTTTTGAAAATTCATATCTACGCAAAAAAAAGTAACATCAAGTGTATTATAACTATTAACTTATATGTTTTTAACTTTCCTAAATTAGATAATTAGAGTTTCATGGATTTAGATGAGTGTGTTGCTATTGACATCCAAAAAAGCTTTTTGCTACCACAAAATTTTTCGTATATATCAATTTTTTTTTGAAATGTTACTTAGATACAACATGTCATTGGAACAACAGAACACAAACCACATGTCAATATATGTTCGAATCACGCTACGCAAGTTTCAAACTTGTGACCTCTCGCACCAAAGCCGAATCACTTAACCACTGGGACAATGGTGCTTGTCTATGTATCAAATTTTTATATGCTATTTAACATCAAATTTAATTTTTTTTCGTACTCTCAACAAACATGTGTTTTTTATTTCCAATGGTCGTTCATTATCGTATGGTGATAACAACCAAACAGTATTTGGATGCCTATTTAATAAAATAAAATAATGTATGTATTATTAAACACGGAGTTTGTAGGGAGACCATTAAAAAGATTTTTGTGGGTGTAAAGATATACATGAAAATAGAGAAAATAAAGCTTAGTATAAAAAGGAAGTTTTGGTAATTGCTTTACTCGTAGAAGGAAAGAATCAACGATTTATTTCTCCAGTGGCAAAATGAAGTTAAGAATATATTTTACTTTGAGAGAATTAGGTTAAAGGAAAAAGCTGAAATTGGTTCTAGTATGAAGGACACAAGTTTTAAAATTTGATTTGAAGGACACTGAATATTGTATTAATATAGCATAAGACAAACAAAATGCAAATTAAACTAGCATCGGATAACGAATTTGGATGAACTATAATAGCGTTCATTATCACAACTAAAGAAATATCAAATTAATATATCGTTACATATATGTAATACTAAGTTCAACATAGTAAATATATAATATTAAGTTCATATAACATTCGTTTTAATAGCTCATATACTCTCTATTTTATCCGATGCTATATTTTCTTTTTTTGAAATGGTACTTTATATACAACATGTCACTGAGACAACATATCACATGTCAATAAACGTTCGAATCACGCTACGCAATTGTGACCTCTCGCACCAAAACCGAATCACTTAACCACTTGGACAATGGTACTTATCTGATGCTATATTAATATACAATTCAGTGTCTTATGTACTTTATTCAACAATATAACCGAAGTTTTTCTTTTAAAACATGTGTGCTTTATTTAACAATGTAACTAAAGTTTTTCCTTCTTTCTAATTTCATGCTTTACTTTCTAATCCACGTGACTATCCATTTTAACAATTCCTAATTAGTAGACATAATTATCATGCTAGGGATGTATTTGTTTAAGAAGCTTGCTAGAAGGACACGAATATCCAAGGACAGAATTGTGCGAAAATGGATCCTACTTGGAATTCAGATGTGCTTTGTAAGGGCATCTCCAGTGGATTACGTGTGTAATATTCAGGAGGCTGAATATTACGTGCGTAATCGCACAGAAAGCCCAATGGTCAGGCGCTCATTTTATGGGCGCCAGACCTCTGGCGCCCATAAAATGGGCGCCTGACCTCAGGCGCCCATAAAATGGGCGCCTGACATATATTAGAATTTTTTTTCTGTTTTTAAAGCATTTTTTTTATTTTTTTTTAAATGTCAGGGCGCCCATTTAATGGGCGCCTGAGGTCAGGCGCCCATTAAATGGGCGCCTGAGATCAGGCGCCCATAAAATGGGCGCCCAAACCCAATTACAGATCCTGAATTCAAAACGTAATATTACCCTTAATATTACGTTTGTAATTGACGACTGGAGTGCGAATTCGTAATATTACGTGCGTAATATGAACGATTGGAGATGCCCTAATTGGAAGTGTTGAGGTCATTACCGCACAGTTTCGGTCCTAGATTTATGGGCCTTCGTTTCCTTTGTCTAATACAGTTTTGAATCCGTAATTTACGTGATAATTACCCTCGCGATCTCTTTTAAAAAAACTTCTTTCTATCAAAACCTAGGGCTGTTAATTTTGTACAAGTGTCCGACATCCGTTTGTGTCCGTGGCCGAAATACGTCCGTCCGAGTCTGTTCGATTTTCAATTATGATACAAGTTAGAACAACAAAATTTGTACGAGCAAAAATCTCGTTTGGTCCGTGTTCGTTCGAATTCGTCCGAATTTCTTATAATTCGGTATATCCTCTATGTTTCTCAAAACATATATGATAACTATTTGGTCAGCCAATTGAGTAAGAATTCATAAAATGCTTATACTTCAATACACATTGATAAAAATAACACAGCTGATGGAAATTCTATTGAACAGCATAAAATTTGATGTAAATAGCATTGTTCGTCCGTGTCTGTTCGAGTCCATGTCCGAAAAACGTATGTACGTGTCTGTTCGATTTCATTTAAGACAAAAAAAATTGTACAAATATAAATCTCGTCCGGTCCAATTTTATTTAAAACAGAAACTGAACGGACCTCCGTCCGGTCCGGTCCGGTCCGGTCTATTTACACCGTTATCAAAACCCCAATCGCCAACTGTTCAAATTTATCTTCTCTTTCAATAAGGTCACATCGGTAGTTTGAATTTCAAACGTTAACGTACAGACCTTCTGACATACCATACCCATCACCGGGAAGGTTGCCTCGCCAGGTCGGTTGGCCTAGGCGGCTATCATGCCTGCCTCCTTCGGCCAGGCTTTTATCTACCCAGACGAACTTCACCCTAACCCTAACAAATCATCTCCTCACCAAATACACCGATTCAAACCTCGCCATCTCCCCCGTCTCTCTCCATGCTAGCCGTTGGATCCAAGGGATCCACGCAGGATCAGATCCTCTTGTTCGTCGGATCCAAACACGTGTCTGAAATCAATGAGCTGGCATCACAAGTCGTGGAGATCGTGCTTAGTGTTGGGTCTGCAAGTGGTGGCCGCATGTAAGATCTGGGAACGGAGTTTGGCTCGATTCTTCACTTGCATTAAGGAGGAAGTTGGGGTTGTTCTTTCTAAGAAGTTTAAAGCCGAGCCAAAAATATTGATTTTCAAACAGAGGTCAGGCATATTTTTATTACTTTTTGGTAGCAGGTAACTCCTTTTGCGCATCCCGTAAAATGTACAGATTCCAGCACTGGACTTACATTAGCTATGTTTATTGTTTGATGATATAACTGCTTCTGTGGGAACATCAAATTACTCTGCGTGGTAAATTTTATAGTGTACAGAAAGGGGGTGGAAGATTATGAGTCTGAATTTGCATAGATAATTTATATTGTTAGGTTACGAGAGATAATCGACAATCCATTGGTATAACCATGGTGGGTATGATATGTTTGATTTCAATTTTCTACAAAGTACAATGTGCCCTCACTGACTAAAAAGGTGAAATAGACAACAAAATTGTTGAAGTTCCCAAAACCCATATGATAAAGCAGCAATCATATATATATTTTAACTTGGTTATAATCCTTCTACATGTAAACTTAAATCTTAATATATGTTCCTTCTGCTTCATCTTTACTTCGACTGAAGACAATATATTTTGAACACACAACTCAAAATACATTGTTTTTATTCAAAGTAAAAACAAAGCAGTAGGAACCTATTACCTATATTAAGATTTTGGTTACATGCAGAAGGTTTATTAAACAATTTAAAAAATTTATACAATTACTTTGCAAAAATGTGTTCTATTATAAAAGAATTTGGATGAATACTGTTCCATGGTGCCTTTTATAATATACACAATTGCTCGTGATCTAATTTAAAAACAGCACATCTATCACCAAATCACACAGTTATCGTTCACTATTATAGTTAAAATATCCTGAAAGGATGAGGTAATTTTGATGACATCCTTATTTACGAATGTGTTAGGTCTAGCTGATAAATTCGTGCTGTGTGCAGACGAGCGAGTGCGATTATAGGGTGGACAAAGAAGGATAGTGGTTTGAAATTGTAGAGCTAATTTACTTATAAATAAAATTGAATTTTATCTGTATGTTATCATAGTTGTAGTTTAGATAGACGGGTTAAGTTGATATCCTTTCAGTTTTCAGGTTAAAATATTAGGTATATACTGTTATACCATTCAACTTTTGTATTAAGTTATATAAACAGTCATAACATTTATTCACATAATTTTTCTACTTTTTTTCCTATATATTTCATTTTAACGGAGTAAATTTATATCTAGTTGATAAACGAAAAGAAAAGAAAAAATAAAAACAAAACAAAGAAGCATAACAACCTTAAAATAGCTGTTTGAAAATCTAACCTTGGGAAGTGTAGTTCTGTTGCAATAAATATTGCACAACCTCTGGAAATAGATCTAGAATTGTAATGCTTAAAATTTGTGATAGGCAACAGGCAACATAACGAAAGTAGACTCATATGTTATTTTACAAATTAGAAATTGATTGTTAGGAATAAAAGCATATTTTACAACTCCTTATAAGTATTCAAAACTACTTACAACTAACTTATTTTAATTGAAGCGTTTGTGAACTTTCTACAATGAGCTTGTAAAATCATCCGATAAGTAGCAATTTGAGAAGTAATTATTTACGCTTTATGAATTATAAAGCAATTTCTTTTGCAATTTTGACCAAGCAATTTTGCTTAGAAGTAAAATTATATCTAAACACTTCTACTTGAAACCTATTTTTAAAACCACTTAGAAGCTATTCAAACCATCTTTTAAAAAAGATTCAACGTAAGTTGTTTTCAGATGACAATAAAATCTTGAGATGAAAGAAACTCAAAAAAATTGTGGAAGGATTACTTATCTCTAACAATAATTAAACTACTTTTGTTATCACGGTATAAGTGCAAGGAGTGGACACGAATTTTCAAATCGTCCTTACAAAACTACATTTAGAAGATAACCATTGCTTACTTAAAGTAGGAAATCAGACGTAAGTCCTATCGACAAGAGAAAAATATGAAGTTTAAGAACGCTAAAAAAGCATGAACAAAACAAGGTAAAATAAAATACATCATTTTTTAACATAGACTTAGAAGATTGTCAGTGAAATTTCTGAAGACAAGAGGGGGGTAAGAGATTTTAGTATAGAAAAATGTGGTGAAAGAAAAAAGAACAAGGACATATAAAAAGAGGTATTTGATGATCAAAAAGAGAAAAATGCTTATGTAAACAAAGAAAGAAAAAATAATCTTATTTTAACGTCGTAAGTATTATATATGCATCTTTTTTGCTCATCTGCATCACACGTGCGAAAATACTAGTTATTATTGTTGGATCAGGTATTGTACTTAGTGTGAAAAGTGACAAATTCCAAAAAAAAAGTTGCACTATATTGCATTTTTTGCATGTTAAATCACATTTGATATATATATATATATATAATTTAAAAAAGAATTATTTAACCATATTTAATATATACTTTGTTTAAAAATGGAATTTTAAAAATTTTACCATTGGATTTCATTATTGCCCAACATTAATTATAATTAATCATATTTAATAATCTAATTTTATTAAGCTAATTCTAAATTAATTCATGAAAATGCAATTATCATCATATTCAATTTTCCTTTTTATTAATTACAACTAATTAATAATAGTACTTACGATGACTTGCAATGGTCATTCAATATTTCTTTTATTGATTACAACTAATTAATAATGGTGAATTGTAACTATCGCTATTTTAATTAATCTCATCATGATCAGTTACACCGTGATTATCAGATCAACATTAGCAACATATTATAATAGGAAAGGTAGCATCAACATGTACACCAATTATAATTTCGACAAGTTTATCAACGTGGACATTAAAAGATGTCATCGGCACCTGTATCAATTATAAATAGTAAATAATGATATCAACAACAAATTATAAACCATGGCATGTCAATAGTGGATTATAATCTAGGGATTTTGTCACATCTTAGACTAATTTCTAATAAATCCACGACTAACAATTACAGATCTTTAATAAAATTAAATTAAATTGTTATCATATAATAAATCTAATAATTGTTATTGTGTCGAATCAATTAACTATTAACATTAATTCTATTAATTAGTTGAATGTATTGATATGAAGATTTAACCATTTGGATGTATAAGGTTATAAGGATAATTTACTTCAAGATTAATTCGTAATCAATATATCAACTATTCATAATTCATTACTATCATATATTATCAAAAGATGGATTATAACTATCGCTATTCTAATTAATGTCATCAGGACTAGTTACACCATGATTATCATATCCATGGTAGCAGCATGTTATAATATGAAAGATTACATCAACATGTATGCCAATTATATCTACATGAACATTAAAGGATGCCATCATCACTTATATCAATTATAAATAGTAAATAATGATATCAACAACAAATAAACCATGTGATGTCAATAGTGGATTATAATCTAGGGATTTTATCACATCGTAGACTAATTATTAATAAATTTGCAACTAATAATTATTGATCTTTGATAAAATAAAAAAGGAATTGTTATCATATAATAAATCCAAATATTATCATTGTGTCGAATCAATTAGTTATTAACATTAATTCTATTAATTAGTCGGATCTATTGGTATGAAGATCTAACCATTTAGATCTAAGGTTATAAAGATATTTTGTTGCAAGATTAATTCATATTCGATATATCAACTATTCCTAATTCAATAATATCATATATTAATCAGTAGACTAATAATAAAATAAAAGGTGTCCATTTTACAGCAATCGATTCTTATATTTATTTTGGAGATGTAGAGAGAAATGATTACCTCAATTTCATATGTTGAAATTGCATATAATTAAAAAAATTACTAGATTATCCTACTGGTAGTTGCTGCGTTGTGCTTTCTGATCTCCCACTTTGAAAACTCTTCTTCAATCCCTTGATTTGGGTTACAAAATCCATGTAGGATAGTGAATTTAGTTTGATGGAGTTTTATTGTCAAAGAATGGTCCATAAGGAGTTGAGGCTATAGGTGTTATTTATAGCCATGAAGGGATAATGGGTTTTCTCATTATATACCCTCTTCATAATATCGTCTATAGATATTGTCCCCTTCCCTAATAAGATATTATTGATTTTTTCTTTTCAATGAGATGCATACACATTAAATAATTTAATGCACTATATATACATAAGTTATATTTACAATTTTTCAACCTATTTCATCGTCGTTAAACTAATGATGATGGCTGAAAACAATTAAATATTTATTGAATATAAATGTCAAAATTATTAGTATGCAAGTATATGTTTAGATTAATTCCAGTTCTAATAAAGTCTTATTTCATTTAAAACAAATTTACCGTAGCTAATTTTACTCGATTATTAATTAAAAATTAGTCTAATAAATAATTAAATAAATATATAGCTACTATATATATCACTGATTGAATTTTTAGACCCTCTAATAATAGTAAATTAATATTACAATCTTATTCATTTTTCCATTGTAATTTATAATAGTAATATCTATACAATTTGAATATTAGAGTGTGTATGGACTTTGTTGAACTACGATAATGTACATAGTGTTAGTTGCTATCTAGTTTAAAATTCAAATTTATAATTGTTGTATTAACACTCTTAAGCAACGATATTGTGTGCATGTTTTCTCTTCGTCTTTACTATATCACTTAGACGTCTAGAATTTAATCAATGGTCAAACTTTAATGATATTCTTAGGTAATTGCGAAATTGATATACAAAATCTTTTGGTCTAATTCGATAACAATTAACGATTAATCATATTGTTTTGGCCAAAAAGTCTGTTATGTGTCAATTCCCAGTACGATGACATTAACTTTTTGAATCAAAGACGAAGAATCTTCTATTGAGTGTGTTTCACTTCACATGTTTCAATGCATACCCTGAGTCAGACATAACATGAATTAGTATCGTGTGATTGTCTAAAATCAAAGTAAGGTCTACACACGTAAGATCCGCAGTACTCTAGTTAGGGGACTATTGTACTCATCACATGGGACATTCTATTTGACTAGGTACAATAATCTACAAAACACTCTTGGAGTTATTATGTTATCATTTCAAACGATTGCAAGTACATAACTTATTGGTGGTGTCCCCAACGGTCATTAGTAGCTCACTGTCCATTATGTAGATAATGTTGCGTCCATTAGTCTTATATCGATATCCAAATAGTGAAACACCAAATGATTAGGATCATTCAATGATAATGTTTATAAATGTGATTCAACTCACGATTACAAAAACATTTGCAATTGCGATGGATTAAAAACTTTGTTCTGGTGATTTTTATTTATATGAAATCATGTGCTCAAACACTATATAAAATCATATAATAAAAATAAAACCAAAAACATTGTTTATTTCAAACAAGATTAACTATTAGAGTTAACTTATACAATCAAATTATCATAGAGCACCTCTAAACTATATTAATCTCTCGTTTGCACTTGGGGTTACTTATGGTGTCTTACACTCATACCTTTGATCAGTGTTCCTATAGTGTATCAAGAAAGGACCTTAGTGAGTGGACTTGCAATTTATCTTTGTTATATGCTTGTCTAATTATCACTAGGTGTTAGCTCTAAGATCTTTGTTGGTCCAACTCAAACTATTTTGGTTGGCCGAACAAAGTCATTTATAAACAAACTCTACAAGCATTCTTTCAACTCACATAATCTTGCTAACATTTGACATAGATCGTGTTTGTGTGAGACCTTCATAATCCTATCATTCTTATAAATTTGTATAAACCATACTGCTTACTCTGTGGCATGATTCAAAATGATGTGCTTGGTCTCTCATGAATTTGCTACAACTCCTTGCTTGGAGCATTTCCAACTTATAGCCCCTTAATTGATGGTGAACTCTAAACTTATAGATTGATTTGCCATTCGATATTAGTTTGACAACTTGAGTCTTAATGTTTCTTTATAAGGGACTTGTCGTTTCCATTGAAACAATTTTCTAGTATTTCATAATTACGTACTTGAGAATACTCTTAACGGTTATCTGGATTTGAGTTACATCTACTTATCAGGGTTTGGTACATGGCATAGTGTACATGATGGATTCTAATGCCGATGCACAAGGAATCCTGCTTATAGGCTCACTACCATCCTCTTCTGCAGATGGGGATTCCTTTTCTTAAAAGGACAATTCCAAGTTGTACAGGTACATTTCATTCGTTCAGAAGTTGCACATTAAACATTTCAGTTTTGTGTTAATATATATAGATTGGGATAATCCCAACATACTTCTTGATCTATCTTTATAGATTTATATACACCAAGTACAAAGTATGCCTTACTCAAATCCGTTTATCGAGAATCCATTAAACAGCCTTATCTTAATTGATTGCATGAGGGTACAGTATTATCTATCAGTAGGGAGTTATTTACATGTATTTAGTATTAGGAAATGTCATTATACACTTTTCTTTCTTCTTACTTACATGTTTCTTCTGTATTTTGATTGAAATCAAACTATTTGTTTACTTTGTCAAAACACTTTGATGCTCATTTAAGGCTACAAGCTCTATTGCAGATATTACTGATTTTAAGACCCTTTGGTTGCGATATATAAACACTCTATTCTAAATCAATATTTAGAAAACATGTTTTAATACCCATAAGCCTAGTTTCGAAATCATGGTATGCGGCAATGACAAATAGAATTAAAATGGACTTAAGCATGTTAATCAACATTTGATTTTGGCTGAATCCTTTCACCATTAACCATTGCTTTACAAGCGTCAACCTTTTCATTCGCAGCAATCTTCATCTTGAAATTGAGGTAATTGTTTCTTTCTACATCTCTAAAGAGCATACAAATCAGTTGTTGCAAAAGGGGCATCTTTTATTTTATTATTCATCTTAATGTTAATGAATTAGAAATAGTTGATAGACTGGTTATGAGTTAATTCTTGGTGTAAATTATTCCTATAACCATAGATTTAAATGGTTAGTTCTTCATATCAATAGATTTGACTTATCAATAGAATAAATGTTGATAACTCGGCATAATAATAATAATAAATAGATTTGTTATATGATAACAATTCAGCTTTATTTTGTTATATACATATCTGTAGTTGTAATGTGATAAAATTCGTAAATTATAATTTACTATTAAAATGGCATGGTTTATATGTTGTTGATGTCATTCTTCAGTGTTTATGATTGATGTAAGTGTCGATATCTCTTAATGTTAATATTGATGAATTTGTTAATTAATTAATATTATAATTAGTGTAAATGCTAAAGTGACCTTTCATGTTATAATATGCTGTTATGTTTGATTTGATAATCATTGTGTAATCGATCATAATGGCATTAATTAAATTTGTGAATTTCACAATTTATCATTTTTGATTAGTTGCAGTAAATAAAAAGAAACTTAACGATTGTTGCACATCATGCCATCATAAGTTATATTAATAATTAGTTGTAATTAGTAGAAGGAATATTGAACATGACAACGATTCATGATTTGTTTGTTATTGATATCATTATTCATTGTTTATGACTGATACAAGTCTGGACTTAATCTTTTGTTGTTCATATGGACGTATTTGTTGATATTATAATTAGTATGCATGTTCATGTTATAATATACTGTTACTGTTGATAAGGTTCATGATTTAAATACATCTTTGATATGAAAAATGAACTTTAAGGTTCGAATTTCATTTTGAAATCCTTGATTACATCTGTTGTATTAATCCATGTGTAACTATAATTACTAACAATGGAGATGACTGTATAGGCCACTGAAGCTGAATCTGAGATCAATTCATGGGTCGAGAATGTGACCATGGGCCTCATTAAGGAACTTCTTCATCCTGGATCAGTTAAGAGTACCACAAGGCTTATGTTAGATATTTCAAAGTTGTATGGGAAAATAAGCTCATCCAAAACCAAGTACTCCGACTTTTATCTTCTAAATGGGACCTGTGTGCAAGTACCATATATGACTACCAAAGAAAAGCAATTCATCAGTACTTACAATGATTTTTTCAGTCCTTGAACTTCCTTACAAGAAAGGCAGAGACAGAAGAAGGTTCTCTATGTACGTATTTCTACCACATGAAAAGATGGCTTGCAAAATTCAAGCTGGGTTTTTAGACCGGCATCTTCCACGAAAGGAGGTCCTAGTAGGAAACTTCAAGCTTCCAAAATTCAAAATTTCATTTGGGCTCGAGGCATCAGAAGAATTTAAAATTTTGGGTTTAACTTTACCTTTTAATGAAAACGGCAATCTAACTGAAATGTTCAAATCATTAGCTGAGGGTGAAAAATTGTATGTGTCTTCGGTTCAAGGATGACAACTAGGCAGGTTGGAGCGGATATTTTGTGTCTCAGACCTGTTTTAGGTTTTTTAAATCCTGCCCTAGACCCGCTCCATAAATCTGGTGCGGGTCTGGGCTTTCGCTTCGTATCCGGAACTCACATAGGTTAAGGTAGACCCACCCCGCCGTAAGACGGTAAGACCCGATGCGGTTTTGCATATTCATTTAAAATTATGTATTAGTGTAAATTTATATATTTATTTTATTTGTAAGAGGAATTGTCACTAAATGATACTATATATATATATATATATATATATATATATATATATATATATATGTGTGTTTACAATGATGAATAAGGCAACAAAAACAAAGGGTATGATAATGGTTTAAGAAAAACATGCATATGTTAGTATATGATTAATAGCGATGCAACTTAATACCAAAAAATCATAAAACTTATCGAATGAAATATTAAAATATTCACGTTATAACCGCTTATGTATAAATAGATCAACAAATCATCGTTATAATAATAAAACGATTTTATGAGATCTCAATAGTGCGGATCCGATTGGAACGGTTCAATCAAGCCTCGACCAAACTTTAGACACTGAGCTTTTAAGAACGGATCATGAGTCTATCCGTCCTGATGATCCAATGAGATGGGTCTTTTAACAGGTCAAAACAAGGACGGATCCACCGGACTCAGACCCAAGATCAGTTCCATTGTCATCCTTACTTCGGTTTTCCACAAGTCTTTCATTGAGGTTAATGGGGAAGGAACTGAAGCTGCGGCTGCATATGCATCAGCAGCGTGTGGAATGTCATTATCAGCACCAATGGAGCCATTTGATTTCGCAGCTGATCATTCTTTCTCTTCCCGGTCAGAGAATATAGACTGGAGTTTTGCTTTTTACTGACCAAGTAATTAATCCTTTATCATGCGAGTAATTGTCATCTTAAATAACTGTTAGCTACTATACTATCCAGGTATATGCTTCTTCCTTTGTTGCATTGCATAAGATTATATTATATAATATGTAACCCCTACCGTTCTTCTAGGAAAAAAAAGAACATGTTTTGTATTTGTTAGACCAAAAGTTGGCCTAACTGATTTTAAAGTTCAAATTGTTAAATTGTCAAGGAGGTTCAAATTATCTTTTGGGCAAGCATGTTCATTTTCGGATGGTCAAGTATGCAATTAGTAAAATGAGCAAGTCCTAATTGAAGAGTCGCACTTCCTATTCGATCTAAACAGCCATTGATGTCCCAAATCAAGCTTTATTAATTTGTTTACAAAAATGAAAATAAGAAAGAATAGAAATTTGGAATTAACCCCTTCTTGGTAAGAGTAGATGTCTATTTATAGAAAAATTATGTCTTTAAATCTTTGACACGTGGCATTCATCGGAGACGAACGGTTGAGATTTTGCTGACGTGACACATTTATCGATTTGACGTGTGGCATGGTTTGCTTTTAATCTCTTTATGATGACATGGCGCGAATGGACCAATTAGGAATTATCTTGTGGCTAATTCGAGTACTTTGTGCACTAATTTCTTAAAGTTCGATAGCAGTTTCTTCAACATTCGGTAGCATTATCCTTTCCCATGCGATAGTTTTGAATCTCAATGTGCAATAGCTTCTTGACAACTTCAACCTGCGAATAGCTTCTTGATCTCTACATGCGATGGTTCATTTATAACTTCAACATGCGATAGTTTTTCAACAACTTCAACATGTGATGGCTTCTTGATCTCATTATGCAATAGCTTCTTTATAACTTAATCATGTGATCGCTTTTTGATCTCAATATGTGATAGTTCCTTCATAACTTCATCATGTGATAGCTTTTCGTTCTCAATATGCGTAGCTATGCATGTTTTCATCTTTAATAGCCTTATTTCTCAACATTTGATGGCCTCTTATTTTGACTTTTAAATTTTTGGGGTGTAACAATATTGTTTTCGTTCAATGGTATATCGTTTTTCTAAGCTGAACTTTGCATAATTGAGAATGGAGACATGATGCCCACCAACCATGTGTATATGAGTAGATATTTGTATATGATAAGTGGAAGTATATTGTTATCATATCCGCTTCAGAATCAATGATATTCCAAGCAAAGCAATTTCTTTCCATTGACAACTGACATTGACACTCTTATAGCCTCACTTTTCGTTCTATTTATGATTCAATTTTATCATTCGCTCTTGACTATATTCATCCTCATTTCATGTATATATTGTTACCACGGATGACAAACTTCAGTGGTCCTGGCCTAGATAAGTATTCACAGCCTTTGCTGGAGCCTTCCATTTTACGATTCCTTTGTCTTCATTCTTATATTTCTGCCACACTATTAATAAGATAAAGACACATATATTATGCTTTGATGCTTTCTTTCTATTGATAACATATCCTGAATTGTGGGGCTAAAATAATGTAGAGATAAGGACACGGACAGCTTAGTATAGTTATTTGAAAATGAGTGAGTTGGGGGTATCCAAATTTATGTCATTTTCACTCACTGGATACTATATTTTGTTGTCAAGAATATGATTATCCATTTCAATGTTGTGTTGTTGGCCATATAACTAAATGTGGGTGGAAATTATTAGTGCACAACAACTATCACTACTCTATAAAATTATTGCTTTAGATTATTTGTCTCTTGTTGATTTCCTTTTCTGAAAAATAGTTGTTGCATATGCATGATTGATCAAGTTTCATTTCTTTTAGACCGTCAAATTTTAGCAGTTAGGTATTTTGGTATAAAAGTGCAGATATTATATAGGCTAATTCTACTATTCTAGTAGAACCCCACTATATTCTTTACCCATCCCATTAAAGATAATAAAATTTTAGTTACTATTTTACCCATATAGAAACTTTTGTCCAACTGCATCTTTTCATTTTCAAACCTTTTCATTTTCCGACTTTATTTTCTCAATGCGATTTAAATTTACGGATCCGTTTGAATGTTAGAAATTTTTAGAAACATAATTGGACGAAAGCTTGGAAACCAGATAAATATAGTGCAATGCAAACTAAGAATAATTCAAAACTTAGTATGCATCAAGTTTGGAATTGGTACAAAACACGTATACAACAAGCTTGGAATTGATAGAAACCTCATGTACAACAAGCTTGGAATTGATTGAAACCCAACCCTACGGATACCCTTCGTATCATACATACATCGTTGACTTAATAAACCCAACCCTAAATCAAAATCAAACTTAAATCAAGCAAAACTTATGTATTTTAAATCATTTCTTAATTCATTTTGTTGATGAAAGATGATAGAATAATGAGTATTTTTTTCAAGCTTTTTGAATGTATATTTACATGAAGAATGAAATATTATAGAAGGTTAAACACTACAAGAAAAGGCTTATTTTTGTGTCGGAAGGTTGCAACGGCTGGCAACGGCTAAAAAAAGCGGCCGTTGCTAGCCGTTGCTAGCCGTTGCAGATCGCGACTACAGATCTGTAACCCGCGAACAGATTTCTCATTTTCCAGCAATCCATCTTCCTCCCCAAATCCTCCTCCCCGTCGCAATCCGCCGCCTCTCCGACTCCAGCCGTTGCTCGTTGCCTCCACGTCGCTCAAACACCTCCAAAACTCGCTGGTATATCTTCTAAACTTGATTTGGCTTTGATTTAGGTTTAATTTAGGATTAATTGGAAAACCCTAATTTCGAAAATAATTGTATTAGTTGATCATAGTGATATTGGGTGATGATTATAGTGATTTATTTATAGTGATATTGGATGATTATAGTGTTTTAAGTTAGGTGGAAGTTAAATTAGTTTATCATTATGTTGAAAATGATGATTAATGCGACGTATTAGTTATGGTAATATTTGTATTAGTTGATTTTGATTGGTGGTTTGATTTTAAAATTAGTGTATATTATTGATGAACATGCTTGTTGATATTTAAGTTTATGACAGTATTTGTTTTTATTTAAAATAATGTGTATAGTTTACGCCAATGTTAATTGTATAGAAATTAATAGATATCATGATAGATTGGTACAGTTAACGATAATTTAAATCAGAAGTGCTAATTATAATTGTTATCATAGTTTAAAATATGTATAATTCGTTGAATGAATTATAAAATTTTGAAATGAGCGTAATAACAATGAGCTAATTATTCAGTGAAAGTTAAAATATAATGAATTAATTAATTATAAAATATTTTGTAGTTGTTAGACGAATAATTAGAAAATATATTTTATTTCTGTAAATCCCTTAGAGATATATTTTGGCCCCGTCTGACAAGTGTTGTATATGATCGTTATATGGATATTCGTTTTTTCTAAGAACGGACATTTATATTCATCTGATACAATATTTGTTGGATTTGTCCTAGTATTTGGACAAGTTACAAACACAATAAAGTAATCACATTTTATAAATCATTTCAGTTTAAACGATTTACAAAATTTTGGTGGCACTTCCTTTTTGTTCCCTGTGTACACGCATTTTGTGTACGATACAGGGAATAAAGGGAAGTGCTGCCGAAATTTTGTTGAATCGTTTAACCTGAAATGATTTATAAAATGTAATTACGATATTGTGTTTGTAATGGGAAGTAGGATGACCGGCCGTCAATGAATTATAAAATGTTTTTCAATTGTTAAATAGTTGATTTAATGACAAATTATAAATCAATCGTAAAATACTGTATAATATGAAGTGAAGTGTTTAGTTGAATCTTCTAACATATTTTATCAAATCAGGAAAAATGTTCGATTATTTTCTCGATCGTAGTTGGATGTATGAAGTCCGAACTGGTATGAAAGGATCAATAAAGGAACATTTCTGTAACGGTGTACATGAATTTATTAGATTCGCTAAATCTAATAATCGGAATAACGATGAAATTCGTTGTCCGTGTAGTAAGTGCAAACATTTAAAGCATTGGAAATCAGATGTAGTAGAAGTACATCTGTATAAATTTGGTTTTGTGCCGAATTATTACTTATGGGATCGTCATGGTGAACTTGTTGAACGTACACCTAATCCTGTAGTGTTAGAGGACGATAATATTATGACGAATCCAATAGAAAATATGGTGCAAGATGCAGCACGATCGATGTTTCCTACCATTGATCAGGGCGATAATGACAATGATAACGTTGAAGAAGAACCAACCGCGCAAGCTAAATTTTTTTATGATTTATTGGATTCTGCTAAGAGGCCCTTGTGGGATGGTTGTAAAAGCGGAACCGAATTATCCGTAACCGCCGAATACATCGCTATGAAATCAAAATTCAACCTTACAGAAGCTGGATTTACAGCAGTTGTACAAGCTGCAAAACGACACATGCCACCTAATAATTTGATGTGCGATAGTCATTATAAAGTGAAAAAACTTATGTCTGCTTTTGGATTGCCATACCAAAAGATAGATACATGTATAAAAGGTTGTATGTTGTATTGGAAAGATGACGTTGACCTTAGAAAATGCAGAATATGTAACGAGGAAAGATTCAAACCGAGAAAAAAAAAAGGAAAAGAAGTTCCATACAAGAGAATGCATTATTTACCTATCACTCCTAGACTTCAAAGGTTATATGCATCTTCTGCTACGGCATGTCATATGCGATGGCACGGTGTTAGAACAGCAGAAGAAGGAACTTTGATACATCCATCTGATGGAGAAGCGTGGAAACATTTCGATAAGACTTATCCCGTGTTTGCTGCAGAGAGCCGTAATGTCAGACTCGGTTTATGTACAGATGGATTTTCACCATTCTCTCAGTTTGGTAGTAAATACTCATCATGGCCTATTATTGTTACTCCTTATAATTTACCTCCATGGATGTGTATGAAAACTCCGTATATGTTTCTAACGATCGTCGTCCCCGGTCCCGATGATCCGACACAAGGAATTGATGTTTATCTACAACCATTGATCGAAGAATTGAAAACATTGTGGCATGAAGGAGTTGAAACATACGACATTTCAAGAAAAAAGAATTTTCGTATGTTCGCTTCTTTATTATGGACTATTAGTGATTTTCCTGCGTATGGGATGCTTTCAGGTTGGAGCACAGCGGGACGTCTAGCTTGTCCTCATTGCATGGATGAAACACGAGCATTTTCATTAAAGTATGGAAAGAAAATTTCTTGGTTTGATTGTCATCGATGTTTTCTACATGTTAATCATAAATTTAGAACGGATAAAAAGAACTTTAAAGCAAATAGAGAAGAGAGTATGCTACCACCGAAGGTTTGGTCAGGTGAAGAGATATATGACATCGTAAAAGACTATCCAAAGATACATGAAACTGGGGTACAAGTTGAAATTCCAGGTAAATCAGACATTCATAACTGGTGCAAACAAAGTATATTTTGGGAGTTACCTTACTGGAAAGATCTGCTACTCCGACATAATATTGACGTTATGCACAATGAAAAAAACGTGTTCGATAACGTGTTTAATACAGTTTTGAATGTAAAGGGAAAAACTAAGGACGATGTGAATTCGAGACGTGATATATTACACTTTTGTAAGCGGCCCGAGCTTCATTTGTACGACGATACAAAAAAACCCAAAGCATGCTATGAGCTAGATAACAAACAAGTAAAACTCGTGCTAAAGTGGGTGGAAGGACTAAGATGTCCTGATGGGATTTCTTCTAACCTCCGTAGATGTGTTGACTTTAAAAACAGTAAATTGAGTGGGATGAAAAGTCACGATTGCCATATAATGATGGAATATTTTTTCCCTGTGCTTTTCAAAGAACTGTTGCCTGGCAAAGTATGGAGTGTTATAACAGAATTAAGTATGTTTTATAAACAACTTTGTTCGACGACGTTAAAAGTAGATCGCATACGTAAACTTGAAGTAGAAATCCCTATACTGCTCTGCAAACTGGAAAAAATATTTCCACCAGGGTTCTTTAATGTAATGGAGCATTTACCTGTTCATCTACCATCCGAAGCACTTCTTCGAAGTCCTGTGCAGTATGGATGGATGTATCCATTTGAGAGGTAATTTTGAATATCCGCAATATGAAGTTTGCTTAAAATTTAGATTTATATACCAAAACAGAAATTAAATTAATTTTGTTATAGGTACTTGAATCATTTGAAGAAGAAAATTAGACATGCCAGGGTCAGGTGGTGGTGGTGGTGATGACGATGACGATGAGTAGGTATGTTTTGTTGATCGTTAATTTTTTTGGGCAAGATTTGTGGTTTTAATGGATATATGTTGGACTTGTGTACTTATGTTTGTTGACGGGCTTGGTAGTTTGTTTGGTGTTTTGTGTAACTATGGTGTTGGTGATGGATATTATGTGTGAATGGTTTGAGATGTATTTTGTTTGGTTGATGATGAAATATTTGTGTTAGTTGATTATGTAGTTGCGTGATTATTGATGTATATGTGTTTTATTTGATTATTTGCGATGTATTTGGTTATATTATGGTTGGAATGGAATCTATACGATGGTTTGGAAGTGATTGTTGTGTTGTGGAATGGTTTGGAGGTTGGAAGAGTGAAAGCTAGCTGCTGGAAAACAGAAAAGTTCCAGGCTTGCAACGGTTAGCAACGGCTAGCAACGGCTATCTGGTTCCAGGCTTGCAACGGTTAGCAACGGCTAGCAACGGCTATCTGGTTCCAGGCTTGCAACGGTTCGCGACGCCACGGGACGGTAACGGTTGGAGCTAACTGTTTCCACGCGCACAATTAGTCGTCGCTAGCCGTTGCTAAATTGGCAACGGGGCCGTTGCTATTGCCGTTGCTGGAGCTCGTAGCAACGACCTTATTAGCAACGGCAAATAGCAACGGCTAGCAACGGCTAGCAACGGCCGCCAACGGCTAATTGCCGTTGCTATTGCTTCTGTTCCTTGTAGTGAAAGTAGAAGAAATTAGAAGATGAGGAAAGCAATATATATATATATATATATATATATATATATATATATATATATATAATGGACACAAATGGAACAACTTGGGTTGAGAAAAGAAAAATAAGGGATGCAATATTTTTTGACAAAATGCAGGGGTGAGAAAGGCGGTTTGTGGGATGGTAATAGTTACAGCCTACTTTATGTTTGATGGTATCTTATGCTATGTTTACTAATCCTATTTTGTAATTATGAAACATGGTTATAGGGATCTCTACCCAAATTATTATAGTTAAATTGTAGGTTATGTTAGTATGTAATTGTCAAAGTGACATGGAATCCTGGAAGTGGAAATTTTATATGTGAAATTATGCTTATATGCCGGAGTTGTATATGAACATATCACATTCAGGGGTGGTGATTTTTTGGTTATAGTATATTATACCAGTACTATGAGAAGGGTGTTGAGTAAGCTTTAATTTTGTATGAATGAACATATTTGAATATGGGATAAGGTTTGTGGGCTCATCTATAATGATACTGCTCCCTACGCCTGATACATGTTAGAGATCTAAGTGGCCTTTGCATGCTTCAAAAGCCTAACATGACTTTCTTTTTAAGTTAGAATCTTCCACCTCCTGATTATTTATTTGCTCATGAAAGCTAGGTCAAGGAATCTCTTCAACATACAATGTTGGATTTCATTATATACTTAGGCAAATGTGAAATGAAACTGGTGGATGATGGTTTTCAAGTAGTAGTTTTGATGTTGTATATATAGAATTTCGAATATCAGTGAATTTGGATACAAGTTTAACTTCTACATAGGTTAGTTCGATTGTAATATAACTTTTAAATGCAGCATATATTTATCTCCTTTATTTTCTTTTACGTTACTAGTAACACAGAGTAATAAGTGTTTTTTTTCATTTCACGATGTAGTGTTTATGTGTTCAAGAACTAATATAAAAACTAATGGCAATTGACATGCCTGTTTTGTACATATAAGGAAAATTTATGTGGCTCTATTTTTGTACACTTGGTCCTTTTCTATTCTCAACCACTTTGGAGTTCAAACACCTTTTCGTTTAAAGAAGAGTTCTTTTTCATAAACTGAATGGGTATTATCATTGCCATTTTAATATACAGATCTTTAATATATATATCTGATCTTCCATGGATCTACTAGCTCAAAACAATTATTTAATTGTGTACATATCCAATTCTAAATGGTTCAATATTGCTAGAGTTCAACGATTTAGACGAGCTAGTAAATACTATGTTTCAAGTCAATGGCTGGAATATAACATTTCTGATCTAGTGGTCGACATCTATGTATGAGTTTCTGATTATAAAACTGAAAGCAAGCTTTCCAATTCCATCGTGTGTGTTCTATATTGTGATACTAGCTAATATATTTTAATAACTATGCATTAAAACTTCAATTTTTCACATAGTTCAATGATTATCACTATGATATAATTATAATAAATATACAATATGCATTGTGCTTGTGCATCTCCTTCATTTGTTTCACGATAATCATTAATTAATCAAACTTGCGAATTGAGAATAACAAATTCTCCACTTTGAGTGGACAGGCCATCTTGTACATATTCTTGTACCCTTGGCATGTAACAATTATTCATCATACATGCTCGCTTTTGCGTGCTTTTCTAGTTGATATTTATTTGACCTAATATCATCTCCTTTTAACCATGATAATATTAACTAATGTGTATGTCTAGTCATATATATGCTTTCTTTTGGGGTATGCGACTATTACGTGTTTTAATAATTGAATATTACCGTGGAATATGACGAATATAAGAGTGCGTTTTTTACGAAACGATGGGATATTTGAACATGGCATTTGAGTGGGTATTTTGTACGGGAAAGTTTATTACACTAGAAGGGAATACGGTCATTTCCGATGGCTTCAAATCGTCGATGGCCGTCGGAAGCCGTCGGAAATGTCGTCGGTATATAGAACACGGCTTTCGTCCATTTTCGACGAAAACGACGACAGTTTTGCGACGGCTTCCGAACAGACGGCAGTTCCGACGTTTTTTCCGACGGTGAAGATGTCCACGTGGCTTAAAAACACGTTAGAAAACCGTTGGAAGCCGTCGGAAATCTGGATAAAAAAAAAATTTCACGGCGCATCAATATCCATTATATCACAACACATCAAAATCAATATATATATATATATATTAGATATATAAGCTAAAATCAATATCAATAAAAATATAAAACTCAAACATTATCATCTCATACTCAAACATTCCAATCAATACAAACCAAACCATTCATCCTCACCCCACAATGTCTAAATCTAACTTCAATTTACAATATATACATCCAACATTAAACCCCACAAATCAATATCAAGCACCGAACGTCCACAAATCAATCTCACCATCTCTCCTTGTATATATACACAAGTTTTAAAAACAAAAACTGTAAAACGTACTTCATGACTCATCATCGGCTTCAGAACCATCAGACGAAGGGAATGCTCCATGACGCTCCATATACCCGGCCAAAGCTGGTTCAATTGCTCCATTTGTGTTGCACGAAGGCGGTCTTGCTCCTGCAGCTGTGCAATCTATTGTCGAAGCTCATTAATCTCGGCGTTGTCCTGAGCCTTTTGAATAGTCTTTTGTGAGGTCCGAGCCTACAAAACAAGTCGAAATATGTTTAAGTTATTGTGTAACTTTATAAAAATTAAGCAATTTTTACAACTTAGTTAATTTTTATAAATTGCCGATTGATTGTCGTAGCCATAGCGTCTATTTCTCTGTGTCGAGTCCATAATGGAATCAAAGATAACATCCTCCTCATTAGTGGTCAACTGCTCCAGTCCCGAATGCTTAAGCATCTGCGCACGTGCTTGCATAAATTTTTCCTCCAACACAAAATTAAATACAAGTAAATATTACATGACGTTATTATAATAATTTATTGCTAATTAATTAAAATGATCATTATTAATAACTTATAACTTAAAATATACTTATATGTGTGGCGCTCTTTCCTGCAATAATTGGTGTATATTATTGTTGTTCATACAAATTTATACAAAAAATGTAATAATTGTTCGTAATTGCAATTAATCAATTTAATTACCCGGTCCTCGCAATGATGTTGAAATGATTTCGAGCCACCACGGTGTGTGACTGGATTTTTCTGCCTGTTCGCCGAGTTCCTGTCTGACTCCGCCTGCAAATTAAAAATTAAAATTATATTTTACAGGTATAAATTATGTATTCTCTACTAAACAAATTAAGGTGACAACTGATAGACTTACCCTGAACTCATCGCTATCCCACCATGCGACTCAAGCATTCCAGACACTGGCGCACATCCAGTTTGGCTTCTTCCCTGATTTTCCTGATGGTCGACATCGTTTCTGGGTAATTCTTTGCAACTTTGGAGTTCCAGTAGCGCTGGCAAAGAGCAACATCTTCCTCTTGCAGGTCTACTGCACCCTGTATATATGCTGAAAAAAATATAAGTTATACATTTATACTTAGTCAGCAAATTGTAAAGTGATTATATATAATGATATATAATTTTACACTTACCAGGAAGTCCTGCCAGATGCTCTCTTGGACATGCTTATGGATCCTACTCCATTTCGGCCAGCATGCAATCATACGGCTCATGTATGCATGCCTAGATATGCTGAGCACTATATTGGAAGGCTCAAGCTCAAAACTCCAGCATTAAATATGATACAAACGAATCATGACTAATATATCATACAAAATATTTATAATGCTGAAATAAATTTAATACTTACAAGCCATCTGCTTTCGGTAGCAATCTAACTACCGTACGCGGCGTCTCTTGGGATGGGCCGCTACCATCACCTCCGCTGCGAACGGTCCCTCTCTGGGACGAAGAGGTGGAACCAGACTGCGAAGAACTCCGCTGTCTAAAGAAAGACATCTGTAATACCTGTCATATACATATTATTTTATTATGGCAGAACATATCATTCAATTATGAGTAAACATATCAAGATTTAACATAAATAATCGCATATAACATACGAAAAAAGTGTAACATCAATACTCCCTTAAATTACCTTTTTTCACATGTATACTATTAAACCAGTCCTCGTCGCTTTCAGATTCAGACTCGGTCTCGTACTCTATATTGTTTTCCTCCGTGGTCTCAAATACTTATACTAATACATTTGATTTATCATTTCGAGGTCCAAAATTGGTTTGATCATCCGTTATTGTAATTTCGCAATTTTCCTCGATATCCGCTTGGTACGCTTGTTCGTTTGAAATATTCTTTCCATCAAACATAAATCTTGCCTTCGTTTTAAAAACTACCGACCAATCTGCTTTATCTCTTTTTAGAGATGGATAAGAAGCATAATAAACATGTAGGGCTTGTTTTGCTAGTATAAACGGATCGTACTTATGATAACATGATGTATGCTTTATTTTAATAATATTATATTTTTGGTGCACGTTATTTCCAGAACTTGGAACATTACCGAACCGGTTGCATCTAAACAAATAAAATTCTTCCATGGGTCTAGTGAAATATGTTAATAGCAAAACCTGAGTTAACACACCGTAAAAATCATTTATGTGATCATTTGGATTATCGCTACCTTTAACATATACACCGGTATTGTTAATTAATTTTTCAGCCTCATATTCTTTAGTATTGAATTTGTATCCATTAACAAAGAATATTGAATATGTCTTTGTTGTAGTTTTATATAGATCTATCACTCTAGGGCACGATTGAATCGCTTTCTTTCAAGAATGTTTTCGCCTTTTTCAGATCACATCGGCTTTAAGAAAATGTTCTTTCAGGATACAGTGGAGTGTGGTTTGCGCAAGTTGTGATTACTTGTACAAATCAGAAGAACACTCGAATTTGATCCGATGATGCTAATAGAGTTATTGATTCAAAAAACATAAAAGTTTTTATTATTGTTCGAAAACGAAGGCTACCAAGTATATATAGGGGAAAGGCGTCTGTCGGTGGTGACTGTTTAAATGGGGGCGTTGCCCCCGCACCTCCACCTAGGTGGGTTGTCACTCCCTCTTCGTAGTGACAATCAATTTAAATAATTTTATGAAAAACTTCCAACAATCTTTACTTTTTTTAGGTCCCATCGTAAGATGTTTCAACCCTTCATCGACCACACAATTTACCGGATCATATACGTGGTTCGAAAACCAAGTAGCAAATTTTTTGGTAATCTCGCCACTTGAATGCTGTGATTCGTAAATACCGGATATATAGATAATATATTACATTATAATGAATACACGCATGTATTATTCAAGTAAATAATTTTGGATGTGTTATTTAATAATACCTAACAAATGGCGCAACTTCTGTACAGTCAAGAAAAACATATGTATGGGTTATATGGTAATCTCTGTCGTTTAACCATACTTCCAAACATTTTCCAGCAGAGTGTCCCTGCTGTTTAAAAATAGATAGCAATGATTCAGAAGAATCTTATTCGATGCCATCATCATTTTGTGTAGCACTTTCAAAAGATAAGTTCACATGGTAAATGAAATAATGAGAGAAAAAGAACGAAGCTCCTTCTTCGATATATGATTTGCATATCAAACCTTCAGCTCGTGTTTTTTGTCTCATTTTTTTCTTTAGATGATTTAAGTATCCGTTAAGAATAATTATAATTAATTACACGTAGTTAAACTAAAATTTAACATACTCAATATTAATACCTTTCAAATGGATATATCCATCCATATTGCACAAGACATCGAAGACGTGCTTCAACCGAAAGACGATCAACTTTTAATGTAGTTTGCAGAGCAGTATAGGAATTTCTTCCTTAAATTTACGTAGACGATCAACTTTTAACGTAGTTGAACAAAGCATCTTATAAAATAAACGAAGTTCTGTTACAACCGTCCAAACTTTTGTGGACAATAGTTCTTTGAAAGCGACGAATAACAAATGTTCCATCATTACATGACAATCATGACTTTACATTCCACTTAATTTACCATTCTTATAGTCGACACATCTACGCAGATTAGAGGAAATTCCATCAGGAAATCTTAATCCTTCCACCCACTTTAACAGAACTTTAACTTGGTTACTATTTAGCTCAAAGCATGCTTTGGTGTGTCATTTGGCTTCATATGAAGCTAAGGATGATTGCATATTGTCTATGCTTTGGTGTGTCATCTGGCTTCATATGAAGCTCAGGACGATTGCATATTGCCTATGCTTTGGTGTGTCATTTGGCTTCATATGAAGCTCAGGACGATTGCATATTGCCTCTATATCACGTCTTGATTTCAAATCGTTTTTAGTCTTTCCTTTAACATTCAGAACTGTGTTAAAGACATTATCAAACACATTTTTCTCGTTGTACATCACGTCGATACTATGATGAATTAGAAGATTTTTCCAATAAGGCAACACCCAAAATATACTTTGTTTGCACCAATTATAAATTGTCGATTTACCTTGAATTCCAGTTTGTTCGCCAGTTTCATGTATCAAGATCATAAACATCTTCGCTTGACCAAATCGTTGGTGTTCGCAAGTTCTTAAGTCTATTACATGTATTGTTTTTTCAATCTTTTCTTAAAGGATGATTAATATGGAGAAAACACCGATGATAGTCAAATCATGAAATTTTCTTCCCATGCAGTAAAGAAAATGCTCGTGTTTCTTCCATGCAATAAGGACAAGTTAGATGACCAACCGTACTCCAACCCAAAAGTATTGCATACGTAGGAAAATCGCTTATAGTCCACCACGGTGAAGTGAATTTACGAAAATTCTTTTTTTTGAAATGTCGTATATTCTAACACCTTTATACCACAATGTTTTCAACTCTTCAATCAACGGTTGTAAATATACGTCGATTCCTTGTGTCGGATCATCAGGGTCAGGGATAACAATAGTGAGAAACATATACAGAGTTTTCATACACATCTATGGAGGTAAATTGTAAGGTATAACGATTATAGGCCAAGATGAATATTTTGAACAAATTGAGAGAACGGTAAAAATCCATCCGTACATAAACCAAGTCTAATATTACGGCTCTCCGCTGCAAAAACGGGGTATGTCTTATCAAAATGCTTCCATGTTTCTCCATCAGCCGAGTGTGTTAACATACATTCTTCATGTGTTCTCACACAGTGTAATCTCATATGATGCGCGGTTACAGAAGATGCATATAACCTTTGAAGCCTAGGAGTGATGGATAAGTAATGCATACGCTTATACGGAACTTCATTTTTCTTCATTTTTCTTGGTTTATATCTTTCCTGATTACATATTTTACAATTCCTAAGGTTGTTGTCTTCTTTCTAAAACAACATGCAATCATTTAAACATGTATCTATTTTTTGATACGGCAAACCAAAAGCAGACATATATTTTTTCACTTCATAATGATTTTCGCACATTAAATTATCGGATGACATATGTCATTTTGCAGCTTGTACTATAGCTGTAAACCCGGCTTCTGTGAAGTTGTATTTTGATTTCATCGCAATGTAATCTGCAGTTACTGATAGTTGAGTGCCGCTTGTACAACCATCCCAAAGAGATTTCTTAGCAACATCCAATCAATCATAAATTTTTTTTGCTCCAATACTTTGTTCTTCTTCGACATTAACATCGTTACCATATATTTCAACAGTATAGAACATTGAATGTGCTGCATCTTCAACCATATCTTCTATGAGATTCGTTGGAACAATTTTAGTATCCACCTCCTCATTCAAGTGTATGGGATTAGGTGCTATAAGTTATCCATTGTTAACCCTCTTTTGATTCGCGATCTGCCGACCTAAAAAGCTTACCGACCTAGAAAGCTTGCCGACCTAAAAAGCATACCGACCTAAAAAGCTTACCGACCTAAGAAGTTTCCTACTCAAGGAGGCTACCGACCTAACAACAGAGACGACTTAACGAGCTAAGAAGCTAACGACCTATGTGAGGTTACGACCTAACGACCTGTGGGAAGTTACGACCTACGACCTATAATAAGTTGTACACGACCTATTAACTCGCCCAGAAAAGAATCAAGTGCAATCGAGATAGGTCAGATCCCATCTCTTAGGTCGTTGCCGCTCTAATAACTTATTCAGGACAAGGTCCAAAACAGTTGATACAGATGATCCCCTATGTCATCACCGACCTACGATCTACGACCTACCTTAGGTCGTGGACGACTTAGCACTTGGTGATAAAATTCTGCCCAGAAATCCTCCCTATAAATACGGCCATAACTCCAACTAGAGAGGGACTTTTGAATCATTCTCTAAAGCGTCGTTACTCTGCAGAATTCATAACTCGTTCAATGCTTGAAGAACTCCAAGCATTCAAGATATTACAACAAGCTTCGAAAGAAATCGACCACATTCAACATGAATTCGAGGAGATCTTTCACATCGAAGTTTGAGCTATTAGTCTGAAGTGTTTTTGTGATCAAAGTGAATTGTATTTCAAGCGCATTGTATCAATTTGTAATCAGATCAGCAATAAAAGAATATAAAGTGGACGTAGGCTTAATTACGAGCCGAACCACTATAAAATCGTTGTCCCTTTACCTTTTCTACTATTTTCAGCTTATATTTTATTCCCGTATCACGGGTGGTGCTTTCACAATATTGTTACACACATCAGGTGTTAGTGTTCAATTTTTAGCGTTAACATTTTGGTGCTTTCACTGAGAACCCAACTCAGGGGTATTGTCATCATTGCTTCACGAGAGTTTGTAGAGAAAGTTTCTTTGAGAACCAGAAGTTTGTCAGAAATAATGGCTCCAGAAAGAAAGCGCAAGTCTACAAGATCCGTCGATGCTCATGATAACACTGCTACTTCTCCTTCATCAAGTCAAGCAGCTCCAAGCATTGGAGTGACACGAGCGGAGTTAGATGCTGCTGTATCCGGGTTATATCAGCAGATCGAAACCCAGAACACCTTAATGCCAGAAAGGTTGAATTCTATGCTCGGAGCCAACCGTCAACCAGTTAATAATGAGGAAAACTTTGTTGATGCTGTTGACAACTCTGAAGGGAGGAACATTCCTCAAAGGGCAGCAGGCACTGCCGAAGGGGCACCTCCCCAAGCCGGAGTGACAAGGTCGCAATCAACTCTCCACGAACGTTTGTTTAGGCAAACTTCTGAGAAAACGGCTGATGAATGCCCCGCAGAGCCTCTGAACAATGGGGAATACCTCTCAGAAATGGTACGATAGATCATGAAAGAGAGCATGCAAAGAAATGAAGATGAGAACGACTGGGGGTTCACTCCAAGTAAAACTCCGTTCATCGAGAAAATTCTAAAAGCTGAATTTCCAAGAAAGTTTGTTCCTCCTACCATTCCAGCTTACCGAGGAACGAGCGACCCCAATCAATTTCTGTACAAGTACGACTGGCACATGACGGGTGCCATGGCCATGGATGAAATTAAATGCCGGTACTTTCCAGTATACTTAGAAGGAGTGGCACTACTCTGGTTTACAAAACTGCCTGTTCGATCTGTAGATCAATTCTCCGATCTAACTCGGAAGTTTAAAGAACAATTCAGGCTGTATGCTTCAAGGGCGAAAGACATAATGTCATTGTCTAGCCTTGAACAGAATCCGGGAGAGTCTATTAAGTCCTTCTTAAATCGCTTCAACATAGCTCTAGCTGAAGTCGACAACGCGGAGCCACGGATGATTTTGACTTATCTAATGCGGGCAATCGATAAGTCAAGTGAATTTGGTAAATGGCTGAAAATGAAGGAGCCGAATTCACTAGAGAAGTTTTATAAGAAAACTGACGAGTTCATACGCTTGGAAAATCTTCCTGCACCAGTGAAAGTGGTGGCAACAGAAGTACAGAATAACGTTGCTGTGTCAGCTAAGAAAGATTCCGGAGGTCAGAAGAGGGAGAATAATGATGGAAAGAAACAAAAGGACATGAAGAAACCTCGCTTCTTTAAACCCTCAGATTTCACTCCTTTAATCGACACTCCGGAGAATATCTTCTTTGCCACCAAAGATACCGTGGATTATCCTAAACCAGTCGAGATAAAGCCTGGAAAGAGTGCTATGCAGAATGGAAAATTTTGTCGATTTCATAACCAACCCGGCCATGATACCAACGAATATCGTCATTTGAAGAGCTTGATTGAAGAGTTGTTAAGAGAAAATAAGCTGCAACAGTATGTTAAAAAGAACAGGAATGACTCAACTTCGTCTGCTCAGGGGCAGCAACCCCCTGCTCACCCATCTGGATTAGAAAAGGGTACTACCGCGCATGAATCTGAAAGGCCTGTAATCAATGTGATCACAGGAAGCCCACACCCAGCGGGAAGAAGCTGGGGTGAAATGGAAATATATGCTCGTGCCTTGAAATATACTCCAGCGGAGGAGGATGTTTTTGTTTTGGAAGACGCTGCACCCCTGAAACAGCAGAGAACGTCTAACGATGACATTGTGTTTAAAGCTAGGGATTCTATGGGTATTGAAGCTCCAACCATGGATCCCTTGGTCATTTCCGCGGGAATTGGGCCAGCTACTGTAAGGCGAGTGCTTGTTGATTGCGGCGCCTCTTGCAATATACTCTTTAAGAAGACATTTGATCAAATGAAGATTCCAATGACTGACGTTCAGGCTTCATCACAGAAGATTGTTGGGTTTACTGGCGAACCACAGCAGCCAATTGGAACTGTCGATTTGTTTGTGGAACTTGGAGATGGACAGAAAAAGGTGGTCCGGAGACAGACTTTTGTAATTGTTGATGGATTTTCTGCCTACAATGCCTTCCTAGGCCGACCAACCCTAGCTGCGTTCAAAGTCATTATCGCCCCATGGTGCCTAACTATGAAATTTCCTACAGATAATGGTGTTGGTGTCATTAAAGGGGATTAAAATGCTGGGCGGGAGTGTTATCTTATAGAACTTCGGGAGGCAAGGAAGAGAGAGATGGGAAAAGATGCGGCAGCTCCGCTCCGCATCAAAAAGCCAACCTTGTAGCAAGTACAGGGTGGCCCCTGCACTGGCGAGCATAGTGGTGCAAGAAGAGAAATGGATCCCAGAAAAGCCAGTGCAGGGGAGAATAGGGTGGTGCCGATGGAAGTAACGGTACCAGTACCCGTTGATCTTAAAGACCCGAACAAAGTGCTGAATGTGGGTTCGCAATTAAGTGTGACAGTCCAAAGTATGCTGATATCATTTTTGAAAGCAAATCTGGACGTATTTGCTTGGAGTCACGCTGATATGTGTGGAATATCTCCAGAGATTGCTGTACATACTCTAAATGTTGATCCGAAATTCACACCTGTGAAACAAAAAAGGAGAACTCAAGGTCCAGAACGGTCAGCAGCGCTAAAGGAAGAAGTAGATCGGCTCATGGAGAATGGTTTTATCAAAGAGTCCACCTATTCGAATTGGGTTTCAAATCCAGTACTAGTTAAAAAAGCAAATGGAAAATGGAGAGTATGCATTGATTTCTTAGATTTAAACAAAGCTTGTCCCAAAGACTGCTTCCCGTTGCCAAGGATTGATCAACTAGTGGATGGAACAGCCGGGCATGAATTGATGTCTTTTATGGATGCTTACTCCGGATATAACTAGATTATGATGCATGAGTCGGATCAAGAAGATACGAGCTTCATCACCAATGTTGGTCTTTACTGCTACAAAGTCATGCCCTTCGGACTAAAGAATGCAGGAGCAACATATCAAAGGCTCGTTAATGCAATGTTCAAATCACAGCTTGGGAAAACTATGGAAGTCTATGTGGATGATATGTTAGTGAAATCAAAGAAAGCAGTTGACCATATGGATCACCTAACATAAATGTTCACAATTCTCCGAAAGTATGGAATGAAGCTCAACCCTTTGAAATGTTCATTTGGAGTGGAATCTGGAAAATTCTTAGGATTTATCGTGAGCGCTAGGGGCATTGAAGCTAATCCTGCTCAAATTACTGCTCTGAGAGAAGTCAAAGCCCCTAGGATGAAGAAGGAACTGCAGAGCCTCAATGGGAAAGTTGCCGCTTTAAGTCGATTTATCTCCAAAGCCACTGATAAATGCATTCCCTTCTTCGATGCTCTAAAGAAAGGAAAGAAAAACATCGATTGGACTCCTGAATGCCAGAAAGCTTTCGATGAACTAATCCGTCACATGGAAGCGCCTCCAATACTTTCTAAGCCCAACAACGGTGAAGACCTTTTCTTATACTTGGCAGTTTCGTCTCATGCCCTAAGTGCAGCATTAGTGCGGGAAGATGCAAAAGTTCAGCGCCCGGTCTACTATATCAGCAAAAGATTCACTGATGCAGAAATGAATTATTCAAAGCTAGAAAAGCTCGCCTTTTATTTATTGATTGCTTCCAGAAAGTTGAGGCCGTATTTTCAAGCTCACCCTATCAAAGTTCTCACCGATCAGCCCCTAAAGCAAGTCCTATTTCGCCCTGAAACTTCGGGTCGCCTTCTGAAATGGAATATTGAACTTAGCCAATATGATATCGCCTATCATCCCCGAAGAGCGATCAATGGACAAGCTTTAGCAGATTTCATTGCAGAGTACACAGATAAGGGTGATAGTGAGGAAGAAGTTACAGTTGACATCCCGACCAAATGGAAGTTATATGTTGATGGCTCAAGAAATGATTACTGTTCCGGGGTTGGGGTTGTGCTTGAAACCCCCGAAGGGCGATCATTATGTTACGCATTAAGATTGGAATTTCCTTCTACAAACAATGAAGCAGAGTATGAAGCTCTAATTGTTGGGTTAAAGATTGCAAAGGAACTAAACATCAAAGCATTGCAGATCTTCAGTGATTCTCAGCATATTGTATGTCAAGTCAAGAAGGAGTTTCAAGCTAAAGGAGGAAATCTGCCTGCTTACTTGTCAAAGACTTCTGAGCTTCTCGATGATTTCGATCACTATTCGATAAGCCACATACCACGAGAGGAGAATATGAAGGCAGATTCTCTTGCAAAGTATTCAAGTTCCGAGGAAGCTCAATTATTGGGATTGGTTCCCGTGGAGGTCTTGTCAGCTCCAAGCACTGATGAAATGGATATCGATTGGATCATGGCTATATCTCAAGAACAAGAGTTATGGGTGACCCCGATCAGAGAATATCTACTCAACGGTTCTTTGCCAGAAAATTCTAAAGAACGCCGAAAACTGTTAAGAAAAGCATCGAGATATGTAATTCAAGACGATCGGTTATACAGGCGGGGATTCTCAATGCCATTACTCCGATGTATAACCAAGGAAGAAGCTAAGACAATTTTAGCAGAGGTACACGGAGGAGAATGTGGGGATCATTCAGGTGGCCAAACTCTTGCCAAGAAAGTTCTCCGGTATGGGTATTTCTGGTCAGATATTAATCGAGATGCCGCTATCTTCTCCTGAAAATGCGACAAGTGCCAGAGATTTGCAAAAATCCCAAGAGCACCTTCCACCGAACTAACACAGATGGTCAGTCCATGGCCATTCGCCATTTGGGGGATAGATCTAATCGGACCTTTACCGATCGCCAAGTCTGGAATCAAATATGCTATTGTTGCTGTTGATTATTTCACTAAATGGGCCGAGGCTGAACCTTTGGCTACTATTACCTCTAAAAAGATGATAAATTTTGTGACTAAAAATATCATTTGCAGGTATGGTGTGCCGCAGAAAATAATCACAGACAACGGTACTCAGTTCCAAAGCGAAGAGTTCCAAGACTTTTGCAAGCAATTCAAAATCCGAAAAAGCTTCTCAACAGTGGCTCATCCGCAGGCAAATGGGAAAGTGGAGGCAGTAAACAAAATTATGAAGTCAACCATCAAAAAACAGCTTGAAAAGGCAAAAGGTGGATGGGTTGATAAACTACCACTAGCACTATAGGCATACAGAACAACTCATAAAACTGCGACTGGGCACACTCCATTCTCATTAGCATACGGATCAGAAGCAATGATTCCGGTAGAATTAGAAGTCCCTTCACACAGGAGAATACATTTCAACCAGGCTGAAAATGAAAAGTTACAACTCGAAGCACTTGACTTCCTTGATGAAAGAAGGGAAGAAGCTAGACTCAGAGTTGTGGCCCATCAGCAAAGGATAGCAAGGCAATTCAACTCTAAAGTCCCTCAACGAAGCTTTGAAATCAGGGACTTAGTCTTGAAGAGGATCATGACAGCAACTGGAGTGTTTGGACCAAATTGGGAAGGACCATATGTCATAGGCAATAAACTTCTCAATGGAACCTTCAAACTCACAATTGTTGAAGGAGATCCAATCCCAAGAGCCTGGAACAGCAATCACTTGCGTCCATATTTTACTTAGAAGCAATGCTTGAAATTGTAAAATGTTAATGGATGTATCAATTGTATTATTAACCATTGTAAAATCAGTGATGATCAATAAAAAAGCTATAAAGTGGATGTAGGCCCAGTTCTTGGCCGAACCATTATAAATTATGTGTTCTTTATTATTATAAAATGCCTGTTTCATTTCGATGTGTAAATACTCTAAACGTATTGCTAAAATATCGATTTAATATTGCAGGTCATTAAAACAAAGCTTACCCATCACAAGGCCGAGTGAGTCTCGTAAATCACTCAATAAACGAATTTCAAGCCACAAAAAGTTCCAAATTTAAATCCAACATAAGTTGAACTTCACACAAAAAGTTGATGATTCCACCAGAGGGACACTTTTCCAAAGAAAAGGAACCAGACACTTGTTAACTAATTACGATCGTCCGCATAAACAGACATCTGATTAGATAACTTGCGCCTGTCCCGTGAAATCACTTAACAGTGAAGTACACTCCATCGGATAAAGCAAACTGCTTGCAAAATAAAGGAACACGGGCTTGGAGACAATAACAGGGGACCACTAATGAGCAAACAACAAAGAAGCATGGGCGAGCCAATCAACAAAAGCCCTCTTCGGAGGCACAAGACCTCTTCGGAGGATAAAGACCTCTACGGAGGCACAAGCCCTCTTCGGAGGCACGCCAATAAATGGAAGCGCTCTTCTCAACAAAAAGGTTGGTGGAACCACCGAAAGGGCACCTTCCCGAGCAGAAGGAATGGACCCTTGCTAATTGATCGCGATCGTTCATACAAATGAACATCCGATCGGACAGCTTGTTTCCATCCCCTGGGTCCATTTAACTGTGAGAAAGTAACTTTCAGGCAATCAAATAAAGACCTCTCCGAAGGCACAAGACCTCTTCGGAGGCATGCTGCCCTCTTCGGAGGCACAAGACCTCTCCCGAGGCACCACAAGCCCTCTTACGAGGCACAAGCCTTCCCCAAAGGCACATACTGCCCTCTCCGGAGGCAGAAGACCTTCCCCAAGGCACAAAAGATCTCTTCGGAGGCAAAAGACCTCTCCAGAGGCACATGACCTCTCCGGAGGCACAAGACCTCTTCGGAGGCACGTCCCAAAGACGAAATGCTCTTCTCAAACAGCAAGAATAACGGAACCACTATAGGGGCACCTTCCCAAGCAGAAGGAACAAGACTCTTGCTAACTGGTCGCGATCGTTCATACAAGCGAACATCCGATCGGACAGTTTGTGTCAGCCCCGTGGGTCTGTTCAATTGCGAGGAAGTAATTTCAAGCGAGTCAAACAAAAAGCCCTCTAATGAGGCACAAAAAAAAAACACTTCAACTCTTAAAGGAAGATTAACTCGTTCATTTTGAAAAGTTGTTCCTAAAAATTGAAGTGCTACATAAAGCCCTCTTCAGAGGCTCGCTTTATCGCGTAGGAGAATTCACTTCTCAAAAATATGAAGTGATCATCTCCGAAGGTTGAAGTGTAAAAACTTCTCCAAAAACGAGACACGCTCCATTAAAGCAGAATAATTTTTCCTCAAAAATGGAATAGTTATTCTCCAAAATAAGAGTACAAGTCTCATCAAAGCAAAATATACTACAATGCACTTGTGGTATGGGGGCAATATCACACACTACATCAATGAAAATAGTATTCAAAAGGTAGTATTCAAGCAACATACCACAAGTTCATTACAATGTCACGCAAAAAAGATGTGGGATAAATGCATTCTCAAACACAGACAGAGAGTTTGTACAAGTAAAGAGAATCGCTTATTCTACACTAAAATGAGAAATAAATGCATTCTTACATACACAAGAATCTGTACAAGTAAAAGAACTATTTTATTCAATACTATGAAAATTCTTTACATGTGCAGGTCTCAAAAAAGCGGGGACCGGTGCCCGCACAATCTCCGGTCAATACATGCAAAAAGAAAAAAGCAAAACAAGGAGCAGAAAGTCCAGCTCATCGTTCCTTCTTCCCGCCACCCTTAGAGCTCTTTCCCGGCTTGATAACTAATTTTGGGAGCCGTTGTGGACGGGTTGGGAGAGGAGGAGAAGGAGGAGTAGTTGGATCTTCCTCTACTTTGTCTTCTCCAGCAGAAGCGCTTTTCTTCTTCTTCCTCAGTGCGCGTTTCCCTTTCCTCTTCGAAGAAGACTCACTTCCCGGAGTGAGCAGCGCGGAAAGTTTTGTGTTATCATCAAGAGACTGCTCTGGAGTCTTCTCACTGTCCTCGAGATCTTCCGCCTTCTGTTCTTGCGAAGCGGGTGGATCCTCCAAGCCTCGAAGGGCTTCTATATGTTCTTCTTGCGATCCCGGCTGAGAAGCCGGAGTAACTTGAAGAGATGGAGGAGGAACAGCTAGAAGAGGAGAGATGTGCGCAGCGCTCGGTGCATCCGCTACAGAAGAAAAAAAGTTAAAGTCAGTACTCTCCGAAAAAAGAGAAGATATTGGATCATCGGGACTTAAGTAATAAGCGAGAAATTCATCAAGTTCAATTGAATCGAATGAATAATCCACTTGAGCCAGATCTGAATCGAAGTTACCTGGAGAAGTCGGTTTTATCATTTAAATTTCAAATTTTTCAGCTTCAATGTCTTCCTGGCTCTTCTCCTCGATTTGAGTAAGGGGAGATTCGGTAACGACGGGCTTAGCCTCAGTTTTTGCAGGAGGTGGAGAGTAAGAGCTGGAACCGACGATATCAACGTCGGCAGAAGTCAAAGTATGGACAGGGGCAGTTAGAGATATTTTCTTTTCCAGATGCTCCCCTGCCACTGTTTCAGCTCTAGCTTCAGCGAGTTGCTCTTTTCCTCTGGCAAGAGCGGCACGAGTCTCGTCATCAAAATAGTGCGCCTCAAGCTCTGCCTCATCATAGCCGGCACCGCCAAGCATATCAATTACGGCCTCCCACACTTCAGCCAAGGTGATCTCATACTTCGGGCCCAAGAATGAGAGGCTTCCGCGCCCCAGAACGCTATGAAGATAGAAATCAAATAAGGTTGAGCTAACATTAGCCTTCGTTGCTTCGTGCGAGTGCTCAGCCGCTTCCTTTCCAACGATGGCTTCATCGTGCTCTTTTTCAGTTTTCAATAACTGAGCTTGTAGCCTTATAATTTCCAAATCTTGAGAGTTGATTTTTTCCCGCAACTGGACGGTGTCATTGCGATACTTTTCAGTAATAAGCTGCTCGGCCTCAAGTTTCAGCTCAGCATCTCTCTGAGCGGTGTGAGCATCTCTCACTTGTTTCTGGAAAACTTCTTCCTTTTGAGAATGTGAAGCAGAAGAAGAGGCGAGATCTTCCTTAAGTTGCTTGACTTCAGATTCAAGTCTCGCATTGTCATCTGCAATGCTCGCCATCTCCGCATCGTGCTGCTTGCAAATTTTATCCCACTCCGTCTTATCGTTCTCCATAGTCAACATGACTTCAAGATTCATATGATTAACCCTTTGAAGCTCGTCGACGAGTTTCTGCCATCCAGGCATCCTATCAATATCAAGCTTAACAGCATCGAGATTTTTCAGCATGGCCTGCTTGTCGATTGGGACCAAATCTAAGTCAAAGCGCACCCTTTTTAAACACCAGTTTGGGAATCGGCTTTGAAGAGTGGGAGGGGCATCTTTGACTTGGTATTGAGGCCTGCTAATTATCGCCTAGATGTCGGATTTCTTTAGAGCAGGAGAGCCGGATGGGATATCAGAAGAGATAGGGGCGTCAGTCTTTTCAGAAATCGCAAACGCGTCCTTTTCGCTGAGCCTGGCCCGCTTATTGGGATCTTCAGAAATTTTGCTCTTTCCTCTATCGTCATGCAACTTTCTCTTATGAGAAGCGTCATCTCTTTGAGAGAAGTCGTGGTGTTCTTCCCTCCTCCTTTGCTGCTCCTCATAAGCTTGTCTCTCTCGAGTTTTTCTAATCGCTCGCTCCTCATCAGTTTCCCTACGAGCGGGAAGGTAGCGTCCATAGTCATAAGAGTCGCGCCCTCCGTAGCGCCGAAAGTTATCATAATGTGAGCCGCTTCGCCCCATCGAAGAATCTGAAAATTAAAGAAAAGCCAAGTCTTAGAAATCTTTAAAATAAAGAAGCTAAATGCGTATGAGTGCCAAAAAATCCTAAGTGTGTGTAATGTGCAAGCTATGCACGTCAAACTACAAACCACTCTTCGGCTTAGGAGTTATGTCGGATTTTGAGGCGAGAGTCAACTCTTGGGTCAACGAAAGCGATCGTAAAGCAGATGTCGCTTCGATCACTGGAGAAGCAACTTTGGCGTTGACAACATCATCTTTAAAAAGCTCGCGTGAAGTCACCATTAGATCGCTTAGCTCACCAAAAATGTCTTCACCATTATGCCGAGCGGAACTTTCTTTTTTAGCTTCTTCATCGGCTACCTTCTTGGAGCATTGGGGAGATTCCTCCTCTTCAATAACTGGAGAAATTGTTAGCTTGCTGGATGACCCCACAACGTTAGTAGAAGTAGAACACTTCACCAGAGAAGCCTTTGTGGTAGGTTCTTTCAGTATAAGTTCTTCGGTAGGAGCTGGGGCATCTGATGCCTTAGCTGGAGAATCAGGGAGTTCATGTGGCTGAATAGAACGGGAGGGATGTAAGAGTCCAAATTGATGAAAAAACTCGTCTTTCAATAGAAATTGGATACTCCTCTCCTCAACTGGCACGGCCATAAGCCTCTCAAAGGTTGATTTGTGACCAGAATCCCTGGAAGGAGGAGGAAGCACTGAAAAAAGTAAAGAGCGAGATTAACACTTGACAACTCGAGCTCCGAAAAGTTCAGAAAACATAAGGAAAGGAAAAAGATAAATGATCATACTTCCTACTCTCCAGATAGCATAAAATTCCGGAGGACACCGAACATAGAAAAACTGACTTAGAAACCCGTGAACACTGTCAGGAAGACCAATGATCAGCTTGCGGTTCCTAACACTTCTCACGACTGTGACAGAAGGATGGTCTTTGTTTTTGGCAAATGAGCACAGATAACAAACTTCGTCAAAACTTGGAAGACGATCCAGCGTCCTCCTAAATAGCACACACAGTCCCATCAAGATGGCGTAGCCTTTGGGATGTAACTGAAAGGGAGAAATAGACAATCGAAGAAGAAGCTGTTGAAGGAAATCGTTAAAAGGAGGGATGGCTCCGTTCATACACATTTGGCGATTAACAGCGATGAAGCCATGAGGTGGTATGTCAGCAGTGTCGTTTCTCTCAGGCAGTATAGCATCTGTTTCAGCAATGCCGAACTGAGTACACAGTTGGCGAAAAACTTTATATGTTAAAGTGGTCGAAATTCTTTTTGGAGGATTAGTCAACGGGACAGGAATAGGAATGGCTTCTCCAGCTTGAACCATTGTCTCCTCTTGTTGAGCAGTCATTCTACATAAGCAACTGGATGTTCAAATGTGAAGGTGCACGTTTCTTAAAAAGTGTGAAGTGTTGTGCAGAACTAATAAAAATAACAAGCAAACATAACTGGAATTAAACTAATTGACAATTGGTTGATTACGAGATTTCAGGATTTGTTAGTTTAAAACTCAAGTGCAGTGTTAATGCAAACGAGTCAGCTTTAGTTAACTATTTTAGTTTTGCTTTAATACTTCACTAGAATTGATTGGTTTACAGCATTTCATTCACACAGTTCATTTGAGTTGACTTTTCTTTGTTAACTAATCTGTCATTTGATGTGGGCAGTCAATGGCTGTATATTCGTCCCAGTTTTCTGTAAATATTGTGTTTAACAGGTTGTTAGCATTAGAGATAATCTATAGGGAAGTTCAAACAAGTTTAAAGTCCAGACAGTTCAAAGTTTAAGCAGTTTATCCCGGCAATTCAAGTCAAGAATTCGAGTCAAAAAGTTCAAGGCAATGCAAATATGTCAAGTTCTAACTCGTTTGCGACCTAGAGCCTATGCTGCTGAAATTAGGTCGTTAAATTGTTCAAAGTCCTAGGTCGCTCACGACCTAGCATAGGTCGGAAATTTCTCAGGTCGCAATGTGCAAGTTAAGTCGTCCACGACTTAAAGCATGTGCTACGAGTTAAGTTAAGTCGTTGATCCTAAGTCACAATGCATATGAAGGCCTCAAATCTGAACAGCATGAATCTCTCTAAGTCCTAGCTCGGCCACGACTTAAGGCCTATGCCGCAAGCTAATTGAGTCGCAGGAGAGTTAGGTCGCAGGAAAAATTAGGTCGTTCGATCAGTTAGGTCGTGATAGTTCTTAAATCGGACAAGTTATTAGGTCGTGAATGTTTTAGGTCGTCTCCGATGGAATCTCGAGCTATCTCCTGCTCGAACCAAACCTCACCTCCTTTCACCAATCACCTTCCTCTCTGCTGAGAAGTTCAGTAACTCATCAACCAGCCAATTCAAGATTCATAAACCCAATAACCCGTTAACAATTCTCTCATCTCCTCTAAAGTCACAAATCAGTTAACCTAAAAGCGCCGTAACCCATCGCCTTGTTCTCACAAATTGTCTTAAGCCAGGACAATCCACCTCGAATCCATCAGCAATCGATTGAGACGAGGATCGTGATGAAGCGCGGCATAAAAAGTGGGTCGGAGATGAAAAATGAGGTTCATGATTCAGTGATAATCGAGGATTGGATAAGAAACAGGTTCACTTACGCAATGTAATGCTAAAGATAACTGATGATCGAGTAATGAAATTCGTCTTCGAGAGCTCGAGTATTTGCTAATGGCTGAACGGAATGATAGAACAGGTGAAGTGAAAGAGGGAACGATCTAAGCTATTTATACACTGGGGCAGTGAAATGCGAATTGACACACGACTTACGACTTATCTTAAGTCGCTCACGACCTAACAAAAGAGCGAGCTAAGAAAATCGAAGCACACGACCTACGATCTAGGCGTATACTTCGAGGGGCAAATGTTAACCCTCTTTTGATTCGCGACCTGCCGACCTAAAAAGCTTACCGACCTAGAAAGCTTACCGACCTAAAAAGCATACCAACCTAAAAAGCATACCGACCTAAAAAGCTTACCGACCTAAGAAGTTTCCGACTCAAGGAGGCTACCGACCTAACAACAGAGACGACTTAACGAGCTAAGAAGCTAACGACCTATGGGAGGTTACGACCTAACGACCTGTGGGAAGTTACGAACTACGACCTATAATAAGTCGTACAAGACCTATTAACTCGCCCAGAAAGAATCAAGTGCAATCGAGATAGGTCAGATCCCATCTCTTAGGTCGTTGCCGACCTAATAACTTATTCAGGACAAGGTCCAAAACAGTTGATACAGGTGATCCCCTATGTCGTCGCCGACCTACGATCTACGACCTACCTTAGGTCGTGGACGACTTAGCACTTGGTGATAAAATTCTGCCCAGAAATCCTCCCTATAAATACGGCCATAACTCCAACTAGAGGGGGACTTTTGAATCATTCTCTAAAGCGTCCTTACCCTGCAGAATTCATAACTCATTCAACGCTTGAAGAACTCCAAGCATTCAAGACATTACAACAAGCTTCGAAAGAAATCGACCACATTCAACATGAATTCGAGGAGATCTTTCACATTGAAGTTTGAGCTATTAGTCTGAAGTGTTTTTGTGATCAAAGTGAATTGTATTTCACGCGCATTGTATCAATTTGTAATCAGATTAGCAATAAAAGAATATAAAGTGGACGTAGGCTTGATTACGAGCCGAACCACTATAAAATCGTTGTCTCTTTACCTTTTCTGCTATTTTCAGCTTATATTTTGTTCCCGTATCACGGGTGGTGCTTTCACAATATTGTTACACACATCGGGTGTTAGCGTTCAATTTTTAGCGTTAACATCCATGATGATCTCACACCAAATAATTCGGCACGAGACCATATTGGCGCAAATGAGCTATTACCATATCTAGTATCAAATGCTTCAATAATTTGCACCTACTACATAGATAACGAATTTCTTCGTCGTTTCCATTATTACTTAAAGCGACTTCAATAAAGACGTGTACACCATTTTGAAAATGTTCACTTATTGGGCCTCCAATTTCTCTTCTTTGTTGGTACATCCAGCTCCGATCGATTAAATAATTGACCATTTTTCCTACTTTAAAACATAAAAACGTATTAATCATTTACTTGTTGACATTTTATTTTCAATTAAATCTTACATTTAAATTTTCGCAAATATATAATATTATTTTCAAACGGATTTACACAAATTATTATATGAATATAATCTATAATTTTTAGGTTATTGTTTTACACTTTGATGGTTGGTCATCTTACTTCCCATTACTAACACAGTAGTAATTATATTTTGTAAATCATTTTATTCTAAATGTTTCAACAAAATTTCAACTGCACTTCCCCTTTGTTTCATGTATCGTACACATATGCGTGTACATAGGGAACAAAAAGAAAGTGTTGTCGAAATTGTATAAACCGTTTAAAATAAAATGATTTGCAAAATATAATTACTCTATTGTGTTTGTAACTTGTCCAGTATAGGGACAAATCCGACAAATATTGTATCAGATAAATAAAAATGTCTGTTCTGTGATAAAAACAAACATTCATACAACGATCATATACAATACTTGTTAGACGACGTGAAAAATTCTCTAAGGGATTTATAAAAAGTAAAGCGTATTATACAACATTTTTTACAATAATTTATTTATATTCTAAAAAACGCATACACTAAATCGTCATTTTCGTCATCTTAAAAACGCATACGCTAAATCCTGAGCATCGACTCAAATTAATCCAAACTAGCCCTAATGTGCGTATGCACTAATTAATCAAACACATATACACCAATTAACGCACATATACATTAAACAAATTTTTTCTCTCAACATTTAAATGATGAACAATTATAATAACAACTTAATTAGCATTCAATAGGGTATAACAAACAATCAATAGGGTATTATACAACTATAACAACAAATTAACCATAATTTAACAAATCAAAATTAATTAGGGTTTAACTATAAAACCTGATTGGAGATTGATGAAGGGCATAGACTTGTCGAGATGAAGAATGATGGAGTTGGAGATGACCGGGGAGGCGCGGGGGTTGGCTGACGACGCGGAGGTGGAGGTGGGTTAGGGATTTTGTTGATTTTGGGGGAGAGGGAATAATGAAGAAAGCTCTCGGCCTGGAGCCTGTATACATGATAATTTCCGACGGCTTTTAACGGCCGCCGACGGCTTATTTACGTTGGCTTTCGACGGTACTATATTTTATTTACGAAAACGCTACGGAGTTCGTCAGTCGTCGGAAATCGTCGTCGGTGGCCGTTGGAAGTTTCCGTCGCTATTTACTGTATTCCGTTAAAAGAGGAACATGTTTAATGATGTGCAAGTGGTATTTGAGTGGAGTATTTGAAATGTGATTTTTATAATTGATTTATAGTTAATTAATTATTTGTTTTTATCATGTAATATGCATTATCATGTAATCAAAATAAACTAAAATAAATTAAAATACTTAAAAATACAACGATAAGCAATGCATATCATATACAATATTACTGCAAATTTTTAAAAATTCTATTTGTTGGCACCATCCTGATTTTTCAGATACATTTGGTACTCTTTCACGTGCCGTTTATCCGCAATCACTGACAACAACCAACTTTTTGCTAATTCATCATTAAGTACATTGAATAACTCTCTATTATCGTGTTGCATAACAAATGCAACGTTTTATCAAAATCAAATTCTCCTCCTTCAATTCGTTGAAGGCATTTATAAAATACTTTAACACGATTATTTCACGAATTCTCGCTGCATGTAACACTTTTGTCTTTGAATATCTCAATCAGAACTAGTTTTGTTGCACAAACTTTTCCATTTAATTCATTCTCTTTTAAGACTATCGCATTTATGTTGGACTTTGCTTTTGTATATCGATCCAATGTACAGAATGTTTTCTATAGCGCAATTGAATTTTTTTCGACATAGCTTTATGCGCTCCTTTTTTTATTACCACCACAAGCAAAATTCACTTCTATAGCACATTTTAGCAGAACTAAGTAACTCCGGACGACCAATTGTATGGACTCTTTCGAACGTTATGCGACATTTTGAAAATTGAAAATTATAAAAGTAAGCAAAAAATCCAAAAAAAACATTGTAGACATGAACAAAATAAACACAGAAATGTAAAAATATATCTAAAACGATAATTAGATTGACGGGCAAAAATTCTTGAATTGGAGGTGTGGAGTTGGAGATGATGAAGGATGAAATATATCGTAGATGGAAGAAAGAAAAAGAAACAGTCATTGATGGTCAAACAGCATTACACGTTTGACGCAAACACGTGATTTCCTCTCATTCATTTCAATGGGCCATTTGAAAGAAATGGACCATGGACCGTTGTTGCTTCCGCCGCGTTGTGGACGGAAGCGTGACACATACGGGGACGAACGTTATCTAAAAGTTTGCAAACTGTTTTTGTTAGTAAGTGGCAATGAAGACAAGTTAACTTTGTGTATGACATACTAACATGTGCGGAAGATATTCAAGAATGCGGTCCTGAAATGTGCAGCCTACCTTGCTATGAATCATACACATGTAAGGTACGTAGTCACATGGTGCTTTGGATTGTCCGTAAATTTCATTTTTATATTTTTGTCCAAATATAACCGAAAGGTACGCATCTCAATTCTTTTTCATTATAAGGCAGCACATTGTATATATGTTTCACGTCCTTCAATATCTATTTCTTTACTACACTCAGTGAGTTTTTATCTTCATAAACTTTGAGAGAGCAGGTGTATCAGTGAAACAATACAAAATTTACTCTAAATTTGAGCATGCATGTATAGTAGAGGTATCTGTCTCCACTAAATAGAAGGTGCAAAAATCCATAAATATAAAGATTCTGAAAGAAGTACTGCTGCCACCACGAGAAAGAATCAGACCACTTTCATTGTAAACAAGCAACATGGAATCGGGAATATGTATAAATAAAGACAAGGGTGGTTGTTTTTTTCGAAAAGAAAAGGAAAAAGAAAACGTGAATGCCACAGATTCCCTCAGAAGAGAATCTCCTAACTGCCACCATTCTGCCCTTTCGCAATCCTAAATACTAAATTATATTTTAAAAATAATAAATATTGTTATCTCAATTATCTCATTGTCGATGAAATTATTTGACTAAATGCAATAACAATAATAATAATAATATATTATCTTTAACTTTAATTATTGGCATCAAAGATGCTTGTATACGAGAAAGAGCAGCTACTGCAAAATGCAAACGAACAAGTTGCGAAAAAAGAAAACGAGATTCACAAGGGATGGAGAGACACTGACACGTGTAGGTGTTATTTCTAACTGGAGGGATTTCATCAAGAGTTTGATGGTGTAATAACAGCTGTGCTATTGTGGAAGGAATCTGATGCTTAATTTTGAAATGTACGGGGTTAGATAGAAAAAATTGTAATCAGAAGCTGTCGGTTACAGTACGTTGTCTGTATCAACTGATGTTACATTTGAATGAATCATTCAACTAAACGGATTATGACCGTTGATGTTTTGGATAAACATTACAGCATCTCCAACAGCAGCCATCCAAAATAAAAAAAATAGGCAGTAGCCTAATATCCAGTACTATGTTTGGAGACTAATTCAAAGCAAGAAACGACTGCGAAGCACTCAAAATTGAAAGATGACTGAAGAAAAGTCTCTTTTAAAAAAATTATGAAAATTTAATTTTTATTTTTAGTTTTTGACTAATTTATGCTGCTTTTGACGCTGATTTCAAAGTTGAACCGATTTTTTAGAAAAGGGCAATTTGGTAAAAAATAACAAAACAGAGACCTTATTTACATGGGCTTATGAGTAGGGACCTTTTGTGCATGTGCAACTATTTAATAAGTATTTAAAGTCGTGCAACTATTAAATAAGCATAAAAAACTAAGATGTCTATTTAATAGACGTTCGGTATAAAATATTAGATTTTAGACATCAATTAAATAAATATTTAAAATTATGAGTCAGTTATTATCATCAAACACCGATTTAATAGGTGTCCGACTGTTTGTAATTTACACTAAAGTTTAGGCTTTAATATCCATGCATTGAATATAAAGACATTAATCCGTTGTAATTACTCTTAGTTAGAACTCTAACTAGCGTTCATTGAAACTTTATCACAATTTGTATATGCTACTATAAAATAGCTCACTTCGAGCTAAATCATGGAGATTTCATAATAAAAAAAGCTTATTTTTGCGCAGCGTTTGTAAGAATTTAAAAATAGTATTTTAAAATGTATTTATTATGTAAATTTTATATTTGTGACACAACGTCAATTACATTTAGTAGTATTTAGTTGAATAAGAATTTTGTAATGCCTTCATTCATATTCGGCGTGAAGACATCCTTAACTTAGACTAGTGGTAAGCTTTTAAGTTTTGGATAAAACCGAAGTATGACTTAGCCGTCATATATTAAAATTTGAAACTTTTTGTGCGTATACTATAGAATTTTACACATTATTATTATTATTGATACACAATTATCATTTTAACTTTTATCTAGCTTGTTTGCAAAGATAAATCGTATATGCATATGTTATTATGCATAAAATCCACGTGTCATTAGTGCATAAGTTGTTCCTCTAATTTATACTACTAAATCGCATACTTTATGACGAAGTAGTAGTAGTAATAATGCACTCTCAAAATCGTAATAAGGAAAATCAAACTTTAAATAATATTTTTAATTCCATGACTAAAAGAAATAATGTTTTCCCTTTTTGTAAATTCATATATTTTTAGTAGATTCGAATAGTTCGAAAGAACCAACGTTTTATGGTAAAATCACTTCGATTGTTTTTTAGAAAATGCAACTATTTTGTATAGAATCAAATAATTTCAAAAATCCTCATCAGTTGTTAAAAAAATTCAAATTGGTGAAACAGTGAAGTTTTTTTTTTAAAGAAATGTCTAAAATTCAAATTCAAATTAGAGAAACTCAAAGCTCAAATTAGTTGTCAAGTCAAATCCTAGTTTAATGTTTGCAATCGCTAATTTGACCAAACTACTAAAGTTAGGACGATGCAACCAAAACCCATGATTTAGTATACGTTTCATTAAAAAAGAAAAAAAATGTAGGTCAAAAGTCCATAAATGGAGGAATCAATCAAAGACCTACCAGTAACATGAATAGCTAAACCCTCAGCTCTTATCATAAAACAACTCGTTCAAACGCATAGAAAAAGGAATAAGTATCTGAAACGGGAAAGGGACAAACGTGGAGTAGTCCAAAAGAAAGCACCGAATAGATTCCCATCTTTTTGCACTGGAGTCCGCTCACCGCAACATGTGTACCATCATTGCACAATAAGCGGGTAACCGCACCGCGTGGATGCCTTGCCAAAATTATGCGCAGAATCGACCTTGGGATGCCTCGAAGAATCTTTTCCTCTCCTTTGTTTGCCCCTTCGTTTCTTTTTTATTCAGTTTCAGTTCGTATAAAATATCCCGACTTTTATTGCAGATTAGTCTTGTCTGCGCTCTTTATCTGTTATTTTGCAGTTGGACCACTTTGAATGTGATAATTTACTTGAACGCTGTTGGATTATAGAATAAAATGTCGTTAAAACTTTTCTTCATGAATGCAGGTATATGCTTCCTATTTGGCATTCTATATCACTTATATTCATTTTACCCCTCTAATTATTGTACTAGTTGCTCGATAATATCGAATTAAAAAACAGAGTAAAAACATCATGTCCAATCAAGTCTGGTTGTATCATCAAACTATGTTATGAGACTAACCATATATACATCATATAATAGTCCGTTTTTTATACTTATAGAAATGCTTAAACCTACATGTTACATTTTATTAATTTATTTTCCATAGAATTGATTAAAAGAAATGCATAAAATCTAAATTTGTGAGAAAAGCAACTTTAATTTTGCGAACAATAAAATCACATAATATTTAAATTATTGTTTTAAGTATTTCAAAATGTTAGACTTTCTAAATGTTAGCTATCTTGTCTCTGTCTTCATATAAAAATATTAATATATCCTTCGCTTAAAGAATATGAAAATTATGAAAATCAAATTAAATCTCAATTCCAGAAGAAAAAGGTTCATGAAATCTAGCATACATATTCCTTTTAAGTAAATTACCCAACTTCATTAAAAAATAGACAAATTTCATGATTTTTTTTTATATAGACAATTTTTGCAAACATACTATGCAAATAAGCCAGTTACAGAACTAATTACAAATTTATACCACTTTCGGCCAACTCAATGCCACACTGGTCAAAAGTTTACATGCATCATTTCCGCATGTGGTTTTTTTATTAAAACATAGTTGGCGCTTTTTGAAAAGGCGTCAACTAGGTTTTAATATAAAACATATGGATACATTTTGAGATTGTGTCAGTTGACACTTTTTGAAAAGTCGTTTGTCATGCTTTATTAAGTGTTGTTTGGTTTAGGGCGAAATATGCGCTTTTTGAAATAGCGCCTTTGGGCAAATTTTGAAATAGCATCGATTTTCGTGGCCCTCTAAAACAACAACTCTTCCCTCTCTCTCTCCTTGCTCTAACTTTACCAAACTTCTACCATAAAAACTCAAGACTCTCCCTCTTATCTTTTGTTGAAATCTCTTACTATTTGCGTCAAAAACAATCAAAATTTATGTTTGGGTAGATCTAATTCAAGAATAACAACATCTCCTTGCTTCAGATCAATCAATGTTTGAATTGGAAACACCTAATTTTTTTGGTAGATTTTTTTTCTCGGTATTTATAAATGAAAATTGTGTAGTGTTGTATTCGTTGTTATTGTAGAATGACTCCTAACTTTTTTCCAATTATTTATTATTTTGATGGTGAGTTGGTTATTGATGATCCAATATATGGAAAGTATGTCGGTGGTTCTTACAAACTGGTAAAAATTCGTAAATGCTCCAACTTAGAACAATTGAAAGAATCGGTTTACAAAGCAACGAAGATAAAATCGGAGGTGTTTGATATTGTTCTAGTTTACAATTGGTCTATAGATTCCGGATCCAAAGCAATAAGAATTATTGACGATGATGGAGTTGAATTAATGTTTTCTGTCGTATCTAAATCCATGGAGTTGTTTGTTAGGAAAACTATAAGGTTGGCAGTAGAACAACCTGTTCTGGCACATGCAGTTAACTGTGGTATTGATGACTATTCTAAAATGGTGGAGACTATAAACAAAGCTCTAGCAATTGTGTCTCATAGTTACAGTAATCCGCCTATGAATATAGCGAACTATAAACAACAACAAATGTTCTTTGGATATCCTCCTTTTATGAATTATCAGCAAAGTGTACAACTTAGCTATCCATATCCGATCCATGATAGTTTTGCACTTATGAGTCAATGGTAACACATATTTGCTAATCTTCTTATATCATATTATATTCATTGTACGAGTATATACGCACATCCAAGTGGACCTGCATTTGATCGATTAACAACATTTTTGCACTGTAGCTTTTACAAAGCAAATTTTAACATTATTTGAAGAATTATTCCATGTCAATCATGCATATCACATCAATACAAACTATGAAGCATAGCTTTACACAAATGTAGTATACGCATCATTCATGTACATGTAAATAAATTTGCTAGCATAAGAGAACAATAAGAACCCAAGTCACATTGAATGCACATATATTGGATATTTTGTTATTGAATACATATGTCAGGGATAGTTTGAAATGTAAATGTTAACAGAATGCATATGTAAGTCACATTTTATCACGTTGAATGCGTTGATCATTCAAAATTTACCATTCTCTTTGTAACCGAGTTGACCACTTCTAAGCTTGCTCAAGGAAATAGTGAAAAGCCATAACAAATAAAAACGAGTTATCAAAAGCATACTTTTTCTACGAAGCATACTTAGTACTTAAGAAAACTTTAATATAGAATTCATGCGTCCTAACTCTGCTGACTCCGTAGAGTGCATTAAATAAACAAATGGAATTGAACAATTCGAGCATATAGAAAGTGAAATCAGTTCCTAACATGCAATTACCATTTAGTATAAACAAAAAATACAACTAACATGTTCCAAGAATTAAACATAAAATGCAATTACAGTTCCATAAACCATAGTGCGTAGATCATCAAAAAGCATCCAATTTCTGATTTCTGAGAGCATCGATATCATCAACATAACATCAAAAAGTGTCCAATTTATGAAAGCACGGTATTGTTCTTAGTTTGGAAAATGAATTAAGATACAAATAACCTACCCAAACACCATGCAATGACACTGCTATATAAGTATATAGATAATGGTAAAATGATTGTCTGAAGGAGCAATTAACTGATTGTTGTCAACATCTAAATTTTCCAAGAGTTAAGCTGATGAGTGGCTATAAAAAGGCAATAAAGCATCTAATAACTAAACTGCAATAGTCAGTTAGCACAATATCATTCATCAATTACTCCATGCCTTCAGAATTGATGTACATTGTAATGTTATGTGAAATAAGAATATAATATTCCATAAGAAAAGGATACATATCAAAATTTGCTTTGCACTGTTGCTTCTTCAGCTAACAGGATGTAAAATTTTATCATAGCATCGGGAAATGTAGGACCCAATAAGTACTTAATGTCCCTATAAACCATCCAAGAGTGCCAACTACCAATTTGTATGTGTTGTAAGCCCTTTCATTCCTGATATAAAATGAAAACTTGCACTGTGTAAGTTTGACAAAAGGTTTTTAGGCTTATTGAGTTATGTACCGTTATGGTGCTCTACTTTTCAACTACTAACTGTTATACTTAACAAATAAAATTAATATGGGTTATTGTATGTACAGTTTGGATTACAGACATTAACAAACAATGAATATAAAACTAGAGTACCGATAATCCTGACAAATCATTTGGTTATGAACTTTTTAATGTCAGATTATGATATTCAAACAATGATAGACACAACTAAAGTTGTTTGTAGGGACATTGGAATAACCAACAATCTAGTTTAATGGGGCAAGCTAAAAACTGTAATATAGTTTATAAATTTAAAACTCGCTTAGAAATAAAAGGTTGGATGCACGGTAGCTAAAGAGTAATTTTTTTTATAAGTGATACATTGAAAGGTAAATTTTCAAGTGTGAAATTATTACAACTAAAATTTTTGATATATGGAACCTTTATAAAATTATAGAAAGAAAATCATTAATGCTAAATAAATAAGACTAAATGGAAGATTGGGAACCTATAAGCGTCATTAGTATATATATGATGTGTGAGTGAGAATCTTTACAAAATTAGGGAACTTTAACCTTTGAGTTGACACAAAATTTAAGTGAAAAACCTTTACAGTAACATTCGAATAACGGTCCTTAAAATATTCATAATATGCATACACACACGTGTGTGTGTGTGTGTATTTGTACATATGTGTATGTGTACAAATACATATATGTACGTGTATATATACATGTGTCTAAAATTAATTTGATAGTATATGTAATTTAACAAAAGAAAACATTGAAAAGTTGATTTTGTTGAGTATATCAGCAATTTGATAATATAAAAGCAAACAATAAACAATAGTAACTACGTGGGTAAAAATACCATTAAAATTAGCAAAAATCATGCAAAAGGAAGAGTTACAGAATGAATGCAAGATTGATATAGATCTAGATTAAGAACCGCGAATATTTCCTCAAACTCACTTATGTACTCTTTGAGTGGTCAGAGCGAAGAAGCAGCAGTTAATGCTGCCATTGATGAAGCTTGGAGGAGAAATTTGAGTATTATAGATCTGAAATTGGGTCCGATGTGTACATAGATCAGTTACACTATTAGGTTCAGAGAAATCTGAGTTTGTAATAAACATTTCAAATATCGCTTCCTGTAAGAGTCCTTTAAAATTCTCTCTTTGATTTTTTATTAAAAAGAAAATGAAGGAAAAGATCCAACCAATATTTTTTTGAAAATAAACTGAACAAATGGGAGTGGTCAAAGACCTAAGTTACTGAAACATGCTAACTACTACCACCATATCACTCGCAACCTTCGTTCTCCTCTCGTGGGAATCCTCCATCTTAAACCAGCCTACAAACTATACAAAAAAATCAAAATATTTCAAAAATTAATATCTTTTTTCATTAAGTACCTTATTTTAGCTTTCTCATCCACCATTTTTTATTGTAATTTTGTCAAGTTAATATCAAACGTCGTCTTTCCTAGTGTGTGTCTGTGTACACGAATATATAACGCGAATAACAAAAACAATACTAATTCCAAATGGATAATTCCCAAGGAATATTCTAGCATAAATAATCATAATATAAAAATATAAGAAAAATAAAATTTATGGTTGTGAAATACTTGGGTTGAGCATGTCAATTCTTTAATTAGGAAACATGCAAAGTAATCCCAAACATATTCACTTGTATTCATTGATGTAATTGTAACAGTAGGAAGAAAAAATAACAATGCAAATAACAATGATAATTTATAGGAATAAAATGAAGATTTCTTTTTGCAATAGTTAAATCAAATAGAGAAGAAGGTGGGGGCATGGAGGAGTTGTCCACAATAGTTGTGGGTTTATTTCTCTTTATACTTACCTCTTATTTCAACTTTGCCGTGATTTGTTACTTCACTCATTAAATGGAAAAAAAATCCATGCAATACAATGGTGAGTATTGTGATTGCATTGAATATAGATTATATAAAAAACAGTAAATAAATCTAGCGTATGTACTGAAATGACTTACGATTTGGTGTGATTTGAGCTAGCATTTCATAGAAAGTAAGAAGTTTATAGATATATGCTTAATTATGATTCAAAACTATAAATATGTATAGTTTTGAAGTGTAGACAATGTATCTAATCAGTATAAAGTTGATTACATATTTATTTAGTGCATTTACCATCATCATCAATAAGAAGTAAGTCAGCGCTAATCCAGAGAGTCATCTTTTTGTAGTGTCAGCACCTTCCAAATGATTCATTCAAGCATCCATCACCCCAAAATAGAAGCGCAAAAAAATGAGAATGTAATCTTCGAGAATAAAATAATGAGTTTTAACCAAGTTTTATCCTTCTAACATATTTTTTGAGAAAATAAGTAACGAATTACTAATAACTGACAATAGCATTAATACATACGAGTTGAAAATTATTGTTTACATCATACCAAAACACTTAAAAATGTTATATGTCAATGCTTTCACATTTTTCATTTTAATCTTGAGTCGTATAAAATAGCAAATGGTGATTTTGAATATTAACCTAAGAAAATGATATATATCCATTTTATGGAGGCATCAATTATGAACAACTTATTTAGTGCACTTCATTAACAGCAAAGCAATTATAAGCATAAATTTCAAAAAGCTTTAGATAAATTACAATCACCAAAAGATGAATGCATTCAATGATGATGAGTATGATAGTCATGTCTTATGAATTCTCTATAGTAATAAATGTAGATTTAGAACATCTATATAAAATCAAATTAGTCAATTTAAAGATAATAGCTATGGTACTATTTCGAAGAAAAATATGTATGCCAAGTAAAGTAACTAAATATGTTAGGATGACATATATTATGTTATATATGTTATGTTGTGTACTCATTTAATTAGCTTAAATATACATACTTCTTTTATCAACTACAGCAAAAAGAATAGTATAAAGTAATTTAAAAGTATGCACAACCTAGAAATATTCAAAATTTGTACTGATCATACATGGAGTTGTTGTCTTGTTACTGTAAATTATAAAATAGACCAAAGATTTCAATAACTGATCCATAAAAACCCAAGTTAATATATCATAGATAAAGTGATATCACATATGAACTGGAAATAATAGTTTGAAATAATGCAAAAAAAGATTATGCACAGTCAATAAGATATAAAGATACTGGTAGTATGTAGAACAACATAAACCAAATAGGCAAAAAGAAATTTCTTACCATAAAATTAGACATTGAAACTACTGCAGTGAAAAAAATATGAATTTCATAGCTTACATCTTTTTTATAACCAAAAATTCTAAGTAAAAACTAAAATCCTCAAAATGTAGATGATCAACAAAGAATATCTAGCAATCATGATAAGTAAACTTCAAAGATAATATAATTATGCTAAGAATGAGTGAATTGAGAAGAAAACTTTAGTACCTTCCACTATGCTATTATGTACATAATAACGTATGTATAAACTAATATCACTTTGAACCCATGCCAAAATAAGTATGGTTTATCAAGCATAAATGTCAGTAACTTATAATCAAATTAATGGTATTGCCTTTTAAGTTGAGTTGTGTACAAATTTTTTCATCCTAGGACAACAACTTCAAGCAATCAAATCTCGAGGTGAGTAAAAGCAAGCATCAACTAATCAGATGAAACCCGTCGTCATCTATCCACAACAGATTAAGATATTAGGTGCAGCAGTCCTCCAATTCACAATTCTCCAGAAACTCCTCAAGCCATTGTGACATTCAGGAGAACACCAAACCCAGACCATGGTCCTCTACTTGACCACAATTCATTGATCAACAAAACACCTCAACCTGTCGTGAAGTCATTCCTGAAACCCCTGCCTGAATCTCATCAACTGTTGCAAATCCTTCTCAACCAAGATATAGAACATGGAAATTACTTCTCACCGAGGTCGACATCAAAATAGCTTGCTTAATCTATGTTCTAATGATAGCCGATTATTTTCTGGAGTGAAATTTGGAATGCCTGCAGTGGTGAATTAGGGTTTGACGAAGTGAATTTGGAAATGCGGGCGAATTAAGGGAGAAAAGCAGGTTAGTTTCACACAACGAAGTAAGCAGATTAGGTTTCACACAACGAAGTGGAAAGGGTATTTTGAGTATTTCCAAAAGACGTAGTTTAAATTAGTGGATTGAATTTATATTATTAATAGTAGAGATTAGAGCTGATACAGAATTTTAGTTTTTATTTATAACCTTATTCCAAAGCAACATGCAACACAAAATAGTGTTGGACCATCGAATAGTCATAGGTATTATCCAATGCAGCTCACACCCTCCAAATTCGACCATATGATTCAAGTACATTTTTTTTTGTAATGCTTATAAATTGTGTTGCATTATGTAACTATATTAAAAATGCCATGTATTCATATCGCAGCTTTCCGACACATGATATTGCTACATAGTCGAACATGCAACCAACAACTGACTTAGTGTTCCAAATGTATCTGATGATGATATGCATATAGATGTTGATGTAGATGTATATGACGATTCTACACTTGATAACATGATCGTTGCAACTAGATCTAAGAATGATAGTACGTGGATCAATAACATGCAAGTAAATAATGAACCGCTAAATTATTGTTTTGGAGTTGAAGACGATGCTCATGGAGATAGTGATGAGATGTATATACTTTTGGATGATCATCTGTGTAACGCACAAAAGATGGGTAGATCCGTCGTTGCAAATTTGTAGTTCAATGCTGAATAATTTTCATCCTCTAGTGTTCAAAATGGTTTCAAAGTTGACATGGTATTTCAGAGCAAAGCAAAATTTCTGCAACAATTAAGTGAATGGTCTATTCTACAGGCAACTTCTTTTAAGCAATTAAGTCAAACAAAACAAAATACATCATCATTTGCAACATCGATTCAAATTGTTCATGGAGAATACATGCTATAGTTTCTAAACAATCAAAATATGGATGGCGGGTTGTTAAAAATATTCAAGCGATCATAGTTATAACCCAAACTAACTCTAATAACAAGCAAGCAACATCTATATTTTTTGTTTCGAAGATCATACCTTTTGTGAAAGTGGATTTGACCATAACAGTTGGAACAGTGCAGGTGTTAATGGAAGAAGCACTACTTATTAAATTAGTTATTTGAAAGCGTGGAGAGCATGAGCAAGGCAATTGAATGAATTTATGGTGATTCGGCATAATCTTATGCCAATCTACGATAATATTTTGTTGAAATTGCTAGAACGAACCCAAGTGGTGTTGAACACGTAACAACCGATGAGTATGGAGTTTTTGATCGAGATTTTTGGACTTTTGGGTCTTCTATTGACTATAACAACCCAGTTTTTAGAGGTAATTGATAATGAATATTTAATTAAATAAAAATGAATTTTTGGAATTTAAAAATAAACAATTTGAATTTATTTTAGAATATCAGAATTTTATAATGAGATAATTAGTGATGGAATTAAATAGTTTTGAGAATAAATATTGTTTTAAGAATTATGAAATAAATTAATTTGAAAAGTATTTAAAATCGAGCTTAAAGTGAGAATATTGAACATTTAAATTTAAATAAGTTAAAATATGGGAAAATGAATTCTAGAAATTTTATAGTAATGAGTAAATAATTGAGTGTTGTAAATATAAATTTTATTTGAAATTTTATTGCATTATGTTTTAAATAAAAAATAGTTTATAAAAAAATTCAAATAATAAATATTTTAACCAAACCCTAATACCTTAAAGCCCAAGCCCATTCATAACCCAAATTCATTTTCCAAAAATCTCTATTTTGAGACTTACCATTCTTTGGCAAAAACATTTTATGTACATTTCATCATCTCATTTTTATCTTCCTCAAGAAAATAATCAAGCCTCTTCCTTGTAAAAATTCAAATTCAAATCAAATAAATTGTTTTAAATTCTCAAACTTGAATATATGCATCTCAATGCTTATATGTATTCGTGCAAGGAAGGAATTTGGATGACTTGAGTTCGAGCAAAGAGGAAGGATGCGGAGCATGCATACAAGTGAGTGTTTTCACTCACACAGTCTATGTCTAACTCTATAATCTTACATATATACACACGAATTGGAATGATACTTGGGTGTAAATGTTGCGTGCTTTGAATTGGAGGCGACGAAGGGGATCAGAATTGATTGAATAACATATAGCCTGGAGCGTAGTTGCTCTATGCATGGTCGACCAGTGGACCGGTCATGGATAGCCGGTTCATTGATGTAGGCGTTTGTGTTTGCAGCAGTGTACCGCGCACGCAATCTTGTGTGTTTATGTGCATAATTGTGTGCGTGCAACCCTATGTGTGTATGTAAGCTTCAGTAATTTATAATTAAAATATACATATATATTTACATTTAAAATAAACTAAAAATAAATAAACTTAATTTCTTATATATATTTTTAGGTATTATATATGAATGTAATATAATTTAAAATATAACAAAGTGAATTTAATAGTATTATTTAAATGGAAAAAATATGAAATGATTCTTAATTGATATTTTATAGTTTTCAAAGTATATTTTTTATCCAAATTTGAATATATATGTATATATATAAGTCAAGTTTTGAAAAGGTATTTAATTGATTATGAATATATAGAAATTGATTTGGATGTTCTGTAATTATTTAAAAAAATAGTATTTGATTATAGAAAATTATGAAATAATTCTCATGCATAATATTTAGTTTTACAAACTATTTTAGGGTTATCAAAAGAAAGAAAGGAATTTTCTAATTTTATTAGTGTGTATTAAATTAATATTTAAAATTATATAAGTTGAGGAATTGGTAATTTATTTGGAAGAAAGTTTATATTTTCTTTTATTTGGTTATTCGGATTAATTTTAGGATATATTTATAGGGGGAATTAATTTAAAGGACAAAGATTTGTATATTTTTTGCCTCAAGGACACAACCTCAATATTTTTACCATAAGGACAAACATTCTCCTAAAAATTATTCATAAGGACAAACATTTTCCAAAATTATTCACAAGGACAACAAAACTACTACCAAGCTAAAAACTGATACCTAAAAAATGCTATCGATAACTACAAACTGATACCTAAAAACTGCTATCAATGACTAAAAACTGATACCTAAAGAAAGTTGTTCTTCAGGATAAAATATTGAAGGCCTGTCCTTGAGGCAAAAATGCTGAGAAATTTTGTCCTTGATAATAATTTCCTGATATTTATAATCCATTTCTAAAATTAAAATTTTTGTTATATTAAAGTTTTTTTTGAGCAAGACGGGTATGTAGCTGACACTACACAGCCGATTAGTAGCATATATAATATAATGTTGTTTTCGATCAACAGGCCTGATCGATGGCACAGAAACTACACAATCATACGACATAGACAAGACAGAGCAAGAATATATACAAGGGTACCAAAACAAAATAACAAAAGTGAAGACAGAGACCTGCAAGCAACAAGTTACTACCAACGATTCGCAACTATGGCCTAAACTGATGGCCGGGGGGAACGCCGAAGTGCTTCCTTGTGATTCGGTTGGGGATGAACTTCTCTGAGGGAGACACAGTTTGAAAGGTGCCGATAAGCTACGACCTGTAAAAGTGGTGAATAGATGAGTTATACGTCTGCATATGCCTTCGAAGTGATATTTCGGTTTATTAAACACGTGTGCATTACGTTCTTTTCATATGCACCAACAGAAGAGAGCGATGAAGACATCCAGGAGGAGGTTAGGGGGGTTATATTGCCAGTGATCAAATATGACGGGCGGTTCAGGGATATGGCCAAGGAGGTGAGCACTGGTTGCAACCCAGATCGAGTATGCAAAGTCGCATTCACGAAACAAGTGAGGAATATCTTCGATGTGATTAGAGCAAAAGACACAAGTCGGGTCAACCTGGATATGTAGACGGATAAGTCTCTCTTTAGTGTTGATTCGATCATGAGCAAGACACCATAGGAAGAAGGCGATACGCGATGGAAGATGGCGTTTCAAGTTATATTAAAGTTATATATTGCAATTGATTTATTATTGATTATTGATTTGTTTGCCTTTTGTATATGTGTGTATTTTTTATTAATCTATTTTATCTTACTTTTCTAGTTTCCACTTCCTTTTATATTGAATTGGATTATATGAATGATTCACCGTTGATATGGATTTTAGTGATTTGAAATAATATGATGATGACATCCTTCTATGTGATTTTGTGTTGATTCCAATTTTGTGTAACGAGGAACCTGAATAAACAGAGTTATAATACCATCTGGTATGATACTTTCGGTAATATTTCTCTGATTATTCTTTGGACTCGTTATATAGAATATTGTGGAGATTGAGTGTTGTTATAAGCAGTGAATAAATATTTGAGTATGACGATGTAGTAAGGGATGTTGTTGTGATATTTATTTGGTTATATATTGTAAGTAGATGACACTCGTGCGATAAGGATTTGAGATTCTGTGGTGAGTCACTTGTATTGCGATGTGTCGGCAATCATATATAGCTGTGTGTCGGCAGTAATATCAAGTTTTGTGGCAGCAGTATATAGAGCCGTGTGTCGGCAATAGTATCATGCTGTTTGGCAGCAATATATAGAGTTGTGTGTCGACATTTATGTGGAGCTATGTGTTAGTTATCGAATGTAGATATTATGTGTCTATCTACCTTGTCCATCTTACTTTATGTTTCGGGAGTGAACCGGATCGACCAGCAATCAGTTACCTATAAGGGCAATGTGTCGGGTCGTGATTAATGCATAGCGTAGCCTTGTAGTGTGTTTATGACATGCGATGGATATTATCACGATACCAAGGGTGAGGTAACCGATGATTATAGGAGCACTGTCAAACGGACACATGTAAGACTCTTAAAGTGGGCAAACGTGTTGTCAGTATCCCATCCAATTCCGGTTTGTGTGGTAGACAAACCTTTATTATTTATATTCTACCTAAGACTATGTCCAAGATATAGTTAATTCCCGTATCTTATCTTTATGTGATTGATGGGCAGACAGCCTATCCATTCTTGGCAGATGGCCTATTCTCAGCAGACTGCCTACTCATCATTGATTTTACTTGTGCATTACCATGTGCTAGCACAAACCATTTAGTGCTTTCAGGGTTATGATGATGATTTTTGGATATGGATGATTCACCCATTTGTTATTGATTCAATGATTCCCGATTTGATGTGTTTTCTATATGAGTGATGACATCTTTATGCATGGTTTTGGTATATTTTTTGTTAGATGGTACTATAGGGATTTTTCATGATTTTATATTTTTACACCATGCTTACATTGATATTTATATACTAATATTGTGGATGTGTTATTCCAAAGATGTTATTATATTATTATATTTTGCATATATTGAGTTACATATGTATATTAACCTTTGATTTAGACATAGTCTAACCCATGTGTTATTTACGTAATACTCGGATCAGTCCAAGACATTTCAGGTACAGGGACGATGAGACCAGCTTGTGTGCCTTTACTGTGTGCATTTACCCCTATGTCACATAGGCCAACGATCCGTTAGCTATATGAGCAATGTGTTGGGTCATGATTAATGCATATCGTAGTCTTCCTTCGTGTTTATGACATGCGGTGGATATGATCAAGATACCAAGGGTGAGGTAACCGATGAATGTAGGAGCAGTGTTAGATGGACACATGTAAGGCTCTTGGAGCAGGCAAATGTGCTATCAGTCTCCTGTTTGGTTCCAGTGTGTGTGGTAGATAGACATATATTATTTATATTCCTACCTCAGACTATGTCCAAGATATAATAAATCCACGTATCTTATCTTTATGTGATTGATGGGAAAATGGCCTATCCACTTTAGGTAGATGGCCAATTCTCTTCAGGTAGACGACCTGCTCATTATTGATTTTACTTGGGCATTACCATGTGCTAGAATAAACTATTTGTTGACTTCTGGGTTATGATGATTTCTGGATAGGATGGTTCACCCATTTGTTATAGATTCGATAATTCCCTATTTGGTGCGTTTTCTATATGGGTGATGACATCTTTATGCATGGTTTTGGGATATTTGACATTATGTGATACTCCGGGGATTGTTCATGATTTTATAATTTTACACCATGATTACATTGATATTTGTATACTAATATTGTGGATGTTTGTCTTGTGTTATTCCGAAGATGTTATTATATTATTATACTTTGCATATATTGAGTTACATATGTATATTAACCTTTGATTTAGACATAGTCTGGTCCATGTGTTATTTACGTAATATTTGGGTCAGTCCTAGATATTTTATGTACAGGGACGATGAGACCAGCTTGTGTTATCTGGTCATGGAGGAGACTAGTATATTGTATTGTTGTATACCATCTGAGTATTACATAATTTCATGTATGTATATCCTTGCATTGTATATTGGACATACTCTGTATATATTTAGTATTATATATTACCGTCGCGATTAACTCTATGACGTCTGATATTTTTGTATATTGTGTATTATTCTATCCTGGAGGCACATGTGTTTATTACTTTGTGCCTATATTTTGTACGTATAGGTGATTTATTTATTCGATGTTTAAATACGTACCGGTGTTAGTCTAAGAGAATATCCACGTATGCACTCCATATCACCTTATTTTCCGTATTATCAGACAGTATTACTCAATAAAACTCTTCGATGGTATAAGTATAGAGGTGGAGAGTTTTATTTTGTATCAAAGCAGGCTCGGAACAATACATTGTATATAAGAGACACGATTCCTTGGCCTAGATGAGACTTAAAGCCCCTTTGGGTGAGTTGGGTAGTTACCCCATAATTAGGGATAATAGGAATATATATAGGATTATTATTGGGGTAATCATCCGGGTACTTATTTGTTATTTTCTACATATATAAAATATTTGGATTTTGATAATTTGAGTATGAATATAAATGTAAAATGATTGACCTTGAGTGGCTTAGTTTTGAGTTGTTGAGTTTTGCTTTAATTTTGGAACAAAGTGCGCATCAGTAAATTTATTTACCCTTTTTCTGCCAAGTGCCTTAGTTGCTGTTGGTTATTGAAAATTGTTTGTGTTGAATAAATTTTTATTATTGTTGGTTGAATATCCATATGCATTACTAAAGTTGTATAATGGATTTTATTTTTATCTTTGTTTGCTATTAATAAAGGTATGGGATGTGTGTTTGATATTATATAATGTTTATTGGAAGGAGTTATTGTTTATTATTGTATAATGGTTATTGAAAATGTATTTTGATTTAATATGGATATTCATGATATGTTTGAAAACGCATGGGTATTAGTGAGTATTTATTACAAATAAGACTTTTGACATATGCAAATTTAAATACAATTGTTATTAAATGTTTTGAAAACTAAGTAAATATTTTAATTGGGAATTTCTTGAGAATATATGTATGTATGTATATATGTGTATATATATTAAGTACGATGATTCTTTATTGAGATGTAATGTTTAAAAATATTAAAAGGTGAATTATTATTTGATATGTATTTAAAGAATGTGCATAAATATTTTAAGATGGATGAGTGTTTGTTATAGAAAAGATTTTGTCTTTTATATATACTTTGAACTAGAAATATTATAATGAAGTATTGAATTTGATTATGTATGGTATAAGTTAATAATTATTTTATTAAGGAAACAACGTAAAAGGTTTGTATAAATAATGTTATAGGAAATTATTTGAAATGAATTGTATTAATCTATCAATTGAGTGCATTAAGAATTCTGGTCGATGGGTTTAGCTAACTTTATCGACAAGGATTCCTAAACACTATAACGAGGCATTTGAACACAATGATTTTTGAAGATATAAATATTTAAATGAAATTAAAGTATTTTAGAAAGGAGAATATTTTAATTAACACTATAAATAAAGTAACTTGATAAAGTGATTTTTGAAATCAATATTTGGAAGTTTTTGGAAAATGAGAGTATATATTTATTGCTTTATAAAAAATGTGTTTTATAAGTTGAATATGTATATTTTAGTGATGTGTTCAGCCATTGGATATTAGTGAATAGCTGTGATCACTGGTGAGACAATATAGATTATGCAGTCAATATTGCAGCCAACTTATATTGGTAAATCACTAAAATATATGACAATTCAACATCATTATACTTTATAGTGATTGTGGTTTTGAAATATGATATGCGGTGAAATGAATTGTGTGGAGTTTTTAAGAAATTATAAATGAATTGAATTTGATTTTTGTGGACAATAAATCATGATTGTAATTAGGGCTGTCAATTACCTACACGACCCGAAACCCGCACGGAAATTAGCAGGTTAACCCGACCCGTTAATTTGGCGGGTCATTTTCGGGTCAACCCGAATTTGACCCGTTTATAAACGGGTGGGTTTTGGGTTGACCCGCTAATCCGAAATTGATCCGTTAACAACCCGTTTATACTTATATAGGTTGAACCGACCCGTATACGACCCAACCCGACCCGACCCGTTTGTACCTTATACGGGTTGACTCGACCCGTTTACGACCCGTTCTGGCCCGTTTACGACCCAATTATACCTTATACGGGTTGACCTGACCCGTTTACGACCCATTTACACCTTATACGGGTTGACCCGACCCATTTACGACCCGACCCGATCTGACCCGTTTATAATCGGGTTACACGGGTCGGGTCGGGTCAACCCGTTTATAAACAGGTCGGGTTCGGGTTGAGCTTTTCTGACCCGTTTAATAAACGAGTTGACCCGACCCATTTAAAATCAACCCGAACCCGACTTGACCCGACCCAAACCCGACCCGACCCATTGACAGCCCTAATTGTAATAATGTGTAAAGAATTTATTTATGAACTTGAATTTATAATTGAATAGTTTATAATTTATTAATATTTGCAACTGTTTGTAGGATTTTGGGATACTATAATTTATATGACTGTAAATTATTTAATATGATTTGGATATTTTGATTTACGTAAATAAGGAACATTTTAGAAAAGTATAATTATTTAAAAATTTAAATTTTGAATTTTAGAGAGTTTTGTGAAATAAATATGTATTAGTACTGTATTGGCTTTTGATAATCCAGTTTTATATTAGAATATTTTGAACTAAGTAGGATTTCAAAGTTAATATGGAAGAAATTTTAGAAATGTAAATAAGTATGTATAAATTAATGAATATTGAATAGTATATTTTGACCATAAAAAAAATCTTTTTGGGTATGGCTATTATTAATCATTGGAAAAAAATTGAGTTTGTGACATTTTGTTTTCAAAATGAAAACTTAATTTGGAAAGTATTTGTTTTATAAAGTCATATGAAGTATTTATGTAATTAGTGTTAATCAAAGAGAAGTATTTTATATTAGATAAAGTGCTTTTGAATTAATATTTTGAAATTTAGTTTGAAGTGAAGTTATTTTGATGGAAAATATTTTGTGAGTGAAGTTTAAGTGAAATAGGGTATTTTGAGATTTGTTATAATAATTATTTGATTTGTATTTAAATATAGTTGAAGATGGAGTTATTAGCTTTGTTACAGATTCCTCTTAAGAAATTACGAGGACCCAATTTTGTTAAGAGGGGAGTGTTTAACAACCCAAATTTTAGGGGTAATTAATAACGAATATTTAGTTAATTAAAAATCAATTTTTGGAATATAAAAATACACAATTTGAATTTATTTTAGAATATCAGAATTTTATAATGAGATTTATTCATAATGGAATTAAACAGTTTTAAGAATAAATATTTGTTCTAAGAATTGTGAAATAAACTAATTTGAAAAGTATTTAAAATCAGGCTTAAAGTGAAAATATTGAATAGCTAAATTTAAAAAGTTAAAATATAGGAAAATGAATTGTAGAAATTTTATAGTGATGAGTAAATAATTGAGTGTTGTAAATATTAATTTTATTTTGAATTTTATTGTAATTTGTTTTAAATAGAACATAGTTTATTAAAAAAATTAAATAATAAAATAAATATATTTTAACCTAACCCTAATACCTTAAAGCCCAAGTGTTCAAAACCCAAATTCATTTTCCAAAAATCTCTATTTCAAGACTTATCTTTCTTTAGTAAAAACATTTTACGTACAATTCATCATCCCATTTTATCTTCCTCAAGTAAATAATCAAGCCTCTTCCTTTTAAAAATGCAAATTCAAATCAAATAAACTAGTTTAAATTCTCAAATTTGAATATATGCATCTCGATGCTTATATTTACTCATACAAGGAAGGAATTTATATGCGTTGAGTTCAAGCAAAGAGGAAGAGGGAGGAGCACGTGTACATGTGAGTGTTTTCACTCACGCAATCTATGTCTAACCCTATAATCCTACATATATATGCACGAATTAGAATGATATTTGGATGTAAATGTTGTATTCTTTGAATTGAAGGCGACGAAGGGGACCGAAACCGATTAAATAACACATGGCATGGAGCGCAGTTGCTCCAAAAATGGAAAACCGGTACACCGTTGGAGCTGTGTATGTTTGCAACAGCGCTTGTGTGCATGCGCAATCTTGTGTGTGTATGTGCGCAATTTTGTGTGTGTGCACAATCCTATGTGTGTATGCAAGCTTCAGTTATTTGTAATTAAAATATACATATGTATTTACATTTAAAATAAACTAAATTAAATTTACTTAGCTTCTTAAATATATTTTTAGATATTATGTATGAATGTAATAAAATTTAAAGTTAAATAAATTATTAAAGTGAATTTAATAGTATTTATTAAAGGGATAGTTTGGCATAGGTCCCTAATAAGTTTCAAAATACACAAAAACCCCAGTAAAAAAAGTTTGTAAATTAGGTCCCTAGAATTAAGTTACCGAATAATGGCATACACTTATGCAATTATTCAGTGAATAATTGCAGACATTTATGCAATTATATCAAAAAAATGCCGACATTTCCACAATTATTCACTGAAAAATTGCGGAAATTTATGCTATTTTTTCAAAAATTTGCGGAAAATTCCGCAATTATTCACCAAAAAAATTGCGAAAATTTCCGCAAGTATTCACCGAAAAAGTTGCATAAATTTATGCAACTTTTGGATATAATTGCATAAATGTCTGCAATTATTCAGTGAATAATTGCATAACAATATGCAATTACTTAGTAACTTAATTCTAGGGATCTAATTTACATACTTTTTTTTACTAGGGTTTTTGTGTATTTTGAAACTTATTAGGAACCTGAGTCAAATATTCGCTTTATTAAATGGAAAAAATATGAAATGCTTCTTAATTGATATTTTATAGTTTTCGAAGTATATTTTTATATAAATTTTAATATATAATTCAAGTTTTGATAAGGTATTTAACTGATTATGAATATATAGAAATGGATTTTGATGTTTTATAATTATTTAAAAAAACAGTATTTGGTTATAGAAAATTATGGAATAATTCATATCCATGATATTTAGTTTTGCAAAATATTTTTGGGTTATCAAAAGAAAGAAAGGAATTTTCTAATGTTATTGATTTATATTAAATTAATATTTAAATTTATATAAGTTTAGGAATCAGTAACTTATTTGAAAGGATGTTTACTTTTGGTTTTAATTGGTTATTCAGATTAATTTTAGAATATATTTATAACCCATTTCTAAATTTTAGAATTTTTGTATATCAAAGTTATATGTTTCGATCGATTTGTTATTAATTATTAATATATTTGCTCTTTATATATGTGTGTATTTTTGATTAATCTATTTTATCTTACTTTTCTGATTTCTACTGCCTTTTATAATGAACTAGATTATATGAATGATTCATAGTTGATATGGATTTGATTAGTGATTTGATATGATACAGTGATGACATCCTTTTATGTGATTTTGTGTTGATTCCAATTCCGTGTAATGAAGAATCTGAATAAACGGAGTTATAATACCAACCGATATGAGACTTTCGTAATATTTCTCCAGTTATTCTTTGCACTCGTTATATAGAGTATTGTATGGGTGGAGTTCATAAGTAGTGAATAAACATTTGAGTATCACGTTGTGGTATGGGACGCTGTTGTGATATTTATTCGGTTATTCATTGCAAGTAGATGACGCTCATGTGATGAGTATTTATGGAGACTTGTTGTAGTGAGTCACTTGTATTACCATGTGTCGACAATCTATATAGCCATGCGTCGGCAATAGTATCAAGCTGTGTGGCAGCAATATATATAGACGTTTGTCGACAATAGTATCAAGCTGTTTGGCAGCAATATATAGAGCTGTGTGTCGGCATTCATGTGGAGCTATGTTTCGAGAGTGAACCAGATTGATCGATATCTACTCTAGTGGCGGATCGCGATGGTCGTGCCTCGGATCTGTGACACCCTTATTGTTGTGTGCCTTTGTTGTGTGAATTTACCCCTATGTCACATAGGTCAGCAGTCAGTTAGCTATATGAGCAATATGTCGGGTCGTGATTAATGCATATCGTAGTCTTCCTGCGTGTTTATGACATGCAGTGGATATGATCAAGATACCAAGGGTGAGGTAACCGATGAACGAAATAGCGGTGTCAAATGGACACATGTAAGGCTCTTGGAGTAGGCAAATATGCTATCAGTCTCCCGTCTGGTTTAGGTGTGTGTGGTAGATTGACATATATTATTTATATTCCTACCTCAGACTATGTCCAAGATATAATAAATCCTCGTATCTTATCTTTATGTGATTGATGGGAAAATGGCCTATCCACTTCAGGCAGATGGCCTATTCTCTTCAGGTAGACGACCTGCTCATTATTGATTTTACTTGGGCATTACCATATGCTAGAATAAACTATTTGTTGACTTCTGGGTTATGATGATTTCTGGATAGGATGATTCACCCATTTGTTATAGATTCGATGATTCCCGATTTGGTGCATTTTCTATATGGGTGATGACATCTTTATGCATGTTTTGGGATATTTGACATTATGTGATACTCCAGGGATTGTTCATGATTTTATAATTTTACACCAAGCTTACATTGTTATTTATATACTAATATTGTGGATGTTTGTCTTGTGTTATTCCGAAGATGTTATTATATTATTATACTTTGCATATATTGAGTTGCGTATGTATATTAACGTTTGATTTAGACATAGTCTGACCCATGTGTTATTTACGTAATACTCGGGCCAGTCCGAGATATTTTATGTATAGGGACGATGAGACCAGCTTGTGTTATCTGGTCCTGTGTAGTTAATGCCCCGCTATTACCCCGCTATAACCCCGCTATATCTCATAGCGGATTTCTACTGCTACGATATTTCCATATAGCTCCAAAATATAGCCTTTCCGCTTTAAGCCCCGCTATTTCCGATATATCCCGTTATTCCCGCTATATTCTGCTATTTCCGCTATATCTTCTTTAATAAAATGAATTGAAAAATTGCATTTATACATTATAAAAATTATGAAACTAATTTATTTGATTTAATTTTTAATATATTTTCAGAAATGAAAATACTCTAATATTCTACTAAATTCAATTATGTTATATAACAGTTTTACGTTTATTTAAGTATATTCGCACACGTTTTTATTTAAAATTATTTATGTATTAATTATAATTCAATTGAATGATAATTTTTCATTTAATTACCATTTATATATTTGTAAAAACATTAAGTACGAGTTTTATACGCAATTTTAGAGCCATCCGCTATATCCCGCTATATCCTCGATGTATCCCCGCTATGACTTTTTGCACCTCCACCGCTTTGAATCCGCCGAACGCTTTAACTGCACAGATCTGGTCATAGAGGAGACTAGTATATTGTATTGTTGTATACCATCTGAGTATTATATAATTTCATGTATGTATATCCTTGTGTTGTATAATGGACATACTCTATAATACTTATATTATCGTTGCGATTGACTCTGTGATCTCTGATATTTTTGTGTATTGTGTATTATCCTATTCTGGAGTCACACATATTTATTTCTTTGTGCCATACTATGTACATATAGGTGAGTTATTTATTCGATGTTTAAATACTACCAGTGTTAGCCCAAGGGAATATTCATGTGTGTACCACATATCGCCTCGTTCCCTGTATTATCCGACAGTATTGCTTAGTAATACTCTTGGATAGTATGGATATAGAGATGGAGTGTTTTTTTAGTATTAGAGCAGGCTCAAAACAATACGTTGTATATAAGAGACACGAGTCCTTGGCCAGGATGAGACTTAGAGCCCCTGTCCCCTTTGGGTGAGTTGGGTAGTTACCATATAATTAGGGATAATAGGAATATATATATAGGAAGACTACTGAGGTAATCATTTGGGGACGTATTTGTTTATATATATATATATATATTAAATAGTTGGATTTTGATAATTTGAGTATGAATATAAATGTAAAATTATTGACCTTGAGTGGCTAAATTTTGAATTGTTGAGTCTTGCTTTAATTTCGGATCAGAGTGCGCAACGGTAAATTTATTTACCCGTTTTTCACTGAGTACCTTAGTTGTTGTTGTATATACTTGTTTGGTTATTAAAAATAGTTTTTGTTATATTATTTTTATTTTTGGTTGAATATCCATATGTATTATTAAAAATGTATAATGGATTAATTTGTATCTTTGTTTTATATTAATAAAGGTGTGGGATGTATGTTTGATATTATATAATGTTTACTGGAAGGAGTTACTATTTGATATAGTATAATGGTTATTGAAATGGTATTTTGATTTGATATAAATATTCATGGTATGTTTGAAAATGTATGGATAGTAAGTATTTATTATAAATAAGACTTTTGACATATGCAAATATAAAAATGGTTGTTATTAAATGTTTTGTAAATTAAGTAAATATTTTAATTGGGAATTTCTTGAGAATATATATATATATATATATATATTAAGTACTATGATTCCTTATTAAGACGTAATGTTTAAAAACATTAAAAGGAGAATTATGTATTTAGAGAATACATATGCTATCCAGCATTCTAGCCCGACTATATTGAACTGATTGCACGAGTCAGATCTGACTGCTATCAAGTCCAATGATTCTGGGACCCGAAAGTCAAATACAAATGATTACATGAAGTCAGAACCGAAAGGATTTGATGGATAAACAGTGTAAGATGCTTAAAATATGGAATATAGCTCAACGGCTGGAAGAGATCGGTATGGATATGCTCAAATTAGAGGGCTCGGCATAGTTGATTGATATGGATCGGCATACTTCAGCTCATAAAGAAGGGCTAGACATAGTTGAGTGAGATGGGTCGGCATATTTTATGGAAGAGGATGGATTAGCATACTTCGATCCAAAAGAGGGATTGGCATGCTTTATTGGAAGGAAAGGTTCGGCATGCTTTATTGGAAGGTATGGTTCGTCATGCTTTATTGAATAGGGATTGTCATACATCAAAGTCCAAATACATTATTGCATTCAACGATCAATATCTTGAGATATATATGTCTAAAGCGTATAAAATTTGGAGAGCAAGGTATTTGGACCCTAGGGAACCTACCATATGGATCGCACAACAAATAGGCAAAGCAAGAGGGATTGGCATACAACCCTTTGAAGGGTTCGGAAGAAAGAAGTTTACAAGTATATTTAAATCAAAGATCAATCAATAACTCGAGCTCTGTTGAACCAAATGACATGAGAATCGAAGGTCCAATATATTTAAGCATGCAGAAGCCACCATAGGGATCGCTGCCCAAAAATCAACCAATGAAGGGATCGGTACCGATCCCTCCTCATTGGGAATTGGGCCCAGTGACCCCTCTGGTGGACCCATATGGATTAGAAGGTCCTTTAGCCGAAGTTTCAGAGATATTGAAAGTCATCTTCACCTATACATATTGGCTTAATGGGTCATTCTAAGGATCTTTATGCTGCTTGTTACTTTAGTCTTTATTGTAATCAAGTGTTCTCTACTCCCAACTGCTACAATCAAATTTATAAGTGATCAATAAAGATAATCTTCAAAGTGGATGTAGGCATACAACGCCGAACCGCTATAAATCTCTGTGTTTCTGGTTATTGCTTTTTATTTGTTGTTAGCTTGGTCTTTTCCTCAGTTTAATTTTATTTTCTTCACTTACTTCTCTACAAAAATCTATTCTTGGGTGTTTGTGACCAATTTGGTTGCAAACATTTTGGTGCTTTCACTGAGAACCTTGGTTCTCAACTTATTAGGATCCCCTTTGTTGCTACTAGATTGGATAATCCCCCCAATGGAGATCCATAGTTATCTTCATAAAGTTGCTTATACTATTCAGATTAAGGAATCTAAAGCAAGGAGATTGATAAATGGTGAGACATACTAGATCTACTTCTCAAAATGTGGATGGAAATGAAACTGCTAGCATTCAGCATGGAGACCCGAGCAATCAACCAACAAATGTGAATGCTGATCCGGTTGAAGCTCAGAATTCTACTGATTCTATTACTAAAGCTGAATTTCTAATTTAATGAGAGAGTTGATGGAAAGCCATCAATAACTAAATCAGCAAATTCAGACTAATATCAACTTGATGAACCAAATTACTCAGCAACAACGGGGAAAAGCTAGGAGGGAACCCACTCCTTACTCGGCATCGGAAAGCTCTAGCTCATCGGATGAGTATCACAGGCATAAGCGTCGCTGGATTGAAGAAAATCACGCAGTAACTTTGGAGCGTCGCCTAGCAGATCATCGCAGTCTACCAGGATCATTCGGTGTCGATCCCTCCCTAGGGATCGGTACTGATCCCTCCTCCAGAGGAGGGATTCCCTCAATACACTTGGGGAATCGCGTTGGAACTATTTATGAAGGTTTGGATGATGGAGTTCGATTGAATGCTGACCAATCACCTCCCGGAATGATGATGGAATGAATGTACAAGATGCTTGTCGGGAAGATGGTGAACCAAGAAGACGTGAAATGGCCCGTAGACATCGACCAAACCATTCACATGAGGTGGAGCGCGACCACCGCTTGGCACCACCCATCCAAACACCAGACTTATCATCAATGGTGAGATAGTTAGTGAGGTAGTGCCAATGCTTAACCAATGATGATTGGGGAATTTCAAGAAATCATACCCCATTCACTGATAGTGTATTGCATGCATGGTACCCAAGGAAGTTTAACATGCTGTCAATGGCTACCTACGAGGGAAAAACTAACCCCAGGTAGCACATCATGAGATATGAATGGTTGATGGATTCCGCACGAGCTAATGATGCCACTAAGTGTAGAAACTTTCCCATAATTCTTTCCGGAATAGCGACGATGTGGTTCATGAGACTACCCCCGCGATCAATTTCTAGGTTCGATGATTTGGCAACTAAGTTTGTAGAGTAATCTGGATGCACCCGACTCGTCCTACAGACATGATGTCCCTTTCCAGCGTGATTCAGGCTCCAGGAGAGTCACTGAAAGATTATTTGGAGAGATTACATATAGCTATTACGGAGGTCAGTAATGCAAATGACCATGCGATAATCATGGCCATGACAAGAGGGATTGACCTAGAGTTTTAGTTTGGCGATTGGTTAGCCGGTAAGCCGTCCGCGGTTGGAGCACTTTTATGCAAAGGCAGCTTAGTTTTTAAGAAAGGAGGAAGCCAGGTCCTTTAAAAAAAGAATGTTGCGGGGCCGAGTGGAGAAGGAGTACAGAGTAACATTGCAATCAAACAGTCTTATGACAGTTCTGGGAAATTCCAAGTGAATGTTTAGAATAAACCAAATCAGCAAAAGTGAGGCGGAGATAGGAATCGAGAACGAAAGAGGGATTCTGGAAGGTTGAAGCCTAGAATTCCAATGTATGATAATTACACGCCATCTAATATGTCCTTGGAGAATATCTATCTGTCTACTTGCAAACCACGCAGTATAGGAAGCCGCCTCCGAAAGAATCAACAGAGAAGAAGAAGTAGACTGGGAAATATTGTCGGTTTCACGAGTGTTATGGGCACAATACAAACAAATGCAGGCATCTCCAGAATGTTATAGAAAAATTGATTCGAAAAAATAAGTTACAACAGTTTGTGAAAGCCTCGTAGGATGGCGGGCAGGGGACTTCTGACCCCAATCGAGGACAAGCACCGTGCAGGTCTGAGGAGCCTGCACGAACTGGTGGAAGACTGGTGATAAATACAATAGTCAAAGGACCACATCCGGTAGATAAGAGTTGGCAAGGGATGGAGCGCTATGCTAGTGCAATTAGGCAAATGGCCTTTGAATGCTGTTCGAATACGAAAGATGGAGCTCTGGCAAAACGGCAACGTACGATGACAGATGATATTGTGTTTAGGAACAGAGAGCAGATAAAGTGGAGACTCCGACGATCGACCCATTGGTCATTTCAGCTATGATTGGTCATGCATATGTGAGAAGGATTTTGATTGATTGTGGAAGTTCGGTGAATAAAATCTTCAAAAAAGCTTCTGATTAGATGACGATGGAAGCCAAAGATTTAAAACTATCTAAAGCTCGTATACATGGTTTTAACGTGTTGCAACCGAAGCTGTTGGTTATGGGCAATTACCTGTTGAGTTGGGAGAAGGTGAACGAAGGAGAGTGCGGATCTTTCCATTTATTGTTTTGGATGTTGACTCTCCATACAATGTTTTTCTAGATCGACCAGCCTTAGCTGAATTCCGGGCAGCTATTGCCCCATGGTGTTTGACTTTGAAGTTTCCGAAAGATAAGGGTGTAGGAGTTGTTCGTGACGATCAGGCGACTGGACGTGCCTGTTATGTAGCTAAGTTGAGGGAAGCTCAGCGTAAAGAAAAAGGTAAGGGTATGGACAAGACCGTCCACATCCAAGCCACCGAAGATTGACAACTAGCGCCTGAGCCTTGGCTCAGGCTCCACAGTCGGTTCTATAGAGATATAGACCCAAGAGATGACAAAGAGGAGGTAAAGAGACCAAGGCTGCACCAGTTGAGCTGACGATTGATATCACGGTCAGCCACGACAACCCATCACGAGTCCTAAAGATTGGTCATAGATCATCCCCCTGATGATGAAAGAACTTGCTGGTTTTCTCCAAGTGAATCTAGACGTGTTCGCTTGGACTCACACTGACATGTGTGGAATCTTGCCTGCCATCACAAGCCATGCATTGAATATCGACCCGAGGCATGTCCTAGTGAAGCAAAAAAGATGTGGCATGAATCCGTAGAGATCTACCACTCTCAAAGAGGAGGTGGATAAATTAAAAGGCAATTGGTTTATCCGCGACGTCCTCTACCTTAAATGGGTATCCAATCCTGTACTTGTGAAGAAAGCGAATGAGAAATGGAGGACGTGCGTTGATTATTCAGATTTGAACAAGGCATGCCCAAAAGATAGTTATCCCCTTCCAAGGATTGACCAGTTGGTGGATTCAACCATAGGACACGAATTGCTCTCTTTCATGGATGCATACTCGGGATATAACCAAACCCCGATGGATATCCCCGATCAGGAGCACACCAGTTTCATTACCTATGTTAGATTGTACTGCTATGTAGTTATGCCGTTTGGATTAAAGAATGCAGGAGCAACTTATCACACTTGGTCAATAGAATGTTTAAAGATCATATTGGAAGGATAATGGAAGTGTATGTGGATGATATGCTCGTGAAGTCACGACGATCAAGCGACCACATAGGAGACTTGGTGGAAATGTTTGATATCCTCCAACATTACAAGATGAAAATCAATCCTTTGAAGTGTTCTTTTGGTGTTGCATCAGAAAAAAATTTGGGCTTTATTATCAATGCTTGGGGAATAGAAGCTAATCTCGAGAATATCCGGGCTATCCGTGGTATTCAAGCACCAAGGACTACTAAACAAGTGCAGAGTTTAAATGAGAAAGTTGCTGCCTTAAGCCGATTCATCTCCATAGCTACCGACAAATGCATTCCTTTCTTCGATTTGATTAGGTAAGTAAAAAGAAACTTTGAATGGACGCATGATTGTAAAGATGTGTTTCAAGCTTTGGTGAATCATTTAGAAAGACCCCCTATCTTGTTAAAGCCGCTGGGTCATAAGGAGTTATATATTTATTTGGCTGTTTCGGCACACGCTATAAGTGTCGCATTGCTTCGTGAGGATAATCGGATCCAGAGGCCGGTATATTACGCCAACAAACGATTAACAAGAGCTGAAAGGAACTATCTGAAAATAGAGAAATTGGCATACTGCTTATTAATTGCATCAAGAAAGCTTCATCCGTACTTCCAAACACATCCGATCAATGTTTACACCGACAAGTCATTACGACAAGTCCTACAGCGACCTGAGACGGTTGGAAGGTTACTCAAGTGGAATATAGAGCTCAGTCAATTTGACATTACCTATCTCCCTTAGAGGGCTATCCAGGGTCAGGCACTGGTAGATTTTATAGCAGAGTTTACTATGCAGGATTATTCTTCCGAAGGTAGCGAAATCCCTATTGTATGGTGTAAATTGCATACCGATGGAGCATCTAATGATCATTGTTCCGGAGCTGGGATTGTGCTTGTAACTCCTGAAAATCGGTCAATCTGTTATGCATTAAAGCTTGATTTCCCAACAACAAACAATGAAGCTGAATATAAAGCTATGATTGCTGGACTTAAACTAGCTAGAGAATTGGGAATAAAATTTCTCGAAATCTTTTGCGATTAGCAGTTGGTGGTGTATCAAGTTAGGGGAGATTATGAGGCTAAGGGACAACGACTTGCCCATACCTTACCTAAGTCCAAGAGTTGTTGATAGAATTTGAGTACTATGATATATCACATATTCCACGAGATCGAAACGGAGAGGCTGATTCATTGGCAAAGTTTGCTAGTACTGGAGACACACAGTACATGGACTTGGTTTCAGTTAAAGTATTAAGTACCCTAACTATAAACATGATAGAAATCGACCACACACTGGAAGCATAGCCTGAAAGGGAATCGTGGATGACTCTAATCAAATACTATTTACTGCATGGAGTCATACCAGATAAAAGAAATGAAAAATGACAAGTCCTTCGTAAAGCTTCATGGTATATTATGCAAGAAGGAATTATGTACAGGAAAGGTTTCTCAGTCCCTCTACTCCGGTGTGTTCCTCATGATGAGATAAGACGTATTCTAAAAAAAGTTCATGAAGGGGAATGCGGTGATCACACTAGGGAGCAAACTCTGGCAAAGAAAATACTCTATTATAGGTATTATTGGCCAACCGTAAATCAAGACGCCACTGACTATATAAGACGATGTGATAAATGCCAGATATATGCAAAAGTTCCAAGACCTCCGCCAATAGAAATCACGCAAATATGTCAGCCCATGGCCGTTCTCCATATGGGGTATAGAAATTATCTGTTCCTTACCTATCTCTAAAGGTGGTACAAAGTACACTATCATTGTAGTTGATTACTTCACCAAATGGGCCGAAGCAGAACCTTTAGCCACGATCATAACCAAGAGAGTAATCAACTTTATTTTTTGAAACATCATATGCCGCTTCGGTCTTCCGTGAACTATTGTAACACACAATGGGACTCAATTCGACAGTGTTGAATTCAAAGATTTTTGTCAAAAATTTTGTATTTTAAAAGAGATTTGCAACGGTCGCTCACCCTCAGGAAAACAGACAGGTTGAAGCTGTAAATAAAATCATAAAGTCTATTTTGAAAGAAGAGTTTGGAGAAGGCTAGAGGCTGGTGGGTTGATGAACTCCCTATAGTACTATGGGCTTACAGGACCACCCACAAGTCCGCGACTGACCATACTCCATTCTCCCTTGCTTATGGTTCCAAAGCCATTATTCCTATTGAGTTAGAAGTTCCTACTCGTCGAGTGACTTACTATGATCCCAAAATGAACAGAGATCTCCTCTTGGAATCTCTTGACTTTATAGATGAGAAGCGCGAGGAAGTCGATTTGTGAGCAGCTACACACCGACACTGAGTCGCCCGGTATTACAACATTAAAGTTTGACCTAGAACCTTCAAAATCGACGATCTCGTCCTGGAACGAGTTTTTCCAACCCCATCGCACATAAATCCAATCTTGGAAGAACCATATGTCATTGAACAGAGGCTTGGAGAAGGAACTTTCAAGCTAGCGACCGTCGATGGCATCACACTTCCAAAGGCGTGGAATAGCGAACATCTACGATGCTATTTCACTTAGTTTATTTCCTTTATATTCCAGTTGTATTTGCTTTTATAATTTTCTTTAGCATTTGATTTTCCGAATGTGTAATAAGATAGTATATGTTATTCCTTTCCATTTAATGAATAAATTTTCAGGCTTCCTTTATATTTATGTTTGTTGTTGCATTATATGCTAATTACATAGCGAAACTGATTGACATCGATATGTATGAACAGGCTTCCAGAGTTTGAAATTAATCAATCACGATAATTTCCAATGGGAATAAATAAGACGAGCTTGGTCCACTTGTTCATTCGACAACTCTCATTCATAGTCCAACTGACGGGATACACGATGAGGAATAAACGTGGCCGACCATCTGATGATCAAATAAATCCAGCCAAATTATGGGATTAAGGTAAAGTGAGAGTGACTGTGACACGACTGATCACTCGCTAGATCAAACCCCAGACCCTGGGGGGCAACTCAATCAATTATGGGGAGTGCAATCCGATCGCCCTTCGAAATAACTCTAAGTCCCCAGAGTGAGGATTGGAGTATAAACTTAAATTGGGTGTGATCGACCATCTGTGAAATAATTCTAAGTCCCTAGAGTGTGTACTGGAGTATAAATTTAAATCGAGTGTGAATCGACCACCCGCGAAATAGCTCTAAGTCCCTAGAGTGTGGACTGGAGTATAAACTTAAATCGGGTGTGAATCGACCACCCACAAAATAACTCTAAGTCCCTAGAGTGTGGACTGGAGTATAAACATAAATCGGACATGAATCGACCACTTTTAGAATAATTCTATGTCCCCAGAGTGCAGACTAGAGTATAAACATAGATTGGGTGCGGTTCGACCACCCATTAACTAAATCTTATCCCCAGAGTGCGGATACGAACATGAATGAATATATGAGTGGAGTTCGACCATTCGCTATTCCATGAACTCCGGCTTGAAATCGATAGGAGGAGGATAAACTCGCTAAGGAAAGAATTCGACCATCCGACATCTAACCCTGCTAACCTGAAATCGGGGGCAAGAGTATAGTCGCTCAAAAATCACTGAATTCGACAGCGTAACACTAAGAACCGAGCCTAGTGTTTAATATGACTTAAGGCCACAACCACTTGGAGGCCTTGGGTAGAGCTGGTGGATTGTTACCAGAATTCATGAACAATGAATTACAAGTACATTGAATGGAAAGTAATAGTTTAACTACTTAAATAGCAATTCACATGACAGCTTAACAGAAAACAAAACCTTTTATTCACATAATAGGTTTTGAGATCGTAGTACAAATTATTTTAAAAAATGGGATTCATACCCATACAACCACAGCTAATGAAAGAAATGACTGTGCAAACTATATTTGCACTGAGCCAAAGTATTGGCTATTTCTTTGACTTCCTCTCTTTTTTGGATTTTTCGGGGGCAGTACCACTTGAGCTTCTTTTTCTGGAACTCTTGCCGCCTTTAGCATGGGATCTTACAGAGGTAGGAGGAAGTTCACTGGGAATCGACCCGCTAGGTGGAATAACTTGCAGTGGCATAAGATGAGGATCGTCAATGTACACCTGGATGGTCTCAGTTTTAGCTTATCTTTTCAGCAACTTCTCATTGTCAATCCTCTCTTTCAAGCTAATCTTATCGGTGCTTTCGGAGGCACCGATGATCACAATATTGCCAGACTCATCAACTGGAAGCGGATCTTCGACCTTATTGTCGTCAAGAGCTCCGATGACTTGAGCATCGGGACCCGGTACATCAACAGCTGCTAGAACCTCTGCCGTTTTCTCCTGTTGCTCTACAGCATCATCGCTATTAGGAGTTTGACCAAGACCTGAAAGACCCGCAAATTTTGTTAAAACAAGGAGATGAGCTTAAAACCATTGAGCTCGAAGAACAATGCTTTCCATAAACTGAAGAATAGAGTGCAATACCCATATCCAGTTGGATCTCAGTGGTTGCTGGTGTATCTCCTTCTAAAATAAAGGACATACCTAGGATTGATAGCCGGGCTTATCTTGGTCATAGCCCAAATCCTGCTACGTGCCGAAGGAGACCGATGCTCCGGTTGCTTAAGAAGAAGAGGGACCCTTGGGATCGGCCCCTAAAAATCTGGCAATATGTTCCCCTTTCTCAGTAGGTGCAGAAACATTAAAGTATCGAAGTCTCACGGCAGCCAAATCTAAGGGTTCATTTCCACGGAGAATCTTCTACATTAATTCTTCTTCATTGAACTCAGCTTCGTCCAATTCTCTCTTCTTCATCTCAATAATATACTCCCATGCTTCAACAAAGTGATTCGAGGTAACCCTCGCCAAAAAAACTTAAGTCGCGATGGATAAGAACTTTGGCGTTGTACTCGGTGATCAATGAATCGAACAAGTCCTTAATTTCATTCCTACCGGACTCTTTAACGGCATCCACTTGGGATTTAATTTGCTCAATCATTTGTTTGTGGCCTTCCTCTTGAGCCTCCTCTTTAAGAGCTTCAATTTTAGTAAACTGCTCATTGAGTTTAATTTTTAGGCTCCTGGCCTCGGCAGCCTCTTCGCAGTACTTCTGCGATTCTTCTTGGGCTTCAATTTTCTCCTCCGTTTCTTTTTTGAGAAGCTCTCCAAGTTCCTTGATGCGGCGAGCCAAAACATCCTTTTCCTTTTGCAAGGAATCTTTTTCCAGAGCAAGTGCCCCGTTGAGATTGAGGGTAGCGTCGAGTTCTTTTTTATGAGAAGTTTCTAAACGGCTCATCGCTTCTGCCATTTCCTTAGCATTTCTCTCCGCTTCGACAAGTTATGATTTCAATTCTAACAATTCAACATCTAGATGTTTGATTATGTCCTTATCATATCTCGCTTCTAACTTGAGGCAGTCTATTTCCACTTAATGGACCCTTCGGAGTTCTTTTCCATCAAATGTTGAAATGATTCGTGCTACAAGAACACATCATTAACACATCCAAGAGAACTCGCTTTGGCGTGCCCCGGAATCGTATGTATTGTAGGAAGGAATTTAAGTCCATTGAAGTAAAGTGGCCTTGAGCTTGGCCAATTTCTCGGCTGTAGAAATGTCGGGAGCAGCGGCCGATAAGACGAATTTGAAGCGGCAATTGGATGTTTACTTGATCTATGTTCGCGATACCGTTAGAGCTTGAAGAGCCAGAATGTTGCTCATGTGAGATGGCGATTTAAGGGCCGCAGTAAGGAGGCTGGTCTCCGCTATAAGTAGGAAAATTGGACTGTTCTCCTTGGCGTGATGTCTTGGACTGGGACTTGCGCTTAGAAGAAGAGAATTCCCTTGAATGATGGCTTTTATCCCGTCCTTCTTCTTTCTCCCTGCGCCGGCCAGATTTCGAATCCCGGTTTGATCGATGATACGATGAAGAACTTCTTAAGCGATCGAAGGCCCGGGACTGAGTCATTGCACTTGCAAAGACCAAATGAGAATATGTGAGTAATTATTGTGCGAAAGATTAATGAAGAATGTGTAGTGAAGTGCACGTGGTTGTGAGTGTCCTACTGTTGCCCCTGATAGACCGGTTGTTGTATCCTTGCTCATAGGCATTCTCTCTCCTTTATCGGAAGGATGAATGTCTTCACTGCTCCTAGTAGGAGAATTGAGCACTTCGATGTTGATATTTGGAAAGTCGTAGGACATAATATCATCTGAAATTTGGAGATTTGAAAATCCCATCAGTGAACTTTCCAAATGTTGAGAAGATGATTCTTCTTTAATAGCAGTAATGACGAATTCAGGATCTGCAGCAGTTTTTCTCTTGGTAGGTGTTTGAGATTGTGAGCCTTGTGATGGTTCAACCACGAGCGCCTTGCCTGGGCCTACCTCAGCATCTTCGAGTTCACTGGCCTGTAAACCCCTAATCTTACCTTCTTCAATGTCATCCCGAGTTCCCTCGGCAGGGGGCACAGCAGGATCGATGGCATCTCTTTTTTGCTCTGTAAGGTTTCTTGGCAATGCTATGCTTCCGGGGAGCCCGATGCTACGGCCTTCCTCCAACAGCCCAAATAAAGATAGTAACTCATCAGTTACAAGAAGTTTGATGTCCCTGTCTTCAACAGGGGTAGCGTGAACTGCGACGACTGCTCTTGAAAAATCAGCACCTTCAGGACGTGGGCGGATACCTAACAGAATCCTAGATGTTAGCAGATTCAAAGAAAAAGTTATGACTTGGACTGATGGACTTGAGAATGAAATGAAAGTAATACTTACGTACTTCCAACCATTGCCTTGCAAAGCCGGGTGGACATCGTACATAAAACCACTCGTGCTCGAACAAAGAAAGTTTATTCCAAGTGCCTGTCAAGACTTGGCAGTTCGGCGAAGGTTCAAGAAAAACATAGGAAGGATTTCCTGACCGCCGTTTGAAGTTGTAAATAAATTTTATGTATTCGGGAGTTGCGGACGAAATAAAACGCTCATAAATAGCAAGAAGGTTCCATGTATAAAAGCATAACTGTTTGGATGGAGTGGAGTAGTAGCTATTCCAAGGTATCTCAGCATCTCTCGAATGAACGAGTTAAAGGGCGGTACGCATCCGTCCCAGCACATAAATTTATTACACACTGTGTACCCCGTCGGGGGTAAGTGAGGCCTATCGTTTATTGAAGGGACCAAGACGTCTACGAATGGAATTCCATGAATAGAACATAGCCGGTGAAGGGCAGCCTCACCAATTAAAGAGCTTGTGAGTATACTGGGTTATTAGAAGAATAACACCATCTACTCCATCAGGAGCAGGACCTATATCCTCCGCTGGGAGGACCGGAACATCTAAGAAAAGGTCGACCAATGGGCTAGATACTTCCGTTAGTTTTTCTTGATGGTTGGGAGAAAGCCTACCGGATATAGTCGCAGAACGTGATTTTGCTTCAGAGTCGATGTATTGCATTGCCGGATCAGAAGACATACCAGCTAAACGCTTTGAGCGTCTGGAATCCATATTAGCTATACTTAGTAGATAATCAAGGTTAGAAAAGTTAACCTGCTCCCCCCATGCTAAGTGTGAGCTAGTGTAGTGTAGTGTGTAACAGATATAAATAGTTTAAAATCAGAAAAAATGAATTAAACGATGGGACTTTGGATTCCAACCAGAGTGACCGACATCGCTAACCATCTCAACTGGTAGGAAGATTGATCGATTGTAAAAGCTTTAGGATCGACTATCGGCATATCGGAGTGTGAAGTTTGTTATTTAAGGCCATATGCAAATTTTTAGTCTATATTGAAAGTTTCAGAGACTTGATTGTTCAATCTCTAGTTCGGCAGTGAATATGCACGTTTTATTGTTCATCATCATCAAATGTCCCAGCTCGTTGAGGTAAATTAATGGTGATTGTTCAAACAAGTTAGGTTGAATTAGTTTACAAGTTCAAAAAGCCAATCCTTTACTTTATGCCAATCACAATGTTACGTCGATCCATGTCCCAAAGCCTCAATACCGATCCCTATCCCTATACACCTTCCCCTCTCTTGCACTAAAAACTACGATCCCTTGTCATCGATAAACCAATACTGATCCCTCTCTTTAACTAAATCAAGTTGATCCCTATAGATAGGTCGATCCCTGTGGATAGGCCGATCCATTTCCAAAGACACATGACCGAACCCTCTCTTTAATCTAAGTACATCGATCCCCTCAATTTTTCCATCTACTTGTCAAGCCACAGTACAAATCCCTTACCAACAAACAAGGGATCAGTTTATGCCCAAGCTTTTAACATCGACCCTGCCTATGCTTTATCTTCTTCTTCCTCCTTCGCCATTCTACCGAGCCCAGTTCCTTTCTCACCTCGTCTCCCCCAAACAACCAATGTCCTCTATCATCCACTCCATCACAAATCAAGCTGTCATCCACGAAGTAACATTTATTGCATCACTTTGATGTCACAAGTGAGACAGAAAGCTCACCTAATTCAGTCGAAAACAAACCACAAAAGGAAAAGATTAGGCTATGATTTGGTAGGAAGGTGGAATGGTGGTTCATGATTAAGTAAGAAGATGGTTTATTTGATTGGAACGATGATCGAGTGAAAGGGAATGGTTCGGCTGTTTGGGAGAGTTCGGTTGTGAAGATGGGAGAGTTAATAGGAGAATGAATAAATGAAGGGGAGGAAGTGAAATGTTAGCTTATATATAGGGTTGAAGGGTTCGGCCCGCCTTCTTGCACTGAATGGTTAAGTCCGTATAACTAAAGAGGGATCGGGTATGATCCCCCTCTAAGAGAACCAATGCCGATCTCTATGGTAGGATAGAATTCCCATCCCTATTAAGAAATGATCATACCGACCCCTTGTGAGTACAAGGAAAGGTTTGAAGGGGTCGGTCAAGTGAGCGCCGACCCCTACTGGCATGCGAGCAGCGATCGACATAATGTATGCAGATCCCTACAAATTAAAAAAAAGAGGGAAGTTAGCAACGACCGGTGAACGTGGGAACACGTACAGGAGCCAACAACAAAAATGTCTTATGAATGTGCACATGAATGATTTGAAAGTTCAATTTTTTGAAATTGATAGAGATCGAAATCAAACCTAAAACCTATAAGTTTGGGGCCGGACTAGATAACGAAAGCTTATTAGTCTCGTAGAGCACGACTTATATATATTGACGAAGTATGGTGCTAGATTTATATTATTGGAAACTGACCAGCCGCCATAGATCAATGAAAAATTCAATATCTTAAAAAAATGATTTGACAAAGGAATAACAATCATTTAGGAAGCTAGATAGACCTCTTTTCGACAATTCAGACTTGTTTCGATTCAAAGCACATCATGTTAATCACCAGACGTACTTTGGTGGGTAAGTGTTATCCGACATTCTAGCCCGACTATATTGAACTGATTGCACGAGTCAGATCCGACTACTATCAAGGTCGATGATTCCGGAGCAATGATTGTGGGACTTGGAAGTCGAATACAAATGATTACATGAAGTCAGAACTGAATGGATTTGATGGATAAACAGTGTAAGATGCTTAAAATATGGAATATAACTCAGTGAATGGAAGGGATTGGTATGGATATGCTCAAATTAGAGGGCTTGGCATAGTTGATTGATATGGATCGACATACTTCAGCTCATAAAGAAGGGCTCGACATAGTTGAGTGAGATGGGTCGGCATATTTTATGGAAGAGGATGGATCGACATACTTCGGCCCAAAAGAGGGATCGACATGCTTTATTGGAAGGTATGGATCGGCATGCTTTATTGGAAAGTATGGTTCGACATGCTTTATTGGAAGGTATGGTTCGGAATGCTTTATTGGAAGGTATTGTTCGGCATACTTCATTGAATAGGGATCGACATAGGTCAAAGTCCAAATACATTCTTGCATTTAATGATCAATATCTTGAGATCTACAAGTCCAAAGCATATGAAATTCGGAGAGCAAGGTACATGGACTCTAGGAAACCTACCCTAGGGATCGCACATCAAATAGGCAAAGCTAGAGGGATCAGCATACAACCCTTTAGAGGGTTCGGCAGAAAGAAGTTTATAAGTATAATTAAATCAAAGATCAATCAATAACTCGAGCTCTGTTGATCCAAATGAAATGAGAATCGAAGGGCCAGCATGTTTAAGCATGTAGAAGCCACCATAGGGATCTCTGACCAAAAATCAACCAATCAAGGGATCGGTATCAATCCCTCCTCATTGGGAAATGGGCCCATCGACTCCTTTGGTGGGCCCATATGGATTAGAAGGTCCTTTAGCTGAAGTTTCGGAGAGATTAGCAGTCATCTTCACCTATAAATACTAGCCTAATGGATCATACTGAGGATCCTTACTCTGCTTGTTACTTTACTCTTTATTGTAATCAAGTGTTATCTATTCCCAACTGCTGTAATCAGATTTATAACTAACCAATAAAGATAATCTTCAAAGTGGACGTAGGCATACAACGCTGAACCACTAGAAATCTCTGTGTTTCTAGTTATTGCTTTTTATTTGTTTTTAGCTTCGTCTTTTTCTCTGTTTAATTTTATTTTCTTCACTTACTTCTCTACAAAAATCTATTCTTGGATGTTTGTGACCAATTTGGTTGCAAACAGTATATAAATATTTTAAGATAAATGAGTGTTTGTTATGGAAAATATTTTGTCTTATATATACACACACACGTTGAAATGGAAATATTATAATAAAGTATTTAATTTGATTAAGTATGGTATAACTATAAGTTAATAATTATTTTATTAAGGAAACACCACAAAAGGTTTATGTAAATAATGTTATAGGAATTTTTTTGAAATGAATTGTGTTAATCTATCTATTTAGTGCTTTAAGAATTCTGGTCGATGCGCCTGGCTAACATTATTGATAGGGATTCATAAACACTGTAACGAGACATTTGAACATAATATTTTGAGAAGACATAAATATTTTGAGTAAATTAAAGTATTTTAGAAAGGTTGAATATTTTAAGTAACACTATAAGTAAAGTAATTTTGATAAAGTGATTTTTGAAATCAATATTTGGAAGGTTTTGGAAAATGAGAATATATGAGAATATATATTTATTATTTTAGAAAAAAATGTGAATTATAAGTTGAATATGTATATTTTAGTGATGTGTGCAGCCACTGGATATTAGTGGATTGTTATGATTACTAGCGAAGCAGTATTGATTATGCAGTCAATATTGTAGCTAACTGATATTGGTAAATCACTAAAATATATGGCGAGAAAACATCATTATATTTTATAATGTTTATGGTTTTGAAATATGATATGTGCCTATATGAATTATATGAAGTTTTTGAGAAATTATAAGCGAATTGAATTTGATTTTTATGGACATTAAGTCATGATTGTAATAATGTATAAAGAAATTTATTTATGAATTTAAAGTTATAATTGAATAGTTTATAATTTATTAATATTTGAAATTAATTTTTAGGATTTTGGGATATTATAATTTATATGACTATAAATTATTTAATATGATTGGATATTTTTATTTAAGTAAATAAGGAATGTTTTAGAAAAGTATAATTATTTAAAAATTTAAAATTTGAATTTTGGAGAGTTTTATGAAATAAATATGTATTTGTATTGTATTGTATTGACTTTGATAATCCAGTATTATATTTAAATATTATAAACTAAGTGAGTTTATAAAGTTAATATGGAAATAATTGTTGGAAATGTAGATAAGTATGTATAAATCAATGAATAATGCATAGTATATTTTGACCGTAAAGGAACCTTTTTGCGTATTTATTATTAATCATTGGATAAAAATCAAGTTTATGAAATATTTTTTTCAAAATGAAAACTTAATTTGGAAAATATTTGTTTTATAAAGTCGTGTGAAGTATTTATATAGTTAGTGTTAATCAAAGAGAAGTATTTTATACAAGACAAAGTGTTTTTAAATTAATATTTTGAAATTTAGTTTGAAGTGAAGTTATTTTGATGGAAAATATTTTGTGATTGAAGTTTAAGTAAAGATAGAGTATTATGAAATTTGTTATAATAATTATTTGATTTGCATTTAAATATAATCAATGATGGAGTTATTAGCCTTGTTATAGATTCCTCTTAAGAAATTACGAGGATCCAATTTTGTTAAGGGGGAGTCTGTAACAACTCGGCTTTTAGCGGTAATTAATAATGAATATTTAATTAATTAAAAATAAATTTTTGGAATATAAAAATAAACAATTTGAATTTATTTTAGAACATCGGAATTTTATAATGAGATAACTAGTGATGGAATTAAATAGTTTTAAGAATAAATATTTGTTTTAAGAATTGTGAAATAAATTAATTTTAAAAGTATTTAAAATCAAGCTTGAAGTGAGAATATTGAATATTTAAATTTAAATAAGTTAAAATATGGGAAAATGAATTGTAGAAATTTTATAGTGATGAGTAAATAATCGAGTGTTGTAAATATGAATTTTGTTTGGAATTTTGTAGTAGTTTGTTTTAAATAGAAAATTGTTTATAAAAAGAATGAAATAATAAAATAAATATATTTTAGCCTAACCCTAATACCTTGTAGCCCAAGCCTAAGTGTTCATGACCCAAATTCATTTTCCAAAAATCTCTATTTCGAGACTTATCTTTTTTTAGCAAAAACATTTTACGTACACTTCATGATCTCATTTTCATCTTCCTCAAGAAAATAACTAAGCCTCTTCCTTATAAAAAATAAAATTCAAATCAAATAAATTGTTTTAAATTCTCAAATTTGAATATATGCATCTCGATGCTTATATGTACTCGCGCAAGGAAGGAATTTGGATGCTTTGAGTTCAAACAGAGATGACGATGGAGGAGTACGCATATAGGTGAGTGTTTTCACTCACATAATCTATGTCTAAGCCTATAATCCTACATACATATAAACGAATTGGAATGATATTTGGGTGTAAATGTCGCGTGCATTGAATAGTAGGTGACAAAGGGGACTAGAATCAATTGAATAACACATGGCCTGGAGTGTAGTTGCACCAGGCATGGCCAATCGGTGGACCGGTTGCCGATGACCGGTGCACCGGTGGAGTCATGTTTGTTTACAGTAGTGTGCATGTGTGTGCGCGCACGCGCAATCTTGTGTGTGTGCGCGCCCACGCAATTTTGTGTATATGTTTATGTGCAATCGTATGTGTGTGTGCAAGCTTTAGTAATTTATAATTGATATATATATATATATATCTACGTTTAAAATAAACAAAAATTAATATACTTAATTTCTTATATATATTTTTAGATATTATATATGAATGTAATATAATTTAAAGTTTTTAAATAAATAAAGTGAATTTAATAGTATTATCTAAATGGAAAAAATATGAAATGATTCTTAATTGATATATTATAGTTTTCAAAGTATATTTTTATATAAATATCAGTATATAATTCAAGTTTGAAAAGGCAATTAATTAATTATGATGATTTGTAATTATTTTGAAAAAATAGTATTTGGTTATAGAAAATTATGAAATAATTCTTCTGCATAATATTTAGTTTTACAAAGTATTTTTGGTTATCAAAAGAAATAAAGGAATTTTCTAATGTTATTAGTGTGTATTAAATTAATATTTAAATTTATATAAGTCGAGGGATTAGTAATTAATGAAAGAAAGTTTATATTTGTTTATTCAAATTAATTTTAGAATATATTTATAACCCATTTCTAAAGTTCAGAATTTTGTTATATCAAAGTTATATTTTGCGATCAATTTATTATCGCTTATTGATTTGTTTGCTCTTTATATATGTGTGTATTATTGATTAATCTATTTTACCATACTTTTGTGGTTTCTACTTCCTTTTCTATTGAATTGGATTATATGAATGATTCATCGTTGATATGTATTTGATTTGTGATTTGATATGATACGGTGATGACATCCTTCTATGTGATTTTGTGTTGATTCCAATTCCGTGTAACGACGAATCTGAATAAACGGAGTTATGATACCATTTGGTATGATACTTTCGGTAATATTTCTTCGGTTATTCTTTGGACTCCTTATATAGAATATTGTGAAGATTGAGTGTAGTTTATAAGTAGCGAACAAACATTTGAGTAACACGTTGTGGTATGAGATGCTGCTGTGATATTTATTCTGTTATTTATTGTGAGTAGATGACACTCATGTGATGAGGATTGTGGAGACTCACTGCGATGAGTCACTTGTATTTCCATGTGTCGGCAACACTATTAAGTTGTGTGGTAGCAATATATAAAGCCATGTGTTGGCAATAGTATCAAGCTGTTGGCGGCAATACATAGATCCGCGTGTCAGCATTCATATAGAGCTATGTATTGGCTATCGAGTGTAGATATTATATGTCAATCCATCTTGTCCAGCTTACTTTATATTTCGAGAGCGAACCAGATTGGCCAATATCCACCCCGGTGGCCTAATCGTTGTGGGCATGCCCCGGATCCATGACACCTTATTAATGTGTGCCTTTGTTGTGTGCATTTGCCCCTATGTCACATATGCCAGCTATCAGTTACCTATAAGGGCAATGTGTCGGGTCGTGATTAATGCATAGCATAGTCTTGCAGCGTGTTTATGACATGCAGTGGATATTATCACGATCCTGAGCGTGAGCTAACCGATGACTGTAGGAGCGGATTCAGACGGACACATGTGAGGCTCCTGGAGCATGTTGACGTATTGTCAATCTCCCGTCTGATTTTGTTGTGTATGGAAGATATACATATATTATTTATATTCTACCCGAGACTATGTCTTTGGTATAGTAAATCCCCATATCTTATCTTTATGTGATTGATGGGCATATGGCCTATCCATTCTAGGCAGATAGTCTATTCTTTTTAGGCAGACGTCCTACTCATTATTAATTTTACCTGGGCATTACCATGTGCTAGCATAAACCATTTGTTAATTTCTGGGTTATGATGATTATTTTTGGAAATGGATGATTCGCCCATTTGTTATTGCTTCTACGATTTCCAATTTAGTGCGTTATTTATTTGAGTGATGACATTTTTATGCATGGTTTTAGGATATTTGACATTATGTGATACTCTGTAGATTGTTCATGATTTTATAATATTACACCTTGCTTACATTGATATTTATAAACTAATACCATGGATGTTTGTCTTGTGTTATTCCGAAGATTTTATATATTAGTATAGTTTCCATATATTGAGTTACATATGTATATTAACTTTTGATTTAGACATTGTCTGACCCGTGCGTTGTTTACGTAATACTCGGGTCAGTCCGAGACATTTCAGGTACATGGATGATTAGACTAGCTTGTGTTATCTGGGCATGGAGGAGACTTGTAACGACCCAGAATTTTGAACAAATTAAATTGAAAATATTTAATTAATTTTAAATATTTGAACGGTAATTTAATTTGAATTCCCAATATAACTTTAAAATTTGGCGATTAAATTATAAAATTTAATATATTGTAAGTTGAATCTTAATTTGAATCTTCAATTTTAAGCTGAAGAAAAATATTTCGAAAGCTTTTAAAATTCGTATTGATAATACTGAAGATAATTGAAACTTCAGAATCGAATTTGAAGATGATTTGTTTAATTTAAAATTTTATTGTTTGAATCAATATTTAAAAATAGCCGTCCGAGGCGCAGTCTCGGAATTCGACGAAACCAGTTCCATTGGGTCCGTAATATTTAATTATTGTCGGATTTCAAATTTCGTATTTATCGGAGCTGTTATGTGAACGTACAACACATAAACGCGTTGAAATTAAATCAGATTCAAATTTAAATTTAAAATTTAAATTTTTAATCAACACCAGCCACCCTAGTCTCTGATTTGCGTCGACCTACTCTCTGCTTCACGTTCTCTTGTCTCCTTCGTACCATTCCTTTTCTTTTCCCCTGCTTCATCTTTTAACTGGTACGAGAGAGCAGATGATTTTTAAAAAAATCAAAACCCAAGGGAAAGAAAATACTCTCGTTCAAAATTTAAAACGATGGCCGAACAAAACTCTCCCCTTTTCAGTTCGAAAATAAATGCCGCATTATTCTTCAAATCAGCGAAAGGGAATTCCAAATGAAATCGATGGCCGCGTACGCGACTGAGATAGGGGGGGCTCGCGTTCGATTTTGGGAAGAGTTTCGAAGTCGCGAACGAAGGTAGGTCGAGTGGGTTCTCGAATTCGAATCAAGGCGGCGGCGATGTTCGCAAGTTCGATTTAGGGCTGCAGTCGGTGGCGAAGCTCGCGTGAGGCTGCTTTGGGCGGCGCGTTCGTTTGTTGGTGGCTCTGTGATTTTGGTGATGACTTCGATTGTGTGTACGTTGGGATGGAGGCGACTGCGAAGTCAGGTGGAGGTCGGGTTTTGGGTTCGAGATGATCTCGAGTCGTGGAGGACTTCGCGATAGCGAGGTGGTGGGTAGCTCGCGAGGATCAACTTGAGCTCGGCAGTGGCTCGAAGCAATGGAGGCGACGACACTGTCAGGTTGGAGTCGCGAGGCAATCGAACAGCTAGGGCTTGGGATAGTGGCGCGCGAGGCAGACGTGCAATGGCGACGATGTCGAGATGTGGGCTTTGGAATTGCGTTCGAACCTGGGTTGCGAGTACAGTAAGGTATACATATTTGTATACGATTTTTCTTCAATTAAAGAAAATTTCTTCCTGTATGTTTTGTATATATAAAAGTTTAAAAATAGGATTTTTAACAGTCAAAGAAATTATGCAGATTTTTATATAGGCAGAGGAAGTTTTATTAAACTGTTTTAAAATTTTTAAGTTAACAGAAAGATAAAACAGTTAAGTATATGTGAAGTTTTGAGAAGATAAAAATATACATAAGCAGTTTTCAAATTTTATATATATGTGATTTTGAAAATATTGATTTCGGTGGGCTATTTGTTTTATTAACCTATCTAATTTTTGTTACCACCGAAAGAAAATTTATTAAAGAAATTCTAGTTCAAGATTTAATTCTTCTGTTAAATAAATTATTTAAAAGTAATTTGTTTAAAAATAAATTATTGGTTAAACCCAAAATTTTAGTTTAAAATAAATTCGGTAGTTGACTAAAATTATAAATGGATAATGGAATTGTTGATTTATTCAAATATTAATAGATTGTATAAATTATTTATACAAGGTTAAAGTCGAGAAAACGAAAGAAGAATTGGATTGAATTGCAAAATTAAAAGCTAAGGTGAGATTTTTCTCACTCAAAATTGAATGTGGAATTTTTGCAGTTATTGATTGCTATTGGATGTGATATTAGATATAGTAGGATATATCTATATATATATATATATAGCAATATATACATATTGGCATATGTATATATTGGATTGATTGATTTCCCGCCTCGTATAGCGGATGAGACCCTATTGCGCCGTTAGTAAGCGGATATTTTTATAAAACCCATATACCGCGATATTCCACCTCGAAGTGGAATTGGTATTGTGCTAACGTCTGTGGATGCAGGGAAACAGGTTGGAGGGATCCAACTGGATTCCTCACCAGTATTTATTTATTTACAGATATTGTGATGTATTCTGTTATCATATATTGATATATGATGTTTGTTGTTGTGATTGACTAGTTGGTGCTGTTGCATCATCAGATTCAGTTTTGAAGTTTAAAAATAACGACTTTTACTTTAAAAGGATTTTAAAGTGATTTTTGGAAGTAGACGTTTTATTTAATTTTTGAATTAATAAATAAACGTTCAAACTTTAAAGTTATAAAAGTTAAGATTTGTGAATTATAACCAAAAGGTAATTTCTTTTGAAATAAATAGTTAAGAAATTTATAAAATGGTTTTAATTGGAATTTTTGAATTATTAAAACGATGTATGTAAAAGATGTACAAGATTGATATTTATAACTTTAAAATGTTGGTATTATAAAACGAGTTTTTATAAGCGTTAAAATGAATTTTTAAGAATTCATAAGTAAATGAAATTTATAAATTGTGAACTTATAAATGGAAATGATTTTGTAAAATAAAGGAATTATAAGTATTTAACTTATAATATGGATTGTTGGTATAAGATTTGAGTTATGAATCGAATTGTTAATAAAGGGGATTTATTAAATTGAAGTTGTTACAAAATAGAAATAGAATTTATAAACGTTGTTTTATAAATTCGAAAATCAATCAAATTTGATGAATTGAATATAGAAGGTTATTAAGGGAATTTTATCCACGATTTTGGACAGTGGATAAATTCTTGAAATAAATGTGTAGAAAAGATTGAAATGTGGATAGTGAAGTATATTCACGATTTTGGACAGTGAATATATTTTTAAGTAAAATGGATATGGTTTTGGGAAAGTGATATTTGAAATAAAGTTAATTGTTTTAAAGATGTTTTCAAATATATTGAATATCGAAATCATAGATTTCAACATTCATTGTTGAAATAGATGTTTTCGAGGAATAAGGAAATGATGGACTATAACACTATTGTTATAGTAAATGATCTCCGAAAGGAAATGTTTTTATATAGTATTGGGATTTACATATCTATCTTAAAAATTCGAATCCCTATACTAGTGATTTTGAGTCGTCGTAACGATGTTTTACGTAACATTCGTTTTGACTCAAATAAATATTGTTATAGTAAGTGATTTCCTTAAAGAATGAAATTATACTTAATTTTGATTTAAGTATATCGAGTATTTTCAAACGTTGAAAATAAATAGATTTGTGAAATACTTATTATTAAGTATGGAAATGATTTCCAAAATGAAATGAACGTTTTGAGAATTTATCTTCTTAAAGATAAATTGAAATTGAATATTTGAAATCGATTTGAAAATCGTATATCAGTAGATATTTTGAAATATAAATTCACTATGGAATTTATAAAGGAAAGGGAAACTGTTTAGAAAAATAAACGTTGATTTATTTTTGAAATGTGGAAATTTTATATCTTTAAAGATATTTTTGGGAAATAAATAATTTGGAAAATTATTTGGAATCTGATGATGTTGCGCATCTTTATTGATAGTTAAATAACCGACTATCAATAATTACCTTGAATGGTATTTGTTGTGAATTGGATGAATTTGAATGCCACACTTATTTTTGAATAAGCGCTCACTATTCGGGTTAGCCGGGAATGGACCATGGGGTCGTATAACCCATTCCGAATATGTGATACGTCGTTATGAATTGCATTTGAAGACCGGTGTTGAAGACCGGATATTTTTGAAAACGGAAGGATTACCGTCGAGTTGCTCTACATCGGCTGATCTCCGGTTTAGAGGTTTTATCACCCTTAGTGACGGGAAGTCCGGACGTGATTAGAAAATTATCCGGATATGCAAGGGCTTCGTGAGAAGTGCCTTCGGTTCTGTTCGATCCCGGAACAGACTTGTATGGATTGTGTGTCTGACGTTACAATTTGAGATATAAAGCTGATTTCTTTCAAATACATATCTGTTGGTGGCGGAGAATTTATTCTCTTAGCTTAACACCCTTCTCTGAGACGTACGAGCTCAGAGGTTATGTAGTTGAAATTTATTAGCAATATACTCCCAATTTAGTAACGTGGCATACTGAGTGTTGCTGTGAAATGATCAGTGTTTGATCATTTACGATATGATCATTTGTTTGATCTTATATCTTTGTGATCATAGGTTGATCATTTGTTTGACCCGAAGCATGGCTTTGTAGAAAGCGTAGCTTTGTGGACGAGACTTCGTCGAGCCTCACACCCCGGAAATGGTCGAAACAGGAAGGATGCAGCAAGGTTCTAGGGAGTAGCGCCCCTTAGTGTATGTCATTCCTTCTGGATAGAGGTGGTATCATGGTATGGAGCCCAGATACTTAACCTATGTTGATACTGCTTATTATGTGGTTTGTTGCGAATCGGGGATCCTCGGGAAGATCGGTTACGATCGGAGGATGGCATACGCGTGTCAGTAGTTACCTATTTTTGCAGAGGTAACCCGGCCTTGTGTTGGCAGAGATCTAACCGTAATGTTAGGTTATTTCTCGGGTCGTCTATTCCAGGGACGTACCCATCGTGGCATAGGTAGTTCCTTAGCCTGACCATTTGTTGGAAATCCAAAGAAACAATACGCGACTTGTACGGTTTTAGTTGTATTACCTGCTATGGAATGTGGCGGTAACCTGCTATTGAACATAGTAGCTATAGTAGGCATAAGTGCGGAATGCCTATGCTGGCTAAGATTTATATTATACTTTCGAAATGTTTTCTACACTATGCACTAATAATAATATCAAATGATTTGATTTTGCGTAGTAAGCATCTTTGACTATCATAAGAAGAAATCTCCTCCAATTCTGCGTTTGCATTGTGTGTGTGGCGGGAGGTCTTATGGTAGTTTCATTTTCCAAAAGCATTGCGAATTTGTTTTATTTTCTTTATGAAAAATAACTGTTTTACGATCTCACACCAGTCACCATGACTGACTCGGAGTTTATTGTTCCCTTCTAAACTCTGGGTGCCCACAAATTTTCCACACAGGCAGCCTAGAGTTATGTTATCAGGATATTCTGGATATTCTGGAGCTTTGGAGATAAGCTGGATGACGAGACGTAGTATTTGTATCTGATAGTATTTATTCCGCTGTGTATTCTGTATGAGGACAAGTTTATATAACTGTCCATTGTTATAGATTGATTCTGATTGATGTATGTATAAAAACTGATATAGTTCTTTGTTTTAAAAGACTAGTAATTATCTATTGTATATTGTTCCGCTGCGATATGTGAGATTCTGATATTGCTTCTGTTTCTGATCGTGTTATCTGTTGTTTCTTCTTCCTCTTTTCTTCTTTCTCTTCTTTTTCTTTTCCTTCTATTTTCTTCTTCTTCTACTTTTTCTTTTTCTTAAAACCCTCACTATTGGAGTTTCCGGCACTCGATTGCTCGACAGTCGATAAAGTGAGTATCGATGTCGAATTTTCGAAAGTCGAAAAAATTCGGTATGTGACAACGTGGTATCAGAGCATATGGTTAAGCGACAACCCTGCTCTGTTGGGTGTTACTCATTAGAGATAGAGTCAGCAGTACTCTAGAATGAGTTGAGTGTAATAATAGATATGAGCGCGTATTTGTTATTGAATATAAAATTGTTTTATATTGTGACGATTGGTTTATTGAGTGGCATATGAACCTTCGTCGGCACAGTCTGCGCAACTGGATCGAAGGGGTTTCTAAACACTTGAATAGAACAATTCGACACAGTATTGTTTTAAAATAGGGTGAATGAGATAATTTTGCCCAAAACTATTTTTGTATAGAAAAGAAATGTTTTTCTATGAAGTACTATAGTATATGGTTGCATGGATGTTAGAGGTGATAGTATTAAATTATTATCATTGTTATATAAAAAATTGGATAAGAAATTGGAATTATAAACTCCAAAGTTAAGAAATAAAATTCACATACAAATGAAATTTGGGAATATAAATTATAAATGTGAATTGTAATTTGAAACAGAATTCCAGAGAAGTTTTTGGAAATGTTTTGAAAAGAATTTGAAAATTTTGAAGATTTGGAAATTTTAAATCTTTTTGATTTGAAAATGAATTTAGAAGGTTTGAAAAGTATTTTGGAGGAATGAAAAGCTCTAAACTCTTTTCGGTCGCTGGAAAATAACTTCGATGATGACCGCGGCATCATTGGTGTTCATTTTCGGGTTTCCAAAAGAGGAATTGCTGCCAAATTGTTTTAAATGGAAGTTGTTTGAAAATTTGGGTTTGGTTTTTGAAATTCAAAGGATAATTTAAATTGTTTTCAAAAAATGATTTGTGAAATGTTAGTAAGACTCTGGAATACTATATAAGAATATTTATGGGATATTAATGAGTTGATAACCTATACAAATTGAATTTTGATAGAATAAATCTAACTTAAAAGATGGAGCTAAATAAATGTAAGTACAGGTGAATCAATTAAATGAAAAATGAAATGAGATTTGAATCAAATGGAATAAAATCCAAACCTGAGAAAAATAAAATGGATTGAATCCGAATAAACTACTTTGATAATTAATTCATGAAATAGAAGTTGAATTAGTGAATTTAAAACTTGAATTGTGAACTAAATAAAAAAATGGTTCGAATTTGCAAACATATTCAAGTAAGTAGAAATAAATTTCTGAATGAATGGAATTTACAGTTGCTAGTAAATGAAATTAAAGCTGAATGTTAAGACTTCATTTTGAATTTGTTAGTAAATGTAATTCAAGCTGAATATTGGAAATTGAACTTTAAAATGAATTAGTAAATGAAAGATAATCGATAAAAATTCAATATTCAGAATAGAAGATAGAATTGAAATTGTGAATTGAATTCAAATGAAATTTGAAATGTAAAATTGAATCATAATGGATATATAACTTCAATAACGAACTTAAAGATGATATAAGCAGTTATATTGAAAATTTTGTAATTGATTGTACAAAATGGTTTGAATATATGTAACTAGATATTATGGCTAGTAGGATATACAGGTGTTATAAAGGAATTGGGATTTTACTTTCAAAGAGAATTTGAATTGCTCGACAAAAGGTAAGTATTTGAATTTCAATATGAGATTTGATGATTTTCTTGTCTAGCCGCTTGGCTTTTTCTTTTCTTTTTGAAATCTGAGAGTCCGTAGGGACGTTTTGTAGTCGTGCCGTGTTAGCCGCGTAAAGGAGACGCTGGCGAATTTTTTTGGAAATTTCGGGTGTTAGAAAATTTTTGAGAAAATTTTGCAAAGTTTAAATTTGAATTTGAATTTAAAATTTGAATTGTTAAGGTAAACAATGTTGTCTGGAACTTATAATTTGAGTTGGAAAATTTAGTTGAATTGATAATGAATCTTTAATAGAAAGATTTGTTTTGACAAATTGATAAAACTATTTAAATTGTGAAAAAAATAGTAGACGAGTTAAGGACCTTTTTCCTAACTTGTAATTTCGGGATGAAATTCTTTTAAGGAGGGAAGTTTATAACGACCCAGAATTTTGAACAAATTAAATTGAAAATATTTAATTAATTTTAAATATTTGAACGGTAATTTAATTTGAATTCCCAATATAACTTTAAAATTTGGCGATTAAATTATAAAATTTAATCTATTGTAAGTTGAATCTTAATTTGAATCTTCAATTTTAAGCTGAAGAAAAATATTTCGAAAACTTTTAAAATTCGTATTGATAATACTGAAGATAATTGAAACTTCAGAATCGAATTTGAAGATGATTTGTTTAGTTTAAAATTTTATTGTTTGAATCAATATTTAAAAATAGCCGTCCGAGGCGCAGTCTTGGAATTCGATGAAACCAGTTCCATTGGGTCCGTAATATTTAATTATTGTCGGATTTCAAATTTCGTATTTATCGGAGCTGTTATGTGAACGTACCACACATAAACGCGTTGAAATTAAATCAGATTCAAATTTAAATTTAAAATTTAAATTTTTAATCAACACCAGCCACCCTAGTCTCTGATTTGCATCGACCTACTCTCTGCTTCACGTTCTCTTGTCTCCTTCGTACCATTCCTTTTCTTTTCCCCTGCTTCATCTTTTAACTGGTACGAGAGAGCAGATGATTTTTAAAAAAATCAAAACCCAAGGGAAAGAAAATACTCTCGTTCAAAATTTAAAACGATGGCCGAACAAAACTCTCCCCTTTTCAGTTCGAAAATAAATGCCGCATTATTCTTCAAAACAGCGAAAGGGAATTCCAAATGAAATCGATGGCCGCGTACGCGACTGAGATAGGGGGGGCTCGCGTTCGATTTTGGGAAGAGTTTCGAAGTCGCGAACGAAGGTAGGTCGAGTGGGTTCTCGAATTCGAATCAAGGCAGCAGCGGTGTTCGCAAGTTCGATTTAGGGCTGCAGTCGGTGGCGAAGCTCGTGTGAGGCTGCTTTGGGCGGCGCGTTCGTTTGTTGGTGGCTCTGTGATTTTGGTGATGACTTCGATTGTGTGTACGTTGGGATGGAGGCGACTGCGAAGTCAGGTGGAGGTCGGGTTTTGGGTTCGAGATGATCTCGAGTCGTGGAGGACTTCGCGATAGCGAGGTGGTGGGTAGCTCGCGAGGATCAACTTGAGCTCGGCAGTGGCTCGAAGCAATGGAGGCGACGACACTGTCAGGTTGGAGTCGCGAGGCAATCGAACAGCTAGGGCTTGGGATAGTGGCGCGCGAGGCAGACGTGCAATGGCGACGATGTCGAGATGTGGACTTTGGAATTGCGTTCGAACCTGGGTTGCGAGTACAGTAAGGTATACATATTTGTATACGATTTTTCTTCAATTAAAGAAAATTTCTTCCTGTATGTTTTGTATATATAAAAGTTTAAAAATAGGATTTTTAACAATCAAAGAAATTATGCAGATTTTTATATAGGCAGAGGAAGTTTTATTAAACTGTTTTAAAATTTTTAAGTTAACAGAAAGATAAAACAGTTAAGTATATGTGAAGTTTTGAGAAGATAAAAATATACATAAGCAGTTTTCAAATTTTATATATATGTGATTTTGAAAATATTGATTTCGGTGGGCTATTTGTTTTATTAACCTATCTAATTTTTGTTACCACCGAAAGAAAATTTATTAAAGAAATTCTAGTTCAAGATTTAATTCTTCTGTTAAATAAATTATTTAAAAGTAATTTGTTTAAAAATAAATTATTGGTTAAACCCAAAATTTTAGTTTAAAATAAATTCGGTAGTTGACTAAAATTATAAATGGATAATGGAATTGTTGATTTATTCAAATATTAATAGATTGTATAAATTATTTATACAAGGTTAAAGTCGAGAAAACGAAAGAAGAATTGGATTGGATTGCAAAATTAAAAGCTAAGGTGAGATTTTTCTCACTCAAAATTGAATGTGGAATTTTTGCAGTTATTGATTGCTATTGGATGTGATATTAGATATAGTAGGATATATCTATATATATATATAGCAATATATACATATTGGCATATGTATATATTGGATTGATTGATTTCCCGCCTCGTATAGCGGATGAGACCCTATTGCGCCGTTAGTAAGCGGATATTTTTATAAAACCCATATACCGCGATATTCCACCTCGAAGTGGAATTGGTATTGTGCTAACGTCTGTGGATGCAGGGAAACAGGTTGGAGGGATCCAACTGGATTCCTCACCAGTATTTATTTATTTACAGATATTGTGATGTATTCTGTTATCATATATTGATATATGATGTTTGTTGTTGTGATTGACTAGTTGGTGCTGTTGCATCATCAGATTCAGTTTTGAAGTTTAAAAATAACGACTTTTACTTTAAAAGGATTTTAAAGTGATTTTTGGAAGTAGACGTTTTATTTAATTTTTGAATTAATAAATAAACGTTCAAACTTTAAAGTTATAAAAGTTAAGATTTGTGAATTATAACCAAAAGGTAATTTCTTTTGAAATAAATAGTTAAGAAATTTATAAAATGGTTTTAATTGGAATTTTTGAATTATTAAAACGATGTATGTAAAAGATGTACAAGATTGATATTTATAACTTTAAAATGTTGGTATTATAAAATGAGTTTTTATGAGCGTTAAAATGAATTTTTAAGAATTCATAAGTAAATGAAATTTATAAATTGTGAACTTATAAATGGAAATGATTTTGTAAAATAAAGGAATTATAAGTATTTAACTTATAATATGGATTGTTGGTATAAGATTTGAGTTATGAATCGAATTGTTAATAAAGGGGATTTATTAAATTGAAGTTGTTACAAAATAGAAATAGAATTTATAAACGTTGTTTTATAAATTCGAAAATCAATCAAATTTGATGAATTGAATATAGAAGGTTATTAAGGGAATTTTATCCACGATTTTGGACAGTGGATAAATTCTTGAAATAAATGTGTAGAAAAGATTGAAATGTGGATAGTGAAGTATATTCACGATTTTGGACAATGAATATATTTTTAAGTAAAATGGATATGGTTTTGGGAAAGTGATATTTGAAATAAAGTTAATTGTTTTAAAGATATTTTCAAATATATTGAATATCGAAATCATAGATTTCAACATTCATTGTTGAAATAGACGTTTTCGAGGAATAAGGAAATGATAGACTATAACACTATTGTTATAGTAAATGATTTCCGAAAGGAAATGTTTTTATATAGTATTGGGATTTACATATCTATCTTAAAAATTCGAATCCCTATACTAGTGATTTTGAGTCGTCGTAACGATGTTTTACGTAACATTCGTTTTGACTCAAATAAATATTGTTATAGTAAGTGATTTCCTTAAAGAATGAAATTATACTTAATTTTGATTTAAGTATATCGAGTATTTTCAAACGTTGAAAATAAATAGATTTGTGAAATACTTATTATTAAGTATGGAAATGATTTCCAAAATGAAATGAACGTTTTGAGAATTTATCTTCTTAAAGATAAATTGAAATTGAATATTTGAAATCGATTTGAAAATCGTATATCAGTAGATATTTTGAAATATAAATTCACTATGGAATTTATAAAGGAAAGGGAAACTGTTTAGAAAAATAAACGTTGATTTATTTTTGAAATGTGGAAATTTTATATCTTGTAAAGATATTTTTGGGAAATAAATAATTTGGAAAATTATTTGGAATCTGATGATGTTGCGCATCTTTATTGATAGTTAAATAACCGACTATCAATAATTACCTTGAATGGTATTTGTTGTGAATTGGATGAATTTGAATGCCACACTTATTTTTGAATAAGCGCTCACTATTCGGGTTAGCCGGGAAAGGACCATGGGGTCGTATAACCCATTCCGAATATGTGATACGTCGTTATGAATTGCATTTGAAGACCGGTGTTGAAGACCGGATATTTTTGAAAACGGAAGGATTACCGTCGAGTTACTCTACATCGGCTGATCTCCGGTTTAGAGGTTTTATCACCCTTAGTGACGGGAAGTCCGGACGTGATTAGAAAATTATCCGGATATGCAAGGGCTTCGTGAGAAGTGCCTTCGGTTCTGTTCGATCCCAGAACAGACTTGTATGGATTGTGTGTCTGACGTTACAATTTGAGATATAAAGCTGATTTCTTTCAAATACATATCTGTTAGTGGCGGAGAATTTATTCTCTTAGCTTAACACCCTTCTCTGAGACGTACGAGCTCAGAGGTTATGTAGTTGAAATTTATCAGCAATATACTCCCAATTTGGTAACGTGGCATACTGAGTGTTGCTGTGAAATGATCAGTGTTTGATCATTTACGATATGATCATTTGTTTGATCTTATATCTTTGTGATCATAGGTTGATCATTTGTTTGACCCGAAGCATGCCTTTGTAGAAAGCATAGCTTTGTGGACGAGACTTCGTCGAGCCTCACACCCCGGAAATGGTCGAAACAGGAAGGATGCAGCAAGGTTCTAGGGAGTAGCGCCCCTTAGTGTATGTCATTCCTTCTGGATAGAGGTGGTATCATGGTATGGAGCCCAGATACTTAACCTATGTTGATACTGCTTATTATGTGGTTTGTTGCGAATCGGGGATCCTCGGGAAGATCGGTTACGATCGGGGGATGGCATACGCGTGTCAGTAGTTACCTATTTTTGCAGAGGTAACCCGGCCTTGTGTTGGCAGAGATCTAACCGTAATGTTAGGTTATTTCTCGGGTCGTCTATTCCAGGGACATACCCATCGTGGCATAGGAAGTTCCTTAGCCTGACCATTTGTTGGAAATCCAAAGAAACAATACGCGACTTGTACGGTTTTAGTTGTATTACCTGCTATGGAATGTGGCGGTAACCTGCTATTGAACATAGTAGCTATAGTAGGCATAAGTGCGGAATGCCTATGCTGGCTAAGATTTATATTATACTTTCGAAATGTTTTCTACACTATGCACTAATAATAATATCAAATGATTTGATTTTGCGTAGTAAGCATCTTTGACTATCATAAGAAGAAATCTCCTCCAATTCTGCGTTTGCATTGTGTGTGTGGCGGGAGGTCTTATGGTAGTTTCATTTTCCAAAAGCATTGCGAATTTGTTTTATTTTCTTTGTGAAAAATAACTGTTTTACGATCTCACACCAGTCACCATGACTGACTCGGAGTTTATTGTTCCCTTCTAAACTCTGGGTGCCCACAAATTTTCCACACGGGCAGCCTAGAGTTATGTTATCAGGATATTCTGGATATTCTGGAGCTTTGGAGATAAGTTGGATGACGAGACGTAGTATTTGTATCTGATAGTATTTATTCCCCTGTGTATTCTGTATGAGGACAAGTTTATATAACTGTCCATTGTTGTAGATTGATACTGATTGATGTATGTATAAAAACTGATATAGTTCTTTGTTTTAAAAGACTAGTAATTATCTATTGTATATTGTTCCGCTGCGATATGTGAGATTCTGATATTGCTTCTGTTTCTGATCGTGTTATCTGTTGTTTCTTCTTCCTCTTTTCTTCTTTCTCTTCTTTTTCTTTTCCTTCTATTTTCTTCTTCTTCTACTTTTTCTTTTTCTTAAAACCCTCACTATTGGAGTTTTCGGCACTCGATTGCTCGATAGTCGATAAAGTGAGTATCGATGTCGAATTTTCGAAAGTCGAAAAAATTCGGTATGTGACAAGACTAGTATATTGTATTATTGTATACTATCTGAGTATTGTATAATTTCATGTACGTATATCCTTGTATTATATATTGGACATACTTTTTCTATATTTAGTATTATATATTATTACTATGATTGACCCTGTGATCTCTGAGATTTCTGTACATTGTGTATTGTTATATGTTGGAGGCACGTGTATTTATTGCTTTGTGCTGATACTGTATACGTATAGATTAGTTATTTATTCGATATTTAAATATATACTAGTGTTAGCCCATGGGTATATTCACGTTTGTACCATATATCATCTCATTCTCCGTATTATCTAACAGTGTTACTTAATCATACTCTTGGGTAGTATGGGCATAAAGGTGGGGTGTTTCATTGACGGTTTTGTACATTGTCAGTCTTTACTTTGCATTGATGGCACATATTTATATGGAAAATACAAAGTTACATTACTTGTTGCCACCGCAGTAGATGCAAATGATCAGCTTCTCCCTTTGGCTTATGCAATTGTTCAGTTGGAATCATGCGATAGTTGGGTTGGTTTTCTGCTTATATGTGAAGGTTCATTCATAGTGTTAATGGTCGAGTATTACTTTCATTTTCGCTAGAATGAAAGTAATACCGACAGCGTTGGAAAGCAATAGGGGATTACCTCATAGCATAGATTTTATGCCAGACATTTAAAAACAAATTTTCATGCCGTAGGCTTTTAAAATAAACGATTGACGATTTATTTTTTCTTGCAGATGTGTTTTAGAGGAAGTTGAGTATATAAAAATCCGAGAGGAAATTAAAACCACCAATATTAGAGTGCACAACTGGATAGAGAGAAGTTTGGGTGGGAAAGAGGAAAACTATGCATTGTGCAAGGATGATGGCGGTCAATTTCATGTTATGACTACTAATGCATTAGAAAGTATTAACAGTATACTTAGTGGTGCATGATCGTTATCTGTTAAAGCTTTTGTTATCAATACCTTTTTTCGATCGATGGATTATTTTTATCAAAGAAGAGAGGCTGCTAATACTTCGACAACTGGTTTTGCTCCAAAATGGGAAGAAAAGATAACCGAGTGAGCAAGATGTTCAAGACTTGTCTGATTTTGTCAAGTCGAATGGTAAGTAATTCATTACTTTGATGATGAATTTATAGTAACAATTAACGGTAATACTTTCTTGCACATGCAACATTCCATTCTATAATAGTTGCATTATGCACATGTTATGGTTGTTTGTTCAATAGTTGTAAGTGGTGCGAATAGAGCTCATTATCACTTTTCATCACCTTGGTACTCAGTTCAAAACCACTTGATGGCGTGCTCACCAGAATTTCATCTCGTTCGTGATAAACGTTATTGCAGTGCACATGAAGATCGGTGGATTCTACGATCAATAGTACATAGACCACTAGGAAGGTCTAGGTCTAAAAGAATTAAAGACGCTATGGATGAGATGCAGGCTCCAAAGGGAAATGAGTGTCGTAGATGTGGAGTGCATGTCTATAAGAAGAATCGTTGTACTCCTGAAGCTTTGCGTGTATACTAGTTCTTATTGTTCGAGTTGATAGTAAATGACTTTGTTTGAGTTGGTGTTAAATGTATTTGTTTGAAAACTTGTTTTTCGATTGGTAGGTAGTGCACGTTCCAATACTTCTTGTTTTTCTAGTTTTTTTTCATTTTTCGATGGTCTATGTAAATGTATTTAGTTGTTTTGAACCTTTAGGTTTGGTTGTTCTAGGTTTCTGTTTGAAATCTATTTTTATTAGGGTGTTATTTGAAAGCTTGCCAATTTGCACTTTTTCAAATATCAGCAATTGGTGACATTTAAAATACCGCCATAGTAAAACCTAGTTTCAAACAGAAACCTAGAACAGTCAAAGCACAACCCATTTACATACCCCGACATCAACATACTACATTTTCATCGATCTAATCGGATACAACTTACCCCAAATTGCCATAATCCATCAAATTCATTAATCCACAATACTAATATTAAATTCAACATCCATTAAATTCATTGACCCATAAATACACCTTAACGATTTCATACAAACATCAACAAACTACCCTTTAATCTCTTAGGTTGCGAACTTCACACATAGTCTTTCTTTTTGGTCTCCTCCGCTGTAATGGAACATCATCTGGTGAATCCTCCTCATGGTTATCTCCTTCTTCTTCTTCCATCGCGGGCATTGTGTACGGAGGTTGTGAAGGATCAAGCCTATATTTCTCATGCGAAGGTTGCGAAGATAAACTATCTTTTCATCCCCAACATCTATGACATGTGACAATGGTAAGACTAGGCTTTTAGTCTGCTGCCAGTACTTCGATGAGCGTAGAAGAAGGTGGAACATCACGAGGGGGTAGTGCCGGTCGTGATAGCTTGTTCTTCCTCTGAATTGATTGTAAAATCTGCTTCACACTAAAGCATTTACCTTTTAATGCTCCGATACTTCTTCAAAAAGCTCGTCAATCAACTCCAGTGCATGGTAAAGGTCGTCCGCCTACAAAAAAACTAATAGACTAGTTCGTTAGCCAAGAAAGCCTCGATAGTTCCGTGTATGTATAAGCTAGAACTGCAATACCCCACAAATACTATCGGCAAACATCGAAGTCCTTAAAAAAATGAAAGCCATCCGAGTCATAAATGAGTCTTCGAATGATCGCAAACTAAACGAGAAGGAATGATATGAAAAGTACTGGCTTAAACGCCCAATTTGAATCTCGAAGGAATTTACTGGAATATCGTTAGCAAGTCGTTGCTTAAACCATGTAGTAACAATCACCTCATTACCCCACATCTGCTCATTAAGAGAAGATTGCCCTAGGAATAATGCGCACAACTCCATGTAATCTCTGGGCTTAAGGTTGGTTAACGGAGCACCATCTACTTGTAGACTGAGCAGAAGGCCACATCAGCCAACGTAATAGTCATCTCGCCAACCCGAAGGTGGAATGAAGATGTCTTTGGATTCCGTCCATCTACCAAAGCGGTGATAAGATGATGATATAATCGGATGTACCCCAACTTTATGATTTGTGGAAAGCCAGCTCGATCTATGAGCTTTAACACGGCGGGATGAGACGAAGTGACTTTCTTCAGCGACGACGAGCGATTAGTGGTCTAATCTGGGGTAGTGCGTTGTCAAAAAAAACAACAAAGTATAAGCGTTACGTATAGCAACATAGCCGTATATTTCTACTGGATAAGAAAGTGTATTTCCTTCATCCACTCGGGGTTGTTCATTTGCTGGCGTTTCTGCAAGTACAATACACTACCGTCCATTGGTTCCAGTAATATCTCAAAGTAATCTACACAAAATTCAACTATTGGCTAAACACAAAATCTAATTCAAATATAAATTAAATTGTCCAACATCTACTTAAACAAGGTAAAAATAACAATTTTGTCAACTACATTCTCATATAAATAGTTATACAAGTTCAAAACAATAAATTTATCAAATTATACAGAACCTTAAATTGCAAAAAAATGGAGGTTGAGATTAGAAATGAAACCGGTAGGAGCTTCATGTGATAACGAGCAAGTCAAGCTTCAAATTGATGAAGAAATAAACGAGGGAATGAAAATTTTGAATTTGGTAAAAATTGAGGATAAATTTTCGTTCTTTTTTATTTTGGTGAATGAGTAAAGTGAATAGAGAGGGGAGGTTGCTGTCTTGTTTTACAGCAGCAAATCGATGAGGCGCTTTTTTAAATAACAACAGTAGGCGATTTTTCAGAATGCACCAATAAGCAACTTTCGAGATAGCTTCTGTTTATTAACAGATATCGACATTCAAACCCACCACATACCATACACAATCAAAACCAAACCACAACATAAGTCATTCAAATAAATTGCAATACAATACTATACCATACACAATTAGTTTGTCATGAAACATGATACCATACCATACACATATAACATTCAAAATCAAATAGAAGGTTTCATATTCTAATAATATCGACGATTTACAAAACAAATTCAGCACTACACAAACAATAGAGTCAACAATCAACAGTTGAATACGATCCAATCTGGTTCTTACTACAATAATGAACAGAATACAAAATCATCACTATAAAAACAATAGATTTCAACGACAAAAGCAATATAATTTACTCATCCGGATATCTAGCATCATGATCAAACCGTGCTTCTTCAGGGACTTTCGACTGTAAGTAAGAATTGTCTTTCCGTAGTCGAATATTATATTTTCCAATAGAAAACTTTAGCCTGCATCTCAGGAGCATACTCAACGCTCTACGACACATTGAATGACCTAGCCATTGAAAGAAATTACAGTAGTCGTACACTTTAGGCATTGCTTTGTGCTACACATAATGTGGACATCCATGGGACCTACGACTTGCATCCTTTTGTTTATGCACACGATCACATCACACGTAACTCTGGTGGCAACATTTCAAATGGGAGTGCTCTCCAATAGTTAATTCTTTTTTACGCTTCGTCGACCTGTCGACACAAGGCTCTTATTCATTGACGTGCCCTGTTATAGTGCAACCTTATATGGCGAGTAAACGAACAACTAATTTTGAATCAACACTAACTTCTTTACCCGACTTACGCTCAATTATCTCGACATTCATTTAAGTTTCGGGTACAATACCATAATTCTGGGAATGTTGTGATAATTGAGTTTTGAACCATGACATTACAATCAAACTTCAAATTGCCACAATATTTCATCAAAGTCCCATCATCAATTTACTGATTATCCATAGCAACTACAGAAAAATAACAACTTTTAGCAACAAACAAATAACAAATGAAAATCAACTTTAATTATTGAAAACTACCTTAGATTATGAAGCAAATTTACTAAAAGCACTTAATTTAGATGAGAGGACGAATGAAATTGTGGACGAGACGAGTGGTAAGAGTTTTGGGTTTTTCTTTTGGAGTTTGATAAAGTGGAAACGAGAAGAAAGAGGAACGATGAGTGCTGTTTCGTAAAACATGCATAAAGCAGAAGATGATTTTTCAAAAACCGCCCACTGGCTCCAACTCAAACTGCGCCCATATTAAAACATAGTTGACGCATTTTTTAAAAACATTAACTATGTTTTAATTGTTAAAAAACATAGACGATATTTGAAATGACGTCTGTACACTTTTGACCAACGTGGTGTTAAACTGGTCAAAGTTTATGTATATTTGTAAATAGTTTTATAACTGACCTATTTGCGTAATAAATTTGCAAAATAGCCTCAATGCGCAAAAAAAAAAAATCTTTGTTAAACCCTAAGCTAATAATTATAATCCATTTGCACCGAGGTAACTAAAATATGCGCAGAATCAACCTTGGGATGCCTTGAAGAATCTTTTCTTCTCCTTTATTTGCCCCTTCATGCCTTTTATATTCAACTTCAGTTTACAAATATAGTGACTTTTAGTACTTTTAATCAATGTTTTTCTGCAACTTGGTCCTGTCTACGTTTTTCATTTGTTAGATGCACGTAAACCACTATAAATCTGATCATTAACTTTACATGCTTTTTCCCAGCAACCTTTTGACTACGTAAACAAATGTTCCAACATTTTTTCACATCGTAAGTAAGAAGTTAATTATTTATCTATGCGCTCAAGCTTCATATTTAGGAAAATATCGTTCTTATTTATGTAACGCTAGAAAATAAATGCAAAACTGAAGATTCCAAGGACTAGAGTTAAAAACATACCATGCTTTTCCCATTTTCCTCTTCGCTGCTTCTGGTATATATACACACGCCTACCCCCAATCTATATTCATGATCCACATTTTCCTAATTTTCCTCAATATCTACAAATCAAAATTTCTTTTGCAAAAAATATATTTATCATGTCGCCACCTGATTTAGGTCTCGATCTAAACCTGTCGACCACAAAAACCATTAAAACCCTAACCGAAGAAGATCACTCAATCGAAGGTTACGAGCAAAAGGTCATGGAAATCCAACAACAAATCAGTAAGTTCGAAGAAGAGAGGCGAAAAGTCGAGGTCTTTAAGCGAGATCTTCCATTTTGCATGTTTCTTCTCAATGATGGTACCCACAATTAACATTTAATTTTTGACATAAAATTAATCGTATACCTAAACCTCGATCTAAAAAACGCATGCTAATCGAATGTTATTTGTTGAATATTACAACAGTAATCGATGGATTGAAGATGGAGCTGGAGCAATGTCGAAGAAGAAAACACAGCGTTGTAGAAGAACTATTCATGCCTGTTAAAAGCAGTAAAACAAACGAAGAGAGCTCCGTAAAATCAAAAAACGATGACTGTAAAGAGAAGATGGAATGGATGAGTTCTGCTCAGCTATGGAGCGACAATCATAGCAATTGCAGCGAAAGCATTGATAATGCACACACTGCAAAGGTACAGACTTGATAATAATTATTACAAAGCTAGAAAATATTACGAATCTAAATTGGGGATTTTTGTAAATACAGAGTGGAGACGGAATAGAAACAGAATCGCTGTCGATATCAGAACGGAAAAGCGCTATTGTGCCTTTTAAGGAGGCGGATTTATCTCTGGGTTGTGAAGCGGCTAAGGAGCAATGCCTTGGTTTACCTGCGAAGTCGAATGAAAGCAATAGATGCCACGTGTCAGGCGGAGGAGGTGGCCAGATGGCGGCGGTTTACGAGGCTCAGCAGGGGTTGAAGAAGGCGAGGAGGTGCTGGTCGCCGGAGCTTCATCGGCGTTTTGTTGCTGCCCTTCAACAACTCGGTGGTCCTCAAGGTAAAAATTGCATCTTTATTTTGAAATTTACAAAAGGAAGATGACTTTTTTAACCTTTTGTTATTTGTTTTGTAAATGCAGTGGCTACTCCGAAGCAGATAAGGGAACTGATGAAGGTTGATGGCTTGACCAACGATGAAGTTAAAAGCCATTTACAGAAATACAGATTGCATACAAGAAGGGTAGTGCCAAATTCGACAAGTGCTGCTATGAATAGAAGCTCTGTTATGGTAACAGGAGATTTATGGACTAATGGTGAGAATTATACAAAATCGCATCAATCAGCGTCCCCACAGGGACCTTTTCAGATGAACTCATGTTCTCGAGCAATGTCTGATAGCTGTGAAGATGATGGCAAGTCAGAGAGCTGCAACTGGAAATGATTGCGAAGAATGAAGAAGAAGAGGAGGAGGAAGGAGCTGAAGCTTAACTGACATGAGGTTAAATTGATTATGTATGAACAAGTTTTTGCAATTACTGATGTAAAAAGAGTTGAGACCATAGAGCGGAATTTGAACTTGTTGAAGAAATTGATCGAGAGGGATCAGTGTTAAATTTTGAGGAGAGATGGTGAAATTTCTTGTCTCGTTTCATTTCATTTGACTAATTGGTTAAACATATAAAACGTAAATTGTTATAGAATGGTCAATTTTAATTTGCAGGATCACATATTTATCGAACCAGTTCTTGGAAAGTTCTTCTGTTCATTTTTTTCCTTTTCTTGTGCACAAGTTACAAGCTAACGACCTTTGAAAAGTTCCATTCAATTTACGTTCCTTCTTGTTGTGTAAAACGAAGGATGTTTTGCAAAACGTGAAATACGTAGAAGAATTAAACTACGAAACATCTCCGCCCCTTGTTACACGTTATTAATCTTGAATTGGATTTACAAGTATGTTAATACAATTGCTATGATCACTTTGCATAAACTCTATAAGACATTGTCACGTGCAGTGTTTTGTATTAGAAATTACTTCATCATGTGATAATAAACATACATATTATTAATTGTTTTAAGATAATATTTTTATTTAGAAAAAATATGTAAAATACTCTCTTTTAAAGTTTCATAATACACGGTTGTTTCTCCTTGAAAGTAAATTATATAAAATAAAAAACACTATACTTATAAGTTTAATAATATTTACGAAAAATTATAAAAGTATTCAGAGAAATCTACAAACATTTGAATTTTCCGCACTAAATATTTACAGAGTTTTATATAAATATTTGCAAAGATCACATATATTTCTACAAATATCAGTTTTTTTTAAAAAGTGTTAATCGTAGAAAAATGCAATTAATATTTATATTTACTTTTTGACAAAAAGTGAATTTATTTTTTACCAAAATTAAAAACAATGATGTAATTTCAACCAAATTTTGTAGAAGAGTTTTTGACGTATCAAATACGAAAATAAAGGATGGATACAAATTTACTATTTTGTTTATTTATAATTTGATTTGAACACATAAACAAATTATTTTCTAAAGTACTATAGTTGTTTTCTTGTAATGTGCCAGTATTTTCTGCTAACAATGTGTTCATCGTAGGTTCTTTTTATTGAAGATGCTAACATTTAAAATCCCCAATTTGAACTATCAAGCAACTTAATCTTTTAGAGTCATGTAGTGAACTTTTTATATAAAAAGGTTGAAGTTTAGGGTTGTTCTTCTCAAGGATTACTGGGCCTAAGTTCATGTTTATCTTGATGGGCTTGAATCGTTGGATTTAATAACAATAATAAATAGCACACAGAAGCCAGAACTCAACGTACTTTATATCTGGGCTTTCAGCTTTACAAGCTAAAGGCAATACGAGCCTTTTAAATATGGAGTAGAATTCGGCAATGGGCTCGGTTTGGCTACAGTTTGGGCTTGATTAAGCAGTGCCAAGATCCATGAAAAACAGTAAAAAGTTTATTACTTTATACACGTCTAATAACAATATCTAAGTATTATTTTAAATCATTAAACCAGCCTACGTATATTATTTTTGCATAAAACATTTAATTCAAATTGAATAATCCATAATGCATAGATGTTTTCTGTTATGAATTTAATTATGGCAAATAATCCAAGGTCTTCCAAGATATTATATTTATCACATGCACCCACCTTATCCTGTCCGCTACATAACTATCGAAAATCTTAACCTGCAAATACAACACATGTACGATCAAACATGTTGCATCAATAAAGAAAACATATACATATACATCACATATATGAATTACATACATAAATAGAATTGGACAGAAAGAAGTATGAAATAAGACCAAACTCCTGTAGAATCCATGCTATGTACTTGTGTAGCTACATCTGGTCTCAAATACGAGGAATAGTTGCAATACATAGGTCCTAATACATCTATCGAATAAAATAGAAACAACATATTAATAATAACTGGATGACTGTGAACATCTGGATTCTTCACACGGGTTAACCAAGTAGTCTCCTATAAACAATCAAAAGTCCATCTTGTCAACTAGATCTACCAACGGATATTTTCAAATATGAACAATCTCATATCTACATTCAACTTTTTGAATGAGCACCTGAGTGCATATTATATGACAGACGAAACATTACGAAGCAAATTGAAAAATATTTACAAAACAAATTTACTTCTGGTTATGTGAAATCAACTGCACCAATGCAATCTTTTTGCAAAGACCCGAAATTTCGGACACTTCATATTTAAATATCTGAATTATTTAAATATTTGAATCTTGGATTAAATGTTATTAAATTTATTTAATAACCTTGTTAGTCCCTTTTAAATCATAAGTAATGATGATAAACTTGTTTTGAAAAAATATTCACAAAAATAGTTACTTTGAAGAAATATCGATAATGTGATCGGAAATCGTTTTATCGATAAACAGCTTTTTACTCGTCAGAAGTTGTTCAAACTTTTTCTGCATACACTTATTTACTTAGGAAATCATTAATATGAAATAAAATATTTTCTCATATATGGAAAATAAAGTTTTTAATGATGTGATGGATGATGTCATAGAAGATATTTTGTGTGTAAGGGTAAAAGGGTAATTTGCTAAGAGATGTTTTCATACAAAGGGAAAAACGTGCAAGTCACATTGGGGGTCTCTTTTGGGCCGATCTTGGTCGTATAAAGGAGAGGTTTTGGTGTGTTAAAGACTTCATAATTTTGCAAAGCTTAAAAAGAAACAAAAGATCAAAAATTATAGAAGTGGATTAGCCTAATCCACTTTGTTCTTTAGTAATTTTTCTCTAATCAGTTCAAATCTTCTTTAAACTCCACCAAAGTTTCACCAACACCTTAAGAAGCATGGATCTAAAGTCAAAAGTGGAAAAAACCGAAGAAAAAGAGGAGCTTGCTTCAGGCCGTGAGCATCATGTTGAGGGGGGAGCTTGGTTTTGTGGTTTTGGTGCTAAAGATTGGATATTTGTATGTTTGAAGATGATACGAAGTGTTCTTGGCTTTATGAGTGTTTGAGCATGTGTTTGGCTTGGATCTAAGTGAGTTATCTCACTATCTTATATGTATATATTGTGCATATATGTTGTGTGCTTGAAATATAAAGTTAAGTGACATTGACTAAGTAAAGTTATAACTTTGGACCCCTATTGCTTTTGAAAGCAAATGACAACTTTATATTATATAACATCACTTCTATTACCCTCTTAAACATGCGATGTGGCCTTGGCTTGATGTTTAAATGGTTGTTTGGATTGTGTGTTGAATTGAAGTATGTTTGAAAGTATTTGAAGTGAGAATAGTCGTTATAAGTGCACTTCGATATACCTTAACTTTAACTTGTGTAAATAGAAGATTTATGATCTAAACTTGGGATAATTTGATTTGGATGTTCTCTACACATATCTAGGTGTGTGGGATAGTAAACAATTGGTTTAAAAAGTTTTAGAATTGTGAACAAAAGTTGTGAAAGTTAGAAGCGAAAATGTCGCTATGGATGCACTTTGAAAATGCCTTGTGTTCGGCGATTTTCAAAGTCAACTTTGAGAGACATCTTAGGGGTTTCTTTGTATTTTTAATAAGTACTATAAGTTTAGTTATTACTGGGGAAATATGGAAGTTTAAATCATTCATTCGCTTATGAAACAAAGTTGCAAAATGTTATAGCGAGAAGAAGGTTGCTATATGAGCACTTTGAAATACCTTGTTTTTGAGAATTTTTGTAACTAATTTGAAAAGACATCCTTAAGGATTTCTTTTCATTTTTAATAAGTATTATATATGTATTTATTACTGAAAAAAATTAAAGTTTTTTTTTAAATTGGTCAAACAAAAAGACTAAAGTTAGAGCAAAAAGGTGGTTATAAATACAGTTTGTAAACATACCTTGTTTTTGGAAATTTTTATAAACAAATTGAAAGATATCCTTAGGGATTTTTTATGGTTTTTGAGTACCCTAAGGGTAGTACTTACCGTAAAAATTTCAATCTTAAGACATTTGTTTGAGTGGTTAAAAATGGACACAAAGTTCATGCTTTTCAATGTTGTTCTTTAACAATGATTTTTAACATGATTTATAAATGTTGTAGTAAGTTGCTTATGATTTTAAGTGTTTAAAAACGATATTTAAATTTTGTATTTTTTTCTTATCTTTTTAAGGTTGTTTTCTGACATATTTAGTAGTATTTTGTTTGGATACTCTTGGAGCTCAAGGAGACAAGTTGGATGTTTCACCTATCGTAGTATTCTTATTTCCGCTGCATTACTATATTGTAAATATCAGCATTTGTGAGAACATGTTGTTATAATTGTTTAAGGTTATGATAGTATTTAGAATTATAACTCTGAAATGCTTTGTATCTTAAATAGATAGTTTGTACTGTCTTTTGATATTATTTGTTATCATTTTGCTATTAGATTCTGATATTGTGTTCCTCCTTTTTTGTTCTGCATTTTTTTATTTTACCATAACAACTTGTCTTTCTGGCACTTGAGTGCTCGATATGTGAATACCATGGATGTATTAGTGTCGACATTCGGGAGTCGAAAAGATGAGACGTTACACTTCCGAAGTAGTACAAAGTCTTGTTTTATGCCATATAGGGCACAAATAAATATGAGGGAGATCCCAAAGGTTTGTCGAATTTAGTGTTGAAATTTGATAGGGAAATTTAGGTTTCAAAATTCGATGGGTGCGCTGAACGTACTGTAAAAAATTATCTTCGGCAGAGGTACGCCAAATTTTATTTTTTGGTTGTTCTCCTCACATACATTTTTGGTATCTCAATAGCAATCTCCTTTGTATATAGTTCTCAAAGTGGTTTAAATGTATAATTTATATGTAAAGTGCTATAGACTCATAAATTATTCTTAACAAATAAGTTACAATTCACAATCCTAGTATAAGTTACCTCTGTTCGGATGAGTCGAGTTGCATGTCTTTCTCCTGAGCTTGCCCATCCTTTTGTAAACACAAAATTAGTGCAATAATAATATATGATATGGATGCAAGTATATGTGACCCTACATGTCACACTTACTAGGGCATTTATCCTCTATCGGGTTTATTAGAGTTGTAAAACAAAGTATCTATTATTCCAGTGCATGTACTCATGAAATGCGTCTCTTGATGTTAGATAGAGCACCTAATGTCAAAACAAAGAAAAATACTCTATTTCAACATAACTTTTACAACAATTCTTAAGTCTATTATAGAATACAAGATTCTTTCCACTGTTTTATTATACAAACCAATGAACTGACTCCATTTCAAATAATCCAAAGATAGAAGTCTACTATTCACACTAAACTTTATGTCTGACCCGTGTTTTTATTATTATTTTTCCTATAAAATCATGGGTACTCATTTGAGTAGGCTGAGTTTATGGGTTAGGCATGTTTATTTTAGTAGCCAAAGGATGCAGATTGAAGATGAAGTAAGAGTCTTTGCTTTCTAACATAAAATGTTTATTTCCACTATTATAAGAGTGCAAGCAACATCATTATATGTTGACCTGACTCTTTACTATCTTATTTTTAAATTTTAATTTGAGCCCTGCGTGGGTATGACTTGGGGATTAAATCTAGAAAGAAAAGTGTATGTAATGAATATTAAAATGAATTCGTGCGATGTTTAGCTACTCTGTTTACTTAGACTATTATTCATATGAACAGATCTCACTTATGTCTTCAGAAAGTAATTTGGGTGATGAATGCAACATCATCGAAATTTATTTTCAGGTTTTGAAGTGGGGGATGTTACAGTTTGGTATCAGAGCATAAGTTAGGGGATACCTAAGTAAAACAAAGCTAGAGTAGGAATGGTACTTAGAATAAGATGAACACCGGGAGGGTATACGCTATTATATATATAATGTACTTGTATTTTGTTGTATAGATATACATAAGAAGATATATCTACCTTCTATTATTATTTCAGACTCTTTCTTTAATTTCTACTGAATACTGGCTTAACAAAAAAGTAAGATAAATTTGAGAAGTCGATGAGTTACAAAAGGAGGAGAAAATGTGATGAAGGAGATTGAGAGTACGGAGATTAATGGAAGGAATGACGGAACAGTATCGAGGGAAGTTAGAGTTGAAGCTGCTCAACCCGATAATGTGGTAGGCATGGATATGAATGAATTATGCAAACAGTTTATGCCGTGGATAATGAGGGAAGCCATGCCAGAGGCTATTGAGCCATGGCCAGCTGTAGTGAGGGAGGACATCTCAAAGATGAACCAAGACTATCAGAACTTAGGAGGGAAGCTATTTATAGGGAAGGAGCCCATAGTTAAGGTTATGTCCTCCTTTCACGGCCTGACGCTAGCCTTGCACTTCTATGAGTGAAGTTGTCCAACTAGAAAAACTATTTCTACGATTATGGGAGTGCTACTTTTTTCTAGCATAATACTTCCATAAGTTCGATGTTGGGATTACAAAGGAGCAATTGGAACTTATGCTCTCAACTGAGTCATCATCATATTCATCATCTCTTGGAACATTAACAAATAAGTTACAATTCACAATCCTAGTATGAGTTACCCCTCAAATAATAGCAACTCTAATGCAAATTCTAATATCTCACTTTACCTATCTGGATGAGTTGAGTTGCGTGTCTCTTACATGAGCTTGCGTATCCTCTTGTAAACACAAAATTAGTGCAACATTAACATATGATATGGATGTAAGTATATGTGACCCTACATGTCACACACTTACTAAGACATCCATCCCTCTATCGGATTTATTAGAGTTGTAAAACAATGTATCTCTTATGTCTAGTACATGTACCCATGTATTGCGTCCCTTGATGTTAGATAAAGAACCTAACGTCACAACAAGAAAAATGCTCTACTACTACATAACCTTTACAATAGTTTTTAAGTCTATTATTGTAAACATGAGCCTTTCACAACATTTGCGTTGCTCGATTTTCTAGCAAGTGTAATACGGGCCGGCCTGCATGGTTCCAACAACCCACATCTTGGGCCATATCTTGGCCCGCATGGTTCCAAAAGCCCGAACCTTGGCCCGCATGCTTTCGAAAGCTTGCGCTTGGCTCACATATGTCCAAAAGCCATCATCTCACTTGATCCATATGGGTCCTATTGCAAAGCAACCCGCCAAACACAAATACATGTAAGCCATGTTAAACCTTTGAGACGATCAGTAGATGAGGGCAACAAGTAGCTGTTCGACATGCCTTGTCCATCCTTTGACAAGTTCCCTTGCTTGCCCTCCAATCACTATCTCTTGCTCTATCTTCAACTATCTTATCTTGGCTTTGGCCATAAGTGCTTGAATGGCCCTATAAAATGAAGCAGCCACTTTACACCATTTCCCTTATAAAACTAGCATACACGGCACCGTTCATCTGATAAAAGTAGCACCATGTGATAACCACTCTTGGTCCTTTGGTGCCACACTGGCAACACATATCTACACAACCACTCCATAATCCCGTGTCGCCTGTCCCTGACTAAGACAGGCTCAAATACGAACTGCCAGCTGGTGATCATCTGACCCATACAATCCAATTGGCATTCTAGCTGGCAAATATATAGGCCGAACAACTTACTAACGGCCAAGAACGTTTTTCAGAATTTGGTAGCACGATCTCTGCTATCTAACTTGGTTTATAGCAACTATAAATGCAACCTATCATGCAAAAACAAGGTGAGAATGAAGATGACAACTCCAAGCTCTTAAGCATTTAGCCTATGTATATAAAAGGATTAGACATTTCAAGCTCTCAAACACTTATTTTCTTACTATTATGTCTTATAATCCAAGCTATTGTAAGAGAAGCAAATAAATAATAAAATACTCATAGTGCACATAGATCAACTAAGATTGAACCACTCTAAATCTTGTATTTGTTTACTTATAACATATTTATTTCCTTATTCTATATTTTTAAATCATAGTATTAGCGAGCAACATTCCTAATATTAATTCTCAACTATAATTCCGAGGTTGGCTAAATTTTTAGTCAATATTTAGGTGTTAGAAGGAGGGTTTCCCCTAAAAGCTCTAATTTTTTCTCACTTTTATTTTCTACAAACTCCCCACTGACATTCACACCATAAAAAACCACATTGAGAATTAAATTGACAACTCCAATGATCACAACACCAACAGAGCCATTGGGGCTAGCTCTATATGCCCCATTCCACGATTGAACAATGACGAGTGGCTTAGCATGATAAATGGCATAAACAATATTAGACACATTGCTCGTGACTAGAATAACCTCAGGGCTAGGATTGATGCTTAGATAACCGTGTATTTCAACCCGGTAGTTCCACCAGTGACTGATTGTACCCCTATCCAGCTTGTTGTTACTAACACATACAATACAATGTGTGATGCCAGCTAGAGGGTCATGCAGGAGACTCCCACCGAAGGCACTCCTACCCATAATAGACATCTATGTGTTGCACATGGGCAAGGGTATGTTGGTGACGTCCTAGAAACCAGACCAGTTATGTATTGAGAAGCACAAGCAGATCGCCGCTCTCTTTCTATAGAGAGACTATCAGTGTTTGATCGTCGAGCAGCGAATGGGATAAGCGGCCTGGGTTTTTACCACCTAAGAGGCAGTGGGCGAGCCAGAAACCATAAGCACAGAGAATCATTGGTCCGCTCTCGATCTCAAAGAGAGATATTCCAACCTAAATCCCACATAGGAAGGAACGTCGGTCCAGAACACCTTTAGCCAATAGAAACAGATCCCCTACACCAATTTTCCATCATCATTCCCCCTCGCCTTACCATCATCATAGGTCCCCATCATCAGTAAGAAACTAGGGAAGTTCATCCCCAACTAGAGGCTGACGTCACTTGCAACATATGAAGGCCAACCTCCGAGAAGAAATGACAGCCTTGCACCAGCAAACACATGAAATCCAAGCTTGGAATAGTAACTATGAGGTTACATCAGATGAAAAAAATGGAGAGCCCTTGTCTTAAGAAATTCTGATTTCTAAGTACCTACATCCAACAGAGGTATGCTTTGTCTCCCAATAAGAAGTATGACGAGAGCACCGACCCACCTGACCCTATTACTGCTTTTAACTCAATAACCTGAGCTGACTTGCTTTCCAGTAATGTTAAGTGTCTTTTGTTTCCTTTCACCCTAACTAGACTAGCCTCCAACTGGTTCCTTCACCACTAAGCTGGTGGTATACACTCATGGTCCCAGTTATGAACCGACTTCAAAACTCACTTTTCGCATCAAAAACTACGATGATGATGGAAAGTGAGCTAGAAAATATCAAGCAAGACCTAAATGAATCCCTCTACTAGCTTGTAAGACACTTCAGTAAAGAGCCTACCTGCATGAGAGGAGCTGACAGAAAGAGCCTGGTAGCCGTCCTATGTTCAAGGGGTGAGGTATCGGTCCATGACATAGAAAGAATTGCATATACAACCAGCCTTGTCCTTGACTGACTTCCTCTAAAGAGTGAATGACATTATGAGGGTGGAAGAGGCCAACCTCTCTGATAATGATAAAGAAAGTAAGCAAAATAACATAAGTGGCACATGGGAAGAGAAAAACCACCGAAGGAATGGCCGGTAGGAAAACAATAAGAAGCTTTCTAAAGAAAACTCATGCTTCAAACTCAGGTACACAAACTATGCCACTTTGAATGACCACTTAGAACTCATCTATCTTGCCACATGAGATCGTGCGCCTTACAAATGGCCACTCCCTCCCAGTTTGGATGGAGAGAGGAGTCCATAGGTAACCAAAAGTACTCAAGTTCCATTAATTCAATGGCCACTCCACCGATGAGTGCCGACATCTCAAGGACGAGATAAAGCAACTGATTCCCAAGGGCATACAAGTGCAATATATAAGACAACATGTCAAGTAAAGAGCATCTCGAGCTAATCCACTTGCCTAGCCACTGCCAGTAGATGACAACAATGTAGCCATCATTAAAATGGAAATATTGTCCATTTGTGGAGGCCTGCATACGGCCAAAAATAGCAGACGGGCGTAAGCATGCTATAGGAGAGAGCTCGAAGCACAACAACATATATACTCGGTTGAGCTCCAAGCTCCCAAGGCTCTCAGGTTTGAAGCAAAAGAAATGGACATCACCTTCACGACCAAGGACAAGAGGGGAGTAGGATTACCCAATCATGAACCCATGGTCATCTCAGCCAATGTAGCTAGTACAAAAGTGCATTGGGTCTTCATCGATGGGGACAGCTTAGTCAATTTAATGTTCAACATATATAACAAATCCTTCTTTCTTAAAATCCCACGGATTCATCTGGGAGTATAACAACCCGCTTTTTCGACCCTTTGGTTTAATGCTTGAATTGACGTTCAAACCATGACGAGCCCCAAAAAACAAGTTGTTGGAAGATGATAACAAGAAACAAACACAATTCTAGCTATAAACTTTCTAAATCTCACAATGGAAGGAAATAAACTATAACATTTATTAAAATCATCATATATACATGCTGTATAATACAAATCCAAACCTAATCCACTCACATAAGTACAATCATGTCTAACACATATTTACAATATACACACACATACATCCAAGTCCTCATTACATGCTCCAATACGACTCTAAGCTCCATCAACCTAATTATATAAATAAAAATGGAAAATATAAGTAGGTCAGACATAAGTCTGAGTAAGTAAGTCATGCCTACTCCATATATACTACAAAGATACCACTATAATATGATCGGTGTCTAATGCGTAAGTAGATACGTCCTAGACTAGTCGGAGGCCCTACAAGATCATACTATTGTTGGATATCTATCTCATGGGCAAGTACATCTTGAACTAGCCCGAGGCATTACAAGATTGTATTACCATCGTCTATCTATCGGACTCACGTATTGGACTAGCCCGAGACTCTACAGAAACGCTTAATATCCTTTCCTAAACAAAATTGGACTCATGTTCTGGACTAGCCCGAAGCCCTATAGGATCACTTACCATATAGTCCTCCTTCTGGCCTGCTAAAGTAATACAGGGTCATCATATCCTAGGTCACCTACTCGCACCACATATTTGTACCATTCATATCGACATCAAACAACTTTATCACAAAAAGTATCCATCCATCTTTATACAACAGTAAATGTTAATGTACACCTCTGATCTTAGTGCATCTTATTTCGAGTATACTTCATTTTAAAGGGCAATCCTTCTAGCGTTTGGAGTTTATTTAATTCAAGAATAAATCTTTCAATTTCCTTCGTATAGACTCCTAATCATCATTAAAATGTTATCAAAGATATATGGTGACTATAGAAATAATCATTCATATTATAATTATATTCATATATGTTTATTTTACTTACTTTTTATCCTATTTCTACCCAAACCCATGATTAAATCTCTTAATTTTCATTATGAATGTTTAATTACTTAGATTATAGACTGCAAATCTCCATCATGATTCCATCTATGTATTATGTCACAAGTAAGGAATGAATCACTCATAAAATTTCTCAAAATATTCCATACCTCCTTTTCCTTTCACTGTTCTATTCCTTTAATGCATGAAACCTCCGTAATTTGCCTCGATTTTTTCACTATATTATAATACTCGTCGCCACGATCATTTTGATGGGTAGATCGCTAAAATCCAATGAAAATTGAGAGAGTTATGCCACTTTAAAGTTACGAAATAGAAGAGGAAGGATGGTGATGAAAAAGGAGGAGAATAATCAAATTTTCTGGCCTAAATGAGGCTTATGTAGGGTTAAATTCGATTAATAAAACAGTTCTCACCATTCAAAATAAATACATTCAACTTGGATTTAGAAAAATTGAATTAACCATTATGTATCGACATATCTCAAGATGTATATCGACATATGTGCGACGATTAGATGTATGTCAACATATCAACTCATGTATGTCAACATATATTCTAGATTTTTCACTTAGCTATCTCCTTCATACAACCTCCAAATTGAACAAATTTATATACTGTTTTTACCAAAAAAACAAGTCGGTCACAATGATATAAGTCTCCTTGTCAAATTCAAAAGTTGGTGAATGACTATTTTGCCCCTCCAAATTAGAATAAGATTATTTACTAATTTAATCTAATTACTTATCATCATTATATTACTAAATAATGTAGCTTAAAATTTTGGGGTATTACATTCTCCCCCTTTAAAAGAATTTCATCCCGAAATTCTTAAGGAATGAAAAATGTAATGTAATGCTCGCAATGTGTATGTTAAAATACAACAACTAAGTAAACAACCATAACATCCAGTGTTTCCAATAGGCATATATGATTTTAACTTAATAACATGTATAGCATATAGATATAAATGATGCAATATAACCTGCAGTTATATATCTATAATGCAGAAACGCAACTAACGCATCCTATATGAAATGCGATGGTATGGCATTTTAGGCATGAATGCACAACATCCTAATATCAGCATATAGTTCTACATGCAACAATCACGTCATAACAGTCAAACATATATATAGCAATCCTAATCCGAATAATGACCTATCTAGCAACCCAGTCCGAACAAAGCAACCAAACTGAAGAGCATACCAGAAAAGAGTTCAGGATGAGAGGCATTCATCTTCTTGTTAGGCTCCCACGTGTTCATAGCCAGATTGTTCCCCCATTGTACCCTTACCAATTCCTTTATCTTATTCCTAAATCATTTCACACCGTGTTCAACTATACGTTTTAGACCACCGGATGAACCCGACTTAGGCTCTATGTCTGCATCCTCTAATTGACTTGGCTTAACTATGGTCATAGGATCATGCACACATTTTTGTAAATGTGAAATATGAAACACATTATGGATTCCTGCCATCTTCCTTGGAAGCTCCACTCTAGATGCCAAACTCCCAACCCGCTCCAATATCAGGAAAGGACCAACAAATCAAGCTACTAGCTTTCCTAAACTTCTGAGTCTCATTACCTTCTTCAATGGTAACACTTTTACAAAAACTAAATCTCTAACTGCAAACTCCAAATCCATTTGTATCTTATTGGCATATGACTTTTTATGATCCTGCGTGATCTTCATCCTCTTCCTTATGAGTTCCATCTTCTCTATAGTATTCCTAACCATCTTTGGACCAAATATGATCTTATCTACCGACTCCTACCAATACAAAGGTGACTTGCATGACCTTCCATATAACGCTTTAAACGGTGTCATTGCCTATACTAGTATAGTAGTTGTTATTGTAGTCGAACTCCACCAAAGTAGGTGATATTCCCAAGCTCCTCCAAAATCTATTATACACACTCTTAACAAGTCCTCCAATACCATGTTCACCCTCTTGGTCTGTCCATCGGTTTGCAAGTGATAAAACATACTCAGCATAAGCTCAGTCCCTAATGCAACATGTAGATTCCTCTAGAACACACTCATGAACAGTAGGTCCCAGTCACTTACTATACTCACTGGGACTCCATGATGTTGAATTACTTCCTTAGTATACAATGTTACCAACGTAGCTGTTGTCCTCGTACTCTTCACTGGAGTAAAGTATGCGCTTTTCGTAAGTTAATCTACTATATCGCAAATTCTCACTCCCCCACTTACTCCTGGGTAGTTCATCCACAAATTCCATAAATATGCATTCTCACTTCCATTTCGTACATCTAATGAAAGCAATAGCCCACTTGGCTTCATCTGCTTTGGCTTTACCCTTTGACATGTCATACATTTTTCCATATACTATGCCACATGCCACTTCATCCATGGCCAATAGAATACTCTCTTTATGTCTCGATACATCTTGTTTCCTTCTGGATAAATGGTCATACCAGAATGATGACACCCACCCAAAACCACATCTATCAACTCCTTGACCTACGATACATACAATCGTCCATCTTGCCTCATGCAACCTTTCCAAACCTTGGAGTAACGGTCCAAATAGCTTGATTGTTCACTCCTTCCCAACTACTCCATGATATTAACCAATGAAAAATCTTTCTCTTGACTTAATTCTATCAATGCAGGCATAACCTTCATCGCTGCCAATAAGCCAGGTGCATATTTCGATTGGGTCGGAAATCAAAAATCAAAATCTAAAGTAAAATCCAACAAATTCCATTCACATAACATAGCATTCAACTCATCATGCTTCTTACTCAAAGCATCGACAACTACATTTCCATTTCTTGGTGTATAAGCAAGCCCATAGTCATATGACGATAATAACACCATCCATCATTGTTGTCCTAGATTCAAGTCATTCTAGAAGAAAAGGTACTTTAGGGACTTATGATCCGTAAATAGCTTGAATCGTTCTCCTAACAAATAGTGCCTCCAGGATTACAATGCAAACACAATAACAACCAATTCAAGGTTATGCTTCAAGTAATTCCTCTCATGAGTCTTAAGCTATCGACTCGTATATTCCACCACCTTCCCTTCTTGCATAAGTACAACACCAAGACCATTACCGCATGCATCAGTATATAGGGTGAAAGGTTTGATACCATTGGGAATAGTCAAAACCGAAGCATTCATTAATGACTCCTTTAATTTAACAAATTTCTCTTCACACTCCGGACTCTAAGTATGAATCAAGTTCTGTCAGACGAGTTAGAAGTGTTGAAATCTTGGCAAAATCTTTAATAAACTTTATATAGAACCCTACCGATCCCAAAAAGCGACGGACCTCTAAAACATTCTTTGGCGTCTTCCAATCCTTAATAGCTGCTACTTTCCCTGGGTCTACTACCAAACTATCTATGGACACAACATGCATAAGGAAACGAACCTCATTCCTCTAGAAGTGACATTTGAAAATTTTGCCTTTGACTGATTCCTCCTCAAAACATCTAAACTTCTCTTAAATGTAGCTTAGGCCCTTCCTCACTTCTAAATATATAAGAATACATCCACGAAGACTACTATAAACTTACTCAACTGTTCCCGGAATACTCTACTCATCAAGTCAATAAAATAAGCCGGAGCATTAGTTAACCCGAACGGTATGACTGTCCACTAAAATATTCCGTCCAATGTGTATAACACAATTTTTAGGATAATATCTTTAACTACTCTCAATTGATGAAATCTGGTGGCCAAGTCAAGCTGATAGAAAATTTTTGCCCTAAAAAGTTGATATAAGTTATCGACAATGCAAGGCAAGGGATATTGGTTTTTCCTTATCGACTTATTTAATTTGATAGTCGACGCACTGCTTAAGGGAATCATTTGCCTTAGAAGTGAAAACAATGGGTACTCCCCACTTCAAAATACCTCTCCCAATAAATCCTTTCTGCAATAATTCTGAAACTTGCTTATCTAACTCTCTTCTCTCCCTTAGAGCTATATGCCTAAAAGAATCACAAATGGTATAGTGTCCTTCTTGAAATCGGTTCTAAACTCAATTTCTCTTCAGGGTGGAAGATTGGAAACTTCATTAAAAATAGCTGGAAATTCTTTCACTATAGGGACAGAGGACAACTCATCCTTTGATAGGTCGAGTGAATATAAATAGCTTTTCATAATAAAAATGTCAGGCTCACAACATAAAGTATAATCATGCCCTCCATCACTTATCAATTGAATCATTCTCTTACCATAATCGAATATTATGCCATATCGAGACATCTAGTCCATTCTCAAAATTAATCCATACTCCGAAAAGCTCATTACATGTGCATTACAAAAGAACTCCACATCACCAACTTTAAATCATTGCATATTATAGATAGATGGGTCAATCCCTTGACACGTTTCGACGCCAAAATGGATTCATGCATGATGTCAGGTATTAAAGTTAAACTATCAATCAATGCACTTACTATAAATAAGATGCACCAATATCAAATAAATACTAATAGGAGAATCGGATAATAACAACACACCTTCCATTGTAATCTGCTTTCCTTTCTCCTGAATTGATGGTGGTGTAATGCTGGTGGTCGGAATGACATTCAGAGCATGTGCCCATACAACTTGACCTACCTTCTTCAGAGTCGAACAATATGTCTTCATATGACAAAATTAATCACAGTTATAACACTTCGTCTTTTGAAAATCCAACCAACAGTTCTTCGTCAATTGACCCATTCGGTTATAGTTGTTGCACTTAGCCTTCAAAATGTTCGTCCTACCATTCTTTGCAATATGACCCACCTTATAACACCTATTACAAGTGATCTTTGATTTCTTGCCTTGTCCTCCTTGAAGTCCATTATTCTTATGCTTACTCTGATGCGGATTTTCTTCCACCGTAGACCATTCTATATTCAATCCTCCATCAATTAAGTTTAACAAAGCCGCCTCTACTAGTTCTTCAAAAGTAGCGCTATACGGGATCTGGATCAATGCTAACTCCTTTAGTGATGAGTTCAATCCTTTTGCAAATTCCATCACCTTTCTGCCAGGGGTGTTTATCAAGTAAATCCAAACCTTGCCAATTCATTAACTTGTTTACATACTTTCCGATGGTCACGTCTTCCCACTTCAAGTGAATGAATTTTTTCAATAACAAACCCTTCTCCACTCCCGATAAAACCTTCCTTTCAAACTTTTTTTAAAAAACCGCCCAAGTAATACTATCTTCCTCCACTTCTATAGTAACCAGTTCCCACCAATTTGCTGCTTCGCCTTGTTGGTGCCCGGAAGTAATTTTCCTTCTAGTAATGTCACTAAATCCCAACAGAATGAAGATCCTTTCACAAGAATTAAGTTATTCCCAAGTCACTGCATATGTTTTTGTTCCAACATATGGCTTCCCTCCTAGGCTGTAATAGCCCCTACATTATTTACGGGAATCCACAATTGGTGGTGCCTGGATAGGAACCACTCCTTGGGTAGTGGTAGTAGCAGCCACAAGTTAAGTAGGGTTGATATACTAGCTTAGTTCGTTGCTTGTAGATAACCTCTGAACCATACATGAATGTTCATTCCTGGAATATTCACTACATCCACTCTAGTACTAGTTCAAGCTTTGGTTTCCATCCTATCGGCGTTGGTCTCTATTCCAATTTCAACTGAATTTATCATTTTTAGCTATTTGTAAAATGAGATTCATTAGCAACTCCCCAGTAGATAATTTGTGAAATTGGTATAGTAAATGGTGTGCACATATGTAACTGACTCTCATATATAATAACGACGATGATGATATAAATATGCTCTCTCGATATGCCCTTATCCTTGACTTAAGGATGAGTTTTTCTTTGATACAAAATGTAACAACCTGCGTTTTCGATCCTCTAATTTAACGTCCTAATCGATGTTTAAACCATGAGGAGCCGAAAAGACAAGTTGTTGAAGATCATAACAAGAAACTAACATAATTCTAGCTATAAACATTTTGAATCTAATAGCGAAAGGAAACAAACCATAATATTAAATAACAATCATCATTATATATTCATGTTTGTACAATACCAATCCAAATCTAATCCACTCACATAAGCACAATCATATCTAACACATATTCATGATTTATACAATATATATACATCCAAGTCCTCATTACATGCTGCAATACAATGCCAAACTCCATTAACCTAGTGATATAAATAGAAAGGAAAAATAGCAACGGGTCAAAAAAAAGCGTGAGTAAGTGAGTCATGCTTATTCTATATATACTACAAAGATATTACTATAATATAATAAGTGTCTAACACATAAGTAGATACATATTGGACTAGTATGAGGCCCTGCAGGATTATACTGCCATTGGATATCTAACTCATGAGTAAATACTTCTTGGACTAGGTCGAGGCCTTATGATTGTATTACCATCATCTACCTAATAGACTCGCGTCCTGGACTAACCGGAGGACCTACAAGAACACCTAATGTCCTTCCCTAAATAAAATTAGACTCATGCCTCGAACTAGCTTGAGGTCCTATAGGGTCGCTTACCATCCAGCCCTCCTCCTAGACCACCGAAGCACTACATGGGAGTATCATATCATGGGTCGCCTACTTGTGCTACATGTTCGTACCATTTACATCAACATCAATCAATTCTATCGCAAAGAAAATACATCAATCCATCTTTATACATCAATAAATGTTAACTTATATCTTCATTCTTAACGCATCTTATTTCAAGTATGTTTAAGTTACAGGGTCAATACTTCTAATTGAATTTTTTTTAGTTTAGGGATAAATCTTTCAATTTCCTCCATATATAGATTCCTATTTATGATTAAGTGTTACAAAGATTATATAACTATAGAAAGAATCATTCATATTATAATTATATTCATATATATTGATTTTACTTACTTTTTTATCTTATTTCTACCCAAACCCATGATTTAATCTCTTAATTCTAATACTGATTTTTGATTACTTAGATTGTAAACTATAAATCATCATGATGATGCTATCTATGTATTATATTGCAAGTGAGGAATGAACCACAAACAAAATTTCTCAAAATGTTCCAAACCATTCCGCTTTTCGCTTTTCTATTCCTCTAATGCATAAAAACATCTGTAATTTGCCTTAATTCTTTCGTTAGATCATAGTACTCGTCTCCCCAATCGTTTTGACGCGTAGATCGCCAAATTCCATTGGAAATTGAGAGAGTTATGAAATGAAATAGGAAGAATAGTAATGATAAGATAGGAGAATAATTAAGTTTTCTAGTCCAAATAGGGCTTATATAGTGTTAAATCTGGTTAATATAACCATTCCAACCATTTAAATAACTACATTTAACTTTAATTAAAAAACTGAATTGATTATTGTATGTTGACATATTTCAAGGTGTATGTCGACATATGTGTAATGATTGGATGTATGTCGACATATCATCTCTTGTATGCCAACGTAAGTGCTAAAATTTTCAATCAGCTATTAATTTTTCTATATCTACTTCATATGACCTCCAAATTGAATAAACTTATATAATGTTTTGATAAAAAAATGATCCGGTCGTAATGATGCAAGTCTCATTGTAAAAATCAAAAGTTGGAAAACTAATTATTTTGCCCCTCCTTAATGAAAATAAGATTATTTATTAATTTAATCCAATTAATTATCATCATTATATTATTAAATGATATATCTTAAATTTTCAGGGCATTGTAGTAAGAGCTAGGGATGACCATAGCTTAAAGACTCAAGCATGGATGCTCGTCCCGACCAAGGAAGTCATAGAGTGCATGATACACATGCTAGACCAATATGATCTAGAAATGAGAACGGAAGAAAATGATGATGGCCCACCTAGTATAGGGACTTAAACCCCAATGGTGGGTCGACAACTTCCCTCAAAGCAATATCAATTGATAACAACGACCCTAACAAGATAATCCAAATCAGCATGGAACTGAGCCTAGAAATATGGGATGACCTAATATGCTTCTTGAAGAAAAGCAGGGACATGTTTTCATGGGGGCACTATGACATGACCAACATCGACCCCTCTATCATCTGCCATGCCCTTAACATTGACCCAAAAGTTCAACTCTTCCAGTAAAAATGAAGTCCTCTCAAACCCAAAAATATAAAGCACTCGTAAAAGAGGCAGAAAAGCCCATTTCCAATGGGTTTATTCATGAAGTAGAGTATTCGATCTAGATAAACAGTCCAGTATTTGTTTGCAAACCAAGTGAAGCTGGAGGACATCATTGATTTCTAAGACCTCAACAAGGCCTATCCAAAAAATAGGTTCTCATTGCCTTGCATCAACTAACTTGTGGATGCGACTATCAGGCACAAGCACCTTACATTCATAGACGCCTATTCTGGGTATAATCATATCGCAATGCATGGTCTGGACTAAGAGCATACGTACTTCATTACAGAAATGAGACTTTAATACTAATGAGTCATGCCATATGGGATTTAGAACACAGGTGCGACCCATCAATTGCTTTTTAATAGAGTATTCTTAGAATAGATCGACCAGTCCATGGAGATGTATGTGGATGACATGCTAATAAAGTCCGATAGGGATGGGGGTACATAAAGAACCCGACCGATACTTTGGATATCCTCCACTGGTACAACATGAAACTCAATGCCAAGCAATGCTCATTCGCTGCCTGGTCAGGGAAGTTCCTAGGGTTTATGGTTAGCGCCAAGGCAATCAAAGCCAATCATGACAAGATTAAGGCAATCCAAGATGTTCAAATCGCTCACATTAGTGTATAGTCTGAACGGGATGGTCATGACGCTTGGTCACTTTGTATCCAAAGCAACAGATAGGTGTATACCTCTTTTTGACCTAGTCAAGAAAGGGAAGCCATTTGCTTAAAGTGATGAGAGCACCAACATATTTGAAAACTTGAAGCGACAACTAGCTGCATCCCCGTACTTTTCAAACCGCTAGACGGGGAAGATCTATACTTATACCTTGTAATTATTGAGATAAAGACAAAATTCAACAACTGATATATTATGTCAACGAGAGGTTATCAAGTCCAGAAATAAGATATACTTGGTTGGAAAAGCTAGCTTTTCCTTCTGATGGTAGCCAATGACTTAGTCATATTTCTAGGTTCATCCGATCAATGTTCTCACTAACTAGCCACTAAGTAAGTGCTAAGCTGACCTGATACAGTGTGTCAACTCTTGAAGTGGTCTATGGAACTCAGACAACACCACATTACCTTACATATAACAACCCGCCATCTACGTTATCTCGACACACCCTTAAAAGTGGTGTTGGTATCGCAGATGCCATTGCTAGTGGATCATATTTTAGTAAAATATAAAATAGACTACAAAGCTATCTACAATATTTTACACTTTTTGAAACTCTTACAACTGAAGCAGTATAATATAATAATCAATAATACATATCCTAGAAAAATAAAATAATGAAATATCAAATAAACTCAAACTACAACTTCTCTTTATACTGGTAACATAAAATAATCTAATGTTTGTGAATAAAATAGTAAATAGCTAATAGTTAAATAATTGCATGTCTCTATAACGCTATTGCACCACTAAGCCACCATCAGTCCTCTCTTTCGACCTATCAGAGTATAACTAAAAAGAAAAAAAATGATAGAGGGGGTCAAACATATGTTTGGTGAGAGAAACGCATCATTTAAGCTATAATACTAATAAGCTAGCAAAACAATACTTATGCTCGAAAACCATACCTTATCCCATGTCATCTACACCCAACAAGTTAACTAAACATGATACGATACTATAGTGGCATGGTTTAACAAAAATAAATAATAGGTCTAGTCATATGCAAACTCTTGACCCTAAAATCTCAACCAGCTATCGCCAAATTGTACATTAAGGATTTAACTCCTCTAACTACGTCGTGATGCCAAACTGAATAATGAGAGCTCATCTCCTCAGACTATTTTATATTAAGGATTTAGCTCCTTGGACGATCATATACTAAGGACCTAGCTCCTCAGACTATCGTCTATTGAGGACTTAGATCCCTGCACTATGGTGTATTAAGGACTCAGCTCTCCCAACTATCGTATATTGAGGACTTAGCTCCTTAGACTATCGTATATTGAGGTCAGGTCAATGTTAGCCATTCGCTTAATGGTCTATAACACTATGGGACCAAGCCTAAAACTCATCATCGCCCTACCATCTACGAAGCTGCTAGATCAAATCCCAATACATAAGTACAAAACAACATAATGAACTTGTCCAACTAAGGCAATTTTACAAAGTAACTCAAAACACAACAAAAAATATACCAAAACTTTCCTTTTCTTGGCACGATCACAATGTTTCAAACCGCATGAGAAACAAAGATCATATGTGAGAGTTATAAGTGTTCGAAGTTTATGGTATTAGTAATTAATTATTATTATTCATATATGCATATTTCCTCATACACACAGTTTACTACAATATCATCAAATCTCGATCAACCCTATAGTTGAAACTTTCAACCTCCATCATCGCCTCATCCGACCACCCTCCATTAATCTGATGTCGCCACCATGAAGCCCTCGCCGTTCCATTTAGATCCACTCCCATCCAATCATCAGAGACACTAGCCACTTTGCCACAGCCACGCCAGTGCTTTCTAGTGAGATTTTGGCTGCCGTGCTCCAATTCGAGATGATCGAAGACCACCATGAGAATTGGCTCGGCTCCCTTTACATGCCCATACTTCCCGATCATCATATCATCGTTGTTTAACCATTGAATGTAAATGGACAATCCACATTTATCAAATATTCCGATGGGTTTTCTAATCAATCCATTAACCCAATCGACGAACGAATACCACCGGTAGATTTGTGTCATCGAGAACTATAATTTTGATATATACTATGTCTATTTTGGAACAGTTTTGTATTTCATACATTTTAATTAGAGATTTAAGTTCAGATTATTACGTTTGAAAAAAATTCACTTTTTAATCTTCTAGCCATGCATACTACATCCTAATCATGTGTATATATAGCCATATATATGTGTGTATATACAAATATATACACACACACACACAAATATATATATATACATAAATATATATATATATATACATACGTACATACAAATATATATATACACAAATACACACACACAAATATATATATTTACACACACACAATTATATATACATACAAACAAATATATATATATATATATATATATATGTATGTATGTATTCACACACACACACATGTGTGTGTGTAAACCACTCTTTAATTTCCAATTTCATCATTTATAATTTGATTTAATACCTTAAGAGGTGAATCACTACATCCTATTAGTATAAGCCCAAATAGGAAGAGTCTCACTCACCGAAACTCTCGAATGAGGAAGAACGCAATATCGTCTTCGCTATCATGTCACTTTAGCACCTAAACCCTTCATAATTTGCCTCAACGTCTACACTAGATTGTAATATTCATGTCTGTGGTTGTTTTTGATGGGTAAATCATCAAAATCCATTAATAAATGAGAGAGATATGTCATTTTGAAGTTTGACAAAGGATGAGGAAAATGGTATATGAGATTCCACCATTGTTCTTCAATGTCCGGGCATGTCGTGCCTTCAATTTTCTTAATTCCTCCAAAATAATATGAGATAATATTATTTTTTCCATTCTTTAATTTACCGTTGGTTTTGTCAAAATCCATTGAGAAATGGAGAAGTTATGAATTTTAAAAGTTTGGTGATGAAGAGGAAGAATAAATGAAATAGTTAAGAACAACATAGATTTTTATTTTGAATTTGCTTAGGATTTGATGGAGATTAGTATATCTAAATAGTGAGAGATTTATGCTAAAATAGAATAAGAAAAAAGTGGCTTTCACATATGTTTATGATTTTAATTTTCAATCCGAAGTAAAAAATTCTGAAGTTCAATATATTATGCAAATGCCACGGGGTTCGGCTCTTTTTACTTTTTGACCTATTTTATCAAATTCAACAAGTTATATATGTTTTCTGATTGTAAACAACATTTTGAATGCAATGGCATAGGTCTTGAAACTTAATTTCAGCTTTTGTAAAAATTTACCATTTTGCTTTTATGTTAAGTTACAATTTTAACCTGTTTAATTTAATTATTTAATTACATAAAGTTATTGGGTGTTACATTCTCTCTGCCTTAAAATAATTTCATTCCCAAAATTCCAAAAGATGGAGAATACAACCGTAAATGGTCAAACATACGAAAAAACGTAATTACATCCACCTAGCATTCATCATAGAAACACAATCACAAATCACGACTAAGAGTATACAATACATATAATAGATAATAATAAAAATGATATGATATAGATAAATGATAATGCAACTAAATCGTCCTCCTATATAAATTCATATATAGTTACGACCAAGGATGTATGCAAATTTCCTAGTACATGCGTATGTATAATTCTATATGTATACACATCCATTCATCCATATGCAATAACCATATCACAAAAAAAGTAATTACAACATCCATAAACAACCAATAAATGAACAAACCCAAATATTGGTACATATAACTATCTAGCATAAGTTAGAACAAACCTAAATATTGGTACATATCTTTGGCTTGTATGTACGCGCATAAAAGCCAACACAGTATGAACTAAACTTGTATAACTCAAACAAAGCAACCATAACTACCAAAATACGTCATGAGGACGACATGCATACAACCAATCCTAGCAGGATGACATGCATACAACCAATCCTAGCATCCAAACATCCATGCCTATGTTAACTAGCTAGCTAAAGCACCCATGCGAACATACGAATGGCCAAACGAGCAAACTAACCTACAAACTAACTAAAATAGGAACTTATTGGAAGAGAGCCTATTAAGGGAAACTCGGATTCTTCCCTCGAGTTCCCACGTATTCTCATCCAAACTTTTTCCTCGTTGTACTTGGACCAATTCGATTTCTCCATTTTTATGGCATATCACATCAAGCTCTAAGATGCAAATACACCTACAGAGTATACTAAACTTCACCTCTATATTAACCTCATCAAGCTGACTAGGCTCTAACATAAATCATCAATGTACACTCGTAAATTGGATAAACAAAATGTGTGTGAACACCTGCCAACTTTTCTAGATCCCTACTCAAATGTGCCAACCTCATTACTCTCCATATAATAGGGGTAGGACCAACAACTGATGGTGCTAGCTTTCCCCACATAATGTATCTCAATAGCGGTCCTTCACCTACAAGACACCTCTCGTTGCGAACTCTCTATTAATGCATATCCTATACGGTTTCCATTCCTTTGCTTATCACTGAGATGTCTCTAATTATATAATGTCCAAATATAGATTTTATAGACTTCACTACTAGCATATCTCAATTGCTAAACACCTTGCACCATACTCTATCAATTCCTTCTTCATTCTTGGCAGATAGAAAACCCTCTTCATGTCCTTTGACATATCACACTAAACACCTTTAAGTGCACAGGCATAACAACTTGAAAACGAATAATGCCTCCTCTCTAAGTGGACAAATATTTTGGATTCTTAGGTGAATCCCATACTCCATCACCATTTAATTATAGACATCACAAATGGATGATGCCTTAATTTTAGTGCACATAATATTACTTCAACCAAACAACCAAATAAAAACTAAACGTAACTATCAAAAAATCTATTAAGTTCTAAATAAAATAAAAGGAATCTAAGCCCTAGCTTTATACTACCATAAAATTCAACCTGGTAATTACTAGAACAAACTTATAGAACAAGTTGTGCATTTTAACTTATTTTTCATGTGCGTTTATCACTAAAAATAAGTTATGTGCAAAAATTCATTATTTTGGAAAATTGACTTAATAAGGTAGTTCTTTCAATCCTAGTGATGATTAGAAAGAACTAATCTCAACTTTATGCCAATTTTCTTCCAAATCACAAAATCTCACCTTTCTTTAAAATCACCTTCGTACCTTAGTACATGAAACTTAAGACATTTACTTCATGTCTTGGAATCACACAACATTTGGTACTTCAAAAATAATATTAACTCCATATGCTTGTGAAGTCCTCTAAACTAACATACGGCTAGAGTACATTTATGTACGTCATCGTACTTTAAAAGAACTTTACATACTATTGCTTTATGGTATCCTCTCTAACCTAGAGCCCTCATTGACTCACTTTCAAAGTACATCAAATGATGCAACCCAATATCGTATATTGCCTTGCCCTACTAACTTAGAATATGACACTTAGCCACCAAATAACATAGCCTTCATAAACTCCACTAACTTCATATAGGAATGTCGAAAAATGGATCATGTCTAATCATAGTAAATGTGGCGTTGAGCACCTCTCACTTTTAACTACTTATACGCGATAATAAGATCACATCTGAATGGTACACATCCAATGCTAAAACAATGACCCAAACGGAAGTGATTCCCCTCTTTGGGTATGCTACATAATCATTACTTCATGGAAAAATACTCAAGTATACATGGGTGTACCATAAAACAAAATAAATACATGTGCATAATGCTAACCGATGTCTACATAACGACACTCTCCATAAAAAAGCACAATCTACCTTTATTGTCGATTGCCTCATGCAAAAATCTTCTATCATTCATCCTTTTTGAGAAACTTCACACTCAACTGTGCTTTCGTACTTCACAATGCCTTATGTGAGTGTATCACAGCCCTTAACAAAAACATATTGCTGTTTGGCTTAATTCCTCTTCTCAATGACTATATGACAAATTTTGGCTTACTCTTGTCTTACTTTAAAATTAAATAAGTTTCAGCCAAATCCCATCTCTTAAGTCATCTTGTGCTAAGCTACAATAACTTAAACCATATTTTGGGTAAAATGACAAGATATTGTATTTACCCCTATTATTATGGAAAAATTCAATTTGATACTTTACCCTTCCAACTTGAACAACGATTGAAAAGATCGCTAAATTTCTATGCTAATTTTTCTTTACCCAAATCTTCTAACACTTCACAAATCCATGATATTCGGTATTAACAAGTCCTTAGCACACATGCATATTGACTGTTCTAGCCAGTTCATTATAAAAAATTCAAACTTTTTATAAGCTTTGTAATTCTCTTTTAACTCTAATCCAAATTTCAAGTGAAAATATCAATAAATTTTTCAGTTCAGTTTTTAAATCAAAATCTTTGATTTCTAATGTCTTTTTCACAAACTAGCAAATTCGTAAAATTATAATATTCTATACTAATTTTAATAAATGTTTATTAAAAATAATAACACGATTTTTTTCAAATTAAATTCTTAAATTCTACTTTAATAAATTTTCATAAAGATTTCTTTAGACATTTCATGTTAAATCATTTTATAGAAAATCGTAAACCAAATTCATTTCAATTTAATCACTTCATATCTATTTGTATATCCTCGATTAAACAATTGTTATACTTTCAAATTTCAAAGCTAATTTATTTTCAATAATTATTAAACACATATACATTCTTAAAAATATTTTACTTTCAAAACACAATTTGTTATAGCTTTTCCAATCCAATATTAATTACTCAAAATATAAATAGATCTGAAATAACTTCAGTTAGTTTCTGAAATATTCATACTTCATTTTTAAAATATCATTTCATATAATTTGTATCCATTTTATCATATATATATATAATAATATATCATTTTATTTATGATTATCCAATATCTAACTCCTTTAAACAATATACCGTGATATCTTTTAAAGGTAATTTGGTTTTGGCTACTAACTATTTTCATATAGAATTCAAAAATAATTTCCAAAATTTTAAATCATTTATTAATTCTTATTCTCAAAATTTTATACCACAAACTCTTCAATTTCCATTCGAAAATACATACATATTAAAATAGAGAAATTCCATAAATTTAAAATAGTAATCTTAAATCCTCTATTTACAAAAATAAAACCTTTTAATTTTTATAAAATTTCTCACGTTTGAAGCTTAAATAAAGGGTTATTATTTCAACACAATAAACAAATTTCAACTTCTATATCATCCAAAAATCTAAAATACTAATATTTTCAACTTTTTAGGAAAAACATTTTAGACAATTCAAATACTTTATTGGAGTAGATCACAACTTACGCAAATCCAACCGTTCCATTAATTAACAATGCTTCCATTACGCCTTTTCAACATCACATTTATAATCTTTGGACTCAAGGGTACTACTCTTCTTTTTTATCCCCCTAGCTCTAAAACTTACTCTACTACTAATCGATATAGAGACCCTCTATTAGCAATTATTTATGGAGTAAATTATATCAAATGTGATGAATTTTTTTCACCCCAAATCACTTTAAATCTCAACATTTATTTAACTCACGGTTGTTTGCTTTTATAAGGGACAAACCAATAAGTACCTTTATGAGTTAAAATATATAGGGTGTGGTGTGTGCGTGTATAAAATATAAATAATAGAAATTACAAATATGCTCTCTCATATGTCCTAATTTAGTAGGATTCCTCTAGCATATGCTCTAATACCAAATGTAATAATTCGCCATCGACCTCACCCCGACACAACCTCAAAAGTGGTGCTCAGCGCAGATGCCATTGGCGGTGGATCATTTTTAATTAAAATATAAAACGGAGCACAAAGCAATCTATAATATTCTACACTTTCTGTAACACACAGCGGAAGGAATACAATATAATAATCAATAATACATATCCTAGAAAAACAAAACAATGTAATATCAAATAAACTCTAACTACAACTTATCTTTATACTAGTAACAAAAAACAATCTAATATTTAGGAATAAAATAATAGATAGGTAATAAATTAACAATTGCACATCTCCATAGCACCATTGCGCGTCCAAGCCACCACTAGTCCTCTCTATCGACCCATTAGAGTATAACTAAAAAGAAGACAATGATAGAGGGGGTCAGACATACGTTTAATTAGTGAAACACATCATATAAGTGTATAATACTAATAAGCTAGTAAAACTATACTTATGCTCGAAAACCATACCTTAACCTGTGTCATCTGCACCCAACTTGTCAACTAAACACGATACGATACTACAGTGACATCATATGCTACAGTTTTACAAAATCTATATCGGGTCCAATTATATGCAAACTATTGACCCTAAAATCTCAACCCACTATCTCCAAATCGTACACTATGAATTCAAGTCCTCTAACCATGTCATAACGCCAAATCGAGTACCAAGGACTCATTTTTTCGAACTATTATATATCGAGGACACAACTCCCTATACTATCTTAAGGACGCGGCTCCTCAGACTATCGTATATTGAGGACTCAGCTCCACGAACTATCGTATATTGAGGACTCAGCTTCTTAAACTTTCATATATTAATAACTCAGCTCCTTGTACTATTGTATATTTAGGACTTGGCACCTCGGATTATCGTATATTAAGGTCAAGTGCATGCTAGTCGTTCACCTAATGGTCTATGATAGTATTGGGATCAATTCCAAAACTCTTCATTGAACCATTATTTAAAAAGCTACTGGATCAAGCCACAACTAGTAAGCACAAAATGATATAACAAACTTGTCCAACCAATACAATTTTCTAAAGTATCTCAAACACAGCAAACAATATACCAAAATGTTCCTCGTCACACCACCATCATGATGTCGCACACTATGCATGAAACATGGGTCTTATGCGAGAGCTATAAGCATTTAAAGTATATGGTATAATTTAATTAAATTCTTATTTATTTAGTTATTAATTTTTTTTGTATATGCTTATTTCCCCATACACATAGTTTGCTACAATATCATAAATCTTGATCAACCCCATAGTCAAAACTTTCAACTGCTACCATGACCTCATTTGGCCATTGTCGATCAAACTGAAGCCACCACCATGATGCCCTCACTGTTCCATGTAGATTCACCCCTATTCGATCGTCAATGATGGTAGCCACTTTGCCACCGCTGCCAGTACTTTCTGGTGAGATTTCGACCACTAGCTCCGATTCGAGATGATCTAAGACCATCTTGAGTATCACGTCATCTCCCTTTACACAGCAATAATTTTTGATTATTGTATCGCCAACCATTTCACCATTGAACATAAATGGACTGTCCACATTTATCGAACCTTTCCGATGCATTTTATGATTAGTCTGTTAACCCAATTGACGAACGTATACCACTTGTGGATTCATATCATTGATAACTACAATTCTGATATATAATATGTCTAATTTGGAACACTTTTGTATTATACATATTTTAATAGAGGGAGAACAACTTCGGCTAATTACAACTAATAAAATTCACTTTTTTAATCTTCTAGCCATGACATACTATATCCTAATCATGTATATATGAAAAATCCATATTTTAATTTTAAATTTCCTAATTTATAATTTAATTTTAGACCATAAGGTGAGTTACTATACCTCAATAGTATATAGGAAGAGTTCGACTAACCGAAACTCTCGAATGAAGAAGAGCCTAACACTGTCTCCGCTGTCTTGTCTCTTTAGCACATATAAACCTCCATAATTTGACTTGGTTTCTATAATGGATCATAATAATCATTTCCATGGTTGTTTTGATGGGTAGGTCATAAAAATCCATTAAGCAACGAGAGAGATACACCATTTTGAAGTTTGACAAAGAATGAAGAAAATGGTGTTTGAGATTTCACCGCTGTTCTTCACTGTCTAGGTCTATTTCGCATCTCTTTAGAAATCCACCTCCAAATTCTTCGCTTCCTTCAATTTTCTTCTAGTTTCATCAAGATACTTTGAGAAACGAAGAAGTTATAAATTTTCAAAGTTTGGTGAAGAAGAGGGAGGAGAAAGAAGAAATGAAATGGTTAAGAAAAAAAGATTTTGTTTTGAATTTGCTTAGGATTTGATGGAGATTAGTATGTCTTAATGGTGATGAATTTATGCAAAAATAGAATAAGAAAAAGGTGGTTTTCATATCTATCTACAATTTTCAATCCAAAGCAAAATATCCAAAGTTTAATATATTACGAAAATGCCACTAACTTTGACTCTTTCTAATTTTTGACCCATTTTATCAAAATAAGAAAGTTATATATTTTTAACTGTGAATGGCATTTTGGATGCAGTGGAATAGGTTCTGAACCCTAATTCCAGCTTTTGTAAAAATCTACCTTTTTCCCTTTACGTAAAATTATGATTTTACCCTTTTTAATTTAATTATTTAATTACATAAAATTATGGAGTGTTATGTTCCATCCCTGCACTTCCATCAAACAAGCTATGGCCTACTTCATTGCAAAATGTTCAAGTCCGGACAATAATGAGGAAGAAATAATCACTAGCAAACATGCATAGCAACTGTATGTAGATGAAACATCCAATGAGAAAGGGGATGAGGCTGGCATGGTCCTAGTTATGCCCAAAGAAAAAGAACTATGCTTCAGTGTCCACCTTTCCTTCAAGTGCATCAATAATGAAGCCAAATGTGAAGCCGTTCTGGTCGGTTTTAGGATGGCCAAAGAACTACGAATATAATCTCTATATGTGTTTAGTGACTCATTACTAGTAGTTAACCAAATCGACGAGTAATTCCAGGTTAAAGGCAAGACATTAGCCATATATGTCACAGATGCTAAGAAACTCAATGGCACATTCTTAGATTTCAAGCAGGAATAAGTACCATGCGAAAAGAATGCCAAGGTCGATCAGTTGGCTAAGGCAATTGACCTTGAAGAGAGTATTCCTTGGGTCTAGTTAAGGTGTAAACTACCCCTTGCTTTGATTTGACGGAAACCATCATGGAAATAGATGAAGCCCAAACCAATACCTAAATGGCTTCACTGCTACAATATCTTATGGGCGGTGACTTACTCATGGACAGGAAGGAGGCCCGAAAAGTTCTTTATCGGCCACTCCACCACATAATAATGGATAGGAAACTGTATCAGTGGGGTTACTCCTTTCCCTTTCAATGATGCGCAACAAATGAAGAAGCCACCCATATACTGGAAGAGCTGCATGTGGGCTTCTGCCGAGATCACGCTAGAGGGCATAGCTTAGCAAAAAAAGCTACCCGCCAAGGTTACTATTGGTTGAACATGATCAAAGATGCTATGGACTACATCAAGAAATGCTACCTATGTCAGCGGTTCGTCAAGGTTCTAAAGCCTCCCCAAAATTGCTAACACCATGACATCCCCTAGTCATTTGACATATAGGGGATTGACATGATTGGGAAGCTCCCTAATGCTAAGGGAGGATATAATCATACTATTGTTTCCATTGACCATTTCACGAAGTGGGTTGAGGCAAAGCTCCTTACTGGGATTACCATATCCAAAATTTTGAGTTTTGTAATAAAAAACGCCATTGCTGCTTCATGCCCCTAAAGAAGATCATCATAGATAATCAAACACAGTTCGAAAGGGACTTGTTTTAGGGAACCTTGGAGAGTAATAGGATCAAATGTTTTTCGTCAGTCACCCGTCCAGAAGTAAACGGGTAGGTTCAAGCCGTAAATAAGACCATTAAGCTAACATTGATGATGCATCTCACGAAGGTGAAGGAAAATTGGGTCGAAGACCTCCCGCTCATACTTTGGTCATATCAGACCTCAATCCGAACTTCCACTGGACACTCCCCTTTCTCCTTGGCCTATGGTATAAAGCCATGTTGCCCATTAAATTAGACGTCCCATCTTCCCAGCACCTTACACAAGACCACGAGAAAAATGAAGAACTATTGAGGCTTGGGCTTGATGCCTTAGAAGAAAGAAGAGCGGAGGCAGAACTCCATATCGAAGCCTATAAGAGAAAGGTATAAAAGAACTATAATGCAAGAGTGAAACTCAACCAATCCATCATCGGCGACCTAGTTCCATGGAGAATCTTCACAAACATGAAGAACTTAGCCGAAGGAGTATTAGGGCCAAATTGGGAAGGCCCATATATAATCAGTGTCATGCTAGCTAGTGGGACATACCGCTTCTCGCATCCAGACCACGTGTTGCATACTCGGAACCAAAAGCACCTTCAAGCCTACTTTATGTACGAAACCTTGTAAGCTACAATTATATAGAGAGAGACATTTGGTAATGTTTTGTTTGTACGAAATTTAGATAGAAAATTCTGAGGAAATCATCATGAAATATCAACAGTAGGTGCAAGGCTATCCGACAAGGATAAGCCATACAATGCTCGCTTCCTAGCCGTGGAACACCGTCGCTCAAATCTATTTGAAATGTCAAGCCAAACAACACTACTTACTCCACTATGGAATGCCTAAGCTGTCTGATAAAGAAAAACCATATAAGGCTCTCATTTGCAATGGGGAAGGTCGAAATGGCCCTATGAGGATGCACGAGCTATTCAACGCTCTCTTTCGTGTCAGGGACACCATCACTTGGATGGCACGATCACCCACGTTAAGATTTCAACTCGTACGTCCATGGTGTACTGCTCTATAATGATGCGTAAGCCATTCAATGCTTCATTCTATTCCTTGACGAACATATGGTGCAACCACCATGTCGTGATCTTGATTCATTCGTTAGTGATGCTACTCGTCCCTCTAGCGAGGAGGGGCGCTAGTGCCAAGATGAGCGTGATTACCCATGACGACCCTAAGTCTGGCACTATATTTTTGCTCAGTGAGGATGCATGAGCCAAACAATGCTCCCTTTTATGCCAGAGGCATAAAAGAACAAATGGCACGATTGCGGTCCTGATTCATTCTCCCATGATGCTGGCAATCCATCTTATAGGGAGATACACTAGTGCCTTCATTAGCCCACCAATGGCTACTCAGAGCAGATCAAAAATATGATGGCCCAACATCCTATATAAGAAAGTCTCATCTCAACTTATGTCTGTAAGAAACGGTGTAGTATAAATTATACTAGTGTGAATGGGTCTAAAGGCTACTTCAACACTAGAGGAGGGTGAATAGTGTTTTATAACTTATGTAGAACTTTTCTAAATTGCTTCAAGATTTAAATCCAAACACAGATAATCAACACAGGAACATATTAATAGACAATAACATATATATATATATATAAATGCAGCAAAAAATGAAATAAAAGTAAGACACCAGGGGTTTTATATTGGTTGGGTTTGACCAATTCTACACCCAATCCTATACGATATCTGTATAGATTTCTTTTCAAATTCCTACTTTAATCAGGCAGTATGAAAACTAGAATACAGTCTTGATTTCAAGGCAAAATGATACACCCTCTTAACTTTTCGAACGTAGGGTAGACTCACTAGATTTAACCAGTAACAAGAACACCCACTTGATTTGAACGGAAAACAAGCACATCAACTTGATTTAAATGGGCAACAAGAACATCCACTTGATTTGAATGGGCAACAAGCACATCTGCACAAATTAGTACTAGAGAGTTGTTGATTCCAAATACAAATAGTTGTACTTTGGATATAAAATATCCTATAGCCCTTTGATAGCAATTTGTTCTTTGATTTGAAGAGAGAATACTTGCAAATCAGTGAGTAGATTATAGAGAATGAATATAGTAAAGTAGATATTGAATTTGAGTGAATTTTTAAGAGTATAAAAGTTGGATTTTGTGAAATATATAATGAGAATTTGAATTAAGAAGAATAGAGAGAGAATTGTTATTAAAATTCATTTTCCAGTCCCCTATATATAATATTTGAAGGGACGTGTCTATTCATGCCGAGATAAAGCCAAAAGTTACAACTATTCAATTTTTTTTTAAACTATTCAACGATACATATGTCAACATACATAGGAAGGGTATGTCGATATGCCCTTGTATTTGAGAAAAACAATAACATATTTGAAGTGTTATAAAATTTTCATATTTTTAAAATCATTTAAAAATAGTTTTTAAGTACTTTTTAATATATAAAACATTTATAAAATATTAAAAAAATAAATAAATAAATATTTTGATGTGTGGGTATTCAAAGAAAAGAAATTTGCTATTCAAGGACTTTAACAAATTTATCTAATATCTATTAACTATTATCTATAGCCTTGAACTCTTCATGCCTTTGTCTTTAAACTCATGAGTCTTCAATTGTCTTGATCATTTCTGAATCTTGATCTATAGTCGCTTTACTAATCAGTCTTTAAAATCGTTTATCTTGTACTTATATTAACCCGTGTAATATCCTGAAAAATATTCTATACATCTTGGGAAAACGTTAGTACCTATATTTATATTGTTGTTGTCATCAAAATCAATATCTGTGGTATTATCAATCTTCCCCTTTTGATGGTGACAACCATGTAAATATTTTAATTATAAAATGTAGTGTAACACCATCTGTTTTGAATAACTCCCTCTTAGTATATGTATATATTATATTTTTTTATTTTTCTCCCTTTTCATCATCAATAAAAAGCGGTAAAAAAACAAAAATCCCCCTATATTAAGTACTATGAAATGTGATAACGTTGTATACAGAAGAAAAATCAATATTATTTGCGAAATAATAATTTTGAGAAGTAGCTACACACACATGCTTTTATAATTACATCTATTTAAATCATACATTCAAGAAATATCATCCATATCAAACTAATTTATTTAGAACAAACCATAAGAATAAAATTCGTTAAAATTAGAAAATCTTCCCGAAAATACTTTACCATAAGTTGCATACTCGATATATGTTTCATGGACTCTTGATGATTAAAATTTTGACTTTTGATTCTTTTGGTAAGCCTAATGGCTTTGGATGAAGATGGTTGGTTTAAGGAAGACATTTTGAGTTTGTTTTGAAAGAAGGAGGGTGAAGAGTTTGTTTGATTTTTGAAATAAAGTGTGTGTTGAAGATGAGGTAAGAAGGAGTGAATAAATATAGTTTGAATGAACGTGTGACATGAAAAATGTGTCTTTTAAAAATTTAAGTTTAATGCAAAAGAGAAGGAATTTCAAAAGTTCAAATTTTGAAAAGACTCTTCAAATTCTATCTGATATGTCGACATATCTAGGTGGCATATGTCGACATATACACAAAAATTCAATGTTCAAAACTTAAAGAATTATATTTATATATACTATTATTATTATATATTTATTCCGATATTAAATAATTTTTAAAAATAAAAAAATAAAATATGAAATAAAAAAATTACCGATTTCATTGTTTCCTCTGTTTGACTTGATTAATCTTCCATCATTGTGAAACACATGTTTATATTTTTGTGTTTGGTTCATTGTCACTGGAAGTTGTATCAGAATCGTCCAAGGTTGCGTTGTAAGCCATTTTCTCTTTTTGAATAAACCGGTGTTTGGTGAATTCTTTGTTTTCTTCTGATGCGAAAAGTCTCTTTGTTGATCGCCAGATTCACCACAGTCGTAACATTTAAAAATATTTCCGTTTTTGAAATTTTTTGTTTTCAGTTTTACAAAAGCTGTTCATCTTTCTGTATTTCAGAAATTTCCTAAAATTTCAAGTCATAAGAGCAATCTCCTCATCATTATCATCGTCATCTAAATCTTGATCGTCAGTTATTACGTTGAATGTAATTGATTTCTTTTTGGTCACCTTATTTTCCCTTCCTCCTTACAATAGTGCTTTATAAGACATTATACTACCAATTAATTCTTCAATTTTTAATATACTAATAACATCAGACTTCTCTATTGCTTATGTCTTTTGATCACATTCTGAAGAGAGTGAATTAAGGATTTTTCAAACTTGATCCTTTTTATAGAAAATTTTCCACAATGATACTAATAAATGAACTATACCTTGAAATCTAGAGGACATATAAGAAATAGGCTCATTTGGTTTCATTTTAAAAAGTTGGAATTGGATGGTTAACATGGAAATCTTAGTTTATTTTACTTTACTAGTGGCCTTATGTATGACTTGCAATGTTCTTCAAATTTCATAGGTAGACTTATAAATAGAAACTTGATTAAATTCATTTTTATCTGAGGGGCAAAATAAAATATTCATGGCCTTTGAGTTATTGAGTACCCGTCTTTTGGTTTGATGTCCATTGTAAATATTCAGCTTAGGGTTCAGTGTATTCACTTTATGTAATGTTCCAAATATCTAAACCATTCGATTGTAGCTAAATTTTCATCCAACATGACCAGTAAGCATAATTACTACTATTAAATAGTGGGGGTCTAGCAATTGATTGTCCTTCTACAAAAGTGTTAAAAAGTGTATTACCAGTGCTACTAGCCATTTCTATCAAAAACAAAATAACAAATCTTTGAAAACCTAATGCTCCGATACCAAATGTGGGAAATGGTTTAATATAAATTACACTGGTGTGAACGAATCTTAAGGCTACTTTAAATCACTTCAACATTTAAATCCAAACACGGATAGTCAACATAGAAATATATTAACAAGCAGTCACAGATAAGATAAATGTAGTAAAAAAAAGTAAAAGTAAGAGAAATGACACCGGGAGTTTTTATACTAGTTTAGATTGGCCAATCCTACATCCAGTCATGTATAATATCTTTATGGATTTCTTCTCAAATGCCTACTTTAATTCAGTAGCAACCAAACCAGTCTACAATCTTGATTTCAAGGAAACAAGATGCACTCTCCTGACTTTTCGAGCTCACGGCAGACTCGCTTGTTTTAACTAAGCAACAAGCACACCCACTTGATTTGAACGGGCAACAAGCACACCTACATGATTTGAACGGGCAACAAGCACACCTACCTTTTTTGAACGGGTAATAAGCACATCTACATAAATTAGTAGTAGAGAGTTGTTTCTAAATACAAATAGTTGTACTTTGAAAGTAAGAAGAACAGAGAGAAAGTTATCATTAAAATTTGTTTTCCAGTCCCCTTTATATATTGTTTGGAGGGACATGTCTATTCGTGAAGAGATAAAGCCAAAAGTTTATAACTATTCAAAGTTTAAAAAATAACTCTTCAACAGTACATATATCGACATACCCTTGTATTTTGAGAAAAATAATAACAATTTAAAGTGTTATAAAATTCTAATATTTTGTAAATTCATTTAAAAATTGTTTTTTAAATAGTTTTTTAATATATAAAACTTCTATACAATATTTTGAAAATAAAATAAATATTTTGAAAATAAAATAAATATTTTGGTGAGAAAGTACTCAAAGAAAAGAAAGTTGCTATTAAAGGACTTTAATATATTTATCTAGTACCTATTAACTATTATCTATTGTCTTGAGATCTTCATGTCTTTATTTTTAAATTCACGAGTCTTCAATTGCCTTGATCATCTCTGAATGTTGATCTCTAGTCTTTACCGACTAGTCTACAAACTCGACTATCCTGTACTTGTATAAATCCATGTAATACCTTGCAAAATATTCTATACATCTTTGAAAAATATTAGTACCTATATTTATATGGTTATTCTCACCAAAATCAATACCCGTGGTATTAACAATGTATGCCCACGCATGCTAGAACATGCCGTTTTAGCAAAAATAAGATCCTATTTTATTTTCTATTTCTTTATTCTTTTTGATCTATTCTCTATGTTGTGCATGATGGAACCGGGACAGCATGTAGCATGTTAAATCGATGAATTTCAGTAAAATTCAATTTTAAATCTTACTGGGCTTAAGAAGTCTAAATTAATTTTGATCCGATCTAGATAATTTTAAATAACCTTTATTTTATTTAATTAATTTATATAATGATTTGATTTTATCATATATATAGTATATAATGTATATATATATCAAATACACACATACGTGTAAAGTGTAAGACATGTAGATGTGTATATGGTTTAATGTTCCCGTATATAAAGGTGCGATTTACACTACAACCGACATATTTGTCCCTTTATATACATGTTTGTTGTCCATAACTAATTTATTTTTATATACAATTATATATACATATATATTCATATATATAAAATAATTATATATTTAATAATGTGTTTTTAAGATTTTAGCCAATTCAAAATAATTCAAATTAATATCTAAAATATATTAAGATTGGTTTGAAATTAAAAATATATTAATATCTAAAATATACATTTAAATTTTATATGTTGATATATTTAAATACATACATATATAACTTTCAAAAATTTATCAATATATACAATTTTAAATTTTATGTATAAAATACTAATTGTAGATATAAAAAATAATATGTAAAAAATTAATTTTCTTTCAACCGAAACTTTTTTAACAAAATCAATTTTTTTAACTTAAATCTTTATAGATTTGAAAACATTAGTTTTTTAGTAAAATTCATACAGATTTCACAATAATTTTTATTTGTTTATAAATTAATGAGGATGTGTGTGTGTGTGTATAATTTTTTTAAATGTTTAAAAAACATTTGTAAATTATTATTTTATTTTTAGTTTTAAATATATATATATATATATAATTGTTTTATAACATATATATGTATACAGTAAATATGAATTATTAAACTAATCTACATATTACATGTATGTATGTACAATTTAAAATTCATATCTTAATTTAAAACGTTCTATAATTATTTGAACATTCAATTTTTTTAATTGGTCAAAATAGATTCGTGTGTGTGTGTATGTATTATTAAATAGTTTTTTATTTAATTTAAAAGTTTGTACATGGTTATGTAAATTAGATAGCAAATAATTATTAAATTCATGATGAAATAAGGATATAATCTACACAAGTATATTAACATGGAGGAATATCTACACATATAACAAAATAGATAAGATGGTACCAATACAGTAGCCTTTAATATGCACCATGAATTGTTGAATCCAATAACTCCTTACATCGAATCCATACACTTCCAGAAAAGAAGCTAACTAAACAGATCACCATAACCTTTGAACTAGGTTTAATTTGATTTAAATTTTATTCAAAAATGAAGAGGAGGAGTCCAATTACTTATGGCCAAAGGAGATGAGGGAGGAGGAAAAAAGTAAAATTTAAAAGAATATGGATGGTAGGTTTATATATGCAAGAGAATGGAGTAAAAAGAGGAGATTCGAATCTACCAATTACCTCTTTTCCTTGCCAATTCAAACCACATATTTCTAACAAATAACTCCATCTCGCCTCCTTGTTTGGCCGGCAAAAATAATGGGATAATGGACCCAAATACATTTCCAAATTTAATCACTATTTATACATTTTAAATCTAATTTAAATGTTTATTGATATTGTATATCAATATATACATAGATAATTTTTATATACATGCTTTATTAAATATTGATTCAAATAAATCAAATAAAATTTTATAATTAATATTTCATAAATATTAATTAATTCATAAAAAATGTAATTTAATTAAATCATATGGTATTTAAGAGTATTCAATATTCTGGTTGTGTGTCCTATAATTGCAAATTTAGTAAGGGAAAAATATCAAACAATTCGAATATTAACATTCATTCGTCACTTTAGCTAGTGATGTGATAGGTTGGATGAATTTATCACTCACAAAATTTTGTTAAAATCCAAATAAGCGATCCTTGGTAGTGATGATTATTTACACCAATTATCTTCGTCAAAACTATATCACATTAGGACTTATGAAATTTGGTTTTGATTAAAATTCCAGTATCTTCCGCAGTCAACTTGTATAATCAAACACAAAGTCATTGGTTAAATAATAACAATTATTATTAACTGAACTGCCTTGGCCAGAGACTTTGACATTGAGTTGACTATGATACCATCCTCATGTAACTGAGGAGACGAATTCTCTATTGAATAGTATTTCACTTCCAACGCTTCAACTCAGACCCAACTATAGTCGTTCGATGAATGTCGTGCCACGATTTAACTATAATAAAAGTGGAGTGTTCACGTTGAAATTTAATTGTAACAAACCCGTAAATTTATCAATTTGATAAATTATATTTATTTTACATTCAAATATAAGCCTTTTAACATAGATTATGTTGTCTTGAATAATAAATAACGATGGCAATTTTATTTTGAATAAGTATTTACAAAAATATAACCTTTGAAAAATATCGATAAAATGACCGAAAATCGTTTTATCGATAAACGGCTCTATAATTATCATAAGTCGCGCATGGAGGTGGATACATACATTTATTTATCCATTTAAACAAGAATATGAAATAAAATAATATACTTTATTTTTGGGAATAAAATGTATTTATGACATCATCAATAATGGCATCGTATTTAATAATTGATTTATGAATTTAAATTGAGATTTAATGATAATTACTATAATTATTCAAATAATTGTTTTAAAATTCTAATAATTCATTTTAATTAGTTATACGGTGATAATAAATCATTTATATTAGTTTTATAAAGAGATATACTTGATTAAAAAATATAAGAAAATTCATATCGCTTTATCGATATATCAGCACTTTTTGTAAACAATTATCTAATATTAATTTATATGTTTTTATAAATCAAATGTGAACATTCTATAGTTAAAAATGATAAGAAATTAGTTTTCAAATTTTGTTTACATTTATATGTTGTTTAATTAATAAATGAAAATGTGACCAGGAATCAGCTTCTCGATTTTCAACGGTTTAACGAACGGAAGTTGTTCAAAGTTGTTGCAACGTTGTTTGTTCTCTTATGCACGTACATATACATGCACACAGATGTCACATGCGCACATATGCATATAAATACACATACATATATACATGTATACATATGATAGAAATATCACGATATTATGAAACAATTTCATGATATTTTCATTTATCTTCACCCTTAAGCCATTTAAAGTCAATGCACATGGCATAAAATGATGGAGGAACATTGGGGGGGATTGACGTGTATGATAATGGGAAAGGAGGGGTGTAGGTTGAGGGTAGAAAAGGAAATGCACATTTAGATATTTTTCACAAATTTTTCCTATAAATACCACCTACATTCACACATTCATTCACACCATTCTCTTCTTCTTCCTCCTTCTTAAAACTCTAAGAGCTCTTCTTTAATGGCTTCCATGCGTTGAAAAAATATATTAGCAAAGCTATGGCAAAATATTACAAAATAAAGTAAAATATATACACATGTATATACCATGTCAATCCACTTCAAAACCAAGTGCAATCACCTCCTTTCCTCCTTCACAACACACAACCACCGCCTCCATCACCGAGGCCGAGCCCATCTCCACTTGCTTGCTTAGGCTCTGGCTTTCCAAAGTTCCCAGGCTCGATTTCATAAGCTTTGACTCGATCGTAGTGAATTTTCCTATATCCAATAAAGGGGAGAAACTCCATATATATATGATGTGATATGATTGCTATGGATGTTTACTATGCTTTGATCATCAAGTTTGGAAGTTGATTATATGTTTATATTGATGTTGAAATGATTCACGTTTAATACACGTCGAATATCATAAAGGAAATCACTTTCCTTTAATAAATGAAATGGTGTATATAAGATTGTTAAACCTCTTTGAAAAGGTTTAAAATGGTTTATAAATGTTTTATAAATAATAAAATCCAATTTGGTGAAGTTTTGACAAGTTATGAAAGTTGAGTCAAAAATAGATGAGTCGCGTAACGACAGTTCGTGATTTCACGCCATAGAAAGTTAAATCCATTTATACAATGAATTCGGAGTCGGAGTTCTTTGTAATAAGAATATTCCGAACTCTATAATCATGTTTTCAAACAAAAGAAAACGATCGAGATGTCATTTAGTAGATTTTGAAATATGAGCAAAACAAGTTTTCAAAATAGTCGCGCTTTGGCAGTTCGGAAACCAAAGCGATAAAATCTTTAAAAGTGATATTTTTAATTATTTAAAATATGTGATAAATTCTATAAATCATTTAAAATGTTGTAATGGAGATTTGAGTTATAAAAATGGATTTTTAAATGTAAAGTTGTTTTGATCAAATAAGCCTTAAAAGCGTTACTCACAGCACTTTTTGTAGCACTTTTAGTACGTTTGAAATATGGCTTGAAACTTAAGTATTCTTCTTCAAATCTTTTAAAAATGTTTCCAAATAAACAATTAAGGATTTTAAAGATGATTTGAAGGTTTTACAATTTATTTTAAGAAGTTTAAATAAATGATTTAAAGACAAGATGTTATAATAAGTGATTTAATCTTGGCTCTAAAAGCCGATGAGTAGACTGGATTTTTCTATTTGTGAGATCCGAATGTGAGGTGCTTAAACTATAGAGATGTTCAGGAGCAACTAGTGCCCTGGGTCACTAGGCATTTTTCTTGGGCGAGGAATAGATAAGGTCGAAATGTCGGAAATGAGACAAATATAAAAGATTCAAATTTACAAATTTAATTTAATTCAACTTGGATTGTATAGAAATAATGTTTTAATACTTAGTTTTAAATTCCGAGGAGGAAATCCGTACTATCCGTGTGAACTTAAAAGGTGATTTCACCGTTATTAGACTTATAGTAAATGTTGAATACAGTTGAATAAAGAAATTGATATTGAATAGAATTAGTATAATTTCTATCAACACTTTTTACTCAAAAACAAGTTTTTTGCAATATGATTTATGAGAAATGATTTTTGATTTAGTATAATGAATCTGTTTTATTCGAATACTAACTACTTTGGATCTATCATCTTAGATAACATGGTTCCAACTAATTAAAAAATATGCATTTGAAATAAGAAATCTTTTGTCAAGATTTAAATAAATGATTTGGAATTAATTTAATTCCGATACTTAAAATTAATTGTTTTGGGTTCATAGTAAACGATGTCTTAAATACATTGTTTTTTGGGTTCACGTTATGATCTGGAAAACTTTTTTAAGATTTAAATAAATAATTTGGAAATATTTTCCTAAGTAAAGGATGAAATGATTTGGAATTATTCCAAGATTTAAAAATATTTTAATTAAACAAGGATTTGATAAGATAGGTTTAATGATTCCGTATATACCGAAAAGAAATGTTTTAAAGATATATATCTATAGAAGATATTTTTGATAAAGAGAAAAGCAATCAATCAAATGATAAGCACCTATTTACTTAACATCTTTTTATCGATGATTGGTTCGAAGGATCGGGTTCGGATTTGAGCGATTCTTATACGAAAACTACTTCGAACCAGTGGTCCCTTCGTTCTAGGATCTTCGTATGCAAGGACTACTCACTACTAATCCTAGGAGTAATTTCCGACAGGATATAGTAGGAGAATGCCATCAGTTTGTCCTATTCCTAGACAACTTGTATGGATGAATGTTTGACATTGCATTTCTAATATCACAATGCATTGATCTCTACAAATGTATATCTATTTGGTAGTGTAGGAGGTAACCACTCTTATAATTAACATCCTTCTCTGAGACATACGAGTTCTGAGGTTGCACTTTTATGAAAATCAATAGTGTGTTGTTGGAAGTGGCAATATGGCATTTTAAGTGAAAATTTTCTAAGAAAGGTAAACGTTACCTCGAGCCTCACACCGGGAATTATGAAACAGAGGTTGATTTAGGGCTAAGTGGTTCGCTACCATTAGGGTATGATATCACCTTTCTAGATTTATTTTGCGCCCGCTACGACATCGGGTAAAAAAATATGTGGTGTATAGTATATGAGATCTCAGATAGGTCGGGAACAGCCGGGTTGATATCATATTCGGTGCTATTCGCCACCAGATGGGTCTGTCGGTAGGCCGGTCTTAATTCGCAGAGGTTTTGAAGATGTGGATCCTCAAAGCATCCCTCTAGAGATGCATTATATGAGAGGTAGTCCCTTACCTCGCTATTCACTTGAAAATCGAAATCTCCATTAAGTGCCGTTGGTCTTAGTTGTAAACTTATTATGCTGGAATTTAATAATATAACAATTTCGGCTATTTGAATATGTTTATTTTGAAAAGTTTTCAAAGAATGTCGTTAAGAATAATATCACTGGATTTTGCATAGAATGATTTGGTTATCATGAGGTAAAAACCTGTTCCGTGTTTATATGCGGCGTAGTCATATGAGATACCTTTTGTTTTCATATACTCGTATTTTGAGTTTATCACACCAGTCCCATGACTGGTTCAGAGTTTATTTCCTTTCCCTTAAACTCTGGGTGCCCTATTTTTTCGGGCAGCCTAGTAGTCAGGTTTAGTTTGGAAAATCTTGAAAGAGTTCGAAGATGGAGCTAGAAGATTCTTCTGAAGGTTGTTATCCATTTCCACCAGACTTATGTACTATTGGATTCCACATTTGTGAGGACAGAGATTTATAACTGTCCATGTTGATGTTAAGTTAAACTCTAATAAATGTATTTAAAATTTTATGCTATAAAGATTATATGTTGAAATAATATATTTTTTCCATCCATATGAGATTCTATTTTTCTACTATGTTCCTATCTTTATTTTCTTTTCCCCATAACTATCCACCTTTTCGTTCAAATTGAGTTGGACACGTGTGGTTTATTGTCAACTTAAAATGTATGGAATTGTGGGTTGTTACAGTTGGTATCAAAGCTTAGGTTGAGTGAACACTTAAGCCTGGTTGGGGTGTGTCTCATCAGAGATAGGGTTAGTAATACCCTAGGATGAGTAACTCATTAGAGATAGGGTAAGTGACACCTTAGAATGAGTTGACGGTATTATATATGAGCGCGTATTTGTTAATGCTAAAAATGATTTTGTTTTGAAAATTTTGGGTAAATGAAATAATTTTACGTAAGATGTTATTTTATATATAAAGAAATAACTTTCGAAAATGTATGGTTATTTATAATTAAGGAATAATAATATTCAGTTATTATCATTGATTGATTGGTTGATTTAAAAAATAGAACACCTAGTGAATTAAGTTTCACGGTTTGACTATATAGTGTTTGCTAATAATATTGATTTAAAGTTAAGAAATTTATTTAAGATAAATAAGTTTACTAGCCTAAAAAATATTAAAATAAGATGATCCTAAGAAATGAATGTATGAATCAAGTTTTATAAATAGAGGAATTGAAAAGAAGAATCTTATGATGACTAGCTCGATTGGCTCGGAAGTAACTAAAAATGGGAAGGAGATATGTTCGAATGGTAAACACTTCTCTTAAGTATTACCCTTCTGGTTAAGGAGATATATGATACTATTGGTAATACCCAGTTACTTGGCATCAATTTGGAGTTACTCGATCTATTAAAAATATTTATTAGTTAAAAGATAATGCAAATCATCAATTGATAAAACGATTAGTACTTATAAACATCTTTATAAAAGTGTTGAACCAAAGATAATTTGGATCACTAATTGATAAAATAAAACGGAATTTTCGATGATTTTGGACAGTTGAAAATTTTCGAATCACACCTAAAGTAAAACTAAGAAATTTTGAAAATATAAAAAATAAACAATTATGAAATGTTTTAAGTAAATAAAATTATATAAGTATAATTTATAAATGTGATTTATAAATAAAAAGGATTTAAAAGCTGAGAATTTGAGGATTTAAATCCTATTAATTTTGAAAAAATTTCTTCAAAATTGTGGAAAAACAGTATTATTTGGAAGTATTTCTGAAAAAATATATAAGAGAAAAGTTTATAACTTATGAATTTGAGATGATAGTAAATTTCAACCAGTTTTAAATTTTTCAAACACCTTAATGTAAGTAAAACCAATCTAAAATTTTGGATTTGTATATATATTCTTAGGATGTAATGGAGTATTATACAAATATAGACTTAAGTTGTGAACTATTTGTACACTTAAGTAATGTTGTAAGAGGTAATTCAATAATGGATTTAATATGAAGTGAATGGTTATGAAACATAAAAGTGTTGATTAAACAAAAGTTGTATAAGTGTTTATAAACTTAAGAAATAGTTTTATGAACTGGTGCATAAATTAATAGTGACATGAAACTGATTGTGATTTGGTATAGTTAAGAAAACCAATTGGAATAAAAATGTAAGTTATATATAGTCATTTTATTCGCCTAACTGTTTGACCTTAGATTCGAGTACAGAACTTTGAGGTATTTACACCGGTCCGAAAAAGGATTTATCACTCAATTATTGACAGCAAACAGTGGTAAGGGTTTGTGGTTGGATACTTAGGTTTTCTACCATAGTTGAGAGCTATGCAAGGAAAACTACAGTTTTGATCAGAGAGCTTGATCGGAGTCCGCACTAGAGGATTGGGGGATCAATACTAGTTCGAAAGTAAAGTTTTATACTCAAATAGTGGATCGAATCAGATATTACGTATGTATAATCTATATACATTATACAAGTATAAGTTTAAAAATAAATATTTTGGGCCAACACCTTTGGGTTTTTGCATTGTAATTTCGAGGACAGATTTTTTTAAGGGGAAAGTCTGTGACGACCCGTAAATTTATCTATTTGATAAACTATATTTATTTTTAAAATATTCAAATATAAGATTTTCAACATAGATTATGTTGTCTTAAACAATAAATAATGATGGTAATCTTATTTTGAATAAGTATTTATGAAAATATAAACTTTGGAAAATATCAATAAAATGACCTAAAACCGCTATATCGATAAACAGCTCTATAATTATCAAAAGTCGCACACTAAGCTGGATACATACAATTAATATCTGTTTAAACAAGAATATGAAATAAAATAATTTACTTTATTTTTGGGAATAAATTGTATTTACGACATCATCAGTAGTGGCGTCGTATTTAATAATAGATTTATGAATTTAATTGAGATTTAATGTAACATCCCTCTATTTGGAGGCCCAAAACTAATGGCTAAGGATGCTGCAATCATCCATAGTTATTAATCCTCGGCGACCAAATACAGCGATATTAGATACATTGATACACAGAAACACATGAATATGGAAAAAATTTAAACAACATAATAAATTACATTCCATTTTAGAATATTCCAAATTGATTACATAATCCCAATTCGCATACCACGTTCAGATAATATATAATTATTACAAAATACGCCAAGAGTGACATATGAAGATGCCCCCTTGGTAGATCAGAGTACATAGATAGGCAAGAAAACAATTTGCCTTTACAAACAAAACACACAGCGGAAATGAAAGAACTCTAATAACAATATTGCCTCCTGCACGTCCTTAGAAGCTTTATTCGTCTAAAGGAACACCTGGAAACCTTAACTCTCATCCTACTCAAAATCAATTGAGTACCTGAGAGTTTAAGGTGAAAACAAAAACTTCGAGTCAGACATAAAGCCTGGTACGAATAATAATTTACCATCTCAAACCATTTGGATATCTAGTGAGACCACGCCGCTTAGCAGAATGGGTTTTCCCCTCACTAGTATCCTAAAATATTTATAAAACCATATACTGTGCTCCTGCATCCACAATGGTTAAAATATAGTATTACAAAACATGATGATATGCAAAACAATTAAATCAGTTTTGGATTACCCATCCCCATTCATTCTGACTATCTGTCTTAATTATAGTTTCTAGGATTACTATTAACCTTTAAAATGTTAAGGACTATCTGTCCAATTACTTAGTTTTCAAGGGATCACTAAGAACCTATTAGTAACTCCAATATCTTATTTCTTATCCTAGTTTTCATGGGCTAACTAGGAACCTATTGGCTGACTGCCAATATCTTAATCCGGATATAGTTTTCATGGGCTAACTACAAACCTACTGGCCCCTGCTAGTATCAAATCATAGTTTTCATGGGCTGACTATGAATCTATTGGCCTTGCCAATATCATACAGTTTTCATGGGCTTACGTAAACCTATTGGTCTCTGCCAATATCTTTAATTAAATTTTTAACATCTGTTAAGTTATATTCATTACTGGGTCAACCTAACTGGTTATTCTGCCCTTTTCCCAAAATACAGTTATGGGTTAATAATAAAGTGACTAACAATTCCAAAATCTTTATTTGTGCCATGGTTATTACTTTTAAAATTGATTGGGTTGTGTTTTGAAATCATAAAAACATCTCTTTTGAAACCCTGGATAGCCTCCTTCGAAAGCAAAGATCTCTTTTCAAAACATTGGGTACAAACCTTTCGAAGCCCTTAATAAACATTCTCTTTCGAAGCCTATTATACCTTTCGATGGTATCAAATCATCTTTTAAAAATATAGAGCTTCGAAACAAATGAAAATACCCCCTTTTAAATCATTGGGTTTACTCCTTCAAAATCATTTGGGTCAGAATGGTTATATACGAAAGTATCTCTTTCGAAACCAAAATAAATTAGTTTGGGGAAAAATTGATGGTGTCGAAGCCATCTAATTTGAAAGCAAAAGACAAAAAATAAAAACTTCGAAGGTCTGGGTCGAAACCCCCTTTAGACTCCGTCTCCTTTGAAACCTCAACCCCTTTCAAAAGCAATTAAGAAAAAGGTTTGGTTTAAAGTAAAAACAAAGGCAACTCTTCGAAAGCATTATTGGAAAACATGGTTGAAAGGTAGAGTAGTGGCTAGGCTTCGACTAGGTCGAAACCAACCTCTTTCGAAAGCTTTTATGTAAGAAGAAGAACTCCTTCGAAAGCTGTTATGTAAGAAAAAGAACTCCTTCGAAAACTTTTATGTAAGGAAAAGAACTCCTTTGAAAGCTATTGTTTTAGTATAACATGGCAACCTTCTAAACATACACCCTTTTGAAAACAATATGTTTCGACTAAGTCCAAAGCTTTAAGAAAAACAAGGCAAGGACTTTAACTCATAGAACAAAGTAGGGTTTCGACCCTATCGGAGGCTTACCCTTCGACACCAAAGCTTCCGCCCATCTTCCAATCCACTACGTACCTTCCAAGAGATACCATGTGTATTGGTTTTGATTATGAAGGTTTCGACTTTGATGGTTTCGAATATAATGGGGCAGGACCAAAGGTGTCGGAAGGTATCTTCCATTAAAGGCGAAACACCTTTTTCTGATTTAAAGGCTGAATTATAACAACTTTAAGTAATTTCTTTTTAACAACTTGCCTAGTTGGAAAACACTTATTGTCATGCCATAAAACTTTTCAATTACTTTACTTCTGAAACCGCTGCATTAATTCAGATCCTAAATTAAAGGATTTAAACGTTAAGACCTTTCCAAATAACCTAAATCCGACATTTGCAGAAAAGCCCCTCTTTCAAAATAATTTATTTCCCCTAGTAAATCAATTGGAAAAAATCCCCAAAAATCACAGAAATTTGAATTAATCATGTAATCAAACATATTAAAATTTTAGATCCAATTTTTTTCTAAAATTCACAAAATAAATATTTAACCCAATTATAGCATATTTTCCATCAAAAGTTCATAATAAAATTTCCATAGCTTGGAAAATTATGAAAATTAAAACTCAACTCCAAAATTATGTTTTATTTAACATAAAATTTTTCCATGGCATTTCAAAATCAATATCTCACGGTTTTACCCTTTAAACCATTCGAATTATATATAAGGTGATTGTTTAAATCAAACAATTCATAATTTAAGCATATCATCGTCCAAAATTTCATAGAAATGAAATAAAACATAAATAAAAAATCATAGGATCATAGAAACCAAAAAGAGATGGAATAAATTATTATTGACCTTAGAATTGATAAGGAACTTGAGATTTGTTGTTGATTAATCCTTCCTAGCTTGATCTTTGGCTTTAGATTAAAAATTCTTTCCTTTCCTCTTTGGTAATGGCCGGGTTTGATTTAGGTTTTAGATTTTGTGACCGTGAGAAAAATGAAACGTGAATGGACATAAAGGAGAAGTTGTAAATAATAAGGAGGCTATTTTACTAATATGCCCAGGTGTAGTTTAATTAACCAATAAACCATTTTAAAGCCCATTTACTTTGTTAATAAGCACGACCCTATTATGTAATTTAATCAAATCTCAATCTCCTTATCATCATTATTATATTTAATTTATCTAATTAAATTTCTGAATAATATTATCAAAAATTATGGATGTTATAGGCTTCCCCCTTAAAGAATTTCATCCTCGAAATTCAGTAAGGACTAAATACTAAATGTAGCAATCATCTGTAACAACACCTAACAACTATACTAGTCTAATTGACTAGCCACTATCTATATAAATCTAATACAGACATACCCTCAAAGCAGTTCAGGATAAGTATCTCTAATCCTATCCTTTGTCTCCTAAATACAGTCTTTCTCGTTGTCGCTCTACTGAGCTTTCACCAACTTGACTGTTTTGTTCCTTAATATTTTCTCATCTCTTGCTACAACCAGAACTGGTTGTCTTACAAAAGTCAAATTAGGCTCTACCACTAAGTATCCAACCCTATTGGAGGAATAGTAGTCTCTGAATCATGCACATACTTGCGAAGATAAGATACATGAATTACATTATGGACACCTGCCAAACTGCACGGTACTTTATTCTGTATGTGAGCTTTCCAATTCTCTCTATAATCTGTAATGGACCTACATATCTTGGGGCTAACTTCCCCGACTTTCTAAATTGTACTACACCCTTCATAGGTGATACTTTAATGAAAACCTTATCCCCAACTGAGAATTCTAGGTCTTTACGCCTCTTGTCTGCGTAACTCTTCTGTCTGGACTGAGCTTCCTTTATCCTACCTCGGATTAACTCAATTTTCTCTGACGCCTCTCTAACCAAATCTGGACCTAAGACTAATCTGTCTCCAGTCTCCAACCAATATGCTGGTGGTTTGCATGGCCTTCCATATAAAGCTTCAAACGGCGCCATTCCTATACTAGTCTGATAACTATTATTATAGGAGAACTCAACTAAATGTAGGTGATCTTCCCAAGATCCCCCAAAGTCTAATACACAAGCTCTCAATAAATCTTCAAGTACTTTGTTGACTCTCTCTTTCTGCCCATCTGTCCGAGGGTAATATGTAGTACTCATATTAAGCTTGGTACCCATCACTTCTTGTAGACTCTTCCAGAATTCACTAGTGAAAAATGCATCTTTGTCACTGACTATACTACTAGGAACTCCATGCAGTCTAACTATGTTCTTCAGAAACAACTTTGCTAAAACATGTGCTATCCTAGTTGACTTAACTGGAATGAAATGGGCACTCTTAGTCAATCTTTCCACTATAACCCATATTCTTTCATTACCTCTATTTGACCTTTGCAACCCGTCTATGAAATCCATGGATATTGAATCCCATTTCCAAACTAGAATCTCTAAAGGTTGTAGCAACCCACTTGGTTTCTAATGTTCAGCTTTCACTTGTTGACAGTTTGCACACTGTCTAATCCACAAGTCAACATCCCTCTTCATGCCTTCCCAATAGAAGCTCCTCTTCATATCCTGATACATCTTCGTTTCTCCAGGATGAATCGTAAACTTGGATCGATGACATTCTCCAAGAACTTCTTTCCTTAAGTCCTCCATATTCAGAACACACAACCGTCCCTTCTTTCTTAGCCACCCTCTCTGGTCAAGGCTAAAATCCTTTAAATCATCGATCTCTGTTCCAATATCAAGTCTTCTGATCCTCTCAGCTACTACTGGATCCTCCTTCTGCTTAGAAGCAATTTTCTCAATTAATACTGGTCGATCTTCTAAACAAGACAACCCAGCGGTACTCTGACTAGAACCAGCAGTCGATCTTAACTGCACATCACAACAGACTAAAGCTTCATAATCTCTCCATTCCACCAGCATAGCTAACACCACATTCTGATGTTTCCTGTTAAGGGCATCTGCCACCTCATTACCTTTCCCTGGTGTATACTCTATACTAAACTCATAAGCTGCCAAAAACTCTAGCCTACTCTGATATCTCATATTCAACTCCTTCTGAGAGAATAAGTACCGTAAATACTTATGATTAATATAAAGCTCAAACCTCTCCCCCAAGAGATAATGTCTCCAAATCTTCAATGCAAAGATCGCAGTTACCAACTCCAAATCATGAGTAAGATATCTGACTTCATGCGGTCTAAGCTGCCTAGATGCGTAGGCAACGACTTCACCACTCTGCATCAACCCGCTCCTAATCTAGTTCCACATGCATCAGTATACACCACCAATCCTTGATTTCCATCTGGGACTACTAATACTAGTGCATTAGTCAACAAATGTTTTAACTTAAGGAATGCCTCCTCACATTTGTCGGACCAAACAAATCTCACTTCCTTCCGTGTCAGCTTAGTTAAAGGTGCTGCTATCTACGAGAAGTCCTTAATGAATCTCCAGGAGTAGCGACCAAGTCCAAGAAAACTCCTGATCTCAGCCACTGTCTCTGGCTTCTTCCAACTATTCACAGCTTCGATCTTATCTGGATCGTCTGACAATCCTTTCTCTGAAACCATGTGACCAAGAAACTTTACCCCTTTCCTCCAGAAATGACACTTGGTAAACTTCCCCTTTAGTTGATTCTACGTCAGCGTCTCGAGTACTACTCTAAGATGAACTTCATGCTCTCTCTCATCCTTAGAGTACACTAGAATTAATCTATAAACACTAGTATAAACCTATCCAAGTACTCTCGGAAAACCTAGTTCGTCAAATCTATGAAGAAAGCATGTACATTCGTCAATCCAAATGGCATCACCAACCACTCATATGAACCATATCTAGTTCGAAACGCTACAAAGGAATGCTATCCTCCGCCACTCTTAACTGATGGAAACCTATCGCCAAATCCAACTGGGAAAACACTCTGGCTCCACTCAACTGATCAAACAGATCATCTATTCTTGGCAAAGGGTACTTATTCTTAATTGTCCTTTCTTTTAACTTACGGTAGTCAATACAATTCCTTAACGACCCATCAGGTTTCTTCATGAACACCGTGGCCGCTCCCCAAGGCGAACTGCTTGGTCTAATAAAATTCCTTCCTTCTAGATCCACTAGTTGCACCTTCAATTCCTTCATCTCAGTTGGTGTCATCCTACTAGGTAGTCTACTTACAGGTTCAGCTCCGGGCACAAGATCTATTCTAAACTTTACAACTCTTTTCGGGCGTAGTCAAGTGACTGGCTCAAAAACATCTGCAAATTCTCTTGCTACCTGAACCTGACTTAACTCATTTCCTACCTCCATAGCATTAAGCATAGTACTAACACTCCGGTCAGTATTCTCTACTGAGAATATCACTCGATTATGACTATCCGGGTGTCTCAGTGATATTTCTCTATCCTGGCGAAATATTTTAGCCTCATACCTACTCAACCAATCCATACCCAAAATGATCCCGAAATCAATAACATACAAACTGCATGCAAACTTATGACCTAACAAGTCAAGTTCTAACTTGTCACATCTTAGCCCTAGAGTTGTATACCCTCCTATTGGATTTGCAACCCTTAAGGAAGTAACAAGGTAGGTGGGTTCTAGACATAATCTATCAACCAAACACTGAGATATAAATGAATGTGATGCACCGGTATCAAAAAGTACTCTAACTGAAATACTCTAAATCAAAAGCGTACCTTCCATCATAGTCTTTCCCTTATCTAGTACAGTAGGCATAGCTGACCCAATAGCAAAAACATTTCCTTTGTCCTCCCTAACTGGCTCTGGACACTGATTCTTGTAATGCCCAACATGATCACAGTTGAAGCATTTCACATCTTCTTAACTGCAGCCTTCTTCTCATTTCCTGACCGGCATTCATTAGCAAAGTGACCCTTCTTCTAACACTTATAACAAATGACCTCAGCCTTTGACCTCTTAGTTGTGTCTCCCTTCTGGGCTCCCTGCTTTTTAAAGAACTTCCTCTTCTTCCCTTGAGAACCCAGGGTTCCCACTGACTTTTCTTTAACTAGATCAGCAAGCAACTCCTCATGGCGAATAACCATCTCCACCACAATACTACAAGGATCACAGACATGTGTCATGGTCATTCTAGCAAGCTCAGGCCTTAGTCCCTGAATGAAGTTTTCATTCCTTTTGATGTCAGTGTCTATAAGATCATACCCATATCTAGACAACTCTTCAAACTTAGTAACATACTAAACTACTGACATATCTCCTTGCACTAGATCCATAAATTTCCTTATTAGCTATGACTTGGCAAACTCAGATACAAACTTCTGCTCAAATCTTATCTTAAAATCATTCCAAGTTAACTGTTCTTCCAGAACTCCGGCAGTGACACTGTTCCACCAATGCAGTGCTGACCCCTGCAACTGCCTAAAGGCAAATCTCCTCTTTTGTCCATCATTAAGACCCATATCAGTAAATATACGCTCACAATGCAACAACCAATTCTAAACCTCTACAACACTCTCTGTTCCCAAGAATGGCTTTCCATCCAAACTGGTGTAATCTCTACTCAACAAAGCAAAATTCCCAACTAGAGCCACAGGATTTGCTCCTCCTCCATTCCTAGCAACTCCAGCAGCAGCACCAGCTTGCATCAAGCCGACTAAGAACTGATACATCGCCTCTATATCTATTGGTGGATTTCTAGCACCCACATTAGCTTCAACATTTTGATTGCTAGCATTAGTCGGTAGACCCGGGTTTCTCCTGGTAGTGGGTCGGGCATTCCCATTAGTTGTGGTGCTTCCTCCACCGAGATTTCCTCTTCCGTTTCCTGCTTCCATATCTCCTTTCTCATAAATCTGCATACGAGCCTTAGTAAGATACAAAAGAACGGTCTAAGAGAATAGAGGATACATACTTATAAATATAACTATATATATATATATAATACAAGTATGTTACTATAGCGTTAACCCTAACCCCAATCTTATTATCTGATTCATTGAATTATGTTTGAATTTTTTTTAGGTTTAAGTTTCTTCTAAAGTTTCATAAACCTATGCTCTGATACCAACTTGTAACATCCCCCTATTTGGAGGCCCAAAACTAATGGCTACAGATCCTGCAGTCATCCATAGTAATTAATCCTTAGCGACCAAATACGACGATATTAGATACATTGATAGACAGAAACGCAGGAATATGGAAAAAATTTAAACAGCATAACAAATTCCACATTCCATTTCAAAATATTCCAAATTGATTATATAATCCCAATTCGCAGACCACGTTCAGATAATATATAATTATTACAAAATACGCCAAGAGAGACATATGAAGATGCCCCCTTGGTAGATCAGAGTACATAGATAGGCAAGAAAACAATTTGCCTTTACAAACAAACACATAGCGGAAATGAAAGAACTCTAATAACAATATTGCCTCCTGCACGTCCTTAGAAGCTTTATTCGTCTAAAGGAACACGTGGAAACCATAACTCTCAACCTACACAAAATCAATTGAGTACCCGAGAGTTTAAGGGGAAAACAAAAACTTCGAGTCAGACATAAAGCCTGGTATGAATAATAATTTACCATCTCAACCATTTGGATATCTAGTGAGACCACCGCTTAGCGGAACGGGTTTCCCCCTCACTAGTATCCTAAAATATTTATAAAACCATATACCGTGCTGCCGCATCCACAATGGTTAAAACATAGTATTTGAAAACATGATGATATGCAAAACAATTAAATCAATTTTGGATTACCCATCCCCATTCATTCTGACTATCTGTCTCAATTATAGTTTCTAGGATTAGTATTAACCTGTTAAAATGTTAAGGACTATCTGTCCAATTACTTAGTTTTCATGGGATCACTAAGAACCTATTGGTAACTCCAATATCTTATTTCTTATCCTAGTTTTCATGGGCTAACTAGGAACCTATTGGCTGACTGCCAATATCTTAATCCGGATATAGTTTTCATGGGCTAACTACAAACCTACTGGACCCTACCAATATCAAATCATAGTTTTCATGGGCCGACTATGAACCTTTTGGTCCCTGCCAATATCATACAGTTTTCATGGGCTTATTGTAAACCTGTTGGCCCCTGCAATATCTTTAATTAAAATTTTAACATCTGTTAAGTTATATTCACTATTAGGCTAACCTAACTGGTTATTCTGCCCTTTTTCCCAAAATATAGTTATGGGTTAATAACAAAGTGAATGACATTTTCAAAATCTTTATTTGTGCCATGGTTATTGCTTTTAAAATTGAGATTGGGTTGTGTTTTGAAATCATAAAAACATCTCTTTCGAAATCCTGGATAGCCTCCTTCGAAAGCAAAGATCTCTTTTCAGAAAGCATTGGGTATAAACCTTTCAAAGCCTTTAATAAACATTCTTTTTCAAAACTTATTATACCTTTCGATGGTATCAAATCATCTTTTAAAATTATAGAGCTTCGAAACAAATGAAAGTACCCCTTTTTAAAGCATTGGGTTTACTCCTTAAAAATCATTTGGATTAAAATGGTTATATATGAAAGTATCTCTTTTGAAACCAACATAAATTAGTTTGGGGAAAAATTGATGGTGTCGGAGCCGTCAAGTTTGAAAGCAAAAGACAAAAAATCAAAACTTCGAAGGTCTAGGTCGAAACCCCTTTCGACTCCGTCTCCTTCGAACCCTAACCCCTTTCAAAAGCAATTAAGAAAAAGGTTTGGTTTAAAGTAAAAACAAAGGCAATTCTTCGAAAGCATTATTGGACAACATGGTTGAAAGGTAGAGTAGTGGCTAGGCTTCGACTTGGTTGAAACCAACCCCTTTCGAAAGCTTTTATGTAAGAAAACGAACTCCTTCGAAAGCTATTACTTTTAATATAACATGTCAAACTTCTAAACATACACCAATTTGAAAACAATATGTTTCGACTAAGTCGAAAGCTTCAAGCAAAACAAGGCAAGGTCTTCAACTTATAGAACAAAGTAGGGTTTCGACCCTATCGGAGGCTTACCCTTCGACACCAAAGCTTCCGCCCATCTTCCAATCCACTACGTACCTTCCATGAGATACCATGTGTATTGGTTTTGATTATGAAGGTTTCGACTTTGATGCTTTCGACTATAATGGGGCGGGAGCAAAGGTGTCAGAAGGTATCTTCCATTAAAGGCGAAACACCTTTTTCTGATTTAAAGGCTGAATCATAGCAATTTTAAGTAATTTCTTTTTAACAACTTGCCTAGTTGAAAAACACTGATTGTCATGCCATAAAACTTTTCAATTACTTTACTTCTGAAACCGCTGCATTAATTTAGATCCTAAATTAAAGGATTTAAACGTTAAGACCTTTCCAAATAACCTAAATCCGACATTTGCAGAAAAGCCCCTCTTTCAAAATAATTTATTTCCCCTAATAAATCAATGGGGAAAATCTCCGGAAATCACAGAAATTTGAACTAATCATGTAATCAAACATATTAAAATTTTAGACCCAATTTCTTTATGAAATTCATAGAATAAATATTTAACCCAACCGTAGCACATTTTCCATAAAAAAATTCATAATAAAATTTCTATAGCTTGGAAAATTCTGAAAAATTAAAACCCATCTCCAAAATTACGTTTTACTTAACATAAAATTTTTCCTTGGCATTTCAAAATCAATATCTAACTGTTTTACCCTTAAAACCATATCATTGTCCAAAATTTCATAGAAATGAAATAAAACATAAATTCGAAATCATAGGATTATAGAAACCAAAAAGAGATGGAATAAATTATTGTTCACCTTAGAATTGATAAGGAACTTGAGATTTGTTGTTGGTTAATCCTTCCTAGCTTGATCTTTGGCTTTAGATTAAAAATTCCTTCTTTTCCTCTTTGGTAATGGCCGACTTGGATTTAGGTTTTAGATTTTGTGACCGTGAGAAAAATGAAACGTGAATAGGCATAGAGGAGAAGTTGTAAATAATAAGGAGGCTATTTACTAATATGCCCATGTGTAGTTTAATTAACCAATAAACCATTTTAAAGCCCATTTACTTTGTTAATAAGCACAACCCTATTATATAATTAATCAAATCTCAATCTCCTTATCATCATTATTATATTTAATTTATCTAATTAAATTTCTGAATAATGTTATCAAAAATTAGGGATGTTACATTTAATGATTTAATAATTATTATAATTATTCAAATAATTGTTTTAAAATGATAATATTTCATTTTAATTAGTTATATAGTGATAATTAATCATTTATGTTAGTTTCATAAGGATATATACTTGATTTAAAAATATAAGAAAATTCATATCTCTTTATCAATATAACAACACTTTTTGTAAACAATTATTTAATATTAATGTATATGGTTATATAAATCAAATGTGATCATTTTAATTAGTTAAAAATGATAAGAAGTTAGTTTTCAAATTTTTTTCACATTTATATGTAATTTAAATAATAAGTGAAAATGTGACCGAGAATCGACTTCTCGATTTTTCAAGGGTTTAACAATCGGAAGTTGTTCAAAATTGTTGCAACATTGTTTGTTTTCTTATGCACATACATATACATGCATACACATGTCAAATGCACACATATACATATAAATACACATACATATATACATGTATACATATGATAGTAATATCATGATATTATGAAACAAATATCATGATATTTTCAGTTATCTTCCGCCTTAAGGCATTTAAAGTCAATGTACATGGCATGAAGTGATGGAGGCACATGGGGGGTAGGGGATTAACGTGTATGATGATGGGAAAGGAGGGGTGTGGTTGAGGCTAGAAAAGGAAATGCACATTTAGATATTTTTCCCAAATTTTTCCTATAAATACCCACCGACATTCACACATTCATTCACACCATTCTCTTCTTCTTCCTCATTCTTCTTAAATCTCTAAGATCTCTTCTTTAATGGTTCCATGCCTTAAAAAAAAATATTAGCAAAACTATGGCAAAATATTCCAAAATAAAGTAAAATATATACACACGTATATACCATGTCAATCCACTTCGAAACCAAGTGCAATCACCTCCTTTCCTCCTTCAAAACACATGGCCACCCCCTTTATTACCATGGCCAAGCCCATCTCCACTTGCTTGCTTAGGTTGTGGCTTTCCAAAGGTCCCGAGTTCGATTCTATAAGCTTTGATTCGATCATAGCGAATTTTCCTATATCAAATAAAGATGAGAAACTATATATATATATATATATATGATAGGATTGCTTTGAATGTTTACTATGCTTTGATCATCAAGTTTGGATGTTGATTATATGTTTATATGGATGTTGAAATGATTCACGTTTAATACACGTCGAATATCACAAAGGAAATCACTTTTCTTTAATAAATGAAATGGTTATATAAGATTGTTAAACCTCTTTAAAAAGGTTTAAAATGGTTTATGAATGTTTTAAAAACACTAAAATCTAGTTTGGTGAAGTTTTTACAAATTATGAAAATTGATTCAAAAATAGGCGCGTCGTGCAGTAGAAAGTTAAATCCATTTATATGATGGATTTGGAGTCGGAATTCTTTGTAATAAGAATTTTCCAAACTCTATAATCATGTTTTCAAACAAAAGAAAATGATCGAGATTTAGCTTAGTAGATTTTGAAATATGAGTAAAACAAGTTTTCAAAATAGTCGCGCTTTGGCAATTCGGAAACCAAAATGATAAAAAATTTAAAAGTGATATTTTTAATTTTTTAAAAATATGTGAAATTCCTATAAATATTTTAAAATGTTATAAAAGAGTTTTGAGTAATAAAAAATGGATTTCTAAAAGTTCAAAAAGTTGTTTTGATCAAATAAGCCTTAAAAGCGCTATTCGCAGCACTTTTTGTGGTACTTTTAGTAATTTTTGAAATATGGTTTTAAACTTAAGTATTCTTTTTCAAATATTTTATAAATGTTTTTTAATAAATAATTAAGGATTTTAAAGATGATTTAAAGGTTTTACAATTTATTTTAAGAAGTTTAAATAAATGATTTAAAGAAAAACTGTTATAATCGAGTGATTTAGTCTTGGCTCTAAAAGCCGATGAGTAGACTGAATTTTTCTATTTATGAGATCCAAATGTGAGGTGCTTAAACTAAGGAGATGTTCAGGAAAAACCAGTGCTCTGGCTCACCTGGTCTTTTTCCTGGGCGAGGAATAGATAAGGTCGAAATATCAGAAACGAGACAAGTATAAAAGATTCAAATTTACAAATTTAATTTAATACAACTTGGATTGTATAGAAATGATCTTCTTATACTTGGTATTAAATTTCGAGGAGGGAACCCGTACTATCCATGTGAATTTAAAAGATGATTTCATCATTATTAGATGGATAGTAAATGTTGAATACAAAGATTGATATTAAGTAGAATTTGTATAATTTCTATCAACCCTATTTACTCAAAAAAAAGTTTTTGCAATATGATTTATGAGAAAAGATTTTTGATTTAGTATAATTTCTATGAATCCGTTTACTCGAATACTAACTAATTTGGATCTACCATCATAGGTAACATGGTTTCAACCTATTAAAAATATATGTATTTGAAATAAGAAATTTTTTGTCAAGATTTAAATAAATGATTTGGAATTAATTTAATTCCTATACTTCAAAAAAAAATTCATAATAAATCAGGATGGAGTCTATATGCTCTAATGGCATCCTTGATGCATTTTCCTTCCCTCCTCTTTCTCACGTGACAAATCACGCAAGTTATAAAGAAATTCTGCTTAAAAATTTGAACACGAAACCCACTTCAAGTGTTTCGAATTCCAAGAATCATCATTACAAAGATTTTCTGGAGAAAGTTAAATCAAATAACAGGTGTTTTCGGTGCGGTTCTAAAGATCATTGGGCGAAAAATTACAGAGATCCGATAATTTGCTTCAAGTGCAACCACACAGGACATAAAGGATTTGCATGTAATTCTTGGGTTTGGAAAAAATCATTCATGGAGGCGGAAAATGGCAACGAAGTTTTTCTTTCCTCTGCTGCTATGAACAGGGAAGTTAATAGAGCAAGTTCTTGGGTTGTAATATCAATTATAAGGGGAGCTTTCTCTATTCAAGACATTGAACATCAGATTAGCAAGAAATACATAATGCTTACTCACCGAAACTGGAAATGGGAGGTCAAGAAGCTTGATAAAAATTTTGTGGTATAATTTCCTTAAAATTATTTCAGTAGTGATAATGTTGGATCGATTATATGTGAGAATGGAATTCTGGGGTTACGTAAATGGAATTTACAGTTGGGGAGTACTTGGGTCGGAAGAAGTGTAAGGATTTGGGTTGTTCTCAAAAAATTTCCTCTGGCTTGTAGAAGCTTTGATATGGTAAGTTGCATTTTGGCTAAAGTTGGTGTAGTTAAGAGTATCCAAAAAGATCTGATGAGTTCAGCTGATTTTACTACTTTAAAGGCTGAAATTGAAATAACAGACCCTTGTGAGATTCCTTCGCTTATAAAGCTTTTCATAAATGAATATCACTATGAAATTTCTCTTTGAAGGTATATGGGTGACCCAAAATCTATGCTGGACTCAAAAAGTTTTAAGAAGATTGTTTTTGAGAAAGATGTTGATGGTGGTCTTAAAATTCGGAGGATGAAAACGACTAATCAAATGCAAGAAGGTGATATTGGTAATGCTATTGACATTACTTCAAGTAGTGAAGATAAAACGGTTTTTAATTCTGAATCTGTTAGTAACAAGGTAGAGGAGAATTTGGATTGTTATCATAACATGGATATGGAGGCTGAAGATGTAGTCAAAGAAGATGATAAAGGCAAATAAATAGTGGTTTTTAGATTCCAGAGATTGCTCATGGAAGCCCAAAATTGGCATTCAGAAAGGAGGATGCTGGTAAGGAGCAGGTGGGTTTTACTATGTTAAGAAGAAATGCAAGAAGAATGGAAGCTGATCATCCTCTGGAAGGTAGTGTTTTCATTCCTACTATTCTTAACAGTTTAACTCATGATCAATATTATGAAATTGCGAAAGGCTCGGGTTTTATTCTAAAAAATAATGAGGATGATATCACTGAATTGAAAGATAAAGAAGTTGAGAGGGTCTTATCTTTAAAATGATAATATTTTCATGGAATGTTAGAGGTTTGGGTAATGATGCAAAATGCTATAGAATTAGAAATGTTATCAAAATTATTAAACATGATATTGTTTTGCTCCAAGAAACAAAAATCAGTAATCCTGATAATAAATTATTTTTATGTTTGGGAGGTATTATGTTGGATGGTTGGATTTTCATTGAGGCTAATGGTAGTGCTGGAGGAATTTTCATTGGATGGAATAGTGGAAAATTTACTTTAATGCAAGAAGTGAAAGATAAATTTTGCTTACATTTGGCGCTGAAGTGTAACCTGAATGGTATTTTATATTTTGTCACAAATGTATATGGTCCTAACACTAAAATTGAGAGGAAGAAGCTGTGGGAAGATTGTACTGTATTTAATAATTTAATTCAAAGACCTTGGATAATGGGAGGTGATTTTAATACAACTAGATTCATTGATGAGAGAAACAAGAGAATGGAGGATTATGTAGATGATGTTGATGATTTTGGAGAGTTTGTTAGAGAGTGTAATCTGATTGATCTTCCTCTTACCAACAGAAAATACACTTGGAGTAATGGTAGAGAAAATCGAACTTTAGTGAAACTTGATAGATTTTTTATTAATCTTGAATTTGAAGATATACATCCTTTATCATATCAAAAAGGTTTATCATCCATTATTTCAGATCATTGTCCTATTATATTTGATTCTGGTGAGAACACTTATAGGAAACCTTTTTTTAAATTTGAGAAAATGTGGTGTCTTGAGGAGGGTTTTGATGAGATGATGGAAAGGAAATGGAATGAATATTGGAAAGCAGGAGAAGTTGCTAACATCTTTAGCGAGAAATTGAAATATTTGAGAAAATTTCTTAAGAGATGGAATAAAGAAGTCTTTGGTGATATAAAGTTGAAGAAAGAGAAATTGATGAATGAAATACTTGAGCTTAACATTAAAGCCGAAAAGGGAAGTCTATGTGAGAATGAGAATTTTTTGCTTAAGATGAAGGAAGATGAGCTGATAAAGGTAATTGATCAAGAGGGAATTTTTTGGAGACAAAGATCGAGAATTCAGTGGTTGAAGGAAGGGGATAAAAACATAGGATATTTTCATAGAGTTGCTATTGGGAGAAGGAGATCTAATATGATATGTAGTGTTATGTGTGGAGATACTGAAATTAGTAAGCAAGATGATTTGAACAAAGCTTTTACTGACTATTATAAGAAAAAATTTTGGGAGATGAAGAGATTAAAGAGTTGATGTTGATTGGAAATTGCTTTACCCTAATAATGTTGATCTTTCAGATTTGGATGGTAATTTTACAGAAGAATAAGTTTTTTGTGCTTTGAATGAAACGCATAGTGACAAAGCTCCCGGGCCAGATGGGTTCCCAAATTTTTTCTTTAAAAAATATTGGAATTGGTTGAAGAGAGATATTATGAGTCTTTTTGAAAGTTTTGAGGCAGGAAATCTTAATTTGGAAAAATTGAGCTATGCGAGTGTGGTTCTTATCCCAAAAAAAGAAGGTGATTTAAGTCTTGCTGATTTTAGACCTATTAGTCTATTAAATAGTACTTTTAAATTAATTACTAAAGTACTTGCTAATAGATTAAAGAATAAGATGAATTTTTTAATTGATAAAGCACAGACTGCTTTTATAAAAGGTAGATCTATATTGGAGGGAGCTGCTCTTGTTCAGGAAGTTGTTTCTTTTTGTACCAGGAATTCTACTTCATGTACTCTTTTTATGCTTGACTTTGCTAAGGCCTTTGATATAGTAGATTGGAGATTTATAATTGACTTATTGAGAGCTAGAGGATTTAGTGAGATATGGGTTTCTTGGATTTCGAAAATTCTCTACTCAAGTAAGTCAAATATTTTTGTTAATGGTGTAGCTGACTAAATTATTAGCTCTAAAAGAGGGTTGAGACAAGGAGATCCTCTTTCTCCTTTGTTGTTTGATTTAGCTCCTGATGTATTTACACAGATATTAAAGGTTAGTTGTAATAAAGGATTGATTAAAAGTTTTGCGGAGGAGTTTGTGATGGGAGGTATTAGTTCTTTGCACTATGCAGATGACACAATTATTTTTAGTGACTCCAGTTGTAAATATATTGCAGCTTTGAAATTCATTTTGTATGCTTTTGAAAGCTTTTCTGGACTACAAATCAACTTTCATAAGAGCTCTGTTATGGTTTTAGGGAAGGAAAGTGATGATGCTAAGTTAGTTGCTAATATGCTTAACTGCAGAGTTGGAGAATTTCCTCTTTCTTATTTGGGATTTAACATCAGACCAGGTAGATTGCACAAAGATGATTGGTATATGTTGATTAATAAAGTTGATACAAGACTTGCTAGATGGAAAGGTAGTTCTCTATCAAAAGCTGGTAGACTTGTTTTGGTTAATTCAGTCTTATCTTCTATTCCTTTATATTGGTTTTCATTTTATAAATGTCCTTCATGGGTTATTAAGAAGATTGATTCAATTAGAAGAAATTTCTTTTGGATTGGGAAGAAGGAGACTAAAACTTTATGTTGTCTGATTGCTTGGGATCAAGTGTGCAAATCAGTAAGTCAGGGAGGTTTGGGGGTGATAAATTTAGGTGATATGAATACTTCATTACTTTGTAAGTGGTTATGGGATATGGTTAGTGCAAAATCCTCTATCTGGAAAGATTGGATATTAGCTACGCAATATGTTAATGTTTTCTCATGGTATGTTGATGGCAGAAGATGTTCCAGATTTTGGAACGACATTTTGGGTTTTTCTCAGCTGTTTAAAATTGGCTTGAAGGTGGTGGTTAATGATGGTTGTAGAATTTCTTTTTGGCATGATAGGTGGTAGATTTCAATTTCATTGGCAGTTGAGTTTGAGGATCTGTATGAATTAGATGTTGATAAATATAGTTCCATTGATAAAATGTATGACTGGAATGCTTACGGTTTCAGATGGAAATTGTCTTTTAATCGTATAATAGAAGGAAGAGCTTTGTTTCCACTTATGAACCCGATTCAACTTCTAGATGGATATTGTTTGAAAGATGGTAGAGATGAGTTTATCTGGCAGTCAGATAATGAAAAGGAGTATAAAGTTAGTAATATGTATCAGTTTATTAATTTTTCGAGCAGAAAATTTGTTGGTTACAAAAACATGTGGAAAGTTAAAAATGTGCGAACAAAAGTGAAGATTCTCATGTGGTCTATTATTCATGGAAAACTTAATACAATGGATATGCTGAAATAGAAAGGATTGATGGTGTTGGAGAAGTGTTTGTTTTGTGGTGAAAACGTTGAAAGTTACATTCATCTCTTTTGTGATTGTGATATAGCTTTTTATATATGGACTAAATGTCTTGTGAATTTGCGTATCGATCTAGATTAGAAGGAACATATTAGAGATCAGTTTTACTTCTGGGACAAGTTGATTGAAGAGCTTGCTAATGATGACTCAAAATACAAATTCATTTTAGATAACTTTGCTTTTAGCTGGATTCTATGGAACAAGAGGAACAAAAGATGTTTTAATGGCATTGCAAACAGTTCTAATAGTGTTCTTTTTCAAGTTTTAAAGTTTGTTTATATCTGGGCAGGCTTCGAAAAACGCAAGGCTGTTGATTATATTGAATGTTCAGCTGCTAGCAGGGTAAGCAAGAGGAAGAAAGACATTTGAGGATGTGCTGGTGATCATGTTGCAGCAGTGTCTTCTTTTTGTTGTATATTTTTGATCACTTGTGTGTGATTGTACATATGGTTATTTGAAGTTCTGCTGATTCATGTTTGTTGAATTTTTGTGCTGTATCTGTGTTGCTTACTGTATTGTAGGTGGAATGGTTTGTATGGTTTCTGTGGTTTTGTGTTGGTTGTGGTGGTGTATTAGTATCTTGTACTTTTATTTTAATACAATAGTAAATATGGCGTAGTATATCCACTACCATTTTTATCAAAAAAATTCCTATACTTAAAATTAATTTTTTGGGTTTATAGTAAACAATGTCTTAAATAACATTATTTTTAACCCATTTTAAAAGTTATGACTTGGAAATCTTTGTTAAGATTTAAATAAATGATTTGGAAATATTTTCCTAAGTAAATGATGAAATGATTTGGAATTATTCCAAGATTTAAAAATATTTTAATTAAACAAGGATTTCATAAGATAGGTTTAATGATTCTGTATATGCCGAAAAGAAATGTTTTAAAGATATATATCTCTAGAAGATATTTTTGATAAAGAGAAAAGTAATCAATCAAATGATAAGCACCTATTTACTTAACATCTTTTTATTGATGATTGGTTCGAAGGATCGGGCTCAAATTTGAGCGACTCTTATCCGAAAACCACTTCAAACCAGTTTACAAGTTTGAAAAGTGAAGACATGTTAAAGATAATGAAGTTGAAGGTGGGGATCTTCATAATGAAAGGACTGCTTGTTGATAATTTTGTAGTAGCTCCCAAGATAATAAATAGCAGGGGACCCTTCGTTCTGGGATCTTTGTATGCAAGGACTACTCGCTACTAATCCTAGCAGTGATTCCAGACATGACATGGTAAGAGAGTGCCTTCGGTCTATCCTGTTCCTGGAAAACTTGTATGAATGAATGTCTGATACTTCATTTCTAAGATCATAGTGCATTGATCTCAATGTACATCTGTTTGGTGGTGTAGGAGATAACCCCTTTTATACTTAAGACCCTTCTCTGAAACGTACGATCTTAGAGGTTGTACTTTTGTCGAAATCAATAATGTGTTGTTGGAAGTGACAATGTGACATTTTAAGTGAAAATGTTCTAAGAAAGGTAAACTTTACCTCGAGCCTCAGACCCGGGAATTGTGAAACAGGGTTGCTTTAGGGCTAAGTGGTTCGCTACCATTAGGGTATGATATCACCTTTCTAGATTTATTTTGCACCTACTATGACATCGGGTAAAAGAATATGTGTTGTATGGTATGTGAGATCTCTGATAGGTCAGGAACAGCCGGGGTGATATCATATTCGGTGCTATCCGCCACCAGATGGGTCTGCGGTTAGGCCGGTCTTTATTCACAGAGGTTTCGAAGATGTTGATCCTCGGTGCATCCCTCTAGAGATGAACTATACGGGAGGTAGTCCCTTACCTCGCTGTTCACTTGGAAATCCAAATCTCTAATAAATGCCTTCGGTCTTAGTTGTAAACTTATTATGCTAGAATTTAATAATATAACAATTTCAGCTATTTGAATATATTTATTTTAAAAAGTTTTTGAAGAATGTCATTAAAAGTAATATCACTGGATTTTGAATAGAATGATTTTTGGTTTATCATAAGGTAAAAACCAGTTCCGTATTTATGTGCGACGTGGACTTATGAGATACCATTTGTTTTTCAAATACTCGTATTTTGAGTTTCTCACACCAGTCCCATGACTGGCCCAGAGTTTATTTCCTTTCCCTTAAACTTTGGATGCCCAATTTTTCTAGCCAGCCTAGTAGCCAGGTTTAGTTTGGAACATCTTGAAAGTGCTTGGAGCAAGGAGCTAGAAGATACTTCTGAATATCGTTATCCATTTCCACCACACTTATGTACTATTGTATTCCGCATTTGTAAGGACTGAGATTTATCATCGTCCGTGTTGATTTTAAGTTAAACTCTAATAAATGTATTTCAAATTTTCCGCTGTAAAGATTATATGTTGAAATAATATATATTGTTCCATTCGTGTGAGATTCTATTTTTCTACTCTGTTCCTATCTTTATTTTCTTTTCCCCATAATTATCCACATTTTCGTTCAAATTGAGTTGGACATGTGTGGTTTATTGTCAACTTAAAATGTATGGAATTGTGGGTCGTTACAGTTGGTATCGGTATTCTCAAGTTGAGAGAACTGTGTTATATCATCACTTGGATATTCTTTGTTTGACCTTGGTTATATTATTCAAAAGAAGCTGTCGAGTTAGTAATTCCATAGTTATCCAATAACTACCGGTACGTAACTCCTTGGTGCCCCCAGCAGCTATGAGTAACACACTACCTAACATTTGGAGAGCGTTACGCGCTTTAGTCTCAGAGGATGTATTGATATCCAGTTTAGATACATCTTCAGTAGGAATATTTAAAATAATATGTTATTTTCATTATGATAAATTTCTCATGATTACAATTTATTGTAATTACTATCACAAAACATATAATTTATGAATTTTCTGTCAAATATACTAAAATTAAATAAATAATTATCATAATAGATTATGACAAGTATATAATAGAAAGAGAAACACCTTTTATTTTGAACAATTTTATTAAAGAGTTAATAATTTATAATAAATTACCGAATTGCCTCTAGGATATACCCCTATCTCTATCAATCTCCCATTTATACTTCGGGCTCAATTATGGAATCTCAGTCTTGTCCCTTCAATCAGTTTGCTAAGAACTGACCGAGCTAGACCCTTTATGAATGGATCTACTATGTTATCATTTATATCTACTCTTTGAATCAAGACTTCTTACTTCTAAACAAATCCTCTAATGAGGTGGAACTTTCGAAGAATGTATCTTGATTTCATGTGTTCTCTAGGTTCCTTTATGATATGTATCACCCCATTGTTTTCATGAAACAATGACTTTGGATTCTCCATGTTGGGAATCACCCCTGAGTCACTCATTAATTTATGCATCCAGACTTCTTTCGATAGAGCTTCATTGAAAAAGATATACATGGCCTTCATCATGGAAACAGCCACTGTTTAATGTTTGGAATGTTTTAAACTAGTGGCCCTACCATTTAGAGTAAAATTTCAATCCGATATAAACTTACTATCATCGATGTCACTTTGAAAGATGAAGTATGTATACCCTTTCATAAGGAGGTCTCCGGCAATGACCTGGAATTTTGTCGCTTTAATTTGTGAATATTTGATAAATTTTAAATATTTAGTTAAATGGTTTTTATTAGTGAAATAACCCTCTTTTAATTAATATGCAATGATAGAGAATTCATTTTTTAATTTTTTTATATAAATAAATAGTTCGGGGAAAAATCGAAAATGTAACCGAAAATCGGTTTTTGGATTTTCGACTTTCCATCGAACAAATTTTTTTCACAACGTTGTTGCACACATATGCACACACATTTAAACATATATAAACATCTCAAAAATAAGTAAAGTGAATTAGTAAATGTAAGTATGATTTGAAAATTCAAAAGTAATAATTAAATAAAGTAAGTAAGGATTAAGAAAAGAGAAGACTTTTCACTTTTCTTATTTTATGTACTTCTTTTATGATGTGATGGCTAGGTACATGTTATGATGAAGAGAAGATGTGTTGTCAAAATTTTAGAGAGGGGTATTAGCTTAGTTTTAGGAGAGTTAGTTAAGTAATTAGCAACTTTCCATTTTCTATAAAGGAAACACCTTTTTCCACATTCCACTTTACTTCATTTTATTTCATTTTCCATCTTCTTACTCTCCTTGTTTCCACTTTCTTCACTATTTTTCATCTTTGTTTCTAAAGAAACTAAATTCAAGCTTAATTCTTTTAACTTTTAATTCAAAAACAAGTTTATTAAAATATCAGAAAACCTCTCTACTACCTTAAAATTCAAAACTTTAGCACCATAACCCAAATTAGGCTTGGGCCATGAGTTATAAGGAGGAAGGGGGGACCTGCATGAGCTTTAGGGGGTGGAGATGTTTTCAAATGCTAGTCAGGAGATCATGTCACATTCAGGTATTTCATTGTCGCGTTTTGATAATTTAAAAGTGAGATTTCTCACTTTAAAGTTAGTTTTAAATCGACAAAAAGCTGTAATAATTTAGTACTAGCATATAATGTGGCATGGATGTATTTGCGATGTTGATTAATGTTTGGTATGGTTTAATTCCCGCTTGAAAGCGGATGATATAAATAACCATTTTGTTGCAGTGGACAAAAACAAAGAAAATGGAAGTCGAAGTGTCTTCATAGCGAATAGGTCGTTACGAAAGCACTTCGAAGAATAAAATGTTGTAGAGAAATCCTGAATATTCTTTGCTTTATTTATTTTAATTTACATATATTATTGGTTATGTAAATGTTTGTGTTTATGGAAAGTGAATGTTGTTTAATTATAATTAACCTACTTGTTGTTGGTTTTACTACGACGTTAAAATCCAGTGCTCACTTTTAAGCTATTTACCGCTTTTTTCGGAAGTGTTTTGAAATGATTTCTGAATTCGACTTTTGGTTTTTCAAACTCTTTAGCGAAGGTATTTAAATGGTTTAAATTATAGAAAGAAAGGGTGTAAAAGCTATTTGTTTTACAAAAACATGTTATTAAAAGTTACGGTCCATATAGCCATAATCGCTATGGATGCAGTTTTGGCAATTTTTGTTTTTTATAAAGTAAAAAAGAGTTATCTATTTTAAATAGTTTGAAAAGTCAATTTTTAGATGTTTTTATAATTATTTAATGGGAACTTTGAAGTTTTAAATATAATTTTAAAATTTTATCTAGTTATTTAAATAAGAGGTTTAAATTATGCACCTTTGTTTCAAAAGTCAAGTTTGTTTAAAAACACTTATCTTTAATGGGGATGTTTAAATACAAGTTTCAAACTTTCTTAAAAGAGTTTTAAAAGTATTTTAAAAGAGAGGAATCATGGATTACAACATTGTTGTTGTAATGAATGTTTTCGAGAAAAGGAAAGAGATTATGGATTATAACAATTTTTTTATAGCAAATGGTTTCAGAAAAATTAAAAGGAAGTTAATTTTAAACACTTTGTTATTATTAAACAAGTGTTTACCTTTATATAAAAGAAGATGTTTTAAATGATTAGGAATTCATCAACTGATAAGTTGTTTACTTTCATAAAGGAAGGATGTGCCTTTTTAAATCAAACTTTGATTTAAATAAGCAATTTTTTGAAAATGTTTTAATAAAAAGTATATTGGAACTCTTGGATTCTATTTCTAGAATTCGAGGTATAGAGACTTGTTTCTATTTTGATGTTAGAAATGCTGTAACGTTAAGGTTTAAAACATAATTAAACCCCAACTTGAACGTTTTCATTTCTAACCGATGAAAAGCACTAGATTGAAATCGAAGGCGGGAAATAAGTTTGCGAAGTTGGTTTTCTGATTTGTTTTAAAAAGCCTCTATTTTTTACAAGGGATTTTTTTATTAGTGTCATTAAATAGCAAAAATAAATAAATAAAGTAATGCTAAAACGTTGACATGCTTATGGAAAGCAAGTCGTCTTATATTTTGCATTAAAAGCCAATGTGTAGACCGGGAGCAACTAGTGCTCTGACTCACCTGACTTCATTTATGGACGAGGGATAGAGATGTCGAAATGTTAAAAACGTGATAAGTATAAGAGGATTAATTTTGGTAAATGGGTCATGATTAATTAAGTATATGGAAATTGCTTCATTGTATACTTAACACCAAATTATAAGGTATGGAAATTCCTTTCTATCTTGAGAATTAAGAACGTATGTCGAGGCAAGGATAGTTTTTTAACTTATCTGACTTCATTGTTAATCAAGAGATAGTATTGTTTGAAATCGAAAGTGGTGATAAGTATAAGATGTTTGATTTTTCATATGCAAACTATATTTACACCCAGATAGTGGTTTGTCCACTATCGATAACTTGACCTATTTTGACTTAGGAAGTATATGAAAGCTTCGCAATTTCATATGGTTTGAGATTCCATTAGGATAACTCATTCCGGTGAAATGTCTCTTGCTTTAAGGGGTATATTAGAGATCCCTTTGGGACACTTATATAGTCTGCTTACTTCTAAAAGAACCAGGATTAAGTCAACTGAAAACTATCGATTGTTGGTTCGGAGAGACCAAGATCGGATAAACTGAGTTATCGGAAAACCTCTTTGAACCGGCATAAACATTTGAACTGAATCATCTTGAAGATGATGGGATCGAAGACAAAGATCTTTAAAGTGCAAGGACTACTTGCTACTATTCTTGAGGGTGATTCCAAAACGGATGCAGCAAAAGTAGTGTCTTTGGTTTGTTTATATCCTAAACAACTTGTATGGATGAATGCTGGCATTGCATTACTGCTTGGAGGGAAGTGTTAGCTTTTCAAGTGGGATTTGCTAAAAAGGTAAAACGTAGCCTCGTGCCTTACACCAAACTGATCTAGGTGCTATTTTCTTTTAATACTCGGGCCGGACCCGAGTGTTTTTTAGAGTTAGCTTTGGACGCTTTGGAGCTTTAGGAGACGAGCTTGATGCCTCCAAGTCGTATTTCCGTACTTTTATTTTCGCTGTATTTCTTGTATGTATTTATCATCCTTTGAAAGGATAGGTCATTATAACTTTCCAGCCCGATGATAAATTAGATAACTTAGATTACTTTGATTGTTGTAATGTTTTCTTTTGTAAAGATCATCTGGATATTATATATTACTCGTTACGATGTGAGATTCTATTCTATTTTTACTTTTCTTTTACCCCAACAATCTTTCTTTTCAGCACTTGGATGTTTGGCATGTGAATACCGTGGATGTATTAATGTCGTCATTTGAGGATCGAAAAGGTAGGTTGTCACATTTGGTATCAGAGCTGAAGGTTAAGTGAGGACCTTGGCCCTGGTAGGGTAAACACGTTAAAGATAGGATAGGTGATACCCTAGATGAGTTTGAGTGCATTGTATATGAGAGCGCGTACTTGTTAGTGCTATAAAAATGTTTTATATTGTTTTGAAATTAGTAAATGAAATAATTTACCTAGATTTTATATTTTATATATAAACGGATAATTTTCAAAAAAATTGATATAGTTCTTTTATTATGATTGTTTGTTAGGGAATCATGATATTTAATTATCATTATTAGTTGATTGATTATTTATGCTTAGTCAGTCCATGAGCATTTTTTATTTAGTTAAATTAAATACGAATAACTTGTGAATTCAGTTTTACAATTTGACTATAAGGTGTTCGTAGATAATGAATGTTTCACAAGTTACTTTGTTAAATTGGTTACTATAAAGAAGAATGATTTTATATAAAGGGGATTTTATAAGTTGAGTTTATAAATTTTGCTTTGTGAATAAAAACGATCTTTGAAAATTTAAAATCCAGGTATTTTTGATAAAGATTTCAAATGAATTTTGGAAGAAAGTAATAATAGTATTACTTGCAAGTGTTTATAAGTATAAATATTTTTAAAAAGATTTTAAGTAAAAAGTATTCCCTTTGGATAGTTCGAGGATAAATCTCGATTAGTTTTATGGTAATCTAAACAATTTTCTAAGTGGCAATCAGATGTTTGCTTAGGCAGACGTTGTAGTGCACTTAGAAAATTATTTCCTTTGTCAGTGTACGATCAGAACAAGTTCGAATACGAACAAACTTAATATAAGCACTAATACATAATTGTTGAAGGCTAAACTTAGTATGTGATTATAAGGTTTCTTGATGTTTTGGTTTTAGGAGATGGTGTCTAGAGCTATAAGGGAGGCATTGATGGGAAATAGAGAATCGCATAGGTAGGCCATGAATATAGGGATCTTTGATCTTCTGATGTCCGATGAGAAGGGAGAGCTAAGGGAGGTGCGACTGAGGACGAGGAGGTTGTTTGGACAGGCCATGGCCAGGCATGGTATGAAGGTTCTTAGCCTCCCGAGATCGGAAGAGGAGCCTATAGAGGAGGAAGAGGAGCCTATGGAGGAGGAGGATCCAGAGGAGGATTTGGAGTATGAGAATGATGATGACATCATTTGGTAGATGGAAGAACCGTTAGTGGTGCACCTATATGAAGAAGAAGAGGAATTTGTGGATGTAGAAGAAGAGGACCCTAAAGAAGGCCTTGACGAGGTGTGGATAGAAGTAGCAGAGCCTGAAGAACTGGAACATTTAGGTGGGTGGATTTCTAATAATTCATAATCCATAGTGTTTGAGGAGCCTCCGGCAGAGGACTCGGAGGAGGAGAGCCCTCTATGAGGTGTTGAGTTTGGTCTGTTAGGGGTTGTTCTTTTAGGGTATTAGTATTGTATTTTATTGTATGCTTAGATATATGTGTTATGTATCGTAGTATGTAAGCCCGTAGTATGTGTTAAGACTTTTTAGGTATTTAGTTGGGTCTTATTGACTGAAACCTAGTAGTGTACCTTGTATTTTATGACATGGTTTATGGGTTTCTCTTTCTGAAATTCTACTTTCTCTCATTAAAAAAGATTTTATAAGAATCGATAAAAATAAGTACATAAGTTGCACGTAGATCATTTCTTTGCACAATTCTTGATCCAAGATTCGAGTATATGACTTGGAGGTGATTCACACGAGTCTGAATTAGGATTTATCACTCGGTTCTTGACGGCGAACACTTGATGAGGGTTCTTGATATGTATCGAGATTTTCTATAATAGTTTTTGGCTATGCAAGGAGAGTAGAGGTTCCTAATCAAGAAGCATGATAGGAGTCCGCGCTAGGGAAGTCGGGTGAGTGATACTAGTTCAAAAGAAAATCTTATGTATTCGAGTAAGCGATCAAATCAAATATTGCGTACAGATGGTCTATATACATCATATAGGCTTAAGTATATTTGCTTTTAATATTTTATGGCTTATGTGGAGTTGGGTAGATGGCTCTTCAATTTATCGTGAGGTTGTGTGAATAATCGATTGAGTAATAACTTATAGCTGTTGAGCATGAAGTATACTCAATGGATTGTTTGGCATCCTTAGGTGATGAGAAGGATGTAAATTTAAGCAAACTCTATGTTTAATTGTTAGTCATTTAACATTTTGGGGAAATTTTAAGAATTAGTATGACTCATTTCAGAGTTGCTTATTTGTGATGAAATTTCGGAGTTGAAATTCTTTTAAGGGGAAAAGAATGTAATGACCTGGAATTTTGTCGCTTTAATTTGTGAATATTTGATAAATTTTAAATGTTCAATTAAATGGTTTTTATTAGTTAAACAACCCTCTTTTAATTAATAAGTAATGATAGGAAATTTATTTTTAAATTTTGTTTACGTAAATAAATAGTTCGAAGAAAAATCGAAAATGTGACCAAAAATTATTTTTTGGATTTTCGACTTTTCATCGAACAAAAGTTATCGCAACGTTGTTGTACACATATGCATGCACATTTAGACATATATAAACATCTCAAAAATAAGTAAAGAGAATTAGCGAAAGTAAGTGTGATTTGAAAATTCAAAAGCAATAATTGAATAAAGTAAGGATTAATAAAAGAGAAGACTTTTCCCTTTTCTTATCTTAAGTGCTTCATTTGTGATGTGATGGCTCTGTACATGTTATGATGAAGAGAAGAAGTGTTGTCAAAATTTTAGAGAGGGGTATTAGCTTAGTTTTAGGAAGGTCAGTTTGGTAATCAGCCAGTTTCCATTTTCTATAAAAGAAAAACCACTTTTCCACTTTCCACTTTACTTTATTTTATTTCATTTTCCATCTTCTTGTTCTCTTCTTTTCCACTTTATTCACTACCTTTTCGTTTTTATTTCCTAAAGAAAATAAATTCAAGCTCACTTCTTTTCACTTTTAATTCAAAAACAAGTTTATAAATATATTAGCAAACCTCTCCACCACCTTAAAATTCAAAACTTTAGCACCCTAACCCAAATTAGGCTTGGGCCATGAGCTATAAGGAGGAAAGGGGGGATATATATGAGCTTAGGGTGGTGAAGGTGTTTTCAAGTGCTAGTTAGGAGATCACGTCACGTTTTGGTAGTTAGTTGTCGCATTTTGGTAATTTGAAAATGAGATTTCTCACTTTAAAGTTACTCTTAAATCGACAAAGTGTTGTAATAATTTAGTACTTGCATATAGTGTGGTATATATGTATTTGTGATGTGGATATAATGTTTGGTATGGTTTGATTCCCATTTGAAAGCAAATGACATAAATAACCATTTTTTGCAAAGGACAAAAGCAAAGAAAATGAAAGTCAAAGTGTCTTTGTAGCGAATAGGTCGCTATGGAAGCACTTTGAAGAATAAAATGTTATAGAGAAATCCTAAAAGATTCTTCACTTTATTTATTTTTATTTATACATATATTATTGGTTATGTAAATGCTTGTATTTTTGGAAAATGTTGCTTAGTTATAGTTAACTTATTTGTTGTTGGTTTTATTGCAACGTTGAAATCCCGTGCTCACTTTTAAGCGATTTACCGCTTTGTTTTCTAAAATGTTTTGAAATGGTTTTTGAACTTGACCTTTGGTTTTTCAAACCCATTAGAAAAGATATTTAAATGATTTAAATTATAGAAAGAAAGGGTTTAATAGCTAATCGTTTTACAAATCAAGTTTTTAAAAGTTACGGTCCATGTAGCGATTGTTGCAATGGATGTAGTTTTGGAGATCTTTGGTTTCTATAAAGTAAAAAGAGTTATCTATTTTAGATATTTTGAAAATTCATTTCAAATGTATTTATAATTATTTAAAGGGAAGTTTGAAATTTTAAATATAATTTAAAAAATTTATTTATTTAAACAAGAGGTTTAAATTTTACGCCTTTGTTTCAAAATTCAAGTTTGTTTAAAAGCGGTTATCTTTAAAGGGGATGTTTAAATACAAGTTTCAAACTTGTTCAAAAGAGTTTTAAAAGTATTTTAAAGGAGAAAGGAATTATGAATTACAACACTATTATTGTAATAAATGTTTTCGAGAAAAGAAAAAAGATTTTGGACTATAATAATTTTGTTGTAGCAAATGGTTTCGAAAAAATTCAAAGGAAGTTAATTTTAAACACTTTGTTATTATTAAATGAGTGTTTACCTTTATAAAAAGGAAGATGTTTTAAATTTATTTGGAATTCATTAGGTAATAAGTTGTTTACTTTCATAAAGGAATGATGTGCTTTTTCAAATCAAACTTTGATTAAGTAAGCAATTTTTGGAAGATGTTTTAATAAAAAATATATTGGAACTCTTGGATTCTATTTCTAAAGTTCGAGGTATGGAAACTTGTTTCTATTTTTAAGTTAGAAATGCTGTAAAGTCAAGGTTTGAGAGGTAATTAAACCCCAACTTGAACGGTTTCATTTCTAACAGATGAAAAGCACTAGATTGAACCGAAGGCGGGAAATAAGTTTGCGAAGTTGGTTTTCTAATTTTTTTTAATAGACTCTATTTTGTACAAGGGATTTCTTTGTCAGTGCTATTAAGTAGCAAAACAAATATGATAACTTAATGCTAAAACGTTTACACGCTTATGGAAAGTAAGTCGTCTTATATTTTGCACTAAATGCCAATGAGTAGACTTTCCTTTATCTGTGAGATCTATAATCGAAGTGTTTGAATAAGATAAGGCCGGGAGCAACTAGCGCTCTGACTCACCTGACTTCATTTCTGGATGAGGGATAGAGATGTCAAAATGTCGAAAACGTGATAAGTATAAGAGGGTTAATTCTGATAAATGGGTCATGATTAATTATGTATATGGAAATTACTTCATCGTATACTTAACACCAAATTGAGGTATGGAAATTCCTATCTATCTTGAGAATTAAGAATGTATGTCGAGGCAATGATAGTTTTCTAACTTGTCTGACTTCATTGTTAATTAAAGGATAGTACAGTATGAAATCGAAAAGTGGTGATAAGTATAAGATATACGATTTTCATATGCAAACTATATTTACACCAAGATAGCAAACCACTATCGATAATTTGACCTATTTTGACTTAGAAAGTATATGAAAGCTTCGCAACTTCATACGCTTTGAGATTCCTTTGGGAGAAATCATTCTGGCGAAATGTCTCTAGCTTTACGGGGTAGATTAGAGATCCTCTTGGGACTCTTATGTAGTCTACTTCCTTCTGAAAGAACCGGGATTGAGTCAACCAAAAACTAGCGATTGTTGGTTTGGAGAGACTAGGATCGGATAAGCATGATTTATCCGAAAACTACTTCGAACCAACATAAGCATTCGAATTAGAACATCTTGAAGATGATGGGATCAATGATGAAGATCTTTGAAGTGCATGGGCTACTTTCTATTAATCCTAAGGCTGATTTCAAAAAGGATGTAGTAGAAGTAGTGCCTTCACTTTGTTTATATCCTGAACAACTTGCATGGATGAATGCCGACATTGCATTATTGCCTGGAGGGTAGTGTTAGCATTCAATATGGAGTTTGCAGAAAGGTAAACATAGCCTCAAGCTTCACTCCCAGTAATGACTAAAACATGGGATATGCAATAGGGCTATTTGGCTCGCACCCATTAGAGTATGGACATCACCCTTTTAAATCATTATTTATGGATGTGGTATGTGCATGAGAGCTCTCAGGGAAAATATTATGAAGCTACTGGGGTGATAACGTATTCGGTACTATCCAAGAAGGGGTAGGCCGATCCTTTGTTGGCTGAGGGTCCCTGCGAGGCCCTCAGTATATTTTCTAGATGTGTTCTATGACAAGTGGTACCCGGGTGCCTTGTCATTATATGGAATCCATTTTCCAATTCGTGCCTTTAAGGACTTAGTTGTATACTGTATTTGCTATCGAATGTAATTAATGTAACCATTCCGACTATGATTCAATATTTACTTTAAACCATAGACATTATTATAGTGTCACTAGATTTTATATTTGAAATGGTTTGGTTATCTTAAGGTAAAAAACCGTCCATGTTTATATGTGACGTGATCTTATGAGATACCTTTATTTTTTTAAAGGGTTTTATAAATATAACAATTAATATGATTTTAGTTTCTCATGCTGGTTTAGCAGACCGGTCCAGAAGTTATTTTCTTATAATACTTGTGCCAGTCCCAAGTATTTTTCCAGAGTTAGCTTTGGTTGCTTTGGAGCTTCAGGAGACGAGCTAGATGCCTCCAAGACGTATTCCCTACTTTTATTTTTGTTGTATTTCTTGTATGTATTTATTAGCATTTAAAACGACAAGCAATTATAACTTTGCAGGCTGATGACATATTAGATAACTTTGATTGTTGTAAAGTTTTCTTTTCTAAAGATCATCTGGATATTATATATTACTCGCCATGATATGAGATTCTGTTCCGTCTTTTCTTTTCTTTCACTTTAATCAACTGTCTTTTCGGCACTTGGATGTTCGACATATGAATACCGTGGATGTATTAGTGTCGACTTTTGAGGGTCGAAAAGGCGGGTAATCGCATCTCCATTCCCATATATAAGGAATAAGTCCTTAGTATTTCTCAAATACTTAAGTATACTTTTTACAATGATCCAATATTTTTCTTTAGGATAAGACTGGTATCAACTTACGTTTCCTGATGCGTAAGCTACATCCGTGTAGTACATAACATAACGTATATTATTGAACTGATTGCCGACGCATACTATATCTTCTTCATATGAGCTTTCTCCTCATCAGTTTGAGAAGCATCCTTCTTAGAAAGAATAATTCCAGATTGCATCGAAACATTTCCTTACTTGGAATTCTACATACCGAACCTTTTCAGTATGATATCTCTATGTAGGGATCAGGACAATTCCAACAACCTCTTAGATCTATCTCTATAGATCTTAATACCAAGTATATAAGCTGCTTCTCCCAAATCCTTCATGGAGAAGTTCTTGGATAGCCAAGATTTCACTGATTGCAACAATGCAATGTCGTTGCCAAATAGTAATAAATCATCGACGTATAACACTAAGAACACTATATCACTTTCTTGTCTTTTCGATATACGCATGCTTCCTCTACTTTATGATAAAAACTGAAATGTTTTATTATTTTCTCAAAACACTTATTCCAACTCCTTGAAGCTTGTTTAAGACCATAAATAGATCTGAACAACTTGCATGCTTTGCCCTCGATCCCATTGACTTCGAAACCCTTGGGCTGTAACATGTAAATGATCTCTTTTAAATCACTATTTAAAAATGTCATTTTCATGTCCAATTTCCATATTTTATATTCATAGAATGCAAAAATAGCTAGCATTATCCAAATGGACTTAAGCATTGCTACGGGAGAAAAAGTTTCATCAAAATCAACACCTTGAGTATGATAAAATACCCTTTTGCAACTAGCCTTGCTTTGTAAGTTTCCACTTGTCTATCTGCACTTAGCTTTTTCTTAGAAATCCATTTGCAGTTAATGGGTTTTATCCCTTCGGGTATATCAATCAAATTTCATACTTTGTTTTCATACATGGAATCCATTTAAGATTTCATAGCTCTAAGCCAAATTGAAGACCTTTACTTTGTTATGCTTGTTGGAATGAGAAGGGAGTGTCATCTTCTAAAATGTGGTCCTCTTTATCGCAATCCATGAGAAAACTTTAGTATCCCTCTAATGCGCGAGATTCCTTACTAGACCTTCTAATAAATTGCATGAGATTCCCTATCCCATTGTTTCAGCCTCCATGTTAGTTTTTTGGATCTCATCCAAGTCTACAACTTCATTGTTAATTTCTTTTGATGCAATTCCTTTTCTAAAAAGATAATAGTGGAAACAATAACCTTTTGTTCCTCACTGCTGTAGAAAATATATCCCCTAAAGTTCTTTGCATGTCCTGTAAACTTACATAAGGCTGATCTTTCCTCAAGTTTGTTAGGGCAAACGTTCTTAATGTAGGCTGGGAAACCCTACACTTTCGAATAATTGAGGTGGGATTTCTTTCCATGTCACATCTCATATGACGTCTTAGGCATAAATTTCATGAATATCAAATTCAACATATGCACTACGGTTTCTAGCTTATATCCCCAAAAGAAAAGAGGTAACTCAGCTTTACTCATCATGGAACAAACCATATCCAATAGGGTTTGATTACTTCTCTCTGAAACACCATTGTGCTAAAGGTATATGCTGGAGTAACGAGAAAGATAATCCTATTACCTTTTAAGTATTATTGGAGCTCTTATCCAATATATTCATCTCTTCGATCAGATCGGAGTATTTTAGTCTTATAGTTTGTTTGATTTTGACGTCATTCTTGTATTCTTTAAATTTCTCATTGAAATCGGATTTGTTCTTCACAAGGTACACATCTCCTCATCCTGAGAAATCATCGGTAGAAGTTGAAAAATAAGAAGTATTATCTTTGGTGACTATAGGCATGTGGCCATATACATCAGTATATACAAGACCCAAGAGTTTATTAACTCTTTCGTTGCTCCCCCTAATGGGGTGTTTGGTCAATTTCCTTTAAGTCATGGCTCACATATATCAAATGATTCAAAATCAAATGATGGTAGAAAACATTCGGTTTTCAATTTCTATTGTCATTTCTCACTTATATGACCTAGTCTACAATAAGATGGATAATTATTATTAACATCAACACTAGAAGAATCATTCGCGCACAGGCATAATTAATTTAATAACATAAATTCAATTATCCAAACACCATTGTAGATTTTATCTCCATTCAATATAATGTTCATATCATTATCAATAAGATGAAAATTATATCTAGTCTCAAACAATCTAGATACCAAAATTATTTCACAAATAAAGTTTTTCGCCCAACAGCAAAATAATTCATTTGGAAAATCTAAGTGATAGTATCCAACTACAGTTGCATCTAATAGAGATCCATCGACAACTTGAAGTCTCATCTCACTTTTGCACATGACGCCTATTTCTATGTCCCTATAATGAATTACATATATGAATTTCAGATCCAGACTGTTCTATTTCTAGTGCTCCTTCTCGTGACAGTGATGGCACTTATCCTTTGTAACTTGGAGCAATCATCTTATTCTTCTTATTAACCCGTTTCCTCTTAGTCTAACCATTGGAAGATGATACTTTCCATTTAACCACGAGTGTCGTGCCTTGATTCCTGAATGAAGACTTGGTTGATCTTAACATATTGAGCAACTACACGAGACTTACAATCATATGGTTCATATTATAGTTAAATATGAATTGCTCAAACTGTGGAGTAAGAGTTCCTAGGATCAGATCCACTTGCAACTCATTGCTTATCGTAACGTTTAATTGAGAAAGTCTATTAATATTTCCCTTCATCATTAAGACATACTCATCCACTTTCATGACCTTTCACATCTTCACATCGAACAATTTCTAGTAATCCTGCACATTGTAGAATGAGATTGCTCCCAAAACAGCGCTTTAAGTTTATCTAACATTTAATGGGAAAACATGTTTTTGTGTTGTCTTTACAATGGTTTTTCTAACGTAGACAACATGGAAACTTGGACAATTTCTAGGCCCGCAACCCATTTGTTATAAGCTATTGTTAGTTCGGGGCCTGCATCATCAGCGGTTCTTTTCCTTGAAGGTTCAGTTATCGACGACCATAAGCATTCATATGAAAGTGCTATCTTAATTGCTCTTAGCTAGTCTATGTACTTAGGTCTGGGGAGTTTGCCATTTTTAGTAAACAACTTTGTTGTAGACATTTTCTATGAATTGGACTTGGTAGATTAGGACATTAAATTCATAGTAGATATTCTTATAATATTAGCAAGGTTAAACATTACATTTCATTTTACTAATAAACTTCCACTAGACTTTTATATTTCTCAACACTCTAAGAAGAAACATAAAAATCTTTTGATTTCTCTTGTGGGTGGTAGAACTCGCATTTCTTGGGATTCTGACTTTGAGGAAAGCTTAACATGTCATAGGCCCACTTGCAATTGATAATGCCTTATCGGTTTTATACAACTTCTAACCATTTGATATTTGTCCTAATCTCATCTTTGCCTTGAGGAAAGTCCAACAAATTAAAAGATATCATTAACTCGTAACCCCCATTTTGCGACGACCTAAGTATAATGCATATACCTTGAGGAAAGCTCAACAAATATACATTTATCTTACCTTGTGAATTCTCTATACTAATAATACTACACATAACATCTATAGTTGTAGGAAAGCTCAACAACTAAAGAGTATGCAAGTAATTTATTAATATATAAATGGTAGAGTAAAACACTCTTAAAGATTCATAATCTTTAAATATTTAATTAAGTGATATCGATTTATGGAATAATGTATGTCTTATGAAATACTCTCATGATTCAAGTGTCAAACACATCTGAAATTTTGGTATACGAACTATACACATATATTTATTCCTCAAATCTAATTTGGATTTCTTATAGTTCCACCTTTAATTTATATTATATAAGTTTAATTCTTGTGTAAAAGTTTATAATTTAATTAACTTATATAATAATCTTATCTATAATCTCGTACTAATTTTATTAATTATTAGTCAATTAATTAACATTTTAATTAATTTAATTTTGTTCATTTAAACATTTCAAATTGAATATGTATATTGCAGCATTTATAGTTATAAACATATAGCTTAATATATGTGTATTATATTATTTATTAATTAACATTTAATTGATTTATTTAATTGAAATGATTTTAATTAATTTCTAAAATTATATATATTAATTACCTTAAACATTTTAAGATAATTTTACGGATATCAATATATACGTTATTTAATTTAATCAATTAGCTTTTAATCAATTAATTATTTATTAAACTATTTAATCATTAATAAAATTTTGAAAATAATTATTTAATTTTTAAAACAATTTTGAAAATATTTTATAACATTTACAAAAGTTTCTTATATATTTCAAATATAACCTTTTAAAATTAAAATATTATTTATAATTTCAAAAACAAATTTTAAAAATTAGCCTAAGACCGAAAATCAATTTAGGGCTTTATACCAAGGATAACCTTTGGGATTACTTCATCTTTTGGGCCAGGCCAGTAGTTAGGTAGGCCAGAGTACTTGATTACCCAAATGTAACATCCCTATCTTGAGAACTGAAACTAACCACTACAGATGCTGTAGTCATCTATAGTAATAATTTTCGATGATAAAATGCGTAATGTTAATGGTATCCTTAAGAAGCATAAGAATATGAAATATTTCAAATATAATTTCAAAACAACTTTTCTCATTACATTTGAAATCAGCATTTCATACTCAATACATAATCCCATAACATCGCCTAGGTTCAGGCAAATATAATTATTATAGAATACGCCAAGAGCGACATATGAAGATGCCCCCTTGGATGATTAGAGTTACTAAAGTTATAAAATATGCCATTACATACAACATTCAATCACAGCGGAACAGATAAACAGATAATCTCCTACATAGCTAATCTTTGCCTCCTGCACGTCTTCGGAAGCTTTATTCGCCAAAACCTACTAAATCTGAAAACCTTAACTCTCAAACTACTCAAGTTAAATTTTGAGCACCCGAGGTTTAAGGGGAAAATATAAACTTCGAGTCAGATATAAAGCCTGGTGTGAATAATAATACGACATCTCGATTTATCGATATTAAGTGAGACCACGCCGCCTAGCGGAACGAGTTTCCCCTCAGTAATATCATTTAAAAGCATATCTTTTGCAACCAAAATCCTACAACCAAACTGGTTATAATAATATAATAACATGTATGTGTACAAAATAGGTAATCAGTGGACTATCTGTCCCAATATCATAGTTTTATTAGGCTGACTATGAACCTATTGCTGATTCGGGCCTACAAGACATAATAAATGTTCTAACTTGCTATCAAAGAAAAACTGGAAGGTTAGTCCGTAGCTTACTACTTCTAGGGTCAACTGATCATAATAGTTTTGTGGGCTCACTAATAACCTATCTCTAATCTATGTATTTCTTTCTGTGTGTAACCTTCTTTTAGTCTTACCCATGAAAAAGCCCTACACACTAGAATTTAGACTTATATTAGCTAGGGGCTATTAGCTAAAGTTTAGGGTGCGACCCTACATCAGCCCCATCTGGTTTTCTAATCTTTTAGTCGTTCTTTTAGTAAAATCCTAGGTTAACTACCATATCCATATTTCCTTGAAAACAAAATTTTGTACATGATTTAACCCTTGAAATCATACCTAAAACAAGGAAACCATTCGACCTTTACTTTACTCAAAATACTTATGACATGATATATGCTTTACAAAACATTGGTGATGAAACTCGAAATCATTAGTGTCTTCGACCTTCTCAAAACTTAGGCTATAAGGCCAAAATTATGTAAAACTTTTACAACTATAAAACTTGGCGACGTCATCGCTATTAAGATCTATGCCCACTCAAAAGCATGTCGACATCTTTCATTTGAAAAATGCATGGTGATGATGTCGAAGTTATTAATTCATAAATCATAGTGTTAAAAATATAAAAGGTTAAACTTCGGTGACACTCAAAACCTCGGCATCAAAGCCTTCTCAAGGTTATAAATAAATTGGAATAGGTGCTACATCGATATCAATGATGTCGATATAGCTAAAAGCATTATAGGTTGAGCTCGATGACTATAAAAAGCATAGGTTAGGTTCGAAGACTAGTTAAAAGCATTAACAAGGCTTGATTACAATATTAAAAGCGACATAGTATAACTTGATGACAAGTTAAAAAGCAGCAAGGGTTAGGCTCGATGATAATTTTAAATGCAGCATGGGTTAGGCTTAATGACCGTCTGGGTCGCAAGGTAACAACATTAAGAAGTGTATGCGGCATTATGCTTCTTAGTAAAAATGCGGCATGCATGCACCTCGACATGCCTGTATCGATTCTTAGTATGATAAATGTTGTTATATGAAAATTCGAATAAGTGTGGATGGTCTTCCCATGATCCTCCAAAATCTAGGACACAAGCGCTTCACAAATCCTTTAAGACTTTGTTAACTCTTTCCATTTTCCCATCGGTTTGCGGATGGTAAGCGGTACTCATTGTAACGATTTGGATTTTTGTGTTCGAAAATCGACATCCATACTTTACATCGTACTCGAATGCCGTAGATTCGACCGTTCAAATCCGAGTCGCCGGAGCTTATAACAACATTAAGTAAATGACACAGCGGAAGAAAAAGAATAATACATTGATATACAATATCTGATACAATATCTGATACAACAGAGTGATACAATGAATATCAATATACATCAGAGATATGATACAAGAAATAGCAGCGGAAAAGAAAATGATAACATCAGCAGTGGATAATCTCCATCTGCAAAGCACTAATCCAGAAATAGCTTGAACTCTCAATAACGATGCACAAAGATAAGCAAGTGCAGTCCGATCCAAAGACTGAACTAGCTACAGAAAATCTACTAATCCTGACTATCTGAAAAACCCAACTCTAGACTGCTCGTGTAGAAAATTTTGAGCATCCAGAGTTTAGGAAAGAAACAATAAACTCCAGATCAGTCATGGGACTGGTGTGAGCAACAAAAACAGTTTATCTTTAAAAACAAATAGCAAGAGAATTTTTAAGTCAATTTGCAATGCTTTTAGAAAATGAAACTACCATAAGACCTCCCACCACACACACAATGCAAACGTAGACTTGGAGGAGATTTCTTCTTATGTTAGTCAAAGATTCTTACTACGCAAAATCAAATCAAATCGTTTTTGATATTATTATTAGTGCATAGTGGAAACATTTCGAAAGTAGAATATAAATCTTAGCCAGCATAGGTACCATTATATTATGCCTGCTATAGCTGCCTCCTGAGGACACAGGTTATACAATTGAAATTGTAAAGGCTCGTATTGTTTCTTTGGATTTCCAACAAATGGTCAGGCCAAGGAACTTCCCATTGCCACATGGAAACGCCTCTGGAAGGACGTCCCGAGAACCTAACCGGATCTCTGCCAACACAAGGTCGGGTTACCCCTAACTGGGTAACTACTGACACGAGTATGCCATCTCCCGGTTGTAACAACCCTTTAACCGGGGCCCCAGCAACAAATCACAAAGTAAGACATATATATACTTGCGACATCCACATAAGTTAAGTATCTGGGCTCCATACCATGATACCACTTCCATCCAGAAGGAAATGAACATACCCTAAGGGGCGCTACCCCCAATAACCTTGCTGCATCTTTCCTGTTTTGACCATTCCAGGGTGTGAGGTTCGACGAAGTCTCGTCCACAAAGATACGCTTTGGCACAAAGCCATGCTTTGGGTCAACAGATGATCAAAGTAATGATCACAAAGATAAATGATCAAACAAAAGATCATATCACAAATGATCAAACAATGATCATCACACAGCAACACTCAGCATGTCACATTACCAAATTGGGAATATATCGCTGATAAATTTCAACTACATAACCTCTGAACTCGTACGTCTCAGAGAAGGGTGTTAAGCTAAAAGAATAAATTCTCCGCCACCAACAGAAATGTATTTGAAAGAAATCGGCTTTATATCTCAAAGTGTAATGTCAGGCATGTAACCATACAAGTCTGTTCCGGGTTCGAACAGAACCGAAGGCACTTCCCAAAAAGCCCTTGCAAATCCGGATAATTTTCTAATCACGTCCGGACTTCCCATCACAAACAGAGTGATATAAATCTCTATACCGGAGCAACTCGGTGTAGAGACATTCGACAGGTTGTCCTTTAATTTTCGAAAATATCCGGTCTTCAACACCGGTCTTCAAATGCCATCCACATACGACGTATCACTATATCAGAATGGGTTATATGACACAAAGGTCTTTTCCCGGCTAACCCGAATAGTGAGCGCAATATTTAAAAATATATGGATATTGGGATTTCAATTAAGTCACAATTTAAACCCAAACTTTTCTTTTCAAATGGTTTAACAAATTACCATTTTAAATCTTTTTAAACAAAAAGATTCAATTCACAAAGTTCACTTAATTCACAAAGATACATTCACAGATTTTCCAAAACAATTTCTGTTTCCAATTGGTTTAACTCGTTAAATCTTTAAAACAAAGATTCAACTTATAGCTTTCAAAACAATTTCATTTCGAATGGTTTAAACAAAACATCATTTTAAATCTGTTAAAAATAAACAGATTTAATTCATAGCTTTCAAAAAGAATTCATTCATAACTTGGAAAAATCATTTTTCAATTCAATCTTGAAATTCCTTTAATTAAATTGGGATTTCATTTCTTATTTGAAAGGTTTTATTCTTTTTAAAACAAACAGTTTTCAATTTGGAAATCTGATTCATTTATACGAGTTAAGGTTCTTGGGTTAAATCCAATTTCTCAAAATTATACTTTTAAAATGGTTTAAATTCATACCAACACATTTATATCATCTTTAATCCCTAGTTTCAAATCATAGGATTCAATTTCAAACTTGAATTCAAATTTAAATCAAATTATTTAAATTTTCAAAATTCGATTAAGTTATTCAAAATAACTTTTATCTTTGAAATTCTATTTCAAAAGCTTTTCACTTTAAACCCAAATTTCCAATTTCAAAATCAATTGAAATTAAAATTTTCAATTTCAAAAACATCAAATTTAAATTATCTGTGACTTAACCGATTTCCACGTGAAATCCATATTTGTGTGTGTAAAAGTGTAGTCCAGGGGTTTTACACAGTAGTGCAACATCATTCAATCATCACAGATCAGAATACAGAAATATAATTGATAAGCGGTATTAACTATCACGCTTATCGTTCATTCACAGATCACAGATATATATCACAGATAAGTAAATTACAGATCACAACATAAATCAGGGTATATCACAAAGCATCATATATCAGGGATATCAAACAATTTATCATTCAATCAAGTTAAAACATTCACAAGTAAGACCAGTTAATTGTCTGATTAATTCAAATCAGATTTATTTCTTATGAATTTCTAATCCTGGTTAATTTACATTAATAAATTACAAATCATTTTGATTGATTTTTCTTTAATCATTTATTAATTAACCATTAATAATAAATAAATTAACCTTTAATTATAATTCATCAACCTTTAATTATTAAATAATTAACCTTTAATTATTTAATTCACCATTTAATTAATTATCTTAAATTAATTGCTTCAATTAATTATTCCTCAATTAATTATCATTCTTTAATCACCTTCATTAATTAATTGACCTTTACTTAACTAATTATTCTCAAATTAATTTACCCTAAGTAGTTAACCACATTAATTAATTCTTTTAAAGTAATTAACCCTTAACATTTGATTAATCAAACTTTAATCATAAATTTTACATTATTAATTACTTTCATTAATTAATTATTTTTTTAGTTAATTATAAATTAATTAGTTCTTGATTTCAATTTAACAAATTTCCAATCATTTATTAACTTAAACCTTAATTAATAAATTTAAGACTTATAATCACCAATTAATTTAATACAAATCATTAATTATCCATTATTAATTAACTTGATAAAAAAATGAATTACAATGCGTTAAATCTTCATTTACTTAAGATAACTCATCTTTTTATTTAGGATTTAATTATCACTTATAAATATGGTTAAAACCCCTTCATTTCAAATTTAAATCTCCTTTTCGACACTTAGACATTTTTAAGTATTTAAAAACAATTTAAATTTGAAACTTTATTTATTTCCAAACTAAATTCAAATCTAAACTTGAATTCATATTTACACTTGGATTTAAAAATTCATTTTAACCCTTAAGTTAAAAATTTAAAACTCGGTTTAAATTTACAGAGACAAATCTGGTTTGAACCTGAAACAAATTTCTACCCGAGACTTACTCGAGTACTTACCCGAGCCAAATGCCCTTTTTCCCGAGATTAACTTCGAGTCCCCTGTTTTTCTTTGTTTTTAAAACCTGTTTTCGTTTAAATTTTTAAAACCTGTTATACTGTTAAACTCACGCACATGAACTCGGTAACCCACTCGAGCCACGATCCCATTTACCCGAGGTCCTCTTCGAGTTTCCCCCCTTCTTCCCCAACTTCAACAACCCAGATACTCGAACGCCACCGTGCACGTGTACACACGATCGAAGCGATTCCAATCATCCATGCCAGTCGCGACGAGTCGCCTTTGCCCTTGACAACGAACTCCATAACCCAATTCGATCGAAAACATCTGGGAATAAAATCGACCATTCCAATCAAAATTTGAAACTAACGTCTCTCTGAAAAACCTTCTTGCGCCATCACCACGATCCACCGGAGGCCCAGCGACTCCGGCCACATGTTCCCTGACCATCGACGCTCCCCTCCCCCGAGTCTCGTTCCACTCGATCACCAAGAGAGATCGCAGTGGCTTCACAAATCTCAGCGACCCAAAAACGAGTTCGAACCCTAAGGTTGCTTCGTTCCAAAAATCCTTGCAATAGAAATTTTTTTAAACAATTTTCCTAACATCATTGAGTTCCAAACTAGCTTCAAGCAAAATTACAACATCCAAAATTCATTTGATTTCCAGAAATTGATTAAAACGTGTTTTTGGTTCAACTCCAGACTGTTCATAGTATACTTAACTAAAAATTTCCATTTTTGTTTTATAAATCCTATTTTCGAAGGTAGTTTCAAATTACAAAATCGAATCAATAATTTTTAACATTCGAAATTTGCATATATTTAAGATATGCTCTGTAAACCAAAATGTACAGAGTCAACTTACCACTATCATATTTAAACAAAATTTTAGATCATAACCTATGCTTAAACAAACTTGTTATTTTGGTACTTTAGGCCTAACAATGGTTGGATGATAATACTTTGAATCTTGGTAAAATACTTAACTCTGTAACTTCAATAGAGAAAACAATATGTTACTGAACAAACACAGGGGCTATATTTAAACCCAAAACATATACACTACATTATCACTGAATTTTGAAATGTGTTTTAATTAACTTAAAGCTTTAAATTGTATGTTTACTCACCTTTAAAAATGGCAGAGAAGAACAGAGATCTGAAACTTGAATTATTTGAAGTCATTTGATCTTCTGCTTGAACGTGATGCTTACATTCTTCAGTTTTAAGTTTGAACTTGAACAGTTTTAAATTTTCATCTCTGGTTGAACTTGCTTTGAGAACTAGAATTTGTTTTAGTTTATAAGATATAGTGATGTTTATCTTTCTGGTTTACTCAGTTTCGAATGAACAAAACTGAGATGAAGCTTGAAGATGGTGATATATAGAAAGAGTTGTACAGGTTATATTGTTTTTAACATAGGCATGGCTGAGTGTTTTGTTTGTACAATAGCATGGGTGAAGTTGCTTTAGAGGTAGGGTGCTAAAGATTTGTTTAATTCAGCCATACTTATATATTTATTTGTTTTTCTCTTATTTCTTATTCAAGCCGTTCATTTATTTTCTTTAATAAAGCAGATTACTTTGTTTGGTGGCTGCAGCTTTGTTTTGGTGGGGTGATATCTAATGTTTTGTGGATATTTTATTTTGTCTTTGTCTAGTTTATTTTTTTTATGTTTTTGTATGTTATTTTACTAATGTATTTATTTGTTATCTCTACTTTGCAAGCTCAAGATATTTATACTTGTTTTTGTAATATAAATGAAATCCTATAGTTGTTAGAATTTGCTAATGTGTTTATTTTATATTTTACATAATTTATTAACGTATTGTTTGACTTTTAACTAATTTATTTCTAGCTTAAATATTTATTTTATTTTGTTGTTAGATTTTATTTAAGTGTTACTTTTATTTATCTGGTATCCAAAGTGTATATATATATATACATATATACACAATATTTTAAGATTAAATGATTTAATATATTTTCTATTTGACTCGGGGAAACTCGCTTCCATTTATAAATAAATTTTACAAATTTTTATTCAAAAATTCTTTTAATTATCAATTTAAATTAAATTAAGAATCCGGGGTCGTTACACTCATCTTAGCTTGGTACCTAAAACTTCCTGTAGACTCTTCTAGAATTCATTACTGAATAAAGAATCTCTCCCACTTACTATATTACTAGGAATCCCACGCAGTCTAACTATATTCTTCATGAATAATTTTTCTAAAACCGAAGCTGTCCTAGTCCACTTAAGGGGTATAAAGTGTGAACTCTTAGTCAATCTATCCACTATAACCCAAATACTTTCATTTCCTTTATTCGACCTTGGCTACCTGTCTATGAAATCCATAGATATAGAATCCCACTTCCAAGCTGAAGCAATCCACTTAGCTTTTGATGTTCGGCTTTCATTTGTTGATAGTTCAAACACTGCTTTACCTATAAACTTACATCCTTCTTCATACGTTCCCAGAAGAAACTTCTTTTCATATCCTGATACATCTTAGTTTCTCCTGGATGAATAGTGAACTTCGATCGATGACATTCTCTACGAACTTCCTTCCTTAGATCCTTAATATCTGGAACACATAGCCTTTCCTTCTTTCTCAACCACCCATTTTGGTCAAGATTGAAATCCTTTAAATCATCAATCTCGGTTTCACACTTTAATCTTCTGATCCATTCAGCTAGAAATGGATCATCTCCTTGCTTAGAAGCATCCTTTCCATCATTAGTGATCAAACTTATAAACATGACAACATAGCGGTTTCTTAACTTAAACTTGCCATAGATCTTAACTGCACATCGCATTTAGTCAATGCTTCTAAATTTTTCCATTTAGTTATCATTGCTAACATTGCATTCTGATGCCTTCTACTAAGCACAACTGCTACCCTATTTCCTTTCCCCGATGTATACTCAATTCCAAAATCATAAGCGGCTAAAAACTCTTGCCATCTCTGTTGTCTCATGTTCAACTACTTATGAGAGAATAAATATCTTAATGACTTATGATCCGTGAACAATTCGAATCTCTCTCCCAACATATAAAGTCTCAACACCTTTAAGTCAAAGATCACTACAGCTAACTCTAAGTCATGCGTCGGATATCTAACCTCATGTGGTCTGAACTTTTGAGAATCGTAGGCAATCACTTTACCCATCTACATTAACACAGCTCCTAATCCAGTTCTACATGCATTCGTATACACTACTAAATCTTGATTTCCATCCGGAACAACTAACACCGGCGCATTGGTCAATAAATGTTTCAGCTTCTGGAATCTTTTCTCATATTTATCAGTCCAAACATACTTCATGTCCTTGCTTGTTAGCTTAGTCATCGGTGATGCTATCCACGATAAATCCTGGATGAACCTCTGGTAATAGCTAGCTAGTCCAAAAAAACTCTTTGTCTTAGTCACTGTCTCGGGTCTCTTCCAATTATTAATTACCTCGATATTAGCTGGATCTATTGACAACCCTTTTTTTGAGACTACATGACCAAGAAACTTCACCTCCTTCTTCCAAAAATGAAACTTTGAAAACTTTGCTTTTAACTAATGTTGTCTTAATGTCTCAAGCACTATCCTGAGATGAAATTCATGGTCTCTTTCATCCTTTGAATATATCAAAGTGTCGTCTATGAACACCAACATGAATCTATCCAAATGCTCTCGAAAAATCCAATTCATTAAGTCTATGAAGAAGGCCGGTGCATTAGTCGGTCCGAATGGCATTACTAACCATTCATACGATCCATACCTTATTCTAAACACTGTCAAGGAAGTACTATCATGTGCTACTCTTAGTTGATGGAACTCTGTTGCCAAATCCAACTGAGAAATTTTTTTGGCTCCACTTAACTGATCAAAAAAATCATCAATCCTTGGCAATGGATATTGATTCTTGATCGTTCTTTCATTTAACTTACGATAATCGATACATAAGCTTAACTTAACGATCCGTCCGGTTTCTTAACAAAAACTACGGTTGCTCCCCAAGGCTAACTACTTGGTCTGATAAAACTTTTCACTTCCAAATCCACCAGTTGCACCTTTAACTCCTTCATCTTGGTAGGCATCATCCTACTTGGTAATCTAACAGGTTCGGCTTCTGCTACCATATCTATTCGAAACTTAATAGCTCGTTTTGGCAGTAGTCCTGTCACCAGTTCAAAGACGTCTATGAATTCTCTAACAACAAAAATTCGATTCAACTCATCTTCCTCCTTCATTACACACAACAAAGCATAAACATCAGAACTCGGGTTTTCTATGGAATATATAATTCGATCACTACTACTAGGGTGCCTTGGTGATATTTCCCTATCGTGGAAAAATATCCTAGCATCATACTTACTTAACCAGTCTATAACCAAAATAGTTCCGAAGCTTATGAAATCAAACACATGCAAACTGCAAGAAAATATATAACCTAACAATTCACACTCTAACTGGTCACATCTCGTCCCAAGAGTTGCATACCCTCCTATAAGATTCACAACCTTAAGGAAGTATCTAGGTATAAGGATTCTAGGTTAATCTTATCTACCAAACAATGAGATATGAAAGAATGTGATGCACCAATATCAAATAGAACTCTTGTAACGACCCGACTTTCCAGTCCCGGAAAATCAAACCATTTGTGTTAAAGAAGAAGAGGTAGAAGAAGAAGAAACAGAAAATCAACAACAGAATCTCACATCGCAGCGGAATAAAATATAATATATACAAAACAGATCTTTACTCAAACAGAAAAATATATCTGTTTATACAATATATTTACAGAATACATCATCAGAGTTCATCACATCAATGATATACATCCAAATACACAGCGGAACAATAAACAAATACGGAAGTACGTATCGCCATCTAGCTCGTCTCCTGAGCTCCACAGCTACAATCTGAACCTGTTTATCTCGGTCTGACCCGAGCATCATATAAAACAATACCCGAGTCAGTCTGGAAAACCAGCGTGAGAAAATCACACTCAAATTGATTATTAAAGTTTCAAAAATCCTTTTGAAAATAAAAGCATCTCGTAAGACCACGCCACAAATAAACATGTCGGGTTTTTACCTTACGATAGCTAAAACACTTTTTATAAAATCCTCTGATATTATAATAGTGACTATTTACAAATACTTATTAAAATAGCTGAAATTGTTACATGATTAAATTCCAGCATACTAGCCACAAAGTGGGTAATACAAACAAAACTCGTACAAGGCACGTAGGGAGAAGGGATTTCCAACGAATGACTAGGCACTGGGGTACCACCTGTCACAGTACGTGGCCTAGATCACAGTACCGAGGAGTACGCCCGCTCCCCTGCAACACAAGACCGGAATCATCCCTTACTGGATAATTCCAAATAAAATCACCCCACGGTTGGGATCAGCAACCGCACCACTAAGCCGAAATAAAAGGGACATCTAGACAGGGATGACTTTACTCTCAAGTGGGTGCTACCCACGAAGCCTTGCTGCATAACCCCTGATTTTCAGTCATTCCCGGTTGATGAGGCTCGAGGCTAAACGATACCTTTTTCAGAACATATCCCTTAGAATGCCCATCGTCCACCTGACGATGTCACGAAAGCATTCGTCCATACAAGTCCGTCCCGGGTCCGAACGGAACCGAAGGCACTATTCCTACTACATCCATTTTGGAAATATCCTCAGGATTAGTAGCGACTAGCCCTTGCACTTCACTGCTCCATCTTCGACTCTGAACACGTTACACGAAACGTACAAACCGGATCGAAGTGGTATTCGAGTCTCCAGACCTAGAATCCCGGTATACGGAAACTCGATCCCGGTCTCTTCGAAACGATCAACGCATTGGCCAATATTGATAGTCGGTTATTTAACTATCAATTCACATCCATAGCAACCATCACACAATAAATAATTTCCCACATTATTTATTCGCCCAAATATCTTTCCAAGATATATTTCTATTTTCAAACTCCTTTTGAAAACAATTTCAAACAGTTTCCGCTTACGGAATACATTTCCCAAATAATTATTTCCACTGAATCACCAAGTACAAAATATTTTAGATTTAAAAATAAATTAAAAGACTTTACTATAAATATACTTTATAACATTGAAATTTTAAAACTACTTTAATACTTTATTAAAATAAAACCATTTATAAATATAAACTAAATTTCTCTTTAAACATATTACCAAATCACTTTTATATAATTACTACAATGATAGATTTTTGAAAATACTACTTTAGGCCTTAACATTTAGAAATAAATCAATTTTCTAAAATATGCTTTTTAAAACGTATTAAAACTTTTAACTTATATTTAAAATTTCTTTGGAAAACGTACTTGGCTATCCAGAGAAATACACTTCTCATTTCCATCTTTTTAAAAATAAATCAACATTTATTTTTAAACCAAACCATATCCTTTTATAAATTCCCACCTTGAATTTATATTTTCTAATATCCACTGATATTCCATTTCACTTTATAAACCCAGTTTATATCTTCAAAATCTCATTTCTCTTTAAATTTCAAATCCCAAAGTATTTAAATCAATTAACAATTGATTCTCCAATTTAATTTACTTTGAAATAAATTTCCTTACTTAATCCATTTATTTTCAAATTCATTAACTTCCAGATTTTATTTCTCATTATGATTTAAAATCTTTAAACTGAAACACAAGTTTCAGATTTCCCAAATTCCTTCTTTCTTTTTAATTACATTTAAACATTTAATTAAAATAAATTATTTAACCCTTTAAATAATATCACATAAGTTTTTAAATTCAATATTTCTCTGTTATTCAAAATTCCTCTTTTCCATATTTAATTTATTCGAATTCACTAGAATTACTTAACTTAAATTTTATTCTTTTATTCTTTCCAAAAATCCAATTCAATTGCTTTTGATAACTCATTATACTGGGAGATTCAATCCAACCAGATTATCCAATATAAATCATCACAGGATATCAACAATCAGATCACAGAATATTTAAACAAAATTAAATATTTTGAGGAATCCAGTTGGATCCCTCCAACCTGTTTCCCTGCATCCACAGACGTTAGCACAATACCAATTCCACTTCGAGGTGGAATATCGCGGTATATGGGTTTATAAAATATCATCCGCTATTATGCGGCGCATAGGGTCTCATCCGCTATATAATGCGGGAATATCAACTCCGATATATACATATGCCAATATGTATATATTCCTATATACTACTATATATAGTATAGCATATCAATCAATGCAATCATCCAATCAATTATTTAAATTTAACCATTCAAATTTAAATTCAACTGAGTGAGATTAACTCACCTTTGCTTTTAAATTTGCAGTCCAAACCAACCAGCTTGTTTCTCTTCATATTACAAACCTTGAATAAACATTTTATATTATTTAATTAATATTTGAACTAATTGAACAATCAATTATTTACCATTCATAATTTTAATTAACGCACAAATTTAATTTTAAATTAATTCCTCCTTTAAAAATTTCTTAAAAGCTAAAGTAATTAAGTAAGCTAATTTAACCCATGAATTCCCATTTATTCAAAATTAACTAGAAATCGGAAATTGATGTGTATGTATATTTATTTCCTTTCACTTTGAATTACATCTAATTATCTATAAAAATAAGGTAAGTAAACTTTTTATAAAAAATCTAATTTATACAAATCCTTCAACATTTAATTTTTTTTTTATTTAACCAATCTTATATTTTCCCAAAAACTCTCTGTTTTATATATATTTCCAATCTATATATATTTTTATCTTAAACAAATAGTTTAGAGTGTAAATTAATCCATGTTTAGTACAATTACTTTACTGTATCCAAATTGTTAAACTGTCTTATAAAATTTACAGCAACAAATTAAATATTTATATATATTACATATTATATATATTTTTCTCAGCAGTAAACAATTTAACATCTATTTTAAAAATTAAATTTAAGGTTAAAATTTATACCTTATCACGATACCAGGCTCGAGACCCACGTCGACCTCCCCTAGCTGAAACCCTAATTCCCTTCGCGCGATGTTTCTACGCCATCACCGTGCTCGAGCATCTGCTGCTAACGTGCCACCCTCGAACTCGCGTGCGCGAATTCCACTACGTCGCCGCCTCGTTCTCGTGCCCAGCATCTGCGAGCATCACCCCACTCACCAAACCCTTCGTATGCGTGCAGTCGTTTGCTCCTCCCAGGCGAATGAATTGAAGACGCCATGCCCTCCTTCATCGCTCGAAACGAAGACGCCATCACTTCCCCTCCTTCGTGCGCGCGAGCATCCTCCGGATTCGATCGCGAGCCATGAAGTCGAATACGAATTCGATTTCCCTTTTTTTTTTTAATTCCATTTTGATGAAGCCCGATTAAATTTAGGGCTCGGCTGCAAAAATAAAGGGAACGAGATATTTTTTTGTTTTAATTTTTTTTTTCTTTTCACGAGTTCAATTTGAAGCAATGAACAGGCACGCGACGCAATGATGAAGAAAGACAACTTCGTACCCTATAAAGTGGCTTGCTCTGGAAGTCAAAACAAATTATATTATATTTACTTTTACTTTTATTAAAATGATTTATTATCTCTAGACGTTTCCACTTCGTACAATTTCCCGATAACTCCAAAAATTACAAAACTTGAAATCCGGTAATAATACAATATTACGGATCCAAGGGAACTGGTTCCGTCGAATTCCGAGACTGTGCCTCGGAAGGCTATTTTTAAATTCAATTTAACAATATATTTTTAAAATCTGATCAAAACATCTTTAAATTTAAATTTAAAAGTTTCATCACCTTCAGTATTAACAATATAAATTTCTCGAACCTTTGAATTATTTTTAACAAGCTCAAAACTCAAGATTCTCTATTTTATATTTTCGATTGTTTAATTCAACAATCAATCATCCAATAAATACTGTATATTTGAAAATAAAGTTAAAATTTAACCTTTGAATATTTAAAATAAATTAAATATTTCCATTTCAAATATACAAAAATTCCGGGTCGTCGCATTCCTCCCCCCTTAAAAGAATTTCGTCCCCGAAATTACTAGTTAAGAGAAATGATTCGATACCCGTTCTATTTTCCCAATCCAAATGGTTTTAACAACTTGCCCAAAACAAATCCTTTTTACTAAAGACACTATCCCACTTATTACATTCCAAGCCTATCCATAAGTTCCAAACAATATCACTTCTTATCAATTCAAATTTTAAATTTGAATTCAAATTTTAAATTATCAAAAATTTCTCAAAATTTTCTAACTCTCTAAATTCCCGAAAATTTTTGCCAGCGTCTCCTTTGCGCGGCTAGCTCGGTACTACTACAAAATGGCTCTACGGCCTCCCAAATCTCAAAAGAAAACAAAAAGCCAAGTGGCTGGATCAAAAACCCAATCAAATTTCACATAGAAAATTCAAATACATACCTCTTTTGTCGGTTCATTAAATTTATCTTCTAAAATCAAAAATCCCCATTTATCCATTGCTTTTATACACCTGTATATCCTACTAAGCAATAACATCCAATTACCGCTTCAAAACAATTTTAGACATCTCTTTACAAATTTCAAATATTTGCTTTACTTATGCCCGTACGATGCACATATATCATTCGTACGCAATATCAAATTTGATCGCTCACTCGATCACATAATTTCACTTCCGAACTAGTATCGTCCACCCGACTTCCTAGTGCGGACTCAGATTTGGTTTCTTGATCGGAAACCGTCATTCTCCTTGCATAGCCACCAACTATGATAGAGAATATCCAGAATCAATCAACAATCCATATCCAGACTCGCCGTTGAAAATCGAGTAAAAAAAATCCTGATTCGGATCGATATAACTATCTCGAAATTCTATGCTCGAATTCTGGATCAAATAGTTATGCGAATAAAATAATATACGTACATCTTACGTATAAATTCCAATTGATTACCAATTATATCAATTCCCTTTTTATTCACATTCATTTTGATTACATTCACTTATCCACAATTTTCTCATTTCACAACTTCAAATTTTAATTGTCATTCAATTATTCATCTAGAATAACTTTCCTCAATACCAAATTACTTAAGAATCTCACCATATTCCTTAAGTTCAATATAAATATTTTACATACTACTCATACTTATCTTTACTTCATTATTGAAGTTCATATCCATTTCTATTTACTTTTGTCTTTACAATTCCATTTGATTTCAATTTGGCTTCCACTCAAATATTTAATTAGTTGCACTTACTAATTAATTTAAATTTCGATTAACAGTTTATTCGCAAACTTCACTTATTTAGTTCCTTCGATTTCACTTCACCTTACATTCACATTTGAATTAGATTTCAATATCCAGTTTCAATTTCATTTGCTTAACAAATTTAAATCATTTATCGTTAATGAAAATTTTCAAAAATTCCAAAAATTTTCTAACTCCCAAAATTTACGGAAAATTTTGGTAGAGTCTCCCTTGTACGGAGGGACTTCTGCGATATCGCAGGATGCACAAATATATATATACATCGGCCTCAGGCCGGAAATCACAATTTATATCAATATAAACAGTTTATATCTCCTATTTTGAATTTTTGCGTAAGCGTACCTTATTTTTAGCAATTTAAAGCAAGCGGCTATTTATTTAAGCAAATTAACGCAGTCAAAATCAGCTAAGCGGCTTCCCTGAACCTGTACTAACTCAATTTAAACAGTTAAGTGACAATATACAAAATTTATAGCATTTCAATTCATTTCAATAGCTAAATCATGGGTTTTACAAGTCATACTTGCCAAATAACACTTAAAAGTAATTTATAAAGTTTCAACCACCAATTTAATTGTTTTCACTCGCTTCCAACCAATTTTAATGTCATTCCGTTCAATTCCATTGGTTCACAATTCAATTCCTTATATCCAATTTATTTGAATCCAAACGAACTTATATTTATTACAATTGATTCAAAAACCAATTATATTTACTTCCATTAGTTCATAGAATTTTATTCGATTTCATTTTAATTGATTTATTCAATTTATTTTACATTCCATAATATTTACATCAAATATTCGTTTCATAATTCATTTACAAGCAAAATACTTGTCACATCAAATTTATATCTGACTTGCATTTAACCAATTCAGGTTCATCTCCATATTTCATTTACCAATTCATCATCTACTTATATTTCAGTACTTGGTTTTTAATTCCAAATATCACTTCATTTAATTTCCTTGAGTTAAATTTATTTTATAATTCAAGTTTGAATTTTTCGTTTATTTTCCAATTCATCCAAAATATTTATTTTGGGGTTTCCATCCCATTTTCAGTTTTATATGTCACCACTTATGATTTTACACATTTCCATGGATTTTTAATTCTTTCACAAGTTATTCTAATTTATTTACTCCAATCCAATTCCTTATCCAATTTATTCAGGTAAGAATCCAATTCCATTTAATAACTCAACTGGATCTTTATTTTCTTCCAATTCAACTTAACTCAGATTTATTTAATTCAATTCGATTCAATTTTATTCAAATACAACTGGATATTATTCTCAACCTATTCAATTAATTTCAATTCAGTCAAATTTTTATTTCCCAATCCAAGTTAAGTTCATTTTTAACTTTTCACTTTACGGGTTAATGCTAACATTCAAAGCTTATATTCCCTTCCTGATTTGAAAATCATTTCAAGTTATAAGCTTACACTTATTTCATCAGGATTTCCCTTCTTAAACACCCCGCTTTTAATTTCAAATCATTTTGGAAAACTCCAACATCTCCAAATCACACTTCTCAAAAATTTAAACCAATCCTGGTTTTTATTTCCAACAAATTTCCTTTGAAAATTTCAAAAACAAAGGAAATTTTTCTAAGCAAATCAATTTGGCAGCAATCCGTCACTCAGAAGTTCGAAAATAAATTCTGAAGATGCGGCCGTCATCCTCCGAATTATTTTCCAGCAACTGAAGTGAATTTATTGCTATACCCCTTTCAAAAATTTATTTGAAACAATTTCCTTTCCGAAATTCTTTTCAAAATAATAATGCTATTATTTATCTTCAAAACACTTTGAAAACACTTCCAAAATCTCCGGGTTTTAAATTTTAAAATTTGATTAAATCAAATTTTAACTATAATTCATTTGTAATTTTGTACAATTTATACTTATACAAATTTCCATTGATTATGCAAATCTTTCTAATTTTATAATCTTATCATATATTTTTCTTCAATTTTATTTATTTGTTAGAATATTTTCATCCAAACATCCAAATACTATAATACTTTACAAAAATTTATATTCTTTATATACAAAAATAACTTGGGTAAAATTATTTCATCCACCCATTTTAAAACAATATTGTGTCGAATTGTTCTATTCGAGTGTTTAGAAACCCCTTCGATCCAGTTTCGAGGCTGTGCCGACGAAGGTTCATATACCACTCAATAAATCAATCAACACAATATAAAACCATTTTATATTTGTTATCCCAACTTTTGGCAAAGTCCAGATACCCAAAGATTAACTGAAAATCAATGATTATTAGTCATGAACATCGATTGTGCATCGCAGGTTCACCATGGATATCGATGAATTTTGTCCGAGTCCGAATTGGGCTGCAATTGATAAGCCATGTCAAGCAAGGCCAGATGAAATAACGTTCCAAGTTTCAAGTCAATCCGAGTTCGTATGCTCGAGATATCGCCAGCGAAAGATGGAGTAGACAGTCCTAAGTTCGAATCCATAGGTGGAGCCTATGTTCGAATCCATCAGGTGGCCAGGCTTCATATCCACGGGACGATCTTCGTTTGACTCTATCATACTCCCTCTGCTTCGAATCCATGGAGAGAAAGTACTTCAAATCCACGATGCCTAGCCCCGCTTCAAATCCATTAAGCGAGTCACGGTTCGAACCCAATGAACCATTCCCCTTCTTCGAATCGATCAAAGGGAATGTCTTCGAGTCCATGTAGTTAAAGAGCTTCGACTCCATCCTGCGAGTATCTTCGAATCCATTCAACCAAGAAGCCTCCGTATCGATTAACTGAAACCTACCTTGATCGATTCGAAGAGAAAGTTCATCCGATCGATTCGATAAAGTCATACCTTCGAATCCATGTACTTCGAATCCACTACCACGAATCCCCAGTCAAAACGGCAGCTAGAAACGTGGAGTCGACCCGGGCAACTCGGAGCACAAGACGGATCGACACGAAGGAAGCGCTCCACGTCATCACAGAAGCGCGCGCTGGATCGATTCGAACGAATCGATTCGACCTAGATCGATTCGAACAAAACTAGTCAACCAGAAATGCAACCTTGAATCGATCATAACTTGAGATCTACACATCCAAATGCTATGAAATTTTCACAGAAGCTTGAGCACATGTTGAAGAATGTCCACACCAAATTTCAGCTTGATTGGACAATTTCTTGATCGATTTGAACCAAGGGTCGAATCGATCCCAAATTGGGCCCGGATCTCCAGATTTCGGCCATGTGGGCCCCCTCACGTGTCAGAACTGGTCTCCCTTCATTTTAGGCGAAATATCAGCCTCCTACACCTATAAATAGAGCCCCTGGTCATTCAGAAAAGAGGTCGGACAATTCTTAGAGCTAAAGAGCACCCAGATTCTGCAAGATTTACTCCAGATCACCATTGCTGCCTTAGATTCAGATTTAGTTCAACAAATCAGTTGTAATACAACATACGAAATTGTAATCTTGGAGCATCGAGCAATAAAATCATAAAAACCTTGAAGTGGACGTAGGCCGGAGATAGCCGAACCACTATAAATTGTGTGTCACTGTTCATTATTTCTTGACTGTTACTTGTTACTTGCTTAGATCTGTTATTTGTGTGTGAATACTGTTGATTCGTATTCATACGCTGGTGCTTTCACTACACTTGGGGTTTGTGACCATTTTTGGTGCAAACACTTTGGTGCTTTCATTGAGAGGAACTAGCACCCGCTACACCAGATTCAAAGTTTAGATTTAAGATTTTAAGGATTTAGATTTGACTCTACAATGACTCGACAAACTAGACAAAGAACTGAGAGAAGCCAACAGGCAGGAAGTCAAGAGGCATCCTCTGGCGCTGGAGAAGGACAAGCTTCGGTCTACATTACTAGAGATGAGATGGAGGCTATGAATAACCTAATGCAGGAAAGAATGATGAAAAGCCAACAAGAGATGCTGCAGAATTTCTTTGAACAGATGAGAGCTGCGGGAACACAGAACCTTGGACCAGCTACAACGGCTGCGAATGTGGAACACGGAGCTAGGGCTATGGAACCCAACGGAGGACAGAATACAGAACCAGAAGGCAATCAACAAGGGCTTGGGGGCAGGCCCGCAGGATCCAACGCAGAAGTACCTTTGGAAGGAGTTCAACCGGCTAGGGCCAACACAAATGCTAACGAGCCACCCGAAGAGTACGTACCAGAATTCCCTACAAGACTCGGAGGGCAAGACAGAGACATGAAAAGGGGGCAACCCCTAGATGGAGATGAAAGAATGATTGGCCTAGTGAGACGACTCATGAGAGGAGGGTTGTCAGGAGGAGGATTGGAAGAAGTTAGTCGGAGTCCGTTCGCTCCGAATATCAGGAATGCAAGGAACCCTCCGAAGTTCAAACTACCAACGTTGAATCTTTATGACGGAAAGTCAGACCCGACCATGCATATCACCAGATATATCAGACACATGGAAGTGCTGGGAGCATCCGAAGAAGTGATGGCCCGATGTTTCCCCTTATTCTTATCAGATTTGGCTGCGCTTTGGTTCAGGCAGCTAGAAACCGGATCAATCAGGACATGGGGCGAGCTTGTGGATTGCTTCATGAAGCAGTTTAGAGTTCACGTGACGCGACCTAAGAGCGTGATGACTTTGGCATCAATAAAACAAAGGACCGGAGAGTCCATAAAAGATTTTTTGTTACGATTTAATGCGACGGTGACTTCTGTAGATCGCCCGGACCCATCAATGATTTTGATGGCGGCAGTGGCAGGAGTTGGAGAAGGCACCGAATTCAAAGACTCTTTGACTAAAGATCCACCGCAAGATCTTGGAGAGTTCTTCCATGAAGCTGAAAAATTCATTCGATTAGAGGAATCACGAGCCGAGAGGCAGGAAATAAATGTTGCACAAGGCGAAGGAACCTCTAGGGAACAGTCCAGGGCAGACAAAGGAAAGAGAAAGCAGGATGACGCACAGGATGGTCCTGATAAACGGAAGAAATTCGGAGAGCCCAGATTCAGGCAATACACAGACTTGGTGGCGGGACTGGAACGAATTTACACCGAAACTCGGGGGCAACTCCCCTATCGAAAACCACCCAGGAGAGATCCCACGGAGCGGGAACGTAGGACTGGAAAGTACTGCCTATTCCATGAGCTGGATGGGCACACTACCGATGAATGCCGCCACCTGAAGGATGAGGTGGAAGAACATGCCAGGAGTGGTAGATTGCCGCAGTATGTCAGAGAACGTACGACGGCGGTTAGACCTGAACAACTACCGCCTCAACCAAACAGGAATGATCCTGGATCGGGATCACGACTCGTCATCAACTGATTGTGATGGCAAGGGCCAAGTTCAAGATTTGGACTCTGGTCGACTAGTTTTCTTAGATTTGATTTCCAAAATAAAATGGCTATCCCACTTACTCATGTACGGGAACCGGAGAGATCCCTAGGCATGCTCTGAGATGGAAATAGACCGCTCCGCCCGGAGAGGCATTGTCTTGTTTTTCCTGGTGTTTGAGATTGAACATCTAGGATTTGAATTTAATAAAGAAACACTTATTAAAATAAACCTTTGACCGGAGAGTTAAAGGATGAACATTAAATATCAATATAAACATGATCGCTATATGACCTTACCCGGAGAGGCGGGGCCCGGAGTGCAAGAAGTGAGTTGCTTCGCCGGAGAGCGACAGGATCGACTCACTTAAACGTTGTTTCCCCTTCACCGGAGAGTGACAGGATGGGATCCAGCATGAGCCCGGAGAGGCTATGATCGGCCCACGATTTAGGCCAAGACATCGCTTAATGTTCAGATTCACTGAACCGGAGTGCAGGAGGTGAGTCGCTTCACCGGAGAGCGACAGGATTGACTCACTTAACGTTGTTTCCCCTTCACCGGAGAGTGACAGGATGGGATCCAGCATGAGCTCGGAGAGGCTATGATCGGCCCACGATTTAGGCCATGACATCGCTTAATGTTCAGATTCAATGAACCGGAGTGCAGGAGGTGAGTCACTTCGCCGGAGAGCGACAGGATTGACTCACTTAACGTTGTTTTCCCTTCACCGGAGAGTTACAGGATGGGATCCAGCATGGGCCCGGAGAGGCTATGATCGGTCGAGAACGACCAAGACATCGCTTTTACGCCCTTACTGGGGCCAGAGTGCAAGGGATAGAAAGCAACGCCGGAGTGCAATAGGATCTTTCTATTCAATCGCTAGATCTAGAATGGGTTTGACAAGGGTCCGGAGTGACCATCAATAGTACGGAAAGACCGTAGAATTTCATTTTTAACTTCCACTGGAAAAAATTGATAACAATTCGGCTTCGAACAGCCATGGACTTGATTGAAAATGCTATAAGCTATGAGTAAAACATGAACTCACTGCATCCAACTTAAGACTGAGCAAAACACGCCTTTTACCAAAAAGGCATGTTTTGGGGGGCAAAATGTTATCCCAACTTTTGGCAAAGTCGAGATACCCAAAGATTAACTGAAAATCAATGATTATTAGTCATGAACATCGATTGTGCATCGCAGGTTCACCATGGATATCGATGAATTTTGTCCGAGTCCGGATCGGGCTGCAATTGATAAGACATGTCAAGCAAGGCCAGATGAAACAACGTTCCAAGTTTCGAGTCAATCCGAGTTCGTATGCTCGAGATATCGCCAGCGAAAGATGGAGTAGACAGTCCTAAGTTCGAATCCATAGGTGGAGCCTATGTTCGAATCCATCAGGTGGCCAGGCTTCATATCCACGGGACGATCTTCGTTCGACTCTATCATACTCCCTCTGCTTCGAATCCATGGAGAGAAAGTACTTCAAATCCACGATGCCTAGCCCCGCTTCAAATCCATTAAGCGAGTCACGGTTCGAACCCAATGAACCATTCCCCTTCTTCGAATCGATCAAAGGGAATGTCTTCGAGTCCATGTAGTTAAAGAGCTTCGACTCCATCCTGCGAGTATCTTCGAATCCATTCAACCAAGAAGCCTCCGTATCGATTAACTGAAACCTACCTTGATCGATTCGAAGAGAAAGTTCATCCGATCGATTCGATAAAGTCATACCTTCGAATCCATGTACTTCGAATCCACTACCACGAATCCCCAGTCAAAACGGCAGCTAGAAACGTGGAGTCGACCCGGGCAACTCGGAGCACAAGACGGATCGACACGAAGGAAGCGCTCCACGTCATCACAGAAGCGCGCGCTGGATCGATTCGAACGAATCGATTCGACCTAGATCGATTCGAACAAAACTAGTCAACCAGAAATGCAACCTTGAATCGATCATAACTTGAGATCTACACATCCAAATGCTATGAAATTTTCACAGAAGCTTGAGCACATGTTGAAGAATGTCCACACCAAATTTCAGCTTGATTGGACAATTTCTTGATCGATTCGAACCAAGGGTCGAATCGATCCCAAAGTGGGCCCGGATCTCCAGATTTCGGCCATGTGGGCCCCCTCACGTGCCAGAACTGGTCTCCCTTCATTTTAGGCGAAATATCAGCCTCCTACACCTATAAATAGAGCCCCTGGTCATTTAGAAAAGAGGTCGGACAATTCTTAGAGCTAAAGAGCACCCAGATTCTGCAAGATTTACTCCAGATCACCATTGCTGCCTTAGATTCAGATTTAGTTCAACAAATCAGTTGTAATACAACATACGAAATTGTAATCTTGGAGCATCGAGCAATAAAATCATAAAAACCTTGAAGTGGACGTAGGCCGGAGATAGCCGAACCACTATAAATTGTGTGTCACTGTTCATTATTTCTTGACTGTTACTTGTTACTTGCTTAGATCTGTTATTTGTGTGTGAATACTGTTGATTCATATTCATACGCTGGTGCTTTCACTACACTTGGGGTTTGTGACCATTTTTGGTGCAAACAATATTCACTAACAAATACGCACTCATATCTATTATTACACTCAAAATTCCCACCAGAGCCAAGGTTATCGCCAGCCTTCGCTCTGATACCACCTGTAACGACCCGACTTTCCAGTCCCGGAAAATCGAACCATTTGTGTTAAAGAAGAAGGAGTAGAAGAAGAAGAAACAAAAAATCAACAACAGAATCTCACATCGCAGCGGAATAAAATATAATATATACAAAACAGATCTTTACTCAAACAGAAAAATATATCTGTTTATACAATATATTTACAGAATACATCATCAGAGTTCATCACATCAATGATATACATCCAAATACACAGCGGAACAATAAACAAATACGGAAGTACGTATCGCCATCTAGCTCGTCTCCTGAGCTCCACAGCTACAATCTGAACCTGTTTATCTCGGTCTGACCCGAGCATCATATAAAACAATACCCGAGTCAGTCTGGAAAACCAGCGTGAGAAAATCACACTCAAATTGATTATTAAAGTTTCAAAAATCCTTTTGAAAATAAAAGCATCTCGTAAGACCACGCCACAAATAAACATGTCGGGTTTTTACCTTACGATAGCTAAAACACTTTTTATAAAATCCTCTGATATTATAATAGTGTCTATTTACAAATACTTATTAAAATAGCTGAAATTGTTACATGATTAAATTCCAGCATACTAGCCACAAAGTGGGTAATACAAACAAAACTCGTACAAGGCACGTAGGGAGAAGGGATTTCCAACGAATGACTAGGCACTGGGGTACCACCTGTCACAGTACGTGGCCTAGATCACAGTACCGAGGAGTACGCCCGCTCCCCTGCAACACAAGACCGGAATCATCCCTTACTGGATAATTCCAAATAAAATCACCCCACGGTTGGGATCAGCAACCGCACCACTAAGCCGAAATAAAAGGGACATCTAGACAGGGATGACTTTACTCTCAAGTGGGTGCTACCCACGAAGCCTTGCTGCATAACCCCTGATTTTCAGTCATTCCCGGTTGATGAGGCTCGAGGCTAAACGATACCTTTTTCAGAACATATCCCTTAGAATGCCCATCGTCCACCTGACGATGTCACGAAAGCATTCGTCCATACAAGTCCGTCCCGGGTCCGAACGGAACCGAAGGCACTATTCCTACTACATCCATTTTGGAAATATCCTCAGGATTAGTAGCGACTAGCCCTTGCACTTCACTGCTCCATCTTCGACTCTGAACACGTTACACGAAACGTACAAACCGGATCGAAGTGGTATTCGAGTCTCCAGACCTAGAATCCCGGTATACGGAAACTCGATCCCGGTCTCTTCGAAACGATCAACGCATTGGCCAATATTGATAGTCGGTTATTTAACTATCAATTCACATCCATAGCAACCATCACACAATAAATAATTTCCCACATTATTTATTCGCCCAAATATCTTTCCAAGATATATTTCTATTTTCAAACTCCTTTTGAAAACAATTTCAAACAGTTTCCGCTTACGGAATACATTTCCCAAATAATTATTTCCACTGAATCACCAAGTACAAAATATTTTAGATTTAAAAATAAATTAAAAGACTTTACTATAAATATACTTTATAACATTGAAATTTTAAAACTACTTTAATACTTTATTAAAATAAAACCATTTATAAATATAAACTAAATTTCTCTTTAAACATATTACCAAATCACTTTTATATAATTACTACAATGATAGATTTTTGAAAATACTACTTTAGGCCTTAACATTTAGAAATAAATCAATTTTCTAAAATATGCTTTTTAAAACGTATTAAAACTTTTAACTTATATTTAAAATTTCTTTGGAAAACGTACTTGGCTATCCAGAGAAATACACTTCTCATTTCCATCTTTTTAAAAATAAATCAACATTTATTTTTAAACCAAACCATATCCTTTTATAAATTCCCACCTTGAATTTATATTTTCTAATATCCACTGATATTCCATTTCACTTTATAAACCCAGTTTATATCTTCAAAATCTCATTTCTCTTTAAATTTCAAATCCCAAAGTATTTAAATCAATTAACAATTGATTCTCCAATTTAATTTACTTTGAAATAAATTTCCTTACTTAATCCATTTATTTTCAAATTCATTAACTTCCAGATTTTATTTCTCATTATGATTTAAAATCTTTAAACTGAAACACAAGTTTCAGATTTCCCAAATTCCTTCTTTCTTTTTAATTACATTTAAACATTTAATTAAAATAAATTATTTAACCCTTTAAATAATATCACATAAGTTTTTAAATTCAATATTTCTCTGTTATTCAAAATTCCTCTTTTCCATATTTAATTTATTCGAATTCACTAGAATTACTTAACTTAAATTTTATTCTTTTATTCTTTCCAAAAATCCAATTCAATTGCTTTTGATAACTCATTATACTGGGAGATTCAATCCAACCAGATTATCCAATATAAATCATCACAGGATATCAACAATCAGATCACAGAATATTTAAACAAAATTAAATATTTTGAGGAATCCAGTTGGATCCCTCCAACCTGTTTCCCTGCATCCACAGACGTTAGCACAATACCAATTCCACTTCGAGGTGGAATATCGCGGTATATGGGTTTATAAAATATCATCCGCTATTATGCGGCGCATAGGGTCTCATCCGCTATATAATGCGGGAATATCAACTCCGATATATACATATGCCAATATGTATATATTCCTATATACTACTATATATAGTATAGCATATCAATCAATGCAATCATCCAATCAATTATTTAAATTTAACCATTCAAATTTAAATTCAACTGAGTGAGATTAACTCACCTTTGCTTTTAAATTTGCAGTCCAAACCAACCAGCTTGTTTCTCTTCAGATTACAAACCTTGAATAAACATTTTATATTATTTAATTAATATTTGAACTAATTGAACAATCAATTATTTACCATTCATAATTTTAATTAACGCACAAATTTAATTTTAAATTAATTCCTCCTTTAAAAATTTCTTAAAAGCTAAAGTAATTAAGTAAGCTAATTTAACCCATGAATTCCCATTTATTCAAAATTAACTAGAAATCGGAAATTGATGTGTATGTATATTTATTTCCTTTCACTTTGAATTACATTTAATTATCTATAAAAATAAGGTAAGTAATTTTTTTATAAAAAATCTAATTTATACAAATCCTTCAACATTTAATTTTTTTTTTATTTAACCAATCTTATATTTTCCCAAAAACTCTCTGTTTTATATATATTTCCAATCTATATATATTTTTATCTTAAACAAATAGTTTAGAGTGTAAATTAATTCCTGTTTAGTACAATTACTTTACTGTAACCAAATTGTTAAACTGTCTTATAAAATTTACAGCAACAAATTAAATATTTATATATATTACATATTATATATATTTTTCTCAGCAGTAAACAATTTAACATCTATTTTAAAAATTAAATTTAAGGTTAAAATTTATACCTTATCACGATACCAGGCTCGAGACCCACGTCGACCTCCCCTAGCTGAAACCCTAATTCCCTTCGCGCGATGTTTCTACGCCATCACCGTGCTCGAGCATCTGCTGCTAACGTGCCACCCTCGAACTCGCGTGCGCGAATTCCACTACGTCGCAGCCTCGTTCTCGTGCCCAGCATCTGCGAGCATCACCCCACTCACCAAACCCTTCGTATGCGTGCAGTCGTTTGCTCCTCCCAGGCGAATGAATTGAAGACGCCATGTGAAATGACCCTCCTATTTTCACCCTAATTTCGTAAGGATTTTTTTTTTTTGAGATGATATATAGATATATCATTCATTACAAATATATTTCCCAGGGTCATTTTCTTTCTCCAATAAACAAAATATCCAGGATCAAAATAACTTACCAATATAAATATATCAGTGTATATCTAATAACATACACATACATATGAAGATGTATGTGTTCCTCTTGTTTAAATTCAGAGTATATACTTTATTTTTTTTGTACAAGAACATTCTGTTTAATTTAAATTTTTAGCATTTCAGATTAATTATTGTATCCTGATTTTTGGCCATAAAATCCACTGGAAACATGTACTTTAGTCTATCATTATAATTAAGAAATCATCAAGTAATAATCAGTGGTAAACAAGCTTTTAATATAGATGATCGTGTTAAAGTCTGGATAGTATCAAATTCAGTATAAAAGAAAGTGGATCCTAAGTGAACACAAGCAACATCTAGGCGTAATGGAAACGCGCCTAACTTATACATGAAAGGTCACGAGTTCGAGTACTATGCTGGTCGGTTCAAACACAATTTTTGTTTTTCTTATTTTTTTTTTCCTGTATGGTTTGAAATCTGGTATCTATCTATATCTGCACATATATATCTAATTTCATCCTATAATCTAACATACAAAACAAGGTTGCTTGCTTTATTATTTTTAAAACCCATTCCTATAACTGTTTTAAGAATTTATGTTTATATTTTTGCCCAGATGTCAACATGCACACAGATATACATGTACATGTCAATATCTCTGCTCATTTTCCAGAAAACTGGGTGAAACAATTGCTAAATGTATTAAGCTTTTGAAATGCATCTTTATTTTCAAGATACAATCTATCATGATCAACCAATACTTCATTTATTTGAAGCTGGTTAACCCATGAGTCCTGTATCTGCTACACACTAGTTCAAAACAATGGAGATACCATTCAGTGCATTCTGTCTGAAGCCTTTAAAAACATTTTACTTTTCTCAATACAATTCAGAAATGAATTCAAACTTATTTACAAAGCATTTCAGTAAAAAGAAAATAAAATCCTTTTAAGTTTACTTCTTGCTAAATCCAGATTTTGTTCTAAAACTCAGTGCTCTGCTATGTCTCAAGATTAGCTAATACATATATATAAATTATGCAAGACAGTAGCTCACATAATTGTATATTTCTTACCAGATTTTTATAGCTGATACTTGAGCATATTTCTCTTGTTTATGTTTCAGACCCTTCTTCAAAACAAATCAAACCTTAACACACAACAATTTCAACAGAACAACAAATTTTAATCTGACACTTTACAGATCATAAGGGCAACTTGATCACTAACCATAAAATATTCAATACATGACTGGAAATCTTAGAAACATAAAATTTTTCCTAAATACATGCAGATATAATCAATTTAAGCTCTTATTGAAAACTAGCTAGCATGTTCATTCACTCCTCCATAATAGCCATTACTTCATTTTTACTTAGTGCCTGGGTTACCTGAAAGAGCATAAGTGGCTGCCTCATTTTAAAATGAGACACCCCATATGCCATGAGCAAACAAGGGTCAGATCTATGATCTGGTATGAGTAACATCAATTCATTCATGATATTAAGCAATAGAGATTATAAGAGTACTAACTTGTTATTTAAGCAAATTTCTGCAATCAATTACTTTAACATAGTATAATTAAGTTGGTTCGGGTATGATATATTCATTTATCATTCTTACACTTGCATACATAATCATACAAACATAATTATCTATTTGCAACAATTGCATTCACTGGAACCATCTTGGTTCCATACCATTCAACCTAAGAAATATCCATATTCCTATTTCTTCATTTACAGGTTGTATTATTCAATTTAAATCCCTGCCTCATCTGCTATTAAGGAATCACTGGGACACATTGCAATGAACTAATTCACATCATTGCACAAAGATCTCAGGGCTTAAACAAACCATGTGCCAACTTGCATACTTCAAATATGACAAGCATTCCAGCAGTCTTCTTGGCCTTCCCTTCCCTAGTTTATTTACTAGTGTATTGTCTTAAATCCTAACATCAAATATGCTAAGTGAACATGTCACTGCAAACATGGAAACATCCATAATCTTTCCTAGCATAATTCTCCTCAGAAATAAGCAGACAGTTATTTCCTAAATGGGGTCAATATGTCTTGATCTTAGTAAAATATAAGAACATTTTCAACTGTAAAAAGAGGCATGGCATGTTATATTGATCTGCAAGCCTTTATGATTGATTCAGATTCAAGATCTGGTTCAATCATAATTTTAGCTTGTGGGTTTCTTCTTTTTTTTTTGATTTGATTAAGGGCTCAGCACTTAGAAAATTTCTATTGCACCCTTAACATTTTTCTTTTCAAGCCTCAGCACTTATACCAAGTATAATGCAGCTCCAATCATTTTTATAAAGTTTCCATGCCATAGATCTATAACAGTTGAGAGTATTCTCTATATAATTTTTAAGATCCTAGACTTCAACATTTATGAGTATAAATAAAACAGTATGATACACATCCAAAGACAAATGTCTCAACCAATCAAAGATCATCAAAATCATCCATATTAAATCATATCAGATTTAAAATAAGACATCCAAAAAGCATTGATGAAATCACATACATCAAAATCAGAAATATATATATAAATGGCAATAAAAAGTGGCTGCCTCATCTCAGGTCTTAATGCCATGAACTCAGTGAGATTACTCACCTAAATGTTTCTTCTTATTAATCCAGAAAATTCTTGTTTGAGTGTTTTCTCCTTCCTTCCAATATTTTTTTCTTCTTTTCTTATTTTTGTGCAGCCCGGGGTAAAGACAATTCTATTGCCTATTTATATGCATTTTTCCTCTAGGGTTTTGTTGAAACAGAATTCCATTTCTGTCCTGGCTAGCATCATGCATTTTTCATTCATAATACCCCGGCCATATTAACCAAATTAAAGGCTGCATTTTCTTTCTTTTACTTTTCAGAAAATGGCCACTCACCTAGTCATGTTAAAAGTGTGACTATCCTATTTTATATTTTAATTATTTCTAAAAATCCCCTTTGCTATTTTTGCCTACACAAGCATATTGACTTGTATCACATTTCATGTCATTTTAATGTTATGGTTTCACTTGCTTATATATATGTATATATACTTTTCAGTATTTAAAAAAAATGTATATTTGTATACATATCTTATCTAGGCTTATTTTAATTCTTCTTTTTAAATTCAGAAACATATGCACCTATATGTATACAAGTTTACAAATCCTTATAACATATACATATGTATAATTTTATTTTCTGGGTTTTAATAAAAATCTGTTTACTGATTTAAAGTAAAACTTACTTTTCTTATTTTCTAAGATGATCCATATAATTCCAGAAATCAAATATCCATGTTGCAAAATCATGTTTGTATTGCTTTTTAATTCTTGTTTTAAATCCAAGAAATCTGGAGTTCTTTCTTGTGCCATTTCAGTGTGCACGTGCACACATATACTTGCACACTATTTATTCCAGAAATTTCACCATATTTAAATCTAAATATTTCAAAAATTAAATCATTTTACAAAAATGATTTTTCACAAAATTTTGGGGTATTACATTCACCCCTCCTTTTAGGAATTGTGTCCTCACAATTTTCTAACATTTATAACAAGCATCATTTTCTTTTCTGAAAACTTATCAATCATATGCATAAGCAAACAAATTCAACCATATCAACCATGCATAACAAATAATTTTTCCAGAAAAAAAAAAATTATTACCTTTTAATTTGCAAAAAGCTTAGGATAATCCATTCTAATCTTATCCTCTAACTCCCATGTGCAGTCATTAGGATCACTACTCCACTGGATCTTAACTAGTTTCAAGGTTTTGCTCCTTAATTTCTTTTCTTCCTTGGCTATAATCCCCACTGGTTCTTTTTCATAAACCAAGTCAGGATTTATTTGAATTTTGGTAGGCTCTTCCAAAATGTCTTCTTTATCATGTACCCATCTTCTAAGTTGGGACACATGAAAAACATTATGCATTGCTTTCATTTCCTCTGGTAGTTCTAATTTGTAAGCCAATGAACCAATTCTTTCCAGAATTTTATAGGGTCCAACATACCTTGGTGTAAGCTTACCTTGCTTGCCAAATCTCATGACTTTCTTCATAGGTGAAATCTTGATGAAAACAAAGTCTCCCACTTCATATTCCACTTGCTTTCTCTTCCTATCTGCAAATTTCTTTTGCCTATCTTGAGCTGCTGCTATTCTTTTTCTTATTAACCCAATTTTCTCTGTAGTTTCTTTAACATATTCAGGTCCAAGAATAGCCCTTTCTCCAGCCTCTACCCAGCATATAGGTGATAAACATGGCTTGCCATATAAGGCTTCAAATGGTGCCATCCCTATGGTGCTTTGGTAACTGTTATTATATGTGAATTCAGCTAGATGGAGGTGGTCTTCCCAGTTGCCTCCAAAGTCCAGTGTACATGCTCTCAACAAATCCTCTAAGACTTTGTTCACCACCTCAGTTCGACCATCTGATTGTGGATGGTAGGCAGTGCTTAAGCACAATTCACTCCCCATGGCCTCTTGAAAACTTTTCCAAAACCTTGAGGTGAAGATGGTATCCCTATCACTCACAATGGTTTTGGGTATGCCATGCAACCTTACTACCTCTTTCATGAATATTTGAGCCAATTTTGGAGCATTTCTTTCTGTTTTAACTGGGATAAAATGTGCTACCTTAGTTAGCCTATCCACTATCACCCATATACTTGTGTTTCCCTTCTTAGATCTAGGAAGACCATCTATGAAATCCATAGATATATCCTCCCACTTCCACTGTGGTATACTAAGGGGTTGCAATAGTCCTAATGGCCTTTGTGTCTCTGCCTTGACTTGTTGGCAAGTCATGCACCTTGCAACATATCTGGCCACATCTGACTTCATCCCCTTCCACCAAAGATTTCTTTTCAAATTTTGATACATCTTGGTGTTACCTGGGTGTATGGAGTACTTACTCCTATGGTACTCATTTAATATTTCCTCCTTCAATTCTATATTTTCTGAAACACATATCCTATTTTTATTCCTTAAATAACCATTTTTGTCAACTTGATAATTTATTACTTCCTCCCCTTTTGATATGAGCATTTTCTTTTCCACCATGTTTAGGTCTTGTTCCTGCATCCTCCCAATCTTAAGAAGTAAATCTGATTGCAGAAATATCATACTTAATTTCCCTTTACCTTCACCTTCTTCAATGGACATCATTTGTACCTTACTGTTTTCCTCAATTTCCAAATCAGTAAGTATAGACAAATCCTTAAACTCTTCCATCATCAACATGGCTACTTTGGCATGTTGTCTACTCAAGGCATCTGCAACTTTATTTGCCTTGCCTGGTGTATACAGTATATCTAGATCATAGGCAGCTAGGAACTCTACCCATCTATGTTGCCTCATGTTCAAATCTTTTTGTGAGAATAAATATTTCAGTGCCTTATGATCAGTGTACAAAATGAATTTGGCACCTAACAAATAATGTCTCCAAAGTTTCAAAGCATACACAACTGCTGCTAGTTCAAGATCATGGGTTGCATACCTGGTTTCATGTGGCTTTAATTGCCTAGATGCATAGGCTACCACCTGGTCTTGCTGCATCAACACAGCCCCTAACCCAGAGCCACTTGCATCAGTGTACACAACCAAATTTTCATTTCCTTCTGGCACTCTCAATACTGGTGCATTAATCAGAGCTTCCTTTATTTTGATAAAAGCTTGCTCACATTTTTCTGTCCATACAAAGGCTTGGTTCTTTCTAGTTAAATTGGTAAGTGGTGATGATATTTTTTAGAAATCTTTTATAAATCTCCTATAATATCCTGCCATCCCCATAAATGATCTAATCTCACTGATGGTGCTAGGTCTTTTCCATGCTTGGATTGCCACTACCTTGTTAGGGTTTACTGATATTCCTTTGGCAGAGATAACATGCCCAAGGAAATGCACTTCTTCTTTCCAAAATGCACATTTTGAAAATTTTGCCTTTAAATCATTTTCCCTTAGTCTTGACAAAACTAAATGCAAATGATTTTTATGCTCTTCCACTGTCTTGGAATAAATCAAAATGTCATCAATAAAAATCAGTACAAACTTGTCTAAATAATCTCTAAATATTCTATTCATTAAATCAACAAAATATGAAGGAGCATTTGTCAAACCAAATGGCATAACCAAAAATTCATATAAGCCATATCTTGTGTTAAATGCAGTATACTTAACACTTGAGTCTTCAACCTTCATTTGATGGAATCCTGATGCTAAGTCTAGCCTAGAAAATATTTTAGCTTCACTGAGTTGGTCAAAGAGATCATCTATTCTAGGCAATGGGTATTTATTCTTGATGGTTACTTTATTTAGTTCCCTATAATCTATGCACATTCTCAAGGTACCATCATGTTTTCTTACAAACACTACTGGAGAACCCCAGCAGGAATTGCTTGGCCTTATAAATCCCTTGCCTTCTAATTCTTCCAACTGATTTTTCAATTCTTTCAGTTCACTTGGCCCCATTCTATAAGGTTTCTTGATTATTGGACTTGCTCCTGGAATGAGATTAATTTGGAACTCAACTGGTCTGTGGTGTGGAACACCCTTAACTTCCCCAAACACATCCAAGTATTCATTAACTATGGGAATTTCTTCAATTGTTAGTTCACTCAGATCTTTTTCTAAGTCAACTAAATGATACAATTTCCCTTCCTTAGCTATTTCACATAGAACTGTGATTCTCTGGCCTCTAGAATTTTGCAATGATATGGTGGATGAGTCTAAATTAATTATGGCTTTAAATTGCCTTAACCAATCTACCCCCAATATAACTCCTATATTTGGGTAATTTAAAACATATAAATTGGAAATAAAAATATTTCCTCCTATGTTTAACTCACATCCACACAATTCATGTTCAAAACACTAGAACTCCCTAGGGGACTTTGTACAAGCAATGGGGTTTCAACCAATATGCAGTTTAATTTTAACACTTTAACTAATTCATAGGAAATCAAAGAGTGTGTTGCTCCAGTATCATATACTACTGGTATGGGTATGGCACAAATGAGTAATGTACCTTCCACTTGGCCATGATTTTCAGCATCAATTTTCACTGTAGATTTGCCTTTTCCTTCCAAAGTTGCCAATTTCCCTTGCTGTTTATTCTCAGGACAGTTCCTCTTCATATGCCCCTCTTTCCCACATAGGTAGCATTTGAAGGCTCCTCCTTTTAACTCTGGGCACCTTGGTTTGATGTGTCCTTCTTTTCCACAATGATGGCAAACCAATTTCTTCTTAGTATCATTGGCTTTTGTATCTTTACCCTTCCTGTTGTCTGCCTCCTCCTTCTTTTTATCATAAGGGTGATATCTTCCCTTATCCTTCTTGTTGTTGCTCTTAAAATTCCTATATTTCTCTCTTTCTTTGTCATGTTGTTCCAGTTTCAAAGCCAGATCAATTACTTGATCAAATGTTCTATCTGCATATGGTAGCATAGCTCTGCTAAGTCCTGGGTTCAGTCCTTTTATATACCTATCATTTTTGGATACTTCATCTGCCACTAGCATTGCTCCATAATTGGATAGCCCCTCAAACTTTTGAGTGTATTCAGTGACATTCAAAGTTCCCTGCCTAAGTTTGATAAATTCTTCAAGCAAAATGGTCTTGGCTGATGCTGGCACAAATCTTGCCTCCAACATCTCCTTGAACTGATTCCAAGTGATTTCATTTTCATTTCTTCCAGCTATGATCACCTCCCACCAGCTTAAAGCTACCCCTTTCAGTTGTCTAGAAGCTACTTGCCTCTTCCTTTGGTCATCCAACTGCATGTCATTGAAAATCCTATCAAGTGTTCTCAACCATGCTTGAATTTCCATCACACTCTCAGTTCCTTCAAAACTCTTGCCTCCCAAATTGGAATAAGTCTTCAGTAGTTTTGAAAGCTCTTCATGTGGGTTCTCAGGCCTATGCCCAATTCCATCTCTTAAAACCCTCACAAATTCTTGCATATCAAGCATTTGAGGTGCACTGGGTCCTGCATTGTGATGAGATCCTCTTCCTACCATGGTCTGCTAACTAAATTCTGGGTAAATGGTATTAGTATATTATGAGTACTTCTATAATTTCTAATTTCTTATCTAAATTATTTCATCCAAAACAAACAGACATAATACATTTCTATAATACTTAACAATCAATGCAACCAAGTGCTCTGATACCAAACTGAAATGACCCTCCTATTTTCACCCTAATTTCATAAGGATTTTTTTTTTGAGATGATATATAGATATATCATTCATTACAAATATATTTCCCAGGGTCATTTTCTTTCTCCAATAAACAAAATATCCAGGATCAAAATAACTTACCAATATAAATATATCAGTGTATATCTAATAACATACACATACATATGAAGATGTATGTGTTCCTCTTGTTTAAATTCAGAGTATATACTTTATTTTTTTTGTACAAGAACATTCTGTTTAATTTAAATTTTTAGCATTTCAGATTAATTATTGTATCCTGATTTTTGGCCATAAAATCCACTGGAAACATGTACTTTAGTCTGTCATTATAATTAAGAAATCATCAAGTAATAATCAGTGGTAAACAAGCTTTTAATATAGATGATCGTGTTAAAGTCTGGATAGTATCAAATTCAGTATAAAAGAAAGTGGATCCTAAGTGAACACAAGCAACATCTAGGCGTAATGGAAACGCGCCTAACTTATACATGAAAGGTCACGAGTTCGAGTACTATGCTGGTCGGTTCAAACACAATTTTTGTTTTTCTTATTTTTTTTTTCCTGTATGGTTTGAAATCTGGTATCTATCTATATCTGCACATATATATCTAATTTCATCCTATAATCTAACATACAAAACAAGGTTGCTTGCTTTATTATTTTTAAAACCCATTCCTATAACTGTTTTAAGAATTTATGTTTATATTTTTTCCCAGATGTCAACATGCACACAGATATACATGTACATGTCAATATCTCTGCTCATTTTCCAGAAAACTGGGTGAAACAATTGCTAAATGTATTAAGCTTTTGAAATGCATCTTTATTTTCAAGATACAATCTATCATGATCAACCAATACTTCATTTATTTGAAGCTGGTTAACCCATGAGTCCTGTATCTGCTACACACTAGTTCAAAACAATGGAGATACCATTCAGTGCATTCTGTCTGAAGCCTTTAAAAACATTTTACTTTTCTCAATACAATTCAGAAATGAATTCAAACTTATTTACAAAGCATTTCAGTAAAAAGAAAATAAAATCCTTTTAAGTTTACTTCTTGCTAAATCCAGATTTTGTTCTAAAACTCAGTGCTCTGCTATGTCTCAAGATTAGCTAATACATATATATAAATTATGCAAGACAGTAGCTCACATAATTGTATATTTCTTACCAGATTTTTATAGCTGATACTTGAGCATATTTCTCTTGTTTATGTTTCAGACCCTTCTTCAAAACAAATCAAACCTTAACACACAACAATTTCAACAGAACAACAAATTTTAATCTGACACTTTACAGATCATAAGGGCAACTTGATCACTAACCATAAAATATTCAATACATGACTGGAAATCTTAGAAACATAAAATTTTTCCTAAATACATGCAGATATAATCAATTTAAGCTCTTATTGAAAACTAGCTAGCATGTTCATTCACTCCTCCATAATAGCCATTACTTCATTTTTACTTAGTGCCTGGGTTACCTGAAAGAGCATAAGTGGCTGCCTCATTTTAAAATGAGACACCCCATATGCCATGAGCAAACAAGGGTCAGATCTATGATCTGGTATGAGTAACATCAATTCATTCATGATATTAAGCAATAGAGATTATAAGAGTACTAACTTGTTATTTAAGCAAATTTCTGCAATCAATTACTTTAACATAGTATAATTAAGTTGGTTCGGGTATGATATATTCATTTATCATTCTTACACTTGCATACATAATCATACAAACATAATTATCTATTTGCAACAATTGCATTCACTGGAACCATCTTGGTTCCATACCATTCAACCTAAGAAATATCCATATTCCTATTTCTTCATTTACAGGTTGTATTATTCAATTTAAATCCCTGCCTCATCTGCTATTAAGGAATCACTGGGACACATTGCAATGAACTAATTCACATCATTGCACAAAGATCTCAGGGCTTAAACAAACCATGTGCCAACTTGCATACTTCAAATATGACAAGCATTCCAGCAGTCTTCTTGGCCTTCCCTTCCCTAGTTTATTTACTAGTGTATTGTCTTAAATCCTAACATCAAATATGCTAAGTGAACATGTCACTGCAAACATGGAAACATTCATAATCTTTCCTAGCATAATTCTCCTCAGAAATAAGCAGACAGTTATTTCCTAAATGGGGTCAATATGTCTTGATCTTAGTAAAATATAAGAACATTTTCAACTGTAAAAAGAGGCATGGCATGTTATATTGATCTGCAAGCCTTTATGATTGATTCAGATTCAAGATCTGGTTCAATCATAATTTTAGCTTGTGGGTTTCTTCTTCTTTTTTTGATTTGATTAAGGGCTCAGCAATTAGAAAATTTCTATTGCACCCTTAACATTTTTCTTTTCAAGCCTCAGCACTTATACCAAGTATAATGCAGCTCCAATCATTTTTATAAAGTTTCCATGCCATAGATCTATAACAGTTGAGAGTATTCTCTATATAATTTTTAAGATCCTAGACTTCAACATTTATGAGTATAAATAAAACAGTATGATACACATCCAAAGACAAATGTCTCAACCAATCAAAGATCATCAAAATCATCCATATTAAATCATATCAGATTTAAAATAAGACATCCAAAAAGCATTGATGAAATCACATACATCAAAATCAGAAATATATATATAAATGGCAATAAAAAGTGGCTGCCTCATCTCAGGTCTTAATGCCATGAACTCAGTGAGATTACTCACCTAAATGTTTCTTCTTATTAATCCAGAAAATTCTTGTTTGAGTGTTTTCTCCTTCCTTCCAATATTTTTTTCTTCTTTTCTTATTTTTGTGCAGCCCGGGGTAAAGACAATTCTACTGCCTATTTATATGCATTTTTCCTCTAGGGTTTTGTTGAAACAGAATTCCATTTCTGTCTTGGCTAGCATCATGCATTTTTCATTCATAATACCCCGGCCATATTAACCAAATTAAAGGCTGCATTTTCTTTCTTTTACTTTTCAGAAAATGGCCACTCACCTAGTCATGTTAAAAGTGTGACTATCCTATTTTATATTTTAATTATTTCTGAAAATCCCCTTTGCTATTTTTGCCTACACAAGCATATTGACTTGTATCACATTTCATGTCATTTTAATGTTATGGTTTCACTTGCTTATATATATGTATATATACTTTTCAGTATTTAAAAAAAATGTATATTTGTATACATATCTTATCTAGGCTTATTTTAATTCTTCTTTTTAAATTCAGAAACATATGCACCTATATGTATACAAGTTTACAAATCCTTATAACATATACATATGTATAATTTTCTTTTCTGGGTTTTAATAAAAATCTGTTTACTGATTTAAAGTAAAACTTACTTTTCTTATTTTCTAAGATGATCCATATAATTCCAGAAATCAAATATCCATGTTGCAAAATCATGTTTGTATTGCTTTTTAATTCTTGTTTTAAATCCAAGAAATTTGGAGTTCTTTCTTGTGCCATTTCAGTGTGCACGTGCACACATATACTTGCACACTATTTATTCCAGAAATTTCACCATATTTAAATCTAAATATTTCAAAAATTAAATCATTTTACAAAAATGATTTTTCACAAAATTTTGGGGTATTACACCATGCCCTCCTTCATCGCTCGAAACGAAGACGCCATCACTTCCCCTCCTTCGTGCGCGCAAGCATCCTCCGGATTCGATCGCGAGCCATGAAGTCGAATACGAATTCGATTTCCCTTTTTTTTTTAATTCCATTTTGATGAAGCCCGATTAAATTTAGGGCTCGGCTGCAAAAATAAAGGGAACGAGATATTTTTTTTGTTTTAAATTTTTTTTTTTCACGAGTTCAATTTGAAGCAATGAACAGGCACGCGACACAATGATGAAGAAAGACAGCTTCGTACCCTATAAAGTGGCTTGCTCTGGAAGTCAAAACAAATTATATTATATTTACTTTTACTTTTATTAAAATGATTTATTATCTCTAGACGTTTCCACTTCGTACAATTTCCCGATAACTCCAAAAATTACAAAACTTGAAATCCGGTAATAATACAATATTACGGATCCAAGGGAACTGGTTCCGTCGAATTCCGAGACTGTGCCTCGGAAGGCTATTTTTAAATTCAATTTAACAATATATTTTTAAAATCTGATCAAAACATCTTTAAATTTAAATTTAAAAGTTTCATCACCTTCAGTATTAACAATATAAATTTCTCGAACCTTTGAATTATTTTTAACAAGCTCAAAACTCAAGATTCTCTATTTTATATTTTCGATTGTTTAATTCAACAATCAATCATCCAATAAATACTGTATATTTGAAAATAAAGTTAAAATTTAACCTTTGAATATTTAAAATAAATTAAATATTTCCATTTCAAATATACAAAAATTCCGGGTCGTCACAACTCTAACATGTATACCATGAATCAAAAGCATACCTCCCATCACAGCCTTTCCTTTCTCCTTAACTGTTGTTTCGAGATAGTTGTTTCCAATGCAAACACCTTGCCCTTCTCAGCTTTGGCTGGTTCCTTACATTGATTCTTATAATGACTGATCTGATCACAGTTGAAGCATTATACTCCTTTCTTATCAACAGCTTTCTTCCATTTTCCAGAGCGGCACTCATGAGCAAAATGTCCCTTCTTATCACACTTATAGTAGATAATATCATATTTTCCATTCTTGGCAGCTCCACTCTTCTGAGCTCCTTTCTTGTGAAAGAACTTCCTCTTCTTATTCTACCCACCTTGAGCCTCCACTGCTTTGTTACTACCAAAGAAAGCAAGTATATCTTCATTCCTTAAAGCCATCTCAACAACTACATCACATAAATCCCTGAGATGTGGCAAATTTGCCCTAGCAAGTTTAGGTCTCAATCCATGGATGAATTTCTCATTCCTCTTAATTATTGTATCCACGGTAGCATACCATATCGGAACAATTCCTCAAATCTTGTAGCATACTCCAACATAGTCATTCCTCCCTGCACCAACTCGGCCAACTTTCTCAACACGGTAGACTTAGCGATTTCTGACATAAACCTCTCTTTAAACCTTCTCCTAAATTCTACCAAAGTCAGGGTTTCCTATGCTACTCCAACAGTAACATTGTTCCACCAGTACAACGTAGCTCCTTGTAGTTGCTTGTATGCTAACCTCCTCTTCTGCTCATCATTCAATCCAAGATCAGTGAAAATCCTCTCACAATGAAGCAACCAGTTCTCCACTTCGATAGCATCTTTCATTCCGATAAACGACTTTCCTCTAGTATTGCATACTCTCTACTCAGCACAACATAGTTGTTGACAACTGGAGCTTCATGATTCACTCCTCCAGCATTTCCACCTACAAGTCCAACTGCAGCTCCCGCTTACATCATATTGATGAAGAACTGATACTAGCTCCCATATCCATCTACGGTGTTTCAGCACCCACATTAGTAGCTTGTGTCCGATCTGGATTTCTTCTAGTATTGGGCCTAGCATTTCCATTTGTTGTGGTGGTTCCTCTATCGAGATTCACTCTTCCATTTCCTACATCCATATTTTACTTTCCTTTAAATCTTCATTCGAACCTTAGTAAGATATGGAAGAACGGTTTAAGAGAGATGGGAGAATAGAGATAAAGCATATACTTATATATAGCAAATACAACTACATTACTATAGCGTTATATCATATCCCAATCTTATTCTCTGATTAATTAGGATTATGTTTTTAAACCTCTTTTTAAGTTCAAAATTCTTTTAAGTTTTATATAAACCTATGCTATGATATCAAGTTATAACATCCCCATCTTGAGGCCCGAAACTAACCGCTACAGATGCTACAGTCATCTATAGTAATTTTCGGTGATAAAATGCGGTAATGTTAATGGTATCCATAATATCAGAAGCACAAGAATATGGGATATTTCAAACACAATTTCAAAACAATTTTGGTCATTACATTTCAAATCAGCATTTCATATTCAGTACATAATCTCATAACGTTGCCAAGGTTCATATAAATATAATTATTACAAAATACGCACGGCATATGAAGATGCCCTCTTAGATGATCAGAGTTACTAAATAGATTGTTATAACCTCTACCATTACATACAACATTCAATCACAGTGGAATAGATAAATAGATAATCTCCTACATAGCTAATTTTTGCCTCCTGCACGTCTTCGAAAGCTTTATTCGCCAAAACCTACTGAACCTGAAAACATTAATAATCAACTTATTCAGATTAAATTTTGAGCACCCGAGAGTTTAAGAGAAAAACATAAACTTCAAATCAGGCATAAAGCCTGATGTGAATAGTAATATGACATCTCGATTTATTGATATTAAGTGAGACCATGCCACCTAGTGGAGCGGGTTTCCCCTCACTAATATTATTTAAAAGCATATCTTTTGCAATCAACAACCAAACTGGTTGTAGTAAACAATATACAATAACATGTATGTATACAAATAGGTAACCAGTGGACTATCTATCCCAACATCATAGTTTTATCAGGCTAACTATAAACCTATGGCTGACTCGAGCCTACAAGACATAATAAATGTTCAAACTTGCTGTCTGACTACACCTACGGTCAACTAATCCTAATGGTTTTGCGGGCTCACCAATAACCTATCTCTACTTTATGTATTCCTTTCTGTGTGTAACCTTCTTTTAGTCCTACCCATGATAAAGCCTTATATATTGGAATTTTGGACCTATAGTTTAGCTAGGGCTACTAGCTAACCTATAGGGCGCGACCCTACACCTGTCCCATTTGTTTTTCTAATCTTTGAGTCATCTTCTAGTAAAATCCTAAGTTAACTACCCTATTCATATTTCCTTGAAAACTTTGTAAATGATTTAACTCTTGAAATCATACTTAAAACAAGGAAACCATTGGACCTTTACTTTACTCAATTGATATATGCTTTACAAAACATTATTGATGAAACTTGAAATCATTAGGGTCTTCGACCCTCTCAGAACTTTGGCTATAAGGCCAAAATTATGTAAAAACATTTACTATTATACTTAGTGACGTCATCGCCATTAAGACTTTGCCCACTCAAAAGCATGTCAAAGTCTTTTATTGGAAAAGGCATGGGGATGATGTTAAAGTTATTACTTCATAAATTCATAGTGTTAAAACTATAAAAGGTTAAACATCGGTGCAAAATCTCGCCATCAGAGCCTTCTCGAGGTTATAAATAAATTGGAATAGGTGCAGCATCGATACTAATGACGTCGACGTAGTTAAAAGCATTTTAGGTTAAGCTCGATGACTATAAAAAGCATGGGTTATGCTCAAAGACTTGTTAAAGGCATTAACAAAGCTTGATAACAATATTAAAAGCGGCGTAGTATAACTCGATGACAAGTTAAAAAGCGTCAAGGGTTAGGCTTGATGATAATATTAAATGCAGCATGGGTTAGGCTCGATGACCATCTGGGTCGGCGAGACATAAACATTAAGAAGTGTATGCTGCATCATGCTTCTTAGCAAAAATGCGGCATGCATCCGCCTTGACATGCCCATATCGAGCCCTATCTCTTTATCATTGTTACTTCAGCCTCGACGAGCTCCAAACCAATCCATTTCATGCCTAGCTCGATGACATCATAGATATTAGTTTGTTCTGCATCGATGACTCTGAGATGCAGTGAGATGTGGCTCGGCATGGACAATGTTGACATAGCAGAATGGTTGAAAACTGCAACATTACTATAAAAGTTGTTTCTTTTCACCAAACCTCTATAATTTGTCAAGATCTCATTAGCTAATAAAAACTTTTCAATTTCTTTATTGAAAATCTGTCGTACTTTATAATAACCATTATTAATATTTTTGCAACTTAACCCCTATCTTAATTTCTCAATAAAACAACTAAGCCCTTCTTGCTTAAATAATTTATTTATAATATCAAAACACTTATGAAAAATCCTCAAATATAAAAAAATCAAATTAATCATATTCTTTGACTTATAAAAATTTCAGGGCCAAAAACTTTATTTGATTATTTTAAATAATTACACCCGAAATCAACCAATTTCTCCACTTAGAAAATTCATATAATATCCATCCTTGCTTGGAAAATTACGGAATTAAAAACACACTTCTAAAATGATATTCTAACGTCATATCAAAATCTCATGTCATTTGGGTATCATATGACAGGTTTTTCAACTCTAACATATCTCTAAATTTCATATTTAAATTCTAGAAAATTATCAACAAGCATATAATCTTTCAAACTACTAAAACATGGCATAATACTTTCAAAAGAAACGGGTTTACATATAAAGCTGAAACATAATAAAAAACATGAGATGTATATTCATTATTCACCTTAGTTTGGATGAGAAAGATGAGATTTGGTGTAGACTTGATTTAATTTTCCTTAAGCTTTTCCTTGATTCTCTAGCTTTTTCTCCCTTGAATGTTTGTTAATGGTCGGCCCTTACTTCTTCTCTTATATTTTTTTCGTTTACTAAGAAAGAAGTGTGTAAAATGAATAAAGGAAATGAAGGTAGAAGGGGTTAAGGGGTAGGAACGAAGATTATTCCCATTTTGCCCTTATCATATTCTTCCTTCTTATCCTAACCTTTTATTCCTCTAATTGGTTTATTAACTAAGGCACGGTCTACTTGGTTACCAAATCTCAATTTCCTTTTCCCTTTACATTATTTTTTTAACTTATCTAATTAGATGTTCTATATAATGTTAGCCAAAATCAGGGACATTATACCAAACCCAACCTTCGATACTACTTTTCTAGATACTCTACTGTATGATTAGGCTTGAATACGTTAACCATAACACTGCTAACTTATACCGCATAGACTGATACCATTGATGGAACTGGGCTAGTATGTAGCATGTTAAATGGGTGAATTAAAAAAAATTTCCATTTTAGATCTTATTAGGTCTATGAAGTCCAAACTAATTAAGGTACAATCTAAATAATTTAAATAAAATCTTTATTTTATTTAATTAGTTAATATAAAGATTTGATTTTATTATTTATATAGTATATAACATACATGTGTATCAATAACACACAAACATGTGATATGTACGTGGAACATATCAATGTATACATGGTTTAATGTGCCCATATATAAGTGCTAGAATTTACACTACAATAGAAAGATTTGCCCTTTTATATACATATTTGCTGTCCATAATTAATTTATGATTATATACATACACACACATATACATATATATATAAGACTTATGTATTTAATAGTGTTTACTTAAAAGATACTGACCAATTCAAAATAATTCAAATTAATATATAAATATCAAGATTTGAATTTAAAAATAGATCAAGATCTAGAGTAAAATCTATTTGAAATTTAAAATTCAAATTTCATATTTTAATATACACACACACACATATGCATACATATATATATATATATATATATAATTTTTTAAACCTTCCAAATTATATCTATATGTGTAAATTTTTTTTTATAAAATATGAATTATAGATATAAACAGTATTATGTACAAAATTAATTTATTTCTGACTGAATCCTTCTAAAAAAATCAAAATTTTATTTTAACTTTGTGCGGATTTAAAAACATTAATTTTTTCAGTAGAATTCGTATGGATTTCACAAAAGTTATATATTTATACATAAAATTTTAAATGTATAAACAACATTTGTAAATAATTATTTATTTTCATTTTTAATTATATGTATATATATACATAATTTTTTATAACATGTATATATATATATGTATGTATGTATACATGTAAATATGAATTAATAATTAATCTATATTATATATATGAATGTATGCATGTATATAATTTAGAAATCATATCTTAATTTAAAATGTTTTAAAATTATTCTTAACTTCCATTTTTTTATTTGGCCGAAAATAAATTCATATGTATATATATACACATATATATATTATAAAATAATTTTTTATTCAATTTAAAAATTTGTGCATGATTATGTAAATTAGTCATTAAATAAATATATGAATTCACAGTGAAATAAGGATATATTCTACACAAGCCTATAAACATAAATAAATATATACACATATAACAAAATATATATGATGATACCAATATAGTAGCCTTTAATATGCACCTTGAATGTTGAATCTATAACTCCTTAGATCGAATCTCCACTCTTCCAAAAAAACAGCCAACTGAAGAGATCACTACAACCTTTAAACTAGATTTAATTTGATTTAAATTTTATTTGTAAATCAAGAAGGGGAGAGGGCTTACTCTTCCGGCAAAGAGGGAAGAAAGATGAGGTAAAAGGTAAAAAACTAAAAGAACGGTGATGATTGGTTTATATAGGCCATATGGAGTAAAAAGGGGAGATCAAGATCTACTAATTTTCATAAAAAGTATCTAATGAATTATGAGTTCAATAGATTCTGTTTACCTTCTGAAGGAATAAGCCAGCAAGTCTTACGGTGACTAATCTCCCATTACTAGCAAGCCCAACCAGATCTCTCCTTTATCTGGTTTAAAAACCCTAACCAAAAAATCCTTTCTTCTTCTAATTTTTCTATCTTCCCATTCGTTTCCAGCGGATTCTTCGTCTCCAAATTCCTTCCATTCTACCAATGAATTTTCTATAATTCATTCCTTGAGTCGTCTCTAACCTCTTTTGTTTGTTTCGTCTTGAATCTTTTTTTAGTCTCCATCATTATACTAAAAATAAAATATTGAGACAATTGAAAATAGTGTTTCCTTGTTCCGGACTTCTTTCTCCACATCTTCCAATTTCAGAGCATTTGGCCTATGGGGATGCTTCGGTAGAAGGGGCCTTAATGCTGGTTCTTGATCCTGGATAAGCTCCAGTTTCAAAGGTGATTGCGTAAGTAGAGTTTAGGTCTTTTCGGGGGTTGGCTCATAGAAGACTCGAGATTTCAAGTTGGAAAGTGTTAAGGGGTTGTATGTACCAGCTTCGGAAAGAGATTTGAATCAGCTACGCCATTGGTCGCCTTTTCTTTGGGGGAAGGTTTATGGAAATGAGAGGGCTTGAGACATGATCGAACTCGGCTTTAGCTGTTTTGTTTGCTATAAGGATTCCGTAAATAAAATATCCAAAAAGTTTGAAACAATTGGGACTTTTTGTTGTGTGGTTGAAGGCTCTTTTTATAGTGTGTAAACTTCCTATTTATTATACTCCTATGTTATGTATTGTATAAAAAATATAATGCTGGAATGAATAAAAATATGCCCTTAAGTATTAAGTATACAGTCTAGTCAAATTTCAGATTTGAATTCTCTTCTCCTTGCAAATTCAAATAATATATTTCTAGCAAATATCTCCATCCCCTCTTCCTTGTTTGGCTTGCCAAAATAATGGGCTAACGGACCCAAATACATTACCAAAACCAATCAATATTTTTACATTTAAATCTATTTTAAATGTTTATCGATATCGATATATACATATATAACTTTTATTTACACACTTTATTAAATACCGATTCAAATAAATCAAATAAAATTTTATAATTAATATTCATAAATATTAGTTGATTTAAGTAATTCACAACAATTATATAATTTAATCGTGTTGTATTTCTGAGTATACAACATTGCGGTTGTGCGACATTTAGGTATAAATTCAATTAGCGATTAATATCGAATAATTCAGATATTAACGTTCACATATCACCTTATCTAGTGATGTGACAGTCTGGTCAAATTTATCAATTATGCAATTTTGGTAAAGTCCAATTTTACTATTTTAAGCGATCTCTGGTAGTGACGATTATTTACACCGATTCTTTCATTAAAAACTTTACGACATTTGGACTTATGAAATTTGGTTTCGTTAAAATTTCAATATCGTTCACATTCAACTTGTATAATCCAAAAACAGAGTCCTTGGTTCAACAATAATTATTATTATTAAATGAACTGCTCGGCCAAAGACTTTGACTTTGAGTTGACTACAGTTTACCATAATATTAACCTCATATAACAGAGGAGATGAATTCACTATTGCATAGTGTTTCACATCTAATTTTAACTTAGATCTAACTATAGTCATTCAATGGATGTTGTCTCTTAATTTAACTATAATCAAATTGAAGTGTCCACATTGAAGTTTAACAGTATTATCAAGTCAAGTGAAAAATGTAATATCTTCACATCGATATTCCCAATTTGACCTTTGTTATTTGAATCAATTAGAAAACTATTAAGTGGGTCATTCTATAGTTATTCAATAATTATCATTACATAACACATTGTGCCTCTAATGGCCGTGATTAATACACCGTCTAATATTTAGAGAGCATTACGTACTTTGTCTCAACGGATATATCAATATCTAGTCTAGATACATCTTGAATAGGAATAGTTAAAACAATATGTTATTTTCATTATGATAAATTTATCATGATTATAATACATTGCAATTAGTATCACAAAACATACATTTATGGATTTTCTAATAAATATACTTAAATTAAAAAATACATAACATAGCACATTATGACAAGCATATAATAAAATGAAAATCACGTTTTATTTTGATGAGTTTTTATTATAGAGTTGATAATGTACAATAAATTACATAACTTCCCTTAAGGCATATCTCTAACTCTATAAGTGCACAAATGGCTAAGCCTACGTGTGTGACTAACAAAGTCGAAGGCTACCTGAGCCACTCGACATAAATCAAAAAGTATACATAAAATAAAAGTAAATGCGACAAATAGAACAGATGCAGGAAGCTAACATGAAGTAAAAATATAAACACCAAACATAGTAGTGGAAATAGTCCAGTCAAATTACAACAATAGTTTTTTCATTACGAAAATTAGGGGCCTTACTCGGCCTACAAACTATTACAAAAAAGGAGAAAGGAAAAAAACTGGTCGTTTACTCCAATGCTCAAAGGGGTTGAAGGTGCCCGATCACTTGACAATCATCATCTTGCGTCATTTCCTTATTCTACTCTTGAACAATTTGCAGGCGGTTCATTGGGGGCACCAGTCAAGGAAGTAGTCTGTTCCGAGATCAAAATTGGTAGGGGAGTCCGGCCAGGAGTTTCCAATACTGTTGCGACATCGTGGTGAACATCAGCATAATCGGTTGGTTAGAGGAAACCGATGAATAATGGAAGTGGTAGTTGGCATCAAATATCGTTTGAAGCAAGGTAGTTAGCCTATCGTTCCACGACTTGTCCTGAGCATTACTCACAGCTGCCTGCTCCTCCAAAGTCATGCAGGCCTTATACCACTTAAGAGACCCCCTCAACTCATCGGCCTCCTTGCGATTGACCTCCAAATCCACCAATAATTATTAAGCTCCCTTGGAGCCTCTCTTTCTCCTCCACCCACTCCTTGAAAGAACTATATTTGGCCGTCTCCACCATATGCCTTGCCCCCTTGACCTCATGGGCCCGCCTCTCAAGCTCTCCGCTACCTTTCCTTCAACCAACAAACAAGCCATAACCTTATCTTCAACCTGCTTTCTTTAAGCTTGCAAGCCCATGTGAATGTAGAGGGCACGAGGTTTGGCATGCCCAATGGGCCAAGTATGAGAAATTGCAAAGAATAAGGATAAGGAATAAATGCTAAGTTTGAGAACCCTTACTAGGTAAGCCTTCTTCAACGCGATGTCCACTATTGCCTCCAAAGAATGAAGGCCCTAACCAAACATGGTCAGCCTGCCTAAGCCAAAGGCTCCGAGGCTACCTCGGTTAGTGAATGTAAGAGCATCTGCATATTGGCCTCATCCCTATCCTCAACCATCTTCAGAATGGTGGAACCGGCTACCCCAAACTAATTGCCTATCGACAAGGACCAAATACTATTCACCTCCCCTAAAAATTTAAAGTAAGGTTCGCCACCAGAGCTCTCTGACCCGATTGCTTAGGGACTTCTGACAACACCCACTCTGAATGGCCTAGTTGGTGCTATGATGAGAGATCCATCGAGGGAACAGCATTGCCTTTTTAATGGCCTAGTTGAGAAATCCAGGTCGTTTACTGATGGGTAATGGTCGTGTCTTGGTACAGAGGTGTTTATTGGGAGGTCTCTTGGAGCCGATTGTGTCCACTGGCTATACGAAGTTAGCAAGACTTCAAGGAAAACAAAGACAACTCGACTCAAGTTAAAACTACCAACATTAGACTAGTCCCTCCATCGCCTCCTCATCAAAGGCGGGTAGGGGAAACTTGTGCCGCTGCTGCTAATTAGTGCCCCTACGGAATTTTCTGCGTCGGGGGGTATGGTAGGTGTAAATAGGACTGGAGACCCATAGGCGGGAAGGGCATCGAACGAAGAGCTTATGCTATACAACATACCCAGCTCCCACGTCCATCTGTCTTCCCTCTTGTAGGAACCGGGCCAGCACGTAGCGGGTTAAATGAGTGAATTTAGAATATTCTCCATTTTTGATCGTATTGGGCCTATGAAGTCTAATTTTATTTAGATTCAATCTAAATAATTTTAAATAAATTTTTTATTCTATATAATTAGTTTATATAAAGATTTAATGCGTATGAAATACACATATAATAGTGCACGTGTAACATATAGATGTGTACATAATTTACGGTATCCGTATGTAAGTGTTTGGATATTCACTACAACTGATGCGATATCCCATTTATATACATATTTGATGTCTGCAGTTAGCTTATTACTATATACATTCACATAAACACACACACACACACAGATATATATATATATATAAGTATAAACCATTTATATATATATATATTTAATTTGAAAATGTTGACCAATTCTATTAATTCAAAAGTTGTATTTAAAATATATTAATGCGATTGAAATTTTAAAACTAATCTAGATATAAATTAAAAAAAAAATTCAAATTTTAGATATTGATATATTTAAATATACATGCATATATATATGTATAAATATATATTTAATTTTTTTTAATAAATATTCAAAATAATATATATTTATATATGTATATAATTTTAAAATTGATTTATATAGTATTAATTAACAAATATAAATAATCATATGTTAAAAATTAATTTTTTGGCTAACACCTTTTTTCAAAAATATATGAGTGTGTTTTTTATTTTACAAATTCATGCAGATTTGTAAAAGTTTTTTTAAATATGAAATCAGTACGAAATTAATATTTTTTTTAAAAAATATAAATCCTTATCAATTTATATTTAATATATATATATATATAATTTTTTAAATACACGATAATTTAAAGAAGTTTTAAAATACATTTATAGATTATTATTTTATTTCGAATTTAATTATATATATGCACACACACACACACATACAAAATTTTTAAAACACACACATATATGTGGATAAGAAATAATAAATTAATTCTTACGTAATATACATATGTATATTAATTATAAAATTCAAATTTTAATTTAAAATCGTTTGAACTTTTGAATTTTTTCAAATCAAAATGGCTGAAATGAAATGTATATACATACATGCATATATATACGCTTTTTTAATTCAATTTAAATGTATGTGTATATGTATGTAAATTAGACAATAAATAAATATATAAATTCACAAAAAAAACAAGGATCTAATCTAAACATGTGTATCGACATATATGTGTGTAAACAACATATATATTAGAAATTACCAATGCTATAGCTTTGAATGTCGAATCCAGAACTCCTTTGATCTGGTCCAAAACGTCCTTGAATTTGTAATAAATAAGAGACGAACACCACACTATAACTTTTGATTTAATATTATTGTGAAAATTAAAAGGAAAATATGCCTTAGGATTTTTGGCCAAGGAAGGTAGGTGGAGGCTCAAAATATTAAAGTCAAAATGAGAGGGGAATGATAGTTTATATAAGAAAGAGGTTGGAGTAAAAAAGAGGAGATCCGGATCTACTAATTTACCTCTTCTCACATATTTCTAGAAAATACCTTCATCCCCCTTCTCGTTTGGTCGACCAAACTATTAGATGGACCCAAATACATTTATAAATCTAATCAATATTTTTATATTTAAATCTAATTAAAATGTTTATAGATGCCATATATTGATACGTACATATATAACTTTTATATATGCACTTTATTAAATATTGATTCAAATAAATCAAATAAAATTTATAATTAATATTTCAAAAATATTAATTAATTTGTAATAATTATAGTTTATATAAATTATGTGGTATTTTGGAGAATTCAACATTGTAGTTGTGCAACTCATAGGGGTAAATTTGGTCAGCAATTAATATTGAATAATTCAAATATTAACGTTCACATGTCACCTTGGCCAATGGTGTGAAAGATTGGCTGAATTTATCACTTACACAATTTTGGTAAAATCCAATTTTACTATTCTAAGCGGTCTTTGGTAGTGACGATTATGTACACAAGTTCTGTTCATCAAAATTATATCACAATAGGACTTATGGAATTTAGTTTTGGTCAAAATCCAATATCTTCCACATTCAACTTGTATAATCTAAACACAAAGTCCTTGGTTCAATAATAACAATTATAGTTAATCGAACTACTCAAGCTAGAGACCTTGACTTTGAGTTGAGTACAGTTGACCATGATGCAAACCACATATAACCAAGGAGATGAATTCTCTATTGAATAGTGTTTCACTTTCAATGCTTCAACTCAGCCATAGTCGTGGTCGTTTGATGGGCATTGTACTATGATTTAACTATAATCAAAGTGGAGTGTCCACATTGAAGTTTAACTATATTTTCAAGTCAAGAGAAGAGTGTAATATTATCATTTTGATATTCTTTGTTTGATCATAGTTATATTAACCAAAAGAAAATTATTGAGTGAGCCATTCCACGGTTATCCAATAACTATCAGTATGTAACTGTTAGTCCCTGAGGAGTTGGTTTTGATGACAACAATCTTAGAATAGATTATAAATATAAATACTAACATTACAAGTTTAGATATATATGTATATGCAGGATCTAACCATGCAGGTATCAAGAATGAAGACTGTACAGTATAGAGATTCAAGATATGGAGATAGAAGACTCATGAGTATCAAGATTATCAAGATTATCAAGAGTTCAAGATTTCAAGGTTAAGTTTGTTTTATTAGGAATATTTGTTAAAACTCGTAGAAAAGCACTGGCATCTTAATATCCAATTTATTCGTGGAATGGAATCCACTTCGAGCCCGTTAAAGGGATGGAACCTTAAGTAGGATGGAACCTACGAAAATCTAGTGGGACATTGTTTTGTATCCACTAATTTTATTTCAAAATGATTTTACAAAATTATCTTGTTTTCAAAATGATTTCAAAACTTTCCTTTTAAAAGATTCAAAACTCTCTATCCTGATTTTAAATAATTTTAGCCTCAAAAACATCTTTAATTTCAAAGTCAAAATTACTCTTGATTTTAAACTATCTTTTCAAATAATATATTTAACTTTTAAATTATTTATACTTTGATTTAAATTATAGTTAAATAATATGTATATATTGGTCTTTATATTTACTTATGTATTTTAACTATAGTTAAGTATATTTATAAAGTTTAAAATAATTTTAATATAAGATAGAGGTTATTTTCAAAGAAAATCAAAACACAAAAAATCCCTTTGGGATGTCGACATGCCCAAGTACCCCATGTCAACATAGTGTCAATTGGTTTCAAAATTCAAATTTCAAAAGAAGTGTCTATTCGCCATAACTCTTCATGAATGGTCATGGTTGTTGCTCTTCTATAAATAGGGGTCAGTTTCAACGAATTTTTAATCACTTTTTTCTGGTTTTCACTCGTCTTCTTCCACATTTCTTAATACAAATTTATACCATTACTCTGCCGAAATCAACATCGAATCATACTCGATTACTTCTAGTGTGATTCTCCATCACTATCTCCACAAGGTTCTCAGTGCTATTCAGAGTTATAGACTTCTTTGTAATATATTAGCGAGAAAAGGTTGATTGTAGCCTTGGAAATCAATCAAAAGGGAAAAGGTGTGATTGTAGCCCTGGAAATCAATTGGGTGAACTTGTTGCCCTGGAAATCAAGTATCTCTACCCAGAGGATTGTTATTCTGGAGGGTGTACCTCGTAGCCTTGAAACCGAGGGTTGTAATTGTTGAATTGATCTTGAAAGGAAATCCGTACTTAGTTGTGCAGGACTGGATGTAGGGTAACTCCGAACCAGTATAAAATCCGGTGTGTTCTTTCCTTTACTGCTTTTACTTTATATTTGCATCTGTGTTTGATTCTGTGTTCATATCTGTGTCTGATTAGTGCATACATTGTTAACAAATTAAGATAAACTCAAAAAGATTAACAGATTTCTTAAAACACTATTCACCCCCCTCTAGTGTTAATTCTAGCCTTAAGATCCTTAATCTGCATTCCTCACATTTGGTATCAGAGCTTTGTTTTCAAAAGTTTCATTATCTGAATTTTGAAAAATTTCAAAATGGCTACTAACACTAGTACTGCTATTACCACCAACACTAGTTCATTTGTAGAAGGTCAGTCTACTGCCAGACCACCACTTTTTAATGGCAGTAACTATGCATATTGGGTATGTAGGATGAAAATATATTTACAATCTGTAGGATTAGATACTTGGAATATCACACAAACTGAATATTCTGAACCCATAACTAATTTTGCACAGTGGACCACTGAGCAAAAGACTGTTGCACAAAATAATTCTAAAGCAATGAATATTCTATTTTGTTCACTTGAAAGAAATGAATTTAATAGAGTGTCAGTTTGTAAGTCTGCATATGAAATATGGAAAACTTTGCAAGTAACTCACGAAGGAATAAGCAAAGTTAAACAGACCAAAATTTCCATGCTCACAAATCAGTTTCAGTTATTTAAAATGAATACTAATGAGTCTATTCCAGATATGTATAGTAGATTTCAAGATATTGTGCATTCTTTAATATCTTTGGGAAAGGAATTTTCGGAAGAAGATCAAGTCAGAAATTTTTTAAATTCTCTCACTCCAGAATGGGATCAAAAGACACTTGCAATTGAAGAGGCAAATAACATCAGTACTTTAAAGATAGAAGAATTGATTGGAAATCTAATGTCGTTTGAAGTTCAAATGATTGGGAGAAGAGAAAGCAAAGCATCTGAAAAGAAATCAATGGCATTCAATGCATTAATCGACGGATCAGACTCAAATAGTGATAATGATGAAGAGATAGCATTTATGACAAGGAATTTTCGGAAATTTCTGAAATACAGAAAGATGAATAATCTCAAGAGAAACAATTTTAAGAATTTCGGTAATCAGACTACAGTACTAAACTTTATCAAATGCTTCAATTGTAACGAACCAGGTCATATCAAAAGAGACTGTCCGCATCCAGATAAGCAAAACTTTCCTACAAACAATGATTCTGCAAAGAAACGGAAACGTGCATTCACTGCTACTCAAGATGACTCTGACTCATCCTCCAATTAAAGCGCGCTGATGATTAGCGCCGATGAACAGAAGAAAGATAATTCAAATCTGTGTTTCACAGCAATTCTCGATTTAGTCGATACCAAAGACACAGACTCTGAAAAAGGTACACGTTTACAATACATTGGTTGAAATTGCATGCTTGAATTGATTGATTGGTTGTTTTTGAATTGATTAATTGATTGATTCTGAATTGATATGTTGTTTGAATTTTAAAATTTTCTATTTTTTTTTATTATTTTATTATTATTTTTGACACATTCTGAAATATATTATAAGTACAATAATATTTCAGAAATATAGACATTAACAATAATATTTATATATATGTGTATATTAGATAACTTAGGAAAAATCATGTCATGAAAATTCAAAGCCAGATGTCGACATGGCCCCTACCATGATGTCGACATGCCTACCTGAATTTGAATTTCAAATTTTGAATTCAAATGTTTGAATTTCCCTCCACCTTTTCACTTCATTTATTTCTCTGAAAAGATACCTTTTGACCAGAGAATATGTCCTTTGAAAGTCTATTTATTCACTATCTTTTATCATATCTTTTCACCTTCATTTTCAAATTCAAACTCTCTCTTCATATCTTCAAGCTCTCTACTCTCTACTCTAATGGCTTCTTCAAGCAACCCCTCAACCATGAGAATTTCCAAAAAAATCAAAGAGCAATTACTCAATGATCCGGAGGCAATTAAAGCATACATCAATTATGCTAATTATGCCAAAGTCCATTCCGGAAAATTTGCTATTTTTCAAGATTTTTCTTCTTATGAAATTGATTCTCTTTTTGCAAACAATGGTGTTTTAAGTCTTATTGACTCTTCTCAAAATGATTTTGTTTGCTATCCTAATCTTGTCAAAATCTTCTATGCTAATTTAAATCGTGGTTTTTATATTGGAAATGAGAATGAAATTTTGAGTAATGTCAAAGGCACTTAAATTGTTTTGAATTGTGACCTTTTGGGTACCATTCTCAATTGCAAAAGCACGGGAATGGATCTTTCTAGTTTTCAAATCGATGAACATGATCGTGAGACATTTCATCATATTTTTGAAGGAGATGAGAACTTTGAATTTAAGAATTGAAACTTTCGTCCTAAAGCAAGAATTGTCAATCTTCTTTTACAACATACTTTGACCCCAAGATCGGGAAATTTTAACAATCCTACTTCAAAAGTGTGCAAAGCACTTTTTGCTATTTTCGGAAATTATGACATCAATTGGGCGCAAGTTATTTTGGATGAACTTCGTCCTAAAAATTTTGAAATGGGAGAAAACACTTTATATCATGGAATTTACCTTACTCGGATTTTCAACTATTTTGGAGTAAATTTTAAAGGAAAAGAATTTATTTCAAGAAAAGTTTTTAATATCTCAAACATTTCTCTCATGAAAATCCCATATGTTTTTCAACCTTATGAAACCCTTACCGAAAAGGAAGAGCATTTGGCTCATTAAGAAATGGAAGAGGAAGAAAGGGATGAAATGGAAATAGAAGAAGAAGAAGAAGGTGAAACATCTCTAGAAAGTATTGAATATCCATCCAATCCTTCCAACAAAACCTTTCTCAAAAACCAAAAGATAATTGTGGAGAATCAACGGATTTTAGAACGATCCGTTAGTAAGAAGTTGGATAACATTTCTTCGAAGATGAATAAGTACTTTTCAAAAGTCAGCAAGAAACTTGGACTATCTTCATCATCTTCATCTTCTAACTAGTTTTATCTTTTAGTATCTTATTGTAGTTGTCTTAGTTTGTTTTTTTTCGAATGTTCATGTAGTTCATTATGCTTAATCTTTGTATTATCGTAATGAAATTTCCTTTCTGTTATCTAGCTTATCTTATCTCCTGAATAAATTTTAGTATATTATATAAATTTATATATATACACAATTATTCACAAAATCAAAATTGTCATAAATTTTCACTAACCCATGTCGACATCCCCTAGAAGACCATGTCGACATGTACTATTCAGAAGTGATTATTGATTTTGAATTTGAAAATTGAATAACTACTAAATGTCTATTCATTTCAAACGAATTTCTACACCTATATATACCTTTTTCTTCCAGAAATCTTCACTGAAATTTATTTCTCATTATCTATATCCTTCATTTCTTTCTCTAATTCAATTATGGCCAATCCTATTCACAATCTATCTGAAAATCTTGAAGAAACACTCAATTCATTCAAGAATCTTCTCTCTTTTATTCTATGAAACGAGCGTCACTTAGAGTTGAGTCAAATGCAGATGATCAAGGAGCAAGAAAGGAATTTCGATGCAATACGATGGATGATCTCCTCTCTACACAAGGATGATAATGAAGCACATCCTCCTGTCTCTCTCACCAATGACAATGAGAATTGGGATGCAATTAAAGCAGACCCTATATTTGGAGAAGATGGATGGGTAGATGTTCCTCGAAACGTTTAATTTTCTTTCTTTGTTTGATTTGTTTGAATTAATTTGTTTGATTTAATTTGGTTTGATTTGATACTTTGTGTGGATTGATTTTATTTGGTTTGAAGTTTGATGTGTAAAACATATATATATATATACACACACTGAAATGAATATAGTCTTTAATTAAGTTATTATGCTCATAAGTATCATTATTTCTTAATCTATATATTATATATTCCGTTGTATAGTTTATCAATGCAGGTATTGAAGTCCAAGAATAAGGGGAGTAAGTTTTTTGTTGATGACAAAGGGGGAGAAATATTAAATTGGGTAGTTAGGCATAGATTAAGGGGGAGTTGTTAGTTTTAAGGGGAGTTATTAGGATAGAAGTGATATTTTATAAACAAAGGTTGTCATCATCAAAAAGGGGGAGATTGTTAGTCCCTGAGGAGTTGGTTTTGATGACAACAACCTTAGAATAGATTATAAAATATAAATACTAACATTACAAGTTTAGATATATATGTATATGCAGGATCTAACCATGCAGGTATCAAGAATGAAGACTGTACAGTATAGAGATTCAAGATATAGAGATAGAAGACTCATGAGTATCAAGATTATCAAGATTATCAAGAGTTCAAGATTTCAAGGTTAAGTTTGTTTTATTAGGAATATTTGTTAAAACTCGTAGAAAAGCACTGGCATCTTAAAATCCAATTTATTCGTGGAATGGAATCCACTTCGAGCCCGTTAAAGGGATGGAACCCTAAGTAGGATGGAACCTACGAAAATCTAGTGGGACATTGTTTTGTATCCACTAATTTTATTTCAAAATGATTTTACAAAATTATCTTGTTTTCAAAATGATTTCAAAAGTTTCCTTTTAAAAGATTCAAAACTCTCTATCCTGATTTTAAATAATTTTAGCCTCAAAAACATCTTTAATTTCAAAGTCAAAATTACTCCTGATTTTAAACTATCTTTTCAAATAATATATTTAACTTTTAAATTATTTATATTTTGATTTAAATTATAGTCAAATAATATGTATATATTGGTCTTTATATTTACTTATGTATTTTAACTATAGTTAAGTATATTTATAAAGTTTAAAATAATTTTAATATAAGATAGAGGTTATTTTCAAAGAAAATCAAAACACAAAAAATCCCTTTGGGATGTCGACATGCCCAAGTACCCCATGTCGACATAGTGTCAATTGGTTTCAAAAATCAAATTTCAAAAGAAGTGTCTATTCGCCATAACTCTTCATGAATGGTCATGGTTGTTGCTCTTGTATAAATAGGGGTCAGTTTCAACGAATTTTTAATCACTTTTTTCTGGTTTTCACTCCTCTTCTTCTTCCACATTTCTTAATACAAATTTATACCATTACTCTGCCGAAATCAACATCGAATCATACTCGATTACTTCTAGTGTGATTCTCCATCACTATCTCTACAAGGTTCTCGGTGCTATTCAGAGTTATAGACTTCTTTGTAATATATTAGCTAGAAAAGGTGTGATTATAGCTTTGGAAATCAATCAAAAGGGAAAATGTGACGACCGCCCATGACCCCTGCACTGAACATAGGAATAGTGCGCTGTAAAGTGTGCCAGGCAGCCATGGACGGTTGCCAAGGTAAAATTAAAACAGCAGAATCTATCGTATAACTCACAGCGCATGGATAAAATACAATAGAAAGTATATATAGTGAAGCTTTACAGAACAGAATCTCTATTAAACCTCATAATAGTTGAATACAAACATCTGAATAGTCAATACATCAAGCCTCACTACATAACACTCAGAGAATTATACAAAGCAGCGGAACATCCAGTACATATAGTAAGAAAATAATATGCAAGCCTCCAGCTCGTCTTCGTCATCAGCGTCGTTGGAAAGTAAGAACAGCACCTGTCACCTGCTACCTAGTCTGCCCATCCCAAAGCGGATGAACAGCCCAAGGCAATAAGAGTTAAACATAAAGCCTTGAGTCAGACAACAGTCTTAGTGAGCAGTAAATTAACTAACAACATACCAAAAGAGCATAAAGGTAAAAGGAATAGGAATCCAACCCTCCCACTCCACCTCTTTCTACAGTGATAGCCCCCAGACACACTAAGCAGAAATAAACATAGCAAAGCAGACATTTAAAGTAAAGCAATTATCACTCGAGTCAAGATCGGTGTTTTCCAAGTAAAAACCCCCAAGGCCTAAACCAAGATCAGATAAGCACCCAGAGAACATCGCTCTTGAGACCGAATGACGATACAACCAAACATCCATGACTCTGGCTATCACTGTTATCATTTCTTCGATACCACCGTTAATTGAATGACCGGCACATTCTTTCAGCCGTACATCAAGGGTTAATGGCAACCCCGGTTATAGACATATCTCCGCACGTCGTCGCAGCCCGTGCCTAGGACTATCGAATCTGCCCAGAGTACTCGACTACCAATCAGTAGTCTTTTGGGACTATCGAATCTGCCCAGCGTACTCTTGCTTTGAGCATGCTAGAACCTTCAACAACGATGAAATCTCAGCCTTCTAGTCATCCTCCTCGATGACTATTTCCATACTAGCTCAAGCGCCTCTCGAGCAAACCATTATCCTCAAACTCGAACCATTTCACCGAGTTATCAACATGCTTGGAATGATCCCGTCTGGATTAAACCAAGGCAATCTCATATCATGCCTCGCTTCATCTCATCATAGCAAAGCCTCATCTCAACATCATCATCATCAAATCTATCCATATGAGCTTCATCATTCGCCACATATGCCACGAGCAGCTTTTCCAATTCAAGAGCCTTTCCCTTAGCTTTTGAATCATCTTCGACCATCTTGTCTAAATCAAATCATCAATCAACTAATCCGTAACAATCAATCAAGTCAATCATTAATCCAAGTGATCAAACATTCAAATATGATCTAATACACAATTATAACAATAATGGCAATCTTGTAAATAAAGAGTCTAAATCTAACAAGCATGAAACATGAGAAATATCTCTATAACTTGATGAATGAACTTGCATAGGTTAACATGTAGTAAAATGGATGTCAAATCTATACTTAAGTTTACGGAAATGCATGGAAATCACTACTTTAACACAAAATCAAGCCAACGATCCGATATACTCCTTTGGATCCGTGTGAGAGATAACCACCACTCACCGAATCACCTAAACACCTCAAAAGCAACCCACTTCAGATCTGGACAGCGAAGAATCTAACTCGATCTATCACAAATCCGCTTCAAACGATGAAATCTCTCTTCGATGGATGTAGATCTTCAATCTAAGCTCTTGGATCTTCGATTCGATCTTCGATTTGGATGGAAGGAAGCACAAGATTAAAGTGGAGAAAAGAAGTGAAGAAGTGTAGAACTCGAGCTCTCAAAATAGCAGCACTTCGTCGCTTCAAAATCCGAATCCCAAAAATGAAGAAGAACCCGCCTATTTATAGGCTGATTTCCCTTAGGTCGTTCGCTCTTAGGTCGTCCACGACCTAACAGACCCTCCGACCTAACACAATGCGCGACCTAACAGCTTCCGACTCAACGACTTAGCACATGCGCGTGACTTAACACTACACGACCTAACACATGCGCGCGACCTAACAGATATACGACCTAACATATGCGCGCGACCTAACACATATGCGACCTAACATATGCGCGCCTTAACGACCCAGCGACCTAAGCCTTAACACTAACGCGCGACTTACGACCTAACTGAGACGCCGACCTAACGACCTATCCTTCTCGCGACCTAACAACTTTAACTCATCCACGACCTAACTTCTTTAGGTCGCTAACCCTTAAGCCGCTAACTACTAGGTCGCTCTCCCATGCCGCTAACCCCTATAGGTCGCTCCAAACCCTTAAGTCGTAAACTCCTTAGGTCGTCTACTACTTAGGTCATCTACTTCCTTAGGTCGCTCGACCGACCTAAACTATCACACGACCTAACTGCTTAGGTCGTTCCAATCCTTAAGTCGCTCCACTTCACTAAGTCGCTCAACTGACCTAGACTTCCACACGACCTAGGCTACTTCACGACCTAAGCTCTGAACGACTTAACTACTAATGACAACAGTTTTACAATGTTTTGATCCGTAAAAATACGGGTCGTTACATTCTCTCCCCCTTAGGAATTTCACCCCCGAAATTCCAAACAAACAAGAGCAATCAAAAGCTATTCTGCATGCCTACCATCCATAGCAATCAATAAACCATGCATCCAATTCTAGCCTAGCATGCAGAATTCTAAAATTAGAACAAGTTACAATGTTGTGAGATGACACGACACCTTATGGCCATACCTTGAAGAGTTCAGGATGAGCTGCCTTCATCCTCTCTTCCACCTCCCATGTACAGTCGTTAACATCATCACTCAATTGTACCTTGAGCAACCTAACTACCTTCCTCCTAAGCTGTTTCGTGTCAGTTTCCACAACACGAAGCGGCTTACGAGGTCTCTTATTGACTGGATAAATCTCAAAATCTTCACAGCTATCAGCAGAAACCACTGTATTCGAGTCGTGCACATACTTCCGTAGATACGATACATGAAAAACATTGTGCACACCCGACATCTTCTCTGGTAACTCCAATCTGTAGGCGAGCTTTCCAATTCGCTCGATGATCGGGAATGGTCCAACAAATCTCAGAGTCAATTTTCCTTTCTTCCCGAATCGAATAACATTCTTCAGTGGAGAAATCTTCACAAAAACCATATCACCTACGTCGAATTCCAAATCCTTACGACGCTTATCGGCATAACTTTTCTGACGGTCTTGAGCTGTCTTTATTCGTTGCCGAATGATCTCGATGCAATCTGAAGTCTGTCGAATCATTTCTGGCCCAAGTATCAACTTTTCTCCAGTTTCTAACCAACATGTCGGAGAGTTACACGGTCTTCCATACAATGCCTCATACGGTGCCATACCAATGCTTGACTGGTAACTGTTATTATATGAAAATTCCACCAAATGAAGATGATCTTCCCATGATTCTCCGAAATCCAAAACACATGCTCTAAGGAGATCTTCCAAAACTCGATTGACTCTCTCGGTTTGACCATCTGTTTGGGGATGATAAGCTGTACTCAAACACAACTCAGTTCCCAAAACTTCTTGGAAGCTCTTCCAAAATCCACTAGTGAACAATGGGTCTCGATCGCTTACTATACTCTTCGGAATACCATGGAATCGAACTATCCACTTAACATACAGCTCAGCCAATTTCGATGCAGTCCTGGTTGATTGAACAGGAATGAATCTTGCACTTTTAGTCAAACGATCTACGATGACCCAAATCCCTTCATTTCCCGTTCTAGTTCTAGGTAACCCATCAATAAAATCCATGGATATTTGCTCCCACTTCCATGTAGGAACTTCTAATGGCTGAAGCAATCCACTTGGCTTCTTCTGTTCGGCTTTTACCAACTGGCAGTTCATGCACTTGGAAATAAAATTTCCAACATCCTTCTTCATACCTTCCCAATAATAGGTTCTCTTCATATCCCGATACATCTTATTTCCACCTGGATGAATTGTCAACTTCGAGTGATGACTTTCCTTCAGAACTTCATTTCTCAATTCATCTATATCGGGAACAACTAGTCGTCCTTGCTTCCGAAGCCAACCCTCTCGATCGACCTCGAATCCTTTATCCTTCTCTGGGTCCAATCCAGATTCCAAATCACGGATAATCTTGACAAGCTTATCGTCTCGCTTTTGGCTCTCGACAATTCTTTCCACAAGAGTCGGTCTTATCGATAAGTTTGCCAACATTTCAGGTTCCAATGCACATCTGGGCCTGAAGTCAAATCTAGCTAAATACTCGAGATTCTTCCATTCTGAAAACATGGCTCCCAATCCTGCATGTCTTCGACTTAACGCATCTGCCACTGCGTTACCTTTTCCCGGAGTATAGGCTATACCAAAATCATATGATGCCAAAAACTCTAGCCATTGTTGCTGCCGAAGATTCAAATCCTTTTGGGAGAAAAGATACTTCAACAACTTATGATCTGTAAACAACTCGAATCGAACTCCCAATAAATAATGTCTCCACATCTTCAGAGCAAAAACAATCGCTGCCAACTCCAAATCATGAGTCGGATAATTCCTTTCATGTGGCTTCAGTTGTCGACTTGCATACGCAACAACTTTACCCTTCTGCATCAGCACTGCTCCAAGTCCAGTACCACATGCGTCGATGTAAACCACCATCTCACCATTTCCACTTGAAATAATCAAAACAGGAGCACTTGTCAATCGCTCTTTCAAGGTTCCGAAAGCTTGCTCACACTTAGCATCCCATCTTAATACTTGGTTCTTTTTCGTAAATCCTGTTAACGGTGCAGCCACCTTGGAAAAGTCTTTGATAAATCGATGATAGTATCCTGCTAATCCAAGAAAACTTTTCACATCAGATGCATTCTTAGGTCTACCCCAATCCTGGATTGCTGCTATCTTGGCGGGATCAACCGCTATTCCGCTTCCAGAGATAATATGGCCTAAGAACCTCACTTCACTCTTCCAGAAGTGACACTTCGAAAACTTAGCCTTCAGCTGATGTTTCTGCAAGATTTCCAAAACAATACGCAAGTGCGTCTTGTGCTCTTCTTCAGTTCTGGAATAAATCAAAATATCATCCACGAAAACTAGTACGAACTTGTTCAACTGATCTCTGAACACTCTATTCATAAGATCCACAAAATATGCTGGCGCATTGGTCAATCCAAACGGCATTACCAGCCACTCAAAGAAACCGGATGGTGTCCTGAAAGCAGTCTTCGGCACACTATCCTTAGCCACTCTTAACTGGTGAAATCCCGTTGCTAAATCCATCTGAGAAAACACCTTAGCTTCGTGAAGTTGATCAAACAAGTCATCTATTCTCGGCAATGGATACTTGTTCTTCTTAGTCACCTTATTCAGCTCACGATAATCCACACACAACCTCAACGATCCATCCGCTTTGGTTGCGAACACAACTGGTGCACCCCATTCGGACACACTATGCCGAATGAATCCTTTCTGCAAAAGATCATCAACTTGCACCTTCAACTCTTGTTGTTCCCTAGGCGCCATCCGCCTAAGAGGCATCACAACAGGTCTGGCTCCCTCAACTAGATCTATACGAAATTCGATCTCTCTATGCGGCGGTAACCCTTTGACCTCATCAAAGACATCCTCAAATCCATTAGTGATTGGTAACGATGACAGTCCATCCCGTGGAACAACCAGCGAATACATGAAGCTCATGAAGACGCCTTCTTCATGCTTACATCGTATCACAACCTTTCGCCCTTCCATATTCTCGACTGTCACCTCCAACCTTTCACAATCAACCTTTGTCGCATACTTCCTAAGCCAGTACATACCCAAAATAATTCCGAACCCCGCAAAGTTCAGAACAAAACAATCACAAACAAAAGAGCAATCATGACTCGATACAATCAGACCACGACATAGCATACACAAACAAGACGAACCCCCAACTAGATTAGTCACAACCAATGGCCTATCAACAATATCCGGTTCTAAACCTAACCGGCCTACAAGTTCGTTACAAACAAACGAATGCGACGCCCCAGTATCAAATAGCACTCTCACTGGAACACCACATATGGAAAGAGTACCTTGAACCACTACACTCTTTCCTTTCTCTTCAGCGGTAGGAGCTTTCGAAGATGATGGAACAGCCCCCAAAGCATAAGCTTGCACAATCTGTTTGTCCTTCCACGATTCCGGACAATTCTTCTTGATATGCCCCGGCTTGTCACAGTTGTGGCACTTAACCGGCACCTTCGGATTCTTGCAATCTCTGGAGAAATGGCCCTTCTGCTGACAATTGTAGCAGGTCACTTCGCCCTTCAGCTTCTTCTGGCCATCCTTACCCTTTTGCTGTTGCTGCTTCCTCTTCTTGTTTCCACCCTACTGTGGTCTAGACTCTTCCTTGGTCACAGCAACAACAGATCCCTCTTTAGGAAACAGATTCTCATGCCTGAGAGATTTCTCCACAAGCTTCTCAAATGAATCGTCCAAATGATCCACCAACTGCCTCCCAAGATAACTGTCCAAGCCTGTCACAAACTTCTCATTCTTCTGGTACGCAGATTCAATATACGACCGGGCATACTTGGACAAAGCTTCAAACTCAGAAACATACTCAAGAACTGGCCTTTCACCTTGCTTGAGTTCCACAAACTTCTTGAACAGAACAGACTTCTGAGCAGTAGAAATGAACTTAGCTTCAAATCTGGCTTGGAATTGCTCCCAAGTAATCTCTTCCTCCGGAGTATCAATGGTGATAGAGTTCCACCAGTCAGAAGCTCTTCCTTGAAGCTGTCTAGATGCTAGCTTCCTTTTAGTTGCATCCTCAATTCCCAAATCACCAAAGATCCTTCTACAAGCATCTATCCACCTCTAGACTTCAATGGTTGATTCTGTCCCCAAGAAAACCTTTCCTCCAAGAGCAGTGTAGTCTTTACACAGCTTAGCAAAATCCACCGGTTTTGGAGTTTGAACTTGAACTCCAACATCCACCGATGGCCCCGGAGCTGGCATCCTTCTCATGATCGAAGTCATCATAGCTTCGAACATAGCTACATAATCAACAGCCCCCTCAGCAGCACGTCCTTCCCTAGCAGCTGGTCTCCCTCTTCGACTCATCCTTAATATCTATAAAAAGGAATGATTAATACACCTTGAGAACAACTGCATAAGGGGTTCAAATCATTCTAAGCTACTATATTATATATAGTAATCATCCATCAAAATACAATTACGTCTCTCATACGTAGTTACGTCAGCGAGCGTTGGGTAAAATCGATTAACCAAAGCTCTGATACCAAATGTGACGACCGCCCATGACCCCTACACTAAACATAGGAATAGTGCGCTGTAAAGTGTGCCAGGCAGCCATGGACGGTTGCCAAGGTAAAATTAAAACAGCAGAATCTATCGTATAACTCACAGCGCATGGATAAAATACAATAGAAAGTATATATAGTGAAGCTTTACAGAACAGAATCTCTATTAAACCTCATAATAGTTGAATACAAACATCTGAATAGTCAATACATCAAGCCTCACTACATAACACTCAGAGAATTATACAAAGCAGCGGAACATCCAGTACATATAGTAAGAAAATAATATGCAAGCCTCCAGCTCGTCTTCGTCATCAGCATCGTTGGAAAGTAAGAACAGCACATGTCACCTGCTACCTAGTCTGCCCATCCCAAAGCGGATGAACAGCCCAAGGCAATAAGAGTTAAACATAAAGCCTTGAGTCAGACAACAGTCTTAGTGAGCAGTAAATTAACTAACAACATACCAAAAGAGCATAAAGGTAAAAGGAATAGGAATCCAACCCTCCCACTCCACCTCTTTCTACAGTGATAGCCCCCAGACACACTAAGCAGAAATAAACATAGCAAAGCAGACATTTAAAGTAAAGCAATTATCACTCGAGTCAAGGTTGGTGTTTTCCAAGTACAAACCCCCAAGGCCTAAACCAAGATCAGATAAGCACCCAGAAAACATCGCTCTTGAGACCGAATGACGATACAACCAAACATCCATGACTCTGGCTATCACTGTTATCATTGCTTCGATACCACCGTTAATTGAATGACTGGCACATTCTTTCAGCCGTACGTCAAGGGTTAATGGCAACCCCGGTTCTAGACATAACTCCGCACGTCGTCGCAGCCCGTGCCTAGGACTATCGAATCTGCCCAGAGTACTCGACTACCAATCAGTAGTCTTTTGGGACTATCGAATCTGCCCAGCGTACTCTTGCTTTGAGCATGCTAGAACCTTCAACAACGATGAAATCTCAGCCTTCTAGTCATCCTCCTCGACGACTATTTCCATACTAGCTCAAGCGCCTCTCGAGCAAACCATTATCCTCAAAGTCGAACCATTTCACCGAGTTATCAACATGCTTGGAATGATCCCGTCTGGATTAAACCAAGGCTATCTCATATCATGCCTCGCTTCATCTCATCATAGAAAAGCCTCATCTCAACATCATCATCATCAAATCTATCCATATGAGCTTCATCATTCGCCACATATGCCACGAGCAGCTTTTCCAATTCAAGAGCCTTTCCCTTAGCTTTTGAATCATCTTCGACCATCTTGTCTAAATCAAATCATCAATCAACTAATCCATAACAATCAATCAAGTCAATCATTAATCCAAGTGATCAAACATTCAAATATGATCTAATACACAATTATAACAATAATAGCAATCTTGTAAATAAAGAGTCTAAATCTAACAAGCATGAAACATGAGCAATATCTCTATAACTTGATGAATGAACTTGCATAGGTTAACATGTAGTAAAATGGATGTCAAATCATCATGAACAATGGATCTATACTTAAGTTTACGGAAATGCATGGAAATCACTACTTTAACACAAAATCAAGCCAACGGTCTGATATACTCCTTTGGATCCGTGTGAGAGATAACCACCACTCACCGAATCACCTAAACACCTCAAAAGCAACCCACTTCAGATCTGGACAGCAAAGAATCTAACTCGATCTATCACAAATCCGCTTCAAACGATGAAATCTCTCTTCGATGGATGTAGATCTTCAATCTAAGCTCTTGGATCTTCGATTCGATCTTCAATTTGGATGGAAGGAAGCACAAGATTAAAGTGGAGAAAAGAAGTGAAGAAGTGTAGAACTCGAGCTCTCAAAATAGCAGCACTTCGTCGCTTCAAAATCCGGATCCCAAAAATGAAGAAGAACCCGCCTATTTATAGGCCGATTTCCCTTAGGTCGTTCGCTCTTAGGTCGTCCATGACCTAACAGACCCTCCGACCTAACACTCAGCGACCTAACACAATGCGCGACCTAACAACTTCCGACTCAACGACTTAGCACATGCGCGCGACTTAACACTACACGACCTAACACATGCGCGTGACCTAACAGATATACGACCTAACATATGCGCGCGACCTAACACATATGCGACCTAACATATGCGCGCCTTAACGACCCAGCGACCTAAGCCTTAACACTAACACGCGACTGACGACCTAACGACCTATCCTTCTCGCGACCTAACAACTTTAACTCGTCCACGACCTAACTTCCTTAGGTCGCTAACCCTTAAGCCGCTAACTACTAGGTCGCTCTCCCATGCCGCTAACCCCTATAGGTCGCTCCAAACCCTTAAGTCGTAAACTCCTTAGGTCGTCTACTACTTAGGTCGTCTACTTCCTTAGGTCGTCGACCGACCTAAACTATCACATGACCTAACTGCTTAGGTCGTTCCAATCCTTAAGTCGCTCCACTTCACTAAGTCGCTCAACTGACCTAGACTTCCACACGACCTAGGCTACTTCACGACCTAAGCTCTGAACGACTTAACTACTAATGACAACAGTTTTACAATGTTTTGATCCGTAAAAATACGGGTCGTTACAGAAAAGGTGTGATTGTAGCCCTGGAAATCAATTGGGTGAACTTGTTGCCCTAGAAATCAAGTATCTCTACCTAGAGGATTGTTATTCTGGAGGGTGTACCTCGTAGCCTTGAAACCGAGGGTTGTAATTGTTGAATTGATCTTGAAAGGAAATCCGTACTTAGTTATGCGAGACTGGATGTAGGGTAACTCCGAACCAGTATAAAATCCGGTGTGTTCTTTTACTGCTTTTACTTTATATTTGCATCTATGTTTGATTCCGCGTTCATATCTGTGTCTAATTAGTGCATACATTGTTAACAAATTAAGATAAACTCAAAAAGATTAACATATTTCTTAAAACACTATTCACTACCCCCTCTAGTGTTAATTCTAGCCTTAAGATCCTTAATCTGCATTCCTCACAGTAACCCCTTGGCGTCCTCAACAGCCATAACTAATACACTGCCTAATATTTGAAGAGAGTTATGTACACTGGTTTCAACGGATGTATCGATATCCAGTCTCAAAACAACTTGACTATGAATATTTTAAATGATATGCTATTTTTATTACAAAATATTTCTCATGATTACAACACATTATAATTACTATCACATAACATATCATTTAGGAATTTCCTATTAATATACTCAAATCAAATAAATAATTAACATAATACATTATCACAAGTATATAATAGATAGAAAAACACCTTTTATTTCGGAAAAGATTTTACAACAGAGTTAATAATTTATAATAAATCACGTAATCTTCCTAAGGAATACCCCTCACTTTATCACTCTCCGCCTCGGTCATTCTTAGAGGTGCTGGAATAATGTGAAGACCATGAAACACGACGATCAGGGACCACGACATATTCCAGAAGCAATGGTTCATAAGCCTTCTACTTACACTTGTTGTAGCCCGAGACAGACTATGTGGCCTCTTCATCTTAAATATCCACCACCAGCCCTATAATCGAGTCCTTGATGACCACACCCTGAGGACCTAGTCGGCCGTAAGGTTAGGGATCAGGCTGATGCTCCCTGCTTTTTCATAAACTAATTCGGCCCGAACAACCTCACACATTGGAGGTTCTCTTCCATCAGAATCATGGTCAAATTCCTAGCCATTTCGGGTGGCTCCCTAACCCTTTAGGGATAGTATTCATCGATGGCCATAACTAGGTCGATGCCGCTAGAAGTTACTACAACAAGAAGAAAAGTTACTATCAATAATGGGCAATTTTGAGCTAAAAAAAGAAATCTGAGGGTGGGATGCAACTGGGATGTGGAAGGCACTCATTATAAGAGTTGGATTACCAGTGGGTAGCACATAAAAGAAGTGGGCTTGATAGCTTAACACTTTTCTTAGGAGACCACAAAAGGGAGGGGGTTTGTCGACCCCTTGAAGATGATAGTTGTAGCCTTGCATGATCTTTTCCTATTTATACATCATAAAAACCAGCCTTGAAAGGGTTGGGTCTGACTCTTGGATACCCAGTCATCGTAGACAATGAAAAGCCCTACATAGAGGCTGTTAACCATTAGGAAAGCTGCTCGGCCACCATCTGATGAGCGTCGAGAAACCAGATGAAGAGGGGATGGAGAAGATGAGTCACCCCGCTCCGCATATAGGCGGGCGATTATGTAAAGTAGCCTGTTGGGGTTTAGTTGGCTCTAGTAGCGACTAAAGGGTAAAGGAGCTTTATCCCCTTATCCATACTGGACCAGAAAGTCGACAAGGTCAACCTGGTCTTCCTGAACCTTTGACGGGCCTAAACGGAAAGCTTGCTCGCTTGTACGTGCAGCTTGAGTCTTCCACAATAAATAAATAACCTAATTTTTGAACCATGCCAAATAACTTTTGAATTAATTAAACATAGGGGTATACCTCTCTCCAACACAAATATGGGCAAACCAAAGTCGCTCGACTCAAATCCACTTAAGCCCTAGCCTAATCTTAAGAGGGTCGTGTGGCCCACACTCATTAAAAATTTCATGCTTAAATTATAGCTATAGGACGGTGCATAACGTAAAACTTTCCTAGTCTAAGGGAAGGGATAGTTCATTAATATTGACATAACTATTGAATTTTTCAGGTGATCGAGAAAGTTCCAACATCAATTAATCAACATTTATTTCACAACGACGATCAATTGATGTCGCAGGGGAAATTCTTCAATGCAACATTGAAACTCATATCATCAAAATGAAAAATAAAGAAGAAAATGCAACATAAAACCAATTCGACATCCGAACTAACTGAAGCATTAAAGTAAAACCAAAGCATAAGTGAAATCGAAATAAAAGTGTTATCCATATAATTTCCAAGGGAAAAGAGCAAAGACATTTATGTTGAAGTTAAAGAGTAATAAGGTAGTTGATAATGCCGAAGAGTGAATGCTAAGCGCCGAAATTCACCATTGAGCGAGTGGGTGCTGAAGTATGATATCATGCGCCATTAGCATTGATAATGCCGAGGGTTAAGCATGTCGCATGGACATATGGCAGGCATGCTGCATCCCTCAACTCCTATAAATACGGACCAAGTGGAATGAAGAAGGGGCAATCATTTCTTTGTTCTACGCTTAAATTAAAATCTTTTAACCCTAAATCGATTTGGAGAAAACTCTGATTTGATTGTATTAATATTCAGTTTATATGAATAAGGACTTGGACATGCCTATTATCTTGATTGTGCACTTTGGACATTATTAGACATGAATATGCATATACTGAAGCTCTTTGGACCCAAAACAATTATGATATAATTAGAGTCACATGAACTTCGGTCTAAACAGCCGTTTATATGCATAACTCTCATCATACCTATTACATATGGACATTGGACTATAAACATAAGGACCGCCCGCCTAGTTCATTAACGTGCTTAATGGACTATTATGCACATCTATGGCATATTCATTTTATCCTTTGATCATGTATCATAGGATTTTGAATACCTAATTCCAAAAGAACATATTGTCTTCCGAATATCATATTCCAATAGGCTATATAGGCTTTAGCATTCCTTGTTCCAAAAGCCCATGAGCATCATGTAATCATTTCTTGATAATATCATTTTGCACTTAGCCTTAAATACTAAGTTTGTTCTTGATTCTCTAGCACCATTTGGTCAACACCAACTAAGTCATGCTTAGTCGTGTCATCAAAAGTATGGAAATCAAGTTCTGACTTATCATACCTAGCACCATGAGTGTTATACCAATTTTTGGTCTAACAAAAAGAAGAACCACTCATTGATTAAGATCAAAGTTTGAAGATACTGATTGAAGACAAAGAAATCGAAAGCTCCAAATTCACTTTAATGGTGGAAATTTACAAATGCTTAGTGTTATACTAATTTTTCCAGGGTATAAATTGAGCAAAATACAGAAATAAAAAAAATCATAAATGATTCGTATTGGAAGGCCTATAACCAAAAGAATATGACTACGCAACTAGTCCTGAAACCTAAAAGTGATCATAGAGCTCTAAACCCAAAAGGGCTAAGATGACATAACTATTTGTCTAAGTTATTTGTGTGCACAGGGAAAAAACAAAAGATTAGCCCAAAGCCATTGCCTAAAAAAAGCGCTTCAATAAGCAACCTGGATCAATGACTAAAATGCCTCCAGATGTATCTATGGCCAAGATAGCCCAAACCTTATACAACACATGTAGATCAAAGCATCCGAAAGCTATATATGGAATGCCATGTGAGCAATCTACATTAAATTGCAAGTAAATAAGATAGCAACATGTGTAAATCTTAACCCCACATACTATACAAGTTGGCAATCAAAGGAAAACTCTCTACCAGTTAACAAGCTATAAGATATATATAATAAGCTTAGATCCAATTGTAGCAAGGATCTTTGGGGGCATTAACATAAATTTAGATATTCAGAAAATTGTACTTTCCTATATAGGAGCTCTGTAAAAACTCATTAGTGGCAGACTTAGTCTGTTTAGTACTATAACAGCCTTTCGGATTTGATATAGAACCATAAAGAAGGAAATTACGAAGTAAACATGGGGATTTAGCCTGAACAACTATAAATCTTGTTGTTTCTTTACCGCTTTCATTATTTCTACCATCGGACATGCTTGCAATACTTACTCTCGCCCTAGCCTGATCTTTACCCCACTCGGTATTAATTCTAAAAGTCTCTTTAAACATCCAACGTTCACTTAAAAACCCTTGGCTACTAGTCTATTGAAATATCTTAAAATACAACACTAAACTGAAACTCACCCTTCAGTTCTTGGGTGTTGGTGTTATAAATGATACCACTAACATTATTAGCACTAGAAGGAGGGCACCCTTTCATTTCCTTACCTAGAAAATCATCTTCAGCAACCAGTCATGAATAATTCCAGCAACAAAGGTAATAATGTATACTTTAACTAAGAAATACCACTCAAACTTTGGATTCAACTCATAAATGAAGACAAAATGAATCCCTAGCCACTATCATTTCAGCGAATGAAAATGCTAATGAATATGACCTTGTCTATGAACTTTAGGCTTTGTAACTAAGGTAGTTTTTGAGATATCTTCAAGAGTCACTTCGGGAATTAGCTCAACTCAAAAAAATTGCCAAAGCCATGAATGATGAAATAATAGACTTAAGCATTAAGTTGATGTCTAATGAATATGAAAACACAAATGCTAAAAGGCTCCTCTACAAGTTCAATCGATGAGCCCCGAAAGAAATTATAAAAGGATAAAATTCTTACCCCACTCAATAATTCTTTGTCCCATATTTTCCGAGAAAATCATAACAAACTCCTTTATCTAGATATTTCCTACCGAAAAGAGAAAGTCCAAAGAGCAAAAGTTAGTGCATCTATCATTATATGAATGGGCATAAAAAAGACGAATGTTAGAATCTTACTTATTTCAATGAAAGAAAGATCTAAAAGGGAGAACTCTAAGAATTTGTTAAAAAATATTTTAATATTTCATTTTAATGTTTTGTCTAATTTTGTTCCTCTTCCATTTTTAGGACATACAATGTGACTGTAGTCACATTCTTTATGTTAATGTAATTATTACTTCTTGGTTCAATGTTTTAGCAAAGAACAAGGGGCAAGTTATTGTACCTTTCAAAAATCTCTATGCTTTTGGAATTTTATAATGGTTTTTGGATTTTGACACTCTTAGTCTCCTTTGGTTCATTTATTGAATTTCTTATGAGCTTTTAGTATTAATGGCTTGCTATTTTGGATTTCTTAGTTTATCTCTGATTTCTTAGATTTATATTGGTATTTGTGGATTCACGGTCTTCAGTAATTGCCCTTTCGGCCAGGTTTATACCTGGGTGGCAATTATAAGATCTCTTATCAGGATTTGTTGAGTTTCTCACTTTAGTTTTCTTAGACTTCTTGATATACGACTTTTGAAAAATATCCTTTCCACCAAGTTTATACCTAGAGGGCACTCCTTGAATTTCTTATTAATATTTCTTGGATTCCTTTGGTATTCTTGTATATTAATATTTCCTGGATTCTTTTGGTATTCTTGGATATCTATTAGTACTCATGGACTTTTTGTCTATTGCTTTTGAAAATTGCCCCTTTGGCTAGGTTTATAATTAGGGGGCACTTGCAAAATTTCTTATTTTGATTTCTTGGATTTCTTACCCATACTTCTTAGACTTCTTATTTCGGTATTCTAAACGAAATGAGCTTTATCTTGCCTAACCCACATTCTTTCTATTTATGGTTATCCATGAGCTCTATTTCTTACAAAGTTTTACAATTTTTTCATAAAATGAGAGCTTAGGTAACGAGTACAAATCGTACACCAAAATAGTCTAATAAAAAGTTTACAAAAAGATTTTTTTTTGAAGAAATGGTACTATATCAAAGTACTACCTTGTAAAAAATTGCAAAAGCAGAAAAAAAATTGATATGTAATTTCTCCATCGAGGATACATTTCTTTAAAAATGAAAACTTACCATGTTTCAACATGGCATGGTAGCAAAAGGTGTGTTACTGCATCGAACCATACTACATAGTAAATACTAATTATTTCAAAGGTTTATTCCCACCATAAGTGGATGTGTTTCATTGATAATAATATTTTCACAAGTATTTCCAAGCCCCAGACTTTTTTATTTATCATAAATTCGGTTGGGTGCCCATGATGAGGAGATGGTAGACCTCTGGAGGGGTCCATTCCCTACACAGGCCTACCGTAATGCACCCTCAACAAAACTCTTACCACTGCCAGTAAGAGAAGGCCATATCACTTGGGTTTCATTAGCGACTGACACATGCATGGAAGAGTTAGCCATGGTCAACTAGTATCATGCAATTAAGGAAGTCTTGGGGAGTAGCCCCAAGCACCTAGCGGATAGATTCCCAATCAAAGCCTTATGTAATAGACCTAAGTAACTGGTGGGTAGATTCCTATCAAAGTAGAAATTCTTAGGGAGCAGTCCAAAGCACCTCATGGTTAGATTCCTAATCAAAGTCTTAAGGAATAGACCCAAAAATCTATTGGGTAGATTAAAATTAAAATTAAAAGTCTTGGGAACAATTCCAAGAAAATATTGGGTAGATTCCCAATCAAAAAAATATGTGCCATTAGGCTGACTTTAAGAAAACCTTGGTAGATTCTGAAGCATAGTTCAAAATGACCACAAAGATGGCACCAAAAGAGCATGCTATTTAGATAGTCTTGATAAAACCCAAAACTTTATTAGGATAGGGCTAAGACACCACAAGTTAAAAGCTTTAAGAAATATGTAAAAACTCGATAGATTCTAATACCTAACTAAGATATCGAATTACAAATGGCTAGACATAAAATGTTAAATATTCCAAGGATAACTAAGAATGCTTGGAAAGACCTAAGAATCATATGAGTTACAACGTCTTTTCAAAGGACAAACGCCATAAGACCTAATTAGACAGGCTCGGTTATACGTGAAGTTTTATAAGATTAAAGAATCATATATGGCTAGACGCCATGGGGCAAAAGCTCTAAAGCAGAATATTGGTATCGATGGATTCCAAAACCAAAGTAATGGTGATACATTACAAAGAAAAAGTTACGGACTCTTAAAGCTCCAAAGAATAAAACTCAAAATTAAACACTGTAAGGTTCGAAAATATCATATATAAAGACCTATAAATGAATGAATAAAAGATACAAGACACTAAGCTATTGACTATAATAATAAAGGGGAATTTTAAAGACAAAACTTTCTCAATGGCTTCGGAAAAACCCAAAGTACAATAGACAAGGCAAGGACGCTGAAAATGATACAACTTTGAAAGGACAAAAGCTTTTCTATATTATACGAAACAATGCATATATTAAGTATACAAACTACTGAGATGATAAGACATATACTTATATACATATATACATATATATACATATATACATACATACATACCTACATACATACATACATATATATATTGAGAAGCATTATATTACAAGTAAAAGAAAGATGCCTAGACAAATATTATAAAGTTATTACAAAATACATGCTTACAATCAAAAGCAAAATAACACAAACAAGAAATTATTCTTTCACGATGGGCTTTCCACGGCCCAAAATGTTTTTGGGTACTTCCAGAGGAGAATACAATGGAACATGAACTTCGTTTAAATCTCAAATGATAGTAGTCCTCCAGAGACCTAGCATAGTTGAATGAGGAGTGGGAAATGCAGTAATACATAGACTAGTATCTCGTACTACAATCAAGCTCTCCCTCATCCCTAACAAAAGATAAGTCCAAAGGGGAGCCATAAGCTAACAAAGGCTCGAGTGCATATTGATAATAACCTTCGACTTTAAGAAAATGATCTAGCATTTGATTAGCTTGATTCCCGGCTCTAGCAATAGCCTCATCCGAAATCTCTTTAAAATTCTTCTTGATACGATCATACATAGTTTGACATTTCTTCTTCTTCTTTTTAAATGAAATGATTTTCCTATCTTTAAGCTCCGGGAACCTTAGTTAAAACTCTTCATAGAATCCAAAAGTGGACTCCCATCTTATTGATAACAATCATGGTATTGCGAAACCACCTTAGCCGAATGTGAACAAGGAGGTTTTATTAAACTTCTACCTTAACCTCTTCCTTTACTCGAGAGGGGACAATAGCTACAATAACTGTTGAGGCTTTTCTTCAGTCTCAATCTCCTTTAGCAAAAAAAATTTAAAACTCCTGGTTAGCATTATCTAATTATTACATAAGATCAGTTATTGAGTCAAATAAGTTTGAAACAAGCCTTTTCGAAACTGAATCCGAGAGTGGAAGGCTTTCGAAACAGAGTTAATATGCTCTTCCTACTCTTTTACTTTTTGCATAAACATATCATTTTCTTTTATAAGTCACAAAGCACCATCATCTGAGGTTTACTTAGACTTAAAGAAATCTGCTTGAGTCTCGACTTCAAGCTTCACTTTAAGAAGTTACAATTTGGCAACTTTACTATCATAAGCTTTCTAAATGAAAATACAAGCTTGTTTATTACTTAAACAACTGGGACATGCTAATTCCTAATAGAATTGAATAATACATAAAGCCAAATACAAGAAACAAAAAAATAAAATTTTATTTTATTACAAAAAAAATTACAAGTACTGAAAGCATAAGAAAAGCACAAGTCTATAATTTTCTAAAGACAAACATTTTCCTTTGTACTTAGAATTATGCTAAGACCTCTAGAATTAGCTTAAAGCAATTATTCCCAAAGGCTTTGTCAAATTGATGGTCCGACCCTTCCTTAGGTGTCAAAAGCTCCAAGAGGGAAGAATCCTTGAATTCCCACATTGAAATCATAGTCGGAATTTGTTGTGGAATATAATACAGACCACTTTCTATAGATTCCCTTCAGTATCCACCAAGGTAGATGGAGTTATGAATTTAAACCAAAAAACATCCTCCAGAGTTATATTTGAGTTGAGACCATAGAACATACAAAGTAATTATCTTTTTTATTTCGAAACTTATCTCTCGAATGTTGTTTTGATAGCTCTAAAAGCTCCTTAAAAACCTCGTTCCGATATTGTATGGCAAATTTGAGTTATCAATCAAACTCAAGATTCAATTCATCAATCTAGAAGCTTTATTCCTAAGATACTTGATAAGTTTAGAGCCCGATTTATCATGAGAAACTTTTACATCCTCAAGACGATTAGCTAAGTCACATTTTGTTGTCTACTTGAACAATAGAAACTCCAAAGTAGGCCTGTCAACGGATACTTTCGGATGCGGATAGTGCCATATCCGCATCCGCATCCGAAACGATTTTCGGATATCGGATATCCGCATCCGCGGATACGGACGGATATCGGATAATTATCCTATCCGCTAACGACCGATAAATCAAGAAATATAAATATAAATTTTAAGTTTAACATACATTTTTTTCAATCCAATTGATCATAAAAGTGTTAAATATAAACAAATATGACGATAATAAATAGTTTTGAACAGTTAATAAGCATTAAATGTATATAATATAAACTATTAACTTGATAAAACAACAAATAAATATCTTTCATTATACTAAAAAACACACAATTTGTACTATAATACTGACAAAGACCGGACGGATAATTTTCGAATGCGGATGTCCTCGTATCCGTATCCGCATCCGTTTTTTCGGATATCGGATATTATCCGCTTTTCGGATATGGATGCGGACGGATTTCGGATTTTTCGGATATCCATCGACAGCCCTACTCCAAAGGGTGTTAATAGTTTTCAACGGCTGATAACTTTTGGTCCTACCGCAATTACAAAGAACTTTATAGTTAGAGATGGAAGTCGGAAGTGGCACCTTCAATTTATTCTGAATAGAAAATGGAAGTTTAAATAATGTAGTGACAACTGAAAGATAAGTAACATAAAAATATCAAACCAAACTAGAGCAAAAGTAACACGTGAAATGTTAAATCATATAAAGTACAAAATAATATTTGTTCTGTTTGATTAGTTTCAACCGATGCAGTAACATTTTCTACTCGAGGATCTGTTAAAGTAGCACTAGAGGAAGTGCCTCTGGCCTTCTTAGCCTCTTCATATTGTTGGTTGAAGTGAGTCTCAACAAAGATGTATTTTCTTTAAGAAAACCAAAAGTCAGATGGTGATCCTTGTCTTGGCTTTCAGCATAAGTCTAGTTTAACACTTTAAAAGCCTTTAAAATTGCCTCATCTCTTGCTTGCTTTGGAGTCCAGAAATCTTCGGCTTCGTTATCGGGTTTAGCCAGTTCCTCATCTATAGCTTGAAGATCTATTTAAGTTAATACAACTTGCTGTAAAGCATGTCTGCTTTAGCCTTTAATTCTTGCAAATATCCATCAAAAGCGACTTTAGCTTCCCTTGATTTCTTCTCTAAGTTAGCGTTGTTTTGTCGAAGCTCCTTCTTGGTCACTTTAGCTTGTTGCTGAAAGGCAACAAGGTGCTCTTTTAGCTTTTCAGCCCTCTCCAAGGTCTACTGAAACTACACATACCGATGACTGAGTATGGACAGCTCAACCATAGCCTATAAAGCAAGCATGCAAATAAATATAGAAGAAAACCAAAGATAAAAGAAGTAAAAATTAACATACCTTTATAATTTCTTGCAGGCTATATTTAAAAACTTTTCAAAATCTTATAAAGTTTTGGCGATCTCAACCCTAGCATCCATGACAGTGTTGGAAATGCGAAACTCAAAAGCTTGCTTACCAAGTTAACAGTTCGTCGAATTTTGATGGAAGTAGAGGAGAATTTGGAAGCGGAAGAACAAAAACTACCAGTTGGGAAGAATGTTAGCTAGCAATTAAGAAGGTGTACTCTTAGACATAGTCTTTTTAGAAGGCTTGCACTTACAAGTATTATTCCTCTGCCTTTTAATTTGATCTATGACCCAATCAGATGGATGAAGACTTTTCGGACTCGAGCTTATCCCCACTGGGTAGAAAGATGGCACCAATCGACTTCATCACCTTAGGATCCATATCCGCAGCCGAACAATAAAACTAAGTAGAAACATAATAAACTTGGAATCAACGTGGAGAATAAAATAAAACTTTTCCTAAACAATTTTTTTTTTTGGTTAGAGGGTTAAACCTAAAATCTACCTTTGGTATCGGTTAGAGATGAAGTAGAGCTATGGGGAACATTAGAACCATCCCATCTTTGGAGCTGGACTTCTAAGCTTGTTTACGAGGAGCTCCAGGAATTCTTGGTAGAGAATACCCCCTAAACAAAGCACTATGGGCATCAAACCTCAAGCCTATAAGAGATCAACCATTAACACTAAGTGGCATTGACAATTCTTCCTGGTAAGCCCAACACATTCTTGAAACGAGTTATAAACTCCTTCATCTGCTAGATTTTTCAACTGTCGCTATTAAAAAATAAACACCAAGCTAGAGTAGGAATCTTAATTAACAAGTGGAATTACTTTAGTATGAATGCAACTTACTGGTTTTTGGAAAAGTGGTTATAATCCAAGGGTTGCTAGATCGTACATAAAACCACTTTTTTAGAACAATCTTACTAACAGGCAAAAGTAAAGTGGGCTTCTTTTAGATTTGTAAATTGTATGTAGGAACCAATGTAGAAGATTTTGAATCGAAACTAATCTCAACCATTGACAAGGTTGCATTACCTCTCTATAAATACATGACTTTCAGCGTCGGAAGAGTATTATGCTAAACTACGGGGAGTTGAAATGGATTAAGATTGTAAATTATGTTATTTGTCAAAGAAGGGAGCTAAGGACAGAGATATTCCATTCTCTAGATACTCTATGGCCTAAGGGAAAAACTGTTGTTACGACTACACCCAAGACCACTCGAATACAATCGTAACGCGCAACGCGGAAAAGCCAAATCGTGATAGCTAGTGCAAAACAACCGATTATCTAACTCAACCAAACTCCAACCAATACCAAATAGCCCAACACAAGATCACAACACCAATACAAGCAATATATGAATGCAATAACAATAAGTAAATCACACACGATTTTATAGTGGTTCCACTAACGTTGTGTTATTATACATCCACTTGAGAGAGCTTTTATTATATCACCAATAGAAGAGTACAAGAGATTGTTAACAATGATCACAATATTCTAGCAAGAATATAATTTTGTGAAGATTAGAATTGAAGAAATAGGATTTGCCTAAACCCTAGATTTGAAGGATGAAAACCCTTGATTTGGAATTAGATTAGGTTCTGTTTCTTTTACACCAGAAAATAGCTCATATACTATGGTAGGAGACCAAGGCAAATCCCCAAAATGCCCGTAGCTAATGACCCAAACAGCTGCACCAAAGCCCATGCCCGAAGCCGTTGGAAACGCTATTCAGTCGACTGGTTGGCACCTACCAGTCGACTGGTCCAGATACTGAATTCTAGATCAGTCCCAGTAGTCGACTGGTGGATGTCATCCAGTCGACTCTGTTTCCAACCAGTCGACTGGTGACTTCCAACCAGTCGACTGGTCACTGCTTCTGAACAGCAGTGCACCAGCAAACCTCCGCAACTTCTCCCCCCGAGCTCCGATTCTCCAACCGCTTCCTCCTACGCCAAGCTACTTCCATCCTCTTCAACTCTCCTACATATTGTGTCGCCAAATTTCAACACTCCACCTCGTCACTATATCCATCTCCAACTTATGGCCGTACCACCTAGTGTGAAGACATATCTGGAAGTTGATTTTCTCCTATCCCTATCACCGGCGTAGTCCGAATCACAATAACCAACTAATTTGCAATTCATTCCTCCACTACCACCAAAAACAAGACCATGAGATGACGTACCTTTTAGGTATCTCAAAATAAGCTTCACGGCTTCCCAATGCGATTTTCCCGGATTAGACATAAAACGACTAACCACCCCGACGGCATTTGCAATATCGGGTCTTGTACACACCATAGCATACATCAAACTACCAACCGCACTTGCATATGGCACCTTTGCCATATAAGCCTTGTCTTTCTCCAAGATAGGTGAATCCTTACTCGAAAGCTTCACATGCAAAGGTAATGGTGTATTTGACACCTTTGCATTCTCCATGCTAAACCGGCAAAGCACCTTCTTTATGTACTCCTTTTGAGTCAATTTCAACTCAAAACGCTTTCGGTCCCTTTCAATCTCCATGCCCAATATCCTCTTTGCTTCTCCAAGGTCTTTCATTTCGAATTCCGACTTTAATTTCAATTTCAACTTGTTGATTTCATCCTTGTCCTTCGAAGCAATGAGCATGTCGTCCACATACAAGAGCAAGTACACCCAACAATCATTTCCCAACTTCTTGAAATAAACACAAGCATCTTTGATGCTCCTATCAAAGCCACTTTCAAGCATAAAATGATCAAATCTCTTATACCATTGCCTAGGCGATTACTTCAACCCATATAGCGATTTCTTCAACTTGCACACCATATTTTACTTACCATTTACAACAAACCCTTGTGGTTGCTCCATGTAAATGTCTTCATCCAAGTCACCATGCAAGAAGGCGGTCTTCACATCAAGTTGCTCCAACTCCAAGTTGTGAATAACAACTATGGCAAGTAATATCCGGATAGAAGTATGGCGCACAACCGGTGCGAATATCTCATCATACTCCTTTCCTTTCCTTTGTGCAAACCCCTTAGCCACTAGTCTAGCTTTGTATCTTCCATCGTCCTTCACCTTGTAAATCCATTTGCACCCAATAACACGGTTTCCTTTAGGAAGTGGAACCAAACTCCAAGTTTGATTCTTCATCAATGATTGCATCTCTTCCTCCATGGCACAAATCCACTTCGAGCTATCACTCGAATTCATGACGTCTTCAAGGTCCATAGGCTCATCTTGGACTACATTGAGAGCATAGTCCAACCTATCACAAAAGCTAAGATAGTTCCAATCACCATATCTTTCGGGTGGCCTTATAGCACGACGACCAACCCGAGTAGCAATATTATCACCCAAACCCCTTTCGGCTCCACCTTGAACCGAATCTTCTATAGATTCGTGTACATCACCAACACTACGAGAGGCACCTTGTGGACTATGTGATGTATCATCAACCACTTTCTCCTCACAAGCATCTTCAACTAATCTACTCTCTCTACTACTTGGACAAAATGTGGTAATAACTTCCTTCCCCTTCGATTCATCACGAACCAAGACCGGAATATCCGATGAGCTCCCATTCTCCTTGAACAATGCCGACTCATCAAAAGTAACATGACGAGAGTTGATTACCTTCTTTGTTTCCGGATTCCAAATCCGATAGCCTTTCACTCCATCCGTATAGCCAAGCAAAACCCCTTTGAAAGCTCTAGGTTCAAGCTTATCATTTCCCGGATCATGCACATAAACCGGACTTCCAAAGACACGAAGATAGCTCAAGTCAATACTCTTTCCCTTCCACACTTCCTCCGGAATTTTGTTGTCAATAGCCGAGCATGGAATTCGATTAATAATATGCACCGCGGTTGACAAAGCTTCGGCCCAAAATCCCTTAGACAAACCCGATGTCAATCTCAAGCATCGAGCTTTCTCTAGTAGAGTACGATTCATCCTCTCCGCAACACCATTTGATTGCGGATCTCCCGGTGTAGTAAAATGTCTCCGAATGCCATGATGCTTGCAATACTCCAAGAATTCTCCGGAAACATATTCTCCGCCATTGTCGGACCTAAGAACCTTCAAAGACTTACCACTCTCATTCTCAACAAGAGCCTTCCATACTTTGAACTTAGCAAATGCCTCCGACTTAGCCTTCATTACATACACCCAAACTTTACGAGAAAAATCATCAATAAAAGAAATATAATACCTTGCTCTACCTAAAGAAGCTACCGGTGCCGGTCCCCAAACATCCGTATGCACATACTCAAGAACGCTTCTTGAATCATGTTTTCCTTCACCGAATGAAACCTTTGTTTGCTTCCCCATGACACACTCTTCGCAAAACTCTAGCTTGTTGAAACTCTCACCACCAATCATCTCCCTTTTCCGAAGAATATCCAAACTCCTCTCCGAGACATGTCCTAACCTCAAATGCCACAATCTAGTTGCATCTAAGTCGCGAGAACTATCAACCCCAATGCTAGCTTCACCTTCTATGGTCACACCTTGAAGCAAATATATACCATGAGCCCTAGCACCTTTCATAACCACAAGCGCCCCCTTCGAAACCCTCAAGCCATCTCTCTCAATAGTGATCTTGCATCCCAAAGAATCTGATTGCCCCAAAGAGATAAGGGACTTCCTAAGTCCCGGAACATAGCGCACATTAGTGAGAGTACGAACTACTCCGTCAAACATCCTAATTTGCACGGAACCAATGCCCTTCGACTTACAAATAGCACCATTTCCCATAACAATCGAATTTCCCTCTCTAGCTTCGAAAGAAGAAAAATAATTCCTATTCGGCGTCATATGATAAGACGCCCCCGAATCGAGAACCCATTCGCTACCCGAAACATTTGATGCTACCGCCGTCAATACATCCATGTCTCCCTCACCAACACCTCTCTCCACCACGATCGATGAAGATGCTACTTCCTTCTTGGCCTTCTCCTTGTCCGGACACTCATTCTTCCAATGACCGGGCTTCTTACAAATATAGCACTTGCCTTTCTTTTCCTTCGACTTTCCTCTCCAACCGGGATTCCTAGATTTGGAACGCCCCTGATTCTCCTTCTTCGCATATCTCTCCTTCTCCACAAACAAAACTTGACCATTTCCGGCACTACTACCACCAACACTCAACTCCTTCATTTGATCTCTCAACTCCTCACTAAGAAAACCCGTCTTGACATCATCTAACGTCAATGTATCCCGGCTATAGATCAAGCTATTCGAGAAACCCGTATAACGGTCCGGCAACGAACATAACAATATCATCGCCTTTTGCTCTTCCTCAATCTTCAAATCTACCACCTTCATCTTCATTAGAAAATCATCAAACACATTTAAGTGTGCCTTAAGCGAACTCCCCTCTTTCATCTTATACGTGAAAAACGTTCGCAATAAGATCAAACGATTAGTTAGAGACTTCTTCATATACAACTCCTCTAACTTGTCCCAAATTCCCTTAGCGGTCGTCTCACCACTAATTTCGGAGATCACATTCTCTCCCATAGCTAGTTGAAGTGTAGTGAATGCCCACTCTTCCATTTCCTCTCTCTCAACATCCAAGATGTCCCCCGACAACAAATGTATATCAAACACTACCCGATGAACTCGATTTCTTCTTAAAACCGCTTTCATCTTCCATTGCCACTTTTCAAAATCATTATCGCCATTCCACTTGTCGATTACCAATTGAGATCCCGAAGCCACATACGATCCACGTACATAAGGCGCAATACCACTTGGACTAATCATTGATGGACTATTAGAGTTATCTGATTCCGACATTTCTACAACCACCTAGCAACACCAAAGCTCCGATACCAAATGTTGTTACGACTACACCCAAGACCACTCGAATACAATCGCAACGCGCAACGCGGAAAAGCCAAATCGTGATAGCTAGTGCAAAACAACCGATTATCTAACTCAACCAAACTCCAACCAATACCAAATAGCCCAACACAAGATCACAACACCAATACAAGCAATATATGAATGCAATAACAATAAGTAAATCACACACGATTTTATAGTGGTTCCACTAACGTTGTGTTAGTGTACATCCACTTGAGAGAGCTTTTATTATATCACCAATAGAAGAGTACAAGAGATTGTTAACAATGATCGCAATATTCTAGCAAGAATATAATTTTGTGGAGATTAGAATTGAAGAAATAGGATTTGCCTAAACCCTAGATTTGGAGGATGAAAACCCTTGATTTGGAATTAGATTAGGTTCTGTTTCTTTTACACCAGAAAATAGCTCATATACTATGGTAGGAGACCAAGGCAAATCCCCAAAATGCCCTTAGCTAATGACCCAAACAGCTGCACCAAAGCCCAGGCCCGAAGCCTCTGGAAACGCTATTCAGTCGACTGGTTGGTACCTACCAGTCGACTGGTCCAGATACTGAATTCTGGATCAGTCCCAGTAGTCGACTCTGTTTCTAACCAGTCGACTGGTGACTTCCAACCAGTCGACTGGTCACTGCTTCTGAACAGCAGTGCACCAGCAAACCTCCGCAACTTCTCCCCCTGAGCTCCGATTCTCCAACCGCTTCCTCCTACGCCAAGCTACTTCCATCCTCTTCAACTCTCCTACATATTGTGTCGCCAAATTTCAACAAAAACCCCTCTAGGAGAGCATCCAAAGTGTTTTAAGGTATCAGTGTGATGACTTCAACTCCCACAACACCAAAATCATGTCGAGAACAGCTTGAGTATTTAAGGGTGAATTCCTGTCAGTCCAGTTGGACCAAATGTGTTAATAGTTTTGTTTAAAATTAAAAATTGAAAATCAATCCTTGATCTTACAAATAAATAATTATTAATGGAAAAAGCATAATCGTGAGCCCAAAAATACCAAAAAACACCCGAATTGAAGTAGAGTTGATTTCATATCAACAGTTCAAATAATAATTCAATTTTTGAAGTTAGCTATCTCTAGCAAAGGTCTAGGAATCCCAAAAATATTACTACGGATCAAACGAAAACACATGAAATTACGTAAAGTTCGGTAATATTAATCAAAAATGGTCAATTACAAATCAATGATTGAAAATTGTAGATTGGTCGACAATAACCCAAAAAAATAAGAAATCACAAAAATTAAAGGCTTTGTACTATTCAGCAAGTCTAGAATTCATTAATACGACAAAATTCCCCAAATATCATGAAAAACGATAATGAAAATTACATCGTGATCTAACAAGAGCATTAAAACATTGTGATCATATTACAAGAGTAAAAACAAAACTTTCTGATTTTATCAAAAGATGATAAAATTTTGAGCTTGCTTTGACTGCTGTTGGTGATAGTAGGAAAATTAAAGTGAAAGTAATGAAAGAAGAAGTGGAAAAGATCCTTTTTACGTTGTTGTTTAAAAAATAAAATAAATGTAAAGTAATTCTACGTTGTACAACTCAATGAAAGTTGTAAAATAATATAACTTTTCAAAAAACTACCATGTTAGGAGGTAAAATGCCATTTTCTAGAAAAAGAGAAACCACTTTTCAGACGAACCAATCGCATGACACCATGTGGTAACCACATTTAATCCATACAACAGAAGTCGCTTCATATTCAAATAGCAATTTTCGAAAGACAACCAAAACCGAAACTTCTTGATATATGAAAACCCACTTCCTCTTCAACACTTAGTCTACAAAGCCTTACGACATATAAATTATTAATCCGTACGACACAATCAACTAAGCCTTACAACATATAAACTAAGCCTTACGGTATTCATTCAACCAAGTCTTACGATAGTTTATCTACAAAGCCTTATGATACTTTATCTACTAAGCCTTACTTCATTCAATCTATTAAGCCTCACAACACTTTATCTACTAAAATTTCAGCAAATAATTTACTAAGCCTTGTGACATTCAACCGACCAAGCCTTACGAAGTATAATCAACATATCCTTCAACATGTAAACTATTTTTCCTACGACACCAAATCCACACTATACAATGAGGTTAGACTTTCAAATCTGTGTTATACGATGAGGTTATACTTTCCTATTTCATATGTCAAATCCTCATTGTACGATGAGTTAGTTTTAGATACCGTCAAACACTAACTATAGTAGAATATCTAAATTGGAACTAAATCCCTCTATGAAATTCAAAGTTCACTTTGTATTCATCCGTACAAAGTAAACTTTGTGGGGCATGTGCTATGCCAAATTTTTGCAAGGCATAAATTCAGCAAAATACATAAATCCAAAAATTTCACAAATGATTCATATCGAAAAGTGTACAACTGAAAGAAGATGACTAGGCAACCAACCTTGAAACCTAAAAGTGACCACAAAGCATAAAACCCAAACGATAACATAACTATTTGTTCAAATTATTTGTGATAGTCAAAAGACCACAAGATCAGCCTAAAGTCATAGCCCAAAGCTAAAAGTGCTTCGATGAGCAACTCGGATCAATGGCTAAAATAGCCTGCATATGCATCTATAGCCCAAATAGCCTAAAGCTTGTACAGCATATACAGATCAAAGCATCCAAAAACAATATATGGAATGCCATGTCAAAAATTTGACTTAAATTGTAAATAAAGCAGATAGTAACACGTGTAAATCTTAACCCGACATAAGGGATAAGTCAACAATCTAAGGGAAAGCTCTTCGCTAACGAACAAGCTACAAGATGTCTATAAATAGGAGCAAATCCCAATGCATCAAGGATCTTTGGGGGCACTTACATAAATTTAGACATCAAGAAAATTTTACTTTAATATATTTTATAGAAACTCATTAATGGAGAACTTATCCCACTCCATACTATAACAGTCTTTTGGCTTTAATATAGAACTCTAAAGAAGGAAAGGACAAAGTGGATGTAGGAATTTATCCTAAATCATTATAAATCTTGGTGTTTCTTTACTACTTTCATTATTTCTACTCTTAGATATTCTTGCAATACATACTCTCGGCCTAGCCTAATCGTTACTCCTCTTGGCCTTAACTCTAAAAGTGTCTCTAAACCTCCAGCATTCACTTAAAACCCTCCATAAGTAGTCTACTGAAACCCCTAAAAATATAACAATAAACTGAAGCTTTCCCTTCAGTTCTTGGGTGTTGGTGTTATGAAAAATACCATCGTCTAGTGAGGGTCAAAGAGGAGGTGATTGGTTTATAAAGAATGTCGTTAAATCTTAGCCATTAGATCAAATAGGCGGGAGATGATCCAGACCGTCTAGGTTTCATTGGTTACTCAGCCAAATCACCCGTCACAACACTGAATCATCTCTTCAACACCTCTAGAAACCAACCGCCATTACTAATAGCATAAAGACATGTGTTAGTGGCATTAAATGCGCAAATGAAAAGTCCACCCTTGCTCCTAAATGTTGTTTGATTTTCTTACAGCTGTAATACAGGTCGGCCCACATAGTTCCAACAGCTCACATCTTGGCGTGCATGGTTTTGAAAGTCCGCACTTTGGTTCGCATCTTAGCCCGCATGATTTTGAAAGCTTGAGCCTTGGCTCACCTATGTTTTAAAGCTCACATCTCCCTCAAACTATAAGGGTTTTACTGCAAAGCAGCCCATGGGACAGAAATACATGCAAGCCAGGTTAAACCCTTGAGATTGTCAGTAGACAAGAGCAACAAATAGCGGCCCATCATGCAAATGGCTGACCAAAGGCGAGCGGTCCAAACAACATGCTTCATTTGTCGCTTGGCAAGTTACCTCGCTCATTCTTCAACCACTACTGCCACACCATCTTCAATCATCTGGTTTTGACTCGGTAGACTTTAGCCATACACGCCTGACTGCCCTTGTTAAAAGAATCAACCACTTTGTACTATTTCTCTAAAAAGACTAGCACATATGACATTGTTAATCTGTAAAAAGAGGCATTGCTCGAGTATGGACCACCATCTGCGATCATCTGAGCCATACAATCAAGTTAGCATCCTAACTAGCACATATATTAGCCGAACGACTTAATCAACAGCCAAGAGCAATTTCTTAACTCTAGCAGCGTGGTCTCAATTATCCAACACAATTTTGAGACCAATGCAACAATGCATTGATAGTTATCTTCACCAACAAGTTAAACCTTGATGCTAAACGACATGTTTAAGAAGTAGGTTTACTCATTTGAATCATGAATTGTGAAGGAGATTCCCCAATTTATCCATCTTGAACATCTTGAAAACTTGAAGAGAAAGGTGCAAGTCTTGGTAGAATTTAAATAAGAGATAGTTGTGTGTGTTGTCCTTCCAACATCAAATTGTTGATGCTGTTTTTTGCTACAATAACAAATGACTGAAGGAATTCTTAAGTAAAGGAGCGATATTTGAGATGAATCCAAAGTAGTTATGAGCAGTGTAGCAGGAAATGCCTAGAAGATTTAAGTATATGCTACTAAAATTGAGTTAAGTGTAGAAAAACAACAAGAGATGCCATGATTTGCAGTGGTTGGAGAAAAACTCCTACATCCACTATCGATACTTTTTCTTTAGAGCTTTATAACAAGATTATAAAATAGTTGTAGAACAAATCAATGAGCCTTTACAATTACTCTAATCTAGAAAGGTACTTTTTTGTATTTTAGTATTTGAATTATTACCTTATGATTGCTATGGACCCGGGCCTATTTATAGAGCTTTGGAGTGAGCTCGATTCAAATACGGGGTATGATAGGTCGGAGCTAGTCATTAGATTGTTGGCATTTGACATTTATCTATTGTCTACACCATTTTAGCTACAAATTGATGACACGTTATTTGTTGATTACTATCCCTCTTTGGAAGCTTTATTAGATGCTGACATGTGGATTTATTTAGCGGTTAAGATTACATAGTATTATTGTCACTTATATTCAGAGTTCACTTTCCTAGGTTGATCTTTTTTTATTAATTGGCTAAATACTTTTGAACTGTAAGCTTACAGTAATTATTTGGCTAATTATTATTATAAGCTTAGTACTTAATCATTATCGTTGGAAACAGAGAGAAATATTGCAATACTTTAGAATTTATATCCTTCGACTAATGTTTGTTTTAACAAATTTTTTTATATATATCATACAAGCTTATACGAATAAGGCTCAACATATCAATCACACTGACATTTCAGCTACAAGTAAAACATTGATTTTAGTTTATTTTTAGATTCAGGAAGCACTTTATCTTTATTACTTTAAGGCCGTGAGGATAAATTATATGGAAAGGTCAAATGAATTCTAGGTAAAATATAGTGTAACAAGTTGGAAGGAGAGACATTGTCTTGTACTTTTCTAGAGCTTAAAATGAACAAAGAGTGCTTCCTTTACCTAAAAGTTTTCACGCATTGAGGCTTCTCACTCTTTGGCACTTACCAATCTTTAAAATGCAATGTCCAAAATGGTCCCTCAGGACGAAGCAGAGAATATACTTAACCAACAAAATATGGTTTTCCAATAACCGAGGGCAAAAATAAGTATATCGTAGAAGAATTTAGAGGAACTTGATATCCACATGAAGTGGCTAATTCTTGAGTAAATATAATATATCTAGATGTCCGTAGAGCTTTAATGAAATTTTCCCTTTAGATGAAAGGGGATTTCAAAAATTAGGGATTAATATTTTGGTAGGAAGGAAAACATTTTGGGGAAAGTATGAGTTTCTTTCGACTTTGTGAAGGCTTAATCAAAAATTGATGAAGAGCGTGTTAAAAACATGATAGATATACGTGAGAATGAGAAAATATATGGTATACAGATATATAAAAATAAATATATGCATAGGATGAAATTTAATATGAAATAAATTAGAGGGCCTAATTGCATAATATTTTCTAAAGAAATGAGGAATGCATATATAATTGGAGATCAAATGAGAAATAAGAACATAAATAACTAAATATTGATTTTCTTATATAACATAATAGATGTGGCCTCTACATGAAAAACCAAGGCAATCTGTAACACCTTCTATTAGCACCAAAATAGGTCACAAACACCCAATTGTCGATGAAAGCACCAGTACACAATCACAGATTACAGATAACAAGTATGTAGATAATTAAAAATGAAGAACACTTAGAAAATTAAAAGGAAAGTAGTAAAGAACACAGAGTTTATAGTGATTCGGCAATCCAGCCTACATCCACTTTGAAGTTGATGATTTTTTTGATGTTTGCTTGCTGACTACAACGAGTTACAACTAATTACAATGGCGAATAGCGAGTACAATGATGGTTCCTGCAGAGTCTGGACGTAGAAGAATCAAAAGTCCCCTTTTCTGTAGGCTCTGGGATGCTATTTATAGGTGTAGGCTGCAAATATCTCGCTCAGATCTCGGGAGACCTCTTCTGGCACATGCGCGGGCCCATGCGATCGATCCTAAACGATTTTGACTCGATCCGTGATCGATACGAACGAGATTCGTATCGATCCAAATCTTGCTCAATTGAGCCGAGATCGATCACAAACATTTTTTAGGTTGTACGCAAGCTCCTGTGAAAATTTGGTGGCATTTGGATTGGTAGATTGTCAGTTGTGATCGATGCAAATTTGGACTTTTCGATGGCTGCGCAGTTCGCATCGATGGAAGAGTGTCAGTTTCGTATCAACCATCTGGTTGATCGATACGAAGTAAACATCTACGTGACCGATACAAAGTAGACAATTGTGACTACTTCGCATCGATAGGAAGGGATGGGTTTCGTATTGATCATTTGGGTGATCGATACGAAACATGTATTAACATGGATCGATATGAAATGTATATCGATACGAAGTAAATAACCTTGGTCGATTTGAAAGGTGCATGTTTCTGATGGATACGAAACGAACGAGTACAGTCTGGTCTGGATGCGAGCAGCATGGATATGAAATTAGTGAGGACCTAGGCTGCCGATTGATTCATGGCCATGACTCGAAGTAATCTTCTTCTCGGCTCGAAGTAGACCTCCCAACGGCTCGAAGCAGACTACCATGAAACTCGAAATAAACAGGGAAATGACTCGGAGCGAACACGTTGCCAACCCGAAGTAGGTTGTTTGATGGCTCGAAGTGGGTGGGCGTCAATGGATACAAAGTGGGCCTGTTCTCCGATGGATATGAAATGAGGCTACCTTCTTGGTTTGTACCGATCATATCTTGAGCATATGAACTCGGATTGACTTGACATTTGGAATGTTGGATTCCGTAGCTTTGTTTGTCATGTTGCATCAATTGTAGCTTGATCCGGACTCGGTCAAATTTTACCGACATCCATAGATGATCTGTACATAACTGACAATCGAGGAGAACTGTCTTTGGTTTCCAGTTAATCTTTTGATATCACAGCCTTGCTAAAAGGTGGGATAACACTTGCCCCCTAAAACATGCCTTGTGATAGGAAGGTGTGTTTTGTAATGTCATAAGTTAGACGTTCATATCTTGTTAATGACCTGTAAGAGATTGATAATCTGACCAGGCCACGAATGGCGATCGTTCGAGATCGTATGCCGTTCGGGGTGGTATGTGATCGTTCGCGGTCGGGTGCCGTTCGAGGCGAATTTTGACCGTTCGCGGTCGGATGCCGTTCGAGGCGAATTTTGACCGTTCGCGGTCGGGTGCCGTTCGAGGTGAATTGTGACCGTTCGCGGTCGGGTGCCGTTCGAGGCGAATTGTGATCGTTCGCGGTCGGGTGGCGTTCGAGGAGAATTTTGACCGTTCACGGTCGGATGCCATTCGAGGCAAATTGTGTGTGCTCGGGGGGGACTTAGTATCATTAACGTCAGATTTCACGTTCGAGTAAGTTTCTGAATTGTTTGTGGTAGTGGTTTATCGCCATCTCAGAGCATGTCTGAGGACCGTTCACGATCTCATACATGTGTAAGTGACTTGGCCGTTATAGAATTATTAAAAACAAATTTACATTCAAATGAGTCTTTCAACAGAAATGTCCAACAAAATCAAGTCCAAACATGAGAAATAGAAAACAAAGGCAAAACAGAGACGTCAAAGTGCAAACACCTACACTGATGCGATTGATAGCCGTATCAGAGCATGCCTGAGGATCGTTCGCGATCCTATACATGTGTAAGTGACTTGATCGTGTTGGTATGGAGTTTTCCACATATTCATCATTATTTCAATCAGTTGATGACAAGCTGATGCCTCGATCCTCAGCTATTCCCAGTTGGTGCAGGTGGTGGTCGTTCTTGCTCCACCGTTGTGGCTCGCCTTCTTACATATTGCGATAGCAGGCCATTCCGGATATTTCCTTCTATCTCATCCCTCAAGTGTCGGCAATCATTCGTGCTATGACCATTTAGCTCGTGGAATAAGCAATACTTGTCTGATCTTCTTTCACTGTTGGTCGGATCCCTCCTCATTGGCTTTCGATAAGGAACCTGCCCCCTGGTGTCCTGGTAGATCAGTTCCAAAGTTTCATTCAACTCCGTATAAGAGGTGAATCTTGGTTCCTTTCGCGGTCGTTTTGGTTCATCACCGTTATCCTCGGCTTTTCGTTTTCTTTTACCCTTGCCTGAATCTTTTTTGGGAGGATTTCCGCCTTTGACTGCACAAATTTCTACTCCCTCTCCTTCCTCTCTTTCAACATTTGCATCCTCTAATCGCAGGAATTCTTCGGCCTCATGATAAAATTCTCCTAGATCCATAGGTGGATCCCTTGTCAGTGAATTTTTGAACTCCGTTCCATCAGCTATGCCACCTACGGCTGCCATTGAGACCATGGATGGATCTGGACGATCCACCGATGCTGCTGCTGCATTAAATCGTGTTAGAAAATTCCTCAAAGATTCCCCAGTTTTCTGTTTTAGCATCGCCAGACTCATTACATTCTTGGGCCTCGAAATGTGAACTCTAAACTGCCTCATAAACTTTTCGGTCAACTCGGTCCACGTTCCAATGGAACCGCTCTCCAATTTTCTAAACCATAGAGCTGCTATGTCCGTCAAATACAATGGGAAGCATCGGGCCATGACCTCCTCTAATGCCTCCAGTACTTCCATGTGCCTCATATACCTTGTTAGATGAACCGCATGATCCGTCCTCCCATCATATGTCTCGAGCGTTGGTAGCTTGAATTCAGGCGGGTTCCTGGCCTGCCTAATTGCGGGAGCGAAGAGGCTCCTGTTCACATCTTCTAGATCTCTATTCACTAATCCGCCTCTCATGGCTCATCTGACCACCTCCGCCAATCTGTTATTGTCGTCAAGTTGTAGTCCTTGTTTGTTGCCTCCAAAATGCCCCCCGAGTTCACGAGGGAATTCTGGAATCTGCCGTTCAGGACGAGCATCCGTTCTTCTATCAATGCCGCGTTGAACAGCTCCACCTGGTATCCTGCCTGAGGTTGGATCAACATGTTCCTGGTAGGTGCCCCCCAGATCGGGTGCTGCTACTGATTGTCCTGCTCTATTCTGAATTGTGGTTGCTCTATGCTCTTGATCCCTATCTCCAGCATCCCCTGCAGTTGCGTTAACTTGATTCTGCACTCCGGTTTGTCCAGCTTGTCGAAATAGATTCTGCATCATCTCTTCTTGTCTTTTTAGAAGCTCTTCATGCATAGCTCCCATCATCATCTCCATCTCGTCTCTGGTGATGAAAACTGAAGCCTGATTTGCTCCTAAGGAAGCCTCCTGACTCCCATCGTGCTGACTCCTTTTAGCTCTTTGTCTCCTTGTTGATAGCTTTGTCATGGTTCCCTTTAGTTCTGATCCTCTAGCTTCCCAAATACGAACTCCAAGCTTTAGAATACCTGAGTGCTAGCCTTCTCAGTGAAAGCACCAAAATGTTAGCACCAAAATTGGTCACAAACATCCAATTGTCGATGAAAGCACCAGTTCACAATCATAGATTACATATAACAAGTATATAGATAATTAAAAATGAAGAACACTCAGAAAATTAAAAGGAAAGCAGTAAAGAACATAAAGTTTATAGTGGTTCAGCAATCCACCCTACATCCACTTTGAAGTTGATGATTTTATTGATATTTGCTTGCTGACTACAGCGAGCTACAACTGATTACAACAACGAATTTCGAGTACAATGATGGTTCCTGCAGAGTCCTGACGTAGAAGAATCAAAAGTCCCCTTTTTTGTAGGCTCTGGGATGCTATTTATAGGTGTAGGCTGCAAATATCTCGCACAGATCTCAGGAGACCTCTTCTGGCACGTGCGCGGGCCCACGTGATCGATCCCGAACGATTTTGACTCGATCCGTGATCGATACAAACGAGATTCGTATCGATCCAAATCTTGCCCAATTGAGCAGAGATCGATCACAAACATTCTTTAGGTTGTACGCAAGCTCTTGTGAAAATTTGGTGGCATTTGGACTGGTAGATTGTCAGTTGTGATCGATGCAAATTTGGACTTTTCGATGGCTGTGTAGTTCGCATCGATGGAAGAGTGCCAGTTTCGTATCAACCATCTGGTTGATCGATACGAAGTACACATCTACGTGACCGATACAAAGTAGACAACTGTGACTACTTTGCATCGATAGGAAGGGATGGGTTTCGTATCGATCATCTGGGTGATCGATATGAAACATGTATTAACATGGATCGATACGAAATGTATATCGATATGAAGTAAATAACCTTGGTCGATTTGAAAGGTGCATGTGTCTGATGGATACGAAACGAACGAGTGCAGTCTGGTCTGGATGCGAGCAGCATGGATACGAAATTAGTGAGGACCTAGGCTGCCGATTGATTCATGGCCACGACTCGAAGTAATCTTCTTCTCGACCTGAAGTAGACCTCCCATCGGCTCGAAGCAGACTGCCACGAAACTTGAAATAAACAAGGAAATGACTCGAAGCGAACACGTTGCCAACCCAAAGTAGGTTGTTTGATGGCTCGAAGTGGGTGGGCGTCAATGGATACGAAGTGGGCCTGTTCTTTGATGGATATGAAATGAGGCTACCTTCTTGGCTTGTACCGATCATATCTTGAGCATATGAACTCGGATTGAATTGACATTTGGAATGTTGGATTACGTAGCCTTGTTTGTCGTGTTGCATCAATTATAGCTTGATCTGGACTCGGTCAAAATTTACCGACATCCATAGCTGACCTGTACATAACTGACAATCGAGGAGAACTGTCTTTGGTTTCCAGTTAATCTTTTGATATCACGGCCTTGCTAAAAGGTGGGATAACACCTTCCTTTTTTGTCTTTACATAAGAGGTGGAAATTAGGAAAAGATGTGATGAGTAACATCTCTTGTGTCACATTTTATTTCATTATTGAGTTCGAATAACATTTCCTATTAATAAATTATTCAATATTTCATGGTTAACCCGGTAATGAACTACTTGGACTTAGCTGAGAAATTCTTATTGGTTAGTTTAAAATAATCTCACAAGGATCACTAGATTCAACGATTTGACTTCAATTGAAATATAAATACAATGATCGGATAATTATTTTCATAAATATAATTATAAAGATTCAATTAAAGAATGGAATTTCACAAAAATGAGCAACAACTAAATTTAAACTTTAAATTTTGAAAGTAAAAATTACATATTATGATCATTAATTAATAATATCTAATTGAAAGTTTTTTATATACACACACAGATATACGTGCATGCATGCATCTATACATACATGCATACATAGAGCAAGGTTCATCGACCCTATATTTTTAGCACCCTGCATGCTATGCATGCATAGAGCATGGTTCAACTAAAACTCTATTTTTAGCACCTTAGATGCACCTTAACATCCACTATTGGATTCATCAAATCAGTGAATATAAAAGAATAAAACACAGTCACATGCAAGAGAGAGAATTTTTTCTTTACTCACTTTTGTTTTTATTCAAATTCATTGATTGATTTGATGAATCCAATAGTGGAAGTTAAGGAGCATTTAAGTTGCTAAAAATAGGAATGTTATTGAACCCTGCTTATATATATATATATATTTGTATGTATGTGTATATATATGTATGTATGTATGTATGTATGTATGTATGTATATGGAAATAGGCTGGAATAAATAGTTCAGATATTTTTTAATAATAAGGACATGGGTCAACGTACATACACATATACATACGTTCCTGTGCAAATGTACATTTATGCATGACTCGTAGACACTCTAATCCGTTGCATGATGAAAGTATAATCTTTCATATCAAAATTACGGGTCTTAGGTGCAATTTTATATTTCTTTGGAAAAAATAACATTGGGTGCAAGGCCTATAACTAGTTAAATATATGAACAAGTTACTAGGATGAAAGATGTATTTAAAAAACCTGATCATGGTAACATTCATCTAATCCAAATATCAACATCTACTCATCTTAATCCAAATGGAGATCTAGAGTCATGATATTATACATTGAATGCTTTTACGAACTTCGAAGCCTTTTTTGTTTTAATTATGAAGGTATCATCCATAAAAGTGCTTCTACGTACCACTATCGATATTAATTTTTTTATATGTTACCTACAACTAAATTCTATTTTTTCACTCAGTCTAAAAAACCGTGTATCTTTGCTTTACCATGATTATTTAATGTCGTAGTGTCATCCATTATCGTTACTTTAGTTCATTAATGAGATTTCACTACTGTCGTACGATGATAAATAGCCGAATAGTAAAATTGAGTAGTCTAATGTCTATTTGATAAACAAAATAACGTATGACAATAGTTAGCACACAAGCGGTTTTGTATGAGATCAATAGCTATAGAAGTCAAAAGAGATTTCTTTTTATGTTTTATTTAATTTTAAATGAAAGAAAGTGCGATAAGAAATTTTCTAGATGGAAATAGTAATAATAATGCACTTTAATTGTTAAAAGACTATAAAACAATATTAGTATGCTTGCAACTTACAAAAATTAAATGTCACAATGTTTCAACACATGTTATTAACACAATATTAAACTTTAACTTAAACTACTAATAGTGAAAATCTTTGTTTCCCCTTTAACTTTCTTATTATTAGAAAATCAAAGACAAACAAAAACATGAATACACACGCACATTTAAAATAAAAGGAAAAATAATCATAAAATGATTTAATTCATTGTTGACGTCATGAAAGATCACGATTTAAATCAAGTCATGTTGATGCCATTGCAAGCCAAAGGTGCATACTCCCCCATAACAAGTTAAATGTGGTGACTGCTCATTCTTCCATCTTTTCCTTCTACCTTCGAAGTATATGCCAACATCAAATGTGTATCAAACACAACATGATGTACCTAATTTCACCTAAGAATTGCTTTCATCTTCAATTGCCATTTTCAAAGTCATTATCACCATTTCATTTCTGTATCGTGAATTGTGATCTCGATGCCACATACGGTCCCTGTATTTATAGCACTACATTACTACCGCTATCGGTACCCTTTTTGGGACTACCCGAGTCATTCTTCGATTTCAATTGTTCAATAAAAACCTTACGCATACTTTATATTTTGATACCAAATGTAAGGGAAGTTACAGATATAGTAAATAGATATCAAAACTATTTTGATAACACAAATTAACACCAAGTCAGGGGAAGCTACAAACTGATCGACAAAGGTGATGCAAAATAATCAATTGGATAATTCATCAATACAACATAACCAGTAATCAAAATAATTGAGAGAACAAATAGAAAATACCAATAAATAAATGAAGCTAGAATTTTGTAGTGGTTCCACTAACGTCATGTTAGTATACATCTACTTTGGGGAGAGCCTTTATTAATACGAAAGCGAGTGAAATTGATTACAATAATTTTCTGTTAGAAATTGATTTTGTGGAGAAAAGAGATGGAGAAATAGTAATAGTGAAAACCCTAAAGCAATAGGTAAAGCCTTAACCGCCAATTGACACATCAATTTTGTTCTAACCATTTCTTTTACACTATAAGAGAAATACACTACGAATAATGAAGTTACCCTAGAAATTCTAGCTTCAAATCCACTTTAGAAAGTCCTTGTTGTAGCTAACTAATTGACTACTAAGGCAAAACAGTCATCTGATTCCCCATTGAAAAACTCCATAGAAGAACATCAGTTGACTATTCGGAGATGAACAGTCGACTGATTCTTTAATCAGTCGATTGTTTGCCCCCTAAACTATTGATTGAATTCAATTACGAAACACTCGAGAAAGTTTATCAGGTTCGGTACATGTGAACGATCGATTGATTGGGGTGGAAAGGTTGAATATTTTGCTGTATAAAAACTTATCTGTCTATTTACACTAGTGCAAAATTGACCCGTTGCTTCGGTTGTTTTACCCCAGTTGCTTTGTTTCCTTGACCGATGCATATGTAGACGGAGCAATAGACAAAAATCTATTGCTTTGGTTGTTTAATCAAAGCAAAAATTTGTTTTCTACTTTGGTTGTTTAAATAATCGAACCAAATGGTTCACTTTGACTTCGGTTGTTTTTCTTCTTCAATTGTTTAAACAACCGAAGCAAAAAGGTTCAATTTTTTGCTTCGATTATCACATGATAAATGAAGTAATTGAGCATATTTTGCTTTGGTCATCACATGACAACTGAAGCAAAAAATGAACTAGATAGTTGATGCTTCATACTCTTTTGCTTTGGTTGCCATGTGACAAATGAACCAATTGAGGTTATTTTGATTCGATTATCACTAGACAACTGAAGCAAATTCTTTATTAAAAAAAGATATTGAAATGCTAATGAAGCTAGATCCATTAGTAGTATTAATGAATATGCATTAGTAGTACTACTACTAAAGGATCAGTGTGAATAGAAATTAACGAAAACATACTAGTGAAAAAACATTATTTACAAAAATCTTATAATAATATGATTTGAATTCAGTTTCAAATCCACTCAATTTTATAATTCCAAATCAGAAAACAAAAAGTAAATAAGAAAGCATACCATAATTTTTATAGCGGTTCGGCAAATCTATGGCCTACGTCCTTTCTTTTGTTATTGATTATAGGTTTTCAGTCACTAGTACAAGAGTTTGAAAAATTCTAACTAGCTAGAACTACCAAGAGTAGCTTCCTTAGTGACTATGGTTGAGGGGAGATAAAAGATAAAAAAGCAAAGTGGCCAAAAGTCCTTTTCTCAATTCCATCGGTGCTGTATTTGTAGGTAAATTGTTTAATATAATGGCTAGATCTGAATATACCCAGTCTAACTTCAGATCCGAACATGTAATAGAGGAAGATGGAGTCTCCACATTAATAAATTCATCTTAATCCCGACCCTTTCTGGTCAGTACCGACCTAGATTATTGATGGCAAGGTGTCCTATCTTCCTTCCTTCGATCTTCTATCTTCGATCCATTATGCTCAAAGCACATTTCCTTAGAGATCGTGTTGTTTTCGAGAGGTTCTGATATCACTTGTATTTGTTTGCCTTCTTTAAGAATCTTCTTAGAGTTTTTTTATCGATTTTTTGAGAAATGGACCCCGATAAGATCATTTTTGCTAGTAATTGTAACACCCCTAATTTTAATTTACATTGTTCAGGAGATTTAATTAGGTAAATTAAATAGAATAATATAATGTGTAGTGAGATAAAGGAATTGAAATTTGATAACATTAAGATCGGGCCTTAACTAAATATATTGATAAGATTGTTTTATAACTCAAAACATAAAGAGAATATATGAGAGGGGTAATTTGGAAAATAGATCTATCCTTTTCTCTTAAACCCTCTCCCATTCATGTTATTCTCACTTTTCACAAACTGAAAACAATCAAAGAAATAAGAGGACGATCGACCATAACCTAGACAAAATCAAGAGATTCAAGGAAAAAGGGAAAGCTAAGGAAACCTAATCAGCATTCAAATCTTAACTTCATTATTAAATCAAGGTTAATAATGATAAACCATCTTATTTTATACCATTTGGTTTCGAATCTTGTTTGGGCTGATTCGTTTATGTTGATATGATATGCCATGTTAATTTTTCATTATTTGGATATAATAATGATTATTAGAATTTTATGGAATTATTTGAATGGGTTTTAAGGGTAAAAACTAAGATTTTTGTCTCCAGATGATTTGGTTTTTTTGGATATGTTAAGTAAAACTTTATTTTAGAGATGAGTTTTTAATTTCATAATTTCCAAATTAAAAAATTCTATTGATTTCCTAAGGAGAAAATTAAGTATTTTCGGTTTTAATTATTTAAAAATAATTAAATATGGATTTTAGCCTTGAAATTTTTATATGATAAAGAATATCATATTTATGATTTTTTATGAATTTTTGGGATTTTTCCCAAGTAATTTCGATTCACTATGAATTTATTATGCTAGATAAGCATTTAAATTAATGATTAATTAAGCATATTAACTAATTAAGGTTGGAAAATATTTTGGAACTTGAAAAGGGTGTGCGATAGTAAATCTGAAAAGAAAATGGAAAGCTTTGTAGAAACCAATCATATTTTGACAAACAAATGAGATTTGGTGAAAAGTAAAATTTTAGTTTTCTTGTTAATTATGATAATGCCATGCCACACCTATAATGTTGTCGCACCTAAGGTCTCCGCTATTGCAAGTGTTGACATCGACGAGGAGGTCAACATAAGATAACTGCTTGTGTAGTTATGGAATGGTTCCAACCCCGTCGAAATTGACAGCAATGACAACCTATATAAGGCGACATTGCGCCATTGTGAATCATCTGGGTCGAAGTCATATCTCTTCGCCTACATTTTCAATGGTGTCGCACCTAATCATTTCGCTGGTTTCCAAATTAATGCAGTGATGCCGCTTTTGATGATTTCGACTCTATATAAGAAGTGACCAAATAGTTGAAGTGACTCAAGTACAATATTTTTATAACGTCGCACCTTATCTTTTATGTCGAAGAGGCATGTTTTTGAAGCTAAGTAAAACTATTTTTAAAGAGGCAATGTGGCTTATATTTTAAAGGGTCCACGACCCTATATCTCTTCAGTTGTAAGCCATAAAACATATAAAGGTTTTAAGTTTTGACTTCGACCCAAATGAGGGCCGATGTTGTTTAATGCCAAGTATAAAAGGTTTTATTCTATTAAAGGCAGAGGGCCTTGGGCTATTATGTCGACGTCGTTAATGATGCTGACACTAATACAATTTAACTGTTTAAAGGGCTATATGTTTCGTTGTTTTGAATACAACTTAAGAGGATTAATTATATAACATTATGAAAATGATTTCTAGGATGTTAATTATGAAATAGCCAAAGTTTTAAGTTAAAGATTTCCAAAGAGAATACCACTTAATATTAAGTAATTGAAACATATTGAATAATGGATGTTATATGTTCTAGTGTTTATTTGATCAATTATTATTGTCATGCACACATCATATATATAACCCATAACTGCATTTTAGGGTATTAAAGGCAGAATAACCAACTAGGTTGACCCGATAGTGAGTATAAAAAAATTAACTCCTAACTGAGTAGAACTGCATCCAGGAGATCGGGTAGAATAGAAGTATAGGCCCATAACCGATCAAAAGATTATTTATTTAGATATTATTGGAAGGGTCTAATAAGCTCAGAATCATCCCATAAATATTATGACATGAGAAATGTTATTGGAAGGGTCCAATAGGTTATTAATGATCCCATGAAAACTATATCCGGATGATGTTATTGATAGAAATCAATCAGTTCATAGTGATCCTGTGAAAACTATGATTTTAGAGCTATTATTGATAGAAATCAATAGGTTCATAATGATCCTATGAAAACTATGATTTGATAAATGTTATTAGAGAATCCAGTAGATTTATAGTAAGCCCATGAAAACTATGATTGGTAAGGTTATTAGCTAGCATATGAAAACTAATAGGTTCTTAGTGATCCCATGAAAACTATGAAGTTGGACAGATTGTCCCTAAGAATTGAGACAGTTATTAGTCAGCTAAGGAAAACTAATAGGTTCATAGTGACCCTAGAAAAACTATAAATTTGGATAGATAGATAAATTAGGATGGGTAATCCAGGTTATATCGCCTTCTTGCATATCATACATGTACATATGTTTGTCATATCATTATTATGTTTTAACTATTGTGGATACAGGAGCAAAGTATATGGTTTTGTGTTTGATTAAGATACTAGTAAGGGGAAACCAGTTCCGCTTAGTGGCGTGGTCTCACTAGATATCTATTTGTTTGAGATGGTAGGTTAGTGTTCACACCGGATTGTTGTCCGACCCAACGTTTTATTTTCCCCCCTTAAACTCTTGGGTGTTCAAAAATTTATTTGAGTAGATTGAGAGTAGGGGTTTTTCAGGTTTCCTAGTATGACGAATAAGCTTCCAGAGACGTGCAGGAGGCAATCTGGTTACATAGGGTTCTATTTTAATCTGCTGTGTTGTTTAAGTTATCTATTTGGATATAATGGCAAAGTCGCATGGTTGCCAAGTATTTGACTCTAATCAACCAAGGGGCATCCTCATATGTCGCTCTTGGAATATTTTGTAATAATTATATTTTCTCTGAACATAGGATTACGAATAGGATTATGTAATGAACATGAAATTTCTTTGTGAAATGAAATGTGAAAATTTGTTATTAAATTGAGTTTGAAACTTTTTTTCTTATTCATGTGCTTCTAATTATTGATATGATTAACATAGCCGCATTTTTTCATCGAGAATTAATAACTTTGGATGACTGTAGTATCCATAGCAGTTAGTTTTGGGCCTCGGAATAGGGAATGTTACAGTAATGCGCTGAGCATAACTCCAGAGACCTACAAGTGGAGCCAAAAGTACTCAAACCAATTTGAAAGAGGTTGGCACCGACCTATTTACTTTGCCTCAATTCTTCTCTAAATTCTTGAGCTAATTCGTTTTGTCCTTTCTAAGCTTATTTCCAAGTCCGTGAATTGTTTCTTCTCCATGCTGGCATCCAGAATTATTTGAAAGCTTATTGACCCAATTTTCCCTTAGTTTTAGTTAATCATTTCTTCAAGGTGGACTTGATGATTTTATTCACTGCCTCTTTATTTGTTCGCCTATGGGTGTGCTAGTGTCGGAAATCTCTTCTCTATCTTATACCAGCTGCAAAAATCTTGAACTCAATGCTTTTGACTTGGGTTCCATTATCCGTTATGACCTTCTAAGGTACTCTGAACCTACAGATGATGTTCTTCAATGCAAAGCTTATAAATTTTTTCGTTATAATCGAGACAAGCATTTCTGTTTTGACCTACTTCATTAAGTAATCCACTACAACAATAGTTTACTTAGTTCCTTCTTTCGTCATCGTCATCGGTAGCACATCGATAATGTTAATTCCTCAAACCATAAATGACCATAGGTTGACCATTGGTGTAAGCTCCGTTGATGGGGCTCTTAGTATCTTCGCAAATCTCTGGCATTAGTTGAATCGTTTGGTGTAATCGGCTTCATATCGATTTATTATTGGCCAAAAATATCCATAGCGAAGTACTTTTTTTACGAACGTTTGCCCCCCGATGTGATCACCATAGCTATGCTCATGGACCTCTATGAGGATTTTCCTAGCCTTACCCTTGGTTACGCAACAGAGTAGGGGGTTATATAATCCTCTCCTGTAATGTACTCCATGTTGCATCATGAACCGTGGTGCTTTTCATAGGAGTTTCTTCCATACATTCCTTTCCCTTAGGAGAATCCCCTTGAGTAGATAATCCTTGATTAGATTAATCCATGACTCCTCTTCCTCTATAGTCTTCAAAATCAACTCGACATCTATTTGGTCGATAGTTGGAGTCATCAAACCTTTACTGTTACCAAACCCATCCATTGTGCTTCCCCTGAACTAGTTACCTTGGCTAACGAATTAGCCTTTACATTCTCCTCATGTGCATAAATATGTAATGCTTTATGTCATCTGATAGTTCCAGTGCCTTTGTCAAGTAAGGAGCAAGTCTCACACCCTTAGCCTGATATTCCTTCCTCACTTGACAAATGATAAATTGGGAATCACTGAATATGTGCAGTATACGTATCCCTAACTCCCTTGCTATCCTTAGCCCCACTATCAATGTCTCGTACTCAGCCTCATTGTTAGTCATGGGAAATTCCAATTTTGATGCATAACAAATCGATCGTCCATCCAGAGTTACAAGCACTACTCCTGCACCTAAACTACATTCGTTCGAAGCTCTATCTACAAAGAATTTTCAATGAGGATGTATGACCATCTCATCTTCCTCTTTACCGTCTTGCGTAGTAAACTCAGCAATGAAGTCCGCCAATGCCTGCCTGCTTATCACTCTCCTTAGATGGTAAGAAATATCATACCAAACTCAATATTCCATTTTAGCAATCTTCCCAAAGTCTCGGGTCAGTACAACACCTATTTTAAAGGTTGATCCGTCGGAACTTTGATTGGATATGCCTAAAAATATGATCGCAACTTCTTCGATGCTATTAGTAAGAAATAAGCAAGTTTTTCCAACTTCGGGTAATTATTCTCAGCTCCTATAAGCTGCTTGCCGATATAATAAACCAACCTTTGAATCCTTGCCTCCTCACGTAAGACACTACCAGATAAACAAACAAGTCTTCTCTGTCCAGCAACCTAAATAGAGCCGGTGGTATTACCATGTGCCTTAGTAACTATTTGAAGGCATTCTGACATTTTATCATCCATTCAAAGTTCTTCTATCCCTTTTTGAAGGTGTCGAAGAATGATATGCATTTATCTGTTTCCTTTAAGATGAACCGACTAAACACGACAACCTTCCCATTCAAGCTCTACAACTGCTTCTTCATGGTCGGGGTTCTTGCATTCCTTAAGGCGTTAATCTTATCCGGATTAGCATCAATTCCTCTTGAATTCATGATAAATCCCAAATATTTCCCCAATGTAACTCCAAAAGAGCATTTCAACGGATTCAACTTCATTCCGTACATCCACTATACCTCGAACATCTTCGAGCAATCATTCATGTGATTCCTTGATAGTCGTGACTTCACGAGCATATCATCAATGTACACTTCCATCGTTCATTCATTTTGTTTCTTGAAAAAGAATTCAATAATCTCTGGTATGTATCTCCTGCATTCTTTAAACCGAACGGTATCACTTGGTTACAATACCAAACCCAAATCCAATATGAAGCATGTATGTACCTGATTTCGCACATGCATTAGTATCTGGTTATAAGCATCCAGAAAAGAGAGCAACTTGTGTCCTACAGTCCCATCTACCAACCGGTCAATCCTAGGCAAGGAAAAGCTATCCTTCATGCATGCTTTATTCAAGTTAGAATAGTCAATACATGTCTGCCACTTTTCGTTTGACTTCTTGAAGAAGATGGGGTTCGATACCCATTCTAGGTATAAAGCATAGCGAATAAAACCATTCTCTTTCAACTTGTGTACTTCCCTCTTCAATGCAGCGGATCGCTTCGAACCCAAACTGTGCCTATTATGTATTATGGGTGGAAACTTCATGTCTACATTCAGTGCATGGCCTGCTATCCCTGGCAATATCCCGCACATATTCAAATGTGTTCAAGAAAACACATCCAAGTTTTCTTGTAGAAGAGTGACCAATTCCTTCTTTAATCCCATGTTGAGTTAAGATCCGACCTTAGGAGCCCGAGTGGGATCATCCATATCGATCAGAACATTGACCATTTGCTTAGTGGGCGTTGCCCGCACTTCCTCTAAATTCTTCCTGGGATCCATAGGCTAATCAAACCTGCTATGGTTTCGAATCCAAGTAGGGCTTTAATTGGTATACTTGTGAATTCCTAATGCAAAGGTATTTCTCTACAATCTTTCGGTTTTTCCATCGCTTTGCCTCTTGTAGTTCAGTGACATAACATTTCCTGCCAACACTCTGGTCTCCTCTAACTGACTCGATCCCACCCTCTATGGGGAACTTCATCATTAAGAACTAAGGAGCCAGTGCTATTCTGAAATCAGTTAGGGAAGGTCACCCCAAAAAGGCTTTGTACTCCGAATATTCATCCATTATAACAAACTTTTGAATCTGCACCACCTTGAGGTCTCTGTCACCTAACTCCATGGATAGGTTGATTGTCCTAATTGGTTGTTTTGCCTCACCTGTAAATCCTTGAATCTTAGATTTACATGGCTTAACATCCTTTATATCGATTTTCATTTGATCAAACGTTCTTTTGAATAGAATATCTATAGAACTTCCACTATCCACCAAGACCTGTTGTACCGTTGTCGGGCCAATAACGGTCGTAATTACCATGGGATCGAAGGTTGGCACTTCGATTCCATCGGCATCCCTATTCTTGAACATAGTATCATCTGTTTCTATCCTTTGCTGCTTAGCCAGAGTTCCATCCTCGATGGCAAAGCAACTCTCCTGTGGTACATGCCTCAATGAGCTCGCGTACCGCTCCATTTCCCTCTAGTTTTTCTCTACTGGATGATGTCCTCCTATTATAGTATTTTTTACATTCCTCCATCAGTACCCCTGAGACCCTCTCTATTGGGTCTAGGCTAATTTCCTTAGGCATTCGGACGTTGGGGTCTTGCATTTTATCCGCTATCCTGTGGCTCTCTTACGTGTTGTTGTAATTTTTTCTTCCTTCTCAATTCCTTGATAAAATCTTTATGATGTCGGCACTCGTTCTTTGTGTCCATGAGTTACATGGAAATGATAATACTTGCCTTAGCACCACTCTTCTAGTTGCCTCTTTCCTAGGCGGCCTTTTATACCGTTCTGTCTCTTCGTAGCAAGGTATATATTCTCCAATGTATCATTCAGAGGCATATATTCATCTGGCTTCATATTGCTTAGGCACTTTTGGGCTTCATTTTGTCCACCACCAAAGCCCTAATTTCTCTTTTCCGGATTATTAGAATTTTCAACATTTACTACCACATTACTCGAACTCTCACTGGTTTTCTTAATCGCCACATTACTTTGAATCACATCTTTCTATTTTTCACTATCAATCTTCCCTATACCTTGACTCCCTTCTTCCAATCATAAGAATTGATTGGCCTTTTGGTAGAATTCCTCCATAGTCATTGGCTACTTAATTTTTAGCCATTTTCCAAAGTCCGTGTCTGGGTGTATGCACCAGACCAATGCCATAAACACCAAATCTTCTTTCAAATTATTAACCTCTGTTACTGCAATATTAGACCTGTTCAAGAACCCTATCAATGACTCCTTAGGTCCTTGAGAAAGGCTTAACAAGGATATCATGTCCTTAGATCGAGTAGTGTGGAGCCTAAACTACTCCGAAAGCTTCTTTGCCAATTCATCGAACGTCGATATGGATTTTGGCATGAGTTGACTAAACCATATCAATGAAACACCCTTGAGAAAAGTAAGAAAACATCTACACTGAATCACTTCCGTCGCTCTGGAACCATCCATATGCCATTCATATTTAGACAAGCACTGCTTGGGATCAGTAATCTCGTTATACAATGGCATTGTTGGCATCGCAAACCACCTAGGATACTCTTCCCAAAGAATATTCTCTATGAATGGAGTTCTGCTTAGCGCGGAACCCCAATCCTCATTATTCTCTATTTATTTTCTTTCACCAACCACTTAAGCATATCCGCTATATATTCCTTACTAGCATATGGAACTTCGAAGGTCGACTATTAGGAGCTACGCCGAGTGTGACTCTACAAACAGTCTGGGTTTGCCCCTTGATGTCTAGCTTCTCCAGCCATTGGGAGAACCACTCCTTTAAGTCTTTTCTGATTCCTAATCGGCTCCATTGAGGTTTTCATCTGAATTAGACAAGTCAACAGCCTCAGCCCGTTGCCCCTTCAAGGGTCCATGATTCTTCTCGATTCCGACCTGATTGTGGTCAGTACCCAGTTGAATCCTCTTAGAGGGAGCCTTCCTACTTCCTCCAGCAACTCCCATTGCTGCTCCAGTAGCCTTTTCCTTATGTTTTTGTTTTCTATCTCGCATATCTTGACCAAAAGTGGAAGGGTTTTAATCTTTAGATTCTGCAGGTGAAGTCTCTTTTCTACTTCTCCTGGTTCTATATGACCGTTGGGTCAGCAAAGTTGTTCTACCATCCATCTTGTCCAATAGAGCCTTCTATCAAACATCCTCTAATTTATCTCATGCATCATCTTATCAAACTCCACTCTAGTAACAATCTCCTAAGGAGTAGATGGTCGTAATAACACTGCTATCAGTCGGTTGGACACCTCGTCTTGGTGAGAAGCTCCTTTTTTCTACACCAACTACTTCTCTAATTGATCCTCCAGATCATTTTGGAGTCATTGACTTAGTATGCAAGTTCTTCAAATCCATAATGAAAATCTTCTAAATATATCATCTAGACACTGCAATCTAAAGTAGAAAGCTAGATCTACACCCGAGTTCAACTCTTAGTGAAAGAACTAGAATGTTAAGCTTAGAAATGGCACAACACCTAAAGAAAACTGATATAAAGAGAGATCTTGCAGAAAATAATAAGTAAATTAGAAAGAATAGTAAATTTTTGTAGTGGTTTGACAAATCTATGGCATACATCCATTATATTGTTATTGTTTGTAAGTTTTTAGTCATTAGTACAAGGGTTTGACAAATTCTAACAGCCCAGAACTGCCAAGAATGGCTTTCTTAATGACTATGGTTGAGGAGAGATTGAAGATGACGAAAGGAAAGTGATCAAAAGTCCTTTCCCAATGCCATAGGTGCTATATTTATAGGAAAATTGTCTAGTATAATTTCGAGATCCGAATATACCCAGTCTAACTTTAGATTCGAATATGTACGAGAGGAAATGGAGTCCCTATATCAAAAAATTCATCTCAGTATTGACCACTTCTAGTCGGTACCAACTACTTTTGGTCGATACCGACATGAATTATTGATGGTGAGGTGTCCCATCTTCCTTTCTTTGATCTTCTATCTTTGATCCATTATGCTCTGAGCACTTTTCCTTAAAGATCGTGTTGTTTCCAAGAGATTTTGATTACACTTGTATTTCACCGCCTTCCTTCAGAATCTCCTTAGAGTTTTTCACCCATTCTTGAGAAATGAAATCCGAGTTGATCATTCTTGCTAGTAATGAATAGAACATAACTCCAGAGACCCACAAATAAAGCCAAAAGTACTCGATATCAACCCAAAGTAGATTGGTACCGAACTATTTACTTAGCTCAAATTATTTTCCAAATTCTTGAGCTCATTCCTTTTGTCCTTCCAAGCATGTTCCCAAGTCCGTGAATCGTTTCATCTCTATCTTGATGTTTAATTTCATTTGAAATATGCTTAGTTAAAAGACCAAATAACAAAATTTTACTTCAAATCCATTTTGAAAACCTTATAAAAAGCATTGAATTGTAGCATGTGATAGCTTTTTCTAAAATTATTTACAGATCTTGGACCAGAATTCTCAAATACTAAACTCATCAGATCAAAATACTAATAAATACCGATCCGGCAAGGTGGGTACAATATATTAGAAGCTATCACTTGATTTAACCAATTAAGAGCCAAAGAAGCCAGGTAAAATCAGGTGTTGAAAAAGGGAGGAAGCATGACTAGTTCAAGAACACTAAAGTTGGAAACACGATGAAAATATGCACAAATAAAAAATTATACTTATTAATTTAGAGTTATAGTGATTTGCGTAATTAAATAACAAAACTGAATTACACTCTGAATTTAAAGGCAAATTCAAACATGAGAAAGCCAAAAATATTTTTCATTATAGCAAAATTTCAAATATAAGATGCTCAAACAATAACATGTTCCTATATATCAAGAACCAAATTCTAATCTACTTATAACCATGTACTTAGTACTTTAGATAAGTCACATTAAATCACAAATTTTAACCTCAAAATGATATGGTTCAACCTCCTAATAGTTTATGGCTTCTCAGGTAAGAATTTGTATTCAAATTAATCAAATTCACCTAGCCAGATAATTGAACGTCTAAGACTACAAGTACTTATAAAGTGGGGTAATATGGAAATACAGACCCCCTAAGGAGAATGATAGTATGATATGTGAATGTGTAATCACTAATTCATTATAATAACTTAACAATACATATATAAAAGAAACATACAATTAAAGAGATAAATGTACCAGATTACCTGGGATTGTTAGTTATTTCTAAAGGGTGGTTTGATTTGTGTTTTCCCTTTAAATGTTTAATGGGGAGCTCACCTTTGTCTTATCATCAACAATTTGCGCTCCTTTCTCCAAATTGTTTGATTCCAGATTCTTCAAACAAAATCGGCTCAGTAATAAGGTTATATTAATTTTAAAAAAAGGCCAAACAAAATGGTATCGAGGAAGTACAAAAATGAACTCAATAATATATTTTACCAATCATTTTACTATCACATGTATCGAGGAAGTAAAAAAATGAATTTTCATGTACCCCAATGCATAGTATATTACTATAATGAGCATAAAGGATCAAATTTTTTAAGCGATTCCATTTTTGACTTTCCTCAACATAAATAGATCAAAACAAACTCACTTACTTGCCAATACCATTGATCTCAAGTATTTATTCTTTGGTTTTAGGGATTCTCTTGCTAATTAATTCTATTGTGGCGTTTGTGTAATATAGGTAAAGAACCATTAAATTTCAAGATCAAATTTGTAAGAGCTTTACAAAAAATTAATAGGGGACTCACCTAGAAATGTGGTATGCTAAGACACTATCACTAGGTCCTTTTAGTAGTATAGCGTAACACCAGGTAATTTTAACGATAATTTATTAAAAAGAAATTAATTAATAACGTCGAGAATAGAATTTTTACAAACGTTATAAGTTGGCTACGAAACATGCATCATTGGATTCATGGCGATTTTCTGACCAATTTTCATACGTGATGTTTTACGATCGGACTTCAAACGAAAAGTTATTAACATTTGAATATTTTGAGTCAAAAATAATTATATATAATTAAGGAAATACAATATAATTAGTTAACATTAGTTAACGCTAAAGGTTACTTAACATTTGAGTAACGTTAACATTAATTAAAGTAGAAACAAATTATCTCCATCTGGTCACATAAGGAAACAAATCAACATAAACAACATTAAATAAAACGACAAATATTAATTAACGTGTTAAACCAACCATCGACCCCTTCAATGGATAGGTCGACCGCTAGCGGCTGACCAGTGGCACCATAGTAGTCGACCGGTAGTGTTCTTTGGTGGAGAATTGTGACGTGGCAGCATGGTCCAGATTTAAAATAATTTAATCTAACGACTAACATTGATTCAAACCCCTACAAATATGGATCCATCCCCACACTTTTCTTCTTATATTTTCTAAGCGAAGTCGATGCTCTACCATTTCTCTTCTCTAAAAAAATCCTTAATTCTAAAAAATAGCCATAGTTTATATGTATATACAAGTGGATAATCGAAGAGGATGATTGAGAAGAAAAATAGGGTCGAATCAAATTGTCAAAGCCAAGGTAAATTTTAAATCTGGATCTAGAAATTAAATTAAATCTAAATCTCTACTTTGATCTAGATTTCTGATAGGTATATTATGCTTGCGGTGTACGTATTCAAATAGGGAGAAAAGGAAGTCAAATTGAATAATAGAGATTAGATCCGGAGATTTTTAAAGCTAAAACGCTGAGTGGGAAACTATAATTATTGTATAATATTGGATTTATATCATTGTAAATCTATTTATGTACACCTAAAATGTAAACTGAAGTTGTAGGCTAAATTTTGTAAATGTGTAACGAAATTATAAACGCTGCCTACATATTCTTTGATTGATTACTTGAATTATATATTGCATGTATGTGAATCTGGAAAATGTTGGATGCCGGTAGTCCTTGAATATAATATTGGGCCGTGCAATTAAAACGCTCAACGGTTCTATAGTGGTAGAGGTGTAAAAAGTTATGACGGGGATAAAGAGAGGATATAGTGGAAAATAGCGAAGGTGCGAAAAGCTTCATTATATGTAAAATCAAATATGTAAAGTTAATTTATTCTCGTCCTCACACCATTTGTGTAGAAAAAAGAAATATTTTTTAATTTTATACAACAAAAATGAAGGATATCATGATTTTTGCAGACTAGATTTGGTGACTACAATAGATTTCTAACTTATATTGAGCACTTATGCCTTAGAATTAATTCTTTAACCTAACTTTATTAATTTAATTTAAAAGAAAACCAATCAAATCAATATTTGTATATTAGTTTTGCTAAAGCGTGTGCTAAAAAACCTTGATTTAGCGGGTGTAGCGAAAAAATAGTAGAGCTCAAAGTGGATCTGCTGTTTAATAGAGCTAAGTTGAAATAACGTAGTGGTTAAAGAGCGTTATGCGCTACAGCAAGGATTTTGTCGGGCTTTAGAGGGGCTTTAACTACACAGTTATTGGGTAGTAGTAGTCCCTAAAACTTATAAATCATGTGATAATTCCAGATTTGTAGCTTTAAAAGACTTTTGCAAATAAAAGTGTAAAATGAAGTTATCACAATAAATTATTGGGATTTAAGTAGTATTTTAATTCACTGAAATGTTGGACTTTGCAATGTAAATTTCTATAGATTACCAAGTTCAGATTCATAACTAAAGGTGTATCGTTTGAAATAACAAGGAATACGCCTAAAAGAAAGAGATGTATAAAATATGGATATTTACCATATTTTAGTTGTCTACTTTAATAACTACAAAATATAATTCCTTGCAATTCCATGCATAACACAAATTCCCTTTTTGGATAAGATATAGAGATTTACAATGTTACCTTTCCTTTTGAGAAAGGTATAATTCCAATGCATTAAAATGCATAAATCCCTAAGTATGAATTAAAAGAATTGAATTGTGATAATAATAACAGTTAAATTGTAAAATTAACATATATGTAATAAGCAAGGCATAAACCAAATAATAATGATAAAAAGGTAGGAAAGCAGTAATTTAAAAATAGAAGAGTATGGAAAGTTCATTAAACAAGAAAGGGTAGTAATGTTAAAAAGGAATAGGAGGAAAAGTTCAATAAAAAGAAATGGAAGTAAATGGGAAAAGGTGTTTAGATCTTTTAAAAGGAAGCGGTAAATGACCTTAAATTGGATAGGAAGTAAACGCATTAAAAGTAAAGAAATGTCATTAACGGTTGAACATTGGAGGCATAATAATCGAACAAATATGAATAAATACACATACACACAAACACACACAGTGGCCTTAAGTATATGTTTATGACGAGCGTGAATTATTAAGGTTATAAATAACTTAAGTGGATAAGAATGACATATTCATTATAATGGGTTGGAATGCGATGTCAGTAGTGTTACACAACAGAAGTCTGCCCACCGCAAGGGGATACAAGTAGTTGTGTATACATTATACTGATGTAGAACATATCCAACTGTGGGACCCGTGGAATTATATTTGCTTGCGTATAGTTGAAAGGAATACCCCGGTTGGGTCTACTTACATCATTTAGAAGGGGTGTTTCCTTGATTGTGTTGAGCAATTTAAATGGGACGGTAAGCAAAGATTGACACTATGTTAAAGTGTTGGTACCGTACTGGAGAGTATGAGCTGTACACAAGTCATGAACATCATCGGTCCTGAGCGGTCAACGGGAAAGGTGAGGGTTGCACCTACTATTAGTGTAGGTCACGTTTGGGTCATGCACTGCCATAGCTGTTTGTTAATTTATTTGTTAGGATGCAAGGCTAGATAACCCTTAAGAGATGTCTTTCAAAACAAATGGGTTAGTCCGTGGAGCTGAGTCCATAATAGTTCGTGGAGATGTGTCCATAATAGTCCGAGGAGCTGAGTCCTCTATAGACCGTGGAGCTAAGTCCATAACAATCCGAGGAGTCGAGTCCTTTATAGTTCATGGAGCTGAGTCCACAATAGGAATCATACAAGTATAAAATTCCCAAGGCGAGATAGAATACGACTAAACTATATGACGTCGTTATTAGGCACTACAAGGAGTCCTTTGGTATGCACGATGATGCAGACGTTATACGACATTGATGATGGATCCTAACGACATGATGGGTTACAGATACCAGCGGGGATAGTATCTTGGTTCAAAAGGGGACTGTGGTACTTATATATTTATTTATATATACATATACACACGTATGTAGTTATAATCTACTCTGGTAGATGGGCGTATCGTACACGTACGTGAAGTCGAGACGATTAAGTAAAATAAAAGGACATAACATATGATGGAAGGCAATCTGCATAAACTAATATTATGTATAAAGTATGTAATTTACGTCATCAAAATGTTATTCTGACCCCTACTCATTACAACCCACAGAATAACTTTAGAGGGATAGGTACCGGTGCAAGGCGGGAATAGTAAAAGGACAGGTTTCCTTATGCCTGCTCGACGCTGACAAGGACACTACATTAGGATTGTCATGCTTGATCAGTAATTATATGTTTTATTATACTTTATTATTCCCCTATGAGTTTATATTGATAGTGCTTTGATATGCATTTACTATTTGCAATGTGCCAAATCAATGGTCCGTACTTTAGTGGACTCAGATTTTTGATTTAGCGGAAATTCGAGCCCACTTGGGTGCAAGTTATCATATTTGGTATCAGAGCATAGGTTAGTCTGTCTTAAAAAAATTAGGAAATGTTGAGTCAACGTATTTGTATTTTGCCTATAAATATAAATATATTATATGCCAAATCATAGAAATTCCGACTATAGAGTAGTTTCAACCATACACTGAAAAGATGGGTAAGTTGATTATGAGTTAAAACAATAGATGAAGTAGAAGATATACACCTATCCCGATTACCTCATAGGAAATAGGTCATATGGAAAAGCGTTGACTTAAGAAGAGCATGACTACAACACATGGAAGGTCCCTGAACTTGGATAGTACGTGACTCCCTAGTTGTGTCCCAATAACACGATGGCTATAAATCCCTGTAGGATTGCCGATTGATGATGTAAAGTAGGTCCAGATAGGGGGAAGTAAGAGTCTATATGTTGTAGATATCCATAAGAAATAAGTTCCCAAAAGAAAGTGTGTGGTGATCACTCCAAGATGATAGCCAGGTTGTAATATTTGGAAAAGAAGATAAGTTAGAAAGTAGTAGAAGAGAAGAAAGGTCCAAAGGAAGGGACAAATAAAACTCACTTTGTGTCCAACCCCATATGAAAGAATTTAATAAAATTTAAAAAAAAGTTTGAGGAAAATATATAAATATTTGAAACGACTTTCTTGCGAGTTGTTAAAAGTAAACAAAAACCTTGTTTTTGGAAAGTAAGTATATATTAATTTTTGAGTAAAATAAAATATTTAAAGTTTGTTTAAATAAAATGTTTTAGCAGAAATCAAAATTTGGTTAATTCAGAAATTTTAGAAAATGGGTTTAATAAAATGTTAATTCTTTTGAAAACAAATTAGGAGACCTTATATAGCTTGTTGATATCTCTGAGAAAAAAATTTAAGTTGTAAAATTCTTTTTAGAGGTGGACAATAGGGAGTGGTACAAGTTTAAAATGAGGTAAATAAAATGGGAAATAAGATTAAAATAAAGCAGTAGGCGAACGCACTACAGTGGTTCAATAAAGAAGACCAGTTTAATTAAAAGGCAGTTAAAAGTAGAAACATCATTGGAAATTTTTATAGAAAATAATGTTAATAATTAGAAATAACGTTAGGAGATTATATTAAAAATAGTACAAGAAATCTGATTAGAGGCAAAACAAAGGAAAATGAATATTTTCTGTGGTGGTACGCATTGATTGCACATATCTCCTAAAAGTCCTCCTCACATGATATTAGAGACTCCGCCATGGATTGAAAGTAGAGATAGAATGAGTAATAGAAAATAATTGGATGGAAGTGTCATTGTCAACTCTAGTTTTTATAGTTTAAAATTGTAAAAAATGTTTTGAAAACATCGTAAAGTGTATTTTTCAAGAAATGGTTTGGTTTAAGAATTGGGTTTTTAAAAACTAAACTTAATAAATGGTTTGAGTTAAAAATCCTAATTTTGAGAAGTAAAAAATCCTTATAGTTGAAAAATGGTTCCAAAAGAAGAATTTAATATGAAGAAAAAGGAAAGAACTTTTAAAATTTAATTGTCGTTTAAAAGTTAAGACACCAAGTTATTTTTGAATTTAATAAAAAGTTTCCAAGTTTGTACTTTTAAGGATAAAAGTTTTGGGATTAAGTGCTTCGAAATTTTGAACTTTTAATTTTTGAAATAAAATGGCGAAAAACCAAACCAAAATTTTAATGTAGAGTAGATAGGTGTAATGACCCGTATTTTTTATAATTAAAAATATAAATTTAATAAGAATTTTGGAATTTAATAGTGTGAGAAATAAAAATTTATGATTTATAAATGGAAAAAAGTTATTAGAATATAATTTAATAATGTTGATTGGATGTAATTGACAACTATTAGTGTAATTTCAATTAATGGTAATAACAAAGGTTAATAATGAATGGTATTCCTAGTTGAAAGATAATTGTAGAGGTTAATTTGGATATAATGGTAGGTTAATAAGAAATAGGTTAAATGTTGCATTAAAGATAGAAATAATATGTATATAATTGAAATTAGCTACTATAGAATAGGAAATCAGTTTTGGGTAAGTAATTTATAACCCTTGGTTGTAAACAATGAATTAATAGATATGAATTACTAAGTTGTAACAATTGATTTATTATCATCTCATTAATTAAATCAGTTGAAATTAATTTGGAAATTTATAAAATTTAATGTAATTAAATACTGCAGTTAATATGGTAACAGATGTTAACGGTAGAGTATGAGAATAATAAGATGGAAACTTATGTCTAATAATTCATAAGGTATTTGATGATTTAATAACAAGAATTTAAATCAAATTAAAAGAATTTGTTTGGAATTTAAATTATAATGAATGAATTTATTACGTTGTAATTGAACGCTGAAATTAATGTAATGTTTAAATCTTGAAATTGTCATGGAATATTTAATTTTAAAAGATTATTAATTTCTGTGTAATCAGGAATGATGAAAATTGTTGAAATTAAAAGTGATTAAATTGATTTTAAATTAATAATTCATTTAATTAACGTGTAAAATTAGCCTTTTTTGGGCACTGTCTCGGATTTCGATGAAACTAGTTGCATCAGTCCATAATAGTGAATTATTGTAGGATTTCAAGTTTCGTAGCGATCGGACTTATTGTTTGATCGTGCGAGCTCGAAACGCGTAGAAATCAATTAATGGAATTTAAACGAATATAATAATATGATTTTAAAAGCTAACTTCTATACACAATGAAATTGGGGTTTGAAACTAGTTCCATTGAGTTTAAAAATATTGAAAACCTATACTTTGATATATGGGATGACCTATCTTCGTTTCGAGAACGAAACGGGCTTTTCGGGTCTTTGTTATCGTTTCGACCCATTCATCTATTCCATCCATTGCTATTCAATATCTTCCTATATATAGGCTATTATAAACCCTAACAGCTTCTTATTTTCATTTTCTATACGTACAATTTCTATCTAACTGTTCAATTATATGTTCCTTCTCAATGGCAGACATTTCAAAACCCTAATTCCCAATTCCAAATCAAATCGAAAATCCAAACTCCTCAAACCCTAACATATAATATATCATCGCGAAGCTCTCGATGAATGTAATCTACAACTACAATTCGTTTTTCAATTGGAGTCTCTGTTTGTCCAGAAATCAGTGAAACAGTTTCGGCCGTCCATCCTAGGGTTTCACGGTCAACGGTGGATCGTCGACCATTCGACGATCGGGGAGTTACATCAGGTAGAGGGGACGATGCAGAATTCATATGTGGTCTTCATTCGTGTCGGAGGTCGCCAGGATTGCCAGAATTTGTGAGTTTTTGTGGCGGCGGCGGCGATTGTCACGTCGGCATGGGAGGGGCGGCTGGCCTTGGGGATGATGACGGTGGTGGGGGATCTTGGTGGTGGCGCATCTAGTCGCATGTAGCAATGGCTTGAGGTGGCGGCTGGACGTGAGAAAGTGGGTTCGTGCTGTCTCGATAGGGTTAGGGAGGTGATAGCTTATTTACTAAATTGCCCTTCTATTTTATAATTTAATTTTAAATTTCAAAACTTCTAACTCGTATAACTTTTTCATACGAGCTCCGATTGACACACGGTTTCTTCCGTTGGGTTCGTATCAAAATTCCGGACGATCTGAATCTTGTTTGGTTAAATTTGGAGATTGTTCAAATTTTAGGCTTTATTTGGATTTTTAATCGACTATAAATCAAAGGTGAGTGATTTGATTCACTCACGCAATACTAAATCTTCTTATGTTAGTTGAATTAAATTTATGAAGTGATAAGAATGTTATTGGTTGCTGCTTGGTAGTTTAAATTAACATTTTAATCGAAATTGAATTTTATTGAATTAAATTGCCATTTAAATTAATATTGAAATCGAATTGCTAGTTAAATACCTGATATTGATAACTAGTTAATTGTTGTGAATTATTGGTTGATTTGGATGTTGATTATGATGGATGTTTATTTGTTGACATTTTGGATGATTGGATGTTTATTTATTTTTATGTATCTCTGTTATCACTCTGTATATTAAGTGACAGCATATAAACTGTTATTTGAATTATTTCTAATTAATTAAGAAATAGGTTGAAATGATATATACCTATGACACTTTGATTTGGATTGAAATGATATATATTCATCCTTATAATTAAAATTGATATAAATGATCACTTGGCCATAGGGTAGAAAATTATATACGGACACCGGATTGGTTAAATTCAATGGTTTTAAAATATTGATTTTTGGATTTGGTTAAATGAAATTGCTTTAAAGGGATTTAATTGTGGATTTATATAAATTAAATGATTTTCTAATTCAAGCTTTAAAATGTTGAAATTGAAATTGGGTAAAAGAAATTGTTTTAAAGAATTGAACTGGAAATGTGAAGTATAATTGATATATGACTTTAATTCGAAAAATATATTTATTTTAAAGATTTGGATCTTAAAATTGAACAATGTGGTTTAATTTAACTTAAGTATTTAAATTAGTAAATTGAAATTGGACTTGAAATTGATATAAATTGAAATGGTTTAAATTAAGAATTGGATTGGAATTTAAATCATTGAATTGAATTGTTGAATAGAATTTGAAGTTAAAAATGAATGTTTCGAAAATCGAAGTTATTTCAAATTGAAATTGAAATCAAGTTGATTTGAAGCCAAATTGAAATTGAGTCAATTGAATTTAGAGATTGGAAATTTAGTTTTGTTGATTTAAAATTTGGACATGGCCCAGATTTGTTGAAATGGAAAGAAACAGTTTGATTTGATAATATTTTCAAATAAATTATTTTAATATAAACTGTTCAAAATCTATTCTTTTAAATATTCAAATTATTTAGATTTTCCTAACTATTTTACTATATAAACCATTTTCAATACTCAAAAGCATTTTATATTAAAACTATTTTAAATCTCTAAATTATTTTAAAACTATTTATAACTAATCAAACTATTTTCCAAAATTTCAACCTGTGCAAAGTTAGAGTGTTTATATTTAAATCGTTGATTTGAATGCGAATGTGGTTAAATGAGATTATAACCTAAGTTGGAATTTGAGATGATATTTTCAAGTGAAAATGACATATTTTGGGTAAAGATGATGATTTTGAAATGAAGGATATTTTGAATTGAATATGATATTTTGATATCATATATGAATCGGTTTTGAAATTTAAAAGAACCAACCGGTGTGAAAAAAATGACGTTTGTTTGTTAAAGAGACCGGGGCCTCTTATTGGCATATTCTCTGTCAATATTGGAACCACTTTAACAACTGTGTATGTGGTGGATGATGTAGAATGAAGTGGTTGGATTTGGTGAACGTTTGCTGGATTTGAAGAAAGAGAACGATGATGGATGATCCCAACACTTGTGTCAATTGGAAATGACTAAAACAGGACGACTTGTTGTAACGACCCGTAAATTTTAGTGGTTTTATTTATTTAATTAATTGAATTTTTGTGAAATTTAAAATGATTGAATTTAGGAATAAAAATTTAATATTTGGAATACGTCTATTTTAACATAGCAACTAGTAAATTTTCATCTAATAATGTTGAAGTTTATTTTTTGTGTAGTTTTATTTCAATTTAAATCAGTTAATATTTGATGATAATAAAATATTTTCCAAAACTGAATATTTTTATACAACAAATTTGTAATCATCTTCTGAGTGAGACGTCATATTTCATTTCTCCAAATTTTGACTGTTATTGATCCGTTTATCTTAATTCCGGCATTTTAGCAGCATTTTTGGTACCAATTATCGACTTTTGATTTGATGGTCATACCATCGATATCTGTATACTGTTTTGATCGTCTCGTCATGCTGATTTCTACGTATATTCAACTGTCAATCTCGATGTCCGTTACACCGTGGAAACTGCAAAATAGTCATCCATATCGGTACCATTTTGAACTTTCTGAATTCATCTGGTTGTTCGTTTATCCATAGTGTATATTCCAATGGTCATCAACTTTATTATTGTTTCCTTGAATTCAGGTGCGGCTTTAACGATTCCCCTAGTCTTGAAAATGATGCGTCCCTTTCTCTTTCCTTTCGGTTTTAATTCTGTTTGCTTGTATTCATTTTTTTCTTCTCTTTTTATTTTGTGGAGATATAATATATTATACATGTATAATTTTTTTCATATCCCATGCTTTTACTACCGAGTGTTTCTCCTCAGCATGATCACCAATCGACAACGCCATTAGCCAACCACCTCCTCCCCTCTATAACCGGCCACCATCACATCATCTCCACCACCAAATTGAGCAGCAGCCACCGTGCCTTACTCTCTCCTCTCCACATGTCCGTCTCTTCAGCATCAACAGGCCGAGCCTCCACTTCGGCTGTTCCTTCCCTCTTGCCATGATCCCACTCCCTGACTTGCTTCCACCCCTCTGCCTCCCATCTCTTCGGCAACCACTCACGTGCGGCCTGACCCTCGATCTCGCCTCTAGCCTTCACGACAGCAGTTCCACTCTCTAACAGTACTGCCTCCTTCTTTCTTCAATTTATAATAGTGGTATTGCTTTGGTTTGCACCTATACATATATATACATATATATATAATTTTATATAAGCTGTACATATATTTTCTGTTCATATAAATAGATATGAGTTATATATTATATTTCATTTTTTAAAGGTATATAGGTTAGTATATCTATACATATATTTTGAAAATTTGAAGAAATATTAGTTTGTTTCTTATATTTGAAGTTCTGCATTTATATACGAGCATACGCAAAATTTTGTTAAACATGGAAGTATTTTGTTGTTGCATGATCTTAGTTAGCTTATATATATATATGAGTCCAAACTATAAAATTGTGATAGCCTGTATATATATTGGCTTGCATAAACAGTATAGGCTACATTTGTGTCCATAGTCTGTATATATATTTTACATTGTGTTACGATACATATATAGTTTATGAAGGTTGTAATTGTATAAATATAATATGAAGTTTAATAATGTGAAAGTCTTATCAATGAATATATATATAGTATACTAACTTGATCTGTTGTTTATTTATGTATTAAGTCTGTGGTATGTACATTATTCTATGCTAGTTGTATACATATCCTACTTTGTTAATGTACGCAATTCGAGTCTGCATATTATATAGTTCATAAAATTTATAGATGTATGGTGATTTTGTAGTATGTTATAACTAGAAGGCAAGTATTTCATACAAATAGTTTATTGGCTGTTGCATATATAAGTATGGGTTTAGTTATATAAATGGTGTTACAGTAAGTTTTATTATATAAGTTTATATTAGTACTATATAAAATGTTGTTAGCGTATATATTTTGTATTACATATATATATATTTATAATGGGTCTGCATATATATTTGTGTATGTATTGCGTCTGCATACATTCTAGTATCATGCATGTAGTTGTTTGCATGTATGAATAGCTTACATATATTTGTTTATATATATTTACTATTGTGAATTTAAGTTGATTTTATCAATTTTTATTTATAATAATATTTTTTTAATATAACATATAATTTATTTATATATATATATTTATATGTTTGAATTTAGAATTTGATTTTATATATATAGTTACATATAGTGTAAGTTCACTTATATCCATTATCTTCATCGATCCAGTTCTGACTTGTTCTCGTCAATTCTGATTTATCAGTTTTGTTTGTCGATTTCATGCCAATCTAGCTTGTTTTGGAAGTTGTGCTTGCATTTTGTAACTCAATTTCAGTGTCAAATATCTCTAGCCTCGAAAGGTGAGTAATCACTCACGATTAATGTTCTTATATTTATTAAATTTGATTTCAATTGAAACGTCAATTGAAATATGCTGCTGTTAGTTACTTACAATAGTATATATATATATGTGCCATTATTTATACATGTTCACCTATGACATCTGACACCATTATCTGTTATTTATATTGATGATATATTCCTGTTATATTATTATCATATCCGTTATCACTCTGCAAGTCCCCTGTTAGTATAAAATTCCCTATGGGTTGAAATGATACGTACCCGAACGATCTTGTAGAATAGGAGAAAATCGTTATGGGTTGAAATGATAAACCCAAGCGATTTTCATAAACATTGAATTTGTGACTACGGGTTGAAAAGATATATACCCGTATATATTTAAATTACGGATTGAAATGATAAATATTTGTATCACTTGACCAAAGGGTAGAGAATTATATACAAACACCGTTGGTCTATATATAAATATTTTGAAAAATGATTTATATGGTTTTAAAAAGAAATATATGGTTTTAATAAACATTGATTTTAAAGATTTATTAAAGTTGATTTAATAAAGTTGATATATAGTATGTTTAAGTATTTATTTAATATCTATATTTTCAAATATAGAGTTTATAATGATTCAAGTTGGAAAGATAAATTTGAAATTGATTTGAAATTATTTATTTAAGAATTTTACTTAAATAAGTTTGATTTGAAATTTATTAAATTTGAAATTTTAAAGATATGTTTTATAACTTGAATTTGATTAAAAGTGACTTAAATGAATATTTCAAACTTATATAAATTTAAACGGGATATTTAGTTTATATAAATTTCTAATTTGGAGTTTATTTAAATGTCATTGAAATGATTAAATAAATATTTAAAAACTAAATGTTAATGAAGTTTAATTGAGATATAAATTGAATTATCAAATTTAGTTTTTTGGAAATGTGTAATATTTAAAGTTTTGAAATGTATTGAAATTAAATGGTTTATTTTATAGTTCAAATATGTATTTGAAATCAATAATTTGAAATGGTTTATTGAGATACTGAATCAAATTGAAATTGATGATTTGAGATTTGATTAAATTTGAATTTTGGAATTCGAGTTGATTTTGAATCGATTTATGAAATTTAAGGAAGCTATTTTATACAAAGTATTTTTAAACTATATCTAAAACTATTTATATTTTACTTTATAAATTATTTTAATATAAACTATTTTAATATAAATCATTTTCAATATAAATTATTTTATTATAAACTATTTTGACTTATAACTATTTTATACAAACTATTTTTATTTTATAAACTATTTTATTATATACTATTATTAATATCAAAACTGTTTAAGGGTGGAAGTTATGATTTCAAAGTTAAGGTTTTCAAAAATATTATGATTTCAAAGTGTTTTGGTTTCGGAAGTGTTATAACTTTGGAAGTATTATGATTTTGCAAATTGATATATTTGAATTGAAAATGATATTGTATTAATATGGTTTTGAAGTGAAAAATGATATTGTATTGATTTGGTTTTCTGAAATGGAAATGATATTTTGGTTTTAAATTATAAACTATTTTGAAATGACAGCGGTGTTATAATAACGTTGGGTTGTTAAAGAGACCGGGATCGGATATGGGCATACTCTCTGTCGATACCGAAAACCACTTTAACAAATGTGTACGCGGTGGAGATTCCAGAATGAAGTAGGATGGTGAGGACGATCCTATATGAGGTATATACGTGGACCCAACTCCCGTGAGTTGGCATAAGGTGGCTAAAACAGGAGCAATCGACGGGCCAATGAGGTAGCTCCTCTTATCGGACACACTCCATCGTATGCCATTCTATTACTTTGTGATTGATTTGGTGCGCACCTTTGATTCGGGAGTGTGGCTCGAGGTGGGCGATTGCTGCGGCTCTGCGTTACCACCAGCCCGAAAGTGTAATTGGTATATCTACCCTGGCATTGCCTAGTTGTGCCGTGTCACCTACCCTAGCGCGCCTTTTACGATTTTGTTTTGTACCATACCTATGGAGTGCCCTCCGACGATGCCCAGTACGGGGGAGATTACGTTACTGTATAGACTATGGGAATATATAAAATGTATTAAGGTGGAAAATGTAAAGCCTTAACTTTATTTTAAATAGTTTACTTTACTATAGACATTATTATAATAGCGTATATTACTACATAGTAGATAGTTTAACGGATCCTTAGAGGATGGTTATCACAAACATCCTTTGAGTTACTTGTATTTCAGTTGATATTTCACTTGAGTTGGATTTATTGATATAAGAATGTTAATCCTAACTCGATTGTTTTGCTTTACGCTCGGGTCAGACTGAGTGGCTCAGTGTTCGAGACTCACCTTTAGAGTTGGAGCTTCGCTTGGAGATCCATCTATCGATTCTGCTTCCAGTTATTCAATTGATTCCAGTGATGTATTCAGATTTTGTATTTGACTATTGTATTGAAACATCTATGTATTCGAGACCTCTGTTGTATCTTATTTAACTCTGTTATATATATAGTAGCTTCATGAACTACTATTCCTTTGTTTCCGCTGCATTATTGTTATATTACTCTGTGTCTGTGATTCTATGATTATTTATTTACCGTATATGTTGAGATTTTCCAAATTTAAATTAACAATCTGATATTTTGAGCAATTCAAGTCCGACATGTGCGTATGCGAATGGTTGAAAATACCAGGATGTTACATGTGGTATCAGAGCTTTGGTTTTAGGCAAAATTCGACATATAAAGTAAATTTAATTACGGAATCACTTTCGTTCGAACTTGAGTCCTTCCTTTTTGATTCGAATTTCCTTTGAATTTTGGAACGTTCCCCTCGGTTCCAAAGTCCATTCTTGTCTCTCCTTATTCGTGTTTCTTTGATTCCAGAGCATCCCATAGCTCCACCGAATGATTTGTAAAAGAGTGAAACTCCTTTACAATCGGTATTGATTCACCGAAGATTTTTGTATCCTCGGTTTAGATGCTGCTATCTCTTGCTATTCTCGAATTCTATCTATTGCGATCGATCAGATGTCGAGTTGCTTCTGGATTCTGCATCGATCTTATTTTGAAGTCACGGTTGACCCGGTTAAGGTTGCCCGCGATTTATATAAGTCTATCCATCTTCCTATTTCGCAATTTGATTGTCTTATCTCCCTTTCGAGCCTATCTATTTTAGTTAAAATTCTCTTTGATTAGAGTTCCTCTAAATTTGAATCTATCCTTGTTTTGAAATCCATTCTGGAATCATCGAGTGAGGGAGTGTATTTGTATTAATATTAAAATGTTTTATAGTGTGTTGTTTGAGTTATTGATGTTGATTTGGGTTTTCTATCGATTTGTCTGATCAACACTATCGATAGGAATTCCAAAACACTTGAACATAGCAAACTGACACAATATTATTTTCAAATTTGGTAAATGAAATAAAATTTATATGATTGTATTATATATAGGTAAACTTTCTGGAATTTAATAAGTTAATTAAGTTGGTTGTTTGAAATGATAATATTTGATTATCATTTATTGTTCTATAAATGAATTTTTAAACTTGGTTTATAAATTGATTTGGAATTGAAATGAATTTAAATCAGGAATTTGAGAATTTAATTTCTGGTGATTTCAAACTTTGGTTTTAATTTTTTTTAAAAATATATATTATTGAAAGTATTTTCGAATTGAAATTGTTTCCAAAGAAATTTTGAATGTTTAAATGAGTACTCTTCTTTTGTCGCTGGAAAATAAATTCGGTGATGGCGGCTGCATCATCGACATTAATTTTCGAGTTTCAAAGTGAAGAGGCCATTCTGTAGCTTTGCTACACTTTTATTTTGGGAATTAAATTGACTTGAATTTCTAAAGTATGACTTGATTTACATATATATATTATATAAGTATATGATAATAGATTTGATTTGTTATGTAGTGTGTGTATATATAAATAAATAAATATATATATATATATATCTAAATGGTTTGAAGTGTATCGGAAATTTAATTCTTAAATTTATGTTAAAGGTGATTTTAATTATAAAATGAAGCTAAAAGTTTGAATAGGTATTTAAACTTGAAATGATTGAATTGGAAAATTTACTTGTATAATACCCAATTTCATTCTAATATAACTTACTTAAATTATTCAGAAGTTGAATATTTAATTGGATAATATTGAAAGAATCTATGCGGTAGGATCGTATAATATGGAATAAAAATGCTCTAGGTAGATAGTAATAAGTAGTAAGTAAAGTAGACACCAAGACTTTATACTGGTTCGGACCTCTTGTCCTACGTCCAGTCCCTAAGCTCTTCTTAGGAATTCAACTAACCAACAACCCTCACTTAACCCGGAGGAATAGGTTTACAACTTACCCGAACAACCGAACGAGATTTCTTGCCTCAACTACCGAAGAGGACTTCAACTTGGATACAAAAAGTATTTCTGACTTGTTATGTTCTTTGATAACACTAATGAGTCAATTTAGTACAACTTTCCTATAATCTTATCCTCGAGAGTATACAAAGTGTTTGTGAAGATTTAGGAAATATGAATTACTATGAATCAAGATATGTTATAGTTAAAACAGAGATTCAAGCAATTGGTTTGCTTTTGAAAACTTAAAAGAATCTGAAAGTATGTTCAAGTAAGTAGAGAGATTAAAGCAAGTAGAATTGGTAATTTGCAATTGTTAAAACCATGTATTTATACTTGTAGAAGAGGTGCATTTGTTTGCTAGAGGTGCATGCAAGAGATGCTTCCATTTCCATTGAAGAAGGGTTGCATCTCTTGGAAGAAAGAAAGTGTCTATTCAAAAAAAATTCGCAGTTATCAATTCAGTCGAATGAGCAGGAGATCCAGTCGACTGAAAATATAAAGGAAAATTTTCAGGTCTGTGTTCAGTCAACTGTTCAGGGAGTTCAGTCGACTGAAACTGTGCATGTTTTTATTTCTATGCCAGTTTCAGTCGACTGGCCATGCCTGTTCAGTTGACTGAACTGTGAAAATTTGCACAGTAAAAGTATTTATAAAAATGAAGTTTAAAGGAAGTGTTTTAGTGTTCGTGCAAATCTCTTGGGGATAGATTTTAAAAAATAATCTAGACTTGGACCCATAAAAATCATACTCAAGTTTTCACTTTGGTCTTCATCGATCTTCCTCTGATTTTAAATGTATTTCTTCCTTTTTGTTGAAGGTCATTGTCATTGATCAAAATCTTCGTGTATCAACATTCTCCCCCTTTTTGATTGATGACAACATTAATGTGTTACAGAGATGTATTTGCTATTTTTCTCCCCCTGAATGAATGCACCTATCTTTCCTACAAAACAGAGTTAGCTACTCAGATTTCTCCCCCTTTATCATCGACAAAAAGGAAGTAATAATCATAGATATATAGAAAACAACCACTGAACAATAGAATTCTACGATTAACATAGTCAAATAAAACAGAGTTTGCATAATAAATATAGAGATTTATCAAATTAAAAACACATAGAACAACAAACCATAAAAAGTTACTCGTCTTTATCCCAATCATAAGAACCTTCTCTCTCTCTAGGTTCACGAATGACTGGTCCTCCTGTTGGTGGTCTATAAGCTCTTCCTCCTTGGCCACCACTTGTTCCGCTTGTACTACTACTTGTATGCTCTTCGGATGATGTCCAAGTGAAAGTTGGTGCCGGACGTTTGCCTAGTGATGTTGAAGCGGTAGTGGAGCTTGAGCATGAGATGGCATTCCATAACTTGTTGAAGAATCCTTTAATTTTATCAAGCTTGTGATCTACCTTCTTGAGACGATTATCAAGAATTTGTTGATTCCTTGATAAGATTCCCAATGATTGATTTGTGGAAGCATAACCGGGCTCAATGACACAAATTTCATCATCTTGATCTAAAGGTTCTTCTTGTTGAGGTGGAGGAGGTTGATGTTGTTCTTGATGTCTAGCTTCCCATTCGGCAAGAGATATAATGCGAGGAGGTCTTGCCGGAAGTTGCATTAGACTTATAGTTCGATGGTTTATTTGATGCACTATTGTATTCTCGGATTCAGGTAATGGCGTGTCAACATTAAGAAGTAATCGCATGATATACTCACCAAAATAGATTGTCCTCATTTTTCCATTATTGAAAGTAAGAAATTCGTCAAGAATCAATTGAACCTAATTAACTTGATAATTACCCCCAAATTGCATATAGTGCACGATAGTTGTTAGGGTATAAAAGTTTATATGAGCCCGTCCTTGGGGTGATTGTTCTCATTAGAGCTTTGTGGAGAATTCTTGCTCTAGGACGTAAGGAGGTGGACTTAAGATCCGCAATGTTGGCATTGTCATCCAAAAATTGGTGGTTTATGTTGTCACGAATGTGAGGATTAAAGTCAATCTCCTCAAGTTTGCTACCAAAGTTTAGCGAGCCTAAGATGTGTGAAATGCGGTCAAGAGAGAACCAAACTTTCTTTCCACATACCATACTCCAAACACTATCATTTGGATTTCTTGGAGTTTGGTGTCCGAGATTAAGATTAGCATAAAATAATTTTACCATAATGTGATTTATGGCATGATCATTTCTTTTTAAATCTAAAAGAGATGTTAGACCTGCTCGATCCATTAATGCTTGGATATTGTAGGACTGAAGACTCTGAAAATCAACAAAAGAATGCTCGAAAATCCGTGAATTCTTCATCTTGTTCCATCTTGTGACGGCTACTCCATCGTATAGCCATTGTGCTATTTGAGCGTCAATTGTCTCGGAGGATGAAGAAGAAGCTCTAGATCGCTTTGGAGGCATTTTGTGTATAATTTGATTGTGGTTGGAGCAGTTTGAGAACTAGGGTTTTGATATATTTGGGGAAGAAGATGGAATTTGAGGTAAAAAGTGAAGGAATAGGGGTAAAACTGTGGTTAAAAAGAAAAAGGTTGCCTGGAAATTCACGTTCAGTCGATTGAATAGTCTGTTCAGTTGACTGGATCAAAGGAACAAATTTTTTCTGTGTTAGATTTAGTCGACTGAACAGTACATTTAGTCGACTGAATTTTGTGATGAAATTTTCTGTTAACTATTCAGTCGACTGTGCAGATGATTTCAGTCGACTAAGCTGTGTATATTATGTTTTCTGTTTGTAGTTCAGTCGACTAAACAGTGGGTTTCAGTCGATTGAAAATTTAATTTTGTTATTTCTCCTGATATAAAAGTAAATAATTTATATATATAAAAAAAACAAATTACAATTATATAGATGTAACATTTAAAAAAATATTAGAATTGACTATTTCTTTGGGGATGGACTTGGAGTTTTTCCTTCGTTCTTCCCATAATTTATATCCCATGAATTTGGAGTATACTGAGGAGTTTTTGGGGAAGTCCAAGGATTCAAGGGATCAGCTGGTGTACGGTAGGATGAAGATGGATCTAACACATTACTTGGACGAGGTAAGGGTTCGCTCACTTCATTTTTCTTTGAACTACAAAAATGTAAACCAATTTTCTCCAGAAAACTTAGCCGTCGTGCCGTTACTTTCTGTTCAAAATATAATTCTCTTTGGAGATTAATTTGTTGTTGTTGAAAATGATGAATTTCGTCAATCTTTCTCTTTGTATCAGGGGAGGTAAAAAGGCTACGTTTTGCCTTCTTTGATTCCGGTGTGTAACCAGTTCGATAGTTTTCCCATTTGTAAACTGGCTCATGTGTCGGTGTTGGCGTTGGTAGTTTAGGTGATGCAGGAGTGTTTTCAACTGAGGAGATAATATTGATATGAGAGTCTGAGCTATCGTAAGACATCTTTAAAAATTTTAATTCTTTTATATGGTAAAGGAATTGTTGAAAAGAATTTTGTTTAGGAGTATATTTATAGTAGGAATTTTCTAAATATATATTGGTTATAAAATTTAAATGCTTTTCAACCACTTAATGATTTAATGGTTAATATAAGTTAGTTAAGAATGTATGGTAAATAACTTTTATATGTAAGAATAAATTGAAATTCCCATATAATGTTAGTTGAAAAAAATTGTGTAGATTTTTCTTTTAATTTTCTTTATATGATATCTTTAAAAGACAATATCCCTAATTCTCGTCGTAGTTTTATAAAGGAGTTTTCTAAAAGAGGTTTAGTAAATATATCGGCAATTTGATTTTCGGTAGAAATATGTTCTAAGTTTATGATTCCTTTTTCGATATTGTCACGTAGAAAGTGGTGACGAATATCTATATGTTTTGTACGAGAGTGATTAACTGGATTTTTAGATAAATTTATTGTACTTGTATTATCACAATATACTGTAGAGTTTGTTAAATTTATATTAAAATCCTTAAGTGTTTGTTGCATGTAAATAACTTGAGTACAAGCTAAAGCAGCTGATATATACTCTGCTTCACAGGTTGATAGCGAGACACAATTTTGTTTCTTACTAAACCAAGATACAAGTGATTTTTCAATGAAATGGCACGTACCACTTGTACTTTTTCTATCTGTTCGAGATCCACCAAAATCAGCATCACTGAATGATACTAACTCAAATGGACACTCTTTTGGATAGAAAAGACCAAAATCTTTAGTATTGTTAAGATATCGTATAATTCGTTTTACCGCTCTTAAATGTGATTCTTTAGGATTAGATTGAAATCGTGCACATAAACATACACTCATCATTATGTCTGGTCTACTAGCGGTCAAGTAAAGTAAGGAACCTATCATACTTCTAAACAATTTTCGATCGATACTTTTACCATTTTCATCTCGATCAAGATGAGTTGTGGTACTCATAGGAGTAGGCTTTCCAGAAGTTTTTTCTAGTCCAAAACATTTAATCAGATTAGCACAATATTTTTCTTGATTTAAGAAAATTCCATTTGTTAATTGTTTAATTTGTAAACCGAGAAAATAAGATAATTCTCCCATGTGTGACATTTTGAATTCTTTAGTCATTATATTTGAAAATTCTTTACATAAGTTTTCATTAGTTGAACCAAATATGATGTCATCTACATATATTTGAATTATTAGAATGTCATTAGTAGTGTTTTTTATGAATAGAGTTTGATCTACTTTTCCGATTTGAAATCCCGAATCTAGTAGATAACTTTTAAGTCTCTCATACCAAGCACGAGGTGCTTGTTTAAGACCATATAAAGCTTTCTTTAATTTATATACATGATCCGGATATTTTTCGTGTATGAATAAAGGAGGTTGTTCTACGTACGCATTTTCTTTTATAAAACCATTTAGAAAAGCACTTTTAACATCCATTTGATAAAGTTTAAAATTATGAAAACACGCGAAGGCTAATAAAATACATATTGCTTCAAGTCATGCAACGGGTGCAAATGTTTCTTCAAAGTCAATACCTTCTTCTTGATTATATCCTTGTGCTACTAGTCTAGCTTTATTCCTAGTTATATTTCCTTGTTCGTCTACTTTATTTTTGTAAACCCATTTTATTCCTATAACAAATTGATTATTAGGACGAGGAACTAAATCCCAAACATTGTTACGTTCGAATTGATTTAATTCTTCTTGCATAGCAACAATCCAGTAGTCATCTGTTGATGCTTCTTTAGAATTTTTAGGTTCTATTGTAGAAATAAAAGCAATATGTCCCATTTGGTTTAGTTGACTTCTAGTTTTAACTTGAGAATCTATTTCACCGATTATGTTTTGTACAGGGTGATCTCGTAAGATTTTAGGTGGAGATCTAAGTTCGGTATTATTTATATTTTCAATATTTGTATTATCTGTATTTATTATAAATTCATCATCATCTTTTGTGCTCAATTTTTTATTAAAGTTTTCATCAAAAGATACATGTAAAGTTTCTTCAATTGTATTTGTTCGTTTATTAAAAACTCGATTTGCCTTACTTCGTTCTGAGTATCCTACAAAAGTTCCTTCATCAGCTTTTGGATCGAATTTTCCTAGTTGGTCTTTTGTATTTAGAATAAAACATTTTGATCCAAATATTTTAAAATATGATATATTTGGCTTTCTATTGTTAAAAAGTTCATATGAAGTATTCTTAGTTAATGGTCTAATAGAAATACGATTTAATACATAACATGCAGTAGCTACTGCTTCTGCCCAAAAATGTTTTGGTAAATAACTTCCATTTAATAATGTTCTTGCACATTCTTGTAATGTTCTATTCTTTCTTTCCACTACTCCATTTTGTTGAGGAGTTCTAGGAAATGAGAAGTTATGATTTATTCCTTTCTTTTTACAGAAAGATTCAAAAGCTTCATTTTCGAATTCGCCACCATGATCACTTCAAATATTCTTAATTTTTAAATTTTTAGTGTTTTGAATTCTTTTGGCAAATGTTTTAAAGTACTCAAATGTATCACTTTTATTTTTCATAAAAATGGTCCATGTGTATCTTGAAAAATCATTAACTATTACAAATACATATCGATTATGATTAATGGATTGAACTTGTGTTGGTCCGAAAAGATCCATATGAAGTAATTCTAATGGTTGTAAAGTTGAAATATTTTTCTTAGATTTGAAAGATGATTTTGTTAATTTTCCTATTTGACAATCATCACAAAGATTTTTTATCTTAAAGTTTATCTTAGGTAATCCTCTTACTAATTCATTTTTAGAAAGTTTTCTAATAGTTTTGAAATTAATATGACAAAATCTTTTGTGCCATAGCCAAGGATCATTATCTTTTGCTAGTAAACACATATTCATATTATGATTTATTTTCATATTTAAAACATAAATATTCCTATCTCTATTTCCTTTAAAAACAAGATTTTGGTTTTGATCAGAAATACTACATTTATTTTTCGAAAACGTTATTCTAAAACCTTTGTCACAAAGTTGACTTATGCTCAGTAGATTATGTTTTAGATTTTTAACTAATGAAACATTTGTAATAAAAGGTAAATTTGATGTACCGTAATTGCTCACATCTCCTTTGCCAATGATATAGCCTTTTGAGTTGTCTCCGAAGGTAACCGAGCCACCATCAAAGTATGTGATGTTTGTAAGCATATCTTTGTCACCGGTCATGTGTTTTGAGAACCACTGTCTAATATCCATTTCTTCTTTTTGTGTGGGACCTGAAAATAAATATAAAATTATTGGTACCCACCTTTCAATAGGGTCCTAAAAAGTTAGAATTTAGGAAACCAAACCCAATTTGGTTCAGTATCCTTTTTATAAATATAGTTTTTATTATTATGAACACTATCCATAAATGTTTTAATATATTTATTTCTAATTAAAATGTTATTAGTCTTTGGAACCCAAATTTTAACAAACTTAGTTTCTTCTTTTGTTCTAATAGGTTCTTTTAATAACACTTGTTGTTTAGAGTCAATATTCCTCTTAAAATTTGTTTTTATATTTTTAGGAATTTTTGGCTCCTTTTTATATCCTAATCCATGTTTATTTGAGGAAGATTGAGAATTTTCTAAAATTTTAGATAAATTTTCTCTTCCTTTGTTAAAGTTAGAAACATTTTTAGTGATGTTATCTAATCTAACTTGAAGACTATTATTATCTAACTTAACTTGTTTAATCTGAGTTTTTAATTCATGATTTTCAGAAACAATTATATCATTTTTTGTCTTTTGAGTTTCAATTTCTTGACTTAAAAGTGATAGTTGAGTTTCTGAATTTGAATGAGACTCTTGAACTTTTTCAAGTTCTTCTTCTAAAATTTTCTTTTCATCTTTTAACATATCCCTTTCAAACTCAGCCTTGTTCTGATTTTCACGTGTCTCCTTAAGTTTCTTTTTAAGATTTTTTATTGTACTCAAAAGTTCAGTGTTTACATCAATTAAATCATCGAAAGTTAAATTACTAACCTCAGATTCCTGAGCCATAAAGCATACATTTGCTTGTTCATTGTCGCTATCATTTTCACTATCAGATGAAGATGAATCTGAATCGTCCCATGTTACAGAGAATGCCTTCTTTTTGAATTTTTCTTTCTTGTTTTTGTTCTGATTCTCCTTCTTTTGCTCTGGACAATCTTTCTGCATGTGACCTTTCTTGTGACAGTTGAAGCATTCTATATTTGAGGATGAAGGTTTGTTCAAGAAATTCTTTTTGAATCCGTTTTTATTTTCTTTTCTATATCTTAAAAATTTCTTGAAATTTTTGGCTATAAATGCTAAATCCTCATCTTCAGACTCTGATTCTTCCTTTTCCGCATGAAAAGCTACATTTTTTCTTTCTTGTGCTTGATCTTTCTTAGCTTGCATATTAACTTCATACGACATAAGATTTCCAATTAATTCTTCTGGTTTCATTATAGATAGATCATTTGCTTCTTCGATTGCTAAGACTTTTCTCTCCCATTCATCAGTGAGTGAATTTAGAACTTTAGATACAATATCAAAATCCGTGTATTTTTCTCCTAGTCCTATTAAGGCATGATGAATGTCTTGAAACCTTGAGTATGTGTCATTGATGGATTCATTTTGTCGCATTCTAAAGTTTTGGAACTGGTTCTTTAGCATGGAGATTTTAGTTTGCTTGACCTTGTTTGTGCCTTCGTGTATGGTTTTAAGTGTACTCCATATCTGATGTGCAGTAGTACAGATGCTTACACGGTTGAACTCATTTCTATCCAAAGCGCAAAATAGCATATTCATAGCTTTGGCATTTGCACTAACTTCATTCTTCTGAGCTTGCGTCCATGTAGAATAATCCGTTGTAGGTACAACGAGTTCTGCTTGAGTTGCATTCCAGGCTTCAAAACTTGTTGCTTGCATATAAATCCTCATCCTTGTAGCCCAATAATTATAGTTTAGTCCATTGAACAAAGGAGGTCTTTGAGTAGATTGTCCTTCCGCAAATGTAGAGTTATAGGTAGATGTTGTGCTTGTGTTGTTTTCCATATTATCAATATGTCAAATAACGGTGTTATGGTTATAGGACGGCCTTGCTCCGATAACAATTGAAAGAATCTATGCGGTAGGATCGTATAATATGGAATAAAAATGCTCTAGGTAGATAGTAGTAAGTAGTAAGTAAAGTAGACACCAAGACTTTATACTGGTTCGGACCTCTTGTCCTACGTCCAGTCCCTAAGCTCTTCTTAGGAATTCAACTAACCAACAACCCTCACTTAACTCGGAGGAATAGGTTTACAACTTACCCGAACAACCGAACGGGATTTCTTGCCTCAACTACCGAAGAGGACTTCAACTTGGATACAAAAAGTATTTCTGACTTGTTGTGTTCTTTGATAACACTAATGAGTCAATTTAGTACAACTTTCCTATAATCTTATCCTCGAGAGTATACAAAGTGTTTGTGAAGATTTAGGAAATATGAATTGCTATGAATCAAGATATGTTATAGTTAAAACAGAGATTCAAGCAATTGGTTTGCTTTTGAAAACTTAAAAGAATCTGAAAGTATGTTCAAGTAAGTAGAGAGATTAAAGCAAGTAGAATTGGTAATTTGCAATTGTTAAAACCATGTATTTATACTTGTAGAAGAGGTGCATTTGTTTGCTAGAGGTGCATGCAAGAGATGCTTTCATTTCCATTGAAGAAGGGTTGCATCTCTTGGAAGAAAGAAAGTGCCTATTCACAAAAAATTCGCAGTTATCAATTCCGTCGACTGAAAATATAAAGGAAAATTTTCAGGTATGTGTTCAGTCAACTGTTCAGGGAGTTCAGTCGACTGAAACTGTGCATGTTCTTATTTCTGTGCCAGTTTCAGTCGACTGGCCATGCCTGTTCAGTCGACTGAACTGTGAAAATTTGCACAGTAAAAGTATTTATAAAAATGAAGTTTAAAGGAAGTGTTTTAGTGTTCGTGCAAATCTCTTGAGGATAGATTTTAATCTAGACTTGGACCCATAAAAATCATACTCAAGTTTTCACTTTGGTCTTCATCGATCTTCCTCTTATTTTAAATGTATTTCTTCCTTTTTGTTGAAGCTCATTGTCATTGATCAAAATCTTCGTGTATCAACAAATATACAATATAAAATGATTTTATAAACAAATTTTGAGTGATTATAATAAATGTTATACGCTTAATTTTTAGTTAAAAAAATGTTAATAGAGATAAATAGAATAATAGGTTGATTGAATAATAAATGAGATAAATTAAAATTTTGTTTTGAAAGAAACCTTTTTGTATCAAATATTAATAAATTTAAATTAAATCAACTTAATGAAATACCTTGAATTTAAAATCAATTATTGAATATTATTATATTTAAATGAAATTTATATGGTTTTAAATTAATTGTTTTCCAATTTAGTTTCTTCTGGTTGTTTCTATTCTCCTTCCTCCTTCCTTTTCGGAGACGAAAAGTTTTGAGTGGGGGAGAGTGTAACGACCCGTAAATTTTAGTGGTTTTATTTATTTAATTAATTAATTGAATTTTTGTGAAATTTTAAATGATTGAATTTAGGAATAAAAATTTAATATTTGGAATACGTCTATTTTAACATAGCAACTGGTAAATTTTCATATGATAATATTGAAGTTTATTTTTTTGTGTAGTTTTATTTCAATTTAAATCAGTTAATATTTGATGACAATAAAATATTTTCCAAAACTGAATATTTTTATACAATAAATTTGTAAATCATCTTCTGAATGAGACGTCATATTTCGTTTCTCCAAATTTTGACTGTTATTGCTCCGTTTATCTTAATTCCAGCGTTTTAGCAGCATTTTCGGTACCCATTATCGACTTTTGATTTGATGGTCGTACCATCGATATCTGTATACCGTTTTGATCGTCTCGTCATGCTGATCTTTATGGTATATTCAACTGTCAATCTCGATGTCCGGTACACCGTGGAAACTGTAAAATAGTCATCCATATCGGTACCATTTTGAACTTTCTGAATTCATCTGGCCGTTCGTTTATCCATAGTGTATATTCCAATGGTAATCAACTTTATTATTGTTTCCTTGAATTCAGGTGCGACTTTAACGATTCCCCTAGTCTTGAAAATGATGCGTCCCTTTCTCTTTCCTTTCGGTTTCATTTCTATTTGCTTGTATTTTTTTTCTTCTCCTTTTATTTTGTGGAGATATAATATATTATACGTGTATAATTTTTTGCATATTCCATGCTTTTACTGCCGAGTGTTTCTCCTTAGCATGATCACCGATCGACAACGCCATTAGCCAACCACCTCCTCCCCTCTATAACCGGCCACCATCACATCATCTCCACCACCAAATTGAGCAGCAGCCACCATGCCTTGCTCTCTCCTCTCCACATGTCCGTCTCTGCAGCATCAACCGGCCGAGCCTCCACTTTGGTTGTTCCTTCCCTCTCGCCATGATCCCACTCCCTGACTTGCTTCCACCCCTCTGCCTCCCATCACTTCGGCAGCCACTCATGTGCGGCCTGACCCTCGATCTCGCCTCTAGCCATCACGACAGCAGTTCCACTCTCTAACGGTACTGCCTCCTTCTTTCTTCAATTTATAATAGTGGTATTGCTTTGGTTTGCACCTATACATATATATACATATATATATAATTTTATATAAGCTGTACATATATTTTCTGTTCATATAAATAGATATGAGTTATATATTATATTTCATTTTTTAAAGGTATATAGGTTAGTATATCTATACATATATTTTGAAAATTTGAAGAAATATTAATTTGTTTCTTATATTTGAAGTTCTGGATTTATATACGAGCATACACAAAATTTTGTTAAACATGGATGTATTTTGTTGTTGCATGATCTTAGTTAGCTTTTATATATATGAGTCCAAACTATAAAATTGTGATAGCCTGTACATATTGGCTTGCATAAACAGTATAGGCTACATATGTGTCCATAGCTTGTATATATATTTTACGTTGTGTTACGATACATATATAGTTTATGAAGGATGTAATTGTATAAATATAATATGAAGTTTAATAATGTGAAAGTCTTATCAACGCCTATATATATAGTATATTAACTTGATCTGTTGTTTATTTATGTATTAAGTCTATGGTATATATATTATTCTATACTAGTTATATACATATCCTACTTTGTTAATGTACGCAATTCGAGTCTGCATATTATATAGTTCATAAAATTTATAGATATATGGTGATGTTGTAGTATGTTATAACTAGAAGACAAGTATTTCATACAAATAGTTTATTGGCTGTTGCATATATAAGTATGGGTTTAGTTATATAAATGGTGTTATAGTAAGTTTTATTATATAAGTTTATATTAGTACTATATAAAATGTTGTTAGCATATATATTTTGTATTGCGTATATATATTTATAATGGGTCTGCATATATATTTGCGTATGTATTGCGTCTGCATACATTCTAGTAACATGCATGTAGTTTTTTGCATATATGAATAGCTTACATATATTTGTTTATATATATATATACTATTGTGAATTTAAGTTGATTTTATCAATTCTGATTTATAATAATATTGTTTTAATATAACATATAATTTATATATATATATATATATGTTTGAATTTAGAATTTGATTTTATATATATAGTTATAAATAGTATAAGTTCACTTATATCCATTATCTTCATCGATCTAGTTCTGACTTGTTCTCGTCAATTCTGATTTATCAGTTTTGTTCGTCGATTTCGTGCCAATCTAGCTTTTTTTGGAAGTCGTGCTTGCATTTCGTAACTCAATTTCAGTGTCAAATATATCTAGCCTCGAAAGGTGAGCAATCACTCACGATTAATGTCCTTATATTTATTAAATTTGATTTCAATTGAAACGTCAATTGAAATATGCTGCTGTTAGTTATTTACATTGATATATATATATATATTCCATTATTTGTACCTGTTCACCTATGACATCTGACACCATTATCTGCTATTTATATTGATGATATATGCCTATTATATTATTATCATATCTGTTATCACTCTGCAAGTCCCCTGTTAGTATAAAATTCCCTATGGGTTGAAATGATACATACCCGAGCGATCTTGTAGAATAGGAGAAAATCGTTATGGATTGAAATGATAAACCCAAGCGATTTTCATCGACATTGAATTTGGGATTGCGGGTTGAAAAGATATATACCCGTATATATTTAAATTACGGATTGAAATGATAAATATCCGTATCACTTGACCATAGGGTAGAGAATTATATACAAACACCGTTGGTCTATATATAAATATTTTGAAAAATGATTTCTATGGTTTTGAAAAGAAATATATGGTTTTAATAAACATTGATTTTAAAGATTTATTAAAGTTGATTTAATAAAATTGATATATAGTATGTTTAAGTATTTATTTAATATCTATATTTTCAAATATAGAGTTTATAATGATTCAGGTTGGAAAGATAAATTTGAAATTGATTTGAAATTATTTATTTAAGAATTTTACTTAAATAAGTTTGATTTGAAATTTATTAAAATTGAAAATTTAAAGATATGTGTTATAACTTGAATTTGATTAAAAGTGACTTAAATGAATATTTCAAACTTATATAAATTTAGATGGGATATTTAGTTTATTTAAAATTTGTAATTTGGAGTTTATTTAAATGTCATTGAAATGATTAAATAAATATTTCAAAACTAAATGTTAATGAAGTTAAATTGAGATATAAATGGAATTATCAAATTTAGTTTTTTGGAAATGTGGAATATTTAAAGTTTTGAAATATATTGAAATTAAATGGTTTATTTTATAATTCAAATATGTATTTAAAATCGATAATTTGAAATGGTTTATTGAGAAACTGAATCGAATTGAAATTGATGATTTGAGATTTTATTAAATTTGAATTTTGGAATTCGAGTTGATTTTGAATCGATTTGTTAAATTTGAGGAAACTATTTTATATAAAGTATTTTTAAACTATATCTAAAACTATTTATATTTTACTTTATAAATTATTTTAATATAAACTATTTTAATATAAATCATTTTCAATATAAATTATTTTATTATAAACTATTTTAACTTATAACTATTTTATACAAACTATTTTTATTTTATAAACTATTTTATTATATACTACTACTAATATCTAAACTGTTTAAGGGTGGAAGTTATGATTTCAAAGTTAAGGTTTTCCAAAATATTATGATTTCAAAGTGTTTTGGTTTCGGAAGTGTTATAACTTTGGAAGTATTATGATTTTGGAAATTGATATATTTGAAGTGAAAATGATATTGTATTAATATGGTTTTGAAGTGAAAAATGATATCGTATTGTATTGGTTTTTTGAAATGGAAATGATATTTTGGTTTTGAAGTATAAACTATTTTGAAATGACCGCGGTGGTATAATAACGTTGGGTTGTTAAAGAGACCGGGATCGGATATGGGCATACTCTCTGTCGACACCGAAAACCACTTTAACAACTATGTACGCGGTGGAGATTCCAGAATGAAGTAAGATGGTGGCGACGATCCTATATGAGGTATATACGTGGACCCAACTCCCGTGAGTTGGCATAAGGTGGATAAAACAGGAGCAATCGACGGGCCAATGAGGTAGCTCCTCTTATCGGACATACTCCAGCGTATGCCATTCTATTACTTTGCGATTGATTTGGTGCGCACCTTTGATTCGGGAGTGTGGCTCAAGGTGGGCGATTGCTGTGGCTCTGCGTTACCACCAGCCCGAAAATGTAATTGGTATATCTACCCTAATATTGCCTAGTTGTGCCATGTCACCTACCCTAGCGCGCCTTTTACGAGTTTGTTTTGTACCATACCTATGGAGTGCCCTCCGACGATGCCCAGTACGGGGGAGATTACGGTACTATATAGACTATGGGAATGTATAAAATGTGTTAAGGTGGAAAATGTAAAGCCTTATCGCTATTTTAAATAGTTTACTTTACTATAGACATTATTATAATAGCGTATATTACTATATAGTAGATAGTGTAACGGATCCTTAGAGGATGGTTATCCCAAACATCCTTTGAGTTACTTGTATTTCAGTTGATATTTCGCTTAAGTTGGATTTATTGATATAAGAATGTTAATCCTGACTCGAGTGTTTTGTGTTTTGCTTTACGCTCGGGTCAGACTGAGTGGCTCAGTGTTCGAGACTCACCTTAGGAGTTGGAGCTTCGCTTGGAGATCCATCTATCGATTCTGCTTCCAGTTATTCAGTTGATTCCAGTGATGTATTCAAATTTTGTATTTGACTATTGTATTGAGACATCTGTGTACTCGAGACCTCTGTTGTATCTTATTTAACTCTGTTATATATATATAGTAGCTTAATGAACTACTATTCCTTTGTTTCCGCTGAATTATTGTTATATTACTCTGTGTCTGTGATACTGTGATTATTTATTTACCGTATATGCTGAGATTTTCCAAATTTAAATTAACAATATGATATTTTGAGCAATTCAAGTCCGACATTTGTGGATGCGAATGGTTGAAAATACCAGGATGTTACACTTGTCCTAACCATTTTGGCTAGATACCTCTAGCGGACACAATTCTTTGTATTACCATCTTGACTTTAAAACTTGATTGGTGCACACCTTCGGATTTTGGGAGTGTTGGATGCGGTGGGCCGTTAGGGGTTACCACCAGTCAAGCGACTTGAATTGGTAGTATCCTACATTGGGCATTGCTTCACGTGCCATGTCATACTCTTTATCCTTATCGTGCCCACTACGACTTTGTTTTAGTATGGTACCTAACTACCTATAGGGGACTCACTGGCTACCGACAATACTGGTTGTGTTACAGGACCTGCATAGACTACCTGCTTAAAAATATGTTAATGGGATGGATGTAAAGCCTTAACTCTAAGAAAAATATTTATTTTATTGATTAGACACTACATATATAGTGTATCTTACAACATATAGGTAGTTTAATGGATCCTTAGGAGATGGAAAATCCTGTAACATCTCATAAGTTAATGCACGCACGTTATACACTGGATAGGAGATGTAAAATCCCGCAAACATCTCTGAAGCTATTACACTGATATTTACCTATTATTGATTTAACTTACATGAGAACTTTTAGTTATGACTCGAGTGTTTTGTCTTTTTATTACGCTCGGGTCAGCCTGGTCTTTTCAGTGTCTTAAGACATTATTTCTGGAGGACGAAAACGGAGTTTGGTATATTATATTATTAGTATTATTCCGCTGCATCATTATTGGTATGTTGTTGATTGTACTCTGATTATGTTGTAAAATTCGTGTAATCAAATGTATATTGTAAAACCACTTCATGAACTGTTTATTTGATTATTATATTTTGTCATTCAGCTGCGAGATTCTGTGTTTTGTTTCCTTTCTTTTCTCTTATTTTCTTATTAAATCTCATTGATAATCCTCCCTTTTGAATGGTTTGAGTTAGACATGTGTGGTTTATTGTCGATTTAAACCGTATAAAAAGGTGGATCATCATAGTTGGTATCAGAGCGAGGTTTATAGATACCTTAGCCTATTTGAGGTTAACTCATTAGAGATTGGGTTATTAATACCCTAGAATGAGTTTGAGTGTATATATATGAGAGAGCGTATTTGTTAGTGTTATATAAAAATGTTTTATATTGTGTTAATTTGTTCTATTGCATTTTATTAAATTCTGGTCGGTACATAGGACGCTATGACATCGATAGGGGTTTCTAAACACTTGAACAAGGTAAACGAACACAATATTGTTTTTGAAATAGGTAAATGAAATAATTTAACCTAGTATTATATTTTGTATATATAAAAATCTATATATATATATAATTTCATAAATTGATTTTGTTATTTTTGTTCTGTTGGATGTTATTAAATAATGATATTTGATTATTGTCATTTATTGGTTGGTTAGTGAAGGTTATTAAAACTATTAACTACTGTATGTTATAAGAAAATGTAACTTTACAAATAAGGTTTATAAAATATGATTTATAAATAAAATGAATTTAGTTGGAAATTTAAGGACCTAAATAACGGTGTTTAAAATCGTGTTTCAAAGATTTTTGAATATAATATTAGTACTATTTGGAAGTATTTTCGGATAGAAATATTTTCAATGGGATTTGAAAGAAATGTTTTAAAAATAATTTTAAAGGAAGTAAGTTCTGTATTCCCCATTCTGTCGCTGGAAAAAAATTTCGATGATGATCGCGACATCATCGACTTTAATTTTCGAGTTTCAAAGTGGGAAGACCACTGTAGTAGCTTTGCTACATAGTTATTTTGGTGAAACAAATTTTGATTTAAAATCTCTAAATATGATTTGATGTATGATTATATATATTATTTCAAAATGGTTTGAAATAAACTCGGTATTTGAATTCTTAAGTTTCTGTTAAATTAATGATTTTCAGTTTTAGAAATAAAGTAAATTTTAATAGTTGAAAACTTCTTAAATGAGAAATAAGAAATTAGAAGCTAAGTGTTTAATGAAACTATAAAGAAATTGGAGATTTGAGTCACTTGTAAATGAAAAGGTAATGAAATTAAGAAGATGTAAACTATTAAACATTTTTGTTAACTAAAATGAATAAGATATATTTGTATAACATTGTATTACATTCTAACAACATATATTAAACTTACCAGGAATGTTAAAAAAGTTGAAATGTTAAACATGAATATGTAATAGAATATTATACAAGTAAAAGCTTAAGTAACAAAAATGCTTCAAAATGAACATATGTTTATAAATAAAAGAATTAAGATGTTACAAGGTTATTATAAACTTAAGTTAATGTTTTGAAGTGATTTATAATTAAAATGAATAGTAAAAAGTGAATACTATTTAAGTAAATGATTATAAACTTAATAAAATGACTGAAATGATTCATAAATAGTTTTAATATAAATGATATTATATATGAAGAAATGAATAGGAATTAAAGAATAGAGAAACTTAAGTATGAAATGATTTATTAATGGATATTAATATTAAATGGAAACCAAGTGTATAAGTAAATAATAAATGTGAATTAAATTTAGGTGAACTTGAATAATGATTCATTAATGACTATTAATCAAGTTATATAAGTAAATAAATGTGAATTAAACTGCAAGAAATGTATGTAATACTTTAATAATGGATTCATTGATAATTTTAAATATTGGATGGAAAAAAAAATTTGTAAGTAAATGAATGAAAATTAATATAAGATTATCTTGTATGAATGAATGAGAATTAAAATAAATGAAAAGAAAATGAAGTGAAAAGAAGCCAATAGAATAAAATATGTAAGTTGGGCATATACCAGTTTATTCACATAACAGTTTTGATCCAGATTTGAATACATGATTTGTTGAAATTCACACAAGTCCGAATTAGGATTTTTCGCTCGATTCTTGACGGTGAACATTTGATATGAATTTTTGGTATGATTTTGAAGTTTTCTTGCTTTGTAAGGAAAACAGAAATTTCTAATCAATAAATCGGATCAGAGTCCGCACTAGAGTAGTCGGGTTAACAATACTAGTTCGAAAGTGAAATCTGTGTATTCGAACAAGCGATCAAAATTGATAGTGTGAACAAATGATATATGTACATCGTACAAATTTAAATAATATTTAAATTTTATGTTGTTTTGCTTTTGGGAAGTTTAGGAAATGATACTTCAAATTGTTTGATGTTGTATGAATAATCTATTAAGTAATTATCGAAGGTTGTTGAGCGTAAGGTACACTTGGTAGTTTATTTATCACTTTTGTACGATGAAAAGTTTCTGAACCTAAACAAACCATTAGTTTTGATTGCTATGGATGTATGATGGATTCTTTTGTTGCATATAATGGTTGCACTGCTTTTGTTTGCATATGGTTATTACATATGTTGTGTTGCTTATGCTATTAATTGAAACAACTAAAATATATTACTCTTTTACATAATTTTAACTCTTTTGGATTATGTAAGTGAAATACAGGTTTATAGAAGCAATAGCTGTTGCTTTTGGTTTCATAAATAAACTTTGTTTGCCCGACAAATAGGTACGTTTTCGGATTACGGTTTTTGTAACGATATTTTATTGTTTTCCCATGGTTTGGGATGTTTTATTATTGAAATATGATATATATAAATATATATTGTAATTATTGATATTATTATTTTTCCGGACCTATCCGCGCAATGGAGACTCTGCCGAAATTTTCTGTAAATTTAGGACTTAGAATTTTTTTGTAGAAGTTGAGTTATTTTCAAGTTTTAGTAAACTTAATTATGTAAGTTAAGTGTTTATAAATTGGTTATTTTGAATAAAAATATCAAACATCTTGATTCTTTCTTGTACCTTTTCGGGGACGAAAAGTTTTGAGTGGGGGAGATTGTAACGACCCGTATTTTTGATAATTAAAAATATTAAATTTAATAAGATTTTTGGAATTTAATATTGTGAGAAATAAAAATTTATGATTTATAAATGGAAAAAAATATTAAAATATAATTTAATAATGTTGATTGGATGTAATTGACAACTATTAGTGTAATTTCAATTAATGGTAATAATAAAGGTTAATAATGAATGGTATTCCTAGTTGAAAGATAATTGTAGAGGTTTATTTGGATATAATGGCAGGTTAATAAGAAATAGATTAAATATTGCATTAAAGATAGAAATAATATGTATATAATTGAAATTGGTTAGTATAGAATAGGAAATCAGTTTTGGGTAAGTAGTTTATAACCCTTGGTTGTAAACAACGAATTAATAGATATGAATTACTAAGTTGTAACAATTGATTTATTATCATCTCATTAATTAAATCAGTTGAAATTAATTTGGAAATTTATAAAATTTAATGTAATTAAATATTGCAGTTAATATGGTAATAGATGTTAACTGTAGAGTATGAGAATAATAAAATGGAAACTTATGTCTAATTAATTCATAAGGTATTTGATGATTTAATAATAAGAATTTAAATCAAATTAAAAGAATTTGTTTGGAATTTAAATTATAATTAATGAATTTATTACGTTGTAATTGAACGGTGAAATTAATGTAATGTTTAAATCTTGAAATTATCATGGAATATTTAATTTTAAAAGATTATTAATTTATGTGAAATCAGGAATGATGAAAATTGTTAACTTTTAAATTTGAAATTAAAAGTGATTAAATTGATTTTAAATTAATAATTCATTTAATTAACGTGTAAAATTAGCCTTTTTGGGCACTGTCTCGGATTTCGACGAAATTAGTTTCATCGGTCCGTAATAGTGAATTATTGTAGGATTTCAAGTTTCATAGCGATCAGACTTATCGTTTGATCGTGCCAGCTCGAAATGCGTAGAAATCAATTAATGGAATTTAAACGAATATAATTTGGTTTTAAAAGTTAACTTCTATATACAATGGAATTAGAGTTTGAAACTAGTTCCGTTAAGTTTAGAAATATTGAAAACCAATATTTTGATATATGGGATGACCTATCTTCGTTTCGGGAACCGAACGGGCTTTTCGGGTCTTTGTTATCGTTTCGACCAATTCGATCTGTTACATCTATTGCTATTCAATCTCTGCCTATATATAGGCTGTTATAAACCCTAGCAGCTTCTTATTTTCATTTTATGTACGTAAAATTTCTATCTACCTGTTCAATTATATGTTCCTTCTCCATGGCAGATATTTCAAAACCCTAATTCCTAATTCCAAATCAAATCGAAAATCCAAACTCCTCAAACCCTAACATATAATATATCACCGCAAAGCTCTCGACGAACGTAATCTGCATCTGCAATTCATTTTTCGATTGGAATCTTTGTTTGTCCAGAAATTAGTGAAATAGTTTTGGTCGTCCATTCTAGGGTTTCGCGATTAATGGTGGATCGTCGACCATTCGACGATCGGGGAGCTGCATCAGGTAGAGGGGACGATGCAGAGTTCATCTATGGTCTACGTTCGTTTCAGAGTTTGCCAGGATCACCAGAATTTGTGAGTTTTTGTGGCGGAGGCGGACCGTTCTAGGAGGCGGCAGCGACTTTCGCGTCGGCATGGGAGGGGCGGCTGTCCTTGAGGATGACGACGGTGGTGGTCGATCTTGGTGGTTGCGCATCTAGTCGCGTGCGGCAATGGGTTGAGGTGGTGACTGGACGTGAGAATTGTGGGTTCGTACTGTCTCGATAGAGCTAGGCAGGTGATAGCTTATTTACTAAATTGTCCATCTATTTTATAATTTAATTTTCAATTTCAAAACTTCTAACTCGTATAACTTTTCATACGAGCTCCGATTGACGCACGGTTTCTTCCATTGGGTTCCTACCGAAATTCTGGACAATCTGAAACTGGTCTGGTTGAATTTGGAGACTATTCAAATTTTGGGCTTTATTTGGATTTTTAATCGACTATAAATCAAAGGTGGGTGATTTGACCCACTCACGCAATACTAAATCTTCTTATGTTAGTTGAATTAAATTTATGAAGTGATAAGAATGTTATTGGTTGCTGTTTGGTGGTTTAAATTGACATTTTAATCGAAATTGAATTTTATTGAATTAAATTACCATTTAAATTAATATTGAAATTGAATTGCCAGTTAAATACCTGATGTTGATAACCAGTTAATTGTTGTGAATTATTGGCTGATTTGCATGTTGATTATGATGGATGTTTATTTGTTGACATTTTGGATGATTGGATGTTTATTTATTTTTATATATCTCTGTTATCACTCTGTATATTAAGTGACAGCATATATACTGTTATTTTAATTATTTCGAATAAATTATGAAATAGATTGAAAAGATATATGCATATGACACTTTGATTTGGATTGAAATGATATATATCCATCCCTATAATTAAAATTGATATAAATAATCACTTGGCCATATGGTAGAAAATTATATACGGACACTGGATTGGTTAAATTCAATGGTTTTAAAAATATTGATTTTTGGATTTGGTTAAATGAAATTGTTATAAAGGGATTTAATTGTGGATTTATATGAATTAAATTATTTTCTAATTCAAGTTTCGAAATGTTGAAATTGAATTTGGTTAAAAGAAATTGTTTTAAAGAATTGCACTGGAAATGTGAAGTATAATTGATATATGACTTTAATTCAAAAAATTGATTTATTTTAAAGATTTGGATCTTAAAATTGAACAATGTGGTTTAATTTGACTTAAGTGTTTAAATCAGTAAATTGAAATTGGACTTGAAATTGATATAAATTGAAATGGTTTAAATTAAGAATTGGATTGGAATTTAAATCATTGAATTGAATTGTTGAGTAGAATTTAAAGTTAAAAATGAATGTTTCGAAAATCAAAGTTATTTCGAATTGAAATTGAAATCAAGTTGATTTGAAGCCAAATTGAAATTGAGTCAATTAAATTGAGAGATTGGTTAGTTTTGTTGATTTGAAATTTGGACATGGCCCAGATTTATTGAAATGGAAAGAAACGGTTTAATTTGATAAAGTTTTCAAAATAAATTATTTTAATATAAACTGTTTAAAATCTATTATTTTTAATATTCAAATTATTTAGATTTTACAAACTATTTTATTATATAAACCATTTTCAATACTCAAATCATTTTATATTAAAACTATTTTAAATCTCTAAACTATTTAAACTATTTTAAAACTATTTATAACTATTCAAACTTTTTTCCAAAATTTCAAACCGTGCAAAGTTGGAGTGTTTATATTTAAATCGTTGATTTAAATGCGAATGTGGTTAAATGAGGTTATAACCTAAGTTGGAATTTGAAATGATATTTTCATGTGAAAATGACATATTTTTGGGTAAATATGATGATTTTGAAATGAAGGATATTTTGAATTGAATATTATATTTTTATATCAAATATGAACCGGTTTTGAAATGTAAAAGAACCAACCGATGTGAAAAAAATGGCATTTGGTTGTTAAAGAGACCAAGGCCTCTTATTGGCATATACTTTGTCAATATTGGAACCCCTTTAACAACTGTGTGCATGGTGGATGCTCAATAATGAAGTGGTTGGATTTGGTGAACATTTCCTGGATTTGAAGAAAGAGAACGATGATGGATGACCCCGACACTTGTGTCAATTGGAAATGACTAAAACATGACGACTTGTCTTAACCATTGAGGCTAGCTACCTCTAGCAGACACACTTCTTTGTATTACCATCTTGACATTTTGAAACTTGATTGGTGCGCACCTTCGGATTTTGGGAGTGTTGGATGCAATGGACCGTTAGGGGTTACCATCAGTTAGGCGACTCGAATTGGTAGTATCCTACCTTGGGCATTGCCTCACGTGCCTTGTCATACTCTTTATCCTTATTCGCGCCCACTATGATTTTGTTTTAGTATGGTACCTATAGGAGACTCACTGGCTATCGACGTTACTGGTTGTGTTACAGGGCCTGCATAGACTACCTGCTTAAAAATGTGTTAAGGGGGATTAATGTGAAGCCTTAACGCTAAGAAAAATATTTATTTTATTGATTAAACACTACATATATAGCGTATCTTACTACATATAGATAGTTTAACAGATCATTAGGAGATGGAAAATCCCGTAACATCTCTTAAGTTATTGCACGCATGTTATACACTGGAGAGGAGATGTAAAATCCCGTAAACATCTATGAAGTTATTACACTGATATTTACCAGTTATTGATTTAACTTACATGAGAACTTTAAGTTCTGACTTGAGTGTTTTGTCTTTTCATTACGCTCGGGTCAGCCTGGGCTTTTCAGTGTCTGAAGACGTTATTTCTGGAGGACAAAGACGAAGTTTGGTATATTATATTATTAGTATTATTCCGCCGCATCATTATTGGTATGTTGTTGATTGTACTCTGATTATGTTGTAAAATTTGTGTAATCAAATTTATATTGTAAAACAGCTTCATGAACTGTTTATTTTATTATGATATTTTGTCATTCCGCTACGAGATTCTATGTTTTGTTTCCTTTCATTTCTCTTCTTTTCTTATTAAATCCCATTGATAATCCTACCTTTTGAATGATTTGAGTTAGACATGCGTGGTTTATTATCGATTTATACCGTCTAAAAAGGTAGGTCTGTCACAATAGGGATGATTGCCTAAGCAAAATGGGGTAAAAGCTAAGGCTATGATGAAAATAACGGTGGTTTCTCATAGAGTAGCAATAAAAGAATCCCCGTAGATTGTAAGGAATATTGGTGAGATCCTAGGAATGTTTTATTAGATATGTGTGCAAGCCATAAGAAGAACTCACAAAGAAATGATGAATGATATCAAAGTACACTTATGCAAGTCCTAGAGTGAGCTTGCAAGAAAGGTCAAGGATAAAGAAAGTAAATACTAAAAATTTGAGAATACTATCAAGAGATTTGGATTAAGAGAAGATGGTAATAAAGGGTAATAAGATGACAAACACACAAAGAGGACTTTGGTAGACTCAAGGTCAAGGAAGACAAGATATATAGTGGAATAGTTGTTCCACCAAGTCAGTTTGCCAATGAATTACTTTAAATGTGCATAATTTGTATTTCTTACCCACTACAGTGTGGGAATGCACAATTTATCCCATAATTGATTGGGAAAATGGAAGTGATAGATAGACATTAATTATTAGAAGCCAAAGAGAAGTTAAGATATATGGTTACAGTGGAATGACATGTTAGAAAGGTATATTTAATTTTAGTAGAGTGATGGGAGCACAATATCGTTAATATCAGTTGATGTTAAAGGGAAGCTTTAGGCAATTGTTCCTTTAGGTTTGGGTTGTAAGCATTAGTTGTTTTTTTGTATAAAATGCGTACGATATCATGATAAATGCTCCTTCTAAAAAATTGGTTTTTTAGATGGACCGCAACATTAATTGGAAAACTGTGGAATTAATGAAAAATAAATAAATAAAAGACTGGAAATTCTAAAATAAATTGGGAAATGTATTAAATTAGCTACTAAAAGAAAAGCAGTGTTAAGTCCCAAAAGCCTTGAAGTATTGGGAAGATAAATTTTGGAGAGCGAAGGACAGGGAAAGTTTGTTGCAAAACTACGGGTCAGTGTCCATGTGTGTTAAATGCTAAATTTTATAAATGAACTTGTGTGTCGGTTGTTAATTTAAGATAAAATAAAAAGTTTTTGAAAATTCAAAATTTACCGCATGGTAGGATGGAGTCCACTATGGACGTTAAAATATTGGCTAAACCCCGACCGTGTAGGATGTGGCATGAATTGTTTTGAAAAAAAAAATATACTTTGAAAGTTTTGTTCAAAATTCATAATTTTAGAGTTAAAATGCTTTTATGGAAAGTTTTGGAAAATGAGGAGGAAATTTTAAAATAAAAAGAAATTCCAGATATTCCTAAAGTATTATATAAAATGGATTTTTGAACGAAAAAAGAAGAGAATTTCTGATTTATGAAATGTCACGTGCCTATCATAGGAAAAGAGTCGGTATGTTAGCAAATCGAAATTTTATTGTACAACAGAAGTGACAGTAAAATAAGATATAGTTATTGACAAGGGAAAAAGATGCATCAGAGATGTAATCTATTCTTCCATACTTTGTCAATAGGTGAACCAAAATTTTTTAAAATAATTTTGTTTTAAAACTTAAAAATTTAAAATTAAATTTTATTATGTGGACTGTACTTGGAAAAGCTAGAAAATAATTGGAGGCAAAAGAGAATGTTCCAAGGTATAGTGGAAAAGGATACACAACAAAAGGATAGAAATATGAAATTCTCCGTCTAAACCCTTTTTCGACCTAAGAATATAGGTTTAGAAAATCGGATTTTCAAAACTTTGGATGTTAGCAATGATTGCTAGGATTTTGGATGGTAGCGATTAGATGTAAACTTGGTTGAACTATACTTCTATTCATAGAAGTGTGAGAAAATTTGGATATAAAAGCAAGTTTTGATTTTCAAAATTTGCATACATATATAATTGCTAGTATAGGTTGTTTGTATCATATTTTCAAACTTTTTTTAAGGAATGCATTCATATAGGAGGCACCGATTTAGAATAGCTCAGTATGCGTATCATATGTTGTGATATACCATGCACTCATACACGATTGGTTGCAAAATTGGTTGTACTTTAATTGGTTGAATAGCTTAGAATGGTTGTACATTATGTTATGTGATTTTGTCCTTAAGCAATTTCGGGAATGAAATTCTTTTAAGTGGGGAGAATGTAACACCCATAATTTTAACAGTAATTAATTAAAAATTAATAACATCGAGAATCAAATTTTTACAAAAGTCAGAATTTGGCTATGAAACTAACACCACCGGGTTTGTGGCGATTTCCTAATCAATTTTCATATATAATATTTTACGATCAGAGTTCAAACGAAAAAGTTATTAACATTTGAATATTTCAAGTCAAAAATATTATATATGTAATTAAGGAAATAAAATACAATTAATTAACGTTATTTAGTGCTAATGGTTACTTAACGTTTAAGTAACATTAATGTTAATTAAAGTAGAAACATATTATCTTCATCAGGTCACGCAAGGAAACCAATCAACATAAACAACATTAAATAAAACGACAAGTATTAATTAACGTATTAAACCAACCAGTCGACCCCTTCAATGGATCGGTCGACGACTAGCGGTCGACTGGTGGCACTATAGCAGTCGACCTGGTGGAGAACTATGACGTGGTCGCATGGCCCGGATTTAAAAAAATTTAATCTAACGACTGACATTGATTCGATCTCCTATTAATACAGACCCAACCCTTCACTTTTCTTCTCATATATTTTGAGCGACCTAGTAGTCTGCCATTTTCTCTTCTCCACAAAATTCTTAATTCTTAAAAATAGTCATAGTATATACGTATATACAAGTGAAAAATACACTACTAGAACTACAGTATATAGCCACGACAGGGTTCCAACGGTCGCCAACGGGAATTTCCAACGGCTACCAACGGCTAGTTATTTTTTAACAAGCCGTTGGTAACCATTGTAAAAATGTCGTTTGCGACCGTTGGAAGCCGTTGGAATTATTCGTGTAAACCTGCAGCAAGTCGAGAGCAAACCTCATTCTCTCCTCCTACCACAAAAAACCCAAATCCTTCACCATCTTCCTCCACTCCTCCTCTTTTCTTGCTCCCAACCTCCTCACGCAACCAGCAACCAATCCGACTCCATCAATCAACACCGGCGGCCTCTCTCCATCTAAATACACTCCAAAATCAGGTTTTGCCTAAAACCCTAAAATTTTAAATTTTGCTAATTTTATGTTTAATTTGTTGTTATAGTTGTATCTAATGGCCTATTGATTGTTTATTATACCAAACTAAGTGCTAATTACAATTATTACCATCCAAATGTCCAAATTATTTGTGTATACATATTATGCACATATATACATATGTTGATAATTTAGTGTACATGCGCACCTGAGTTAGCGTTAGACTAGTTAGGATTGATTTAAATTATTTTGTGTATGTTTTGTAAAATATTAGGCAAACATGAATTAGTCGAATATTTTACGAACATGAATAATATCTTTTACAAAATATATTTGCATTAGATAAGTATAAAATTTAGTATATGTATACACATGAATTATATATTTTGCGAAATAGTAAAAATCATATAATTTACTGTATATTTAATAAAATAGTAGAATATAAATAAAATAATGCATAATATGCTTTATTTTATATATTTAATAAAACAGTAACATATAAACAAAATTTAAATCCCTTAGTGAATTTTTGGCCCCGTCTGACAAGTGTTGTATATGATCATTGTATGAATATTCGTTTTTATTGCAAAACAGATATTCATATTCATCTAATACAATATTTGTTGGATTTGTCCCTATATTGGATAAGTTACAAACACTATAAAGTAATTACGTTTCGTAAATCATATCGTTATAAACGGTTCACAAAATTTCGATGGCATTTCCTTTTCGTTCCTTGTGTACATGCATATGTGTACGATACAAGGAACACGGGGGAAGTACTTTTGGGGAAGAAACCGAACTGGATGGGCGCTTCCGTATGGGATTCTTAGATGAGTTGGTGGGAGACCGACGAGTTCAAGGTAAATCTACCAAATATATAGTTAATTATTTCATAATTAGTAAATATAATATTCAATTTAAATTGCAGGTGGAGTCGGAGAGGAACTCTGCCAATAGAAGTAGGAATCCTGTAACGCATCGTGGCGGATCCAAGTCGTTTCAGCATCACCGTGAGGACTTGGTAAATTTATCAATTACGAATCTAAACCGTTATTACATTTTGTATATTAATCAGTTCAGTAATTAGCTATGAAAAATTTAAATATATAAATTATTTATTTCAAGAAAGATCGCTTGGACGTCCCGTGTCTATGATGGAGGTATTTACCCTCACCTACGCATCAAGACAAGCAGACAATGCTGGCAATGTTACATATCAGTGGGATGATGATAATAAGGCGACGGCCGCATATGTATGCATATTTTAAATCTTATTTTATTAATATCGATAAGTTTAAATCCTATTCTACTAATTTTAACCTGTAACTGTTTTTTATTTTAGGCAAAGTTTCAAGAGGCACGGGCAGAGCTGCTTTCAGAATCGGATCGCGATGAGTTGACGGTAGAGGAGCAAGATAATTTTTCGACGTTATTATGGATCCGACGCAGCGGAATAGGCGCTATGGCTATGGAAACCAAGCGGTAATCTTATAAACATTGCAATATTATATTTAATAAATTAACCTATAGATACACTATACATATGATGATTTCTACCTGAGTTAAATCTAACATATACGTGATTTATAAATATTAGATAAGTAAAAAAGGAAAAATATACAAAGATATGTGATGAAAATGGATGAACCAAAAAAAAATATAAGAATACTTTTAACACCTATATATTGTATTAAAAAGAATCCATTTCCTTGTGGTATATATTCCAAGAAAAGGGTTCGCTATTTTACATTAGGAACCAAAAACACGAACAAAAAAAATGCACCATTATCATCCTACACCATTATCATTTAATAAAATATGCATTTCCTTGTGGTATATGCATTGCTTAAGATCACGTCATTTAAGTTTCTATATTTTAAAATATGCATTGCTTAAGAAAATGATTATAATACAAATGTGAACATCTCACATTCTATTTGCAGGTTCGGGCAGCTCAAAAGGCGTGTGACAAAGCGGAAATAAAAGAGGTTAGAGCCATGGTTGAGCAGCTGCAAGAGCAGGACCGTCTTCGCGCTATACAAATGGAGCAGCTGAATCAACGTTTCGCGGAGTACGCGCAGAGGCATGGTTCTTTCCCTTCGTCGTCTGGTACTTCCGGAGGTGATGATGCTTGAGAGGTATGATGATTATTGTCTTTGTGGTTGGTTATTGTATATATTGACTTTGAGTTGGTGAGGATTGTGTTTGATGGTTATTGTGTATATATTGACTTTGAGGTGGTGAGGTTTAAGTGTTTGCATTGTATATATTGACTTGAATATGGAGTTGGAGTTGGTGTTAGTGAGGGTTTTGTTGTTTATGTACATATTGACTTGGAGTTTGGTTTGAAAATGTAATGTTTGATGTTGATTTTTGGTTGTTTATATCGTTTGTGGTATAATGTGTTGGATATGTGATATATATGTGAAATGGAGTGGAAATGGAATGGAAATGGATATATATTGATTGTGTGTGGCTGGAAGGTGAATGGCTTGCTGTTATAAAAAAAATTTCACCCGGATTAGCAACGGCTACCAACGGCTCTTTGGTCATTTTAAACCAACGGCTTCCAACGGCCTCCATCGGCTAGGCGCCGTTTGAAGCCGTTGGAAAAGCCGTTGCAATAGCCCCGTTGCTTTCGTTGGAAGCCGTTGGAAAGCGTGAATGCTATTCCAACGGCTCCCAACGGCCGCCAACGGCTTGAAGCCGTTGGAATAGCCGGTTTCTCTTGTAATGATAGTAGAGGATGGTTGAGAAGACAAATAGGGTAGAATCAAATCGTTAAAGCCAAGGTAAGTTATAAATCCAGATCTAGAATTTAAATTACATCCAAATCACTTCTCTTATCTAGATTTCTAATAGGTATATGTATGCTTGCAATGTATGTATTCAAAATAGGGAGAAAAAGGGAGCTAAATTGAATAACAGGGATTAGATCTGGAGATTTGGAAACCTAAAAAGGTGAGTGGGAAATTATGTATTTTTATATTATATTGGATTTATATCACTGTAAATCTATTCCTATATGCCTAAAATGTGTTGGAGTTGTAGGCTAAAATTATATACGTGTAATGAAATTATAAACACTACTACCTACATATTCTTTGATTGTTAACTTGAATTATATATTGCATGTATGTGAATCTCGAAAATGTTGGGTACTAGTAGTCCCTGAATTTAGTATTAAGTAGTAGTAGTCCCTGAAACATATAAATCATATAATAGTTCCAAAATTTTTGATTTAAATGACTTTTGCAAATAAAAGTGTAAGCTGAAGTTATCACAATAAATTATTGGGATTTAAGTAGTATTTTAATTCGTTGGAATATTGGGCTTTGCAATGTAATTTTCTATATATTATCAAGTTCAGATTCATAAATAAAACTCTACCATTTGGAATAACAAGGAATACACCTAAAAGAAAGAGATGTATAAAATAGAGATATTTGCCATATTTTGTACTGTCTATTTCAGTAGCTACAAAATATAATTTCTTATTATTCAAAACGTAAAAAAAATTCTCTTTTTGGATAAAATATAGAGATTTACTGTGTTAACCTTTCCTTTTGAGGAATATGTAATTCCAATGCATTAAAATGCAGAAATCCCTAACTATGAATTGAAAGAATTGAAGTGTGATAATAATAATGGTTAAATTTTAAAATTAGTGTATTTTTAGTATAAGAAAGACAGAAATCAAGTAATAACGATGAAAAAGTAGGCAAGTAGTAATTTAAAAATAAAAAAGTATGGTACGTTCATTAAACAAGGGAGGGTAGTGTTATCCATATAATTTTCAAAGGATATAAACCAGGAAAGTCAATGTCAGATCACATCGAAGTTTGAAGCCCTAGATGCTAGGATATCATTAACGAATCAATGTCGACCTTAAGGTCTCTGACGACGTCGAAGGCATTAACACTGCACCAACGGATGATAATACAAAAGGAAGTAACACCGAAGAAATGATGCCAAGCTAAAATCGAAGACCATGAGATCATGCTGCTCTTCGACTACATCGACATCCTTCCATGTCATATGGCATCTGTGCCAAACTTGGTTAATGCTACATCAATTCCATGCAAAAGTTCCCTTTATCCACACCACATTCTATCGCACCGCAGTTCATCAGCATCACATCCCATCGACAAAAATAAAGAAGAACATCACCGTTGGTCGAAGTCGCATAAGTCTCACATTACCCGTTGTCGAAGTCTTACAACACCACCATTCAAAGCCAAGAAGGACTCCGCTTCCTACCAATGCTACCTCTTCAATAGTGCCGAATCTCTCCGAAATAGCCTATTATCGATATCCTACTTTGGAAATATCATCACAGTTTATCTTTTCGATATCAATAATGAACATTGTCGATGTCCACAAAGGCTACCGAAGTAAATGAAATGATAATCGATGTCACGTTCCATTGAAGTCGTATTGCAACAACATTGCACTTCGTCAATGTTGATGTTGCACTTCATTAACATAATAACAATAAGGCTATATACTGAAAGCTATCAATCGAGGCCAAATTTCATGATTATCAATTTTACGCAATGTCAATGATGGAAGATGACGAAGATCATGCAAAGGAAGGAAGAATGAGATCATGTACGAGAGTTAATTCAAGAGGATCTAGTGCATTTTCCTTCACAAAGATTCACAAGCCATCATATTTCACTACATGTTGCATGGCATTATAAGTCCCACATCGTCGGTTTACACAAGCCAACCTCCTTCCAACCGCTATATATACAGATGTACCCCCTCATGGAAAGGGGCCTTTAACTTCTTTCCCTCTCTTGATTTTTAGATTAGAACTTTTATAAGCTCTCCTAAAAGCTTGAGAACTATTGTAATGACTTATGACCAATGAAGTAAATGACAATGGACATTTGCATATAAGGACTTGAATAATTGTATTTTTGCACTTATTCGTGATTGAATAAAAAGGACTTGACTTGAACCTATTTGCATATTTGACTAATGGACTTGCAAATTGACTTAAGGATTTTCCTATACTTCCTTTTGAACCACGGACTATGATTTAAATGGACTTGTGAATTATCACAAAACCAAGGTATATATTTGGAACTTCTTCGTATATGCCACTTTGTACAAACTTTTGAGTGTTGGCCAATTTAATCGTTAACATTTTGGCGCTAAAAGGATGGCTCGAACCTCCGAATGTTCGAAAATGACCAAAATACTCTAAAAAAATTGAATTTCATTTTTGAAAGTTTATCGAATTAATTTGGTTTAAAATCTGGAAGCTAATGACGGTTAGTATTTAAATATTTTCAGGAACACTAGAACAACGTGAATCTCAAAAGCGCTGCATTGCTTCGCACATGCTCGTAGTCAGAAGATCCACTTGACATATTATAATTTGCGATGTTTTGAAAACACAATGTTACTCCGCCCCAATTCACCATCCATCCAACTGCTAATATCATGCATTCTTCTAAAAATTAATTATCTTTAAAATCAACTCCGATCGATTTTAAATCCAATCTGAAGTTGAAAAATTCAATCTTCCAAGCTGTTTAGTGGTCTTAGAAGGAATTTTCAAAGTAATTCTCGAAGTTGAAGTTCCAGTTTTTACTTCGACGGTGAAGTAAGGTTCAGGTACAAAGTCGGAGTGAATTGATAGTGTTGAAGTCATTAAGAAATTCATGAAGTGGATTGACAGTGTCGAAGTCATTCAAAAATTCATGAAGTGGATTGACAGTGTCGAAGTCATTCAGAAACTCACGAAGTGGTTCAGTGATTGTCGTAATTGTTCAGTGATGATTGATGAAGTTGTTTAATGGTATTCGAAGTGGTTCTAGAAAAATCTCTGAAGTCGTTCTATGGGTTAGTTAGTTCAAAGACATTATTGACGGAGAGGTTAACCAATTCAAAGGCATTATTAGCATCAAGTTTAACCAATTTGAAGGTGTTATAGGAGAAAAGGCGAACTATTTCGAAGTCATTATTGACGAAGAGGGACAACCAGTCGAAGCTGATGATTGACAAAGCCCCAGGTCTACGCCTACCATTATTTTATGAACTGTCAGTTATATTCCCAAAATAGAGAACTCTAGGTATGGGACTTTTACTCAAGACAGGTGGTTTAACTTCAAAGATCTATAAACTTTAAAAATTGATTTTCAAATGATTCAAATTTAAATAATAACGTTTTCGAATTTCAAACCGTAAAAACAACAGTTCAAAATTTGAAAATATGTGAACTAAATTTCAAAATTGAAGATGATTTCAGAGGAATTTGATTTTAAAAGGATTTGATTTCAAAAAAGTTCCAAGCTTGAATTTTAGTTTTGAGATAATGATGTTTCCCAAACCAGAGAACTCCAGGTATGGACTTTTACCCAAGACCGATGGTTCAACTTCAAAGATCTATAAACTTTAAAAATTGAGTTTCAAATGATTCAGATTTCAATAATAACGTTTTTGAATTTCAAACCTTAAAAATAACAGTTCAAAATTTGAAAATATGCGAACTAAATTTCAAAATTGAAGATGATTTTAGAGGAATTTGATTTTAAAAGGATTTGATTTCAAAATAGTTTCAAGCATGAATTTTAGTTTTGAGATAATGATGTTTCCCAAAACAGAGAACTCCAGGTATGGGGCTTTTACTCAAGACCGGTGGTTCAACTTCAAAGATATATAAACTTTAAAAATTGATTTTCAAATGATTCAGATTTCAATAATAACATTTTTGAATTTCAAACCTTAAAAATAATAGTTAAAATTTGAAAATATGCAAACCAAATTTCAAAATTGAGGATGATTTCAGAGGAATTTGATTTCAAAAGGATTTAATTTCAAAATAGTTTCAAGCATAAACTTTAGTTTTGAGATAATGATGTATGAATTGATTCGGTTTTCAAATATGGTGAGATCACGATTTATAAATCTATGATTTTGAAAGTGTGCTATATACAAATGTCATGTTTTTGAAGGAATAGTTTCTGTTATCCCGCCTTTTGGCAAGGCCGTGAAACCAAGAACTTAACTGGAAACCAAGGACAGTCCGTCTCGAAGATCGGTTATACATAAGTTCACTATGGATACTGGCGATTTTTTCCCGAGTCCGAATCAAGCTACAAATTACAAGGCATGACAAGAAAATCTATGAAAGCCAACATTCCAAATTTCAAGTCAATCGGAGTTCGTATGCTCAAGATATTGATCGATCAAGGTCAATGAAAACAAGCGTTCTTTGTATCCATCATGGCAACACTACTTCGTATCCATCACCTTACAATAGCAATATTCATATCCAACCAGGCCCCCTACTTCGTGTCCATCCATTTCATAACCGTAGCCAAGCCACAATCTCATTCGAATCCATGGAGAGAGCACCGAGTTCGTATCCATCCTTCATCATCCCCTTCGTGTCCATCAGTGGCTAACGATGATCAGACCTCCATAATTCTGGTTTGGAGGCTATTCGTATCCATCTAGTTCGTAACCGTCACTGTGCAACTAACCGACTTGAATCCATCGACATACTAGCCTACTTTCGTATCCATCCACCGTTCCGTTCCAATTCGTATCCATCGAATAAAAGAAACCGAACTCATATCGATCATTTAATTGATCGATACGAAGGGAAAAGCTGGGTATCGGTACGAAGAGTAGGGAAATCACCGATACGAAGTCAGCCAAGTACTATGGATACGAAGCCACATTTCAAGATCGATACGAAATAGGGTAATGACTATCGATACGAAGAAGGCACATCAGGTCGATACGAACGAGGAACAATCAAGAGGGAGACTCGGTCACTCGGCATAAAAAGATGGATCGATCCAAAAAGATAGCACCACATTATCTAGCAATCACATGCCTTCAACCGATACGAATAAGCCGATACGAAGGTATCGACACGAAGTCAGCAGCATACAACAAATTCAAACTTGCATCGATCATAACTCGAGATCTACAAGTCCACATGCCACCAAATTTTCACAGAAGCTTGCATACAACCTCAAGAACGTACCTGATCGATCTCATCCCAAAATAACCAATTCTTGATCGATACAAACTCGATTCGTATCGCTCTTAAATCGAGTCGAAATCACCTAAACTCGATCCCGTGGACCCACCCACGTGAGAGAAGAAGTCCTCTGAGATCTGGGCGAGATATTTGCTGCCTACGCCTATAAATAGTGACCCTAGACCTACAGAAAATGGAACATTTTGTCTTCTCTACACTGATACTCTGCCGAGATCATTATTAAACCTCTGATGTACTATTGTAATCTCTTGTAATCAGTGAGTGAAAATCAATAAACATCAACCATTCCATAGTGGACGTAGGCTATACGCTGAACCACTCTAAATCTGCGTGTTTCTGCATTCTTTCTTATATGTTAATTGGTGTGTTTGTTAGATCTGCCTCATTTTACATTTATTTTCTTCATTTTATCTCTTCAAACACATCTGAAGAGTGTTGTGCCCAATTTTGGTACAAACATTTTGGTGCTTTCATTGAGAGAACCCAGCTTTTCTCTTGCTCATTGGATCTACCGCCGATATTGGATTGCAGGAATTTAAGGAGAAGATCCAGATCACAAACCTAGAAGTTCTTCCATCCTATTCAGATTTTACACCAAGTTTAGGAGAGAACTCCACTATTCACCATGGTTGCTACCAGGACTACCTCATCCGCTGCGGATCCAGAAGGACGGGATAGGCTGAACCCCGCACAACTTCCCTCTGCAGACCAGAATGCTACCGGAACTTAGGATCCACAAGGTCCTGTCACCAGGGAGGAGTTCCAACTACTGATGCAAGAGCTGAGTCAAAGCCGCCAGCAGCTTACCCAGGAACTCCGTGCCAACGCAGAGTTAACCAATCGGCTGAACCATGAAAGACGAAGGAGATCCGAAGGGATCAAGCTTCCTACTCATCCACTGAAAGTTCAGCTTCTTCTGATTACAATCACAGATCCACGCGCCCACGGTTGGATGGAAGCTATACACAGGCTATCGGACATCAGCACACTTTGAACCTTGGGCAACTGAGAGTTGGTCCGTCAACCAACCACCAGGCCAGACCCTCCTCCCGAGGAGGGACGTTTCCTTATCACACCACTAACGACCGCGCAACTGCCGCTTTCAATGAGTTGGGAGCCGACACTCGAAACTGAACGGAACTGAATCATCACCAACGTGATCGTACTCCAGAGCCTTATGTTCCTGAAGACCTAGAGCCAAGGAGGCGAGATATAGACTGTCGACCACGCCCGGCCCATCCTCGCATTGTGGAACCCGACCACACCTTGGCTCAGCATGCCCAGAATGTCCAGATGCCGGACATCCCGACAATGATCCGTCAGATGATCCGTGAAAGCCAAGGCCTCACCAACGATGACTTGGGAATCTCCCGAAGTCATACCCCTTTCACCAATGACATCCTTTACGCTAAACCGCCTCGGCGATTTAGAATGGCAACTTTACCTGTTTATGAAGGGAGTTCTGACCCTAACCAGCACATTTTAAAGTATGAATGGTTGATGAACGCCGCACGGGCTGATGATGTGGTCAAATGCCGAAGTTTCCCAATCTCCCTAGGGGGCATCGTGACTATGTGGTTTACTCATTTACCACCCTGATCTATATCACGTTTCGATCAGTTGGCTATGAAGTTTGTTGAACAATTTCGCATGCATGTCGCAAGGCCCAAAGGTGTTAATACCTTGTCCAATGTCACTCAAGCTCCCGGAGAGACACTCAGACGTTACCTAGAAAGGTTCCACACTACATGCGCTGGGATTAGTAACCCCAATGACAATTCCATTCTGATGGCATTGACTAAGGGGATCGATCCCGATTCTGAATTTGGCAACTGGTTGGCCGGAAAACCCCCTGCGTCATTGGACCGTTTCTATTCCAAAGCAGCGCAGTTCTTGAAAAGGAAGGATGAAAAAAAGTCTAGGAAGAAGGATGATGCAGGGCCCAATGTAGAAGGAATCCAGAGCAATGTCACTGTGAAACAAACCGGGGAGAGTTCCAGAAAGGTGCAATTAAATATACAGAGTAAACAGAATCAGTAGAAAGGAAATGGAAATCTGGGTAGGAAGCAGGATCAGAATCGTGGACCACGACGTAGAGCTCCCATGTTTGACACTTATACTCCTTTAAACATGTCTCTGGAAAATGTGTACTTACAAACTAGTAATACTATCTAATATAAGAAACCTGCGCCGAAGCAATCGTCAGAGAAACAGATTCAAATTGGAAAATATTGTAGATTTCACGATAGTTATGGCCACAACACGAACGAGTGCCATCATTTACAAGATATTATCGAGAAGTTAATCCAAGAAAGAAAGTTGGAACAGTTCGTTCGGACACTGTAGGCTGGAGGTGCGGGCCCTTCAAATAAAAATCAAATACCAAATCAAGTTATACTGGAGGAACCCGCTCGTACCGACGGGAGGTTAGTGATTAACACTGTTAGTGGTGGTCCTCATCCAGCGGATCAGAGTTGGAAGGAAATGGAGTCATATGCCAGCTCTATTAGGCATGCGAGCTTCGAATGTTGCAGTAACTTGGAGGACAGGACTCCGGCCAAACAACAGAAGATGATGACAGACGTGAAGTTATTCCATCTTTTGATTTTCCTTTGATATCAAGAAATGTACCAAGAATACTCTCGCAAATATTTTTCTCGACGTGCATTACATCTAGATTGTGATGCAAAGGAAGTGCCTATAAAACCAAAAAATGTGTATAATAGATTGATAGAAAAATACTAGTTACTAGACATTGATAAAAAAGGAAAAGACATTTTATGTTTAGTTATATTTTACCTTCCAATAAGGCAAATAAAAAAAATAGACTTCATTTTCCACATGGATTCCTTTATTCTTCACGTCCCCCCTGTTTTCTTTTCCTACCGTCTCTCTCATCCTCCTTTGTTTTTCCCCCACTCATTAACAATATCTTTGATATCTTCGAAGATTTGAACACCGGTATGTATTGGAGGCATTTTTCTATTTTCTATGGTTCCATCAAATAAGTTTTTTCGGTTACGATATTCATGATTAGGTGCAAGGAATCGTCTATGGCCCAAGTATGCGCATTTTTTACTAAATGGTAGCCATATCGAACATGTATTAATACCACAAACAGGACATGCTCTCTTACCTTTTACCATGCAACCTGATAAATTTCCATAAGCTGGAAAATCATTTATTGTCCACATCAGAATTGCATTTAATCTAAATTCGCTACGACTGTATGCATCATACACATTTACTCCTTTATTCCACAATTTTTTCAAATCTTCGATAAGTGTTTGCAGATACACATCGATATCATTTCCTGGTTGTCGTGGTCCAGGAATTAATAAAGATAGCATCATATTATCTTTATGCATACAAAGCCACGGAGGAAAGTTATAAGCAACAAGAAACACTGGCCAACAACTATATGTTGAATTCCAATCACCAAATGGGTTAAAGCCATCACTTGCAATGCCAAGCCTTAAATTTCATAGATCGAATGTAAAGGAAGGATACATTCTATCAATTGTAGACCATTGAGAGGAATCTACATGATGTTGTAGTTTACAATCTTCTCTTTTATTAATGCTATGCCATCTTAACTGTTCTGATGTCTCCGACGACATAAACATTCTTTTCAACCTTAGTATGAATGGAAAGTATCTCAAAACCTTCATAGGTATTTTGGCTTGCTTTCCATCTTCCCTTGTCTTGTTCTTTTTCCAACGTGATTTTCCGCATTTAGGACAGAAATCACAATGTGCAAGCTCTTTTCTAAATAGACAACACTTGTTTACGCATGCATGTATATTCCTATAACCTAAACCAAATGATTTAATCAACTTATTTGTTGCATATGTAGAATTAGGAAGCTTGTTTTCCTTAGGTAGCATATCCCCGAGGAGCTTAAGAAGATCCGTAAATGTTGTGTCGGTTATACCATTTTGAGCCTTATGTTTATAAAGAAGTATTGTAGCAGACAACATTGTGTGGCTTGTACAACCAGGATATAGAGGAATTTCAGCTGTCTCCAACATTTTCTTAGTCCTTTCCCTATGTTTATCGTTGACATGATACTCATTCTCCTCATCACTAAGTTCTGCATCTAAGTACATTCTGTATGTATCTGCCACTTCGTCGGCTTCATTTCGTGAATTACGTGCTTCTCCATGAAAGATCCATACATCATATGCTGGATCAATTCCAAAACACACCAAATGTGTCACAACATCTCTTGGAGAATGCCAAATATGATTCCTACATTGACGACACGGGCAAATAATTTTTTCTGGATTACCCTCACTTTCTGCATGATTCTGTACGAAATTTCGAACGGCCAGCCTATATTCCTTTGTCATTCTACAAAAAAAATAAACACGTCCATAGTCAATCTAAATAGTTATAAGTATGAAATTATTAATCAAAAATTATGAAACCTTGGCAGATTGACCCATGTTTTGTCTATATCTTGTGTGGATCCATTCGGGCGCACATGCAAAAGAAACTAGCAACTATAATGACAAAAGAAATAAATATTCTTAAACTAGGGAATTGGAACATAAACTTACAAAAGTCAAGGTGTATTTTCAAAGTGTATTAGAACATAAATTAGGGAATTGAAACATAAAGTTGCTAGGCCCTGAGGGACATCATATTGGACATTTTATACCCATTGATTTAATTTTCAAAGTGTATTTCCTAATGCTACCGTTAATTGATTGCACAAAGTGCTTTTCCTGCTTATTCCACCGATACATTTTTATTTTATTTTTTTCCCTCTTGCAAATTTCCACCATGTATTTTCATATTCATAGTTTATGCCACATTTATATATATATATTTTCTTAATGTTTAGGTTTACATGAAAAGGAAAATCCGAGTTTGTGTAAAGAAGAGATGTTTAAGATAAAGATGTTGATTCAAAGGTTCAACACTTTTGAAAACATGATGTATGTTACTATGTTTTCTGAGTAATAAAGATCAAAATATATTATGGGATCTGAATGCTCATAGATATGTATTTGTACTAAATAATGACGTGTATGACCTTTTGTTTGAACAAATGTTTTCTCAAGTGGATAACATGTATTAATGTAACGGGTTCTGGTTGTAGTCAATTATCTTATGCATGTATAAATAACGATGAGTAATTACTGGTAACTAATACCTTTTGTTCATCTTCTTCCAACAAACATGTTTTTGTAATTAACTTATTTGAAAGGATAATATATTTCTTATGGGCACAATATTTACATAATGAGACCTTCCTACTTGCAAAATGTTTCTAGCACTAACAATTGTAGGCCTTAAGCACTTGCGTGATAATTTTATTTGCTTTAGTTTTTCTAATGCTATTTTCTTTTCATAAGATCATTTCAATATATTATTCCCATTGATTGCAAGTCATATATGTTGCAGACTTGGGAAACATGACAGATTAACTGTCAAACCTGAAAGCAGTAGTTTCATTAATACATTTTGAAAGAAAAATATCTTAAGTATCTAATTACTTTCTTGTTTGAACCCTTAATCGACACAGGTTGCTGTTGTGTTTAAACACAACAATAGCACGATGTGGTTAAAAACATAGCAATAACTGTCTTTAAAAACCTAGCAGTAGTTGTGTTTAATTTTAAACACACTCTGTTAAAAAAAAAGATCGGTAGCAGCTGTGTTAAACAAAGCAACAACTACGTTTAAAAATAATATAATTGGAGATAATGGGTTGTTCTTGTTCTTTTTCCCGGTCGAGATCACTTATCCGTTGGAATTTTCTTTGTCATGATAACTTTGTCTACAATTGGTTGGGTAAGAAACACAATGCCAAAAATTGAAGAATTTATGTTTATGTTTATTTTTGTTCGTGAGCCTCTTTAGCTTTATGCTTGGATAAAGGTTGTCCCTGAAATCAACTTAGATGGTGTTGGTTTTTTCCTTCATATACATGTTGCAAAATTATATTCTATTGTATTCTACATGTTGCAAAATTCATAATGATATACATGTTGCAAAATGACCACAAATAAAATATTCCACCTGTTGCATAATGATATACATGTTGCAAAATTAATAAATGAAATAAAATAAATAATAAGAGTTTGAGGGCTATTTTCAGCACTAAGCCAATTGAAATAATTAAAATAACTTCTAAATATTGAAATTGATAATAGGTTTAAACTAATTAAGGGGAGTGCAAGCCTAACAAATTTCATGACAACGTGAAAGATAAAATAGAAGACATAATAGTGCTCATAGATAAACATAAAATGTGCGTTTGGAATAAGAACTCAAATGTGGGTACTACCATGTATATATCAAAATGTGCATTTAACAGGAAATATCTGATGTTTATATTTTATTAATATGTATTAACTCAAACATACATTTATATACATACAAATCAAATAGAACTAGTAGAGTTTAATTCTTTACCCTTTAAATCAAGAGTCTCTTGCCTCTTCCAAATCTATCCATGGGATCAAATTTTGGCCTGATGTAAAAAGATTTACATAAATAAGGACTTTATTACTAATGAACCACAAAGACACTGAAATTAAAAGCCTTTGGAATAAGAGATGTTGATGGTACTGAACCATGAGAAAGGGATAAACAAAATAAAAGTTTACATAGAAAAAGGAAAAATTGACTTCACCAAATGATTTTCATTGTTTCTATGACATAACAGTTACCTAATATTGATTACTATATTTATCAATAAGAATGATCTAACTTTTAACAAAGTTAGTTTGTTTGGAATCCTTGTATGCTAATATCTGGCTATATTCTGAAGGCCTAACATCATAATATTTTTAGTTGTACAACATATAAAAATATGAGACTTTGTATCAAAGTCGTATTAGTATAGGGGAAAATCCAAATAAAAAAGGTGTGGGGGCACATAACAGTGAATACTCAATCAAGATTTTCATACTTCGTGCCCATTACAATACATATATCATCTTCTTGTAAAAGATAAATTTCCGATTAGATTTACAGATACATGCAAAAAGTGCACTGATAATATCTTGATTAATATTATGTTATAAACTTACTTTTAAGTATAAAAGTTAGATTCACATACATACATTTTGGGGAAATTTGTACAATGCTGTATTTAATTTTGTGCTTTATAATTTTGTGGTAAAGATCACTGCCTCAGTTTTGAGACAAACATTTGTTCAAAATGAATTTTTTGATCGCCAATCAACTGCATAATCAGTTTCTTATATGAACTCTAGCCTTTACAATCAGTTTGTATCAGAGCCAAAAAATCTAAATTTATCAATAATGATGAAAAAAATTAAAGTAAAGAAAAATTCACTCTCCAATATACTTATAGCTTCAGCGACGACAAGGCAACGATGACGAGCGAAACGGCGGCGAGTAGCAAAAGACGCGAGCGTAGCGAGTTAGAGTTTGTTGAGGGTTTCGTCGTCGGTGAGGGTTCGTTGAGGGTTTCGTCGATGTGATTTGAGTTGTTTAGATTCGTGGATGGCAATGGCGGAGAGTGACGAGATGGAGTTAGGGTTTAGAATTAGGAACTTTGGCGGCCTAAGTTTTATTTCACAATAAAAATTTTAGCGGTCAAAATTTTCTTGGGATAAAGCGTGAACTTTTTAGCTGCCAGCAAACAAAGCAGTTGTTAAAATTAAGTATTTACAATTGAACACAAAAGGCAGTTGTAATAGAAATATATTACAACTACTGTAGAAAAGCAATTGTTTAAAGTGCATTTGTTACAACTGCTAAAATAAACAGTTGTTATAAATTGCATATTACAACTGTTTGTTTATGCAAGTTGTAAACTAAAGGTTGTAATATGGTTGTTTTGTTGTAGTGACATCGTCCAGCGACAACCCATGCCTTAAAAAAATTCTGCCCAGCATATCTTCTGAAATATTTGAGCAGACAAAATCTTGTGGGTTCATAATAAAGACTGCTCCCGGCAACTCATCCGGAGCAGGGATGATTTCTTCAGCTACAATAACTGGCATTTTGAATGCGGGGAGAGGCAGACTCTGAACATCCTGCGATTGTGAACTTGCGGGCTCCATAACAATTGAACTTAGTAAAAATCATCATTAGGCGACGATAAACCCGTGTTTCCCCCAGTGTGAAGTGTGTGAATGTGTTGTGAAGTGCAGTGCTACATAATGCTTAAGAAATTCTACAAAATTTGAGAAATGTTCAAACGGTAAGACTTCGAGATTCGACTGGAGTGACCGTCATCGCTGATCGTCGCAACCGTGCCATTCAGACTTTAGAGATCGATCCTAGTTAAAGTTCGTCAAAATTTTCAAGTTTTAGTTCCATCGACGAGCTTTAAAAGGCAATCAAGTATGTAGTGAAAAGGTTAAGTTCAGTTATGCAAGGTAGAAGATCGTCGGAGTCAAATATTCGAGCATGCAAGAATTTCGTATCCATCAAGGTCCAAGCTCGGATCGATTGGCAAAGGACTTTGGTTTCGTATCGATTAAAACTAATTAACTTCATATCGATCGAAGCTCAATGACTTCGTATCGATTGAGGTACAACGAGTTCGTATCGGTCAGAGATTACTGGTTTCGTATCGACCCCCAAATCGTGAGATTCATATCAATAACCTGCAATGAGTTTGGTATCGGTTGTTGGCTATTCGATTTTGTATCGATCGTCTCTAATCGATACGAATTGTTATCACTCCAGATCGATATGGAGTTCACTATTCACTGATCAATTATTCATCGATACGAATCCCATGCCCAGAGTCGATACGAAGCCAAGTCTTATCTTTCATTTCATCAATACAGAGTTGAAGCTATGCGTCCCTCCTCATTTCATCCTCTCCACAAGCTTTGCAGGGACCACCTCCTCAATTCTCGACCTCATTTCGACCATCAATGGCCACCACTTCACCAGAATCAGCCACGAAAGCAAATGGAATGGAAAAAATTTCGAGTCTCATCGTTTATACGTTGGATTCGTTCAATGGATTACCTAGATTTAACAGTTGGTTTAAGGAATTAGAAGATTGATTCGGTTCGAGGGCGAGAGCAGATTTGATTTTCTCAGAGAGATACGAATGCTAAAGCAAGGCAGGAAAGTGAGCAAGTAGGAAATATGCTAAGTATAAAAACATTATATACTAGGCAAGTGTCGAATCGTCTCCCAGTTGTTTTGACCGATTAAAACAAGTTTCCTTTTCGACCGATACGAAAGCCAGTTCGTATCCACCGGGCAATCGACACAAAGCACAAAGCTCTCATTAGAACTATTCAAACCCATTGGAAATGCATCGATACGAAACGATTTATTCGTATCCATCAACATAGAGCCCATGAAGATTCGTATCCATCAATACGAGATATTTAAAAAAAATAAGAAGGGAAACACCTAGTTCGTATCGGTCACCATCGATACGTAAACAATTTTTCTACTTTTCACATCAATCCAGGAGAGGATCGATACGAAGAGATGCACTAAAACAACCGTCAAGCATTGTCACAACTCGAATTTCACATCAATTTAGGAGAGGTTCAATACAGAATTCGATATAAAAAAAACTGACAATGACTCGTGAACGTACAATCGTTAGCGGAAATCAGGTTAACACACATTCGAGCATAATGAACTAACATTCGATTTTCAAAATTCACAGGAATCGAATGCTCACCCGATGGCAATTACAACCTTGAACAACAGTTTGCTATCATTCAACACTCAGTTCTAACAGTGCGTAGTACAACAAATGCCAGTCAACAATTCAACACTCAGTTACAACAGTGCATAGTACAACAAGTGGCAGTCAATAATTCAGTATTTATATTACTGGAGATCGATCGAAGGTTATATCTTTTGACGAAAAGACAACAACCATTCAGCGAATCGGAAAGAACCTTTTCAGAATAGAGATCGCAAATTTTCAAAGCATGTCATATTCTCACAAGACATACTTTGCGGGGCAAATATTATCCCACCTTTTGGCAAGGCCGTGACACCAAAAACTTAACTGGAAACCCAGGGGAGTCCATCCCGAAGATCGGTTATACACAGGTTCACTATGGATACTGGCGAATTTTGTTCGAGTTTGGATCGAGCTACAATTGACAAGGCACGACAAGCAAAGCTATGAAAGCCAACGTTCCAAGTTTCAAGTCAATCGGAGATTTTATGCTCAAGATATTGATCGATCAAGGTCAAGGAAAACTAGCACTATTCGTATCCATCATGGCAACACTACTTCGTATCCATCACCTTACAATAGCAATATTCATATCCAACCAGGACCCTCGCTTCGTGTCCATCCATTTCATAACCGTAGCCAAGCCACAATCTCATTCGTATCCATGGAGAGAGCACCGAGTTCGTATCCATCCTTCACCATCCCCTTCATGTCCATCAGTGGCTAACGATGATCAGACCTCCACAATAATGGTTTGGAGGCTATTCGTATCCATCTAGTTCGTAATCGTCACTGTGCAACTAACCGACTTGTATCCATCGACACACTAGCCTACTTTCGTATCCATTCACCATTCCATTCCAATTCGTAGCCATCGAATAAAAGCAACCGAACTCGTATCGATCATTTACTTGATCGATACGCAGGGAAAAGCCGGGTATCGGTACGAAGAGCAGGGGAATCACCGATACGAAGTCAGCCAAGTACTATGGATACGAAGCCACATTTCAAGATCGATACGAAATAGGGGAATGACTATCGATACGAAGAAGGCACATCAGGTCGATACGAACGAGGAACAATCAAGAGGGAGACTCGGTCACTCGGCATAAAAAGATGGATCGATCCTAAAAGTTAGCGACATGTTATCTAGCAATCACATGCCTTCAACCGATACGAATAAAACCAATACGAAGGTATCGACACGAAGTCAGTAGCATACAACAAATCCAAACTTGCATCGATCATAACTCGAGATCTACAAGTCCAAATGCCACCAAATTTTCACATAAGCTTGCGTACAACCTCAAGAATGTACCTGATCGATCCCATCCTAAAATAACAAATTCTTGATTGATACGAACTCGATTCGTATCACTCTTATAGAGAGTAGAAATCACCTGAACTCGATCCCGTGGGCCCACCCACGTGAGAGAAGAAGTCCTCCGAGATCTGGGCGAGATATTTGCTACCTACACCTATAAATAGTGACCCTAGACCTATAGAAAATGGAACCTTTTGGCTTCTCTACGCTGATACTCTGTCGAGATCATTATTAAACCTCTGTTGTACTGTTGTAATCTCTTGTAATCAGTGAGTGCAAATCAATAAACATCAATCATACCATAGTGGACGTAGGTTATACGCCGAACCACTCTAAATTTGCATGTTTCTGCATTCTTTCTTATCTGTTAATTGGTGTGTTTGTTAGATCTGCCTAATTTTATATTTATTTTCTTCATTTTATCTCTTCAAACACATCTGAAGAGTGTTGTGCCCAATTTTGGTACAATCAGTTTCAAGCATGCAGAATTTCAAATTTGAACTGATTTTGAAAGTGAGAATTCCAATTGTAAAGCTTTAGACATGTATATATAAGTTTTGTAAAGGTTTTTCAAAAGATATAAAAGCTTCAAAGGTCTCTGCTTTATATAATGTTTCAAAACCATGAAGCTTTTTATAAGGTTGGTTCGAGTATATAAATCTAGAAGATACAATATGGTTTCATATTCAAAAATTTCAAATATATTAAGTTGTGAATACAATAGTTTGGAATACATTTAAGTGTTAAACATACATGGTTTGAACATATACTGGTATTACAGATAAGAGCAGCTTTTAGATGCCTACAATTCCATGTATGTATTATTTTAAATGTGTATTGAGTTAAAAAATCTAGATTTTAAACATGTCTTGAGTAATATAGATGTAAAACTTTATATATGATAGTTTCATAAGAGCTGATATTGAATACTGGTTTCAAGGAAATGAGATTTCATACAAAATGATTTCGATCAAGTATAAGCATGATTTCATGTGTATATGTTCCCAAGGATATATAATGTCAAATATAAACTACCTTGAGTTTCCAAATGTACATAAGTTTTTAACTACATATTCAGTTTCGAATATGAAAATGTGAAATCTGGTTAAGAGAAGTATTTTATACATCCAGGTTTGGGCATATGAATTTCTAAAATCATAAAGTAGCAAATCTTGAAGGTATGTGGCTGTGGATATATATATATATATAATATTATGGATGTATGGATCTCTATAAATAAAAATTTTAGGCATCTTTGGTTTCAAATGCATACATAATTTCAAGTTATAAATTTTTATGTATATGCGTGTTATGCATTTCAAGATTTAACCATGGATATGTAAAAGGCCAATTCTACTCCCACCTCGCTTATTCCCTTTTCCACCCCGCTGTTTCAAAAAAAATCCACCCCTCATTTTACTCTTCCCACCCCATAAAGTTACAAAACTACCCTTTACCCAAATCCACTCGCTTATCTTCTCGTTCGCGACCTAAATCGCATCTCTCTCTCAAACTTGCTTCTGCCTCTCTCCCTCTCAAACCTTGCTTCCGCGTCTTTTTCATGCAAACCCAATTTCAACCGCCACGCCTATAGAGAAGGAAAAAAGAAGCAAACATCACCATGGTAAGTAATTTTTGTATCTAATTTTATCATCTATATATACGTCGCCATGTCACTGCAAAGTCTGTTACAAACCCTAAATTCATCGCCATCGCTCTGCAAATTATATTAGAAACAAACCCTAGCCGTGGCGGCTAAGTGTGCCAGTGGGTGAGAACCACGTTGCTTACGAACATGGTTGTGACTACAACCATATATGTAACGGATGTGGTTATCACTGCAACCACGTTTGTTATAGACGTGGTTATCACAGAAACCCCGTTCATAACTGGCATGGTTTCAATGATGGTACCCTGTACTTTTTTAAAACCTGTTTTGTTGTTGCAGAAATTTCTAAAAAGCCAACGCGCAATCCCCTAACGGCTTCTGAAAGAAATCGACGTGTAAAAGAGGGAAATCCAAAAAATATAAATCAAGCGGAGGAACAAAATCAAGACGAGCATGTTATGCAAGAGAGAAATATTGAGCATGTTATTCAAGAGAAAAATTTAGAGCAGCATATTGAAGAGCAACCTCCACGACATATTGAAGAGCTACCTCCACAGCATGTTCAAGAGCAACCTCCACAACATGTTGAAAGAACAACTTACACATGAAGGTATTAGTGCTTCTAGTGGCATACATAATACACAAACAAATTTCGGTGGACCGAAGATTACCGATGTGATTAGTACCTATGATACTTACGTTGCTTCATTGATACGAGATGGAAAGGTATATCTTACAAAATTTTATTAAATAAATTATTTATCAAAATAGTATAATATAATGTTAAGTTATTTTTAGGAACGAGACACTCTTTTATGTGTAAACCATGGTATAAAGATTTTAAATTGGAAAATTCCAAATGATGCAACAAGTTTTAAAGGATATTTGGAATCTTTGGGATTATTTTGTCTAGTGGACACCTGTTATAGCTCGGTTAATAAAGTACTTACATCTTGTTTTGTTGAGCGTTGGCATCCTGAATCAAATACATTTCATCTACCATTCAGTGAAATGACTACAACATTAGATGATGTAGCCTCTCTACCGTATATTCCGGTTGAAGGATTACCAATACAAACATATAATTATCCCCGAAATGATATAAATTTTGTTGTCAATAATTTGGGGATAAATGATACTAAAGCAAAAAATATCATGAAGGACAGTGTTGGATATAAATTGACTTATACTAAATTGTATGAAATATTTGACGGAATTTGCGATGATTGGGAAGAAGAAAAAATCAAACAAGCTGCTCGTGCATATCTATTGTATTTAGTAGGCAATACATTATTCGTGGATAAAAGTAAAGCTCATGTGTCCGTACATTATTTAAACCAAATTGGTAATTTGGATGAAGTCGTAATTATTCTTGAGGTTCGGCAAGTCTATTTTGGCTATATAGACAGCTTGGTCTTGCGAGTAGAATAGAAGTGAAACAAGTTGCTGGTTTTCTCGGATTGTTGGAATCATGGATATATGAACATTTTCTTCATTTGCATCCATTAACCAAAATTTACAATGAAAGATCACCAAGAGCGGCTCGTTGGGATCCAACAAAGGATTATCGTGCATCTTATAAGGAACTAAGAGTTTATCTTGATAATATTCAAGAACATAAGGTATGTTATTAGGCTTGAATCATTTGAATGTGTCTTTTTTATCTAAGTTATAATAACTTCATTATTTTCTTTTAAATATTCTTTTAGGTAGTCTTTGAGCCTTACATGCATGCAAGAGAATTCCATCCTTTTTCACAAATTGCTTAGTATTCAAGTTTTTTATTATGCTTAAATATGGCAGAACCATATCACCACACCCGTGTTTTGCGGCAATTTGGTAGGGTTCAAAACATTTCACGTCCTATTATTCAATCAATAAGTAAAAATACTCATTGTGGTGCTACTACTACAACGTATAAAGTAATTTATGAGTTTGTGGAAAGTATTTGGAATGAGTGGCCAAATCATGTTGTTAGTGCACAGTATCGTTACATTCCTCTGCATGAATCAAATGAAGCGGTGACAAGTGATTATTTTGATTGGTATTATCCTCGTACCATGTTAAAAGTCCATCCGGTTAATGAACAGATTATTGAATGTAGCAATCGACCTTCTTATGATCATTTATACACGGTAACAGTCAATATATTTTTCATTTATACTTGCTTTTTGCAATAATAACATATTATCAATTCACACTGTAGAGCTATGAAGAACTTAATAACGTGCTTAGTGAAGGAATAACCTTGGCTTCATCGTAATCGGAGACTTCACGTTAGGCTCATCTTGGTAGAATTCGCAAAGCCCTTACTAAAGCTAAAAAGATTTTTGCTCGTTTTGTTAAAAAGGATGATTAGTTTTAGCTAGTGGTTTTTAGTTAGTGTATTTCTTATTGTGGGACTACTTCTAGTCTTATTATTGTTAAAAAGGATGGTTATGTTGTTAAAAAGAATGGTTATTTTGTTAAAAAGGATGGTTATTCTTGTTAAAAAGGATGATTATTTTGTTAGTGCTTGTGTTTGTGCTTCTGTTCTTGTATTGAAATAGATGTTTGTTAACAGTATTTGTGCTTCAGTTCATGCTAGGTTTGTCAAATATGCATTTGTGCTTCTATTCTTGTATGGAGCTGCTGTATTTATTTGTGCTTCTATGTTTGTTGCTGTGTTTGTGCTTCAGTTCATTTGTGCTTCTATTCACGCTGGGTTACTGTGTTTGTGCTTCTATTCGTGCTTATAATTTTCTCAACTTCTTGCATCTACAACGTGGTCCTTTTGCTAATAACGTTAGAAACTAACTGGCCTATATGAATACAACGTCCTATGCTAATGTGATTGTCAAGTTGACCTCGTCCTAGACTTAATTTCTGCCGTGCAAAACTCTTGGGTTAATTGGAATAGCTGGACCCTATAAACAAGGAGGATAACGTGCTAATCTCGTTTGGCTAGAGCATGGAATCACTACTATACGCGTGTTGATATAACGTGGTTAATATAAAAGCCACCATTATAAACAAGCGTGGCATACATGAATACAACGTCCTATGCTAACGTGATTATCATGTCGACCTCGTCCTGCACTTATTTTCTACTGTGTAAAACTCTCGGGTTAGTTCGAACAGCTGGACCCTGTAGAAACGAGGATCATGTGTTAATCTCGTTAGCTCCGAGCATGGAATCGCTATGAACCTCGTGCTTGCTTAAAGTGGTTTATATATATGCCATGTCCATTGTATACTATATATATATAAGGAAACTACGTCTGTAATATTACTTTCTGCTGTGCATTTCTGAAGCACTGAACATCCAATTAGTTTCAAATGAGCACTGCAGACCATTGTAAATCACTACATCATTTTTGTAACAGAAATTGAATTAGATATCATGACCAAATATCATAACAAATACATGTGTAAATAGAGTTTTCAAAGTAAATCAAAATACATTTTCATCGCTAATTTTTTTTCATTTCTTCCTATGCCAGTCTTCTATTCATTAACGTATCTTCCCATTATCCTGCTTCACTTGAGCGAGCGACGAACCATTTTGAATAGATCGGTGGTACCAGATGGTTTGGTTTTAAGATTACCTGCATGATAATAAAAGGAAAAAAATTAATTTCAATTCCACTAATCTTAAAAAAAGTAAATATATTTACGTATACGAAGTGACTATTGTTTACATGTAGAATGCCAATTTCTACTTCTTGCAATAACGATGGTATTCCATCTCGCAATGGAGGTAAAGTCAAACTCATTAGTCTACTAATGCTAAAAACTACAACATTGTATCGAGTTTCTATAACATAACCAACATCTGGCATAGTCATCCATTCACCCTCATGTTTTAGTAACTTAACCAGCTCATCGCTCCTACCTCTTTCACAAAAAACTTGGTTGTATAGATCTTGATTTTGATGGAGTTCTTTGAATAATTCTGTACGAACTCGCAACCAATTATTTTCTTCCATTCCTAACAAAGCAGCTACACATCTAAAACCGCAATTACCATCCATTCCTACATTTATGATTTCATTGACAAAAGGTCTCTAATCATGCGGTATATCGTCATCATATATTTTTGTTGACTTTGTCGCCATTTCAACCTATAAAACAATTTTATTTTAAAAGATGTAACACATGGTTATTATTATATTGGATATATCCAATTTTAAAGAACGCACCTTCATTGATCTTCATATAACCAATTTTTCTTTTTTCACTGCACCATTAGGATTAATTTTTTCTTTTTTACTACACTACATTGAGTTGAAACACTTTCACCTAACTCAAACGCACTAGGAAGTCTTTTTGTTGAGTTAACCTTTTGATTTTGAGATATACCATGAGTTTTCACTTTACTAATTGGAGATGCAAGAGATGTTGTTTGTGGATAAACAACTTCTTCTTTTTATTAGCTTGCATTTGATGAGGTAATTCCAATTTCATTACTTCAGCAAATAATTCCTCCATATTTTTTCTTATATCCAGCTCTTTTGACTCTCCTTTTATGATAATATGTAATTTTGTCCAATGCACATGAATCAAATTTATAGGTATTTCGACATTCGGTCCAAGTTTTTCTAACTCATGTACACATGGAAGACCATGTGTTTTGCGGACAACACAAGTGCATAAATGATCTTTTGTATACCCACTTGACAGAATTCTAACAAGCTTGGAGTGAATAATCTCTAGCACCACAAGAGATACAACATCACGCAAGTTTTTAAACTCTTTTTTGTGGTAAACATGAGCCACTTTCAATAAACTTATTTCAAATGAAGCTTTAAGTTCGGTGAATGAAAGTTCTAATAAGGCATGCATACTTTCCCAACATTTTTCAAAGTTGCCTTCACTTGTAGCCAATTTTTTTTTCAATTTAGAGCGAATTTCCTCGGCTCTACAAATTAAAAAAAATATAGTTAAAAAAGACAAGCTAGAAGTTATATAAATGTTTAACAATGTAAATATACAAAATGAGTACATTACCTATTTGAAGTATAATTTCCAAAATGCATGAAGTTATCCACCCATGCACAAACAAACCGATCCTTCCAAGTATCAAGCCAAGATTCATGAACATACTTTATTAACTTGGGATATTGTTCGTATTTTGCATGCAAATCTTGTAAATTTAAGTTAAATACATCAATGCTTTCTGAAGAACATAGTGTTGCCAGATCTTTAAAAAAACTATTCCTTGCATCTTTCTTCATATTTGTTACTTTTCTTTAGATAAAAGCAAGAATATTTTTTGAATATGCCACTTGCATAAAATACGAGCCGCTTGTGGGAAAACAATACTAATGACATTTATCAAAGCTATTTCTCTGTCCGTAACAATTACACTTGGCATTTCAACATCATAATCAAGCATAACCAATTGCAAATGCTTTAAAGTCCAAATATAATAATTCTCACGCTCGGATACGAGATATGCTACAGCAACACAAAAGGTTTGGTTTGTAAATGACATCGATAATTTCCAATAATGGCATTTTATATTTATTAGTTCTATAAGTGCAATCCATGACGAGCAAGTGTGGAAATGTTTGCAACAAATCAATACTTGTAGAATGAGCCCAAAATATATCAGTAATTATGTCATTTCCATCCAAAGTACTACGATGCTGCTCAAAATATCTTTTTTCTTTCAATTTGCTTAAAAGATACTGTATTTGGGAATGTCCAGCTCGATCATCTGATTTTTGTTTGTACAACACATTGTAAACTGTCTTTATTATCGTACAATTGGATGGACCATTCTTTTTTAATGTATGTAGAATAGCTCTTGGTTTTACTAAATTTTTATACATATCATAGCTTTTTTTTCATCTGCAGCTAATCTACCAAGAAATGAATGTCCTTCGGTGCTATAAAGTGCACAATGATTATGCACACCACATAGTACATCTAATCGCCATGAGCTTGAAGTAGAAAGCTTAACACCTTTCAATCGAAAAGGGCAATTACATTTTTTGTTCCAGTTAATCTAGGATTATTAGATTTTTTCTCCTTATACTCTTTATATACTCAGTTTTGTTCACAACCGTAAATAATTCTTGGATTCCTATTTATGCAATTAATGTCTGACTTTAAGACAACTATAACGAATCCGACTCTTCTACCTATGCAATCAATCCACTCTTTCATTTTTTCTCTATTAGGAGATATCTATAAAACACAAATAATATAAAATTATATTGATAAAATAACTAACCACAACAATAAATGAGTTAGAAATACATACATCATAAGTAGTAAACTCGTTGCTATAATCCATGATAATTTCTTTATCTTCATTTTCATCCAAAAGTGCAAGCTAAGAAGAAAATTAAGTTACAGCTTAGTTACAGTAAACAAATAGAAAAAAAAATTCAATGTATTTCATCTCACTATGTTGATTATAATTCTTAGTGCAGTACGCACTAGAATTACCACAATTCCAAGCTAGATATGGACTTGGTTACTACTAGATTCTTGCTACAATGAACAAAACCTAAAAAAACATGTATACAATAATTAAAAAAACATCGTTCAAACAGCAACAAAATGCCTATATCTTAGAATCAATGCTATTTGCTTTTTCAAAATAATTATTTACTTCTTCCAATATATCATTCTCTTCAAGAAATTTTACTATTATCCTCATCCATTTCTTATTTTGACAGTAAAAGAATTATTGAAAGTGGAAGAACAAGAGCAGGAGAATTGTTAGTGAAAGGATATGAATAGACACAGACTTTCAACCTAATTATAGTAAGGGTAAAATTGTCTATTAATTTTTTTAAAAATTACTAGGGTGGAAAAAGGAATAAGCGAAAACTATAAGTAATCAAGTTTGGAAAGGATGATGGCTTAGAAAATCATATATATCAATTTCAAATACATGTCAGATTTCAGAAAGAAAAAGCTTTGAGTATACCATGTTTTCGAAATGTGTAAAATTTCAAGCGTATATAAGTTTTGAGTGAATATCAGTTTTGAAGAAAGTTTCGATATGATACAAGGTTTCAAATATAAATGGTTTATTGCATGTGTATAGTTACAGTCTCATAAATACGTGATTTTGAAAACTGTATCTAGTTTCCTACCGATGCTTTTGAAATATATAAAGTTGACAGTTTTTAGATTTGTATATGGGCAGATTCAGATATACGTATAAGTGCCAAATACATCAGGTCTCTTGTGTACATATACTTAGTTTAATATATACCTGTGTTATATATTTAGTTTCAAAGACCACAACGCTTTATAAATATCATTTCGAATATAGTATCTTATAAGTATAGTTTTGTATATTTCATGGTTCCAAACATGTATATTTGGGTTTTCAATCTATGAAAAGTTTTGAGTATATTTCAGCTTTGAGTATGCACGGACACACATTTTCAAGTACATCAGATTTTAATGTGACTTCAAATACAAGCTTTTCAAAATAAAGTGTTCTAAATAAACCAAGCTTTTGAAAGAGTTTCATATATGTATAAGTTTTTGAATATACAAATTTCAAGCTTTGAATATAAATGGTTCTGTATTCAACTTCTTTGTGTATGCCTAGTTTCTAAAATGGTACAGTTCTGAGAATACCAATTTTGACTTGTCAAGTTCCAAAACATAAGCATTTTGTGTACATATGTATATGAAGTTTTAAAAGCCTCAAAAATATTAGGTTTCAGGTGCATGTAAATAAGTGTTTTCAAATATATATATGAGTTTAGCATGCGTGGTTCTAAAGTTCATACATATCAATCTTTAATATAAGTTTTGGTTGCAGATATGAGTACAAGGTTTTTTAAAATGTATGGGTCATATATATTTGAGTTTCAATATCTTACAGTCCCAATCGCATAAAAGTTAAATGTGAATATTTAGTATGCAATTATGTATACATGTGTCAGTTTTGTATAAAACTAAGTTTAGAGTATATCAGATTTCTAAATGTAAATTAAGATTTTTAAAGTAACAAATTTTACATAAACATATGGATACCTACCTCATCCTTCGAACATAGGAAGGTTTTAAAAAGATATTAACTTCAGATGTATATATTTAAGTTTATGGTGTATATGCAACTGGAAGGTATCGACGCAGCGTGATAATTGAATTTGATGATGTCAATCGAATCCGTCCAGGATCCAATCCGATTAGCGGAATTAATCGGTGAATTGATGTAGAATCGATGGATCGAAAATACCCAAATGCCCAAATCCGTTGATCTCGCGAGATACTGGACTTTAGCAATCTTCGACATGTTGATCGCGCACGATGCCGTGAGAGAAGATCTACGATTCTTCGAACGTTGATCTAGCGCACTAGATTCCATGAATCGGCTTCAACAATCGTTGATTCGAGCGCACTCGAATGCCGAAAGTGAAGATAGGAAATAACACTCAACTACCAATTTTAATGGTGGCACAAGAGCACACAAAAGAAATTTTATTCAAAGTGACTAACTTTTTACAATGACATCACGTCCATATTTATAGAGTTTACAACACGACACAATGACTTAAGAAAATTACACACTTCACAACGACTTACAACAATTTACACAAACGACATAAGAAAACAAAGTACAATGACTTATCAACAGTGCTTCAGCGACCTAAAGAAACAAAATACATTCGACTTAACAAAATAAACGACTTAAGATAGCTCGGCAGCGACATAAGCACTTCTCGCGACTTATGGAAGCACGACAATGATCTAACACTCACCGACTTAAGAAGTTTGCGACCTTACTTTTGCGGCATCAGGTTCAGCGACTTAAGAAAGAAGAACGACTTAAAGTAGGTCGTTCGCGACTCAAGGATTCGCGACTTAAGGAAGAAGAATGATCTACGCTTGCCGCGACCTAGGCGAAATTCGCGACCTAACTTCGTAGCTTGCTGGATTTAGGTCGTAGCTCGTTGAAGTATCTCGCGACCTAGGCTGAAACCCATTGCGACCTTCTGAAGCTTCGCGCGCGTGAGCTAAGGTTTCTGGATCGTCTTCGTCATCGTGAGCTAGGAGGAGCGGCAATCTAGGGTTTCGCCTAAATGAGGTATGCGCTGCATCATCCTCCCCTGGTTGAGAAAAATTCGTCCTCGAATTTAAAATTTCTTCTTCTTTGACACTCTTATCCTCGTGAAATGGAACCAAGTGAAGATGACCCGGCAAACCCAACTTACAAACATTCTCATTAATTCCCTTCACAACTTCCAAACGACCCATCCCTCCAGCATCTAGCTTGTTGTAAGTACCAACAAGAAATCATTCAACCATCAAGTAGATAGATTCGTTGCTACTTTGCGTCTTCATCAAACCCAATACCGAGTCCATACTTACCTCTACCCATAATCTAGTATGTATAGGTAATGACATACAAAATCCTGACTTCGTCGCGGTCTCTTTTGAAATTTGATAATCATGGCTCTTCTGAACAAACCTTTCAACCTCCTTCCTTATTGACGGCCCAAAACAAGACGTTGCAATCAACTGCATGGTACGATCACAGTCCTCGTGTCTTTCTACATGTAAGTCTTTGATAACTCTTATTCGCCAACTGCAATCAGGAGTATACAATTGCCTTCCTTCGAATAGAAACCCATCAACCAGTCTTCTCAACTCTACCTGCTCTGTCGGACACATATGATTACGTGGTATATACGGTACAATAGCACCTGACACTTGATCAACATGATGTTGTACGTCCCTCAGTGGTAGTAATTCCTTGGGCAACTCTGCAGGAACTACACCTTCACATTCATTCACCGCTGGCTTAACCTCTTCGAGAATTTTAACACGTTCACTGGTTTCATTTTCATTCAACAAGAATACTTCTGCACTATCCCCCACTTCTTTAACAAACTCTCTTGTAGAATGTAGACTAGTCGAATCTACTTTCTTCACCAATGAATTACCCCCTTCAGTTTCTGACACACTTTCTTCATCCTCATTAAACTTTGCTGGTTGTGAATTTTCAACCTCATGTTCATCAGATTTTGTTGGTTGAAAATCATCAACTTCATCTTCCACATCAACAAATTCCTTTAAAGACAACAAAGTCTTTAGTTCCTCGATTTCCTCCAATTTGTTTTCACTCTATTGTCGCCTTTTAGGAACTAACGTGATTCGTGTATCCTCGAACATAAAACTGTAGCTGTTGGTGCGACCATCATGTTGCACAACTCGATCGTATTGCCATGGTCTCCCCAACAACAAATGGCATACATCCATATCAACCACATCACACCAAATTTCGTCTTTGTATTTCTTCCCAATTGAAAAAATTACACAAGTTCTTCGATTAACCTTCACTTCCCCTCCTTTCCTCAACCAAGCTAATTTGTAGGGATTTGGATGCTTCTTTGTTTTCAATGACAACTTCTTTACAGCTTCTGAAGAAATGATATTATCACAGCTTCCTGCATCGATGACAAATTTACAAACCTTTCTCAGAATAGTGCATGTTGACTGGAAAATATTGCTCCTCAACCAACTAGAATCATCTTCTTGCTTTGGCGTTAAACAAGATCTTCTCATCAACAAACTACAACCCTCATCTCCTGTCAGTAATTCTTCTTCTTCAACTGGTAGTGAATTGACACACTCTACCTCTGCATCTTCATTCTCAATCTCCGCAATCATTGCTCGCTTCTTTGGCTTTGTACATTCATTGCTTTTATGGCCCAACTCTTGACAATTAAAGCATTTGAGACTACTATTGACCTTTGCCTTGTTGGCTTCATTCACAATCGGCTTACTGATGACTTTGGAAACATCTGTACTGTTACTAACATCCTTGTTCTGGTTGTTGGAATTCGTAAACATACCACCACCTCTCCTACCTTGCTTTTCCCAAGCTAGAGCTTTTTGATGTGCTTCAGCAATAGTTCTGAGATCAAACATATTCACCATATCTTGAATCTGCATTCTCAACCCTCCAACAAATCTAGCGGTCAACTGTTCCTCTGTCTCCATGATATCATTCCTCGCAATCAATTGATAAAATTCATCTGCATAATCATTCACTGACTTTGTTCCCTGTCTCAGATTCTGCAATCGTTGATACATAAGAGACTGATAATTATACGGCAAGAATGTAGCTTTCATTAACTTCTTCATCTTCTCCCAAGCAACAATCTTCGACTTCCCCATCTGCTCTCTAGTAAGTTTGGTTTGCTGCCACCACGCCATAGCTCTCCCCCTCAACCTAGTAGCAACCAACTTCACTTTACGATCTTCCGGAACCTCCTTGAAGTCAAAAATTTCCTCAACATAAGCTAGCCAATCAAGAAATTCCTCGGCCTGCATACCTCCCTTGAATTCTGGCATTTCAGTTTTCATCCCGGACTCCCATTTGTGATCATATTCCGAATGATTTCTTCCTTGACCTCGTCCTCGTCCATGAACACTACCACCATCAAACTCCTCTTCAAAGTCTGATTCATATCGATGTCGATCCTGACCACCAACATCTCTACTACCACCATTTCTTCCACCAACATCCCTTCGATCTACATTCCTCCGATCACGATCATTCACATTTCTATCACGATTTCGATCATCAACATTTCTATCATAATCTCGATCCACACTTCTATGATCACTATCAACACTTCTCTCTCGATTTGAATGTGGTGAAACTCTACTTCCCCCATGGTTAGAATCAGGTGAAACCCTTCTCTGATTTTGATTCATCTCCAACATCATTCTCTCTAATCGACCAATCCCTTCATTAAGCTTCTCATTAAAATTTTCGTTAATTCTTTGCTCCATCTCATCAGCCTCTTCTCTCCCATACAAAGCATCAATGTTGCGATAACGGTTAGCTCTTCTCGGAGGCATGATCACTCTTCAACAAATTCCAACAAAAACTTCACTTCGATCTAAAAATCTTCAAATCAAAACTACCCACTTGTTGTAATCTTCAAAAGTCACCAAACGAACAAATCTCTTCAAAATCTCGAGAACCCAATTCTCCAAATGATGCAAATCTCGCACAAACTCCAAAATCTACGCAAACTCCTTGCGAGCTAGCTCCGATACCAAATGATGCAGCGTGATAAGTGAATTCGACGATGTCAATCGAATTCGTCTAGGATCCAATCCGATTAGCGGAATTAATCGGTGAATTGATGCAGAATCGATGGATTGAAAATACCCAAATGCCCAAATCCGTTGATCTCGCGAGATACCGGACTTTAGCAATCTTCGACACGTTGATCGTGCACGATGCCGTGAGAGAAGATCTACGATTCTTCGAACATTGATCTAGCGCACTAGATTCTGTGAATCGGCTTCAACAATCGTTGATTCGAGCGCACTCGAATGCCGAAAGTGGAGATAGGAGATAACACTCAACTACCAATTTTAATGGTGGCACAAGAGCACACAAAAGAAATTTTATTCAAAGTGACTAACTTTTTACAATGACATCACGTCCCTATTTATAGGGTTTACAACACGACACAACGACTTAAGAAAATTACACACTTCATAACAACTTACAACAATTTACACAAACGACATAAGAAAACAAAGTACAACGACTTATCAACAGTGCTTCAGCGACCTAAAGAAACAAAATACATTCGACTTAACAAAATAAATGACTTAAGATAGCTCGGTAGCGACATAAGCACTTCTCGCGACTTATGGAAGCACGACAACGATCTAACACTCACCGACTTAAGAAGTTTGCGACCATACTTTTGCGGCATCAGGTTCAGCGACTGAAGAAAGAAGAACGACTTAAAGTTGGTCGTTCGCGACTCAAGGATTCGCGACTTAAGTAAGAAGAACGATCTACGCTTGCCGCGACCTAGGCGAAATTCGCGACCTAACTTCGTAGCTTGCTGGATTTAGGTCGTAGATCGTTGATTTTAGGTCGTAGCTCATTGAAGTATCTCGCGACCTAGGCTGAAACCCATTGTGACCTTCTGAAGCTTCGCGCGTGCGAGCTAAGGTTTCTGGATCGTCTTCTTCATCACGAGCTAAGAGGAGCGGCAATCTAGGGTTTCGTCTAAATGAGGTATCCGCTGCATCAGTATCAGACTTCAAGGGTGGAAATTTCTGGATGTAGTAACTCTTGTATATACAGCTAAAAAGCTTTAAAAACATATTAAATTCAGATGTATATATATTTAAGTTTCTGGTGTATATGCAACTGGAAGGTATTAGACTTCAAGGGTGGAAATTTCTGGATGTAGGAACTCTTGTATATACCGCTAAAAATCTCCAAGTACTTCTGATTTCAAGAATATATATAATAATTTTATATGTGGATTTTAAAATAAATATATTAGCCTCAAATGTATATAATATGGATCCAAGTCTGCATGTGATTTGGTGAATAAAGATTACATATATACATACATATACATACATACATACACACACACACACACACACACACCCACACACACACATACATATATCAAACTTCAAAGATATATAATTCCAAGTTATAAAGCTTCATATATATGCATGATAGTATTGAATACAGATGGTTTTTTGTATATATACCATATTTTAGAAAGTGACAGTTTGGCTAAAGTCCCTATTAAGTTTCAAAATACATCAAACATCATTGCCAAAAAAAATGTAAATTAGGTCCATAGAATTAAGTTACTGAATAATTGCATACATATATGTAATTATTCAGTAAATAATTGCAGATATTATGCAACTATATCCAAAAATTGCAAATATTCCGCAATTATTCATCGAAAAATTGCGCAAAATTTCGCAATTATTCACTGAATAATTGCAGACATTTATGCAATTTTTGGATATAATTACATAAATGTCTGCAATTATTCGGTGACTTAATTCTAGGAACCAATTTACAATCTTTTTTTGGGGAGGAGTTTTCGTGTATTAAGTTTGATTTTGAGGACTTGAGCCTAATATTCACTTTTAAAAAAGCTAAAAGCTTTGAATACATAAAAGTAGGTTTGTGGAGAACGCAAGTTTAAACATTTGTTAGGTTCATATAAGTTAAATTCTAAGAAAATATGAGTATTAAAGGCCAATCAACTTTTGAATATAAGACTTCTCCAAATACTAGAGTTTTGTATATAAAAAGTTTTGGGTACACGTGAATGTCAGATTCCATAAATGCAAAGATTTGCATATATATATATATATACATAAAGAATTATGCATATATAGGCTTTGAAATATGTTGGTTACAAATACATATGTATACATCAGTTTTAAATGGCCTTGCATAAATATGATTCCAAGTATATATACCAATTTCAAAGTATATTAGCTAAGTTTGAACAGAAAAAAGGACTTGTAATATGTGTTCAGTTTCAAGGTTGCATAAACTCAAGGGGGAAATAATTTAAAGGACAAAAATTTGTATATTTTTAGCCTCAAGGACACGGCCTCAATATTTTAACCACAAGGACAAACATTTTCCTAAAAATTATTTATAAGGACAAACATTCTTTTAAAATTATTCATAAGGACAAACATTCTTCTAAAACTACTATCGAACTAAAAACTGATACCTAAAAACTGTTGCCGATAACTACAAACTGATACCTAAAAAATGCTATCAATAACTAAAAACTGATACCTAAAGAAAGTTGTCCTTCAGGCTAAAATACTGAAGGTCTATCCTTGAGGCTAAAACGCTGAGAAATTTTGACCTTTGATAATAATTTCCTGTAAATTCAAGACATATACATACAAGATTTCGGGTTCAAGAAGGACTTCAAACTGCAAATAAAGACGTAAGTGTGAGGTATTTGCAAGTATTGTCAAGTGATATTGCATAGCCCAAGTAATGCCGTATAGACGAGTAATATTATGTGGATTAAGTGATGCCGTACGCGCAAAATTTCTAAGATGTACCAAGTTTAGTGCACAACAAAAGGATATCGACTTCAGATCTCGGGCAAAACTGATAATGTCGAATGAATCGATTAATGCTAAAGGCAACCATATTAGAAAGCATCAGGAGATTCCAATTACATCAGTGGATTTTTGGACATTAAATGGTTCCATACACATTGTTCCGGATATATATAACTTTTCATATACAATTTTGTATAATATAATTCCATATCTCAAAATTTAGATTTATATAAATTTCTATAATTCAAGCTTTCTTAGAGGAGTGGGTTTTCTGGGGATATATAGAATTCTAATCCCCTATATCAAAACTTAGATATATGAAACGATTTTCCATTATGAATTATTTTCTAGAAAAAATTATTTCAAAAGAAAGAATTCTTATAGAAAAGCAAGTTCTTGTCTCTAAAGTCTATCGGTTCATGAATCGTGACTTTTCAGATTTACAAACAAGATATTTCTTTTCATTAAGTAAAGCTTGAAGTGTTACGATTTTACAAAAAATTAATAATATTTACCTTAACAAGCAATTTTACTCAAAGAATTTTGCCATAAATATCTCTGAAAAAAATATGCTTTGTGAATCAAAAGAGCTATTATTGATCATTCCATATGTTTATCTATTTCGAAAAGAAATTTGCAAAGTCTTTAAAAATATGTATTATCGAGAACTGCGAAAAAGTTTTTAGAACTATCGTGATCTATTTTCCAAACTCTAATTAGAAGAGTCTATTCTCAATTAAAGAGCTATTGATTCATGTATCATGATCATTTAGTCCCTTATTCGAGATTTACATTTCTACTACGATATTACAAATTTCTAAAAAAATTCCTTTGAATTTCAAACATTAGGAGTACAATCTCTTATTGAGACCGTAAAAATGCTCTAAGCAATTTTCGAAGAATGAAAAAGCATTCATTAGGAATCATGGTCATGAGCAGATAGAAAGGAACAAATTCATCAAACCGGATAGGAAGAAACTCAAGAATTCAAAAGTAAAGTGGGTATCTGATGCTTTAATTTCCAAGCTACAAGGTCCAAATTAAATCTACAAAGATTATTCAGAAAAGGATAATAAGACCACAAAGAGGAAAAACATATCTCGAATTATAGCTTGCTTCGAACTCCAAAACACTTGTAATCCTGATTCCTACTTGAATAAGATTATTCTACATGGATCAACTTGAAGACCGCACGGCTTCAACATGACTATGATTTCTATTGAATCCAAAAAGTATTCATGATCCCTACCTCAATATGAATTCAACATGAGATCGATGCAAAGTATCTGGAATAATTATAAGATTTTCAACTACAAGAACAAGATTATCAATTACCAATGAAATCATGAAGTGCGATGAGAAGGAAAACCACCCTTATAATGCATGAACTTACTAAAGGGTTAAGTGGTAAAAAGAAACTTCAAAATTCGATCAATAGATTAAAAAGGCTAAGTAAATGCCCAAACATCAAAGAAGGATATCCAAGTATCACAAATCTAAAGTAAGAAGAAGATCATTTCAAAAGAAGAATTAGTACTCCAAAATTTATGAAAAATACCGAGAATCAAAAGGATGGACCACTCAGGCCCAATTGGGAAGGATCCCCAATCGTATACAAAGTAATCCTACTAGAGACCAATAAACTATAACGACCGAATGACAATGTCATAACGAGAATATGGAATACCGAATATTTACGACCATATTTTTCAACAATGGATGAATAAGAGAAAATTTTATCATCTCAGTCATGGAAAGGAGTAGGATACTCCTAAAGTCAAAGGCCCTAGCCATCAAAGGCTTGATGCAAGAGGTCCCGACCATCAAAGGTTTGACCGTAAGAGGTCCCGGCCATCAAAGGCGGTCAATCAAAGGCTTGACCGCAAGTGGTCACAACCATCAAAGGTCCCAACTATCAAAGGCTTGACTGTAAGATGTCCCGACCATCAAAGGCCTTAAGCCTTCAGTGTCTGACATCAAAGATTTCACTGTAGCGCCTCCTAGAAGGAGGTCGGGTAATCCTTTAGTGCCAGCCATTATATAGCCTCACTAAAGCACCGAGAAAGCCTTCAGCGCTTGTCATCAAAGGCCTCGCTGAAGCATCTCCTAGAGGGAGGTCGGGTAAGCCTTTAGCACCTGTCATCAAATGCCTCGCTAAAGCACTAGGAGAGCCTTTAAACGCTGCCTATGTGGTCTGGTTAAAGTGCCTTCTAGAGGGCGGATGGAGTAAGCCTTTAGTGCCTGCCATCTAAGGCTTCATTAAACCCACAAAATCTTCAAAAGGAAGATCACTCAAGATCAAGAGCCAAGTAATACTCCCAAATCAATCGGAACTAAATCAATCAAAATCAAAAGCAAAATAGTGCTCCCAAGTCAATCAAAATCAAAGCCAAGTAGAGCTCCCAAGCCGATTAAAATCCAAGCCAAGTAGTGCTTCGAATCAAATCAAATTTTCCAAAGGAAGGTTCATCAGATATGTATTTACGGTCTTGTTATATGGATTTTTGGTCTTTTTTATGAATTTCTGGTCTTATATTATTATTACAAGATTATGATTTCTGGACTTCTATTATTGTCAGATATGGATTTCTGGTCTTCTGTTATTATTACCAGATTAAGATTTCTGGACTTCTATTATTGCCAGATATGGATTTATGGTCTTCCAATATGGATTTCTTGTCTTCTATTACTATTGCCCGACATGGATTTTCAGTCTTCTTATATTATTACCGGATAAGGATTTCTGATCTTCCATTATTATTGTCATATATGGATTTTTTGGACTTCTTTTATTATTGCCAAAAGTTAAATTTCTAGTTTTCTTTTATTATCAGATGAATTTATGGTCTTCTTTTATTATCAGATGGATTTATGGTCTTCTATTATTATCAGATGAACTCCTGGTCTACCATTAATACCAAACAATTTCCTGAACTTCTATTCGGAATATTTTGTCCTATGGCCAAAACAGATTGCCAGTCTGCCTTCCTATAATATTATAAGGCAGCTTTCCAATTTAATTGTTTAAGAAATTAAGATCACCACATAATCTCCTAAGTCTATATTTGGGAAATTATTAGTATTCGATAAGATACTGAAAAAAATCATGACTCATGTAAAAAGAATGCAGGAAATTCCCCAACTACATGTTGATTCATAACATGATGAGTCCGAAAAGGATCATAGAAATTTAAATATTGAGTTATAATGAAAATTGTTGTTTGTTTTGTGTTGTGCATGAAAACAGGATTAGGAGGAAAGCTTCATGAAGAATTAGCGATGCAAAAGAATTCTTGGTTTTACCCTAAAAAGTAAACATCTTCTCATATAAGAGGGGGGACTAAATGTTATCTATATAATTTTCAAAGGATATAAACCGGGAAAGTCAATGTCGAAGCTGAAGGATCACATCAAAGTTCAAAGCCCCAGATGCTAGGATAGCATTAAGGAATCAATGTCGACCTCAAAGTCTCCGACAACGTCGAAGACATTAACACTGCACCAATGGATGATAATACAAAAGGAAGCAACATCAAAGAAATGACGTCGGGCCAAAGTCGAAGGCCATGAGATTATGCCGCTCTTCGACTATGTCAACATCCTTCCATGTCGTATGGCATTTATGTCGAACTTGGCCAATGCTGCATCAATTCCATGCAAAACTTTCCTTCATCCACACCACATTCTATCGCACTGCGGTTCATCAACATCTCATCCCATTAACAAGAATAAAGGAGAAGGTCGTCGTTGGTCGAAGTTGTCTAAGTCTCACATTACCCGTTGTCGAAGTCTTACAGCACCGCCATTCAGAGCCAAGAAAGACTCCGCTTCCTACCAATGCTACCTCTTTAATAGCGTCAAATCTCTCCAAAATAGACTATTATTGATATCCTACTTTGGAAATATCATCACAGTTTATCTTCTCGACATCGATAATGAACGTTGTCGATGTCCAGAAAGGCTACCGAAGCAAATGGAATGATAATTGATGCCACGTTCATTGAAGCCGTATTGCAACAACATTGCACTTCGTCAATGTTGATATTGCACTTCATCAACATGATAACAAGAAGGCCACATACCGAAAGCTATCAATCGAGGCCATATTTCATGATTATTGATTTTACACAACGTCCATGATGGAAGATGGCGAAGATCATACAAAGGAAAGAAAAATAAGATCATGTACAAGAGTTAATTCAAGAGGATCTAGTGCATTTTCCTTCACAAAGCTTCACAAGCCTTCATATTTCACTACATATTCCATAGCGCTAAAAGTCTCACATCACCGATTTGCAAAAGCCAACCACCTTATAACCACTACATATATAAATGAACTCTCTCATGAAAAGGGGCCCTTAACTTCTTTCTCTCTCTTAATTTTAAATTAGAACTTTTCTAAGTTCTCTTAAGAACTTGAGAACTATTGTAATGACATATGACCAATAAAGAAGAAAGACATTGGACATTCGCATATAAGAACTTGAACAATTATATATTTGTACATATCCGTGATTGAATAAAAAGGACTTGACTTGAGCCTATTTGACTAATGGACTTGCATATTTGACTTATGGACCTGTTAAGGGTTCGTTCGCCTCCATTAAGATCAGAATCAAGAGGTGGTTTCGGTCCTGTAGGTGCGAAGCCGGCCCTATTATACTAGGGGGTTGAGGACCCAAGTAATATAATTCTAGTTTTCTTATTCCTGGTATTGATCAAAGAGGTACCAAAAGAAAGAGTTAACCTAACTTCTTTGCGAGGATTCACTTCTATAGTCCAACTAGACTGGTGTTGCCCATCGCCTATGCTTCCCTTTTAACCATGAACTATGATTTAAACGGACTTGTGAATTATCACAAAACCAAAGAGTATAGTTGAAACTTCTTCGAATATGCCACTTTGTACAAATTTTGGGTGTTGGCAAAATAAATCGTTAATGGGTAATAATGTTAAAAAGGAATAGAAGAAAATGGTTAATAAAAAGAAATGGAAGTAAATGGGAAAAAATATTTAGATCTTTTAAAAGAAAGTGGTATATGACCTTAAATTGAATAGGAAGTAAACACATTAAAAAGTAAAGAAATGTTATTAACAGTTAAACGTTGGAGGCATAATAATCAAACAAATATGAAGGAGTACACCGACAAACAAACACATACACACACATATACACACATGTGGCCTCAAGTATGCATTTATGATGGATGTGAATTATTAAAGTTAGTAAAAAAATTAGGTGGATAAGAATAACATAGTCATTATAATAGATTGGAATGCAAGGTCAGTAGTGTTACACAATGTTAACTGGGTTTTTAAACCAATAGAATTCAAAGGGAACTAGAACATCTACAACAAGTCAAAATATCTCAAGGATCGACCAAGAAGACTAGAAGGAAAAGAAGAAAAAGACCAAAAAAGAAAAATGCCAAAACAAGCTAAGGCTATGGATCGCCAACGATCCATCACCCATGGATCGCTAGCGATCCATAAATCTTACTTGTGGATCCTCCAGTCCTCTTGCATCATGATCTAATACGTTCCCTAATGAAACTTGTCAAGTTTCATAGCATGCCAAACAATCTAGCTCAAGAAGTGAAGACTCACCTGATTCAAGTTGTTTGACCAAAAGCAGCTAACTTAAAATGGACCTATGGAACTCATAAGAAGTCGGATTGACTTGAAATTTTGAAAGAATATTTAGAAGACATAGAAGAAGGCTCACAAAAAATGAGATTATTTGGAGTTGATTTGATGGATCGCTAACGACCTAACTAGATGGATCGCTAGCGACCCATCTAGAGTGGGCTCCACCACCTCAAATTTTTATGGTGGGTCCCTGACACTCTTTAGAGTGTTCCTGCAAAGTTTCATTCGATTTTGTTAAGATTTGAGCGAGTTATGGACGATTCTTCTGGACCAGATGATCCATGAAGACGGATGATCAACCTAACTCCAAACGACTTGATATTTGGACAAGGCACTTAAATAGAAGATAGAAAGACAACAAAATAAAGATCACTCAAAAATATGCTAATTGGATGGATACCTAGCGATCCATCCCCTATGGATAGCTAGCGAACCATCAAGATAGGTCGGATCGCCCTCAAACTTTCCGAGCTCCTTCGTAGCACTAAGTAAAGGCTTCTGGTAGAAAAAAAATGCTAAGTTGATGGATTGCTAGCGATCCATCGCTATGGATTGCTAGCGATCCATCGCTATGGATAGCTATCGATCCATCGCCTATGGATAGCTAGGGATCCATAGAAATGACTCTGATTGATTTGAGATTTTCATTAATGACTTGGCATAACAATTGTACTCTTCTGCACTTGGACTTCTGTCCCGACACTCACTGAATTCCCCTATAAATACTCACCTACCTGCAACTAGAGATGGATCTTTTCCGAAGAGAGAGCTGCCATTACTCTACTGGAATTCCTTCACTTCTTCAACTTTCTTCTTCCTCACAATAGTCATCAAGGGGGTCACTGTGATTCTCTAGTCCACCCTTATACTTATGACTTATTCTAACTCATTGCAACTTAGATCTAGGAACTAACTAGTTGATATCCAAAGAGATTCAACTAGTATAATCAAAATAAAAATTGATTAAAGTAGACGTAGGCCAGAGTCAGCCGAACCACTATAAAAATACTATGTCTCTTTTCTTACTTCTACTGTTTATTTGTTGTTTATCTGAGATTTGTGCTACTGATTATCTGCACTAGTGCTTTCACACTTGATACAGGGTGTTGATCCATTTTTTGGGTTAACACACAACAAAAGTCTGCCAACCGCTAGAGGTTACTAGCAGTTGCGTATACATTATTCTAATGTGTAACATATTCAACTATAGGATCCGTTAAATTATATACGCTTGCGTATAGCTGAAAGAAATACCGCAGTAGGGTCTGCTTCATTCTTTTAGGAGGGATATTACCTTGCTTTCCTTAGGCAATTTAAATGGGACGGGGAGCAAAGATCGGTGCTATGTCAGTGTGTTTGTATCATATTAGGGTGTACGAGCTGTACAAAGGTCGTTAAAGTCATCGGTCCTGAACGGTCAACGGGAAAGACGAGGGTTACACCTAACAAGCTACACCTCCTATTAGTGTAGGTCACGTTTGGATCATACACCGCCATAGTTGTTTGTTAGGAGGTAAGGCTAGATAACCCTTAAGAGAGGTATTTCAAAACAAATGTGGTAGTCTGTGGAGCTAAGTCCCATAATAATCCGTGGAGCTGAGTCCACAATAATCTTAGGACCTGAGTCCTTTATAGTCTGTGGAGCCGAGTCCATAACAGTCCAAGAAGCTCAGTCCTCTATAGTTCGTGGAGCCGAGTCCACAATAGGAAGAAAACAAGTAGAAAATCTCTAAGGCAAGATAGAATACGGCTAAACTATATGATGTCATTATTAGGCACCACGAGGAGTTCCTTGATATACACGACGACGAGGACGTGATACTGCATTGATGATTGATCCTAACGAGGTGCTGGGTTACGGAGACTAGCGGTGATTTTATCTTGTTCTAAAGGAGGATCATGGTACTTACACACACACAAACGTATGTAGTTATAATCTACATCGGTAGATAGGCGTATCGTACGTGTACGTGGAGTCGAGAAGATTAAGTAAAATAAAAGAACGTAACATGTGATGGTAGGCAATCTGCATACACTAGTGTTATGTATAAAGTATAATTTACCAGTCAACAGAACTTTGTTCTGACCCCTTCGTCATTACAACCCACATGATAGCTTTAGAGGGACGGGTACTGGTGTAAGACGGGAACAGTAGAAAGATAGGTTTTCTTATGCATGCTCGACACTGACAAGGATGCTAGACATTGGGAGTGTCAACCTTGGTCAGTAATTGTATGTTTTATTTTACTTTATTATTCCGGCATGAGTTCATATCGATAGTTCTCTAATATGCATTTATTATTTGCAGCATACCAAATCAACGATCCATACTTTAGAGGACTCGGGTTTTCAATTTAGCAAAAATTCGGACCTACTGGGTTGCGGGTTGTCACATATATATAGTTTGAAGCTTTGCAAAGAATTATAAAGCTTAGCAGATAAAGCCTGTATTAGAACACATCATTTAAGAATTGCCATGCAAAAATACACATGCATTTCCTTGATCCCTAATTAAAAATGTTAATCCACTTTGTTTTGCGCTTGGGCATTAGCATCAGCCTATGGCAGGCTCGTAGTTTCTGGAAGCGGTGAAGCTTTTGCTGGTGTCATTTAATAGGTTTTGTTGATGAAGGGAACCTACAAGATACCTTATATGTTTGTGTTTGCTTCTCCAACCCATTAGTATAACATGACTTGAAAGCTTATAAATAAGCGATAAATACACTGTCCTTTCTCTCTCCTTTTATAAACCTCACTTCTCAGTTGAAAATTAAAACAGAATGCATTTATCACTCCCCTAAACATATGCAGTTTATTTGCAGAATAATTCACTTTTTCAAGATAGATGAAGAAAAGAGTATGTATAGGTGTGAGAATTTACTTTAATACAATAGGTTGTTGACCAGAGCGACGTCTACAAGCTTTAGACTCATCTACTTGAAGGAATTCCATAGCATCATATTTATAGTTATACATAAATTATGGTTCATGACAAATAGAAACTGAGTAGATGTTGCTTTCATACCCTTTAAAACAGCTGACAAAGATCCATAAAAGTCACTTTTTCCAACGTCTTCTACGAAAATTTCTTTAACAACCAAATGATGCATTATCTTAGAAGCTTCATTTTTGGCCAAATGTTTTCCAACTCCATGAAGATTGAGAGTATTATGTTTGTACTTCTTAACCTACACGGCAGTAAGGGGTAAATAAGCTTGGAAATCAATTTATCGATTAGGACTTCAAAACATCTATCTCTTGTACATCTATACTATATTATTATTAGTGAGTTAAATTTCAAGCTTACACAGGGCCCTTTCAAATTTGACAACTGAATCGTCTCCAAAATTTTCTCCCCTGCGCTGTGGTATTTTTATCTTCTGCCTTTCCTCCGGATGAAACTTCCGTTCTCCCTCACCAATCTCCTCCTTCCAATTTTCTCCACCCAAAATCAATCGATTCCTCTTACGCTTACCTTCTCTTCCGACGTGGACCCTTTTCTTTAATTCCGTGTATCCCTCTCTTTTGTTCTTCTCAACCCATTCTTACTTGCGCATCCTCTAATCGTCCAAGCCCTAAATATTGCTATACCCCAAATTTGTGCCTTTGCCCATTAATCGACGTCGACCTCTCCTTTGATAATCGTCGCCAGCGCCTATAGCTTCCATTATCCGCCTGACCCCTACAACTCCGATTCTCTGCCTGATCTACATCCTTCCTTATTTATGCAGAATCTAGCTGGTTGAGTTTGCTTTTTTCAAGGGCTTCGGCTAGAATATCTAGAGTGCATACTGTTCTATTCTACCAGGTTTGATTCTCTCCATTAGTTTTTCTAGCAAGTTAACTTATCCATTTACGTATAGATAATGTATTTTAAAATGCGACTCGATTTATATCTACTGCTTCCTTGCTTATTATTTTTAAGGTATTTCCCATGATTGTTTCAAATATATGTTACTTGCATAAATTTTGTATGTTTGCAGTAAAACTGTTAATAGGTGATTTATGTTCAGATATATTTTCTCTTCCATGCTTTTTCCCTGTCATAGTAATGATTACAGTGTGTTGTAAGTTAAACTATTTGTAGAGCTTTAATCATTGATTATTTATCTTGCCATCCATATTTAAAAGTCAACGATTTCGCACGAAAAGGTTCAGATCTATAAAATGTTATGGAAAATATGTATCTTACTATTGAATTGCTATGTTCTTAGGAAACAAAAGTTTTCCACATGTGAAAAAATGCATTTCGGATGAAGTTCAAGAATAATTTGAAGGCTGTTGTATTTAAAATTTCAAAAAATTGTGTGTGGGTCAAGGGACTAATTTTGGACGTCCTATGCATGAAATATTTAAGTTGTACACATCATTTAGTATTTTTGTTATCTTCTTTGTGATTGACTGCTTGATTTGATTTTTTTTCCATATACTGTAAAGTCGTCACTCTTGCTTTTAGCTTCTTTTAAATCAAATTCCGTTAGAATGTGCTAAAATAATCATATATATAAGATTGAAATGTCATCGATTGTTATTCATTTTTACTGCGCATATACATAACATTATTTTATAACTTTTAAACCACTAATAATGTTGCCCTGCTCTATATTTTGCCAGTCAAAACCATTTTTCTCAGGCTTCAATACTATGTTTGCAGTGCTCTTTTAAGCAACATCGCTTGGAGTAGCACTTCTTCAAGTAGCAGGCAAGTTTTCTTTTCTTTACACATCATTCATGCTAATATAATTTTCGGATTTCCTCGATGAAAGCTTCAGCACTCACTATTTATCTTTAGATAACAATTTTTTTCTCTGCCTTCTTCTACTGTTTAACTGGTTACATGTAACTTTTTTGCTTTATAGCTATAGCTTTAATACATGTAACTTTTTTGCTTTATAGCTATAGGTTTAACATTTACCTACAAATTAAAGACTCAATTGAACCCATTTTTGTAATCATATCTACATATATAACATTTACTTTCATAGAATGAACAAACACTTACTAACGAGAAGAGCAAAAAATTGATTAAATGGCTATTTTAGTAGATATTTCGAGTCTTTAGCTTTTGCAAATACTTTAGATGTTATATACTTCTAATAGTAATTAAATCAGAATTTATGCTTTACTCTTTTTTTCTTTTTTGATTGTTACGATAAAACTTGAAGTTTTAAGAAGTTTGTAAATGCTCTCGACATACAATATAGTATGCTAGCCTAAGAACATGGACATGGACATGACAACAGAAGTGATGGATGACAAGGCATTTGCATACTATATTTGAGGATAAGCATGATGATGTAGAACAAAAAATTAATCATAGGATCAAGGCATGCATAACTATCATTAAATGACCAATATTCGTAAATTATGATATACAACTTTCATTCAACGCAAGCATTGCAGGGTACATTTGTTGCATTTGAATGTACCAAGCATTTTGATATAAGTAACCCTTTCATGTTGTTTAGACACTGAATTCTGTAGTCAGATTAGTCATTTTTAGTCAAGTTTGCTTGATGCATTATGCAAATTTTTACTCAAATATTAAGTCTTTAGAATGATGCAAAAGATAAGACAATTATCAGCCACTGTAAATAGAAATAGTACATTTATTATACCATTTTAATCCAACATTTTAAAATCTAAGACATAAGAAACAACCACTTACTGCTCCTACATATATTTAAATTTCCATTTCTTCTATACTACTTTACTATTAACCGAAGCTGCATTAAGCATACACAATCTAATGCAGACACTGTTTTAGTTGTAACATAGCCAAAAAGAAACCATAATACAGATGAAATCAAATTCATTCATTGTTTAAATATGAACGAAGTAAACATATTATGGTTTTAACAATCTGACCATTATTTGTTTTAATTGTGACCAAATAACATTAAATTTTGAGCATCGGTTCATTGTGGATGAGGTTATACAAGAACTTTCTATTCCAGTTATATGAATACACACATGCGCACATAAATACACACACGCATACACACACACATACGTACATATATATATATATATATATATATATATATAATGTAAAATGAAATATATGTAAAACTGAGATAATTTAAAATAAGCTATTTTATATATTGCACAAAGAAGTTATTTATGAATCTATTAATTTGGTGCATGTTTATTTACAGGTGAATAATGTCTACATGAAAAGTTATTCATAAATTCGTTATGGGTCAATTTTATAACTAAATATTCCAAGGGATTCTGTAATTTACAGTTTTCTTTTTTCATTAATTAACTTTATGGCATAATATGTTTAATTTTTTTACTTCAATATTTTGGATGCATAATCATCTCACGTCTTTATTTCTTTACAAAATGCAACATTGAGTTCAAACATTGGTGTGGAACTCAAGATATCTTAAGCTTAAAGTTCTATATTTTACGTACTATTATTATTGTATAAAAATTATAATACTTAATTGTACTAATAACTGACAGTATTTGTTATACATAGCAAAAATACTATGGTGAAAGTAGGGGTTTTTATTATGCTTTGGTTAAAAAAATTTCTTTTAATGAAAGGAAAAAGTACTCTTGCTGTATGTGCGTCCAATTAGGTTTTTCATCGTAGCAATTTCACCTTTTCATTTTAACTTCCACAAAGTGGCAACCAATTAAAAAATCTACAATTACATGAATGTAAATGAAATTTGAGATAGAAGCGTTTAATATATCTAAATTAGTGGCATTTTGGAGAATTTATGTTTTTCTTTGAAATTGACATAATCAATGTACTATTTGATTGTAAGTATTATTTTTATTTTTGAATATTGGATACGGTTATCGACGTAAGCTATATAATTGTACATTAAATTGTCAGTGATAGGTGAAAACAACATAACTAAGATAGTGCAGAACGTAGAAATTTGACCCTAGATTAGAGTTTCATAGTTATCAAAACATCCAAAGTTTGTCCAGCATTTATTTACTAATCTATTTTAGTCCAAAGGATAATTTTGGCGAGTTAAAGGATATATTAATATGGAATTTTATTCCATGATTCATGTGGCTATGGGATGGTTTATTAGTCGAAATATTTATGCTATCATTGTTACCATTTTGGTAGATAAATATTAGCTCAAACCTGATATTATCTTACTATTTGTAAATAAATTAGCTGGCAGAATATTGAGTAGGTGTAGAGCTTATAATCATGCAACTATTTTGGATTTTTCTGTGGCATTCATAGGATTTTGTCTTTCATTGAAAGAACTCCTACTTAGGCATCGAATGAAAGATAATATATTTAGATATGTTTTCATATTTGGAACTGAGTAATGGTGACGTGGATTGCTGGACTGATGTTGGCTAACGGTGTGGTAGATTCATGGAATGTTTGTAAGGTTCAAGTGATAAAGAAACTTTTGATTGATTGCTAGGTTCAGGTAATAAAGAAAAATGTTCCTATATAGACCAGTTTTGTAAGTTTCAACATTTATACTCATCATGGAGCAGTTATTATAGAAGGTGTTTTGATAATTATGATTGTGCGCTATAATTTACCAATGAACAAACTGAATCATAAAAGCTTCATTATGAAAAACTGAATATCAACAATTTTAAGATGAATATTCTCTATCTTGGTTTTTTCTCGATTAAATGAATAATATATCATATGTTAGTAAGTATTTTATCATCAATTCTTGGATTTTAGAAGAGATAAACCATATAAGTGTTCGAGTTCGATCATATAATAACATGTTAAAATTGATTTTTTATTTATTTATGAAAGAGCGGTTCTTTGTTTAAGGGGTGAACTCCTTATTCTGTTAAATTTATAAGAATAAAAGCCATCAACACGTTTGATCGGTGATGGTACATAATAAGAAGTTGAATATTTAGGTAGAATATAGGGTCATTGTCAAGGTGATCGAGAAGTTTACAAAAGGTAACAATGTCAAAGAATTATATACACATGTTCTAAATGCTAATAATAAGTATAATGCTATTAAGTCATTGCATGGCTAGAGAGTTTGAAAGTTGCCGTTATGAATAGAATTTTTGTTTTTTGCAAATGGTGTAGAGTGGCTGAAATGGCTAGAATGATTGGTAGGCATGGGCTTCGGGACGATTTAATAGAGTTAGCTGAGCATACTGTACTGGTGGCTGTGCTTCGAATAATGAACCCGTAGTTGAATGGTGGCTGTGTACATGAATGCTAAGCTGATCTCGGTGTCATGAACAGACAGTTGAACTTCAGGATAGTGTACTGGCTGTGCTGAACTTGATAAGCATGTACTTCGAGACAATCTACGTACATGGTGGTGAGCATGAACTTTGGGATAGCTTTGTAGACACGCTTGGCAAAGCTGACCACATGGCCAGAAGAACATATAAACCTTGAATGTTGAGCTGAAATTTGTGTGTATGCGCTTCATGACAGCTTGAAAGAGGCAGCTGAACTATATTGGTGGCTGTGTGGGTTGACTAAGATTGTTTAACGGTGGTTGCCGATGGTGCATGAAGGTTGATTGAAATCTGAAGTGCAACTAATATAAGCTGAAGTGTAAGTGAAGTGGATTGAAACACTGAAGTGAGATGAAGAATCACCCATGTAGGTAATATGAGAGAATTGAAGCGCAAATAAAGAGAAATTCCGGGATTGAGTGAGACAGTTGGTGCTGCTATAGTGGAGTGAAAGGAATCTAGATTGCATGTGAAATTGACTGCGGTAGGTGAAGTACAAAAAAGTTTCTTGAAGCAAGACTGATTTTTTTTGACATGTTTGGGCTTTATGAATTTTTGGAAATATAACCATCGATTGTTTATCTAACTACAAATTAGTAGGAATTGTTTATGTGATTTAGCAACTGTAACTGTTCAAATTTTATATATTTATTCAAAAAATACGTTAATGATCATACGAATATTTGCTTTAATGTATTAGTTTGCATGAAAATTATTTATCTGATTCCTCACCTAAGTCACTAATGTATTAGTTTGCACTTGAATGTTCCACCCAATTAACAAGGCCTATGTGTTGCTAAACCTTAAGGATGTTGTATTTATCTTAAGGATGTTGTGTTTATCTTGAGGAATCTTGCTAAATCTTTATATCCATATTCTGTGGTGATTTTGAGAGGATGTAACTGTTGGATTGCAAAGGATAAAGTTGAGTTGGAGCCTGATATATTAAGATGATCAAAATTAGAGCCCAAATTTCCATGATAAGATGTTGTATTTATATTTTCGATTAAACATTAATTTCATGCATCATCTTTGCCAGTGGATTTTGATCTATGGCCTAGATTCAGAATAAACAATAAATGGCTCAGTATAAAAATCTATAAATGTTTTATTTACCTCATAAGATATTATCAGTTTGCAGATAGGCTAATATGTTTTTGTCTCAGTATATCACCAATAGCAAACATAAATGATGTAATGCATATTTAGATTTCCGTGTTTCCTTTAAAATCGATATACTTTCTACACTATTTAATGAAATTATGTGACATGTTATGAATCACTAAGGGGAACTTTAATGTTGACGTACTTTAATTTTTTAAGGCGGCCCGTTTTAAAGTTGCGTCAATTTTATACGTCGTTCCACCAATATGGACAAAAGCTGAAAATGTTCCACCAATTCAGAAAAGAAAATTTAGGAATTTCATTTTTTATATACAGTTCCTCTCATAAAATATATGGTTTAATTTAATGCTTTATCCTCTAAATCAATACATATTTGTGATCACGTGTTCATGCTGTGTATTAAACTACTCAAACTTATTTCCTTTTTGCAATCATAAAATATAGGTGCTTCATTTAAAGATAGCCGTTTCCAGCATTTAATTACGTATAGGCAGTTATGTTTTGCTGGTTGTATAAATCCTATGTTTTGCTGGCTGTATAAATCCTAAACCGTTCCAAGACCACTTCAAATTCCTTAGTAAATACTATAGTGAAACTGTTTTATAACATCACTTACTACCATTAAACCAGTGACTGATCATGGGGTGTAAACTGCTTCATTGTCTTTATTTTACTACTCTTTTGCACTATTAACACTGTTATATTCATGTTAACTTACAAGGTTGGAATGTTAAGAGTTCAAACTATCCCTAACCTACAATTAATATAGAATCTCAATAGTTTTTGGTCTCTTTAATCATAATTTAATTGCTCAGGTTGAATGACCAATGTTCACACGTTAGCACTACTTCCTGTTTATATAATTATAAACACACAACTTACTAGATAACACAGAATCATAACATATCACTCAAGAATTCACCTTCTCCTATCTTAACTCTACATCAAGTATGCTTTTCCATGATGGTTTTTCCCTCAATATCACAAATACTGCATATAACTTAAGTATCTTACTATCATCTTCTTATCTGCATCTAGGTATTAAATAATGGATGCTCAACATGCACCGCTCAACTCACTTATCCTTGACACTGTTGGAGCAACTGTGCGAGTTTGTGTAGGCAGGATGTGGGACTCCATCAACTTCAAAACTAATGACGCTTTTGGCTTCAACTTGCAACTCCTGGATAACGAGATATGATTGCCCACATACCAAAGTGATGTATTTAGTACAAACTATATCAGTATGATTATATTTTTCAGTTTTTTTAAAATTACTTGAGCGAAATAAAATTTGATTTTAAGTGTATGTACCTTTGTTGTAATGTTTGAAATATATAAGAGAACAAATTGTTGTAAAATAACTATTAATGAACTCAATTGCATAAATCCAAATTTGAAATCTATTGGCAATTGCATAGCATATGTACATATGTATTTGATTTTAGATCAATTCCTCATAGCATAAATAATGTATTGTCATTATCCAACAAACATATGCACAACCAAGCAGTGGAAACATTATTTTCTTATTCACTTTTAATCCAATTTTATAGGAACCATGTTTTTTTTACGGCTGCTTTTGTATTTTACCATTATTTTCTTATAAAACATATACAGTTGAACATTGAGGACATTAGCATCCTTTATTCTCTATTTGATGTGTAGATTGTACAATTTGAAATAATATGAATGCTAACTGTATACAAAGCGAGGTAATAATGATAATAGTGATGTAACAACGATAATAATGAGTTAATAATGATATGAATGTATGCTTACTATAAATAGTTAGATATCAGAAAAGTTTACATTGATATTTTAAGTTTCTACTTTTATCCTTTAAAAGATTTTTTATATGGGTTTGTGCAATGATCGAGAAAATGATGTGCATGTGAAAATATTTGAAATTAGACTTTAAATTTGGAATTATATGATGGTCACATTGCATAATTCAATTTGTTATTTTATCGTTCCGTCAGCTTTATGTTTTGCAAGGTGTAAGCAATTATAGATATTCATAGTTCTGAACAGTGTATTCCTAACTCTTATAATGGAAGATCATTCATGGCTGAGACCTGAGAGATAAGAAGGGACGTTTATAAAACTAGCAAAATCATGTCTAAATGCAAGTCACGTACAACATCAACGAATATTTTGTTTTCCATAGTTTTCTTCATGTTAGTTTAGATGGCTAAATGTGTTTCTTTATCTGCATATAAAAAATGGAATGGATGCGTCAGAGTATTTAGATGTATAAGAAGGCATTATATTCAAAATTTGAACATTTCAGGCATGTGTTCTCATTTTGTACTTAGGAGTTTGTTCTTTCTTCAATAACATTGTGCATTTCTGTTTACTTAAAACATTGATAATCTAAATTTAAATGCTTTGAAACAATTTCGTTCAAATATTTTTTTAAATGAACAAAATGAAATGTCCAATTTAATTAGAACCATAATGATAATTCTACAAGAAAACAAACAAAGATGCATTGATAATCTAAAAACACAAATTTTGCTATAACCCGTGTGCGAAGCACGGGTTCGCACTAGTATAGAGAAATTACATTTGAGCTTAAAGAACCCCTGAAAACTTCCAGAATGTGAGTAGGCACTGTTTTTCCCTGTTAATTTAACTAATTCAACAATGCATCCACAAAAAATAAACGTTAAGGAGGTGGCAGAAATTAAAAACAATAAAACAAAGGAATAATCGAATATCCAACCAACTAATTAGCAATGTTTGTGACATTTTTCTCTATCCATGTCACCACCTTCATACAGTTGTCACAAGTCTTCTGGTAGTTTACAGGATTGAAATTTTCACCAAAATAAAGCTGTTGCAGAAACCGTCTGCAATCTACATCATATTCACAATAGTGCACAAGATGATCGCAAACGATCTCTACATGCACGTCCTCACTCCTACAATAACAAAGAAAATAAAATCTTGTGAGCGATGTCATGTTGTCCATAAATGATAAATGTAACATGTAATAGCTTTCTCGAGAATATTTGCATGGTGAAGATGATAGATTTTACTTATCAGGAAACTGAATTAAGAGATGTCAAAACTTAGGAAATCCAAGGAATTTGATTTTATGATATTTAGCCTAATACTATGCTAGTTCAACCAAGTATGCGAGGTTCAAGAATGTTCACAAAGTATTTGACCATTGTAATCTTATATCTTTTAAACTTCTATTAACTGTCAAGAGAGAAAAAAGGGAGTATAATTTTAGAGGAGAGACAAATGAATAACTTTCTCTACTTTTAATTCAACCTTTGTTACTTCATTACAATCTTAACAACCAACACAATAAAATGACCACTATTTATAGTGGAACACACACTCTGTTAACCCGCCTTTTGGCAAGGCCGCAGACAGACGGATTTAACTTAAACAACTTCACAACTATCGAGACTAAAGTATGATGGGTTCGGTTTAAAATGATAAAGTTCACTTGAATATGTCGTTGGGAAAAGGAGTGGAGAAATTACATGGCTCGGCCTAGGCAGTTTGGCAGATGTCGCTCGGCATTGGGATGGTTCGGCGTTGGAGGCTGTTCGGCATAGAGAGATCGTCGTTCGACATAAAGGGATCGTTCGGCATTCCAGGAGCACTCGGCATTCAGTAGCGCTCGGCATCCAGGAGCGCTCGGCATTTAGAGGCGCTCGGCATTAGAGATCGTTCGGCATGATGGGCGCTCGGCATTAGAAACTGTTCGGCATCAGACATGGTTCGGCATGACGGAGGTTCGGCATTAAGTATCGATTCGGCATTGGATGGAGCACTCGGCATAAATCTCGTTCGGCATTGGATGGATCGTTCGGCATTAGGGAGCGTTCGACATTGGATGGGTCATTCGGCATACCTCACTTCGTTCGGCATACCTCACCTCGCTCGACATTGCACCTCGCACCTCCATACCCCGGTACCTCGCACCTCGATACCTCTGCACCTCGCACCTCCATACCTCGCACCTCCATGCCTCGGTATCTCGCACCTCGATACCTCTGCACCTCGCACCTCCATGCCCCGGTACCTCGCACCTCGATACCCCTACACCTCGCACCTCCATACCTCGCACCTCCATGTCTCGGTACCTCGCACCTTCCAACGTTCGGCATGAGAAGATCGTTCGGCATTCACACCTTGTTCGGCATATATGGTTCGGCATATGCAGACCACTCCATTTGGGCTGAGGTACTCGGCTGCCAGGCCCACCAGAGAAGTCCAACCCATCTTTGTCTATAAATAGAGAGGCAGGGGCACAGTAAAAGGGGATCTTCTTTCTGCTCTCTTACTTTCTCTTTTCTAAGGCTAAGGCAGCTCTGCCATTTTGTAACTGTAATCGATTATTACAATAATAAAAAGCAAACTTCTGGAGTGGACGTAGGCCGGAGTTAGCCGAACCACTATAAAATCTGTTGTTCTTTACTGCTTTCATTTCAGTTTTAACTGTTCTTCACATTATTACTCTCTACATACATTCTATCTCTGAGCTGTGATTGGTATTTGGTGCTTTCATCTGGATTTGGGGGTTAGTGACCAATTTTGACGCTAACACTTTGGTGCCTTCACTGAGAATTGAACTCAGGAATTTTGGAGTTAGAAACTTGGATCTTAGAAAGCAATGGCAAGACCACCAACAAAGAGGCAAGCAGTGGAAAGGAGCAATCAGGAAGAAAGTCAAGCGGCATCTTCTGGAGCTGGAGAGGGTCATTCATCCATCTACATAACTCGGGACGAGATGCAAGTGATGATGAATTCTATGCAAGAGCAGATGATGAAACGACAAGAGGAGATGATACAGGCTCTTCTTAGGCAATTTGGACAACCAAGAACTGCAGGTGCTCAAGATCATGGAGCTGGACCAGAGGAACTCAACCAACGGACAGATGGAGTGAATCAGCAGGGGGCAGCTCCCAATCAACAAACAGTCAACAATCTAGATGGACCTAGACTCGGGGGCACGCCACCAAGAGTACGTGATGAAGAATATGTGCCAGAATTTCCTCGGGGACTTGGGGGGCACTCTGGATTAGTTGGAAACACTGGATTGGCTGACATTATCAGGCGGACTATTCGCGGAGGTCTGACAAATAGGGATTCAGAGGGAGTTAACAAAAGTCCGTTTACCTGGAACATCAGGACAGCTAGGAATCCGCCCGATTTCAAACTACCCACTCTGGAAGTATACAACGGGAAGACGGATCCCATCGACCACTTGATGAGGTACACTAGGCATATGGAAGTGCTGGGGCAACAGAGGAGGTTATGGCTCGATGTTTCCCCCTGTACTTGACTGAAATTGCTGCTATGTGGTTCAGACAGCTGGAGGATGGATCCATTGGAACATGGACAGAGCTGGTGGACAATTTCTTAAGTCAGTTTCGAGTTCACATAAAAAGGCCAAAGAACGTGATGACGCTAACGTCAGTCAAACAGGGGGCAGATGAATCACTCAGGACATTCTTAACTCGATTTAATGCAGCAGTTGCTTCGATGGATCGGCCAGATCCATCAATGGTTCTGATGGCCGTGGTATCAGGAGTCAGAGATAATTCAGATTTCAAAGTATCACTGGTACGGGACCCACCGTTGGATCTTGGGGAATTCTTTCATGAAGCTGAAAGATTTCTTCGACAAGAGGATGCATGTTTGGATGTGAGTCAAAGGAAGTAAACATGACTAAGGATGGAGGACTACTCGGCGAAAGCTCAGGTGGGGGCAAGGATAAAGGGAAAAGGAAGCGCTGGGGAGAACCAAAGTTCTCCACTTACACGGATTGAACGCAACGTTGGAGCGGATTTTTTTAGATACTCGAGATCGCCTTCCCTATCGAAGGCCATCGAGGAGGGAACCCACAGAACATGAAAGGGCATCAGGAAGGCACTGTCTTTTTCATGACCTGGACGGGCATGACACTAACAGCTGCCGACATATAAAGGATATAATCGAGGAGCATATAAGGAATGGTCAGTTGCGATAGTATGTCGGAACTCGGAATGCGGCGGTGGAACAGGAGCAGCCACCGCCTACGTTGAACGACGAGGGCATGAGGTCCAGGAATGGTGGCCGATTGGTCATCAACTAATTTTAATGGTTTGGAATAAGTAACAAACTCCGGGAAAACGGTTAAATCACTTACTCATGTACGGGGTCGGAGATAACCCTCAGGCATGCTCTGAGATGATGGCTTACCGAGACGCCCAGGTTTGCGAAATCTGTTTTTTTCCTTTGACTTGGACATTTGCTTTTCATGGTTTGGTTTTGGAGTTTGGTTTGAACTCCCTGTTTTTCTCGTTTTCTGGTTTGGATTCTGGTTTGGATGTTTGTTTTTTGGTATGGATTTTCGATATGGGTTTCTGGTTTTCTATTTTGGATTTGGATTTCGGATCGGATTTTGATTGGATTTTCTCTGGATTTTGGCTAAAAGGTCGTCGAGTATGGACTATGCTCGGCAAGGGTCCGAAGAGACCAGGATTCGGCCTAGGACTTAGGCCATATATTATCGGTTACTATTTTAGGTCGTCGAGTATGGACTATGCTCGGCAAGGGTCCGGAGTGACCAGGATTCGGCTTAGGACTTAAGCCACGGCATTCTTCGACGTTTAGGGACACTGAACCATGAACACCATGGAATTACTTAATGTAGGTCGTCAAGTGTGGATTGCGCTTGGCAAGAACCCGGAGAGGTTACAGATTTGGATATTGGCTATGAATAGCTAAGGATTCAGACAAGGACCCGGAGCGGTCCCGGATTTGGATATCGACCTGGAGAGGTCACGAATATGGTTATAGGTTATTGGATATGGATGGATTGGAACTCGGTAGTCGGGTTCAGATGGATCTGGAATTGGGTAAGGACTTGGTTACTGGATAAGAATCAGACATCGACTCGGAACAGTCACGGAAATGGATCAGAATATGGCCGTGGCACTCGAATAAGATGGCTTGGTAATGGACTGGATTATGAATCGGAAAGTATGGATGTGGATAACATACATACTTGGGATATTGGACTTGAGGCTATTCAAAACACACCTTTCACAGCAAGGCATGATTTGGGGGGCAAGTGTTAACCCGCCTTTTGGCAAGGCCGCGGACAGATGGATTTAACTTAAACAACTTCACAACTATCGAGACTAAAGTATGATGGGTTCGGTTTAAAATGATGAAGTTCACTTGAATATGTCGTTGGGAAAAGGAGTGGAGAAATTACATGGCTCGGCCTAGGCAGTTTGGCAGATGTCGCTCGGCATTGGGATGGTTCGGCGTTAGAGGCTGTTCGGCATAGAGAGATCGTCATTCGACATAAAGGGATCGTTCGGCATTCCAGGAGCACTCGGCATTCAGTAGCGCTCGGCATCCAGGAGCGCTCGGCATTTAGAGGCGCTCGGCATTAGAGATCGTTCGGCATGATGGGCGCTCGGCATTAGAAACTGTTCGGCATCAGACATGGTTCGGCATGACGGAGGTTCGGCATTAAGTATCGATTCGACATTGGATGGAGCACTCGGCATAAATCTCGTTCGGCATTGGATGGATCGTTCGGCATTAGGGAGCGTTCGACATTGGATGGGTCATTCGGCATACCTCACTTCGTTCGGCATACCTCACCTCGCTCGACATTGCACCTCGCACCTCCATACCCCGGTACCTCGCACCTCGATACCTCTGCACCTCGCACCTCCATACCTCGCACCTCCATGCCTCGGTATCTCGCACCTCGATACCTCTGCACCTCGCACCTCCATGCCCCGGTACCTCGCACCTCGATACCCCTACACCTCGCACCTCCATACCTCGCACCTCCATGTCTCGGTACCTCGCACCTCCCAACGTTCGGCATGAGTAGATCGTTCGGCATTCACACCTTGTTCGGCATTCAGCGTTCGACATCTATGGTTCGGCATATGGAGACCACTCCATTTGGGCTGAGGTACTCGGCTGCCAGGCCCATCAGGGAAGTCCAACCCATCTTTGTCTATAAATAGAGAGGCAGGGGCACAGTAAAAGGGGATCTTCTTTCTGCTCTCTTACTTTCTCTTTTCTAAGGCTAAGGCAACTCTGCCATTTTGTAACTGTAATCGATTATTACAGCAATAAAAAGCAAACTTTTGGAGTGGACGTAGGCCGGAGTTAGCCGAACCACTATAAAATCTGTTGTTCTTTACTGCTTTCGTTTCAGTTTTAACTGTTCTTTACATTATTACTCTCTACATACATTCTATCTCTGAGCTGTGATTGGTATTTGGTGCTTTCATCTGGATTTAGGGGTTAGTGACCAATTTTGGCGCTAGTGACCAATTTTGGCGCTAACACACTCTTACAAATAGACACAACTTTTTAGATAGACACCTTTTCGTTTCAACGGACACGACCCTTCATTAAACAGACACGACTTTTCATTAAACAGACACGACTCTTCACTTCAACAGACTTGACTCTTCACTCTAATAGACATGACTTTTCATTGTTTTCATTTCCCACTAATATAGCATTTAATGTTTATTCAACAAAACTCCCATGTAAACTTAAATGCTTCTTCCATCCGTCATGCCAATCATTTTCTTGCATCTGTTGAGAAGTACTTTCGACAGTGGTTTTGTAAAGATATCCGCAGCTTGATCCTGACTTGTCACATGCACCAATTCCACACTTCTTTCCTTCACACGATCTCGGATAAAGTGAAAACGAGCATCAATGTGTTTTCTTCTTTCATGGTTTACAGGATTCTTTGCCAACTCAATTGCTGATTTGTTGTCAATATGAATCACGGTTGCACCAAGTTGCTTTAGCTCCATATTGCATGACATACACACCAAGATGTTGCCACATATTCAGCTTCACACGTCGAGAGCGTTACGATCGGTTGCTTCTTTGAAAGCCAAGTAAACGCATTACCTCCCATAAAGAACACATATCCCGAAGTACTTTTCTGATCGTCTATGTCTCCGCACCAATCGCTGTCGGAATAGCCAACCAACTTGTAATCTTCTGCTTTTGAGTAGAACAGCACCAGTGACAACGTTCCTTGGATATACCGTAGGATTCGCTTTAGCGCTTTCCAATGCGAATGAGTCGGCTCCTCCATGAACCGACTTACAATGCCGACACTAAATGAAAGATCCGGCCTTGTGCATGTGAGATAGCGAAGGCTTCCTATCAAACTCCGGTATCTATTCGCATCGACACGTTCTCCTCCACCGAACTTTGAAAGTTTTGCACCTGGTTCCATTGGTGTTGATACAGGGGTGCAATTTTCCATATTGAACTTCTTCAATATCTCTTTTGCATATGCCTCCTGTGATATAAAAATTCCCGTCTCTACTTGTCTAATCTCCAAATCCAGGAAAAACTTCATCAAGCCCAAATCTGTCATCTCGAATTCCTGTGTCATTGTGCCCTTAAACTCTTCTATCATCTCATTATTGTTACCCATAAAGATGAGATCATCGACATAAAGAGCAACAAATAATATGTTACCTCCATTCTTCTTTACATAAAGGGCATGCTCATAAGGACATTGCTTGAACCCGTTCTCCTTGAAATATGAATCGATGCGTGTATTCCAAGCCCGCGGTGCTTGCTTCAACCCATAAAGTGCCTTCTTCAATTTTAGCGCCTTCTTCTCTCCTCCGACTTTTATGTATCCGGGTGGTTGTTCGATGTAGACATCTTCTTCAAGCACTCCATTCAAGAATGCCGACTTGACATCCATTTGAAATATCGGCCATTTGAATTGAGCAGCTTGTGTAATGAGTAATCGGATTGTCTCCATTCTTGCAACAGGAGCAAATATCTTGTCATAGTCGATTCCTTCCTTTTGCTTGTATCCCTTCGCAACAAGTCATGCCTTGTACCGTCCTATCTCGCCTTGAGCATTCATCTTTTTCTTGAACACCCATTTCACACCAATGGGCTGACTTCCTTTCGGTAATTCTGCTAGCTCCCATGTATTGTTGCGGTCAATTGCCTTAATCTCCTCGTTCATGGTAGTTTGCCACTTCTTGTCTCGAACCGCCTCTTCAAAACTGATATTTTCAGCATCTGACAGAAGACATACAAGGTGTACCTCATTTGTCGAATCATACAAATCTTGCAAACTTCGTATTTTGGGTTGTAGTGGTTCATCTTCATTATCAGCGGTTTCAGGGTCTGTTGATATACTTGCTGGTGCAATGGATGATGATTCTCCAACTTCTATAATAGCCTCTGTCGAATTATTCCAGTCCCACTCGCTTGCTTCGTTTACTCGCACATCACGACTCACCATCACCTTCTTGCTTATCGGGTCGAGTAGCTTGTACCCTTTTGTCTTCTCATCATATCAATAAAAATATACCTTTTGCTTTTGTCTTCAAGCTTCGTTCTTTGCTGATCTGGTACGTGTGCATAATCCACACTACCGAACACTTTGAGATGAGAAACTGTCGGCTTTTGTCCGCTCCATGCCTCTTGTGGTTTTTGATCATTTAATTTCATATATGGACATCGATTTTGTACATAGATGGCACATTGTACAGCTTCTGCCCAGAATTCCTTCGGCATCTTCTTGCTTTTGAGCATTGATCGAACCATATCGAGAATAGTCCGGTTCTTCCTCTCGGCCACACCGTTTTGTTGAGGAGAGTATGATGCGGTTAGAAATCTCCTTATGCCTTGCTCCACGCAATACTCCATAAATGTCGTCGAAGTATACTCACCACCTCTATCAGATCGTATGGCTTTGATGTGTCTACCAGTTTCCTTTTCCACCATAACTTTGAACTTTTTGAACACCTCGAATGCCTCAGACTTTTCTTTCAAAAAATAACCCCAAGTTTTCTGTGAGAAGTCATCGATAAAAGAAATGAAGTACCTTTTACCGCTGAAAGATTCGGGGGTAATCGGTCCACATATGTCGGTATGAATCAACTCGAGAATATGTTTAGCTCGATATTCAGCATTCTTTTAAAACAAGGTTCTCGTTTGTTTCCCAAGCACACATTATTCACAAAATTTGCCCTCATAGTCCATGTTTGGCAGTCCGTGCACCATATTCTTCTTTGCTAACTTCTTTAGACCACCATGATATAGGTGACCAAAGCGGAGATGCCACAGCGATGCCTTGTCTTCTATATTGACTCGCAAACATTTTTCTTGTATGCTTCTCAATTTCAGTTTGTACATCCGATTTCTTCCCATCTCGACTCGAGCAGTTAAACGCCCTTCATTATCTTTCAATTGCAGTGCTCGGTTTTTCATGAATACTGGGTATCCCTTCTCCATGAATTGCCCCATGCTCAAAATATTGCTCTTAAGATTAGGTACAAAATAAACATTCTCAATTGATCCTTCTGTACCATCTTTTTGTAGATAATAAATTGTACCTTGGCCTTTTACTTGGATCCTTGACGTGTCTCCAAACGAAACGTGTCCATCTTTAACCTCTCGCATCCCCCTGAACAGGTGCTTGTGCCCGCACATGTGGTTACTAGCGCCGTTATCAAGATACCACTCCGTGTCATTGTCGGAAATGGTATTTTTGTAAGCCATCATGAGAACACCATCTTCTCTTGTCTCTTCTTCCGCGACTAAATTTGCGTTTTCTTCTACCTTTTTTTCGGAATAGCACTCCTTTGCATAGTGTCCATATTTACCACAATTATAGCAATCGATGTTTGATTTGCACTCTTTTGCGTAGTGTCCATGCTTGCCGTAGTTGTGGCATTCGACATTTGAATAATTTGACCGGCCACCTCTACCACGACTACGTCCTCTACCTCGACTATTTTGTTGGCTTGACTGTCCCTTTTTCTCATAATATTCACCCTGACCGTGGCCTACACCACCGCGACCATTGTTGCGACCTCCACGGCCACGCCCTCTACCACGAAAATTTTGTGCATGAGGTACCTTTTCGTCTTTGATTGACACCTTGGTTTGAAGTGCCTGCTCAAGTGTCTCCTTCTTCCTTTTCTTCTTACGTTGTTCATGTGCCTCGAGAGAACCGACAAGTTCGTCGACTGTAAGCGTCGCAAGGTCCTTTGATTCTTCTATCGCGCACACAACATTCTCAAAATTGTCGGTCAATGATCTCAAAATCTTATCCACAACACGAGCATCAGTCAGCGCTTCGCCATTACGATTGAGTTGGTTCACCACAGCCTGTACACGTGTGATGTAGTCAGATACAGTTTCTGACTCCTTCATCTTAATGCTCTCCAACTCACCACGAAGAGTTTGGAGACGCACTTGCTTAACTCGGTCGGCTCCTCTAAACACTTTTTTTAAAATGTCCCATGCTTCTTTTGAAGTAGTTGCACCAGCAATCTTCTCAAAGCCCGACTCGTCGACGGCTCGGAACAACATGTATAGTGCCGCCTTATCCTTCGATCGTAACTCTTTCAGCGCCTTGTTTTGAGCTGCCTATATCCCGTGGTATTTGTTGGTTCTTCAAAACCTTCTTGGACCACCTCCCATGCATCTTGAGATCCGAGGAGAGCTTTCATTTGAATACTCCAGTTCTCATAATTCGCCTTCATTGGTCGTGGTAGCGGCATTTGGCTCATCATACTCTCCATTAACTCTGATACCAATTTGTCAAGAGAGAAAAAGAGGAGTATAATTTTAGAGGAGAGACAAATGAATAACTTTCTCTACTTTTAATTCAACTTTTGTTACTTCATTACAATCTTAACAACCAACACAATAAAATGACCACTATTTATAGTGGAACACACACTTTTACAAATAGACACAACTTTTTAGATAGACACCTTTTCGTTTCAACGGACACGACCCTTCATTAAATAGACACGACTTTTCATTAAACAGACACGACTCTTCACTTCAACAGACATGACTCTTCACTCTAATAGACATGACTTTTCATTGTTTTCATTTCCCACTAATATAGCATTTAATGTTTATTCAACATTAACTCGCGTATTTGATCATTGTAATCTTATATCTTGTAAACTTATATTAACTCACGCAGGAAGCGTACACTTATCTAGAGAGGCACCATAAAGAAGCTAAAACCCTGAATCTGTAGTGAATACATAAATAATAGACTAAACAAATGGAGTACCTGTATATGCAAACTTGCAAATTTAAGCAAATCGACGCATAAAGCAGCATAAACAGTAAAACCAAAAAAGATTGAATCCATGCAAGTCTATAGTAAAATGCTTTATGTAAAATCCATGAAAGAACCAAACAGTGGAGTAAATTTGGATTGCATTGAGTGAAATCATGCCAAGAAGTTCTACTAACTCCGTATTAAGCTTAAATCCAACTGGAACACCCATTAGCCACACACAACCATATCGTAGTACATATTTAATTACATGATAGGAATCAAACAAAATTCCAAAGTGGATGGAGTTGATGCTAACCAACAAAGCTATTCCAAAAATGATTCCCATTCCCAAAAAAATTGGGTATCTAGATTGAGAATTACCATGACCTGATTTATTGATGAGGGATTCGCGGAGAAAATGAGGGAAAGGCGGCCTAAAAAATAATTGGATCTTGCTCCAAAATTCTATCATTATGCAGCGTTTTTGTTTATTTATTTTATTTTACTAAACTAATATTGTATCAAAAATAGCACTTTGCATTAAAACGCTGTTATATAGAGTTGTGAAAAACAATTTTCTTGTAGTGGAATTTTCAGTTCTATAAGATGGTTTCTTTTCTGATCTTGCACAAAGCTTCTCGTTCTTCAAACATTTCATTTTAGAAAGACTACTTCAAACTCATGTTCCGTAAGCTAAGTATAAATTACAATGCATGTGGCACAAGACAGTTTGATCATGAATAAAATAAAAAATTGCGGTATTGTGCTGGCAACTATTTACAAATTTGTAGTCTGTTGATTCTTAAGTGAATATAATCTAAAATATGTGGCCATGACCCACATTACAAACATTTTCTCATTTTTGGCTCTCTTTTATTGGAAAAAAGGGTTCATCTTTGTCATATGAATTTTCAGTTTTGTAAGATGGTTTCTTCTCTGATTTTAAACGAAGCTTCTCATTCTTCAAAAAGAAAAAAAAAGATGTGAAGCCCTGTAATTTTAGATCTAGAAAGACTACTTCAAAGAGAACTCTCATTCTCCTTTTACACTATTATTGCTTCATACATCATAATTATTAAGTTCTAAATTTACAACCTATGTTTATGTTCACCTGATGTACGATGAGGTGAAGATACATATTTTCATGAAAATATGTGGTGCCTCTAGTTTCATGAACAGAGAATCTATTCCTAGATGCAGTTTCAATATTCATTATTCTACGAGCTCTAACATCTACTAGATTATAACTATGACCAATGGTGATATTGGAGAATCGAACTCTCTATTGCAAATGAATAGAAAATTTCTGTTAGCATCTAGGTCAAAAAAACTTCTACTTCATATTTCAGTATTTTGTTTACAAACATATCCCGCATTCAAAGCACCATCAAGACTGGTTGCTTCTAGTAGGACTCGAGATATGAAATTTCTCCCTATTCCATTATAATTTTTTTGTTGTTGGTTGGAGGCAAGATTATCAAAATGGGATTTAAATTGTAAATCACAAAGTATAAATTTTAAATCGAAACGAGATTTAAATCGTAAATCGTAAATTCAGAATATTCACGTTTTAAGGTTTGTATGCACTTTGAAGTTGATTTTGACATTTGAACTTTAACAATTAAACTTATAACTTAATTTTCTCTTTAATTCCATTTTTTTAAAACATTATAATGGGAATTGTGAATCTAAATAAGTACATTTAATATGCTAGTATGAGTTGAATGTGTTTTTGATCGTGCTTTTAACTAAGTTTAAATCGGAATGTAAATCTAATCGTAAAGGGTGGGATTCAATCTGAATCGGGATTAAATCGTAAAATTTTAAGATTTTTGACAACAATGGTTGGAGGTACTGAATCAAGTGTAAATGCTTATCATATCACACATATTATATCATTATTATTTTCTCATCGGTTGCTAAATTTAACATATGAAATGGAAAAGAGTTGAGCGCTTACATACTAGTCCATGTTTGTTAAATCCAAATGCATAGCCTGGTAGTTCTCTTGCATAAGTGTAGGCCGTGAATGTTGTTCCACATTGCAGCCTCGCCCTCAACAAGTAGTTGCTAAATCAAAAAATATAAGTTGTACTTCTTTGAACTATATATTGAATTATTGAATATAGCTAATTTTTTCGCTGCTCCAATTGAAACAACAAAAATCTTTATAAAGTTTGTATCTTAATCAAAAATTTATTTAATGAAATGGGTACATATACGATACGTGAAAGAGTTATATAATTATCGTTTTTGCTTTTTTAATTAAGAAACATAAATTCGTTTGTTCTCAATGTTTACGTGTGTGTGCAATTCTAATAATATTTGATATCATGTAAACAGCAGTTCGGGTAGGATAGGTAGCTAATTGGGCTACACATCTGAAGTCAGCTGACGCAGCGGAAATAACGAATGACGACGAATTGAAGAATTCGTGTCAAACTAATCGATGAAACGATTAGATGAAACAATATGAATCGATGGATTGATGATACCAAAATGCTCTAATCCGTTGATCTCGAAGATGCCGAATTTTAGCTATCTACGTCACGTTGATCGATCTCGATACCGTAAAAGTAGATCTTCAATTCTTCGAGCGTTGATCAAGCGCACTTGATACCGCGAATTGGCTTCACAATCGTTGAATCGAGCGCACTCGATTGACCGAAGGTGGAGATAGGAGATCACACTCGACTACCAATTGGATGAAAGCACAAAGCTAACAAAGGAAATTTTATTTCAAAATCAACAACCATTTACAAATGACCAACATCCCTATTTATAGGGTTACAACACAACACACACTTAAGAAAAATTACAACACAATGACCTAAAGTACAACTCACGTGACTTAAGAAAATTACAATCAAGCATCACGCGACTTAACCTCTTGCGAACTACAGTGAACAATCAACGACCTAAGATATCTGGAGCTTCTCTCGACCTTCTGTAAAAAAATCGCGACATAAGGTAGGTCGTTCACGACCTAAAACAATGAACGACCTAAAAACAATCGCGACTTAGAGAGGAGCGACTCAGGCGGAGCGATTTTGATTTAGGTCGTAAGTCATTCGCGACTTTGATTTAGCTCGCGGTGAAGGATTAGGTCGTTCGCAACTTTGAGATAGCGACCTTCTGTAGCTCGCAGCAGGGTTTGTTTGCTCGATTTAAGGTGGAGGCGCTGCGAAGTTCGTTCGCGAGCTAGGCTGGAAATCTGGAGCGATCTAGGCCTTTGTCTTGTTCGCGACCTAGGGCAGAGCAACTCGCGCATCGTCTTGTCGCGACCTAGAGCAGAGTAACTCGCGGTATAGTCTCGTTCGCGACCTAGGGCAGAGCAACTCGCTGCATCGTCTTGTTCGCGACCTAGAGCAGAGCAACTCGCGGCATAGTCTCGTTCGCGACCTAGGGTTTCGACTTCGCCATTGCGAACTGGAAGGAGCGATCTATGGTGGAGGCAAATTAAGGTATGCGCTGCATCATCCTCCCTTGGTTGAGAAAAATTCGTCCTCGAATTTAAAAGTTCCTCCCCATTAGGTTGTTCATCTCCATAATAAGGTATAAGATGTTTAACATTAAACACGTCAGAAGTATACCCGTCCTCCGGTAGCTTCAACTTATAAGCATTTTCATTGATCTGTTTTATAATTTCCACTGGACCAATCTTTCGGGCTTTCAACTTGTTATAAGCACCCACTGGAAAACGATCCTTCGTTAACACAGCATACACCCAATCACCCTCGTTGAACTCCACACTTCTTCTCTTTTTATCTGTAGCTTGTTTATATTTCTCATTCGTCTTCTCCAAACATTCCTGAACGATTCTATGGCATTTTGTCAATCCATCAACAAAATCAGCAGCTCGCTTAACTGTCCCCTTCGGTTGTGGTACTATCGTTAAATCCAACGGCCCCTTTGGCAAGCTTGAATATACAACTTGAAATGGACTGAAACTCGTACTACGGTTGATAGCATGATTATGAGCAAACTCCGCTTGACATAACTTCACATCCAACTCTTCAGATTATCCTTCACAAGACATCGCAACAAATTTCCCAGGGATCTGTTCACAACTTCCGTCTGTCCATCTGTCTGTGGATGATAAGCACTACTAAATTTCAGCTTCGTTCCCACCATCTTTCACAAACTCATCCAGATATGGTTCATAAAACGAGTATCTCTATTCGAAACAATAGATTCAGGTAATCCATGAAATCGATAGATCTTTCTGGAGTATAACTGAACAACATTAACGGCCTCTGCAGTCTTCTTATAGGCAATGAAATATACCAATTTTGAAAAACGGCCAACCCCCACATAAATAGAATTATTTCCATGTTGCGTTCGCGGTAATCCCAAAACAAAGTCCACACTAACCTCCTCCCTTAATTTAGCATGTATATGCAACGGCATACATAAACTTGCAATTGTCGTGGTCTTCTTTGAAACTTGTCGATTATGGCTTCTCTGAACAGACCTTTCAACTTCCTTCCTTAGGGACGGTTCAAAATAAGACTTTGAGATTAGCTGCATAGTACGATCACAGCTCAAGTGTCTTCCTACATGTAAGTCTTTGATAAATTTCATTTGCCAACTGCAATCTGTAGTAGACAACTGACTTCCTTCGACTAGCAACCCATCAACCAGTTTTCTCAACTCTTCTTGCTCTGTTGGACACATACGATATCGTGGTCTATGCGGTACTATAGCACTTGATATTATATCAGTATGATGTTGTGTGTCCCTCAGTGGCGGTACTTCCTTGGGCAACTCTGCAGGGAGTACATCTTCGAATTCATTTACCACTGGCTTATCCTCCTCAGGAGTCTCGAGATCTTTACTGGTTTCATTCCCTTTCAACACAAACACTTCCGCTCTATTCTCCACTTCTTTAACCAACTCTTCTGTAGATAATAGACTAATCGAATCCACCTTCTTCACTGATAAATTACCCCCTTCATCTCTTGACACACTTTCTTCATCCTCCTCAAACCTCGCTGGTTGTGAATTTTCAACTTCACGTTCATCAAACTTTGTTGGTTGAAAATCATCAACTTCCTTTTTATCTAACTTCGCGGATTGCGAGTAATCAACTTTATGGTCATCAATCTTCGTGGGTGGAGAAGAGTCTACTTTATCTTCCACTTCAACACTACCTTTCTCTTCTTCAACAAATTCTTTCGAAGATATTAAATTAGTTGCTTCCACTTTCTTCTCTAGCTTGCAGTCACTTTGTTCACACTTATTAAGAACTAAGGTAATCTTGGTTCCTTCGAACATGAAACTGTAGCTGTTGGCGTGACTATTATGTTGTACAACTCGATCAGACTACCATGGACTTCCCAATAGTAGGTGACACACGTCCATATCAACCACATCACACCATATATCATCTTTGTACTTTTTCCCAATAGAAAATGTAACCAATGTTCGTCTTCCCACCGTCACTTCTTCCCCTTCCTTTATCCATGCCAGTTTATACGGTCTAGGGTGTTTTTCAGTCTTCAACCCTAACTTCATAACGGCTTCTTCAGAGATAAGGTTATCGCAACTTCCCGCATCAATAACGAATTTACAAACCTTTCCCAAGATAGTACATGTAGACTGAAAAATATTGTCCCTTAGCCAAATAGAATCATTCTCATGCTTTGGCAAATTACACCCTTCGTCTCTATGACCACGTATGTTTCTATGATCATGCAAATCTCTTCTACTCGATCTTTTGTCATCACGACATGGTTCATTGTCAAACTCACGTGGAGTTCTTCTCTCTTCTTCTATGTACCCATGATGATCTCGTCTCATTGAAATTGATGATTCCCTTTTATCTTGATAAGTTTGTGGCGACACCCTTCTTGCTTCCGTAATCGATGGCGAAATTCTGTTTCCTCTATGGTTCAAGACTGGTGACCTTCTTCTTTGACTTTGATTCAAATCCATCATCAACTTCTCCAACTTTCCAAAACCTTTATTGAATTTCTCTTCGAGGTTACCACTAATTCGTTGCTCTATTGCCTCGGCATCTTCTCTTCTATACGAACCTTTAACATTCTGAAATCGATTAACTCTTCTCGAAGGCATTGTTGAATCTTCAAACACACACTTCAATACTTAGCATTGAAAAGGATTTGGTTCGGTTCCAACTAACTCAAACTCGGTCTTGATCTACAAAATGATGCACGGCTTCAACTAGCTCTCGGATCTAACACTGATAGGCTCGATTGAAATTGAACAAACACTTCTCCTTGGTCCAACAGGCTCGTCTTAGCTATGATTAGCTAAATCTTGCTCTGATACCAAATGACGTAGCGGAAATAACGAATGACGACGAATTGAAGAATTCGTGTCAAACTAATCGATGAAACGATTAGATGAAACAATATGAATCGATGGATTAATGATACCAAAATGCTCTAATCCGTTGATCTCGAAGATGCCGAATTTTAGCTATCTACGTCACGTTGATCGATCTCGATACCGTGAAAGTAGATCTTCAATTCTTCGAGCGTTGATCAAGCGCACTTGATACCGCGAATTGGCTTCACAATCGTTGAATCGAGCGCACTCGATTGACCGAAGGTGGAGATAGGAGATCACACTCGACTACCAATTGGATGAAAGCACAAAGCTAACAAAGGAAATTTTATTTCAAAATCAACAACCATTTACAAATGACCAACATCCCTATTTATAGGGTTACAACACAACACACACTTAAGAAAAATTACAACACAATGACCTAAAGTACAACTCACGCGACTTAAGAAAATTACAATCAAGCATCACGCGACTTAACCTCTTGCGAACTACATCGAACAATCAACGACCTAAGATGTCTGGAGCTTCTCGCGACCTTCTGTAAACAATCGCGACTTAAGGTAGGTCGTTCACGACCTAAAACAATGAACGACCTAAAAACAATCGCGACTTAGAGAGGAGCGACTCAGGCGGAGCGATTTTGATTTAGGTCGTAAGTCATTCGCGACTTTGATTTAGCTCGCGGTGAAGGATTAGGTCGTTCGCGACTTTGAGATAGCGACCTTCTGTAGCTCGCAGCAGGATTTGTTTGCTCGATTTAAGGTGGAGGCGCTGCAAAGTTCGTTCGCGAGCTAGGCTGGAAATCTAGAGCGATCTAGGCCTTTGTCTTGTTCGCGACCTAGGGCAGAGCAACTCGCGCATCGTCTTGTCGCGACCTAGAGCAGAGTAACTCGCGGTATAGTCTCGTTCGCGACCTAGGGCAGAGCAACTCGCTGCATCGTCTTGTTCGCGACCTAGAGCAGAGCAACTCGCGGCATAGTCTCGTTCGCGACCTAGGGTTTCGACTTCGCCATTGCGAACTGGAAGGAGCGATCTATGGTGGAGGCAAATTAAGGTATGCGCTGCATCATCAGCCCATATAGAATTGTACACTATAAATACAACTATATCATGTACAAACTGAATGTAATTACAACTGAATTGTAATAGAGTATACTGCCATCATATCAATTCTCTCTCCAACACAGTTTCTTCAAATTCTTTACATGGTATCAGAGAATTATCATCATATCATATCTTGATAACCCATCAGGTATATTTCATCATTTGGGTTACATAATTGAATTTGCTTATCAAAACAGGTGTCGTACCAAAGAAATCAAAAAAATTCTGGCTGCAACAAGTTCTAATCAAAGAAATAAGCAAATTCTGGAGCAAGAAGATTCAGAGAATTGAAAACTGAAATCAAGAAAGCAATCAAAAGTAGAAAGAAAGTAACTGCCTTGCCAAGAAACCATCAAAACACACTCATCATCTGATTTTGGCTGCAACTAACCTGATCATACTGCATCTAAAGCAATCTTGCAACTGCAAGTTTCTGAATCATCAAGCTAGTTATCTCTTTTATTGTTTTTCAACATGGCTAAAGGAGACACCAACTCAGCAACCTCTGATAATACCACCAATCCTCAGCAGCAAACTACAGAAGTAGTTGAAAAGTTGATCAAGACTGTCATTAGTCCGCAAAGTCAGCTTATCACTATCCATCTTGAAGAAGATAATTATCTTCTATGGAAACTTCAAGTTGAAACCGCAATTCAAGGATATGGTCTTGAGGGGTTCATTCTTGGTAGTTAACCTATCCCACCAAGATTCATTGCTGATCAAAAAAACAAAATGATCAGTAATGAAGATTACATTAAGTATTACAGACAAGATAGGTTAATAAGTTCTTAGTTGTTATCATCCATCAATACAAATCTGTTATCACAAGTGATTGGCTGCAAATCTGCAAATGAAATTTGGATTACAGTTGAGAGAATTTTCAACACTCAATCGGCTGCAAAGGTTATGCATTACAAAAGACAACTGCATAACATCAGTAAAGACAGTCAACCTATGAAGGAATATTTAGCACAAGTCAACAATATATGTAATATGTTAGAGGCCGCAGGACACAAGATCACTGAAACTGAACAAGTTTTGACCATCTTGAATGGTCTTAGTGATGAATATGAGGCAGTTATATCATCTCAACCAACTCCACCTTCTATACAATACGTTCATTCAACCCTGCTTGCACATGAAGCAAGAATTGATTACAAGAAACCGTAGGATTCAGATTTATCAATCAACTATGCAACCAGTTCCAAAAACAAAGGTCAAAACATCAACAAACAAGGTCAATCTTATCAAAGAGGTGGATACTCAAACATGGCACACTACAACAAAATACCCTTTTTACAACGGGCAATGCACATTGTAATATGGGTATCGCAACAGACAAGCACTAATCTTATTAGGCGATGTTGTAATAGATCCAATAGTTTTGACAACAATTTATAACCGTTGTAAAAAGCCGTTGTAATAAAAAAATTTACAACGGTCTACGGCCGTTGCAATAGACTCTTTGACAACAATTAATACCTGTTGTAAATATGTAACATTTCTCTAAAGTACATGATATTGCAACGCGTTCTGGCTGTTGTAGTAGACTATAAAACAAGTGGCCACTACAACAAAACAGCTTTTTTACAACGGGCAATGCCCATTGTAATATGGATTTCGCAACGGGCATGCGCCCGTTGTATTAGGCCTCGTTGTAATAGATTGACCGTATTTTACAACGAGCAATAAACGTTGTAAAAGGCCCTTGTAATACACTATAATACAAGTTATACAACTAGCATAGCCCGTTGTAATAGACTATAATACAACTGGCATAGCCCGTTGTAATACATGATATTGCAACGGATTTTGACCGTTGCGAAATAAATGCAAATTTTAAAAAAAATTACAGCAGCATCCATACAGTACATCCATACCAATAATGAATAATTTAACGAGTAATAAATATTATCATAAAACAACCAAAATCACATACGAAAAAATTAAAAGCTAGAGTTGTAAAATTCCAAGTTCAACCACATTCCAAAAAGTTAGATAAGTTTACATTGGCATAGTTATAACATACACATGACAACTAGTTTCATAACAGCCAAATACATAAAGCATTAACACATAAAGCATAAAGCTTTTGTCAACGAACTCGTCTTTCTTTGTTTGTCGCTTTCTCTTTTCATGCGCTCTCTCTCCTTTTCTTTTGTTTTTCTTCTTGCTTTTATCCATATAATCTTCCTCTCTTTCTTCTTTCGTCTATATGGACAGGTGAAAAACATTAGTTTATATGTGCAGTAATTGAATGGTAACATGTCCTTATGAGTTATAGTCAACGAGCAAAGTAATGCTACTAAATATATAAACAAAATGTTCATGTCAGGTTTAAACAAAAATATAAAAATTTAGCAATAATCTTAAAATATATGATGATCTGAATGATATAAACATCAAGTCTGAATATTTAAAACCTGACATATGATTTGAAGTTAGCGAGAACCGGATTATGCCAATGATATAACATTTAAATAGATCATGTGAGTATTTGGTTTTGACTTTTGAGCGCTAGAAATTTTCCCTGAGTTTTTTCGTTTAGAAAATATCATATGTTGTATGCCAGATAGTATATCTAAGATTTGACCTACAATCTATACCGTTTATCAATTTATTCCAACAAATACGAGGTAGTTAATTATTAATACAATTGGAACTAGGCCTATAAAGCCGAATGTGTTTGCAAAATGACTATGACAAAGTTCGGGGAAGTTTGCTACAAATCTAACCAACTAAAAAAAGTTCTCTCATGCTTAAGGATCTATAATTAAATCTGTACATTCCATTTTGCAGAACCATCTTCACGGTCTAAGCTTTCATCGTAGGTGATTGATAAAGGATCAAGAATATAAGAGATACGCTCTAGATTTAGCAAAGCATCATCTCTCCACCGGGATGAGTTCTTGAATCGCCAAAAATTCCAAAATCTTGTTCCCTTACGCCATCTCTGCTCAAATTTTTTAAGGACATCATAGGCAGCAGGGCCATCGATTTTACAGTGTAAATCAAGCCATGGCTGTCTTGGACCTTCGTACGAGACCTGTGATCAATCATATACATATGAATAATACTATCTATAGTTAACATAACAAAACTGAATCCGTGTCCATAATATAGAATTCTGCATTGATGTACAGAAAGACCAGAATGTTGTCAATGGAGTAAAAGCTAACATTTTTTTTTTCGGTCAATAGAACAGAAATCTTTGTGTTATTTACATATAAGCGTTTAAAGATCTCATGGTTCTTATGTTACATTAGGCAATATATTTGATCTTTACCAACCAAGTAAAAGAACACCTTTCATTTTTTGTTTCCAGAAGGGACTACGGAGATGAAGCCAAAACTGGAGCATTGAGAAACTTGCAGGAAGCGAAAGTAGAGGAAGCAATTCGAAAATTAGAGGTGGTTTGTGTTGGAATTTATTACTTGTAACCATATAATCAACTAACGAATATATTAAAGTAGCAATGTCATATCTCTGCATGCTTATAATTTCTCTTATTTTTGATAGTTGAAACTAGAAAAAGAAAGATCTTCGTCCATGGATAAAATTTCGAACAAGCTTAGGTCTACCCAAGCAAAGGCAGAAGAAATGCGAAGCGAAGTAAGGTCTTGCAAATCCAATCGAAATAGAAGGACTAGCAAAAATGCTTCTTTAGTCAGTACATCAGGCCATTTGAGTTTCTTAAAAAGCTGCTTTTCTTGCCATGCGTCTTAGTACATTGGTATATTCTTTTTTCAACTGTCATTGTATCATCTCTTTTAATCAGTGTTATAATGTAGAAAACCTCAATGAAATAATATGAATTAAACTTATTGGCATGGTGTGAATAGACATCGATAATCAAGCTAGCATTACATTTTCCAAATCAAGTATCAAAGTAACTTATACTTTGTGAAGTAAGACTTGTCTAATTGTTAAATGAGTAATGGTTCCTTCAAAAGTATAACATGATTTTTACAACATTTCATAGCAAATACGAGACTAATGCATGACCCGTGCCTGATATGTATTTACTGCAAAAAAATTCCTGGAGAAATATACTAACTTTTCATATCAAACATTATACTAATGGGTGACCCTCCAACTAAATTCTAACTATACTGATAGTACCTCTTCTTAAGACGCTACCAATCCATTAAACTGCTAGTATACACATTCAACGGCATCAATTCAATATTCTTCGGTCTCCTGATAATGTCGTTATGTATTGTATTTGAGTCTTCACCATTTCTGCATTCATGCAGTCCAAATTGTCACAGATGTATCTAGTTAATATATTTCTCCATTATTACAAGCAAGGAGGTCAAACTACTTACAGTTTTGAGAGCATAAATGTGAAATTTAAGCAATGAATATTTGGATGCATGTGCATGAACAGAGCTGACTTCTACTTATAAATTGGATTATACCACTTTAAGTATCTGATTTTTTTACTTGAAGATCTGTTTATCTCATGTGTAATTTGGAATTTAGCATACAAGCTCTATTCGTTTTAAGAATATTCTTACAGTTCTCTATGATTATAGTAATCTTAGCTCTTAATACAAAACCTTTTCATTGGATTCCATTACGATTTACAACCCCAAATACATTGATCTGAACAGCAATATTTTTGTTGTTGTGAATGAATGGGTGAGAGCATATTAATTCCCAGAATCAAATGGCGTAAATAAGATTATACCTCATGAAGTAGCCATGCTCAGCAGCAAGAACCAGCCTATCACTACATGTCCTTTCTAAATCCTAAACCAAACCCGATACCCCAGCACCTTCGTCTAATATGATCACTACATGTCCTTTCTAAATCCTGTAAAAAACTATTCGGACTTTGTTCCCCATCAAGTATTATCAAAACAAACTTTGATCCCGAATGATAACTTTGCAAATGATAACAATGCGGAGACCGCTATGGATGATGTAATCGGAGGGGTTCTGGATAGAGAAGGAGCAGATGAAGTGCTTGTCGCCATGAGGATTTTGGCGTATAAATCTGTACTTGGAATCAGAGGCAGGCGATTTGATAATTGGGGCATGAGAAAACTAAAACGAAAAGTACGGAAAGTGGAGATGAACAGTTTACAGTAGAAGTGGGATCGAAATCGCGATTTTGGATATTGTGGTAAAGAAAGCGGAGAAAGTGGATTTTGTGGTAGGATTGAAACCACGATTTGGGTATTGTGGTGGAGGAAGGGGAGAGATGGAAATCGATTTTGATTTGGGATATAGCAGTGGAACTTAGTTAAGGAAAGAGGGTGAAGCGGGAAATGAAAATTTTCTGCAAAAGAGGGCCGGATGTTTATTAACCTTAGATTACAACCAAGGAAAAGGAAAGGGACAACAAACATTATTGTAAGTTCTTAATTTACAATTTAAAATTTTATTTCTAGATTTCATGAAAATTTTAATTTCTTATATGAATTTTTTTAAATATTTAAATTTTCTAAACTATTTAATATGATTATTAATTTGAAAACGACGTCGTTGTCCTGAATGCTCAAGTATAATTTGAAAACTATGTAATGTTGTTTGCTAAAATTATATACGTGTGTGTATATTATGGAAAAGTAAAGGAAATATTTAATATTAATTATTTTACTAAGTACTAGTAACATTTATTAATTATAAGTCATAAATATTAGCTAGCATAGCCTGTTGTAATAGGACTTGTCTACAATATGCATTGACCATTGCAAAAATCCCTTTTGACAAGAGACTGACCGTTGCAAAAAGCTCCTATGACAACAGGCGTTGACCGTTGCAAAATAAATCCAAAATTTTAAAAAAATAACAACAGCATCCAAGCAGTTCATCCATAATTAATAATTTAACGACTTATAAATATGATAAAAAAACAACCAAAATCTCATACAAAAAGACTGAATAAAGCTACATTCACAAAATTCCCACACATTCCAAAAAGTTAGATAAGTTTACGTTGACATAGTTCTAACGTACACATAACACATAACGACCAGTTACAAACATCAAGTTCTAAGTACTATCACCTAACCCATAAACCATGCACATACATACTAGAGAACAAGGAGATGAATTCTTTGTGTTATGCGATGGTTGATCCAATGACCTCTTTAATACTGAACATCTCTGAATTTGGTATAAATAAAAAAGCTTCTGGTTCCATTGCTACATTCACCCATACCTTCCAAGCATCTGGTCCAAGCTTTACAAAGTGTGCTGAAGCATCAGGATCAATGCTTACTATCATCCCTTCTGCAACAACGTTCTTCTTCCAACTCAATAGCTTGCACTTTTTTTTCACCAAACCATCCGAAGTATCCTAATTTCGCTCATCTTGAATCTGCATATTGTTACTCTCGCGGTGTGACTGCATGCAAACAAAAAACAATTGGTTTGGATGCAAGCTAACTAGTAGTACAAATTTTGCAAGGAAATTAAAGTGAATGCTGTCAGCATTCTAATATTGACAATCAAACTGTTTTTATTTTAAACCCGTGTGTTTAAAGATTGATACATTAATTGTTTAAAAAATAAAATTTAAGTATATGGATGTGATAGTAAATAAAAAGGGAAAGCAAAATAATGCATGAGAAAGCATTGAACATTTTTCATAAGTAGAGCAAAAATTTAACAATGCATGGGTGCTTGGGATGCGACAGTAAACTCCAAGTAAATCATTTAGAACATTTTGCTACATAAGGATACAAATGCACAATGGTTTGATGGGGCCAACACAGTAAGATGCTAATTAGGTTTTGTTTCTCTTTTCCTTTTCTTTTCTTTTTTTAACACAAATAAATTAATTATTCAATTGTGACAATAACAACATCCCCAGTTTGATCATCATGCATTTGTATCCTTATATAGCAGATGTACGTTATGTTGGAATTCCTTTTAGATGGTGAATGAGATATATCCTACATCATCAAAAATATGCCCGGTTATATTTTTGGTAAATAAAAGTGAACAGTTTTACTGTTTGAATATGAATAGATGCGATGAAGAGACGCGACGTTTTAAACAGCAATGGTTCTGGAGCGTTGCAAATGAACGGACGCGACTGTTGCAAACAGCAACAGTTCTGGACCGTTGCAAATGAACGGACGCGACTGTTACAGCAACAGTTCTGAAGCGTTGCAAATGAACGGACGCGACTGTTGCAAACAGCAAAAGTTCTGGAGCGTTGCAAATGAAAGAAATTGACTGTTGCGAACAGTAACGCTTTTTGACATTGCAAATGAAGAGATGCGGCTTTTCTCAACGGATGCAGCCGTTGGGAATTCGGCTATAAATAAGGAGGAAACCTGATCACTTTCCTCACTCATTTTTTAAACCGAATTATCTCTTCTATCTCTTCATCTCTTCAAATCATATTCAGTCCTATCACACAGAAGATCGTACACGTCACAATCTCGTGCAGATTATGAGATGTTATACGTCTAGTATACCAAAACAGAGAATAATCAATTATAAACTCGTCGCACAAGTTTATAACTCAGATTTTCACTATACTGGAATTCTGTGTTAATTATTATAACAATATGATTGTTGTAAATAAATTACAACAACAGCGTTATACTATTTTGAATAAATAGTATAACCAAAATAAAGGATAGAATGTAGAATAAAATAGAATTCTAACCGGAATATGTCTGAGGCTCGTCGTAACGATTTCCTTAAGAATTTTATTTCAAAATTCTCCCAAGATACAACAGACGAATTCTGCTCGAAATTGTAATGAGTATGTCAACTCTGTGATATATTGTATAGAGCAGTAGAGGAGGAAGAAGCAGAAGAAATTAGATTAGAATGGAATGAGAATGTGATCAGGATTCTCTTCTATTTATAATTTCGTCTGCACCCTTTCGAACAGTCGTGTCTGCCTGAAAGGTTGCACCCGTTACCTTTCATTGCTGCTGTTCAATAACGGGCTGCACCCGTTCGCTCCTACTGCTGCCATACGCCACACCCGCTTCAGAAGTCGCACCTACTCAGTTGATCCGCGTCCGTTTATGAACAGTTGTGTCTGTTCATATAGCCTGCAACTGTTTAAAAATCTCGGTCCAGTTTTGCAGTAAAATTAGGATCATATTAGACCCAAACCCAAACCCGAGCCCGGCCCGGCCCGGTTCAGTCGGACGGACGGCGGCGGCGCGCGCGTGTGTGGTGGTGATGCATGATCTCCCTCCTCACAACGAAGCAAACATTTGGGTACACCAAGGCCCCAACCTCTTCATTACAAAACTATTAATATACTAGAATAGTTTGCAATTTTTGGCGATGTAGGACTTATGTAATTTCATTCAATTTAGGAATTCCAACAATCCCCCACATGAATGATAATATAAATATCCCCCACACAAAGCGAAATATCACAGAGTACATATGGAATAATGCTTTATCGTGGATAAGTAGATATTTCACTTTGAACTTTCCCTAGTTAAAACTTATCGGATCTACTTGGCTAATCGGTGAATTATTTCATCTTGAACCGTCGGCCTTTATTGTATATCCAGACAATAAGCTTTACGAAGCATTGATTCCCTTCTCATCCAATCTCTTGGTTGTGTTCATTTTGGTCCTGAACAATTTTTGGTTCTGCGAGTGTTTTAGAGAATAAAAGCCTTTTAATATTCTCATAGAGCCGACCCAGCTCACACTAACATAGGTGATCGCAACCATTAAGAGTATCCTACATATACCCCACTTGTTATTTCCAAGATATGGTCATCATTAAAAAACATAGTTTTAACCTTTAAATACTTCTGTAGGCATGCATTTATATTGTGCACCATAGGAATGGAGTTGGACTATGTCCACGCAAATGCATTACTTCTTGAGTTATTCAGAACTGGTTTGCCTATTGATCCTAGTCCGTGGGATCTCCAGTCGCTAGGATAGGTTTCCGTATAAGATAACTCTTGGTGGTTTAGGCTTTTAAACCCATTCCCCTCGATGCGCAGTCAATTTTCTCTCTTGATAAACCTTTAGTAAATGGATCCGCTAGGTTATCAGTTGTTCTCACATAATCTATGGAAATAGTTCCATTTGAGAGTAACTGCCTAACTGTGTTATGGCGTCGACGAATATGTCGTGACTTTCCATTATACACAAAGTTGTGCCCTCTGCTTAGCGCAGCTTGGTTATCACAGTGTATGCATATGGCCGATACAGGTTTAGGCCAAAATGGAATATCTTCTAAAAAGTGACGAAGCCGTTCTACTTCTTCGCCTGCTTTATCTAAAGCGATGAACTCTGATTCCATAGTGGATCGAGCTATGCATGTTTGTTTGGTAGATTTCCATGACACTGCTACCCCTGCTAGGGTAAATACATAACCACTCGTTGATTTTGATTCCTCTGAATCAGCAATCCAATTTGCATCACTATATCCTTCTAAGACGGCAGGATATTTTCCATAATGTAAGGAATAATTTGTGGTATTTTTTAAATATCCAAGCACTCTCATTAGTGCTTTCCAGTGTTCCTTTCCTGGATTGCTTGTATACCTGCTCATTCGACTTACTGCATAAGCTATATCTGGTCTTGTGCAATTCATGAGATACATGAGACATCCTATTACACGAGAGTATTCCAGTTGCATTACACTCTCATTAGTGTTTTTATGCAGTACTTCTGATGGATTAAAAGATGTTCTCACTCCTTTAATTCCATAGTCTTGGAATTTTTCAATCACTTTGTCTACATAGTGTGACTGAGACAATTCAATTCCATTAGGAGTTCTTATTATTTTGATTCCCAAAATAACGTCTGCAACTCCTAAATCTTTCATATTGAAATTGCTAGTTAACATCTTCTTTATGGTCTCTATTACCTGAGTATTTGGACCAAATATTAACATATCGTCTACATATAAACAAATCATCACATATGATTGTCCAATTTGTTTATAATAAACACACTTATCGCATTCATTTATACGAAAACCATTTCTCATCATGACACTATCAAATTTTGCGTGCCATTGTTTTGGAGCTTGTTTTAGTCCGTATAATGATTTTACTAATCTACAGACTTTGTTTTCATTTCCTTTGGAAATAAAACCTTCAGGTTGCTCCATGTAGATCTCCTCATCGAGATCTCCATTTAAGAATGTTGTCTTTACATCCATTTGATGAATTTCTAGACCATAAATTGATGCAATTGCTATTAGCATTTTTATAGAGGTTATTCGTGTTACTGGCGAATATGTATCAAAGAAGTCTACTCCTTCTTTTTGACGATATTCTTTGGCTACTAATCTGGCTTTATACTTGTCGATAGAGCCATCTGCTTTCATTTTCTCCTTGAAAATCCATTTGCAACCAATAGGTTTTATTTCAGGTGGAATACCAACAATTTCCCAAGTTTTATTACTTAGAATTGAATCAATCTCACTTTGGATTGCTTCTTTCCAACATGAAGATTCATAAGATGACATTGCTTTCTTGTACGTTTGAGGTTCGTGTTCTAACACATATGTGAAAAAATTAGAACCAAATGTCTTGGAAGTCCTAGCCCTTACGCTTCTTCTTGGTTCAACTTCCTCAATCTCATGATGAGTTCCATCTTCATGTGAATTGCTTGATTCTTCTCTTGTCCTTTTAGGGACATTATTCCCTTTATTTCTTTTTGTGCGGAAACACATCTTCAAAGAATGAGGCATCTCTTGATTCCATGATTGTATTTACATGAATATCAGTTATATCAGACTTGAATACCAAAAATCTATAGGCACTACTATTTTGGGCTAGCCCTAAATAGTAATAATCTACTAATTTTGGTCCAAGTTTGACTTTCTTGGGAGGCGGAACTGGAACTTTTGCCAAGCACCCCCACACTTTGAGGTATTTAAAACTTGGTTTGTGTCCTTTCCATATCTCATATGGAATTGTTCCTGTTTTATTATGAGGGACTTTGTTTAATATGTGATTAGACATATTTAAGGCTTCCCCCCACAAGTTCGTCGGTAGACCAGAAGTTAAAAGCATGGCGGTAATCATGTCTTTTAACGTTCTGTTCTTCCTCTCGGCTACACCATTTTGTTGTGGTGAAGGAGCTGTTGTTTGATGAATTATACCATTTTCGGCACAGAACTGTTCAAATGGTGATTCATATTCTCCACCTCGATCAGATCTCAATATCTTGATCTTTTTATTTAACTGATTTTCTACCTCAGCTTTTGTTGATAGTTCAACTGTTGCCATCTCTGTTTTAGTGGAAACAGTAAAATTCTTAAGATGTTATAATTATTAAGATGTTATACGTCTAGTATACCAAAATAGAGAATAATCAATTATAAACTCGTCGCACAAGTTTATAACTCAGATTTTCACTACACTGGAATTCTGTGTTAATTATTATAACAATATGATTGTTGTAAATAAATTACAACAACAGCGTTATACTATTTTGAATAAATAGTATAACCAAAATAAAGGATAGAATGTAGAATAAAATAGAATTCTAACCGGAATATGTCTGAGGCTTGTCGTAACGATTTCCTTAAGAATTTTATTTCAAAATTCTCCCAAGATACAACAGACGAATTCTGCTCGAAATTGTAATGAGTATGTCAACTCTGTGATATATTGTATAGAGTAGTAGAGGAGGAAGAAGCAGAAGAAATTAGATTAGAATGGAATGAGAATGTGATCAGGATTCTCTTCTATTTATAATTTCGTCTGCACCCTTTCGAACAGTCGTGTCTGCCTAAAAGGTTGCACCCGTTACCTTTCATTGCTGCTGTTCAATAACGGGCTGCACCCGTTCGCTCCTGCTACTGCCATACGCCACACCCGCTTCAGAAGTCGCACCTACTCAGTTGATCCGCGTCCGTTTATGAACAGTCGTGTCTGTTCATATAGCCTGCAACTGTTTAAAAATCTCGGCCCAGTTTTGCAGTAAAATTAGGATCATATTAGACCCAAACCCAAACCCGAGCCCGGCCCGGCCCGGTTCAGGTTCAGTCGGACGGACGGAGGCACCGCGCGCGTGTGGTGGTGATGCATGATCTCCCTCCTCACAACGAAGCAAACATTTGGGTGCCCCAAGGCCCCAACCTCTTCATTACAAAACTATTAATATACTAGAATAGTTTGCAATTTTTGGCGATGTGGGACTTATGTAATTTCATTCAATTTAGGAATTCCAACAATTAATTGTTGGAATTCCTTTTAGATGGTGAATGAGATATATCCCACATCACTAAAAATATGCCCGGCTATATTTTTGGTAAATAAAAGTGAACAGTTTTAATGTTTGAATATGAATAGATGCGATGAAGAGACGCGACGTTTTAAACAGCAACGGTTCTGGAGTGTTGCAACTGAACGGACGCGACTGTTGCAAACAACAACGGTTCTGGAGTGTTGCAACTGAACGGACGCGACTGTTGCAAACAGCAACGGTTCTGGAGTGTTGCAACTGAACGGACGCGACTGTTGCAAACAGCAACAGTTCTGGAGCGTTGCAACTGAATGGACGCGACTATTGCAAACAACAACAGTTCTGGAGCGTTGCAAATGAAAGGAAGTGACTGTTGCGAACAGTAACGCTTTTTTGACGTTGCAAATGAAGAGGTGTGACTTTTCTCAACGGATGCAGCCGTTACGAATTCGGCTATAAATAAGGAGGAAACCTAATCACTTTCCTCACTCATTTTTCAAACCGAATTATCTTGTCTATCTCTTCATCTCTTAAATCATATTCTGTCCTATCACATAGAAGATCATACACATCACAATCTCGTGCAGATTACGTCTGTTGTATCTTGGGAGAATTTTGAAATAAAATTCTTAAGGAAATCATTACGATGAGCCTCAGACAAAATCGGGTTAGAACTTTTATTCTACATTCTACCCTTTAATTTTGTTATACTATTTATTCAAAATAGTATAACACTGTTGTTGTAATTTATTTACAACATTCATATTGTTATTATAATTAATACAGAATTCCAGTGTAGTGGAAGTCTGAGTTATAAACTTGTGCGACGAGTTTATATTTGATTATTCTCTGTTTTGGTATACTAGACGTATAACATCTTAAGAATTTTACTGTTTTCACTAAAACAGAGATGGCAACAGTTGAACTATCAACAAAGGCTGAGGTAGAAAATCAGTTAAATAAAAAGATCAAGATATTGAGATTTGATCGAGGTGGAGAACATGAATCACCATTTGAACAGTTCTGTGCCGAAAATGGTATAATTCATCAAACAACAGCTCCATATTCACCACAACAAAATGGTGTAGCCGAGAGGAAGAACAGAACGTTAAAAGACATGATTAATGCCATGCTTTTAACCTTTGGTCTACCGACGAACTTGTGGGGGGAAGTCTTAAATATGTCTAATCACATATTAAACAAAGTCCCTCATAATAAAACAGGAACAATTCCATATGAGATATGGAAAGGACACAAACCAAGTTTTAAATACCTCAAAGTGTGGGGGTGCTTGGCAAAAGTTCCAATTCCGCCTCCCAAGAAAGTCAAACTTGGACCAAAAACAGTAGATTGTTACTATTTAGGGCCAGCCCAAAATAGTAGTGCCTATAGATTTTTGGTATTCAAGTCTGATATAGCTGATATTCATGTAAATACAATCATGGAATCTAGAGATGCCTCATTCTTTCAAGACGTGTTTCCGCACAAAAGGAATGAATGGAATAATGTCCTTAAAAGGACAAAAGAAGAATCAAGCAATTCACACGAAGATGAAACTCATCATGAGATTGAGGAAGTTGAACCAAGAAGAAGCGTAAGGGCTAGGACTTCCAAGACATTTGGTTCAGATTTTTTCACATATGTGTTAGAACATGAACCTCAAACGTACAAGGAAGCAATGTCATCTTCTGAATCTTCATGTTGGAAAGAAGCAATCCAAAGTGAGATTGATTCAATTCTAAGTAATAAAACTTGGGAAATTGTTGATATTCCACCTGGAATAAAACCTATTGGCTGCAAATGGATTTTCAAGAAGAAAATGAAAGCAGATGGCTCTATCGACAAGTATAAAGCCAGATTAGTAGCCAAAGGATATCGTCAAAAAGAAGGAGTAGACTTCTTTGATACATATTCGCCAGTAACACGAATAACCTCTATAAGAATGCTAATAGCAATTGCATCAATTTATGGTCTAGAAATTCATCAAATGGATGTAAAGACAGCATTCTTAAATGGAGATCTCGATGAGGAGATCTACATGGAGCAACCTGAAGGTTTTATTTCCAAAGGAAATGAAAATAAAGTCCGTAGATTAGTAAAATCATTATATGGACTAAAACAAGCTCCAAAACAATGGCACGCAAAATTTGATAGTGTCATGATGAGAAATGGTTTTCGTATAAATGAATGCGATAAGTGTGTTTATTATAAACAAATTAGACAATCATATGTGATGATTTGTTTATATGTAGACGATATGTTAATATTTGGTCCAAATACTCAGGTAATAGAGACCATAAAGAAGATGTTAACTAGCAATTTCGATATGAAAGATTTAGGAGTTGCAGACGTTATTTTGGGAATCAAAATAATAAGAATTCCTAATGGAATTGAATTGTCTCAGTCACACTATGTAGACAAAGTGATTGAAAAATTCCAAGACTATGGAATTAAAGGAGTGAGAACACCTTTTAATCTATCAGAAGTACTGCATAAAAACACTAATGAGAGTGTAATGCAACTGGAATACTCTCGTGTAATAGGATGTCTCATGTATCTCATGAATTGCACAAGACCAGATATAGCTTAGGCAGTAAGTCGAATGAGCAGGTATACAAGCAATCCAGGAAAGGAACATTGGAAAGCACTAATGAGAGTGCTTGGATATTTAAAAAATACCACAAATTATTCCTTACATTATGGAAAATATCCTGCCGTCTTAGAAGGATATAGTGATGCAAATTGGATTGTTGATTCAGAGGAATCAAAATCAACAAGTGGTTATGTCTTTACCTTAGCAGGGGCAGCAGTGTCATGGAAATCTACTAAACAAACATGCATAGCTCGATCCACTATGGAATCAGAGTTCATCGCTTTAGATAAAGCAGGCGAAGAAGCAGAATGGCTTCGTCACTTTTTAGAAGATATTCCATTTTGGCCTAAACCTGTACCGGCCATATGCATACACTGTGATAACCAAGTTGCGCTAAGCAGAGCGCACAACTTTGTGTATAATGGAAAGTCATGACATATTCGTCGACGCCATAACACAGTTAGGCAGTTACTCTCAAATGGAACTATTTCCATAGATTATGTGAGAACAAATGATAACCTAGCGGATCCATTTACTAAAGGTTTATCAAGAGAGAAAATTGACTGCGCATCGAGGGGAATGGGTTTAAAAGCCTAAACCAAAAGGAGTTATCTTATACGACAACCTATCCTAGCGACTGGAGATCCCACGGACTAGGATCAATAGGCAAACCAGTTCTGAATAACTCAAGACGTAATGCATTTGCGTGGACATAGTCAAACTCCATTCCTATGGTGCACAATATAAATGCATGCCTACAGAAGTATTTAAAGGTTAAAACTATGTTTTTTAATGATGACCATATCTTGGAAATAACCAGTGGGGTATATGTAGGATACTCTTAATGGTTGCGATCACATATGTTAGTGTGAGCTGGGTCGGCTCTATGAGAATATTAAAAGGCTTTTATTCTCTAAAAACACTCGCAGAACAAAAAATTGTTCAGGACCAAAATGAACACAACCAAGAGATTGGATGTGAAGGGAAATAATGCTTTGTAAAGCTTATTGTCTGGTTATACAATAACGGTTGACGGTTCAAGATGAAATAATTCACCGATTAGCCAAGTATATCCGATAAGTTTTAACTAGGGAAAGTTCAAAGTGAAATATCTACTTATCCTCGATATAGCATTATTTTCATATGAACTGTGTGATATTACACTTTGTGTGGGGGAGAGATATATCATCATTCATGTGGGGGATTGTTGGAATTCCTTTTAGATGGTGAATGAAATATATCCCACATCGCCAAAAATATGCCCGGTTATATTTTTGGTAAATAAAAGTGAACAGTTTTACTGTTTGAATATGAATAGATGCGATGAAGAGACGCGACGTTTTAAACAGCAACGGTTCTGGAGTGTTGCAACTGAACGGACGCGACTGTTGCAAACAGCAACGGTTCTGGAGTGTTGCAACTGAACGGACGCGACTGTTGCAAACAGCAACAGTTCTGGAGCGTTGCAACTGAATGGACACGACTGTTGCAAACAACAACAGTTCTGGAGCGTTGCAAATGAAAGGAAGTGACTGTTGCGAACAGTAACGCTTTTTTGACGTTGCAAATGAAGAGGTGTGACTTTTCTCAACGGATGCAGTCGTTGGGAATTCGGCTATAAATACGGAGGAAACCTGATCACTTTCCTCACTCATTTTTCAAACCGAATTATCTCTTCTATCTCTTCATCTCTTAAATCATATTCAGTCCTATCACATAGAAGATCATAAACATCATAATCTTGTGCAGATTACGTCTGTTGTATCTTGGGAGAATTTTGAAATAAAATTCTTAAGGAAATCGTTACGACGAGCCTCAGACAAAATCGGGTTAGAACTTTTATTCTACATTCTACCCTTTAATTTTGTTATACTGTTTATTCAAAATAGTATAACGCTGTTGTTGTAATTTATTTACAACGTTCATATCACTACAACAAAACAGGCTTTTTACAACGGGCAATGCCCGTTGTATTATGTGTTCCACAACGGGCAGCCACCCGTTGTAATAGGCGATGTTGTAATAGGTTGACCATATTTTACAATGGGCAATGCCCGTTGTAATAAATCTTTTTACAACGGGCAATGCCCGTTGTAATACATCTTTTTACAACGGGCAATGCCCGTTGTAATACATGATATTGCAACGGTTTCTGACCGTTGCAAAATAAATTCAAATTTAAAAAAAAAATTATAACAGCATACATCCATACCAATAATGAATAATTTAACGAGTAATAAATATTATCATAAAACAACCAAAATCATTTTATTTCAATTGTGTTTAACTTAGACTACATGAACTACATGAACTAACTGATACATTGATGTTTGTTTAACCCAAAACACTGTTGCATAACATGAAATTTGCACTAAATATCATAAAACAACACCAAATAACAGAGACTGCAACAAATAATGCTGAAACTGTATCAAATAAGTTTTAAATCTGCTTACACGTTGATCTTGACACTTTCTTCAGCCTAATTTCAATCAGACCTGCATTGTAAAATAGTAGAACAAGTGAGACAAGACTTATATTTGAAATTACATGGAAATACTACTGCAATATCTAAAGTTTAGATATACAGCCTGAATTGGGTTCAAATATATATATTTTAGCCTGAATTGGGTTCAGCTACAAAAAGAAATACTTATTCAGGTGAGTGAGTTTCAACTGCAATTACTTGTATTAAGCATCGACTAAGCAATTGACGAAGAGCCAACAGTTTTGTGCAGTATGTAATTATGTGTATAATATCCAATGGATAACTGATCTGGTGAAAGTGCTAGAATATCAAATGAAACGTGCAATGCTTGATTTCTACTGAATCTTTTTGAAAATATCTGAAATCATTGAATGTGTCCAAGCCACTAATATCTGAAATCATTGAAATGTGCAACAGTTTTGTGCAGTATGTTAATTAATGTTTACAGCATAATAAGAATAGAATACCTCTTGAATGGTTATCTGAAGATCAAAAGCAGCATTACTCCAAATTGCAGGCATCAAGAAACACTGTTGCAGAAATATATTTACCAGCTTAATTGTACAAGGTTATAGTTAGATATGCACTTAAAATTACAATGATAAACCCAAAAAAGTAACAGGCGAAACACTATTTTCACCAGAGAACACAGTTGCAAACTATGAATACATTTTAGAACATTATTTGGTTAATACATTTTAAACATGTAAACCTGATAAAAAATGTGCAGTTACTTTGTTTTTCAAATGCAGTTCATTTTAGAACATTATTTGCTTAATTACCTATAATCAATCTTTCAGTCCACTTCAGCCTAAAGCCTCAGTGCATATCCCCAGTTGCAACCAGGATCAGCATGATGTTTTCTCAGTTGTATCATCAGCCCATACAAAAGTAGCTATGCCATTGCAGTAACTAGTGGTATGAATGGAACAGATAGGAGTGCACCTCCAGGTAGCTTTCAAGTGCCAAATAGAGTTAACAGTTATGTCAATGCAGGAAATACAGGTAACAATGAAATTCCACTGAGATTGATACCATTGCATATTTGATTGATTATACATTACTGTTGAAATATAAACTTAGAATATATCGACTGCTCTGATGATTTATAACTGTAAATAAGTTAGCTGTAAGTGTAATACAACGCAATTGACAACCACATGTCATCTGTATTTGGTGAAAATCCCTTATTAAAATAAATAAAAACATGATTATGATCAAAATAGCGTATTTGCTATGCAGAGAGCCATAGGAATTGCCAAGTACCAATTTAATATTTGAAATCTAGTAAACTTGTTTTTTTTGAGTTAAATCAGTATTAAAAAAAGGCAAAGGTAGATATATTATTACAGTAGCATAACGCAACTAAGTTGCATGGGCTGAGACATGTTATTATGCAGTAAAAGAAAATAATAATAATAATATTCAACTGTTATTTACCATGCTTATTGTCAGTCATAGCCTGCTGGTGTAAACATAGCTCAGCTGTCCATGTTTATAGCCAATGACATGCAGCAACAGCTAAAAGATGATATATCCTTCCTAATCTTTAACACAATGGAAGAAGTTATTAACCATTAAACAACAACAACCATTTAACAAATGAACATGCAGTCTATACCTTAATATTCTTGAAAACTCTTTTGTTTCCAGGATCAATAACAATGTTATATATAACATCTGGAGGCAGCCCAACATTGAGTTTTACTTTCAGATTGCATAAAGAACCTTTTGGCACCGTAACCTGCAAAATGATAACATCTTGTATTGTGATGATATCAGGCAATGTAAGTAGACGGTACCTTAATTGAGATGTTTCCCTTGTGTTTCTTGAGAATGTCTAGAAGAATTCTAGTCCAGGATCCTTTGTAACTCACCAGTCCAAGATCAGAAAGTGGTCGTTCAGGTGTACCAACTTTTCTCTCCTTCTTGGAGAGTTCATAAGCTATATAAAAAATACTATTAAAATTGATGCTTGTTTCCAAAAAAATTCTTCAAAAAAAGAAAAAGAAATTAAGGTAAACATTCGAATCTAACAGCAAAACTTTTAGACTTAAACCAATAATTGTATGGTAATTTTTAAAAACAACAACAACAATCTGGAAGATATCAAGAAGCTAGAACTCTCACAAGATACACAAATCAGAATGGTAATTTACAAACCAAATAGGAATTTACTGGAAAAAAATCCCAAAAAATGTTAAACCAGAAAATGAACGGTTTCATGATTACTTCTTTCCTGCACATTCAACACAGTAGGTGTCCTCGATTTAAACACTAGAGTTAACAAGTATATTAATGTTATAAATTTATACTGTTTGTGAAAGTAATTGCTTTATTTAAATAGTACATGCATGTATTTCGAACAGTGGAAGCTAATAACCCATAGAGCATAATAGCGTCGGCTATTTGGAGCTTATGTAACATTTCGAGGATACTGGGAGCAAATAATTGATACCTACAAAATGCAATTAGAAATTTTCCATATCTTTTTCTCTGATAGGGTGGGAGGGTAAGAATGCATGCCAAATTATAACGCTCGTTTGAATGTTTTTCCTGCAATTTAGAAGAAAATAGAATATATGTCCAAAAATAGAACACAGCTCCATGTAAAAACAAAAACAGAAGATATTACATATAACACATTAGTTATATTGTTGGGTCTGGTAAAAGTGCTTCAGTAAAATTGTTCAGTCCATTTTTGGGGTTTAGTACTGTTAAAATTCAAATCAGTCTTTGCCAAATGCTCAAAACGTGACTTGAATGGAAAAAAGAAAAAAAAAGATAAGTAATAGAATGATGAGAAATGGAACACTTAAGTTGAAAATAGATTACGGTATATACTTTTAAGCAGTCTTGAAGTCGGCTAGGAATCTGTTTCAAAAAATTCATTCTGCCATAAACCTACTCCTCTTCAAACAACATAACTTCTGCCTCAAACATTCATCCACCTGACATCATTTCAGTCATCAATACATTCACCTAGAAATACAATTTCATCAAACAGCAACCTAGCCACCACACAAAACTCATCCTTATTGTCTATTGCCATCACACAAACATTTACACTATCAATTGCAGCACCATCCTCTTCTACAACCACTGCTGAGACCACTTCATTCCCTTTTGGAACAACTACACACTTGCCTGACAACTCTACTACACAGTTAACCACCGACCAGAACCACCACACTTCACAGATTTCCCCACCTCCTCTTCTTCATAACTACATAACAGCCTCTGATCAACATTAATCTCTGTCTTCCCTCCACTGTAACACAACAAAGTTCAACCACTTCCAAACCTTCACACAATAGAGCATCACAATTTCATTCAATAGAGCAAGTACATTCATTTAACAACCACCCATACCACCCTGCAACCCCTCGCAACCTACCCAAACTCCATGCCTCTGTCCTGCCACTCCATCACATCGACCTAAAATTCCAACACTGTCGAAGCGCCTCCTTCCATCACAAACCAAAACTCCATCTCGAATCAAACGCATCTCCAATCCCCTTCTAGAACCACCACTGCACGAAACCAATTCGCCTCCATCTTCAAAACCCAATCGCCTTAACCCTAAATCGTGACCAAAACGACGAAATCCAGAACCAAAACCCACTGCCTTCCTCATTACAGTCATCACCAAGCATTACTATTACAATCCATCTTCCTTCACCAATCGATCGACAAAGGAAGCACGAGCAATTGAAGACCGTAGCCAAAGCCCTAATTTCGAGCAAAAGAGGAACGAAGCGAAATAAAAGAAATAATAGGGCCGGTCTTTTTTTTAATAAAAGCTTTGCCTCTTGCAACGGGCGTTTCTGGGACCGTTGTAAAGTTGGCATCTATTACAACGGGCCTGAATGGACCGTTGTAATAGCCTTCTATTACAACGGGCAACCAATGCCCGTTGTAAAAATGGTGTTATATATGACATCTTTTACAACGGGCCTGAATGGACCGTTGTAATAGCCTTCTATTACAACGGACAATCAATGCCCGTTGTAAAAAGGGCGTTGTAATAGGGTATTTTTGTTGTAGTGTATTGTTATTATAATTAATACAGAATTCCAGTGTAGTGGAAGTCTGAGTTATAAACTTGTGCGACGAGTTTATATTTGATTATTCTCTGTTTTGGTATACTAGACGTATAACATCTTAAGAATTATAACATCTTAAGAATTTTTCTGTTTTCACTAAAACAGAGATGGCAACAGTTGAACTATCAACAAAAGCTGAGGTAGAAAATCAGTTAAATAAAAAGATCAAGATATTGAGATCTGCTCGAGGTGGAGAATATGAATCACCATTTGAACAGTTCTGTGCCGAAAATGGTATAATTCATCAAACAACAGCTCCATATTCACCACAACAAAATGGTCTAGCCGAGAGGAAGAACAGAACGTTAAAAGACATGATTACCGCCATGCTTTTAACTTCTGGTCTACCGACGAACTTGTGGGGGGAAGCCTTAAATATGTCTAATCACATATTAAACAAAGTCCCTCATAATAAAACAGGAACAATTCCATATGAGATATGGAAAGGACACAAACCAAGTTTTAAATACCTCAAAGTGTGGGAGTGCTTGGCAAAAGTTCCAGTTCTGCCTCCCAAGAAAGTCAAACTTGGACCAAAAACAGTAGATTGTTACTATTTAGGGCCAGCCCAAAATAGTAGTGCCTATAGATTTTTGGTATTCAAGTCTGATATAACTGATATTCATGTAAATACAATCATGAAATCAAGAGATGCCTCATTCTTTGAAGATGTGTTTCCGCACAAAAGGAATGAAGGGAATAATGTCCCTAAAAGGACAAGAGAAGAATCAAGCAATTCACATGAAAATGAAACTCATCATGAGATTGAGGAAGTTGAACAAAGAAGAAGCGTAAGGGCTAGGACTTCCAAGACATTTGGTTCGGATTTTTTCACATATGTGTTAGAACACGAACCTCAAACGTACAAGAAAGCAATGTCATCTTCTGAATCTTCATGTTGGAAAGAAGCAATCAAAAGTGAGATTGATTCAATTCTAAGTAATAAAACTTGGGAAATTGTTGATATTCCACCTGGAATAAAACCTATTGGCTGCAAATGTATTTTCAAGAAGAAAATGAAAGCAGATGGCTCTATCGACAAGAATAAAGCCAGATTAGTAGCCAAAGGATATCGTCAAAAAGAAGGAGTAGACTTCTTTGATACATATTCGCCAGTAACACGAATAACCTATATAAGAATGCTAATAGCAATTGCATCAATTTATGGTCTAGAAATTCATCAAATGGATGTAAAGACAACATTCTTAAATGAAGATCTCGATGAGGAGATCTACATGGAGCAACCTGAAGGTTTTATTTCCAAAGGAAATGAAAATAAAGTCTGTAGATTAGTAAAATTATTATACGGACTAAAACAAGCTCCAAAACAATGGCACGCAAAATTTGATAGTGTCATGATGAGAAATGGTTTTTGTATAAATGAATGCGATAAGTGTGTTTATTATAAACAAATTGGACAATCATATGTGATGATTTGTTTATATGTAGACGATATGTTAATATTTGGTCCAAATACTCAAGTAATAGAGACCATAAAGAAGATGTTAACTAGCAATTTCGATATGAAAGATTTAGGAGTTGCAGACGTTATTTTGGGAATCAAAATAATAAGAACTCCTAATGGAATTGAATTGTCTCAGTCACACTATGTAGACAAAGTGATTGAAAAAATTCCAAGACTATGGAATTGAAGGAGTGAGAACACCTTTTAATCCATCAGAAGTACTGCATAAAAATACTAATGAGAGTGTAATGCAACTGGAATACTCTCGTGTAATAGGATGTCTCATGTATCTCATGAATTGCACAAGACCAGATATAGCTTATGCAGTAAGTCGACTGAGCAGGTATACAAGCAATCCAGGAAAGGAACACTGGAAAGCACTAATGAGAGTGCTTGGATATTTAAAAAATACCACAAATTATTCCTTACATTACGGAAAATATCCTGCCGTCTTAGAAGGATATAGTGATGCAAATTGGATTGCTGATTCAGAGGAATCAAAATCAACAAGTGGTTATGTCTTTACCTTAGCAAGGGCAGCAGTGTCATGGAAATCTACTAAACAAACATGCATAGCTCGATCCACTATGGAATCAGAGTTCATCGCTTTAGATAAAGCAGGCGAAGAAGCAGAATGGCTTCGTTACTTTTTAGAAGATATTCCATTTTGGCCTAAACCTGTACCGGCCATATGCATACACTGTGATAACCAAGCTGCGCTAAGCAGAGCGCACAACTTTGTGTATAATGGAAAGTCACGACATATTCGTCGACGCCATAACACAGTTAGGCAATTACTCTCAAATGGAACTATTTCCATAGATTATGTGAGAACAAATGATAACCTAGCGGATCCATTTACTAAAGGTTTATAAAGAGAGAAAATTGACTGCGCATCGAGGGGAATGGGTTTAAAAGCCTAAACCACCAAGAGTTATCTTATACGAAAACCTATCCTAGCGACTGGAGATCCCACGGACTAGGATCAATAGGCAAACCAGTTCTGAATAACTCAAGACGTAATGCATTTGCATGGACATAGTCCAACTCCATTCCTATGGTGCACAATATAAATGCATGCCTACAGAAGTATTTAAAGGTTAAAACTATGTTTTTTAATGATGACCATACCTTGGAAATAACAAGTGGGGTATATGTAGGATACTCTTAATGGTTGCGATCACCTATGTTAGTGTGAGTTGGGTCGGCTCTATGAGAATATTAAAAGGCTTTTATTCTCTAAAACACTCGCAGAACCAAAAAATTGTTCAGGACCAAAATGAACACAACAAAGAGATTGGATGTGAAGGGAAATAATGCTTTGTAAAGCTTATTGTCTGGTTATACAATAACGGCTGACGGTTCAAGATGAAATAATTCACCGATTAGCCAAGTATATCCGATAAGTTTTAACTAGGGAAAGTTCAAAGTGAAATATCTACTTATCCTCGATATAGCATTATTTTCATATGAACTGTGTGATATTACACTTTGTGTGGGGGAGAGATATATCATCATTCATGTGGGGGATTGTTAGAATTCCTTTTAGATGGTGAATGAGATATATCCCACATCACCAAAAATATGCCCGGTTATATTTTTGGTAAATAAAAGTGAACAGTTTTACTATTTGATTATGAATAGATGCGATGAAGAGACGCGATGTTTTAAACAGCAACGGTTCTGGAGCGTTGCAAATGAACGGACGCTACTGTTGCAAACAGCAACAGTTCTGGACCGTTGCAAATGAACGGATGCGACTGTTGCAAACAGCAACTGTTCTGGAGCGTTGCAAATGAACGGACGCGACTGTTGCAAACAGCAACAGTTCTGGAGCGTTGCAAATGAAAGGAAGTGACTGTTGCGAACAGTAACGCTTTTTGACATTGCAAATGAAGAGATGCGGCTTTTCTTAACGGATGTAGCCGTTGGGAATTCGGCTATAAATAAGGAGGAAACCTGATCACTTTCCTCACTCATTTTTCAAACCGAATTATCTCTTCTATCTCTTCATCTCTTCAAATCATATTCAGTCCTATCACACAGAAGATCGTACACATCACAATCTCGTGCAGATTACGTCTGTTGTATCTTGGGAGAATTTTGAAATAAAATTCTTAAGGAAATTGTTACGACAAGCCTCAGACACTATACGGTTAGATTTCTAGTTATCCTTTCCGTTTTTTAGTTGTGCTATTTCTTGAAATAGTATAAGGTTGTTGTTGTAAATTAATTACAACATACTTATTGTTCAAATAATCTAATACAGAATTCCAGAGTAGTGGAAATCTGATTTATAAACTTGTGAGACGAGTTTAGAATTATTTATTCTCTGTTTTGGTATACTAGACGTATAACACGTTATATGATATATGAAGTATGAACAAGAGTGAATGATGCATCGATTAGAGATTTCCTTGTTGATGACCTATGTGTCTTTTTTTTCCAGGAATCATAATAGAGTAGATAATTCTAATTTTGGCAAATGCTGGGTTCAGAAAGTAATATCTAATTCAACTAGCTGTGACATTACACACACCCAACATCTGGTGAACTGCATACCCATGTGAATTCTTTTTACCAACGACGTACCTTTCTTATTGTACAGTTTTGAACGTTTTTCATAAGAAGAGCAAAAATAAAATTTAAGTATATGGATGCGATAGTAAATAAAAAGGGAAAACAAAATAATGCAAAAATCTGGTATTCAAAAATTTGACAACAGCCCAAGCACCCATGCAAATAGTTATTAAAACACACTATGTAATTCTTATGCTAAATTTTGGTATTGAAAGTCAAGTCTATTGATCATCTGCCTTCGTTCAACCAAACTAAGCCTCACTTCACCATTTAGATTGTAGATAGGACTAAGCCTACAGGCCAACACATGCATGACAAAGTATATAAACCCATGCACAAATCAAAGAATGGCAGCATACAACTCAACATACAAAACTCACAGTAAACCACAACATCACACACAGTATCTGACCACACTTATATCACTTATACACTCACGAGAGCAGCTCCCTCACTCATCCTATTCTCACACCGACTTAGCATATCACACACATCTATTGCCCTGAGCTAGAACAGAAAATGAGAAAGGTTTCCTATTTATCAACTCAGTTAGTTTTATACAAGTACACTTCTGAACAAAACAGACATGCTATTGAATAAATAAAGGTAAACGTTTCTCAAAATTACATTGTTCGTAAATATTTTTCATGTTCAAAATTACATTAAGAAAAGAACATAAGAATAATAGGTTCAAAATAAATATTGTATATGGAATCTATTTTTATGTCAATTGCTTCAACATTAATAACATAGCTAAGAATGTTTTAACTTCAATAATTGTGTAATTCAGAACTCTAATCTCTTCATAGAATATTTTAATTGTAAGCATAGCATCAAGTTCAACATGATTTTTTGAATGACAAAACCGGTAGGTTATCACATGTCAATTTTGTTTAAACCCCTACAGACACATCTTTCATTTTGACTGTTATAATTACATACAAATACATACAGATTAAATCCATTAGATGCTACAACATATGGGGACAGTAAATTTATCCTCCATTTGACCAGAGACAGTGGACATCTAAAACATTTATGTGTTACCATCAAATCAATAGGTTGACTGCCCATGGGTATGATAAAACTAGGTACTAATAACCGACTTAGCACATCATACTGGGTACTGCCAGTACTGATAGTGGACATCTAAAACAAATCCTTCACTAATAACCGATAAGCACCTATTGTCAGTGGACATTCAGAAGAACTCACACTGACTTAGCACATCACACTGGGTACTGCCAATACTAACATTCAGTTTTGTTTTAAAACAAATTATAGTTTGTAAGCTACAGTTATTTAAACTTATTACTAATAACTTCGGAATCAGAAGAACTCGTGTTTACTTTAACAAATGGATTTGTTTGGATACCAAATGTACAAAAAAATATAAACAAATAATTTGTACTATTAGCTAATGGACTTAGTAACAAACTAACAAAATGACAAGGTTTTGAACAACCAAGAAAGAGAATTCGTATATGCAAAAAATTCATATAATGTCAAAAACATATATTAAACTTAACAAAAGGAGGTATAATAGTACATATATTCTAACCTGAGGCATATGAGCACGAGAAATCTCCATATCCGCCACATTATCATTTCTTCTTACATTCGCGTTCTATAAAAAGTACAGGAGATGACTTAGTAATTCATAAGCACATATCACATATTCATTAACAATAGCTAATTAACTATAAACTTACTGTCATGAACAAATTATCCAGCTCTTCTACTCTAGCTTCCAAACGAGCTACTTGGTTTTTTGATAATCACCTTATTTGAATTACCTGAATAAATACCAATTTGAGATGGTACAACACCAAAACATAATCCTCTCACTCTTCCCCTATATTCATTTCCAAAAACATTTTGCACTCCATCTCCACTTACCAATATTGTTCTCTAAGAGCTTTGAGCACTACTATTATGCTCTTTTACCTTAGCCTACAAATTAAAATAGATCATTTCAACCATAATAAAACATATCATTTCAAGTCTAATACATCATGTTGTATAAAATACTAAAAATCAGTTAACAAACAATGTTTGAAGGAAATGATGTGTATGTTTTTCAAAACGGCTCTATTACATGTAAATTATGATAATAATAAAAAATACTTACAATGCAATCGACAACAACAAAATTTGGTGGGTCTCCATTTTTCTTGGTGTGGGCTTTGCACCACAGCCCGTCTCTGCTAATATCCGATATTCCACTTTCCTTTTTCTGCAAATAATAATAAGAAGAAGAACCAAAGAAAAAATAATAAGATGTAAACAGACATGCATTTCTTACCATATCTTCTGCCAGTCCTGCATAATCCTTTCTACTCATTGTGTGTGGAATTTTATTCTTATCTCTCAGTGCTTTGAATTTTTTGTTAGTTTCCTACATAGGAGAAATTCATTAATAAAATATAATTTATCTTTTAATTTATATGAATAAAATACAACTTATTACCTCAAATTTCTCCGACGGTTTTTCCTTTACAAAATCATTCCACTCATGAACATTTTCTATAGTGTTTGGTTTTAGCATGGCAAATCTAAAGGAAGAGTCCGGACAAGTAGACACTACTTTAATAGCGAAAACCAACCTTGACTTTGACTCTCTCCATCGTAATCCCAACATCTTAAGCAACAAATCCTTGTATGTTTCATCCACCATGAATCTTGACTGCACAACAGAAACCAAATTGTTATACTGGTTACATCAAAAGCCAAATAGTAGGATTGCATCAAGTGGAACTAACAAGTGAACATTAGTGAAGATGACTAACAAGTACATATATATACAGACATAAATAATGCTAATTTTTTTCTTCAATATATGCCTAAAATATTAAGTAACGAGTGACCATTTCAGTTTCTAAATGATGAAAATGTTGTTTGTTTGTATTCTGATTGAATATTTATTTTTTGACCATAACTTATCATTTTGGCAGTGTTACCATTCATAATATATGAATGATTTAATCATACAAATCATAGAAATTTTTTGAAAACATAAACACATAAATATTCAATAATTATATATTGTAAACTTTTGCAAAAGTTTTTTTTGTATCGATCCCTACCCAAATCAAACCGGAGTTGCATTATTCTACATAAAAATCAAATTTTATCTACTTGTTGCTAGAAATAAAAATCAAAACTTTGAAGAAAAAAAATGAATTTGCCAAATTCTACATAAAAACGCTATAGTGTCTCAGAAAGATTATTGCGATAGAAGTTTATCAAAATTTATCTAAAAACATGGTATTAGTATATCGTTTAAATTTTACCCAATTATAAAGGAGAGTAATTACGTAACTGTATTTATTTTTGTTATGGGGTTTGAGTTTTTTTTCTTCTCCTAACAATTTTAAAATTTTTCCCCATTAGTTATCCTAAACTGGAATCAGTTAAACAATCCCTTTATTTTTTATTACATCAGTTTACTTGCTATCTAATCTAACATCTGAATAGACTTAAGTCTATTGGAATACACCAGTTCAGTTTCTAACATTTTCTTATTTCAGATAAAAAAGATGTAAGGTGTAAGATGTTAATTTTTTTCATACCTGAATACAAGTCCATAAATCTCACTTTAAGTCCTTGACGACTTTTTTCCACTTTGAAATAGTCAAAGGTACCATCTCCCTTACTAAGGTACCAAGATAGGATGATAAGTATTTAGAGTTGGAACCTATTGGTTGACCTCGATCGTTGAATTCAACTTCAACCTTCTCATTCGGCATTAAAGAGAACGTTTTCATCATCTTCTTTCCTCTTTTTTTCCTTGCCGTCTCTTGTTGAATACCATCATTAGAATCTGGGTTATTCAGGGCATCCATGGCGTTGAGTGGGTCTGTGTTTATGGGAGCAATATTTGGAGAGTCGGTTGAATTAGGACCAGGATTGAGATTTGGAGACTGAATTTTGTCAGGTGGAGGCTGCATTTCAGTACACTTTCGAGGGGATCTTCTAACATTACTGTTTAAACTCTGAAGAGTTCGAGCAACTTCAACATCAGCACCTCTTGTTTCATTAATTTTTACACCACCAATCTTATCTTTTGCACGTAAAGCTGCAACTGCAGCTAGAGATTGCCTCTTTGAATGTCTTGTTGCTACCTTTGATATCTGAAATTAGCAGACACCTGTCATTGAAATTAGCTAAAGTTATCGATGAGAACTAGAAACCAGAAATTACTATATAAGTGAACAGATTTTTTCACAACTATTGCATGCATTAAAATAGTAAGTATATACACACTACTTATCAATTGCATGCTATTGACTGTGGAACAAAATTGCAACTCAAGCAAGTATATACACAACAAGTATATACACACTACTTATCAATTGCATGCTATATATACAACTCAATATGCAGCAATAGGTCATACTACAACAGCAGTAACGAAATTAAAAGCTATTGACTGTTGGACCATGAGGAAAAAGATGTTCATTGGTTATTAATTGATTTCTCTCAAAAATCGCCTTAATTTATCTACAACATCCCTAGTTTGAGCTTCATAAAATTCAAAAGATATTGACTGTTGGACCTTGAGGAAAAAAGATGTTCATTGGTTATCTATTGGGATACCCCATATTGATTATCTTTCAGCTGTAGGTGACCCCCTTAACACTACTTTATACATGCAAGTCGACATTTTCTTCAAACTATGTTTATTCCAAACCACCAAAAACCAGTTCATTGTAGGGTATTTAACTCTAATTCCATTCATAACAGTTTAAAACTTAAATTGTTCTTAACCATATACTGCCTAATAGTCAGTTTCATGATTTCCTGCTATGTTAATTGATTGTATATGCCCTTTTACTTCTCTTGTTTTGGCAATAGCTCCGATACAAATTTGTTATTCTGTATAATAGGGGACACTTTATAGTTAGTTGAATTAAAAGTTGCCACAAGCTGCCATCCCAATAAGTCAGTCAATGATTTATGGTTGATCCATGGATCAAACCATAAAGCGGCAAAACGTCCATCGACAATTAGTTAGCAAAAAATTAAGGAATAATCATCTATTGTTATCCACTAACCACAATACACTACTGTAACTAGACAGCTAAAAATATGAAGTCGTTCTTACATGGATACAATGAATGTTTAGCCATGCAAGGAAAGTAATAGACAACTAATTAAAATAATAGCAGTAGCATGGTATGTGAAATGCAAATGTGGAATAATTATATTTTACCTCTCCTTGATCTTGCTCCATTTTACCCATTGATGCTTCAACTATCTTCTGCTAAACGAGAAAGCTAGAAAAAATCATAATATATATAAATAATTGGAAATCATACTAATTAGTCATTATTGTAAAATATAAAAATCCTAATATAAAATGGCCATACTTTGCAAAAGAATGATTATTATTTTTCCCAATTTTACAAATCGGAATTGATGGTTAATTAATATAACTATGCATATTACTATGTATATTTACACTCTTTACGAATATAACTATGCATAACACAAATATCAATAAAGGATGCTTATATCATACCAAAATTCCATCACAATCCTTCCTTATATAACTTTCATCCCCATTATCGACATCTCTATCATCAAGTAGCGACTCATCTACTAGTTTGCCAATTGACTCATCCTTCTCATCATAGTTTTCCAACTCATGAAAACCTCTAGAGAGTGCTCTTAGCACAACATACCAATTTGAAAAACTACTTTGTCTATAAAAAAACACTTGTAGAGCTTGCGTTGCCATGATGAAAGGGTCGCTGGCAAATTGATTTTGGAATTGATGTAATTTGACTAACGTAAATCCATCTTCGACCTTAACTCCACGATCAATATTTGCCCAATCACACTTAAATAAGGCAATTTGAAACTGGCAGTAGTCTAACAACAAAATGTCATGCAAAACCCCATAATATATTACTTTCTCAATGGACTCATCTATGCGAATAGTACTTGCCTCAATGGAAACACCACTATTTTGTGTAGACTTATCATAGTCTTTTGTATGAAAACACCGACCATTAAGTATATAACCAGTATAAGAAATAACTTGACGGCGAGGTCCATATGAAAGCCAATTTATTAGTTCGCTAACATCGGATGTTTTTCTATCATCTTTAAGCTGGAAAAGCATAATGTTATATGTAAAGAATAATCACAATAACATATACTTTTATGTCAAACTTATCCATCTTAAAAGAAGATATAACACTTTCAACCTTTTTTTCAAACCAATGACTAAAAGTCTCTGAATGCAGCTTTGAAAGTTCCACATCATCTCGTGAAAGCCGGGGATGCAAATGTTTCATCTCCTCATTATGCATCCTATATACGTAAATACACAAGTCAAAATCTAATTTATTTCACACATAATAGTTGAATTGAACTTATGCTTACTTTATATAAGGCTCCACTTCCTCGGTATTAAACAACACATACCGATGAGCATCATCAATCACCTCTTTAGTGAATACCATAGGTTTTCTTTGGAAATAGGACGCCCCTTGAGTATGGAATCACTTTGTTACACTTCATTTCTATTTTTTCCTTTGTCTAATTTCTAATGCATCGTTAATATATCCAGCATGGTACTTCATGCGTTGATCAGCAGAATAAAGCTCAACTATGCACCCTTCGGGTCGCGCTTGATTTTTAACATACCCTTTCAGTGTTTTCATGTATCTATAATCAAGATGCATAAGTAAAATATTTTCATAAGCACATATATTATTAACTACTATAAGTACTCATGCTAAATTTTACCTCTCAAATGGATACATCCATTGATATTGTACTGGCTCGCAAATTCTTACTTCCCTCACTAAATGTATTGTCAAGTGAATCATGATGTCAAAAAAGGAAGGAGGAAAGAATATCTCAAGATCGCATAGTGTTAATGCGACCTGATTCTCGATGGTTTCTAATTTATCTTTATCAAGCACTCTTTGGCAAATGTCATTGTAAAAAGCACACTGCCGTAATAATGCATTCCGTGTCCCTTTAGGTAGGAAGTCCTCTTAATGATACAGGCAATAGTTGTCGCATCAAAACATGATAATCATGGGACTTAAGACTTGAAATTTTGTTTTGTTTTGCAAAACAATTTCCTATATTTGAGCTATACTCATCAGGTACTTTCAAATTCCTCATTCTATTGTAAAAGATCTTCTTTTCTAGGTCAGTTAAGGTGCATGGCGGGGCTGGAAGTAATGCTTTGCTTCCCATGTCTATAGGATGTAACTTTCACTACACCAAAACAGATGATTCCCAACGAGTATAACTGTCGCAAACAGTTTCAGCAACGCTTATTAGCGTCGCTGTAGGGGCGTCGCAATTTATTGCCAACGCTTATAAGCGTTGGGGAGTTTAGTTTCCCAACGCTAATAAGCGTTGGAAGGTTGTATTCGCCAACGCTTATAAACGTTGGTGTATATTATTTAGCAACGCTTATAAACATTGGCAAATTAACCATCCAACATTGTTTAATTTTCTATGCTGACGCTTATAAGCGTTGGTAAATTTTAATTGCCAACGCTTATAACGCTGAAATATTTTCATTCTCAATATAGTCAATTATTTTAACATTAATAAACAATTAATAACTAACATGATATGCATTATTATACTACATTCAATAGGAACCCAAAATTTACAATATTCATGATCAAATAACAACATAAATTTCATAGTCAACTACTTCATAACAATGTCAACTACTTCATAACAAGTACAATATATAATTAAGTAGAAGTAATTTCTCGACAATAATTTTTCTTCGTGTCGGAACCAAAAACTTCCGCAATCGGGTCATCTTCAAGATCTTCGACTCCACCCTTAGAACTATCATCCAACTTCCTCTTTTTTCCGCTTCCTCTAGAAGTGCCTGCATTTAATATCACGTTAAATTGAATTTGAAGTTCCTTTATAAAAATTAAATTAAACATTAAATTAAGTTGATAATTGAATATGGACACATCTAAAAAACAAAGTGATTCGTGAAAGATGATAAACAGTGAAAACAATACATCAGAATGGAGTAAATTTGATACGCAGGCTTCAAAACCAAATTCGAATGACCACAGTCAAACATAAAACAATATGCATGAAAATATTTTATTGCAAACAAAGCGCACGTCAGGTATTCAAACAATGATACCAAATCCCTTATTCAATACGCATGAAAATGCAAGTCAGAACAAGTCGTCAAATAACTCAAATGACAGAACAACACAGAAGGCAACACATCAACATATGTGTCATCCATACATAAACAAATAACCATTAATGATATTCTATAAACAGAACATAATAAATCCCAATACAATGCTAGTGCACTACCTAGAACTAATATCAACAATACAAATATGAAAACAGCCTCAAGTCATGTGACATAAAACAAACCAAAGCATATATAGAATCTCATTATAGTCCAAATTCGGAGCACACAAGGCAATCTTGTAGCCCTTCAGAATATGAAATGGGAAAGTGTATATGAAAAGATTTCTGGTGGAGTTGTATGTAATAGAAGTGAAAAAGTGTGCAAATGCAGTTGCAAATGAACTGATCTTTAGTCAAACTACATAAGTGCATGATACCGAAGATTTACTGATCATAGTTATGACAGGCGCGCTACGGCGCGAGCCATAGAGAATAGAGAAAGGCAAGCGCGGCGTTTGCGCCTTCCTTCCATATGACTTAGCACACATCAAAAAGCATAGTTTATGGTGCAGATGGTGCACAGTGAAAAAATAGCACGACTTTTTTTTATTTTATTGTTTTATACTTCTTTTTGTATTTATTTTTCATTTTTCTTAATCCAAACTAATCTTCAATAATGGTTGTTTGTATTATATATTTTCGTACAATGATATGATTACACTTCGAACTAATTTCCAACAAAGTTAGAACTATTTGTTCGTATTATTGCCACATCAAACTTCGATAGGTAGTTAAAACCGAGATCTGCAAATTTGAACCAAACAACGAAAACATAGAGCAGCGACTAAAATTAACTTAAAATTAATTTGACATGAACTAAAAATTATATTTAATTTAAACTAAGATTAAAATTAACTATATTTTAAATTAAAATTAAAACTAACTTAAAATTAAAACCAAATTTAATCAACATTAACTAAACAATAAATTAAAACAAAGTTAAAATTAACTTTTTATTTCTTACTAAAAAAACCAAATTTAATCATACCACTTTTTATTTCTTACTAAAAAAACGTTCCTCCTTCGCAAATGAATGAATTTGTTCACAAGTTGTCGCCTCTATATAAAATACAATGTTTCTTCCATTTAGTTTTGAAACTTGGTACACTGTTAACGCTCAACCATTGCACACGAACCATCTAATCAATATACGCCTTTGTCCTCACTTGCATTAATGGATGTGTACATTTCTTGCGTTCCTTAAAAGTTTGTTAAACAACAACCTAACAACCGACCTATTAAAGGACATTTGCGTGCATGTTGTTTAACGATATAATAGGCTACGTACATCTGGATAATTAAAAGGATGTATTGTTTAAAATGAACTTATATGGTACATATACTTTAAAAGATGTATATTCTGAACTTAGCTCTAACTGCATTATTATTATTATTATTATCAATATTGTGACATATACTTGCTTGTTTGTAAACTGTCTTATGGAATAACTTTGAAACCTACAATAGGAGAGGGTTTTCCATGAAACTGGCATACAAAAATTGTATTAAATGCATATTCCAAAAGGTAAAATCTACCTATCATATAGTAGAAATAAAAAATTCCGACTAGTAATCTAATAAAATTAAAGCTATATTTATATTTGTATGTGTTAAATAAAGTAAACCTGCTTTTGATGAATTCCACAAGGGCGCCCTAATTCATTCCAACATCCTGTAAGTGTATGTAAATACAAAATTAATCAGTTTAATGAAGAATGCATTACCAGCAAGACAAACATTCATAGCAAGAATAATAAAAATTAAGGTCTATGTCTGTGCTGATTTAAGATCACATGAAGACAATATATTGGTATTAAATATATTCACGCTTGTGTTCTGTAGATGTGGAAGTCCAGTCAATCCATAGATCTATCTAGTATGATATCACTATAATTACATAATATAGAGTACCATCCATCAAGGTTTACTAGCCAAATAAAACAGAATTGGCTATGACACAAAAATACTAAAGTGAAGTTCATAATCAGTACCTAACAATCAACAATTGAAAAATTACTTGTGCATGTTGAAGTTCAAAATCACTAAATTAAAGAGACGGTTGTCATTTAACTGTACATCAGTTCACCAATAATCGAGAAGCTGTGATGAAATTTTCAATACAAAAAACCTATGGCTTAATTATTGATAACGAATTAAGTGCAGAAACAAAACAACAAGGATAGTTCAGTTTATGATACAACATTCACATGTCTCAAACACTTTCTATCAAAATGACAAGACTGGACCAATTTTCTGGGAACAGTGTGATTATCAAACGGATAACATAACAACGTAGCTCCTATTGAATGTGGAAATTCTCCTAATCTACTTATTATCAAGAAATTTGATTTTATGCAATGCAAAGTCCAGTAGATTTTCTATGTATACTTGTAATAAATCATGCCCGAGGTGATACGCCAAATGGTATAAGTTGCCCTCCAATGTTTATATATTCTGCTCCATGTTTATATATTCTGCTCCATGTTTAAGTCTTGCTGCGATCTTCTGCTCCATGTTTATATATATATATATATATATATATAATGCTTGATAGTATAACATGTTACTGCATGTCCGGTCGGCCAAGCTTTGGATGTAATCGCGTACAGTTACAGCTAACTATGGATAGTAGGATTTGCTATTTATTGATTTAGTTACATTAATTTTTGATTAAACGATGTGATGAATGGGCGAGGGGTATTTTTTTGGGCTCATTCATTGACTAGTCAGTTAACACATTAAACGTGCACAACCTATAATCGGAATCAGTTCGTATCTTTTTTCTGACCATTTAGCACTAATTAATATTCGGTTGAGCACTTTTAATGAATGTGATTCTTCGGTCAATTCATGCTATTATCATTTATGCAAACCAACTTATATGCAAGCTTTTACCGTCAGATTCATAGCATATTTACTCCACAGCAGGATCACAACTATCAAACTGTACGTTGTATTTCAAAACCAAGTAAATTAACTCACCAAAATGATCTGGCTAGGACGGCTATCATCTTGGCCCATCGCTTCATTGCTTCTTTTCTTGGACCAACCATTCTTCACATCTCGTGCCTAATACCATCACTGCCTTCCATTACACCAGCATCGCCGCGCCTCACTTTCACTAGCTCCAAAGTCCATCGTGCAGGGCTACAAAAATTGATTCTGCTATCACCTGGACGTGAGCAGCACCAACCCCGACACTATTTTCTCATCGTGTGCAGAACCAACCACCGGCACCTAGGTTATCGACGGTTAGGGAGGCGCTTCAAATTTGCGATCTGAGTTTTTTGAGAACGATTAGGGAATGAGGACATTTGTAGATCTGATAATTTTGGGAACGAGATAGGAAAAAGTGGCAATTTGAAATGACAGGTAAAAAGGAATTAGTCATTTACGGGGGAAAAAGTGGCAAAATAGTTAGATTTAGGGTTAAGTTGTAGACGGAGAGTAGGGAAACGATTTGGGGAAAATGCGGCCAGGGATAAGCATGGGTAGGGTTAAGCGTGATATGTTATTCAATTACAATTTTGCCCTAGTATATTTCAATTAACTCCAATTAAACCAAGGTTTACAACGAAAATAAGTGTCGCCGTATTTAAAAGTGTAAATTTTTATTTTCAGTAACACTTATATTGGATAGCGACACTTATTAGCGAGACTAAAATGCAACCCATATACGTGTCGCCAAATGAAAAAAAAAGTGTTGCCAAATGACTGTTTTGGTGTAGTGTTTTTCCTAATACCCAGTACTTCTAGATCTTTATATGAATTAATGCCTTCTTTTGATTTTCCTTTAATGTCAAGTAACATACCAAGAATACTTTCACTAATATTTTTTTCAACATGCATTACATCTAGATTGTGACGCAAAGGAAGTACCTAAGAAAATAAAAAATGGAGTATAACTAATTAATAATAAAATATTGTTTACATATATAGAAAAGAAGAAGCAGTTTTGTTTCTAATTACATTTTACCTGCCAATAAGGCAAATCAAAGAAAATAGACTTCTTCTTCTACATTTGACTTTCTTTTTTCTTCTCATCTCCCCTTTTCTTTTTCCTTTTTTCTTTCTGTTTCTCTTCATCTTTCTCTTCCTCCTTTGGTTTTTTTCCCTCGGTCATTACAAATATATTTAACAATATCAAAGACTTGAGAACCGGTTTTTACTAGAGGCCTTTGCCTATTCTCTATGGTTCCATCAAACAAGTTTTTTCGTTGGCGATATTCATGGTTAGGATCAAGGAATCGCCTATGGCCTAAATATGCACACTTCTTACTAAATGGTAGTCATATTAAGCATGTATTATCGCCACAAATATGACATGTCCTCTTACCCTTTATGATGGAAACTGCTAAATTTCCATAAGCTGGAAAATCATTTATCGTCCATATCAGAATATCATTTAATCTAAATTCGTTGCGAGTGTATGCATCATACACCTTCACCCCTTTATCCCATAATTTTTTCAAATCTTCAATAAGTAGTTGTAGATACACATCAATATCATTTCATGGTTGTTATGGTCCTGGAAATAATAAAGATAACATCATATTACCTTTATGCATACAAAGCTACGGAGTGAAGTTGTATGCGACAATAAATACTGGCCAAAACTATATGTACAGTTCCAATCACCAAAGGGATTAAAGCCATCACTTGCAAGGTCAAGCCTTAAATTTCGTGGATCGGATGCAAAGGAAGGATACATCCTATCAATTGTAGCCCATTGAGAAGAATCTATTGAATGACGTAATTTACCATCTTCACTCTTATGATTGCTATGCCATCTTAATTGCTCTGATGTTTCTGAGGACATAAACATTCTTTTCAATCTTGGTATTATTGGAAAGTATCTCAAGACCTTTGCAGGTATTTTGGTTTGCTTTCCATCTTCCATTATCTTTTTTATTTTCCAACAAGATTTTCCACATTTTGGACAAAAATCACTATGTGCAAGTTCTTTCCTAATAGACAACAATCATTTACACATGCATGTATTTGTCTATAGCCTAAACCAAATGATTTAAGGAGCTTCTTTATTGCATACGTCAAATCAAGAAGCGTGTTTTCCATAGGCAGCATATCTTTAAAAAGTTTAAGAAGTTCCGTAAATGTTGTGTCAGATACACCATTTTGAGCCTTGTGCTTGTAAAGAAGTATTGTAGCTGACAACTTTGTGTAGCTTGCACAACAAGGGTACAAAGGAATTTCAGAATTTTCTATCATCTCCTTAATCCCTACCCCATGTCTTAGATTAGCATGATCTTCCATCTCGTCATTACATATTTGTGTGTCTAAGTACATTTTATATGTATTTGTCACTTCGTCGCCATCATTTTCTAAAGGGAGTGCTTCCCCATGAAAAATCCATACATCATATGTCGGGTCAATTCCAGAACAAACCAAGTGTGATATAACTTCCCTTGGCGATTGGCGGATGAGATTCCTACATTTTGAAGAAGGGCAAATAATTTTTTCTGAATTTCCCTTCCTTTCTGCATGCCCATGTACAAAATTCTGAACAGCTTGCCTGTATTCTTCTGACATTCTATGGAACATGAAGAGATCAATAATCAACCCTAATAATTACAAGTATAAAACTGATAATAAAAAATGACAAAATCTTGGTAGGTGGATCCATGCTGTCCATTTTGATAATCCTCTAATGTTAGAACCTACTGAAAAGATGTTATGCCCAACAAAAATATGAGTCTTTCTCATGATGGAATATCTATTTAGGTATTCCTTCAACCATATGTATTTATGAATGGTATTCATTGATTAATCTATTATTACTGTAATAAATTGGAGTATACATTGACATGTTATAGTAACACACCTCATAAGAACCTATCAAAAGATTCAAAACATATATTTTCTATTAACAATCAAAACTAGTTCACTCAAGACCTCCTGTAACCGAAGCTACAAAATCCATGAGGAAGCATTGAACATTATTCATATTACAAATCAATGAATCCATATAGACAATGAAAATACCCATCAAATTTTTTTATGAGCTCTTCTCACTCCATCCAACTATTTAGCTAATAAAACACCTAAAGGTTTGAGTTTATCGAAAAACTGCAAATGTCGGCTATAGATTATAACATGAGCTGAAAATATTTGGTTATACATAAAACAAACAAAACTCTTGAGATGTTAGAGGGGCAGTAAGTGGATGGTGTGTGAGGACATGTTACCATTATTTCTATGTACAGAAAGATAAAAGCATTATTATACCCAGTTAAATAACTTCATTTCAACTTCAAAAATGGTATCATAGAGCTTCATACAGAATCAATTACTAATTATCAGTAAGCATACAAACAAGCCCTAACTACATACGCTGCTGAACATTGATTTTCATCCAAATCTAATCTAATCATAAGCCCTAACTGACTGCAATTTAAAATAACATAGAACAAAGATATTGAAGTAAGATACCTCTTCGCTTTTCACCGATTTCGACCCCTAATTGAATCACCAAATTAGACCCTTAATTTAATCACCGATTTCGCCTGATTTTATCGATTTCGCCTTGGGGTTCATTCGCCAAGCTTTTCACCGCCTTGGAATTCGTCTACGACCTGGATTTGGACTATGAAGATAAGTTCAGTTTGGATTTCATTTGCCCTAGTTAGGAGAAGGAAGAAAACGTAAGGGTATATAATTTAAGTGGTTAAGGGGGAGGATACGAAGCGGGGCAGAGGGAAATTTTTCACCTAGCGCGCGCTGTGAAATTTTCAGAAACGTAAAGTACTTTAACACGTAGAAAAATGGACTCCTATGTTGTTTGTAAAATATTTTTTTGTTAACAAACTCATGTTGAAAAATACTCATGAATGTAAGAAAATATTTATGTCAAAACTATAATAAATATATTATTCTATTAAATAAAATTATTGTAAAGTGTTATCTAACAAAACTGCTGAAATTATTACGTAAACACAATGTTTAACATAACACAAATTTCTCAAATTTGAATTTTTTAAGAATAGTTAGTTTTTAATATGATTAATTGTTAAAACATTCTCATTGTATTTTATTTTGAAAAACTTTGTATATAATTACGCATTAATAACTAGAAAGTGAAATTAAGTCTATTAAAATACTGGTTAAACCTCCCACGACGTCTAAAATATTCGAAGATAATGATAATCGGTTAAGAGTTGTCGAAAATTGGTATCTATTACAACTGGTAAACTAAAAATGTTGTAAAATGTAACTATTACAACTAGAATAAAAAAGTTGTTAAAATTGACATATATTACAACGGGCAAAAGAATGTAGTTGTAATAGGCATCTATTACAATGGACGAGGGGAATGAAAATTGGTATCTATTACAATGGGCAGAAAACCATTGTAATAGGCATATTTTACAACGGGCAAATATAAAACGTTGTAATAGGAGTATGTTACAACGGTGAAATTGAAAAGCTTGTTGAAAAGCGGTATCTATTACAATGGACCAGAAAAAACCATTGTAATAGCTTACTATTACAATATACAATTATTGCCCGTTGTAAAAAGGGCGTTGTAATAGGGTATTTTTGTTGTAGTGGCAAGAGGTAGAGGAAGATAGAGTGGTAATAACAATAGACCAAAATGTCAAATATGTGAGAAACTAGATCACACTGCAATGAAGTGCTATTTCAGATTTAATGCCAATTATGTGCCTAATCAGAACCAAAGTAATCAAAGAAATGGGAACCTCGATGTTAACATGGCTCAAGCACAATCAGATACAAGCATTCAATCTGAGAATAACAGGATAAGCAATCAAGATGTCACTACAAGATCAGAACACATTCAGAATAAAAGCTGGTACCCTAATTCAGGGGCAACTAATCATATAATAAGCAATCTTGACAACTTAAATCTTGGCAATAAGAAGTACAGAGGTAAATGGTCAATTTGCATTGGAAATGGTGAGTCTATTAGTATTACTCATACTGGAAATGCATCTATCAAAGGTGCAAGGAAGTTATTTTTAAACAATTTATTAAGAGCGCTGAGAATAAAGAAAAATCTCATGAGTGTACCATAATTTGCTAAAGATAATAATGTCTATTTTGAATTCTACCTTAATTATTGTTTAGTTAGGGACATACAAACTAAAGAAATTCTTTTGTAGGATGATGTTGTCAGGGGATTATAGAGATTCAATCTGGTTAACACTACCAAATCTTTAAGAAAACAAAAATATTGTAACATGGTTGAAACTGTTCAACCAGACAGAAATAAAAATGTATTTGATCTTTGGCATTATAAGCTTGGTCATCCAAACGCAAAAAGTGTTAGACAAGTACTTTGTGAAAATAAAATTCCTTTAGATAATATTTCTTCACCATATATTTGTTCATACTGCCAGATGGGTAAAAGTCACAAATTAGCATTTAGTGACTCATTGACTATGTACTCTAAGCCTTTAGAATTAGTTGCAACTGACCTGTGGGGTCCAGCTCTAATGTGTTTAGACTATGGCTACAAATATTATATATCATTCATTGATGCTTTTTCTAGGTACACATGGATCTATTTTTTAAAATCAAAGTCTGAAACATGCAATGTAGTTATTCATTTTATATCCTTAGTTGAAAAACAAACTGGTTGTCAAGTTAAAATAATGCAAACTGATGGTGGAACTGAGTATAGTCCACTCAGTAGTTTTTTCAACAAAAAGAGAATAATTCATATAAACTACATGTCCCTATACATCCAAATAAAATGGTCTAATTGAGAGAAAACATAGACATATTGTTGAAATGGGCCTTACATTGCTAGTTCAGGCATCTCTACCATTAAAATTTTGGCTTGATTCATTCAGCACAGCTGTTTACATGATATCAAATATTATTACAATTGCTCTGGTTGTTTTCATTTCCAATAGCAATATTTGTAATATTTCCATCTTCATTATGTCTAAGTATTGCCACTGAATCGTTAACTACTGTAACATCTGAGAAACCTTCACTTGCTATGTCCAGTATGGTATTTTCAAGTATAAACAGGAGTATCTCCTTTCTGAAGCTCATCAAAATTATCTGTTCAAAGAGATCAGTTATCATAATAGAGCCTAATTTTTTCAAATTCCTTTTAATATCCAGATAAAATAAGGAGTAGGATCATCTTTCTGTTAATTTACCAGAGCATCGATATTCCACTCTATTTGGAAAGCCATATATAAATGCTTGTTAGCAAATATACACATTCTTACATATAAGTACCTTGTTATGACAAATGACAAGACCATATGATTCTAATCCAAGCAGACACCGTTCATATACTTTAATATGCATAGGCTCAACAAAATTATGGAGTTGAAGAAAAATCATTGAATAGAGTGTGAATTCCTCTAAAGTTTAAAAATGTAGGCTTGCCTAAAGCCTTAAATAATAATAATAATGAGAAAATCAATATTTCAAAAGAAAAAAGGATGCTCAATACCTGAAGAAAGGGGATGCCACTGCCTTTGGCTGTGCCCAAGAGTTCATCCCAGTATCTTAGAAATCTCTTCTTATTAGTATTGCATAGTATATCAATGAGATGTATGCCTTGCAGGGTACTTGCAAATGGAACGAACATCAAATAATGATGATTATGGTCATCAAACCATAATAATAATAAATTAACAAAAAATTTCAAGACGATAATACTAAAAGTATAAAAATATCATGAAATGCACACACACGTTTGTTCAATTCAATTCTGTGGCTAGCGAACTGAAAAGAAAATTAGTGAGTAAAACGAGAAAGTTTGCCATTTTATTGCAAAATAAGTTAAAACAGCAAAGTATTTACCATTTTATTTCATTTTTGCAATAAAACAATAAAGTCTTTGTCGTTTTATTGCAAACTGAATAAAACAAAAATGACTTTGCCGTTTTATTTATATTTGCAATAAAACAACAAAGTCTTTGCCATTCTATTTATCTATGATTTTTTTTTAAAAATGGTCCATATTTGGTTTTCCCTCTTCTACTTGCAGAGCTTGTTCGTTCAGCGTAAAAGTAAGAGAGAGGATAAATGAATAGGTTTGTTATTGGTAATGGTCTAATAGAAAAGGAGATCCATAGTCATAGTATTACACATTAAATTAAATGGAATATGGAAGCTTGGTTTTAGTATTATGATTTAAAAGCCTACAAAATGATATTAGATATGACAACCTAGAAAAATCATATGTTTGTTTGTAAAGATGACAATGGGGCGGATCTAGGGTTTAAACCCGGTAGATCCGTCTCTGTTTTGACCCATCAAGACCAGCCCATTGGGTCATCGGAATGAGTAGACCCATGCTCCGTTCTTAAGAACTCTGGATTTAGGGTCGGTTTGGTGCTTGGCTGACCCACCCTAACCCCACCCACACTAATGAGGTCTCACAAAATCGCTTTATTACTATAACGATGATTAGTTAATCTTTTATACATAAGGGGTTACAACATGGATATTTTGACGTTCCATTAAATAAGTTATATATATGAATTTTATAATATTAAGTTGCATCATTAATAATTATATAATAATGTAAGCATGTTTTTCTTCAACCGTTATCATACACCTCATTTTTATTACCTTACTTATCATTGTAAATACATTGATATTTATATTTATTTTATCAGTTAGGGACAATCTCTCTTTGGAATAAAATAAATATATATATGTACAATAATACATAATTTTGAATAAATATGTAAAACCTCATCGGATCTTAGGACATGGCGGGTCTACCCTAACCCGTATGAGTTCTGGGTATGGGACCAAAATTCAGACCCACACCGGGTCTACGGGACAGGTCCAAAGCAAGGTTTAAAAATCCCGAGACAGATCCGGGGCATAAAAAAATCTCACCCCATTGCTATCCCTACTTGTTTGTAGTGAAAACCTCTATTTCCTCTTCAATTTTCTTATTAACATAAAATCATGGACAAACAAGAAAATAAAACTAAAAGGAACAAAATAAAAATAGAAAAATGCATCTATATAGGAATCATATATAATTTTAATTCATTGTTGACGCCATGGAAGATCTCTATTCAAATCAAGTCCAATGTTGATGCCATTGTAAGCCAAGGGTGCATACATCCACTTATCATCAGAGCTTAACACCTACATTCAAATTAATATATGCATTTAACTATTTTTTCCCCAGAATATAATCTAGATGAAAGAAACAAAATTAGTTTATACCTTAATTTGGAGCTGTAAGAACTTAACATACTGAACTGCTTCTTCCAGCATTGTGCTAATATCAACCTACACCAAGCAAACAATACATGTCATTCCTGCAATTGTACCCTCAATATGATATTCTCTAAACATACAACCTAAAACTGATTCAAGAAAGTTAAAGAAACACTTACTTTTGTTCCATTAGGAACTAGATTCTGCAGTATTCTCAGTCGCTCATTGATTCTTGCTCTTCTTCTCTGTACGTAATAACTTATAAGCTTCCATACACAAATTTATATTACATGTTCATATAAATCAGAGTAGATGTAAATTATGCTGTTTAGTAATTAAATTGCATACCTTTACATCAATTGCTGAAGCTCTGCTAGTTCTTTTGCACGCATTCAAGTTAAGAGATATCTTGTCTTCTTTAGAATCATTGTCCAATTCAACTTCGGAAATGGAAGAACTGGAGCTTCGAATATTTGGTGCAATATCTACATTCTTCTTGTCCTGCATTACCACAATGTCATGATATCAGACACACACAAAAAATAATGGCAATTGGGACAGTCTACATGAAATTGAACAGTATACAAGACTAAAAATGAACTTACTTTTACTTCGACCTTTGCTTTCTTTTTAACATCACTCATGGAAGTACAAATGCTTTTATTTTCTTCAGTATCCTTTTTAATTTCATCAATGCTAACCTTTCTTTTCGGTTGTAGTTGCTGATCAAAAACATGAAATAAATCAGACGAGCTCGCGAATTCCTCAACATTCTTGTCTGCAACACAAGTGTCCAGTACTTGATAGCTACTAAGTGGATCGAAAAAGCTACTAGCATGAATAGCACTATAGCTCTCTTGAGAAAAATACCATAAGTTTGAATTAGCATCTTGAGAACTAAAATAATCGGAACCGGAGAAAAACAGAGATTGATCATTCGATAAAAGCATCAGCTGGTTGAGTAATTCAGACTCTTCCACATGCATTGCAGACTCTAAAGAGTTCAAACTCGTTATCTCTGATATACTATCCATTTTATTTTGCTTGTATCATATCAAAGCATGATTGCTATTTATACTGTACCGTATACTTGCCATAAGATGCATTGACTTAATACACGTCATATTATATTTTTCAATTCGTGGACTTTAAACATTTTCAATACCATTAAAAAAAAGTAAACATGTATTGGGAATATCTGTTTAAAATATTATCCAAGATCCCTACAAATAAGGAGATTAGGAATCAACGATTGATCTTGGGGTCAAACAATAATTGAATGCGCATATAAAATAAATTACATGAAGATCACAGAAAAAGAGATGCAAAATATGTGCTATGCTAGAGTTTAATGATGTAAATATAAGTTGGCTGGAGCAAGGACATGGAAAATTATATTAAAGATAAAGTAAGAAAAAGGAAGCATAACCATGTAGAATAACCATCTTACTGATTTACATTCAACAGTAGTATGTATTTAGATTGCATATTTAGAGGTTTTGGGATATAATATCATCGAAATCTATTAATCAAAATTAATATATAAATATTTTTACAAGACAGTCGTCATCTATTGTCTTAATGAAGCTGTGCATGCACAAACTGGCATATATTGACATATACGAGTTTTACACATCTCAGTGCAATTAAAATGAGCTGCAATTGAATTCAAATATAAAGGTTGACATTTTTATCTCTTATTAAAAAATTAAGGTTCACTGATAAAGCATTAAAAGTCAAACATAAACAATTCTTACTTGAGGTTAAGAGACATCCTATAACTAAATCCACGTAGATCAGAGATCTGTGAAATTGACCTCTCAACGGAGTAATGGGCATGGAGCACATGGAGTTGACATCCATCAAATCAGTTTATTTTTTTATATTGTTTCTTACTACATTATTTTATTCCTAACGTTGACACCTGTTCTCGATTTTCAAACATTTTTTTAGAACTTAATGCATATCTATAATCTCTAACCTTTTAAATATTTAATCACCAAAACTTTCAAAATTCTACTGGAATTAGTTTGTTTGCTGAATTTTCCAGCTTCCACGACCGACAGAGACTTTTCAAAATTATAAGTATGTTGTGCTAGTTTTATTTATTACACGTGGTCTATGTTATTATTGGACATCAATTTCATTTAAAGAATTAATAAAAAAACATGTGAATTTTTGATGGAAAAAACCAGATTGTTATTAATAATTATATTAGTTTTAAAGGTTGGCTCAGAATATATATATAGATTCATTCTCTATTTGGACCGACCGATAATATTTCAAAATTAAAACGTTATTATGTCCATTTTGTAATTAAGAGATCATATCTGAAATGTTTTTTTTATGTCAATAAGTTTATAGAAGAAAAGAGGAAAAAGAAAACGCAATAGAATCTTCATATAAGATTTGAAGAAAACCATTGAAGATTAGTATTAATGATTCCACCTAAGGAAGACTTCACTTCAAAACTGTAAGATTTATATTCTTTTGCTGTTTTATTTTGGATTTACAGATTCTGCATTGATTGTGTTCTAACTAAAAAACATATTACGATCTTGTTAAATATCTTTCATTTGTTATCAGAGCAATCGTAAATTCATATATGATGCAATTTTTTTTTACGAAATTGAATTTTTGTGGTTCGTATAGAAGCTTCAACTAATTTATGTATAAATATTTTCTTATAATTTTAGACGAAAGATTTAAATGGAGAATTTTTATTCTCTATATATATGCACATAGATGTTAATCAATGTATTTTTCATGAAGATGTAATGTTGAAGACCTTTAACCAAGAGACATCATGTCATGAATCACATGGGCACTCTCCTTTTGATATGTTGGATCTAATGCAACTAAGTTTGTACGAAATTTTGGTCCAAGCTAGATCATGACTAAGAGTTTTCGTATGTCTATATATGTTGCATTTTGAATATGTTATTATTCTCTATGGTTTATTGTATATTTTTTTTTATAAATCACTACAAGAAATATAGTGATTTCCGATGGCTTCAAGCCGTCGGTGGCCGTCGGAAGCCGTCGGTATAGAGAACACGGCTTTCATCCATTTCCGACGGAAACGACGACAGCTTTGCGACGACCTCCGATGGCTTTTTCGACGGCAGTTCCGACGTTTTTTCCAACGGTATGACGTCCACTTGGCTTAAAAACATGCCAGGAAACCGTTGGACGCCGTCGGAAGCCGTTAGAGTTTTCGACCAGTTAACCATCGGAAGCGTCGTAATATTTCGGCCTATAAGCCATCGAAAGCAGTCGGAAATCTGGGTAAAAAAATTTTCAACAGCCCAATAGCACATCAATATCAGTATATATCACAACACATCAAAATCAATATATATATATATATATATATCAGATATATAAGCTAAAATCAAAATCAAAATCAATAATAATATAAAACTCAAAGATTACCATCTCAAACTCAAACATTTCCAATCAATACAAAACAAACCATCCATCATCACCCAACTGCAATATCTACATCCAATATCAATATACAATATATACATCCAACATCAAACCCCACAAATCAACCCCACAAATCAATATTAAACACCACATGTCCACAAATCAACCCCGCCATATCTCATTGCATATATACACAAGTTTCAAAAAAAAATGCAAAACATACCTCATGACTTGTCATCGGCTCCGAAACCACCAGACGAAGGGAATGCTCCATGACGCTCCATATACTCGACCAAACGCTGGTTCAGTTGCTCTATATAACTGTTTGTAATTGCAAGTAATCAATTTACTAGGTCCTCACGATGATGCTGAAATGATTTTGAGCCACCACGGTGTATGATTGGATTTTTCTGCCTATTCGTCAAGTTCCTATCTGACTCCGTCTGCAAATTAAAAATTAAGATTATATTTTACAGGTATAAATTATGTATTCTCTACTGAACAAATTAAGGTAATATCTGATAGACTTAACCCGAACTCATCACTTCACTACTATGCGACCCAAGCATCTCATACGCTGGCGCCCATCCAGTTTGGCTTCTTTCCGATTTCTGATGGTAGACATCGTATCTCGGTAATTCTTTGCAACTTTGGAGTTCCAGTGGCGCAGGCAAAGAGCAACATCCTCCTCTTGTAGGTCTACCGCACCCTGTATATATGTTGAAAAAATATAAGTTAGACATTTATACTTAGTCGGAAAATTATAAAGTGATTATATATAATGATATATAATTTTACACTTACAAGGAAGTCCTGCCAAGTGCTCTCCCGGACATGCTCTGGGATCTTACCCCATTTCGGCCAGCATGTAGTCATACAGTTCATGTATGCCTGCCTAGATATGCTGAGCACTATATTTGAAGGCTCAAGCTCAAAACCCCTGCATTAAATATGATACAGACAAATCATGACTAATATATCATACAAAATATTTATAATGCTGAAGTAAATTTAATATTTACGAGCCACCTGCTTTTGGTAGCAATCCATCCACCGTACGCAGCGCCTCCTACGATGGGCCGCTGCCATCACCTCCACTAAGAACGATCCCTTTCTGAGACGAAGAGAGGGAACCGGACTGCGAAGAACTCTTCCGCCTAAAGAAAGGCATCTGTAATATTTGTCATATACATATTATTTTATTATGGCAGAACATATCATTCAATTATGAGTAAACATATCAAGATTTAACATCAACAATCGCATATAACATACAAAAAAGTGTAACATCAGTACTCCCATAAAATTACCTTTTTTCAACATGTATAGTATTAAATCAGTCCACGTCATTTTCTGATTCAGACTCGGTCTTGTACTCTATATTATTTTCCTATGTGGTCTCAAATGCTTCTACTAATATATTTGATTCATCATTTAGAGGCCCGAAATCGGTTTGATAATCTGTTATTGTAATTTCGCCATTTTCCTCGATATTCAGTTGGTACGCTTGTTCGTTTGGAATATTCTTTCACTCAAACGTAAATCTTGCCTTTATTTTAAAAACTTCCGAACCAATCTGCTTTATCGCTTTTTAAAGATGGATAAGGAGCATAATAAACTTGTAGGGCTTGTTTTGCTAGCATAAACGAATCGTACTTATGATAATGTGATGTATGCTTTATTTGAATAATATTATATTTTTGGTGCACGTTGATTCTAGAACTTGAAACATTACAGAACCAGCTGCATCTAAACAAACAAACTTCTTCCGCAGGTCTGGTGATATGTTAATTGCAAAACCTGAGTTAACACGCCGTAAAAATCATTTATGTGATCATTTGGATTATCATTACCTTTAACATATACACCAGTATTGTTAGTTAATTTTTCAATCCCATATTCTTTGGTATTGAATTTGTATCCATTGACAAAGAATATTGGATATGTCTTGACTTTTCTTTTTGGTCCTATCGCAAGATGTTTCAACCCTTCGTCGACCACACAATTTACCGGATTATATACGTGGTTCGAAAACCAAGTAGCAAATTTTTTGCTGATATCACCGCTTGGATGTTATGATTCGTAAATACTGCATATATAGATAATATATTGCATTATAATTAATACACACATGCATTATTCAAGTAAATAATTTTAGATGTGTTATTTAATAATACCTAACAAATGGCGCAACTTCTGCATAGTTAAGAGGAACATATGTGTGGGCTACATGGTAATCTCTATCGTCTAACCATACTTCCACACATTTTCCAACAGGGCGTCCCTGCTGTCCAAAAATAGGTAGCACTGATTCAGAAGAATCTTGTGCAATGCTCTCATCAGTTCGCGTAGCACTTTGAAAAGATAAGTTCACATGGTCATTGAAATAATGAGAGAAAAAGAACGAAGCTTCTTCTTCGATACATGATTTGCATATCGAACCCTCAACTCGTGCTTTTTGTCTCACCTTTTTAAAGATGATTTAAGTACCTATTAAGAATAGTTATAATTAAATTTTATTAAATGCAGTTAAACTATAATTTAACATACTCAATATTAATACCTTTCAAACAGATACATCCATCCATATTGCACAGGACCTCGAAGATGTGCTTCAAACGAAAGATGAACAGGTAAATGCTCCATTACATTAAAGAAACCCGGAGGAATTATTTTCTCCACTTTATAGAGCAATATAGGAATTTCTTCCACAAGTTTACGTAGACGATCAAATTTTAACATAGTTGAACAAAAGCTCCTTATAAAACAAACTAAGTTCCTTTACAACCGTCCAAACTTTTGTGGGCAATAGTTCTTTGAAAGCGACAGGTAACAAATGTTCCATTATTACATGACAATCATGACTCTTCATCCCACTTAGTTTACTGTTCTTATAGTCGACACATCTACGAAGTTTAGAGGTAATCCCATCAGAAAATCTTAATCCTTCCACCCACTTTCACAGTACTTTAACTTGGTTACTGTCTAGCTCATAGCAAGTTTTGGGTTTTTTGTGTCATTTGGCTTCATATGAAGCTCGGGACGATTGCATGTTGTCTGTATATCACGTCTTAATTTCAAATTGTCTTTAGTCTTTCCTTCAATATTCAGAACTGTGTTATATACATTATCGAACACATTTTTCTCGTTGTGTATCCCGTCGATATTATGACGAATTAGGAGATTTTTTCAATAAGGAACTCCCAAAATATATTTGTTTACACCAATTAAGAATCGTCGATTTACCTTGAATTTCAATTTGTTCGCCAGTTTCATTTATCTTTGGATAATCCTTTACAAGGTCATAAATATCTTCGCTTGACCAAATCGTTGGTGGTCGCAAGGTCTCAAGTCTATTACTTGTAAAGTTATTTTATCTTTTCTAAAAGGATGATTAATATGGAGAAAACATCGATGACAGTCAAACCATAAAATTTTCTTTCCATGCGGAAAATGCTCGTGTTTCTTCCATGCAATAAGGACAAGCTAGACGACCAGCCATACTCCAACACAAAAGCATTGCATACATAGGATAATCGCTTATAGTCCACAACAGAGAAGCGAACATATGAATATTTTTTTTGAAATATCGTATGTTTCAACAACTTCATACCACAATGTTTTGAACACTTCAATCAACGGTTGTAAATATATGTCGATTCCTTGTGTCGGGTCATCAGGGCCAGGGATGACAATAGTGAGAAACATATACGGAGTTTTCATACACATCCATGAAGGTAAATTTTAAGGTGTAACGATTATAGGCCAAGATGAATATTTTGAACCAAATTGAGAGAAAGGTGAAAATCCATCCGTACATAAACCAAGTCTAACATTACGGCTCTCCACTGCGAAAGCGGGGTATGTCTTATCAAAATGCTTCCATGCTTCTCCATCAACTGGGTGTGTTAACGTACCTTCTTTCTATGTTCTCACACAGTGTCATCTCATATGATGCACGGTTACAGAAGATGCATATAACCTTTGAAGCCTAGGAGTGATGGGTAAGCAATGAATAGGCTTGTACAGAACTTCCTTTCCCTTCTTTTTTCTTGGTTTATATCTTTCCTGATTACATATTTTACAATTCATAAGATTGATATCTTCTTTCCAAAATAACATGCAACCATTTAAACATGTATCTATTTTTTGATACGGCAAACTAAAAGCAGACATAAGTTTTTTCACTTCATAATGGTTTTCGCACTTTAAATTATCGAGTGGCATATGCCGTTTTGCAGCTTGTACTATAGCTGTATACTCGGCTTCTTTGAAGTTGTATTTTGATTTCATCGTAATGTATTCTGTAGTTACTGATAGTTGAGTACCGCTTGTACAACCATCCCAAAGGGGTTTCTTAGCAGCATCCAATAAATCATAAAAAAAATTGCTCCAATACTTGGTTCTTCTTCGACATTAACATCGTTACCATCAACTTCAACAGTAGGGAATATTGAACATGCTACATCTTCTATGAGATTCGTCAGAACAATTTCAGTATCCACCTCCTCCTCCGAATGTACAGGATTATGTACTATAAGTTCTCCATGACGATCCCACACCAAATAATTCAACACGAAACCATATTGGCGCAAATTAACTATTACCATATCCGGTATCAAATGCTTCAATAATTTGCACTTACTACATGGACAATGAATTTCTTCGTCATTTCCATTGTTACTTAAAGCGAATTCAATAAAGACGTGTACACCATTTTGAAAATGTTCACTTATTAAGCCTCCAATTTCTCTTCTTTGTTGGTACATCCAGTTCCGATCGATAAAATAATTGACCATTTTTCCTACTTTAAAACATAAAAACGTATTAATCATTTACGTATTGACATTTTATTTTTCAATTAAATCATACATTTAAATTTTCGCAAATATATAATATTATTCTATTTAATTTAATTTTCAAACGGATTTACACAAATTATTATATGAATATAATCTACAATTTTTAGGTTATTGTTTTACACTTTGGTGGTTGGTCATCCTACTTCCCATTATTAACATAGTAGTAATTATATTTTGTAAATCATTTCATTTTAAATGATTCAACAAAATTTCGGCAGCACTTCCCCTTTATTCCCTGTATCGTACACATGCGTGTACACAGGAAACAAAAAGAAAGTGTTGTCGAAATTTTGTAAATCGTTTAAAATGAAATGATTTACAAAATATAATTAATTTATTAATGTGTTTGTAACTTGTCCAATACAGGGATAAATCCGACAAATATTATATTGGATGAATATAAATGTCCATTCTGTGATAAAAACGAATATCCATTCATCGATCACATACATAACTTATCAGACGGGGACAAAAACTCTCTAAGGGATTTATAAAAAGTAAAGCGTATTATACACCAATTTTTACAATAATTTATTTACATTCTAAGAAACACATATAGTAAATTGTCATTTTCATCATCTTCAAAATGCATACACTAAATCTTGATCATCGACTCTAATTAATCCAAACCAGCCCTAATGCGCATATGCACTAATTAATCGGCACATATACACCAATTAACGCACATATATACTAAATTTTTTTTCCTCAACATTTAAATGACAAACAATTATAATAACAACCAAATTAGCATTCAATAGGGTATAACAAACAATCAACAAAGTATTATACAACTATAACAACAAATTAACCCTAATTTAACAAATCAAAATTAATTAGGGTTTAGAAATAAAACCTAATGGGAGATTGATGAAGGGCCTAGTCTTGTCGAGAGTGGAGAATGATGAAGTTGGAGATGATATGTAACGTCCTGGATTTTTCAAAGATTTAAATAAGAATTTAACGAAGATTTTAAAATAAAATTTATTTTTAAAATAAAAATTTGACAACGAAAACTAGATATTTGAAATGCGTCCATTTAAATAAGACAAACAAAATTTGTTTTACGTCAAAATTCGTCCGAAACTCGGTCGGCACAAAATTTTAGCGCGAATTATCAAATTTTAAAGTATGAATATTTTTACATAGGAATGATCTAGAAAATTTTCTGATTAAAACGTCAAAGTTTGTTCCGTCCAGTTCCGACCTTTGTAGCTCCGTTTATCTAGAATTACCGTTGTCGTCTATATAGCGGCGACATATGAAATTTTGCTATGAATATCGTAGCACAAATTTGAGCAAACCATTGGATTCCTCTTGTCACGCAGATCTCGGCGGTATATTTGTTTTCGTATTTCGGCTTCTGTGGCAAAACGCTACATGGTTGAAATATTGGTCCGTGATCGTGCCCGGGGTCATCATTACACACATTCTTTCAGCCTACAAAACATTCTTTTCAGCCGATACCATGCGCCCCCATCTAATTAAATGTAGCATTAATGTTTCTCTGCCTTCTGTATATATATATGCGTACCTGCATGCTTCTCTTCATTCTCTGTTAGCATTGGTGGTGAAATATATATGCAGGCTTTATTTATATATATAAGTTTTGCAACCTCCTGCTTATCTTCCTCCATTCTTCTTTATTCTTCCCCACCTTCAAGGCCTGAGGTTATATTGCATCATTCATTTAAAGTCTGGTAAAGGAAACGAATCTGACCACAATCCATCCCGGTCTTGGGGTTGTCATCCAATAGGAATCTTTGATCCATAACTTCATTATACCCCTCATTCCAATAGTGAGCTTTTGGTTCCAACTCCTGCTGTCATGCATTCTTATTCCGATTTGCCATTCTAGATCCAACGCTGCCCATTCCAAGCATTAAAGCTCATCCTAGATCCAAATCAATCGTGCCCCCCGAGTCGTGGGAGGATTGTTTTAGTTGTCTTTGCTCAATCTCCAGAACATGCGTTATTTCCAGCTAAGCAAGATTACCCATGCCACCGAGTTCTTGTGGTTCGGTATCGATCCACATATGAGGATCGGTGTCAATACTTATAGTTGGTGTGGGGTTCACTCCATCTTGTTCTACTTTGCTTCCAGGTGCTTGCACTTCGGCTTTGGTTCTTTGGTTTTGGTTTGCAGCAACTTTGGCTGTCCCTTATTATCCTATCCTTTAGAGGGATCCATTTATCATTTCTTCTTATCATATTATCAATCTCTTCTGTATTACTGTCATAATCTTTTCCATGTCATATCTGGTTATGTAGATGGATGGGTGGCTATCTCTTGAGGACACATCCTGGCTGCCCCCTTGTTGATTTCCTCTAGTATTGGTATTTCTAGTTGATTGTATCGTCATTTTGAATCTTTTCAAGTCTCAAATCAATGAATTCAAGTGTTTCTCAATGAAAGCACAAAAATGTTTGAACCAAAAATGGAACAGACATCCAATAGAGTTAGTATAAAATAAAAGTGAAGAAAAGAAAATTAAAAAGCAGTAAGAAATAGAACACACAAGATTTATAGTGGTTCGGCGTACTCCGGCCTACGTCCACTTTAAGCTTCCTTTTATTATACTATTGCTTTTACAATTACAGTTCTTACGAATCGGTATAAATTCGCTATGGATCGATATAAATCCATGAGCGATTACAAGAGATTGGAGTAAAAGAGCAGGAAAGCCAAAACAGTTCCTTAAAATAAGCCTCTGACTTTCTATTTATAACTGTAGGTTGCCTGAAAACTCGCCCCCATGATCTTTATCTCGTTCTCCATGCCCAAACAATTCTCTAGAGAAAATGATAGCCAACTCATCATTATTTGTGGACTGGTACCGATCCATAAAATAGCCTTATGGATCACTTTGAATGTTTTGACCTTGCTTGACTCGTGGTTAGCTTCATGATTCCAAACTTGTTTGCATTATTCTTAGCTTGTTTCTGATTTTAAATTGTGGATCGGTAGAAGAATGGAGTTGCAATTTTCTTAAGTTTGTCGTTATCGATCACTGGTGCATGCAAACGATCATAGGAGACCAAAAATGGGTTGTCGGCAACATGGTTTTGGAGTGTAGAAAGTTGGCCAAATGAGAGAAATACCATGGATCGGTACCGATCCAAAGATTGGATCGGTATCGATCGAACATATGTTGGATTTTTGGGTCCTCATTTTTTGGAATGGCCTTGTATTTTCTTTGTGATCTTGGTTGTACTTGAGTTTTGGCTTAACGGTCATCTCTCTGGGTTTTTTTCCTTGATAACTTTGATGTTTGACTCGTCAAATTTGTCCATATATTGTCTAATTAAAAGGTAGGATAATAGCAGGGATATGGCAATTTCTGAAGGTTTTTAAGTTCATTTCATCATGACTTCTCTTTCTGCACAATTTGGTCCTTTCAAGATCAACAATAATATGCAGAAAGAAAAGTGGAAATGAGCGAATTAATTGCTATGTGTGTTGAAGATGAAGAAAGGATTAAGGCTGAGAAACCTGACTATGTACACATTGCTGTTCAAAGTCCAAAGCCGAAAAATAAGGACAATGGTAAATGTAAAAATAAAGAGAATATGGCTACTGGTATTAACAAGACAGTATATCTGGTATAAAACCCGTGCATGATCCTAAGTGTCATCATTATAAGAAGTATGGACACATGGGGAAGTACTTGTGAAGTTTAAGTATTGGCTCGCTAAAAAGGGTAATGATTTAAATTTCATGATTTGTGAAACCTTTTTAGTTGATGTTCCCTTAAATACATGGTAGGTTGACATTGGTGCCTTTGTGCACATTACGAACTCATTGCATGTATTCCATTCCATGAGGATGCTTTAAAAGGAGAAAGGAAACTTAAAATTGCTAACGGATTAGAGGCTGAAGTCGAGGCTATTGGAACTCTTCATTTGGTTTTGAAGAATGACTTTATTCTTGATTTACATTATGTAGTTTATATTCCTAGTGTGACTAGGAATTTAATTTCTATTTCTAGACTTGATGCATGCATTTTACATTTTAGTTTGGAAATAATGAGTTAAAACTATATCAAAACTCTAAGCTTACTGGTTTTGGATTATTATGTGACAATCTATATAAATTATGTTTGAATTCTTCCTTTTATGAATCTCTATTATATATGGATATTACTAATGTTAATCATAAACGTGGAGTCAAGAGAAATACTACTGTTGGGAAATCTTTTAAATTATGGCATCGCAGGTTGGGTCATATTTCAAGAGATAGATTGAAATGTCTCAATAAAAATGAAATTCTCCCAGCATTATATTTTTCAGATTTCGACAATTGCGTAGAATGTGTTAAAGGAAAATTAATTTATCAAGTAATATAAGAAAGGAGCCACTCTAAGTGAGGAACTATTAGAAATTATTCATGCTGATATAAAATTTTGAATTTTGATTAAAGTGAGAGCATATTAAGATATATTGAGATGTAATTTGAATTTAAAAAGTGTTTTGCGAAGTTTATGCTTACAACAAAAAACATGACATCGAAGGTATTTCAACTATTATTAAAAACTAGTGCGAACCCGTGTGTAGCACACGGGGTTCACCATATTATTAATTTAACGGTGAACTTCTAGATTTTTCAGTCATATGAAGCTGAAAGAGCATGTTTGTACATTTTTGTTTTTAGACTAACTATTTATGAACCATACCGACAAATGTTGATTGATAAATTTACTTAAATAATTTTGAAGTACATAAAATATAATTTATATTTTATAGCCAATGACATTTATACAACAAACGATAACATCAACTATCAGTTATTCCTAACACATTAAGCATTACAGCACAAAGCATGCCTAATTAATTTTCAAATGTACGTGACATAAGTTTTATCCTATATTTAGTGCTTAAATTTAAATGTGTACAAAATTTTGTCTGGTAATAGTGTTCTAAATTTGAAATAAAGAAATTATGCCTAAAGTGAAATAACATGTAAATTTGGTACGAAAGAATAATATTCCATAATTTGCATTAGTACACCTTTTGATGTTACAAAATACTGATTAAATTAAAAAATTATTATAGTTGCTTTGAAACATCAGTTTCTAATAGATATAGCGCAATATGACGTGAGAATTATAGATAATATATACATTATGCAAACAAAATTTGAAATAGCCAATTAGTTTTTCCTCTTTACTTCAAATATTAACGATAACATAATAACAAAATTAATACGATAATTAGCATAATTTAAAGTAAAATAATGTGATTATCAAACAAATTACTTTTGGATACACATTCAAAACACTTAACATGACATTTCAATGAAGACAAAATTTAGTCAAATGATTTAAAGAAACAGAGTCAATGAAGCAAGCTAATAAAATAGATTATTTTTATTGGAGCAAATTTATTGTAGATGGTTATATTGTAGAGCAGAATAAAATAGGCATCAACATATGCTCAAAAGGAACAAATATTGAAATTAAACTAAGAATAGTATATATTGAAATAATTATCTTATAAAATGCAAAAATTAGCCAAAGTTTATTCATTTTATTACGAACCAAAATCTTCGAAAACCCTAGTTTACTCAAAGATAAATTATGTCATTTTACATAAAAATAAAAGTTGAAACTACAGTATAAGTTATGTCCATTATGAATCTCATTATTTTCCTTCAAATTCACCATAGTAATTAAGTAATGGGTAACAACTATCATGCCTCTCCCATTTTAATAAACCGACATCGCTTAATGCTTAGCTTGACATTCAAATGTATTTTCATTTAAACTCGACTCTTATTTAATAATTCATCACATTCACCTTATCGTTTTTTAGGTAAGTAGCCTTTTACTTTTTCATTCTTCATGTAATATCATGGTTCCAAACATTTCATGAGTTTTCTCAATAGACCTATTCAGACATCGGACATGAATTCCTTATGGAGTATCAATTCTAAATTGATATGAATGTTGGTAATATTTATTGTTTGTACAACCTAACATCAGCATAACATAGATTTATTAACCTACATTATTTGTTATACATGTAGGCTAAAGATTACAATCTTGTTTTATTATGTATTTGAAATATATAATATTATTTTTGAAGCATAAACAAATATATAAAATATAATGTTGCATTTAAAAGCATAAAAAATACCACCCTAACAATATTTTGTTTGTTTGTTAAAAGTATTATCTATAAATATATTTTTTCTAATTTATTATGTTTTTTTGCTAAATTTGTAAAAGAAAAAAAATATATTTGTTAAGAATTGGTGGTGACTTCCTACTTAATTATTTCTCCATAGTAGGAAAGCATTTGCTAAATTTATAAACTTTCACTTTACATGTTCTCTCGCATAGCTGGAACTTACAATGCTTCTGAAATGTTGTTGATAAAAGAATTAATTATGACGAGTTAATTAATTATAAATCAATTCTCTAATTGTAAATAAAATTAACGTGTAACTAATATTTTCTTTGTATTTAATTTCAGTCAAAGAGAATTAATTGTAGTTAATTAATTAATTCGTTGAAATTCATATAAATTATAATTTATAATAATTAATTAATTAAATTCACATTGTTTTCTTTTATAATTGAATGAGAAATATTATTTGATATCATTCATATTAATTGGATTTATTTTACTTATAAACATTAACGATATGTAGAAACATTTATTGGACATGCATGGATAAACATGCGAGCAAATTCATTTTATTGTATATTATATTTATCACATACAATACTTGAACCCAAATATTAAAGGAAAATAAAAGAATTCATTTGTGCACATTATTATAGTTATTTGCTACCAACCATGTTTAGAGTTCAACTCGATGAAAAAATTAGTTTTAGTGATGTTCATATTTATTCCCAATCATATAATGTTAAATTTTACCTGAAGTATGTGTTGTGGGTTCGGTGCATACTTCCTTAGAGTTTACAAGCAAAGCTTGGTTCTCTAGGTCTTCAAAAAAAAAAAAATTCAAATTAACTAAGTTACTCAGGTTCTCTAATAAATTTATAATATTTCTAAAAAGCTATACACATCCTTTTATACTTTTAAAATATGAAGGATTATTGTATTGCATATTCTTGCATTTTGAGAATGAAGCATCTTTGGCACAAACTATTTTCAAATTAGTAAATAATTATTCAAACCGAAGATGACTCAAATGTTTGTTAATCTTTTAGTGCATACATGATTCCAGTCTATAAATATAAGAATAGATACTATGAGAATGAATGGAACTGAGAAAATGTAAGTTAAATAAGATAAGGATATTCACTAATTTAAACCCGACATCAAACTAATTAGAGAATCATTTCTAGTTTCAAATAAATGTTATATTTTATTACAAATTAAATTAGCAATTTGATTACACATTGATTCTTGAATTAATTCTTTTTTAATGCTAGTTAATATAATTAATTACCATCGATTTGAGAATTCAATTACATTTAATTAATTAAATATTAAAGGTGGAAGAATATGAGAATATTCATATTAATATTGAAGATGGAAAAATATGAGGAAATTCATTCCTCCTCGATTCTTAGCCTAAAATAAACCTATAATAACTATAGGCGTTCTAGGTTTAGCTTGTAGTAATTAACTTTGTTAATTATACAATATCCGGTCTGGGTCCACTCAACCCGTCTAATTTTGAAAAAGAGGTTTCAAATTCAAAAAATTATACATATTCTCTAATAAATTTATAATTATCCTAGAAAACAAAATGAATTTTTTGATAGTTTTAAAATTGGAAGTAGAAAGTAAGAATTTTAGAAACTTAATGCATTAAAGAACTGAATATAACATTATTCTTAAAGCCAAAAGTACATATAGTTTATAATTTCACCAATTGGTATTCTTGCATTTGAAGGTAGCGTATAATTTAGGCTTACAGATCATATCAATCCACTATTATTATTAAGGGAAACAAATAATGACGTAACTAAATTCAATTTGTAGACAATTAGTGATATACAAATTTTTCTACTAATAAATGTAAAAATAAGGTCAACTTGGGAATAAATATAAATTTATTGTTATATACAATTGAAAGTGGAAGTAAATTAGTATATTTACTGTTTTAAATTTGAATTCGAAACAAATAGAGAATAAATTACGGTAATATCATTTTATTTCTCTTTGATTTGATTCTAATTTTAAAATAAGAGAATTTATGGACTAATATTCATTGCTGAAAATTAAATGAATTAATTTGGCATTAATATGATCGAAAAATATAACCGTATCATTTGTAATATCATGACAAAACTATGGAATAAGTATGTTACTAAAATTTGAAATTAACTAAATTACAACATATTTGGTATAGAATTTATAAAAATACATAAATTTTGGAAATAAATCATTTAGGTTAAAGGTACAACCATAAAAAAGAACTAAATCTGTTATTATTTTCGATATTGAAAGCATAAATAAGGATTAATAGTTTAACCACTTGATCTAACTTTTACTTCTTGATTATCATTAAGTCTTATTGATAATGTAATAAATTTTAAACTAATAAGTATGTATATATATAGTACCCACTGCATCGTTTAGTATATTGAGCTTTTCAAAGAAAACTTGATCATCAACTATGCATATTTCAACTTTGATGATTCCAACTTTGAATACAATGACTGGAAATGTGCAAATAACATAAATAAGAACTGCACAAAATGATTTAATAAAGGTGTATTTTAAATTTTTAATTATTTAAAAATAAAAATAATTCTTAATCAATAAAAAAATCAATGTTATAGAGAAATAAAAGTAAACACTAATTGAATAGTGTTAAATAGAAATAATATGCAACTAATGCTATTATTAAATTGAATTTCACTTAAAGAGATCTACTCGTTGTAATTCTCTAATTAGTTTGAATTATCCACATAAAGATCTAAACTAAACAATATTCAAAATAATATTACATCAAACAATATTTGTAGTAAGTATAAAATAATTATTATAATGTTTTGTAAAATCACCAAGAATTCAGCATTATCTGTGCATTAAATTGAAAAATGTGTGTTGCATACGAACACTTCATGGTCTATGAAACATCACTATAGGAAAAAACGTACTAAATCCTTTGTTGATTAAAATGGATATATGTAATACTAAAAAAATAAGTATAAGTTGTGTAAAAAAAACATAAAATAAAAATAAAAAATTAATGAGATTGACTAAAATTTGTTTAGGAAAAATCTTTAATTGTATTAAGATTGAGATTTGTTTTTGAATTGTAGTACACATATGATACTGGAAAAGAGGAGATAAAATTATGAGAAGATGATAAAGAAGGAAAAGAAAATAAAGATAGGAAATAAGGAAATAAAAAATTGCACTACAAGTATGGGGAAGAGAAGGAGAATTTTTGTTAGTTTATAAAGGAATAATGATTATGATTTTATCCAAAAAATTAAACGTGCATAAATTTAACTTTTGATATTTTGTCAGCTACATAATTGTGTTGAGATACCATTAATTGTTAAGTTAATGCTCGTATGCTTTATGAAATAATGAAAGTTTGCAAAGGGCTGAAAGAAAATAATGTACTTTAAATCAAGAAGAATGGACTGTTGAGACCGAGATAAAATGTGAATAATAATAATATATATTATGATTGAGACTGAATATGAGATAAGAATATAGAGAGTTCACTATTCTCTGTTATATACAATACAATATAATGGAATAGATTCTCAAAATAGTAAGCTGGCATTTAAGATACTACACATATCTCAAATTGCGATGAATGTTTTCTTTATAAAAATGTAGTGTAATATAACATTTTATTTATAAAATAATATAAGAAAATTGTTGACGTTGTTAGCATTAACAATCTACGCTATTTATTACATACCTCAAAATTCATTAGAGGATGTATAACCTCTACTTAGAAGTATTAAATGATCATTTCTAAACCTAATTTTATTTATTTGGCATACAAAGCTCCATTTAAACTCTATCATAGCACATTTTGTATTACATCTTTTGAAACTAATATAATTTTTCCTAATTCATCTAAATAAAAGTTTATAGTTAGATATATATTATTGATCCATCAATTAAATGATTACTTAAGGAACTCTAAAATAGCTTGAGAGAATTCGCTACAGTTTCCATCATATAAATCAACACACACATATTTATGCACTAGGCTTGTGTTTTGCTATCATAGTATAAAAATGATATTATTTCCATAATTCACTAGTACTTATCGATAAGTATATACAACCATAAAAAATAATGGATGTACCTGAATCATATGCCACACAAGGCATCAAGTATTCTTGGACAAAACATAATTTTTTAACACTATTATTAGATTTGATTAGTATAAATGAGGTTAAATATAGTAAATTACAAATATGAAAAAATAATAAAGTCCATGCTTTATACGTGGGGTTAAATAAAGTATTGATACAAATTATGAAATACATTGAGTTCATCCACCTTCACATTTAGGATTAAGCCAAAATCTTGATCCTAGTTTACAATTAGCATTAAACTATAAATATAAAGAATTTTTAGTTTATATATATACCTTTAACTCAAATTTTGATTCTTCTATAAAATTGTATAAATGATTATTTCTTCGATATAAATATCATACTTGCAAAATGATACATGTTAAAGACAAATATTGATTCTTTTTTAAAATTCAATTAAATAATTTTTTTGAGGATAGCTCATATGAATTTTCTCTACATCTGTATTTTTGGTTCCAAATCTAGGCATCACCAAATAATTTTTACTAATAATCATCCTTGCTTAATCGATAAAATTTGTCTCATGGTTGTAATTAATTGATAATTCGCCTCTTTCAATCTTCATCAAACAATTAGTTTTCTTAATTTTTGCTATATGCTCTCTTTGCCTATAAAACGTATTTATTCTCTAATGTTAGGATATACCAAAAATGAACTTATGGATGAGATGAAATCTAAACATATACACAAAATATGTGTTATGCTATAAATGAATTTACAAAAACGAGGATTATAAATTACTCAAAATTTCAAACTACCTAATAAATTACAAAAATAAGGAAAATTCCTTTCGTACCTTTTATTGCTAATAATACTCGTTGAATCAACATAACTTTTCTAATGGTTGTAATTGGTTGATAATTCACCTCTTTTCATCTTCTTAAAACTGATATTTTCTTATTTTTTCTCATATGCTCTCTTTGCCCATAAACGCGGTGATCCTAGATGCTTGGATATATCAAAAATGAACTTATCGATGAGAAAAAAATCTGATCATACATAAAAAAAAATTCGAAAATAAAAACTAAAAGTTACTCAAAATTTCAAATTACCTAATAAATTTCAAAAATAAGGTATATTCCTTTCATACCGTATATGTTATTCATTCAATCTAATTCTTCTACAATATTGTTTAAAATATATACGACTAAGATAAAACGTATAGTAGGGTTTAACTGAAAGGCACTGGTGGGTCTAAAAGCCATTGATGTGGAGTTGGCAGCAATTTTCAGTGATGATGTATGATTGTTTGATGAAGTGGAGTGATGAAAATGGGCAGTGTATATATACAGATATCAAAAAAATGCAACAAGAAGTGATAATAAAGTGGTTTCAAGAACGAATATGTACACAGTACACAGGAATTGCAAGAGGAAGATGATCAGAAATTGTATCGAAGAAGCCACTGCCTTGTGAATGACAATGACATGAATAAGAACAGATTTTAAGAGTAAACCAGTATTGAAAAACTGTAGGTGCAAGAGATTTGAACAAACAAAAGATGATAATGAAATGGCAAGAATTTCTAATGATAGAATTATAAGAACAATAACAATTGCTAACAAAATTAACAAGAACTGAGGTGAATTAATGGTAGGAATCTAAAGAACAGGAAATTGAATTGCATATAAAATGAAAAGAGAACTGGAATTAAGGAGCAAGTAATACCATTAACAAGAACTAGATGCACAAATTGAAGAACTGGAATGATAAATCTGCTGATATTGAAACAAGAACTAAAGATGAAGAAAATACAAGAATCATAATAACAGGAATTGAAATGGCAAATTAAAGAACAAGAATGAACCGATATTGAATAAGATCTAATCTAGCAAATGACAGAACTAAACAAAATGATTAAAGCTAAGTACCCAAACTGAAAAGAACAGAAAGAAGTACAAACTGGAAGATGAAGAACGGTAGGCTACAACACGGTAACAACAGAAAATTGAAGTTTATTACTTTTAATTTCTTCACACTTTACAACAATGCAAGTATCTCTATTTATACATACTCGAGTAACCTGAAAGTGGATCATGAGGGATACAAAAAAACTGGCCCATATATCTCACAAACAACACATACTATTATACAAAGCAATTCAAAATTTTCTGCACTGGAATAAGGCCCCTGATCTGCTAAAATCAAGTGTGCACGTGCACAGCGTACACCATTGATGCGCTTTGACACCTGCCTGACAGCCTCCTTCACCTTCTCAGATGATCCCCTGATCAGCTCCGATGAACTTGGCCAAAATTCCAAATTATCCCCATTTTTTTGAAAGCAGGTCGCATTCTCTCTTCTCCTAAACCATGGCAACCAATTCATGGTCGTTACATCTCCCTTCCCCTTCAAGAACGACCTTGTCCTCAAGGTCGAGAAATAGCAAAGGAGGTGGCCATGGTGGTTTATACGGTTTATATAGGTTCTCATTGAAAATGACAGCTTTAAATGCAAAGAATGTTCCCTTGCCTTCCTCAATATAAATTGTGTTAGCGACCTCAATGAGCAAACAAAATTCACTTAAACCCGTAATGGAATCACTTGATTTTATCATAGTTATATCATCAACCTTAAGAATAGGCCTTGATGGTTGAAGAAACATACCACATGAATTACTTGGATGTGTATTCTTACCTACTTCCTTGGTTGTATTTAGTTTGAAACATTCATCATTTTCAGAGATAAACAAAGCAACTTCTAATTGTTTTTCTTCATCCACACCTTTCAATTCATATTCAAAATTATCAATACTCTCCAACATAGTTGCTTCTTCAAAAACCATCTCAAGTGATTCATTTGAATCTGAAACTATTTCTCCACTTATAGGCTCATAAAAACACTCTTGTTCAACAATTGTCTCTTTAACTTTTGGTGATTCATCCAAACTCGTAAAATCACTTTTAACATATTTTGCCTGCAGGTTGTGAGGGTTAGGCAGAAGGGGTTCTAAAGGGTAGGCAAGAACTGGTTTGGTTATTGTTGCTTCTTGGAATTGCTCAAATTTGCTAAGAGATGCCTTTACAGTAGTGGTTTGTTTCAGACATGCTAATGCTTCATAGGGCCTCTCCATCTCTTCGGGATTAAACCGCACCATAATCTCCACTCTAAATACCGGCCAGGCTCTAAGATTGGGAACATTGTTAGTATACCAATGGTACCATTGCAGTGCCTCCTTTTTGAGGTATAGAGAACTAATGTCTAACCAATATTTCTCTTCTATATGGTAGAATCTAAAGTACTGTTCCACTTGCCTTAACCAATTAGCAACAGCTTCCTCACCTGAAAAGATAGGAAAATCTAGCTTCATGGTGGGAATGGATTGATGGTAAGCAGGTGGGTAATTATAATTGGGGTATTCAGGAGAAGGGTAGTTAGGGTAGCAGCTTCTTGGTTGTTGAAATGGTTCTTGTGGCCGTGGATGAGGGTTCAAAGGTGCCTGAACGTTTCTTGGAGGAGCCATATTTCTTGAAGGTGGGTATGGTACTGGAGGAACAAGAGGTGGCATATATTGATAGTAAAGGTGTGGCTCATTTGGTTGCGGTGGTGGTACATAATTGGGATTTATTGGCGAAGTGGTATTATTCATGGGGGGTGGAACAACAACTGGTGGGGGAGGTGGTGGTATTGATGAGGATGTCTGCTCTCGACGCTGTTGCCTAGCTAAGGCATTCAAAACATTATTAAATCCCTCCAGTTTTTGCTCGAGACATTTCAAGATCTCATTAGTTTTGCTGTTGAATTCATGTTGTAACTGCCATTGTTGATCTTCTTCTTGATCAGAGATGGTGTCTAGACCATGATTTACAGGATAATCAGGATCGATCTGAGGGTTAGAGTTAGGGTTCGCCTCAGCTGAAGGCTCTGATACCAATTGAAAGGCACTGGTGGGTCTGAAAGCCATTGATGTGGAGTTGGCAGCAATTTTCAGTGATGATGTATGATTGTTTGATGAAGTGGGGTGATGAAAATGGGAAGTGTATATATACAGATATCAAAAAAAATGCAACAAGAAGTGATAATAAAGTGGTTTCAAGAACGAATATGTACACAGTATACAGGAATTGCAAGAGGAAGATGATCAGAAATTGTATCGAAGAAGCCACTGCCTTGTGAATGACAATGACATGAATAATAACAGATTTTAAGAGTAAACCAGTATTGAAAAACTGTAGGTGCAAGAGATTTGAACAAACAAAAGATGATAATGAAATGACAAGAATTTCTAATGATAGAATTATAAGAACAATAACAATTGCTAACAAAATTAACAAGAACTGAGGTGAATTAATGGTAGGAATCTAAAGAACATGAAATTGAATTGCATATAAAATGAACAGAGAACTGGAATTAAGGAGCAAGTAATACCATTAACAAGAACTAGATGCACAAATTGAAGAACTGGAATGATAAATCTGCTGATATTGAAACAAGAACTAAAGATGAAGAAAATACAAGAATCATAATAACAGGAATTGAAATGGCAAATTAAAGAACAAGAATGAACCGATATTGAATAAGATCTAATCTAGCAAATGACAGAACTAAACAAAATGATTAAAGCTAAGTACCCAAACTGAAAAGAACAGAAAGAAGTACAAACTGGAAGATGAAGAACGGTAGGCTACAACACAGTAACAACAGAAAATTGAAGTTTATTACTTTTAATTTCTTCACACTTTACAACAATGCATGTATCTCTATTTATACATACTCGAGTAACCTGAAAGTGGATCATGAGGGATACAAAAAAACTGGCCCATATATCTCACAAACAACACATACTATTATACAAAGCAATTCAAAATTTTCTGCACTGGAATAAGGCCCCTGATCTGCTAAAATCAAATGTGCACGTGCACAGCGTACACCATTGATGCGCTTTGACACCTGCCTGACAGCCTCCTTCACCTTCTCAGATGATCCCCTGATCAGCTCCGATGAACTTGGCCAGAATTCCAAATTATCCCCATTTTTTTGAAAGCAGGTCGCATTCTCTCTTCTCCTAAACCATGGCAACCAATTCATGGTCGTTACATTAACTCAAAAATTTAGCAATTCAAACTTTTTTCTTTAATATAGGATTGAAAATTTAACAAGGAAAAACGTAGGAATGATGAGAAAATGGATTGAACTTCTTTGAATCTACTGAATAAACTGTATTTGCTATAATTAAGGAATAATTTTATCAAACTGTATTTCCTATATTCAAAGAATTACATTTTTTTTGTAAAAACAAATCCTATTTCTTATTGTTTGAGATTTCAGAAATATTTTTATGGGGAATCAAAGTTAATCTAAAATTGAAAGAGAACAAAGAAAAAAAGAAGAATTTACTTGAGTGTGTAACAAATATTGAATTTTAAATGTTCAGGTATAATTGCCAAGAAGAAGAGAGCAACATGGAAAAAAGGAGTTGTTAAGAATTGGTATAGGTTTAATTACCGTGCATTAAAATCTAGAGTTTAATGGTTTTGGCATTTTGAAAAATAAAGAAGAAATACAAGGACTTCTATGCAAAATTTACCTCAAAATCAAGAAGGAATGAGTATTGAAGTTGAAAATGAATAAGAGTACAAAATACAAATAGTTAGATATTCTCTTCTATAGATGATAATAGAGTAGATTTATGGTGGCCCTTATTTATTTATAATTTCGAAGTGTTATGACTTTTGAAATTATCCTAATTTCTAGACTGGTGACCTCAATTGAAAATGTATTACATGTATAAATTTCTATTCTCACAAAAAATGAAAATGGGTCACATAACACAGGCATTGTTGTCCCTCCTCGCTCTGTCCCTCCATGTGTGTATATGCGCGCATAGACGCACGCAAGTGTGTATGAGAAAGATCACCATGACAAAATTATGAACACAATAAATCTTAGTTATTAGATTTCATTGTGGTTTCATTTGTATTTAAGATCTAATGATTTTGTCAATATTCTCATCCTAAAAGCCACTCCCCATATATACACACACATAGAGAGATGGGCAAAGATCCCCCTCCCATTCTTTACCATTTTATGTGAAAAATAAATTTGAATTGAAGTGATTTTTTATACAGCTGTTCTATTCGAAACTGAGATCACCTTTAAAAAAATGAAATCATTTTTATGCTTTTAGCCCCTTTAAAATTACATTCTAAGTCAAATGTTAATATAAATTGTTTATGTAGAAAATGCCAAACACCCTCAGAACAGAGATTTGGTAGGGCTTAGGATCTTAAGTGTGATTCTAATGCGATTTCTACGAGGTGAGATCTTTATTCATTAGATATGTTAAATTCTTACTCTAATTCAGATCATAAATAACAAACAGATATTCTATAAAGTCAAGAACTGAAGTGCATAAAAACTAAATGACACGGGAAATGTCTACAATGGTTTGGTAGTCGTTGATCTACATCGTCTTTATATACATTATGATTCCCGGATTTACAATTATTACAAAGCTTGCTAAATCTCTTTGGATATGTTACAACAATTGCAAATAATCAACTCCTTAGGTTGATAATAGTTTGGCTTTCATAGGTCTTGAAAGAGATCGATCCAATCACTAGTGGTTGTTGTTGGATGGTTGATGCAGCCCATAATGGTGAAGTGATAGGTCGCGGACGACCTAAACAATTCTTGAGTCGAGAACGACCTAACGGGTCGTGAGACAAGGAGTTGCGACCTAACTTCGAAGATGTAATGCGAGCTAACAAAGTCCTAGGTTGCGAGCGACCTAACCATGCAGTGCAAAATGAAGCAAATTTAGGTCGTGTACGACCTAAGTCCAAGGTCGCTGAAGAAGGGTGCAAACGACCTAACTCACATGCCGCTTCTTTAGGTCGCGAACGACCTAATTCACATGCCGCTTCAGTAAGTCGCGAACGACCTAATTCACATGCCGCTTCAGTAGGTCGCGAACGACCTAACTCGCATACCATTCCTTTAGGTCGCGAACGACCTAACGATTAAGTCGCTAATTCTTGAAGGTCGCTGATTCTTAAGTCGCTGCTGGATGCTGAAGCTTATGTACTAGGTCGCTACAGTTTTGGGTCGTGTTTGTTTAGGTCGCATTTATTGTTAAGTCGCGTGGGTTGTATTGTTAGGTCGCTGTCGACCTATGTGTGTGTTGTATATATATATTTTGAGTCGCATTGTTGTAAGGTCGTTTGTACTATTTGTTGTTTAGGTCGTGTGCGTTGTAAATAGGTCGTTGTGATGTACATTCTTTAGGTCGTAGGTCGTGATGTTTAGGTTGTGAGCGACCTAAGTGTTGTCCAGAATTGAGTAATGTTGGGTTGTAAGCCTATAAATAGGCGGGTGGTGTCATTTGTAATAGTTAGTTGATTTTGAAATAAACTTTGTTTGTTAGCTTTGTGCTTTCATTAAATTGGTAGTTGAGTGTGATCTCCTATCTCCTCTTTCGGCATTCGACTGCGCTCGGATCAACGGTCATAGAAGCCAATTCACGGTATCAAGTGCGCTTGATCAACGTCTGAAGAATTGTAGATCTTTAAACACGGTATCGTGCGCGATCAACGTGTTTGGGATAGCTAGAATCCGGCATATTTGGATCAACGGATTTGGGCCTTCGGCATTCTTCAATCCACCGATTTCTACTTTCACCGTATCATCCATTTCAGTTATCCGCTGCTGCATCATTTGGTATCAAAGCTAGACTTAGCCAATCATAGCTAAGCCGAGTTTTGGAGCCAATTCTTTTGAAGTTAAGGCCGAGAGTTAGAAGTTGAAGCCGTGCATCATTTTGAGAATCAAGGCCGAGAATTGAAGTTTGAAAATGCCGCCGAGAAGAGCTATTCGCCATCAGAATGTTGAAGCGTTGTATAGAAGAGAAGAAGCCGAGCAAATGGAACAACGCATCAATGAAAAGTTTGATGAAGGCATTGGGAAGTTAGAGAAACTGATGAAAGACATGAATCAAAGTCAACGGAGGAGATCGCCAATCTCGAACCATGGAGGAAACAGAGTTTCACCATCGGTTACGGAAGCGAGGAGGGTATCACCACAATCTTATCGAGGAAGAAGAGAATCTTCAGTTTCAATGAGATGAGAACATCACGAGTATAGAGATGAAGAGAGAAGAACTCCACGTGAGTTTGAACATGAACCATACCGTGAAGATGACAGACAAAATAGAAGAGATATGCGAGATCATAGAAATGTGGATGGTCGAGATCGTTATCGAAGTACATCAGTTGTTGATGAAGATGGTGATAGATGTAGTGTTCATTCGCGAGATCGAGATCAAGTACGAAGTGCATATCGGGTTGTAGAAGATGATCGCCGATGGGAGTCGGGGATGAAAACTAAAATTCCAGAATTCAAGGATGGAATGGAAGCGGAGGAATTTTTGGATTGGGTTTCAAATGTTGAGGAAATTTTTGATTTCAAAGAAATTCCCGAGGATCGAAGAGTGAAGTTAGTTGCTACGAGATTAAGAGGGAGAGCTATGGCATGGTGGCAGCAAACAAAACTTACACGGGAGAGGATGGGGAAGTCAAAGATTGTCACATGGGATAAGATGAGAAAAATGATGAAAGCAACTTTCTTGCCGCAGAATTATCAGTCCCTCATGTATCAACGATTGCAGAATCTAAGGCAAGGGACGAGGACAGTGAATGAATATGCGGATGAATTTTATCAATTGATTGCGAGGAATGAAATTATGGAAACAGAGGAACAGCTAACAGCTAGGTATGTTGGAGGGTTGCGAACACAGATTCAAGACATGGTGAATATGTTTGATCCAAGATCTGTCGCCAAAGCACATCAGAAAGCACTTGCTTGGGAGAAACAAGGGAGGAGAGGTGGTGGAGTGTTTACGAATTCCAACAATCAGAACAAGGATGTTAGTAATAGTGCGGATGTTTCCAAAGTCGTCAATAAGTCAATTGTGAATGAAGTCAACAAAACAAAAGTCAATAGTCATTTCAAATGCTTTAATTGTCAAGAGTTGGGCCATAAAAGCAATGAATGTACAAAGCCCAAGAAGCGAGCAATGATTGCGGGGATTGAGCATGAAGATGCAGAGGTAGAGTGTGTCAATTCAATACCTGTTGACGAGGATATTGTCTGGAGATGAGGGTTGTAGTTTGTTGATGAGAAGATCGTGTTTGACACCAAAGCAAGAGGATGATTCAAGTTGGTTGAGGAGTAACATTTTCCAGTCAACGTGCACGATCTTTGGAAGGGTTTGTAAATTTATCATCGATGCAAGAAGCTGTGATAATATCATTTCTTCGGAAGCTGTAAAGAAGTTGTCATTGAAAACAAAAAAACATCCACACCCCTACAAATTAGCTTGGTTGAGGAAAGGAGGGGAGGTGAAAGTTAATCGAAGAGCTTGTGTTAATTTTTCCATTGGGAAGAAATACAAAGACGAAATTTGGTGTGATGTGGTTGACATGGATGTATGCCATCTATTGTTGGGAAGGCCATGGCAATACGATAGAGCTGTGCAACACGATGGACGCGCAAACAGTTACAGTTTTATGTTCGAGGATACACGAATCATTTTGGTTCCTAAAAGGCGTCAACAGAGTGAAAACAAGTTGGAGGAAATTGAGGAGCTAAAAGCTTTGTTGTCTTTAAAGGAATTTGTCGAGGTGGAAGATGTAGTCGATTGTTTTCAAACACCAAAGTTTGATAAAGATGAAGTTGATGACTTTCAACCAACGAAGTTTAACGAACATGAGGTTGAAAAGTCACAACCAGCAAAGTTGAATGAGGATGAAGAAAGTAAGTCAGAAGGTGAAGGGGGTAATTTGTTGGTGAAGGAGGTGGATTCGACTAATCTACAATCTACAGGAGAGCTTGTTAAAGAAGTGGAGGATAGCGCAGAAATATTCCTGTTAAGTGAAAATGAAACCAGTGAAAGTGTTGAAACTATCGAAGAGGTTAAGTCAATGTTGAATGAATGTGAAGATGTAATTCCTACGGAGTTGTCCAAGGAATTACTGCCAAGGGAAAACGTACATCATGTTAATCAAGTGTCGAGTGCTATTGTACCGTATATACCACGTAACCATATGTGTCCGACAGAGGAGGTAGGATTGAGAAGATTGGTTGATGGGTTTCTGTTCAAAGGAAGGCAATTGTATACTCCTGATCGCAATTGGCAAATAGAAGTTATCAAAGATGAGCGTGTAGAAAGATACGTGGACAGTGACCATACCATGCAAATGGTTACAATGTTTTGTTTTGGGCCGTCAATAAGGAAAGGGGTTGAAAGGATGGTTCAGAAGAGTCAGAATTATCAAATTTCAAAAGAGACCGCGACGAAGTCAGGATTATGTATGTCATTACCTATACATACTAGATCACAGGTGAGTGTAAGTATGGACTCTGTATTGGATTTGATGAAGACACAAAGTGACAACGAATCTATCTACTTGATGGTTGAACGATTTCTTGTTGGTACGTACAATAAACTAGATACCAGAGGAATGAGTCGTATGGAAATTATGAAGACAATTTGTGAGAATGATTGTAAGATGAGCTTGCCGGATCATCGTCCTATGGCTAATATTGACAATATCAAACACTTGGTTCCATTTCACAAGAGTATCGAAGACGAAGAGCTGTTAAATTCGAGGACGAATTTCTTCCAACAGGGGAAGGATGATGCAGCCCAGAATGGTGAAGTGATAGGTCGCGAACGACCTAAACAATTCTTGAGTCGAGAACGACCTAACGGGTCGCGAGACAAGGAGTTGCGACCTAACTTCGAAGATGTAATGCGAGCTAACAAAGTCCAAGGTCGCGAGCGACCTAACCATGCAGTGCAAAATGAAGCAAATTTAGGTCGTGTACGACCTAAGTCCAAGGTCGCTGAAGAAGGGTGCAAACGACCTAACTCACATGCCGCTTCTTTAGGTCGCGAACGACCTAATTCACATACCGCTTCAGTAAGTCGCGAACGACCTAATTCACATGCCGCTTCAGTAGGTCGCGAACGACCTAACTCGCATACCATTCCTTTAGGTCGCGAACGACCTAACGATTAAGTTGCTAATTCTTGAAGGTCGCTGATTCTTAAGTCGATGCGGGATGCTGAAGCTATGTACTAGGTCGCTACAGTTTTGGGTCGTGTTTGTTTAGGTCGAATTTATTGTTAAGTCGCGTGGGTTGTATTGTTAGGTCGCTGCCGACCTATGTGTGTGTTGTATATATATTTTGAGTTGCATTGTTGTAAGGTCGTTTGTACTGTTTGTTGTTTATGTCATGTGCGTTGTAAATAGGTCGTTGTGATGTACATTTTTTAGGTCGTAGGTCGTGATGTTTAGGTCGTGAGCGACCTAAGTGTTGTCCAGAATTGAGTAATGTTGGGTTGTAAGCCTATAAATAAGCGGGTGGTGTCATTTGTAATAGTTAGTTGATTTTGAAATAAACTTTGTTTGTTAGCTTTGTGCTTTCATTAAATTGGTAGTTGAGTGCGATCTTCTATCTCCTCTTTCGACATTTGAGTGCGCTCGGATCAACGATCGTAGAAGCCAATTCACGGTATCAAGTGCGCTTGATCAACGTCTGAAGAATTGTAGATATTTAAACACGGTATCGTGCGCGATCAACGTGTTTGGGATAGCTAGAATCCGGCATCTTTGGATCAACGGATTTGGGCCTTCGGCATTCTTCAATTCACCGATTTCTACTTTCACCGTATCATCCATTTCTGTTATCCGCTGCTGCATCAATGGTGGATCTAATATACAAAATTTCGTAGCATTTAAAATTTTCAGCACAAAATATGATAGTTATGCTAAGGGAATGCTCCAAAAGAGTGGTGCCATTGAATATGTATATGTATATGAATGTATGTGTGTGTATGTGTCCGTGTACACACGCACATGCTTACGCGCACACACGTATTAGGTGGTGGTTTATAAATTGGAAGAAGTTAGAATGATGAAATGATTCAAATTTTTCTATACATAATCTCAATACCAAATATATTGTATCAACAAACATTTATTATATTTCCAAACATTTAAAAAACTATTGATCCTACCTCTCAGTCACACATAGATGGATGTAGACACAGGATATATACACAAACACACACACACAATAATGCACAAATGTATGCCGATGCATACTCGCAACACTCTAATATGTATAGATGTGCACATCTAAAGGTTAGTCTTTCATATAAAAATGTAGGGTCTTAGATGCATTTATCTAGTTCTTGGACAAAATGGATTATGTTAGCCGCAAGGCCATTAACCTGTTAAACATATAAACAAGGTATTGGTATGAAACGTATTTTTTTCAAACAAATTATGCCAATATTCATTTGATTCAAATATCAACTTCCGCTCATCCTAAGAGTAAAATCAACAATGACTTATTCAGCGGAAAAAATGAACTAAACAAACCACAACGCAATTAGGTATGCATGTTCAGTTGTCCGTTTGTTCAATTATGTTCTGTCGCTAGTGAACTGAACATAAAATCAGCGAATAAAATGCCATGTTATTGCAAAATAAGTTAAAACGGAAAAGTATTTACCATTTTATTTTATTTTTGCAATAAACGATAAAGTCTTTTTCGTTTTATTGCAAACTGAATAATACGAAAACGACTTTGTCGTTTCATTTAATATTTGCATTAAAACATCAAAGTCTTTGTCATTTTATTTATCTATGATTTGTTTTAAAAAATTTGGTCCATGGTTGGTTTTCCCTCTTCTATTTGCAGAGCTCGTTCGTTCGGTATAAAAGCAAGAGAGAGAGGGTAAATGAACAAGTTTGTTATTGGTAATGGTCTAATAGAAAAGGATATCCGTAGTCATAGTATTACACATTAAATGGAATATGGAAGCCTGGTTTTAGCATTATGATTTAAAAGCCTATAAAATGATATTAGATATGACAACCTAGAAAAATCAAATGTCTGTTTGTAGAGATGACAATGGGGCGGGTTTAGAATCTAAACCCAGTAGATCCGTCCCTGTTTTGCTCCATCAAGACCAGTCTTATTGGGTCATCGGAGTGGGTAGACCCATGACCTGTTCTTAAGAGCTCTGGGTTTAGGGTTGGGTTCATGCTTGGCTGACCCGTCCTAACTCGACCCGCATTAATGAGGTCTCATAAAATCGTTTTATTACTACAACGATGATTTGTTAATCTTTTATACATAAGAGGTTATAACATGGATATTTTGATGTTCTATTCAATAAGTTATATGATTTTTATGATATTAAATTGCATCACTAATAATTATATAATAATGTATGCATGTTTTTCTTGAACCGCGCATGCCTTATTTTTATAACTTTACTTGTCATTGTAAACAAATTGATATTTATATTTATTGTATCATTTAGTGGTAATCACTCTTAGAAATAAAATAAATAAATATATGTACACATAATTTTGAATGAATATGTAAAACCTCATCGGATCTTGAGACATGACGGGTCTACCCTGACCCGTATGTGTTTCGGATACGGGACGAAAGTCCAGACCCATACCGGGTCTACGGAGCGAGTCTGGAGCAGGGTTTAAAAAACCCGAGGTGGGTCCGGGCATAAAAAAAACTCACCACATTGCTATCCCTGACTGTTTGTAGTGAAAACCTTTATTTCCTCTTCAATTTTCTTATTGACAGAAAGTCATGGACAAATCAAGAAAATAAAACTAATGGAAGAAAATAAAAATAGAAAAATGCATATGTATACATCTATATAGGAATCATATAATTTTAATTCATTGTTGACGTCATGGAAGATCTCTATTCAAATCAAGTCCAATGTTGATGCCATTGTAAGCCAAGGGTGCATACATCCACTTATCATCAGAGCTTAACACCTACGTTCAAATTAATATATACATTTAACTATTTTTTCCCCAGGATATAATCCAGATGAAAGAAACAAAATTAGTTTATACCTTAATTTGGAGCTGTAAGAACTTAACATACTGAACTGCTTCTTCCAGCATCGTGCTAATATCAACCTACACCAAGCAAACAATACATGTCATTCCTGCAATTGTACCCTCAATATGATATTCTCTAAACATACAACCTAAAACTGATTCAAGAAAGTTAAAGAAACACTTACTTTTGTTCCATTAGGAACTAGATTCTGCAGTATTCTCAGTCGCTCGTTGATTCTTGCTCTTCTTCTCTGTACGTAATAACTTATAAGCTTCCATACACAAATTTTTCTTACATGTTCATATAATACAGAGTAGATGTAAATTATGTTGTTTAGTAATTAAATTGCATACCTTTGCGTATAGGTTTTGTGGATCAATTGCTGAAGCTCTGCTAGTTCTTTTGCGCACATTCAAGTTAAGAGCATTTGATATCTTGTCTTCTTTAGAATCATTGTCCAATTCAACTTCAGAAATGGAAGAACTGGAGCTTCGAATATTTGGTGCAATATCTACATTCTTCTTGTCCTGCATTACCACAATGTCATGATATCAGACACACACAACCACAAGAAAATAAAAATAAAAAATTGCAATTGAGACAGTCTACATGAAACTGAACAGTATACAACACTAAAAATGAACTTACTTTTACTTCAACCTTTGCTTTCTTTTTAACATCACTCATGGAAGTACAAAGGCTGTTATTTTCTTCAGTAGCCTTTTCAACTTCATCAATGCTAACCTTTCTTTTCGGTTGTAGTTGCTGATCAAAAACATCAAATAGATCAGACGAGGTCGTGAATTCCTCAACATTCTTGTCTGAAACACAAGTGTCCAGTGCTTGATAGCTACGAAGTGGATCGAAAAAGCTACTAGCATCAATAGTACTATAGCTCTCTTGAGAAAAATACCATAAGTTTGAATTAGCATCTTGAGAGCTAAAATAATCGGAACCGGAGAAAAACAGAGATTGATCATTCGATAAAAGCATCTGGTTGAGTAATTCAGACTCTTCCACTTGCATTGCAGACTCTAAAGAGTTCAAACTCATTATCTCTGATATACTATCCATTTTATTTTGCTTGTATCATATCAAAGCATGATTGCTATTTATACCGTACCGTATACTTGGCTTAAGATGCATTGACTTAATACACGTCATATTTTATTTTTCAATTCGTGGACTTTAAACATTTTCAATGCCATTAAAAAAAAGGAAACATGTATTAAGTCCACGGTGGGTACGGTCCAGGAGAATTATTTACAGCTCAGTTATGTGCATATAAAATAAGTTATCAAAGATCCCTACAAATAAGGAGATTAGGAATCAACGAGTGATCTTGGGGTCAAACAATAATTGAATGTGCATATAAAATAAATGACATGAAGATCACAGAAAAAGAGATGCAAAATATGTGCTATGCTAGAGTTTAATGATGTAAATATAAGTTGGCTGGAGCAAGGACATGGAAAATTATATTAAAGATAAAGTAAGAAAAAGGAAGCATAACCATGTAGAATAACCATCTTACTGATTTACATTCAACAGTAGCATGTATTTAGATTGCATATTTAGAGGTTTTGGGATATAATATCATCCAAATATATTAATCAAAATTAATATATAAATAGTTTTACAAGACAGTTGTCATCTATTGCCCTTAAGTGGAAATTATGTTGAAGGGCTTCTATTTTCAGGGTAATAAGTTTTAAGGACAACACTTCTAAATAATTAGTTTTAAGAATAATTTACAGGATAATGATAAATTCATTTATCTTTTTAAGTTATATAGGAAAATGATAAATCTTTTTATCATTATTTCTGTATAACTGAAAATGATAAATTCTTTTATCTTTTTCCTGTAAAATGTCCTTAAAACTAATTTTTTAAAAATAATGTCCTTAAAACTTATTCCCTGCACAAATAAGCCCTTGAAGTGAAAATCCCCTTGCCTTAACGAAGCTGTGCATGCACAAACTGGCATATATTGACATATACGAGTTTTACACATCCCAGTGCAATTAAAATGAGCTGCAATTGAATTCAAATACAAAGGTTGACATTTTTATCTCTTATTAAAAAATTAAGGTTCACTGATAAAGCATTAAATGTCAAACATAAACAATTCTTACTTGAGGTTAAGAGACATCCCATAACTAAATCCACGTAGATCGGAGATCTGTGAAATTGACCTCTCAACGGAGTAATGGGCATGGATCACATGGAGTTGACATCCATCAAATCAGTTTATTTATTTATATTGTTTCTTACTACATTATCTTATTCCTAACGTTGACACCTGTTCTCAATTTTCAAACATTTTGGTAGAACTTAATGCATATCTATAATCTCTAACCTTTTAAATATTTAATCACCAAAACTTTCAAAATTCTAGTGGAATTAGTTTGTTTGCTGAATTTTCCAGCTTCCACGACCGACAGAGACTTTTCAAAATTATAAGTATGTTGTGCTAGTTTTATTATTACGTGGTCTATGTTATTATTGGGCACCAATTTCATTTAAAAAATTATTGAAAAAGCATGTGAAATTTTGATGGAAAAAGCCAGATTGCTATTAATAATTATACCGGTCCAAAATGTTGCCTCAGAATATATATAGATCCCTTTTCTATTTGGACTGGCCGATGATATTCCAAAATTAAAACGTTATTCTGTCCATTTTGTATTTGAGTGATCATATCTGAAGTGTTTTTTTTAAGTCAATAAATTTACCAAAGGAAAGAAGAAAAAGAAAACGCAATAGGGTCTCCATATAAGATATGAGGAAAACCATTGAAAAATAGTATAAATGATTTCGCCTAAAGATGCATTCACTTCAAACCTGTAAGATTTATATTCTTTTGCTATTTATTTTGGATTTAGGATTCTGCATTGATTGTGTTCTAACTAAAAAGCATATTACGATCTTGTTAAATCTCTTTCATTTGGTATTGGAGCAATCCTAAATTCATATAAGATGCAATTTTTTTTACGAAATTAAATTTCAGTGGTTCGTATAAAAGCTATACAGATTCAACTAATTTATGTATAAATATTTTTTATAATTTTGGACGAAAGATTTAAAAGGAGAATTTTTATTCTCTATTATATATGCACATAAATGTTAATCAATGTATTTTCCATGAAGATGTAATGTTGAAGATCTTTAACCAAGAGACATCATGTCATGAATCACATAGGCACTCTCCTTTTGATATGTTGGATCTAATGCAACTAAGTTTGTATGAAAGTTTGGTCCAAACTTGATCATGAGCAAGAGTTTTGGTATGTCTATGTATGTTGCATTTTGAATCTGGTATTATCCTCTATGGTTTATTGTATTTTTATATAATTAATTTAAACCATGTAACATAAATTTTTTAATAATTGATTGTTGTCAATTTCTATCAACTTTGAATTGTAACTACCACTTTATTAAAATGAATTTTGTGATTTAAAATCCCAATTATGTTTTACGTACATTTAATAAATTATGAACAGTAATTTTAACAACTTTAACTGCCATTACGATTTATTAAGTGAATTTATTTATTTTAATGGTTCAGTTTATTTCTGTCCAATAGTGATACAAATTGATTTTCATGAAATTACGTTTTTACATTTAATAAATTCTGAACGGTAATTTTACCAACATTAATTGTCATTATGATTTATTAAGTAATTTTATTTGTTTTAATGGTTCAGTTTGCCTCTACCCAATGATGATACAAATTGATTTTCATTAAATTACGTCAGTTAATAGATTATGAATGGTAATTTTACCAACTTTAATTGCTATTATAATTCATTAATTGAATTTATTTATCTTAACAATTCGATTTGTTTCTGCCCAACGGTAATATGATTTGAATTTTATGCAAACAACTGTTATAATAGGACTGAAATATAATTTGGCTTTTTATTATTTATTTCAGTATAATTACTGTTAGTCCCTCTATATACAGTTGATTTAATGTTGTTATGCTATTTGTGGATATATAGTTGATAGTAGTAAGCATTTCATTTTTTTCGAATCTAATGCAGCATTGAACAATGTTCGTGCTCAAATCTCTGGAATAGTACCATTGAACGAAACTAATTTCTCCACTTGGAAAGAGTAGATTGAGATTTGTCTTGGTGTTCTGGTTATTGACCAGGCATTACGAATGGACAAACCCGCTATTATAACGACCAGTATTGATGATGAAAAGGCTAATTTTGTAAAATGGGAGCGGTCAAACTACATGTTTCTCATGATTATAAAAAGTACCATTACAGCTACCAAGGTATTCCTGAGTATAATGATGCAAATAATATTTTCACTTCAAAACAGTATTTGGCTTCTGTTGAAGAGCAATTTAAAAGTACTTCCAAGGCTAATGTAAGTACTCTTACTATGAAAATGCTCACTACCAAGTACAATGGGACAAGCGGTGCACGTGAACATATCATGACTATGAATGATATGGTCGCAAAATTAAACGGTATGTGTTTGAACCAAAAGTGGCACAAACACCCAATAGATTTAGTAGAGAATAAAAAGTGAAGAAAAACAAATTAAAAACGAGTAAGAAATAGAATATACAAGATTTATAGTGGTTCGACGTACTCTGGCCTACATCCACTTCAACCTTCCTTTTATTATACTGTTTCTTTTACAAGTACAGTTTCTAGGTATCAGTATAAATTTGCTACGGATCTGTATAAATTCGTGAGTGGTTACAAAAGATTAGAGTAAGAGAGCCAAAAAAAATCTTTAAAAATGAGCCCTTACCCTCCTATTTATAGCTATAGGTTGCCTGAAAACTGGCTTCCATGATCTCGACCTCGTTCTCCAAGTCTAGGACCAGTTCTCTATAAAAAATGGTGGCCACCTCATCATTATTTATAGATCGATACCGATCCATGTTCTTGGATTGGTACCGATCCATAAAATGGCCATATGGATCATTTTGAATGTGTTGTCCTGGCTTGACTTGTGGTTAGCTTTGCGATTCCAAACTTGTTCGCATCATTCTTGGCTTGTTTCTGAGTCCAAATGGTGGATCGGTGGAAGAACGAAGTTGTAGTTTTCTGGAGTTTGAGGAGATTGATCATTGACGCATGCGAACGATCATAGGAAGCCAAAAATGGGTTGTAGGCATGATGGTTTTGGAGTATAGAAAGTTGGAGGCCAAATAGGAAATATCGTGGATCGGTATCGATCCAACACATATTAGACTTTTGGGTCCTCGTTTTTTGGAATGGTCTTGTATTTGCTTTGTGATCTTGGTTGTACTTGAGTTTTGGGCTTCACGGTCATCTCTCCGGGCTTCTTGCCTTGATAACTTTGAAGTTTGACTCGTATACTGCCTAGTCAAAATGCAGGATAACACTTGCCCCTCAAAGCACGCCTTGCGAATGGAAGGTGTGCTTTGTTCAAGAACAAATGTTAAAGTCGATGGGATAATAATAGGTGAATTTTCTGGTTATCAGCCGATCAAGCTATTGCAAAACATTATGTTCCTTCGGATTCTCTTATTAACCACGGGTTGTTCCAAATTGTTACAGCCTAAGACTCAAGACTCTGCCTAAGTGTAGTCTATACATCATCATCATTCTAATTTCATTCGAAGTTATTACATCATATATCTAAATCGTACCGTGTTCATCCGAGATTAGCTAGTTCTACTCTACAAGGCATTCAAATCCTTTTATCAAATCCGTAGTTGTTTTAAAGTTCGATCTATTCAGATCGTTTTATATTTAGTTCAATGTGCGATCCCTCCGGATCGTTTAATGTTTAAGCTAAGGGGACGATCTCTTTGGGTCGTTAATCAAATCCGTGGTCGTTCAGGGCCGATAGTTAAATCCATGATCTCTTCGAATCATTAATTGGATTCGTGGCCATTCAAGGTCGATAATCAAATCCATGGCCATTCAGGGCCGATAATCAAATCCATGGTCTCTTCGGACCATTAATCTAATCTATGGTCGTTCCACTAGTACAAAAAGTGCATATTGCTTCGCCTCATTTGCATCAGTTGAAGTAAAAACTGATGCAAATAGAACTATTTGCATCAGTTCCATCTTAATAACTGATGCAATTGGTACGTGAAAAACAATAGCTAATAAAAAATCAAATTTTCATCGGTTGTCACCAACAACCGATGCAATTGGTACGTGCAAATAGTTTTAGTTGCATCGGTTTTGAATTCAACCGATGCAACTACATTAGTTTGCATTCATTTTCCATCGGTTTGCTACTCCAACTTTCATTTTCTCTCCCCTTAACTTTTCATTTCCCGCTTAGCTTTCATTTATCCCTCCACTTCCCCCGTAACCAGTTAAGAAGAAAACAAAAGCAACTTTATATTCGTTCAATTGAACGACTTTAAATCAAATGAAATCTAATGTCAATTTATAAACTCATGTCTCGATTCGAATTCAAAAGCAAATCTCAAAGCCAAATCAAAATTGGCTCTCGTAAGTAATTCTCAAATTCAGTTGCGGATTCTAGGAGATTCGATGCGTTGAATTTGATTTGGGGATTTCAGTCGCTGGTGGGTTGGTCACGTGTAGTTGGTCTCAGTGAATTAGGAACTCACGATTTGGAAATCGTTGTTGGTGGAGGCGATAAAACTGCAGTGACGAGGGACAGTAGGCAGTGAGCTGGTAAAGTGATTGAAGTCTAGTCTCAGTGAACCGACGGAGTCGCCGTCGATGACCTACGGTGGATCCCACTGGTGCTCAACTTCTTCGGATGGTCTGTGGAAGCAGATGCAGCTGCGGAAGAAGCCCATGGCGATGAGTATTGGATGCGATGGGGAAAAGCAGTGGGATGTGAATCGTTATTAATATGTGATTTTTTTAAAGAGAGGATGGATCCGAGTGAGTTGACTATTATGAAGGTTTGACATGGTTTCACGTTGGATTTGGTCCTTTTCATTCACTGTTTTGTTTCATTTCTGTATTGTCTGTTTTAATTGAAATTTGAAGGAAAACGAGCAGTCATGATGAACAAAGAAAGGCTCATTTCTCACTACACCCGTAGTGGCTGGCTAAGAGCTTTCGCCTTGCCAGGCTTTCAGAACTCATGATGGTCGTTCCTTCCTCGGTTGTCTGAGACTATTTTTCTTATATTCATATTTTGATATAATATATTTAAGTTTTGGATTGATACAGATAAAATGATCACTTTGCCATAGTAGGCACAAATTGGTTTCAGTAACTCTCCTTCTTTGTTGCTTATACAGTTGCGCTTTTCAATTTTATCTGTTTCAGAGTTTCTTCTGTTGCTTAGAGTCCATTTGGGAACGATTTATTTTAAAATGCCTTAAAAGGAGTTTTGAATAGTAACTTATAACTAGTTTTAAATAGTGATTTACAGGTAAGAATGTTTGAATCTAATTTTCCTTATAACCAGATATATTTTGTTAAAATAGCTATGAATGGTGTTTTATAAGTCATAAACGACATAAAGTTGCATCTCCAATTTTTAATTATTAACTAATTTTGCAAGCTATTTATAAGTCGTGGGAAACACTCAAATAGTAATAAGCAGCTAATAAGTCATTTTCCCTACTTATAAGTAGTATCTAAATAGGCTCTTAGTAACATCTTCTGCTCAGCTCTGCTTTGGTGTAAGCAGCCTATATTTTTACTGCTTTTGTGTTGTCGTTTGCCTTTTTTTAAAGTGTCTTCTTAATGGCTTTGGATGTGAGTTACATGTTTATTACTAGTAAGCATTGCTGAAGCATAATACCATCTAGTGGATATGAACTGAAGCTCAGTTGAGATTATGTATTTGCAAATAATGACAGGTAGGAGGCTTCTACAAATCATGATAAGACCGTATTGCAAAGATTGTTTACTACCAGGATAAAGTAATTTTTGTTTCTGTGAATTGGATAACAATCTTGGTTTCTAGATATCGATCAAGGTATAAACCTTCTGTATATCTAGTATCTGTTTAGTTCTCTATCTGGTTTTGAGGTTATGTTGTGCAAGCCTAAGTTTTCAACATGTTTGCAGCATAAGTATTATGCTATGACGGAGCTTACATTGGTATTTTTTGAAGTTATGAAAACATTGGTATCTGTTTAGTTCTCATGTTCATTTTAGCATAAAAGAACTTAGCATTTGAATCAGCTTCATGTAGCCATGTAATTTTAGATTTCTGCTTGACCTCTACATATTTTTCAAACATTTTTTGCTTCAGTATACATCCTGCATTCATCATTGCCTCATAAAGTAGATGTCACAACATCAGAAGATCACAAATGTCAAATGACATCGTATGTTGTGAAGACACGGATGATAAATGGGAAGGTTATGACAGTAATCAGGCTTTACTAGGGTGGTATTCACATGATGAAGCTCCTTCGTCACAAACAGGTACGTAAATTTATACAGTGAAAGCCCATTCTTTCAAAGTTCAAAGTTAATGAAAATTGGTTAAAATCATAGATTTGTCCCTTGTACCGTAATGGTATGTTTAAGCCTGGACTGCAGTATATTATTGATATCAAAACAATTTTAATGGTATAGTTTACGGTAAAATTTAAATAACAATAATGGTACGTCCTTATTTTCTCAACAACAAGCTATCTACTTTATCCATATATTCTAATAGACAAACAAGCTTGTCTCATTATTTTTTATTTATTCATTTGGTTTCAAGCTAGCAACAACTACCTACTATATTATATAATTTAAATAACAATAATGGGTTTTTATTTCTAGAATCATTATTTGAAAAGCACATTGCAATAGTTTGCGTTGTATTAAGAATGAGCTGAAAAGTGTGCATGTTATATCTTCTTTTTATGCAGTTTATATTCAAACGGTGAAGCTTAGTAAAGAATTTTCTTAATAATGAGTTTTCACTAACCACTGGCCCATTAACTGAATACCAAAGTTTGATTTTGCGGTACCATTACCTGAATACAAAGTTTAGATTTATTTGCTTGTGTTTTAGATCATTGTATGTTTATGGATTTTCAGCCACCTATTCTTGAATATATTAAGGCTTTATGTTCTCTGTATGATATGGCTGTTTTCGCGTTAAATTTTTTAATTACTTTGGTTGTAGCTTTTTATAATATTCAAAAAAAATTCTTGACCTGCCTGTAAACTCTTTACATTCTCAGCAATTGATAAGCATGCAGTATTATATTTTCGAATTGATATGCCATTTATATCTTTCTTTTCATCATACAAACTTTATTATTAACAATTTTACCGTAAACTATACCATTATTTTGTTTTGATGTCGTTCTTTTTGTACAGCAAAACAATCTACATTATTTTGTACAGAGTTACCTTATGGACATCATCTTCAAATTAAAGGAGGCTGTGGCTACACTATAAGATTTGCAGCAGAAGGTAGGTTTATCTTTTTTTAACAATTTCGTCCTTTTGTTTGGCTCTGGTGTTTTATTCATGTGATATTGTGGATCATCTGGTTTTGCTTTGCTGTAACTTGTAAGCACCGCCATAAGCTCGCTTAATGCTAAAAATAGTCGTATCTCAACCAACTGGACCACTGAACCGATTTACAAGCTAATAAAATCAAGGTTACTCTAAAAAAACAATATCTGGTCTATTTTGGGATGCAGATTTTGAAAACGAGGGCCATCAAAGTTATTTTCTTTGCCATTTCCATTTCATTTGATTTCATGGGTAATAAACCTTTTGTGCTGATGTTTAACACTGTGTGAAGCAAAAGAATAAGAAACTTTTTGTGGTGATGTTTGACAGATATCTCCAACTGTACCATAAATCTCCACATGTGGTGATGTTTGACAATTGACACAGAATAATAGTAATCATGTTTAGCAACTTGGTCTTGTTAGTTTTTGAAAGCAGCCATAAGCTAAAGGTTGTGGTGGTAGTTGAAAGTGATAACAGCAGTTGTTAGGGATTAATCATTTGTAAGAAACGGGAAGGTTTAAAAGTAGGTTCCTCCAGAAAAACAATATCTGTTTCTAATGTTGTTACATGTTATAATGGTCCTAAAGGATGTAAAGTGTTTTATCCAAATTGAATAAGGTTTAAAATTGAATCTGCACGTGGTTGATTGTTCAGGTTGCTTGCTGGTGGTTTGTTGAGGGAAGATGGATGGTAGTGGACCTAGTGGTACAACAGTTGTTTGGGAAGGCTGATGTATGTATGCAGTTTGAAGTTGTTGGTTAGAGGTGTGAAGTAGGCAATGATGAGGAAGTAAGGAGCTGTGGCAGTGGTGATTGTTATTTGATGTAACTAGATGGTTGCACAGTTTGATGTATCCACACTTATTTTGTATAGATTATTAACACTGTAATTGATATATGCTTATTTTGGTATTATGTTATTCAGTTTGTATTTTCCATCAAATTTAATTTTGAATGATTGTAATATTGCATGCAATAATTGTTTGTTATAATCAATAATATATATATATATATTGTCTATTTGAGTACTGTAATGATGATTTTTGAGAATGGCTTTTTTGCATCAGGTATAAATAGCTGATGCAATAGAGGGATTAGTTTGCATCGGTTGTTATAAGAAACCGATGCAACATGGGGGCTATGTCTAAGCAACCAACCATGATATTTTGCATCAGTTGTTAGTAACAACCGATGCAAAAAGTACCTTTTTGCATCGGTTTCAGAACTGATGCAAAAGTGTTAAGCCTGTTGCATCGGTTGCATATGCATCGGTTGTTGAACTGATGCAAAAGGGGGGTAAACAACCGATGCAAATTGCCTGTTTTGTAGTAGTGTTCGGGGTTAATAATCAAATCTGTAGTCTCTTCGAACTCTTGCTGAGCCTAATCTGCTTGCTCTCCAATGAGGGCACTCAATGACAAGCAAGCCCATCCGCTCACGCTCCGGTGAGATGACTTACTTCTTGCACTCCGGTCCCTGCTCTCCGGACGGGACTTAAAGCGATCAATATCATACAAATCCATATCTCGTTCTCTGGCGAGGGGACTTGCATCTTGCACTTCGGTCCTGTCTCTTCGGACGGGACTTAAAGCGATCAATATCAATCATGACGTTCAAGTGGTTTATAAAATCCTGTTAAATTCCAAGGGGTCATTAACCTTTGTTTGTCTTTCCAAATCAGTTTTGGTCATCACTCATGGAGTTTAAGTCAAGGCATCTAGCAGAAATCTAATCCTATCAAGATCGCCTTTAGACTTCCAACTCAGAGCGTGCCTAGGGATTGATCAGGATCACATACATGTGTAAGCGGCCTGAGTTTATATTGCATCATTTATTTAAAGTTAGGTAAAGAAATCGAACCTGACCACAATCCATCCCAATCATGGGGTTGTCATCCAATAGAAATATTTGATCCATTACTTCATTCTGCCATCATTCCAACAGTGAGCTTTTGGTTCCAACTCCTGCTGTCATGCATTCTTATTCCGATTTGCTATTCTGGATCAAATGCTGCCCGTTTCAGGTATTAAAGCTCATCCTAGATCCAAATCGATCATGCCCCCCCGAGTCGTGGGGGCATTGTTTCAGTTTGCTTTGCTTTATCTCTAGAACATGCGTTATTTCCATCTAAGCCAAGATTACCCGTGCCCCCGAGTTCTTGAAGTTCGGTACCGATCTATGCATAGGGATCAATGCTAATCCTTATAGTGGGGTGGGGTTCACTCCAGCTTGCTCCATTTTGCTTCCAGGTGCCCGCGCTTCGGCTTTAGGTCTTTGGTTTTGGTTTGCGGCGACTTTGGCTATTCCTTATTATCCTATCCTTCCGAAGGATCCATTTGTCATTTCTTCTTATTAGATTATCAATCTCTTATGTATTACTGTCATAATCTTTTCCATGTCATATCTGGTTATGTAGATGGATGGGTGGCTAGATCTTGAGGATGCCTCATGGCTGCCCCCTTGTTGATTTCCTCCAGCGGTGGTCTTTCTAGTTGATTGTCTCGTCATTTTGAATCTTTCCAAGTCTCAAATCAGCGAATTCAAGTGTTTCTCAATGAAATCACAACAAATGTTTGAACAAAAAATGGAACAGACGCCCAATAGATTTAGTAGATAATAAAAGTGAAGAAAAGCAAATTAAAAACTAGTAAGAAATAAAACACACGAGATTTATAGTGGTTCGACGTACTTCGATCTACGTCCACTTCAAGCTTCTTTTTATTATACTGTTGCTTTTACAAGTGCAGTTCTTATGGATCGGTATAAATTAACTATGGATCAGTGTATATCCGCGAGCGATTGCGAGCATTATAGTAAAAGTGCAATAAAGCAAAAAAGATCCTTAAAATGAGCCTTTGTCCTTCTATTTGTAGCTGTAGGTTGCCTAAAAACTCGCCCCCATGATCTTCGTCTCGTTCTCTATGCCCAAGTCCAGTTCTATAGAGAAAATGGTGGCCACCTCATCATTATTTGTGGACCGGTACCAATCCATGGTCCTAGATCGATACCGATCCATAAAATGGCCTTATGGATCCTTTTGAATGTTTTGGCCTGGCTTGACTCATGGTTAGCTTTGCGATTCCAAACTTGTTTGCAATATTATTATCTTGTTTTTGATTTTAAATGGTGGATCGGTAGAAGAATGGAGTTGCAATTTTCTAGAGTTTGAGGAGATCGATCATTGGTGCATGAAAACGATCATAGGAGGCCAAAAATGGGTTTTAGGAAGCATGGTTTTGGAGTGTAGAAAATTGGAGGCCAAATGGGTGAAATATCGTGGATCGGTAGCGATCTAGGGGTTGGATCGGTATTGATCCAACTATGTTGGATTTTTGGGTCCTCGTTTTTTGGAATGGCCTTGTATTTTCTTTGTGATCTTGGTTGTACTTGAGTTTTGGGCTTCATATTCATCTCTCTTGGCTTTTTTCCTTGATAACTTTGAAGTTTGACTCGTCAAGTTTGTCTGTATACTTTCTGGTCAAAAGATGGGAAAACAGCATGGATATGGCAATTTCTGAAGGTTTTTTAGTTCATTTCATTATGACTTCTTTTCTGCACAATTTTGTCCTTTCAAGATCAATAATAATATGTAGAAAAAAGTGGAAAATGAGCAAATTAATTGTTATGTGTGTTGATGATGAAGAAAGGATTAAGGTTGAGAAACCTGACTATGTACGCATTGCTGTTCAAAGTCCAAAACCAAAAAATAAGGACAATGGTAAATGTAAAGAGAATATGGCTACTAGTATTAACAAGACTAGTATATCCGGTATAAAACCCACGCACGCTCTTAAGTGTCATCATTGTAAGAAGTATGGACATATAGGGAAGTACTATGTAAGTTTAAAGATTGGCTTGCTAAAATGGGTAATGATTTAAATTTCATGATTTGTGAAACCTTTTTAGTTGATGTTCCCTTAAATACTTAGTAGGTTGACACTGGTGCCTTTGTGCGTATTACGAACTCATTGCATGGGCTCCATTCCATGAGGATGCTTCAAAGGGGCGAAAGGAAACTTAAAATTACGAATGGATTAGAGGTCGAAGTCGAGGCTATTGGAACTCTTTATTTGGTTTTGAAGAGTGGCTTTATTATTGATTTACACGATGTAGTTTATATTCCTAGTGTGACTAGAAATTTAATTTCTATTTCTAGACTTGATGCATGTGGTTTACATTTTAGTTTGGAAAAAATGAGTTTAAATTATATGAAAACTCTAAGTTTATTGGTTCTGGATTATTATGTGACAATCTATATAAATTATGTTTAAATTCTTCCATTTATGAATCTTTGTTATCTATGGATATTGCTAATGTTAATCATAAACGTGGAGTCAAGATAAATATTGATGTTAGGAATTCTTTCAAATTATGGCATCGTAAGTTGGGTCATATTTCAAGAGATAGAATGCAACATCTCATTAGAAATGAAATTCTCCCAACATTATATTTTTTTGATTTCGACAACTACATAGAATGTGTTAAAGGAAAAATTTTCTAGTAATATAAGAAAGGAGCCACTCTAAGTGAGGGACTATTAGAAATTATTCGTGCTGATATATGTGGTCCTTTTACAACTTCGGGTATTAATGGGTGTTATCCGGCATTTTGACCCAGCTATATTCGAATTGATTTTGATAAGTTAGATTCGTCGTCGTCAAGGCCAATAAGTCTGGAGCAATGATTGTGGAGTCCAGAAGTCAAGTACATATGATAATATGAAGCCGTGGTCGGATGGAATCAAGAGATATGCTATACAGAATGTTCTAAGTATGGAATATAGTTTAACATAAAAAAGGGATCGGCTATAATCACTCTCAAACACAGCGATTGGCATATTTCAACCAGACAAGTGCTACTCAATGAAAAACAATCAATATCTCAAGATCTAGATATCCAATGCATATGAAACATTGGGAACAAGATGTAGGGACCCTATGGAGCCTACCCTAGGGATCAAAGCTCAAAAGGATTAAGCAGGAGAGATCGACCATCTTCCCTCCATAGGGATCGGCAGGAATTAGGATGCGTAACATGTTGCAACAATGATCGAGCAATAACTCAAGTTTTACTAATCCAATTGACATGAAACTTGGAGGCTAAGCATATTACGATATGGAAAAGCTCCCATAGGGAACACACCCCCGAGTTCCACCAAAAAAGGGATCAACGTCGATCCCTATTCCTTGGGATTTGGGCCATGTAATCCTGTTTATGGGTCCATATGGTTTTGGAGATCCTTCTGTCGAATTTTCTGGAAGATACTTCGCCATCTTCCTCTATAAATAAAGGCTTGATTGTTCATTTTAGGACTTTACACTAATATTTGCTTTGTACCCTTGAAATGACCCTCCTATTTTAACCCTAATTTCATAAGGATTTTTTTTAAGAGATGATATATAGATATATCATTCATTGCAAATATATTTCCCAGGGTCATTTTCTTTATCCAATAAACAAAATATATCCAGGATCTTTCACAATATAAAAATATTGTTTTAAATCTATATCATTCCTAACATACATATATGAAGATATCTATGTTATATTCTACTAGAATCAGAGCATGATAATATGTAAGTAGAAATCCTTTTTAAATCCATTAAAATGTGATAATTCCCTGATAAAAGATTAATTATTGTATCCTGATTTTTGACCATAGAATCCACTGAAAACATGTACTTTAGTCTGTTATTCTAATTAAGAAATGATCAAGTATTAATCAGTGGAAAGCAAGCTTTTAATATGGCTGATTGTGTTAAAGTCTGTATAGTATCAAACTCAGGCTAAAAGAAAGTGGATCATAAGTGAACACAAGCAACATCTAGGCGTAATGGAAACGCGCCTAACTTATACATGAGAGATCACGAGTTCGAGTGCTATGCTGGTCGGTTCAAACCCAATTTTTGTTTTTTTTCTCCTGTATGGTTTGAAATCTGATATCTACCTATATCTGCACATATATACTTAACTTCATCCTATAATCTAACATACAAAACAAAATTTCTTGCTTTATTATTTTTAAAACCCTTTCCTACAATTGTTCTAGGAATTTATGTTTATATTTTTGCCCAAATATCAACATGTACACAGATATACATGTACATGTCAATATCTTTGCTCATTTTCCAGAAAACTGGGTTCAAATGGTTCCTTGCTTCATTGATTTGAAGTGAACAATTTGCCTGACCTATGGTCTAGCCATGTGGTTAATCTGACCATTCTTTTATTAGCATTGTTGCCAGGTTTTGTTTGTTCAAACCAGTTTACATTGCTTATCTGTCTTAAACTTTTAAAGATGATTGTGGTGAAACAATTGCTAAATGTACTAAGCTTTTGAAATGCATTTTTATTTTCAAAATGCAATCTATCATGATCAACCAATACATCATTTATTTGAAGCTGGTTAACTCATGTATCCTGTATCTGCTACACACTAGTCCAAAGCAATGGAGATACCATTCATTGCATTCTGTCTGAAGCCTTTAAAAACATTTTACTTTTCTCAATACGATTCAGAAATGAATTCAAACTTATTTATAAAGCATTTCAGTAAAAAGGAAACTAAAATCCTTATAAGTTTACTTCTAGCTAAATCCAGATTTTATTCTAAAACTCAGTGCTCTGTTATGTCTCAAGATTAACTAATACATAATATAAATTGTGCATAACAGTAGCTCACCTACATATGCATATTTCTTTTCCAAACATCCATATCAATACTTAAGATCATTTCCTTGTTTCCCACTCAGATATTTCTTTTAGATTTTAAACCTTAGGGCATAACAATATATTTAACAGGATACAACTAGTCCATCTAACCATAATAGAATTCATTACATGACTGGAAATCTTAGAAACATAAAATTTTTCCTGAATACATGCAGATATAATCAATTTAGGCTCTTATTGAAACTAGCTAGCATGTTCATTCACTCCTCCATAATAGCCATAACTTCATTTTTACTTAGTGCCTGGGTTACCTGAAAGAGCATGAGTGGCTGCCTCATTTTAAAATGAGACACCCCATATGCCATGAGCAAACAAGGGTCAGATCTATGATCTGGTATGAGTAACATCAATACATTCATGATATTAAGCAATAGAGAATATAAGAGCACCAATTAGTTATTTAAGCAAATTCCTACAATCAATTACTTTAACATAGTATAATTAAGTTGATTCAGGTATGATATATTCATTTATCATTCTTACACTTGCATACATAATCATGCAAACATAATTATCTATTTGCAACAATTGCATTCACTGGAACCATCTTGGTTCCATACCATTCAACCTAAGAAATATCCATATTCCTATTTCTTCATTTACAGGTTGTATAATTCAATTCAAATCCCTGCCTCATTTGCTATTAAGGAATCACAGGGACACATTGCAATGAACTAATTCACATCATTGCACAAAGATCTCAGGGCTTAAACAAACCATGTGCCAACTTGCATACTTCAAATATGACAAGCATTCCAGCAGTCTTCTTGGCCTTCCCTTCCCTAGTTTATTTACTAGTGTATTGTCTTAAATCCTATCATCAAATATGCTAAGTGAACATGTCACTGCAAACATGGAAACATCCATAATCTTCCCTAGCATAATTCTCCTCAGAAATAAGCAGACAGTTATTTCCTAAATGGGGTCAATATGTCTTGATCTTAGTAAAATATAAGAATATTTTCAACTGTAAAAAGAGGCATGGCATGTTCTTATTATATTGATCTGCAAGCCTTTATGATTGATTCAGATTCAGGATCTGGTTCAATCATAATTTTAGCTTGTGGGTTTCTTCCTTTTTTTTTGATTTGATTAAGGGCTCAGCACTTAGTAAATTTCTATTGCACCCTTAACATTTTTTTTTCTTCTTAAGCCTCAGCACTTATACCAAGTATAATGCAGCTCCCAACATTTTTTGTAAAGTTTCCATGCCATAGATCTATAACAGTTGAGAGTATTCTCTATATAATTTTAAGATCCTAGACTTTAACATTTATGAGTATAAATAAAACAGTATGATACACACCCAAAGACAAATGTCTCAACCAATCAAAGATCATCAAAATCATCCATATTAAATCATATCAGATTTAAAATAAGACATCCAAAAAGCATTGATGAAATCATATACATCAAAACCAGAAATATATAAATGGCAATATAAAAAGTGGCTGCCTCATCTCAGGTCTTAATGCCATGAACTCAGTGAGATTACTCACCTAAATATTTCTTCTCCCTTCCAATATTTTTCTTCCTTTCTTATTTTTGTGCAGCTCGGGGTAAAGATAATTCTACTGGCTAAACTGCCTATTTATATGCATTTTTTTTTCCACTAGGGTTTTGTTAAAACAGAATTCCATTTCTGTCCTGGCTAGCATCATGCATTTTTCATTCATAATACCCCGGCCATATTAACCAATTTAAAGGCTGCATTTTCTTTCTTTTACTTTTCAGAAAATGGCCACTCACCTAGTCATGTTAAAAGTGTGACTCTCCTATTTTATATTTTAATTATTCCTGAGAATCCCCTTTGCTATTTTTGCCTACACAAGCATATTGACTTGTATCACATTTCATGTCATTTTAATGTTATAGTTTCACTTGCTTATATATATATATATATATATATACTTTTCAGTACTTAAAAATGTATATTTGTATACATATCTTATCTAGGCTTATTTAATTTCTCTTTAATTTCAGAAACATATGCACCTATATGTATACAGGTTTACAAATCCTTATAACATATATATGTATAATTTTCTTTTCTGGGTTTTAAATGAAATCTGTTTACTGATTTAAAGTAAAACTTACTTTTCTTATTTTCTAAGATGATCCATATAATTCCAGAAATCAAATATCCATGTTGCAAAATCATGTTTGTATTGCTTTTTAATTCTTGTTTTAAATCCAAGAAATCTGGAGTTCTTCCTTGTGCCATTTCAGTGTGCACGTGCACACATATACTTGCACACTATTTATTCCAGAAATTTCACCATATTTAAATCTAAATATTGCAAAAATTAAATCATTTTACAAAGATGATTTTTCACAAAATTTTGGGGTATTACATTCACCCCTCCTTTTAGGAATTGTGTCCTCACAATTTTTCTAACATTTATAACAAGCATCATTTTCTTTTCTGAAAACTTATCAAACATATGCATAAGCAAACAAATTCAACCATATCAACCATGCATAACAAAATTTTCCAGAGAAAAAAAAATTACCTTTTAATTTGCAAAAAGCTTAGGATAATCCATTCTAATCTTATCCTCTAACTCCCATGTGCAGTCATTAGGATCACTACTCCACTGGATCTTAACTAGTTTCAAGGTTTTGCTCCTTAATTTCTTTTCTTCCTTGGCTATAATCCCCACTGGTTCTTTTTCATAAACCAAGTCAGGATTTATTTGAATTATGGTAGGCTCTTCCAAAATGTCTTCTTTATCATGTACCCATCTTCTAAGTTGGGACACATGAAAAACATTATGCATTGCTTTCATTTCCTCTGGTAGTTCTAATTTGTAAGCCAATGAACCAATTCTTTCCAGAATTTTATAGCGTCCAACATACCTTGGTGTAAGCTTACCTTGCTTGCCAAATCTCATGACTTTCTTCATAGGTGAAATCTTGATGAAAACAAAGTCTCCCACTTCATATTCCACTTGCTTTCTCTTCCTATCTGCAAATTTCTTTTGCCTATCTTGAGCTGCTGCTATTCTTTTTCTTATTAACCCAATTTTCTCTGTAGTTTCTTTAACATATTCAGGTCCAAGAACAGCCCTTTCTCCAGTCTCTACCCAGCATATAGGTGATAAACATGGCTTGCCATATAAGGCTTCAAATGGTGCCATCCCTATGGTGCTTTGGTAACTGTTATTGTATGTGAATTCAGCTAGATGGAGGTGGTCTTCCCAGTTGCCTCCAAAGTCCAGTGTACATGCTCTCAACAAATCCTCTAAGACTTTGTTCACCACCTCAGTTTGACCATCTGATTGTGGATGGTAGGCAGTGCTTAAGCACAATTCACTCCCCATGGCCTCTTGAAAACTTTTCCAAAACCTTGAGGTGAAGATGGTATCCCTATCACTCACAATGGTTTTGGGTATGCCATGCAACCTCACTACCTCTTTCATGAATATTTGAGCCAATTTTGGAGCATTTCTTTCTGTTTTAACTGGGATAAAATGTGCTACCTTAGTTAGCCTATCCACTATTACCCATATACTTGTGTTTCCCTTCTTAGATCTAGGCAGACCATCTATGAAATCCATAGATATGTCCTCCCACTTCCACTGTGGTATACTAAGGGGTTGCAATAGTCCTGATGGCCTTTGTGTCTCTGCCTTGACTTGTTGGCAAGTCATGCACCTTGCAACATATCTGGCCACATCTGACTTCATCCCCTTCCACCAAAGATTTCTTTTCAAATTTTGATACATCTTGGTGCTACCTGGGTGTATGGAGTACTTATTCCTATGGTACTCATTTAATATTTCCTCCTTCAATTCTATATTTTCTGGAACACATATCCTATTTTTATTCCTTAAATAACCATTTTTATCAATTTGATAATTTATTACTTCCTCCCCTTTTGATATGAGCATTTTCTTTTCCACCATGTTTAGGTCTTGTTCCTGCATTTTCCCAATCTTAAGAAGTAAATCTGATTGCAGAGATATCATACTTAATTTCCCTTTACCTTCACCTTCTTCAATGGACATCATTTGTACCCCACTGTTTTCCTCAATTTCCAAATCAGTAAGTATTGACAAATCCCTGAACTCTTCCATCATCAACATGGCTACTTTGGCATGTTGTCTACTCAAGGCATCCGCAACTTTATTTGCCTTGCCTGGTGTATACAGTATATCTAGATCATAGGCAGCTAGGAACTCTACCCATCTATGTTGCCTCATGTTCAAATCTTTTTGTGAGAATAAATATTTCAGTGCCTTATGATCAGTGTACAAAATGAATTTGGCACCTAACAAATAATGTCTCCAAAGTTTCAAAGCATACACAACTGCTGCTAGTTCAAGATCATGGGTTGCATATCTGGTTTCATGTGGCTTTAATTGCCTAGATGCATAGGCTACAACCTGGTCTTGCTGCATCAACACAGCCCCTAACCCAGAGCCACTTGCATCAGTGTACACAACCAAATTTTCATTTCCTTCTGGCACTCTCAATACTGGTGCATTAATCAGGGCTTCTTTTATTTTGATAAAAGCTTGCTCACATTTTTCTGTCCATACAAAGGCTTGGTTCTTTCTAGTTAAATTGGTAAGTGGTGATGATATTTTTGAGAAATCTTTTATAAATCTCCTATAATATCCTGCCATCCCCATAAATGATCTAATCTCACTGATGGTGCTAGGCCTTTTCCATGCTTGGATTGCCACTACCTTATTAGGGTTTACTGATATTCCTTTGGCAGAGATAACATGCCCAAGAAAATGCACTTCTTCTTTCCAAAATGCACATTTTGAAAATTTTGCCTTTAAATCATTTTCCCTTAGTCTTGACAAAACTAAATGCAAATGATTTTTATGCTCTTCCACTGTCTTAGAATAAATCAAAATATCATCAATAAAAATCAGTACAAACTTGTCTAAATAATCTCTAAATATTCTATTCATCAAATCAACAAAATATGAAGGAGCATTTGTCAAACCAAATGGCATAACCAAAAATTCATATAAGCCATATCTTGTGTTAAATGCAGTATACTTAACACTTGAGTCTTCAACCTTCATTTGATGGAATCCTGATGCTAAGTCTAGCCTAGAAAATATTTTAGCTTCACTGAGTTGGTCAAAGAGATCATCTATTCTAGGCAATGGGTATTTATTCTTGATGGTTACTTTATTTAGTTCCCTGTAATCTATGCACATTCTCAAGGTACCATCATGTTTTCTTACAAACACTACTGGAGAACCCCAGCAGGAATTGCTTGGCCTTATAAATCCCTTGCCTTCTAATTCTTCCAACTGATTTTTCAATTCTTTCAGTTCACTTGGCCCCATTCTATAAGGTTTCTTGATTATTGGACTTGCTCCTGGAATGAGATTAATTTGGAACTCAACTGGTCTGTGGTGTGGAACACCCTTAACTTCCCCAAACACATCCAAGTATTCATTAACTATGGGAATTTCTTCAATGGTTAGTTCACTCAGATCTTTTTCTAAGTCAACTAAATGATACAATTTCCCTTCCTTAGCTACTTCACATAGAACTGTGATCCTCTGGCCTCTAGAATTTTGCAATGATATAGTGGATGAGTCTAAATTAATTATGGCTTTAAATTGCCTTAACCAATCTACCCCCAATATAACTCCTATATTTGAGTAATTTAAAACATATAAATTGGAAATAAAAATATTTCCTCCTATGTTTAACTCCACATCCACACAATTCATGTTCAAAACACTAGAACTCCCTAGGGGACTTTGTACAAGCAATGGGGTTTCAACCAATATGCAGTTTAATTTTAACACTTTAACTAATTCATAGGAAATCAAAGAGTGTGTTGCTCCAGTATCATATACTACTGGTATGGGTATGGCACAAATGAGTAATGTACCTTCCACTTGGCCATGATTTTCAGCATCAATTTTCACTGCAGATTTGCCTTTACCTTCCAAAGTTGCCAATTTCCCTTGCTGTTTATTCTCAGGACAGTTCCTCTTCATATGCCCCTCTTTCCCACATAGGTAGCATTTGTAGGCTCCTCCTTTTAACTCTGGGCACCTTGGTTTGATGTGTCCTTCTTTTCCACAATGATGGCAAACCAATTTCTTCTTAGTATCATTGGCTTTTGTATCTTTACTCTTCTTGTTGTCTGCCTCCTCCTTCTTTTTATCATAAGGGTGATATCTTCCCTTATCCTTCTTGTTGTTGCTCTTAAAATTCCTATATTTCTCTCTTTCTTTGTCATGTTGTTCCAGTTTCAAGGCCAGATCAATTACTTGATCAAATGTTCTATCTGCATATGGTAGCATAGCTCTGCTAAGTCCTGGGTTCAGTCCTTTTATATACCTATCATTTTTGGATGCTTCATCTGCCACTAGCATTGCTCCATAATTAGATAGCCCCTCAAACTTTTGAGTGTATTCAGTGACATTCAAAGTTCCCTGCCTAAGTTTGATAAATTCTTCAAGCAAAATGGTCTTGGCTGATGCTGGTACAAATCTTGCCTCCAACATCTCCTTGAACTGATTCCAAGTGATTTCATTTTCATTTCTTCCAGCTATGATCACCTCCCACCAGCTTAAAGCTACCCCTTTCAGTTGTCTAGAAGCTACTTGCCTCTTCCTTTGGTCATCCAACTGCATGTCATTGAAAATCCTATCAAGTGTTCTCAACCATGCTTGAATTTCCATCACACTCTCAGTTCCTTCAAAACTCCTACCTCCCAAATTGGAATAAGTCTTCAGTAGTTTTGAAAGCTCTTCATGTAGGTTCTCAGGCCTATGCCCAATTCCATCTCTTAAAACCCTCACAAACTCTTGCATATCAAGCATTTGAGGTGCACTGGGTCCTGCATTATGATGAGATCCTCTTCCTACCATGGTCTGCTAACTAAATTCTAGGCAAATGGTATTAGTATATTATGAGTACTTCTATAATTTCTGTTTTCTTATCTAAATTATTTCATCCAAAACAAACAGACATAATACATTTCTATAATACTTAACAATCAATGCAACCAAGTGCTCTGATACCAACTGAAATGGCCCTCCTATTTTAACCCTAATTTCATAAGGATTTTTTTTTTAAGAGATGATATATAGATATATCATTCATTGCAAATATATTTCCCAGGGTCATTTTCTTTATCCAATAAACAAAATATATCCAGGATCTTTCACAATATAAAAATATTGTTTTAAATCTATATCATTCCTAACATACATATATGAAGATATCTATGTTATATTCTACTAGAATCAGAGCATGATAATATGTAAGTAGAAATCCTTTTTAAATCCATTAAAATGTGATAATTCCCTGATAAAAGATTAATTATTGTATCCTGATTTTTGACCATAGAATCCACTGAAAACATGTACTTTAGTCTGTTATTCTAATTAAGAAATGATCAAGTATTAATCAGTGGAAAGCAAGCTTTTAATATGGCTGATTGTGTTAAAGTCTGTATAGTATCAAACTCAGGCTAAAAGAAAGTGGATCATAAGTGAACACAAGCAACATCTAGGCGTAATGGAAACGCGCCTAACTTATACATGAGAGATCACGAGTTCGAGTGCTATGCTGGTCGGTTCAAACCCAATTTTTGTTTTTTTTCTCCTGTATGGTTTGAAATCTGATATCTACCTATATCTGCACATATATACTTAACTTCATCCTATAATCTAACATACAAAACAAAATTTCTTGCTTTATTATTTTTAAAACCCTTTCCTACAATTGTTCTAGGAATTTATGTTTATATTTTTGCCCAAATATCAACATGTACACAGATATACATGTACATGTCAATATCTTTGCTCATTTTCCAGAAAACTGGGTTCAAATGGTTCCTTGCTTCATTGATTTGAAGTGAACAATTTGCCTGACCTATGGTCTAGCCATGTGGTTAATCTGACCATTCTTTTATTAGCATTGTTGCCAGGTTTTGTTTGTTCAAACCAGTTTACATTGCTTATCTGTCTTAAACTTTTAAAGATGATTGTGGTGAAACAATTGCTAAATGTACTAAGCTTTTGAAATGCATTTTTATTTTCAAAATGCAATCTATCATGATCAACCAATACATCATTTATTTGAAGCTGGTTAACTCATGTATCCTGTATCTGCTACACACTAGTCCAAAGCAATGGAGATACCATTCATTGCATTCTGTCTGAAGCCTTTAAAAACATTTTACTTTTCTCAATACGATTCAGAAATGAATTCAAACTTATTTATAAAGCATTTCAGTAAAAAGGAAACTAAAATCCTTATAAGTTTACTTCTAGCTAAATCCAGATTTTATTCTAAAACTCAGTGCTCTGTTATGTCTCAAGATTAACTAATACATAATATAAATTGTGCATAACAGTAGCTCACCTACATATGCATATTTCTTTTCCAAACATCCATATCAATACTTAAGATCATTTCCTTGTTTCCCACTCAGATATTTCTTTTAGATTTTAAACCTTAGGGCATAACAATATATTTAACAGGATACAACTAGTCCATCTAACCATAATAGAATTCATTACATGACTGGAAATCTTAGAAACATAAAATTTTTCCTGAATACATGCAGATATAATCAATTTAGGCTCTTATTGAAACTAGCTAGCATGTTCATTCACTCCTCCATAATAGCCATAACTTCATTTTTACTTAGTGCCTGGGTTACCTGAAAGAGCATGAGTGGCTGCCTCATTTTAAAATGAGACACCCCATATGCCATGAGCAAACAAGGGTCAGATCTATGATCTGGTATGAGTAACATCAATACATTCATGATATTAAGCAATAGAGAATATAAGAGCACCAATTAGTTATTTAAGCAAATTCCTACAATCAATTACTTTAACATAGTATAATTAAGTTGATTCAGGTATGATATATTCATTTATCATTCTTACACTTGCATACATAATCATGCAAACATAATTATCTATTTGCAACAATTGCATTCACTGGAACCATCTTGGTTCCATACCATTCAACCTAAGAAATATCCATATTCCTATTTCTTCATTTACAGGTTGTATAATTCAATTCAAATCCCTGCCTCATCTGCTATTAAGGAATCACAGGGACACATTGCAATGAACTAATTCACATCATTGCACAAAGATCTCAGGGCTTAAACAAACCATGTGCCAACTTGCATACTTCAAATATGACAAGCATTCCAGCAGTCTTCTTGGCCTTCCCTTCCCTAGTTTATTTACTAGTGTATTGTCTTAAATCCTATCATCAAATATGCTAAGTGAACATGTCACTGCAAACATGGAAACATCCATAATCTTCCCTAGCATAATTCTCCTCAGAAATAAGCAGACAGTTATTTCCTAAATGGGGTCAATATGTCTTGATCTTAGTAAAATATAAGAATATTTTCAACTGTAAAAAGAGGCATGGCATGTTCTTATTATATTGATCTGCAAGCCTTTATGATTGATTCAGATTCAGGATCTGGTTCAATCATAATTTTAGCTTGTGGGTTTCTTCCTTTTTTTTTGATTTGATTAAGGGCTCAGCACTTAGTAAATTTCTATTGCACCCTTAACATTTTTTTTTCTTCTTAAGCCTCAGCACTTATACCAAGTATAATGCAGCTCCCAACATTTTTTGTAAAGTTTCCATGCCATAGATCTATAACAGTTGAGAGTATTCTCTATATAATTTTAAGATCCTAGACTTTAACATTTATGAGTATAAATAAAACAGTATGATACACACCCAAAGACAAATGTCTCAACCAATCAAAGATCATCAAAATCATCCATATTAAATCATATCAGATTTAAAATAAGACATCCAAAAAGCATTGATGAAATCATATACATCAAAACCAGAAATATATAAATGGCAATATAAAAAGTGGCTGCCTCATCTCAGGTCTTAATGCCATGAACTCAGTGAGATTACTCACCTAAATATTTCTTCTCCCTTCCAATATTTTTCTTCCTTTCTTATTTTTGTGCAGCTCGGGGTAAAGATAATTCTACTGGCTAAACTGCCTATTTATATGCATTTTTTTTCCACTAGGGTTTTGTTAAAACAGAATTCCATTTCTGTCCTGGCTAGCATCATGCATTTTTCATTCATAATACCCCGGCCATATTAACCAATTTAAAGGCTGCATTTTCTTTCTTTTACTTTTCAGAAAATGGCCACTCACCTAGTCATGTTAAAAGTGTGACTCTCCTATTTTATATTTTAATTATTCCTGAGAATCCCCTTTGCTATTTTTGCCTACACAAGCATATTGACTTGTATCACATTTCATGTCATTTTAATGTTATAGTTTCACTTGCTTATATATATATATATATATATATATATATATACTTTTCAGTACTTAAAAATGTATATTTGTATACATATCTTATCTAGGCTTATTTAATTTCTCTTTAATTTCAGAAACATATGCACCTATATGTATACAGGTTTACAAATCCTTATAACATATATATGTATAATTTTCTTTTCTGGGTTTTAAATGAAATCTGTTTACTGATTTAAAGTAAAACTTACTTTTCTTATTTTCTAAGATGATCCATATAATTCCAGAAATCAAATATCCATGTTGCAAAATCATGTTTGTATTGCTTTTTAATTCTTGTTTTAAATCCAAGAAATCTGGAGTTCTTCCTTGTGCCATTTCAGTGTGCACGTGCACACATATACTTGCACACTATTTATTCCAGAAATTTCACCATATTTAAATCTAAATATTTCAAAAATTAAATCATTTTACAAAGATGATTTTTCACAAAATTTTAGGGTATTACAACCCTATTGTAACTAAGGATTTTCATTCAATCCCTATTGTACTCAGTTTACAAAGTGATTAATAAAGCTGTCTATTTAAAGTAGACATAGACAAACAACGCCGAATCACTATAAATCATTGTGTTCTTGTTATTGCTTGGATTTTTTGTTATTTAATTGCTTATTTCCTCTGTTTTCATTTTATATTCTTCATTTACTTCTCTATAAAATCTCAATTGGGTGTTTGTGCTAATTTTGGTGCAAACATTTTGGTGCTTTCACTGAGAACGAAGATTCTCAGCTCTATTTGAATCCCTTTGCTGCTACTGGATTGCATAAATCCCCGAAGAGATTTATAATTATCTTCAAGAAGCTTATTCATTCTATTCAGATTTTCAAAAGTCTAAGGAAACTATCAAAAATGTTTAGGAACACTAGATCTACCTCTCAAAACGCAGAAGGAAATGAGAACGCTAACATCTATCATGGAGGTTCGAGCAATCTACCAGTAAATGTGAATGCTGCCAATCCAATTGATTTCTAGAATCTCGCTGATTCCATCACAAGAGATGATTTTCAAAATTTGATGATAGAACTAGTAGATAGCCGCCGACAAAATAACCAGCAGATTTAAACCAATATCGATCTAATGAATTAACTCAGGGAGCAACAGCGTGGGAAAACTAGGAGAGAGCCAACCCCTTATTCTACAATGGAGAGTTTTAGTTCATCAGATGATTATCACAGATGCAGACGTCGTAGAATTGACGGATATCACGCAGAAGCTTTTGGACATCTATAGGCAAACCAACCTGGCTTTCCAAGACTGATTGGTGCCGATCCCTCTATAGGGATCGGGGCCAATCCCTCCTCCAGAAGATGAAGCTTGCCTCTTCATGTTGGAGTACAAGTTGGAGCTGCTGCGATTGATTTGGATGCTAGAGTTCAGGTGTATGCAGACCGGTAACCTCCCCGAAATGACGATGAAGTGAACATATGTGATATACATCGAGAGGATGTTGAGCCAAGAAGGCATGGAATGGCCTGTAGACATTGACCGGACCATTCACATGAGGTGGAGCATGACTACCGCTTGGCTCTAGCTATTCAAACGTCGAACTAGTTGGCTACGGTTTGATAGCTAGTGAGGGAGAGTCAAGGCCTGACCAATGAGGATTAGGGGATCTCGGGAAGCCATACCCCGTTTACTGATAATATCTTACGTGTGGAGTATCCAAGGAGGTTCAACATGCCATCCACGCTTGCCTACCACTACACCATGATCATCGATTAGAAACGGTTTAAAACCATTGCTAACACTATTAGCAACGGTTATAAACCATTTCTAATAATGGAGTGGTAAAATTTAGCAATTGTAATTAACCATTGCTTTTAGGTCAAAAAGCAACGGGAAATACCCGTTGCTAAATATAAAAAAAACTACGGTTATTTACCGTTGTATTAGACACATAAGCAACGGTCATTTCCCGTTGTTTATCTGTCTCTATAACACCATTTTTTTGAGAAAAGCTACGGTTAAAAACCGTTGCTTAATGACTAGAAAGCAATGGTTAAAGTCCGTCGTTTTTGTAATAAGTAGCAACGGGTTGTAGCCGTTTCATTTGAGCCATAATTCCATGGCTTTAGTCATAACGTAACGGACAGAAACCGTTGTTATGTACTAATGTACAACGGTTCTTACCCGTTGAAATTTTGTCCGTTTGAAAAAAAAAAGGCATCAAAAGCAACAGTAGATAATGCAATCAGACAGTGCTACCACAATAATGCAATCAGTAACAGAGACATATCATATCATACAATCAGTACCAGACATATCATACAATCAAACAGTGCTACCACAATAATGCAATAATACAATGAGTTACATGATATAGCAGGGACAACCGGCCAGGAAACAGAGACATATCATATAATCAGTACCAGAGCAGTTACCAGAGAAACAAAGATTCGAGACATCTGAGTTTAGAAACAAAGACAGCAACCCAAAATGCTTCTATTAAAGTCTGAATTTCAAAAACAACACTTAATTTAGAAACAAAAAGGCAAAAGAAACTCAAAAAGTCAATAATTTGGTGATAACATTTGCACGAACACGCTGGTAATAACATATGCATGAAATTAATACTGATTTCATTAGCTGGCTAAGATGACAAATGAAGCATACTGAAGTGGATTCAATATTGTAAAGTTTTTCACTTTGAGATAGTCTACACCATTCAAACGAAAACCAATCACAACCTAAACCACAACTCCAACACCCTCCTATGAATCAGACTGCATAACCACATAGATCACCATCATCCCCATATATCAAACTCCAACAAAATCCGACCCAAATTTTCCCCATATATCAATATTGGAATCAAAACTTGAACTTTTTCTTTTCGCCATTTGCCTGTTTTTATTTCGTGTTTTCTGTTTGTTTTACGAGGAAAACGGGAAGTTGAGCTGATAGTCGTATTGAGCTGTGTTTAGTTTTTGATACAAGTGAGTGCTAATGTTGATCTAGGAATACCAAAACTTAAGTTGTTCCATTGTTCAGTTTGTAACAATACATTAAATATTTGAAGAGGACTGTTATGACTGAACAATCAATAGTTCAATACTTAATGAATAATGCTGAACATGTGAAAAGTTTCCAGATCTAGACATAAGTGTAATTTCATCTTGTAGTTCAAGAGACTTTTCCGTCTTGAAAATATTGGCTAAAACACACAGTTTAATATACGGATATATCAGCCTTGCGCTTAGGGATATAATAATGAAAATATTAAAATACTGATTTTTTAGAAATAGACCCGTAAATCTATAATCTCTATATGAAAATAGTTTTAGTTTTCTGATAGTTATTTGTACAAAATAATAATTTTTGAATGTATATTTGTTACAAACTAATAGTTCTAGAAATGAATTTTCCATGAAAATCAATTAAATGGCATTTGACTTAAATATAGAGAAGATTGAAATATGAAAGCTTGCTGGAAAGTGGGAATTTCATACAGGTGTCATTTCCCCCTTTTTTATGTGTCTTTCACTTCTACTTCCATTTTCATCAAAACTAAAAATAAAATGCGGATCTTCTTATATTTGATTTTATTTATTCAGTTTTAAATCCATAAAAAAGTCATTTTATTAATATTATTGTTATGATTTGAATATTGAAACAGATTTTACAGTGGAAAAACAAATCAAGGGATATGACTTAAAATAAAGATAAATATTTAATTTGCTTAATTTCAAAGATAACCACATGCAGATTTTGCTAAAAGTCGCTTTTCATTTATCAAATGCAGATTTTGCTAAAAGTCACAGCCAAGCCAACAAGTATTCAGGTCATCCAAGTCAGACCCAACAAACAAACCAAGTACACAATGGCAGTAACAAAGTTCAAGTACAACACGACTATGCAAAACAACATATGCAGAGATTGGTCACTATAAGAAACCTATTAATCAAAATGCTAACAGTGATAATTTTGATATGGAAGTGGACATGAACACGAATTCTTCAAATGTCAATGTAGCTATTCAATAGCAACGAACACCTATAGTAATTAAGGAAATTCAATGCATATTCTAGCATTTAGAGACAAATTCAGATATCCGACAACGTAAAATAACAAAAGACATACCTCCGACTAAAGATATCGTATCAAACCCTTTTGATGGCACACATAACCTCCGACTCCAACGTCCCTAAAGGTCTCGACCATATGTTGATTCATTTTGGCAGTTGGCTCATCCTCCAACAAAATTTTGTCTAACAAAACTTTTTCATACGCGAGTGGTACTGGTTTTCCATGACATATTGATTGTGTGGAATCTCGGCATATAGTACCTGTTATATCATTGTATGTATAATACGGATTTAATAATATCATACAGATTTAATAAGCATTCCAGGAGTAAATATATGTCGAATTATATACACTGATATATAAAATAGTACCTGTTGCAATTACTTCCTCCTCGAAGTTCAGGATTTCACATCTTTGGTCGATTGACGGATTGGTCGGAGTGGGAAACTGAGAAGTACCGGTGCTACTGCCTACTTGACCACCTTCGGCTAGCTTGAGAATACGCTCCAGTTTATCATCCATACTATCCACCTTCAATAATTTTTGCTCCACAGCTTGCAGCCGCTGCTCATATTCTCATTTGGCCTCTTTGAGTCGTTTGCATGGAATGGCAGCACCCTTAACTTGACTAGGAGATATATTGGTCCCAATACATCGGCTCCTGCCCTTTACATCTTTACCAAACACTTTTATAAAGACGTCTTCATCACCACCACTCGTCGTTTCCTTTTCTTTTTCAATTTTGTCCTGAAATGTAAATATATATATATATAATGAATAATGAAAATTTAATTTAGAGGCGTTATTATTTGTTTAACTTACAAAGAACGAAGATGACGCATCAAACACACTGCCATCTTTTTTCTTATGTGTTTTCTCCCATACTTGAAGACGTGATACTTCTGTTCCCGAACTTGTATCGACCTGCATACAAGAAATGACAGTGTTAAATCTGCATATATCAGGACATAATTGGAACCATATTATATTTGGAACATACAAAGAGATTTTACATCATTGGAATATACAGTTTATTTTCTTCATCTTTAGGGTTTTTTTATTAGAAAGATAAACTGAAACCGGGAAAATCTATAACTATTAATTAAATTTAGCAAAATGTTATAGGTTAGCATTTTAAATTAATGGTGGTATATCACAAAATTCATATCTGGGGACATAGCAAAGTAACCATTTTTTCTCAAGGTTTTGTTTGAAATAATTTGCATCATGTGTAACCTATGCAACCTTAAGAAAAACACAAAGAAACCTGAAAACTTTAAATATGCAAATATCTTTGTTAGTAAGTTCAACAAAAATTAGTTCTCGAAGCACATATATAGTGCAAGTGGCCTAACATTCGAAGCACATATATAGTACACGTACCATTTCTTGAGTAATCATAGCGTGACTCTTACGTCCCGAATGATGACAATATTCGAGCCTTGATCTATTTTGTTTGCCTTTCTTTCTTTTTTCTTTTGCCTCGGGTGTTGATTCGTATCTTATGAACTCCGCCCAATCATTTTTATCAATTTTCGGCGGACAATTTCTCATTCTTTCTTCGTCAGTGTTGAAAATATCATAATAATTCTTGTGCAAATCACTCTTGTGTCCCCTAAAAACCTCGGACATCTTTCTGAGCATAAGGTCCTTTGATAGAGGATCGAGCTCAAAATATTTCTGTATAACAAACCAAGATAAAGGGATTAATTCACATACAACATAAAAAATGACATAGGCCACAACCATGCATGTCTAATGAAGTATGACTATTTAGAGTTTTTCTATTTTTCTCTGTAAGTAGTAAATTAAGTCTGTCTCAAATATTACAAGATCATTTTTCTGTTTGTAAAATAATATCTTTATTTGTTGGAGTTGCAGAGATGGTCGGTCCTGTTGATTTTAACAAGACAGTGGACTATTGGCAGCAGGACAGTGGACTATTGGCAGCAGCAGGTCAATTTGTTGGAGTTGCAGAGATGATCGGTCCTGTTGATTTAGATGAGTTGCAATATCTTTTGAAGACACATTATTAACATTGAACGAGCAAATAGCAGCAAGACGGTGTATATTTGCATGAAAAACAAAACTAAATGAATTTGAAACTACTTGTTCACTGAATTTGAAACTACCTGTTCATGAATATGGAAAATGCATGGATGCACAGAGTGTAGTATCTACTTAACATTATTATTTTAACTTTTAACAAGTCATAAGTCGAAACTGCTCAATGCCTTTTACTTATCCAGAATTGAATTAGATTTTGAATGGTCAATATGTTTAACAACTAAAAAATGATATTCAAATAAGCATGGCATTGGCAATGAAGCCAACGTTCTTATTGTCGTGTCCTTTAAGCATTTCGCTTCAGAACAGTCAGCAATTAAACTCTTTCAATAAATAATACGAATTAAAATTCAAGGCATCAGAAAATAGCCGGAGAATATAATCCTCATAAACATAATGTTATTGTGTGTAGGATAAGAATTCTACCAGGCATAATTAAATCAAGACAGGCATACCAAGTTCAGGCTTATTTTGTTTTCATTAAATCTTTGATACATTAGAAATTTGGATTTGCAATTTGAACAGATCCAAAATGCTTACATAAAACAAATTTTGTTGCTTTATAATTTACAAACAAACATTAGTAAGAAGGTTTAGAATCATATCCATTTTTGTCCATATGCCCTTTGGCATAATTAAATCAAGACTGGCACCATTTAAACAGTTCAAACCATCAAATAACCCAAAATGAAAACTAAATTAGAAGAGCTCATTGATCCAAACAGCATTGATTTTAACTATAATGAGAATAACAGTTTTTACTGAATTAAAATAGTAGAATGTGTATATGTTTTTCAAAAAAGAAAGAAAGCATCCTATATATAGTTGTGTTTCTCAACATTAAATCCCAAAGGTGCAGCAGCTTGTTTAATTTTAAAAAGAATCTCACTTGCGGGTCGTTTTGAAGTACACCTTGTTTAATTTAGATAGAGAAGTTCTAACTTATAGAAATTGAAAAAACAATACCTCCAATTGATTCCACACGTCTTCCTTGTAATTTGACGGAACTTTTTTCCAACTTGGATAGGAGATTGGCACATGATTTCTTACTAGTTTACCCATCTTCGAGGCGACCTTTGAAGCATTTTTTCCGACTGGAGAACCGTAGTTGTCTATATCAATTTTCTCCCGGTTTAAAGTGGATGATTGTGACGATTGTGACATTATTTCCTGCAAAATGCAAACTTGATTTCATTAATATGCCATAACTCTTCTTAATCATTAAGTATGAAGAGCCAGCAATTACATCACAGGTAACAATAATAATCTATAGACCAACCTTCCCAAATAATCATTAGTATTATGTAATGATGATTCTCCCACAAATCACTGAGTCCAGAAAAATAAAAGGAAGAAACTGAAAAATGAAAAGAGGAAAAAAGTATAGTTCACAAGAGCAAAGATAACTTCCTAATACCTACATGATATAATGACCGTCATATTTTCATTCAGTCCGATAAATATTGAGGTATCAAGAACTAAACAGCGAAAGAAGCAGCAACCATAATCCGCAAATATTCATTCTACATTTGTTTTTACTAATTATTCTCTTATGACATGTAAGCAACAAGCAAAATATTCTTACAAACTCAATACCACAACCCATATTAATAAAATTAAAGTGTGTTCACTTTAAAGTGTGTGTTCACTTTCAACACATAATTAGCAAGGTCAATAATCAACAAGGTCATGCTTTCTTTCATCTTTGGTCTTTGCAGTCTGCAAATTTAATGTCAATGTATGCTGCTGAATGAAAATACACAGAATACCAATATGTGTATTAATAAAACAACAGAAAACATACCTTAAAATCTTTCGCGTAGGCCTATCCAAAATAGTTAAAGGAAGTGCGTCTTCGTCATCATCTATGAATACATAAGCATTAGTATTGACAAAAAAGAAAAAGTGACTGAGATTTCAACGGAAGAACCTATTAATAGAAAAAAGGAGTTTACCATCGAGGACAACATAAATGGGTTGACCGCGAGTGTAATCGAAGAGCGGTCCAATTTTTCTCTCGTTTATATTGCAGGGAGATAAATTGGACCACTCTTCGATCACACTCGCAGTCAACCCATTTATGTAGTCCTCGATGGTAAACTCCTTATCCTATTAATAGGCGCTTCCTTTGAAATCACAGTCACTTTTTCTTTTTTGTCAATACTAATGCTTATGTATTCATAGATGATGACATTGACGCAATTCCTTTAACTATATTCTCTAAAATGAACTCTTCCAATATATTCTCTAAAATTATTCATGAAAACAATATCAGGATATTATAATGGCACCAATAAAAAATATAATGCATCTATTACTATCATATAACACACCATTTTACATTTTGCACCATTTTAAATAAATATTTTGTTAACGTACAATAACATAACTGAAATACAAAGTTAACATATGCATTTGATAAGATCTTCTAATTTTTCATTGTCTTCAAAAGCTGATTGATAAACGGTGGAAAACTCAGTGTCATCCACATTTTTGGTCAACCGTTTTGGTGTATGCAAAACCACAAACCATCCGTCATTTTTTAAATCTTTTGAGTAGAACACTTGACTCGCTCCCGATGCAAGAATAAATGGCTCATCATTCACGCTGTCTTTACTCTTCAATTTTCCCAAGTTAACTGTGATCAAGTTTGAAACAAGATCTATTTTACAACCATTGATCTTATCTTCGACCTTTACCCAATCACAATAAAAAACTGTTTGTTTGAAGTCAATGTAATCCAACTCAATTATTTGTTGAATAACTCCGTAATATGTTGTTTCTACTTCCTTAAAATTTTTATCCTTCCCACTCGCTCTAAATTGTGTAATTGCTCTCATGCATACACCACTATCCTGTGTTAGCTTTCGCTCTTCATAACTTTTCGGAGAAAATAAAAACCCATTCACTTGGTACTTCATATAACTACGGGCATCAAACATCGGCCCGTTAACTAGCCGCCAAAGAGTTGAGTCAACATCGATGGTCTTCAACAACTACAACAAACACAATAAGTAAAAATAACATTGTCAAGGAGGTGTATGGCCAATTTAAAAATACGTTAAATATCTAATATGTATACCTCCTCACGTAACCAAAAAGTGAAATTTTTAATAGCTTCCCCAGATGTACCCCCGCCTCGAGTTCGAGATTTGGTGCTTTGAACATAGGAGTTATACCTCCTACGAAAAACACACAATAATTACTATATATATGAATTGATGAATTGATTTACAATAATAAAAATTCAGAACAAATTTATGAACTTACTTCTTCCACTCATCCAATCCGTCATATTTATCAAGGACCCATTTACGCACTTGTTCAAATTGCACTTGAGTTAACGTTATATCTTTACCATTATCTAGTGCTATTTCATCAGCAAACTCATCATCCTCGTCTAAAAACGCTTCACGGGTATGTTTATGAGTGCCGTCACCTCCCTTTGGCATATACTCCATGCAGTAAAGACTAGCTTCTTGTACAATATGTCCTTCTGCAATACACCCTTCAATATATCTTTTGTTGAGCACATATCCTTTATATGTTTTCATCAAACTATGAAGATGAACAGTTGTAAATTGTAGACATCAATAGCTATTTAAATCGAATAATGATGTACATAATTGAAATTAGTAATTTACCGTTCAAATGGGTACATCCACCTATATCTAACAGGACCAGAAATCAATGCTTCATCGGCTAAATGAATCATAAGGTGAATACTGATATCAAAAAATGCAGGCGAAAAATGTTTTTCAAGAACACAAATTGCTTCTACCAAACTAGCCTTTGCTTTTTGAAGATGTTCCCTATTGATCACCTTTGAACATAAAATGTTATAAAAGAGACTTATGCGGTGAATAGCATTCCGTAGATCCTTATGTTGAGGAAAACAATGCTGAAGCAATACCGGAAGTAAACGTTGCATTATGACGTGGTAATCATGCGACTTCATATTTCTTAGTTCAAGAGGGTTGATGCTCACATTGTTACGGAAGTTAGAAGAGAATTTGCTCGGCACTTTCAAAATTTTCAAAATGGTGCAAAACCATATCTTTTCTTCTTTGCTCAAAGTGAAAGTCGCAATTGGTATGGTTAGTTTACTTGTTTCAGGATCTTCTATCACCCACAACTTTTGTTTTATACCCATGATTTTCATATCCTTCCGTGCATTGATGCCATCTTTTGACATGTCTTTATGGTCCATAATTGTGTTAATCAAATGTTTCATGACATTCATCTCTGTATGCATAACATCAATATTATGTCGGGTCAAATTTGCTTTCCAATATGGTAAATCAAAGAATTTCGACCTCATATACCATGCAGGAACTTCTTCATCGATTATCTTTTTTCGTTTTCGACCAATTTCTCGTTTTTATTTACCAACTTTCATTTTTCTATTCGCTACCTTTTTTTCAACTTGATAACCAGTCAGTGGCTTTGGAGGACGCTTAAGTTCTTGCTCGTTGTTGAAATTTGTCTTATCGTATCGAAACTTGTGTCCGGACGGAAGAAATCTACGATGTCCCATGTAACAAATTTTCTTACTTTCAGGGAGATAATAAGAATCAGTTTCTTCCCCACAAATAGGACATGCAAAGTAGCTGTGAGTTGTACATCCCGATAAAGTCCCAAGAGCAGGATGATCATGGATTGCCCACAACACTCTAGCTCTCATTATGAACTCAGATTTCTTAAATGAATCAAATGTAACGACTCCTTCCCATAACTGCTTTAACTCGTCTATCAAAGGTCCTAAATACACATCAATATCCTTCCCTGGTTGTTTTGGCCCAGAAATCAACAGTGTTAACATTGAGAACTCTCTTTTCATGCACAAAGACGGAGGAAGGTTATATGGTACTACAATCATTGGCCAACAGCTATAAGGATTTGTTAAAGAAGCATTCAAACAGAAACCATTTGTTGCTATTCCAAGCGTGATATTTCGTGGTTCGACAGCAAACGAAGAATCAAAAGAATCTACAGTTTTCCATTGAGAAGTGTCACGCGGATGACGCATTACGGTTGTACCGGACTTGGCACGACCATGCCAGGTCATCGCTTCTGCTATCCATGGTACAGTATACAGCCTCCTCAATCTAGAAATTAAAGGAAAATGTCTTACCGACTTTTGAGGTACTTTGATAGCTTTTCTCTCTTCGTCGAGCGTTGACTTATATCTTGGTTCGGGGCAATTTGGACAACAAACTTTGTTTGCATTATCTTTCCAGTACAAGATGCAGTCATTAATGCATGCATCATAAGTTATGTAATCCATCCCAAGTTGCCTAATGATCTTCTTCATGTCGGGATACTTTGATGGTAGCGTGTTACCTTCGGGGAGTAACTCCTTTATGAATTCAAGTAGTGCAGTCACACCATTGTCTGAAAAGCCGTATTGGGTCTTCAAGCTATTCTGTTTAACAATGGCATACAACTTTGTAATCCCTTTTGGACATGAAGGATACAATGGCTCTGTTGCAGTTGCACTACCGAAAAATGATTTATCCGTAGACTGCTCTCCAATACTAGCATTATCATGCAACTGACTTGTAGGTTGAAAATGATGGAATCTATCCGCATCATTGACCAAATCTTCCATCCTAATATTTTCAGACTCATCGGTATTTGTGGCATGACTAACCAGTTGTTGTTTTGGCTTCTCCGGTATTCTTTCCCCGTGAAAATACCACACAGTGTATGATTGATCAATACCATGTCTAAGCAAATGATAATGAATTTCCTTTAATTCAAATGTATCTTCGTTTTTGCACCGCGTGCAAGGGCACGAAAACTTTTCCTTATTGCCACCATTTTCAGTAACAAATTTAATGAAATTTATCACTCCTTGCACATATTCTTCATTTCTTCGATTAGATTCATTCATCCATTGTTTGTCTATATTAAAAGACATACTAAAAGAAAATAATGAGCTAATAAGTACGTGAATAATTTCATGTTTAAATGCAAAGGCTTCGAGGATTAAAATGCATAATAATTCTAAAATAATTAAATTGATATTTAAGTGAAATTATTTGAATTAATACATAAAGATGGTTTATCATAATTAACTAAGTTAACAAAATTTTATCATAATTAAATAAATTAACTAAGTTTATTATTTTAGTATCAAACTATTTCCAAAAAAATTTGACATTACAACGATTAACTAAGTTTATTATTTTACTATGTTTTATAAAAATTAACTAAGTTAACAAAATTATATCATAATTAACTAAATTAACTATGTTTTATAAAAATTAACTAAGTTAACAAAAAAGTGATTCTTATTTTTAACATTAGCACCAAACTGTTTCCAAAAAAATTTGACATTACAACGACATGAATTTTAGCACCGGCATAACGTCTATGCGCTACTCCTCTTTTAGGCAACACATGGCTCGCGCCATTTACAAAATTTAATTTACCCAATAATAGTTATCTACAATTACTACTAAACAATTATTTATCATCGATTAATAATCAACTACCAATCGAATAATATCACTAGTTGATATTATCCTACAACAATCAACTCAATCAACTACCAATCAAATAATATCCCTACTGGTTATTATTTTGGACAATCACTCTTATTTTTAACATTAGCACCAAACTGTTTCCAAAAAAAATTGACATTACAACGACATGAATTTTAGCACCGGCATAACGTCTATGCGCTACTCCTCTTTTAGGCAACACATGGCTCGCGCCATTTACAAAATTTAATTTACCCAATAATAGTTATCTACAATTACTACTAAACAATTATTTATCATCGATTAATAATCAACTACCAATCGAATAATATCACTAGTTGATATTATCCTACAACAATCAACTCAATCAACTACCAATCAAATAATATCCCTACTGGTTATTATTTTGGACAATCAATCTTATTTTTAACATTAGCACCAAACTGTTTCCAAAAAAATTTGACATTACAACGACATGAATTTTAGCACCGGCATAACGTCTATGCGCTACTCCTCTTTTACTAGTGAATGTGTTTACTTTGATGAATTATGTTTCAGCCAAACAATGAACACAATGGGGAAGAAGATGAGGAATCTATCCACTATCATAACCAAGATATTGTCTATCTGCACTTACAGTTTCATATATTTATGTATGAAACATTACACTATCATTATTAAGTATTAAGCAATTCAATGGTGAGTTGATTATTTTAAAAATCATACTAAAAAAAGAATGCTCACCAACTATATTACATTATTGCTATAAAAAAGAAAGGAGGATAACTTGTTTCATTCTCATCCGTTTTTTCTGAGCTATAGGCTACAAAATTAACCCTACATGATATCGAACTCAAAAAGGTGTGCATACCCAACTATCATGAATATTCAAAGGAAAAACACCTAACATCAACAGTATCACTATCAATATATTACTTAGGAAGTTATGAACAAAAGAAGAAAAAAAATCCTGCTCTATGTATATATCGCTTTCTATATTTTTGCATTTATACTTGCATACATTACATAAATTTTTTCATGTAGCACGCCTGAGAAAATTGCGCCCATATTTGTTAAGCACTTTTCATATCCTATATACTTCTTGAAAGTTGCCTTTTAAAATATACAATGAATGAAAATGCCTCAAATCCCATTTAATAATTAATATTCATTTCCAAATTATCGAATTCAATCTTTTACTTGATTATAAACAATTGTTTTTGCTATTATTTGCAATTAGAAATATTACCCAATTCCTAATTATTCAATAAAACCTCTTATATAATTTCAGATTATTTACCTTGCGTTTCACAAAATAGTTGCAACTCCACATAACATGTACACAATTCATAATGTACATGTACTTATTTTCTGTACCTTATTTAAATAAGTTGCAAAGCATGAAATTAAATCAACAAACTAAGTTAGCGATTAAGTATGTAATAAATCATATTGCAGGCTACTAAATCACACAAAAATCATATTCAGTAAAAATGAGCATGTTGTAGTGTACGAATTCAATATGAGAAACACGTATAGACCTCTATAAGTGAGCAAGCATATCCTACTATTCAACCAAAATAGCATACCGTCGTTCAAATAAATATTCAGCAATTGAATCCACATACAATGAAACGTCATGGAACTGGAAATGAAACTTCATAAATGTGTTTCAGTGAGCATATGAGCAGCCAGTGAAACATCATGAATACTTATGGCTATAACTTCAGGCATGCATACTTGCTGTTATATAATTCATTTATGAATACTCATTACTATTTAAATTCAACTTGCATACTTGCTGTCATATTTTAAATTTATGAAGCCATTTTGGATTTTTGGATAAGGCAATTTGATTAGGATTTAGTTCTTTTTTATGTGCATTACTCATCGAATGTCGTAGATTTACATTGAAAATTATTTGTAACAACCCTGTATTTTACAATTATTTTTAAATTGATTTTTCTAGATTTAAAAGCTTTATTTATGAAAAGAATAAAAAAATTTATTGTAAATATAAAAACTTTGATTTTGTATGTGGATTAGAATTCCAAATATGACTAAATTTAATATTTCCAGAAAATGTGAATTTTGGTCAAATAGTCAAACTTCGACTTTTAACTAAAAAATTTAAAAGTTTGAAATTTTAAATTTTATCTTTTATTATGAAAATAGATGTAATAACTTGAACACTACTTTTCGTTTCGTTGAAAACGGAGTTAAAATGTAAAAGTTATGTACATTTCAATTTTTAGTATAATTTGTTTTATTGTGCAATTTTGCCTATTTTAAATTTTATAAATCATATTTTCTTTCTTATATTTATGTTTTAATATGTGTTAATATGTTATTTTATGTATATTTTTGTCTTTTTATATTTTAAAATGATAATAGAATTTTTCCAACATTTACTGTATTTATTTTTCATTTTTAAAGGCTGTTTTCCTATTTTCTGCTATTTTCTTCATTAAAAATTATATGTAAATTTAATTTTAAATATTTATTTTGTGAATATATTTTTATTTTATGTTATTATTTATGTTTAAAAAAATATTACAAGCTCATATGAATTTTCTAAAATTTATTCTATTCAATTTCAAATTTTCTAGACTAGTTTACTATTTTTAGCTATTTTCTTAATTTAACTTTATATAACTGATAAATATTTATATAAATTATTATATTTTGATAAAATTTCGAAATTTTATCTGGGATTTTTTTTCCAGAAATATAAAGTTATAAAAAGGAATTAAAGATATATGAAGAGTTGATACCTTTTGTGTGCTTAGTCCTTTTGAATTCTACCGTTTCTTTTTCAATCAATACATCTTTTATTCTATTTTGCCCTAACTATTCCTCATTATTTTTTTCAGCCGACTTCCTCCTGTTATTCACGAATTTTCGAAGCTCCAAAACCCTAAAAAAAATCATGGCCTCCATCTTGCAAAAAATTTTGGTAATCTCCCTCTTTTCTTTCTACTTTTTTCTTACTTTTCTATGCAATTTTGCCTTGATCTCTTCACATGTTTGCTTGGCCTAGCCTCTACCACCTTCATCCCCATCATCACCTCCTCCATCTACTACAGCAAACACTCCCTTCCCTCTGACCAAGACAGGCCATGACCTTCCACTTGAAGCCATCACCACAAAACTCCACAAAACGTTGCCTAGACCACACATATCCTCACTTACCCTCCATATCTTGCTTTGGCCACCCCCTTAGCCACCACCACCACTTGCTACATGACCTTTGGCTGCTGTTGCACCATCACCCTCCACTGTCCAGACCTGTACCATGCAAGGGCCGAGCCCCACTTGCCTTTGGATGAGCCAAAAATGCACAAAAACTCCACTTATTTTGCCTTGACCCTTTGTCTTATTCATATGTAACTCCTACCATCATCATCTCCTTGTTGCCATGCTATTTTGATGCCTTAAACTAAGATTATGTCCAGCTATGGCTGAGCAAAAGATCCCCTTGGTCAAGCTCTTGAATGGTTAAAGAAAGGTCGAATCACTTTGCCCTTTGTTGCTTTTTATTTCAAGTCATTTCGATATTGTTTTGTGTTACATATTTATGTATACATTGTCTTGTTTTGTTTATATGTATACAAGGCAATTATATTTGGCTCTCCACTCCCAAATCATTTTCATGTTGTCGTGCCTTCAAAGATTCTGTGTTGTGTGTTTGGTCGTCATCTCCAGCTTAAACAAGTGAGTTATTCTCACCAGACAATATGTACCTATATAACTAGTAAATTGACACCCTGCGAATCTGTAGAAATATATTATCATGTTATACTTGACTATATTATGATCATATGATGTTTATACACCTGTTATATCATATGTTACTGTTATTTAATGTTATTCTGTTATTTATATCAGTTATCACCATTGCAAGTTCCCTATAGACTAGAATCACTATGGGTTGAAATGATACATACCCGAACGGACTTTAGAATAGGGAAAAATTGTTATGGGCTGAAATGATAGGCCTGAACGATTTTTATTTAATTTATTTTAACTTGGGATTGCGGGTTTGAAATGATAAAACCTAGATTTTTCTTTTTTTTAACTGCGGATTGAAATGATACATATCCGTATCACTTGACCTAGGTTAGAAAATTATATACAGGCCCGTGGTTATTTTATAAAGTGTTTTGGATATTTTTAAGTATTTAAAAAAATTATAAATTTATGAAATTTGTTTTAAATAGATTTTGAAATGTTTTAAACTAAAGAAATTATGATTTTTTTTTCCATGTGTTAAAAATGTAATTAATGAATGGTTTAACTGGATTTTTGAAATATAACTTAAGTTGGAAATTTGGAATTTTGGTTAAAAATGATATTTAAGTTATATAAATAAAATGGATATTAAATTTTATTTGGAAATGGTAAATATGATAATTTGATTAAATTTGAATTTAAGTGATTTATTAAAGTATTATTGATTTTTCTATGAATTTAAGTGGTTAAATAAATAAATGTTTAAAAGTGATCTTTTAAAATATAACTTGACTAGGAAATGTGAAATTTGGTTTTAATTAAAGGTTTAAGTTAATTAAATAAAATTGGAAATTTTGTTAAATTGTGAAATGGTAATTTAAATTTGAAGTGTTAAGTCTATTTGTTGAAATGTGAAGAATTGGAACTTTTACACTTAAACTTATTAAGTAAATTGTTGAAAATTGGATTTAATTATAAGAAATTTATTGTGAAAAAGATATATGTTAAATGATATGTAAATGAACATTTTAAATGTTAAAATATGATTTTTAAAATGTTTATGTGTTTAAATCAAAGTTATTTAATTGCTGGAAATACGCTAACACCTGAAATATACTTTTAATAGCATTCATAAATGCTATAGATTCTGTTTTGAACTAAAATTGTGTAAAAAGAGCTATTACAGCAGTTCTGAAATGCTGTAGTTGCTGTAGTTGAACTTATAGGCTAATATTGAACTCAGGCCTATTATAGCATTCTCTGGAAATGCTATAATGGTCTGCAGTCTTTGCTGAAACCAAATTTAACCCTTGTTTTGAAATCTGAACTACCGCAGCACTTCTGAAATGCTGTCTTTTCTGTTTTGAACTATAATTCAACTAAAACTGAGTTTTAACAGCAGTTTTAAGTGCTGTCTTTGCTGAGTTAAAAATGTTTTCAAATATAACTTATAGCAGTTGTTTTTAAATGCTGTGAAATGCTGAAATTTTAATAATTAGGGTTTTTGACTTAGTAAACGAACTCAGAATGGTTTGAAACTTTGGAAATTGAATACTTGATTTGAAAATATAATAATTACACTTTTAAAAGGTTTAAATGAATTATTTTGATTGGAATATAAACTATTTAAAGGTGATTTGAAATGATAGTAAATGAACGATATCTTTGAATTTAAAAGGTATTTAAAGTTGAATATTTGGATTTGAACTGATAGGATATTTTATTTTATTAAAATGATTTGAAATGAAGTTTTGTAAGGATATGATACTTTATTATATTAAAATGATTTGAAATGAAGTTTTGAAATGATATGAAAATTAAATATATGGAAATGGTTTGGAATTGATTTAATCTTTATTTTGATAAAGATATGGTTTGAAATGATAGTTTATTTTGAAGTAAAGTATTGTTTTCAAAAGTTATAACCACGGGTTATAATAACGATTGGTTGGCAAAGAGACCGGGATCGGATATGGACATACTCTCTGTCGATACCGAAAACCACTTTGACAACCGTGTACGCGGTGGAGATTCCAGAATGAAGTAGGATGGTGGCGACGTTCTTAAGGTATGTTATGTGGACCCAACTCTCGTGAGTTGGCATAAGGTGGCTAAAACAGGAGCGATCTCGGACTAGTGAGGTAGCACCTCTTCTCGGACACATTTCTTCGATATTATACTCTTACTTGTGATTGATTAGATGGCCATCCTCCGATTTGGGAGTGTTGTTCGAGGTGGAACGGTAGTGGCTGCTATGCGTATCCATCAGTCTGTGTGCGTAATTGGTATATCTACCCTGGCATTGCCTAGTTGTGCCGTGTCACCTACCATATCGAGCTTTACTACGATTATGATTTTAAGATCCGACCGCGTTAAGGTTTTCCATCCCCTTAACGCTATTTTCTATATGATTATACTTTACTTATTAGACATTATTATAATAGCGAATATTACTACATAGTAGATATTTTAGCGGATCCTTAGAGGATGGGCGGTCCCAAGCATCTTCTAAGTTACTTGTACCTTTATTACAGTTCACTTGAGTTGGTTTACATTATATAAGTATATATTGGCCTGACTCGAGTGTTTTTTGTTTTGCTTTACGGTCGGGTCAGCTTGAGTATTCACAGATTTGGATTTCCACCTTCTGGAGATTTGAATCGCTGGAGATTATCTGCTAGTCTTGTTCTATCAACTTCGGTTCCGTTGTTCTATTCAGCCTGTACTTGGTTATTGTATTGAGACTTCTGCTGTACTTTATTTCTTATGTTGTATCTTATGTAACTCTGATATATTTACATAGTAGCTTCATGAAGCTACTATTTCTTTTACTTCTGCTGCATTATTTTACTCTGTGTCTGTGATCTGTGATTATATTTATTTACTGTATATTCTGAGATTTGCCAAATTTTAATTACAACGCGGTATTTTGAGCAATTCAACTCCGGCATGAGTGTCTACTTATACACTTATAATGGATGCGAATGGTTGAAAATATCGGGTCGTTACAGTTGGTATCAGAGCTTTGGCTTTGAGGCAAAACTCAGCATATGGAGTAGATTTATTTACAGAATCACTTTCGTTCGAGTTTGAATCTTTTCCTCTTGATTCGAATTTCCTTTGAATTTTTGGAACGTTCCCTGCGGTTCCAAAATTCATTCTTGTCCCTCACTATTCATCTTCTTTTGATTTTGGAGTGTCACATAACTCCACTTTGAATGATCCTTATAGTGAATTGGTTGTCTCGCCAATATTCTAATTTTCTGGTAAAGGGGGAAACTCCTTTACAAATTAGCATTGATTCACCAGAGATTTATATCTATCCTTGGTTTAGATGCTAATATCTTTTGTTATTCCAAACTCTATCTTTTGAGATCGGATGTAGATTTACCCAGAAAAAATATACACATTTGATCTTATTCATTAAGTCACGGTTGACCAGGTTAAGGTTGCCCGCGATTTATTTAAGCTTACCCATCTCCCTATTTTGTTATTTAATCATCTTGTTTTGTTTCCAAAATATCCCCAAACATTTTGAATTGTACTTGTAAATCTATGTTTGTTTTATATATTGTGTTGTTTGAGTTGTTGATGTTGATTTGGGTTTCCGATCGATTCGTCTGATCAACGCTATCGATAGGATTTTTAAAACACTTTGACAGAACAAACTGACATAATATTATTAAAAAAAATTTGGTTAATAAAATAAATTTTGATATAAGTAAATATTATGGAACCTAATAAATTGATTTAATTTGAGAATTTAATTTCTGATGGTTTCAAACCTTGTGTTTAAAGTTGTAAAAGGATATATTATTTAAAGTATTTCTAAGTAGAAATATGTTTCTGAAGGATTTTAAAGTTTAAAAAATTTTTAGTGCTCTTCTCTTTGTCGCTGGAAAATAATTTCGGTGATGACTGCAGCATCATCGACATTCATTTTCGAGTTTTGAACTGAAGAGACCGTTCTGTAGTCTTACTACAGCTTTGTTTTGAAAGATTTAATTTATTTGAATTTCTAAATATGATTTGATTTATAATATATATAGATATATGATTTAAATTGATTTGACATATTATGTACATATATTTATTTATCTCTAACTGGTTTGAAGGAAACCGGAAAATTAATTCTTAAATTTCATCTTAAAGAATAATTTTAGTTATAAAAAGAAAAATTAAATTTTTTTGAATAAATGATTCAAACTTGAGATAATGGAAATGGAAAGTTTTATTTGTATAATACAATTGCATTCAAATATAACTTACCTTAAATTTTTTTTAGAAGTTAACAATGTAATTGGATAATATACAATATAAAAAGGATTTTATAAATAAAATTCAAGTGGTTATAATAAATTTTATACACTTAAATTTTAGTTATAAAAGATTAACAGAGGTAAATAGTGAAAAAGGAATTTAAAGAGATTTTATTTAAATAACTTAATAATCAAATTTGATTTAATATGGAACCTTAAGTCTAACCTAGGAATTTTAATAATGGTTATTTCCTGAAATGAATATGTTGTATAATAAATAATGTATCTTTGAATAGATAAAATAAAATACATTGGAATTGGACATTTTTTTGTAATAAAGTTTATTTAACTCGAATTCATAGTTTAATTGATGTCTAAATGAATAAATGTGTAAAGAAATTTGATTGTTATATTTGCTATGATAAATATTTTATGTATGAAATTGATATGTCTTGAAAAATGAATAATTATGATAGTTAAAATGTATTTTAACATCACTAAATTTGATAACTGAGAATTGGTTTTCAAATGGAAATTTTAAGTGTAACTTATTGTAGGAATATCTATTTATGAAATGGGCATTTTAAATAAAGTGTTAGGTTATTTGTTAAATGAAGAGCTAAGTAAAATAATGAACTTTTGACTTAATAAACGAAGTATAGTTTAATTTGGATATTCCATTCACAAAAGTTTGTTTTAATAAGTCATAAGTTAAATGATATCCAAATGAATATTTCTGGAATTAAACTGATTTGAAGTACTAATATACCTACTGTAGCATTTTATAAGTGATGCTGTTTTGAAAATACAGTGTTTTGGAAATTTTTAAAATTGAATGAACTTAGAAATGTTACAACTTTAAAATGAATATTGTTTGATCTTGGATTAAAATAAATGAAGATTATTTTTAAAAGGTGTTATGATTTTCTAAGTATTATGTTCTTTTTTAAGAATAACATTTCCAAAGTGTTATGATTTTTAGTAGTATGATTTCCAAATGATAAACATCCCTAAATTGTTATGATTTCAAAGCATTATGGTTTCAAGTTTATTATCTTATTTTGTTTTCCAAACTATCTTTTGGTTGTCCACATTTCTCTTATCTTGTTACAGAATGGGAGGCTATTGCTTATACCAGTCCGTTTAGAAATCTTTCTGTAATCTTTGATAATCTTTGTTACTCATCTGGATCTGAACACTGTTTTTCCATTCATAGACCGTCGGTCAAGTGAAAGGGGTGATTCAGACTCTAGAGGATTTTTTTCGTGCTTATATTCTTGATTTGATCACCTCCATCTTGTTAAACTTACCTATAACAATAGTTATCAGGAGTAATTCCAATTTTCTTATCATCTTGTCTTAATTCTATTCATTCTATCCTTTTCTGTGCTTTCCCGTACCTCGTTCCTTTTCGAGGATGAAAAGTTTTGAGTGGGGGAGAGTGTAACAACCCTGTATTTTACAATTATTTTTAAACTGATTTTTCCAGATTTAAAAGCTTTATTTATGAAAAGAATAAATTTTGTTATTGTAAATATAAAAACTTTGATTTTGTATGTCGATTAGAATTCCAAATATGACTAAATTTAATATTTCCAGAAAATGTGAATTTTGGTCAAATAGTCAAACTTCGACTTTTAACTAAAAAATTTAAAAGTTTGAAATTTTAAATTTTATCTTTTATTATGAAAATAGATGTAATAACTTGAACACTACTTTTCGTTTCGTTGAAAACGAAGTTAAAATGTAAAAGTTATGTACATTTCAATTTTTAGTATAATTTGTTTTATTGTGCAATTTTGCCTATTTTAAATTTTATAAATCATATTTTCTTTCTTATATTTATGTTTTAATATGTGTTAATATGTTATTTTATGTATATTTTTGTCTTTCTATATTTTTAAAATGATAATAGAATTTTTCCAACATTTACTGTATTTATTTTTCATTTTTAAAGGCTGTTTTCCTATTTTCTGCTATTTTCTTCATTAAAAATTATATGTAAATTTAATTTTAAATATTTATTTTGTGAATATATTTTTATTTTATGTTATTATTTATGTTTTAAAAAATATTACAAGCTCATATGAATTTTCTAAAATTTATTCTATTCAATTTCAAATTTTCTAGACTAGTTTACTATTTTTAGCTATTTTCTTAATTTAACTTTATATAACTGATAAATATTTATATAAATTATTATATTTTGATAAAATTTCGAAATTTTATCTGGGATTTTTTTTTCCAGAAATATAAATTTATAAAAAGGAATTAAAGATATATGAAGAGTTGATACCTTTTGTGTGCTTAGTCCTTTTGAATTCTACCGTTTCTTTTTCAATCAATACATCTTTTATTCTATTTTGCCCTAACTATTCCTCATTATTTTTTTCAGCCGACTTCCTCCTGTTATTCACGAATTTTCAAAGCTCCAAAACCCTAAAAAAAATCATGGCCTCCATCTTGCAAAAAAAATTGGTAATCTCCCTCTTTTCTTTCTACTTTTTTATTACTTTTCTATGCAATTTTGCCTTGATCTCTTCACATGTTTGCTTGGCCTAGCCTCTACCACCTTCATCCCCATCATCACCTCCTCCATCTACTACAGCAAACACTCCCTTCCCTCTGACCAAGACAGGCCATGACCTTCCACTTGAAGCCATCACCACAAAACTCCACAAAACGTTGCCTAGACCACACATATCCTCACCTACCCTCCATATCTTGCTTTGGCCACCCCCTTAGCCACCACCACCACTTGCTACATGACCTTTGGCTGCTGTTGCACCATCACCCTCCACTGTCCAGACCTGTACCATGCAAGGGCCGAGCCCCACTTGCCTTTGGATGAGCCAAAAATGCACAAAAACTCCACTTATTTTGCCTTGACCCTTTGTCTTATTCATATGTAACTCCTACCATCATCATCTCCTTGTTGCCATGCTATTTTGATGCCTTAAACTAAGATTATGTCCAGCTATGGCTGAGCAAAAGATCCCCTTGGTCAAGCTCTTGAATGGTTAAAGAAAGGTCGAATCACTTTGCCCTTTGTTGCTTTTTATTTCAAGTCATTTCGATATTGTTTTGTGTTACATATTTATGTATACATTGTCTTGTTTTGTTTATATGTATACAAGGTAATTATATTTGGCTCTCCACTCTCAAATCATATTCATGTTGTCGTGCCTTCAAAGATTCTGTGTTGTGTGTTTGGTCATCATCTCCAGCTTAAACAAGTGAGTTATTCTCACCAGACAATATGTACCTATATAACTAGTAAATTGACACCCTGTGAATCTGTAGAAATATATTATCATGTTATACTTGACTATATTATGATCATATGATGTTTATACACCTGTTATATCATATGTTACTATTATTTAATGTTATTCTGTTATTTATATCAGTTATCACCATTGCAAGTTCCCTGTTGACTAGAATCACTATGGGTTGAAATGATACATACCCGAACGGACTTTAGAATAGGGAAAAATTGTTATGGGCTGAAATGATAGGCCTGAACGATTTTTATTTAATTTATTTTAACTTGGGATTGCGGGTTTGAAATGATAAAACCCAGATTTTTCTTTTTTTTAACTGCGGATTGAAATGATACATATCTGTATCACTTGACCTAGGATAGAAAATTATATACAGGCCCGTGGTTATTTTATAAAGTGTTTTGGATATTTTTAAGTATTTAAAAAAAATTATAAATTTATGAAATTTGTTTTAAATAGATTTTGAAATGTTTTAAAATAAAGAAATTATGATTTTTTTTCCATGTGTTAAAAATGTAATTAATGAATGGTTTAACTGGATTTTTGAAATATAACTTAAGTTGGAAATTTGGAATTTTGGTTAAAAATGATATTTAAGTTATATAAATAAAATGGATATTAAATTTTATTTGGAAATGGTAAATATGATAATTTGATTAAATTTGAATTTAAGTGATTTATTAAAGTATTATTGATTTTTCTATGAATTTAAGTGGTTAAATAAATAAATGTTTAAAAGTGATCTTTTAAAATATAACTTGACTAGGAAATGTGAAATTTGGTTTTAATTAAAGGTTTAAGTTAATTAAATAAAATTGGAAATTTTGTTAAATTGTGAAATGGTAATTTAAATTTGAAGTGTTAAGTCTATTTGTTGAAATGTGAAGAATTGGAACTTTTACACTTAAACTTATTAAGTAAATTGTTGAAAATTGGATTTAATTATAAGAAATTTATTGTGAAAAAGATATATGTTAAATGATATGATATGTAAATGAACATTTTAAATGTTAAAATATGATTTTTAAAATGTTTATGTGTTTAAATCAAAGTTATTTAATTGCTGGAAATACGCTAACACCTGAAATATACTTTTAATAGCATTCAGAAATGCTATAGATTCTGTTTTGAACTAAAATTGTGTAAAAAGAGCTATTACAGCAGTTCTGAAATGCTGTAGTTGCTGTAGTCGAACTTATAGGCTAATATTGAACTCAGGCCTATTATAGCATTCTCTGGAAATGCTATAATGGTCTGCAGTCTTTGCTGAAACCAAATTTAACCCTTGTTTTGAAATCTGAACTACCGCAGCACTTCTGAAATGCTGTCTTTTCTGTTTTGAACTATAATTCAACTAAAACTGAGTTTTAACAGCAGTTTTAAGTGCTGTCTTTGCTGAGTTAAAAATGTTTTCAAATATAACTTATAGCAGTTGTTTTTAAATGCTGTGAAATGCTGAAATTTTAATAATTAGGGTTTTTGACTTAGTAAACGAACTCAGAATGGTTTGAAACTTTGGAAATTGAATACTTGATTTGAAAATATAATAATTACACTTTTAAAAGGTTTAAATGAATTATTTTGATTGGAATATAAACTATTTAAAGGTGATTTGAAATGATAGTAAATGAACGATATCTTTGAATTTAAAAGGTATTTAAAGTTGAATATTTGGATTTGAACTGATAGGATATTTTATTTTATTAAAATGATTTGAAATGAAGTTTTGTAAGGATATGATACTTTATTATATTAAAATGATTTGAAATGAAGTTTTGAAATGATATGAAAATTTAAATATATGGAAATGGTTTGGAATTGATTTAATCTTTATTTTGATAAAGATATGGTTTGAAATGATATTTTATTTTGAAGTAAAGTATTGTTTTTAAAAGTTATAACCACGGGTTATAATAACGATTGGTTAGCAAAGAGACCGGGATCGGATATGGACATACTCTCTGTCGATACCGAAAACCACTTTGACAACCGTGTACGCGATGGAGATTCCAGAATGAAGTAGGATGGTGGCGACGTTCTTAAGGTATGTTACGTGGACCCAACTCCCATGAGTTGGCACAAGCTGGCTAAAACAGGAGCGATCTCGGACCAGTGAGGTAGCACCTCTTCTCGGACACATTTCTTCGATATTATACTCTTACTTGTGATTGATTAGATGGCCATCCTCCGATTTGGGAGTGTTGTTCGAGGTGGAACGGTAGTGGCTGCTATGCGTATCCATCAGTCCGTGTGCGTAATTGGTATATCTACCCTGGCATTGCCTAGTTGTGCCGTGTCACCTACCATATCGAGCTTTACTACGATTATGATTTTAAGATCCGACCGCGTTAAGGTTTTCCATCCCCTTAACGCTATTTTCTATATGATTATACTTTACTTATTAGACATTATTATAATAGCGAATATTACTACATAGTAGATATTTTAGCGGATCCTTAGAGGATGGGCGGTCCCAAGCATCTTCTAAGTTACTTGTACCTTTATTACAGTTCACTTGAGTTGGTTTACATTATATAAGTATATATTGTCCTGACTCGAGTGTTTTGTGTTTTGCTTTACGCTCGGGTCAGCTTGAGTATTCACAGATTTGGATTTCCACCTTCTGGAGATTTGAATCGCTGGAGATTATCTGCTAGTCTTGTTCTATCAACTTTGGTTCCGTTGTTCTATTCAGCCTGTACTTGGTTATTGTATTGAGACTTCTGTTGTACTTTATTTCTTATGTTGTATCTTATGTAACTCTGATATATTTACATAGTAGCTTCATGAACTACTATTTCTTTTACTTCTGCTGCATTATTTTACTCTGTGTCTGTGATCTGTGGTTATATTTATTTACTGTATATTCTGAGATTTGCCAAATTTTAATTACAACGCGGTATTTTGAGCAATTCAACTCCGGCATGAGTGTCTACCTATACACTTATAATGGATGCGAATGGTTGAAAATATCGGGTCGTTACATTATTCGTTGTACGCCATGTACCAACCGAACTAAATATAACTCTACAAAAATCCAAACCATAAAGTCTAGAATTTTTTTTTAACTAAATTGTGTTTTGCAATTGTATTAGTGTTTAAAAATCATATGATGTTAAAATGTCCTATTAGGCTATATATAGGGCAGCAAGTTGTATTTTAGTTTGACGTCAAATATATCTTCCGATGTCCTGTTGCTCCTTTGCACATGTCATATATGAAGGTTTTGTACTTTCCAACACTGTGTCTATAGATTTGCTATATTGCTAAAAGTGCAGAAAATCGATACATTTTTTTTAATATTTTGCTGACAGTGTTAAAAAACATGCGACTTGAATGATTTCTGCCATGATATGTTTTATATGCAACTTTCTTCTCATAGTAATTACATGTATTATATTTTGAAGGAACATGGTCAGTAATCTATTACATATCAATTACATATTCCGCATGTTGAACTACCTCTTCCATCAATGTTGGCATGTCACGATAGCAAATAATGAATTGAGTACACACAATGAATGAAGAAGATTATACTGAAAATGGGAAAAGGCAATGTTGGCGTGTCCATTATTTTATGTAGCTGACCAAATTAGTAATAAAGAACTTGTCATTACCTCTTCAACTTGACCTCCCAGTTTGAATCTGTACTGAAGAGTCAATCTACTCCAGACTCGCACTCGACAAATTGCATCACAAATTTTCCGTCAATCTAAAGTCAACAACTATTCACCAAATCAAAATAGTATAGGATTCGACTCAGGAAATAAAAGAGTTGATGCTAAAAATAAAAATAATCTGAATCACAAATTGAAATTGTGAATCAGAGGAGCCGTGAATTAGTGAAATCAGTGGGAGAAATGAATGAATTCAATGATAGATTAACAAATATGGGAGTGGTCTTGGTCTTCCTGAATAGATCGTCCAAAGTGATAATAGGTGGCTCTGGCTCTTTCGGAAGAGGCGGAGGTGGTGGAAATATTTTGGGGCGAAATCGATCTAAGTTTAATTTGGGTCGAAATAGGGATATAATTTGGGGGAAATATGTTTCTTGATGTTGTAAATATTATGGCGCAAAGACTAAATTATACCGCCAGCATGTGGCACAAAATAAACGACGGTTAAATCCCGTCACCAATAGAAAAGAAACGGACAAAAATATATGGCGCCAAAGGGAAATTTCCCTCCATCATTTGCGACGGTTAACAACCGTTATATTTTACAACGGGAAGTAACCGTTGCTAATTAGCCGGAAGGCCTGTTGTAAAATTCAGCTTTTGGTGTAGTGTACGAGGGTAAAACCGACCCCAGGAAACCCATTATTTTGCTTTATACATCATAATTATTAAGTTCTAAATTTACAACCTATGTTTATGTTTACCTATTGTACAATGAGAGGAAGATACATATTTTCATGAAAATATGGGGTGCCTCTAGTTTCATGAATAGAGAATCTATTCCAAGATGCAGTTTCAATATTCATTATTCTACGAGCTCTAATATCTACTAGGTTATAACTATGACCAACGGTGATATTGGAGAATCAAACTCTGTACTGCAAATGAATTGAAAAATTCCATTATCATCTACACAAAATAAACTTCCACTTCATATTTCAGTATTTTGTTTACAAATATATCTCGCATTCTAAGCAACATCAAGACTGGTTGCTTCTAGTAGGTCTCGAGATATGAAATTTCTCCTATTCCATTATATGATATTTCATTGTTTGTTGAAGGTACTGAATCAAGTGTAAATGCTTACCATATCACACATATTATATCATCATTATTTTCTCATCGGTTACTAAATTTAACATATGAAATGGAAAAGAGTTGAGCGCTTACATACCAGTCCATGTTTGTTAAATCCAAATGCATAGCTTGGTAGTTCTCTTGCATAAGTGTAGGCCATGAATAGTGTACCACATTACAGCCTCGCCCTCAACAAGTAGCTGCTAAATCAAAAAATATAAGTTGTACATCTGTGAACTATATATTGAATGATTGAATATAGCTAATTTTTTCGCTGCTTCAATTGAAACAACAAAAATGTTTATAAAGTCTTTGTATCTTAATCAAAAATTTATTTAATGAAATGGATACATATACGATATGTGAAAGAGTTATATAGTTATCATTTTTGCTTCTTTAATTAAGAAACATAAATTCATTTGTGGCTAGTGCTTACGTGTGTGTACAATATTTGTAACATTTCCATCTTCATTATGTCTAAGTATTGCCACTGAATCGTTAACTACTATAACATATGAACACCTTCACTTGCTATGTCCGGTATGGTATATTCAGGTATAAACGGAAGTATCTCCTTTCCGATGCTCATCAAAATTATCTATTTAAAGAGATCAATTACCATAATATAGCATAATTTTTTCAAATTCCTTTTAATATCTAGATAAAATAGGGAGTAGGATCATCTTTCTGTCAATTTACCAGAGCATCGGTATTCCACTCTATTTTAAAAGCCATATATAAATGCTTGTTGGCAAATATGCACATTCTTACACATAAGTACCTTGTTATGACAAATGACAAGACCATATGATTCTACTCCAAGCAGACACCGTTCATATACTTTAATATGCATAGGCTCAACAAAATTATGGAGTTGAAGAAAATCATTGAATCAAGTGTGAATTCCTCTAAAGTTTAAAAATGTAGGCTTGGCCAAAGCCTTAAATAATAATAATAATGAGAAAATCAATATTTCAAAAGAAAAAAGAGGTTTAATACCTGAAGAAAGAGGATGCCACTGCCTTCGGCTGTGCCCAAGAGTTCATCCCAGTATCTTGGAAATCTCTTCTTGTTAGTATTGCATAGTATATAAATGAGATGTATGCTTTGCAAGGTATTTGCAAATAGAATGAACATCAAATAATGATGATTATGGTCATCAAACCATAATAATAACAAAAAATTAACAAAATATTTCCGAACGATAATACTAAAAGCATAAAAGTATCATGAAACTAAACTATTTAATTCATCAATCCACAAAATCACTCCAACCTCGGTTTAGGATTTCAAGATTACCTAAAAGTGTCAGCCTTCAACTTACGACAATGCTCTTGGTCGATTTCTTCACCGTGACTGAATTTTAATCATATGAGAGTGATGATTTTCTTTTTGCATTAATGCAACAAAGGGAAACTTAGAGTATTTTTTATAGGATTTTGGGAATACGTTATCGTGATTTTTGTATTTAACAAGTCCAGATAACACGATGTTAATAGTGATGTTGTTTTACCAAGTATAAAACGGATTACACCTGTATAGAAAAACGAATGGAATGAAGACATTTGCTTCAGTTGCGACGGCGTTGGAAGAAATAAATTAATTTAATTGCTTCAGTTGTTGAGGGATCGAAGCAAATAATACTATTTTATTTGATCACAAAGAAGACTAAAGCATAAAAAGTGTTATTTGCTTCTATGCATTTGCTTCGGTTGAAAGTAGGGACCGAAGCAAATTGTATTTTTGTATTTTCTTTTTCTTTGTATGAGTCAATTGCTTTAGTTGTCAAGGAGGAATCAAATCAAATAACACTATTTGCATTGCCAAATATTACAACCGAAGTAAATATGGCGAGGCGTTAGGGCAATTCTGTACGAGCACCACAAATTTCCTCCTTCGAACCGCAATACTTCTATCATACAAACTCCAATTCATGAACCATTCAAACTGTGGGAAAGCTTATTCAATTCTCTACATTTCCATTAATATAGTATCTCCAAATTTAACAAATATATGAGAGAATGGGTCAATTCTTAGCAAAATACTTAACTCGTGCATGAAGGTTGACCATAATCAAATCAATAGCATTCTCAATGTAAGTTAGCTATTCAAGGATATTTATCTAGCCTACCATGCTTCTCAACATGATTGAGAAGGTCTATAGTCACTTCTTATGGTCGGTGAAATCCCATTTGAGAAAACTTTTTCCCATAGGTTATAGCGAGTTGTTGAAATCTCAAAGTAATGGTGGTCTGGGTATCATCACTTACACACTTGGAACCTTATATCATACAACTCTCATTTTCATATATTATTAGGCAGCAAGAGTAGCTTATCAAAAGTCTAGACCACCATATATCAGATAGGTTCTAAAGATCCCTAGTCTATGAATGATCCACAAAACACTAATGGTTTATAGAAAATTCCATTAAGATCTTAAGAAGCTATTTATTTCCTATGATCCAATGCCCACTAACTACAGTCTCAAAGATAAAGTTCTGCTCAACTCGTTGGATAGAACCAGGCTTCATCCTTCAAGAAAAGTGTCCTTCCTGTGGCAAAACCAAAGTGGTATCCCTAAAAGTGTTATGGTAATTGATTATCTCTTTGATAACCATATTATATTACCTTACTATTGTAAAAATCTAATAAAAAATCTATGGACTATTATAATCATGTATTAAATACAGAAGTCTAATGATATTTTATGGGCGACTCCCTAAGAAACATAATATCAGGCACATATATCATGCCTTTATTGGGAAAGCTTCTATACCAAAGTTTCATTTGCACTCATGTGTTTAGGATAAAGATGGCATCCCCTGAGAAAATTTCATGTTGTGGCATGTTCTCACCAACACCCATTTGTCATTTGGGGATGCTTAGCACCTCTCTATGTCAAATATGTGGTCTTCTAATGAAACTAGCATCCATACATTCTTTAATGTCCCTACACGTAAGCCATTTAGAGTAGAATGCTCAACGAAGGCAATTATTACATGTTTTTTGGTGAGGATGAGGAGGAATAATTTACTACATAGAAGAATACTAGGTGGAGAAATATAAACTTCTATTTCCTCCATACAATGCTTAAAAGGATGTTGAGAGAGACACAGAGTGAGAGAAATGTTAGACTTTTTGTCAATAAAGAAAAAATTGGACAAAACTTCACATTGTTGTCTACTGGAGGTGTTTTGAAAACCTGAGTAAACAACGGTTCGACCGTGGTTAACCTTGAACCTTGAAACATTACTGTTTAGAGAATGAAATAACCTTGTATGTACATGAACCTATGGTCCAACATCATACCTTGGAAAACTCTCTAGATCGACCTCTTTGAACCGCGTGGGTCTCTAAATTTTAAAGCCAAAAATGTATCTCATTATTGTATCGTTCTTCCCACAGGACCAATTTAATAGAAAATTTTCTTATACTTAAACACCATATTTATTAACTTTGGATGATGTGAGACATTATTAACACACACTTTATGATCTGAATTTATTTTATCTCAAAAATTATGAAATTTACACATTTGCAGTGAAGAACGTGATAAGATAATTTTATTTTATTGATATATGTTATAAAATATTCAAAAATAATTTATCTCTATATTATTTATAGTTAGTTAAATTTTAAAAATAAGTGGAATAATTTCACATTTAAATCAAAAAAATTGAGGACATCGATCAATGTGGTTCTAATGATCTAACCGGTTGAACCCTTAAAACCTTTGACCTTACACCAATACGATTCTACATACGGTTCTGTGTCTAAAACTATGTTTGGAGATAAGGAGCTATGTTATGAAGATGGGAAGAAAAATATATCATTTACCATAATTAATATTGTTATAGGAGGGACAATGATACATGGAACCAAATCAAGAGATTTACTATTTAATCCTCAATCAAAGCAAGTTCGATAACACGCTAATTAAAGCTAGAAAGAAAAACGATGGATGGATCACTCAAAACTAAATTCAAAGGTGCTTGATCGAAAAGAAAATCATAAAATAGTGGGGTCCATTGAAAAAACCATATAACAGGGATAATAAAGGAATTATATTTGATTTTTTAAGAGGGCTAAATTTTTGGTATCCCTAGATATTGAAAAAATCACCCCTAACCTCCTCTTCATCCAAAATTGGATTGCTTTTAAAAATCCTTTTGAATAAAGAGATAAGGGCATTCTATAACCCGGCTTAAATTAAAAAAATATATATTCATTTACACAATACTTTGGATCATTTAGAAACTTCTAACTCCTTCAAAATTTACAGATCCAATCTACTATTGAGATATATATGAGCGTTATGGAATGCACTTTGGGCATGAATTTTTTTTTTACAAATGCTATTTGTTTCACATGTGCAAAGGAAAATTATTTGCATAAGCAGTTTTCGTTATATAGATTGAATCGGTTGTAATTCATATAAATCTGCATTTTAATTTAGGTAGGAGCAATTCAGTTTGAAAATTAATTAGAATATAACCGATTGACTCAATTTTAGTAGACGACAAAACTTGCGCTTCAATTAAGGTATGGGCAGTTTTAGTTAAATGATAACAATGATTGACCAAGTAACATAATATAAAATTTTGAATTTTGATTAAACTGAAAGTATATTAAGATATATTGAGATGTTGTTTGAATTTAAAAAGTGTTTTGGGAAGTTTATGCTTACAACAACAAAATAACATGACATCGAATGTATTTCAACTATAATTAAAAACTAGTGCAAACCCGTGCATAGCACATGGGGTTCGCCACATTATTTATTTAACGGCGAATTTTTTAAATTTTTAGTTATATAATGCTGAAAGAGAGCATGTTTGTATTTTTATTTTTTTATACTAACTTTTTATTGAACAATACCGACAAATGTTGATTGATAAATTTACTTAAATAATTTCGAAGCACATAAAATATAATTTATATTTTATAGCAATGACGACATTTATACAACAAACAATAACATCAATTATTAGTTATTCCGAACTCATTAAGCACTACATCACCAAGCATGCCTATTAATTAATTTTAAAATGTACGTGACATAAGTTCAACATTAGTTTTATCCTATATTTAATAGTTAAATTTAATTGTGCACAAAATTTGGTTTGATAATAGTATTCTAAACCTGAAATATTATGCTCAAAGTGAAATAACATGTAAATTTGGCACAAAAGAATAATATTCCAAAATTTGCATTAGTACACCTTTTGACCTTACAAAATACTAATTAAAATTAAAAAAAATTATATTGCTTTAAAACATTAGTTTCTAATACATATAGCACAATATGACATGAGAATTATAAATAATATATACATTATGCAGACAAAATTTGAAATAGCCAATTAGTTTTTCCCATTTACTTCAAATATTAATGATAACACAATAATAGAATTAATATGATAATTAGCATAATTGAAAGTAAAATAATATCATTATCAAACAAATTACTTTTGGATACACATACAAAACACTTTACATGACATTTCAATGAAGGCAAAATTTAGTCAAATGATTTAAAGAAACAGAGTCAACGAAGCAAGCTAATAAAATAGATTATTTTTAGTGGAGCAAATTTATTGTAGATGGTTATATGTAGAGCATAATAAAATAGGCATCAACATATGCTCAAAAGGAACAAATATTGAAATAATATATAGTGAAATAATTATCTTATAAAATGCAAAAATTAGCCAAAGTTTATTCATTTTATTATGAACCAAAATCTTCGAAAACTTTATTTTACTAAAAGATAAGTTATGCGATTTTCCATAAAAGAAAAGTTAAAACTTCAATATCAGCTATGTCCATTATGAATCTCGTTATTTTCCTTTAAATTCATCGTAGCAATTAAGTAATGGGAAACAACTGTCATGCCTCTCCCGTTTTAATAAACTGACATCGCTTAATGCTTAGCTTGACATTCAAATGTATTTTTCATTTAAATTTGACTCTTATTTAATAATTCATCACATTCAACTTGTCGTTATTTAGGTAGTTGGCTTTAACTTTTTTATTCTTCATGTAATATCATGATTCCAAACATTTCATGAGTTTTCTTAATAGACCTATTCAAACATTGGACATGAACTTTCTTTTGGAGTATCAATTCTACATTGATATGAATGCTGGTAATATTTATTGTTTGTACAACCTAACATCAGCATAATATAGATTTTATAACCTACATTATTTGTTATGCATGTAGGCTAAATATTACAATCATCTTTTATTATGTTTATGGAATATATAATACAATTTTTGAAGCATAAACGAATATATAAAATATAATGTTACAATCATCATTTATTATGTATATGTATCTTTTATTGGTGGTGGCTTCCTACTTAATTATTTCTCTATAGTAGGAAAGCATTTGTTAAATTTATAAACTTTCACATTACATGTTCTGTCGTAGAGTTGGAACTTACAATGCTGCTAAAGTGTTGTTGATAAAAGAATTAATTATGATGAGTTAATTAATTACAAATCAATTCTCTAATTGTAAATAAAATTAATGTGTAATTGATATTTTCTTTGTATTTAATTTCAATCAAAGAGAATTAATTCTAGTTAATTACTTAATCCATTGAAATTCATATTAAATATAATTGATAGTAATTAATTAATTAAATTCACATTGTTTCCTTTTTTAATTGAATGAGAAATATTATTTGATATCATCCATAGTAATGGGATTTATTTTACTCATAAACATTAATAATATGTAGAAACATCTATTGGACATTTTTTTTGAGATAAACGGGTGTGTAGCGCGGGACTACACAACCGATTAATAATATTAATAAGTAGTAATCGATCAACAGGCCTGATCGATAGCCAAAAATAAGTTTAGCGAACCAATTTGGCCGCAAGTATCGCATACATAGGAAGGAGTATATATATAAAAACAGCCGCATTAAACCAAAGAAAGAGCATGACTACCACTAACTAGTAAGGTGATGATCATTCACCTGAGTAAGAAAGGAGCCAGCAAGACGGTGTGCTTTCCAGTTAGTCAGCAGGAGCATTGCCACTGGGAGGGAGACGCAGAGTGAAAGTCCTCCTATGCGTTGATCATGTCCAGAGCAATAACATGTAAGAGATCCGGTTACAGATTCCTCCAATACTGCATTTGGGCTTGTTGAAAACGTATGCATTTCTATCTTTCCAGATGCAACAACTATAAATGGCAATGAAGGAGTCTAGTTTTCTATCCGGAGGGTTATACTGCCAGTAGTCAAAGAATGAGCGGAGGACAGGGATGTAGCCGATGAGATTAGAACTGGTTATGGTCCAAATGTAGTAGGAGAAATCACAGGAAAAAAAGAGATGAGAAATGGTTTCATCTTGCGTAGAGCACAAGGCACAAAGAGGGTCTAGAGGGATGTTCATACGTCTAAGTCTATCTTTGGTGTTGATACGAGCATGGATGAGGCACCATTGGAAAAAGAGGATGCGGGGAGGGAGTCTGCATTTCCATACTCTTGCGAAAGAGAATGATCTGCCAGGGTGGTTAAAGAATGAGTAGCATGAAGCGACTGAAAAGCCTTTCTCGGGAGATAAGGCCCAGGTATAGTGGTCGGTTGTGTTAGAGAGTTGGAGTGAGAGGAGCAGGTTAGAGGCTGAAGTGAGGTCATTCAAGGTGTCAAGGTCAAAGAGAGCAGGGGGACATAGATAGTCATGGCCAAGGGTTGAAATCTCGCCCACTGTTGAGTTGTGGTGGGAGGTATGGGAAAATAGGTTAGAGAACAAGTGGGCGAGGGGTGTTTGGTCATGCCATGTTTCTAGCCAGAAAAGACCGCTACAACCGTTGCTAATGGAAACATGGAATTGGGATTTGACACGGTGTATGGATTGTAGAACGCCAGCCCAGAAGGGAGAGGGTTTAAGATGAGGGGTGGAGTGAAGGACCAGGTGGGGGTTGGAGTGATAGTGGAGCTGAAGAATCCACTCTTTCCATATGAAATTGCCCGGTATGACCGGTATGATGATACGCCAAAGCCATTTGGATAGGAGAGCTATGTTGAAAGAGTCAAGGTTAGCTATTCCTAGACCACCATGATCTTGGTGCAAACAGACAGACTTCCAGTTGATCAAACATTTTGCTTTATTGCCATTCCAGAGAAAAGAACGTCGAATAGCGTCAATTTTCTTTATTACCCATTTTGGCAGTTTGTGAAACGACATCCAGTATGAAAGAAGGGCTGATAGGACAGATTTGACAAGGATGAGATGGCCTGCAGAAGATAGAGAATTGGCCTTCCAAGATGAGAGCCGAGATTCAGTCTTGTAGATGAGCGGGAGCCAGTCCAGACGGGCGAGTTTAGTAGGGTGAAGGGGGACGCCAAGGTAGGTGATGGGGAAGTGGTCCAGTTTTCAATTGAGAAGAGAGGCGGAAGAGGGGCCGAGGTGGCGGGAGTCGCCAAGCATGATGATGGAGCTCTTGTTGAAGTTGATGGACAAGCCAGAGATGAGTTCGAAGACATATAAAAGAACTTTAAGACAATGAATATGTTCAGGTCATGCGTGAATAAACATGCAAGTAAATTCATTTTATTGTATATTATATTTATCACATACAATACTTAAACCCAAATATTAAAGGAAAATAAAATAATTCATTTTTGCACATTATTATAGAAATTTGCTACCAACCATGTTTAGAGTTCAACTCTTGAAAAAATTAGTTTCAGTGATGTTCATATTTATTCCCGATCATATAATGTTAAATTAAAGCATCGTCACCAAGTTCTATTATCAACTATCAATTAAGCTAAAATATAATATTATCAAAATTTCAAATTAACCAATACTCAGATTCTCTAGTAAATTTATAATATTTCTAAAATCTATGCACATCCTTTTATACGTTTAAAATATGAAGGATTATTGTATTGGATATTCTTGCATTTTGAGAATGAAGTGTCTTTGGCACAAAATATTTTCAAATTGTAAACAATTATTCAAATCGACAATGACTCAAATATTTAATAATGTTTTAGTCCATACTTGATTTTAGTCTATAAATATAAGAATAGATACTATGGGAATGAATTTATATTCAATTTAACATGGAACTAAGAAAATGTAAGCTAAATAAGATAAGGATATTCACTAAGTTAAAACCAACATCAAACTAATTAGAGAGTCATTTCCAGTTTGAAATAAGTGTTATATTTTATTACAAATTATATTAGCAATTTGATTACACATTGATTCTTGAATTAATTCCTTTTTAATGCTAGTTAATATAATTAATTACCACCGATTTGAGAATCCAATTACGTTTAATTAATTAAATATTACAGGTGGAAGAATATGAGAATATTCATATTAATATTGAAGATGGAAAATTATGAGGAAATTCATTCCTCCTCGATTCTTAGCCTAAAATTAACCTATAATAGCTATACGCATTCTAGTTTTAGCTTGTAGTAATTAACTTTGTTAATTATACAATATCTGGTCTAGGTCCACTCCACCGGTCTAATTTGGAAAAGGAGGTTTCAAATTAAAAAAAGGGGCTTTGCACGAAAGGTCCCTATTTCTGATGGTGTTACAAGAAAAGTCCCTGTAGAAATAAGTATGTAAATTAAGTCCCTGTTTTTTTAAAATATAAAAACGCAAGTTAGCTTGCGCTTTTTAAAATTTCAAAATTTTCAAATCAGAAAGCGCAAACTAGCTTGCGTTTTCCTGATAGAAAGCGCAAGTCACCTTGCGCTTTTCAAAAATTTTAAAAGTTTTAAAATTTTCAAAAAAATTTCAAAATTAGAAAGCGCAAACTAGTTTGCACTTTTCTGATAGAAAGTGCAAGTTAACTTGCGTTTTTCAAAATTTTCAAAAATTTCGAAAATTTCGAAAAATATTTCAAAATTAGAAAAATGCAAGTTATCTTGTATTTTCAGTCAGAAAAGTGCAACACACTTTGCGTTTTTTTATTTTTGAAAAATAGGGACCAAATTTACATATTCATTTCTGCAGGGACTTTTTGTATAACACCATCAAAAATAGGGATCTGTGACTCTTTTCTTGTTAAAAAAATTATACATATTCTCTAATAAATTTATTATTATCCTAGAAAACAAAATGTATTTTTTTATAGTTTTAAAACTGAAAGTAGAAAGTAAGAATTTATAAACTTAATGCATTAAAGAACCAAACATAACATTATTCTTAAAACCGAAAGTACATATAGTTTATAATTTCACCAATTGATATTCTTGCATTTGAAGGTAGTGTATAATTTAGGCTTATAGATCATACCAATCCACTATGATAATAAAGGAAACAAATATTGACGTAACTAATTTCAATTTGTAGGCAATTAGTGATATACAAATTTTACATACTAATAAATGTAAAAATAAGGTCAACTTGGGAATAAATATAAATTTATTGTTACATACAATTGAAAGTGGAAGTAAATTAGTATATTTACTGTTTATATTTGAATTCAAAAAAAATAGAGAATTAATTATGGTAATTTAATTTAATTTCTCTTTGATTTGATTCTAATTTTAAAATAAGAGAATTTATGGACTAATATTCGTTGCTGAAAATTAAATGAATTAAATTTCCATTAATATGATAAAAAAAATATGACTGTATAATTTGTAATATCACGAAAAAACTAACTAAAATTTCAAATTAACTAAATAACAACATATTTGGTATATAATTTATAAAAATACATAAATTTATGAAATAAATCATTTAGTTTAAAGGTACAACCATAAAGAGAACTAAATCTTTCTTTATTTTCGATATTGAAAGCATAAATAATAGTTAATAATTTAACCACTTGATCTTCTAACTTTTACTTCTTGATTATCATTAAGTCTTATTGATCATGTAATAAATTTTAAACTAATAAATACGTATATATAGTACCCACTGCACCGTTTAGTATATTGGGCTTTTCAAAGAAACTTGATCACCAACTATGCATATTCCAACTTTGATGATTCCAACTTTGAATACAATGACTGAAAATGTGCAAATAACATACATAAGAACTGCACAAAAATGATTTGATAAAGGTGTATTTTAAAGTTTTAATTAATTAAAAATAAAAATCATTCTTAGTCAATAAAAAAATCAATGTTATACTGAAATAAAAGTAAACACTAATTGAATAGTGTTAAAGAGAAATAATATGTAACTGAGGCTATTATTAAATTGAATTTCACTAAAAGTTATCTGCTCGTAGTATTCTCTAGTTAGTTTGAATGATCCATATAAAGATCTAAACTAAGACATATTCGAAATAATATAACATCAAACAATATTTGTAGAAAGTATAAAATAATTATTATAGTGTTTTGTAACCAAGAATTCGGCATTATCCATGCATTAAGTTGAAAAATGTGTATTGCATACAAAGATTTCATGGTCTATGAAACATCACTATTGGAAAAATCATATTAGACCTTATGTTGATTCACTACGCCCGAAAAGGCCTTTTGTAGCGTTGAATAGTGTTTCGATAAACCCTGCGATACGACATGTAACTAAAAGTCTGAAACTTTTTGTAGCATTGTAGAAAACGCTACCAAAACTTGACTTTTTGTAGGGTTTTAGATCTACAAAAAGTTTCAGACTTTTAGTAGCATGTCGTATCGTAGTGTTTACTAAAACGCTACGAAAACTTTTTGGTAGCCTTTTTTCAATGCTTCAAAAGTCATACCGCACCTATTTACATTTATTTTAGTATAGTTTTTAAAACGCTACTAAAAGTTATTAACTGTTTTGAGCATATTGTACACATTACTATTTCACCTTAATGGTTTGTACCATTTCCAGCAATCGCTCGCATAATAGTCTTATTACAACCAGCAATCAATCGCATAATCATCGTATTCAAACAATCAATCAATCACATAATAATCATATTCAAACAATTAAAAAAACACGTTAATCACATAATCAAATATAATATCCGTAACCATTTCGGTAATAGTTTTTCGAAAAACTGAGCAAATTCACATAAAATCCATAATATATATGGCTTACTTTGTTATATCAGGGATTCAAAAAATCTACATCTGGTCGTTGGGAGTTCCGGCACGATAAATTTCAGAGAGGCGAATTGCATTTGTTGACAGAAATAAGTAGAAGGAAATGCGTAGCCAGTGTTTTTCCCAGTTTTATCGATGCCAGACAGACTAGTTCTAACAGTGATGATGCTAGCCAATCTAACTTGATAAAGAAAAACAAAGAAATGAGAAAAGAAAATGAAGAGCTGCAATCCCATATCAATGAATATAAAGAACTCGAGAGGAAGCTACGAAAGATGTTGATTCAATATGTATAGTCCATGAAATGTAACATGTAGATTATAATATTTTCCTTAGGTTTAAAGCAAGGCAAAACTTGATGTATTCAAATAAAAAGAATAAATCAAGAAAAGCTGGGATCAGGAATATTTTTGCAACTTAAAAGAAAGAGATTTGTAAAATGAACTCCAACGTTAGTTAAGAAATTTGGCTATATCTGATGCAAAATCTGATTGAGTTTGGACTGCAAATTGGTTGTCGTCTGAATTTAAAACAGTAATTCAAGTTCATAGGAAGTCAACTAATCCCTCAATTAATATAAACACAAAAGAACAAAGATACACATTTAACATAGTTGTACATGCATTTTTGAAGAAGAAAAATACAACTTTGCCTCCCTGGAGACTTATTAATCATTCACAAAGTGATGCACATATGAAAGTTGAAACTAGAACCCATGAACGATTATTATTCGGTGATAAAGCTCGATAATACTACGTGCACACAACGCAAGTATAATCTAGTACTTTTTAAAACCAGCTTCCACAAACAGTTTCTTAAATTCACTCTCCGTCCTTTGTTTCCCATTCAAATGAACCAGCATCTCAATATCAAAGTAAATTTGAGCTTCAGTCAACATTGGATGTTCAATCCCACTATTTCCAATAACCTTATCAATTATGATCACCTTGCCTCCTTGTTCCTTCCTTTACTTTTCAGAAAAACCACTAGCTTGAATTACTACAAGTAGTGTGCAGTTGGCTCACAATTTAATCATGGGTGGAGTCAGAAACTACAATTGCATTGGGCAACTCAAGCTAGCAACCAGATTTTTTCAATTGATTCATTATTAATAATGTATATAAAAAAAGAAACCAAGCTCGTGAATGATTAACAGAAAGGTTTCAAAAGTCACTACACCAAAAATTAAGCTTGTAAATGCTTGCTGCATTAGAAAGTTGATACTTAGTATAAGCCAATACATGCACCAGTGACATACTACACATAAGCAATGTTGTAAAACAAATTCAAGGGATAGCTTGTTCAGTTTTCCAGAAGCGATTGCTATATATAGCAGGGTTAAATGTATGATGGTCTAGACTAACGGATGTGCTTTAGCATATATAGTAGTTCAGAAATTCGCTAAATGCACTATTTGATCTAACTTAGCATAAACCCAAATCTTTGAATGACCAAGTAGAAGTAAGGGTATGTCATTATCACTAAAACTCTCAGCAAGGGCATTAGCTACTGGCTAATATATCACAATAGACCAAGCATAAAACATAAAATAAAGTAGATATAAAGTACGAGTGGATAAAAATAGTTTACCTTGACAATTTCCGGAGATAAAAGGCCAAACATTTCAAGTCCACTAAGGCTCTCCTTAAGTTGCAATTGGAAAATGTTTTGTTCCCCTGAAGTTCATTGGTGGGTAATTTCTGAACTGACCCTTTCTCGTACCATTTCCCAACATTGCATAGCTGAGGAATTGACGAACACGACTCCTGGGTACTCTTCTAAAGTAACCTAAATGTTATAATCATTGTAAGGTTATGGTTGTTATATTACTTTTAAGTAAATGCATAGTAGGAAGGTCACCTTAAACATTGGTCCCAAGAGTCCACCATTAATTATTTCCAAAATAACCACAAGTTCTTGTAAGATCCGGTACGCTATAAAAATATAATCGCAAGTTATAATTTTTTCTTTTATGGTTCTAAACAAATGATAATTATTTTTATCACTGGACGATCCTTTCTTTATTGGGATGCATATTTCTTAGAAACTGAGATACCACTAGCACATATAAAATGCAACTTTGAGCATAAGTTTAATTATAAGCACACAAGCCGGTCAAATATATTCATTTTACAATTTAGTGTTTCACCATGTTAACTCCACTTAAACAAACCTATATCTATTATGGTGTTGCTATTTAAATACATAAATTTTGGACTGAGATAAAACTTCTAGTATTTCATAAAGTGATTTATGTGATAATAGGAAATGGAAACAAATAGCATGTCCTTGGTATTATTGAAAATGAATATGCAATAATATGGTACACAACTTCAGGTCCGAGCACATTTAAAAGAATGAACACATGCAAATTCACGATTATGCACTATAAGCAGCTCCAGTCCACCATATATAATTTTCAAACTAAAAGAAAACATAATTAAATTATGATTTTTTATACATAATATTATATGGAATGTATAAAAATAGTAGTTGAAGTTGATGTAAAGCAACTTAGTGTCAGTGTTGAAGATGATGTGAAATAACATAGTGGTAGTGTTTCACCATATTAACTCCACTTGTTAAAACAATAATACGCATTGCATATAATATTTATGTAGATAGATAGACAGATATGCACAAACAACAAATAATTGTTTACCTGCAATAAGGGACATCTTCAGTTACCCATCATATGCACTTATATGTGTATGAATTCAGTTACCTATCATTGCAACAATGGCATTCAAACTATTATATGCACATATATGCATATGAATTTAGTTACCTATCATATGGAATTTGACCTGTCAATAGCTCTAACATGACCACACCAAAGCAATGTATGTCAGTTTTCATCCTACACCCTGATGACTTGGTAGATTTTAGAGAAGTGTATTTAGGGCCTGAGTTATTTCCTTGACAAAATAGTGTTTATATAGAAACATAAATATTTTTTCAAAAATAATTATACTATTACCTAGTAATATTTTGGTGCTAATCCACAATCAAAGAGATGAGAATTGAGCTCGTTGTCAAGAACAATATTAGCGAACTTTATGTTTTTGTGAACTATAGATGGGGAACGGGTCTCATGCAAATATCTAACAGAAAAATGATCTACGTTATTTCCAAGACAACCACAATATATTTTATCCAATAGTTGAACTAGAGTTGTCTCTTCCATATTGTTGGCAATGGTTCTCGATAGGTTTACTAAATAAAAGGATTACGATTATTTCTATGATAACGCCAGTGAACTAAGGAATACAATTAGAGTTTATATGATAGAATGATCATGGCATACATGTTACAACCAAGTATATAGACTTAAGAAAAGATGAAATTAAAGGCCACATAAGTAGGCAGTGGGAGGACAATGCTGATAAAAAATGGCATAGTTTGTTTTTCTTGTTAAATTTTTTTATATTCAGAATATATAATGGTAGCTCTAAGAGAAAAGAAAAAAACTATGTAGTTGTTCGCTAAATTTCAGTGCAAAATTCAAGCATAAAACACATGTCACTACTTAGTTTGTTAATCTACTTACTACACATATCATTGGAGTTGAGTCTTTCTCCCCTTCCAGTTTGGTTTCCTTTTCCGGTGGCTTCTTTATTGTAAGCCTGAAAATCTCCATTGTTTTTAGCTCCACATTTAGTATGTGACATGCAATTTGAATTTTGATTAAACAAGCACAAAGCTTCATTACTATTTGTTAATAATTGTGCATGGTGTTATTAGTTGTGCATATGTCACGTCTTTTGCATTTGTACCTGCATCAAATTAATGATTAAAAAAAACATTAACAATCAAGATTCATTCTAATTGTAATATACATTAGATGTATGTATATGTATGTGTATATGTATATGTATATGTATATGAATATGTATATATTATGAATTAAACACTTGCATGTTGTGAGAGCAATTACAAATAATATCAAAAGCACCATCATGTTCTTTGTCGTTGAACCAATTGTAGTCATTTTTGTATCTCTGTTCTACTATTTGATAGTCGATAATGATACTCTTCTCAATACTCTTCTCGAATACGTTCTTGCTTTTATAGACTGAGCAAAGTCAATACAACTGTTGATGTGAGGATTTTTGCTATTTTGAGTGTGACATTAGTTATTACTAACTAAATTAGCCAGCTCAGTTTTTATTTTTTCTCTAGATTAATTCTTTCTTTTTTCTAGAAACTCCATGCATTCGAAGAAAATCTAGAAACAGTAGAAGAATAACAAAACAATTTAAACATCTTACTTATTATTTCTATTTGTAGGACAACAGAATCAAATAAAAGAGGAGGTGGATGACTGCATTCAGAAGCAAATAGAACTCAAAGCTAACAAAAGAGAAGAAGATTTAGAAGGGATTAGAAAGAAACTTGAAGCGAAACGTCTTAAGAAGGAAGAAAACAGTGAAACAACTCTTGGATCCATGAACAATGATGAGAAGTCCACGGAAGTCCCCTCTTCCAATCCACCAGTGCATCAATGCAATGGGGAAAGTAAGCTTGATGTTTTGGCTTCAATAAGAGCTATCATGATGCAAAATTTGGCACTTGAGAAGGAATACGAGATTGTGAAAAAAAAGAACTTCAGAAGATGAGAGAGGAAAGTAGGGCAAAAGCTGAAGAAGCAAGAGAAAGGAATTTAAAAAGGAAGAGAAATGAGCTCTTTGAACTAGAGATGGAGAAGCTGCAGAGATGGCCTAATTCTTTAGGCAAAGATTGTGATTGCAATACAAGAATATGCTCTCTTAATCCTAAAGGTGTCCGAGAATTGGCACTTAAAAATCGATTGGAAAAATACTACATAAGAATATGCACTGCATTCCAGAAGAGATCAAAGGAAATCATCTGAAAAGCTAAGCTAGAAGATACTTCAGTTTTAAGGCGATCTATTTGAGTCTCTGCACCTCAAAAAAGTGAGCAGGATGCTCCCTCATTTCTCAAATATGTCAATATGCTGCAAAAATATTTTGTTGCTGGAAGATAATGGCTCTAGTCAACCCATTATCAAGGAGATGAATTGAGCCCACTAAAACATTAAAAGTAAGCATGGATGCATCACTTTATGATATTTTTTAATATACACTTCCATTTGCTCATTATTCTTCGAACTTTTAGTATGTAAGTTGAGATCATGAATACAGTGCTCTACTAAAAATTAAATCATTTTTTTGGTGTGTTGGTTAGTTGATATTTTATAGATGATGTTAGTTTAATAAATATTTCCAAAAAAAAAAAAGTTTCCGATCTCTTTGGTATCAGGGGCGAGCATATGTGGATAAAAATTTGATAATAAATCGGACCTTTAGGTGACATTAACTCAGTTACTCAAGATATATGACTTGAAATGATTGAATTTAACAAAACAATGTACACTTTCGTAAATCTTACATCCAGTTTGTGTTCATGCACCTGCTCATGCACACCCTTACATTGTTGGTATGAGAGTCCCCATTGCATGGACCCATGTGTCAGTATTTGAATGATACCTGTCCATATATCTATATATACATGGGAGAATGGGGCAATAAATTCTGTACAATGTAATACAGTTGGATTGTAAGTAGGAGAGAATGGATCAATACACTATTCCATTTCTTTTTACATTTGGTACATGATATAGTGTAAAATTAATGACAAGCACCATTGTCCCAGTGGTTAAGTGCTTCGACTTTGATGTGAGAGGTCACAAGTTCAAAACTTGTGTAGCGTGATTCGAACATATATTGAACAAGTGATTTGTGATATGTTGTATCTAAGTACCCATTTCAAAAAAAAGTATTGCACCATCAATGTTGGACTGTATCATGCATTAAATGTAAAAATAGGAATTATTTCATTGCTCATTCCTATTGTATCGTGCATGAAATGCTCTTTAATTATATTTCTTCATGGTATAGTGTAGTGAAATTTATTTTAATTTGAGCAGAAGCGAATTAATTGATCAGGATCTAGTATTGTCTATTTAGATATCAATGGAACTTAAAAATCAATTATGCAATCTCTCAGACACAATAGCAGAAATAAGAGACATAGAAGATTTAACGTGGTTCGAATATGAATATCCTACGTCCACAGAAACCCAACAACTTCTTTTATTCCACTAAAGAAAAGAGTACAAAAGAGAGAGAAGGATAAGGGTGGATGCTCTTTCACTCTCACTCACATACGAAGATGAGATTCCTTCATTTAAATAGGCTTGAGAATGAAGGGTTGCTTGGAGATTAAAAAAATCAATTTCCTGATTATCCAAATATCTTTCCAAATTGCATGATTTGATTTTAGTACAAATAGATGGCATAATCTTGGTTTCCATATCTTTCATTTGATTGATTGATTCTCCATGCCTAATTATTTATTTCTTCATATAAAAAATGCATTAACTAATTAATTGATTTAGCTAATTAATCAGTTTCCTTCCTAAATAGCCTCTCTTATCTTTCCATTACAAGCCAAATCTGGTCTTGTGCACACCATCGCATACATAAGACTACCTACAACATTAGAATAAGGTATATCAGCCATATACTTTTTGTCTTCTTCCGATGAGGGAAATAAGTCTTTTGACAACTTAAAATGAGAGCCTAATGGAGTGCCAACCGGTTTGGGTTTCTCCATTCCAAATGGAGCGAGGTCCTTCTCGATATACTGCACCTGAGTGAGCCTTAACTCTCTCCGCTTCCTATCCCTGCTTATCTCCATACCCAATATTCTTTGTGCCTTTCCCAAATCCTTCATGTCAAACTCTCTACTGAGCTCCGCTTTCAACTCCTTAATTCTGACCATACTCCGAGATATAATCAGCATATCATCAACATATAACAACAAATAAATCATATCACCATCACATCTCCTAAATAAACACACTGGTCTTTGAAACTTCTGGAGTATCCTTATGAAAGCATAAACTTATAAAACCTCTTATACCATAGTCTAGGAGACTGCTTCAGTCCATATAGAGGTTTTTTGAGTTTGCAAACATGATCTGGTCTGCTACTATCAATGAACCCTTCTGGCTGCTTTAAATAAATCTCCTCATCTAGATCACCATGCAAGAATGCAGTTTTGACATCTAGTTGCTCTAATTCCATATCATAATGAGAAACTAATGCCAAGAGAATACAAATAGAAGTATGCCTAACCACTGGAGCAAAGATATCATGATACTCTATCCCCTTCTTCTGAACATACTCCTTTGCAACTAATCTTTCCTTGTATCTGACATTACCATTTTCACCGTCTTTCACTCTATAGATCCACTTGCATCCAATAGCTCTCTTGTCGGTGGGAAGAGGCACCAAATCCTAAGTATGATTTCTCTGCAATGATTCAATCTCCTCCTCCATAGTAACTAACCAACCGGAACGGTTAAATGATGCGATAGCTTCTCTATAATCATAGGGCTCATCATGGACAACATTCAAAGCATATGTTGCCATATCATCGAAGTTAATGTCTTAGATGCTCGATCCAACAAACTCATCAAGCCACTTAGGCTTTCTTCTTTGTCTGATAGGCCTAGGTTCTGAATGTGCTCCACCTTGAGTCTGATCCTCTGTACCAACATCGGTATTATCCTCATCAACCACGGTATCATCGGAAACACCATCTGAACGTCTATGGAAAAAATCAATAGATGACTTGCTTTGTGTCTGATATTCTTCACATGTCCTCTCATTGTCATTTGATGAGAAAGGCTCCACCTTCAACATAGCCTTCTCATCAAAAGTCACATGCCTGCTTAGAATGATCTTCTTTCTAATAGGACACCATAGTCTATATCCCTTCACTCCTCTCCTATACCCTAGAAAGATACACTTGCGAGCCCTAGGTTGCACCTTCCCTTTACTCTCGTGCACATATGCTGGGCAACCAAACACTTTGAGAAATGATCAGCTAACAGGCTCTCTTTTCCATACTTCTTTAGGGATCTTCATATCTATGGCAGTAGAAGGTGTGCGGTTGATGAGGAAAGCTGCCATAGATAAAGCTTCAGCCCAAAATCCCTTATTCAATTTAGCAGTCAGTCTGAGGCATCTTGTTCTCTCCAATAATATCTGATTCATCCTTTCTGCAACTCCATTAGACCGGTGGTCGCCTGGTGTAGTGTAATGCCTCTTAATGCCTTCAGACTCACAATAATCGATGAATTTCTGTGATATAAATTCACCACCATTATCTGAACTGAGAACTTTACATTTCTTCCCTGACTGCTTCTCAACCATAGATTTCCACTTTCGAAACCTAGCAAAGGTTTTACTCTTTGACTGAAGAAAATATACCCATACTTTACGAGAGAAATCATCTATAAATGAAACGAAATACCTGGCTCCACCTAAAGACTGACAAGGGGAGGGACCTCGAACATCTGTATGAACATACTCCAGGACAGCTTTTGCTTTATGCTCTCCTATACCAAAAGAAATCTTCGTCTATTTCCAAGAACACACTCTTCACAAAAACCAAGTTTTGAATGATGAACTCCATCAATCAATCCTCGTTTTCTCAACTCATCCATGCTGCGCTCACCGATGTGACCCATCCGTAAGTGCCATAATCTGGAAGAATCTGAATCAACATATGTAACAGAAGCTGATTCACCAACTATAGTAGTTCCCTTTAATAGATAAAGATTTCCTACCCTCACAACTCTCATAACAATCATGGAACCCTTTGATATCTTCATTTTCTCTCCTTTCACTATAATCTTCAAGTCAAATCTACTCAATGCCCCAACAGAAATCATGCTCCTCCTCAAATCAGGTACATGTCTAACATCAGTGATCGTACGAATAACACCATCAAACATCCTAATCATTATGCTACCAACACCAACCATACGAAAAGAAGCATCATTACCCATCAGAACTTCTCCTCCATCAATTTCATGGTAAGTGGAAAAGCAGTTCCTATCAGGTGTCATATGATAGGATGCGCCAGAATCAATCAGCCATAAGTTGCTCTTCCCAGAAGAGCCAGAAGCTGTAAATACATCGGCGTCACTTTCCGCATCTGATTTCTCTGCTGTAGAAGCTAAGGCTTGCTTTGGATCTTTTCTTCTACCTTTAAGCTTGGGACATTGTGCTATGAAGTGCCCGGGTTTCTTACAATAATGACAAGTCAACTTCTTAGGCCCCTTAGACTGAGACCGCGAAGAATTCCGTCCTCCATCTTTCTTTGATCTTCTTTGGCCTCTACCTTTCTGAACAGATAAGCCTTCGGTATCACTATCCAAGCTAGTGCTCGCCAATCTACCTCTTAATACTTCATTATGAAAACCAGCCTTTACATAGACAGGCTAATTTTACTAGGGCCTTAAATCATCGAAGTAACAAAAGCAGTATACTCCTTAGGCAAGGAACATAAGAGGATTATAGCTTGAGCCTCATCAGTAATATCAACTTCCGCTGCCTTCAGGTTCATAATCAAAGTGGTCAAAGCATCTACATGCTCCATAAGATCGGCTCCAGGCTTCATCTTGAATTAGTAGAGTTGTTGCTGAAGAATAATCTGATTGGTGAGAGACTTGTCTTGATATGCATCCAATAATGCATCCCATAGTTCCTTCGCCGTCTTCTTCTGAAAGAATTCTCTAAGAACTTCATTTGGAAGACTCAACTGAATTGTTGTGAGAGCTTCATCTTCCATCTCTTCCAAATCAGCCGCATCAATATCTTTCAATTTCTCAGGCGCGTAAATAACTTTTTAAGTCTTCTCCTTCTTTAAAACACCCTCCATCTTCATCTTCCAAGTACCAAAATTTCCCTTTTCATCAAAACATGTTACTCCATAATTGACACCAGATCTACCAATGGACTTACTAGAAGTAGCCATTAATATCCAAACAGGAACGATAACACTATCTCTGATACCAAACTGTAGTGAAATTTATTTTAATTTGAGCGGAAGCGAATTTTTTGATCAGGATCTAGTACTGTCTATTTAGATATCAATGGAACTAAAAAATCAATTATGCAATCTCACAGACACAATAGCAGAAATAAGAGACATAAAAGATTTAACGTGGTTCAAATATGAATATCCTACGTCCATGGAGACCCAACAACTTCTTTTGTTCCACTGAAGAAAAGAGTACAAAAAAGAGAGAAGGATAATGGTGGATGCTCTCACACTCTCACTCACATATGAAGATGAGATTCCTTCATTTAAATAGGCTGGAGAATGAAGGGTTGCTTGGAGATTAAGAAAATCAATTTCCTGAATACCCAAATATCATTCCAAATTGTATGATTTGATTTTAGTACAAATAGATGGCGTAATCTTGGTTTCCATATCTTTTCTTTGATTGATTGGTTCTCCATGCCTAATAATTTATTTCTTCATATAACAAATGCATTAACTAATTAATTGATTTAGCTAATTAATTAGTTTCCTTCCAAAATATCCTCTCATATCTTTTCATATACAAGCCAAATTAATTGATTGAACCAATTAATCAATTTCTTTCCTCCTCAACAAATATTTGAATCATCCAAATTTAACATATAGAATTCATTGCACCATTGCCTTTGTGACATGCTTAAGAATGCTAGATTTTCTTATAAAAGTTGAGTTGTGCATGGTTCATAGTATGCATTGCAGATAAATTCTAGCTGAGATGTGCATGGTTCATGGCATGCATTGCAGATAAATACTACACCATGCACAAAATTAAATAACTTGTATGTGTAACAGCCTTGGAAATAAAGACAAACTCGTATTAATAAATGCTAATAAGCATGAATAAGATTTGAAGGTATTAGATTTTTTTTTGAATAATGTTGTCTTCAAGAAATATGGGATTTATACTTGTATGATATGAAAAATTTGGGTGGTGACACAATGCATATGATGAAAATGGCTGAGCTTACCTCACAATGCATGTAAAGTAAACTACCGCCCGCCTCCTTCTGAAGTGAAAAGTGTAAATTACCGATTGGAATATGTGTATTTTGTCAATATGTTAAATAGTTATAATTTATAGCTGGATGTATTTATAGGGTCAACTCTGAACTCTTCATTATATAATTGCTGCTGCAAATCATTATCTCAGTTGTAAAAAATACCATATAGAGTATTAGGAGGCTTGTGAAAGTTGACAACGAGTTGCGTGTACCTATGACAAAGGAGGAGATTTTGGCCGAGGTACTTTCCTTCTCTCAGGTTTATTATACAAAAGTTGCGCACGATGTACGTATAACTTTGATAATTGCAAAATAAATTGTGATTTGTGAGCTTTATATGCCAACTCCAAATTTGTGATATTTGTCTACCTCCTATATAGCTTAAACTAGCATGACCAATACCAGTTTACTTTGTAACCATGCTCGCAAAAACTAGTTTGTATGTAAACTATTAGTCATTCTCCATTACTTAGAAATCTGAACCTTATAGAAGACTGATATCCTCAAAATGGAACAAAGTTTGATATTTACTTGGAAACATGATGGGAACATGTTTGAATGTTGATTGAACACTTTTCTAATGTACAAATTTTATGTGATGGAAATACATTATCTTTATGATGAAAACCTTTCTGGTAACATAGCTTAAATTATATATAACAAGTTTCTTTGGGATGAAACTTTTCTTCTAATTCAATTATATCAAATTGTTAAAGTAAAAGACAAAATCAATCATAATGACCTTTACTTGTATCATATGTTATTGCATTTTAACTTCCATGTAAACGATTCCCTAACACTAAATCTAAATACATGTTAAATTTATATGAAATCGTACGACATTATTTAATGTATATTATAAAACACTTTGAGCTTACACTTTATATGAAATACATCTCTACCCTTCTAAATTTAATATGCAATACTATTTTGTTTATCAGGTCAAGTAATTGCTATATTCCCTCTTTTTTCTTGATAAATACATTCTAATTTATCAAATTGCATCTATTTCTTAATAAAATTACATTCTAATTTTGTAAACTGTAGATAAATATATCTTCCTTGATTTGTGTAGGTAGCAAGACAACTTGGTGTTTCTATCCAATCAAAAAATCTTCATTTACCATCCCTATTTACTGCTGTAGGAGAATATGCAGTACCCTTCACCTTCCAAGGGCACTCCCTCCCCCTGAAGGGCTGCTTCAATAGACACTCAAGGTTAAAGTTAGAAGAAAAGGAAGTGGAATTGAATCGGCTTTAGTCAAACATAGTGCAAGCAAAAATACGACAAAAGGAAGAAAAATTAAACCATTTGAAACAAAACAAAGCGAAAATGATTCATCTGAAGCAAAACAAAGCAAAATTGAATTGGCTGAAGCAAAACAAAGTGAAAATAAATCATCTGAAGCAAAACAAAGTGAAACTCAATCTTTTGAACTAGAACAAATTGAAAATGAATCATATGAAGTAGAAAAATGTGAAAATGGACCATCTGAAGCCAAACAAATTGAAAATTAGCTATCAGAAGGTATTTTTCTTCAATTTTGAATGCATTTTTAGTGCGTTATTTTCTTTATCCAAGGCTTACTATTTTTGGAATACTAAGCTAGAATGGTTAATTTGATCCATGGGGATGTTTTGAAAGAGCCGAATACTGAATAATAAAAGCTGAAAAGAATATTTTTCCTTGGACTTGTTTTTTGGAAAAAGGTACTTTATTAACAGAAAAAAGTCATATACTTTCATGATATGTCTCGTTAAAACCTAGTAATCCCCCTAACCTAAATGAGTGCATTACCAAGAAAAAGAGTATATATCATGTCCATATATGAAACAGTATAATGGATACTGCATACCATTACTTAAGTTGTCAAATAGGTGGAGGAGTAGACAAAATAGCAATACACTCAAAACCACCCATACAAACAACTTAAAGCAACAAAACAAAGAAAAAGGCAGAAGCAAACAAAGTGCAAATACACGTGTACCTATTGGAATACACAAAACAGGAGACACAGAGAAAATAAAAATCTTCACAGTGCAATGGCAGGAGAAGAACTCATCACTTAACACACTCAAGTCTTCAATGGCGATGAAGGCATGTCCCTCGAAGTAGGTGAATCCCCGATGATTTTTGTTTTTTTGACTTTTTGTTCTTACCTTTCAACTGACTAACCAAATTTATCCATTCAGGATTATCTATGACACCAGTTGTAGCGGTAGCTTTAAATTCAAAAGGTGACTCTTCTGGTCTAACTTTCCTGATGGGTTTTATTCTGGAAGCCCGTAGGACATTCGAGCTTTGGTTAGTAGATACAGCACAAGGAGGAGACGTTGCATCAGGCAACGTCAGAGGGATTTGTGTCTTCAGTATTATAATTAGCAGATATAATAATTTGAATCAGGCAGTCCTTGGACTTGTTATTTTTATATATTTGTTCTCTCTATTTGTCCTGATATAATTAAAGCTTTCTTTATCTGCTTTTTTTATAGCTTGAATATTCAATACTCTGATTCTACAAGTATTTGCAGAACCAGATTATGTGAAAAGCCAATAGTTGTGTAACACATATATTCAAATTATATTATAATAGAAAATAACAGACTTTACAACTTCTGAATGAATTTCATCCATGTCCAATAATTCTGGATGATATATGCATGTACCGGTTGGATGCTTAACATGTGACCTGTTAGAAGTGTAATTCAACTTTTGCAAATTAATTCTTTTGTATGTTGTGCATGTTTGTGTTTTCTTTTCAATACACACACACACATATATATACATATACATATACTTATAAATTATTGTCACCATTTTTTAGGATAATCTTCAAATATAAGAAGCAAAACTCATGTTAATAACTTCATTTATACGAATTACCTATTGTTAGCTAGGTGTTGATTAATAAATAGATAACTACACACCTTAAAATCATACCTAATTAAATCTAGAACCTGCTCCAGCTGCCCTAAAACCACCACCAGCATTGTTAGCTGCAATATAGCCAAATCCACCACCCGGACCAGCACCAACAAATCCACCACCCGGACCAACACCAGTAGATCCACCACCCGAACACGCTCCATTAAAACCAACACCCGAACCAGCTCCACCAAAACCAATACCCAAATCAGCTCCACCATAACCGCCTCTTGAAGTAAATGCTCCAAAACCACCACCATCGCTTAAAGCAACATCGATAATTTCACTACAGCAACAAGTCAAAAAACACACGGCTGACATAATTTACAACAGTTTATAACTCAATTTACATTTGAAAGAAGAAGAAAAAGCTTATAACTCAATTTACAACAGTTTCCGTTTGACACAATTTTTCTTTCTTTTTACTTCAATTATGTCTTTGATTAGTAAAGTAGATTGGAAAACAAAATGTATGTGGTATGAAATCAGCATTTTCTTTCGTATTTGTTATAGTATACTTCATTTGAACTCATGAAAATTCTCACAATAGACTTAAAACTATATATGTGTGTATATAATGAAAGAATAGAGTTCATTATATTTTACTAACTCATGCATCTAGACACTCTAGTAACTAACAGTTCCAAACAAAGAAGATAAACGATCTTCACTCTCAAGTATCAATTTTTGCCTACATAAATTAGTCTTGTTATCTTAGACATAAACTACTAAGCACTTTTTCGGTGAATATTTAATGTGGCACCTAGGCACTTTTTTTAAGATACAATCTGACTTGTTGGGAAGCTCTTAGAATTATATTTCAACATGAATATTACAATTCTATCTTATCTTCACATACAACCATTCAGCCTCCAAACAATAATTTTCTTATTCTATTACATGGGCTTTTTTCCGTATAAACACAAACCAGATAGTAATATAATAATTAGATATAAATATATGGCTTTAATATAACAAGCAAATTATGACAGCAGAAATGAGCACTTGCACTTTTTTTATACATTGATCTATTACGTGAATGCAAGAAAAACAAACTATTTCTAAATATTCAAATGCATGTAAATAAAAAAGCCTATTTACTATTCCATCTTGCTCATTACAACCACAAAAATATGATAAGTGCATTTTCAATCAACTTTATACTGCATAACAGATTGTACAAAATTTCCTAACTAATTATATTCAATTTTTGTATAATGCACCAGGAAAATAGAAAGTATAGTCAGTTAGTTAAAACAAGCAGCCACCACTTAGTAACAGTGGAGACGAATGGCATAACGTTTTTATGCTTTAGTCAAAAAAGAAGAAGCTCTTAAACCTCCTAGAGTGAACTATTAGCACGCTTAACTTGTAACATATAAAATGTGCACAATACATCAAAAGTCATAAGCACCTTAAAATACTTCATTGTAATAAGAAAATACAAAAGAGGACTTGGCCACCGAGTAAGACATTTCAACTTATCTAAGTTATCTATTGAATTATTGCTAAAGTTTAAAATCTTAAGTTATAAATCAACATGTTATTTAATTTATAACTATTAGCCTAATTTTAAACTTATTATTGATTTGTTAACAAACATAGGGCATATTAAATAAATATTTAAAGGGTAGCAAACTGAATTTGAACAAAGGCACTTAATGAGTCATGATGCATTATATGTATATTTACAAGATTGTCTTTCAGCTGCCAAATTATAACTTATAAATACCGGTATGCTTATCTAGTCGTTGTCTTATAGTTTCCAAATTATTGGTTACTCCTGTTGTCGTCTCATTACGTACAATGCAGATGGCTTTAATAGTGTGGTTTCTATCTGCAGCTAATTTGGAAGCAAGGATATCAAGGTTTGCACCCTGCCCCCAGTCGCTTTCTATGACATCAACATCAAATTTCTGGCGTTGCTGCTGATCTATCCAAAGAAGACTGAACTTCTCAATAAGGAATGATACAATCTTATTGGCAGGTGATAGCGTGTTTGTAAGTGCACTTTCCCATGCCTGTATCAATATATCAAGCGTGAACAGATGGTAGTATTATAATGCTATCATTATTATGATCTCTAATTGTTTATGTTTTGAAGTTAGATGCAAATGAATTTCAGATATTTCAAGCCATATATACTGGCGAGGCTTTCAGTAATTGTTTTATTAAGTTTATATGACACAGAATAATGAATAGACATTAATACATATAATCGTGCCATGTAATATCTTCTAAAGTTGTACCTCAACTGAACATCAGTATATGTATAATAATTTTGAATTTTATAAGGCATGACTTGTTATAATGAATTATTTTGAAATGAAAATTATAATGAATTCTTTTTGGGTACTGTGTACTGTGCAATTTCACCTAAAGTTATAATACCTCCAATGAACATGTACAATAATTTACAATGTTATAATACATAACTTGGTTACAATGAAACTGTTTAGAAATGAATATTGTAAATACCAGTTGCGGGGAAGAGAAAAGGGGTTCCAGTAGTGGTTTTGAAAATCTTCTTAACATCCTTAAGTAGAGTCTTAGTCATAGCAGGCAGTGCAGGTGATCTGTAGTCCTTGTTGTTTTAGTTCGTTGCACGCAACATTGGTTCTAGGATATTAATCGGCCCTGGAACAAACAGATGGTTTTGACCTGGTGCATACACATTGTCCATCTGCCAGCAAAATAAATATAATATTTAGCAATAATTTTCAACTACAAATGAACATATATTTTCAACATAACACAGTTCTTAGTTTGTCCATGTTCTTGTAAACATTACTCAACCTGGTGCATACACATTGTCCATCTGCCAGCAAAATAACAGAAACATCACCAGCTCGTAGCGGACAACACCAAATGCATATAAACATATCTTTGGAGAAACATCACCAAACTGCACATATCTGCAAAAAAACATAAAATGTAACCAGCAAAATCTAAATGTAAGAAAACCGACTTAGAGTTAGCTTATATTGGAAAAAAATGAGAAGCAATTATTATTTGTTTAACCAGTGGCCATGCTAATTGAGTTTTGAGAAAAGGTGAAGAAGAAAATAGTCAAATTTTTGAGTGAGGAAAAAGATGAAGAAAAAAAATTTGATTTTCATTTGATTAACATTATCTATTATTACATAATGCATCCTCCCTTTATTTGTAACCACAACAGGATTCACAAATCTACCTAAATAGCAATCGCATTGATTCGACTTTTAGAACTTGGCCAGATTTACATAAAAGTTGACTAAAAGAAAAGTTAAATTTGCTGACTTATTAAGCAGGACCCGACAAATTCAATATACATAAGTAAGATTATTTAAAAATAGTAAATGCTTTAAAACACCACTTTAATTTATTAAAAAATCAAATTATTTTCAACTTTCAGTAGAAACATTTGTGCAGAAATCCAAATATAAAATCTATATCGAACTGTGTAAAATCCATATATAATAATTCGGGTTTGCGTAGAAACTAGGGTTCGTCCAACTAACACAGACGAGTAGTGAATTAGGGTTTATCGCAGAAATCCATTTAAAAAACCCCCATCAACCCATATAAAATCCATACATTATCAGAAATTTAGTAAATAAAATCCATACCAATTTACGGCTTGTGCAGAAATCTCAATCAAATGGTAGCAGACTACAGGAGGGGTCGATCGACTATTAGGAAAGGCGTGAATTGAAAGAGAGGAGTAACGCGACGATGTTGATGGAGGAAACGTTGGGGCTCAGTTTAATATTGATTGAGAGGGGCAGTTAAAATTTTTATGAAGTAAAGAGGAAAAATGGAGATGGGGAAACGTGAAAATGTGAAAACGTAACTGGTGTTTTACTATTGGCGGGTAGGGCGGGAATTTTGGCATCGGTGAGACAATGCCAAAATAAAGCTAAAACTAAACTATAAAATAAAAATTGTGACGACCGCCCATGACCCCTGCACCGAATCCAAAGATAGAGCGCTGTAAAGTGTGTCAGGCGACCATGGACGATTGTCAAGGTAAGATTAAAACAACAGAATCTATCGTATTACTCACAGCGCATGGACAAAATACAATAGAACATATGTATAGTGAAGCTTTACAGAACAAAATGACATCATATAAAACTCAATAATAGTTGAATACAAGCATCCACATAGTCAATACATCAAGCCTCACTACATATCTCTCAGAGAATACAAAACAGCGGAATATCCAGTACATATAATAAGAAGATAACATGCAACCCTCAAGCTCGTCTTCGATATCAGCATCGTGAGAAGAGAACAGCACCTGTCACCTGCTACCTAGTCTGCCCGTCCCAAAATGGACGAATAGCCCAAGGCAATAAGAATTAAAACATAAAGCCTTGAGTCAGACAACAGTCTTAGTGAGCAGTAAATTAACTAACAACATACCAAAAGAGCATAAAGGAAAAGGAATAGGAATACAACCCTCCCACTCCAACCTCATTCTACAGTGATAGCCCCCAGACACACACACTAATCAGGAGCAAACATAGCAGAGCATACAATTTAAAGTAAAGCTACTATCACTCGAGTCAAGGGCGATGTTTTCCAAGTACCAAGGCCTAAATCAGATAAGCACCCAGAAAATACCACTCTTGAGTCCGAATGACGATACAACCAAACATCCATGACTCTGGCTATCACTGTTATCATTGCTTCGATATCACCGTTAATTGAATGACCGGCACATTCTTTCAGCCGTCCGTCAAGGGCTAATGGAAACCCCAATTCTAGACATAACTCCCGCACGTCGTCGCAACCCGTGCCTAGGACTATCGAATCTGCCCAGAGTACTCGACCATCAACAGTTAGTCGTTGGGACTATCGAATCTGCCCAAACGTACTCTTGCTTAGAGCATGCTAGAACCTTCAACAACGATGCTATCCAAACCTCCTAGTCATCCTCCTTGACGACTATTCTTGTATCCATTCATTATCCTCAACTCGAATCATATCATCGAGTTATCAACATGCTTGGAATGATCCCGTCTGGATTAGACCAAGTCTTCATCACATGATGCCTCGCTTCATTACATCCTCGCAAAGCCTCATCTCAACATCACGTCATCAAATCTATGCATAAGAGCTTCATCATCCCGCTACATATGCCACGAGCAGCTTTCCCCAATTCAAGAGCCTTTCCCTTAGCTTTTGAATCACCTTTGGTCTAAATCAAACCATCAATCATCTAATTCATAACAATCAATCAAATCAAACATTAATCCAAACAATCAAGCATTCAAATATGATCTAAGTAGACAATTATAACAATAATGGCATTTTCGTAATTAAAGAGTTGAAAGTCCAATAAGCATGAGAACATGAATTATATCTCTACAAACTTGATGAATGAACTTGCATAGGTTAACATATGATAAAATGGATGTAACATCATCATGAACAATGGATCTATATGGATCTACACTTCGGATGAAGAAAATGCATGGAAATCCCTATTTTAACACCAAATCGAGCCAACAATCCGATATACTCCTTTGGATCCGTGTGAGAGATAATCACTACTCACCAAATCACCAAAACAACCTCAAATCAACACGCTTCAGATTTGGACAGCGAAGGATCAAGCTTGATCTATCACGAATCCGCTTCAAACGAAGAAATCTCACTTGAAAAGATGAAGATCTTCAACTTTAGCTCTTGAATCTTCAATCTTGATCTTCGATTTGGATGGAAGGGATCACTAGATTAGAGTGGAGAAAAGAAGTGAAGAAGTGTAGAAGTCGAGCTCTCAAAATGGCAGCACTTCGTCGCTTCAAAATCCGGATCCCAAAAAGTGAGAACAACCCCCTATTTATAGCAGAAATCCCTCTAAGTCGCTAGCTCGGAATTAGCTCGTCTGCGACCTACGACCTAAAACCCCTCCGACCTAAAGCCTCTACGACTTAACACTTAGCGCCTAACAACCTAATGACTTATTCCCCAGGCGCTTCAACGACCTAACAAGGTTACGACCTATGACTTAGCGACTTACCCATAGGTGCGACCTAGCAGTGCTACGACCTAACACACCAACGACCTAAAGCACTGCGCGACTTAACAATACTACGACATAACTTCTCAGCGACCTAACACATAAGTGTTTCCTCGCGACCTAACAACTACAGAAGTCCACGACCTAACTTAGGTCGTTTACGACCTAACTGCCTACGACTCAGTTGGGTTGCGACCTAACAACTTAGGCTTCCATGCGACCTAACACATGTCGACCTAAAACAACATACGACCTAACACTTAAACTATCCTAGCGACCTAACAACTCACGTGACCTACGACTTAGCAAACTCGCGACCTAACACACACGCGACCTAACTATCTTAGGTCGCCTACGACCTAACTCAACACAGAACTAACGACCTAACTACGCTAACACTTAGGTCAGTCAATTCTATAGGTCGCTAACTCCTATAGGTCGCAAGCTTATCCCCTAAGTCGTTAACTTGAACTTTCGACCTAACACTTAACTCACCCATACCCTTAGGTCGCTCACAACAGTTTCCTTAGGTCACCTAAACCTCTTAAGTCGGTCAACCACACTTCCTTAACTCGGTTAATTCCTTAAGTCGGCAACTCGACCCAGACTTATTCCTTAACTCGTCCAAACCGACTTAGGACTTAGAAAAATTCTAAACGACTTATCAACAATGCAAACAATTGTTAATTATTTTACGATGTTTCGATCCGAAAAATACGGGTCGTTACATTCTCTCCCCCTTAGGAATTTCGCCCCCGAAATTCCAAGCAACAAAGCAATCGAAGACTATTCTGTACGCCTACCATCTATAGAAATCAACAAACCATACATCCAATTCTAGCTTAGCGTACAGAATTCTAAAACTCAGAACAAGTTACAATATCGTGAGATGAGACGACACCTTAGGGCCATACCTTGAAGAGTTCAGGATGAGCTGCCTTCATCCTCTCTTCCACCTCCCACGTACAGTCGTTATCATCATCACTCCATTGTATCTTGAGCAACTTAACTACCTTCCTCCTAAGCTGTTTCGTGTCGGTTTCAATAACACGAAGCGGCTTACGAGGTCTTCTATCAACTGGATCAACTTCGAAGTCTTCACAGCTATCAGCAGAAACCACCGTACTCGAGTCGTGCACATACTTCCGTAGATATGATACGTGAAAAACATTGTGCACACTCGACATCTTCTCTGGTAACTCCAATCTATAGGCGAGCTTTCCAATTCGCTCGATGATCGGGAATGGTCCAACAAATCTCGGAGTCAATTTTCCTTTCTTCCCGAATCGAATAACATTCTTCAGTGGAGAAATCTTTACAAAAACCATATCTCCTACGTCGAATTCCAAATACTTTCGACGCTTATCAGCATAACTCTTCTGGCGGTCTTGGGCTGCCTTCATTCGTTGCCGAATGATCTCTATACAATCTGAAGTCTGCCGAATCATTTCTGGCCCAAGTATCAGCTTTTCTCCGGTCTCTATCCAACATGTTGGAGAATTACACGGTCTTCCATACAATGCCTCATACGGTGCCATACCAATGCTTGACTGGTAACTGTTGTTGTACGCAAACTCCACCAAATGAAGGTGATCTTCCCATGATCCACCGAAGTCCAAAACACATGCTCTAAGAAGATCTTCCAAAACTCGGTTGACTCTCTCGGTCTGACCATCTGTTTGAGGATGATAAGCTGTACTCAAACACAACTCGGTTCCCAAAACTTCCTGGAAGCTCTTCCAAAATCCACTAGTGAACAATGGATCTCGATCGCTCACTATACTTTTCGGAATACCATGAAATCGAACTATCCACTTAACATACAACTCAGCCAACTTTGATGCGGTCCTAGTCGATCGAACAGGAATGAATCGTGCACTCTTAGTCAGACGATCCACAATGACCCAAATCCCTTCATTTCCCGTTCTGGTTCTAGGCAATCCATCGATAAAATCCATCGACACTTGTTCCCACTTCCATGTATGAACTTCTAATGGCTGAAGCAATCCACTTGGCTTCTTCTGTTCAGCTTTTACCAACTGGCAGTTCATACATTTGGAAATAAAATTTCCAACATCCTTCTTCATACCTTCCCAGTAGTAGGTTCTCTTCATATCCCGATACATCTTATTTCCACCTGGATGAATTGTCAACTTCGAGTGATGACTTTCCTTCAGAACTTCACTCCTCAATTCATCTATATCGGGAACAACTAGTCGTCCTTGCTTCCGAAGCCAACCCTCTCGATCGACCTCGAATCCTTTATCCTTTTCCGGATCCAATCCAGATTCCAAATCACGGATAATCCTGACAAGCTTATCGTCTCGCTTTTGGCTCTCGCCAATCCTTTCCACAAGAGAAGGTCTTATCGATAAGTTTGCCAACATCTCAGGTTCCAATTCACATCTAGGCCTGAAGTCAAATCCAGCTAAATACTCGAGATTCTTCCATTCAGAAAACATGGCTCCCAATCCTGCATGTCTTCGACTTAACGCATCTGCCACCGCGTTACCTTTTCCCGGAGTATAAGCTATACCAAAATCATACGATGCTAAAAACTCTAGCCAACGTTGTTGCCGAAGATTCAAATCCTTTTGGGAGAAAAGATACTTCAACGACTTGTGATCCGTAAACAACTCGAATCGAACTCCTAACAGATAATGCCTCCACATCTTCAGAGCAAATACAATCGCCGCTAATTCCAAATCATGAGTTGGGTAATTCCTTTCGTGCGGCTTCAGTTGTCGACTGGCATACGCAACAACTTTATCCTTCTGCATCAGCACTGCTCCAAGTCCAGTACCACATGCGTCGGTGTAAACCACCATCTCATCATTCCCACTAGGAATAGTCAAAACAGGAGCACTCGTCAACCTCTCTTTCAGGATTCCGAAAGCTTGCTCACACTTAGCATCCCAACTGAACACTTGGTTCTTCTTCGTCAATCCTGTTAATGGTGCAGCTATCTTGGAGAAGTCTTTGATAAACCGTCGATAATATCCTGCTAATCCAAGAAAACTTCTCACATCAGATGCATTCTTAGGTCTAACCCAATCCTGGATTGCTGCCACCTTAGCGGGATCAACCGCTATTCCATTTCCAGAAATCACATGGCCTAAGAACCTCACTTCACTCTTCCAGAAGTGACACTTCGAAAACTTAGCCTTCAGCTGATGTTTCCGCAAGATCTCCAAAACAATACGCAAGTGCGTCTTGTGCTCTTCTTCCGTTCTGGAATAGATCAGAATATCATCCACGAACACAAGTACGAACTTATTCAACTGATCTCTGAACACTCTATTCATAAGATCCACAAAATATGCTGGCGCGTTAGTCAATCCAAACGGCATTACCAGCCACTCAAAGAAACCGGATGGTGTCCTAAAAGCAGTCTTCGGCACACTATCCTTAGCTACTCTCAACTGGTGAAATCCCGTTGCCAAATCCATCTGAGAAAACACCTTGGCTTCGTGAAGCTGATCAAACAAGTCATCTATTCTCGGCAATGGATACTTGTTCTTCTTAGTCACCTTATTCAGCTCACGATAATCCACACACAATCTCAACGACCCATCTGCCTTGGTTGCAAACACAACTGGTGCACCCCACTCGGACACACTACGCCGAATGAATCCTTTCTGTAAAAGGTCATCAACTTGCACCCTCAACTCTTGCTGTTCCCTAGGCGCCATCCGCCTTAGAGGCATCACAACAGGTCTGGCTCCTTCAACTAGATCTATACGAAACTCGATCTCTCTATGCGGCGGCAACCCTCTGATTTCGTCAAAGACATCCTCGAATCCATTAGCGATTGGCACCGATGACAGTCCATCCCGTGGAACAACCAGCGAATACATGAAGCTCATGAAGACGCCTTCCTCATGCTTACATCGTATTACAACCTTTCGCCCCTCCACATTCTCGACTGTCACTTCCAGCCTTTCACAATCAACCTTTGCCGCATACTTCCTAAGCCAGTCCATACCCAAGATAATTCCGAACCCCGCAAAGTTCAGAACAAAGCAATCACAAACAAAAGAGCAACCATGACTCGACACAACTAGACCACGGCATAACATACACAAACAAGACGAACCCCCAACTGGATTAGTCACAACCAATGGCCTATCAACAATATCCGGCTTCAAATCTAACCGGCCTACGAGTTCATTACAAACAAACGAATGCGACGCTCCAGTATCAAACAGAACTCTAACTGGAACACCACATAGGAAAAGAGTACCTTGAACAACCACACTCTTTCCTTTCTCTTCAGCAGTAGGAGCTTTCGAAGACAACGGAACAGCTCCCAAAGCATAAGCTTGCACAATCTGCTTGTCCTTCCTCGGTTCTGGACAATTCTTCCTGATGTGCCCTGGCTTGTCACAGTTGTGACACTTCATTGGCACCTTCGGATTCTTACAATCCTTAGAGAAATGGCCCTTCTGCTGACAATTGTAGCAAGTCACCTCGCCTTTCGGCTTCTTCTGACCATCCTTACCCTTCTGCTGCTGCTTCTTCCTCTTCTTGTTTCCACCCTGCTGGGGTTTAGACTCTTCCCTGGTCACAGCAACAACAGATCCTTCCTTAGGAAACAGACTCTCATGCCTGAGAGCTTTCTCCACAAGCTTCTCAAATGAATCGTCCAAATGATCCACCAACTGTCTCCCAAGATAACTGTCCAAGCCAGTCACAAACTTCTCGTTCTTCTGATATGCAGATTCAATATATGACCGAGCATACTTGGACAAAGCTTCAAACTCAGAAACATACTCAAGAACAGATCTTCCACCTTGCTTGAGCTCCACAAACCTCTTGAACAGAACAGACTTCTGAGCTGTAGAAATGAACTTAGCTTCAAATCTAGCTTGGAATTGCTCCCAAGTAATCTCTTCCTCCGCAGTATTGATGGTAATAGAGTTCCACCAATCAGATGCTCTCCCTTGAAGCTGCCTTGATGCCAACTTCCTCTTAGTTGCATCATCAATTTCCAAATCACCGAAGATCCTTCTACAAGCATCGATCCATCTCTGGACTTCAATAGTTGATTCCGTTCCCAAGAAAACCTTCCCTCCAAGAGTAGTATAATCCTTGCACAACTTAGCAAAATCCACTGGTTTCGGGAGTTTGGACTTGAACTCCAACATCTACTGCTGCCCCCGGAACTGGTATCCTCCTCATGATCGAAGTCATCATAGCTTCGAACATGGCTGCATAATCAGCAGTCTCTTCAGTAGCACGGCCTTCCCCAGCAGCTGGTCTCCCTCTTCGACTCATTCTCAATATCTATAAAAAGGAATGATTAGAACATCTAGAGAAACAACTGCATAAAGGACTCAAACTCTACTAAGCTACTATATTATATATAGTATTCATCCATCAAAATACAATTACGTCTCTCATACGTAGTTACGACAGCGCGCGTTGGGCAAAATCGATTAACCAATGCTCTGATACCAAATGTGACGACCGCCCATGACCCCTGCACCGAATCCAAAGATAGAGCGCTGTAAAGTGTGCCAGGCGACCATGGACGATTGTCAAGGTAAGATTAAAACAACAGAATCTATCGTATTACTCACAGCGCATGGACAAAATACAATAGAACATATGTATAGTGAAGCTTTACAGAACAAAATGACATCATATAAAACTCCATAATAGTTGAATACAAGCATCCACATAGTCAATACATCAAGCCTCGCTACATATCTCTCAGAGAATACAAAACAGCGGAATATCCAGTACATATAATAAGAAGATAACATGCAACCCTCAAGCTCGTCTTCGATATCAGCATCGTGAGAAGAGAACAGCACCTGTCACCTGCTACCTAGTCTGCCCGTCCCAAAATGGACGAACAGCCCAAGGCAATAAGAATTAAAACATAAAGCCTTGAGTCAGACAACATTCTTAGTGAGCAGTAAATTAACTAACAACATACCAAAAGAGCATAAAGGAAAAGGAATAGGAATACAACCCTCCCACTCCAACCTCACTCTACAGTGATAGCCCCTAGACACACACACTAAGCAGGAGCAAACATAGCAGAGCATATAATTTAAAGTAAAGCTACTATCACTCGAGTCAAGGGCGATGTTTTCCAAGTACCAAGGCCTAAATCAGATAAGCACCTAGAAAATACCGCTCTTGAGTCCGAATGACGATACAACCAAACATCCATGACTCTGGCTATCACTGTTATCATTGCTTCGATATCACCGTTAATTGAATGACCGACACATTCTTTCAGCCGTCCGTCAAGGGCTAATGGAAACCCTGGTTCTAGACATAACTCCCGCACGTCGTCGCAACCCGTGCCTAGGACTATCGAATCTGCCCAGAGTACTCGACCATCAACAGTTAGTCGTTGGGACTATCGAATCTGCCCAAACGTACTCTTGCTTAGAGCATGCTAGAACCTTCAACAACGATGCTATCCAAACCTCCTAGTCATCCTCCTTGACGACTATTCTTGTATCCATTCAATATCCTCAACTCGAATCATATCACCGAGTTATCAACATGCTTGGAATGATCCCGTCTGGATTAGACCAAGTCTTCATCACATGATGCCTCGCTTCATTACATCCTCGCAAAGCCTCATCTCAACATCACATCATCAAATCTATGCATAAGAGCTTCATCATCCCGCTACATATGCCACGAGCAGCTTTCCCCAATTCAAGAGCCTTTCCCTTAGCTTTTGAATCACCTTTGGTCTAAATCAAACCATCAATCATCTAATTCATAACAATCAATCAAATCAAACATTAATCCAAACAATCAAGCATTCAAATATGATCTAAGTAGACAATTATAACAATAATGGCATTTTCGTAATTAAAGAGTTGAAAGTCCAATAAGCATGAGAACATGAATTATATCTCTACAAACTTGATGAATGAACTTGCATAGGTTAACATATGATAAAATGGATGTAACATCATCATGAACAATGGATCTATATGGATCTACACTTCGGATGAAGAAAATGCATGGAAATCCCTATTTTAACACCAAATCGAGCCAACAATCCGATATACTCCTTTGGATCCGTGTGAGAGATAATCACCACTCACCAAATCACCAAAACAACCTCAAATCAACACGCTTCAGATTTGGACAGTGAAGGATCAAGCTTGATCTATCACGAATCCGCTTCAAACGAAGAAATCTCACTTGAAAAGATGAAGATCTTCAACTTTAGCTCTTGAATCTTCAATCTTGATCTTCGATTTGGATGGAAGGGATCACTAGATTAGAGTGGAGAAAAGAAGTGAAGAAGTGTAGAAGTCGAGCTCTCAAAATGGCAGCACTTCGTCGCTTCAAAATCCGGATCCCAAAAAGTGAGAACAACCCCCTATTTATAGCAGAAATCCCTCTAAGTCGCTAGCTCGGAATTAGCTCGTCTGCGACCTACGACCTAAAACCCCTCCGACCTAAAGCCTCTACGACTTAACACTTAGCGCCTAACAACCTAATGACTTATTCCCCAGGCGCTTCAACGACCTAACAAGGTTACGACCTATGACTTAGCGACTTACCCATAGGTGCGACCTAGCAGTGCTACGACCTAACACACCAACGACCTAAAGCACTGCGCGACTTAACAATACTACGACATAACTTCTCAGCGACCTAACACATAAGTGTTTCCTCGTGACCTAACAACTACAGAAGTCCACGACCTAACTTAGGTCGTTTACGACCTAACTGCCTACGACTCAGTTGGGTTGCGACCTAACAACTTAGGCTTCCATGCGACCTAACACATGTCGACCTAAAACAACATACGACCTAACACTTAAACTATCCTAGCGACCTAACAACTCACGCGACCTACGACTTAGCAAACTCGCGACCTAACACACACGCGACCTAACTATCTTAGGTCGCCTACGACCTAACTCAACACAGAACTAACGACCTAACTACGCTAACACTTAGGTCAGTCAATTCTATAGGTCGCTAACTCCTATAGGTCGCACTGCTTATCCCCTAAGTCGTTAACTCGAACTGCCGACCTAACACTTAACTCACCCATACCCTTAGGTCGCTCACAACAGTTTTCTTAGGTCGCCTAAACCTCTTAAGTCGGTCAACCACACTTCCTTAACTCGGCTAATTCCTTAAGTCGGCAACTCGACCCAGACTTATCCCTTAACTCGTCCAAACCGACTTAGGACTTAGAAAAATTCTGAACGACTTATCAACAATGCAACCAATTGTTAATTATTTTACGATGTTTCGATCCTAAACGACTTAACACATGCGCCCCTAAACGACTTAACGACTTAGCAGACTACGACTTAGTGATCCTGCGACTTAAGCCTCTCTCTGACTCAACAACCCAAGTCTCTACGACTTATAACTAAGCAGCTAACCCCTAGGTCGGTTACAACCTAACTGGGTATACGACTCATCTCTCTATCTCCTTAACTCGGCCACGACTCAACTAGGCTATGACTTATCACCATCACATGACTTAACGGCTTACTGGGATACGACTTAACTGGTTAGACGACCTAGCGAGATAACCCATCCTACGACTTAACAGTGTCGCGACCTAACACTTATGCGACCTAACTTCTTAGGTCGCTAACATGCTAACTCCTTAGGTCGCTAACACGCTAACTCCTTAGGTCGCTAACTCACCCAGCCGACTTATCGTGGCAACGACTTAAACACTTAACTCGGTAACAACTTAACTCACCACTATCCTTAAGTCGCGCCTACCCCTTAAGTCGTTCAAACGACCTATCTCCAAACCCTTAACTCGCCATTCCCCTGGGTAGCTCCTATCCCCTAAGTCGTATACGACTTACGACTTATACTAAGTCGTGAACGACTTAGGACTTAGCCATATTTTTGCCTAAAATCTGAAATGGCTCAAAAATGCTAAAATTCCAGATTTTGACAAACTTTTCGATCCGTAAAAATACGGGTCGTTACATTCTCTCCCCCTTAGGAATTTCGCCCCCGAAATTCCAAACAAACAAAGCAATCAAAGACTATTCTGCATGCCTACCATCCATAGCAATCAGCCAACCATGCATCCAATTCTAGCTTAGCATGCAGAATTCTAAAACTTAGAACAAGTTACAATATCGCGAGATGACACGACACCTTAGGGCCATACCTTGAAGAGTTCAAGATGAGCTGCCTTCATCCTCTCTTCCACCTCCCACGTACAGTCGTTATCATCATCACTCCATTGTACCTTGAGCAACTTAACTACCTTCCTCCTAAGCTGTTTCGTGTCAGTTTCAACAACACGAAGCGGCTTACGAGGTCTTCTATCGACTGGATCAACTTCGAAATCTTCACAGCTATCGGCAGAAACCACTGTATTCGAGTCGTGCACATACTTCCGTAGATATGATACATGAAAAACATTGTGCACACTCGACATCTTCTCTGGTAACTCCAATCTGTAGGCGAGCTTTCCAATTCGCTCGATGATCGGGAATGGTCCAACAAATCTCGGAGTTAATTTTCCTTTCTTCCCGAATCGAATAACATTCTTCAGTGGAGAAATCTTCACAAAAACCATATCACCTACGTCGAATTCCAAATCCTTACGACGCTTATCAGCATAACTTTTCTGACGGTCTTTGGCTGCCTTCATTCGTTGCCGAATGATCTCTATACAATCTGAAGTCTGTCGAATCATCTCTGGCCCAAGTATCAGCTTTTCTCCTGCCTCTATCCAACATGTCGGAGATTTACACGGTCTCCCATACAATGCCTCATACGGTGCCATACCAATGCTTGACTGGTAACTGTTGTTGTATGCAAACTCCACCAAATGAAGGTGATCTTCCCATGATCCTCCGAAATCTAAAACACAAGCTCTAAGAAGATCTTCCAAAACTCGGTTGACTCTCTCGGTCTGACCATCTGTTTGAGGGTGATAAGCTGTACTCAAACACAACTCAGTCCCCAAAACTTCCTGGAAGCTCTTCCAAAATCCACTAGTGAACAATGGGTCTCGATCGCTCACTATACTCTTCGGAATACCATGGAATCGAACTATCCACTTAACATACAACTCAGCCAACTTTGATGCAGTCCTAGTCGATCGAACAGGAATGAATCGTGCACTCTTAGTCAAACGATCTACAATGACCCAAATCCCTTCATTTCCCGTTCTGGTTCTAGGCAATCCATCGATAAAATCCATCGATACCTGCTCCCACTTCCATGTAGGAACTTCTAATGGTTGAAGCAATCCACTTGGCTTTTTCTGTTCGGCTTTTACCAACTGGCAGTTCATACACTTGGAAATAAAATTCCCAACATCCTTCTTCATACCTTCCCAGTAGTAGGTTCTCTTCATATCCCGATACATCTTATTTCCACCTGGATGAATTGTCAGCTTTGAGTGATGACTTTCCTTTAGAACTTCATCTCTCAATCCATCTATATCGGGAACAACTAGTCGTCCTTGTTTTCGAAGCCAACCCTCTCGATCGACCTCGAATCCTTTATCCTTTTCTGGATCCAATCCAGATTCCAAATCACGGATAATCTTGACAATCTTATCATCACGCTTTTGACTCTCGCCAATCCTTTCCACAAGAGTCGGCCTTATTGATAAGTTTGCCAACATCTCAGGTTCCAATTCGCATCTAGGCCTGAAGTCAAATCCAGCTAAATACACGAGATTCTTCCATTCAGAAAACATGGCTCCCAGTCCTGCATGTCTTCGACTTAACGCATCTGCCACTGCGTTACCTTTTCCCGGAGTATAAGCTATACCAAAATCATATGATGCCAAAAACTCTAGCCAACGTTGCTGCCGAAGATTCAAATCCTTTTGGGAGAAAAGATACTTCAACGACTTATGATCTGTAAACAACTCGAATCGAACTCCCAATAGATAATGTCTCCACATCTTCAGAGCAAATACAATTGCTGCTAACTCCAAATCATGAGTCGGGTAATTCCTTTCGTGCGGCTTCAGTTGTCGACTGGCATACGCAACAACTTTATCCTTTTGCATCAGCACTGCTCCAAGTCCAGTACCACATGCGTCGGTGTAAACCACCATCTCGTCATTCCCACTAGGAATAGTCAGAACAGGAGCACTCGTCAATCACTCTTTCAGGATTCTGAAGGCTTGCTCACACTTATCATCCCATCTGAACACTTGGTTCTTCTTTGTCAATCCTGTTAACGGTGCAGCCACCTTAGAGAAGTCCTTGATAAACCGTCGATAATATCCTGCTAATCCAAGAAAACTTCTTGCATCAGATGCATTCTTAGGTCTAACCCAATCCTGGATTGCTGCCACCTTAGCGGGATCAACCGCTATTCCATTTCCAGAAATCACATGGCCTAAGAACCTCACTTCCTTCTTCCAGAAGTGACACTTCGAAAACTTAGCCCTCAGCTGATGTTTCCGTAAGATCTCCAAAACAATGCGCAAGTGCGTCTTGTGCTCTTCTTCCGTTCTGGAATAAATCAGAATATCATCCACGAACACAAGTACAAACTTGTTCAACTGATCTCTGAACACTCTATTCATAAGATCCACAAAATATACTGGCGCGTTAGTCAATCCAAACGGCATTACCAGCCACTCAAAGAAACCGGATGGTGTCCTAAAAGCAGTCTTCGACACACTATCCTTAGCCACTCTCAACTGGTGAAATCCCGTTGCAAAATCCATCTGAGAAAACACCTTAGCTTCGTGAAGCTGATCAAACAAGTCATCTATTCTCGGCAATGGATACTTGTTCTTCTTAGTCACCTTATTCAGCTCACGATAATCCACACACAACCTCAGCGATCCATCTGCTTTGGTTACAAACACAACTGGTGCACCCCATTCGGACACACTACGCCGAATGAATCCTTTCTGCAAAAGATCATCAACTTGCACCCTCAACTCTTGCTGTTCCCTAGGCGCCATCCGCCTAAGAGGCATCACAACAGGTCTGACTCCTTCAACTAGATCTATACGAAACTCGATCTCTCTATGCGGCGGCAACCCTTTGACTTCGTCAAAGACATCCTCGAATCCATTCGCAATTGGCACTAATGACAGTCCATCCCGTGGAACAACTAGCGAATACATGAAGCTCATGAAGACGCCTTCTTCATGCTTACATCGTATCACAATCTTTTGCCCCTCCACATTCTCGACTGTCACTTCCAACCTTTCGCAATCAACCTTAGCCGCATACTTCCTAAGCCAGTCCATACCCAAAATAATTCCGAACCCCGCAAAGTTCAGAACAAAACAATCACAAACAAAAGAGCAACCATGACTCGACACAATCAGACCACGGCATAACATACACAAACGAGATGAACCCCCAACTGGATTAGTCACAACCAATGGCCTATCAACAATATCCGGTTCCAAACCTAACCGGCCTACGAGTTCACTACAAACAAACGAATGTGACGCTCCAGTATCAAACAGAACTCTAACTGGAACACCACATAGGAAAAGAGTACCTTGAACCACCACACTCTTTCCCTTCTCTTCAGCGGTAGGAGCTTTTGAAGACGAAGGAACAGCTCCTAAAGCATAAGCTTGCACAATCTGCTTGTCCTTCCTCGGTTCTGGACAATTCTTCCTGATGTTCCCTGGCTTGTCACAGTTGTGACACTTCATCGGTGCCTTCGGATTCTTACAATCCTTAAAGAAATGGCCCTTCTGCTGACAGTTGTAGCAAATCACCTCGCCTTTCGGCTTCTTCTGGCCATCCCTTCCCTTCTGCTGCTGCTTCCTCTTCTTGTTTCCACCCTGCTGGGGTTTAGACTCTTCCCTGGTAACAGCAACAACAGATCCTTCCTTAGGAAACAGACTCTCATGCCTAAGAGCTTTCTCCACAAGCTTCTCAAATGAATCGTCCAAATGATCCACTAACTGTCTCCCAAGATAACTGTCCAAGCCTGTCACAAACTTCTCATTCTTCTGATAAGCAGATTCAATATATGACCGGGCATACTTGGACAAAGCTTCGAACTCAGAAACATACTTAAGAACTGGTCTCCCACCTTGCTTGAGCTCCACAAACCTCTTGAACAGAACTGACTTCTGAGCTGTAGAAATGAACTTAGCTTCAAATCTAACTTGGAATTGCTCCCAAGTAATCTCTTCCTCCTGAGTATTGATGGTAATAGAGTTCCACCAATCAGAAGCTCTCCCTTGAAGCTGTCTTGATGCCAACTTCCTCTTAGTTGCATCCTCAATTCCCAAATCACCAAAGATCCTTCTACAAGCATCTATCCATCTCTGGACCTCAATGGTAGATTCTGTTCCCAAGAAAACCTTCCCTCCAAGAGCAGTATAATCCTTGCACAACTTAGCAAAATCCACTGGTTTTGGAGTTTGGACTTGAACTCCAACATCTACTGCTGCCCCCGGAACTGGTATCCTTCTCATGATCGAAGTCATCATAGCTTCGAACATAGCTGCATAATCAGAAGCCCCCTCAGTAGCACGGCCTTCCCTAGCAGCTGGTCTCCCTCTTCGACTCATTCTCAATATCTATAAAAAGGAATGATTAGAACTTCTAGAGAAACAACTGCATAAAGGACTCAAACTCTACTAAGCTACTATATTATATATAGTAGTCATCCATCAAAATTACAATTACGTCTCTCATACGTAGTTATGTCAGCGAGCGTTGGGTAAAATCGATTAACCAATGCTCTGATACCAAATGTGATGACCGCCCATGACCCCTGCACCGAATCTAGAGATAGTGCACTGTAAAGTGTGCCAGGCGACCATGGACGATTGTCAGGGTAGATTAAAACAACAGAATCTATCGTATTACTCACAGCGCATGGACAAAATACAATAGAACATATATATAGTGAAGCTTTACAGAATAAAATGCCATCATATAAAACTTCATAATAGTTGAATACAAGCATCCAAATAGCCAATACATCAAGCCTCACTACATAACACTCAGAGAATACAAAACAGCGGAACATCAGTACATATAATAAGAAGATAATATGCAACCCTCCAGCTCGTCTTCGATATCAGCATCGTAAGAAGAGAACAGCACCTGTCACCTGCTACCTAGTCTGCCCGTCCCAAAAATGGACGAACAGCCCAAGGCAATAAGAATTAAAACATTAAGCCTTGAGTCAGACAACAGTCTTAGTGAGCAGTAAACTAACTAACAACATACCAAAAGAGTACAAAGGAAAAAGGAATAGGAATGCAACCCTCCCACTCCAACCTCTTTCTACAGTGATAGCCCCCAGACACACACTAAATAGAAGCAACATAGCAGAGCATACAATTTAAAGTAGAGTAATAATCATTCGAGTCAAGGGCGATGTTTTCCAAGTACCAAGGCCTAAATCAGATAAGCACCCAGAAAATACCGCTCTTGAGTCCGAATGACGATACAACCAAACATCCATGACTCTGGCTATCACTGTTATCGTTGCCTTGATATCACCGTTAATTGAATGACCGGCACATTCTTTCAGTCGTCCGTCAAGGGCTAATGGAAACCCCGGTTCTAGACATAACTCCCGCACGTCATCATGACCCGTGCCTAGGACTATCTAATCTGCCCAGAGTACTTGACTATCAAACATTAGCCTTCAGGGACTATCTAATCTGCCCAACGTACTCTTGCTTTGAGCATGCTAGAACCTTCAACAACGATGAGATATCAGCCTCCTAGTCATCCTCCTCGACGACTATTTCCATACTAGCTCAAGCGCCTCTCGAGCAACCATTACCCTTAACTCGAATCATATCACCGAGTTACCAACGTGCTTGGAATGATCCCGTCTGGATTAGACCAAGTCTTCATCACATGATGCCTCGCTTCATTACATCCTCGCAAAGCCTCATCTCAACATCACATAATCAAATCTATGCATAAGAGCTTCATCATCCCGTTACATATGCCACGAGCAGCTTTCTCAATTCAAGAGCCTTTCCCTTAGCTTTTGAATCATCTTCGACCACCTTGTCTAAAACCAATCAACAATCATCTAATTCACAGCAATCAATCATGTCAAACATCAATCCAAGTAACCAAGCATTCAAATATAAGCAAAATGGACAATTATAACAATAATGGCAATTTCGTAATTAAGAAGTTGAAAGTCTAACAAGCATGAAAACATGAGAATTATCTCTACAACTTGATGAATGAACTTGCATAGGTTAATCATATACAAAAATGGTTGTCAAATCATCATGAACAATGGATCTACATGGATCTACACTTAGGTTTACAAAAATGCATAGAAATCACTATTTTAACACCAAATCAAGCCAACAATTCGATATACTCCTTTGGATCCGTGTGAGAGATAATCACCACTCACCAAATCACCTAAACAACCCCAAACCAACACGCTACAGATCTGGACAGCAAAGGATCAAGCTTGATCTATCACGAATTCGCTTCAAATGAAGAAATCTCACTTCAAAGGATGAAGATCTTCAATCTAAGCTCTTGAATCTTCAATTTGATCTTCAACTTGGATGGATGGAAGCACTAGATTAGAGTGGAGAGAAGAAGTGAAGGAGTGTAGAAGTCGAGCTCTCAAAATGGCAGCACTTCGTCGCTTTGAAATCCGGATCCCAAAAAGTGAGAAAAACCCTTCCTATTTATAGCTGAAAATCCACTAAGTCGTCCGCCCCTATAAGTCGTTGCCGACTTAACTTCCTCCGACTTACGACTTAGCACTCACGACTTACCAGAACTTCACTCTGCGCGACATAACAGTCTCCGATCTAACAGGCCATACGACTTACGACCTAACAAAAGCTCCGACTCAACACATGCGCCCCTAAACGACTTAACGACTTAGCAGACTACGACTTAGTGATCCTGCGACTTAAGCCTCTCTCCGACTCAACAACCCAAGTCTCTACGACTTATAACTAAGCAGCTAACCCCTAGGTCGGTTACAACCTAACTGGGTATACGACTCATCTCTCTATCTCCTTAACTCGGCCACGACTCAACTAGGCTATGACTTATCACCATCACATGACTTAACGGCTTACTGGGATACGACTTAACTGGTTAGACGACCTAGCGAGATAACCCATCCTACGACTTAACAGTGTCGCGACCTAACACTTATGCGACCTAACTTCTTAGGTCGCTAACACGCTAACTCCTTAGGTCGCTAACACGCTAACTCCTTAGGTCGCTAACTCACCCAGCCGACTTATCGTGGCAACGACTTAAACACTTAACTCGGTAACAACTTAACTCACCACTATCCTTAAGTCGCGCCTACCCCTTAAGTCGTTCAAACGACCTATCTCCAAACCCTTAACTCGCCATTCCCCTGGGTAGCTCCTATCCCCTAAGTCGTATACGACTTACGACTTATACTAAGTCGTGAACGACTTAGGACTTAGCCATATTTTTGCCTAAAATCTGAAATGGCTCAAAAATGCTAAAATTCCAGATTTTGACAAACTTTTCGATCCGTAAAAATACGGGTCGTTACATATTATTTCCAAAATTCACTATTACCTATCAATAAGTATATACAACCATAAAAATAATGCATGTACCTAAAACATATGCCACACTATTTATTGCGACGCCCATTTCCGACGGCCGCCGACGGCGCATCTTTTTTTTCCGACGGCTAGTAATCGTTGTGGCATTACTGAAAATAAAATAAACTAGCCGCCTGCAGCCGCCATCGAAAAATCCGCATCGGCGGCTGTCGGAAGCCGTTGAAAAGTCACGAATACTTCAGCCCCAGGCTGATACTTCTTCTTCATTATCTAAAACCCAAATTTCCTTCCCAAATCAAATCTCCACCACCTCCTTCACTGCCTCCATGCCGTCAGCAAGTCTCCACACCTCTAAGACTATCTCCATCTTCAATTTTCAAGTCTCTCCATTAGCTATTTCTCTTTAAGAAAGTTTAATTTATAAACCCAATTTAAATTTGATTTGATAAATTAGGGTTAATTTGTTGTTATAATTGTTTAAAATACACCATTGATTGTTTGTTATACCCTATTGAATGCTAATTAGGTTGTTATTTTAATTGTTTATCATTTAAATTTTGAGAAAAATAATTTATTTAGTGTATATGTGCGTCAATTGGTGTACATGTATTGATTAATTAGTGCATACGCGCATTAGGGCTAGTTTGGATTAATTAGAGTCGATGCTCAGGATTTAGTGTATGCGTTTTTAAGATGACGAAAATGATGATTTAGTGTATGCGTTTCTTAAAATGTAAATATATTATTGTATAATATGCTTTACTTTTTATAAATCCCTTAGATAGTTTTTGTCCCTGTCTAACAAGTATTGTATATGATCGTTAATGCGTATTTATTTTTATTACAGAACGGACATTTATATTCATCTAATACAATATTTGTCAGATTTGTCCCTGTATTGTACAAGTTACAAACACAATAAAGTAATTATATTTTGCAAATCATTTCATTTTAAACGGTTCACAAAATTTCAACTACACTTTCTTTTTGTTTCGCGTGTACACGCATATGTGTTCGATACAGGGAACAAAGGGAAAGTGTTGTCAAAATTTTGTTGAATCGTTTAAAATAAAATGATTTACAAAAAATAATTACTACTGTGTTTGTAATGGGAAATAGGACGACCAACCATCAAAGTGTAAGACAATAACCTAAAAATTTAAGATTATATTCATATAATTTGTGTAAATTCGTTTGAAAATAAAATAAAATAGAATAATATTATATATTTGCATAAATTTAAATGTATGATTTAATTGAAAAATAAAATATTAATACGTTTTTATGTTTTAAAGTAGGAAAAATGGTCAATTATTTTATAGATCGGAGCTGGATGTACCAACAAAGAAGAGTAATTGGAGCCTTAATAAGTGAACATTTTTGAAATAGTAATAATGGAAATGATGAAAAAATTCGTTGTCCATGTAGTAAAGCATTTGATACCGGATATGGTAATAGTTCATTTGCGCCAATATGTTTTCGTTGTCCATGTTGTACATTGATGTTGGATGTACATATTGCTGCTGGGTGTGTGAGATTGATGATGGACGGTTTGTTTTATATTGATGGTAATGTTTAAGTTTGAGATTGAGATGGTAATGTTTGAGTTTTACATTGTTATTGATATTGATATTGATTTTAGCTTATATATCTGATATATATTAATTTTGATGTGCTGTGATATATATTGATATTGATGTGTTGTTTGGAATTCGAATGACTGCTGTAAATAAAATAAAAATAACCTAGATTTCCAACAGCACCCGACGGTTTCTGACAGCTTATTGATCAAAAATCAACGACGGCTCCCAATGGCTGCCGGCGATTTTTGATGGATTGTTGACCAAAAGTCAGCAACGGCTCCAGACGGTTTTTCGGCAGTTTTTCAAGCCACGTGGACGTCTTAAACGTCGCAAAGGCCGTCGAAATTGTCGTCGAAACAGCCGTTGGAAGCCGTCGAGAAAACGTCGTCGTTTCCATCGGAAAAAGACGAAAGCCGTGTTCTCTATACCAATAATATTTCCGACAGCTCCCGATGGCCGCCGACGGCTCACAGCCATCGGAAATCACTGTATTCCTTATAGTTCAATATAGTAAATTACAAATATGAAAAAATAATAGAGTCCATGCTTTATACGTGGGGTTAAATAAAGTATTGATACAAATTATGAAATACATTGAGTTCATCCACCTCCACATTTAGGATTAAGAAAAAATCTTATTCCTAATTTATAATTAACATTAAACTGTAAATATAAAGAATTTTTAGTTTAAATAAATAAATATATATACACACACACATCTTTAACTCAAATTTTGATTCTTCTATAAAATTGTACAAATGATTGTTTCTTCGATATAATTATCATACTTGCAAAATGATACATGTTAAAGGCAACTATTGATTCTTCTTTAAAAATTCAATTAAATAAATTACTTGAGGATATCTCATATGAAATTTCTCTACATATGTATTTTTGGTTCCAAATCTAGGCATCACCAAATAATTTTTACTGATAATCATCATTGCTTAATCGACAAAACTTATCTCATGGTTGTAATTAATTGATAATTCGCCTCTTTCAATCTTCTTCAAAAAAAATTTCTTAATTTTTGCTGTATGCTCTCTTTGCCCGTAAAACGTATTTATTCCCCAACATTAGGATATGCCAAAAATGAAATTATGGATGAGATGAAATCTAAACATATACAAGAAATATATGTAAATTTAAGAATTATAAATTAGTCAAAAATTTCAAACTACCTAATGAACTACAAAAATAAGGAGAATTCCTTACATACCTTTTTATTGTTAATCGTACTCGTTGAATCAACATAAGTTTTCTAATGGTTGTAATTGATTGATAATTCACCTCTTTTCATCTTCTTCAACTGATTTTTATTTATTTTTTCTCATATGCTCTCTTTGCCCACAAAACAGGGAGATCCTTGATGCTAGGATATATCAAAAATGAACTTATCGATGAGAAAAAAATCTGATCATACATAAAAAAAATTCGAAAATAAAAACTAAAAGTTACTCAAAATTTCAAATTACCTAATAAATTTCAAAGATAAGGTATATTCCTTTCATACCTTATATGTTATTCGTTCAATTCAATTCTTCTACAATATTATTTAAAATACATACGACTAAGATAAAATGTATTGTAGAGTTTAACACAAAAATTTAGCAATTCAGACCTTTTGATCTTTAATATAAGATTGAAAATTTAACAGGGAAAAAGGTAGGAATGATGACAAAAAGGATTGAACTTCTTTGAATATATTGAATCAACATGTATTTTGTGAAGATCCTGAACTCGGCCTTCAAAAATTGGCACCCGTACTTCATTTGTACTCAAAATGCCGTAGATTCAAACGCCGAATCTGGTTCTCCGAAGCTTATAACACCATTAAGTATAACAACACAGTGGAATAAAGAAATCAATGATATCATATACAACTCCAATGAATACAATATCCAGAATGATATACAACAATGATATCAATATGATACAACAATATCATAGATATGATACAATGCTACAGCGGAAAGTATAAGTGATAACTCCAAATGATCAGTCATAGAATGACTCCAACAACTCCAACATCAACTCGAACCATCATCACGATGCACAAAGATAAGCAAGTGCAGTCATCCACTCCGATGAAGTGAACTAGCTCCAGATAATCTACTAAACCTGAATGTCTGAAAAACCCAACTCTAGACTGCCCGTGTGGAAAATTGTGGGCACCCCGAGTTTAGGAAGGGAACAATAAACTCCGAGTCAGTCATGGGACTGGTGTGAGTAACAAAAACAGTTTATCTTTAAACAACAACAAAAGAATTTTAAACATTGAAACCCGCAATGCTTTTGGAAAATGAAACTACCATAAGGCCTCCCGCCACATACACAATGCAAACGCAGAATTGGAGGAGATTTCTCCTTATGATAGTCAAACATGCTTACTACGCAAAAGAAAAACTCTTTTGATATTATTACTAGTGCATAGTGTGAAAACATTTTGAAAATACAATATTAATCTTAGCCAGCATACAACCATTATTGTATGCCTACTATAGCTACTATGTTCAATAGCATGTTACCGCCACATTCCATAGCAGGTAATACAACTAAAACCGTACAAGGCTCGTATTGTTTCTTTGGATTTTCCAACAAATGGTCAGGCTAAGGAACTTCCTATGCCACATGGGAATGCCTTTGGCGGGACGCCCCGAGAACCACCTGGCTCTCTGCCAACACAAGGCCAGTTACCCCCTTCCTAGGTAGTAAACCTGAGATATTCCACCCCCAGTCCTTTGGGACCTTTATCCGAGCGCTCGGTAACCAACATCACACATAATAAATAAAGTGTGTCCACATGAGTAAGTATCTGGGCTCCATACCATGATACTACCCTTTTCCAAAAGGAATGGTCATACCCTAGGGGAGTTACCCCTGAAACCTTGCCGCATCCTTCCTGTTTCGACCATTTCCGGGTTGTGAGGTCTGACGAAGTCTCGTCCACAAAGCTACGCTTTTTTCACAAAGCCACGCTTTGATCACAAATGATCAATAAATGATCATCAACACACAGAAACACTCAGCATGCCACATTACCAAATTAGGAGTATATTGCTGATAAATTTCAACTACATAACCTATGAGCTCGTACGTCTCAGAGAAGGGTGTTAAGCTAAGAGAATAAATTCTCCGCCACCAACAGAAATGTATTTGAAAGAAATCTGCTTTATATCTCAAAATGTAATGTCAGACATGTAACCATACAAGTCTGTTCCGGGTTCAAACAGAACCGAAGGCACTTCCAAAGAAGCCCTTGCAAATCCGGATAATTTTCTAATCACGTCCGGACTTCCCATCACAAAGGGTGATCAAATCACTATATCGGGGACCAGTCGATGCAGAGACATTCGACGAGTTGTCCTTTCGTTTTCGAAAATATCTGGTCTTCACCACTGGTCTTCAAATGCAATCCATATACGACGTATCATCATTCGGAACGGGTTATATGACACAAAGGTCCTCTCCCGGCTAATCCGAATAATGAGCGCAATATTTAAAAACATATGGATATTGGGATTTCAATTAAGTCACGACTTATTACCCAAAACTTTTATTTCAAATGGTTTAAACACGTTACCATTTTCAAATCTTTAAACAAAAAGATTCATTTTAACAACCTTCAACGGCTTAAACAATTTCCACACTTTAATCTTTTAAACAAAAGATTCATTCACAGATTTTCCCAAATTAATTCCCATTTCAATTTGATTAACTTGTTAAATCTTTAAATCAACGATTTAACTCGTAGTTTTCAAAACAATTTCATTTCGAATGGTTTAAACAAATCACCATTTTAAATCTGTTAGAAATAAACAGATTCAATTCATAGCTTTCAAAACAATTCACTCATAACTTGGAAAACCATTTTTCAATTCAAACTTGAAATTCCTTTAACTAAAATTGGCATTTCATTTCTTATATATAAAAGCTTTTATCATTTGAAAACAAACAGTTTTCATTTCGGAAAATCTGATTCATTAATACAAGTTAAGGTTCTTTGGTTAAATCCAAATTCTCAAAATTATACTTTTAAAATGGTTTAACTTCATATAAACACATTTATAACATTTTAACCGTAATTTCCAACCATGGAATTCAATTCCTTATTTTGAATTCAAATTCAAATTAAATTATTTAAATTGGAAATTTTACCAAGTTATTCAAAATAACTTTCATCTTAAAAACCCCATTTCAAAAGCTTTAACATTTAACCCAAATCCATTCAAAAATCAATTGAAATTAAAATTTCAATTTCAAAAACATTAATTTTAAATTATCCGTGACTTAACCGATTTCCACGTGAAATCCATATTTGTGTGTGTATGGTGTAGTCCAAGTGTTTCATACAGTAGTGCAACATCATTCAATCATCACAGATCAGAATACAGAAATATAGTTGATAAGCGGTATGAGATATAACGCTTATCTTTTCATTCACAGATCACAGATCATATACATATGTATCACAAATAAATGAATAGATTAAACATAGTTCAATCCACAGAACAAAATATCACACATCAGATAGGACAATCAATTCAAGGTATCTCATACAATACAATCATTCATAAGTAAGGTCAAGCATTCAACAATCATTTATAAGCAGGATTAATTAATTGTTATATTCCAATTAATTCAATTCATTTCAATTGAATCAGTTACTTATGAATTAGTTATCCAATCCTGATTAATTAATTACAAGTCATTTGATATAAATTAATTAATCAATCTCCTTAATTAATTAAATTATTCTTAATTAATCATATTAATTAAATTTACCTTTAAACCAATTACATAATTACTTAACCCTTAATTGCTTTCATTAACAATTTACAATTGATTATCTTAATTAATTAATCTAATTAATTATCAAAATTAATCACATTAATATAATTACTTAATAATTCCTAGTTAATTATCTTCATTAACTAATAACATTTCTTTAATTACTTTCTTAAGAAATTATCTTAGATTAATTCATTATTAATCATTTCTAATTATAAATTAATCTAAATTATTTATTTATAAATTAATTAAATCATTTTTTAATTACCTTATTAATCTAAATCATTTTATTACCTTAATTATCTCTAAGATAATTAATTTCTTTATTAATGATTTCATTAACATTTAAGTGTATTTTAAATATTACACTTTAAATTTAAATTCAAATTCCATTTTGAATTTAAGATTCAAAATGAATATATATTTAAACATTTACCAAATTTAAATATCCACTTATAAACCTATATAAGAAAGTTCTAACTAAATTACTTAAATTTTTATTTAAAATTTATGCTTTAAAATACATTACATTTTATCTTGAAAATTCGAGTTAAAACAATTTATTTAACTTTTCACTCAAAATTAAGAAAACCTTTATAAAAGAATTTTATCAAAATCAAGTTAAACATTTGTTTGAAAACAAATATACTTTTAAAAGCTATTTAATTTAAACTTGTTTAAAACACATTCAGATTTAAAACTAATTTAAATTTCCAGATTTGGATTCAAAGAGACTCGAATCCATATTTTAAATTTTGATTTAAACTTTGATTTAAACTTTATTTTAAAATCTTGATTTAAAACTTTATTTCATTTCAGATTTTGAATTCAAAATTGAATTTGAATTCACACTTCAAACTGAATTTAAACTTTGTTTAAATCTAGTACACAAATTTAAATTTCATTTAAATTTGTTTTAAAATTCAAATTACTGTCAGGTTTTACAAAACCCTGAAACAAACAACTGACTCGAGTCAAACAAGATTTGCTTCGAGTCATTTCCTCTTCTACTTCGAGTCAAGTACTTGAATAACTCGAGTCTACCCCGAGTGCGAACTACCCAGCAACATCAGATACGCGAATGGCACCTGTGCACGTGTACGATCGAACGGCGATGCTCTGACCATCGATACGCCCAGCATCAAGTCGGCGACAACTACTACGACCCATTCGTCCCCTCAGATCAACGAAATCGACAGCCTATCAAAAACGAGTCGATCGGTCACAAACTGGAACCCATCCAGATTGGGAAAAACTTCCATTCGCCATCGCCTCCGACCACCGAGTCTCACGCCGACCAACCCAAAGCTGCCCCACGTTCCTTCGCTCCGATCACCCTACATGCGATCGCCTCTGGTGCATCGTCGATGACGTACGAGCCCCGACAATCCCAACGACCAAAACCAATCAGAAAACCCTGAAACGCCTCCGAAGAACCACCCCGTTCATCTAGAAATTCCCTCGCTAATTTTCCTAAAATCTATGACGCACGAGCCATCTCTAGGCCAAGTCTCGACCAACTTCCTCATGCCGATCGCCTGAAAACACTCGAAACCCAATTCCCGTTCATCATTCGATTCCACCCATAATACCAACTTAGAAATCCTCATTTTATTTTTAAAAATCATAGATTTTGATAACGAATTAGATTATATACCTGAAACAACAAGTTATTAAAGTTGAGATTTTGATATATTTAAACTTCTAATGTTCTTCTTCCTTCCTATTAAAACTACTATCAGATTTTCACTGGAAATATTTTTAAATCAAATACCTTGTCATTACAATCAAGTTTGATTTATACATCTAGGTCTAACAAGAATCAGGAAGAGATATATTGAATTCTTTTGATCAAGTTTGAACCCTGTAAAACTGGAAACAGAGCTATGCATATATATATACAAACATACACACCAAACCAATACATATTCATACATACACAAGTATCAGATTTCATTTATCACAACCTTATCACAAATAATATCCATAAGCATCAAGATACAAACTGATTTGAGTTTTGAATAGAGATGTTTACTCACCATTGTTTCCAGAGGAAAGAAAAGAGCCTTCAATTTGAAACAGACTTGAAATTTGCAAGCTGAAACCCTTTGACTTCTGGTTGTAGTTGATTTGTATTGTTGTTTAAAGTTGAATCTTTGTTTTAAGTTTGAATGATATTACTTTAGATTGTCTCAGCTTGAAATGAAGAAGCTGAGGTGAAGTTGATATATAAGGAGAAAGTGTACAGGATGTTATGATTTGTTTGTACAATATATGGTAACATTATTTTGTTTTTGTACAATACAAGATCAGTGATTTTCTTTGCTCTGGTGGCTGATGCATTTCGAATTGACCATTTGTTTATGCTAGAGATGAAAGCATTTAATGCATATGTACCCTATGTCTTCATACTTATCTTAGTTGTACAAAAGATGTTTAGATTTTTGTTTCTTGTTTTATTAACTATGCACATTTCGGCTGAGAGATAAATATATTAATTATTGTTGTCATTCTTGCATACTTATCTTCATTTGCTTTTTTTTTGTACATATATATTTTGGGTTTTGTTTCATACTTAACTATGTATATATGTTTGTTTCTTTTCTTTTTGACTTGTCTTTTATAATATTACTTTATAATATAAGTTTCTACTTTAATTTTGTTGTTAGATTTTATCAAATGTTTACTTTGTATTATTTTTTCATAATGTAAATGAACTTCTATTTTATTTTGTTTTTCTTTTATTATTTTTGTTTGTTTTACTACTTGGTATTATTTTGGATTGATTTATTAGATTTATGTATTTACTTTACATTGAATAAAACTATATATATTTATCTCTATCTCTAGTTTATATATTTATTATCATTATTTTACTATAATATTTATTGTCTTATGTTATTTTATAAATTCTAATCATTATTAACCATCAATTCTAAATTTTAAAATTATTTATTTTTTTACTTGTATCAATTGTCTATACTTTTATAATTATTTTCAAACCATTTATTTAAAATTTAAATTCATTTGATTTAACACAATTTATTAGTGTTTTGGGGAAACTTAGATCAATTTACCATTAATTTCACAATTTTAATTCAAAAATTTATTTAATTATCAATTCAAATATATATAAAATTTGGGGTCGTTACAACCTTCTCCCCTTAAGAAATTTCGTCCTCGAAATTTACCACGGAGACACAAAGATAGATGAAGAATATTCCATCAAATTAAATGAACATTTATTCTGCATTTGGCTTACCAAATCAGAATATCAATAATAGATACGAGAACAAATCTGTTTGAATTTTTCACAAGATATTCGGGTTTATCCAGATCTACGAAATATGCAGTGACATTGGTCAGTTCAAAAGGATAACTAACCATCCGTAAAATATATCCGGACCCAAAGAATAGATAGATATATGGATAAAATTTCAAAACTTTTAGTTTAAAAAATAATTTATACCTATCAAGCATAGCAACCAATTCATTCAAACAAACAATTCTGACCTATTTGGAGTTTATGTCCCATTTTAATATATCAAATCTTCTTTCTGGATCTACTAGGAACTATCGAAGAATTGAGAAAAGATGTTGAACAAAAGAGATTGATAGAGAAAAGATTGCTTCCTTGTAGTTACAGGGTATTGACCATTTATAGTCGTATTCCCCTGTCCCCTATCTCATCATCTTCTTACACTCATACTTACTATCAGTGAATAGTAAGAGAATTTACTGAGGCATACGGACGGATATCTTAGAGATTACTCATTCTAGGGTATACTTCACCCTATCTCTAATGAGCTACTTAATGTGTTATACTCCTGAGCTAAAGTTTTAACCCTCAGCTCTGATACCAATTGTGAAGATCCTGAAATCGGCCTTCAAAAATCGGCACGCGTACTTCACTTGTACTCAAAATGCCATAGATTCAAACGCCGAATCTGGTTCTCCGGAGCTTATAACACCATTAAGTATAACAACACAGCGGAATAAAGAAATCAAAGATATCATATACAACTCCAATGAATACAATATCCAGAATGATATACAACAATGATATCAATATGATACAACAATATCAGAGATATGATACAATGCTACAACGGAAAATATAAGTGATAACTCCAAATGATCAGTCAGAGAATGACTCCAACAACTCAAACATCAACTCGAACCATCATCACGATGCACAAAGATAAGCAAGTGCAGTCATCCACTCCGATGAAGTGAACTAGCTCCAGATAATCTACTAAACCTGAATGCCTGAAAAACCCAACTCTAGACTGCCCGTGTGTAAAATTGTGGGCACCCAGAGTTTTGGAAGGGAACAATAAAGTCCGAGTCAGTCATGGGATTGGTGTGAGTAACAAAAACAGTTTATCTTTAAACAACAACAAAAGAATTTTAAACATTGAAACCCGCAATGCTTTTGGAAAATGAAACTACCATAAGGCCTCCCGCTACACACACAATGCAAATGCAGAATTGGAGGAGATTTCTCCTTATGATAGTCAAACATGCTTACTACGCAAAAGAAAACTCTTTTGATATTATTACTAGTGCATAGTGTGAAAACATTTCGAAAATACAATATTAATCTTAGCCAGCATACAACCATTATTGTATGCCTACTATAGCTACTATGTTCAATAGCAGGTTACCGCCACATTCCATAGCAGGTAATACAACTAAAATCGTACAAGGCTCGTATTGTTTCTTTGGATTTTCGAACAAATGGTCAGGCTAAGGAACTTCCTATGCCACATGGAAACGCCTCTGGCGGTACGCCCCGAGAACAACCTGGCTCTCTGCCAACACAAGGCCGGTTACCCCCTTCCCGGGTAGTAAACCTGAGATATTCCACCCCCGGTCCTTTGGGACCTTTATCCGAGCGCTCGGTAACAAACATCACACATAATAAATAAAGTGTGTCCACATGAGTAAGTATCTGGGCTCCATACCATGATACTACCCTTTTCCAGAAGGAATGGTCATACCCTACGGGAGCTACCCTTGAAACCTTGCCGCATCCTTCCTGTTTCGACCATTTCCGGGTTATAAGGTCTGACGAAGTCTCGTCCACAAAGCTACGATTTTTTCACAAAGCCACGCTTTGATCACAAATGATCAATAAATGATCATCAACACACAACAACACTCAGCATGCCACATTACCAAATTGGGAGTATATTGCTGATAAATTTCAACTACATAACCTCTAAGCTCGTACGTCTCAGAGAAGGGTATTAAGCTAAGAGAATAAATTCTCCGCCACCAACAGAAATGTATTTGAAAGAAATCTGCTTTATATCTCAAAATGTAATGTCAGACATGTAACCATACAAGTCTGTTCCGGGTTCGAACAGAACCGAAGGCACTTCCAAAGAAGCCCTTGCAAATCCGGATAATTTTCTAATCACGTCCGGACTTCCCATCACAAAGGGTCAAATCTCTATATCGGGGACCAGTCGATGCAGAGACATTCGACGAGTTGTCCTTTCGTTTTCGAAAATATCCGGTCTTCACCACCGGTCTTCAAATGCAATCCATATACGACGTATCATCATTCGGAACGAGTTATATGACACAAAGGTCTTCTCCCGGCTAATCCGAATAACGAGCGCAATATTTAAAAACATATGGATATTGGGATTTCAATTAAGTCACAACTTATTACCCAAAACTTTTCTTTCAAATTGTTTAAACACGTTACCATTTTCAAATCTTTAAACAAAAAGATTCATTTTAAGAACCTTCAACGGTTTAAACAATTTCCACACTTTAATCTTTTAAACAAAAGATTCATTCATAGATTTTCCCAAATTAATTCCCATTTCAATTTGATTAACTCGTTAAATCTTTAAATCAAAGATTTAACTCATAGTTTTCAAAACAATTTCATTTCGAATGGTTTAAACAAATCACCATTTTAAATCTGTTAAAAATAAACAAATTCAATTCACAGCTTTCAAAACAATTCACTCATAACTTGGAAAACCATTTTTCAATTCAAACTTGAAATTCCTTTAACTTAAATTGGCATTTCATTTCTTATATATGAAAGCTTTTATCATTTGAAAAAAACAGTTTTCATTTCGGAAAATCTGATTCATTAATACAAGTTAAGGTTCTTTGGTTAAATCCTAAATCTCAAAATTATACTTTTAAAATGGTTTAACTTCATATAAACACATTTATAACATTTTAACCGTAATTTCCAACCATGGAATTCAATTCCTTATTTTGAATTCAAATTCAAATTAAATTATTTAAATTGGAAATTTTACCAAGTTATTCAAAATAACTTTCATCTTGAAAACCCCATTTCAAAAGCTTTAACATTTAACCCAAATCCATTTCAAAAATCAATTGAAATTAAAATTTCAATTTCAAAAACATTAATTTTAAATTATCCGTGACTTAACCGATTTCCACGTGAAATCCATATTTGTGTGTGTATGGTGTAGTCCAAGGGTTTCATACAGTAGTGCAACATCATTCAATCATCACAGATCAGAATACAGAAATATAGTTGATAAGCGGTATGAGATATAACGCTTATCTTTTCATTCACAGATCACAGATCATATACATATGTATCACAAATAAATGAATAGATTAAACATAGTTCAATCCACAGAACAAAATATCACACATCAGATAGGACAATCAATTCAAGGTATCTCATACAATACAATCATTCATAAGTAAGGTCAAGCATTCAACAATCATTTATAAGCAGGATTAATTAATTGTTATATTCCAATTAATTCAATTCATTTCAATTGAATCAGTTACTTATGAATTAGTTATCCAATCCTGATTAATTAATTACAAGTCATTTGATATAAATTAATTAATCAATCTCCTTAATTAATTAAATTATTCTTAATTAATCATATTAATTAAATTTACCTTTAAACCAATTACATAATTAATTAACCCCTTAATTGCTTTCATTAAGTAATTAACAATTTACAATTGATTATCTTAATTAATTAATCTAATTAATTATCAAAATTAATCACATTAATTTAATTACTTAATAATTCCTAGTTAATTATCTTCATTAACTAATAACATTTCTTTAATTACTTTCTTAAGAAATTATCTTAGATTAATTCATTATTAATCATTTCTAATTATAAATTAATCTAAATTATTTATTTATAACTTAATTAAATCATTCTTTAATTACCTTATTAATCTAAATCATTTTATTACCTTAATTATCTCTAAAATAATTAATTTCTTTATTAATGATTTCATTAACATTTAAGTGTATTTTAAACATTACACTTTAAATTTAAATTCAAATTCCATTTTGAATTTAAGATTCAAAATGAATATATATTTAAACATTTACCAAATTTAAATATCCACTAATAAACCTATATAAGAAAGTTCTAACTAAATTACTTAAATTTTTATTTAAAATTTAAGCTTTAAAATACATTACATTTTATCTTGAAAATTCAAGTTAAAACAATTTATTTAACTTTTCACTCAAAATTAAGAAAACCTTTATAAAAGAATTTTATCAAAATCAAGTTAAACATTTGTTTGAAAACAAATATACTTTTAAAAGCTATTTAATTTAAACTTGTTTAAAACACATTCAGATTTAAAACTAATTTAAATTTCTAGATTTGGATTCAAAGAGACTCGAATCCATATTTTAAATTTTGATTTAAACTTTGATTTTAAACTTTGTTTTAAAATCTTGATTTAAAACTTTATTTCATTTCAGATTTTGAATTCAAAAATGAATTTGAATTCACACTTTAAACTGAATTTAAACTTTGTTTAAATCTAGTACACAAATTTAAATTTCATTTAAATTATTTTTAAAATTCAAATTACTATCAGGTTTTAGAAAACCCTGAAACAAACGGCTGACTCGAGTCAACCAAGATTTGCTTCAAGTCATTTCCTTTTCTACTTCGAGTCAAGTACTCGAATAACTCGAGTCTACCCCGAGTGCGAACTACCCAGCAACATCAGATACGCGAATGGCACCTATGCACGTGTACGATCGAACGGCGATGCTCTGACCTTCGATACGCCCAGCATCAAGTCGGCGACAACTACTACGACCCATTCGTCCCCTCAGATCAACGAAATCGACAGCCTATCAAAAACGAGTCGATCGGTCACAAACTGGAACCCATCCAGATTGGGAAAAACTTCCATTCGCCATCGCCTCCGACCACCGAGTCTCACGCCGACCAACCCAAAGCTGCCCCACGTTCCTTCGCTCCGATCACCCTACATGCGATCGCCTCTGGTGCATCGTCGATGACGTATGAGCCCCGACAATCCCAACGACCAAAACCAATCAGAAAACCCTGAAACGCCTCCGAAGAACCACCCCGTTCATCTAGAAATTCCCTCGCTAATTTTCCTAAAATCTATGACGCACGAGCCATCTCTAGGCCAAGTCTCGACCAACTTCCTCACGCCGATCGCCTGAAAACACTCGAAACCCAATTCCCGTTCATCATTCGATTCCACCCAGAATACCAACTTAGAAATCCTCATTTTATTTTTAAAAATCATAGATTTTGATAACGAATTAGATTATATACCTGAAACAACAAGTTATTAAAGTTGATATTTTGATATATTTAAACTTCTAATGTTCTTCTTCCTTCCTATTAAAACTACTATCAGATTTTCACTGGAAATATTTTTAAATCAAATACCTTGTCATTACAATCAAGTTTGACTTATACATCTAGGTCTAACAAGAATCAGGAAGAGATATATTGAATTCTTTTGATCAAGTTTGAACCCTGTAAAACTGGAAACAGAGCTATGCATATATATATACAAACATACACACCAAACCAATACATATTCATACATACACAAGTATCAGATTTCATTTATCACAACCTTATCACAAATAATATCCATAAGCATCAAGATACAAACTGATTTGAGTTTTGAATAGAGATGTTTACTCACCATTGTTTCCAGAGGAAAGAAAAGAGCCTTCAATTTGAAACAGACTTGAAATTTGCAAGCTGAAACCCTTTGACTTCTGGTTGTAGTTGATTTGTATTGTTGTTTAAAGTTGAATCTTTGTTTTAAGTTTGAATGATATTACTTTAGATTGTCTCAGCTTGAAATGAAGAAGCTGAGGTGAAGTTGATATATAAGGAGAAAGTGTACAGGATGTTATGATTTGTTTGTACAATATATGGTAACATTATTTTGTTTTTGTACAATACAAGATCAGTGATTTTCTTTGCTCTGTTGGCTGATGCATTTCGAATTGACCATTTGTTTATGCTAGAGATGAAAGCATTTAACGCATATGTACCCTATGTCTTCATACTTATCTTAGTTGTACAAAAGATGTTTAGATTTTTGTTTCTTGTTTTATTAACTATGCACATTTCGGCTGAGAGATAAATATATTAATTATTGTTGTCATTCTTGCATACTTATCTTCATTTGCTTTTTTTTGTACATAGATATTTTGGGTTTTGTTTCATACTTAACTATGTATATATGTTTGTTTCTTTTCTTTTTGACTTGTCTTTTATAATATTACTTTATAATATAAGTTTCTACTTTAATTTTGTTGTTAGATTTTATCAAATGTTTACTTTGTATTATTTTTTCATAATGTAAATGAACTTCTATTTTATTTTGTTTGTTTTACTACTTGTTATTATTTTGCATTGATTTATTAGATTTATATATTTACTTTACATTGAATAAAACTATATATATTTATCTCTATCTCTAGTTTAAATATTTATTATCATTATTTTACTATAATATTTATTGTCTTATGTTATTTTATAAATTCAAATCATTATTAACCATCAATTCTAAATTTTAAAATTATTTATTTTTTTACCTGTATCAATTGTCTATACTTTTATAATTATTTTCAAACCATTTATTTAAAATTTAAATTCATTTGATTTAACACAATTTATTAGTGTTTTGGGGAAACTCAGATCAATTTATCATTAATTTCACAATTTTAATTCAAAAATTTATTTAATTATCAATTCAAATATATATAAAATTAGGGGTCGTCATAATTTCCTATATTTAAAGAATAATTTTATCAAACTGTAATTGCTATATTAAAAGAATTACATTTTTTTTCTTTGTAAAAACAAATCCTATTTCTATAGATAATAGAATAGACTTATGGTAGCCCTCATTTATTCTCTTCTATAGATAATAGAATATATTTATGCTAGCCCTCATTTATTTATAATTTCGGAGTGTTAAGAAGTTTTGAAATTATCCTAATTTCTAGACCGATGATTTCGATTGAAAATATATTACATGTATAAATTTTTATTTTCACAAAAAATGAAAATGGGTCACATAACACAGGCATTGTGGTCCCTTCTCTCTCTCTCTCTCTTTCTCTCCATGTGTGTATATGCTCACACAGACACACACAAGTGTGTATGAGAAAGATCACCGAGAAAAAATTATGAACACAATAAATCTTAGTTATTAGATTTCATTGTGATTTCATTTGTATTTAAGATCTAATGATTTTGTCAATATTCTCATCCTAAAAGCCACTCCCTATATACACACACATAGAGAGAAGGGTAAAGATCCCCCTCCCATTCTTTATCTTTTTATGTGAAAAGCAAATTTGAATTAAAGCGATTTTTATACAACTGTTCTATTTGAAACCGAGATCACCTGTAAAAAAAAATCATTTTTATGCTTTTAGCCCCTTTAAAATTACATTCTATGTCCAAAGTTAACATAAATTGTTTGTGTAGAAAATGCCAAACGCTCTCAGAACAGAGATTTGGTAGGGCACAGGATCCTAAGTGTGATTCTAGTGTGATTTCTATGTGGTGAGATCATTATTCATTAGATATGTTAAATTCTTACTCTAATTCAGATCATAAATCACAAAAAGATATTCTATAAAATCAGAAACTGAAGTGCATAAAAACTAAATGACATAGGAAATATCTACAATGGTTTGGTAATCGCTGATCTACATCGTCTTTTATAATATTATAATTCCCCGATTTACAATTATTACAACGCTCGCTAAATTTTTTTGGATATGTTACAACAACTGCAAATAGTCAACTCCTTAGCTTGACAATAGTTTTGCTTTCATAGGTCTTGAAAGAGATCGATCCAATCTCTAGTGGTTGTTGTTGGATGGTGGATTAATATACAAAATTTCACAGCATTTAAAATCATTCAACTCAAAATACGATAGGTATGTTAAGAGGATTCTCCAAAAGTGTGGTGCTATTGAATATGTATATATGTATGTGTGTGTACACACACATGCACATGCACATGCACATATTAGGTGGTGGTTTATAAATTGGAAGAAGTTAGAATTATGAAATGATTCAAATTTTTCTTTACATAATTTCAATACCAAATAGATTATATCAACAAAAATTTATTATATTTCCAAACATCTAAGGAACTGTTGATCCTACCTCTTAGCACATAGATGTATGTAGATGCGGGATATATACGCATACACGCACATGTTAATGCACAAATGTATGCCAATACATACTTGCAAACACTCTAATCTGTATAGATGTGCACATCTAAAGGTTAGTCTTTCATATAAAATTGCAGGGTCTTAGATGCATTTATCCAGTTCTTGGACAAAATGAATAATGTTAGCGGCAAGGACATTAACTAGTTAAACATATGAACAAGGTATTGGTATGAAACATATTTTTTTAAACAAATTATGGTAATATTCATTTGATCCAAATATCAACTTCTGCTCATCCTAAGAAATAAAATCAACAATGGCTTGTTCAGTGGAAAAAATGAACTAAACAAGCTACAACGCAATCAGGTATGGCTTGATCAGTTGTCCGTTTGTTATATTCAATTCTGTGGCTAGTGAACCGAACAGAAAATCAGCGAATAAAACAGAAAAGTTTTCCATTTTATTGCAAAATAGGCTAAAACAACAAAATATTTACCATTTTATTTAATTTTTACAATAAAGTGATAAAGTCTTTGTTGTTTATTGCAAACTGAATATAAAAAAAGTCTTTGCCGTTTTATTTAATATTTGCAATAAAACAGCAAAAGCCTTTGCCATTTTATTTATCTATGATTTGTTTGAAAAAAATGGTCATGGTTGATTTTCCCACTTCTACTTGCAGAGCTCGTTCGTTCAGTGTAAAAGTAAGAGAGAGGGTAAATGAACAGGTCTGTTATTGGTAGTGGTCTAATAGAAAAGGAGATCTGCAGTCATAGTATTACACATTAAACGGAATATGGAAACCTGGTTTTAGTATTATGATTTAAAAGCCTATAAAATGATACTAGATATGATAACCTAGAAAAATCAGATGTTTGTTTGTAAAGATGATGGGACGGGTCTAGGGTCTAAAACCAGTAGATCCGTCCCTGTTTTGACCCATCAAGACCAGCTCCATTGGGTCATCGGGATGGGTAGACTCATTACCCGTTCTTAAAAGCTCCAGGTTGAGGGTCGGGTTGGTGCTGGCTGACTCGCCCTAACCCGACCTACACTAATGAGTTCTCATAAAATCGCTTTATTACTATAACGATGATTTGTTAATATTTTATACATAAAGGGTTATAACATGGATATTTTGATGTTTCATTCAATAAGTTATATGATTATATTAAATTGCATTACTAATAATTGTATAATAATGTATGCATGTTTTTCTTGAACCGTTACCATACACCTCATTTTTATTACCTTACTTATCATTGTAAACACATTGATATCTATATTAATTGTATCACTTAATGACAATCCCACTTAGGAATAAAATAAATATATATATATATACACATTAATATATAATTTTGAATAAATATGTAAACCTCACCGGATCTTAGAACAGGACGGATCTACCTTGATCCGTATGGGTTCTGGGTACGGGACAAAGTCCAGACCCACACCGGGTCTACGGGACGGGTCTGGAGCAAGGTTTAAAAAAGCCGAGGCAGGTCCGGGGCATAAAAAAAACTCACCCCATTGCTATCCCTTCGTGTTTGTAGAGAAAACCATTATTTCCTCTTTAATTTTCTTATTAACAGAAAATCATGGACAAACAAGAAAATAAAACTAAAGGAAGAAAATAAAAATAGAAAAATGCATCTGTATACATCTATATAGGAATCATATAATTTTAATTCATTGTTGACGCCATTGGAGATCTCTATTCAAATCAAGTCCAATGTTGATGCCATTGTAAGCCAAGGGTGCATACATCCACCTATCATCAGAGCTTAATACCTACATTCAAATTAATATATACATTTAACTATTTTTTTCCCCAGGATATAATCCAGATGAAAGAAACAAAATTAGTTTATACCTTAATTTGGAGCTGTAAGAACTTAACATACTGAACTGCTTCTTCCAGCATTGTGCTAATATCAACCTACACCAAGCAAACAATACATGTCATTCCTGCAATTGTACCCTCAATATGATATTCTCTATACATACAACCTAAAACTGATTCAAGAAAGTTAAAGAAACACTTACTTTTGTTCCATTAGGAACTAGATTCTGCAGTATTCTCAATCGCTCGTTGATTCTTGCTCTTCTTCTCTGTACGTAATAACTTATAAGCTTCCATACACAAATTTATATTACATGTTCATATAATACAGAGTAGATGTAAATTATGTTGTTTAGTAATTAAATTGCATACCTTTTGCGTATAGGTTTTGTGGATCAATTGCTGAAGCTCTGCTAGTTCTTTTGCACACATTCAAGTAAAGAGCATTTGATATCTTGTCTTCTTTAGAATCATTGTCCAATTCAACTTCAAAAATGGAAGAACTGGAGCTTCGATTATTTGGTGCAATATCTACATTCTTCTTGTCCTGCATTACCACAATGCCATGATATCAGAGACACACAACCACAAGTAAAAAAATTGCAATTGGGACAGTCTACATGAAACTGAACAGTATACAAGACTAAAAATGAACTTACATTTACTTCAACCTTTGCTTTCTTTTTAACATCACTCATGGAAGTATAAATGCTGTTATTTTCTTCATTAGCCTTTTCAACTTCATCAATGCTAACCTTTCTTTTCGGTTGTAGTTGCTGATCATAAACATCAAATAGATCAGACGAGCTCGTGAATTCCTCAATATTCTTGTCTGCACTACAAGGAAAATCGGCAATTGCGTCGGTAGAAAACCGACGCCGGCCGATTCTAGCCGATGCAAGCCGATTCTAAAAATCGACGCAAAAAAAGACATCACCACCAAACATTCGCGTCGGGTTTTGCGTCGGTTTCGTCACCACTTTAGTGTCGGGAAGTGACGTCTATATCCACGTGGCCATTTTTTTCAAAATTCTGTTGGGCGTAACTTGTCGACGCAATCCGACGCAATCCTGTAACCAAATAGCCGATTCTAGCCGACGCAAGCCTGTAACATTTGCGCCGACGCAAGACGATTCCAGCCGACGCAAACCTGTGTTCTGCAGTTTGTAAACAGCTGCTGTTTGCGCCCTCAAACCACAATATAAAAAATTTCCATCGAACTATAACAATATTCAATCTTCCAACACAAGTATAACACCAACCTCTCATCAATCAAACATAACATTCACAATTTTCCATCAAACAACAACTATATATCCAAAAACTAATCAATCAAACACAACGTTCACTAATATACATCATACTCAACAATACATATAAGTATTATCAAAAAAATCATACATCATTGTCCTACTCATCATCATACATCAAACAACAATAAGTTCAATACAAAACGACGCCAAAAATGTGACAAGCACAACCTTACCTACTCATCATCTCCAGACGCATCCTTTCTAGGCATTCTTCCATGCTCTGCTAGGTATGCCGCGATATGCGCATCGAGCTGCTTTGCAAAAGCATTGCTCTTCCACCGGTCATTAATCTCCGCAACCTGCTAACGCAACAAAGCTATCTCCTCCTCTGCATGGGATCTCCTGTAAGCCCTCTGGGACGATATCGCCTGTGAAATAGTTAATAGCTAGTTATAATTTATGCTTCATATCATATTAAATGTATATATTAGTTAATGAAGCAGTTTACCTCCATATTTCCATAACTATATCGCCTATTTCTCGTAGGCGGATCTATAACGGCGTCCCAAATATGGTTTGACTCCTCAACGGTCAACTCCTCACGTCCGGTGGTCTGCGCCACACGTGTCCGCTCCGCCTCATATGACTCCTGTGATTATAAATAAAAGTTTGACATGAAAAAAATTTAATTTACGACTTTAGTTGTGAAATAAAGTATTATCAAACACTATCATTACGGATAAGCATGTTTACCATTACAGATTGAGATTTGGCGTCTGTCCATCTATACGAAACATTACCTTCCTCATCTGTCTCCTCCACAGCATGTGTGGCAGTAAACACCTCAACCATCGTAAGCTTGCGATTGTACTTCTTAGACTAAAAATATACATATGAATAAACAATGTTACCAATATGATTAAATAATGTTACAGATATTTATAAACACAATTTATAAATTTACCAATTCGTTTTTATGTTGCTGAAAAGATTTCGAGCCACCACGATGTACAACAGGATTCTTATTTCTGTTTTCGCAATTCCGCACTGATATTTCCTATACATTTAAACACAAGGTTAACTATATTAATGCAACTAATATACGAAATCTTAAAAATTTTAAATTACAATTCGAAAGTGGATAGCTTACTTTGAATTCAGGAGTATCCCAGAGCCGAAGAAACAAACTATATACTTCAGCGCTCATCCAACTTGGCTTTTTTCCCGCAGTCTTTGCTTTAGTTATTGTGTTTCTATAATTTTTTCTCATTCTTTGATTCCAATGATTTCTAAACACATATAGATCCTGAGCCTCAACACGTACGACAGCCTGCATATTGAAATTAACTTGAATTATAAACATTCTATTGACATTCAAATCAAATAAAAATTTATACTTAATTACCATCAAATCTGCCCATATTGCATTCTTTACAGGCGCTGGGATGTCATCCCACCATGGCCAACAGCCGGACATCCTACTCATAAACGCCTGTCTCGACGTTTGGAAAATGAAATCTGAAGGCTCCACCTCAAAGCCCCTGTATAAATTTTGATGTAAATATTTAATATATTTTAAATAACATACTTGAAATATATTTGATACTTACCCTGCCGTCTTCGGAACTAACTCAGCAACGGGGCGTAAATCCGGCGCACTGCCATTGGCACCTGTGTTTGGAGAAGGAGAAGGCTCAAACCTACTACCGTGTCTCCTGTAAGACATATTTGCCACAAACATATCATATCATATATCGTATATCATATCAGAACATATCATATCATATCATCGCATAAAACATTCCACTTGATTCAGACTTTAAATATTACATATGTCATAAAAATACATTATACAACATGCAATTCAAATATTTACATATGTCATATTCAGACTCTAAATATTACATATGTCATAAAAATACATTATACAACATGCAATTCAAATATTTAAAATTATCAATCTTCGTCGTTCTCTGATTCAGACTCGGTCTCGTACTCTATATCGTTTTCTTCAACACTTTCAAATGCATCTACCAAAACATTTGATTCATCATTCAACAACCCTACATCAATGTCATCGGTTATTATTACTTCAGTATTTGGCTCAAGATCCGCTTGATATGCTGTTTCATCTGGAATATTATTTCCGTCAAATGTAAATTTTGCCTTTGTTTTAAAAACAGCCGACCAATCCGCGTTATCTCTTTTCAAGGATGGATACGGAGTAAAATAAACCTATAACGCTTGCTTGGCCAATACGAAAGGATCATACTTATAGTAATGTGAGGTATGTTTTATTTCAATAAGTTTATAATCTTTGTGCACGTTGATTCCAGTACTAGGAACATTGCTAAACCAGTTGCATTTGAATAAAAAAACTTTTTCTGCAGGTTGTATGTAATATGTCAACTCTAAAACATGGGTTAAGACGCCGTAAAAATCTTTTATATACTTATCTGGATCGTCACTACCTTTGACAAATACACCGTTGTTATATGTCAATTTTTCGGCACCGTAATCTTTGGTGTTGAATTTAAATCCATTGACGAAGAATATTGGATACGTCTTGACATTTCTTTTTTGTCCGATCGCAAGATGTCGTAATCCTTCGTCAACGACACAGTTTATTGGATCATAAACGTAATTTGAAAACCATTTAGCAAATTCTTTACTGAGATCGCCAGATGGATGCAGTGATTCGTATATACTGCAAATATGTAATATGTTTTAATATAATTAATATGTAAGTACAATTGAATTATATATGAATTATTATTACCTGACAAATGGTGCAACTTCTAGATAATTTAGAAGAACATATGTGTGTGCTACATGGTGATCTCTATCGTCTAACCATATTTCCACACATTTTCCAGCATGTCGGCCATGTTGTCTAAAAATAGATAACATTGCTTGAGAAGAATCATGTTCAATGACTTCTTCATTACGAGGAACACTTACAAACGATAAGTTCACATGATCACTAAAATAATGAGAGAAAAAGAATGAAGCTTCTTCTTCAAGATATGATTTGCAAATCGAACCTTCAACTCGTGCTTTTTGCCTAATTTTTTTCTTCAAATGATTCAAGTACCTATTACAAATTTATTTTAAATTTAGGTATATAAAACTGAATTTTAAACTAACATAAATATTGCCGATATTCAATATTACCTCTCAAATGGATACATCCAACCATATTGAACAGGACCTCTAAGAAGTGCTTCGGATGGAAGATGAACATGTAGATGCTCCATTACATTAAAGAAACCTGGCGGAAATATTTTTTCCAGCTTGCAGAGCAGTATAGGAATTTCTACTTCAAGTCTACGTATACGGTCGACTTTTAACGTCGTCGAACAAAGTTGTTTATAAAACAAACTTAATTCTGTTATAACGCTCCATACTTTTACGGGCAACAGTTCTTTGAGAATCACGGGTAATAGATATTCCATCATGATATGGCAATCGTGACTTTTCATCCCACTCAATTTACTGTTTTTAAAGTCAACACATCTACGAAGATTAGAAGAAATCCCATCAGGACATCTTAGTGCTTCCACCCACTTTAGCACGAGTTTTACTTACTTACTGTCTAGGTCATAGCATGCTTTGGGTTTTTTATGGTCATTGGGTTTCATATGAAGTTCGGGACGTTTACAAAAGTTTGCTATATCAAGTCTTGAATTCAAATCGTCCGTTGTTTTCCCCTTTACATTCATAACTGTATTAAACACGTTATCAAACACGTTTTTTTCGTTGTGCATCACGTCAATATTATGTCGGAGTAGGAGATCTTTCCAGTAGGGTAGCTCCCAAAATATACTTTGTTTGCACCAATTATGAATGTCTGATTTACCTGGAATTTCAGTCTGCACTCCAGTTTCATGTATCTTCGGATACTCCTTTACAATTTCATATATTTCTTCGCTTGACCAAATCTTCGGTGGTTGCATACTCTCTTCTCTGTTAGCTATAAAGCTTTTTCTATCTCTTCTAAAAGTATGATTGAGATGGAAAAAACACCGATGACAATCAAACCAAAAAATTTTCTTTCCATACCGTAGCGAAAACGCCCGTGTTTCTTCCATGCAATAAGGACAAGCTAGACGACCAGCCGTACTCCAACCTGAAAGCATCCCGTATGCAGGAAAATCACTAATAGTCCACAACAAAGAAGCGAACATACGAAAATTCTTTTTTCTCGAAATGTCGTACGTTTCAACTCCTTCATTCCATAGCGTTTTCAACTCTTCGATCAATGGTTGTAAATAAACATCGATTCCTTATGTTGGATCATTAGGCCCAGGGACGACAGTAGTGAGAAACATATATGGAGTTTTCATACACATCCATGGAGGTAAATTATAAGGAGTTACGATAATTGGCCATGATGAATATTTACTACCAAACTGAGAGAATGGTGCAAATCCATCTGTACATAAACCGAGTCTGACATTACGGCTTTCGACAGCAAATGCGGGATAAGTCCTATCGAAATGTTTCCATTCTTCTCCATCAGATGGATGTATCAAAGTTCCTTCTTCCGGTGTTCTCACACTGTGCCATCGCATATGGCACGCCGTAGCAGAAGATGCATATAACCTTTGAAGTCTGGGAGTGATGGGTAAATAATGCATTCTCTTGTATGGAACTTCTTTTCCTTTTTTTTCTTGGTTTGTATCTTTTCTCGTTACATATTCTGCATTTTCTAAGCTCAACGTCATCTTTCCAATACAATATGCAATCTTTTACACATGTATCTATCTTTTGGTACGGCAGGCCGAAAGCGGACATAAGTTTTTTCACTTTATAATGACTATCGCACATCAGATTATTGGGTGGCATGTGTCGTTTTGCTGCTTGTACAACTGCTGTAAATCCAGCTTCTGTAAGGTTGAATTTTGATTTCATAGTAATGTATTCGGCAGTTACTGATAATTCGGTTCCACTTTTACAACCATCCCACAACGGCCTTTTAGAAGAGTCCAATAAATCATATATTTTTTTAGCTCCCACAGTTGGTTCTTCTTCGACATTTACATCTTCATCGTCATCTTGATCAAACATTGGAAACATTGATCGTGCTGCATCTTCCACCATATTTTCTATTGGATTCGTCATAACATTATTGTCATCTAACGCTACAGGATTAGGTGTGGGTGCAAGAAGTTCTCCATGACGATCCCACAAGTAATAATTAGGCACAAAACCATTTTTATACAAATGTACTTCAACTATATCTGCTTTCCAATGCTTCAAATGTTTGCACTTACTACACGGGCAACGAAGTTCTTCATTATTACGATTATTAGATTTAGCGAATCTAATACATTCGTGTACACCGTTAAAGAAATGTTTCTTTATTGAACCTTTCATACCAGTTCTGACTTCATACATCTAACTACGGTCGAGAAAATAATCGAACATTTTTTCTTATTTGAAAATATATGTTAGAAACGCAATAAAGTTTATCGTTTATTAATCCAAATAATCAATTCGATTTATTTTTTGCTTTTTGCTTTATTGTTTTAACTTTGATGGTCGACCATCCTACTTCCCATTACAATTACAATAAAGTAATTACATTTCGTAAATCATATCATTTTAAACGGTTCACAAAATTTCGACAGCACTTCCCCTTTGTTCCCTGTATCGTACACAAATACGTGTACACAGGGAACAAAACGGAAGTGCTATCGAAATTTTGTGAACCGTTTAAAATGATATGATTTACAAAATGTAATTATACTTTATTGTATTCGTAACTTGTCCAATACAGGGACAAATCCGACAAATATTGTATTAGATGAATATAGATGTCTGTTCTGTGAAAAACCGAATAGCTATATAACGATCATATACAACACTTGTTAGACGGGGCCAAAAATTCTCTAAGGGGTTTAAAAAATAAAAATTTTATAATTAACAATATTCATTCAACTATTTAAATATTTATTAACTAAATTTGAAATTTTACAACGTAATTTAACTTTCGTTTAACTATTTTAATTTTTAATTTGCCGATTATGTAAACTAAAATAAGTTGTTCACACATATAATTAGTAAAAATAGATTTTTTTATACTAAATCAACTAATACCTTTTATCATCAACTAATGTACACCATTAACATCAACCCATACGTAATAATCAACAATTACAAATTGATAATCAACTCTTTTCCCTAATTTCCCTAATTTCAAGCCGACAATGTAGAAATTATATTTCCAAACCAATCTAAAACAGTAATATCATCGAATAATACCAACCAATCATCAATTTCTAATCTACCATCAACTAATTTCAAAATTTAGGGTTTAAATCATACCTCAAATAAACTGAAATCGTAAAAAAGGAGATACCGGAGAGCTTTTGAGAGCGTCGGGGGCTAGATGTTGACTTGAGACGGCGGTGACGGCAGGCGGCTGCGGCGGGTGACGAGGAGGATGGTTTTGATTTGGAGGGAAGTGAATGAAAACTGCTCGCGGGTTTTCCTTCTGTAATGCGATATTGCGACGGCTAGAATCGGCCGCGTTTTCTAGCTGATTCTAGCCGACGCAAAGCCTTGACACTAAACATGCCTTGACGCAATGCTGTGAATTAAAGCGATTTTTATACAACTGTTCTATTTGAAACCGAGATCACCTGTAAAAAAAATCATTTTTATGCTTTTAGCCCCTTTAAAATTACATTCTATGTCAAAAGTTAACATAAATTGTTTATGTAGAAAATGCCAAACGCCCTCAAAACAGAGATTTGGTAGGGCACAGGATCATAAGTGTGATTCTAGTGTGATTTCTATGTGGTGAGATCATTATTCATTAGATATGTTAAATTCTTACTCAAATTCAGATCATAAATCACAAAAAGATATTCTATAAAATCAGAAATTGAAGTGCATAAAAACTAAATGACATAGGAAATATCTACAATGGTTTGGTAATCACTGATCTACATCGTCTTTTATAATATTATAATTCCCCGATTTACAATTATTACAACGCTCGCTAAATTTTTTTGGATATGTTACAACAACTGCAAATAGTCAACTCCTTAGCTTGACAATAGTTTGGCTTTCATAGATCTTGAAAGAGATCGATCCAATCTCTAGTGGTTGTTGTTGGATGGTGGATTAATATACAAAATTTCACAGTATTTAAAATCATTCAACTCAAAATACGATAGGTATGTTAAGAGGATTCTCCAAAAGTGTGGTGCTATTGAATATGTATATATGTATGTGTGTGTACACACACATGCACATGCACACGCACATATTAGGTGGTGGTTTATAAATTGGAAGAAGTTAGAATTATGAAATGATTCAAATTTTTCTTTACATAATTTCAATACCAAATAGATTATATCAACAAAAATTTATTAGATTTCCAAACATCTAAGGAACTGTTAATCCTACCTCTCAGCACATAGATGTATGTAGACGCGGGATATATACGCGTACACGCACACGTTAATGCACAAATGTATGCCAATACATACTTGCAAACACTCTAATCTGTATAGATGTGCACATCTAAAGGTTAGTCTTTCATATAAAATTGCAGGGTCTTAGATGCATTTATCCAGTTCTTGGACAAAATGAATAATGTTATCCGCAAGGCCATTAACTAGTTAAACATGTGAACAAGGTATTGGTATGAAACATATTTTTTTAAACAAATTATGGTAATATTCATTTGATCCAAATATCAACTTCTGCTCATCCTAAGAAAAAAAATCAACAATGGCTTGTTCAGTGGAAAAAATGAACTAAACAAGCAACAACGCAATCAGGTATGGCTTGATCAGTTGTCCGTTTGTTATATTCAATTCTGTGGCTAGTGAACTAAACAGAAAATCAGCGAATAAAACGGAAAAGTTTGCCATTTTATTGCAAAATAGGCTAAAACAACAAAATATTTACCATTTTATTTAATTTTTACAATAAAGTGATAAAGTCTTTGTTGTTTATTGCAAACTGAATAAAACAACAAAGACTTTGCCGTTTTATTTAATATTTGCAATAAAACAGCAAAGCCTTTGCCATTTTATTTATCTATGATTTGTTTGAAAAAAATGGTTCCTGGTTGATTTTCCCACTTCTACTTGCAGAGCTCGTTCGTTCAGTGTAAAAGTATAAGAGAGAGGGTAAATGAACAGGTTTGTTATTGGTAGTGGTCTAATAGAAAAGGAGATCTGCAGTCATAATATTACACATTAAACGGAATATGGAAGCCTGGTTTTAGTATTATGATTTAAAAGCCTATAAAATGATACTAGATATGATAACCTAGAAAAATCAGATGTTTGTTTGTAAAGATGATGGTACGGGTCTAGGGTCTAAAACCAGTAGATCCGTCCATGTTTTGACCCATCAAGACCAGCTCCATTGGGTCATCGGGATGGGTAGAGTCATTACCCGTTCTTAAAAGCTCCGGGTTGAGGGTCGGGTTGGTGCTTGGCTGACCCGCCCTAACCCGACCTACACTAATGAGGTCTCATAAAATCGCTTTATTACTATAACGATGATTTGTTAATATTGTATACATAAAGGGTTGTAACATGGATATTTTGATGTTTCATTCAATAAGTTATATGATTATAATAAATTGCATTACTAATAATTGTATAATAATGTATGCATGTTTTTCTTGAACCGTTATCATACACCTCATTTTTATTACCTTACTTATCATTGTAAACACATTGATATCTATATTAATTGTATCACTTAATGACAATCCCTCTTAGGAATAAAATATATATATATATATACATTAATATATAAATTTGAATAAATATGTAAACCTCACTAGAACAGGACGGATCTACCTTGATCCATATGGGTTCCGGGTACGGGACAAAGTCCAGACCCACACCGGGTCTACGGGACGGGTCTGGAGCAAGGTTTAAAAAAGCCGAGGCGGATCCGGGGCATAACAAAAACTCACCCCATTGCTACCCCTTCGTGTTTGTAGAGAAAACCTTTATTTCCTCTTTAATTTTCTTATTAACAGAAAATCATGGACAAACAAGAAAATAAAACTAAAGGAAGAAAATAAAAATAGAAAAATGCATCTGTATACATCTATATAGGAATCATATAATTTTAATTCATTGTTGACGCCATTGGAGATCTCTATTCAAATCAAGTCCAATGTTGATGCCATTGTAAGCCAAGGGTGCATACATCCACCTATCATCAGAGCTTAACACCTACATTCAAATTAATATATACATTTAACTATTTTTTTCCCCAGGATATAATCCAGATGAAAGAAACAAAATTAGTTTATACCTTAATTTGGAGCTGTAAGAACTTAACATACTGAACTGCTTCTTCCAGCATTGTGCTAATATCAACCTACACCAAGCAAACAATACATGTCATTCCTGCAATTGTACCCTCAATATGATATTCTCTATACATACAACCTAAAACTGATTCAAGAAAGTTAAAGAAACACTTACTTTTGTTCCATTAGGAACTAGATTCTGCAGTATTCTCAGTCGCTCGTTGATTCTTGCTCTTCTTCTCTGTACGTAATAACTTATAAGCTTCCATACACAAATTTATATTACATGTTCATATAATACAGAGTAGATGTAAATTATGTTGTTTAGTAATTAAATTGCATACCTTTGCGTATAGGTTTTGTGGATCAATTGCTGAAGCTCTGCTAGTTCTTTTGCACACATTCAAGTAAAGAGCATTTGATATCTTGTCTTCTTTAGAATCATTATCCAATTCAAATTCAGAAATGGAAGAACTGGAGCTTCGTATATTTGGTGCAATATCTACATTCTTCTTGTCCTGCATTACTACAATGCCATGATATCAGAGACACACAACCACAAGAAAAAAAAAATTCCAATTGGGAGTCTACATGAAACTTAACAGTATACAAGACTAAAAATGAACTTACTTTTACTTCAACCTTTGCTTTCTTTTTAACATCACTCATGGAAGTATAAATGTTGTTATTTTCTTCATTAGCCTTTTCAACTTCATCAATGCTAACCTTTCTTTTCGGTTGTAGTTGCTGATCATAAACATCAAATAGATCAGACGAGCTCGTGAATTCCTCAACATTCTTGTCTGAAACACAAATGTTCAGTGCTTGATAGCTACCTAGTGGATCAAAAAAGCTACTAGCATCAATAGTACTGTAGCTCTCTTGAGAAAAATACCATAAGTTTGAATTAGCATCTTGAGAGCTAAAATAATCGGAACCAGAGAAAAACATAGATTAATCATTCGATAAAAGCATCTGGTTGGGTAATTCAGACTCTTCCACTTGCATTGCAGACTCTAAAGAGTTCAAACTCATTATCTCCGATATACTATCCATTTTATTTTGCTCGTATCATATCAAAGCATGATTGCTATTTATACTTTACCGTATACCTGCCATAAGATGCATTGACTTAATACACGTCACATTTTATTTTTGAATTCGTGGACTTTAAACATTTTCAATACCATTAAAAAAAGGAAACATGTATTGGGAATATCTGTTTAAAAATAATTATCCAAGATCCCTACAAATAAGGAGATTAGGAATCAACGAGTGATCTTGGGGTCAAACAATAATTGAATGTGCATATAAAATAAATGACATGAAGGTCACATAAAAAGAGATGCAAAATATGTGCTATGCTAGAGTTTAATGATGTAAATATAAGTTGGCTGGAGCAAGGAAATGGAAATTATATGAAAGATAAAGTAAGAAAAAGGAAGCCTAACCATGTAGAATATGTTGAAATGTGATTCAAACCTTCTGTGCACGTGTGGAATTGCAAGATTTAAATAAATAGACTTAGTAAAAATCTGTTGCTATTGTTTAGCATATGCAGTACTAAGTTAGTGGTGAGTGGGACCTTGCTCTACAAGCTCACGATCCTAGTTTATAGCCTTCAATTATGTTGTTTCGTGTCTATTTAATGTACTTTGGATTTCCTTTTCAATAAATGAGAACGCAGTGGTTATTGTCCAACATCTCTGTTATTTTTAGTTATCTCCATTACTCTCTTTCTCTCTCTCAAAATTCCAACATGGTATCAGAGCCAAATGATCCTTAAGGCTTGTGAGGTTAACAAAAATTGTGAGTGTTCTTCCAATGTCTACTTTAAACAAATTTTCAATTTCCATTCCTCTATTCAAAGGAGAAAATTATCAATCATGGGCTATCAAAATGAAATCATATCTTAAAGCTTTAAGTTTATGGGATGTCATTGAGAGTGATATTGATCCCACTCCTCTTCCACAAAATCCAACAGCCACCCAAGTCAAAAAATATGACGAAGAAATGGCGAGAAAGCCAAGGGAACTTTCGTGTCTACATGGGGCCGTGTCGGAAGGAATTTTCACAACTATTATGGGTTGTGAATCTCCCAAAGAAGCATGGGAAAAAATCAAAGAGGAGTATGAAGGAAATCACCAAACAAAATTAATGCAAATTTTGAATCTTAAGAGGGAGTTTGAAATAATGGGAATGAAAAGTAATGAAGGTGTTAAGGACTATGGAGTCGGTTGATGTCCGTTGTAAACCAAATCAAGCTACTTGGTGGAGAATTTACTAGCCAAAGGGTAGTGGACAAACTTCTTGTCACTCTTCCGGAAAAGTATGAAGGTAAAATTTCTTCACTTGAAGATACTAAAGATTTGTCTAAGTTAACATTTTCAGAATTGATCAATTCACTTCATGCAGTGGATCAAAGGAGGGCCATGAGAAATGAAGACGGTGAAAACAATAGTGAAAAAGCTCTTATAGCAAAGTTGTCTAATCAAAAGATGAAAGGAAAATCCCTCCAATGCAACAATTGTCACAAAATTGATCATGAAGAAAATGATTGTTGGCATAAGGGAAAACCTAAGTGTTTCAAGTGTCAAAAATTTGGGGATATGTCAAGGAATTGTAGGTTCAAAGACGAAGAGAAAGAGATCATGGCACAAGTGGCTGTGGAAGAAAATTTATTTTCGAGTTGTGGGTGAGAAGTGCACCATGGAGAGAAGTGCTCCAATATTCAAAGAGTAGAGTTGATGAGAAGTGCGTCAACAATTGAAGGTGATGAGATGTGCATCACAAATCGAAGAGAAGTGCTTCATTTATTATCATAACAACTTTGAATCAGGGGAAGGTGTTGAAATGTGATTCAAACCTTCTGTGCACGTGTGGAATTGCAAGATTTAAATAAATAGACTTAGTAAAAATCTGTTGCTATTGTTTAGCATATGCAATACTAAGTTAGTGGTGAGTGGGACCTTGCTCTACAAGCTCACGATCCTAGTTTATAGCCTTCAATTATGTTGTTTCGTGTCTATTTAATGTACTTTGGATTTCCTTTTCAATAAATGAGAACGCAGTGGTTATTGTCCAACATCTCTGTTATTTTTAGTTATCTCCATTACTCTCTTTCTCTCTCTCAAAATTCCAACAGAATAACCATCTTACTGATTTACATTCAACAGTAGTATGTATTTAGATTGCATATTTAGAGATTTTGGGATATAATATCATCGAAATCTATTAATCAAAATTAATATATAAATATTTTTACAAGACAGTCGTCATCTATTGCCTTAATGAAGCTGTGCATGCACAAACTGGCATATATTGACATATACGAGTTTTACACATCTCAGTGCAATTAAAATAAGCTGTAATTGAATTCAAATATAAAGGTTGACATTTTTATCTCTTATTAAAAAATTAAGGTTCACTGATAAAGCATTAAAAGTCAAACATAAACAATTCTTACTTGAGGTTAAGAGACATCCTATAACTAAATCCACGTAGATCAAAGATCTGTGGAATTGACCTCTCAACGCAGTAATGGGCATGGAGCACATGGAGTTGACATCCATCAAATCATTTTATTTTTTTATATTGTTTCCTACTACATTATCTTATTCCTAATGTTGACACCTGTTCTCAATTTTCAACCATTTTTGTAGAACTTAATGCATATTTATAATCTCTGATCTTTAAATATTTAATCACCAAAACTTTCAAAATTCTACTGGAATTAGTTTGTTTGCTGAATTTTCCAGTTTCTACGATCGACAGACACTTTTCAAACTTATAAGTATGTTGTGCTAGTTTTATTTATTACGTCGCTTATGTTATTATTGTGCACCAATTACATTTAAAGAATTAATAAAAAAACATGAAAATTTTTGATGAAAAAATTCATATTGCTATTAGTAATTATACCGGTTCCAAAGGTTGCCTCAGAATATATATATATATATATCATTTCTTTATTTAGACAGACTGATGATATTCCAAAATTAAAACGTTTTTTTGTCCATTTTGTATTTAAGAGATTATATCTGAAATGTTTTTTTTAAGTCAATAAGTTTACAAAAGAAAAGAGGAAAAAGAAATTAACGCAATAGGGACTCCATATAAGATCTGAGGAAAACCATTGCAGATTAGTATTAATAATTCTGCCTAAAGATGCCTTCACTTTAAAACTGTAAGATTTATATTCTTTTGCTATTTTATTATGGATTTACGGATTCTGCATTAATTGTGCTTGTTATCCGGGTTTTTAACCTAGTAGAAACCAATACAAAACAGAACAAACTCGTGTAAACAGGATGGTTCAGGACTTAATCAGAAAAGCTAAGACAATGGATCAACTAGGGCCAAGCTATATGGCTAAGACAACGATTGGGATCGATGAAGCCGAGAGATCAACATTCTTTTAGTCCAATTAGCAGCTGAGCGCAAACAGCTAGTGCACTGCCATCAAAACGAAGCAACTAGGATAGAAGACTATCAAAACATCTCTAATTCCAAATTCCAGAAAAATCCTAAGTGCTTGGATTATCAGCGACCCATACCTCTCCACAAACCTTCAAACAAACTAGCCAAAGAATACTATGAAAGAGGGCAAGGCATTGGCTCGCAAATGAGCCAAGTCTATGGATCGCCAGCGACCTATGGTTCTTCCTCGTTTTGCGAGCCAAACTCTTCCTGGGTCGTTTCCTACCTACCTACGAGCTCATGAAGACGTAGCTTGGCCCAGAAGCTCTCCGACCCGTATAAATACCTTCCTACGTATAACATAAACTGGATCTTCTGCGGACTGGTTGCTGAGACTTTGCTGGAATTATTCTTCATTCTCTACCTCCCTCACAACAATCTCTAAAGGAATACATTGTGATCCTCCAATGGATAATCAAAGCCTTGTAATCAAACATTTCTTGTAACAACAATTAGTCTATAATAAAACTATAAAGTGGACGTAGGCTTCATTAACAGCCGAACCACTATAAAAATTCTCTGCCTACTTTCTTTTACTATTCGTTCTTCATATCTGTGATCTATGATATTGCTCTGTCGGGACAGGACTGGTGCTTTCAAATCCAAACCATGGTGTTGGTCCATTTTTTAGGTCAACATTTTGGTGCTTTCACTGTGAATTGAACCCAGGATCCAGATCTAGCTATCTACTTTGGATCCCATAGGTCTAGAAGTTATATCCTTATCTTTGCTTGAAGAATCCACTGTTTGGAATCAATGGCTCTTGGAAGAAGAAGAACTGCCTCTTGAAGGTCTATAGAGGCAATAGTAGCTGGAGAAGATGTTAATCCCCAACAAACCAAAGTGAATGGACTTAGGGAATCAGACGCCTGCCTCCTTCAATCAGCATGAAGCTGTTACCAGGGATGAGTTAAATAAAATGGTTGATGAGATCAACCAAAAAATGGAGAGTAGCCAAAAGGCTCTAATGGATAAGCTTAATGCTCTCCTAACCCTACATTCAAATCCCGCTCCAAGGACTATGCCCGAACCCGCAGCTGCTATGGAATAAGAGAATTCCTCTGTTTCTGGTCTACATAGAAGAAATGGATAACAACCACAAAAAAGGGTGACAACAAGAATTAACGTGGATGGAAATGCAAGTACTCTGTATGCCATAAGGCAACCTATTCTGAATTTGAGTCAGGGGACAAAGTCCCCCGTAGAAGACATAGCTATGGATCTTTCCGACTCAGAGGACGGAGAGCCAGACGAAAATTGGAAGAATATACCAATGCATTTGATAATGCAAGGAATACCCAAACTGCTCCAGTGAGACCAACAGCAAGCCAACGGGACCCTGCAGGAGTGGCTCTCCCGAAGATAGGAGAGCCTAGGCCTCAGCCCACTCACCAAGACCGTTTGCAAAGTCAAACACTTGGCGCAATGACTGATTGTCGTCCTCAGGACTACCGAACATCAGAGGAATACATAGCGGACATGGTTAAACGATTAATGGAGGAGAGTAACGATTGAAGAGATGAATATGAGTGGGGATCTGCGCCATGCCGGACTCCCATCACCGATGAAATTATGAACGAGAGATATCTAGAAAAGTTCACAATGCCAACTATTCTGTCCTATGACGGAACAAAATGACCCGTAGCCTCACTTGTACAAATACAGTTGGTATATGGATGGAGCGAATGCCTCTGAAGCTGTTCGATGCAAATGCTTCCCTATCTTTCTCGAAGGGGTTGCGTCAATGTGGTTCACTAGGCTTCCACCAACACTATAAGGAACATGACATTTTCTACGGTTCAAACCCATCGGCGGTCGTCGGAAGCCGTCAGAAGAAACCATAAGAAAAAAATCCATCGCTGAACAGGATTTCCGATGGCTACTGACAAATCCCGTCGACATATTTCCGACGGCTTCCGACGGTCAACAGATGACTCCCGACGGCCATCGGAAGACATGTGCACGTTCGCGGGGGGTCCCGAAAACCATTGCCAGCCGTCGGAAGCCGTCGTTTTTTGTCCATCGCTGGCCGTCGGAAGCCGTTGGAAATTTTCAGCCTACAGGCCGTCGGAATTCCTGAACCTGATTTTGCTTTTTTCTGCTGCATTTTTGCTTTCCATCCACAATCCATAAACATAGTATATTCCACCACACAAGCATATATCTAATTCAAATATTCAATATAAAATCAAACCATACAAATATAATCAAATCACATAAAGAAATAAATCAAGCATAATTCGTATAAAATCAAACCAACACTTCACTAACATAATTTACATACATCTCATTGTACAAAATATACATCAATCCTTCATCAACTCCCTACCATCAACTCCCAAATGTCAAAATTACTATCACCAAATGTATCATCAAACAATATACACAACATTTCAAATCCAACTCCCTACCATCAACTAAACAACGATGCAAAACAAAAAAACATACCAATCACTCCGGTCAATCACCTCCAGAACCTCCGGAACCAGCTGAAGATGGAAAGCGGCCACCACACTGCTGCATGTACTCAACAATACGCTGGTCCAGCAGCTGTGTCATCTCAATGGCCTGCCGACGGTTCTGCTCTTCCAGCTGCGCCACCCTAGCTCTCAACTCTTCAATCTCTGCTAGATCGATCCGAGCTCTGACCGTTTGGCTGGCTCTCCTCTGTCTGCTAGCCTGCAATACTTATTTAATTTAGTTTATAATCTTACTATCAAAGCTACAACATAATGTGTTAGTTGTTATATCTATAAACTTATTACTGAAACTAAAGCGATGTGAAGTTCTTTAGAACTAAAAGATTACTAAATTGTTATATCTTTATATATTATTCATTATCACTTGGTTTCCAAAGCCATAGCGCCTGTTCCGTGAAGGTGGATCCATGACTGACTCAAATATAATGTCCTCCTCGTCCGTCGTTCCATAAACCTTGCCTGCATGAACAAATAAAAATACAGTTAAAATTAATAGCATGATATCGTAATTCATTATACTTTAATAATTAAAACAGTGACTAATAGTATATAAACTAAAATATGCTTACATGGCTCTTTCTTGATTTATCGTCATGCCATGTATATGAAACTGTCCCGTCTGGATTTACATGCTTGACGGCTTGAGTATGGGTAAATACATCCATGTACGATACGGGACCCTACGCCTCAGCTTCCTGAAATTGATTATCATGTACTATTATTATATATTCAAAATTATACGGCACAATAACTATTTACAATTTACATTTAATAAATTTACCAACTCCTGGCGATATTGTTGAAATGACTTGGACCCTCTTCGATGAGTGATAGGATTTCTGTTCCTATTTGCTGAGTTTCTTTCCGACTCTGCATGTACATTTAAATTTAATACATTATTTACTTACCAAATATTTTTTGATATTTACGTATCAGTCAAAGAATTAATAAAAGTTTAGTACACTTACCTTCGCCTCGTCACTATCCCAATGTGCCAGCCACCCTTGCCACACACTCGCTCCCGTCCAGTTCGGCTTCTGCCCTTTATGCTTCACAGCCGACATAGAATACTTGTAGTTTTTCCTTATATTCTACATCCAGTAGTGTTGTACTAGCTGCAGGTCATCTGATTGTACATCAACTGCGGCCTTCATTTCATGATAAACAAGCGACAAAAAATTAAACAATAAAATGTGAACAATAAATAAGCGACAAAAAAATTAAGAATGAAAAACAGAAGATTATACTTACAATAAAATCCTTCCATATACACTCCAGGATGTGGGGAGGGATATTATCCCACTTCGGCCAACAAGCCATCATCCTACTCTTGTACGAATCTCTCGAAACTGATAGAACTACAACTGACGGCTGTAGGTCAAACCCCCTGTGTTAAATATGATACAGATTATTATATCGTAAACAAAATATTTAAGATGCAGAAAAAAGTTTAATACTTACTCCTCTTCTCTAGGTACTAGATACACAGCGGGACGATGTGGCGGCTGCGATGGACCGCTGTCATCGCCTCTTGAAGAATGGGAAGAACTCCTCCATGTGAACAACATGATACCTATCATAGACACAATATTTTAAAAGAAATAATAGCATAATAATGAAATATATTTTATAGTTAAATGACATAAATGAGGTAAAGTACATAAAGTGCAAAGTATACCTGATTCAGATTGGGTCTCATATTCTGACGATAAGCAGAATACATTGCATTTTTAACATAAATTGCTAAATAAATGACAGAAATGGTAATGACATAGATGATGTTAATGATGTAATGACATAAATGATGCAAAATAAATCTCATTAATTACATAAATTGCATAATACATAAGAATTCAACACAATATTTATATCAATCCTTATTGTCTTCTGATTCAGATCCGGTCTCATATTCTACGTTATTTTCCTCCCTACTATCGAATGCTTCTACCAAAATATTTGATTCATCGTTCAGAGGTCCAAAATCAATACGATCGTTTGTTATTATTATTTCGTTACTTTGCTCAAGATCTGCCTGATAAGCTTGTCCGTTTGGAATATTCTTCTCATCAAACGTAAATCTTGCCTTTGTTTTAAAAACTGCTAACCAATCTGCTTTATCTCTTTTTCAAGACAGATAAAGAGCGTAATAAACTTGCAATGCTTGTTTGGGTAGTCCAAAAGGATCGTACTTGTGATAATGCGATGTGTGCTTTATTTCAATAAGATTATAATGCTTGTGCACATTAATTCCAGAACCTGGAACATTGCTAAACCAATTGCATCTAAATAGAAACACCTCCTACGCGGGTCGTGAGAAATATGTCAGTTGCAAAATTTTGAGTTAAAACGCCATAAAACTCATTTATGTGATTTTCTGGATCATCGCTACCTTTAACAAATACACATGTACTATTAGTTAAATTTATCCACTGTATTCTTTGGTGTTAAATTTATATCCATTGACGAAATATATTGGATATGTCTTGACATTTCTTTTTGGTCCCAACGCAAGTTGTTTCAACCCTTCGTCGACCACACAATTTCTTGGTTCATAAACGTACTTTGAAAACCAATCGGAAAATTCTTTAATGAGATCTCCATGCGGATGTTCACTTTCATAAATACTGCATATATGAATAAAATATTGCATTAAATTCTACATGCGCATGCATAATGGAAATGAATAAATCATAAATTATTATTTCATATTACTTAACAAATGGTGCAACCTCAGCACAATTAAGAAGAATATAAGTGAGTGCTACATGAAGATTTCTATCGTCTAACCATACTTCTACACATTTTCCAGAAGGTCGACCATGTTGTCTAAAAATAGATAACATTGTTTGAGAGGACTCTTGTTCGTCGCCTTCATCATTATGAGGAACACTTTTAAATGATATGTTCACATGGTCACTAAAATAGTGAGAGAAAAAGAACGAAGCTTCTTCTTCGATGTAAGATTTACATATCGAACCTTCAACTCGTACTTTTTGCCTCACTTTTTTCTTCAAATGATTCAAGTATCTAAATTAATTTACATTAACTTTAACTTCCGAATGTAATTAAATTAAAAGGTAACATATTTCATATCTCTCAAATGGATACATCCATCCATATTGCACGGGATTTCGAAGTCGTGCTTCTGATGGGAGATGAACAGGTAAATGTTCCACTACATTAAAAAACCTGGCGGAAATATTTTCTCCAATTTGCAGAGCAATATAGGAATACCTTCTTCAAGTTTAAGTAAACGATGCACTTTTAAAGTAGTCGAACAAAGCTCTTTGTAAAACAGACTAAGCTCCGTTATTACCTTCCAAACTTTTAAGGGCAATAGTTCTTTGAATAGAACGCATAATAAATTTTCCATTATTATGTGACAATCGTGGCTTTTCATTTCGCTCAATCTACCGTTTTTAAAGTCAACACATCCACGAAGATTCGATGAAATCCCATCAGAAAATCGTAATCCTTCCACTCATTTTAACATAACTTTAACTTGATTATTATCTAACTCGTAACATGCTTTGGGTTTTTTACATTCATTTGGTTTCATATGAAGCTCAGGACGTTTGCATAATTCTTGTATATCGCGTCTTGATTTCAAATCGTCCTTAGTGTTTCCATTGACATTCAAAATTGTGTTAAAAACATTATCAAAAACATTTTTCTCGTTGTGCATCACATCAATATTATGACAAAGTAGAAGATCATTCCAATAAGGCAACTCCCAAAATATACTTTGTTTGCACCAATTATGAATAGTCGATTTGCCTACAATTTCTGTTTGCACTCCAGTTTCATATATCTTTGGATAGTCCCTTACAAGTTCGTATATGTCTTCGCTTGACCATATCGTTGGTGGTTGTCTAGTTTCTATTCTATTAGCTAAAAAGCTTTTCCTATTCCTTCTGAAGGGATGATTGATATGGAGAAAACATCGATGGCAGTCAAACCATGAAATTTTCTTACCATTCGGTAAAGAAAATGCCCGTGTTTCTTCTATGCAATAAGGACAAGCTAGACGACCAGATTTACTCTATCCTGAAAGCATTGCATAGGAAGGAAAATCACTTATAATCTACAACAAAGAAGCAAACATACAAAAAAAATTCTTCTTTGAAATGTCGTATGTTTCTACTCCTTCGTTCCACGGTGTTTTTAACTCCTCAATCAACGGTTGTAAATAAACATCGATTCCTTATGTTGGATCGTCGAGGCCAGCAAACGACAATAGTAAGAAACATATATTGCGTTTTCATGCACATCCACGGAGGTAAATTATAAGGTGTGATGATAATGGGCCAAGATGAATATTTAGCACCAAATTGAGAAAATGGTGAAAAACCATCCGTACATAATCCAAGTCTAACATTACGACTCTCCGCTGCAAAATTGGGATAAGTTTTGTCGAAATGTTTCCATGCTTCTTCATCGACTGGATGTGTCAATGTACCTTCTTCCTCTGTTCTCACACTATGTCATCTCATATGAGATGTAGTTATAGAAGATGCGTATAATCTTTGAAGCCTATGTAACAACCCGTAATTTAAAAAAATATTTTAAATAGAATTTATTTGAAACTTTGATTTTAAATCATTTAAAAATTGAAAATTTGGAATTTTATAATGTATTTTTGGATTTTGTTGAGAATTTATTTTCCAAATATACTAAAATAAAGATTTTTCTGAAATTTAAATTTTTGGCCAACTTTGGTAAAAGTTTGACTTTCGGTTAAAAAATTTAAATTTGAATTTGAATTTTTTATTCTTTTTCTTTGAGGCTGGACTTGATTCTAACATTCTCTCTGCTTTTCGTTTCGTCAAATTCTGAGTTATACTTTTTAAATCTGCAAAGTTTCAGCGTTTTACACGCAAATATTTTTCTGTATTTTTATTTTCCATTTTTCATTTTTGTTTGGGCTTGATTTTTGTTTGGGTTTTAGCTTGTTTTGATATTGGGCTTTGCTATTGGGCTTAGGAAATTCCTAAGAGACACTTGATTGCCTTTTCATTTGGATAGATGTCTTTCTATTAGCACTAGCCGTACAAAACTTCCTTCCATCTCCTTCTTTCTCATTTTTGCATTCTACTGAGAAAAATTACAGTAAGTTTTTCTCCTCTTCTCATTCTTTTTTTTTCTCTTTTCAATTTTTCTCTTTTGTTTCATCTCTTGCATAGTTCGGCCATTACCATGTCTCTTCTAACCGACCACATCTCCACCTCATCACCACCATATGATCGGCCTTCACCCCATCACCATCATTCCCACCTATTGTCGTGACCCTAGATCCACAACCACCACCACATGCCATCCCAAACCCTAGTCGATCCCATTACATCACCTCTCCTCTTCTATATGCCTCGGCCATCATCACTTCCTCACCATTCCATGCTTTGCCGTGACCTACTCCATGCCTTAGCCGTGACAATTCATGTGTCATGACCATTGCATCACTTGACCCAAGCCTTAACACATAGGGCCGAACCCATTGAAGCCTAGGCCAAACCAATAGCCACTATTTCCTTTGCCTTTTTGCCTTCCAATTGACCTTTTGCCTTGCCACCCCTTCACCTACCCATAGCCGTACCCTATACTTGCCATAGCCGAGCTTATTTGCCTCAAAACAACATGGCCGAACCATGTTTCAAGGTGGTCAAGCCTACTTGTAAAGTGGCCGAGCCCACATGGTCTTGTCTAACCATTTTTTCTTTGTTTTGATCCATGTTTTCATGTATAGATGATTGCTTATATATGTTGTATTTTGTTTTATACAAGATTTGGATCTTGGCTCTACTTCCACTCAAATTTGATTCGTGCTTTGTCGTGCTTTTCTGGGTTTGTTCTTGTGTCTTGAATTGTCATTTCTAGCCAAAGAAGGTGAGTTTATCACTCTCGACTTCGTACTTATAATCTAGTGAATCGATGACTTGTGAATTGTAATAGTGATATACCATGATGATAGTAGTTTCATATATGCATGTGATATGATATTATATGATGTTATAACCTGATGCTATACCTGTTTCATCATCTGACATGATATGCTATGCTATATTGTTTATTTTATATTCTGTTTCTTAAACTGCAAGTTCCCTCACTATGGGTTGAAATGATACATACCCGAACGGACTTTAGAATAGGGAAAAATCATTATGAGTAGAAATGATAGGCTCGAGCGATTTTTATTTGACTTGGGATTACGGGTTTGAAATGATAAAACCCGGAATTTTTATATTACGGATTGAAATGATACAGATCCATATCACTTGACCTAGGTTAGGAAATATTATAGAGACCTATGGTTAATTTTTTTTATATATATTTTCTGAATTTTTTTAAGTATTTTGAATTTTAAATTATGAAATTTTAACTTAAATTTTGATTTAAATGATTTAAAAATATTTATATATATATATACCGAGTTTCTATAAGTTAAAATTTTATAAGTTAATAAATGGTTTAAAATGTATTTTTACCTAATATGAGAAAATACAGTTTTAATTGGATATTTTAGTAATAAATTTTATTTAACTAAAATCATAATTTAATTAATTTCTAAGTAAATAAGTTGGTAAAGTAAAATAGATCTTATATAATAACTATGATAAAAATATACGATATGATGTTTTAAATATGTTATAGTAGAAAATATAATAGAAATTGCAGCATTTCCAAAATGCTATGGATTTAAGGTTATGTTCTTAAAATGCTATATTTCTAAAAATGTAACATTTTCAAAATGCTACTATATTAATATTACATTTTTAAAAGTGTTATGGTTTCTAAATATTACATTTTTAAAGTGTTATGGTTTCTCAATATTACATTTTTGAAGTGTTATAAGTGAATAGATTTGGAAGTGTTACAACTTTGGAAAATAAATAATATTTTTGAAAGAATAATGTCATCGGATTTTAATGGGTTTGAAATAAATATGTTTTGATTTGAAATATAAACCATTTGAAATTAAATAACCATGGGTTATAATAGCGGTTGATTGTTAAAGAGACCAGGATCAGATATTGTCATACTCTCTGTCAATACCGAAAACCACTTTAACAACTGTGTATGCGGTGGAGATTCCAGAATGAAGTAGGATGGTGGCGATGATTCTATATGAGGTATATACGTGGACCGAACTCCCGTGAGTTAGCATAAGGTGGCTAAAACAGGAGCAATTGACGGGCCAATGAGGTAGCTCTTCTTATCGGACACACTCCATCATATGTCATTCTATTACTTTGTGATTGATTTGGTGCGCACCTTTGATTCGGGAGTGTGGCTCGAGGTGGGCGATTGCTGTGGCTCTGCGTTACCACCAGCCCGGAAGTGTAATTGGTATATCTACCCTGGCATTTCCTAGTTGTGTCGTGTCACCTACCCTAGCATGCCTTATACGAGTTTGTTTTGTACCATACCTATGGAGTGCCCTCTGATAAGCCCAGTTTATGGGAAGTTACGGTACTGTATAGACTATGGGAATATATAAAAAGTGGAAATTAGATTGAAGGGCTTTTATATTCAAAGTAATAGGTTTTAAGGACAGCACTTATAAATAATTAGTTTTAAAGACAATTTACAGGATAATGATAAATTCATTTATCTTTTTAAGCTATACAGGAAAATGATAAATCATTTTATCATTATTTCTGTATAACTGAAAATGATAAAAAATATATATTTTTCTCGTAAAATGTCCTTAAAACTAATTTTTCAGAAGTAGTGTCCTTAAAACATATTACCCTGCACAAATAAGCCCTTGAAGTGAAAATCCCCATATAAAATGTGTTAAGGGGGATATGGGTAACGCCTTAATGCTATTTTAATAGTTTATTTTACTTTAGACATTATTATAATAGCGTATATTACTACCTAGTAGATAGTTTAACGGATCCTTAAAGGATGGGCGATCCCAAGCATCCTTTAAGTTATTGATGCATTTCTATTGCAGTTCACTTGATTTGATTTACATCTTATAAGTATGTATGTCCTGACTCAAGTCTTTTGTGTTTTGCTTTAAGCTCGGATCAGCCTGAGTATCACAGCTTTGGATTCATCTTTGGAGCTAGAGATTTGCTGGAGATTTATCTATCTATCTGGTTGTCTATCTATTTCTATTTCAGTTATTTCCATTCAGCCTTGATTATGTATTAGTGAACTTATGTATTTGGATTTCCAGTTGTATTTGCTTTCAGACTCTGGTATTATGTATTTGTTTTGAGACTATATATTGTAGTAGCTTCATGAACTACTATGTATTTTTATTTCCACTGCGAGTTATTCTGATATTCTGTGTCTGTGATCTGTGATTGATTTTATTTGCTCCAAAATTTATTAACAATCTGTTGTTTTGAATTATTCAAGTCCGACATGTGTTGTTTTATTGTTGATTTGAATGGTCCAAAATAGTGGGATGTTACAGCCTAGGAGTGATGGGAAAATAATGCATATGTTTGTATGGAACTTCCTTTCCTTCTTTTTTCTGGTTTGTACCTTTCCTCATTACATATTCTACACTTCCTAAGACTGATGTCCTCTTTTCAAAACAACATGCATCCATTTAAACATGTATCTATTTTTTGATAAGATAAACCAAAATCCGACATAAGTTATTTAACTTCATAGTGATCTTCACACATTAAATTATCGAGCGGCATATGTCTTTTTGTAGCTTGTACAATGGCTGTAAATCCGGCTTCGGTGATGTTGTATTTTGACTTCATCGCAATGTATTCTAGGTTACTGATAGCTGGGTGCCTCTTTTACAACCATCCCAAAGAAGTTTCTTAGCAGCATCCAGTAAATCATAAAAAAATATTTGCTTCAATATTTGGTTCTTCAACATTTACATCGTCGTCGTCAACTTCAACCGTAGGGAACATTGATCGTACTGCATCTTCAACCATATTTTCAATACGGTTCGTCATAACAATTTCATTAACAGCAATCTCTAATTCAGACTCTGCAGAAGTATGTGCTATAACTTCTCCATGACGATCCCAAATGTAATACTCCAGCACGAAACCGTTTTCGCACAAATGGACTTTCATAATATCGGGTAACAAATACTTCAAATGTTTACACCTACTACAGGGACAACGAATTTCTACATCATTTCCATTATTACTTAGAGCGAATTCACAAATACGTTTATACTATTATAAATCTTCTTTTATTGAGCCTCTCAATCCCCTTCTTTGATATATCCATCTCCTCTGATCAACAAAATAATCGATCATTTTTCCTATTTGAAAAAATATGTCACAAATTCAAAAATAAGTATTGGTCATTTTACGAATTCACATTTTATTTTTCAACGTATCGATATAAAAACTTATACTCGTTAATTTTACCCCACTTAAGAATACAACATAGAAATGTTGGTTTATGGTTATATTTTTTCCTGGTCAGTCAACCTACTTCCCATTACAAACACAGTAAACACTTACATTTCGTACAATATTTCGTTTTAAACGATTCAACAAAATTTCGGTAGCACTTCCCCTTTGTTTCCTACATTATACACAAATGCATGTACACAGGAAAAAAAATGACGGATAAAATTTATGAACCGTTTGAAATGAAATAATGTACAAAATATAATTATTTACTGTGTTTATAACTTGTCCAATACAGGGACAAATCCAACAAGTATTGTACCCAGGCTTTTAAATCTCCCCGAGATGGCCGAGATGAAAAATCCGAGATATCAGCCAAAATCCGAGATTTGGCAGCCTATTTAGTTATAAGTGTTTTAAATATCGCCCGAGATAGCCGAGATATTTTCCCGAGATATTGGCCAAAATCCGAGATTTAAAACACTGATTGTACCAGATGAATATAAATGTCTGTTTTGTGAAAAAAACGAATATTTATATAACAAGCATGTACAACACTTGTCGGACGTGGCCAAAAACTCTCTAAAGGACGTAAGAAAGTAGCTTATAAAAACAAATATTTACTAATTTTATATATTTCAAAAAATTATTAATTTACCACATTTATTCCGCGTATTTTATCGAATAAGGTTTCTTCAATATTGTTGCCATTTTCCAATGTAGTCAAAAAAAAAATTAGACTCGTGCACTCATTATTGTTATACAAGTCGAGATGTCATACAACTCATGGCTTATTCCAATTAACATAAGACAATGGTAGAAACAACACATATATAATGGTTTACACATACACACAAAATCAAAAATTATACATACTCTTTAAAATTTCACGATAACATATGAATATGTATACCATAGGATACTATAAACCATTATTAGGCTGTTGGAAACAATTACAATCACTAATTAGCCCTAATTTATCAACTTATGCAAATCTAGATTTAGGGTGAATATTAGATTTTTCACAAAAATAAGAGATTATACCTGAGATTGAAAGCAATAAAGTGTGAATATGCAGCTGTGGAAGATCTGGAAGCTTGAAATTGGAGATTGGAAGCTTGAAATAGGGATTTGGGGGTTTTAATTTTTTTTTCATATTGAAAAATGAGGAAGAAGAGGCTCGGTTGGAGCTTGTAATTCGCGAATTTCCGACGGCTGCCGATGGCCCGTTGGAAGCCTTCGGGAATTCGCCGTCGAAAGCCATCGGGAATTCGTCGTCGGAAGCCATCGCTATTTTTGTCGGTATTTCAGCCTTTTCTAGTAGTGCAATATTTATCTCTACTTTTGACCAACTAGCGACAAGGTTCCTTGATCAGTTCGGACTCCATACTGTGTAGCCAAAAGATCCCATGTCCCTATCTGGGTTGTTCCAAGGGTGTAACGAATCACTGAAGTCTTTCATGAACAGGTTTAACACTGCGGTGACAGAATTAAGCAACCCCAACGAAGACATGGTTTTTATGGCATTAGTTCATGCCATTCACCCGGAAACTGAATTCGGAAAGTGGATTAAAATGAAGCAACCTACCACCAGGAAAGATTCCAATCGCAAAGCAAGTCAGTACTTAAGGTTGGAGGAAGCGCAAGAATTGGAAGGGAAGTCTACTAGTGTGCAACCGACAAATGCCTGGCAAAGCGATGTAGCAATGAATCAAAATACACACACTTCTCGAACTGCTGAAGGAACCACTAGGAAAAATAGGAATTCAAAGAGAAAAGGTCAAAACTCCAATAAGAAGAATGGTAATGGCAGCGATAAAAAGCTCAAAGGGTTTAGGCCCGAAGGCTACACTCCCATGAGCAACACACTGGAAAACATTTTTCTCGCAATTCAAGGAGCTAAGGAATGCAAAAAGCCACCTAGAAAGTAGGCGACCGAGCAGCAGAAGCGCTCAGGGAAGTTCTACCGCTTCTACGAGACACACAACCACAATACGAACGAATACCGCCACCTAAAGAATCTCATTGAGGAACTGATCCAGAACAACAAACTCCAGCAGTACGTAAAACAACCACAAAACCTCGATCAATCTGCGACTCCTCAGCACCCAAGAGAACGAAGGAATTAAGCTGGAACCAGCGAAGAAGTGTCGACACGAACTGACCAAAGGCTTACTATTGGAACAATATCAGGGGGACTACATCCTGCACAAAGAAGTTGGGGGGAAATGGAGCGATATGCAAGTTCGTTGAAGCATGCTCTGAAGGAATCATGTTTGGGTGTGGAAGACGAAACTCCTATTAAGATGCAAAGGATCTTGAATGACGACATTGTGTTCCGAAATCGGGACACCGAAGGGATCGAAGCTCCAACTCTTGATCTGATGGTAGTGACGGTAGGAATTGGACTTGTTGTAGTTCGGCGGGTGTTGGTTGACAGCGGTAGCTCCGTTAACATTCTCTTTAAATGCACTTTCGATCAAATAAAGATTGGCACGAAAAGTGTGTCCACGTGCCAAACAAAGATTCAGGGGTTTACTGGTGGACCCAAACAACTGGTGGGAGCAATTGACCTACCTGTGGAGCTCGAAGAGGGTGAGCAAAGGGTCACCCTCATTCAGACTTTTGTGATCGTGGATGAAATGTCAGCATACAACGCCTTCTTAGGACGGCCCGCATTAGCTGACTTCAAAATAGCACTTGCCCAATAGTGCCTTACAATGAAGTTCCCTACGGAACACGAAGTCGGAATTGTGAAAGGAGACCAAAGCGCCGCCCGAGAATGCTACATTGCAAAATTGCATGAGTCGAGAAGAAAGGAAAAGGGAAAGGATGTGGGGTAAACCCTCCACATCCATGAACCCTTCGAATAGCAACTATAGAACTGCCCCTGGCTTGGGGAACATAGCCGATTCGACAAGGCTTTGGATACTAGAAAGAAGAGCTCAGGGGAGGATCGGGCAACACCGGCTGAATTGACGGTGTCTGTCCCAGCCTGTTTGGATGACCCAACACGGGTCCTAAAAATTGGGTCGCAGCTTGGAAACAAGATGCGGTCAGAACTAACCAAATTCCTTTATGCCAATTTGGACGTATTTGCTTGGACACACTCCGATATGTGTGGGGTATCACCTGAAATTTCCTGCCACACTCTCAATATTGACCCCAAATTCACACCGGTAAAGCAAGCGCAGCTTGCCCCTGAACGGTCCAAGGCATTGAGAGAGGAAGTTGATAAACTGATGGCTAACGGCTTCATTTGAGATGAAACCTACCTTGAATGGGTATCGAACCCAGTCCTAGTCAATAAATCCAATGGAAAATGGCGAACTTGTATTGATTTCTCGGACCTTAACAAAGCCTGTCCGAAGGATAGCTTCCCGCTCCCTAGGATTGATTGACTGGTGGATGGAACGGTGAGACACGAACTGCTGTCATTTATGGATGCGAACTCGAGCTATAACTAGATCCTGATGCATGAACCACACCAAGAGAACACCGGCTTCAACACCGATTTGGGACTGTACTGCTTCCGAGTAATGTCATTTGGTTTGAAAAATGCAGGGGCAATGTACCAAAGGCTAGTGAATACTATGTTCAAACGTCAGATCGGGAAGAATATGGAAGTTTACGTGGACGATATGTTAGTCAAATCCCGAGTAGTTGCTAACCATCTTGAAAACCTCACTGAAATGTTTGAAATACTCCGGAAGTATGGAATGAAACTTCACCCACTCAAGTGCCACTTTGGAGTAGCCTCTGGGAAATTTTTGGGATTCATAGTAAGTGCCTGGGGCATCGAAGCGAATCCAGCGCAAATAACAGCGTTATGGGAAGTCCAAGCCCCTAAAAATAAGAAGTAACTCCAAAGCTTGAATGTAAAAGTCACAGCACTGAGTCGATTCATCTCAAAAGCTACAGACAAGTGTATACCGTTCTTCGATGCGCTAAAGAAGGGAAAGAAAAACTTTGAATGGAGTGAAGCTTGTCAAACAGCTTTTGAGAAATTGCTATGACACATGGAAACTCCTCCGATCTTATCGAAACCAATCGATGGAGAAGACTTATTTGTTTATTTAGCAGTTTCCCCACACGCACTAAGCGCCGCTCTTATGCAGGAAGAAGCAAGAATCCATCAACCTGTGTACTACATTAGTAAACTATTCAACGAAGCTGAGAAGAATTACCCCAAACTAGAGAAGCTAGCATATTGCCTTCTGATTGCGTCCCGGAAATTACAACCATACTTCCGGGCTCATCCGATTAAAGTATTGACTGACCAGCCCCTGAAGCTAGTTTTATACCGGCCAAAAACTTCCGAACGACCACTCAAGTGGGATCAAGGTTTTAAATCTCGCTCATCTCGACCGAGATCTCGTTTTCAAGCCTGGGCGATTCGAAACAACTAATTTCGTTTGAATCTCGTCTGACCCAAATCTCGGACGAGATTTCAGTATCTCGTCCGGTATCTCGGACGAGATTTAGCAGCAAGATATCAGCCGAATTTTTGAATTTTGGAAAAAATCAACTCTTTTTCCGTATTGGGCTAGCTCATCCTTTACCTTAATTTAAGTCTTCTTAATTGTAATTTTTTTAACCCTTATTTCTTATATAAATCTCATTTAATCTTCGTCTTTGATGAGTGTAAGAAGATGATAAAATCTACATCGATTATGGTAAGTATTTCACTTTATGATTTTCATTTAGGTTTCTGATCCAAATTAATTTACATCCGATTTCATTTTTCTTTTTTCGACACTTTCTTGAGTTTTTTTCCTAACCCGATTTTTTTTGCGGCTATAAATTTTGGGCTTCACTTATTTAACTTCATGTTCTAAATGGATTCCCAATTTGATTTCATTTAGTCTTTGCTGCTATATATTTTTTCCTCAAGGCATATTTTTAAGCAATAAAGGAATTCTCTTTCATCTATTAATTTCATTTGATGATTACATGTTCATTCGTACATCATTTTTTGCTTTTCTTATAATATTACTAAATGTTTGAAATTGTTTGTACTATGTATGCTATTTTCTACGTTTGTTTGAAATATCTATGCTATTAGTTGCTTAATGAGATTTTGTTTGCTAATAATTAAATACTATAACCAGACATAGAATATCTTAATTCTACTTGTAGACTTTTGTATTTGAAGTTATAAAATTAAGATTTCCCTTGCAGCACTATAAATCATAAAAGGTAGAAATGAGACATTATATTATGTAGGAAAGTTAAGTGAATGATCAAACAAAGTAAAGGTGCATATGTTATGGTCTGTTTCTTGTCTACTTTATCTCATATGATATTATATTGAACATTATTCTTGAAATCTAGTTATTTGTTTATTTTACATGATACAAGTGATATTTTTCCATACTAAATTACTAATGATAAGCGTGTGATATATTCAAGGTAAGTGCATAGTGTTTTCCTTAAGGTAGTGACTAGTATTATAAATTTAGGTGTATGAAAACTAATTTTCGACATGACATATACTCCGAGATAACTCCGAAATGAATTTTAGAAACCGAGATGTAAATCCGAGATGGACGACGAGATGCACTCATCTCGTTCGAGATCTCACCCGATACGAGATAAGCTATCCAAATTCTTCGAGACGAGACGTGACCGAAATCCGAGATTTAAAACCTTGAGTGGGATATAGAGTTGAGCCAATACGATATCACATACCATCCAAGAAAAGCAATCAATAGGTAAGCGTCAGCCGATTTCATTGCCGAATTTACCGTAAGGGACGACAAAAAGGAAGTTCAATCGGAAACAGGAACACAATGGAAGCACTTCATCGACTGTGCATCAAACAACTTCTGTTCGGTAGTAGGGTAGTGCTTGAAACCCCCAAGGGGCGAGCCATTAGCTATGATTTGTGCTTGGAATTCCTAGCAACAAATAACGAAGCAGAGTATGAAGCATTGATCGCTGGACTAAAGGTTGTGAAGGAACTTGGGATAAAATCTATTCACATATACAGTGACTCCCAACTGGTCGTCTGTCAAGTGAAAGAGGAGTACCAAGCACGTGGAGAAAATCTCGCCCTGTACCTATCCAAATTACAAGAGCTGTTAAGCGACATCGAGCACTACGCCATAACTCACATCCCATCGGAGCAAAACACCAAAGCAGATTATTTGGCCAAGCTGGCTAGCTTTGGAGAAGCCCAGTCATTGGGATTGGTTTTGGTTGAAACGCTAACCAACCCAAGCATAGACGAAATGGACGTAGACTGGATTCTAGAGACCACCGTCGAGCCAGATACATGGATGACACCGATAAAGGACTATCTACTTGCACGAACCCTACCAACTGACTGAAATCAATGGAAGATGCTCCTCTGGAAGGCGCCACAGTTCATGATACAGGATGGGATACTCTATCGAAGGCGATTCTCGACCCTCTTCTTAGGTGTGTGAACGATGATGAGGCACGACAAATCCTTAAGGAGGTACATGAAGGCGATTGAGGAGACCACACTGGGAGGCAGATCCTGGAAAAGAAAGTCCTTCGATCCAAATACTTCTAGCCAACAATAAATCGCAACGCCGTAGATCACACCAGAAGATGCGATCGCCGTCAAAGGTTCAGCAAAATTAAGAGGACTCCTTCAACGAAACTGACGCAGATGGTTATCCCATGGCTGGTTGCGATATGAGGGATCGATTTGATTGGCGTCCTTCCAATAGCAAAAGGAGGAGCCAAATATGCTATAGTTGCAGTGGATTATTTCACAAAATGGGCCGAAGCGGAACCGCTGGCCACCATAATCACAAAGAAAGTTATTAAATTTGTTACTAAAAAAATCATTTGCAGGTTTGGTGTGCCACAAAAAATCATCACTGACAACGGAACACAATTCGAAAGTGCCGAGTTCAAAGACTTCTACAGGAGCTTTCGAATCGAAAAAAGCTTCTCCGCAGTGGCTCATCCGCAAGCAAACGAGCAAGTGCAAGAAATAAACAAGATCATCAAATCCACAATCAAAAAGCGATTAACAAAAGCAAAAGGAAATTGGGTTGACGAACTTCCACTCGTACTATGGGTATACAGGACAATACACAAACGACAACTGGCCACACTCCGTTCGCCTTAGCATATGGTTCAAAGGCAATGATTCCCGTTGAATTAGAAGTCCCTTCACACTGAAGGCAAAATTTCAATCAAAAGAAAAACAAGCAGCTCTTACTCGAGTTGCTAGACATGGTCGACGAAAAAAGAAAAGAAGTAGAGTTGAAAACTGCTGTCCACCAGAAAAGGGTTGCACGATACTTTATCTTCAAATTTTATAGTCAAACCTTCGAAGTTGGAGATCTTGTGCTCAAGCGAGTTTACCCTGTTCCGGGGGCCTTCGAACCAAATTGGGAAGGACCATATATCGTTAATCAAAAGCTCAAGGACGGGACTTTCAAGCTGACAACCGTAGATGGGGTCGCAATTCCCAAAGGCTGGAATAGCGAATCACTCCGCCGTTATTTCATTTAATAAACTACTTTATATATTTCTATTTTCCAGCAAATAAGCCATCCCGGAAATGCCAGAGGCATTGTAAATAAGCAAAGAATCTGCCATGCTTTCCTTAATAAAGTTTGCTTCTCGAACCAACCAAACCGTGTTCATAATAATTACCCGTCGAGTCGACGGAAGCAAATCGACCCAAACCGTTGGATCGGCGGAACCCGATCTTTGCCCTTTGAAAATCGATGCTGCCCTGGCAGCATCAAGGGGGCAAAAATAATAACTCCTTGTGTTGCCCGAAGATAGGCAACACCGAGGAAAAACAAAATCCGCGCATCTCATAAGGCGTGCACCAAAATAATAACTCGTCGTGTTGCCCAAAGATAGGCAACACCGAGGAAAAACAAAAGCCGCGCATCTCATAAGCCATGCACCAAAATAATAACTCCTCGTGTTGCCCTAAGATAGGCAACACCGAGCAAAAACAAAAGCCACACATCTCATAAGCCGCGCACCAAAATAATAGCTCCTCGTGTTGCCCGAAGAAAGGCAACACCGAGGAGAAACAAAAGCCGTGCATCTCATAAGCCACACACCAAAATAATAGCTCCTCATGTTACCCGAAGAAAGGCAACACTGAGGAGTAACAAAAGCCGTGCATCTCATAAGTCGCGCACCAAAATAATAAATCCTCGTGTTGCCCGAAGATAGGGTTACGTGCTAAAGGTGAAAAACTTCCAAAATAAAAAATAAAAATGGAGAATCAAGTTGTAACTTAGCCAAATTTCCAATAAATATTATCTAAACCCTATGTTATCGGCTACTTGAAAATTGTTTGAAGTAAACAACTTTGTAAACTGGGGTGTATACACCTATACGGAGACAGAAACGCGTGAAAACAATAAGTTCATAAGTTATGTTACTCCAAACAACCTCAAGTTCTGTCTCAAAGTTTTATATATGTTTTAAAATTCTAAACAAAATTTCAAAGTTTTAGACTTTTTTAGAAGTTTTATGAATTTCTGAACAAAAATTCTCCAAGTTCTGTTAATTTCTAAAGTTCTGTTAACTTCCAATGTGCTGATAATCTATAAGTTTTGTCACTTCAAATGAAGGCCTTTGACTATAATCATAGAACTAGAAAGGTATGAAATGAAACAAGCACAAGTACATAGAACATATATGAATAGATAGATAAAAGTACAGTTGAAATATCAATGTATTACTTATAGTTATCTGTACACAAGGTCAAAATGTGGGGGCCGTACCCACACAACAACGACCAACAAAAAGAAAATACAAGCTCTACAGTAAAGACGCAAAGTGCAGATTCTGCATTTGAACAAAATGACTCAGAATGAAACAAAAGAGAGTCAATCTTCCAGCAAGCTGTAAGCCAAAATCAAGTCCATCCTCACATAGACCGCTCAACGCTTCTTGCCACTGCTACCCTTTCCACCTTTGGTTGGTAGTTTCTGCTTCCTTTCAGGAGTAGTGTCGCTGCCGGTAACATCAACAAACACTTCGGTGGCGATGTTCTCCTCCTCCGAAACTTTCTCAGAAGAGCCTCCCATCCCTTTGCGTTTTTCGATTTCCGGGAACTCTTCGAAGCCTTGATTGCCTCTACCTTTTCCTTCTTAATGGTAATCAAATCATGTTGAGTCTTCTATGGCTGCTCTATCTGCATTCCTACTCCTTGGCTTCGGCTGCAGTTATATCACCTTCCAAAGACCCCAAAGGGTCATCTAGGCCGTGGAGCGCAGCTATCTTCTCGGCTTCTAGCCTCGGTTGCGAACTAGACGTGGATGTGTGAACCGGAGCAGGAACAGATACAACCACAGAAGATGTGAAAATGGCAGCATGCATGGGCGCCGAAGTAGCTGGCACGTTGACAGGAAAAGTGGATGGACCTATAAGATCAAAATTGAAAGCATTAAATTCCTCATGCTCTTGTGGTTGGAAGCTCTCGAATTCGAGAAAAGCAAGGACGTTACCTGCACCAGAGGAACGATCATGAATAACAACCTCAAACTCTCCACCTTTGCCCTCTTTTGATGGCCCCACCACATGGGTAATAATATGTAATAACCCGCTTTTCCGTACCCCTTGAATAGACACTAATCTCCATCTATTTACTCAAGGTGAACGAAAAACCGAACCATTAGGGTTTTTTAAAAGAAAGAAGAAGTAGAAGAAAAGATAGAAGAAAAGAGAAAGAAGAAACAAAAGAACAACATCAGAACAGAAACAATATCAGAATCTCACATATCGCCGCGGAACAATATATAATAGATAAATGAATAATCTTTAAAACAAAGAACTATATCATTTTATACATACATCAATCAGAGTCAATATACAACTCAATACAATACATCACATCAATGGACAGTTGTATAACTTGTCCTCATACAGAATACACAGCGGAATAAATATATCAGATACAAATACTACGTCTCGCCATCCAGCTTGCTTCCAAAGCTCCAGAATATCCAGAATATCCTGATAACATAACTCTAGGCTGCCCGTGTGGAAAATTTGTGGGCACCCAGAGTTTAGAAGGGAAACAATAAACTCCGAGTCAGTCATGGTGACTGGTGTGAGATCGTAAAACAGTTATTCTTTAATTCAAACAACAGGATAATTTTAAAGTCAATTCGAAATGCTTTTGGAAAATGAAACTACCATAAGACCTCCCGCCACACACACAATGCAAACGCAGAATTGGAGGAGATTTCTTCTTATGATAGTCAAAGATGCTTACTACGCCAATCATTGGATTATTATTATTAATGTCTAGTGTAGAAAACATTTCGAAAGTATAATATTAATCTTAGCCAGCATACGACCAGTATCGTATGCCTACTATAGCTACCATCTAAACAGTGGTGACCACCGTACGTAAATGGCAGGTTCTACAACTAAAACCGTACAAAGTTCGTATTGGAAGAATGGATTTCCAACAAATGGTCAGGCTAAGGAACTTCCTTTCCTCCTGCCGAATAGGATCGCCTCTGGCTGGACGTCCCGAGAGACAAACTGCTCTCTGCCAAACAAGGCCGGGTTACCCCTGTAACAGGTAACTCACGAATATGTCATCACCCGGTCCTTTGGGACCTTTATCCGAGCGCTCGATATCCAACATCACACATCATAAAGAAAGTGTATCCACATGAGTAAGTATCTGGGCTCCATACCATGATACCACCCCTTTCCAGAAGGAAATGACATACCCTAAAGGGCGCGACCCTCATAACCTTGCCGCAACATTCCTGTTTCGACCATTTCCGGGGTGTGAGGCTCGACGAAGTCTCGTCCACAAAGCTACGCTTTCTCAAAAAGCCCTGCTTCGGGTCCAACAAAATGATCAACCTATGATCACAAAGATATAAGATCAAACAAATGATCATATCACAAATGATCAAACACTGATCATTTTACCGCAACACTCAGTATGCCACGTTACCAAATTGGGATGTATCGCTGATAAATTTCAACTACATAACCTCTGAGCTCGTACGTCTCAGAGAAGGGTGTTAAGCTAAGAGAATAAATTCTCCGCCACCAACAGAAATGTATTTGAAAGAAATCAGCTTTACATCTCAAATTGTAACGTCAGACACACAATCCATACAAGTCTGTTCCGGGATCGAACAGAACCGAAGGCACTTCTCACGAAGCCCTTGCACATCCGGATAATTTTCAATCACGTCGGGACTTCCCGTCACTAAGGATGATAAAACCTCTAAACCGGAGATCAGCCGATGTAGAGTAACTCGACGGTAATCCTTCCGTTTTCAAAAATATCCGGTCTTCAACACCGGTCTTCGAATGCAATTCATAACGACGTATCACATATTCGGAATGGGTTATACGACCCCATGGTCCTTTCCCGGTTAACCCGAATAGTGAGCGCTTATTCAAAAATAAGTGTGGCATTCAAATTCATCCAATTCACAACAAATACCTATCTAAAGGTAATTATTGATAGTCGGTTATTTAACTATCAATAAAGATGCGCAACATCATCAGATTCCAAATAATTTTCCAAATTATTTTATCTTCCAAAATATCTTTTACTAGATATAAAATTTCCACACTTAATCATTTGAAAACAATTTCAAATCAATTCCCACATTTCATTTTATCTTTGAAGATAAAATCTCAAAACAGTTCATTTCATATTGGAAAAGCATTTCCAAACTTATTTAAAAAAATAAGTATTTTACAAATCATTTATTTTCAACATTTGAAAATATTCGATATACTTAAATCAATATTAAGTATAAATTTCAATCTTTAAGGAAATCATTCTCTATAACAACATCAATTTGAGTCAAAACGAATGTTGCGTAAAACATCGTTACGACGACTCAAAATCACTAGTATAGGGATTCGAATTTAGATAGATATATAAATCCCAATACTACATTAAAACCATTTCCTTTCGGAAATCATTTACTATAACAACAGTGTTATAGTCCATCATTTCCTTATTTTCTCGAAAATGTCTATTTCAACAATAAATGTTGAAATCTATGATTTCGATAATTAACACGTTTAAAACATCTTTTAAAACAATTACTTCATTTCATGATATCGCTTTCCCAAACATAACCATTTTACTTAACAATATATTCACTGTCCAAAATCGTGAATATACTTCACTAGCCACATTCCAATATTTTCTACACATTTATTCCAAGAATTATCCACTGTCCAAAATCGTGGATAAAATTCCCTTAATAATCTCTATATTTAAAATCAATCAAATTTAATTGATTTTCGAATTTATAAAACAACGTTTATAAATTCGATTTCCATTTTCTAACAACTTCGATTTATAAATCTTCTTTATTAACAAATTCGAGTTATACTCGATATAAATATCACAAGTCCATATTATAAGTTAATAACTTATCATTCATTTTCAACTTCACAATTTATAAATCTATAAATTTCATTCACTTACGGATTCCATAATATTTCATTTTTTTTACACTTATAAAAACTCATTTTATAATTTCAACATTCTTAATTTTGCAGATATCAATTTCATAAATCTTTTATATGAACCGTTACAGAAATTCAAAAATCTCAATTTAAACCATTTCATAAATTAGTCAACTATTTATCCCAAAAATCACTTTTCGGTTATATTTCACAAATCTATAAATTTTTTTGTAACTTTAAAATTTTAACGTTTATTTATTTAAAATAAATCACTTCAGAAATTTAATAAAACGTATAATTTCAAAGATCACTTTAAAAATCCTTTTAAATTAAAAGTCGTCATTTTTAAAGTTCAAAACTGAATCCGATGATGCCACAACACCAATCAGTCCATCACAACAGTCAAATATCATATATCATCATATGATAACAGAATATATCAAAATATCTGTAAATAATCAATACGGTGAGGAATCCAGTCGGATCCCTCCAACCTGTTTCCCTGCATCCACAGATGTTAGCACAATACCAATTCCGCTCCAGTACGGAATTATCGCGGTATATAGGTTTTTATAAATCCGCTTACTAACGGCGCAATAGGGTCTCATCCGCTATACGAGGCGGGAAATCAATCAATCCAATATATACATATGCCAATATGTATATACTGCTATATATAGATATATATCCTACTATATCTAATATCACATCCAAACAGTCAATCATCAATCAATAACTGTAAATAATTCCACATTCAATTGAGTGAGAAGATCTCACCTTGATTTTAAATTCCGATTTCAGCGTTTATTTCGAATAAAATTAAACGACCGTTTAATTTTACTCAAAAATTTCACTGATTCCAAACACGCCCAGATCTGCGCTGCAGCGTAGAGCGCGTCGCTGCGATTCCAACGCTTCTGGTTTCGTAATTTTCTGACCTCGTATGAAAGAGATATCGCAGTTTAAAGTTTATACAAATTTAAATATAATTAATAATTACAATTTCCTTTTAATTCTAAACCTTAGACAATTCCTGGCCGTGCATTTCAAAACCCTTGCATCCAGGCCGTTGCACGCAACTCGTCTTTCTCCCAGGTCTTCGTTCGACTGTGAAACCCAACCCATCAGCCGCCTTCATCACGCAATTTTCGCGACCTCCCCCTTGACTTCCAGCGCGATCAACTAGTACCACTCAACTCGCCTTGCCAAGAGCTACCCCCAGCCTCCGACCGCACGTGAACGGCCTCCCCCATCCCTCGATTTTCGTGCTTGAACGGAGCACGAACGCGGCCACCAAACGCCCACTACGCTGCTCTAAAATCCATCATATCCGTACGAGATCGAAGCTCTCGTAGTGTTCTTTATCTTTGTAGTTGGGAGTTTTCAATTTTATTGAGAGGATTGATCGAAAATAGCAGAGGAAAATCGAAGGGTTTTCGGCCATTGATTCCATAGGTGGCGGCCTGAACGTGATGAAACCCTAGGCTCGGTTGTTTTGTGAAAAATAGAATGATAAAGGGCTTTTATAGAAAACGTCTCAAAACACTATTCACCCCGGATTTTCCGAACTCCAAATCGAGCGTGCCGGCTGACGTTCGTAAGGTTTACCCCGCGTTCCGGACACAATGGAACAGGTTTCGGAAGCTAATTCGATCGTATGTGTGAGATATGGCAATAAACGATCAATTTAAATTAAACCGATTTAAATCGATTTCAAGGCGTTTTGACTTGCCCCGGACAAACGGTAAATCCAAAAATTATGAAATTTGAAATCTTACAATAATATCACATTACGGATCCGATGAAACTGGTTTCGTCGAAATCCGAGACCGTTTGAAAAATAACTATTTTTAACTCGACGATTTAAATTAAAATAATATCGATGCGTTTCGAGTTGCCACGGTCAAACGACAACTCCGATTGATACGAAAATTGAAATCCGATAATAACTAACCATTACGGATCCAATGGAACTGGTCTCGTCCAATTCTGAGACTGTTCGAAAATTGACTATTTTTCAGTCGATAATTAAATATTAAAATATTCGATTTTCACAATTTAACTTCAAATTCAATTCTGAAAGTTCTATAACCTTTCTATAACTCCAGTATGATTAAATAAAACTTTACAAATCATTTTCAGTCATATTTAATCCAGATTTCAAGTAAGTCTGGAATTTCAAACAATTAAATATCGATTTAATTGTCAAATTAAATCCAATATTCGAAAAATAAATCATTTGACTTCTTAATTCCACTTATTAATATTTAAAATCAATTAAATATTCGAATTTTAATTATCTAAAATTCTGGGTCGTTACAGACTTCCCCCCTTAAAAGAATTTCGTCCTCGAAATTACAAGTTAGGAAAAAAAAATGGTCCTTAACTCGTCTACTATTTTCCACAATCTAATAGTTTTATCACTTTTCAAACGGATCTTCCTACTAAAGATTCGTTATCATCTCAACTAACTTTCCAACTTAAATTTTAAGTTTCAAACAACATTGTTTAACTTCTAAATTCAAATTCGAGTTTAAATTCAATTTTAAACTTTTAAATTTTTTCTCAAAATTTTCTAACGCCCTAAATTTCCGAAAAATTTCGCCAGCGTCTCCTTTGCGCGGCTAATACGGTACGACTACAAAACGTCCCTACGGACTCTCAGATTTCAAAAAGAAAAAGAAAAAACCAAGCGGCTAGAGAAGAAATCAGCAAATCTCATATAGAAATTTAAAATACATACCTTTTTCGAGCAATTCAATTTTATCTTCGAAATTAAATTCCAATTCCTTTCATATACCTGTATATCCTACTAGCCATTATATCTAGTTATAACATTCAAACCAATTTGCAAATTCCATTACAAAATTTTCAACACTTACTTCATATACATATTCACTTTACTATTGAAGTTACATACTCATTATCATTAAATTTTACATTTCAAATTTCATTTGAATTCAATTCACAATTCCAATCTAATTTGGATTCGGTTTATCTTCTGAATATTGAATTTTATCAGCTTCCATTCATTTGTTTCCAATTAGTTTACATTTACTAATTTACATTCATGTTGGTTCATTTTCAATTTGAATTTAATCACATAGCTTTCCAATTTGCTAATTCAATTTCATTAATACTTAATGAATTTATACACAATCAACTAACAATCAAATAACAACCAATGTATATTCAACACAACCAAATTATAAATTTTACATTCGATTTGGTTCAACACTTTTAAATTAAATTGACTTCCATTCGATTTATTTAATTTCTCAACTTCATTAGCTTTTAATGAATTAACACTTATATTCATTATTTCATATCAATACTTTACATTAGATTGATTAACATCCAATCCATTTATTTATTCAATTGCTAATTCATTTTAACAAATACAATTGAATTTCATATAACTCAAGTTCACATTCATTTAATAAATTCACTTTATTAATTTACTTTGATATCAAAATAAACTTCACTTCAACATCACTTAAGTTATTTTCCATTTCAAACATCATTTGTTCAACTTAACTTAAGTCTCCACTTATAAATCCAATTCAGATTTTGTTTTTCTTAACAAAATTCATTTAACCTTTTACCAAAATCAAATTTCATCAATCATTCAAATTTATATCACATTTGACTTTCTTTTAGTTAAATTTCACATCATATTTCATTATGCTACTCAAATTCATTAACTTTACCAAAGTTAAATCTATTATCTCATATCATAAGTATAAATCTTATTTCACTTATATTTACCATATTTAAATTTGGACTTAAATTTTCAAATTTGTTTATCACAACAAAACCTCAATTTCCAATTTACTATGGTAGCAAATCAATCACACAGAAACTCGAAAATGATACCGATGATGCTGCAGTCATCACCCTTATTATTTCCCAGCAACAATAGTGAAATCAGTGCTTAAATTCTTTTCAAAAATTTCCTTTTATTCATAAATCACATTTATAAATCTCTTTGCACATAATTTCACTTCTTACATATAAGATTATTTTACCATTGTAAATCATATCAATTATAACTTCACCCTTTATAATTCATTCTTTTATACAATTTACTCTTTCACAATTGTTGTTTTAATTCAACTTATTCAAACAATCTTAACAATCAATTCATATACACTTTAATAATTCTTAAAAAATTATTTCTTTATATACAAAATATAATCAAGGTAAAATTATTTCATTTACCCAATTTTAAAACAATATCGTGCCGAATTGTTCTATATAAGTGTTTAGAGATCCCTATCGATAGAGTTGTACGGACAATACCGACCAGAATCCATATACCACTCAACAAACCAATCATCACAATATAAAACAATTTTATATTCACTAACAAATACGCACTCGTATCTATTATTACACTCAACTCATCCTAGAGTACTACTGACTCTATCTCTAATGAGTAACACCCAACAGAGCAGGGTTGTCGCTTAACCATATGCTCTGATACCAAATGTAATAACCCGCTTTTCCGTACCCCTTGAATAGACACTAATCTCCATCTATTTACTCAAGGTGAACGAAAAACCGAACCATTAGGGTTTTTTAAAAGAAAGAAGAAGTAGAAGAAAAGATAGAAGAAAAGAGAAAGAAGAAACAAAAGAACAACATCAGAACAGAAACAATATCAGAATCTCACATATCGCCGCGGAACAATATATAATAGATAAATGAATAATCTTTAAAACAAAGAACTATATCATTTTATACATACATCAATCAGAGTCAATATACAACTCAATACAATACATCACATCAATGGACAGTTGTATAACTTGTCCTCATACAGAATACACAGCGGAATAAATATATCAGATACAAATACTACGTCTCGCCATCCAGCTTGCTTCCAAAGCTCCAGAATATCCAGAATATCCTGATAACATAACTCTAGGCTGCCCGTGTGGAAAATTTGTGGGCACCCAGAGTTTAGAAGGGAAACAATAAACTCCGAGTCAGTCATGGTGACTGGTGTGAGATCGTAAAACAGTTATTCTTTAATTCAAACAACAGGATAATTTTAAAGTCAATTCGAAATGCTTTTGGAAAATGAAACTACCATAAGACCTCCCGCCACACACACAATGCAAACGCAGAATTGGAGGAGATTTCTTCTTATGATAGTCAAAGATGCTTACTACGCCAATCATTGGATTATTATTATTAATGTCTAGTGTAGAAAACATTTCGAAAGTATAATATTAATCTTAGCCAGCATACGACCAGTATCGTATGCCTACTATAGCTACCATCTAAACAGTGGTGACCACCGTACGTAAATGGCAGGTTCTACAACTAAAACCGTACAAAGTTCGTATTGGAAGAATGGATTTCCAACAAATGGTCAGGCTAAGGAACTTCCTTTCCTCCTGCCGAATAGGATCGCCTCTGGCTGGACGTCCCGAGAGACAAACTGCTCTCTGCCAAACAAGGCCGGGTTACCCCTGTAACAGGTAACTCACGAATATGTCATCACCCGGTCCTTTGGGACCTTTATCCGAGCGCTCGATATCCAACATCACACATCATAAAGAAAGTGTATCCACATGAGTAAGTATCTGGGCTCCATACCATGATACCACCCCTTTCCAGAAGGAAATGACATACCCTAAAGGGCGCGACCCTCATAACCTTGCCGCAACATTCCTGTTTCGACCATTTCCGGGGTGTGAGGCTCGACGAAGTCTCGTCCACAAAGCTACGCTTTCTCAAAAAGCCCTGCTTCGGGTCCAACAAAATGATCAACCTATGATCACAAAGATATAAGATCAAACAAATGATCATATCACAAATGATCAAACACTGATCATTTTACCGCAACACTCAGTATGCCACGTTACCAAATTGGGATGTATCGCTGATAAATTTCAACTACATAACCTCTGAGCTCGTACGTCTCAGAGAAGGGTGTTAAGCTAAGAGAATAAATTCTCCGCCACCAACAGAAATGTATTTGAAAGAAATCAGCTTTACATCTCAAATTGTAACGTCAGACACACAATCCATACAAGTCTGTTCCGGGATCGAACAGAACCGAAGGCACTTCTCACGAAGCCCTTGCACATCCGGATAATTTTCAATCACGTCGGGACTTCCCGTCACTAAGGATGATAAAACCTCTAAACCGGAGATCAGCCGATGTAGAGTAACTCGACGGTAATCCTTCCGTTTTCAAAAATATCCGGTCTTCAACACCGGTCTTCGAATGCAATTCATAACGACGTATCACATATTCGGAATGGGTTATACGACCCCATGGTCCTTTCCCGGTTAACCCGAATAGTGAGCGCTTATTCAAAAATAAGTGTGGCATTCAAATTCATCCAATTCACAACAAATACCTATCTAAAGGTAATTATTGATAGTCGGTTATTTAACTATCAATAAAGATGCGCAACATCATCAGATTCCAAATAATTTTCCAAATTATTTTATCTTCCAAAATATCTTTTACTAGATATAAAATTTCCACACTTAATCATTTGAAAACAATTTCAAATCAATTCCCACATTTCATTTTATCTTTGAAGATAAAATCTCAAAACAGTTCATTTCATATTGGAAAAGCATTTCCAAACTTATTTAAAAAAATAAGTATTTTACAAATCATTTATTTTCAACATTTGAAAATATTCGATATACTTAAATCAATATTAAGTATAAATTTCAATCTTTAAGGAAATCATTCTCTATAACAACATCAATTTGAGTCAAAACGAATGTTGCGTAAAACATCGTTACGACGACTCAAAATCACTAGTATAGGGATTCGAATTTAGATAGATATATAAATCCCAATACTACATTAAAACCATTTCCTTTCGGAAATCATTTACTATAACAACAGTGTTATAGTCCATCATTTCCTTATTTTCTCGAAAATGTCTATTTCAACAATAAATGTTGAAATCTATGATTTCGATAATTAACACGTTTAAAACATCTTTTAAAACAATTACTTCATTTCATGATATCGCTTTCCCAAACATAACCATTTTACTTAACAATATATTCACTGTCCAAAATCGTGAATATACTTCACTAGCCACATTCCAATATTTTCTACACATTTATTCCAAGAATTATCCACTGTCCAAAATCGTGGATAAAATTCCCTTAATAATCTCTATATTTAAAATCAATCAAATTTAATTGATTTTCGAATTTATAAAACAACGTTTATAAATTCGATTTCCATTTTCTAACAACTTCGATTTATAAATCTTCTTTATTAACAAATTCGAGTTATACTCGATATAAATATCACAAGTCCATATTATAAGTTAATAACTTATCATTCATTTTCAACTTCACAATTTATAAATCTATAAATTTCATTCACTTACGGATTCCATAATATTTCATTTTTTTTACACTTATAAAAACTCATTTTATAATTTCAACATTCTTAATTTTGCAGATATCAATTTCATAAATCTTTTATATGAACCGTTACAGAAATTCAAAAATCTCAATTTAAACCATTTCATAAATTAGTCAACTATTTATCCCAAAAATCACTTTTCGGTTATATTTCACAAATCTATAAATTTTTTTGTAACTTTAAAATTTTAACGTTTATTTATTTAAAATAAATCACTTCAGAAATTTAATAAAACGTATAATTTCAAAGATCACTTTAAAAATCCTTTTAAATTAAAAGTCGTCATTTTTAAAGTTCAAAACTGAATCCGATGATGCCACAACACCAATCAGTCCATCACAACAGTCAAATATCATATATCATCATATGATAACAGAATATATCAAAATATCTGTAAATAATCAATACGGTGAGGAATCCAGTCGGATCCCTCCAACCTGTTTCCCTGCATCCACAGATGTTAGCACAATACCAATTCCGCTCCAGTACGGAATTATCGCGGTATATAGGTTTTTATAAATCCGCTTACTAACGGCGCAATAGGGTCTCATCCGCTATACGAGGCGGGAAATCAATCAATCCAATATATACATATGCCAATATGTATATACTGCTATATATAGATATATATCCTACTATATCTAATATCACATCCAAACAGTCAATCATCAATCAATAACTGTAAATAATTCCACATTCAATTGAGTGAGAAGATCTCACCTTGATTTTAAATTCCGATTTCAGCGTTTATTTCGAATAAAATTAAACGACCGTTTAATTTTACTCAAAAATTTCACTGATTCCAAACACGCCCAGATCTGCGCTGCAGCGTAGAGCGCGTCGCTGCGATTCCAACGCTTCTGGTTTCGTAATTTTCTGACCTCGTATGAAAGAGATATCGCAGTTTAAAGTTTATACAAATTTAAATATAATTAATAATTACAATTTCCTTTTAATTCTAAACCTTAGACAATTCCTGGCCGTGCATTTCAAAACCCTTGCATCCAGGCCGTTGCACGCAACTCGTCTTTCTCCCAGGTCTTCGTTCGACTGTGAAACCCAACCCATCAGCCGCCTTCATCACGCAATTTTCGCGACCTCCCCCTTGACTTCCAGCGCGATCAACTAGTACCACTCAACTCGCCTTGCCAAGAGCTACCCCCAGCCTCCGACCGCACGTGAACGGCCTCCCCCATCCCTCGATTTTCGTGCTTGAACGGAGCACGAACGCGGCCACCAAACGCCCACTACGCTGCTCTAAAATCCATCATATCCGTACGAGATCGAAGCTCTCGTAGTGTTCTTTATCTTTGTAGTTGGGAGTTTTCAATTTTATTGAGAGGATTGATCGAAAATAGCAGAGGAAAATCGAAGGGTTTTCGGCCATTGATTCCATAGGTGGCGGCCTGAACGTGATGAAACCCTAGGCTCGGTTGTTTTGTGAAAAATAGAATGATAAAGGGCTTTTATAGAAAACGTCTCAAAACACTATTCACCCCGGATTTTCCGAACTCCAAATCGAGCGTGCCGGCTGACGTTCGTAAGGTTTACCCCGCGTTCCGGACACAATGGAACAGGTTTCGGAAGCTAATTCGATCGTATGTGTGAGATATGGCAATAAACGATCAATTTAAATTAAACCGATTTAAATCGATTTCAAGGCGTTTTGACTTGCCCCGGACAAACGGTAAATCCAAAAATTATGAAATTTGAAATCTTACAATAATATCACATTACGGATCCGATGAAACTGGTTTCGTCGAAATCCGAGACCGTTTGAAAAATAACTATTTTTAACTCGACGATTTAAATTAAAATAATATCGATGCGTTTCGAGTTGCCACGGTCAAACCACAACTCCGATTGATACGAAAATTGAAATCCGATAATAACTAACCATTACGGATCCAATGGAACTGGTCTCGTCCAATTCTGAGACTGTTCGAAAATTGACTATTTTTCAGTCGATAATTAAATATTAAAATATTCGATTTTCACAATTTAACTTCAAATTCAATTCTGAAAGTTCTATAACCTTTCTATAACTCCAGTATGATTAAATAAAACTTTACAAATCATTTTCAGTCATATTTAATCCAGATTTCAAGTAAGTCTGGAATTTCAAACAATTAAATATCGATTTAATTGTCAAATTAAATCCAATATTCGAAAAATAAATCATTTGACTTCTTAATTCCACTTATTAATATTTAAAATCAATTAAATATTCGAATTTTAATTATCTAAAATTCTGGGTCGTTACATAATATCAAGTCCTGAACTCGTGGGCTGATCATGGAGTTGCGCCGATAGTTCACCTGCATCGAAAATAGAAGGCCTGGTAAGCACGTCGGTGGCGGTCATCAAGGTAGCATCGGTGGCCTCCTTCTCTCGTTCGACTCAGAGGATCTGCTGGCCCCCAAGTAGTGCTTTCTTTGATTCATCATTATGATTAGCGTCTCGCAACTCTCGATCTGAGTACACGTCGCCGCTCTCAGCAAAGCGAGATAAGATTTTCTCCCAAACAAGGGCAAGAGTGCGCGGATACTTCGGACCGAGATAGCTGAGACTCCCTTGATGCAACAAAGAGTTTACGTAGAAGTTCAGAATAGTAGCATCCAGCTTCTTCAATTTTCTATCAAAGGCATGTTGGAGGTCCAAGTAATTTGTTTTCACCGCAGCCTTCTCAACTTCAGCGGCAGTCTTGTCGGCACTGAGCTGTGCGACCTGAGCCTGTAGCTTGGCAATGGTCTCGGCTTGGTCGGAGATAGTTTTGTTGTGCCCTTCAACAATTAGATCGTGGTTGGCGATAGTTCTCCTTTGAGCTTCAATGATGGCATTACAAGCGACCACTTCTTCTTTTAGCTTCGCCTCCTCCGCATGAGTCTTTTTAATCTCGTCCCTCCAAACAATCTCAACTTTTTCATGTGCCTCCTTCAACTCCTTCATCAGACCGGCGGTTCTCCTTTTTTCACGAGGTGCCACCTCCTTCTCTTCCTCCAACTGTTTAATCTTAGCATCCCGATCAACCAACGCCTTCTTAAAATCATCTTTTTCGAATTCGAGGGAAAGGATCTCCTAATAGTTATTTAAATTTGTATCATCCAACTGCTTGGAGAGCTTCTCCCATTTCTTGACCTGTTCTAGGTTGTTCTAGATAGCTTGGAGATGCGGCATGAAAGAATACCTACGAATAGGGTGGAGATCCAGGTCAAACTTGACCCCCTTTAAGAACCAACCCAGAAGCGCTGCCTCAAGCTTAGGGGAGCTCGAAGGAAGAATGTAGGCAGGCCTCCAGTGAGGGTGAGAGGCATCAGGAGTGGTAGAAATGATAGGAGAGGACGAAATATGAGTTGGGGGCAGAATCGGGGTAGAAGTAATAAGAATCTCCTGGCCCATGGAAGAGTGTTTAGAAGCGACCTCTGAAGGATAAGGGCAATGATCAAACTTTGACTTTCTCGATGACTCATCTCTTTCCTCAAGAGACCTACTTTTCTCATACCCACCTTTATATGACCGAGGCCGATCTCTTTCTTCTTGGCGACGGGTTTCAGCTTCGAGTTCTTTCCTCCGCCTGTACTCTTCTTCCGTCTCTCGAACTTGATGGTGGTTGAAGGAGCGCTTGGAGTACCACTGTGAATCGGTGTAGTCTTCGAAGTTGTCATAAAAGCCTCGTCCCATCATCATACCTAGAATAAGGAATACATAAAAGGTTTTCGAAGCATAACATAAGCTAAGCAAATATACGAAGGAATGGAAAATGGAAATAAGTGTAATCCTAGTGCAACGTGTTGCGAGTTTCTAATATGGGCCTAAGACGTCGTCACGAACCGGAACGAACGGCTGTCATAAGCTGGATCGGATTGACTTCGGTTGTTGTAGGTGGGATCGAGTTAACTACTGGTGCGATATCACCCGAACAGGAAGGCGTCGTGTCAAATTTAAAGTCCCCTTTCATGAGCACGTCAAAGTTGATAAAAACGTCGCTAAAATCTCTGAACCCCGCTCCGAAATCCTTACTCAGAGCATCTTGATGCTTTCCAATTTCAGGGGCTTTGCCTTTTCCACTTGCATTGCAAGGAGGTGGACTCGGGAGATCGAGACTCATTCCCAGAGTCTTATCGCAAGACTCCGAGTCTCCACCCTCAGATTCTGACAAGAAGTAATCACTAGCGGTAGACTCGTCGCTACTACTCTCGAATTCTCCTTCTTCTTTCTCTATGTCCAGCGCGACTTTGCCTTCTTTGTGCATGAACTCGTCTTCTGCTTCCTTCGGGATTGGAGGCATTCTAACTGAACTGCTCAGTCCAGTCGCAGCAGCGTCTTTCTCCTCACGGGCCTCACCGGGTGATCCTCCGAACGGGCTACCTCTCTCTTGGCCTTCCTCGGAACCATGGGATGAAGAAGTGGATCTTGTGCGAACCCTGGATCGGCCAGGAGAGGGAGTTTCAATCTGAATGGCGGATCTACCTGGAGCTAACAGTCCGTATTGATGCAAGTTCTCGTCTGTCAATAGAACTTTAACACACCTCTCCACGGCGTCGATAGCCTTTAAAGTTTGGCAAACTTCATCGAGAGTCACATCTCTATTCGGCCTTGGGATAACTGCAAGAGACGTGTAATTAGTTAAAAGCTCCATTACAATGTTTCAGAGATCGACAAATAGCAAAGAGAAGCTTACCCCCTATCGTCCACCGATGGTTGAACCCTTCAGGGCATTTGACAAAGAAGTACTACATCTTGAACTGTGATAAGTTGCTTTGCAAGCGTAGGATGAATTTCCGATTTCTCTGGGCCTCGATTATAATCAAAGAGGGAGAGTCATCCCTCCTCTTGAATTCCAGAAAATACCGCAACTCATCAAAACTTGGAACGCCGTTGAACGTCCGCATGAAAAGGACATGCAAGCAAGTAAGGATGGCGTAACCATTCGGATGAAGCTGGAATAGGAAAATACCCAAGTTCGAGAGAGTCTCACACAGAAAATCATTGAAGGGAGGCATGGCTCCGTTCAGACACATGTATCGATGGCAAGCAGTGTACCCCGGGGGGCATATGAGCGAATTCGTCTTTCGTCGGCAGACGCACATCCTCTTCGGGAATTCCATGTTGTGTATAGATATTATAAAGAACCTTGGCGGAAACCACCGATGAAGCTCTCTCAGGTAGATTAAGCAAAACTCTGAAGTTGGGGGGAGTACGATCCACGATCGGCCCAACCGGGACTAACTGGTCATATTGAGCTTGTGAAATGGATGATGACTTTGCTTCTGAGAGCGTCCGGCTTCGCCCACTTGGCTTACGGCATGCGGATGGCTGCTTCATTCTATGTAACATAACTCGCGTCTGAAAACAGTCAGGTAAATCTACCCTAATTTCATAAGTTTCCCCCACCACACTTGAATTCCTAAGAAAACACTAACTGGTAATCGACACGTCAGATTTCAAGTGCGAACTAGGGAAAGTATAGTGTGCTATCTATATGGGATAAACTCGGTGCTCGGTACACTGCTCACAGTGGAAGAAGAAAAGGACTTCCCGTGTTAGTTTGTTTTTCATTTTTGTTTCTACTTCCCATACACTTACCCGTTATCGATCCATGATCGATAACAGATCCGTTGTCCAAAGTGACGTGGAAAGCTCTTCTCACTACAGGAACACCGAGTGTAGGATAAACAAGCAGGATAAGCCCAAATTCTCTGGAAGAATCGGGATCGACTGGTGATATGTTGTGCGATGGTATCTATGAAACTGGGCACAAGTCAATTCTTGTCTAACGGCCAAAGATAGCAAAATGCATTGAGCATTGGACCACGACCCAAATGTCGTTTTAGGAAGAAACATAAGACCCGATTGGCTATCTCGACCCATAAAACCACAATCAACTTGAACTTCTTGTAATCAACGTTGCAAATGGACACTAGCCATTAAGTCATTACATGAACACAGTAATTAGTAAATCAGCTAAGAAAATCCACCTCAAATTGATTTCTAAGGTACTGGAAGAATCAAGAATCGAATTCAACGAACTTTGAAAGGATTGGTGGCGACTCAAGAGGATAGCGAGCTAAAGGTAAGTCGGCTACAATTCAACAATGAGCTAGGGCATGGAGTTTGGAACCGAAATCATGATGGAAGGTATCAATTAGGGTCAATGAATCAAGGCGTTGGAAGATGGTTGAATCGCTCGAAGATGATTGTTGGCGCGGGTCGAGTGAAGAAACGATGGTCGGTTCGAGTATAAGTAGGCAAGTAGAAAAGTAAATTTTTTGCTAAGTAATCAAGTCGCCAGCGACCCGACCTAACTATATAATGTAAAAAAAAATTCTATGCAGTTAGGTCGCCAGCGACCCATCCCACATGGATCGCTCGCGACCCAAAAATAAATAAATAAAAAAGGAAGAAGAGAAAAAGGGGGCTTCACCTATTCTTCTTGAACTCGATTTCTTACCACTATTCATCATTCCAAGGCATGCCGGGAAACTATGGGCAGAAATTTGATCCGTCATGACAAGTAATAGTAGTCAGAACCAAAGGAAGACGACCAGCAACATTGGGTTAACATATTCGTAAATCTTTAATGTAATCACTTGGAGATCAACAGATGGATATTGAGAGCGATAACTTCCAGAGCACGCCTTGTTTACAATGAAGACGTACTCTGGGGGGCAAATGTTATTCGGGTTTTTAACCCAGCAGAAACTAATAGAAAACAGAACAACCTCGTGTAAATAGGATGGTTCAGGATTTAACCAGAAAATCTAAGACAATAGATCAACAATGGGCTAAGCTATATAGTTAAGACAACGACTGGGATCGACGAAGCCGAGAGATCAGCATTCTTTCAGTCCAATCAGCAGCTGAGCGCAAACAGCTAGTGAACTACCATCAAAACGAAGCAACTAGGATAAAAGACTATCAAAACATCTCTAATTCCAAACTCCAGAAAAATCCTAAGTGCTTGGATCATCAGCGACCCATACCTCTCCACAAACCTTCAAACAAACTAGCCAAAGAATACTATGAAAGAGGCCAAGGCATTGGCTCGCAAATGAGCCAAGTCTATGGGTCGCCAGCAACCTATGGTTCTTCCTCGTTTTGCGAGCCAAACTCTCCCTGGGTCGTTTCCTAACTACCTGCGAGCTGATGAAGACGTAGCCTGGCCTAGAAGCTCTCTGACCCATATAAATACCGTCCTACCTGCAACATAAACTGGATCTTCTCCGGACTGGTTGTTGATGCTCTGTTGGAATTTTTCTTCATTCTCTACCTCTCTCACAACAATCTCCAAAGGAATACACTGTGATCCTCCAGTGGATTCCAACTTAGGAGATTCAGTCTAGCTAGAAAATAATCAAAGCCTTATAATCAAACATTTCTTGTAACATCAATTAGTTTATAATAAAACTATAAAGTGGACGTAGGCTTCATTAACAGCCAATCCACTATAAAAATTCTCTATCTACTTTCTCCCACTGTTCTTTCTTAATATCTATGCTCCGTGGTATTGCTCTGTCAGGACAGGGCTGGTGCTTTTAAATCCAAACTTGGGCGTTGGTCCATTTTTTGGGTCAACAGTGTTCTAACTAAAAAACATATTACGATCTTCTTAAATCTCTTTCATTTGGTAACGGAGCAATTGTAAATTCATATAAGATGCAATTTTTTTTACGAAATTGAATTTCTGTGGTTCGTATAAAGCTATACAGATTCAATTAATTTATGTATGAATATTTTCTTATAATTTTGGGCGAAAGATTTAAAAGGAGAATTTTTTTTCTATTATATATGCGCATAGATGTTAATCGATGTATTTTCCATGAAGATGTAATGTTGAAGATCTTTAACCAAGAGACATTATGTCATGAATCACATGGGCACTCTCCTTTTGATATGTTGGATCTAATACAACTAAGTTTGTATGAAATTTTGATCCAAACTTAATCATGACTAGGAGTTTTGGTATGTCTATATATGTTGCATTTTGAATCTGTTATTATTCTCTATAGTTTATTGTATATATTTTTTTATAAATAATTTAAACCATGTAACATAATTTTTTTAATAATTGATTGTTGTCAATTTCTATCAACTTTGAATTGTAACTGCCACTTTATTAAAATGAATTTTGTGAATCAAAGTCATAATTATGTTTTACATTTAATAAATTATGAACGGTTATTTTACCAACTTTAACTGCCATTATGATTTATTAAGTGAATTTGTTTGTTTTAATGGTTTAGTTTATTATTGTCCAATGGTGATACAAATTGATTTTCATGAAATTTTGTTTTTACATTTAATAAATTATTAGTAATTTTACCAACTTTAATTGTCATTATAATTTATTAAGTGAATTTATTTGTTTTAATGGTTCAGTTTGTTTCTACCCAATCATGATAATAATTGATTTTCATGAAATTATGTTTTTACCGTTAATAGATTATGAACGATAATTTTACCAACTTTATTTGCCATTATAATTTATTAATTGAATTTATTTATCTTAACAATTCAATTTGTTTCTGCCCAACAGTAATATGAATTGAATTTTATGCAAACAACTGTTATGATAGGACTGAAATATAATTTGGTTTTTTATTATTTATTTCATTATAGTTATTGTTAGTCCCTCTATATATATTTGATTTAATGTTGTCATGCTATTTGTGGATTTAAAGTTGATAGCAATAAGCATTTTGTTTTTTTGAATCTAATGCAGCATTGAACAATGTTTATGCTCAAATCTCTAGAGTAGTACCATTGAACGGAACTAATTTTTCCACTTGGAAAGAGCAAATTGAGATTTGACTTGGTGTTCTAGATATTGACCAGGCATTATGACTGGACAAACTGCTATTATAACGACTAGTATTGATGTTGAAAAGGCTATGCAAAATGGGAGCGATCAAACTATATGTTTCTAATTATTATAAAAAGTACTATTACAGCTACTATAAGAGGAGGTGTTCTTGAGAATGATCATGCAAATAATATTTTCAATACAAAACAGTATTTGGCTTCTATTGAAGAGCAATTTAAAAATACTTCCAACGCTAATGCAAGTACTCTTATTATGAAAATGCTCGCTACCAAGTATAACGGGACAAGTCGTGTACATGAACATATCATGACGATGAATGATATGGTCGCAAAATTAAATGGTATGTGTTTGAATCAAAAGTGGCACAAACAGCCAATAGATTTAGAACGAACAAAACCCATTGTAATAGCTGTTTCGCAACAGGCCAGCGCCCGTCTTATTATGCGACGTTGTAGTAAACGTAAAAGATTTTACAACGGACATAAACCGTTGTTGTGGACTGTTGTAAATATGAGTCAGTTTGTTTGAAAAACATGATATTGCAACTAGCATGGACCGTTGTAGTAGAGTATAATACAAGCGAACTAGCCCATTGTAATTAGTCTCAGCTGTAACATTCAAAGCCCGTTGTCCTCTTTATCTTTTGCAACTATTTTGGCCCATTGAAAAATAAATGCAAAATAAAAATTTAATTAGCCACAACGTCCATGCAATACGCCTATAACAATATTTAATAATTAATAAATATTATTGTAAAACAACCAAAATTACACATACTATAAGACTATAAAGCTACATTCATAACGTTCAAACACATTCCAAAAGGAGTAGATAAGTTTTTACATTCACAATGGTCTAACACATAACAACTAATTTCAAAATACATAATAACTTGTTACAAAATACATATCAAGTTCTAAGTACTAGCCATAATCCATAAAACCAAAATGCACACACATTTCAATCGAAAACCTGAATCACTATGCTAATCATCTCATTTCCACCTACTACATCCATTATCGACTACTTTGAGGTTGTGTCCACTACCAACTTTGTATCTGCAGCTGCAGTCGAAGATGTTGTCTAAGTCGAAGATCTCATTGCAGCTGAAAACCTAATGAAATCAAAAGAATATGTTTGATATAAGATACGTGAACTAATATAGTTGTAAATTGTAACGTTTCGACTTTTCGACACTCGAAAGTCGACATTAATACGCCCACTGTATCAAATGTCGCGCAATCGAATGCCGGAAAACCGAACCATTAGGGTTAAAAGAAGAGGTAGAAGAAGACAGAAGAAAAGAAAGAACAGAAAAACAGAAACAGAAACAACATCAGAATCTCACATTCGCAGCGGAACAATATATAATAGATAATCACTAGTCTTTTAAACAAAGAACTATATCAGTTTATACAATACAACAATGAGAGTCAATATACAACTCAATACAACAATGGACAGTTATATAAACCTGTCCAAATGCAGAATACACAGCGGAATAAATAAACAAGTACGGGAGTACGTCTCGCCATCCAGCTTGCCTCCAAAGCTCCAGAATATCCTGATAACCTAACTCTAGGCTGCCCGTGTGGAAAATTATGGGCACCCAGAGTTTAGAAAGGGAACAATAAACTCCAGGTCAGTCATGGTGACTGGTGTGAGATCGTAAAACAGTTATTTTCACAAAGAAAATAAAACAAATTCGCAATGCTTTTGGAAAATGAAACTACCATAAGGCCTCCCGCCACACACACAATGCAAACGCAGAATTGGAGGATATTTCTCCTTATGATAGTCAAATATGCTTAATACGCAAATTCTATTTAATATTATAATTAGTGCATATTGTCAAAACCATTTCGAAAGTATAATATTAATCTTAGCCAACATACAACCATTATTGTATGCCTACTATAGCTACTATGTTCAATAGCAGGTTACCGCCACATTCCATAGCAGGTTATACAACTAAAACCGTACAAGATTCGTATTGTTTCTTTGGATTTTCCAACAAATGGTCAGGCAAAGGAACTTCCTTACACCGAAATGGAACGCCTCTGGAAGGACGTCCCCGAGAACCTAACCGGATCTCTGCTAACACAAGGCCGACGCTACCTCACGCTGTACAGTTGTAACTAGGCAGCTAACACACAAGCTATGCCATCCCCCGGTCGTTACCGACCATTATCCGAGGATCCTCAACTACAAAGCAACAACCACAAAGTATAATAAATTTGCAGCATCAACATAGGTAAAATATCTGGGCTCCATACCATGATATCATCTTTTATCCAGAAGGAAATGACATACCCTAAGGGCGCGACCCCTAAAAACCTTGCCGCAACATTCCTGTTTCGACCATTACCGGGTTGTGAGGCTCGACGAAGTCTCGTCCACAAAGTTACGCTTTTTCACAAAGCCATGCTTTGATCAACAAATGATCAACAGCACTTCGTATGCCACATTACCAAATTGGGAATGTATCACTAGTAACCATCAACTACATAACCTCTGAGCTCGTACGTCTCAGAGAAGGTTGTTAAGCTAAGAGAATAAATTCTCCGCCACCAACAGAAATGTATTTGATAGAAACCAGCTTTACATCTCAAAGTGTAACGTCAGACACACATCCATACAAGTCCGTTCCAGGATCGAACGGAACCGAAGGCACTTCCAAAGAAGCCCTTGCAATCCGGGTATTCACTAATCACGTCCGGACTTCCCATCACAAGAAGAGTGATATAAATCTCTATACCGGAGCAACTCGGTGCAGAGACATTCGACAGGTTGTCCTTTCATTTTTGAAAATACTCGGTCTTCACACCGGTCATTCACGACGTATCACTATTCGGAATGGATTATATGACACAAAGTCCTCTCCCGGCTTAACCGAATAATGAGCGTTTGTTTTAAAAACAAATTCAAGTGCCATTTCAAAGGCAAATATTGATAGTCGATTATTTAACTATCAAACAACATTCACAACAAACAACCAATTTAAATAATTTTCCCAAATTATTAAATTTCAAATATCTTCGTAAGATATATATTTTTTCCACACTTCATCACTTTGAAAACAAATTTCAAATCATTTTTCACTCTTGGAATAAAAATTCCCGATATTATTTATTCCCCTTTTTCTTTATAAATTCCATTGTGAATTAAATTTCCAAATATTCACTTATACACGATTTTCAAACTGTTTCTCAAATATTCACTTTTAACTCCAAATCAACTTTCAATTGATATCCAAATTGATTTCAAAATTTATTTCAACACCAAATCAATTACAAATCGATTTCAAAATTCATTTCAACACCAAATTAATTACAAATACATTTCAAAATTCATTCCAACACCAAATCAATTACAAATTGATTTCCCAAAGATTTATTTTCAAATACTAAATCAATTATCAATTGGATTTCAACAAATTTATCACCTTTTTAAATAAATTCCTTTATTCTTCCAAATCATCAAAAATTCCATTTTAAATAAATTTCCCAACTTTCGAATAATACTATTCAAAATCCATTTATAAAAATCTTTTCCCATATTTTGGAAATAATTCGATAAGATTTCAAAAATCAACTTTACGCTTTAAAATTCCTTCTTTGAAATTCAACCAATTCTTTCAAAAGAATTTACTTAAAATTTCCAATTTTAATTTCAAAAATCCAATTTTTATTTATTTCTGGTATCCAACAATACCAAAAACACATTCGGCTAAATTATAGCCTTCAACAAATTCAATCATCAATATAATCATTCATAGATTATAAATAAATAATCACACAGCATATGAAACAAATTCATACAACATATGAAACAAATTCATATAATTTGAGGAATCCAATTGGATCCCTCCAACCTGTTTCCGTGCATCCACAGATGTTAGCACAATACCAATTCCACTTCGAGGTGGAATATCGCGGTATATGGGATTTATAAAATATCATCCGCTATTATGCGGCGCATAGGGTCTCATCCGCTGTATAATGCGGGAAATCAACAACTCCAATATATATATATTCCAATTTATATATATATATATATTGCTATATACTACTACCATATATACTATCATTCAAGCACACAATCAACACAATCAATAATTTTAACTATAACTATTTAAAATTAAACAAAACCCTTTGTTTGAGTGAGAAGATCTCGCCTTTGCTTTTAATTTGCTTTCCAATTCAAACCGGCTTATTTCTTCACGATGTTAGACCTTGTATAACAATTTATACAATTTATTAATATTCGAACTAATCGAACAATAAATTTCCATTTTAACAAATTTAATCAACTATTGATTTAATTTAACTTAATGATTTAATTTTAATCAAAGGATTAAATTTTAAACAAATTTCCTTTTTAAAGAAATTTTTTTTTAAAATCAAATACTACAATATACCTATTCTAATAGGAAACCAAAACCTACTTTTTAAACAGTTCATAAACTAATTATTACTATTATTCTGACTAATAAATTTAGTTGTTTAACAACATAGTATTATCAGTTAATAAACTTAACTAACCAATTTTAAATTTAAAAATTTAGCTAACCTAATTTACATTTCTCTATTTATACAAATAACAGGAGTAAAGTTACTGGGAAAACTTAGAAAACGAAAAATCTAACTCGAATACCTTAGCCAAACTTCAAAACGCAACACTTTTAGGCAACCGCAGCAGCAACCCACAACATCATCGACCGACCCCTTCAACATGAACGTCGCCGCCCCCACGAACTCGAATGCAACAGTAGGCGATTGACTCCTCCCCCGATACGCGATCGGAACCCTAGCCCGCACGAACCGAAGTCGCGATGCTCGACTTGCCCTATCACCACGCGAGCTTCTATCGCCAACTACCTTTGTTTTCGAGCGCCACGATTTCCTCCTGAAGCTATAACTTGATCTTGAACAGGAATTGGAGAAGGGGGAAAAGTTAGCAGTTCGATCTTGGATTTGGCTGAGGAAATGAGAGAGAGGGGCTCGAATTTAATTTGAAGTATCGGCCATTGATTTATTTCTTCGCTCAACCTTGTTTTTAAAATGATCGCTGAGCATTTTTCTTTTTCTTTCTTTTTAAAAGTAACGAGGGAGACAAGAAAAGATAGTTGCGTGAGGAAGATGGCTTGCTACAGGGATTCGAAAAAGTTCAGATGTGATGGAAATTCAGCTGAGGCTGACTGATATAATTAAATATATACTTAATTAAACTCAGATCGTCTCGAAAATCGCAACTCAAAATATCGACTTCCTATCGAGGCGTGCCGCTAGGCGTTCGTAATGTTATACGCCTATTCTGAATGCAATGGAAAAGGTTCCGAGTCCAAATTCGATCGTATGGAGAAGATAGCTTTTTGAACCAGTTATTAAATTAAATTTTCAATTTAATTTCAGCGCGTTTGCTTATTGTACGGCCAAACGATCACTCCAAACATTACGAAAATTGAAATCCGATAATAATACAATATTATGGATCCAATGGAACTGGTTTCGTCGAATTCCGAGACTGTGCTTCGGAACGCTATTTTTTTAATATCGATTAAACGATAAAATTCAAAACTGAACAAAACAGTTTCAAATTCAATTCTGAAGCTTCCATTATCTTCAGTATTATTAATATGAATTTTCTAAGCCTTGAAAATATTTTTAATCAGCTTAAAACTCCAAATCCAAAATTTTACTCAAATCTTAACAATTAAATTCACTAATTTAATTACCAAACAAACTCTGATATTTGAAATTCAAATTAAACTAACATTCAAATATTTAAAATCAATTAAATATTCAAATTTCAAATGTCAAAAATTCAGGGTCGTTACAATCTTCCCCCCTTAAAAGAATTTCGTCCCGAAATTACAAGTTAAGAAGAAGGCTCCAGTACCCGTTTATCATTTTCCCAAACCAAACAGTTTTATCAACTTATCAACCCAAATCTTTTTATTAAAGATCCATTATTACTTTAACTAATTTTCCAAAATCAACCATAAGTTCCAAATAATATGGTTTTCTTTACAATTCAAATTTAAATTCAAATTCAAATTTTTGAATTCAAAATTTTTCTCTAAATTTCTAACTCTCTAAATTTCCGAAAAATTTCGCCAGCGTCTCCTTTGCGCGGCTAGCTCGGTACGACTACAAAATGTCCCTACGTACTCCCAAATTCCAATAGAAAACAAAATGCCAAGTGGCAAAATCAGAATCCCATCAAATTTCATACTGAAATTTTAAATACATACCTTTTGTTGAGAAATTCAAATTCATCTTCGAAATCAAAACCCAATTCCATTTTCCTATAGCCTTTATAATCCATGTATACTTTACTTAACAACAATGTCCAAATTTACTTATTGGATTCCCAATACCCATTTACTTAAGAATTTCATTCTTTATTTCTTAAGTTCAATATAAGTATTTACATACTTCTTATATTTATTTTCACTTCACAAACAAAGTTATATATTCATTTCCATTCAACTTTGCATTTTCAATTCCATTTGAATTCATTTAATCTTTAAAAACCAAAAATTCATTTTAGTGAAAACTCGATTTTCACTTTTTCCAAAGCTTTTAACTTCAACCAAAACAATGGTTTTCATTTTCTAGTTCAATTCCTACGTTTCCATTACAATTTGAAAATCAATTTTCCGTTAACAAAATTTTCCAATTTTCCAAAAAAAATTTTAACTCCTAAAATTTTCAAAAAAATTTGGCGGAGTCTCCTTTGTACGGAGGAGCTTTTGCAATTTGACAAAAGATATAAATATATATACATCGACCCACTCGGTCGGAAAAGCAAAAACAGTTCATATTTCCTATTTTGTATTGCGTAGGCGTACATTTATTAGCATTTTAAGCAAAGCGGCTTATTTATTAGCATTTGCACAACCAAATGCAGCCAAACGGCTTCCAAAAACCTATACTTACTCAATTCAAATATGTAAGTGACATATATAGGAAATCTATTAACATTTCACTTATCTTCAATAATAAACACATAGTTTTCATAAGCAATGCATTCAAAATAATTCCCTTTAGCAATTTATAAAGTTTCAATACAAATTTAATCGCTTTCATCTAATTTACATTCAATTCAATGGTTTACAATGCAATTCCTTATATTCAATTCATTTTTTAAACGAATCTAACTCATATCCCTTTCAATTGATTCCAAAATCAATTTTTATTTTCTTTTAATAACTCATAGAATTCTACATAACCTCGTTTTTGTCAAACGACAACCATTTATATGCAAATTCAATGATATTCACTTAATAGAATATTCATTCTAGTTTATAACTAATTTAAATTGATACTAACTCAATTTATTTTAATTCCATTTCAATTCAATTTGCATTTCATTAATCAACCAAATTTCATTGAAAACTATTCAATAAAAGTCAACAACAACCATTTCACAATTTTACTTAAGTCGAGCATTTATCCAAATATTGCTTAAGTTATTTCAACTCAAAACTCAAGTTATATTTTCCTTGTAACAATTTCTAATTTAATTCTTTGATTTGATTTTTCATTTATCAAATCCATTCCATCTACTAATTTAATTCAATTAGTTTATTCACTTATCCCTTTTAAATTTCGAATTTCCATATTTAATTCATTTCGAATTTATTTTATCTATAACAAGGAAATTTCAATTTATTTTTACTACTTGAATTTATATGCACATTCAAACCATTTTTATTCAGCTCACAATTTAATTTTTTTTATTTTAACTAATTCAACTTCCAATTCATTATTTACAAATGTAGCTTCATTTGTTCATTCAAAAATTCATTCCTTTAATAAATTTTATTTTCAATATTTTTCTGGAATTCTATTTCCAATTATAAAGCACATTTACAAATCCCATTATTTCTTATTCAATTTCCATATAACAATTATAATAATTCAATATTATCACTTTCTAACAACCAAGCATCCATATACTACTATAATTCATAGAAAATCATTTCTTTTCTACACAAAAATAGTTTTGGATAAAATTATTTCATTTACTCTATTAAAACAATACTGTGTTGGTTTATCTTGTTTAAGAGTTTAGAAACCCCTATCGATTACAGTTGGCCAAACTGAACCGACCAGAATCTATAAACAATTAACCGATAAGTCAACACAATATAAAACAAATTTTTATATTCACTAACAAATACACGCTCATATCTATTATTACACTCACACTCATTCTAGAGTACTGCTGACTCTATCTCTAATGAGTAACACCCAACAGAGCCAGGGTTGTCGCTTAACCAACAGTTCTGATACCACATGTAACGTTTTGACTTTTCGACGCTCGAAAGTCGACATTAATACGCCCACTGTATCAAATGCCGTGCAATCGAATGCCGGAAAACCGAACCATTAGGGTTAAAAGAAGAGGTAGAAGAAGACAGAAGAAAAGAAAGAACAGAAAAACAGAAACAGAAACAACATCAGAACCTCACATTCGCAGCGGAACAATATATAATAGATAATCACTAGTCTTTTAAACAAAGAACTATATCAGTTTATACAATACAACAATGAGAGTCAATATACAACTCAATACAACAATGGACAGTTATATAAACTTGTCCTCATACAGAATACACAGCGGAATAAATAAACAAGTACGGGAGTACGTCTCGCCATCCAGCTTGCCTCCAAAGCTCCAGAATATCCTGATAACCTAACTCTAGGCTGCCCGTGTGGAAAATTATGGGCACCCAGAGTTTAGAAAGGGAACAATAAACTCCAGGTCAGTCATGGTGACTGGTGTGAGATCGTAAAACAGTTATTTTCACAAAGAAAATAAAACAAATTCGCAATGCTTTTGGAAAATGAAACTACCATAAGGCCTCCCGCCACACACACAATGCAAACGCAGAATTGGAGGAGATTTCTCCTTATGATAGTCAAATATGCTTAAAAGGAAAATCCTTTTTAATATTATCATTAGTGCATAGTGTCGAAACCATTTCGAAAGTATAATATTAATCTTAGCCAACATACAACCATTATTGTATGCCTACTATAGCTACTATGTTCAATAGCAGGTTACCGCCACATTCCATAGCAGGTTATACAACTAAAACCGTACAAGATTCGTATTGTTTCTTTGGATTTTCCAACAAATGGTCAGGCAAAGGAACTTCCTTACACCGAAATGGAACGCCTCTGGAAGGACGTCCCCGAGAACCTAACCGGATCTCTGCTAACACAAGGCCGACGCTACCTCACGTTGTACAGCTGTAACTAGGTAGCTAACACACAAGCTATGCCATCCCCCGGTCGTTACCGACCTTTATCCGAGGATCCTCAAACACAAAGCAACAACCACAAAGTATAATAAATTCGCAGCATCAACATAGGTAAAATATCTGGGCTCCATACCATGATATCACCTTTTATCCAGAAGGAAATGACATACCCTAGGGGCGCGACCCCTAAAAACCTTGCCGCAACATTCCTGTTTCGACCATTACCAGGTTGTGAGGCTCGACGAAGTCTCGTCCACAAAGCTACGCTTTTTCACAAAGCCATGCTTTGATCAACAAATGATCAACAACACTTCGTATGCCACGTTACCAAATTGGGAATGTATCACTAGTAACCATCAACTACATAACCTCTGAGCTCGTACGTCTCAGAGAAGGGTGTTAAGCTAAGAAAATAAATTCTCCGCCACCAACAGAAATGTATTTGATAGAAACCAGCTTTACATCTCAAAGTGTAACGTCAGACACACATCCATACAAGTCTGTTTCGGGATCGAACGGAACCGAAGGCACTTCCAAAGAAGCCCTTGCAATCCGGGTATTCACTAATCACGTCCGGACTTCCCATCACAAGAAGAGTGATATAAATCTCTATACCGGAGCAACTCGGTGCAGAGACATTCGACAGGTTGTCCTTTCATTTTTGAAAATACCCGGTCTTCACACCGGTCTTCAAATGTTATCCATTCACGACGTATCACTATTCGAAATGGGTTATATGACACAAAGTCCTCTCCCGGCTTAACCGAATAATGAGCGTTTGTTTTAAAAACAAATTCAAGTGCCATTTCAAAGGAAAATATTGATTGTCGATTATTTAACTATCAAACAACATTCACAACAAACAACCAATTTAAATAATTTTCCCAAATTATTAAATTTCAAATATCTTCGTAAGATATATATTTTTTCCACACTTCATCACTTTGAAAACAAATTTCAAATCATTTTTCACTCTTGGAATAAAAATTCCCGATATTATTTATTCCCCTTTTTCTTTACAAGCGTTTTGGCACGTGCGATGCACATGTATATAAAGGGATAGGTAAAAAAGTACTCATGATTATGAAAAAATATTTAGAATATATTCTTTAAAAGTAAATATATTATCTAAGAAAATAATCTTCTTATGGGAATATCTAACAAAATTGCTAAAATTGGATTATCTAACCAAATTGCTAAAATTATCAGGTAGACAAAATAGTATGTATGAATGTTTAACGAAACCTACATTATTGTTCAAATATCATGTTATTTTTGTTTTGATAAATCGATTAAATGTACTATTTTATGCAATGAAAATTTATTTTGTTTCCTTTGGAAAAGTCAGGTAAGTTTTGCACTTAGAAGAAAAATATTGCATATCGTTTGTCTATTTTAATGTGGATAACTTTATATTTTTATTATTTGTTAAGTAATGTTAAGAATAATTTGCATGTAAATGATCCAAATGAATGAACGAATTATTTTATTCTTACATATAAAACATATATTTATATAATATTTCTTACTTAATGTGTAAAACTGAAAGCATAACATGCATGTTCATATCATGCGATATTTAGACAATTACCAACAGTGTAACAGAAATTTCATGTCTAGTCATAGTAAAAATAATAAAAATGAAATGATTACTGCTGATTTAAAATATTTTATAGTGCAACTTTTATTTTGACATGATTGAAGCTTTACAGTGGACTTGTTATGATGGCAAAAATTTAAAAATGGGTGTCAATCTCAAAATGTAAGTACGGATAAAATTTTCACGGTGTACTGCAGTAACACATTGTTTTCTTAGTTAATTAGTTAGAGATTAACCCTTTATAAACAAATTTTAGTTGTTCTAACAGTAAAAGTTACATCATAATTGCTAAGTGTTTAAGTTAATCATTATTGGTATATCATCATATGTTGGTATATAACAGTACTGAGTAGGTCTTTATGGTTCACCTGATCATCGGCTATAATACATCTCCCACTGATCAACGTAGTGTCATAAATTTGTTACTATTTGAATTGCATCACATTAATATCTTTGTGTCTCTAATACTTAGCTCTATCATAAGTTTAACATGTACTCTATTATGAAATGATCAACAACAACTGAATCAAGGATATAATTTGGGTGAAAAGACTGGGTTTGGTAGTGGTTAACATTCTGACATGAAGCTTGGATACTACCCAAGTCTTATGCTACTTAAGTTGCTGCTTAAGTTCTGCAAACCATCAATACCTAAGATCTGCAGATTATTAGTCCTAAGTTGTATATTGCCTGAGTTCGACAAATTATCAGTACCTAATTTGGTGTATGAGTTCAGCGTTGCAATTTGCAAAGACTGGGTTCTGCAAATTATTAATACCTAAGTTGTATACTGCCAAGTTCTGCAGATTATACCTAAGTTGCTGTGTAAGTTTGGCAGTGCAAAGGTTTAATACCCGTATCAATTTGAATTTACGGATTAGAATCCAAAAAATATTTGTTCTACCAACTGTACAAAAATTCTTTGGAGGTATTTCTCTTTTCTAATACGTGGTTTTACAGCTAATTTTAATCATGATGTTCAGTTCATTGTTTTGAATATTTAGTTTGTTGATTTGAGTATTTTTTTTAAATAATTTACCTGAGTTATATCCAGTAAATAAGTCATCACCCTGGTAAAATTCTAAATCACAATACAGTTGATGGGCATGGTATAGTATTATCATACCGGTAAAATTCTGTACTTATTGGCATAATAGTGGAAGATCAAAGTTAAATAATAATGATATCTGATACTGAATGCTAAATCACAATTAAATGTAGGCTCTGTCAGAGTGGTCATCTCAAAAATGTATATGGAAATCACTTCCACTACCGGATTCATGAAAACTCTCCACTTACGCAATTGTAACTTCTTATCTATTACTCTTCATCAAACTGTGTTTACTTTTTATAATCTCATTCATTTACCTTTTTCTAAAGTTATCCATAGAAAAAAAACCAATAAAGGAATAGAAGAAAATTTAGGCATATAAGAGTAGTAAGGAGTTTACCTAACTAACAGCTTGCTGTTATCTCGTGAATGTACAGTTCAAACCCAAAATTTGCATGTTAAAGCGATAAGTAATCAAAGCTTGCAGATATCTCTCTAATTTTAGTTTGGAACCTACAGGCTTGGAGGAAGAAGAGAGCAAATTCCAAGAACCAAAGCTGGTCAATCCTTTTCTTCCAGTGCTCAATGTTAAACAACCTTACGCGGATTTGAAAACCATACCAACTGTAGTTTGGGAAACAGGTGAGAATAGTAGAATTTTAAGGGGAGGTTGACTCAATCAAGGGGTTTATAAGGGGGAAGAAAACATGGGTAGGGGAAATGTGAAGAACATCAGGAACGAAAAAGAAAGTAGCAGGAACTGATGTACTAACGGTTGAAACTGTAGTGGGGATCAGAACATGGGTAATAGAAAAGACACATATGCCTTATGTCTTTATTTCGTGTTCCACTTTGTTGTACGTAGGTGAATGGGTTGAAATGGAAGTTCAAAAAAGCTTCACCATGGTAAACTATTTGCATTATTAGTAGAGATAAATTCCATTGTAAATTAAATTTCCAAATATTCACTTATACACGATTTTCAAACCGTTTCTCAAATATTCACTTTTAACTCCAAATCAACTTTCAATTGATATCCAAATTGATTTCAAAATTTACTTCAACACCAAATCAATTACAAATCGATTTCAAAATTCATTTCAACACCAAATCAATTACAAATTGATTTCAAAATTCATTTCAACACCAAATCAATTACAAATTCATTTCAAAATTCATTTCAACACCAAATCAATTACAAATTGATTTCCCAAAGATTTATTTTCAAATACTAAATCAATTATCAATTGGATTTCAACAAATTTATCACCTTTTTAAATAAATTCCTTTATTCTTCCAAACCATCAAAAATTCCATTTTAAATAAATTTCCCAACTTTCGAATAATACTATTCAAAATCCATTTATAAAAATCTTTTCCCATATTTTGGAAATAATTCGATAAGATTTCAAAAATCAACTTTACGCTTTAAAATTCCTTTGAAATTCAACCAATTCTTTCAAAAGAATTTACTTAAAATTTACAATTTTAATTTCAAAAATCCAATTTTTATTTATTTCTGGTATCCAACGATACCAAAAACACATTCGGCTAAATTATAGCCTTCAACAAATTCAATCGTCAATATAATCATTCACAGATTATCAATAAATAATCACACAGCATATGAAACAAATTCATACAACATATGAAACAAATTCATATAATTTGAGAAATTCAGTTGGATCTCTCCAACCTGTTTCCCTGCATCCATAGATGTTAGCACAATACCAATTCCACTTCGAGGTGGAATATCGCGGTATATGGAATTTATATAATATCATCCGCTATTATGCGGCGCATAGGGTCTCATCTGCTATATAATACGAGAAATCAACAACTCCAATATATATATATTCCAATATATATATATATATATATTGCTATATACTACTACCATATATACTATCATTCAAGCACACAATCAACACAATCAATAATTTTAACTATAACTATTTAAAATTAAACAAAACCCTTTGTTTGAGTGAGAAGATCTCGCCTTTGCTTTTAATTTGCTTTCCAATTCAAACCGGCTTATTTCTTCACGATGTTAGACCTTGTATAACAATTTATACAATTTATTAATATTCGAACTAATCGAACAATAAATTTCCATTTTAACAAATTTAATCAACTATTGATTTAATTTAACTTAATGATTTAATTTTAATCAAAGGATTAAATTTTAAACAAATTTCCTTTTTAAAGAATTTTTTTTTAAAATCAAATACTGCAATATACCTGTTCTAACAGGAAACCAAAACCTACTTTTTAAACAGTTCATAAACTAATTATTACTATTATTCTGACTAATAAATTTAGTTGTTTAACAACATAGTATTATTAGTTAATAAACTTAACTAACCAATTTTAAATTTAAAAATTTAGCTAACCTAATTTACATTTCTCTATTTATACAAATAACAAGAGTAAAGTTACTGTGAAAACTTAGAAAATGAAAAATCTAACTCGAATACCTTAGCCAAACTTCAAAACGCAACACTTTTAGGCAACCGCAGCAGCAACCCACAACATCATCGACCGACCCCTTCAACATGAACGTCGCCGCCCCCACGAACTCGAATGCAACAGCAGGCGATTGACTCCTCCCCCGATACGCGATCGGAACCCTAGCGCGCACAAACCGAAGTCGCGATGCTCGACTTGCCCTGTAACGACCCTGAATTTTTAACGAATCAAATTGAGAATATTTAATTAATTTTAAATATTTGAACGATGATTTAATTTGACTCCCCGATCGTAATTTGAATTTGACGATTAAATTATAAAGTTTAATCGATTGAATGCTGAATAAAAATTTGAATCTTCAATTTTAAGCTGAAGAAAAATATTTCAAAAGCTTTTAAAATTCGTATTGATAATACCGAAGATAATCGAACTTTCAGAATTGAAATTTAAACTGTTTCGTTCAGTTTTGAAATTTAATTGTTTGAACCGATATTTAAAAATAGTCATTTTTCAAACAGTCTCGGAATTCGACGAAACCAGTTCCATTGGGTCCGGAATATTGTATTATTACCGGATTTCAAATTTCGTATCGTTCGGAGTTGTTATGCGAGTGTACGACACATAAACGCATTGAAATTTAAATTGAATTCAATTTAGATTTTTAAAAATTTAAAACCTTGCCGACATAAGAGATAAGGCAAACACGTTCTCCTTTCTTTCTGCCTAAAATCGCGCCAGAAAACACGAACAAAATCGTGCAAACCATCTTCTTCTATCTGTACGCGATAAATTAAACTAAGTTCCTTCATTTCGTTCAAATTTAGAAATTCTCGTTCACAAAGAAATAATGGCCGGCGATTCAACAAATCGAACTTCCCCTTCATTTTTGTTTTCGCGATGCCAGGTTTAAAAACAAAATCGAGATTTTCCCTCTCTTCATTTTCGAATGGAAAGTAAAATCCTCGAATTGATATCAGAAAATTTCATACCCTTTCTCCCCTCATTCGATCCAACTCAAGAAAAAATAAAAATAAATGGCCACCGCATCTACATCAACTCGCGACCACCTGGAAGCGTTCGAGGGGGGCAACGTGCTCGGCGAATTGACGTCAAGCAGGCGCGCGAGAGACGAAGGAGGGGGGCCGCGAATTCGATTTGGATTTCGCGAATTCGATGGTAACGCGGCGACGCACGTGTTCGCGTGGGGGAGGACGATGGTCAGAGTTATGGGGAGTTCAGGCGGGATTGGCGACTGGGTTGAGAATCAGTTCGATTTCGCGATGGATGGTCAGGAGGCGACTCGAAGGCGAGGTACGACATTGGCACTGGCAGCAGGTAGTGGTTGCGAAGTCGAGGTCGCAAATGGAGATGGCAGCGTAGCGATATCGAGCGATTACTGGTCTATAAATGGAGAAAAACAAGTCAGGATGGAAATGGATTGCAAAATAAATGCAAAGGTGAGATTTTTCTCACTCAAAATTTTTGTTTGACAGTTATTGATTTGACTGATATGATTGCTATTTGGATGTGATATTAGATATAGTAGGATATATCTATATATATATAGCAATATATACATATTGGCATATGTATATATTGGATTGATTGATTTCCCGCCTCGTATAGCGGATGAGACCCTATTGCGCCGTTAGTAAGCGGATTTTTATAAAACCCATATACCGTGATAATTCCGTACTGGAGCGGAATTGGTATTGTGCTAACATCTTTGGATGCAGGGAAACAGGTTGGAGGGATCCAACTGGACCCCTCACATTGATTGAATTTATTTATACTGTGATATGAATCTGTGAATGATTATATTGATGTTATTAATCATATTGATATCTGGAAATTGTTTGAAGCTAAAATTTAGCTGAATGGATGTTTGATATCATTGGATTCCAAAAATAAATGAAATTGGATTTTTGAAATCAAAATAGAAATTTTTAAGTAAATAAATTTTTAGAAATTGAATAAATTCGAAGAAAAGAATTTAAAAGTATAAAAGCTGATTTTTATAATCTTATTGAATAAATTCCAGAATAAAGTGAAAATGCTAAATAAATGGATTTCATAAAACAGTGATTATAAATTGAAGAATTTAATTTAAATTTGGATTTCTAGATAGATTGAAAGAGATAAAGAAATTGATTTTCCTTAAAAGGAATTTATTTAGAAAAGAAATAAGTGGGAAGTCCAATTAGAAATTAAATTGCAAATTTGAAACGAATTTGGAAAAAGAATGACATTTATAGATGTATAAATTGTGAAGTTAAAAAGAATGACATTTATAGATGTATAAATTGTGAAGTTAAAAAGGATGAAATTTATAGATGTATAAATCGGGAAGTTAAAATGAATGAAATTGTAGAATAGAAGATTTATAAGAAATTAACTTATAGATTGGATTTTTGCCTTCAAATGAAATATTGATCAAATTTGTTAATAAAGGAGATTTACAAATCGAAGTTGTTATAAAGTAGGAATAGAATTTATAAACGTTGTTTTATAAATTCGAAATCAATTGAATTTGATAAATTTAAATATAGAAGGGTATTAAAGTAGATATATTCGCGATTTTGGATAGCGAATTTCTATTGAAATGAAAATGTGTAGAAATGATTGGAATTGGGTTAAATGAAGTATATTCACGATTTTGGACAGTGAATATATTTTTAAGTGAAAATGGTTATGTTTGGGAAAGCGATATTATAAATGAAGTTAATTGTTTTAAAAGATGTTTTAAAACGTGTTAAATATCGAAACCATAGATTTCAACATTTATTGTTGAAATAGACGATTTCGAAAAATAAGGAAATGGCGGACTATAACACTGTTGTTATAGTAAATGATTTCCAAAAGGAAATGTTTTATATAGTATTGGGATTTACATATCTATCTTAAAATTCGAATCCCTATACTAGTGATTTTGAGTCGTTCGTAACGATGTTTTACGTAACATTCGTTTTGACTCAAATAAATGTGCTTAAGAGAATGTTTTCCTTAAAAGAATGAATATATACTTAATTTGATTTAAGTATATCGAATATTTTCAAACGTTGAAAATAAATGATTTGTGAAACACTTATTTTTAAATAAGTGTGGAAATGCTTTTCCAATATGAAATGAACTGTTTTGAGATTTTATCTTCAAAGATAAAAAGAAATGTGGGAATTGATTTGAAATTGTTTTCAAACGGTTAAGTGTGGAAATTCTATATCTAGTAAAGATATTTTTGAAAATAAATAATTTGGAAAATTATTTGGAATCTGATGATGTTGCGCATCTTTATTGATAGTTAAATAACCGACTATCAATAATTACCTTTAGATAGGTATTTGTTGTGAATTGGATGAATTTGAATGCCACACTTATTTTTGAATAAACGCTCACTATTCGGGTTAGCCGGGAAAGGACCATGGGGTCGTATAACCCATTCCGAATATGTGATACGTCGTTATGAATTGCATTCGAAGACCGGTGTTGAAGACCGGATATTTTTGAAAACGGAAGGATTACCGTCGAGTTACTCTACATCGGATGATCTCCGGTTTAGAGGTTTTATCACCCTTAGTGACGGGAAGTCCTGACGTGATTGAAAATTATCCGGATATTCAAGGGCTTCGTGAGAAGTGCCTTCGGTTCTGTTCGATCCCGGAACAGACTTATATGGATTGTATGTCTGACGTTACAATTTGAGATATAAAGCTGATTTCTTTCAAATACATTTCTGTTGGTGGCGGAGAATTTATTCTCTTAGCTTAACACCCTTCTCTGAGACGTACGAGCTCAGAGGTTATGTAGTTGAAATTTATCAGCAATATATTCCCAATTTGGTAACGTGGCATACTGAGTGCTGCTGTGAAATGATCAGTGTTTGATCATTTGTGATATGATCATTTGTTTGATCTTATATCTTTGTGATCATAGGTTGATCATTTGATTGACCCGAAGCATGGCTTTGTAGAAAGCATAGCTTTGTGGACGAGACTTCGTCGAGCCTCACACCCCGGAAGTGGTCAAAACAGGAAGGATGCGGCAAGGTTCTAGGGAGTAGGGCCCCTTAGTGTATGTCATTCCTTCTGGATAGAGGTGGTATCATGGTATGGAGGCCAGATACTTTACCTATGTGGTTGCTGCATTTTTACTATGTGGTTTGTTGCGAATCGGGGATCCTCGGGAAGATCGGTTACGATCGGGGGATGGCATACGCATGTCAGTAGTTACCTATTTTTGCAGAGGTAACCCGACCTTGTGTTGGCAGAGATCTAACCGTAATGTTAGGTTATTTCTCGGGTCGTCTATTCCAGGGACGTACTCATCGTGGATAGGAAGTTCCTTAGCCTGACCATTTGTTGGAAATCCAAAGAAACAATACGAGCCTTGTACGGATTTAGTTGTAGAACCTATCATTCACTTATGGTGGCGCCCCACTGTTTGGATGGTAGCTATAGTAGGCATAGTTCGAAATGTCTATGCTGGCTAAAATTTATATTATACTTTCGAACTGTTTTCTACACTATGCACTAATAATAATATCAAAAAGAATTTGATTTTGCGTAGTAAGCATCTTTGACTATCATAAGAAGAAATCTCCTCCAATTCTGCGTTTGCATTGTGTGTGTGGTGGGAGGTCTTATGGTAGTTTCATTTTCCAAAAGCATTGCGAATTTGTTTTATTTTCTTTGTGAAAGAATAACTGTTTTACGATCTCACACCAGTCACCATGACTGACTCGGAGTTTATTGTTTCCCTTCTAAACTCTGGGTGCCCACCAATTTCCACACGGGCAGCCTAGAGTTATATTATCAGGATATTCTGGATATTTCTGGAGCTTTGGAAGAAAGCTGGATGACGAGACGTAGTATTTGTATCTAATAATATTTATTCCGCTGTGTATTCTGTATGAGGACAAGTTTATATAACTGTCCATTGTTGTATATTGACTCTGATTGATGTGTGTATAAACTGATATAGTTCTTTGTTTAAAAGACTAGTGTTTATCTATTATATATTGTTCCGCTGCGATATGTGAGATTCTGATATTGTTTCTGTATCTGATGTTGTTCTGTTGTTCTTCTTCTTCTACCTTTTCCTTCTTTCTAAAACCCTCACTATTGGAGTTTCCGGCACTCGATTTCTCGGCAGTCGATAAAGTGAGTATCGATGTCGAATTTTCGAAAGTCGAAAATTCCCGTACGTGACATGCCCTATCACCACGCGAGCTTCTGTCGCCAACTGCCTTTGTTTTCGAGCGCCACGATTTCCTCCTAAAGCTATAACTTGATCTTGAACAGGAATTGGAGAAGGGGGGAAAGTTAGCAGTTCGATCTTGGATTTGGCTAAGGAAATGAGAGAGAGGGGCTCGAATTTAATTTGAAGTATCGGCCATTGATTTATTTCTTCGCTCAGCCTTGTTTTTAAAATGATCGCTGAGCATTTTTCTTTTTCTTTCGTTTTAAAAGTAACGAGGGAGACAAGAAAAGATAGTTGCGTGAGGAAGATGTCTTGCTACAGGGATTCGAAAAACTTCAGATGTGATGGAAATTCAGTTGAGGCTGACTGATATAATTAAATATATACTTAATTAAACTCAGATCGTCTCGAAAATCGCAACTCAAAATATCGACTTCCTATCGAGGCGTGCCGCTAGGCGTTCGTAATGTTATACGCCTATTCCGAACGCAATGGAAAAGGTTCTAAGTCCAAATTCGATCGTATGGAGAAGATAGCTTTTTGAACCAATTATTAAATTAAATTTTCAATTTAATTTCAGCGCGTTTGCTTATTGTACGGCCAAACGATCACTCCAAACATTACAAAAATTAAAATCCGATAATAATACAATATTACGGATCCAATGGAACTGGTTTCGTCGAATTCCGAGACTGTGCCTCGGAACGCTATTTTTTTAATATCGATTAAACGATAAAATTCAAAACCGAACAAAACAGTTTCAAATTCAATTCTGAAGCTTCCATTATCTTCAGTATTATTAATATGAATTTTCTAAGTCTTGAAAATATTTTTAATCAGCTTAAAACTCCAAATCCAAAATTTTACTCAAATCTTAACAATTAAACACTAATTTAATTACCAAACAAACTCTGATATTTGAAATTCAAATTAAACTAACATTCAAATATTTAAAATCAATTAAATATACAAATTTCAAATGTTAAAAATTCAGGGTCGTTACATAAATGCTATGAAAATGAGATGTATGCAAACTTACTTTATACAATCTGAAATATTCTTGTGCTTGCTTTCTACTTTTCCGCACCAGAACACGAGAATCTGGACCCATGCCACTACCAATAAATAAAGAAAATCAAAACACTTCCTAATGCTCTATTTTGTATCCAAACTCTATAAACTGCTCTATTTTGAAAGTAAGGCATTGTCTTAATTTTACCTAACTCTACAAACTGCTCGTTTAGTCTTTTTTTTTTCGCGATCAACTTTCTAACTACAAATATATTTTGGCGATTTACCGAAAATACATATTGGATATAAAGTCTTACAGCAACCGTGATGGAAGTTTGTAGTTTAGTGGAAACCTGGCATATTTCTTTCATTGCATCGCCAAATTTCTCCTTTGGGACTCTTCAATTCCCATTTCCATTGTTGTTGTTGAGCTTGCACATCTTCCACATGCTCCTAGATTACCACATAAAAAATCCATTTAATTTTCCACATAGTGACATCGTGATGATTCTCACCAGCACAACTTAATTCTTCCAGCTTCAAAGTTTGGGATTTTAATTGATAAATCCCTTTGTTTGGGTTAAAAATGACTAAATATCCCGACTACTGATCCGATAGAGCCTAGGATCTTAAAAGTGATACTAGCGCTATCCTTGCTTTCCAAGGTACATATTAGCATTATATAATTCCAATAATTCAATAGCTATCAGTAGGAATATAAAGTAAATTGACTCTTAATTTATTCCCCCACATTTTTCTAGAAGTATCACACTTTTCACTTAAGCATCTTCATGTGTACACGTATCATAACCTGCACAAAGCAATTGCAACAGCATGGGTCGATTGCTACTATTTAAAGAAGCTTACTTGGATTATCAAAAGTAAGTGCAGCTATTTGACTTAAGTTGTAGTTGCAAGAGTTGTGACCCACGGCCTGAGACAAAATGCACAGCATCATAATTTTTCTCATCTTTCCTACATACTCATTGACTAACAATATTGAATCTAATTTCGAGGGTCTAAATTAGCCTTTGGTTTATGTATACACTAACCAACGAGATATACATTTATGACCATTTTAATTAATGTATTAAAACTTCATCAAATACTAAATTTTAATAATTCCTAATATTTTATATGTCAAAATAAGATATAGATGTTTAAAGAGATAGATACAATCGGTTAAGTTATATTTATTGATGTTATATAGCTATCGTTTTCAGCTTCGAAACAAAATAACTTTATGCATGATTATGATAAATACATTAATAGACATAATTTTTTTACTGTATTACACATGAAAAAAACAATTTAAATTTTACATTTCACTGACAATGGCCACAATATTTTTTTGAATGAAACAATAATTGCACACAAATAGTTGATAAAGACACCTTATAGTTCGGCAGAAAAGTGGTGATTGGATTTTCATAAACATACATGAGTAAAATACCCACTAAATATTTTCCCTTTAATTGATACTACAATCAAATGTTGTATTTATTTCAGCATCTTTTGAAATTCGTAAAGCAATCGAAGTCCAAAATCAAGCAGCTTTTAGAATACATGTCTTGCCAATTCATAAAAACCAAGAAAGGATACAATGTAAGGTTCCACCTAATCGATTATGTATATTAAAAAAGGAAGCAATCTTAACAAAACCTCTAATTGCAGACGGCAACCAAGCGATCGATGTGGAATCAACAAGACGACAACCAAGCGATGGACATGGAATCAACAAGAGAAGTGGAGCCCCAACCAGCAAACAAAAAGCTAAAACAACTCCTGCTAATAATAAACTGCATGATTTTAAGCCTAGGGTCCACTAGAGGACCCCTAATCTCACGTCTCTACTTCCTTTAGGGAGGGCACTGCCAACGGATGTCCAGCAGACGTGCGACTGAGATTGTCAAGGCAAGCGAAGGACTGCTCGGATGGTAATTTAGGGCTGTTACGGTAATGGTAAATTTACCATTACCATACCATTACCAGCCAATCGGTTACCATTTTCGAGTGAAATCGGTATACCAGTTTAATCGGTATGGTAACGGTAAATTTACCATTTTGTACGGTAAATCATCGGTAACATTTCTTCAATACCAGCGGTAACGGTAATTTTACCAGTCAATTTATAATAAATGTATATTCATGTAACATGCTTTATTATAGGCATTTAGAACCAAGCAAATGATTAAATTTAGTTTATTAACTAGGTGAAATAATGTTAAATACACCTCACTTCTTTCTCATTTATGTTTTTTATTAAGTAACACTATAAATTGTATAATGAAGCACCGTTATGGTGTGAATACGTGTTATGTTACTAAGCTTTTTTAGACAAACGGTAATTTACCATTACCAGTGTAACAGTTACCAGATTATCGGTATACCAGTCTTCGGTATACCAGCCTGTCGGTAACGGTAACGGTAAGCAATTTTCACTTACCAGTAAAAATGGTACGGTAACGGTATTTGTGAAATGGTAACGGTAACCATTACCATAACAGCCCTAGATGGTATTACCCTAAATAAGAGTGAAAGGTGATAAGGGCATAGAGTATTTACTAGTGACATGAATAATGAGATGGTGATTACCTTCAAGAACGGCATAGCAACAAACGTGATAAGAGTGGAGATGACATATTATGGCATAGAGTATTTACTAGTTAAATGAAAGCTCATGTTGATGCCTATTAACACCAAATGTATCAAACATATTGTGGCATAGATTATTTCATTAACTGTTTTAAGAACAAACATATCAAACTATTTTAGTAACTTTTTACCTGAATGTCGTTAATTGAAGATCCGAGTAGAAGTCGACCTCGCTTGAAGATGATTATGCGATAGATCCACACCAGCCAATAATATCACCAAGTCATACTCGAGTTTCTGATCTTCACAAGCACACATCCAAATTCAATTATATTCTGCAAAAAATTAATTTTCATCATCATAAAACTCAATCTAAAACCAGCCATAGCTCTGCTCTGTGTACCGTAAAGCACTAACATCAAAGTTCAGCTTCATCTCTCAATCCTGAACGTGGATCACTGTCTACATCATCACTTGAGTGGTAGAGCGATCCCGGTGGCAACACGTTTTTAAGCCGTGAGTTTTAATAGACGCAGGCAGTCAGAAGCTTCATGCTTGAACTGAAACCAGCAGATAACTTCTTCACCTCCTACAACAGCACCTCCTACTTCCATAAATCCATACACGTGCAACCCAAATATCACCATCACTCCTCCATATCTAAACCACGTCAAAAATCCAAATCCTCAAATCGCCACTTCCACGACTGAGCAAATCTTCAAACAACTCCCATCTCCAACCAATAGTGCTTGTTCCTCCACGCCACCCCACTGAACTCCAACGAACCTTCTCCCAAAATCCAACCACGACCAAATACCAATCACCCAAGTACCACCGTATTCGAATCCAATCGCAATCCTTAAAACACCAAATCGAGAGTCGCCAACGAATGTTAATAGAGAATCGCGTTTGAATTTGGACCGTGTTTATCTTTTGGATTAGGTTTTGTTTTAAAAGTGAAGTGGTATGTTATAAGGAAGCGGTGATGTATTTGGTCGATGTTGTCGAGAAGCTAATAAAAGATAAGGACGCATGCGAGCCAAAATTTTTAGAATTGGAGCCGAAATTTTTAGAATTGGAACAAAATTTTGAAATTGAAGAAAAAGTTCCAAATTAAAGTAATTTTTTTATTATATATATATAATAAATAAAAGGTTATGTATATTACAAAAGATAGTTACAAAGGGAAACCTCTATATGCATATTGAAGTAATAATCAGCAACGTAATATTTATATTGGTTAAATTTTGAAATTTTCTAACATTTTTGAATTTTTAAAAAATTGAACATTTTGTAAAATTTTAAATTTTAAAATGTTAATATTTCCCCATTTGAATTTTATGAGAATTTCAAATTTTTGTTTTCAATTTTGTGAATTTTTTTATATTTAATATAGAAATTTTCAAGTTTTTAATTTTTTTTAAAATATTACTTTTTAATAATAAATATTTAACAGTGATTATTACTTCTTATTAGTAATTATTTAATAGTAAATATTAAATTTTAATAATTATTATTTTTCAAGTTTTGGATATCTGTAAAATTTTGTTTTTAAATTTTATGAATAATAATTAAACGCTTATTATTATCATAAAAAATGACAACTAACATTTTCTTTAGTATTTATTTAATATTTTAATTCATTTTAAACTTCAATTTCAAGCACAAACGAGATATACCAGTTTTCGGACGGGACGATGTCCCCAAAGCCTCACGAACTAACCGGCCAAGTCGACCGCCAGTAGTAGGACCTCCCCACACCACCACCCAAGGGGTTGCCGCCCACATAGACCTCTCTTCGTGGCAAAAATTTTGAAAAAAACTATTTCCTCGTTAGAGGAAAATGTTTAATGCTTTGGAAAAATTCCTTAAAAAATAGTGTAATGTGAACTTGTACTGCTGGTTGAAAAATACGGTAACGTGAATTGGTTGGAGGAAAATATTTAATACTTGGACAAATACCATGAAATCATTACTTCTTAATTATTTAATAGTAATTACTGATTATTTAATATTAATCGTTAATTATTAAAATATTTAATATTCGATATTTATTATTTCTTAATTATTTAATAGTACTGAATAATTATTAATAATTTTAAAGTAATTATTTAATGTAAATTATTTAATATTAAATGTTTAATGTTAAATATTAATTATTAATAATTAAATATTAATTATTAGTAGTAATTATTTATTATTAGCTATTAATTATTTAATAGTAATTACTAATTACTAATTTTTAATTTTTAATTTTTTAATATTTATTATCAATTATTATTTAATGAATATTAAATATTAGTACTTAAATATTAATTAATAGTAATAATTATTTAATATTAATTATTAATTATTAATTATAATTAATAATTTTTAATTAATTATTATCAATAATTATTTATTAAATATTATTTATTAATTATTTAACAATAATTTTTATAAATTATTAATTATTTATGATTTAATAATAGTTATTATAAATATTAACAATAATTAATAAGTTTATTCAACTGTAGTTATTTAATATTAATTATTATTATATTTATTTTTTATTTTTATCATGGTTTATTATTATTATTATTGTTGCTATTATTACTTTTAGATTGACGTTGTCATTTAGTTTTGGGTTCCATCTCTAGCCCGTCCCAACTTGTTTGGGAATAATGGCTTAGTTATTGTTGTTCTATTAAATATAAAAAATAATTATTGATTATAGATAATAATTAGTAATTATAAATTATTTATTAATAATCTTTGGTTATAAATTATAAATTAATAATGTTTTTACTACCTTTTGTAACAACTGGTAAATTAAAAAGTTTGTAATATGTATATATTACAACTAGCAAAAAAAAGAGTTGTGAAAATTGGCATCAATTACAACGGGCAAAAGAAAATGGTTGTAATAGACATCTATTACAACGGGCAAATAGAGATGGAAACTGGTATCCAATACAACGGGCCGAAAACCGTTGTAATAGGACTATATTATAATGAGCCGAAAACTGTTGTAATAGAACTATATTACAATGGGCCAAAACCGTTGTAATAGAGCTAAAAACTAGTATCTATTACAACGGGCCGAAAACCATTGTAATAGGACCATATTACAATGGGCAAGGTGACAATGTTGCAATAGGTGTACTGGATGATGTAAAGTTGCACCTATTACAACGGGCTTAAGAAAATCGTTGTAAAAGGTTTTTATTACAACGGTTGTTTATGGCCCATTGTAAAACAGACGTTGTAAAAGGATAGTTTTGTTGTAGTGAAAATTAAAAATGGGTAAGAAATAGAACATACAAGATTTATAGTGGTTCAACGTACTCTGGCCTACGTCCGCTTTAACCTTCCTTTTATTATGCTGTTGCTTTTACAAGTACAGTTCTTACAAATAGGTATAAATCTGCTACGGATCGGTATAAATCCATGAGTGATTACAAGATATTAGAGTAAGAGAGTAAGAAAGCTAAAAAGATCCTTAAAAATGAGCCCTTGCCCTCCTATTTATAGCTATAGGTTGTTAGAAAACTCATTCCCATGATCTCCATCTCGCTCTCCACGCCTAAGATCAGTTCTCTAGAGAAAATTGTGGTCACCTCATCATTATTTGTAGATCGGTACCGATCCATAAAATGGCCTTATGGATCATTTTAAATGTTTTGTTCTAGCTTGACTCATGTTAGCTTCACGATTCCAAACTTGTACTCATCATTCTTGGCATGTTTCTAAATCCAAATGATGGAGCGATGGAAGAATGAAGTTGTAGGTTTTTGGAGTTTGAGGAGATTGATCATTGATGCATGCGAACGATCATAGGAGGCCAAAAATGGGTTGTAGGTAGGATGGTTTTGGAGTGTAGAAAGTTGGAAGCCAAATGGGCGAAATACCGTGGATTGGTACCGATCCAACACATGTTGGATTTTTAGGTCCTTTTTTGGAATGGCCTTGTATTTGCTTTATAATCGTTGTTGTACTTGAATTTTGGGCTTCATGGTCATTTCTCCAGGCTTCTTTCCATGATAACTTTGAAGTTTGACTCGTATACTGCCTGGTCAAAATGCAGGATAACACTTGCCCCCCAAAGCATGCCTTATGAATGAAAGTTGTGCTTTGTTCAAGAACAAATGTTGAAGTCGATGGGATAATTATTGTTGAATTTTCTATTCATCAGCCGATCAAGCTATCGTGAATTATCCTGTTCCTTCAGATTCTCTTATCAATCACGGGTTGTTCCAAACTATTACAACCTTAGACCTAAGACTCTGCCTAAGTGTAGTCTATACATCATCATCATTCCAATTTCATTCGAAGTTATTACATCACATATCTAAATCGTTATGTGTTCATCCGGGATTAGTTAGTTCTACTCTAATTACAAGGCATTCAAATCCTTTTATCAAATCTGTATTTGTTCTAAAGTTCGATCTCTTCGGATTGTTTTATATTTAGTTCAATCTGTGATCCCTCTAGATCGTTTAATGTTTAAGCTAAGGGGATGATCTCTCTGGGTCGTTAATCAAATCTGTGGCCATTCAGGGCCGATAGTTAAATCTGCGATCTCTTTGGATCGTTAATTGAATTTGTGGCCGTTCAAGGTCGATAATCAAATCCATGGCCATTCTGGACCTTTAATCAAATCCATAGTCTCTTTGAACTCTTATTGAGCCCAATTTGCTTGCTCTCCAACAAGGGGACTCAACGACAAGCAAGCCCATCCGCTCATGCTCCAGCGATGTGACTTACTTCTTACACTCCGGTCCCTGCTCTCTGGACAGGACTTAAAGTGATCAATATCATACAAATCCATCGCTCGCTCTCCGACGAGGGGACTTGCACCTTGCACTTCAGTCCCGTCTCTCCGGACGGGACTTAAAGTGATCAATATCAGTCATCACATTCAAGTCTTTTATAAAATCTTGATCAATTCCAGGGGCTCGTTAATCTTTATTGGTCTTTCCTAATCAGTTTTGGTCATTACTCATGGTGTCTAAGTCAAGGTATCTAACAGATATCTAATCCTATCAAGATCACCTTTAGACTTCCAACTCAGAGTGTGCCTAGGGATCGATCAGGATCCCGTACATGTGTAATCAGCCTGAGGTTATATTGCATCATTTATTTAAAGTCAGGTAAAGGAATCGAACCTGACCACAATCCATCCCGATCATGGGGTTGTCATCCAATAGAAATCTCTAATCCATAACTTCATTCTACCTCCCGTTCTAACAGTGAGCTTCTGGTTCCAAACTCCTTCTGTCATGCATTCTTATTCCGATTTGCCATTTTGGATCCAACGCTGCCCGTTCCAAGCATTAAAGCTCATCCTAGATCCAAATCGATCGTGCCCTCCGAGTCGTGAGTGCATTGTTTTAGTTTGCTTTGCTCTATGTCCAGAACATGTGTTATTTCCAACTAATCCAAGATTACCCATGCCCCCCCTCGAGTTCTTATGGTTCGGTATCGATCAACGCATGAGGATCGGTGCCAATCATCATAGTTGGTGTGGGGTTCGCTCCAACTTGTTCTACTTTGCTTCCAGGTGCTTGCACTTTGGCTTTGGATATTTGGTTTTGGTTTGCAGGAACTTTGGTTGTTCCTTGTTATCATATCCTTCATAGGGGTCCATTTATCATTTCTTCTTATCAGATTATCAATCTCTTCTGTATTACTGTAATAATCTTTTCCACGTAATATCTGGTTATGTAGATGGATGGGTGGCTAGCTCCTGAGGACGCCTCCTAGATGCCCCCTTGTTGATTTCCTCCAACAGTGGTTTTTCTAGTTGATTGTCTCGTATTTTGAATCTTTTCAGGTCTCAAATCAATGAATTCAAGTGTTTCTCAATGAAAGCACCAAAATGTTTGAACCAAAAATGGAACAAACACCCAATAGATTTAGTAGAAAATAAAATTGAAGAAAAGCAAATTAAAAACCAGTAAGAAATAGAACACACAAGATTTATAGTGGTTCGGCGTACTCCGGCCTACATCCACTTCAAGCTTCCTTTTATTATGTTATTGCTTTTACAAGTATAGTTTTTACGGGCCGATATAAATTCACTATGGATCGATATAAATCCATGAGTGATTATAAGAGATTAGAGTAAAAGAGCAAGAAAGCCAAAAAAGATCCTTAAAAATGAGCCTCTGTCTTTCTATTGATAGTTGTAGGTTGCTTGAAAACTCACCCCCATGATCTTCATCTCGTTCTCCATGCCCAAGACCAGTTCTCTAGAGAAAATGGTGGCCAGCTCATCATTATTTGTAGACCGGTACCGATCCATGGTCTTGGATCGGTACCGATCCATAAAATGGCCTTATGGATCGTTTTGAATGTTTTGACCTGGCTTGACTCATGGTTAGCTTCACGATTCCAAACTTGTTTGCATTATTCTTAGCTTGTTTCTAATTTCAAATGGTGGATCGGTAGAAGAATGGAGTTGTAGTTTTCTGGAGTTTGAGGAGATCGATCATTGGTGCACGCAAATGATCATAGGAGGCCAAAAATGGTTGTCGGCGGCATGGTTTGGGAGTGTAGAAGGTTGGAGGCCAAATGGGCAAAATATCGTGGATCTTTACTGATCCAGGGGTTGGATCGGTATCGATCCAACACATGTTGTATTTTTGGGTCCTCGTTTTTGGAATGGCCTTGTATTTTCTTTGTGATCTTGGTTGTACTTGACTTTTGGGCTTCACAGTCATCTCTCCGGTCCTTTTTCCTTGATAACTTTGAAGTTTGACTCGCCAAGTTTGTCTGTATACTGTCTGATCAAAAGGCGGGATAATGGCATAGATATGGCAATTTCTGAAGGTTTTTAAGTTTACTTCATTATGACTTCTCTTTCTGCACAATTTGGTCCTTTCAAGATCAATAATAATATGCAGAGAGAAAAGAGGAAAAATGAGAGAATTAATTGTCGTGTGTTAAAGATGAAGAAAGGATTAAGGCTGAGAAACCTGACTATGTACACTTTGTTGTTCAAAGTCCAAAACCAAAAAATAAGGACAATGGTAAATGTAAAGAGAATATGGCTACTGGTATTAACAAGACTAGTGTATCTGGTATAAAACCCGTGCATGCTCCTAAGTGTCATCATCGTAAGAAGTATGGAAACATAGGGGAGTACTGTGTGAAGTTTAAAGATTGGCTCGTTAAAAAGGGTAATGATTTAAATTTCATGATTTGGAAAACCTTTTTAGTTGATGTTTCCTTAAATACGTGGTAGGTTGACACTGGTGCCTTTGTGCACTTTACGAACTCATTGCATGGATTCCATTCCATGAGGATGGTTCAAAGGGGAGAAAGGAAACTTAAAATTGCTAACAGATTAGAGGCCGAAGTCGAGGCTATTGGAACTCTTCATTTGGTTTTAAAGAGTGGCTTTATTTTTGATTTACATGATGTAATTTATATTCCTAGTGTGACTAGGAATTTAATTTCTATTTCTAGACTTGATGCATGTGGTTTACATTTTAGTTTGGAAATAATGAGTTTAAACTATATTAAAATTCTAAGTTTATTGGTTCTGGATTATTATGTGACAATCTATATAAATTATGTTTGAATTCTTCCTTTTATAAACCTCTGTTATCTATGGATATTACTAATGTTAATCATAAACGTGGAGTCAAGAGAAACATTGATGTTGGCAATTCTTTCGAATTATGGCATCGCAGGTTGGGTCATATTTCAAGATGTGGAATGCAACGTCTCATTATAAATGAAATTCTCCCAACATTATATTTTTCTGATTTCGACAACTGCGTAGAATGTGTTAAAGGAAAATTTGTCAAGTAATATAAGAAAGGAGCCACTTGAACCGAGGGACTATTAGAAATTATTCGTGGTGATGTATGTGGTCCTTTTCCTACTTCGGGTATTAACGGGTGTTATCCGACATTTTGACCCGGCTATATTTGTACTGATTTGGACAAGTTAGATTCGACGGTCGCCAAGGCCAGTAAGTCTAGAGTGATGATTGTGGGGTCTAGAAGTCAAGTACAGATGGTAATATGAAGTCATGGTCGGACGAAATCAAGAGATATGGTATACAGAATGAACTAAGTATGGAATATAGTTTAACATAGAAAAGGGATCGGCTATAATCACTATCAAACATAAGGATCAGCATATTTTAGCCAGACAAGTGCAACTCAATGGAAAACAATCCATATCTCAAGATCTAGATGTCCAATGCATATGAAACTTTAGGAATAAGATGTGGGGACCTTAGGGACCCTACCCTAGGGATCAAACCTCAAAAGGATTAAGCAGGAGAGATCGACCTCTTCCCTCCATAGGGATCGGCTGGAATTAAGATGCATAACATGTTGCAACAATGATCGAGCAATAAATCAAGTCTACTAATCCAATTGGCACGAAACTTGGATGCTAAGCATATTACAACATGGGAAAGCTCCCATAGGGAAAACACCCCCAAATTCCACCAAAAAAGGAATCGACGCCGATCCCTATTCCTTGGGATTTGCTCCATGTCATCCCGCATATGGGTCCATATGGTTTTAGAGATCCTTTTGCTGAATTTTCAGGGAGATATTTTGCCATCTTCCTCCATAAATATAGGCTTGATTATTCATTTTTGGGACTTTACACTGCTATTTTCTTTATACTCTATTGTAACTAATGATTTTCATCCGATCCCTATTGTACTCAGTTTACAAAGTGATTAATAAAGCTGTCTATTCAAAGTGGACGTAGGCAAACAACGCCGAACCACTATAAATAGTTGTGTTCTTGTTATTGCTTTGATTTTCTGTTATTTAATTGCTTGTTTTCTCTGTTTTCATTTTATATTCTTCACTTACCTCTCTATAAAATCTCTATTGAGCGTTTATAATGACCTGCCTTTTTGGATAGTTTAAGTTGACAATAAAACACACATGTCCAACTCAAACTATTCAAAAGACAGATTATTAATGGGATAGTTCTAATGAAATAAGATTCAAAAGAACAAAATATAGAATCTTATAGCGGATGGATAAAATATAACACACAAAATAAATACATAAACAGTTCATGAAGCTGTCTACAACAAAATCAGAATTTACAATTTTTTTTACAGGCAGAATAGACAAATGCTATAATAGTAGTAGATATAGTCCTCAACTCCGTCTTTAGAAATAAGTGTCTTCGCTAAACAGAAATACTCGGTCTGACCCGAGCGTAAAGAAAAACAACACTCGAGTCAGGACTAACATTCTTATGTAAGTACAAGTGAAATGTACATATAACTCAATAAGTGAAATGCTCAGGTTTAAATAAACATCATCTTTCATATTATAAATCGGTTCAGTTCAAATACTGATTTTCATATTCGTTTCCAATAGATTCATTATTAAATTCAACTTCAGATACAAATTCTCGTATCATAAGACAATTCATTATCATAACTTAAAATTTCAATTCTAGATTTCCATATCAAAATTACCACAGTGAAATCTTTATTTTCAAATCATTTGAACTTAAACAATTTGGGTGGAAATGGACTTTTATTCAAAAGAATTATATGAATGTAATAATTAAATTTTAATATATAATATTAGTTAAAATAATCATAGAATATAATTAATTAAATTTAATCTAAAATAGTTTAATTTAATATCAAAATAGTTTAATTAAAAATAGTTATAAAATATAAACAATTAAAGTTAATATAAAATAGTTTATTTAGAAATAGTTATAAAATATAAATGGTTAAATATAAAATAGTTATAAAATATAAATAGTTAAATTTAATATGAAATCCGAACCGAACCAATCACATTCCATGATCCAATCTGAACCAAATATCCACATTTCCAATCCCGACTTAAATCAATTCAGATTTCAACTTTCACATCAACTTAAGGTTTAACTGTTTAAATTTCTTATTTACACTATTTACCTCACATTAATCCAAATTATCCAATTTCATCATTCAAATCCAATTCTTTTAACCTTCAACATTTACCTTTAAAAAAACAATTACTTAGTAATTCCAAATTCATATCTTTTCATAAGTCAATTTTCGACAAATCAAGTAAACCTTTTAAAGTTTAACTTGAAATTTTATACCATTATGTTAATTTAATATTTAAATTGAATCAATCCAATATCTACATTAATTTTAAATTAATTCACCAAATCAAATCAAATTTTCAGATTAAATTAAACCTTTCCATAAAATCTATTAAATTAAAATCAAACAACAAGTTTAAATCTAAAAATCCCATTAAAACTTTTCATTAAATCAATTAAATTTCAATTTGATAATTTCAAGTTCAACATTAACTTAAACTAACAATATTTCAATTTAAATTCTAAATGAATTTAATTAAACCCAAAGTGGTTTTATATCGGGTATATATCATTCCAACCCAAAGTGATTTCCTAATTATCAGGGAACTTGTAGTGTGAGAACAATAAAATAATAGCATAAATTACATAACATGTCAATGACCAACATATGTGCATAATTAAAAATTTAATATATATACGTGCCCAACTAACATATCACATGTGTCACATATCATAAATAACATAAGTGAATATTTTAAAATTCTAACATATTATATACTAACATAACATATAAATATATAACATGGCATATATACAAGAAACTTGCAAGGTGATTTGCAATAAAATAACAAGGCATAAGTCACAATAAAATAAAAATTGCAGCCTCGCCCTCAACAAGTAGTTGCTAAATCAAAAAATATAAGTTGTACTTCTTTGAACTATATAATGAATTATTGAATATAGCTAATTTTTTCGCTGCTCCAATTGAAACAACAAAAATCTTAATAAAGTCTTTGTATCTTAATAAAAAATATATTTAATGAAATGGGTACATATACGATACATGAAAGAGTTGTATAATTATTATTTTTGCTTCATTAATTAAGAAACATAAATTGGTTTGTAGTCAATGCTTACGTATGTGTGCAATATTTGTAATATTTCCATCTTCATTATGTCTAAGTACTGCCACTGAATCGTTAACTACTGTAACATCTGAACAACCTTCACTTGTTATGTCCGGTATGGTATTTTTGGGTATAAATGGGAGTATCTCCTTTCCCGAAGCTCATCAGAATTATTTGTTCAAAGAGATCAGTTACCATAATGGAGCCTAATTTTTTCAAATTCCTTTTAATATCTAGATAAAATAGGGAGTAGAACCATCTTTTTGTTAATTTACCAGAGCATCGATATTCCACTCTATTTGAAAAGCCATATATAAATGCTTGTTAGCAAATATGCACATTCTTACACATAAGTACCTTGTTATGACAAATGACAAGACCATATGATTTTAATCCTAGCATACACCGTTCATATACTTTAATATGCATAGGCTCAACAAAATTATGGAGTTGAAGAAAATCATTGAATCAAGTGTGAATTCCTCTAAAGTTTTAAAAATGTAGGCTTTCCCAAAGCCTTAAGTAATAATAATAATGAGAAAATCAATATTTCCAAAGATAAAAGGAGGTTCAATACCTGAAGGAGATGCCACTGCCTTCGGCTATGCCCAAGAGTTCATCCCAGTATCTTGGAAATCTCTTCTTGTTAATATTGCATAGTATATCAATGAGATGTATGCCTTGCAGGGTATTTGCAAATGGAACGAACATCAAATAATGATGATTATGGTCATCAAACCAAAATAATAATAATAAATTTACAAAAAATTTCCAGACAATAATACTAAAAGCATAAAAATATCATGAAACTAAACTATTTAACTCATCAATCCACAAAATCACTCTAATCTCAGTTTAGGGTTTCAAAATTACCTAAAAGTGTCAGCCTTCAACCTACGACAATGCTCTTGGTCGATTTCTTCACCGTGACTGAATTTCAATCTTCTGAGAGTGATGATTTTCTTTTTGCATTAATGTAACGAAGGGAAACTTAGGGTGATTTTGTTTGAAGGATTTTGGAAATAAGCTATTGTGATTTTTATATTTAACAAGTCTAGATAAAACGATGTTAATAGTGATGTTGTTTTACCAAGTATAAAACGGATTACACCTCTATAGAAAAATGAATGGAATGAAGATGTTTGCTTCAGTTGCAACGGCACCAGAAGAAACAAATTAATTTAATTACTTCAGTTGTTGAGGGTCTAAAGCAAATAACACTATTTGCTTTGATCACAAAGATGACTAAAGCATAAAAAGTGTTATTTGCTTCTATGCAGTTGCTTCGGTTGAAAGTAGGGACCAAAACAAATTGTATTTTTGTATTTTCTTTTGCTTTGTAGGTGTCAATTTCTTTAGTTGTCAAGGAGGAATCAAATGAAATATTACAACAGAAGTAAATAAGGCGAGGCGTTAGGGCAATTCTGTACGAGCACCGCAAATTTCCTCCTTCGAACCGCGATACTTCTACCATACGAGCTCCAAATCATGAACCGTTCAAACCATGGGAAAGCTTATTCACTTCTCTACATTTCCATCAATATAGTATCTCCTAATTTAACAAATATTTGAGAGAATGAGTCAATTCTTACCAAAATACTTAACCCATGCATGGAGGTTGACCATAATCAAATCGGTAGCATTCTCATTGTAAGTTAGCTATTCAAGAATATTTATCTAGCCTACCACACTTCTCAAAGTGATTGAGAAGATCTACAGTCACTTCTTATCGTCAATGAATTCCCATTTGAGAAACTTTTTCCCATAATTTATAGCGAGTTGCTGCAATCTCAAAGTAATGGTGGTCTGGGTATCATCAACTTACACACTTGGAACCTTGTAGCATGCAACTCTCATTTTCATATATTATTAGGCAACAAGAGTAGCTTATCAAAAGACTAGACCACCATATATCGCATAGTTTCTAAAGATCCCTAGTCTATGAATGCTCCATAAAACACTAATGGTTTATAGAAAAATCCATTAAGATATCAAGAAGCTATTTACTTCCTATGATCCAATGCTCACTAACTACAGGCTCAAAGATAAAGTTCTGATCAACTCGTTGGACTGAACCAAGCTTCGTCCTTCAAGAAAAAGTCTCCTTCCTATGTCAAAACCAAAGCGGTATCCCTAAAAGTGTTGTGGTAATTGATTATCTCTTTGATAACCATATTATAATATCTTACTATTGTAAAATTCTAGTCAAAAATCTATGGACTATTATAATCACATGTTAAACAGAGAAAGTCTAATGATATTTTATGGGAAACCCCTTAAGAAGCATAATATCAAGCACATATATCATGCCTTTATTGGGAACGCTTCTATACAAAAGTTTCATTTGCACTCACGTGTTTAGGATAAAGATGGCATTCCTTGAGAAAATTTCATATTGTGGCATGTTCTCACCCACACCCCTCTGTCATGTGGGGATGCTTAGCACCTCTCTATGTCAACTATGTGGTCTTCTAATGAAACTAACATCCATACGTTCTTTAATTGTCCCTACGCGTAAGCCATTTGAAGTAGAATGCTCAACGAAGGCAATTATAACATGTTTTTTGGTGAGGACGAGGAAGAATAATTTACTACCTAGAAGAATATTAAGTGGAGAAATATAAATTTCTATGTCCTTCATACAATGCTTAAAAGGATGTTAAGAGAGACACGGAGTGAGAGAAGTGTTAGACCTTTTGTCAACAAAGAAAATATTGGAGAAAACTTCACACTGTTGTCTGCTGGAGGTGTTTTGAAAACCTGAGTAAACAACAGTTCGACCATGGTTAACCTTGAACCTTGAAACATTACTGTCTAGAGAATGAACTAACCTTGTATGTGCATGAACCAATGGTACAACATCATACCTTGGAAAACTCTCTAGATCGACCTCTTTGAACCGCGTGGCTCTCTAAATTTTGAAGCTAAAAAAGTATCTCATTATCGTATCGTTCTTTAATTTTCCACAGGACCAATTTAATAAAAAATTCTTTTAAACTTGAACACCATATTTATTAACTTTGGATGATGTGAGACATTATTAACACACACTTTTTAAACCGTTGAATGATCTGAATTTATTCTATCTTAAAAATTATGAAATTTACGCATTTGTAGTGAAGAACGTAATAAGGAAATTTTATTTTATTGATATATGTTATCAAATGTTCAAAAATAATTTATGTATCTTTATATTATTTATAATTAGTTAAATTTTAAAACTAAGTGAATAATTTCACATTTAAATAAAAAAATCGAATACATCGATCAATGCGGTTCTAATGATCTGACCAGTTGAACCTTTGACCTTACACCAATACAGTTCTATACACAGTTCGGTGTCTAAAACTATGGTTGGAGATAAGGAGCTATGTTATGAAGATGGGAAGAAAATATATCATTTACCTTAACTAATATTGTTATAGAAAAGAAATTATAATGTAACCAAGTCAAGCGATTTACTATTGAATGCTCGATAAAAGCAAGTTCGGTAACACCCTAATGAAAGCTAGAAAGAAAAATGATGGATGGATCACTAAAATCTAAATTCGAAGGTGCTTGAGCGAAAAGAAAATCGTAAAACAGTGGGGTCCACTGAAAAAACCAAATTACAGGGGTAAAAAAGGAATTATATTTGATTTTTTTACGAGAGGGCTAAATTTTTGGTATCCCTGGATATTGAAAAAATCACCGCTAACCTCCTCTTTGTCCAAAATTGGATTGCTTTTAACAATCCCCTTAAAATAAAGAGATAAGGGAATTCTATAACTCGGCTTAAATTTTAAAAAACAATATTCATCTACGCAATACTTTGGATCATTTAGAAACTTCTAACTCCTTCAGAATTGACAGATCCAATCTACTATTGAGATATATATGAGCGTTATGGTACGCGCTTTGCGCGTGATTTTTTTTGACAAATGCTATTTGTTTCACATGTGCAAAGGAAAATTACTTGCACAAGTAGTTTTAGTTATATAGATTGAATCGGTTGTAATTCATATAAATCTGCATTTCAATTTAGGTAGGAGCGATTCGGTTTAAAAATTAATTGGGATATAACTGATTGATTCAATTTTATTAGACGAGAAAACTTGTGCTTCAATTAAGGTATAAGCAGTTTTAGTAAAATGACAATGATTGACCAAGTAATAGAATATAAAATTTTGAATTTTGACTAACGTGAGAGTATATTAAGATATATTGAGATGTAGTTTGAATTTAAAAAGTGTTTTGGGAAGTTTATGCTTACAATAAAAAAAACATGACATCGAAGGTATTTCAACTATTATTAAAAACTAGTGCGAACCCGTGCATAGCACACGGGGTTCACCATATTCTTTATTTAACGGTGAATTTTAAAATTTTCAGTTATATGAAGCTGAAAAGGAGCATGTTTGTATATTTTTATTTTTTTTAGACTAACTTTTTATTGAACAATACCGAAAAATGTTGATTGATAAATTTACTTAAATAATTTCGAAGCACATCATATATAATTTATATTTTATAGCCAATGACATTTATACAACAAACGATAGCATCAACTATTAGTTATTCCTAACTCATTAAGCACTACATCACCAAGCATGCCTATTAATCAATTTTCAAACGTAAGTAACATAAGTTCAACATTAGTTTTATCCTATATTTAATACTTAAATTTAAATGTGTACAAAATTTGGTTTAATAATAGTGTTCTAAACCTGAAATAAAGAAATTATGCTCATAGTGAAATAACATGTAAATTTGGTACAAAAGATTAATATTCCAAAATTTGCATTAGTACACCTTTTGACATTACAAAATACTAATCAAATTTAAAAAATATTATAGTTGCTTTGAAACATCAGTTTCTAATACATATAGCGCAATATGACATGAGAATTATAAATAATATATACATTATGCAGACAAAATTTGAAATAGCCAATTTGTTTTTCCCCGTTACTTAAAATATTAACGATAACATGATAACTGAATTAATATGATAATTAGCATAATTTAAAGTAAAATAATATCATTATCAAACAAATTACTTTTGGATACACATAGAAAACACTTTACATGACATTTCAATGAAGATAAAATTTAGTCAAATGATTTAAAGAAACAGAGTCAACGAAGTAAGCTAATAAAATACATTATTTTTATTGGAGCAAGTTTATTATAGATGGTTATATTATAGAGCAGAATAAAATAGGCATCAACGTATGCTCGAAAGGAACAAATATTGAAATTAAACTAAGAATAGTATATAGTGAAATAATTATCTTATAAAATGCAAAAATTAGCCAACGTTTATTCATTTTATTTGGAACCAAAATCTTCGAAATCCCTAGTTTACTCAAAGATAATTTATGCCATTTTCCATAAAAAGAAATGTTAAAACTTCACTATCGGTTATGTCCATTATGAATCTCATTATTTTCCTTCAAATTCATCGTAGCAATTAAGTAACAGGAAACAACTATCATGGCTCTCCCGTTTTAATAAATAGACATCTCTTAATGTTTAACTTGACATTCAAATGTAATTTTCATTTAAATTAGACTCTTATTTAATAATTCATTAAATTCACCTTGTCATTTTTTAGGTAATTAGCCTTTAGTTTTTTTATTCTTCATGTAATATCATGATTCCAAACATTTCGTCAGTTTTCTCAATAGACCTATTCAGACATTGGACATGAACTTCCTTTTGGAGTATCAATTCTACATTGATATGAATGCTGGTAATATTTATTGTTTGTACAACCTAACATCAACATAACATAGGATTTATAACCTACATTATTTGTTATGCATGTAGGCTAACGTATAATCATGTTTTATTATGTATATGGAATATATAATATTATTTTTGAAGCATAAACGAATATATAAAAAATACTATCTTAACAATATTTTGTTTGTTTGTTACAAAAAATTATCTATAAATATTTTTTTCTAATTTATTATGTTTTTTTGCTAAATTTGTGAAGGAAAAGAAAATTATTTGTTAAGAATTGATGGTGACTTCTTAATTATTTCTCCATAGTAGGAAAGCATTTGATAAATTTATAAATTTTCACATTACATGTTCTCTCATAGAGTTGGAACTTACAATGCTTTTGAAGTGTTCTTGATAAAAGGAATTAATTATGATGAGTTAATTAATTACAAATCAACTCTCTAATTGTAAATAAAATTAATGTGCAACTGATATTCTTTGTATTTAATTTCAATCAAAGAGAATTAATTTTAGCTAATTACTTAATTCGTTGAAATTCATATTAAATATAATCGATAATGATTAATTAGTTAAATTCACATTATTTTCTTTTATAATTGAATGAGAAATATTATCTGATATCATTCATAGTAATTGGATTTATTTTACTTATAAACGTTAACAATATGTAGAAACATTTACTGGACATGCGTGAATAAACATGCGTGTAAATTCATTTTATTGTATATTATATTTATCACATACAATACTTGAACCAAAATATTAGAGGAAAATAAAAGAATTTATTTTTGCACATTATTATAGTAATTTGCTGCCAACCATGTTTAGATTTCAACTCGTTGAAAAAAAAATAGTTTTAGTGATGTTCATATTTATTCTCAATCATATAATGTTAAATTTGAAGCATCGTCACCAAGCTATATTATCAGCTATTAATTAAGCTAAAATATAATATTATAAAAATTTCAAATTAACTAAGTTACTTAGATTCTCTAATAAATTTATAATATTTCTAAAAATCTATTGTAACACCCTTAATTTTAAATAACATTATTCAGGATATTTAATTAGATAAATTAAATAGAATAATGTAAATGTTAAGTGATAAGGGGATTGAGATTTGAATAAATTTTAGTGGTCATGCTTATTACTTTAATTGGGCTAAAGAATGGTTTGTAGACGAATTAAATTATGTAAGGGTATAATGGATTTAACTACACCTAACCTCACCTTTATATACATACATACATACATATATATATATACATACATACATATATATACATACATATATATATATGTGTGTGTGTGATTACCCTTAAGCCATTCACACTCATGTTGATTTTCTCACAAAAATAAAAACGTAAGAAGAGAAGTTAAGGCTGACCATTAAAAAGAAAAGAAGAAGTGGAAATTCAAAGAAAAAGAAGAGAAAAATAAAAAAAGGGAATCAAACCCATCTCAATCCATTTCCTTATCAAAGATTAAGATGAATGATAATTTCCTTCTCTATTTTTTAAATATATGTTTCGGATTTAAGTTTAAATTCGTATATATGATGTTTGATGATGATATGCTTGAATTATGGTTTGTTTAAATTTAAACAAGATTGTTTAAACAATGGTTCATACGGTTTTAGATCAAAATCATGTGGTATTGATGTTTAAATGCCATGGAAAAATTATATGTTATGCTAAACATGATTTTAGAGTTGGGTTTTAAGTTTGATAATTTTCCAAGCTTTGGAAAGATTATCATGAATTTTTGAATGAAAATATAGCTCATTGGGTTTAATAATTTATTTCAGAAAATATATTGGGAATTTGGATTTGAAATTTTGGTATGTTAAATAACATGATCAAAGTAAATTTTTGTGAATTTTGGGGATTTTTCTTAAGTGATTTGATATACAAAATAAATTATTTTGAGAAGAGGATCAAAATGATTTACGTGTAAATAAAGAGGAAGGTTTTATTTGCAAAATTTTAAGTTTGATACTTATCCAAAATAAAAAGTTGGTTAGTTTCGAAAAGCATGGGAAAAGTTAAGGCAACCAATAAGAAATGAACACGTAGTCAATTTAGCTTATATAAGTTACTTAATTTAGTATTTAACCTAGAAAAACAGGTTTCGCCTCTAATCAGAGTACCTTTTGCTCCTTTTCTTTCGCCTTCGACTATGTCGAAACACCATCAAGTTAAATCCAATACACATGGTATCATCTAGATGATACGTAGTGGATTGGAGAAAGGCGAACGGTATGGTGTCGAAAGAATAGCTTCCGATGGGGTTACCTCGGTTGGTTTTGAAGAATAGCGCCTGCTTTTGTTTTACTAAGCTCTCGACTTAGTCGATACGTATGTTTTCGAAAGGATTTTCATAAAGGATTTTGAAGGGGTTATCATGTTTGTTTTAAAAGAAAAGGGGGTTTTGAAGGAGTTCCTTTAATTATAAATAAATGCTTTCGAAACCGACCTAGTCGAAGCCCTACCGCCGATTCTTTTTCCTTTCGAGTGTATTGAAGTTATCAATACCGTCGAAAGGTATTGTTTGTTTTAAAGCCATATTAAGCTACTTTCTAAATGCTTTCGAAAGGGTTATGGGTTTCGAAAGCAATGTTTTCGAAAGGGGTTCGAAGCTATCCTTCAATATTTTAAAAGGTAAGCTTTCGACTCTGTCGAAAGGGATGGTTTCAATGCCATCATAAATTCCGCAATATTTTTATATGATAAAGAATGGTTTTGAAAGAGATACTTTCGTTTATATAATTTCTTGGACCCAAATGATATTTTAATAAAGTAAACCCAATGATGTCGAAAGGGGGATTTTCAATGCTTTAGGAAGAGATACTTCCAATGGTTTCGAAGCTACGCTTCTAATAATTAACAGTAACTTTTTATTATATTCGAAAGGTTTTGAAAGAAAGATTTTAAAATGTTTTTAAAGGCAGAATTCTAATGTTTTGAAAAGAGATATATGATTTCGAAGGAGGCTATCCGATGAGCTCGAAAGCAAGATTTCGAAGGTTTCGAAAGTATAGTATTCAAAATAAATAACCCAACCTTATTTAAAAGCAAAACCATGGCATACTAATAAACAAAGTATTTTGAAATGGAACTTATGAAGAAGTCTAAATGGGTTAAAGGGATTAACCAAGTTATATTGTTTGCTTCTTCATATGTGTATATATTCACTTTATAATAAATAAAAAAACTATACTTTGAAAAAAGGTAGAATAACCAGTTGGGTTAACCTAGTAGTTAATAAATAAAAGATATTGGCAGGGGCCAATAGGTTAACAGTAAGCCCATGAAAACTGTGTTAGGGAAAAGATATTGGCAGGGGTCAATTGTAGAGGGAGAGAAATCAATCCCTCTCAGCGGAAAAATAGGATCTTGCAATTTGGCGTGATAGAACAAACAGGTAATTATAGATCATAGAAAAAAAATATAGAGACAAGAGAGAACACACAGATTTTTAGTGGTTCCACTATCGCGAGATAGTGTACGTCCACTTTAATGGGGAAGAGCTTTATTACTATTTGAAGAGGTTACAGAGTTTTTTTTACAGAAGAGAAAAGAAATGAAGAAAAAATAAACAAGAGATTGTTCTCTTACATCTTCTATCTTAACCTTCTCTATGCCTCTCTTTATATATAGAGAAAAGTTACTTAGGGATGAAGCAATTTATTTATATAAATAAATCAATTCATGGAATAATAATATTCCCATTAATTGCTTTGCCATGTAATTGATTGATAATATTCCATCCATCAATCAATTATTTCCCTATTTGATTCCTTTTATTTCTCCTTTTATAAAATATGGCAATCAAATATATATGGCAAATATCTCCAAATCCCTATCTCTTTAATTTCTCTTTCCATTTCCTTCATGCACAAAACGGGTAACTAAATACCGAGAATATCTCCAAAATCTATTAATTTTGGAAATATTGTATCACCAAAAAATCCTAATAATCTCCATCTTGATACAATATCTCTTCCAAACCAAGATACTCCAAAATGAATGCTTCCAATGAGTTCCTGCAAAAGCCACCCCTCATTGCACTTTGTTAATGAACTCCGGCAAGGCCACCGCCCATCAACAAAGTGTTGGAAACAATCAAAAAGAAATAAGGCAGACGTTGTGCAACCAAAAGAAAATAACTCATATCTCTTCATACAAGAAGAATGCCACATCTTCTCTTAACTTCAACCAAGTTGCTCTCTTCCTCATAGTGCCACCATGTGGCACCTAGCACGTCATCAAGTGAATCAAGTTCGAGCAATGCTTGAACTTAGTAGCAGGTAAGGCCTTCGTAAACATATCTGCTGCATTGTCATTTGTATGAACCTTCTGAAGGTGAACTAACTTCTCTTCATTCATGGAGGTAAGGAAAGACTCTCTTACCTCTATATGCTTTGTTCTAGAGCTGAAAGCCAGATTTTCAGCTAAATGAATTGCACTCTGACTATCACAATTCACCAAACAATTATCTTGTACAAAGCCCAAATCACACAACAACTTCTTCAAATAAAGTGCCTCCTTAGCTGCCTCAACTGCAGCTATCAACTCTGCCTCTGTAGTAGACAAAGCAACTATAGTCTGCAACCTCGCTCTCCAACTAATAGCCGTTCCTCCAAGAGTGAACACATAGCCTGAGGTTGACTTCCTTCTATCTCTATCTCCGGCATAGTCTGAATCACAAATCCAATCAAGTTGAAATCTTTATTTCTGCCGCCAAAGACAAGACCATAATCTGATGTTCCTCTAAGATATCTAAAAATATACTTCACTGCCTCCCAATGCGATTTTCCCAGATTTGCTGTATATCTACTAACCAATCCAACAGCCTGAGCAATGTCAGGTCTAGTGCACACCATAGCATACATCAAGCTACCTACCGCACTCGCATAAGGCACCTTTTTCATGTAGGCCTTGTCCTTTTCTGTGATCGGAGAGCCTTTGTTAGAAAGTTGTATATGCAAAGGCATGGGTGTACTGATAGCCTTTGCTCTATCCATGCTAAACCGAGCAAGCACCTTTTTAATATATTCCTTTTGAGTAAGTCTCAAAAGTCCAAGCTTTCTATCTCTTTGGATTTCCATCCCCAAAATTTTCTTTGCTTCTCCAAGGTCTTTCATTTCGAATTCCGCTTTTAATTTCAACTTCAACTCATCAACTTCAGCTTTATCCTTAGAAGCAATCAACATATCATCCACATACAAAAGCAAATACACCCAATTACTATTTTTAAATGCTTGAAATAAACACATGCATCTTTAGTACTACGATTAAAACCATGTGAAAGCATAAAAGAATCAAACCTTTTGTACCATTGTCTAGGCGACTGTTTTAGACCATAAAGAGATTTCTTCAACCTGCATACCCAATCTGGTTTTCCATCTACAATAAATCCTTCCGGCTGCTTCATGTAAATGGTTTCTTCCAAATCACCATGCAAGAAAGCAGTCTTCACATCAAGTTGTTCTAACTCCAAATCGTGAGCAGCAACTATCGCAAGTAGGATTCGAATCGAAGTTTATCTAACAACTAGAGCAAATATTTCATCATACTCCAACCCTTTTTTTTGTGAAAACCCTTTGGCTACCAATCTTGCCTTATATCTACCATCGTCTTTCAGCTTGAACACCCACTTGCAACCTATGGCTCGGCTTCCTTGAGGTAGTGGTACCAAATCCCAAGTCTTGTTCCTCTGCAAAGACTGTATCTCCTCTTCCATAGCGCAATTCCACTTCGAATTATTATCCGACTTCATGGCTTCTTCAAGGCTTAATGGTTCATCATGAACAACATGTAAATCATACTCAATTTGATCATCAAGGCTCAAATTTGCATAATCCCAATCTCCATATCTGATTGGAGCTCTTTTTGGTCTCTAACTAGCCCGAATGACTATGTCGCCTGACTCTCCTTCAGCTCCACCTTGAGCTCCATCTTGAGCTTCACCTTGAGCTGAATCCTCTCTATCTTCATGACCATCTCCATCACTACTAGAGGAAATCTGTGGATGATCATGTGATGTATCATCACTATTCTATCACTATTGCCAATAGTAATAGGTGTACTTTGGGTTTGAAAATTAGGAATCTCGGTCTTTTCGGCCTTCTCATCAATTGAATCTGAACCGTCTGATAAACCTTCCAAAGGTTTAAACATTGCTGACTCGTCAAAAGTCACATGTCTGGAGTGTATAACTTTCTTCGTAACTGGATTCCAAATTCTGTATCCTTTTATTCCATCTGTATAACCAAGAAAAACACACTTGGAGGCCCTAGGCTCCAACTTATCTTGTCCTATATTGTGAACATAATCTGGACATCCAAATATACGAAAATAACTTAATAAAGTGCTTTTACCTCTCCATAACTCCTCTGGAATCTTCCTACCAATGGCTGAGCACGAAATCCGATTAATAATATGTGCTGTAGTCGAAACAGCTTCAGCCCAAAAACCCTTAGACATACCCGCAGTCAATATCAAGCAACAGGCCTTCTCAAGTAGAGTCCTATTCATCCTCTCAGCAACCCCATTGGATTGCGGATCACCAGGTGTAGTAAAATGTCTTCTAATACCGAGTTGTATGCAGTAGTTGAGGAACTCTTTGGAGACATATTCGCCACCATTATCGGATCTAAGAATCTTCAATTTCTTTCCTGTTTGGTTTTCAACAAGAGCTAACCAAACCTAAATTCTGAAATACTTCCGACTTAGCTTTCATTACATACACCCAAACCTTGTGCGAGTAGTCATCAATGAATGAAACAAAATAATAAGCTCCACCAATGGAAGCAGTAGGGTATGGCCCCCAAACATCTGAATGCACATAATCAAGTACCCTCTTAGAAGTATGCATACCGCCACCAAAAGAAATTCTAGTTTGCTTTGCCAAAACACACTCCTTGCAAAAGTTCAACTTGTTGAAGATTTCTCCCTTGATCTTTTTCTTCTTACGAAGCAACTCTAAGTTCTTCTCCGAAGTATGACCTAGTCTCAAATGCAAAAGTTTGGTAGCATCCAAACTTTTAGAACTATCAACTCCAACACATAATTCTCCATGAACAGTGGTACCCATCAGCAAATACAGATTTCTTACCATAACACCCTTCATCAATACAAGTGCCTCTCTAGAAACTCTCAAACCATCTTTGACAATGGTTATCTTGCATCCCAATGATGCCAATTGGCCTAATGATATCAATGACTTCCGAAGACCAGGAACATAGCGAACATCTGAAAGTGTGCGAACAATCCCATCATACATGCGATTGCGAACTGAACCAACTCCCATAGACTTACATGTAGCATCGTTCCCCATAAGGATGGAACTTCCTTCTTTAGCATCAAAGGAAGAAAAATAATCCTTATTAGGAGTCATGTGAAATGATGCTCCAGAATCTAATACCCAGTGGTCTGCAATATCTGATACAATCGCTGTCAATAAATCGCTATCATCTTTCTCCATCGCAATAGATGAAGAACCTTCAGTCTTCTTCTCCAGATCTGGGCAGTCTCTTTTCCAATGGCCTGATTTCTTACAATGATGACACCTTCCATCTTTTCACTTACTCCGCCAATGAGGCTTCGTAGAATTGGAACGCCCTCTATAATTCTTCACTTTCTTCTCTGCTCTACCTCTCTCAACAAATAAACCTGAACTACTATTACTTCCTCCACTACTATTACCAACACCAAACTCTTTCATCTGATCTCTCAACTCCTCACTGAGCAAACCTGTCTTCACATCATCTAATGTCAATGTATCTCTACCATAGATAAGGCTGTTAGCGAAACCAGTGTACCGTTCTGGAAGCGAACACAACAGAATCATTGCTTTCTGTTCTTCATCAACTTTCAACTCAACATACTTCATCTTCATCAACAGGTCATCAAACACACTTAGGTGTGTTTTAATTGAAGAACCTTCCTTCATTTTATAAGTGAAAAAAGTCTTCAATAGGATTAGACGGTTAGTTAGGGATTTCTTCATGTAGAGGTCCTCCAACTTCTTCCAAATGCCTTTGGCTGTGGTTTCCTGACTGATTTCAGAAATTACATTCTTTCCCATAGCAAGCTGGAGAGTAGTAAAGGCCCATTCTTCCATCTCTTCTAATTCCACCGATGAAATATCAGCAGGCAGTGTCTCTATATCAAATACTACCCGATGAACGCGATTTCTCCTCAAAATTGCTTTCATCATCCATTGCCATTTTTCAAAATCTCCTTCACCATTCCACTTCTCTATCGCCAACTATGATCCTGAAGCCACATAGGAGCCTCTGACGTATGGAGCAACTACTGGCGCTAAAGTACTATTTGTACTATTTTCATCTCCTCTTGCCATTCTACCAAAACACCTTCTTTGCGAATCTAGCTCTGATACCAGTTGTAGAGGGAGAGAAATCAATCCCTCTCAGCGGAAAAATAGGATCTTGCAATTTGGCGTGATAGAACAAACAGGTAATTATAGATCACAGAAAAAAAATATAGAGACAAGAGAGAACACACAGATTTTTAGTGGTTCCACTATCGCGAGATAGTGTACGTCCACTTTAATGGGGAAGAGCTTTATTACTATTTGAAGAGGTTACAGAGTTTTTTTACAGAAGAGAAAAGAAATGAAGAAAAAATAAACAAGAGATTGTTCTCTTACATCTTCTATCTTAACCTTCTCTATGCCTCTCTTTATATATAGAGAAAAGTTACTTGGGGATGAAGCAATTGATTTATATAAATAAATCAATTCATGGAATAATAATATTCCCATTAATTGCTTTGCCATGTAATTGATTGATAATATTCCATCCATCAATCAATTATTTCCCTATTTGATTCCTTTTGTTTCTCCTTTTATTAAGCCCATGAAAACTGTGTTAGGGAAAAGATATTGGCAGGGACCAATAAGTTCATATTTAGCCCATGAAAACTATGTATAATTAAAGATGTTCGTTAAACAGGTTTATAGTAAGCCCATGAAAACTATATCCGGATAAGAAAATGAAATATTGACGGATAGTCAATAGGTTTCTAATTAGCCCATGAAAACTAGGGTAAAAGAAACATATTGACTGTTAGTCAATAGGTTCCTAGTCAGCCCATGAAAACTAGGATAAAAGAAATGATATTGGAGTTACTAATAGGTTAATAGTAATCCCATGAAAACTATATAATTGGACAGGGAGTCCTTAAAAGTTTAACCGGTTATTAGACAGCCCATGAAAACTATTAGGTTAATAGTAATCCTAGAAACTATAATTATGACAGATAGTCAAAATAAATTAAGGATGGGTAATCCAGAATTGATTCAATTGTTTTGTATATCATCACCTAATAATGTTTTGAATTGAATTAATCACTATGAATGCAGGGCACAGAAAATGGTTTATAAAGGTTTTAAGATACTAGTGAGGGGAAACCTGTTCCGCTAAGCGGCATGGTCTCACTAGATATCTAAATAATTTGAGATGGTATATTATTATTCATACCAGACTTTATGTCTGACTCGAAGTTTATGTTTTCCCCTTAAACTCTATGGTACTCATAGCCGTTAGTTTTAGGTCTCCAAATGAGGGATGTTACATCTACACACATCCTTTTATACTTTTAAAATATGAAGGGTTATTGTATTGGATATTCTTGCATTTTGAGAATGAAGCGTCATTGGCACAAAATATTTTCAAATTTATAAACAATTGTTCAAATCGACGATGACTCAAATGTTTAATAATCTTTTAGTACATACATGATTATAGTCTATAAATATAAGAATAGATACTATGGGAATGAATTTATATTCAATTTAAAGTGGAACTAAGAAAATGTAAGCTAAGTGTTATATTAATATTGAAGATGGAAATATATTAATATAAGAATCATTTCCAGTTTGAAATAAGTGTTATATTTTATTACAAATTAAATTAGCAATTTGATTACACATTGATTCTTGAATTAATTCTTTTTTAATGCTAGTTAATATAATTAATTACCATCGATTTGAGAATTCAATTACGTTTAATTAATTAAATATTAAAGGTGGAAGGATATGAGAATATTCATATTAATATTGAAGATGGAAATATATGAGGAAATTTATTCCTCCTGGATTCTTAGCCTAAAATTAACCTATAATAGCTATAGGTGTTCTAGTTTTAGCTTGTAGTAATTAACTTTGTTGATTATACAATATCTAGTTTGGGTCCACTCAACCCGTCTAATTTTGAAAAGGAGGTTTTAAATTAAAAAAATACATATTCTCTAAAAAAATTATAATTATCCTAGAAAACAAAATGTATTTTTTGATAGTTTTAAAGTAGGAAGTAGAAAGTAAGAATTTTAGAAAATTAATGCATTAAAGAACCAATCATAACATTATTCTTCAAACCAAAAGTACATATAGTTTATGATTTCACCAATTGGTATTCTTGCATTAGAAGGTAGTGTATAATTTAGGCTTTTAGATCATATCAATCCACTATGATAATTAAAGGAAACAAATAATGACGTAAATAATTTCAGTTTGTAGACAATTAGTGATATACAAATTTTACATATTAATAAACAAGGAATGGCTCCTAAGTCCCCAGAATTGAAAGATGATGGAAGAAATGTCCCTCCCAATAAAGTTGTGAAAATTTGGTCCCTATTTTTAATTTTTGGTTAATTTAAGCTACTTTTGCCCTTGATTTCAATGCTGGGTCGATTTTCTGGGAGGGGACATTTTGGTAAAAAATAACAAAACAGGGACTTAATTTACATGGATTTATGAGCAGGGACTTTTTGCTTATGAACTTTGAGAATAGGGACCTTTGGTCCAAAACCCCATTAATAAATGTAAAAATAAGGTCAACTTGGGAATAAATATAAATTTATTGTTATATACCATTGAAAGTTGAAGTAAATTAGTATATTTACTGTTTTAAATTTGAATTCAAAACAAATAGAGAATTAATTACGGTAATTTCATTTTATTCCTCTTTGATTTGATTCTAATTTTTAAATAATAGAATTTATGGACTAATATTCATTGTTGAAAATTAAATGAATTAATTTGCCATTTATATGATCAAAAAATATGACCGTATCATTTGTAATATCACGAAAAAACTAACTAGAATTTCAAATTAACTAAATTACAATATATTAGGTATAGAATTTATAAAAATACATAAATTTCTGAAATAAATCATTTAGGTTAAAGGTACAACCATAAAAAGAACTAAATCTGTCATTATTTTCGATATTGAAAGCATAAATAAGGGTTAATAATTTAACCACTTGATCTTCTAACTTTTACTTCTTGATTACCATTAAGTTTTATTGATCTTGTAATAAACTTTAAACTAATAGATACGTATATATAGTACCCACCGGATCGTTTAGTATATTGGTCTTTTCAAAGGAACTCGATCATCAACTATGCATATTCCAACTTTGATGATTCCAACTTTGAATACAATGACTGAAAATATGCAAATAACATAAATAAGAACTGCACAAAATGATTTAATAAAGGTGTATTTTGAAGTTTTAATTAATTAAAATAAAAATCATTCTTAATCGATAAAAAAATCAATGTTATACTGAAATAAAAGTAAACACTAATTGAATAGTGTTAAAGAGAAATAATATGTAACTGATGCTGTTATTAAATTGAATTTCACTAAAAGAGATCTGCTCGTAGTAATTATCTAATTAGTTTGAATGATCCATATCAAGATCTAAACTAAAAAATATTCGAAATAATATAACATCAAACAATATTTGCAGAAAGTATAAAATAATTATTACAGTGTTTTGTAAAATCACCAAGAATTCGGCATTATCCGTGCTTTAAATTGAAAAATGTGTGTTGCATACGAACACTTCATGGTCTATGAAACATCACTATTGGAAAAATCGTATTAAATCCTATGTTTATTAAAATGGATTTATGTAATGCTAAAAAATTAAGTATAAGTTGTGTAAAAAAACTTAAAATATAAAATAAAAATTTAATGAGATTGACTAAAATTTGTTTAGAAAAAAATCCTTAATCTTATTAAGATTGATATTTGTTTTTGAATTGTAGTATACATATGGTACTGAAAAAGAGGAGATAAAATTATGAGAAGATGAAAAAGGAGGAAAAGAAAATAAAGATAGGAAATAAGGAAAAAAAATTGCAATACAAATATGGAGAAGTGAAGGAGAATTTTTGTTAGTTTATAAAGGAATAATGATTATGATTTTATCCAAAAAATTAAACGTGCATAAATGTAACTTTTGAGATTTTGTCAGTTACATAATTGTGTTGAGATACCATTAATTGTTAAGTTAATGCTGGTATGCTCTATGAAATAATGAAACTTTGCAAGGGGCTGAAAGAAAATAATGTACCTTATATCTAGAAGAATGGACTGTTGAGGCCGAGATAAAATGTGAATAATAATAATATATATTATGATTGAGAGTAAATATGAGATAAGAATATAGAGAGTTCAATATTCTCTTTTATATACAATATAATGGAATAAATTCTCAAAAATAATAAGCTAGAATTTAAGATACTAAGCAAATCTCAAATTGCGATGACTGTTTTCTTTATAAAAATGCAGTGAAAAGTGTTGACTTTGTTAGTATTGGCAATCTACACTATTTATTACATACCTCAAAATTACAGGACGTACAACCAAAAAAAATAACGCATGTACCTGAATCATATGCCACACAAGGCATCAAGTATTCTTGGACAAAACATAATTTTGTTAACACTATTATTAGATTTTATTAGTATAAATGAGGTTCAATATAGTAAATTACAAATATGAAAAATAATAGAGTCCATGCTTTATACGTGGGGTTAAATAAAGTATTGATACAAATTATTAAATACATTGAGTTCATCCACCTCCACATTTAGGATTAAGCAAAAATTTTGTTCCTAGTTTACAATTAGCATTAAACTATAATTACAAAGAATTTTTAGTTTATATATATATATATATATATATATATATCTTTAACTCAAATTTTTATTCTTTTATAAAATTGTATAAACGACTGTTTCTTTGATATAAATATCATACTTGCGAAATGATACATGTTAAAGACAACTATTGATTCTTCTTTAAAATTCAATTAAATAAATTATTTGAGGATAGCTCAGTTGAATTTTCTCTAGATCTGTATTTTTGGTTCCAAATCTAGGCATCACCAGATAATTTTTACTAATAATCATCCTTGCTTAATCGACAAAACTTGTCTCATGGTTGTAATTAATTGATAATTCGCCTCTTTCAATCTTTGTCAAACAATTTTTTTTCTTAATTTTTACTATATGCTCTCTTTGCCCATAAAACGTATTTATTCCCCAACATTAGGATATACCGAAAATGAACTTATGGATGAGATGAAATCTAAACATATACAAAAAATATATGTTATGCCATAAGTAAATTTACAAAAATAAGAATTATAAATTACTCAAAATTTCAAACTACCTAATAAATTACAAAAATAAGGAAAATTCCTTTCGTACATCTTTATTGTTAATAATACTCATTAAATCAACATAACTTTTCTAATGGTTGTAATTGATTGATAATTCACCTCTTTTCATCTTCTTCAAAATAATTTTTTCTTATTTTTTCTCATATGCTCTCTTTGCCTACAAAAAGCGGTGATCCTGGATGCTAGGATATATCAAAATTGAACTTATGGATGAGAAGAAATCTGAACATACATAAAAAATAATACTTTTACAAAAATAAAAACTACAAATTACTCAAAATTTTAAGTTACCCAATAAATTTCAAAGATAAGGTATATTCCTTTCATACCTTATATGTTATTCTTTCAATCCAGTTCTTTTACAATATTGTTTAAAATATATACAACTAAGATAAAATGTATACAAACCTTTTGATCTTTAATATAGGATTTAAAATTTAACAGGGAAAAAGGTAGGAATGATTTCAAAATGGATTGAACTTCTTTGAATCTATTGAGTCAACCTGTATTTGCTATATTTAAAGAATAAGTTTATCAAACCGTATTTGCTATATTCAAAGAATTGAATTTTTTGTAAAAACAAATCCTATGTAATTCTTTGAAGTTTGAGATTTCAAAAATATTTTTATGGGGAATCAAAGTTAATCTAAAATTGAAAGAGAACAAAGAAAAAAAGAAGAATTTACATGAATGTGTAACAAATATTGGATTTAAGTGTTCAGTTATAATTACCAGGAAGAAGAAGAGAGCAACGTGGAAAAAAGGAGATGGAAAAAATGGGCATAGGTTTAATTACTGTGCATTAAACAGGAAATTATTATCAAGGACAAAATTTCTCAGCATTTTAGCCTCAATGACAGACCTTCGATATTTTAGCCTGAAGGACAACTTTCATTAGGTATTAGTTTTTAGGTATCAGTTTGTAGTTATTGGTAGCAGTTTTTAGGATCAGTTTTTAGTTCAGTAGCAGTTTTGGAAGAATGTTTGTCCTTATGAATAATTTTAAAGAATGTTTGTCCTTATGAATAATTTTTAGGAGAATGTTTGTCCTTGTGGTTAAAATATTGAGGTCGTGTCCTTGAGGCTAAAAATATACAAATTTTTGTCCTTTAAATTAATTCCCCCGTGCATTAAAATATAGAGTTTAATAGTTTTGGCATTTTGAAAAATTAAGAAGAAATAGAAAGACTTTTATGCAAAATTTACCTCAAAATCAAAGAGAATTGAGTATTGAAGCTGAAATGAATAAGAGTACAGAATACAAATGGTCAGATATTCTCTTCTATTGATAATAGAATAGATTTATGGTAGCCCTCGTTTATTTATAATTTCGAATTGTTCGATGTTTTGAAATTATCCTAATTTCAAGACCGGTGATCTCGACTGAAAATATATTACATGTATAAATTTATATTTTCACAAAAAATGGAAGTGGGCCACATAACGCAAGCATTGTGGTCCCTCCTCTCTCTCTCTCTCCGTGTGTGTATATGCACGCGCAGACGCACACAACTGTGTATGAGAAAGATCACTAAGACAAAATTATGAACGCAATAAATCTTAGTTATTAGATTTCATTGTGATTTCATTTATATTTAAGATCTAATGATTTGCAATAAAATAACAAAGTTTTTGCCATTTTATTTATCTATGATTTGTTTAAAAAAAATTGATCCATGGTTGGTTTTCCCTCTTCTACTTGCAGAGCTCGTTCGTTCAGTGTAAAAGTAAGAGAGAGGACAAATGAACATGTTTGTTATTGGTAGTGGTCTAATAGAAAAAGAGATCTGTAGTCATCGTATTATACATTAATTGGAATATGGAAGCCTGGTTTTAGTACTATGATTTAAAAGCCTGTAAAATGATACTAGATATGGCAACCTAGAAAAATTAGATGTTTGTTTGTAGAGATGAAAATGGGGCGGGTCTAGGGTCTAAACCCAATAGATCCGCCCCTGTTTTGACCCATCAAGACCAGCCTCATTAGGTCATCGGGATGGATGGACCCATGACCCGTTTTTAAGAGCTCTGGGTCTAGGGTTGGTTGGTGCTTGGGTGACCGCCCTAACCCGACCCTCACTAATGAGATCTCATAAAATCGCTTTATTACTATAATGATGATTTGTTAACCTTTTATATATAAGGGGTTATAATATGAATATTTTGATGTTCCATTCAATAAATTATATGATTTTTATGATATTAAGTTGCATCACTAATAATTATATAATAATGTATGCATGTTTTTCTTTAACTGTTATCATACACCTCATTTTTATTACCTTACTTATCATTGTAAACAAATTGATATCTATATTTATTGTATCACTTAGTGACAATCCCTCTTAGGAATGAAATAAATAAATATATGTACATTAATATATAATTTTGAATAAATATGTAAACCTTATCGGATTTTGGAACATGACGGATCTTGCCTAACCCGTACGGGTTTTGGGTACGGGACGAAAGTCCAGACCCACACCGGATTTACGGGACGGGTCTGGAGCAAGGTTTAAAAAACCCAAGGCGGGTTTGGAGCATAAAAAAACTCACCCCATTGCAATCCCTGTGTGTCTATAGGGAAAACCTTTATTTCCTCTTCAATTTTCTTATTAACAGAAAATCATGGATAGACAAGAAAATAAAACTAAAAGGAAGAAAATAAAAATAGAAAAATGCATCTGTATACATCTATATAGGAATCATATAATTTTAATTCATTTTGACGCCATGGAAGATCTCTATTCAAATCAAGTCCAATGGTTGATGTGTAATCCAAGGGTGCATACATCCACTTATCATTAGAGCTTAACACCTACATTCAAATTAATATATATACGTTTAACTATTTTCTCCCCAGGATATAATCCAGATGAAAGAAACAAAATTAGCTTATACCATAACTTGTAGCTGTAAGAACTTAACATAATGAACTGCTTCTTCCAGCATTGTGCTAATATCAACCTACACCAAGCAAACAATACATGTCATTCCTGCAATTGTACCCTCAATATGATATTCTCTGTACATACAACCTAAAACTGATTCAAGAAAGTTAATGAACCACTTACTTTTGTTCCATTAGGAACTATATTCTGCAGTATTCTCAATCGCTAGTTGATTCTTGCTCTTCTTCTATGTAAGTAATAACTTATAAGCTTCCATACACAAATTTATACCATATGTTCATATAATACAGAATAGATGTAAATTATGTTGTTTAGTAATTCAATTGCATGCCTTTGCGTATAGGTTTTGTGGATCAATTGCTGAAGCTCTGCTAGTTCTTTTGCGCACATTCAAGTTAAGAGCATTTGATATCTTGTCTTCTTTAGAATCATTGTCCAATTCAACTTCAGAAATGGAAGAACTGGAGCTTCGAATATTTGGTGCAATATCTACATTCTTCTTGTCCTGCATTAACACAATGTCATGATATCACACACACACACACAAAAAGATTAAATTAAAAAAAAACTACAATTGGGACTGTCTACATGAAACTGAACAGTATACAAGACTAGAAATGAACTTACTTTTACTTCAACCTTTGCTTTCTTTTTAACATCACTCATGGAAGTACAAATGCTGTTATTTTCTTCAGTAGCCTTTTCAACTTCATCAATGCTAACCTTTCTTTTCTGTTGTAGTTTCTGATCAAAAACATCAAATAGATCAGATGAGTTCGTGAATTCCTCGGCATTCTTGTTTGAAACACAAGTGTCCTATACTTGATAGCTACCAAGTGGATTAAGAAAGCTATCAGCATCAATAGTACTATAGCTCTCTTGAGAAAAATAACATAGGTTTGAATTAGCATCTTGAGAACTAAAATAATCGGAATCAGAGAAAAACAGAGATTGATCATCTGATAAAAGCATTTGGCTGAGTAATTCAGATTCTTCCACTTGCATTACAGACTCTAAAGAGTTCAAACTCATAATCTCTTGTATGCTATCCATTTTATTTTGCTTGTTTCATATAAAAGCAAGCATGATATTAATACTGTACTGAATATTTGCCATAAGATGCATTGACTTAATACACGTCATAAGAAAGCATGTATGAATCCACGGTGGGTCCAGAAGGATTATTTACTGCTCAGTCATGAGGGATTATATGTTTAAAAATAGTTATCCGGGATCCCTACAAATAGGGAGATTAGTACTCAACAAATGATCTTGGGGTCAAACAACAATTGAATCTGCATATTAATTATATGAATATCACTGTGAAAGAGATGCATGATATATGATACATTATACTATTCTAGTTTTTTTTTTGAAAATAGATAAAAATAGGGCCTGGCCCAAAGTTTACAAACAAATTCGGGTACAAATAATCATACCCGACTGCCAACACAAAACAAACATACCAAACCCTAAACCAAATGAAGTAATCTCGCCTCCATCTTCACCATCAAAACAGAAATGGCGAATTTCTCTAAAGCTCGGGGAAAAAAAGAAAAAATGGAGAAAACAAAATCCAAGATTCACGGAGGTCTTAGATCCCTCTTATCCATGCGACGCGTACCCAAAGGCTTGAGCTCCTTTCCTATGAGACTCAAAAGAGCAGAATTAGTGTCTGCATCTTCAAAGTTGCCATCTTTGTTCTTCAGATTGGTGTTGACGTCCACGGGAAAGCTGAGAATAGTTGATTTAGCTTTAGCCCCTTTTCTCGTTACTTTACTATTCTCCAGATCCTCTGGAGAATAGTAATTGGTAGCTGATTTGCCGCCTTTTTGTATAATGGTAGCAGATGACTTGCTGCTTTCACCTTTACTCCAGCAAGATAAGTGATAGACCTTATTATTTAATAAGCTCTTGTAGAAATAACCTTCCTTATTGTCGACTTTAACTTTTGATTGTTTGTAATCTTCAATAGACATCATCGTTAATTCCTTGGAAACACTGTTGGATGAGCGGTAGGTCTTCAGAACTGCACAAGGTAATAAGCAACTATTACTGTTTGCAATATTAAATAGATTAGGATTAGAATTAACATTTTCCTGTCTACTTCCCTTGCAGGTGATATCTTTGGCAGCTATAGAATGGCCGCCTCCAGGAAGATGGTCCGGGGGATGATGTCTTGTCTGTGCGAAATATTAACCATGCCAGTTGCATGTAGATGGCAATGGCAGGCTCTATGACTTCTACAAGGAATATGCGTAGCGTATTTCCCTCTGAGTAAGAAGTCTTCAACTCTATTCTCATAGTCTTTAACTTTATTTGCAGTAAATAAATCTGTATCTCTGTGAGCATTCTGTTTGTTGGCTTTCTTATTGAGAATTTGAAAGTCAAAAAAAATATTGTTCCAAATTTGAACACTGCCAGTCTCTTTTTTGTGATGAAGTCTTTGGTTTCTTTCTTTCCAAATATGGTAAATGGCAGTAGTTAGCATAATTGAAGCTCTTTTAAACTCTGTAGACTTGGGTTTGAAGCAGTGTAGAATGTAGTTGATGCTTTCACTTATGTTTTGTATTGATTGATGTTGATTAAAACCCAGAGCATTTTTTGCAATAAACCAAATATGTTTTGAAAATGCACAGTCAAAGAAGAGATGATCTGCATTTCCACTCCATTTTTGCATAAAAGACAGTATTTATCAGCATTCTTATTACACTTTGCACATCTTTCTAATGTGGGAAGTCTATTGAGTATTGCAAAATAGGAACAATGAGCCATTTTTAGGCAGTTTGATTTGCACCAAATTACTTTATTCCAATAAACTTCAGTTTCTTCACCTTTCACAAAATTCCATACTTTTTTAAAGGAGAAAGCATCTTTTGTACACAACTTCCAAATCCATGTGTCTCTTTGAATATTGCTGTCAATTGTCACTTTTTCAATAGCAGTTCTGAATATAGTAGCAGCTTGATGTGTGTTTACATTCCAGTTCTGATTATTTATAATGCTCTGAACTTTATCATTAGCTCCTCCAAGAATAAGCAAGTTATTCCAGCCAAGTAGTTCAATAAGTGATTTTCCAAATATCCAGGGATCAAACCATAAGCTAGTAGAGCAACCATCTTTAAATTTTCTTTCTATAAGCTTTTTACCATTCTCCCTGCAATTTAAAATATTTTTCCAAGCATAAGAATGATAGTTTTTAGCTTTAATGGTCCAGAAGTTATTGTTTTTAAGGTATTTATCTCTCATCCATTTAGCCCAGAGAGATTTACCATCTAAAAATTTCCAAAATAACTTATATTTTGCTGCTTCTCTCAAGTCTCTAATGTTTCTAATTCCTAAACCACCAACCTTTTTAGTCATGCAAACTTTATCCCAAGCAATTTTGTGTTGTTTGCCTTGCCAGATAAAGTTAGCACACATTTTTTCAATTTTGCAAATAGCCTGAACTGGTATATTATGAGCTTGAATCCAGTATAGAATAATTGCAGTGATGACAATATGGGTGAGTTCTAGTCTACCAGCTAGAGATAGTAATTTACTAGACCATCCTTCAAGTTTATTTTGAATAATCTCATAAAGCCTCGAGTAGTCCCTTTCATTCAGTTGATTTATACTTAGAGGCATGCCTAAATACTTGACTGGCAGATTTCCTTCTTTAAAATTGAGAATGTTTAAAATATCCTTCTTGCATTTGCATCCTTTGCTGAAATAAATTTTACTTTTGCATTCATTAACTTTTAACCCAGCAAATGATTCAAGCTTTTTAAAGATTTTAGCGATGGAATTAGCATTTTTCTTATCTGCTTTGACAAATAAAAGCAAGTCATCAGCATATAAAAGATGAGTAATAGAAGGTTTAACTTTATTAATGGCTTTAATATTTCCCTTACTTTGTTCAGAATCAATTAGAATTATGAAATATTCCATCACAATAGTAAATAGATAGGAAGAAAGGGGATCCCCTTGTCTAATTCCTCTATTACTATGGATATAACCAGTAAGGGAGCCATTAATCATCACAGATTTTGTGTTAAACGAATCGTTGTTGAAGTGAACCACTTTCATCTTAAAAAATAAGGAAATTTACAATTTTGTGTTAAAAAAAGTGTTATATAATTATTTCAATTAATACTTGTCATGAAATATTTAAAAATAATTGTTTTAAATTTCAATATATTAATTATAATTGTTTAAATTTAAAATTAATTGAAATAATTTTACATTTAAATCAAAAAAATAAAAATTAATGATCGATTTGGTTCTGATGGTGTGACTGGTTGAACCACAAGAACCTTTGATCTTACACCAACATGGTTCAACTCGCGGTTTGACCTTCGAAACTATGGTATTATCACAAAGTTAGTCTTCGCAGTGTAAAGTAAGTTAATATTAATTAATACGTGATGTAAATCCCCATGACATCATCAAATAAATTTAATTAAGAAAATAAAATAAATAAAAAGAGGTTGACTTTAGGGGTGGGCATAAACCGCACCGCTATACGGAAACCGCCCGCACTGGACCGCAAAAACGGTAGGGAAACCCGCACTGAATCTTCTTACCAATGCAAACACCTTAAACCGGACCGACCCACATCGATATGGTTCGGTTGCGGCTTGGATGATTGAGCCGACCATATTAAACCGAACTGAACCGAATATTTACACTAGTAATCTTATGATAAAAATATAAGCAACTTCTATCTTATTTTATATTCTAATGATGTATATTCTATTTTCAGCTTGTATCAATAATAATCATTGTCATAAAGGAAGAAGTTATAGTTTTAGTATGATATTTTTCATCTCATGTTTTGGATAAATGCTAATTATAATCTTATTCTAGTGCTTTTGACTAATGATTATGCATTGGTTAACGTTGATGATTGGTCAATCTACTGAAAAAAATCTAGCTAAATGTCAAATTGAAATATTCAATTAAGAACCAATCTTTCATTTCTATATGACATTGTGTGTTTTAACCTTTAAGTATAAAAGCTTCACAAGTTGCTTTCATAAATTGATTGTTGATGAAAGTAATTCTCTTATTTCATATTTAATATGAGTTCAAACCGAACCAGACCAAAACTGGACCGTATTACATTAAACCGAACCGAAACGTTTAAATGGTTAGTATAATGATTTATATTTTTGATTAACCGCTTGATGCGGTGCGAAAGCGGGTTGGCTTCAAACCACACCAAACCAACCCAAGTACACCTCTGATTGATTTATTAACAATAAATGGTCCAGGTCCTTCAATTTTGAAACATAAAGAAAAACAAGCATCAAATGCAAATTTCCAGACTGAAATCTAACAATACTACAATAAGTTGGATGTCTTATGTAGAACAGTAGCATCTATCCAGACCGCATATTTAGAACTTTTGGGTTTCAATTGTTAGAGGCTTTTTATAGTAAATGAGATATTGTCCCACATCGCCAAAAATAAGTTAATGTTCATGCTAATATACTACTTTCCTCAAATCCATATTGGCTTTTAGGGTCAGGTAATTTTGTGCGAGGGGGAGGACCTATATGGCCATGAACTAACACACATGCCCGCCCTTCCCGTACCGAACCGGGCCGTGCAATAAGAGTGGACTGTGTTATATTTTTGCTGCATAGAGTAAACAGTTTTCTACTGTTTAAATTCAAATAGAAGCGACTAGTGGATTGGAAATGCACGTTGCGAACTGTCTGACCGGACACGGCTTTTTAAATAGAAATAGGCGTTGCAAATGAAAAGACGCAATTGTTGCAAACCGCGACTGTTTTTAGCCGTTGCAAATGAAGAGACGCGACTGTTGCAAACCACGACAGTTTTTGGCCTTTGCAAATGAAGAGACGCGACTGTTGCAAACCGCGACAGTTTTTGGCCGTTGCAAACGAAGAGATGCGGCTGTTTCCAACAGACATAATCGTTAGGAATTAGCCTATAATAGGAGAAGGAAACCTGATTAGTGAATAACTCCGAATTTTCTCTTCTTCCTCTTCATTTCTTAATCTCTACAATCCGTGCGCTTATGCATATCCCACAGAAGATCATACACATCACAATCTCGAGTAGATCACGTCTGTTGTATCTTGGGAGACTTTGAATAAAGTCTTAAGGAAATTGTTACGACAAGCCTCAGAAGAAATTTCCTTCTTCATCCGGTTAGATTTCTTTTTACTTATATATTTATATATATCATTCTGTAATCTTTCCGTTTCAACGTTGTGCTGGTTCTGCGAAGTAGTACAACGCTTGTTTATCACTATAGTTTAATACATCAATTTGTTGTTGTTATTGTTATAGTTTGTTCTTGTAAATTAATTACAACATTGTTATTGTTCAAAATTACTAATACAGAATTCCAAAGTAGTGGAAATCTGATTTGTAAACTTGTGTGACGAGTTTATAACATATTGGTCTATGTTTTGGTATACTGATCATATAACATCTGAGGACTTTCCTATTTTCACTAAAACAGAGATGGCGACAGTTGAACTATCAGCAAAAACTACTACCCACAACAGGCCTGATCCGTTTAAAGGAGATGGTGATGACTTCATAACATGGCAGAATCAAATGCTATTTTATCTCACCACGTTAGGGCTGTAGAAGTGCATTGAGGAGGATGAACCAAAGCCTAAAGACGGACAAACTAGAGAAAAAAACCCAGCTGTTTTTCTCGGAATTGACTCATGGAAGCATTCGGACTTCTTGTCCTGAAATTACATTCTGAACTATTTGGATAAAGTACTATATAAAGTATATCAGCCACACCAGACATCAAAAACCCTATGGACTGCACTTGCAAATAAATACAAGACGCAGAATGTCAGTTTGAAGAAGTTCATAGTAGATAAATTCATGGAATACAAAATGGTAGATTCCAAATCCGTAACTAGTCAAGTGCAGGAACTCCAACTTATAATTCATGAACTTGAAGCAGAAGGACATCAAGTTGGAGAATCGTTTCTTATTGAAGCGATAATAGGAAAATTACCACCATCCTGGAGAGACTACCGCAACTATCTGAAACATAAGAAAAAGGAGATTTCCTTAGAAGATCTCATTGTCAGATTAAAAATTGAGGCAAATAATCGTGGAATAACACAACCTAAAGGCGAAGAGGCATATGTTACAGAAGGGTCAAAGAAGAAAGGATACTTCAACAACAAAAAGAAAACGAGAAAGGCACCGGATAATCAATCCAAAGATAAGAAAATCATGAAGTTCAAAGGCGAATGTTGGGTCTGCGGAAAGACTGGGCACACAGTTAAAGACTGTAGGCACAAGAAGACGAATGACAAATCGGTGGAAAATATAGTGGAAAATTTGAGTTCAACTATTGAAGAGATGAACTTTTTAGGAGTTGTTTCAGAATGCAACTTAGTACAGAACCCACCACAGTGGTGGGTAGACACAAGCGCTACTCGTCATGTCTGTTATGATATATCTATGTTCTCCACTTACAAGAAATACGATCAGGAAGAAAAACTCTACATGGGTATTTCTGCAGTTTCCATGATCGAAGGTAACGGCATCGTCGTCCTCAAATTTACATCCAGAAAAACTATGACACTAAGTGAAGTTCTTCATGTTCCGGATATCCGCAAGAACCTTATCTCTGGACTTGTGCTCTCAAAGAAAGGCTTCCGTATGGTCTTTGAGTCAGATAAAGTAGTTCTGTCTAAGGCTGGAATTTATATAGGAAGGGGTTATATATGTGATGGCCTATTTAAGGCAAATGTAGCCGTAGTCGGCAATAAAACTATGTATTCTGATTGTGCTATTAATAAAAATAAAGTTTTTTATTTGGTTGAGCATGAAATTTTACTATGGCATGATAGATTAGGACACATAAATTTTCGAAAAATGAAAAAATTAGCAAACTTAGGATTAATTCCTAAATTCCAAGTAGATAAAAACTACAAATGTGAGACATGTGTAGAAGAAAAATTGGTTAAAAAACAATTTCATACTGTTGATAAAAGTACAGTACCACTAGGTTTGGTTCACACTGATTTGTGTGATTTTAAATCATTACCTACAAGAGGTGGGAAAAAGTATTTTATCACTTTTATTGATGACTATACACGATATTGCTATGTATATCTTTTGAATAGTAAAGATGAAGCAATTACATCGTTTATAAAATATAAGGCTGAAGTAGAAAATCAGTCAAATAAAAAGATCCAGAAATTGAGATCTGATCTAGGTGGAGAATATGAATCACCATTTGAACAATTCTGTGTAGAAACTGGTATAATTCATCAAACAACAGCTCCATATTCACCACAACAAATGGTATTGCCGAGAGAAAGAATAGAACATTAAAAGATATGATAAATGCAATGCTATTAACCTCTGATCTACCGACAAACTTGTGGAGGGAAGCCTTAAATATGTCTAAGCACATATTAAACAAGGTTCCTCACAATAAAACATGAACAATTCCATATGAGTTATGGAAAAGACACATCCAAGTTTTAAATACCTCAGAGTTTGGGGGTGCTTGGCAAAAGTTCCAGTTCCGCCTTTCAAGAAAGTCAAACTTGGACCAAAAACTGTAGACTGTTACTATCTAGGGCCAGCCCAAAATAGTAGTGCCTACAGATTTTTGGTATTCAAGTCTGATATAGCTGATATTAATGTCAATACAATCATAGAGTCTCGAGATGGCTCATTTTTTGAAGACGTGTTTCCACACAAAAGGAATGAAGGAAATTATGTCCCTAAAAGGACAAGAGAAGAATCAAGCAAGCCACATGACGATGAAACTCATCGTGAAATTGAGGAAGTTGAACCAAGAAGAAGCGTAAGAGCAAGAACGTCCAAGACGTTTGGTTCAGATTTACTAACATACATGTTAGAACACGAACCTCAAATATACAAGGAAGCAATGTCATCTTCTGAATCTTCATGTTGGAAAGAAGCAATCAAAAGTGAAATTGATTCAATTCTAAGTAATAAAACTTGGGAAATAGTTGATCTTCTGCCTGGAATAAAACCGATTGGTTGCAAATGGATCTTCAAAAAGAAGATGAAACCAGATGGCTCTATTGAAAAATATAAAGCAAGATTGGTAGCCAAAGGGTATCGTCAAAAGGAAGGTTTAGACTTCTTTGATACTTATTCACCGGTTACAAAAATAACCTCTATAAGAATGTTAATAGCATTTGCATCCATATATAATCTAGAAATTCATCAATTGGATGCAAAGACAACATTCTTAAATGGAAATCTTGATGAGGAGATTTACATGGAGCAATCCGAGGGTTTTATTTCCAAAGGAAATGAAAACAAAGTATGTAGATTAGTAAAATCATTATACGGACTAAAACAAGCTCCAAAACAATGGCACGCAAAATTTGATAGTGTCATGATGAAAAATGGTTCTGTATAAATGAATGTGATAAATGTTTTTATTATAAACAAGTTGGATAATCGTACGTGATGATTTGTTTATATGTAGACGATATGCTAATCTTTGGTCCAAATAGTAAAGTAATAGAGACCATAAAGAAAATGTTAATCAACAATTTCGACATAAAAGATTTAGAAGTTGCAGACGCTATTTTGGGAATCAAAATAATAAAAACACCTAATGGAATTGAACAATCTCTGTCACACTATGTGGAAAAAGTGATTGAAAATTTCCAAAATTACGGAATTAAAGGAGTAAGAACACCTTTTAATCCATCGGAAGTACTGCATAAAAACACTAATGAGAGTGTAATGCAACTGGAATACTCTCGTGTAATAGGATGTCCAATGTACATCATGAATTGCACAAGACCAGATATAGCTTATGCAGTAAGTCGACTGAGCAGGTATACAAGCAAACTAGGGAAGGAACACTGGAAAGCACTAATGAGAGTGTTGGGATATTTAAAGAGTACCACGAACTTTTCCCTACATTACGGAAAATATCATGTCGTCTTAGAAGAATATAGTGATGCAAACTGGATTTCTGATTCAGAGGAATCTAAATCAACTAGTGGTTATGTCTTCACCCTAGCAGGAGCAATAGTGTCATGGAAATCTACTAAACAAACATGCATAGCTCGATCCACTATGGAATCAGAGTTCATCGCTTTAGATAAAGCAGGCGAAGAAGCAGAATGGCTTCGTCAATTTTTAGAAGAAATTCCATGTTGGCCTAAACCTGTACCGGCCATATGCATACATTGTGATAATCAAGCAGCATTTAGCAGAGCGCAAAACTGTGTGTATAATGAAAAGTCACGACATATTCGTTGACGCCATAACACAGTTAGGCAGTTACTCTCAAATGGAACTATTTCCATTGATTATGTGAGAACTACTAATAACCTTGCAGATCCATTTACTAAAGGATTATCAAGAGTTAAAATTGACTACGCATCTAGGGGAATGGGTTTAAAAGCCTAAACCAACAAGAGTTATCTTATACGGAAACCTATCCTAGCAATTGGAGATCCCACGGACTAGGATCAGTAGGCAAACCAGTTCTGAGTAACTCAAGAAGTAATGCATTTGTTTGGACTTAGTCCTACTCGATTCCTTTGGTGCACAATAGAATGCATGCCTACAGAAGTATTAATAGGATAAAGCTATGCTTTTTAATGATGACCATATCTTGAAAATAACAAGTGGGGTATATGTAGGATACTCTTAATGGTTGCAATCACCTATGTTAGTGTGAGCTGGGTCGGCTCTATGAGAATATTAAAGGCTTAAATTCTCTAAAACACTCGCAGAACCAAATTTGTTCAGGACCAAAATGAACACAACTAAGAGATTGGATGTGAATGGAAACAATGCTTTGTAAAGCTTATTGTCTGGTTATGCACAAACGGCTGACGGTTCAAGATGAAATAGCTCACCGATTAGCCAAGTATATCCGATAAGTTTTAACTAGGGAAAGTTCAAAGTGAAATATCTACTTATCCTCGATATAGCATTATTTTCATATGAACTGTGTGATATTACACTTTGTGTGGGGGAGACATATATCATCATTCATGTGGGGGATTGTTAGAGGCCCTTTATAGTAAATGAGATATTATCGCACATCGCCAAAAATAAGTTAATGTTCATGCTTATATACTACTTTCCTCAAACCCATATTGGCCCTTAGAGTCAGGTAATTTTGTGTGAGAGGGAGGACCTATATGGCCATGAAGTAACACACGCGCACGCGCATCGCTTGACTGTCGTCCGCCCGTCCCGTACCGAACCGGGCCGGGTCGGGTGCGGGTCCAATAAGAGTGGACCGTGTTATATTTTTGCTGCACAGAAGTAAACAGTTTTCTATTGTTTAAATTCAAATAGAAGCGGCTAGTGGATTGGAAATGCACGTTGCGAACTGTCTGATCGGACACGGCTTCTCAAACAGAAATAGGCGTTGCAAATGAAGAGACGCAAATGTTGCAAACCGCGACTGTTTTTAGCCGTTGCAAATGAAGAGACGCGACTGTTGCAAACCGTGACAGTTTTTGGCCGTTGCAAATGAAGAGACGCGACTGTTGCAAACCGCGACAGTTTTTTGCCGTTGTAGACGAAGAGATGTGGCTGTTCCTAGCAGACATAACCGTTGGGAATTAGCCTATAAAAGGAGAAGGAAACCTGATCAGTGAATAATTTCGAATTTTCTCTTCTTCCTCTTCATTTCTTAATCTCTACAATCCATGCGCTTCTGCATATCACACAAAAGATCATACACATCACAATCTCGAAAAGATCACGTCTGTTGTATCTTGGGAGACTTTGAATAAAGTCTTAAGGAAATTGTTACGACAAGTCTCAGACGAAATTTCCTTCTTCATCCGGTAGATTTCTGTTTACTTATATATTTATATACATCGTTCTGTAATCTTTCCGTTTCAACATTATGCTGTTTCTGCGAAGTAGTACAACGCTTGTTTATCACTATAGTTTAATACAGCAATTTGTTGTTCTTATTGCTATAGCTTGTTTTTGTAAATTAATTACAACATAGTTATTGTTCAAAATTACTAATACAAAATTTCAAAGTAGTGGAAATCTGATTTGTAAACTTGTGCGACGAGTTTATAACATATTGGTCTCTGTTTTGGTATACTGATCGAAACACATCAATTCCATAGTCATTTATTAATCAAAATTTATATATAGAAAAAATTATAAGGCGATCATCATCTATTGCCTTAATGAAGGTGTGCATGCGCACACTGACATATATTGACATATACGAGTTTTATACATCCCACTGCAATTAAAATGAGCTTAGTTAAATTCAAATATAAAGATTGACATTTTTATCTCTTATTAGAAAATTAAGGTTCACTAATAATGCATTAAAAGTCAAACATGGATCAGAGATCTGTGAAATTGACCTCTCAACAAAGTAATGGGCATGGAGTTGACATCCATCAAATCAGTTTACTTGTTTATATTGTTTCTTACTACGTTATCTTATTCCAAACGTCGATACTTGTTTTCAGATTTCAATCATTTTGCAGTACTTCATGCATATTTCTAAGCTCTAATCTTTAAATATTTAATCACCAAAACTTTCAAAATTCTACTGTTAGAATTAGTCTGTTTGCTGTATTTTCCAGTTTCTATGACCGATGGAAACTTTTCAAAATTTTAAGTATGTTGTTTATCGTCCATATATGTAGGTCCATTTTGAGTGATGCAGATATTCCAAATTAAACATGTAAATGGCTAAAGAATATACAAATAAATTGCATTCGTACTTTAGGACATGAATGATACTTTTTTATATATATCTATTATGAGGATACATAAGAAGTCATCCCCACATAAAGAAATTGGTTATAATTACTTTTCTAACCACCACCCATTTATGTTCGTAATTATGTACTGATGGTTACAAAAAATGAAGTAATATGTTCATGTATATTACAGAAATTTGATTCAAAAGAAGTGTGAGATTGGTGTATGAAACATGGCCTAAGTGTCAATTGTATAATTATGACCGGAAGAACTAGGCTTCGAAACGTGAAAAAAAACAAAGAGAGGAGATCATGGATGATACTAGTATGTTAAAGATGTGGGAAGTAAGTAACCATAAGGCAAAAAATTATGTTCCAAAAACTCAACAAAAGAGAAGAAGATCCGAAAGAAAGAAGAATGGTTGCGTGTTTGAGTTATGGTATACTTGCCAAATTGATGGAAAGTGGATACTCAAGTAAAAAATGGACTTCATTATCCTAAGTGTCTCTGGCCATGCTTATATTGCCAGAATGAAAGAAAATAAAATGAAGATTGTGAAAACCATGACAGTGGACCTCAAACACGACTTATATTTTCAATTATTAAAAAAGGATAATCAGAAAATCGGTCTACTGTCAGAATGTTTGCAATGTAAAGATGAAACTAAAGTTACAGAACACCGAAGACAGATTTGTTATTCAACAATTTATGAAACTATCGACCGATCTTTGTTATTTCGTTCATCGTAGAAGTGATCCTGCAACATATCAAATATTTGAACTTTTCTTTAGTCATCCCAGAAGCCGATCTTGCAAAATGTTTTCACTAATTTTGTTTTTGGATTGCACTTTTAAAACTAATTGGCACAAGATCGATGTTTTCACATGGGGTCACATACTTCAACGTGGAATTAATTTACTATTGCAATTGCTTTTTTAAGTTGAGAAACCACAGAATTACGTATATTTGGGCTCTTGAATGTGTTAAAAATTTGTATAGAGAAAAGAGTTCCATGTATTATTATAACCAATGTTGAAGTTGCGCTAATTAAGACGTGGCAAGTGTATTTTCAACAGCTCATCATATCCTATGCGGGTGGCATATCTCAAAAAATATGCAAGCAAAATGCGAATCGAATTTTATTAAGAAGAGTGGAGAGAAGTTGATGATAAGAAGATTACGATGGAAGATTGGGAGGGAAATAAACAATATCATCGTTTTTAGGACGGTTGAATTTATATAATCAACTCTTTAATCGAATAAGAATATTGTTTCTCAATTTTCTCGCAAGTAATTAGCAAGCCGATTAAACCAAGCTCAGCCCAATCTAGGTCGGCCCAACTAATCTTCGACTGGTCCACTCATATCGGCCCAAAATAAAGCTAGCCCCAAACTAGCCTATCCACTCAGTAGCACTTCTCAAATCGATCGTCTCACCTTAAACGACTTCAACAGTCAACTCATCAATCAAGGATAGAACTAAGCCCAGCGTAGCTCGGTCCGCTTCGGCCCACACCTCAAATGACAGCTCCCACATTCCGACCCATACATAGTACGGCTCCATGTCAACTCGTCCACTCGGCATTGTTTCAAGTCAATTGACAGTCAGCTCATTGGACAAGACCAGCTCAAGCGTGACCCATCTTTGGCCCGACTTTATCGCAGTCACCTTCGATCAGTCCCAAACAACCTGTCTTGTCATCTCATAACCGGCCCGTCAACCCTCTTGACATCTCAAGACGGCTTCAATGGCAAACTCTTCTATCAAGATTGGCTTAGGCATAACCAGTCTCTTGCTCGGCATTACCACAACCCGTCTCATCATATCATGGCTAGCCCAACACATTCTTTGCATATCGGTCCTTAGTAGCATTCAGCTTCCGGATTCTGCAGCCCGACCAGAGTCACTCATCCATCTTACCACATAGGCGTGTAAAAGTAAACGACAAAGTGTACAGCCAACTATATAAGGTACTGTAGCAAAGTGGCCCGAAACGCACCTACTCTTGTAGCTTGCCGTCGGCATTTAATACACATTAAATGTAAAGTTTGGGTCTAGTATAAAAGAACAATAGTTATGCTTCTTAGTCATTCATTCCTTTCAGCCTATACTGGTGTCTCACATTAGCCCATGCAAACATATCAACGACAAGGCATACTTCATGTCTTTTTTACTGTACAATCTTAGTCATTCATCATCCATTTCAGCCACTATAAATACCTCATGCATTGCCACTTCAGAGGGGTCAGAAATTATTAGAATTCTGGTTGTTATCTCTTCTCAGAGCTCTCCTCACAACAAATCAAATCCCCAAGTACTTAAGATTAGCTACCTTTTTAGTATTAATTAAACACTATATTTCTTATTATTCTCTTGTAATTCCTTGTAATTGTAAGAGGAGAATACAGTAAGAGATCTTTATAGTGAATGTAGGTAACCTTGTCGAACCACTTTATATTAGATGTCATTTACTTTGCTTTGTTTTCTTTCTTCCTCAATTTACATTTTTTAAACCTAGTGATTATCACATAACATTTTCTTTCACAGCGCGTTAGGCTAATTCCGAGTATGGCTAAATCTTTAGTCAACAAGTATCATGGCAACTTAAAACTCTTTAGATATGTGTAGTGGTCAACACATAAGAATTCAGTAATGTATGTGTCGAAGAATTGGTTGACTAAGTATAAAGAAACGCTTGTGTTAGCATGGAATAACAAATTCAAACATTATGATAATGTCTCTACTAGTATTGAAAGTGCACATAACGATCTCAAAATGTATTTTGATTCTATGGAAGGTAGTTTTGTTAAGTGTTGGACAAATGCACATTATTGTGCAGAAAATGAAATGGTGGCAATAGAAAATGCTTTCGTTGTGATACTAAATTCTTACTAAGAAGATGATTCCTCCCAACACTCCAACCAAGATCTCCTAAATTATAATATGAAGCTTTAAATGATCTACATATTGATTTCAATTTCTTTTTATCAAGAGTGAAATTAGTCGTTGGGTTAGGTTGAAGATTAGAAAATTGACGTAGAAATCATTATAGGAGGCATAATTCTATGGTTTCAAAGCATACAATAAAACCATTGAGAATGCCCATTGCTAAAATTGATAATAATTAGGTTTCTCCTTACAAAAATCCAAAATAACATCACTAACTTTTAAATCATCAATCCTCTCCCTTAGACTTACCAAGTTGAGCAATAAATTATTACCGAGTTCCAAAGCAAAATAGCAAGCTACTCTCACTTCACCTTCCACTATACCAACACACTAATTATGCCGTCTTAAACATGGAATGTGTTAAAATATCAAACCTACATTAAAAAAAGGTAAATATATTAAGTATTTAAGACATCATATATAATTTGACATAAAAAATATAAGCATGTTATCATATATAATCTGACTCAATAAATTTAAGCATGTCTGTAATAAGGTCATAAACCCAGACGTTTGATGGACATCTTTTCTAGTGCTTCCACCTAAGTTATGAAACTACCAACATAAACATGCACTAGTCCTAGAGTAAGTGTTCATGTGACCTATGAAGGAACTAGGCCAGCCCGCACGGAAGAAATGGGTGAATTTCAATAATTTTACCATTTTGGATCATTAATGGGCCTATGAAGTCTAAATTCATTCAAAACTATTTTAAGTTTCTTTTAAATAAAATCAATGTTTTATTTAATTTATAAATAAAGTTTTACTTTAATTTAATGTGTATGTAAATTAGAGTATATCAAATATTCTCTTATGTACATATTTATGTGTAATGGAATGAATGTATCAAATACATTTATGTTGTCAAATATAAGTGTAACATGTAAGAAGTGTATATTTGTGTAATTAGCATGAGAAATTTTAAATTACATTAAATGACATATTGAATGGCATTTACAATAGAATTTGCATATGCCTATGTTGTCCAAGTTTTTTTAAGTAATAAAATATTCATGTAAAATAATTGATAAGTTTACACATACATATGTTAAAATAGTTTTTCCTATATCTATGAGTTTGTCAAAACAAGAATTAACAATTGCAACAAAGGTTTCAATTAAGGAAGAGCTTGAAATTAAATTCTACAGTTTCACAGAAAGGTCCGTTTTGATTTCGATTAAAATAACATAAACACATGTACATCTATATGTATAAATAATTGCAAGTTATGTATTCATTTTAAAATAACACACACACACAGATATATATATATATATATATATATATATATATATATATGAAGATTGCAATTTAAGTAACATATATGTTTAAATTTAATGCTAACAAAAATGATTCAATCTTTTAATCTTAGGTATGAAATAAAAGTCTATAACTTAACATAAATGACCACTTATGAATTCTAAAACAAAAGAAAAAATTTACTTTTATGACTAGAACAAGTGAAATTAAATCATTTTGGAAATTAACTATGCAACATTGGAAATTAATTTTATTGTATTAAACCACCAACAAATATAGTTTATTAATGTTTATGTATACAAATGTTACAAAATTTTATATACAACATTACAACATAATAAAATATTTTCACATTTCTTTTTTTTACTATTCTAAAACAATGACAGAAAAATATCTGACACCTTGGACATATATAAATTTGTTGTGTGATAAATTAGATCTGACTATACAAAAAGGACACACAATCTAACAGATAAAGGATTTGAAGTCAATCATAATAAACATATAGTCAATCGATATGTAAATAAGGAGAGATTCAAATTAAATCTATATAATGATCATATAATTAAATGAGATGAACAAGAGGATATCTAAGTTATATTACAAGATGAATACACAAGATAGAAGAGATATAATATGAATAAATCTAAACCTTTTAAACATGATGAGATAGAAGATATATAATATGAATAAATTTGGACCATTTCAACATGATGAGTATATAAATAAATGAAATTAGAATAACCAAAAATGAAGCCAATGATTGCACCTTCAATGATGAATCAAATCTCCTAGATTCAGAAATCAGCCTCCAGATGTTACAAGGATCAAGAGAAATAAACCACTTTTCATAATTGATTTTATTTGTATTTGATTTTAGGAATAATTGAAGCCATGGAAGATCTCATATTTTCAGCCTTTAGAGAAGGAGTGAACCAGAAAAGTTCCAGAAAGAAGAATGAAAAATGAGAAACTCAATTGTACGTACAGAATGAATTAGAGAATATGTTTTATTTGAAAGAAGGAAACCTTTCCCATTCTTTAATTAAAACTTATCTAATTAATTCTCTTGATTAACTTTCTCTTTTCACTCCTATTTCTTTACATGGTATGGCTGAAACTTACGTGCCATCAAATGACATAAGATTCCATAAAACACATGTAATTATCTTTTATTTAATTACAATGATATCATATATCAATGCGCGCAAATATAACTTTTACAAAAGCATTCAAATAATTACAAATAACTCCTAGATATCAATTAAAATAAAAAATAATTAATATTTCTCAAATACCATTTAATTTATTTAATTTACAACTTTTTATAAATTAGTTAAATCATGTGGTTTTTCGGAGAATTCATCATTACAGTTGTGCGACTCAAAAGTGTAAATTCAGTGAGCGATTAACACTACAAGAACAAGGGAAATTTCCGACGGCTCATAGCCGTCGGCGGCCGTCGCAAGCCGTCAGAAATGCCGTCGGAATACGGACCACGCATTTCGTCCACTTCCGACGGCTTCGACAAAGGGATTGCGACTGCTAGCGATGGTTGTTCCGACGGCCTTTCCGACGGCAGCGACGACCACGTGGCATGGAAATTTTCCATTAAGACGTTGCTAGCCCTCGCAATTTTCAACCAAAGAGCCGTCGGAAGTCGTCGCACACCGTCGAAAATATTGGCCAATAGGCAGCCGGAAGCCATCGGAAATCTGGGTTAATTTTTTTTCTGCAGCACAACATTACTTCCATACCAATATATAACACAACTCATCAAAATCAATATATAAGTTAGATATATAAGATGAAATCAATATTAATATAAAACTCAAACATCATCATTTCAAACGCAAACATATTCAATCAAATACAAAACAAGCCTTCCATCATCACCCTCACCCATCAAACTCGAATATTTACATCCAACGTCAATGTACGGTATATACATCCAACATCAAACTCCACATATCAACTCCACAAATCAACCTCCAAATCAACCACATAAATCAATGTCAAATACCACATGTTCATAAATTAACCTTATCATCACTCAATGTTTATATACACCAGTTTCAAAAAAAACTGCAAATCGTACCTTAAGACTCATCATCGGCTCTGGAACCACCAGACGAAGGGAAAGCTCCATGACGCTCCACATACTCGGCCAAACGTTGGTTGAGTTGCTCCATTTGCACTGCTCGGAGGTGGTCCTACTCCTGTAGCTGTGCAATCTGCTGTCGAAGCTCAGTTATCTCTGTGTTGTCTTGAGCCCTTCGGTAAGACGTTTGTGATGTCCGAGCCTATAAAACAAGTCAAAATATGTTTAAGTTATTACGTAACTTTTATAAAAGTTAAGCAAATTTTACAACGTAGTTAATTTTTATAAATTACCGATTGATTGTCGTAGCCGTAGCGCCTGTTTCTATAGGTCAGGTCCATAACAGAGTCAAAGATCGCGTCCTCCTCGTCAATGGTCAATTGTTCCCGTCCGGAATGCTTAAGCATCTGCGCACGTGCCTGCATAAATTTTTCGTACAATGCAAAATAAATTAAATAAATATAACATGATATTATTATAATATTTTATAACTAATTAATTAAAATTATCATTATAAATAACTTATAAGTTAAATATACTTACATGTGCGGCGTACACTCTATCATCCTCATGCCATGCATATAACACTGATCCCTCGTCGTCTGTCTGCCTAACGACATGGGTATGCTCAAACATGTCCACATACGAGACGAGACCCCCACGTGCTCTTTCCTGCAATAATTGGTGTATATTATTGTTGTTCATACAAATTTATACTAAAAATGTAATAACTATTCGTAATTGCAATTAATTAATTTACCAGGTCCTTGCGATGGTGCTGGAATGATTTTGAGCCACCACGGTGTGTGATTGGATTTTTCTGCCTGTTCGCAAAGTTCTTGTCCGACTCTGCCTGCAAATTAAAAATTAAGATTATATTTTACAGCTATAAATTATGTATTCTATATTGAATAAATTAAGGTGATATCTGATACACTTACCTTGAATTCGTCGCTACCCCACCATGTGACCCAAGCATCCCAGACATTGGCGCCCATCCATTGTGGCTTCTTCTTAGATTTTCTTCTGGTAGACATTGTATCCCTATAATTCATTGCCACTTTTGAGTTCCAATGGCGCTGACAAAGAGACACGTCCTCCTTTTGTAAGTCTACTGCCCCCTGTATATATGTTGAAAAAATATAAGTTATACATTTATAATTAGTCAATAAATTGTAAAGTGATTATATATAATGGTATATAATTTTACACTTACCAGGAAGTCCTGCTATATGCTCTCCCGCACATGGTCCGGGATCCTGCTCCACTTCGGCCAGCATGCAATCATACAGCTCATATATGCCTACTTTGATATGTTGAGCACAATGTTAGAGGGCTCAAGCTTAAAACCCCTGCATTAAATATGATACAGACAAATCATAACTAATATATCATACAAAATACGCGGCGCCTCCTGCGAAGGGCTGCTGCCATCACCACCGCTGTGACCTGTCCCTCTCTAAAACCCAGAGGAGGAACCAGACTGTGAAGAACTCCGCCGCCTAAAAAAGGACATATGTAATACCTGTCACAAACATATTATTTTATTATGCCAGTATATATCATTCAATTATGAGTAAATATATCAAGATTTAACATCAATAATCGCATGTAACATACAAAAAACGTGTGACATCAATACACCCATAAATTAACTTTTTTCAACATGTATACTATTAAATTAGTCCTCGTCGTTTTCTGATTCAGACTCTGTCTCGTACTCTATATTGTTTTCCTCTATGGTCTCAAATGCTTCTACTAATACATTTGATTCATCATTTAGAGGTCCTAAATCGATTTGATCATCTGTTATTAAAAATTCGCCATTTTCCTCGATATCTGCTTGGTACGCTTGTTCGTCCGGAATATTCTTTCCATCAAACGTAAATTTTGCCTTCATTTTAAAAAACTGCCGACCAATCTGCTATATCTCTTTTTATAGATGGATAAGGAGCATATTAAACTTGTAGGGTCTGTTTTGCTAGTATAAACGGATCGTACTTATGATAACGTGATGTATGCTTTATTTCAATAATATTATATTTTTGGTGCATGTTGATTCCAGAACCTGGAACATTACTAAACCAGTTGCATCTAAACAAATAAGCTTCTTCCGCAGGTCTGGTGAAATATGTTAATTGCAAAACCCGAGTTAACACGCCGTAAAAATCATTTATGTGCTCATTTGGATCATCACTACCTTTAAATTATACACCGATATTGTTGTTTAATTTTTCAGCCCCATATTCTTTGGTGTTGAATTTGCATCCATTGACAAAGAATATTGGATATGTCTTGACTTTTCTTTTTGGTCTCATCGCAAGAAGTTTCAACCCTTCGTCGACCATACAATTTACCGGATCATATACGTGGTTCGAAAACCAGGTAGCAAATTTTTCGCTGATATCCCCACTTGGATGCTGTGATTCATAAATACTGCATATACAGATAATATATTGCATTATAATTAATACACACATGTATTATTCAGGTAAATAATTTTAGATGTGTTATTCATTAGTGCCTAACAAATGGCGCAACTTCTGCACAGTTGAGAAGAACATATGGATGGGCTACATGGTAATCTCTTTCGTCTAACCATACTTCCACACATTTTCCAGCACGGCGTCCCTGTTGTCTAAAAATAGATAGCATTGATTCAGAAGAATCTTGTTCAATGCCCTCATCATTTGGCGTAGCACTTTCAAAAGATAAGTTCACATGGTTACTGAAATAATGAGAGTAAAAGAATGAAGCTTCTTCTTCGATATATGATTTTCATATCGAACCTTCAACCCGTGCTTTTTGTCTCACTTTTTTCTTTAGATGATTTAAATACCTGTTAAGAATAATTATTATCAAATTTTATTACATATGGTTAAACTAAAATTTAACAACTCAATATTAATACCTTTCAAACGGATACATCCATCCATATTGCATAGGACCTCGAAGATGTGCTTCAAACGGAAGATGAACAGGTAAATGCTCCATTACATTAAAGAAACCATAAAGAAATATTTTCTCCAGTTTGCAGAGCAGTATAGGAATTTCTTCCTCAAGTTTACGTAGATTGTTATCCCAACTTTTGGCAAAGCCGAGATACCCAAGGATTAACTGAAAATCAATAATTATTAGTCATGAACATCGATTGTGTATCGCAGGTTCACCATGGATATCGATGAATTTTGCCCGGGTCCGGATCAGGCTACAATTGATAAGACATGTCAAGCAAGGCCAGATAAAGCAACATTCCAAATCACGAGTCAATTCGAGTTCGTACGCCCATGATATCATCGACGCAAGTGAAGGACATAACCTTGAGTTCGTCTCCCTATGGTTCGAATCCCCTAGGGTCGAATCCATCAAACTCGACTCCAACGAAGTTCCCCTGATGGCTTCGAATCCATGGAAGTGCTTTAGCCTTCGACTCCATCAAAACACCTTCAACGTTCGAATCCATCAGCGCAGAGTCTTGGTTCGAATCCATCAAAGAACATTCGTTCGAATCGATTCAGACGAGCCACTTCGAATCCATGATGCCACCTCACTTCGTTTCCTTCAGGTTGAAGTCTTTTGAATCCATCCTATGACTTTGCTCCGATTCCATCCTGCAAGAGTAGCTTCGAATCGAGTGGGTAAGATATAGCGTGATCGATTCGAACGAGCATACGTTCGAATCCATGTACTTCGAATCCACTACTTCAAATCGACTAAGTCACAAGAAGCTATAAACGTGGATTCGACCCAGTCAACTCGGAGATAAAGACGGATCGACACGAAGAACGCGCGCCACGACAACCTGCTAGCGCATGCTTGGATCGATTCGAAGCAATCGAGTCGAACGTAATCGATTCGAACAGAGCACTGCAACCAGAAAAGCGACCTTGAATCGATCATAACTCGAGATCCACAAGTCCAAATGCTATGAAATTTTCACAGAAGCTTGAGCACATGTTGAAGAACGTTCACACCAAATTTAAGCTCGATTGGACTCTTTCTTGATCGATTCGAACCAAGGGTCGAATCGATCCCAAAGTGGGCCCGGACTTCCAAAAAGCGGGCATATGGGCCCCCTGACGTACCAGAACTGGTCTCCCTTCAATTTAGGCGAAATATCAGCCTCCTACATCTATAAATAGAGCCCATGGTCATTCAGAAAAGGAGTCGGACAATTTTGAGAGCTAAAGAGCGCCCAGACTCTACTAGATTTACTCCAGATCACCATTGCTGCCTTAGATTCAGACTTAGCTCAGAAAATCAGTTGTAATACAACACATGAAATTGTAATCTTCAAGCATCGAGCAATAAAATCATAAAAACCTTGAAGTGGACGTAGGCCGGAGATAGCCGAACCACTATAAATTGTGTGTCACTGTTCATTATTTCTTGATTGCTGCTTATTACTTGCTTAGATCTGTGATTTGTGTGTGAATACTGTTGATTTGTATTCATACGCTGGTGCTTTCACTACACTTGGGGTTTGTGACCATTTTTGGTGCAAACACTTTGGTGCTTTCACTGAGAAGAACTAGCACCCGCTACACCAGATTCAAAGTTTAACTTTGAAATTTTAAGGATTCAGATTTGACTCTACAATGACTCGACAAACAAGACAAAGAGCTGAGAGGAGCCAATAAGGAGGAAGTCAAGAGGCATCCTCTGGCGCTGGAGAAGGACAAGCTTCGATCTACATTACTAGAGATGAGATGGAGGCTATGAATAAACTAATGCAGGAAAGAATGATGAAAAGCCAACAAGAGATGCTGCAGAATTTCTTCGAGCAGATGAGAGCTGCAGGGACACAGAACCTTGGACCAGCTACAGCGGCTGTGAATGTGGAACAAGGAGCTAGGGCTATGGAACCCAATGGAGAACAGAATACAGAACCAGAAGGCAATCAACAAGGGCTTGGGGGCAGGCCCGCAGGAACCAACACAGAAGGACCTTTGGAAGGAGCTCAACCGGCTAGGGCCAACACAAATGCTAACGAGCCACCCGAAGAGTATGTACCGGAATTCCCTATAAGGCTCGGAGGGAAAGACAGAGACATGACAAGGGGGCAACCCCTTGATGGAGATGAAAGAATGATTGGCCTGGTGAGACGGATCATGAGAGGGGGATTGTCAGGCGGAGGATTGGAAGAGGTTAGTCGAAGTCCATTCGCTCTGAATATCCGAAATGCAAGGAACCCTCCAAAGTTCAAACTACCAATGCTGGATCCTTATGACGGAAAGTCAGACCCGACCATGCATATCACCAGATATATCAGACACATGGAAGTGCTGGGAGCATCCGAGGAAGTAATGGCGCGATGTTTCCCCTTATTCTTATCAGATTTGGCTGCGCTTTGGTTTAGACAGGTAGAGACAGGATCAATCAGAACATGGGGCGAGCTTGTGGATTGCTTCATGAAGCAGTTTAGGGTTCACATAACACGACCCAAGAGCGTGATGACTTTGGCATCAATAAAGCAAAGGACCGGAGAGTCCATAAAAGATTTTCTATTACGATTTAATGCAACGGTGGCTTCTGTAGATCGCCCGGACCCATCAATGATTTTGATTGCGGCAGTAGTAGGAGTTGGAGAAGGCACCGAATTCAAGGACTCTTTAACAAGAGACCCACTGCAAGATCTTGGAGAGTATTACCATGAAGCTGAACGATTCATTCGATTAGAAGAATCGCGAGCCGAAAGGCAGGTGATAAACGCTGTACAAGGCGAAGGAACTGCCAGGGAACAACCCACGACGGACAAAGGAAAGAAAAAGCAGGACGACACACATGATGGTCCTGATAAACAGAAGAAATTCCGAGAGCCCAGATTCAGGCAATACACAGACTTGGTGGCAGGACTGGAACGAATTTACACCGAAACTCGGGGGCAACTCCCCTATCGAAAACCACCAAGGAGAGATCCCACAGAGCGGGAACGTAGAATCGGAAAATATTGCCTATTCCATGAGTTAGATGGGCACACAACCGACGAATGCCGCCATCTAAAGGATGAGGTGGAAGAACATGCCAGGAGTGGTTGATTGCCACAATATGTCAAAGAACGGGCAGCGGCAGTAAGGCCTGAACAACTGCCGCCACCGCCTAACAGAAACGATCCTGGATCAGGATCACGACTCGTCATCCACTGATTAAGATGGCAAGGGCCAAGTTCAGGATTTGGACTTCGGTCAAATAATTTCATTAGATTTGATTTCCAAAATAAAACGGCTACTCCACTTACTCATGTACGGGAACCGGAGAGATCCCTAGGCATGCTCTGAGATGGAGATAGACCGATCTGCCCGGAGAGGCAATGTTTAGTTTTTTCCTGATGTTTGAGATTGAACATCTAGGACCTGAATTTAATAAATAAACTTGAATTTCTTGAAATAAACCTTTGACCGGAGAGTTAAAGGATGAACATCGAATATCAATATAAACATGATCGCTTTATGATCCTACCCGGAGAGGCAGGGTCCGGAGTGCAAGAAGTGAGTTGCTTCGCCGGAGAGCGACAGGATCGACTCACTTAAGTATCGTTTCCTATTCACCGGAGAGTGATTGGATTGGGATTCGATAAGAGCCCGGAGAGGCTATGATCAGCCCACGATTTAGGCCATGACATCGCTTAATGTTCAAATACACTGAACCAGAGTGCAAGAAGTGAGTCGCTTCGCCAGAGAGTGACAGGATCAACTCACTTGACACTGTTTCCCCTTCACCGGAGAGTGACAGGATGGGATCCAGTAGGAGCCCGGAGAGGCTATGATCGGTCCAGAATGACCAAGACATCGCTTTACGCCCTATCTAGGGCTAGAGTGCAAGGAATAGAAAGCAACGCCGGAGTGCAATAGGATCTTTCTATTCGATCGCTAAGTCTGGAATGGGCTTGGCAAGGGTCCGGAGTGACCATCAGTAGTACAGAGAGACCATAGAATCTCATTCTTAACTTCCACTCGAAGAAATTGATAACAAATCGGCTTCGAACAGCCATGGACTTGATTAAAAATGCTATAAGCTCTGAATAAAACATGAATTCACTACATTCAATTTGAGACTGGTCAAAACACACCTTTTACCAAAAGGCGTGTTTTGGGGGGCAAAATGTTATCCCAACTTTTGGCAAAGCCGAGATACCCAAGGATTAACTGAAAATCAATGATTATTAGTCATGAACATCGATTGTGTATCGCAGGTTCACCATGGATATCGATGAATTTTGCCCGGGTCCGGATCAGGCTACAATTGATAAGACATGTCAAGCAAGGCCAGATAAAGCAACATTCCAAATCTCGAGTCAATCCGAGTTCGTACGCCCATGATATCATCGACGCAAGTGAAGGACATAGCCTTGAGTTTGTCTCCCTATGGTTCGAATCCCCTAGGGTCGAATCCATCAAACTCGACTCCAACGAAGTTCCCCTAATGGCTTCGAATCCATGGAAGTGCTTTAGCCTTCGACTCCATCAAAACACCTTCAACGTTCGAATCCATCAGCGGAGAGTCTTGGTTCAAATCCATCAAAGAACATTCGTTCGAATCGATTCAGACGAGCCACTTCGAATCCATGATGCCACCTCACTTCGTTTCCTTCAGGTTGAAGTCTTTCGAATCCATCCTATGACTTTGCTCCGATTCCATCCTGCAAGAGTAGCTTCAAATCGAGTGGGTAAGATATAGCGCGATCGATTCGAACAAGCATACGTTCGAATCCATGTACTTCGAATCCACTACTTCAAATCGACTAAGTCACAAGAAGCTATAAACGTGGATTCGACCCAGTCAACTCGGAGATAAAGACGGATCGACACGAAGAACGTACGCCACGACAACCTGCTAGCGCACGCTTGGATCGATTCGAAGCAATCGAGTCGAACGTAATCGATTCGAACAGAGCACTGCAACCAGAAAAGCGACCTTGAATCGATCATAACTCGAGATCCACAAGTCCAAATGCTATGAAATTTTCACAGAAGCTTGAGCACATGTTGAAGAACGTTCACACCAAATTTAAGCTTAATTGGACTCTTTCTTGATCGATTCGAACCAAGGGTCGAATCGATCCCAAAGTGGGCCCGGACTTCCAGAAAGCGGGCATATGGGCCCCCTGACGTACCAGAACTGATCTCCCTTCAATTTAGGCGAAATATCAGCCTCCTACATCTATAAATAGAGCCCCTGGTCATTCAGAAAAGGGGTCGGACAATTTTGAGAGATAAAGAGCGCCCAGACTCTGCCAGATTTACTCCAGATCACCATTGATGCCTTAGATTCAGACTTAGCTCAGAAAATCAGTTGTAATACAACACACGAAATTGTAATCTTCAAGCATCGAGCAATAAAATCATAAAAACCTTGAAGTGGACATAGGCCGGAGATAGCCGAACCACTATAAATTGTGTGTTACTGTTCATTATTTCTTGATTGCTGCTTGTTACTTGCTTAGATCTGTGATTTGTGTGTGAATACTGTTGATTTGTATTCATACGCTGGTGCTTTCACTACACTTGGGGTTTGTGACCATTTTTGGTGCAAACATAGATGATCAACTTTTAAGGTAGTTGAACAAAGCTCCTTATAAAACAAACTAAGTTCTATTACAATCGTCCAAACTTTTACGGGCAACAGTTCTTTGAAAGCGACGGGTAACAAATGTTCCATCATTACATGACAATCATGACTTTTTATCCCACTCAGTTTACCGTTATTATAGTCGACATATCTACGATGATTAGAGGAAATCCTATCAGGAAATCTTAGTCCTTCCACCTACTTTAATAGTACTTTAACTTAGTTACTGTCTAGCTCGTAGCATGCTTTGGGTTTTTTGCTGGCTTCATATGAAGTTCAGGACGATTGCATATTGCTTCTATATCACGTCTTGATTTCAAATCATCTTTAGTCTTTCCTTTAACATTCAGAACTGTGTTAAATACATTATCGAACATGTTTTTCTCATTGTGCATCACGTCAACATTATGACGAATTAAGAGATTTTTCCAATAAGGCAACTCCAAAAATATACTTTGTTTGCACCAATTATGAATCGTCGATTTAGCTTGAATTTCAATTTGTTCGCCGATTTCATGTATCTTTTGATGACCCTTTACAAGGTCATAAATATCTTTGTTTGACCAAATCGTTGGTGGTCACAAGGTCTCAACTCTATTACTTATAAAGTTTTTTTTATCTTTTCTAAAAGGATGATTAATATGGAGAAAACACCAATGATAGTCAAACCATGAAATTTTCTTCCCATGCGGTAAAGAAAAGTCTCGTGTTTCTTCCATGTAATAAGGGCAAGCTAGATGACCAGCCGTACTCCAACCCGATAGCATTGCATACACAGGAAAATCACTTATAGTCCACAGTATAGAATCGAACATACGATTTTTTTTTTGAAATGTCGTATGTTTCAACACCTTCATACCACAGTGTTTTCAACTCTTCAATCAGCGGTTGTAAATATACGTCGATTCCTTATGTCGGATCATCAAGGCCAGGGATGATAATAGTAAGAAACATATACTTAGTTTTCATACACATCCACGAGGTAAATTGTAAGGTGTAACGATTATATGCCAAGATGAATATTTTTAACCAAATTGAGAGGATGGTGAAAATCCATCCGTACATAAACCAAGTCTAACATTACGGCTCTCTGCTGCGAAAGCAGGGTATGTCTTATCAAAATGCTTCCATGCTTCTCCATCAGCTGGGTGTGTTAACGTACCTTCTTCCTATGTTCTCACATAATGCCATGTCATATGATGTACGGTTACAGAAGATGCATATAACCTTTGAAGCCTAAGAGTGATGGGTAAGTAATGCATACGCTTGTACGAAACTTCCTTTCCCTTCTTTTATCTTGGTTTGTATCTTTCCTGATTACATACTTTATAATTCCTAAGACTGATGTCTTCTTTCCAAAACAACATGCAACCATTTAAACATGTATCTATTTTTTGATATGGCAAACCAAAAGCAGACATAAGTTTTTTCACTTCATAATGATTTTCGCACATTAAATTATCGGGTGGCATATGCCATTTTGTAGCTTGTACTATAACTATAAACTCGGCTTCTGTGAAGTTGTATTTTAATTTCATTACAATGTATTCTGCAGTTACTGATAATTGAGTACCGCTTGTACAACCATCCCAAAGGGGTTTCTTAGTAGTCTCCAATAAATCATAATTTTTTTTGCTCCAATACTTGGTTCTTCTTTGACATTAACATCGTTACCATCAACTTCAACAGTAGGGAAAATTGAATGTGCTGCATCTTCAACCATATCTTCTATGAAATTCATCGAAATAAGTTCACTATCCACTTCCTCCTACGAATGTACGGGATTATGTGCTATAAGTTCTCCATGACGACCCCACACGAAATAATTCAGCATGAAACCATATTGGCGCAAATGAACTATTGCCATATCCGGTATCAAATGCTTCAGTAGTTTGCACCTACTACATGGACAACGAATTTCTTCGTCGTTTCCATTATTACGTAAAGCTAATTCAATAAAGACGTGTACACCATTTTGAAAATGCTCACTTATTGAGCCTCCAATTTCTTTTCTTTGTTGGTACATCCAGCTCCGATTGATAAAATAATTGACCCATTTTCCTGCTTTAAAACATAAAAACACATTAATCATTTACGTGTTGACATTTTTTTCCAAATAAATCATACATTTAAATTTTTGCAAATATATAATATTATTCTATTTAATTTTATTTTCAAACAAATTTACACAAATAATTATATGAATATAATCTATAATTCTTAGGTTATTATTTTACACTTTGATGGTTGGTCATCCTACTTCCCATTACAAACACAGTAGTAATTATATTTTGCAAATCATTTTATTTTAAACGATTCAACAAAATTTCGGTAGCACTTCCCCATTGTTCCCTGTATCGTAGACATATGTATGTGCACAGGGAACAAAAAGAAATTATTGTCGAAATTTTGTGAACCGTTTAAATAAAACGATTTGCAAAATATAATTATTACTGTATTTGTAACTTGTCCAATACCGGGGCAAATCCGACAAATATTGTATTGGATGAATATAAATGTCCATTCTGTGATAAAAATGAATATCCATATAACGATCATATACAATATTTGTCAGACGTGACCAAAAACGCTCTAAGGGATTTACAAAACGTAAAGCGTATTATACAACAATTTTTACAATAATTTATTCACATTCTAAGAAACGCATACACCAAATCGTCATTTTTGTCGTATTGAAAATGCATACACAAAATTCTGAGCATCGACTCTAATCAATCCAAAGTAGCCCTAATGCACATATGCACTAATTAATCACTGCATATACACCGATTAACACGCATACACACCAAAAAAAAAATTTCCTCAACATTTCAATGATAAAATTATAATAACAACCTAATTAGCATTCAATAAAGTATACCAAACAATCAATGGGGTATTATACAACTATAACAACAAATTAACCATAATTTAACAAATCAAAATTAATTAGGATTTAGGAATAAAACCTTATTAGAGATTGATGAAGGGGCTAGACTTGTTGAGAGTGGAGAATGATGAAGTTGGAGAAGCTCAGGGAGGCACGGCGGCTGGCTGACGACGGGGAGGAGGAGGAGGTAGGGTTTTTGTTGAATTTGGGGAAGATTGAAAATAAAGTAGCAGCTCTCGGCCGTGAGGCCTGTATGCACAATAATTTTCGACGGCTAGCGAGGACCGCCGACGGCATCGTTGTTTTGGTTTTTGATGGCTAGCGACAGCTATTATATATTATTTACGAAAACGCCATGAAGTTCGACAGCCGTCGCTAGCCGTCGGAAACTGCCGTCGGCGGCCGTTTGAAGCCTCCGTTGCTATTTACTGTGGTTCTAGTAGTGTAATATTGAACAATTCAAATATTAACGTTCACACGTCACTTAGCAGGTGGTGTGACATTTTGGCTGAATTCGTCGCTTACACATCTTTTGGTAAAATCAAATTTTACTTATTATAAGAGGTACCTAACAGTGACAATTATTTACACCAATTCTCTTCGTCAAAACTATATCACTTTGGATTTATGGAATTTGGTAATAGTCAAAATTCCAATATCATCCACATTCAACTTTATAGTCCAAACACAAAGTCCTTGGTTCAATAATAACAATTATTATTAATCGAAATGCTCTGGCCAGAGAATTTGACTTTGAGTTGACTTCGGTTGACCATGATACTAAACCCATATAACTGAGGAGGTGAATCCTCTCTTGAATAGTGCTTCACTTCCAACACTTACACTCGACCCAACTATAGCAACTCGATGGAATGCTAAGTATGATTTGACTATAATCAAAGCGGAGCTTTCATATTGAAGATCCATAGTATTCTCAAATCGAAAGAACTGTGTAAATCAGTCACATCGATATTTTCTGTTTGACCTTATTTATTTTAACCAACAGAAAACTATCGAGTGAGTCGTTCCATATTTATCCAATAACTATCAGTACGTAACCCCTAGGTGCCCCAGTAATCATGAGTAATACACTGCCCAACATTTAGAGAGCGTTACATACTCTAGTCCCAACGGATACATCAATATTCAGTCTCGATGCATCTTGACTACGAACATTTAAAATGGTATTTTTGTTTTATTGTGATAAATTACTCACGGTTACAACACTTTGTAACTACTATCACAAAATATGCCATTTATGGATTTTCTATTAAATATGCTTTTAATTAAATTGATTAATTAATATAACCACATTATATTAAGTATATAATAGAAAGAAAATACCTTTATTTCGAACAAGATTGGTCAACGAGTTAGATATATGTAACAAATTACATAATTGCCCTTAGGCCATACCTTTAACTCTATCAATCTCTCACTTGCACTTGGGGTCAAGTATGGAATCTTATTCGAACTTCTCCAATCGATTTTCTCAAAACCAATTAGGTTGGTCCCTTTGTGAACGGGTATGCTATTATGTTTTAATTATCTACTCTGTCAATCAACTCTCTCCGACAGTGATAAACTGCTTTATCACATGGAACAATTCAGAGTATGTCTCTCGAACTCTAATGAGCTCTAATTTCTATTACGAACCATATCGCGACATTGTCATCATATAACAATGTTATGTGATTCTCAACATTTGAAATTGGCTCATTTATAAATTTGTGCACTTATAATTTTATATACATTATTTTTATTGCGGCAATATTGAAGGCGATGTATGTAGCCTTTTTTCATTGAATAAGCCACAGTCTTTTATTTGGAACGTTTCCAACTTAAAGATTCTTAACTTGAATTTATTATTGACATACTACACTCAATATGACTTATGAAGTTTGAGTTCGAACACTCCTTCATAAGTAGTTTTTGTTTCTGTAAACAATTCTCTAGTATTTCATAAATATACGAGAACACTTCAAACAACCATTTAGTGATATCAATTTGGATTTGATGTTTGTTTCATGTATCAAATACATAAACAAAACATGATATCGTAGACAACACAACATGTATGATAGTTCCTTTTGCTAATGCAAAGGAACCAATCTTACATGTTCCATATTAAACATTTTAATAAGGTGTCCTTGCATATCATTTGGGACATTCCCGACATCTTTTATACGTACTATAAAGACTTCATTTATTAATCCAATGTTGAGTATTAAAATAGCTAAGGATGATTTTAACACAAGTACATCGTTAAAATCAACAACGTGTTGTTTACTTATAGTTTAGAAATATCAATGTACCATTTAACGTTCTTTTTTATGAACACACGCTTCCTCTGCACTTTGATTAAAAATCAAACTATTTGATATTTCTATCAAAATACTTATTCAATCTTGATGCTTATAAAATGATACTTTCGTATCATTTCTTGGATCATATCCAAAGACTCACAAACTCAATATCGCTCCACTGACTTCGAGACATTTTTGGTTAATACATGTAAACAGCTTATTCTATATCGTTATTTAGAATTTTCTGTTTCAATATATATGTACCAAAACACTAAGTCTTATCAAGTGATAATTTTGTGAGTAAATCCGAATTGACTTGAACATGTTGAATATCGAACCTATTACGCTAATTTCAACAGTTGAAATTTGCAAAATTATTCTTATCAACATTTATTATTTAATTCTAACTACATTAGTCTTACTTATAAAGACACAGTCATGGTCGATGGATTTTATCCCTTCAGTTACGATCACCAAAATCTATATTTTGATAGCGTACTTGGAATTCTTTCGGATTTGCGCATCATACCATATAAAGTCAACACTCTCAATGGTTTAGTTAAATAGTCTAGGATTATATACTTTTGACATGAATAAGAAACTCATAGTTTTTCTTTGATGTGCGAGAATACTTAATAGACATTTTAATGCTATGTGTTTGTTTAGGTTAGTTAATTTCATTTCATCTCATATAATCAGTTGTATCTATGGATTGTATCCAATTCCATTTTACTACCAATAATTCCTCAAAGAAATTTCTTCACAGTGAAGTTGGTATATCTTAAAACAATAATTGTTTCTTAGTGCAATAGAATAGGTATTCATAAATGTTTTATGAGTTTCTTTATTTATAAAACTAATTTGGTTTTAGTTTACAAAAATAATGTTTGTAACATAAATATGTTATCCAATGACAGTCTTTTCAAAATCCTTTTGGGAAGATTCATACAAGATCCCCAAACAATTATTACGTGCAATCTTTCGACTCGCACAATCTGCCAACTCCTTGGCCTAGGATATGTTGGAGTTTCTTATAAACCCTTATCTTGCAAAATTTTATAAATTGTTATTCAGATGAAATAATATTAACCTTGTGTACTACCCTTAAGTACATTACCTTATAGAAAGAGACTAACTCAACTTCACTCATAATTAATCGTACATTGTCCAACAAAGTTCGATTATTCCATATCGATGCATCATTATGTATCACGTGGAGGAGTAATTTTAAGACTGAATCTTTATTCATTTTAGGCACGTTCAGAACATTTTCCAATATACTCACTCATTCGATCAAATCAAATCATTTCTATCGCATGTTATTTAATTTATTTCTTTTTTATATTCTATAAGTTTACCATAGACATACTACATGTGTATCAAATATGCATGTCCATTTCAACGATAACTCATTGGTGAATATGATGAAGTACGTGGAACCGTTTTGGTATTTATAGAATTATTATTGGATACATCTATATGTATCAATTCGAAGAGTTCATCAATTCTTATGATACTCCCACTAAATAGGTGCATAGCCCTTTATTGTTTGAGTTATAATTAACAAGTATCATATGATTCAAAATCGTACAATAAAATTATTTCTCAAAACTATGGCTTAGTCTATAATTCCAAAACAACCATAAATATCCAATGCATCACTTTTGTTATTAAAAAAATTACCACATTATAGTTTTATTTCACAAAGAATATTCATAATATTCATACTGAAATATAGCTATGTCTATTTTTTTCAGTCAATACCGAAAAATAATCATTATTTCATAAATAATGTATGGTAAGTTTTACGGAAACAATTTTCGTACTATGATGCAATTAATAAGTGCTATATGGCATGCTCCCACTATTTCCACCATTACTATAATAGCGTACTAAATTCAAAGGTCCATCATTCACTTAATACAATTTGTTTATTTCATACACTGCAACTATTTACAGTAGAGAGTTCGTTGATCGAATATCTTGAGCTTACAGAAATGAATCTCATAGAAAACAATTTTCTACATGAAAATACATTTTGGAATAGAAATAATATTTCTTATTCCAATATTAAGTACCAATTATTATTACAATTCTCGTTTCCAATGTTTCTCTATGTAGCAGAAGTGACAATTCATTCTCTTCATCCTCAACTGTACCTTAAATTACATCTATTCTTATACATTCTTTTTCCTTTCAAATGGTCAAACTATACAAAAGAAAACCTTACTATAATATCATAAAACACTCTTTACAAAAGCGCATTTGATTATCCTTAACATTTAAGGATATCAAATATGTTGCACTTTACGTAAACCGATCAAAATGACATTTCAACGATCGAGTTCTTAGATCTATCTTGTAGTTTTTGGTCTTATGTTACATTAACACAATATGATCCCTATTGTAATCAATCAAGTTGAATACATGATCTCAAAATATTATTTTTTGGATTATTTCCAATGAACTATATTCATTGAAGTATTGTACATTACGAACTGTGACTGTTCACCATATAGCACTTATAAATGGTAGTATATGGATCAAATATCCATTGCCTTGTATTACTTTTAGAGTTCGAAACTCATAGAGTGCAATACACGGTCTCAACCAAATAAGCACGTAAGTGACCATTTTACGAATGTATTAAGTAGTTGTAAAATTAGACACTTGCATGGGTATAGAAAACATTAACATGCAATAGGCATTTAATAGTGGGTATTATATTTCCATTTGTCAACTTTCAATTCAGTTCGTTTGTATATGTTAGTTGATAAACATTTTATCAGTCATATTAAATTCACAAATTTATCATTATAGATAATTATAACATTATTTAGCATATGTTCTTACAATATTAGAAAGGTTAAATGTTATCATTTCATTTTCTTAATAAGGCTCCCACTAGCCTTTTATGATTCTCCACACCCTACGATGAAACATAGAAGTCTTTAGAATTCACTAGTGGGTGTTAAGACTCGTCTGTCTTGATATTCTAACCTTGAATTTGCTCAACAAATCATAGCCCTACAAACGATGGATAACTCCTTATCGGTTGTATCACATACAACTCCTAACCCATTTTCCCTTGTCCTAATCTCATTTCGACCTTGAGTTTGCTCAACAAATCGAAAGAGATTATTCACTCGTACCTACCATATCATGATGGTCTAAGTATATTATATGTACCTTGATTTTGCTCAACAAATACATATAGTTATCTTACCTCATCTGTTCAATATATTAATAATACTACACATAACATCCCCAGCTTGAGTTTGCTCAATAACTAAGGAGTATGCAAGTAATTTATTAATATATATGGTAGAGGACAATATTATATTGAAGATTCATAATCTTCAATATATTGTATTGAGTGATATCGACTTATGAAATAATGTATTTCTTATGAAATACCCTCATGATTCAAGTGTCAGACACATTAGAAATCACAGTATACGTACATTTACGTATGTATTTATTCCTTAAGTCTATTTGGGTTTCTTTAATGTTCCATCTTTAGTTTATACATTCATATCATATAAGTTTTATTGTTATGTAACTTTTACATTTCATATTACTTATATGACAGTCTTATGTATGATATTTTATTAATTAAATCTTATTTAATTAATTAACTCTTTAATTAATTTTAAATTAGTATTTCAATACAACTTTTATATTGGACATATCTATTATAACCTTTATAGTGTATACTACAATCTTTATAGTATAACACATATATCTTGTATATGCGTATTTTTTATTTAATTAATTAACCTTTAATTAATTAATTTAATTTAAAAAATTAATTAAATTATATCAATTTCAAAATTTATCTTACATACATGTATACTTATGTTATCTTAACATTTTAAAATAACATAACATATATCAACATATATAATACATGCATACAAGTATTAATTAATTAGCTCGTTTAATTAATTAATTTTATTAATCTTATTAATAAATTTTAAATTTTGAAATTAATAGTTTCAAACATTTCGAAATTTTCATTACATTTTCCAAAATTTTGAAAATTTATGTTATATTATAATCTTTTATAATAAACATGTTTTAACTTTTAAATTTAAAATCATGTCTTAATTTTCAAAACTATTTTGAAATTAGCCTAAGGCCCAATTCAAATTGGGCCTTTTCTATTAGGGGCAACCTTTGGGCTCACATCACCTTTCAGGCCAGGCAGGTAACCAGGTAGGACAGGGTACTTGATTTCCCAGTTCCAATCCTAAATATTACCTTTCTAGACACCGTACTTAGTGGGCAAGTTTAATTAGTCAGCCCTAACATGACTAATTTGTACCGCATAGGCTATTAGGCTCTGATACCATTAAAAGAACTAGGCCAGCCCGCAGTAGAGGAAATAATTGAATTTCAAAAATTTTACCATTTTGGATCATTAATGGGCTTATGAAGTCTAAATTCATTTAGAACTTTTCTAAGTTTCTTTTAAATAAAATCAATATTTTATTTAATTTATAAATAAAGTTTTACTTTAATTTAATGTGCATGTACTCTTATGTGCATATTTATGTGTAATGAAATGAATGTATCAAATACATTCATGTTGTGAAATATAAGTGTAACATATAAGAAGTGTATATTTGTGTAACTTTGCATGGGAAATTTTAGAGAGGGAAAACCTTTGGTTTTCTTTCTCTTGACATGTATAATAAATTGAGGAAAGAAAAGGCTATAAATGTAGAGAGGTAAACCCTTACGTTTCTCTCTCTTTTTAATTACATTGAATGACATATTAAGTGGCATTTACAAAAGAATTTGCATATGCCTTTGTTATCCAAGTTTTTTTAAGTAATAAAATATACATGTACAATAATTGATAAGTTTACACATACACATGTTAAAATAAGTTTTCCTATATCTATGAGTTTGTCAAAGCAAGAATTAACAATTGTAACAAAGGTTTCAATTAAGGAAGAGCTTGAAATTAAATTCTACCGTTTCACAAAAAGATCCATTTTATTTAGATTAAAATAACATAAACACATGTATATGTATAAATAATTGCAAGTTATGTATTCATTTTAAAATAACACATATATTTATATATATGTATGAATATTGAAATTTAAGTAACATATATGTTTAAATTTAATGCTAACAAAAATGATTCAATGTTTTAATCTTAGGTATGAAATAAAAGTCTATAACTTTATATAAATGACCACTTATGAATTCTAAAGCAAAAGGAAAATTTTAATTTTATGACTAAAACAACTAAACTTAAATCATTTTGGAAATTAACTATGCAACATTGGAAATTAATTTTACTGTATTAAACCACCAACAGATATAGTTTAATAATGTTTATGTATACAGATGTTACAAAATTTAAATATTTTCATATGATAGTTCCTGAGATGATGGTTTTGATGACAACAACCTTAGGACTTGTTATAAAATATGAATACTAATATCTTTGTCCAGATATATATGCATATGCAGGATGTGTATATATATATATATATGCAGGTACTCAGAATGAAGACTGTATAGTATAAAGATTCAAAACTGACGAATTCAAGATTGTAGAAATCAAGACTGAAGACTCATGAGTTTCAAGATTATCAAGAGTTCAAGATATCAAGATAAGTAGTAGAGTCTAGATTTATGTTAAAACTTCATAATAGCACTAAAGTCTTTATTCTGATTTTAATTGTGAAATGGAATCCACCTTCTTGCTTTAATAGTGGGATGGAACCCACAACCTTCTTTAGTGGAATGGAATCCATGAAATTTTCAAAATGACTTATTTTTAAAAAATTTCAAAACTATCTATTTAAAAACACATCACTCTCGATTTAAATATTTTAGCCTTAATTCAAAAACTATTTTTAATCATTGTGACGACCCGACTTTCCACTCCCGGAAAATCGCATCGACAGTAAGAAAGAAAGGGGTGAGAAGTAGAAAAGAGAAGAAGAGAAAAGAAACAAACACAAATACTCACAGCGGAACGAAACAAAATATATTATATCACATAAATATTACATAGTATCATATACAACACTTATCAGAGTTACATAGATTACATATCATATACTAGACAGTTATAAACATCTGTCTAGTTATTACATCTCAATACAATACAGAGATCAATACAAAATCAACACAGCGGAAACTACTATCTATCTACAACGCCGAAGCCTCCTGCTCCATTGCTCCTCCACAATTCGTCAAGGCTAACCTGAATCCCTTGGCTACTCGTAAAAATTTGAGTACCCAAGAGTTTATAAAACAGAAATAAACAACTTGGGTCAGACATGGGTCTGGTGTGAGTAACAGGTTAAACTTGTTTAACTTCAAAACCTTTTGAAAGAAAAGGTATCACGTAAGACTTCCCACAAATAAACATGGGTAAGTTTTTACCTTACGCTAACCAAAACATTTGATAGGAAATTCGATTGTATTATAATAGGGTCTAGGGTTTTCAAGTAAAATACAGAAATAGCCAAAATGCTTACATCTCACATTCCAACATAGTTGGGCACAACTAATACGTACGGCACTTATTGGAGTTTGGATTCCATACAATGGCAGGGCTACTGGGGTACCGCCCGTCACAGTACGTGGCCTAGATCACCGTACCGAGGATCACTCCCAATCCCCTGCAACACAAGGCCGGAACATCCCTTACTGGATAATTCCCGCACAAGATACCTCACGGTTGGGATCAGCAACCGCACCACTAAGTCGAAAATAGAAAGGGACATCTAGACAGAGGTAATCTTGTCCTACTTGGGTGCTACCCACTAACCTTGCTGCACCTCCCCTGTTTTAGCCATTCCCGGTTTGTGAGGCTTGAGGTCACGATTACCTTAGAAAAGAACACACCACTTAGAATGCTCATCGTCCACCTGACGATGTTCTGAAAGCATTCAGTCCATACAAGTTCGTTCCGGGTTCGAACGAAACCGAAGGCATTATCTCGTTACACTCGTTTTGGAATCACCCTCAGAGTTAACGACAATAACCCTTGCACTCTGAATCTTCATCTTCACTTGATTTACGACCTATCGTTAATTTGGATCGATGTGGTATTCGGGTCTCCAGACCTGGAAATCCGGTATACGGAAACCCGATCCCGGTCTCATCGAAATCCAAAGCGTATCTTTTAAGGCCAAGTTGTTTTAAAGGTTAAAAAAAATTCAATTCATTATCTTTATACATAAAGAAAGATAATTCACAACAGATAATCAACATTATCAGATAATCCATACAATTCAACTAACATCCATATCATACAGCATATATCTCATCAGAGATATCAATCAATGCCAAGTATTCAATACTATCACCCATTCATAAGTAATGATTTATATTATCTTTTAATTTAAAGAATTAAATTAATTACTTTATTTTATAAATCCTTCTTACTTAACCATTAATTAATTACAATTTAATTAATTAATTATCTTCTAATATTTCATTTCAATTAATCATCTTTGATTAATTATCTTTTAATTACATCCAAGTAATTTATCCTTAATTAATTATTTAAATTAATTATTCTTAACCGCTTATAGTAATTAACCTTTAATTACTTCATTAATTAATTTAATAAAATTAATTAACTTAATCAACTATAATTAATTACATTAATCCTTAATTAATTACATTGATTAATTACTTCATTTATTAATTATTACTTAATTAACCAATCTTAATTACATCATTAATTATATTAATTAATGATCCTTAATTACAACTTAATTATTAATTACTTAATTAAATTAATTACATTAAGTAATTAACCTTTAATTAAACAACATTTATTAATCACCCTTGATTAATCTTCAATCAGTAATTAATTACCCTTAATTACTTTCATTAACTAAATTAATTACTCCTTAATTAATTTCTTAATTAATCCCTTGATTAATTATTCAAAGTAATTAACTCAAATTACTTCTATTAATAAAATCATTTATTCAACTAATTACTTCCAGTAATTATCTTATTATTTACTTCCCTAAATAATCTTATCTTAATAATTACATTAAGTAATTATTATCAAATCATCTCTTGTTTATTCTAAATTAATTAAACTTAATTAATTAATTTAACTAAATCAAATTAACTTCAATTAATTACAATAAGTAATTAATTCTTAATTACTTTCAATAAGTAATTACATTTAAACAATTTCATAAATGATTATTCTTAAATTAATTCAACTAATTAATTATCAAAATTAATCCTATTAATTCATTATTTAATAACCCATAGTTAATGACTTCATTAACTATTATTTAATTACTTTTCTTAAGTAATTAACTTATATTAATTATTATTAATTCTAAATTAATAAATCTTAATAACCAATTTATTAATCTCTAATTACTAAATTAATTAAGTGTTAACCATAACTTAATTAATATTTAATTACTTATTAATTAATTCCTAACCATTAATTAATACTCTAATTTATAATCCCTAACTACAAATTAATCATCCCTAATTAATTAATCTTAATCATAAATAAATTAGTTTAAACCTTTAATTATTTATTTAATTAATCCAAATGATTAATTAATCAAATAAATTAATTATCCATAAATTTCCTTATAATTTAATGAACACATATTTCTAATTACTTTAAGATAACTTTTTTCTTATTAATAATCAAATTATCCTTTACAAAGTATTTTTAAATCAATTTACTTAAATTTTATCTTCAAAATTTCATTTTAAATTTAAAGATTTAAAATGAATACAAATTATTTTTAACAACATTTTAAACAACATTTATAAAACTCTTTTATTTTTCATGTTAAAGAATTACTCATCTTATAAAAGAATTTCTAAAAGAGTTTAAATCAATCTTTTAAAATTCAAACATTTAAATATAACAAACATTTAAACTTATTAAAACATTTGAATTTATAAAACTTATTTATCTAATATTAAAATTTAAAACTAAACTTGTCTTCATATATCAAACTTTGATTTACTGCTTAATATTACTTCAAAATTTAATTTAAATTTAAATTTCAAAACAAACAGGTATAAAACCTGACAACACTAAAACTCTCGAGCCCACTTCTAAATCACTTCGAGTCGTAACCCAAAATTACCCGAGTCTTCCCCGCAAAAACCCTCAAAAATCTCGAGTCCTTCCTGCCACTTGAGTCCAACCTTCCAGCTCCAACTACTTCGAGTCGCACATCAAAATTCCCGAGACTCCCACGAACAAACCCGAGAAAAACTTGCATTCGTCTTCTCCAGTGAAACAGACTTCACCCAGATACAATCTTCGATCTTGTGCACGTGCACGGTCACCGGCGCCAACTCCGACCAACCTCGAGTATCTCCACAAGTCGACAATCCTTCTTAGACCAGAATCCACCCTCTCGATCATCAAAACTGGAACGAAAACGAAATCGAGCCTAAAACCAAACCTGGAACCATCAGTTCGAATTCGCCAAAGCCTGTCAACAATCCTTCTTGCTCGCAATTCCGACCATCAGAGAAGCTAATTCTCTGGCCATGCCTTCGTCTATATCTAAACTTCCATTCCCCAAAATCTTAGAACACTCGATCCATCAACGAAAACAAACGAAACGAATTCGTAGCCTAACTTAAAACTAGGTTTAAAAATGTCAAACCTAAATCATATCTTCCTTACTACCTTAATTTAATTCCTAATAATTTTCCTTATATCCATGATCATTCCACTTCCATTACTAAAGATTTTGCACTTCCAATTTCACTGAGATGATCAAAATTACCAGAATTTCATTTCTAACATAAACCAGAACTGCTCTTATTAAACTAAACTAAAAACTATGATATTCATGCTAAAAATCATATTATCATCTATGTTTTCAATTTATACATTTGAATTTATAAATTACAGAGTTCAAATTTTCACTTTAATATAACATGTCTCTGTTGTTTTAAATTACAGAGGCACTCAGATATGAATTTGATTTAATTAGGCTTGTTAAACGTTAGTATATGATAATTAAACAATACTTACTTATAAGTTAAATCCTAATAAAAACTAAATCAAGTAGTAAGAGTTTTAAGAGAGAATTCTGGAGTCTGGCAATAAACAGAACAGAGAACAATATCATACATGCACACTTATATACATTCATGTATATTCAAAATCATCTACAAACATTCACATCCAAACACTATTTATCACAGAATTAAACATGCATCATAATTACTTAAGTTAATTTAAGTAAGAATGTTACTCACCATTAAAATGGAGACAGAGCCTATCTTTTGAAAACTGTTTTGAAGACTTGAAAATATAAGGCCAAATCTTCTTTGCTTTTGATAAAACTTGTGATATGTTGTTTTAGACTTGCATGCAGACTTGAACAAATCCAGATTCTTTTTACTTTTGAATTTAAACTTGCATGTTGCTTCCAGAGATGAAAAATGCAGGCAGTTCTCTGAGTTGATTCCAGATTTAAAATGAATGCAAGCTTTTTGATTTCAGATCTGTAACTTGGTTACAGATCTTATGTTTTGAGGAAGATTTGTTTACAGACTTTGATTTTGTTTGAGGAAGAATTACTGATTTAGATTAGAGGAAGAGTTTGAGAAGGGTTTGAGAATTATTGATTTCTAATCTGATTTGTATAAAGTCTGATCTGAAGATATATTGATTTCAGATTTTAGTTTTTAGAGAAGAAGATTTGAGTTTCTCTTGATTTTAAAAAGAAGAATAGAAAAAATGAAATGAAGAAAAGCAAATGTTTATATACATGTATATTTATGATTTTATAAAATAAAAGAAAATGGAAAATAATTAAGACACTTGTCCTATACAATTGTTTATTAAATTACACATGTTATAATGAAGCTTTAGATAATGACACTTGTCATTTAAGTAATTACTCATATTTCTATTTATTTTAAAAGTAAATGAAAAGCCCTTTTTCTTATTTATTTAAACACTTATCTATATATATTAAAGAGAAACAAAAGCTAATTACATTTATAAATAAAAGTTTATACAAATATTATAAAATCCAAAACAATTTAAATATATATATATATATATTCTTTTGAATTTCAAAACTTTAAATTCAAGTTTAAATAAAATTAAATCCTAAGATTCAATTTAAAAGTTAAGTTATATATTTACATACACTATTTATTCCATTTAAAAATAACAATTCCTTTTAGTATTAAAATTCATACATATTAAAAATAATACATTATACTTATTATTTGAAATTAACATATTTTATAATTTAAACAAGAGATTATATTATCAAGAAATATTTAAAAAGAAATAAAACAAACCATTTTTGTAAATCTTATTTATATTTAAGCTTAAGTAAAAATATCTTAAACCAATTAAATATTTTCTTAAAGTATTTTAAAACTATAAAATTACTTATTTAAATATCTTTGAAAAGTCCAGATTAAATTAAATATAAATTTCCAATTTACCAAAGCTTCTATTTACAATATATATAAATAAATATATATATTCAAATAGAAAATATCTTATTAACTTTTTAAAAGATAAAATCATCCATTAATACTAATTTAATCAGATTATTAAATTAAATTCAAATTTTATTATCAAAGATCATCAATATCAATTTAATTATTTAACAGATTATTAAATTGATATTGTTAAAATTTCCGGGATATTACATTCCTCCCCCCTTAAAATAATTTCGTCCCCGAAATTTAAACAAAGGTAATTTAATAATCTTATTAAAGATTTTAATTTAAAACACAAGCATATACTATCATCCATATGCTAGCAACCATAGCAACCAAATCATCCAATCAAACAATTCTAACTATCTAGACTAAATTCTAGATAAAATTCCTCGAGTTTCCCTAAGTATATATATATACCGGGATACTCGCTCTACAAACAATCTAAACTACTAAGCTATAGATCTCCTACTCATCTAGATCTACAGAACTAAACAGAATATCAGACTACAGACGAGTCTGACTCAACTACCAAACTTCCCAAAACTGCAGATTCTAAAACCAGAGATAGATCAAATACGTATTCCCTCAGAGATACGTAAAACTCAATGAATTCAAATTATCCAAACTGGCAATTCAATTTCGAAGACCAAAAACTTATCTAAATCAGAACATAGAAGAGATCCAAAACACAACTCTACTTCACAACTATCAGTAGATTCCAAACTTACTTCTCCCATCCAGAGATACACTCCAAACTGCTTTCGCTGCTCAATTCTGATATGAGGTAGGACACAAGCACAGACTGGACAACTCACTTCTAGAAATAAGGTTCACTGATCCATAAAGAAAACTCAGATACTCCAGCAAAACTTGAGCTGCATCACCAACTCCATCTCTAGGAAACATCCTTCCACTAGACTGAACCATCGGTATCACTCATGGAATCCAGTCGATAAGAAAACTCAACCTGCAGATGCGAACAAACTTCTGACTTCTCTGAAGACATCCAGAAAATTCTGACAACCCAAGAGAACACTCAGCAATCGCAAGTCACTTTTGCAATCAACCCATCCTAATTCCAAACAGACTGTTCTCTCTTTACCAATCAGAACAGCTTACACTTATTTATCCAATTTATCGAAGAAATGGATCCACTCTGCTGCTTCTGAACTTCACTTCCAGAAAAACTGCTCATCCAGAAAACTTCCTGCCATCACGGAATACTCCGAGCTGCACTGCTGACACTGATGCCAAGGACTTCCTATTCCAAAGATCTTCGAGAAACTTGGACTTCAAACCAAACAGAAACACCGTGCTGAATTCAGCGACAACACCAAAGCATACACACTTCCTTAATCTTGTTCCAAAGAAAACATCTTCAGGAACATCCATCGTCACTGTATCTCATCATACAGCTACTATTACCTGAGGTATCAAGATACCATTACTCACTTCTGCCTCATCGACAGATCCAACTCTACTCATCCACACTTCAAAGATAAACTCCGAACCATTACAGTTTCCTTCGGAGATCGATGAAATCCTTCACCACAGCAAAGCTTACTCGAGACGGTATTGGGTCTACAGTCTCGACAGATACACTTCCAACCTCAACATTCAAACTCCAACCATTGGTAGTCGTGTTTCACACACCACCACCCTATCTACCTTTATATCCTATATTGGAAAACCTATACGGGTAACCCAACAAATAGGTAGAATATATATATATAGTTATATAAAAATTACAAATACGCTCTCTCACGATAGACACCACTCCAGAGCTTAGGTATTCACTCAACCTAATGCTCTGATACCACGTGTGATGGGACGAGCCAGTGGCGACTGGTAGGCTTTGCAACCATCCCAGACCCACCGTGGCACACAGTGATACCTCGAATTTGCTTTTACGGCCAGCCTCTCGACTCGCAACCAACCCTCACAAGGCCTTTACCTCTCAGGGACATGTAGGGGTAAGAGTCTCCCGTTCGCCACCAAACCGCGAAGCGAGAACCCCCTATCATGCTGTAATGTAGCAAACCCGATCCCGGTCTCATCGAAATCCAAAACGTATCTTCTAAGGCCAAGTTGTTTTAAAGGTTAAAACAAATTCAATTCATTATCTTTATACACAAAGAAAGATAATTCACAACAGATAATCAACATTATCAGATAATCCATACAATTCAACTAACATCCATATCATACAGCATATATCTCATCAGAGATATCAATCAATGCCAAGTATTCAATACTATCACCCATTCATAAGTAATGATTTATATTATCTTTTAATTTAAAGAATTAAATTAATTACTTTATTTTATAAATCCTTCTTACTTAACCATTAATTAATTACAATTTAATTAATTAATTATCTTCTAATATTTCATTTCAATTAATCATCTTTGATTAATTATCTTTTAATTACATCCAAGTAATTTATCCTTAATTAATTATTTAAATTAATTATTCTTAACCGCTTATAGTAATTACCCTTTAATTACTTCATTAATTAATTTACTAAAATTAATTAACTTAATCAACTATAATTAATTACATTAATCCTTAATTAATTACATTGATTAATTACTTCATTTATTAATTATTACTTAATTAACCAATCTTAATTACATCATTAATTATATTAATTAATGATCCTTAATTACAACTTAATTATTAATTACTTAATTAAATTAATTACATTAAGTAATTAACCTTTAATTAAACAACATTTATTAATCACCCTTGATTAATCTTCAATCAGTAATTAATTACCCTTAATTACTTTCATTAACTAAATTAATTACTCCTTAATTAATTTCTTAATTAATCCCTTGATTAATTATTCAAAGTAACTAACTCAAATTACTTCTCTTAATAAAATCATTTATTCAACTAATTACTTCCAGTAATTATCTTATTATTTACTTCCCTAAATAATCTTATCTTAATAATTACATTAATAATTATTATCAAATCATCTCTTGTTTATTCTAAATTAATTAAACTTAATTAATTAATTTAACTAAATCAAATTAACTTCAATTAATTACAATAAGTAATTAATTCTTAATTACTTTCAATAAGTAATTACATTTAAACAATTTCATAAATGATTATTCTTAAATTAATTCAACTAATTAATTATCAAAATTAATCCTATTAATTCATTATTTAATAACCCATAGTTAATGACTTCATTAACTATTATTTAATTACTTTTCTTAAGTAATTAACTTATATTAATTATTATTAATTCTAAATTAATAAATCTTAATAACCAATTTATTAATCTCTAATTACTAAATTAATTAAGTGTTAACCATAACTTAATTAATATTTAATTACTTATTAATTAATTCCTAACCATTAATTAATACTCTAATTTATAATCCCTAACTACAAATTAATCATCCCTAATTAATTAATCTTAATCATAAATAAATTAGTTTAAACCTTTAATTATTTATTTAATTAATCCAAATGATTAATTAATCAAATAAATTAATTATCCATAAATTTCCTTATAATTTAATGAACACATATTTCTAATTACTTTAAGATAACTTTGTTCTTATTAATAATCAAATTATCCTTTACAAAGTATTTTTAAATCAATTTACTTAAATTTTATCTTCAAAATTTCATTTTAAATTTAAAGATTTAAAATGAATACAAATTATTTTTAACAACATTTTAAACAACATTTATAAAACTCTTTTATTTTTCATGTTAAAGAATTACTCATCTTATAAAAGAATTTCTAAAAGAGTTTAAATCAATCTTTTAAAATTCAAACATTTAAATATAACAAACATTTAAACTTATTAAAACATTTGAATTTATAAAACTTATTTATCTAATATTAAAATTTAAAACTAAACTTGTCTTCATATATCAAACTTTGATTTACTACTTAATATTACTTCAAAATTTAATTTAAATTTAAATTTCAAAACAGACAGGTATAAAACCTGACAACACTAAAACTCTCGAGCCCACTTCTAAATCACTTCGAGTCGTAACCCAAAATTACCCGAGTCTTCCCCGCAAAAACCCTCAAAAATCTCGAGTCCTTCCTGCCACTTGAGTCCAACCTTCCAGCTCCAACTACTTCGAGTCGCACATCAAAATTCCCGAGACTCCCACGAACAAACCCGAGAAAAACTTGCATTCGTCTTCTCCAGTGAAACAGACTTCACCCAGATACAATCTTCGATCTCGTGCACGTGCACGGTCACCGGCGCCAACTCCGACCAACCTCGAGTATCTCCACAAGTCGACAATCCTTCCTAGACCAGAATCCACCCTCTCGATCATCAAAACTGGAACGAAAACGAAATCGAGCCTAAAACCAAACCTGGAACCATCAGTTCGAATTCGCCAAAGCCTGTCAACAATCCTTCTTGCTCGCGATTCCGACCATCAGAGAAGCTAATTCTCTGGCCATGCCTTCGTCTATATCTAAACTTCCATTCCCCAAAATCTTAGAACACTCGATCCATCAACGAAAACAAACGAAACGAATTCGTAGCCTAACTTAAAACTAGGTTTAAAAATTTCAAACCTAAATCATATCTTCCTTACTGCCTTAATTTAATTCCTAATAATTTTCCTTATATCCATGATCATTCCACTTCCATTACTAAAGATTTTGCACTTCCAATTTCACTGAGATGATCAAAATTACCAGAATTTCATTTCTAACATAAACCAGAACTGCTCTTATTAAACTAAACTAAAAACTATGATATTCATGCTAAAAATCATATTATCATCTATGTTTTCAATTTATACATTTGAATTTATAAATTACAGAGTTCAAATTTTCACTTTAATATAACATGTCTCTGTTGTTTTAGATTACAGAGGCACTCAGATATGAATTTGATTTAACTAGGCTTGTTAAACCTTAGTATATGATAATTAAACAATACTTACTTATAAGTTAAATCCTAATAAAAACTAAATCAAGTAGTAAGAGTTTTAAGAGAGAATTCTGGAGTCTGGCAATAAACAGAACAGAGAACAATATCATACATACACACTTATATACATTCATGTATATTCAAAATCATCTACAAACATTCACATCCAAACACTATTTATCACAGAATTAAACATGCATCATAATTACTTAAGTTAATTTAAGTAAGAATGTTACTCACCATTAAAATGGAGACAGAGCCTATCTTTTGAAAACTGTTTTGAAGACTTGAAAATATAAGGCCAAATCTTCTTTGCTTTTGATAAAACTTGTGATATGTTGTTTTAGACTTGCATGCAGACTTGAACAAATCCAGATTCTTTTTACTTTTGAATTTAAACTTGCATGTTGCTTCCAGAGATGAAAAATGCAGGCAGTTCTCTGAGTTGATTCCAGATTTAAAATGAATGCAAGCTTTTTGATTTCAGATCTGTAACTTGGTTACAGATCTTATGTTTTGAGGAAGATTTGTTTACAGACTTTGATTTTGTTTGAGGAAGAATTACTGATTTAGATTAGAGGAAGAGTTTGAGAAGGGTTTGAGAATTATTGATTTCTAATCTGATTTGTATAAAGTCTGATCTGAAGATATATTGATTTCAGATTTTAGTTTTTAGAGAAAGATTTGAGTTTCTCTTGATTTTAAAAAGAAGAATAGAAAAAATGAAATGAAGAAAAGCAAATGTTTATATACATGTATATTTATGATTTTATAAAATAAAAGAAAATGGAAAATAATTAAGACACTTGTCCTATACAATTGTTTATTAAATTACACATGTTATAATGAAGCTTTAGATAATGACACTTGTCATTTAAGTAATTACTCATATTTCTATTTATTTTAAAAGTAAATGAAAAGCCCTTTTTCTTATTTATTTAAACACTTATCTATATATATTAAAGAGAAACAAAAGCTAATTACATTTATAAATAAAAGTTTATACAAATATTATAAAATCCAAAACAATTTAAATATATATATATATTCTTTTGAATTTCAAAACTTTAAATTCAAGTTTAAATAAAATTAAATCCTAAGATTCAATTTAAAAGTTAAGTTATATATTTACATACACTATTTATTCCATTTAAAAATAACAATTCCTTTTAGTATTAAAATTCATACATATTAAAAATAATACATTATACTTATTATTTGAAATTAACATATTTTATAATTTAAACAAGAGATTATATTATCAAGAAATATTTAAAAAGAAATAAAACAAACCATTTTTGTAAATCTTATTTATATTTAAGCTTAAGTAAAAATATCTTAAACCAATTAAATATTTTCTTAAAGTATTTTAAAACTATAAAATTACTTATTTAAATATCTTTGAAAAGTCCAGATTAAATTAAATATAAATTTCCAATTTACCAAAGCTTCTATTTACAATATATATAAATAAATATATATATTCAAATAGAAAATATCTTATTAACTTTTTAAAAGATAAAATCATCCATTAATACTAATTTAATCAGATTATTAAATTAAATTCAAATTTTATTATCAAAGATCATCAATATCAATTTAATTATTTAACAGATTATTAAATTGATATTGTTAAAATTTCCGGGATATTACATTCCTCCCCCCTTAAAATAATTTCGTCCCCGAAATTTAAACAAAGGTAATTTAATAATCTTATTAAAGATTTTAATTTAAAACACAAGCATATACTATCATCCATATGCTAGCAACCATAGCAACCAAATCATCCAATCAAACAATTCTAACTATCTAGACTAAATTCTAGATAAAATTCCTCGAGTTTCCCCAAGTATATATATATACCGGGATACTCGCTCTACAAACAATCTAAACTACTAAGCTATAGATCTCCTACTCATCTAGATCTACAGAACTAAACAGAATATCAGACTACAGACGAGTCTGACTCAACTACCAAACTTCCCAAAACTGCAGATTCTAAAACCAGAGATAGATCAAATACGTATTCCCTCAGAGATACGTAAAACTCAATGAATTCAAATTATCCAAACTGGCAATTCAATTTCGAAGACCAAAAACTTATCTAAATCAGAACATAGAAGAGATCCAAAACACAACTCTACTTCACAACTATCAGTAGATTCCAAACTTACTTCTCCCATCCAGAGATACACTCCAAACTGCTTTCGCTGCTCAATTCTGATATGAGGTAGGACACAAGCACAGACTGGACAACTCACTTCTAGAAATAAGGTTCACTGATCCATAAAGAAAACTCAGATACTCCAGCAAAACTTGAGCTGCATCACCAACTCCATCTCTAGGAAACATCCTTCCACTAGACTGAACCATCGGTATCACTCATGGAATCCAGTCGATAAGAAAACTCAACCTTCAGATGCGAACAAACTTCTGACTTCTCTGAAGACATCCAGAAAATTCTGACAACCCAAGAGAACACTCAGCAATCGCAAGTCACTTTTGCGATCAACCCATCCTAATTCCAAACAGACTGTTCTCTCTTTACCAATCAGAACAGCTTACACTTATTTATCCAATTTATCGAAGAAATGGATCCACTCTGCTGCTTCTGAACTTCACTTCTAGAAAAACTGCTCATCCAGAAAACTTCCTGCCATCACGGAATACTCCGAGCTGCACTGCTGACACTGATGCCAAGGACTTCCTATTCCAAAGATCTTCGAGAAACTTGGACTTCAAACCAAACAGAAACACCGTGCTGAACTCAGCGACAACACCAAAGCATACACACTTCCTTAATCTTGTTCCAAAGAAAACATCTTCAGGAACATCCATCGTCACTGTATCTCATCATACAGCTACTATTACCTGAGGTATCAAGATACCATTACTCACTTCTGCCTCATCGACAGATCCAACTCTACTCATCCACACTTCAAAGATAAACTCCGAACCATTACAGTTTCCTTCGGAGATCGATGAAATCCTTCACCACAGCAAAGCTTACTCGAGACGGTATTGGGTCTACAGTCTCGACAGATACACTTCCAACCTCAACATTCAAACTCCAACCATTGGTAGTCGTGTTTCACACACCACCACCCTATCTACCTTTATATCCTATATTGGAAAACCTATACGGGTAACCCAACAAATAGGTAGAATATATATATATAGTTATATAAAAATTACAAATACGCTCTCTCACGATAGACACCACTCCAGAGCTTAGGTATTCACTCAACCTAATGCTCTGATACCACGTGTGATGGGACGAGCCAGTGGCGACTGGTAGGCTTTGCAACCATCCCAGACCCACCGTGGCACACAGTGATACCTCGAATTTGCTTTTACGGCCAGCCTCTCGACTCGCAACCAACCCTCACAAGGCCTTTACCTCTCAGGGACATGTAGGGGTAAGAGTCTCCCGTTCGCCACCAAACCGCGAAGCGAGAACCCCCTATCATGCTGTAATGTAGCAAACCCGATCCCGGTCTCATCGAAATCCAAAACGTATCTTCTAAGGCCAAGTTGTTTTAAAGGTTAAAACAAATTCAATTCATTATCTTTATACACAAAGAAAGATAATTCACAACAGATAATCAACATTATCAGATAATCCATACAATTCAACTAACATCCATATCATACAGCATATATCTCATCAGAGATATCAATCAATGCCAAGTATTCAATACTATCACCCATTCATAAGTAATGATTTATATTATCTTTTAATTTAAAGAATTAAATTAATTACTTTATTTTATAAATCCTTCTTACTTAACCATTAATTAATTACAATTTAATTAATTAATTATCTTCTAATATTTCATTTCAATTAATCATCTTTGATTAATTATCTTTTAATTACATCCAAGTAATTTATCCTTAATTAATTATTTAAATTAATTATTCTTAACCGCTTATAGTAATTACCCTTTAATTACTTCATTAATTAATTTACTAAAATTAATTAACTTAATCAACTATAATTAATTACATTAATCCTTAATTAATTACATTGATTAATTACTTCATTTATTAATTATTACTTAATTAACCAATCTTAATTACATCATTAATTATATTAATTAATGATCCTTAATTACAACTTAATTATTAATTACTTAATTAAATTAATTACATTAAGTAATTAACCTTTAATTAAACAACATTTATTAATCACCCTTGATTAATCTTCAATCAGTAATTAATTACCCTTAATTACTTTCATTAACTAAATTAATTACTCCTTAATTAATTTCTTAATTAATCCCTTGATTAATTATTCAAAGTAACTAACTCAAATTACTTCTCTTAATAAAATCATTTATTCAACTAATTACTTCCAGTAATTATCTTATTATTTACTTCCCTAAATAATCTTATCTTAATAATTACATTAATAATTATTATCAAATCATCTCTTGTTTATTCTAAATTAATTAAACTTAATTAATTAATTTAACTAAATCAAATTAACTTCAATTAATTACAATAAGTAATTAATTCTTAATTACTTTCAATAAGTAATTACATTTAAACAATTTCATAAATGATTATTCTTAAATTAATTCAACTAATTAATTATCAAAATTAATCCTATTAATTCATTATTTAATAACCCATAGTTAATGACTTCATTAACTATTATTTAATTACTTTTCTTAAGTAATTAACTTATATTAATTATTATTAATTCTAAATTAATAAATCTTAATAACCAATTTATTAATCTCTAATTACTAAATTAATTAAGTGTTAACCATAACTTAATTAATATTTAATTACTTATTAATTAATTCCTAACCATTAATTAATACTCTAATTTATAATCCCTAACTACAAATTAATCATCCCTAATTAATTAATCTTAATCATAAATAAATTAGTTTAAACCTTTAATTATTTATTTAATTAATCCAAATGATTAATTAATCAAATAAATTAATTATCCATAAATTTCCTTATAATTTAATGAACACATATTTCTAATTACTTTAAGATAACTTTGTTCTTATTAATAATCAAATTATCCTTTACAAAGTATTTTTAAATCAATTTACTTAAATTTTATCTTCAAAATTTCATTTTAAATTTAAAGATTTAAAATGAATACAAATTATTTTTAACAACATTTTAAACAACATTTATAAAACTCTTTTATTTTTCATGTTAAAGAATTACTCATCTTATAAAAGAATTTCTAAAAGAGTTTAAATCAATCTTTTAAAATTCAAACATTTAAATATAACAAACATTTAAACTTATTAAAACATTTGAATTTATAAAACTTATTTATCTAATATTAAAATTTAAAACTAAACTTGTCTTCATATATCAAACTTTGATTTACTACTTAATATTACTTCAAAATTTAATTTAAATTTAAATTTCAAAACAGACAGGTATAAAACCTGACAACACTAAAACTCTCGAGCCCACTTCTAAATCACTTCGAGTCGTAACCCAAAATTACCCGAGTCTTCCCCGCAAAAACCCTCAAAAATCTCGAGTCCTTCCTGCCACTTGAGTCCAACCTTCCAGCTCCAACTACTTCGAGTCGCACATCAAAATTCCCGAGACTCCCACGAACAAACCCGAGAAAAACTTGCATTCGTCTTCTCCAGTGAAACAGACTTCACCCAGATACAATCTTCGATCTCGTGCACGTGCACGGTCACCGGCGCCAACTCCGACCAACCTCGAGTATCTCCACAAGTCGACAATCCTTCCTAGACCAGAATCCACCCTCTCGATCATCAAAACTGGAACGAAAACGAAATCGAGCCTAAAACCAAACCTGGAACCATCAGTTCGAATTCGCCAAAGCCTGTCAACAATCCTTCTTGCTCGCGATTCCGACCATCAGAGAAGCTAATTCTCTGGCCATGCCTTCGTCTATATCTAAACTTCCATTCCCCAAAATCTTAGAACACTCGATCCATCAACGAAAACAAACGAAACGAATTCGTAGCCTAACTTAAAACTAGGTTTAAAAATTTCAAACCTAAATCATATCTTCCTTACTGCCTTAATTTAATTCCTAATAATTTTCCTTATATCCATGATCATTCCACTTCCATTACTAAAGATTTTGCACTTCCAATTTCACTGAGATGATCAAAATTACCAGAATTTCATTTCTAACATAAACCAGAACTGCTCTTATTAAACTAAACTAAAAACTATGATATTCATGCTAAAAATCATATTATCATCTATGTTTTCAATTTATACATTTGAATTTATAAATTACAGAGTTCAAATTTTCACTTTAATATAACATGTCTCTGTTGTTTTAGATTACAGAGGCACTCAGATATGAATTTGATTTAACTAGGCTTGTTAAACCTTAGTATATGATAATTAAACAATACTTACTTATAAGTTAAATCCTAATAAAAACTAAATCAAGTAGTAAGAGTTTTAAGAGAGAATTCTGGAGTCTGGCAATAAACAGAACAGAGAACAATATCATACATGCACACTTATATACATTCATGTATATTCAAAATCATCTACAAACATTCACATCCAAACACTATTTATCACAGAATTAAACATGCATCATAATTACTTAAGTTAATTTAAGTAAGAATGTTACTCACCATTAAAATGGAGACAGAGCCTATCTTTTGAAAACTGTTTTGAAGACTTGAAAATATAAGGCCAAATCTTCTTTGCTTTTGATAAAACTTGTGATATGTTGTTTTAGACTGGCATGCAGACTTGAACAAATCCAGATTCTTTTTACTTTTGAATTTAAACTTGCATGTTGCTTCCAGAGATGAAAAATGCAGGCAGTTCTCTGAGTTGATTCCAGATTTAAAATGAATGCAAGCTTTTTGATTTCAGATCTGTAACTTGGTTACAGAACTTATGTTTTGAGGAAGATTTGTTTACAGACTTTGATTTTGTTTGAGGAAGAATTACTGATTTAGATTAGAGGAAGAGTTTGAGAAGGGTTTGAGAATTATTGATTTCTAATCTGATTTGTATAAAGTCTGATCTGAAGATATATTGATTTCAGATTTTAGTTTTTAGAGAAAGATTTGAGTTTCTCTTGATTTTAAAAAGAAGAATAGAAAAAATGAAATGAAGAAAAGCAAATGTTTATATACATGTATATTTATGATTTTATAAAATAAAAGAAAATGGAAAATAATTAAGACACTTGTCCTATACAATTGTTTATTAAATTACACATGTTATAATGAAGCTTTAGATAATGACACTTGTCATTTAAGTAATTACTCATATTTCTATTTATTTTAAAAGTAAATGAAAAGCCCTTTTTCTTATTTATTTAAACACTTATCTATATATATTAAAGAGAAACAAAAGCTAATTACATTTATAAATAAAAGTTTATACAAATATTATAAAATCCAAAACAATTTAAATATATATATATATATTCTTTTGAATTTCAAAACTTTAAATTCAAGTTTAAATAAAATTAAATCCTAAGATTCAATTTAAAAGTTAAGTTATATATTTACATACACTATTTATTCCATTTAAAAATAACAATTCCTTTTAGTATTAAAATTCATACATATTAAAAATAATACATTATACTTATTATTTGAAATTAACATATTTTATAATTTAAACAAGAGATTATATTATCAAGAAATATTTAAAAAGAAATAAAACAAACCATTTTTGTAAATCTTATTTATATTTAAGCTTAAGTAAAAATATCTTAAACCAATTAAATATTTTCTTAAAGTATTTTAAAACTATAAAATTACTTATTTAAATATCTTTGAAAAGTCCAGATTAAATTAAATATAAATTTCCAATTTACCAAAGCTTCTATTTACAATATATATAAATAAATATATATATTCAAATAGAAAATATCTTATTAACTTTTTAAAAGATAAAATCATCCATTAATACTAATTTAATCAGATTATTAAATTAAATTCAAATTTTATTATCAAAGATCATCAATATCAATTTAATTATTTAACAGATTATTAAATTGATATTGTTAAAATTTCCGGGATATTACAATCATATTAATTTCAAAATCATTTCTTACTTTTAAACTATCTCCTAGTTTTAATGTTTTAGCTTTAATCTCAAAATATTTATATATTTAGTTTTTTTATTACTTTTATATTTCGTAAGATCACTTTCCAATGGTTTTTATAATCATAAAGTACATTAAAAATAGTTTACAAAGTTATAAGATTGTTTCGACAAATTTTAGATTTTGTAATAATAGTGGGGGAGAGTGTAACAACCCTGAATTTTGTGATTTATTTTAATTATTTATTTTGATTATTTTATTTAAATTCCTGATTTTAAAACTTTATTTTATTTATTAAAATGAATAAATTATGTTATTTTAAATATAAATTTTGATTTTCATGAGAATTATTATTTCAAACCTGAATAAATTGAATATTTCCAGTAAAAGTGGATTTTGGTCAATTTGGTCAAACTTTGAATTTTAAATTTTAAATTTAAATATTTGAATTCTTGAATTTTATCTTTTATTACGAAAGTAGACTTAATATCATGAATACTGCTTTTCATTTCATTGAAATTGGATTTAAATTGTGAAAGTTATACTGTTTTCAATATTGTGTGTATATTGAGTTATTTAACAATTTTCTTTATTTTTAATTTATATAAATGACATTTTTATTTGATATATCTTACTTAAATTTGTATATTTAGGTTATACTATATATGTTTTGACCTTTAAATATTTTTAAAGTGATAATAAGATTTTTCCAGAGTGTATTGAATTTATTTCTAATTTTTAAAGCCTAGTTTGCATTTTTAAGCTATTTTCTTAATTTAAATTCTATTTAATTAAAATTTAATTATTTATTTATATATTTACTTTCATTTCTGAGTTGTTATCTTTATTTATCAGTTTTTATATGTATTTACAAAGTACAAAATAAATAATGGAATTTCGAAGAGTTTTGTGACTCTTTAGTTGCTTGAGACTCTTTGTTTTCCACCTCTTCGTTTTCCAACCTTTTTCATTCAATTGCTTTGGCCGACTTCATTCTTTCTTTCAGCCGATTATTTTTCATTTCATTCACGTATTCAAAACTTCTCATTCACCAAAAAGCTCGGCCTTCATTGCTTGAGAAAAAATTTGGTAAATTTCTTTCTTCTTTTTATGTTTTCTTCCTTATGTTGTGATTGCACTTGCCTCCTTCATCTTTATTGGATCGGCCTGCCCTCCTCCATCACCTTGGCCACCTCCACCACCACCTAATCTGGTCAACACCTCCTCCAGCCCATTCCCATGCCATAGCCGTGGCCTTCTTTGAAGAAAATCCACCTAAAAATGAACAAACATCACCTAAATGCACTTAGCCGAGCATCACCAATGTCCACCACCTCATACTCCTCCTTGGTCGCCACTTGCACCACCACCACCTGCTATAGATGACATGAGATCCCCTGCCACGTCATCCCTACCCCACCTGAAGCCATGGCTGTGCCTGTCCTTGCTTTGGCCGAGCCTATATTTGCATAGAAACCATTGTTGTATTGCCTTGTATAGTTGTGTGTTCATGCATATCTCTCTACCATCATTTGATCCATGTTTGGCCGACCCTTACCAATCCAAAACTAGATCCTAAGCCACTCCTTAGCCATGTATTTCAGATCTATAGCTGAAGCATTGGTGGTAGAAAGAAAGTGCAAAGACTTTGGTTTTGTTTTATGCATTTATTCCTAACATTGTTTAACTTTATTTTGGTTTGAAACTTATGTTGTTTATGCTTGTTTTGTTTGAATTTGTTCAAGGAAATCAACCTTGTCTCTCTCACACTCAAATCATTGTCGTGCTTTCGTGCCTCTGGAAATCTTTGGTGTGTGTTTGTGGTTGTCATCTCTAGCTTAAACAAGTGAGAAATTCTCACCAGACAATTTGTACTTATATAACTAGTAAACTGACACCATTTGAATCTGTAAAACTATATCATCATGTTATAACTGCTTATGTTATGATCATATGATGCTCACCCCTATTATTACACATGTTATATTATCAGTTACTGTGATACGATGCAATTCTGTTTATTTATATCGGTTTATCACACTACAAGTTCCCTATAGATTAGAATCACTATGGGTTGAAATGATACATACCCGAACGGACTTTAGAATAGGGAAAATCGTTATGGGCTGAAATGATAGGCCTGAACGATTTTTATTTATTTCATTTAACTTGGGATTGTGGGTTTGAAATGATAAAACTTGGATTTTCCTTTGAAAATTACGGATTGAAATGGTATATTATCCGTATCATTTTATTTAAGTTAGAAATTTTTATACAGACTGTGGCTAAAATGAACTAAATGGCTAAAACGAATTTAGGGCTGTTACTGCACTTTGTAAGTGATGTAGTTGTTGAATTTAACTAAAGTTTTATTTGAAATCTAAACCTATTACAGCATTTTAAATGCTGTCTTTTATTAACTGAATTGTCTTTAAACATTACTTTCCGTAGCATTTTCTAAGTGCTGCGAAAGTTGAAATTTCACTGTTCTAATAAATTTAAGTGAATAAATGAATTATGAAAAGACTAAAATTTTGAGAATCGAATATTTGAATATTAAATATAATAATTTCATTTTTGAAATGGTTTAATTGGAATATTTTGATTTGAAAATATTTTGATATTTTGAAATGTGATTTGAAATGGTATTTAGGTTAAATAAAAATGAACGTGGTTTTGGAAAAATACGATATTTGGATATTTTGAAATGGATTTGAAATGATACTTAATTTTTAAATGATATTTGATTTATAAGTATAAAATACCAATTTTGAAATGTTAACCACAGGATGTATTTAATTTATGGTTTAACTGATCCTTAGAGGATGGGCGATCCCAAGCATCCTTTAAGTTATTATGCATTACTGCTACAGTTCACTTGAGTTGGTTTACATTATATAAGTATATATTGTCCTGACTCGAGTGTTTTGTATTTTGCTTTACGCTCGGGTCAGCCTGAGTATTTACAGCTTAGCTTTGGATCTCTTTTTGGAGCTAGGAATCGTTGGAGATTCTGCTTATCTAGTTATCTATCCATTTCAGTTTCAGTTGTTCTATTTTGGCTCTGGTGTTATAAACTTCTATGTATTTGAGATTTCTATTGTATATGTTTTCAGACTGATATTATGTATTTTGTTTTGAGATTTTATTATAGTAGCTTGATGAACTACTATGGTATTTTAATTTCCGCTGCGAGTTATTCTGATATTCTGTGTCTGTGATTATGTATTTGATTTTATTTGCTCCAAATTTTATTACAATCTGCTATTTTGAATTATTCAAGTCAGACATGTATGGATTATTGTCGATTTGAATGGTCCAAAATAGTGGGTCGTTACAAAAACCCACTCCTATGGCAACCAATGAAGCCTTGAATAAAGAAGTCATGTCAAAAGATGTTGATCAAAAACTATACAGGGGGATGATTGGATCGCTACTCTATATAATCGAGAGTAGGCCTGATATCATGCACAGTGTCTGTCTTTATGCAAGATACCAATCTCAACCCAAAGAAACCCATTTAAAAGCTGTTAAACGTATCCTAAGATATATTAAACATAGACTATGGCCTATTTTACCCTAAAAATGATTCATTTGATTTAATCTCATATTGTGATGCTGACTATGCTGGCTGTAAATCAGACCGAAAAAGTACAGGTGGAACTTGTCACTTTTTAGGACATTCTCTGGATTCCTAGTTTAGTAAAAAAATAATAATGTCTCACTATCAACAATTGAAGCAGAATATATCTCTACTGCTTTGGCTTGTTCTCAAGTTATCTATATGCAACAGACCCTAAATGATTTTGGATTTAATATTTCAAAATCACCAATTTATTATGATAATACAAGTGCAATAAATTTATTCAAAAATCCTACTCATCATGCCAAAAGTAAACATATTGATATCAAACATCATTTTCTCAGAGATAATATAAGTAAAGAGATTGTTTCTCTTGAATCTATCAACACTGAGAATCAAATAGCTGATATTCTGACCAAACCCTTGAATCAATCAACCTTTACTAAATTAAGAAGAGAACTAGGTATTGTTCTATAACTGAAATATAGAATATAGATATAGTAACATATATATTTAAATAAATAGAGAAAAACAAAATTGTCAAAATTTTCAAAGGGATGTCAACATGCCCCCAACCCCCATGTCGACATACAACGGTTAGATTTGAAATTTTGAATTTCCCTCTAAAATCAGTTTGGTGGTTATATAACCACAATATTTCGAATTCGCTGTCTTCTCACTTCATTTTCTCTGTAATAAACTTCTGAAAATATAAAGTAATGGCCTCCTCTTCTAAATCAAACCAAAATGCAACCATTTCCTCCCCTTTTCCTAATTCTAGTCCATTCCAACGTACTACATTGGCTCGAGTAATGATGATCGAGGAAATTATGAAGGATTCTCTACAAATGCTGACTGAATTACAAGTCATGCAAATAAGGATGGCAAAGAAACAAGAGAAACAAGGCAAGATTCTTAGAAATTTGCTAAAAAATCTAATGGATAATCATGTAGACCCTATTGTGATTGAAGATGATTCCTCTAACATACATATTCATAATCCATTAGAGGACGACGAATGTTGTTTGCATTGGAGAAGTCTGTTTTGACAAAAATGGTAATTTGGTCGAACAACATGGAAACTTTTGTCTCCATTACCCTAATTGTTCGATTCACAAGTCACCAATTGTCAAGGACTCTCATTAGATTGTTATTATATTAATGTTTTTATATTTTGTTTACTTGTATATATTTGTGTATATGTTTCATATATATGTGTAATGTAACATCATATATAATAAAATTAGATTTATGTTTCGCTTATTATACTTCATTATTACCATTTAGTTCTATAGTATTAGTTTAGGGGGAGTTATATAGTTCAGGCTTAGTTATTGTTGATGACAAAGGGGGAGAATTACAAAAAAATAGTTAGGCTTATATTAAGGGGGAGTTAGTAGATTAAGGGGGAGTTGTTGGAATAAGGGGGAGTCAGAGTAGAATCGGAGTTTGGTGGAGTATATTTTATAAACATAGGTTGTCATCATCAAAAAGGGGGAGATTGTTAGCTCCTGAGATGATGGTTTTGATGACAACAACCTTAGGACTTGTTATAAAATATAAATACTAATATCTTTGTCTAGATATATATGTATATGCAGGATATATATATGCAGGTACTGAGAATGAAGAATGTACAGTATAGAGATTCAAGACCGACGAATTCAAGATTGTAGAAATCAAGACTGAAGACTCATGAGGATCAAGATTATCAAGAGTTCAAGATATCAAGATAAGTAATAGAGTCTAGATTTATGTTAAAACTTCATAATAGCACTAAAATCTTTATTCTGATTTAATTGTGGAATGGAATCCACCTTCTCGCTTTAATAGTGGGATGGAACCCACGACCTTCTCTAGTGGAATGGAATCCATGAAATTTTCAAAATGACTTATTTTTAGATTTTTTCAAAACCATCTTTTTAAAAAGACATCACTCTTGGTTTAAATATTTTAGCCTTAATTCAAAAACTATTTTTAATCATATTAATTTCAAAATCATTTCTTGTTTTTAAACTCTCTCCTGGTTTTAATGTTTTAGCTTTAATCTCAAAATATTTATATATTTAGTTTTTTTATTACTTTTATATCTCGTAAGATCACTTTCCAAAGGTTTTTTTAATCATAAAGTATATTCAAAATAGTTTACAAAGTTCTAAGGTTGTTTCGACAAACTTTAGAAAGAAAATCTCTTTCAAAACAAAAATCAATTTTCAAAAAATACTAGGGAATGTCGACATGCCTATACCCCCCATGTCGACATGGAAGTCGTAGATTTTAAAATTCAAATTTTCAAAGGAAGTGTCTATTCATCATAACCTTTCACGAATGGACATGACCGTTATTCTCCTATATATACCAGTAGTTTTCAAGAATTTTTACTTAAGATTTCTTTATTTTCTCTCCCCTTTCTCTTCCATTCTTATTTTCAAACATTCTTAACAAAACTCTGCCGAAATCCTAAGTGAATCAAACTCGATCATCTCTAGTTTGGTTCTTTGCCACTCTCTCTCAAAGATCTCAGTGCTACTCAGAGTTATCAGATCATTTGTAATCAAAAATCGAAAGATCGAAGTGTATCGAGTCTCTCTCTATCAAAGTGTGATTGGAAATGGTGTGATTATGGCCCGTAAATCAATTGGGTATGATTGTAGCTCGTAAATCAATTAGGTGATCTTGTAGCCTGGTTAAATCAAGAGAGTTTGTGCTGGACTCGGAGATAGGAGGGTGTATCTCGTGGCCTTGAAATCGAGGTTGTAATATCAACATTATATTTGAAAGGAAATCTGCACTAGGGACTGGATGTAAGGTAACTCCGAACCAATATAAAATTCCGGTGTGTTCTTTCCTTTACCACTTTTATTAACTATTTACATTTGTGTCTGGTTCTGTGATTGTCTCTGTGTTTGTGAATTACATCTGTTTGGGTTTAATTTGAAAAGATTTCAAAAGGATTCTAAAATGAATTAAACACTATTCACTCCACCTTTAGTGTTAATTCTGCCTTAAGATCCGTAATCCGCATTTCCTACATCACATTCCTTTTTTTTACAATTCCAAAACAATGACAGAAAAATATCGAACAACTTGGGTAAATACAAATTTGTTGTATGATAAATCAGATCTGACTATACAAAAGGGACACACAATAAAACAAATAAAGGATTTGAAGTCAACCATAATAAACATATAGTCAATGGATATGTAAATAAGGAGAGATTCAAATTAAATCTACATAATGATCATATAATTAAATGAGATGAACAAAAGGGGATCTAAGTTATATTACAAGATGAATACACAAGATAGAACAAATATAATATGAATAAATCTAAATCTTTTAGACATGATGAGATAGAAGATATATAATATGAATAAATTTGGACCATTTCAACATGATGAGTATACAAATAAATGAAATTAGAATTACCAAAAATGAAGCCAATGATTTGCATCTTGAATGATGAATCAAATCTCCTAGATTCAGAAATCAACCTCCAGATGTTGCAAGGATCAAGAGGAATAAACCACTTTTCATAATTGATTTTTTTTGTATTTGATTTTAGGAATAATTGAAGCCATGGAAGATCTCATATTTTCAGCCATTAGAGAAGGAGAGAACCGAAAAAGTTACAGAAAGAAGAATGAAAAATGAGAAACTCAATTGTACTTACAGAATGAATTATAGAATATGTTTTATCTGAAAGAAGGAAGCCTTTCCCATTCTTTACATAAAACTTCTCTAATTAATTCTCTTGATTAACCTTCTCTTTTCACTCATATTTCTTTACATGGCATGGCTGAAAATTACGTGCCATCAAATGACATAAGATTCCATAAAACACATATAATTATGTTTTATTTAATTACAATGATATCATATATCAATGCGCGCAAATGTAACTTTTATAAATGCATTCAAATAATTACAAATAACTCCCAAACATCAAATAAAATAAATAATAATGAATATTTCTCAAATATTAATTAATTTAATTAATTTACAACATTTTATAAACTAATTAAATCATGTGGTTTTTCGGAGAATTCATCATTACGGTTGTGCGACTCAAAGGTGTAAATTCAATCAGCGATTAATATTGAACAATTCAAATATTAACGTTCAAACGTCACTTAGCAGGTGCTGTGACATTTTGGCTGAATTCATCGCGTACACATCTTTTGGTAAAATCCAATTTTACTTATTATAAGCGGTACCTAATAGTGACATTATTTACACCAATTCTCTTTGTCAAAACTATATCACATTGGATTTATGAAATTTGGTAATAGTCAAAATTCCAACATCATCCACATTCAACTTTATATTCCAAACACAAAGTCCTTGGTTCAATAATAACAATTATTATTAACCGAAATGCTCTGGCCACAGACTTTGACTTTGAGTTGAATTCAGTTGACCAGTGTAACGACCCGTAAATTTTAACTGTTTTAATATCGTAATTAGTTGAAATTTTGTGAAATTTTAAACGATAAAATTTTGAAATATAAATTTGATATTTGGAATGCGTCTAGTTAAACATAGCAACTGGTAAATTTTCGTCCGAAAATATGAAAGTTTATTTCGCGAGTAAATTTACTTCAATTTAATCAGTTAAAAAGCGATGAAAACAAAATGTTTTCGGAACATAAATATTTTTACATAGAAAAATTCTAAACCATCTTCTGAGCAAATGTCATTTTTCGTTTTTCCAAATTCGGACTTCTTTGGCTCCGTCGATCTTATTTTCTAGCATTTTTCGCTAGTAGAAAATTCGAATTTTATAATTCAATCGTACTACTAATATTTGTATATCGTTTTGATCGTCTCATCGTGCTGATCTTCACAGTGTATTCGATTGTGTATTTCGGACTCCGGTGTGCGGTACAATCTACGCAACGCGCAATGTATCGGTTCCGCAACCGAGTCTTTAGACTTCCCGTGACTATTCGTTATCCAACTTGAAACCAATAGCCATTTGATTTATTATTCATTGAATTCAGAGCTGACTTTCTACATTCTCTGGTTTCAAAATATATTGTTTTTTTCGTCATTACTATTTTGCTTTTGGAAGAAATTTTATTTCTCACTGTCTTTCGTCCATTCCTTCTCTGTTTCATTTCGTTCATCACACAGCCTCTTCCCCTCCGCCTTCCACCACGCACAACCACCACCACTCCTCAGCCCACGTTCTCCACTCGCAACCCTTCCTACGGCCTCCGCTCCTCTTACAACCCAACCGAGAATTCCTCTGCCCTCCACGCATCGACTATTGTGCCGATCTCCTACCTTGCCGAGCATGAAAAGCACACCTGATGCAATCCCAGTTCTGCCTGGCCTCTTTCTTATTTTGATATGAATTCTTGCAGCAGAGGATACATATATATTCATAAAGCTTATCCACTTGAGAAGTAAGCTTTTCGTATCTGTTTATAGTATAAGTTTGTAAGTTTACATAGTTGTTGTTACATTCTCACTTATCTCATTTTGTTTTGCTATTGAAAGTATAAAATAAAACTTGCGTAATATAAATTGTATATATTATTATGTTAGTTGGTATACATATATATATGTTATGTACGGTAGTTTATATTTATGTTATGAAAGCACTTATCAAATCTTGGGTTATATACACTAGTATATATAAGTTATGTAAATATATACATTAGTTTTAAATATAAATTGCATGAGCTATATGTTGTATGATCTATACCTATATCTATTATTTTATATATGGTTCACTCATAAAGTCTGGTTACGTCATAATGAAATAAATTAGTATATTTTTTTATATAGTATATACACATAGGGTGGCTGAAGTTATACTGTTTTATAACACGTATATATATGCGTAGATATTTTACATACTAGGTTATCTTTGAATGTACATGTGTTCCAAATACTTTGTATTTATGTAATATGTTGTTATACATACTAGTATACAAGTTTTGATATAAAGGTTTACATTGCAGTTTATATACATTTTATCATAAGGTAATGTAACCTATGTAATTGTTTTATATAATACTGTTCCAAATCGTCATATATATGCGAGAGTCATAGTTTCATTTTGGATTGTATGTATATATATTGGTTAAGTGTAAAGTTTCTGTAAAGATTGGTATTTATAACAGTAGTTTATATATATTGCAAAGTCTTAATGTTTACCAAACAATGTGTTAGTTTGCATGTTTATTTTTATTTTTTTCTGAACAGCAGTTAGACTTCATGTTCGCGATATCATATCTCACTCATGTTTTATCGGAATGGGTTGATTCTATTTTTAAAAAAGGGTCAAAGTTACCTAGTTTATGCCTATCAAATTTCAGAAAATTCGACATCGTTTGATTAGTGGTCGAGGATCTGGAAGTTTGACCCAGGCAGCTGTTCTTTTGTACTTGAAATTATTTTACACTGCTACAAACACGACCTGAGTTCATGTTTGACGCATCGTATCTCTTCTATCTTACGTCGGAATACAGTGATTCCCTTTTTGTTTAAAAGATAAAGTTTTCTACTTTCTGTATATAAATTTTTAGCTTCATACGAGGTGGTTCAGTCCTCTGTTTCTTACCTGAAAGTCAGACCCAGAGGGGTTTAGAGACCTGAACATTTGACTGTCGCAACATGGCCTGAGTCTATGTTCGGGACATCGTAACTTTTCTCGTCTCTTGTCCAAATCAAGTGATTCTTTTGCAGTTTGAAATACAAGTTTTGATCTTTATTCATACCAAATTTCAGACCATTTCGATCTCGGTAGCACATAGAATTATATTGTTAAACTTTGACGCAAGACATGTTTTGTAATTGTTGCTATGTTGAATGTTTTGATTTGATTTCGGCAATTCCTATTTAACAGCTTTGATAGCCGATTTGTGCCAATCTAGCTATTGATTTGGAAATTCGTGCTTGGATTCGTAACTCAATTCCAGTGTCCGTATCTGTGTTCATATCTGTGTCATCTCCCGTTCGCTGTAGCCTCGAAAGGTGAGCAATCACTCACGATTAATGTTCTTTTATTTATTAAATTTGATTTCAATTGAAACGACAACTGAAATATGCTGTTGTTAGTTATTTACACTTTTATATACGTTATTACCTGTATCAGTTCACCTGTGACATCTGACACCATTATCTGTTATTTATACAATGATAATCCAGTTTGGCTAATAAATGATTGATTATTTGATGTTGACATTGGATGTTAAATTGTTAATGTTGAAAGTGATAAATAATTTGCAATTGAATTTGACGAAGGATAGTTAAAAATTTGAATCGACATATGTGTTGAATTTGATTTGTTAAATTGTATAATATGACCCCTGAATGTCTAATTATTTGACACGTAGAAAAATAGTTAATTACCCTTGAACCATTTGAATTTATGTTGTATTAATTGATGAAGTATGAAATTGAATAATTGATGTCAAGTGTAGAATTGCATAGAATGATTAGTATAATAATCTTTAATCTACATGAAATGATAGTGTAGATTCTAGAAATAATTATATTAATTCGCACAAACAACAATGTGAATTAATACGGTTATTTCGGAATTATTTGAATTGATTATTGGATTGTTGTTGATTGTTGTTATTGCTTGTTTATTTACTTTGACACCATCCCAGTTATCCTACTGCAAGTTCCCTTTGTTATGCTTTGATTTTGAATTGAAATGGAATCGGGTTGAAATGATAAATACCCAAATTAAACTTTGACCTAGGATAGAGAATTAAATAAAACCCGATTGGTCAATAATTTGATTTAAAAATAAAATAAAGATTTTATTTGAATAAATAATAAGGTTTTAAATGAAGTTGGAATTTGAATTTTTATGAAAGGAAAATGTTAATATGTAATAATCCGAAACAAAATATTAACATAGTAGTTGATGAAGGAATGTTGGTTAAAATTTAATTATTAAGTTTGAAATTATTTAATAATTAAGTTTTTGAAATTATTTAATAATTGAATAAGATTGAATTATTTAATAATTAAATAAAAATTGAATTCTTTGTTAAGAGAAATTGAACTTTTGAATAAGTGAATTTTACTTCGTAAATAATGGAAATTGAGTTTCTTTATTAATTAAGTTTTTGGAAAATTATTTAAGTAAGTAAATAAGTGAAATTGAATTTCTTTAACGAGAAATAAAATGTGATTATTGAAATTAATGTAAGACTTGAAATTTAAAGAATTTGATTTGATGAATTTAATTTAATTCAATTTGTAAGTTTTGATATAATGAAGTTGAATTTAAATAATGGATTTAATGAATTGGAAATTTAATAGAAATTGTTTTGAATGGCAAATTAACTTAACAAATATTGAATGAAATAGATAAATGAATTTAAATTGATTTGAATGTTAAATTAAATTAATTTACATGATTTCGGAATGAAACTTATATTCGAATTTAAATGAATACTTGAATTGTCTTAAATCAAATATTTAATTTGAATTATAAGATTTTGAAATGGAAATTTGGAAGTGAAACGTAAATTATGGAAATTGTTTAGAAAGAGAAATGAAATGTTGGTTTACAAATTCTAATTGAAACTGAATTGATTAGGTTTTGAAATAAACAAACGACCAATCGGTGTAATAATCACGAAAGTTATTAAAGAGACCGAAATCGGTTAGGGACATACTCTCTGTCTAAACCGAAAACCACTTTAATAACTATACGCGGAGTGTGATCCAGAATGAAGTGGTTGGAATGATGTACATGATGACTGAAGAAAGAGAACGATAATGGATAGCCTTGACACTTGTGTCAAATTGGAAATGACTAAAACAGGAGCCGTGCCGGGCCAAATGCGGGTTAGCTACCTCGAGCGAACACACTTCTTCGAAACTACTCATTACTTGTTGTCGATTGGTGCACCCTTGATTTTGGGAGTGTTGTTTCGCGGTGTTGCGATCGCTGCGGCGATGCGTTCTCACCAGTCCGGATCAGGCAAACGGTAGTTTCACTACCTTGGGTATTGCCTCATGTGCCTTGTCATACTTGTATCCCTATATACACAACCACTACGATTTGTTTTGCGTTATACCTATGGAGTACTCCCTGATATCCCACTAGTTTACGGTGGAGTTTACAATGCTGTATAGTCTATGGCGCTTATATAAAAATGTGTTAAGGGGAATAATAGTAACGCCTTAACACTATTTTGATATTTTATATTACTGATAGACATTATCTACTTATCGTACACTACTACATAGTAGATAGTTTAATGGATCCTTAAAGGATGGTTATTCCAAACCTCCTTTGAGTTACTTGTATTTCAGTTGCTATTTCACTTGAGTTGGATTTATTGATATAAGAATGTTAATCCTGACTCGAGTGTTTTGTGTTTTGCTTTACGCTCGGGTCAGACTGAGTGTACCAGTATTCGAGACTCACCTTTGGAGTTGGAGCTTCGCTTGGAGATCCGGCTATCTATCCAGCTTTCAGATATTCAGTTGATTCTAGTGATATATTCTGATTTTTGTATTTGACTATTGTATTCAAGACTTCTGATGTACCTTATTTAACTCTGATATGTATATAGTAGCTTCATGAACTACTATGTTTTATTTCCGCTGCAATTATTACTCTGTGTCTGTGATCTGTGATTATTTATTTACTGTATATGCTCAGTTTTGCCAAATATAAATTAACAATTCGGTATTTTGAATCATTCAAGTTCGACATGTGCGGATGCGAATGGTCTAAAATAGCGGGTCGTTACAGTTGGTATCAGAGCTTTGGTAGCTCTAGGCAAAACTTAGCATATATGGTAAATGTATTTACAGAATCACTTTCATTCGAGTTTGAATCTCTTTCTTTCCGACTCGATTCCTTTGAATTTGGAACGTTCCCTCGGTTCCGAAATTCATTCGTGTCCCTCACTATTCGTCTTCTTTCAATTCTGGAGCATCCCATAACTCCACTTCGAATGATCTTTATAATGAGTTGGCGGTCTCGCCAATCTTCAAATTGATTTATAAAAGGGTGAAACTCCTTTATAATAGACATCGATTTTCCGAAGATTTCTGCATCCTCGGTTTACGATGCTATCCATTTCCCGTTATACCTGAATTCTGTTTCTTGAGATTGAATGTAGACTTGTCTCGAAATTCTACGTCGATCTTATTCTTGAAGTCACGGTCGACCTGGTTAAGGTTGCCCGCGATTTATATAAACTTATCAATCTTCATACTTTGTTATTTAATCATCATATCTTTGTTTCGAACTTATCTTCAAATCAAAATTCTCTTTGATTTGAGTCCATCAAATTTGAAACCCTATCCTTATTTTGAAAATTCATTCCTGTATCGTAGAGCAAAGAAATGTATTTGTAAACTAATATATAAATGCTTTAATATATGCTGTGTTGTTTGAGTTGTTGATGTTGATTTGGGTATCCGATCGATTCGTCTGATCAACGCTATCGATAGGATTTCCAAAACACTTGAGCAGAGGAAACTGACACAATATTGTTTTCAAATTTGGTAAATGAAATAAAATTGTATGATTATACCATAAATATATAAGTAAAATTTTCTGGAATTTAATAAGTTAATTAAATTGGTTGTTTGAAATGATAATATTTGATTATCAGTTATTGTTCTAAATGAATTTATAAATATGGTTTATAAATTGATTTGGAATTTGAAATGAATTTAATTCAGAAATTTAAGAATTTAGTTTCCGGTGATTTCGAACTTTGGTTTTAAAATTTTAAAGTATATATGATTGAAAATATTTTCGAATAGAAATCGTTTTCAAAGAATTTTAAAATGTTGAAATCGGCGCTCTTCTCTTTGTCGTTGGAAAATAATTTCGGTGATGGCGGCCGCATCATCGACATTAATTTTCGAGTTTCGAAGTGAAGATACTATGCTGTAGCTTTGCTACGGGTTTGTTTTGAAAATATTTTGATTTGAATTTCCTCAGTATATTTTGATTTACATATATATAGGTATCTTATTTTAAAATTTTAATTTGATTTGGTATAAATATATTATATAAATTGTTTAAAGTTAATCGGAAATCTAATTCTTAAATTTTGTTAAAGGATGATTTTAATTATAAATAAAACCAAAATTCGGAATAAATATTTAAACTTGAATAATTGAATTTGGAAAATTTTATTTGTATATTGTTCAACTGCATTCTAATACAACTTACCTAAATCATTCAGAAGTTGAATATGTAATTGGATAATATATAATATAAACTGAATTTATAAATAAAATTTGAGTGGTTATAATAAATGTTATACACTTAAATTTTAATTATAAAATGTTAATAGAGATACATAGAATAATGAGATAATTGAAAAATAAATTTTGTTTTTAAGGTAAATAAATAAATTGAAATTAGATCAACTTATGGAAATACCTTAAATTTAAACCAATTATTGAATATAAATTAATTTAAATTGAAATTTATATGGTTTAAATTAATTTATATGGTTTAAAAATATGTAATAAGATATATTAAGTGAAATAAACTTAATAATAATTTGGAATAAAAGAATTAAATCTGTTGAATAAAATATGAGTACAATAATAGATTATACAAATTGATGATTTAGAAAGTGTTAATTGAGGATGACTAGATAGTAAAAAATGAATTTAGAAATAGACAGATTGATTTAACTTAAGTGAAACCAAGTGGATTAAACCAAATTGTTAAATATTAATTAGTTTAATTTGAAATTATATGGTTGAATTGTTTTATCTTGTCTTTTAATCTATTTTCTTTCTGGTTGTTTCTATACTCCTACCTCCTTCCTTTTCGGGGACGAAAAGTTTTGAGTGGGGGAGAGTGTAATGACCCATAAATTTTAACTGTTTTCATATCGTAATTAGTTAAAATTTTGTGAAATTTTAAACGATAAAATTTTGAAATATAAATTTGATATTTGGAATGCGTCTAGTTAAACATAGCAACTGGTAAATTTTCGTCCGAAAATATGAAAGTTTATTTCGCGCGTAAATTTACTTCAATTTAATCAGTTAAAAAGCGATGAAAACAAAATGTTTTCGGAACCTAAATATTTTTACATAGAAAAATTCTAAACCATCTTCTGAGCAAACGTCATTTTTCGTTTTTCCAAATTCGGACTTCTTTGGCTCCGTCAATCTTATTTTCTGCGTTTTCTGGCATTTTCCGCTAGTAGAAAATTCGAATTTTATAATTCAATCGTACTACTGATATTTGTATATCGTTTTGATCGTCTCGTCGTGCTGATCATCACAGTGTATTCGATTGTGTATATCGGACTCCGGTGTGCGGTACAATCTACGCAACGCGCAACGTATAAGTTCCGCAACCGAGTCTTTAGACTTCCCGTTACTATTCGTTATCCAACTTGAAACCAATAGCCATTTGATTTATTATTCATTGAATTCAGAGCTGACTTTCTACATTCTCTGGTTTCAAAATATATTGTTTTTTTCGTCATTACTATTTTGCTTTTGGAAGAAATTTTATTTTTCACTGTCTTTCGTCCATTCCTTCTCTGTTTCATTTCGTTCATCACGCAGCCTCTTCCCCTCCGCCTTCCACCACGCGCAACCACCACCACTCCTCAGCCCACGTTCTCCACTCGCAACCCTTCCTATGGCCTTCGCTCCTCTTACAACCCAACCGAGAATTCCTCTGCCCTCCACGCATCGACTATTGTGCCGATCTCCTACCTTGCCGAGCACGAAAAGCACACCTCATGCAATCCCAGTTCCGCCTGGCCTCTTTCTTATTTTGTTATGAATTCTTGCAGCAGAGGATACATATATATTCATAAAGCTTATCCACTTAAGAAGTAAGCTTTTCGTATCTGTTTATAGTATAAGTTTGTAAGTTTACATAGTTGTTGTTACCTTCTCACTTATCTCATTTTGTTTTGCTGTTGAAAGTATAAAATAAAACTTGCGTAATATAAATTGTATATATTATTATGTTAGTTGGTATACATATATATATATATGTTATGTACGGTAGTTTATATTTATGTTATGAAAGCACTTATCAAATCTTGGGTTATATACACTGGTATATATAAGTTATGTAAATATATACATTAGTTTTAAATATAAATTGCATAAGTTATATGTTGTATGATCTATACCTATATCTATTATTTTATATATGGTTCACTCATAAAGTCTGGTTACGTCATAATGAAATAAATTAGTATATTTTTTATATATAGTATATACACATAGGGTGGCTGAAGTTATACTGTTTTATAACACGTATATATATGCGTAGATATTTTACATACTAGGTTAGCTTTGAATGTACATATGTTCCAAAGTCTTTGTATTTATGTAATATGTTGTTATACATACTAGTATACAAGTTTTGATATAAAGGTTTACATTGCAGTTTATATACATTTTATCATAAGGTAATGTAACCTATGTAATTGTTTTATATAATATTGTTCCAAATAGTCATATATATGCGAGAGTCATAGTTTCATTTTGGATTGTATGTATATATATTGGTTAAGTGTAAAGTTTCTGTAAAGATTGGTATTTATAACAGTAGTTTATATATATTGCAAAGTCTTAATGTTTACCAAACAATGTGTTAGTTTGCATGTTTATTTTTATTTTTTTCTGAACAGTAGTTAGACTTCATGTTCGCGATATCATATCTCACTCATGTTTTATCGGAATGGGTTGATTCTATTTTTAAAAAAGAGTCGAAGTTACCTAGTTTATGCCTGTCAAATTTCAGAAAATTCGACATCGTTTGATTAGTGGTCGAGGATCTGGAAGTTTGACCCAGGCAGCTGTTCTTTTGTACTTGAAATTATTTTACACTGCTGCAAACACGACCTGAGTTCATGTTTGACGCATCGTATCTCTTCTGTCTTACGTCGGAATACAGTGATTCCCTTTTTGTTTAAAAGATAAAGTTTTCTACTTTCTGTATATAAATTTTTAGCTTCATACGAGGTGGTTCAGTCCTCTGTTTCTTACCTGAAAGTCAGACCCAGAGGGGTTTAGAGACCTGAACATTTGACAGTCGCAACATGGCCTGAGTCTATGTTCGGGACATCGTAACTTTTATCGTCTCTTGTCCAAATCAAGTGATTCTTTTGCAGTTTGAAATACAAGTTTTGATCTTTATTCATACCAAATTTCAGACCATTTCGATCTCGGTAGCACATAGAATTATATTGTTAAACTTTGACGCAAGACATGTTTTGTAATTGTTGCTATGTTGAATGTTTTGATTTGATTTCGGCAATTCCTATTTAACAGCTTTGATAGCCGATTTGTGCCAATCTAGCTATTGATTTGGAAATTCGTGCTTGGATTCGTAACTCAATTCCAGTGTCCGTATCTGTGTTCATATCTGTGTCATCTCCCGTTCGCTGTAGCCTCGAAAGGTGATTAATCACTCACGATTAATGTTCTTTTATTTATTAAATTTGATTTCAATTGAAACGACAACTGAAATATGCCGCTGTTAGTTATTTACACTGTTATATACGTTATTACCTGTATCAGTTCACCTGTGACATCTGACACCATTATCAGTTATTTATACAATGATAATCCAGTTTGGTTGATAAATGATTGATTGTTTGATGTTGACATTGGATGTTAAATTGTTAATATTGAAAGTGATAAATAATTTGCAATTGAATTTGACGAAGGATAGTTAAAAATTTGAATCGACATATGTGTTGAATTTGATTTATTAAATTGTATAATATGACCCCTTGAATGTCTAATTATTTGACACGTAGAAAAATAGTTAATTACCCTTGAACCATTTGAATTTATGTTGTATTAATTGATGAAGTATGAGATTGAATAATTGATGTCAAGTGTAGAATTGCATAGAATGATTAGTATAATAATCTTTAATCTACATGAAATGATAGTGTAGATTCTAGAAATAATTATATTAATTCGCACAAACAACAATGTGAATTAATACGGTTATTTCGGGATTATTTGAATTGATTATTGGATTGTTGTTGATTGTTGTTATTGCTTGTTTATTTACTTTGACACCATCCCAGTTATCACACTGCAAGTTCCCTTTGTTGTGCTTTGATTTTGAATTGAAATGGAATCGGGTTGAAATGATAAATACCCAAATTAAACTTTGACCTAGGATAGAGAATTAAATAAAACCCGATTGGTCAATAATTTGATTTAAAAATAAAATAAAGATTTTATTTGAATAAATAATAAGGTTTTAAATGAAGTTGGAATTTGAATTTTTATGAAAGGAAAATGTTAATATGTAATAATCCGAAACAAAATATTAACATAGTAGTTGATGAAGGAATGTTGGTTAAAATTTAATTATTAAGTTTGAAATTATTTAATAATTAAGTTTTTGAAATTATTTAATAATTGAATAAGATTGAATTATTTGATAATTAAATAAAAATTGAATTCTTTGTTAAGAGAAATTGAACTTTTGAATAAGTGAATTTTACTTCGTAAATAATGGAAATTGAGTTTCTTTATTAATTAAGTTTTTGGAAAATTATTTAAGTAAGTAAATAAGTGAAATTGAATTTCTTTAACGAGAAATAAAATGTGATTTATTGAAATTAATGTAAGACTTGAAATTTAAAGAATTTGATTTGATGAATTTAATTTAATTCAATTTGTAAGTTTTGATATAATGAAGTTGAATTTAAATAATGGATTTAATGAATTGGAAATTTAATAGAAATTGTTTTGAATGGAAAATTAACTTAACAAATATTGAATGAAATAGATAAATGAATTTAAATTGATTTGAATGTTAAATTAAATTAATTTAAATGATTTCGGAATGAAACTTATATTCGAATTTAAATGAATACTTGAATTGTCTTAAATCAAATATTTAATTTGAATTATAAGATTTTGAAATGGAAATTGTTTAGAAAGAGAAATGAAATGTTGGTTTACAAATTCTAATTGAAACTAAATTGATTTGGTTTTGAAATAAACAAACGACCAATCGGTGTAATAATCACGAAAGTTATTAAAGAGACCAGAATCGGTTAGGGACATACTCTCTGTCTAAACCGAAAACCACTTTAATAACTATACGCAGAGTGTGATCCAGAATGAAATGGTTGGAATGATGTACGTGATGACTGAAGAAAGAGAACGATAATGGATAGCCTTGACACTTGTGTCAAATTGGAAATGACTAAAACAGGAGCCGTGCCGGGCCGAATGGGGGTTAGCTACCTCGAGCGAACACACTTCTTCGAAACTACTCATTACTTGTTGTCGATTGGTGCACCCTTGATTTTGGGAGTGTTGTTTCGCGGTGTTGCGATCGCTGCGGCGATGCGTTCTCACCAGTCCGGATCAGGCAAACGGTAGTTTCACTACCTTGGGTATTGCCTCATGTGCCTTGTCATACTTGTATCCCTATATACGCGACCACTACGATTTGTTTTGTGTTATACCCATGGAGTACTCCCTGATATCCCACTAGTTTACGGTGGAGTTTACAGTGCTGTATAGTCTATGACGCTTATATAAAAATTTGTTAAGGGGAATAATGGCAACGCCTTAACACTATTTTGATATTTTATATTACTGATAGGCATTATCTACTTATCGTACACTACTACATAGTAGATAGTTTAACGGATCCTTAAAGGATTGTTATTCCAAACATCCTTTTAGTTACTTGTATTTCAGTTGCTATTTCACTTGAGTTGGATTTATTGATATAAGAATGTTAATCCTGACTCGAGTGTTTTGTGTTTTGCTTACGCTCAGGTCAGACTGAGTGTACCAGTATTCGAGACTCACCTTTGGAGTTGGAGCTTCGCTTGGAGATCCGGCTATCTATCCAGCTTTCAGATATTCAGTTGATTCTAGTGATATATTCTGATTTTTGTATTTTACTATTGAATTCAAGACTTCTGCTGTACCTTATTTAACTCTGATATGTATATAGTAGCTTCATGAACTACTATCTTTTATTTCCGCTGCAATTATTACTCTATGTCTGTGATCTGTGATCTGTGATTATTTATTTACTATATATGCTCAGTTTTGCCAAATATAAATTAACAATTCGGTATTTTGAATCATTCAAGTTCGACATGTGCGGATGCGAATGGTCTAAAATAGCGGGTCGTTACAACCATGATACTAACCCCATATAACCGAGAAGACGAATCCTCTCTGGTATAGTGCTTCACTTCCAAAACTTCCACTCGAACAAACTATAGTCACTCGATGGAACGTTATGCCATGATTTGACTATAACCAAAGCGGAGCTTTCATATTAAATATCCATAGTATTCTCAAGTCGAGAGAACTGTGTAAATCAGTCACATCGATATTTTCTGTTTGACCTTAGTTATAATAAACAACAGAAAACTATCGAGTGGGTCATTCCATAGTTATCCAATAACTATCAGTACGTAACCCCTAGGTGCCCCCCAACAGTCATGAGTAATACACTGCCCAACATTTGGAGAGCGTTACATACTCTAGTCTCAACGGATACATCAATATCCAATCTTGATGCATCTTGACTAGGACCATTTAAAATGGTATATTTGTTTTATTGTGATAAATTACTCACGGCTACAACACTATGTAACTACTATCACAAAATATGCCATTTATGGATTTTATATTAAATATACTTTTAATTAAATTGATTAATTAATATAACCACATTATATTAAGTATATAATAGAAAGAAAATACCTTTATTTCGAACAAGATTGGTCAACGAGTTAGATATATGTAACAAATTACATAATTGCCCCTAGGGCATACCCTTAACTCTATCAACCTAACTAGTAACATGTTACAGAAAATACACGGACACTTTATTCTTAGACTTGTCACCACAAATTAAACAACCAGTGGTATACAAAAGGTATACAATTGTGCATATATCTCTTACGCTCATTAGTATCTCCTTAGACCTACATAATGAGGTTTTAACCATTCAAATAATATACTCACCACTCAGTATTGGAATAGCATTTCCCTAGTCAATCCCAAGACACTTATCCAATACGTGATACACATCATCATAGCTACTCCTCCTAGATCCACTGAGGAGTCCGGTTAGAGCTTGACCTTCGGCTCGAAGACTAGTAATGTGAATGATTTCATCTATACTTATCAACATCTCACTGAAGGAAAGAAGAAATATATTTGTTTTAGGATAAAATCTTTCAATAAATGCATTGATTGCAATTTATCAAGTTTTCAATGAGCTTGAATTATTAACAGATAAAAACTTGAGTAGGCAAATACATTCTTTAAAAAATAATATTCATTGTTAAGATCTCATAATCACTGTGTTCCAATATGGCTATAAACCATAAAAATTCTAGCTTCCCCCTTGCTGCCTAAGGTAAAATAGTATTAATCAATAAATATGCATATGATTTTAAAATCAAATATCGATATCATATAACATAAACTTACTTTGGTATTCCAAATTATATGAACTATATGATTTTCAAATGCAACGAGTAGTGATGGTAGAACTTCGTATTTAGATGTTTCATTGGTTGCTTGCTTCTTCGTCCCTTTGCTCTTTTTTTACTTCTCATATACGTCTCTTACTCTAGCTCTTCCTCTACCCTTCATCTATCTCTTCCTCTCCCTTTCCATCATTCTCTTCCTCTTCCTCTCCATCCCCCTCTTCCCTTCCCCGTCATTTCTACTACTGTCACCAGAATTTTTATTTTCACTTTCAAGTTGTTTAGATTCATTGCTCTCATCATCTTCACCACTGCTATGTTGTGAATCGTTCGGTTTATTACTTATACTTGTTTGAAATCAGATTGTTCATTGGATTCTTGCTCCATATCTTTCCTTAATCTTTCCAAAGCTAGCCTCCGAAGGTTTGGTGGAACATGGGATAATGTTGAAGATAATTGTTTGTTGCAAATTATCATGGACTTTGCTAACAATTAATAACTGACAGAAAATGACATTCGACAAGTGTAAAATGATTTTGAACAAAAAAAACATAATTGGCCATATTACAAACTCAAATTCACCGACCCCTCAGCGAGAGAAAAATTAGCACTGACATATTATGACTAAATATTAAACAAAATAAATTAACCCCTTCCATTTTCGAGTTTCTACACACCCTAACAAAAATTGTGTATAAATCTTTGGAATGAAAAAAAAAATCCACCCCCCTTCGAATCCCGTACAATCAAGTGCAAATAGATGAATTGAAGCAAAAATTAGGGCAAATACCATACCTTTTCATCACTTTATCATCGATATGTGAATTTGGTCTCTTTATCGTCGTGGGTTTGGTACGCATTATTGCTTCTCCTAGGTTTTGCCATAAATTTGGAACTATAATGTTCCATACGATGTCCAAATGAAGTTTATCCTAGGGCTTGCTTAAAATTTAGTACGAAGTTGAGTTTTGAGCGGTCAACCTTTTGATATGAGGTAAGGGAAAAAATATATGTGCGAAATTATAAGATTAAAAAAAAGAGTCGTCCTGCCATAATAATTTTGCTTTAGATAGAGTTCTCTTAAAATTGTACTTCTCATATCCAAAGCTAAAGTCTCATTAACAATGTCCAAAATAAAAGAAACAATGGTATCACAAAAGCAGAGTAATTTAATTGAGATGATTGTAAAAAATATTTTATAGGAGGCATCATTAAAATAATGTTTTAGGGAGTGAAATACATTTATAAAATGAAAATAATTTTCATTTTTCCCTTGGTAATGATATAATATTCTTACCTTCTTGAAAATTTAACAATAATTAGGAATTTTACATTAAAAAGATAAAAGGGGTATTTTGCTTGATGTCCTTGTTTAAAATTTTAGGCTCTTATCTTTTGCTTAGAAACAACCATCACAAATCTGTCATAACCATTTGATAAATTTGCAACCATATTTAATTTTAAAACTTTATTATTATTTTATAGCATATTTGGCACAATCTCATTACAATTTTCATGATACGGAACCCATCATAGATTTGTGTTTAATTTTTCTTTATAAGGCCAAAAAAATTAATATATCGTTAAATGTATTGGAACATGGCCAGCATGCAATGAAAGTTATGGGTGAATTTCAATTTTTTTTACCTTATTGGATCTTTATTGGGCCTATGAAGTCTAATTTATTTAAAACATTTCTAAATTTGATTTAAATAAAATCATATATTTCATTTAAATCCATAAATTGTTGATAGAAATTTTTTTAATTTATTTTCCATTTATATATAAGTATACATATGTATCATATACATATGTGTATGTGTATGCATGTGTAACATGATATTTCGTGTAAGGTATAACATGCCCGTATATAGATATTGGGATTTACATCGCAATAGACATGTTAGCTCATCCTATATGTATTGTATGTTGTCCAAATATGCGTATATATTTATACTAATTATATATATAAAAACCCAAGTGTAAATATATATATACCCACACACACACATACACACACATATATATTATGAGAAAATATTATAAATATATTTATACGTAAATTATTATAGTGTTCATTATTAAATATATATATATATATATATGCAAGATATAAGTTTTTTATTTTATTAAGCATATATGTGTATATGTATGTATTAAACTAACATAATTACACACACGCATACACACACACACACATACAAGTATATAAGCATGCCCAGGTGGACCTTCATCTAATCATAATGTGCATGTATTAATTAAACAATGCACATTGTAGCATTTTTCGAAGCATGTACAAAGTTTTGTTTACAGATATATCCTTACTGAATATGTACCCAAATTCATAATTAATTAGATATATTATATTCATTAAATGAAATGTTATTGATAGTTGGAAATAGGAAGAATTATGGATATAAAAACTCCATGAAATTACTGTTATGCAATTAGCAAAGAATAATGTTGTCTTTGAGTACCCTCACTTTGCATGTTCTTCGGCTAGGTCCTATGCAATGGAATCGCGGATCTAACCAACCTGGACTAAGAAATTAGAGGATAGGGCACAACCCTATCCAGTCTCCGCCCTTAATTTTTAAATCTTAATCTAGTTTTTGGATTGTCAATGGGTCATCTTTTGATCATTTCGTACATCCTAACATAATTTTGATCTTCACGATCTCATGGTTGCAATTCTACTCAATTAAGAGTTTAAGTCTGACCATACCCACTATTAAAACAACCATAACTGGTCATTTGTTCCTCAATCTCCATGGTCACAATATTATGTGATATTTTATAATATATAAGAGAGCATGTCAACAATTCAATATATGCAATAATAACTAATCAATGTATAAAATGAACATACAACATATCAACAATCAATTAAATATATGTTCAATACAATAGCCAATTTATATACAAATTACGTTTCCAAAATAATAGCTTTTTTCAAAAATAGGTGAATACGTTTTTCTTTTCTTTTGAAATCTTATCAAAATATTTAACAAAATCACCTTTTTATTTAAGTAAAATTTACCTTCAAAATAGAGTGAGAATATTTCAAGTGTTATAAAATAACCATCTCCTACTTTTTAAAACCGTAGGCTAATGCGCCTTAAAAGTTCACATTTTTTACGCATTAAAATTTTACTTACATTCGCGCGTTAAAATTTTACCCCATCGTCGCTCGTTAAAATAAAAACCGACACACGTTAAAAATTGACTTAGTCACCGCGCGTAAAATATAAGTGGTTGTGTTAAAATATTTACTTGATCATCATGCGTTAAAATATAGACCGTCATGTGTTAAAAAATTACTCAGTCACCGCGCGTAAAATATAAGCTGTTGCATGTTAAAATATTTACTTACTCGTCGTGCGTAAATATAGACCGTCATGTGTTTAAAATATATACCAGAGCCTTCGTCCATATATCATCGCGTCTCTGCATAATATCTTTTGCATGCATTTAGGCATGCATACCTCTTTCGCATGTCATGAATAACATATATTTACTTTTGTAGCTTTTGCATGCATTTTGTTTAGCATTCACCGACGTAATATACATTTTGTACAACTTGTATAATACATGTTTATTCTTAGCATTCACCAATTTAAAATGTATTTTGTTTTGCATGCATAATATACATCATTCGCATGTCAGCATGTCATGAGTAATATATATTTTGCACTTCGGTCATTGAAAGCTATACAGTCAACGCTCGAAGCCTAGAAAATTACATCATCTTCATCCTGTATAATTCCCTGCACACTTTGTTCATTTAATAAAGGCAATGATCTTTATAAGGTAATTGTAATTTAAATGGATAATGGGATGCAACAACATTAAACACATTAAAGTAATTGTACTTTAAAACTAATTTTTTTAATTGGTCCCACATCGTTATAAGTATATTAATTGTTGTGTATAAGCTAGGATGTAAAAAAGTAAGTTGTTCTAATAACAACTAACAAAGTTGGTAGAGATACACTCATATATGTGGACCCCTATATGATAAAGCGCATGTAAACTAAAACATATTGGTAGAAGATATCGTCTAGGTGATGTGTACATATTATGTTAATAGGAAAATATAGTTTAAACATGTTAACAGGAAAGCACCAACTCAAGATATTAGTAGTATTTATATAACAGTTCCATGCAAGACCTATGTTTCACGAAAGCAACATAACTACAACTATACTATAAATTTGCAGCAGACCAATCAAGGATCCAAATGCAGCCGACCAACCAGATGTTGCCATTTATATTCTATAGAGATGTAAATGGTATTTTAGGAAATTCAAAAGGACAAGGTTGAATTCAATTCATGGAATTCTCATTATTAATAGTAGATATATATATATATATAACAATATATATATATATATAATACTTAACGTAATTATGAGTCAGTATAGTTTACATAAATATATAAATTTAAAAAATTTAAAAAAATAAAAAAATTCCAAATAGAATACACAGTAGATCCAAATTTAATTACAATTTTATAGAATACATATATATGTATATGTATTTATGTATATGTATATATATTATCAATTAATTAGTTAAACAACAATAAATATATGATAGAAAATATTTATATATCAAAATTTTAAAATTTTAGAAAATTAGGATTGATATTTTATAGCTTGTGAAAATTTTTCAAATTTTTCTACATCAAATTTTTAATTTTTTATTAAATAAATACTTTTGGCCGAATTTAAAATTATTTTTTAAAAATATAAAAAATGGTTTAAAAAATCTGATTTTTTGACCGAGAGCTTCTATGATGAAAAATTAATTTTGAAAAATTTAGAATTGAATTTTCAAAACATAATTTATTTTATATCAATTTATTAATTCGCACAATTAATGATTATAAAAAATATTAAATAATTACCAAAAAATTAGTTTAAGTCACTAAAAAACATAATTGATGTAAATATAAATTTGAAGAATATTACTTCAAATATCTATGTGATATAGTTATCATTTATACAAAAAAATAGATCGGACATAGCAGACTACTGGGTTAACGGAAGACAAACAACACATAAAGAACGGTTCTGATATAATATCATAAAGATATCAAGTGGTCTAAAATGGACTATATCTTTTAAACCTAACACCGTTAAACAACTTACTATTTCGTCTACTAACCCACTATCTCCTTATCCCACGTCCTTCCATTACTCATGAAACTGCTTCCCCCTCATTTTCGCATGCTCCTACAGCACTTGCTAATCATCCACTTACTTACCTTTCACTATCTCCTACAACAACTGCAATTTCATCCGTCAGGTAATTCTCCCTTCTTCATCCTTTTTTACACCTTTTTTGCATTTCACTTTCTCACTCCAATTGTTACAGTTAACTCTCCCATTTGTTGCAATTGATTTATATGCAAATAATATCTTAATAACTATGCTTGCCTTTGTTTCTTCTTCATCCTTTTTTACACCTTTTTTTCATTTCGCTTTCTCCCTCCAATTGTTACACTTAACTCTCCCATTTCCTGCATTTTATTTATACGCAAATAATATCTTGATAACTATGTTTGCCTTTGTTTCTTAACTTTCTCCACAGTTCCAAGAGACGTCGCTAGATGAAGCAGATATTCATTTGCTCTTTAATATATCTAAAACATGCTTAGTCGTTTATTCTCACTTCTGCTTCTAAAATAGCTTATTATTTTCATTCACTTCTACAATTACAAAATAGCAAAGTAGAACAATGGTTCAGAAGAAGGGAAAGTCGAAGAGCAAAAACCATGCATCCACTATTGTATTTAAAGCTAAAGTGGATAAGATACCAACAATCGAAATGAAAAGCTATAAGACTACAAGAATGAGAATTAATGAGGTAGTTAATTCTATGGAGGCAAGACCAGTGGTTCTGACAGAGATTTCCGAACTTGGAGCGGTTGATCATCCCACATAGGTAAAGTTGACCAATGGTATAAAAATTGAGATAATTGAAAATCAAAAAAATCATTCATCACTGTGTGTTCTTGATGATTTAGATGATGAATTTATGGCTGCATTTGCATACAAGTGTTGGTATATAACCACTATGATTTATGTTCCAATGTTAACTAATTCATTAGGTTTCAATATGCAGATTGAGTGGGTGGAGCAAAAACATGTGCCGATAATATGTTTAACGAGCTCAATAATTTCTTTGTTTTCCATTCCCAGTTCATGCACTTTTTTCCTCTCCTAATTTCAACCAATTTTAGTCTTCTTATTTCTTTGTATTTGTGGTTGTGTCAGTTATGCACATGGTCAAACTATAGTGTGTTGTTTGTTGTTATTCCAAATCCTTTGTTTTCCAATGGATTTAAATCCTTTATTTTTAATTACATTTTGTGTGAAAATGTGCTTGCATTATTTGTATTCTGCAGTCCATTCTATGTTATTTGAATATGTTATGACATAGATGGTGAACCTAAAGCTATTGTCTATATTTTGAATTATAGTTGGCAACTGCTTGCTTACCTTTACCACAATTCTTTGACAAAAGTTCGTGTGAGTGGAAAAAGGTTAAACCAGAGATAACCAGTAACTCAAATATACCCACTACATAAAATTTTCACTTTTCACAAAAAATATTGAAGAAGTTTACTTTTATGCACACTTTGTTTAAATTCTTAGTTCGCTTACATGGAAATATGATTTTACGTCATCCACTGTGTCCCTCGCTGTCATACTAAAAACCACGCACACAGTTCTTGCCCACAGTAAGTTTATGTTCTCTAATCCCACTGTAAGTTTTAAGAATAAGGTAAATAATGTGAAAGATTGTTCTTTCCCACGTCAGTTATCATCAGTTCAATTTGAAATGTGATGGAGTTATGGTTCCCCTTTTCTTTCTGTTAGCATTAGTATATTCATGTCAATTATTGCAATATCGTGTGATCTTAGAACGTGGAAAACTTGCCTTTTATCTTCCTCTTCATTATTGCTTCCTTATCCATGATTACTTGCTTGCTTCACTAATTGCTCGGTATATGCTACAACTTGAAAACTATTAGAAAAATACATTCCAAACACAAAAAAATACATACATAAACACAATTACTCATAGTCCCCTAATTTTATGTCACTATTAATACTGCATTTATGCATGCATGCCCTTGGTATTTACCATATTACCTCAAATACGTTAACCATTCATTCACTAATCATGTTGTAGTATATAGTACAATCAGGAAAATAGTTGAAATTTGCCCACATCATCTTCACTTTTTGTATAAAATATACCATAAACAATAAAAATACAAATTTGACTTCCATAATATAAAGATGCAAATTATAAAATGAGCAAAATTAATAAAGGAAAAATGTATGTTTGGTTTCGCAAAAAAAATATAAGCATAATTACTTTCATCACACTATAGTACAATTATTGTACTTCCACTTTTAGAATCAAATTATGTCAAAAATAGTACGTAAACCCTGCTCTCCTCAATAAAGTATAAAATGCAACGGACGTGGAGGGAGCAACCGTGAAAGTGGTGGCAATGTCAATTCTTTAAAATGATTAAAATTAAATAAAATGAAAGCATGACTTAGTTAATAATTATGTTATGTCTCAAGCGGTTTGTTCATTCTCAATATGATAAGTGACCGGAGTTCAATTCCTATCACATTAACTAACTTTTAATGACATTTCTTTCAAACTCGACTGTGGCAATAATTTAGCTTGGGCTGGCCCTGAATAAAATATATAAAATGGAGAAGAAAATAAAAATAAAAACCTATACATAAATAAACATCATCATGTAAATATAGAATATGATAAAGTAAACTTTCATCTTTCTCCTTGATTATTATTCTATATACATAAATAGTTCTATAACTGCTTAGTTGTTTCAACAATTCTGTATCTGTTACAGCTTGAAATAAGATATTGAGAACAAGATAAGAGTCTCAAGTCCCTGTTTTTGATGTTGTCATAGGAAAAGTCCCTGTAGAAATGAATATGTAAATTTGGTCCCTATTTTTGAAAAATAAAAAACGCAAGGTGCCTTGCACTTTTTTGACAGAAAATGCAAGGTAACCTGCACTTTTCTGATTTTGGAATTTTTTCCGAAATTTTGAAAATTTTTAAAAATTTTCAAAATTTTAAAAAGCGCAAGTTAACTTGCACTTTCTATCAGAAAAGTGCAAGCTAGTTTGCGCTTTCTGATTTTAAATTTTTTGAACAATTTGAAATTTTTGAAAAGTGCAAGGTAACTTGCGCTTTCTATCAAGAAAACGCAAGCTAGTTTGCGCTTTCTGATTTTAAAATATTTTTAAAATTTTAAAAAAAATTAATGTTTAAAAAGCGCAAGCTAACATGCGTTTTTTGATTTAGAAAAAACAGGGACCTAATTTACATACTCATTTCTACGGGGACTTTTCTTATAACAACAACAGAAATATGGACTTTTCTTATAACAACAACAGAAATATGGACTTTTCATGCAAAGCCTCTATTGAGAAAACCACAGCATTCCCAGAACACGAAATATTTTATAGTTGCTTCATTCTATGTCACTATTAATAATGCATGCTCTCACTTATTTCAATATCAACTCAAATTTGTTAACTATATATGTGCAGTACCTATATATTAGTGTTGAATCAGGAAAGTAATCGAAAACTCTACTTATCGTCTTATCTTTTGGAATAAGTTACACCACAAACAATAAAAATTAAAAAATTTACTTCTATAACACAATGATATAAATTTTAAAATGAGGAAAACTTACAGCTGAAAAATGTATATATTGTTTCACAACTAAAAAATAACAACAATTACATAACACAATGGTTCAAATATTGTACTTCCACCTTTGGAATATATAATTTTACCAAAAAAATACATAAAAACTATATATTTAGGTATAGACCACTATATTAAAATAGAACAACCAACTTAGACCCCACTCTCCTTGATAAATTATAAAATGAATGGACATTAGTTGATATCCTACCCAATCCGATAACTACAGTGGTCATTAGCAACATCAGTTTTTCCGCCCTAACATCAAAAATAACAAACAACTTCAGTTTTTTGTTGTAATTGTTGATGTCCTATGGCATTAGCAAGCTTATTTTCTTAGTTTACGTATGTATTGCATGTGCACTTTTTATATTTTGAATCTGTAATCGAACAAAGTTTTTGTTTTTGTCCTAAATTAACTTATATATTTTGATTCTATAATCGAAGGATATGTGTGTATTGTATATATGTATTTTATCCAATACCCAGTCTTAATTAAATTGCCATGAAGGTACAATTATTTGTACATGGTTTTGGGCTTTTAGCTAATCGCATGTCAAAAATGCTTGAATGTCAAAATAAAAGTTTGCATCTTTTCCTACTTGAACATTACTGTCACCTTGATGCACATGTTGTTTTGGTTCAATAGCAGAAAAAACCTAAACTAAAATTTTCCCTTTAGTCGTATTAGATTACTCTTTTGATTTAAAAAATTATTCATGACAACATTGGGTACACAACATAATTTATGTAGAATATACATTAGTAGGCATTTTATGAAAACGATGATCGGATTTGGAGAAATAGACTATGATTTTGGAAAAGCCTAAATTAAATGCTAAAATTTGTTAGTTTGGCATTTCTTTCCCTTCTCTCTTTCACAATAAGTAAGCCTATGTGTAATTGATTTAAATATAAACATTTGCTAAAATTATATTTCAATAACTAGGCTAGATTTCTTTAAGATATTGCTATGATCAAATTATGTAATGCATAAAAGTAGATGGTTCTTTTATTACATTGCCTTTTCTTAAAATGGTCAGAGTTTTTCTCATTAACTCTTTCATCCAATGAATAACTGAATTGCATATTATCAGTTGTCAATTAATATATTACATACTCCTACATGGATTTCCCTAATACAGTTAGATTTCCTTGAATACAATTGTTTAAATTTCCTAAGATATAAGTCAGAATTAATTTGTAACTAAATGGTACTAATTATTCCCCGCCATGTTTAATACGTGAAGTACATGAAATTTTGAAAATAATGTATAATTTCACGTTTAAAACATAAAAAGAATGTATTAATACACATAATATAAATATTATTATTTTTTAAATTAAATGGATGATTTTTGGATACGGATACAATCATATTGCCCATTTTTGTGAATTCAGATATTTATCCATTTTCGATATGAATGCCGAAGAACTTAAATTTTCGGATATTAGTTAACAGTCGAATATACATCATGACAAATTTTATATAACGTAAGATTTGCGTCCGTGCCATCGGCACGGGCTTCATACTAGTATAGTTTAATTCAAATCATATAAATAAATTAGTTAACATATTACTAAATGTATATATTAATTAATAAAATATTAGTAAATAAAATATAATGGTTTCGGCTATGTAAATCAGATCCTTAATGAATTATTTTTATTTGATAAACATATACAGAGAACCAATCAATATGTGAAAACATCAATAACTATTGGAATTCCACATAACTAACAATACAACAATCACAATGTATACGAGTATATATGCACGCCCAGGTGGGCCTGCATTTACAACGTTAACACCTTTAATATCCCTTAGTGCTTGTTAGGGGATTTAAACAGTATTAGAAAAGTAACGAAAAATTAAAGGGTAATACTTTGCATCCTTCAAATGTTCTAGAACCGAATAAAATCAATTTTAATTCTGGTCTCGTTAAATTCAATATTCGTGGTTTTAAACATTCATGGAGGTTAGGCCTAATCGAAAACATAGCCACTAAAATTAAAATAGTTTTTACAACAATGTCGTTGTCACGTACCGAAATTTTCGACTTTCGAAAATTCGACATCGATACTCACTTTATCGACTGCCGAGCAATCGAGTGCCGGAAACTCCAATAGTGAGGGTTTTAAGAAAAAGAAAAAGTAGAAGAAGAAGAAGATAGAAGAAAAAGAGAAGAAAGAAAGAAGAAGAACAACAGAAAACACATCAGAACAGAAAATAATATCAGAATCTTACACATCGCAGCGGAACAATATACAATAGATAATTACTAGTCTTTTAAAACAAAGAACTATATCATTTTATACATACATCAATCATCAGAGTCAATATACAACAATGTACAGTTATATAAACTTGTCCTCATACAGAATACACAGCGGAATAAATACTATCAGATACAAATACTACGTCTCGTCATCCAGCTCATCTCCAAAGCTCCAGAATATCCAGAGTATCCTGATAATCTAACTCTAGACTGCCCGTGTGGAAATTGGTGGGCACCCAGAGTTTAGAAGGGAAACAATAAACTCCGAGTCAGTCATGGTGACTGGTGTGAGATCGTAAAACAGTTATTTATCTTTAAAATAAACAACAGAAAAACTTTAATGTCAATTCTAAATGCTTTTGGAAAATGAAACTACCATAAGACCTCCCACCACACACACAATGCAAACGCAGACTTGGAGGAGATTTCTTCTTATGATAGTCAAAGATGCTTACTACGCAAAATCAAATCATTTTTGATATTATTATTAGTGCATAGTGTAGAAAACATTTCGAAAGTATAATATAAATCTTAGCCAGCATAGGTACCATTATATTATGCCTGCTATAGCTGCCTCCTGAGGAGACAGGTTATACAATTGAAATCGTAAAGGCTCGTATTGTTTCTTTGGATTTCCAACAAATGGTCAGGCTAAGGAACTTCCTATCCACGATGGGTACGTCCCTGGAATAGACGACCCGAGAACCTAACCGGATCTCTGCCAACACAAGGCCGGGTTACCTCTGCAAAAATAGGTAACTACTGACACGCGTATGCCATCCCCCGATCGTCACCGATCTTCCCGAGGATCCCCGATTCGCAACAAACCACATAGATAATAATAATGCAGTAACCACAGAGGTTAAGTATCTGTGCTCCATACCATGATACCACCTTTATCTAGAAGGAATGACATACACTAAGGGGCGCTACTCCCTAAAACCTTGCCGCATCCTTCCTGTTTTGACCATTTCCGGGGTGTGAGGCTCGACGAAGTCTCGTCCACAAAGCTACGCTTTCTACAAAGCCCTGCTTCGGGTCAAACAAAATGATCAACCTATGATCACAAAGATATAAGATCAAACAAATGATCATATCACAAATGATCAAACACTGATCATTTCACAGCAACACTCAGTATGCCACGTTACCAAATTGGGAATATATTGCTGATAAATTTCAACTACATAACCTCTGAGCTCGTACGTCTCAGAGAAGGGTGTTAAGCTAAAAGAATAAATTCTCCGCCACCAACAGAAATGTATTTGAAAGAAATCAGCTCTATATCTCAAATTGTAACGTCAAACACACAATCCATACAAGTCTGTTCCGGGATCGAACAGAACCGAAGGCACTTCTCATGAAGCCCTTGCATATCCGGATAATTTTCAATCACGTCGGGACTTCCCGTCACTAAGGGTGATAAAACCTCTAAATCGGAGATCAGCCGATGTAGAGTAACTCGACGGTAATCCTTCCGTTTTCAAAAATATACGGTCTTCAACACCGGTCTTCGAATGCAATTCATAACGACGTATCACATATTCGGAATGGGTTATACGACCCCATGGTCCTTTCCCGGCTAACCCGAATAGTGAGCGATTATTTAAAAATAAGTGTGGCATTCAAATTCATCCAATTCACAACAAATACCATATTCAAGGTAATTATTGATAGTTGGTTATTTAACTATCAATAAAGATGCGCAACATCATCAGATTCCAAATAATTTTCCAAATTATTTATTCTTCAAAAATATCTTTTACTAGATATAAAATTTTCACACTTCAAAAATAAATCAACATTTATTTTTCTAAACAGTTTCCATTTCTTTTATAAATTCCATAGTGAATTTATATTTCAAAATATCTACTGATATACGATTTTCAAATCGTTTTCAATATTCAAATTCAATTTATCTTTACAAAGATAAATTCTCAAAACGTTTTCATTTCATGTTGGAAAACATTTCCATACTTATTTAAAATAAGTCAGTAATTCACAAATCCATTTATTTTCAATACTTGGAAAATATTTGATATACTTAAATCAAATTAAGTATATATCTCATTCTTTTAAGGAGACCATTTATTTTAACATTGATTTGAGTCAAAACGAATGTTACGTAAAACATCGTTACGACAACTCAAAATCACTAGTATAGGGATTCGAAATTTAGATAGATATATAAATCCCAATACTATATAAAACATTTCCTTTCGGAAATCATTTACTATAACAACAGTGTTATAGTCTACCATTTCCTCATTTTTCTCGAAAACGTCTATTTCAACAATGAATGTTGAAATCTATGTATTCGATACTTAACACGTTTTAAAACATCTTTTAAAACAGTTACTTCATTTTTATGATATCGCTTTCCCAAAACCATATCCATTCTACTTCAAAAATATATTCACTGTCCAAAATCGTGAATATACTTCACTTAACCAAATTTCAAACTTTACTACACATTTATTTCAAATAAAAATTCGCTATCCAAAAACGCGAATATATCTTCTTTAAATAATCTTCTATATTTAATTTATCAATTTCAATTGATTTCGAATTTATAAAACAATGTTTATAAATTCTATTTCTCTCTTATAACAACTTGCTTTATAAACTCTCTTAGATAACCTCCCATAATTCATTTATCAAAATTGAGTGATTTTATATTTATAAAACAATTTTTATAAATTTCTTTTACGCTTTATAACAATTTCAGCTTCAAAAATCATTTTATCAGCAAGTTCTATTTATATTCCATCTAAGTGCAAAAAATCAAATTTATAAGTAGATTTTCTTATAAATCTTTTATTCCACAATTTCATTCACATTTTATAACTTCGTAATTTATCAATCTATAAATTTCATATCTTCACATTTTATAATTATAAAATTTCATATCTTCACATTTTATAATTATAAAATTTCATATCTTCACATTTTATAATTATAAATTTTATATCTTCACATTTTATAATTATAAATTTTATATCTTCACATTTTATAATTATAAATTTTATATCTTCACATTTTATAATTATAAATTTTTGGGCGTTTATTTATTTGAAAATAAATCAACTCACAAATTAAATAAAACGTCTATTCCAACAAATCACTTTAAAAACCCTTTTAAAGTAAAAGATGTATTTTTTTAAACTTCAAAACTGAATCCGATGATGCAACGCATCAATTAGTCCATCACAACATCAAACATCATATATCATCATATGATGACAGAATATATATCAACATCTGTAAATAAATAAATACAGTTGAGGAATCCAGTTGGATCCCTCCAACCTGTTTCCCTGCATCCAAAGACGTTAGCACAATACCATTCCACTTCGAGGTGGAATATCGCGGTATATGGGTTTTTATAAAAATCCGCTTACTAACGGCGCAATAGGGTCTCATCCGCTATACGAGGCGGGAAATCATCAATCCAATATATACATATGCCAATATGTATATATTGCTATATATATATAGATATATCCTACTATATCTAATATCACATCAAATAGCAACAATCAGACTGCAATTCAAATTTAAATCTGAGTGAGAAGATCTCCCCTTCGCTTTTATTTTGCAATCCATTCCAAATCCAGATTTATTTTTCTTCGTTGTATTCGACCTTGTATAAACAATTATACCATTTATTAATATTTAGACTAATCCATCAAATAAATTTTCCATTTCATTAATTAAATTAACTAATAATTTAGTTTTACTGATAAATTTGATTTTAACAACTTTTCTTTTTAATCCTATTGATTTTACTAACAAGCAAATTTAAAAATAAATTTCCCTTTAATACATTATTTAAAATAACTGGTTAAGTGAAAATATATGTATTTACTTTCCTTTTTGAAATCATTTACTGATATACAGTAAACTTATTTATTACTTTTAAATTAAGACAGATTTTTCTTAACTTAAATTAGTACTTTTAGTATCTAAAAATGATTAAATGGGTAAACTGAATAAATTTATCACCAAATCTATTATAAAAAAATAAACTTAGCAAATTAAAAATATGCATTTTTCTTCTGGAACTACTTATAAATTTGGAAAACTGTATTTTCTTTATTGTTAAAATTTAAAACCTTATCTATCTAGATTTTCTTCTGCACGCTTATTAAAATTGAAAACTGCATATATATATATATATATTTAACCTCAAAATCCAAATATATTATCATTTATTTAAATTAATTTAAACAGCACCGTAAAATACCCTCTGTCTATATTCATTTTTTTTTCTTAACGAACTGAATGACAAATATACGTATATTTTCTGTCCCAGAAAATAATCTAATCATTTTGTTTTACTGCTTGATCAAGGAAATAAAATTTAAACGTTTTAAAAACCGAAATTACCTTGAACAAATTTTTCGAACAGCACGCGAACAAGTCGCGATCCAGATGATAAGTCTCCCAGCCACGATTGACAACTCGCGATATCGCCTTCTCTCTCACGCGCGCCACTGTTATCTGCTCGTGACAAATTGCCTCCGCCGCCTCCAGTCACTGCCGCAACCCACCATACGAACGCCGCTCGAGATTTGCCGGCCGTCGAACTCGAATTCGACACCATTTCGAACCACGTCTTTATTGCCTCTTACAACCAATCGCGCTTGCAACCGCCTCCGCGAGTTGTCGAAAACCATCCCAGCGCGCCACGCGAACCTCCTCAGAATCGCGACCCTCCCCCTCGCATTCAAACGAGCCGCCGCATTCGAGAAATTGCCAGCCACCACCCCCTGCTCGAGCGCCTCCCAGCCTCGTTCGAATTTTAAAATGGGGGAAGAGGATTTGTTTGTCACGGCCATAAATTTGAATTAGGTTTTAGGATCCATTTTGTTTTGAATGCGGTTTGGGTTTCGTTCATTCGAACGAGAATTTGAAGTAGGCTACGGCCATTTTTCTTTGTTTCTTCGAACGAGATGATTTTCGTTTTGTTTTGAATCTGAGGGGAAGAGGACGTATTTGAAAACGAAAGGGAATGGCTGGCACGATTTGTTTCGTGATTCTCGGCGTATCCAAAGGAATGAACGTGGCTGATATGTGACAAATTTAAATATTAAATTTAAATTGAATTTGATTTGTTTCCAATGCGTTTGCTCGCCGTACGGTCACGTATTAACTCCGAAAAATACGAAAATTGAAATTCGACAATAACAAACTATTACGGACCCAATGGAACTGGTTTCGTTGAATTCCGAGACTGTGCCTCGGACGGCTATTTTTAAATATCGGTTCAACGATATAAATTTCAAAACTGAACAGAACAGTTTAAAATTCAATTCTGAAGCTCCTGTTATCTTCAGTAATATAAATATGAATTTTAAAAGCTTTCGAAATATTTTTCTTCAACTGAAAATTGAATATTCAAATTTTTATCCAGTTCAATAGATTAAATTTTATAATTTAATCGCCTGTTTTCAAAATTATATTCGGGATACAAATTAAATCATCGTTCAAATATTTAAAATTAATTAAATATTCTCAATTTAATTCGTTAAAAATTCTGGGTCGTTACAAACTTCCCTCCTTAAAAGAATTTCGTCCCGAAATTACAAGTCAGGAAAAAAAATCCTTAACTCGTCTACTATTTTTCACAATCCAAATAGTTTTATCAATTCATCAAAACAAATCTTTCTACTAAAGATTCGTTATTATTCAACTAAATTTCTAAACATTTTCATAATTTTCTAACATCATTGTTTTACTTTACAATTCAAATTTTAAACTTTCAAAATTTCTCAAAAATTTTCTAACACTCGAAATTTTTGAAAAATTTCGCCAGCGTCTCCTTTGCGCGGCTAATACGGTACGACTACAAAACGTCCCTACGGACTCTCAGATTTCAAAAAGAAAAAGAAAAAGCCAAGCGGCTAGAGAAGAAATCAGCAAAAACTCATATTGGAATTCAAATGCGTACCTTTTTCGAACAATTCAAATTATCTTTGAAAACAGAGTTCCAATTTCCTTTCATAACACCTGTATGTCCTACTAGCCATAATATCTAGTTACACATTCAAACCATTTGCAAATTCTATTACAAAAATTTTCCACTATAAACTGCTTATACCATTTCTAGTTTACTATCGAAGTTATATATATATATTCATTCAATTTCACATTTCACATTCATTTGAAATTAATTCACAATTCCAATCTAATTTGGATTCAATTCAACTTCTGAATATTGAATTTTTGTCAATTAACTTTAGTTCGCTTCAAACTAATCTCAAAACTTCATTTTATTTTACACAATTCAAATCCGTTTTCAATATTCAGTTTTACTTACTTACAAATTCAAAATGAATCTTAACATTCAACTTCATTTCCTTGCACTTACAATATCAAATTTTCATTTACTCATTCACTAATTCATTCGTTTTCATTTTGAATCTCATTTTATAAGTTATATAACTTATATTCAAAATTACCACTTGGATTTTTATTGATTCACTTATACTTACTTTAATTCAACTTAATTCTTTAAGTCAAATTTATTGCATCAAAATTCAATTTATATAAGTTATTAACTTAATAATATTTCATAAATATTTTAAATAGGATCCCAGAGTCTTTTCAACTTTTCAAAAATCATTTTGAAAACAATTCAAATTATCCTTTGAATTTCAAAAACCAAACCCAAATTTTTCAAACAACTTCCATTTAAAACAATTTGGCAGCAATTTCTCTTTTGGAAACCCGAAAATGAACATCGATAATGCTGCAGTCATTACCGAAGTTATTTTCCAGCGACCGAAAAGAGTTTAGAGCTTTCATCCCTTTAGAACATTTTTCAAAACCTTTGAAATTCATTTTCAAATCAACAGATTTAAACTTCCAAATCTCTAAAATTTTCAAATTCTTTTCAAAACATTTCCAAAAACTTCTCTGGAATTCCGTTTTAAATTACAATTCACATTTATAATTTACATTCTTTAATTTCATTTGTATGTGAATTCATCTCTTAACTTTGGGGTTATGATTTCAATTTCTTATTTAATTTCATATAATAATGATAACATTATCACTTCTAACAACCATGCAACCATATACTGTAATAATTTACAGAAAATCAATTCTTTTATATACAAAAATAGTTTTGGGCAAAATTATCTCATTTACCCCATTTTAAAACAATACTGTGCCGAACTGTTCTATTCAAGCGTTTAGAAACCCCTTCGATACAGTTTTGCAGACTGTGCCGATGAAGGTTCATATGCCACTCAATAAACCAATCATCACAATACAAAACAATTTTATATTCAATAACAAATACGCGCTCATATCTATTATTACACTCAACTCATTCTAGAGTACTACTGACTCTATCTCTAATGAGTAACACCCAACAGAGCAGGGTTGTCGCTTAACCATATGCTCTGATACCACTTGTCACGTACCGAAATTTTCGACTTTCGAAAATTCGACATCGATACTCACTTTATCGACTGCCGAGCAATCGAGTGCCGGAAACTCCAATAGTGAGGGTTTTAAGAAAAAGAAAAAGTAGAAGAAGAAGAAGATAGAAGAAAAAGAGAAGAAAGAAAGAAGAACAACAGAAAACACATCAGAATAGAAAATAATATCAGAATCTTACACATCGCAGCGGAACAATATACAATAGATAATTACTAGTCTTTTAAAACAAAGAACTATATCATTTTATACATACATCAATCATCAGAGTCAATATACAACAATGGACAGTTATATAAACTTGTCCTCATACAGAATACACAGCGGAATAAATACTATCAGATACAAATACTACGTCTCGTCATCCAGCTCATCTCCAAAGCTCCAGAATATCCAGAGTATCCTGATAATCTAACTCTAGACTGCCCGTGTGGAAATTGGTGGGCACCCAGAGTTTAGAAGGGAAACAATAAACTCCGAGTCAGTCATGGTGACTGGTGTGAGATCGTAAAACAGTTATTTATCTTTAAAATAAACAACAGAAAAACTTTAATGTCAATTCGCAATGCTTTTGGAAAATGAAACTACCATAAGACCTCCCACCACACACACAATGCAAACGCAGACTTGGAGGAGATTTCTTCTTATGATAGTCAAAGATGCTTACTACGCAAAATCAAATCATTTTTGATATTATTATTAGTGCATAGTGTAGAAAACATTTCGAAAGTATAATATAAATCTTAGCCAGCATAGGTACCATTATATTATGCCTGCTATAGCTGCCTCCTGAGGAGACAGGTTATACAATTGAAATCGTAAAGGCTCGTATTGTTTCTTTGGATTTCCAACAAATGGTCAGGCTAAGGAACTTCCTATCCACGATGGGTACGTCCCTGGAATAGACGACCCGAGAACCTAACCGGATCTATGCCAACACAAGGCCGGGTTACTCTGCAAAAATAGGTAACTACTGACATGCGTATGCCATCCCCCGATCGTCACCGATCTTCCCGAGGATCCCCGATTCGCAACAAACCACATAGATAATAATAATGCAGTAACCACAGAGGTTAAGTATCTGGGCTCCATACCATGATACCACCTTTATCCAGAAGGAATGACATACACTAAGGGGCGCTACTCCCTAAAACCTTGCCGCATCCTTCATGTTTCGACCATTTCCGGGGTGTGAGGCTCGACGAAGTCTCGTCCACAAAGCTACGCTTTCTACAAAGCCCTGCTTCGGGTCAAACAAAATGATCAACCTATGATCACAAAGATATAAGATCAAACAAATGATCATATCACAAATGATCAAACACTGATCATTTCACAGCAACACTCAGTATGCCACGTTACCAAATTGGGAATATATTGCTGATAAATTTCAACTACATAACCTCTGAGCTCGTACGTCTCAGAGAAGGGTGTTAAGCTAAAAGAATAAATTCTCCGCCACCAACAGAAATGTATTTGAAAGAAATCAGCTCTATATCTCAAATTGTAACGTCAGACACACAATCCATACAAGTCTGTTCCGGGATCGAACAGAACCGAAGGCACTTCTCACGAAGCCCTTGCATATCCGGATAATTTTCAATCACGTCGGGACTTCCCGTCACTAAGGGTGATAAAACCTCTAAATCGGAGATCAGCCGATGTAGAGTAACTCGACGGTAATCCTTCCGTTTTCAAAAATATCCGGTCTTCAACACCGGTCTTCGAATGCAATTCATAACGACGTATCACATATTCGGAATGGGTTATACGACCCCATGGTCCTTTCCCGGCTAACCCGAATAGTGAGCGATTATTTAAAAATAAGTGTGGCATTCAAATTCATCCAATTCACAACAAATACCATATTCAAGGTAATTATTGATAGTTGGTTATTTAACTATCAATAAAGATGCGCAACATCATCAGATTCCAAATAATTTTCCAAATTATTTATTCTTCAAAAATATCTTTTACTAGATATAAAATTTTCACACTTCAAAAATAAATCAACATTTATTTTTCTAAACAGTTTCCATTTATTTTATAAATTCCATATTGAATTTATATTTCAAAATATCTACTGATATACGATTTTCAAATCGTTTTCAATATTCAAATTCAATTTATCTTTACAAAGATAAATTCTCAAAACGTTTTCATTTCATGTTGGAAAACATTTCCATACTTATTTAAAATAAGTCAGTAATTCACAAATCCATTTATTTTCAATACTTGGAAAATATTTGATATACTTAAATCAAATTAAGTATATATCTCATTCTTTTAAGGAGACCATTTATTTTAACATTGATTTGAGTCAAAACGAATGTTACGTAAAACATCGTTACGACAACTCAAAATCACTAGTATAGGGGTTCGAAATTTAGATAGATATATAAATCCCAATACTATATAAAACATTTCCTTTCGGAAATCATTTACTATAACAACAGTGTTATAGTCTACCATTTCCTCATTTTTCTCGAAAATGTCTATTTCGACAATGAATGTTGAAATCTATGTATTCGATACTTAACACGTTTTAAAACATCTTTTAAAACAGTTACTTCATTTTTATGATATCGCTTTCCTAAAACCATATCCATTCTACTTCAAAAATATATTCACTGTCCAAAATCGTGAATATACTTCACTTAACCAAATTTCAAACTTTACTACACATTTATTTCAAATAAAAATTCGCTATCCAAAAACGCGAATATATCTTCTTTAAATAATCTTCTATATTTAATTTATCAATTTCAATTGATTTCGAATTTATAAAACAATGTTTATAAATTCTATTTCTCTCTTATAACAACTTGCTTTATAAACTCTCTTAGATAACCTCCCATAATTCATTTATCAAAATTGAGCGATTTTAGATTTATAAAACAATTTTTATAAATTTCTTTTACGCTTTATAACAATTTCAGCTTCAAAAATCATTTTATCAGCAAGTTCTATTTATATTCCATCTAAGGGCAAAAAATCAAATTTATAAGTAGATTTTCTTATAAATCTTTTATTCCACAATTTCATTCACATTTTATAACTTCGTAATTTATCAATCTATAAATTTCATATCTTCACATTTTATAATTATAAAATTTCATATCTTCACATTTTATAATTATAAAATTTCATATCTTCACATTTTATAATTATAAATTTTATATCTTCACATTTTATAATTATAAATTTTATATCTTCACATTTTATAATTATAAATTTTTGGGCGTTTATTTATTTGAAAATAAATCAACTCACAAATTAAATAAAACGTCTATTCCAACAAATCACTTTAAAAACCCTTTTAAAGTAAAAGATGTATTTTTTTAAACTTCAAAACTGAATCCGATGATGCAACGCATCAATTAGTCCATCACAACATCAAACATCATATATCATCATATGATGATAGAATATATATCAACATCTGTAAATAAATAAATATAGTTGAGGAATCCAGTTGGATCCCTCCAACCTGTTTCCCTGCATCCAAAGACGTTAGCACAATACCATTCCACTTTGAGGTGGAATATCGCGGTATATGGGTTTTTATAAAAATCCGCTTACTAACGGCGCAATAGGGTCTCATCCGCTATACGAGGCGGGAAATCATCAATCCAATATATACATATGCCAATATGTATATATTGCTATATATATATATATAGATATATCCTACTATATCTAATATCACATCAAATAGCAACAATTAGACTGCAATTCAAATTTAAATCTGAGTGAGAAGATCTCACCTTCGCTTTTATTTTGCAATCCATTCCAAATCCAGATTTATTTTTCTTCGTTGTATTCGACCTTGTATAAACAATTATACCATTTATTAATATTTAGACTAATCCATCAAATAAATTTTCCATTTCATTAATTAAATTAACTAATAATTTTGTTTTACTGATAAATTTGATTTTAACAACTTTTCTTTTTAATCCTATTGATTTTACTAACAAGCAAATTTAAAAATAAATTTCCCTTTAATACATTATTTAAAATAACTGGTTAAGTGAAAATATATGTATTTACTTTCCTTTTTGAAATCATTTACTGATATACAGTAAACTTATTTATTACTTTTAAATTAAGACAGATTTTTCTTAACTTAAATTAGTACTTTTAGTATCTAAAAATGATTAAATGGGTAAACTGAATAAATTTATCACCAAATCTATTATAAAAAAATAAACTTAGCAAATTAAAAATATGCATTTTTCTTCTGGAACTACTTATAAATTTGGAAAACTGTATTTTCTTTATTGTTAAAATTTAAAACCTTATCTATCTAGATTTTCTTCTGCACGCTTATTAAAATTGAAAACTGCATATATATATATATATATATATATAACCTCAAAATCCAAATATATTATCATTTATTTAAATTAATTTAAACAGCACTGTAAAATACCCTCTGTCTATATTCATTTTTTTTTCTTAACGAACTGAATGACAAATATACGTATATTTTCTGTCCCAGAAAATAATCTAATCATTTTGTTTTACTGCTTGATCAAGGAAATAAAATTTAAACGTTTTAAAAACCAAAATTACCTTGAACAAATTTTTCGAACAGCACGCGAACAAGTCGCGATCCAGATGATAAGTCTCCCAGCCACGATTGACAACTCGCGATATCGCCTTCTCTCTCACGCGCGCCACTGTTATCTGCTCGCGACAAATTGCCTCCGCCGCCTCCAGTCACTGCCGCAACCCACCATACGAACGCCGCTCGAGATTTGCCTGCCGTCGAACTCGAATTCGACACCATTTCGAACCACGTCTTTATTGCCTCTTACAACCAATCGCGCTTGCAACCGCCTCCGCGAGTCGTCGAAAACCATCCCAGCGCGCCATGCGATCCTCCTCAGAATCGCGACCCTCCCCCTCGCATTCAAACGAGCCACCGCATTCGAGAAATTGCCAGCCACCACCCCCTGCTCGAGCGCCTCCCAGCCTCGTTCGAATTTTAAAATGGGGGAAGAGGATTTGTTTGTCATGGCCATAAATTTGAATTAGGTTTTAGGATCCATTTTGTTTTGAATGCGGTTTGGGTTTCGTTCATTCGAACGAGAATTTGAAGTAGGCTACGGCCATTTTTCTTTGTTTCTTCGAACGAGATGATTTTCGTTTTGTTTTGAATCTGAGGGGAAGAGGACGTATTTGAAAATAAAAGGGAATGGCTGGCACGATTTGTTTCGTGATTCTCGGCGTATCCAAAGGAATGAACGTGGCTGATATGTGACAAATTTAAATATTAAATTTAAATTGAATTTGATTTGTTTCCAATGCGTTTGCTCGCCGTACGGTCACGTATTAACTCCGAAAAATACGAAAATTGAAATTCGACAATAACAAACTATTACGGACCCAATGGAACTGGTTTCGTTGAATTCCGAGACTGTGCCTCGGACGGCTATTTTTAAATATCGGTTCAACGATATAAATTTCAAAACTGAACAGAACAGTTTAAAATTCAATTCTGAAGCTCCTGTTATCTTCAGTAATATAAATATGAATTTTAAAAGCTTTCGAAATATTTTTCTTCAACTGAAAATTGAATATTCAAATTTTTATCCAGTTCAATAGATTAAATTTTATAATTTAATCGCCTGTTTTCAAAATTGTATTCGGGATACAAATTAAATCATCGTTCAAATATTTAAAATTAATTAAATATTCTCAATTTAATTCGTTAAAAATTCTGGGTCGTTACAATCGTGGTTACAAAAATTCTTTCCAGCTTAAGCAATACATCTCCTCTTTGAAACTAATGATCACAACCCCATCAATTTATTTATGGCTAATTCAACTAATAAAACATCCCAAACCATTTAAATATAAAAACCATTGGATTTTAACATAGAATACAAAGACATTATTGAGCTCATCCCACTAAAACTAAAGTGTTACGGCATGCGCTTTAAGCGTGAATTGTTTTCTTTATTAGTTGTATATGTTTAAATTAGTAAAAAAATGATTCTTTATTTTCCAATGATATTAAAATTTGAATATTTGTAAAGAAGTATTTTGAATTTGTAAAGGAAGTTTAATTTTAGATCTCATTTTAGAAGCGTTTTGAATTTGTAAAGCATGTTTAATTATTAGATCATACTTTTAGGGGCATTTGAATTTGATGTTTGGAAGTTCTTATGATTGTTACTAAATTACTTATTTCCTTGAAGCAAATATTGGCTGCTTATGGATATGATATTGGAAATGCAGTTTCATTTGGTCATTGGGATGGCTTTCTTGCTTTGAAGATGACTATCTTGATATTTATGTTTCATTCTATGCATAGTTTAATTCCACTGTCTGGATTTCGTGAATCACATTTCATGAATGTTTCTGCTATTTCTTTTATTGGCTGCAAATATTTTATGGAATAAAATCATGATAATTTTGTGGCTTTATTATAGTAATTGAGTTTGTATGTGCAGTTGTAATTTGATTATCCATTTATAGGGTGTAAACAACATTGTCATTTATAGTAATCGATCAAAGGATCCACTTTTTGTTCATCATACCATACACTATATCTTAGAAGATTGGTAGGATTTAGAGGAGAAATACAGCTATAGCAGTTAGAACGCTGAACTTTATTGAGAAATATGGTGTAGGAAAATATTTGGGTTCTAAGTTCATTATTGAAGTAAATCTGTAAACCTCACAGTAAAGAATGGAGTTTGTTCATGCATAAACTATAAACATAGTTTGAGCAACCGATCAAAATTGGACATAACGTGCTCTTCACTAATGTTTCGTTTATAGATATCAGTTGGGATCATGCAAAAGGTATGGTCCAAAATTTAACTCTTGTGAGCTGCACGCAACAAATGTAGTCTGTTATTTAAACCTGATCAAGAACTGAAAAACAATGACACACGTCATAATAGATCAATAATAATTAAAATACCACTATCATTTGCACCAAAATACCACTATCATACATATGTGTTATTTTGTTTATTTTAAACTCCCCGTAACAATGACAATTTCAAAAAAGATAACCATAATAGATCAATAATAATTAAAAGAAAAAACATAATAAGACATTAAATTTTCACAACAAATCATGTAAGCTATGAATGTAGCATCAAATGCTTCAAACCCAGATATGAGATAACCTGTAAAGACAACTTCAAAAATCACTACCTAATCTCACTCTACAATGGCTCGGATATAAATTAATCAAATCATGGCCAATAGGATCTTACAACAAGCTCACACACCTTCCTCGTTATTATGTAAACAATAAAGTTTGGCAAGGACAAAAAGCCAAAATCTACATCGTGATACCACCCAGCTTTTGATTTTACACAAAAGGCCGCCTCAATTTGACAGATTTGTATTCATATTGCGAGGCGAATGGGATCATCCAATATCCATATGCAGTTTACTACACAAAAAAAAGAACACGGTTGATATAAATGTGATAAAAAAATACAGAACCTAATTATAAAAAGAAAAGCTTTTAGACACAATTGATGTAGCTAACTGAAGTTTTAGGAAGCCACATACAAACATCATGCAAACTCTCACACTGATATGGTACTTTACTAATGTGCCTACACGCTTAATTAATTAAGCACTTGCTTGAAAACATGTTGATATGGCAAACCAACATTGCTACTACAAATAAATCATGCAAGCTTCTTAAACTCGAATGCAGAATTTCTGAAGTGAGCATCTGGAGCTGAAGCACCTCATCATGTGGGTTGTAGGAATGTGGTCACATAGTGTAAAGCAGCAAGCATCTCATTTATGGATACTACAAAAGAAGAATAGTTGGTTTTTTAAGTCAAATATATATATATATTTGCACGCACAAATGTGCATATTTTATTCGAACAAATTTTTGGACGTGGACATTACTTTTTGCTGCTTACTTTTTTCCAACTATATTTGGATACTGAGAAGACAATAAATATTATTTCAGATAGACTTAGGAACCATTTTGGATTCAGTTGAAGGCCGATAACAGCATGTTTATATGCAAATAATTAGTTTACAATAAAAAGTTACCGTGAAAAGACAAAACCGACTAAGTTTAGAATGCAAAGTGTGACGTAGATTAGAACATGAGTACCCTATATAAATTACTTAATACTTGTTATGCATCATTATTTTGTCAATCATATCGACAATATGCAGTGCATTGTATCTTATGAATCGGTCAGATTGGTTCTAGAGCTATGTGGTTGATAAGTTGCATGAATGTTTCATAAATGTAATAGAGGGAACTATACAGAGTTAGAATGCCAGAGGTCAAAATGGTTAGTGTCAAATGATTTATCAACGGTTGAATGACATTTGGGTGTTTGCACCTCTAACTGAAAGATACATGTTCATTAATTTTTTAATTACCTGATGCTCATCACATATATACAACTTTAAAGATATCATGAATGAGAGTGCAAGTAGTCGTGCAAGCTATTCCGGGTTGGAGCCTAACATTCAAGAACTAAAAATGTAATTGTAGGCTTACTTTCTATAGATAAATAGAATATTAAACAAACTATCCACAATAAGTAGTTCAACGCTTTGTATTTTAAAAATCAAAGACATGCATATGTACTTAAAAAGCAAAGACCGTTTTTCCCTAAACCAACTCATTTATGCACTTTGGATAGTTGTTTTTTTAAGTCAAATATCAAGCTTTCTATACTACAAAAGAAGAATATAGTAAGATGGTAGGTGAATAAATTATGGAGAAACATAAATTTGTAAACTGATCAAAATATAACAACTTTTAAGCTAGACAATGCTACATTAAATGTCTCTTTCGACATATATACAGTGTGGTAATAACAGGTTGAGTGGAATATACAATAAGCAACAATAATGTGTACCTGGTTATTAGGGACAAACCCATCATTCTTGTTGTTGGGAACTTGATTTGTTTTCACTGTCTCCTTTGGCATTACGTCATTGGGTTGATATATTAGCATATATATATATATATAATGAACAATTTTCCTTGTGATGCATACTGAGTTGCCCTCTGTATTCACAAAAACTTTCATGACAAAAATAACCCTTTTAATTTTTTTTGCTTAATTTATGTTTTACTTCTTCTTTTTTCAAATTTTCTATCCACCACGCAGTGGCATTGCATGGTGCGATGAATGCACCAAGTGGTGCCACCACGTGGGAGTAATTTTGAATTTTTTTCCGACGGAGAGCAAAGTTTGCGAAAATAAAAGAAAATATACTTCCAGATGAAAAGCTTGATGATTTATGCTGGTGCTGCTTGTGTTCTGCATAAATATGTATAAGATATATGCATAAATAAGTTTTCATATAAAATTAAATAAAAATCAGAAGGTGTTATATCTTAAAAGGTTCAAAGTAAATTTATACCAAAAATGATTTTACAAATGGTTGTTTAATAATGGTCACAACTTACATCATTTTTCTATAGATCTAATATATATACTGATTTTCTTGTATGATTCAACAGTGGTCAAGATAAATTAAACGTGCTCTGTTAAAAAACAGTAAAAAAATTGTGAGTGTATATAACCTAAGAGATACTTAACAATCATGGGATGTTGAGAAATTAGCATGAGACTTACGTGGATGGCACATGTAGAGTTATTTCAGATATTGTGAACAAATTTACGAACATACCTTTTCCAATTGCTAAATCAATATGGCATTGAATTTTTTTCCAAACACCAAACCTGAAAATTTTGATTAACAAAAATATGAAATAAGGCCGATCAATTGATTAAACGTATGAAGAGAATAATGGTAATTTTTTCTAACAAAAATTTCCACTTCTTTTCAACTGATTGACAACTATAAATCATGGTAAATTTTTGATTCAAATAAAAACTGTTTTAATTAGTTTGGTATTGCATTGCATGCTCTGCTTCTAACTGACTTGAATTTGAGAAAAACGACACTGAAAAAAAATGCAGTACTACAAAATGTTCGATTACAGGTACAATCGCGTCTATGTATTCATCTAGAACCCAACTTTAATACATTAAGATTATATATGAAAATACAATGGTGGTCTTCTAACTTTACATATTGAATGTGTTATCCCGCCTTTTGGCAAGGCCAGGACACCAAAGAACCAACCAGAAAACAAGTATGGCTTGTCATGAATGTCGCTGAATTTTGTCCAAGTCCGGATCAAGCTACAATTGATAGGACATGACTGGAAAAATGAAGGAAGCCAACGTCCCAAGTTTCAAGTCAATCCGAGTTCGTATGCTCGAGATGTGATGGATACAAGTTGGAAGGAGAAGCATGTTTTCGTATCCATCAGGAGTATCCATTTCGTATCCACCAGGGGACGTCGTCTCGTATCGATGGAGTTAGCCGCGTTTCGTACCCATCGAATTCGTGTCAACCAGACTCGTATCCCCCCAACAGATGGCGTGCCTCGCAACCATCATTCAGTGTCTACTTCGTATCCATCAGTCAGTGCTTGCTTCGTATCCATCAGTCAGTGCTTGCTTCGTATCCATCATTCAGTGTCTACTTCGTATCCATCAGTCAGTGCTTGCTTCGTATCCATCATTCAGTGTCTACTTCGTATCCATCTGAGAACCTTGCTTCGAGTACGTGCCCAACAACTTGTTCGTATCCAGTGAGTCAACCAACTAGAATGACGTGTTGCCCATCGAAGTAAACGAGGCGAGATATGTGGAGTCGAAGCAGTCAATACGGCGTAGAGACCGGATCGAGGCGAAGCGCGCGCACCATGTCATCCCAAGAGCACGCGTGGCCATCGACGCGAAGGTATCGAGTCGAATTCATGGAGACGAACCAGACAGCCTATGAGGAATCTCAGTTCGCATCGACGATATCTCGTGATCTATTAATCCAAATCCTATGAAATTTTCAGGGAAGCTTACATGCACACTGGAGGATGTCCATGCCAAATTTCAGCTCAATTGGACATCATCTTGATCGATACGAAATGGAGTCGTACCGATCACAGATCGAGGCGAAACTTTCTGGAAACGGTCGCGTGGGCCCCCTCACGTGCCAGACCAAGTCTCCCGGAGTTTGAGCGAATTCTGAGCCTCCTACGCCTATAAATAGAGCCCCAGAATCAACAGAAAAAGGATCTTTTTTCTCTGAAGCGTCGAGACTCTACCGGATTGAGATTTGCATCCTACTTTTGTTGTCAATTTCGAATTCTAATCTGTAATCCGCTGTTCATTGCTGTAACCGCTTGTAATCATTGAAAGAGAATCAATAAAATCATCAAAACTTCATAGTGGACGTAGGCTATACGCCGAACCACTCTAAATTGCTTGTTTGTGCATTTTACATTTCTGTTTGTTGGAGTTTTTGTTAGATAACCTCTGTTTTACATTTATAATCTTCACTTTATCTCTTCAAACAACTCCCGAAGAGTGTTGTGCCCATTTTTGGCACAAACACTTTGGTGCTTTCACTGAGAACAAACGCAATTTTTTCTCCTGCTCTATGGATCTACTACCGTCGTTGGATTGCAAAAATCTAAGGAGAAGATCCAAATCTGTTCATAAGTGGTTCCTTCTATTCTATTCAGATTGCTCCAGATCTAAGAGGAACTACATTCATCATGAATTCCATACCCATATTTTCGAATCCAGAAAAAATGCAATTTTTGTATCCATGAAAATATGGTGTTTTTCGTATCCATGAGATGGATGCTCTACTTCGTATCCATGAGATGGATGCTCTACTTCGTATCCATGAGATGGATGTTGTACTTCGTATCCATGAGATGGATGCTCTACTTCATATCCATGAGATGGATTCTCTACTTCGAATCCATCAGGAAGCAATACTTCGTATCCATCCATCTGCCTCCAATTCGTATCGATACTCAACTGCAGTTCGAATCGATCCAACTGCACCCAATTCGTATCGATACTCAGCTGCAGTTCGAATTGATCCAACTGCGCCCTATTTGTGTCGATCAACATATACCACTTTCGTATCGATCTAGCCATGCGCATTTCGTATCGATGCTAATGGAGCTAATTCTCTGGATGGATACGAATAGAATGGGTTCGAACAAGAGCGATACGAAGGACCTTTTCAGGTTGCTTGATGGATACGAACAAGGGTGGAACGATATGAAATTTAAAAAAAAAAAATTTCGGGTACGACCCAGATTTCCTAACCCTAGCCGCAGCGCAGGGCACCCGCATAGCGAATTCAATCACCAATTTAGTGGAGGAACATTCCATCTGTGCTTCTAATTGTTCCATGACTGAACAAGACATAGGAGCTCACAACAACAAATGTTGAGTTGCAATCAAGGAATGGGTAAAGAAAATACTACTCAACTAATGCTCCCAGAGGATGGAGAACCTAGCTAATATGCCAAGAGCTAAAGTTGGTTAATATATCATGCTTCTAAGGTGGAATGCAACTTCCTCCAATTGACCAGCTTTCAAACTCCTGAATTGACAACTATGGTACGATGGCTAATATGACGACTGCCCTACAATGTCAACTCTGGCAACTCAAAACATAGCTGGTCACTTCTGAACCATCTTCAAATGGCCCGCATCTTAATCATTCCATGTCCACATGACTAAAAGCATGACATGCAACCTCAAGAGGACTTCCTTAATACCCTATATTGGTCTCCTATCTGGATGAAAGTTTGGGATAAACACTTTGTTTCCCAGTCAAGACCTATCCGTTGAAACCATCCCACATGCAGAGCTTCCGATGAAAATTCCACATGTTAACTATGTCGGTTTACTATGGAAATACGACCCCCAACACTACCAAGGGTGACGAGTGCCATCAAGCGAAGATGTCTTCCCTCATTCCTCAGAGAAGACCGTCGATCACGGTTAGACTTTAACAAGAGAACTGGTGGATCGCCGCCGACAATTACACCAACATGTCTAGGCCATTTTTGAGTTGATGAATCAGATGAAGGATCGACATAGCAAGATAAGGAGAGGACCTACTCCATACTCCAAATCAGAAAACTCCTCTTCTCTAAATGGCTACAGTGAACGCCAACGCCATAAGGCTTCTCCGGGAAGGGTAGCTCCGATGATATGAGCAAGCCCCATAAAACGAAGGACCGGGAACATCCGACCCTTATCGATCAAGGACTTTGATCAAATTGAACTATTTGCGTTAGACTTCCAACTGAGAAGGGCTGGAATGAAATGCAATAGCGAGCATACGACGCTGCCTCACTTATCAATGAGATTTGATCTGATCTCTTTTGAATTATTTCTAATTCAATTTCATTTGCGTTGCGAAATATGACCTACTTGAATTAAACTACTTGCAAATGATGCAGGTAACCGAGTACTTAAGGTTAGGTGCAAAACAACCTCCGCGGACAATGATCAAATCATTGAGGTATCCTCGTGATGAGCATGATTCGTCCACTCATCGGCTACTATACGCCCCTGACTGGGGGCAAGGCATCAAAGCGGAAGAGACCGACAAGGTCAGGACTTTAGTACAAAGTGGATGCAACCGACCATCCACTCATCCGCCTACGCAGTTTAATTAGGAGATGTAGGGAAGACTTAGAGTTATATGTCCCAACAATGCCTTCTCCATCTCGTACTTGAAGCTTGCCAAAATACTTATGCTTCTTCTGATGCCCGATAAAATCGGAATCGCACAAAGGGTGGACACAACGCCACCATCCATGCATCCAATCCTACATTAGACACTTGGGGTTATTTGAGAACACATGTTTAAAGTGGATATGACTTGGCCGTTCACTCCCCAATTTGCGTCTGTGATTAGGCAAAACAATCATGCCTTAAACCGACTTCATCAGGGTCCAACCCTCAATTCAAAGTCATCAACGACTGACTGTCTACTCACTAACCATCATGAGCTGTTATTTCAACTCTCTTCCTTAGCTCGATCGAAAGAATGCAAAGTATAAATTGGATGTGAATCGACTGTCTGCTCTCCATTACTTGCACCCGACTTAAGGGAAAATACACAACTCAAAGTGGATGTAGTTCGACCATCCTTTCCTATGCTCGAGCACAAAGCTTGCCAGAACACTAATCTTACTCCTTAGGCTTGGCAAAAGTGGAATCCAAATGAACATGGACGCGATCCAACCGTCCATAGAATAAATCTCATCCTCCATTGAGGGCAGATAAATGGAAAGTGCTCGGGTACCCACTGATCAATCGCTGAGTGAAACCCTGAGCTCGGGGGCAAGCCATCACATCAAGGCCAAAAATGGGGAGATACACGACAATCCATCAAATAACTCCGTATTCCCAGAGTGCGAAGCGGAGTATAAACATTCAAACTCCAGACTCCGAGAGTGCGAAATGGAGCATAAACATTTGACTCCGTACTCCCAGAGTGCGAGACGGAGTATAAACATTCCTTAACTCCGTACTCCGAAGAGTGCGAGACGGAGTATAAACATTCCTTAACTCCGTATTCCCAGAGTGCGAAGCGGAGTATAAACATTCAAACTCCAGACTCCGAGAGCGCGAGCTGGAGTATAAACATTAACCAACTCCGTACTCCCAGAGTGCGAGGCGGAGTATAAACATTCCTTAACTCCGTACTCCGAAGAGCGCGAGACGGAGTATAAACATTCATCAACTCCGTATTCCCAGAGTGCGAAGCGGAGTATAAACATTCAAACTCCAGACTCCGAGAGCGCGAGCTGGAGTATAAACATTAACCAACTCCGTACTCCCAGAGTGCGAGGCGGAGTATAAACATTCTTTAAACTCCGTACTCCCAGAGTGCGAAACGGAGCATAAACATTTGACTCCGTACTCCCAGAGTGCGAGACGGAGTATAAACATTCCTTAACTCCGTACTCCGAAGAGTGCGAGACGGAGTATAAACATTCCTTAACTCCGTATTCCCAGAGTGCGAAGCGGAGTATAAACATTCAAACTCCAGACTCCGAGAGCGCGAGCTGGAGTATAAACATTAACCAACTCCGTACTCCCAGAGTGCGAGGCGGAGTATAAACATTCTTTAAACTCCGTACTCCCAGAGTGCGAAACGGAGCATAAACATTTGGCTCCGTATTCCCAGAGTATGAAACGGAGATTAAACAGGCAACTCCGTTTTCCCAGCATGCGAAGCAAAGTATAGTCAGTTCACTTCGGACTCCCGAAGCGCGAGTCAGAGTGTGAACGCTAACTCAAATTCCCCAGAATATGAGTCGAAGTACTAACGTCAATCTTAAAGTCCACGGAACGTGAACAATTGTTCATGACATGACTTGAATCCCCAGAGTGTAGATGACATTATTCGTGAGGAAGTAAGTGTAGCCCGCTCGTTCAATCCTCACTCAACCCGATCACAAGCTGATCATCGTAACTTAACCCCGGAATTTGGGGGCAGATTTGGCAGATAAAACAAGCTATGCTTGAACATAAAAATAATGCAAGTACACCGGACCGAAGTTCGAACACTGCAATATTCAAGCATAGAAAGGAACATAAGCTGAAACTAGAAGACAAAATTTTATTTCAACTAACTCAAAAACAATGGTTCATAGACGAGTTTTTTCCAAAATATTCCTACTAGCAAGGGCCGAGCCCGCATCTAAACACGGCCTACAAAAGGGAAAAAAGAGAAAATAACAAAATCCCTAACTGCCAAAAGAGGAAAATATGCCTATAAGAGAGTGTCTAATCTTTCTGCTTCCTCAACTTCTTCTTCCTCGAGGAGCTACCGGAGCTACTTGTGCTCTTTCGCTTAGAATCTTTCTCCCTGGGCAGGCTCCCTTCGGATGAAGGCATGATGTCAACATCCTCGTCCGAGCTGGACTCTATGGGAATGCTTCCCACAGGAGGAGTTGGGGGAACAGGGTCGACAGCCGGGGGCGGGACTGGTGTGCCAGCATCGACGAGCGAGCCCCCGGGAGATACGATCATAAGGGGAGTGGGGCACTGTGCTGCTGCTCCACCGTCTACACTGCCACCATGCGCCGCGGCCGCCATCTCGGCATTAATCTCTGCGAGCATCGTTGCTTCCCGCTGTGCTCTGGCTTCGCTAGGAGCCGTAGTAGTCTGAGATGAGGTGTCAGAAGTAGCCGTGAATCCACCCATGCCGAATGGCAAGTCCGCAAAAGGATCACTCTGACAGCCAAGGAGCTCGTTTATCATCTGTTCATCGAAAGAAAGTGAGCTCCCCTGCGTTACTCCAACTGGTGCCATTGCCGCGACGGAGGTCGCCTCAGAGATGATGGCTCCTGGCGCTTGGCCTGATTCTTGGGTGGTAAGAGGCGCGGCTGGTGCAATTTCTGTCACTGATCAAAGGAAAAGGACATATCATAGCAACATTTCAACATAGACTCTTCAATCCAAATATACAAGAAGTTAGTTCAGAGTACCTTCCTCGGTTTGGCTCGAGGTCGTCTGAACAACTTCAGAAGGATGTTCCTTAATAGGAGATAGATGCGGTTGATCTGGATCATATGCCGGGATAGGCTGGGGGTAGATCATCGGAGTTGGCTCAGATTGAGATGACACGATTATCTCAGAACTCATAACATGGTGTTCTGCACCAGAGCTCTCTCCGACTTCCTGGGTCTGGGCACCAAGCCTCACCTTGTCGTGGGAAATCATGGAGTCATGGAGAACCTTCTTTTCGTCATCATTGAGGATGCGGTTCTCCAGCTCAAATTCATCAAGGGCTTCATCAGGGTGCCCGGACTTCTCCTCATCAACTAGTAAGTTCCAGGCATTGTAGAGATGCGTGGGGTAATCGTCAAGCCATGTCAAATCTCGGTGCCTTAGCACATTGGCGTTGTACGTGACGAGTAGCTCTTCCACCTCGGCCTCAATCCTGGCCTCCGCCTGCTGTACCTTCTCGTCAACCCCAGCCTCAGCTTCGTGAGCTTGTTGCATAGCCGCTTCTTTCTCCTTTCGGAGCGTCACTGCCTGGTCACAGGCCTCCTGCGTAGAGACATTAGCTGCGTCTTTCTCCTTCGCCATCTCGGAAAACTTTGATTTCAGCTCATTAAGCTCCTTAAGAGCGACATCCCTCTCGGCGGTAATGGTAGTGTTCCTATGACCCATGTCCTCGATGGCGGTATAATGCTCTTGCTTCATCCTGGTCATGGCAGCGTTCACTTCATCAACCTTCTATAGAGCCTCCATTTCAGATTTACGGGAAGACTCAGCCTCCGAGTTGAGCGCTTTTATGATTTGGTCGTTGTGACCCAACTCCTTCTCGAGCTTCTCAATAGTGACGCCCCGATTGAATGCCACTTTGGACGCTTTCCTCGCGGCCCGTCCCCATTCCCTGTACTAGAAAAAGATGTTCGCAACATAATCATGGATAGTGGTTTCAGCGGTTGGCGGAATTCTCTTCAAGTGCGGAGGGAAGACATAACCATCAAAACAGATGTCGGGAAATTCCTTCCTCATCTGTGCCAATTTAAGCGCTCCTTCACTAGACGCTTCAGTCGGGACCGGTACAGTAGCCGAGGAGGTGGCTATTTCAGTCCTGCGCTGAAGATCGGACCTCGAAGCTTGAGAAGGTGGCCTAGGCCGTGAAGTTTCAGGAGGACGAACAACTGCTACCATAGGAGGTGCAGAAGTCCTGGGAGGAGGAGAGCGAGATCGGGATCGATGAACGTACCCCCTGTCTCTATCAGACCTCTCCTGACCAGAGTGTCCGGAGTCGTAATCCCTCTCACCCTCTCTCCTGCGTGGCTCATGATAACGGCGCTTGTTGCGCAAACTACCTAGCACAGAACTTTGCCCAAACATCGTACCTGAAAAGCAAACCACGAAAAATCAGTAGCCGTTTGCAATATGTTGTTTACGGTTAGGAAAATGTGTTGTGCCGTGAAGAGTGTGTGAATGTGTAACCCCCGGACCAACCAGAAGTGTCAATCGCACTGGCAGGAAGAGACTCGCTAACATCGATGATATGTTGCGGTCCACCCAATTCAACGTCGTGTTGCTCGGGATCGATGTCCGGGATTGGAGGGTCAACAGGCCCTTTGAATTGATTTTCAGCTTGCAGGGGGGGTGCTTCCGTAATCCTAACTCCTGGCAAGGGACGGTGCAAAACCACAGACTTCCGCCTCCCGGACTTAGGCTGTTTTGAGGCCACTGCTTTGCCTTTCCTCTTGGCATCAGAATCCGGGGTTGCATCAGCGGGTCCGACCAACGGTTCCTCGTCGGTATGAGTCCTTTCAGAGTCAGGTTCTTCAATTATCACGACCCTGGGTTTCTTCTGCTTAACCTTTTCCCTGGAGACGGTCTTTAGTGCACCATCGAGCCTTATGCTCTGCTTCCGCCCGATCAACCCAAGAACTCTAAGGTTCTGGTCCGTCAGCAGCAACTCGATATTCCTTTCTTCGCTAGGGACCTCTTGAAGGACGCGAACTATCTCTTTATAGTAGCTGCCATCAGGTCGCTGGATTATCGCTGAAAGAAAGAGAGTAGGAGATATGAGTTTAGTTTCATTCAAAAATTGCCCCGTCGATTACTTGAGAAAAAGGCAATGCTTACGTCTAAACAGCCATCTTCTGGCAAACCCCGGTGGACAACGGACATAGAACCACTCTGACTTGAAGTAGCTCAGCCTAGTCCACGACCCCGTGACAACTTGGCAGTTTCTAAAAGACTCCAAAAATGTAAAAGATGGGCTGTCAGTTCGACTCTTGAAGTTGAAGAGGTATCTTATCTCGGTCGGGCGGGGAGGCCGGTAGAGGTATTCCATAAATGCGATGAACAGGCCATTGAGTGAAGCATATCCATTTGGATGTAACTGAGACGGAGCGATATCCAGGTAAGCCAACACTTCTCTTATGTAATCATTGAACGGAGGAAGTGTGCCGGCTGCGCACGCATGTCGATTAAAAGCAGTGTACCCCTCTGGGGGATTACGTGGTCTGTCGTCCGGTCCAGGCAACAATACTTCATCCAAAGATAAGCCATGCCTTAAGCATATTCTCCCTAACATGTCTTCCGAGATATTGGACGGGACAGAATCAGGTGGGCTATTGATGAAAGATGCGTTAGGTAACTCGTCCGGAGCTGGACCGATGACTTCAGCCTCGATGTCTGGGATCTCGAGTCTGGGAGTTTCTTGCTGTTGTGAACTTGAAGGTTCCATAACTAGCTAACTCATGAGAAATCATCGTTAGACGATAAACGGCCCGTGCATTCCCCAGTGTGGAGTGTGTGTTGTGCAGTACAAGTGTTATGCGTGACTTGAGCAAATTCTACAAAGTTAAAGAAAACATGCAAGCGACGAAATTCTGGAAATCAGACAGGCATGACCGTCATCGCTGACCGTCACGACCGCGCCATCCAGGTGACAGCGATCGATTCAAGATTAAAGAGTTCGTTGTATTTTTCTGTTAAATGGCAGTTCCATGAACGAGCTTCGAAAGTCAGTCAAATATGCAGTCCTGTGACCAAGTTCTATTATGCAAGGCAGAAGCTCGTCGGAGTCAAGTGATCAAGTATTCGACATTTCTCTAAGTTCATCAAAAATTTGGGTTAAGGACCGATTGCTGCACTCTGTTTTCGTATCGAGCCAGGGGAGGTCACGCTACGCAGCCTGGCCATGTTCGAATCGATACGTTCGTATCGATCGTCTGGGAATGGAGGTGTTTCGCATCGATCAGGCTGGAGTAACACTGCTTCGTATCGGTCAGATTCGAATTGATACGTTCGTATCGATCGAGCTGGAGTGAGAGCGCTTCATATCGATCAAATTCGAATCGATACATGTCGTATCGATCAGAGGCATGCCAATCCGCATCGATCAGGGTTGCCGATTTCGCATCGATCAGAGAACAATGGCTTCACATCCATCGCCGCTCTCGTCCCCAAGCCGATACGAGCGTATGTCGTCTGCACCGATTCGAATGTTCCCAGTTCAAGTCGATACGAAATAAGGTTAGAGTGATTTACTCCGTCTCTCCTTCTTCCCAAAAGGACCTCAACTCCATGGCCACGCTCCGTATCCCCCAATCTTGTCTTCCATCATCCAGATCTCAAATTTGTCGAAACTGGTCGTAGAAGCTAAGGGAGTGGTAGAGATCTCGAGTTTCGTCATTATTAACAAGGATCTACCCATTAATTACCTGATTTTTGCGATTAGCACTCAGAGGATCAGAGGTTTGGTTCGATTCGAAGACGATTATGTCTCTCAGTCTATCGATACGAGGGTAGAAAAAGAGAGCTGAGAGCAACAGTAGAAAGTAAAAGTGAAAAATGGGCTAAGTCCCAGGTATTTATATGAAGCATGGAGTCGAACCGGGACGATTCATCTCCCAGTCAACGTAACCGGTCGCAAGCGGTCAAGCGATGGATCTATGCAAGCGCCCTCTTCGAATCCGTCAGACTGTACCTTCATCGAGTCGAAATATTCACCGGATGCCATCGATTCGATACATCCTTTTCGCGAACCATCGATTCACAGCAAGTCAGGTTTATCGATACGAACTCGATAATCGCGTCTGTTAAAATCCATCGATGCGAAAAGTTATTTCGTATCCATCAAAGGTCGTCGGTGCGAATCAGAATACACCACAAGATGCGACCCTCAAATACGGATGGACACTTCATATCCATCAACGATGCCCCGCATCGATTCGAAGGAATACATCCTGACCTTTTACCATGGCGCCATGAGAGAGTCACTACAAAATTCAACAACGACCTAGAACACAGACGGGTTGCGAACTTGCAGCTTTTCAAAGCACGTCGTGTTTTCACAAGACGTACTTTGGGGGGCAAATGTTATCCCGCCTTTTGGCAAGGCCAGGACACCAAAGAACCAACCAGAAAACAAGTATGGCTTGTCATGAATGTCGCTGAATTTTGTCCAAGTCCGGATCAAGCTACAATTGATAGGACATGACTGGAAAAATGAAGGAAGCCAACGTCCCAAGTTTCAAGTCAATCCGAGTTCGTATGCTCGAGATGTGATGGATACAAGTTGGAAGGAGAAGCATGTTTTCGTATCCATCAGGAGTATCCATTTCGTATCCACCAGGGGACGTCGTCTCGTATCGATGGAGTTAGCCGCGTTTCGTACCCATCGAATTCGTGTCAACCAGACTCGTATCCCCCCAACAGATGGCGTGCCTCGCAACCATCATTCAGTGTCTACTTCGTATCCATCAGTCAGTGCTTGCTTCGTATCCATCAGTCAGTGCTTGCTTCGTATCCTTCATTCAGTGTCTACTTCGTATCCATCAGTCAGTGCTTGCTTCGTATCCATCATTCAGTGTCTACTTCGTATCCATCTGAGAACCTTGCTTCGAATACATGCCCAACAACTTGTTCGTATCCAGCGAGTCAACCAACTAGAATGACGTGTTGCCCATCGAAGTAAACGAGGCGAGATATGTGGAGTCGAAGCAGTCAATACGGCGCAGAGACCGGATCGAGGCGAAGCGCGCGCACCACGTCATCCCAAGAGCACGCGTGGCCATCGACGCGAAGGTATCGAGTCGAATTCATGGAGACGAACCAGACAGCCTATGAGGAATCTCAGTTCGCATCGACGATATCTCGTGATCTATTAATCCAAATCCTATGAAATTTTCAGGGAAGCTTACATGCACACTGGAGGATGTCCATGCCAAATTTCAGCTCAATTGGACATCATCTTGATCGATACGAAATGGAGTCGTACCGATCACAGATCGAGGCGAAACTTTCTGGAAACGGTCGCGTGGGCCCCCTCACATGCCAGACCAAGTCTCCCGGAGTTTGAGCGAATTCTGAGCCTCCTACGCCTATAAATAGAGCCCCAGAATCAACAGAAAAAGGATCTTTTTTCTCTGAAGCGTCGAGACTCTGCCGGATTGAGATTTGCATCCTACTTTTGTTGTCAATTTCGAATTCTAATCTGTAATCCGCTGTTCATTGCTATAACCGCTTGTAATCATTGAAAGAGAATCAATAAAATCATCAAAACTTCATAGTGGACGTAGGCTATACGCCGAACCACTCTAAATTGCTTGTTTGTGCATTTTACATTTCTGTTTGTTGGAGTTTTTGTTAGATAACCTCTGTTTTACATTTATAATCTTCACTTTATCTCTTCAAACAACTCCCGAAGAGTGTTGTGCCCATTTTTGGTACAAACAGAATGTAATCTACAAAGTTAATGTTTAATGATCGTTTCCAAACTTGTAAGACTATTGTACATATGGTACATGCGACACATGCGAATTTTTTTCAACCACTAAACTGATTGATCTGTTGTTAAGCACGAAATTGGTAACCTATTCAACAGCCAGGCCTTATAAGTTGACTTTTCTATGTTCTTAAATTGTCGAACCATGGTACTTCCCCTGTTTGCTAGAATCAAGTGTGCTTTTCAGAGGAAATTCCTGCAAGATTAAACATTTTTTATATCTAAATAAATGAATTATATAAATTTCATGCATTCTTATTATTCAAGTGTTTCTACAATGAGTTACCTATCATACTAAGAAAAACATGAGAAATGCATATATGGTAGTTTAGCGGTCTAACCCAATTTACATAGATTAAGTATGTTTATAATCTATCATTAGGGTGCATTTTTCTTACTGAAATTTGCCAGTGTCACCCATGTTCATAAATATGCGACATCTTTTCATGACAATTTGATATAGAAAACCATTTTTGAAATCACGGCCGTCTTCCTAAGAATTTAAAATAAGAAAACCCCTTTTTTAAATCAATACATATGTCAACTTGATATGGGAGTTAATTTTCTATTTTTTTGCTAATAAAAGGGTTATTAAATTGTCTATCAAAATGGTGGATTAATGGTTAACACAGCAACAATGATATACCTCTAATGATATTGAAATATTATAGTGTAAAAATAAAATAAAATTAACAAATTATTGTGTCACAAACATTGTACAGTCAATTTTTTTTTTGATTTTTTGGTTTTCAAATATTTACAAATGTCAATTTATAAGCATGTATGCAGTTAATTAGCATTTTCAAATATTTTTTGGTTTACAAATGACATAATTAGCATTTTAAATGTTATTGTTCAACATACAAATCAGCAATGCCATCGTCCAAGTAATGATCAAATAGTAAGCTACAGGCTACATCTTATCAATATAGGAAATCAAGTACAAACAGCGACCACAAACTCAGAATGAAATTGGAATTTAATGAAGTAAAAAAACAGAATCAAATATGTTGATTATGAGCATACACATGTAATTTAAGAAAAAACAGTGAACGTAACATATGCAGAGAAAGGTAGGAAGTGAATTGCTTTCGATTTGCTCATTCTTTTCTTTCTCTGTGTGTAATTATTATTACCATTATTTTCTTGAGCAAATAACATGAAAAATCCATTAAATAACTTGTACAATTAAATATCAAAACATAGATAGCATATTAATCATAAACACACATGACACCGAGATACTGATGAAATACTCAACAGTACAACCAAAATCAAATTCATGCGATGCATTTGATAAATGGAATAACACTACAAAAGTAAAATTAATATTTAGCAATTTAGCAATGTGGATCCTCATTTTTCAATAAAAACGGAAATAACGAAATCAAAACACATGAATTTGACAGAAAAATCTGAGATCGAGGGATAAGGGGAAAATGGGATTCTTGTAAACGAAAAGAATTGAAAATCACCTGCATAATCCTCGAATTGTAAACCAAAATCAGTTAAGTAATCACCAACCTTAAACATATGAGATAATCAACAACAATCTACTAAGTGAAAATATATGAGCAACAAATCAATTATCAATATGGCTCGTTTCGAATAGTTTAAAAAATCAACATACAATGGAACATAAAGAACAAAAAAATTACAGAAGATTTAAAAATACCTAAAAGTGGTCGAAGCTTGGTATTTAAGGAGCAGTGCTTGAGGAGTCGGAGCAAAATAAGTCGGTTAAGTGAAGGAGTATGGATTTGTATACTCACGTGGTCTGTAGGGAGTTTAACAAAATGCATTACAAGATTAAACATTAATTAAATCAAAATAGTTACTGCTCAATATCTGTATAATCGGTAACTACAACAATTAATTATTTTACTTGAAAAAATTTATTGATTCAATATTGTTGTTTACAATAATTAAATCAAAATAGACCCGAACCAAACCGAACACCGAGTTGAGTCAAGTATGTGTTTTGAAAATATATAGTTTGGACACGACAAAACCTGCCCCTTCTAGAACTACGACCTATCGAGTCAGGTTCCAATCCAACCCAATGGGTCTAATTAATATAGTGAAGTATTGTTATATACAAATTTTCAGATTTAAGAAATAGAATTATAAACATAAATCAGTAGTCTAATTATGTATCTAATGGATTAAGCATCCACTACAATTGTTGCATTTCTCAGATTCCTAGTCAATGGTATTCTATAATGCCACATTTCCAAACTGCACATGTAAACACATTAAGCTTCTGATAAATTTATCTAGGCTATAATATACTAAATGAAAAAAAATCATAATCTACTCACTAAGATTTGTACTTTCAGCAACCCTTATTGTCTTTGTTATGGAAGAGCTTAACTATTTCAGAGATTAAATCTATTAATGATTTGTTGAGTCATTGTTGACTTCAAACTACATATTTAAACTTGTCTAATTTTACAACCTAATTCAACTCTTTAACTGAAAACCCATTTAATGAAGTCGGACAATCTTCAGATACAACATAACCAAACATTACAAACACCGTAATCCACCAAGATGTGTTCAGAGTTAATGCAAATGTAGTAACTCCATATTTCAACTTGCCAACAAATAACCAATTCATCAATATATGGAAAAAATAATCTAGTAGCTGGTCCAAATGAATTAACGTAATTCTTTTTTTGACACTGCAAAAACCTTTTTAGCGAAAGTCGTGCTGCAAATGAGAAATGCAGTGGAATGAACCACACACATAATTCTTCTGTTCGATTTGCTAGTTCTGAAGGTTGGGCAAATAAAATAAATACGGGACTTGCATAGAAATATACTTGAAGACCTAAAATTGCATAAAGGAAAAGAACAATCCAAGATTTTCTATGTATAATAAATTATATTTCATGAATTACGAATTAGGTGGAAAAATTATCTTCAACATTGTAGATTCATAAATCAGAACAAACAAAACCAAAAACCAATAAGCAATAATGTCAGAAGTTTTATGGATATGTAACAAAATTTATTTCATGAGACAGGAATCAGATCGAAGATATTATGTTCAACATTAATAGATCAGATCAGTGAGGGCAAAGAACGGTGAGTGGCTGGTGTCAGAAAGTGACAATAATCGAAGTGTGAAAACATTTCAATCAAACTGTATATGTTACATAGAATTATACCTTGCCAAAAAAACAAAAGGCAAGAGAAATCGCCTTCCGCTTGAGCGTTCTCTTGCAGCTCATCCAATTGCCTGCCAAGGATGTTATACGGTTGCTGATTCTCAAGCAAGAGATATCGATTGTGGGGGAGGGTGGTTAGTTTTTATGAATTGGATTGGATGATGGCGGTGAATTGCATCGGGTTGGATCCGGAATAGTCCATCGTAAATTGAAGTTAGAGAAGATGTCGGATTGGGATTTGCTTTAGATCTGGAATCGCCATGGATCGTGAAAGCTGGAAATGCAAGGGAGATATGAAAGTGAGGGTTTTTTTGGTTACAGGCGTTAGAAGCGAGGAACGGAGCGGAAAAGCACGAAAGGGCATTTTGGGAATTGCAGAAAGACACGGTTGAAGCTTATATATTGAATTCTAATTATTAGTAGTAAAGATATATAAACAATATACAGTTATACAGAGGTTGTGCATCATATATAAACTAAACACTTACCTAGAACTAAGGCCCTTAATTCCAACTTGTGATGATGAGTTCTTCTCTCTTTGAAACCTTCTCGATTAGACAGATTGTTAGTTCTTGAACCGCAGACCCTTTGCTATCCAATATCTATTAATTTGAATTGATTCGGTTTGAGTTTTGTTGGAGCTTTGGGAGGTGTAGTTCTACCAAAATGTTGGAGATGGAGGCAAGAAAAAGCACTAGCAAAGTTAGGTTTAGGGTTCCTTTTATAATAGTTGAATCAAAGAGAAAAGTGGATCACATCACTTACCTTTTCTCACCAAATCTTAACCGCCATCACAACCCTTTTACCCTATTTTTGGCCGCCCCCTACAGCATATGTTTGCTGCCGAAACATGCCTCTAACATCACAGGCTAATAGCCCATTTAAGCCCAAGTAAATATATTTAATTAAATCCAATTTAATTCCTTATCGATATCTCATATCGATCGATATATTTTTAACTATTTTAAATATATACAACAATATTTATTTCTCAAATCATATTAAATTTTATAATTAATATTTCATAAATATTAAATAATTTAACTAATTTGTAACAATTATAAACTAACTAAGTCGTTGGTCTAAACAGAATTCATCATTTTGGTTGTGTGACTCGTGGGTGTAAATTCGATCAGCGATTAACATCGAACTATTTGAATGTTATCGTTCACATGTCACTTAGCAAGTGGTGTGACATTTTGGTCCAATTTATCACTTGCTTAGTTTTGGTAAAATCCAATTTTACATTATTATGTGTTACCTGTTGTGACATTTATTTTACACCAATTCTCTTCACCAAAACTTATCACTTTGGACTTATGGAATTTGGTAATGGTCAAAATTCCAATATTGTCCATATTCAACTCTATAATCCAAACACAAAGTCCTTTGTTCAATAATAGCAATTATTATTAACTATAACGACACCCCTTTTTGACCCCTAAATATCGACACTAATACATCCACGGTATTCACGTGCCGAGCACTTACGTGCCGAAAAGACGAATTGTTAAGGTAAAATAAAAAGAAATAGAACAAGGAAGTTGAGAATACAACATCAGAATCTCACTAGCAGAACAATAATATGTAATATCAAACGAACGGTACAAAGGGTTATTCTGATACAGAAATTTCAAAGTTACAAAATCTAAGTACTATCATTAGCCTGGACATTTATAATAATCTGTCCTCACAAAAGATGATACATCAAATAGTAATGCAGCGGAAATAGGAATACTATGGTAGGTGAAACATCTAGCTCGTCTTCACGGGCTTCAAAGAATATCAACGAAAACCTGTCTTTCTCAAACTACTCGAAAGAGCATACGAGGAACTTAGGAAAAATAAAAGCTACGTGTCAGACATAAGTTTGGTATGAGATACTCGAGAAATATGTAACTAGCATATAACAGTACTTTTGAGACCGCATGGAATGTCATAACGGTTATCCCCTCAAAAGAACCACCATCTAATAAGTACATAAGTTGACACAATAGATAATGTCTAGGTGAAAAATACAAATATTATAACATTGTTGGAATGGTTACATTTGTTACAATCAACAACATATTAGAGTATACAATTAAAATCGATAAGGGACTTTCGCATAATGGATTTTCCATGGAGATCCCTCTGGTGGAGTCGGATCCAATCTCCTACACATGGGTCAGAAAGTACCTGCGAGCAATGTATGTCTCTAGATAAAACATACCATTTAGGTAAACACAAGCGACCAAGCATTCAAACATAAACATGAACAACGTGAACCAAATATCATCAACTCCCACCGACCAACAATCGATAAGTATCTCTAGATATAGAGTTGATAATACCCTGACATGGGTTAGCTAACCTCAAGGTTATGCATCCTACTCTATCTTTATCCATTTCCGATTTGCGGTTACATTCGACATATGTCACACGAGTCTTTTATCACTTGACTAGAACACAAATCCCCAATTGGATTCCCACATCTCTAACAGATCTCGAAACCACACATGGATATAAGCATCTCGAACATATCCACTTCCAAGAGATAAAACACATATCTCAGTCTTGAAGTAGTTTTCGATAAGTAAAACACTTACCGATCCCGGTCTCTTCAAAACTGAATTGTCGAACATGGTCTAATAACGAGGACGGTTGCATATGGAAACTAAGTCTCGTATACTTATCATGTTTCTGATATCTTCATCTCACACTATCCCTTAATCAACAGTCAAGTCGGTAGGTTAAAGCTATATTGCTTATACCTTACATGAGCATCAATCTTAATTCCCAAAGATAGACAAGCCTACTTCACTGGCTTTTAGTGCTAAGTATACGACTAAATGTTAAACGAGTAAACATACAAAGCATGATCAAGTCACATAAGCGACTTCTAATCCCCTTTTTGTTTTATTAGTCTTTTATTAATTAAAACCTCTTTTAATAGTAAAAGTTCTTTTACCTAATTAGCATTGTTTTACCAGTTTCTGCTATTCATTTGTACTCTTTCAATACTTCAAAAAGTATTCATTTGACAATTCATTCTCTTCATCCTCAACTGTACCTTAAATTACATCTATTCTTATACATTCTTTTTCCTTTCAAATGGTCAAACTATACAAAAGAAAACCTTACTATAATATCATAACAAACTCTTTACAAAAGCGCATTTGATTATCCTTAACATTTAAGGATATCAAATATGTTGCACTTTACGTAAACCGATCAAAATGACATTTCAACGATCGAGTTCTTAGATCTATCTTGTAGTTTTTGGTCTTATGTTACATTAACACAATATGATCCCTATTGTAATCAATCAAGTTGAATACATGATCTCAAAATATTATTTTTTGGATTATTTCCAATGAACTATATTCATTGAAGTATTGTACATTACGAACTGTGACCGTTCACCATATAGCACTTATAAATGGTAGTATATGGATCAAATATCCATTGCCTTGTATTACTTTTATAGTTCGAAACTCATAGAGTGCAATACACGGTCTCAACCAAATAAGCACGTAAGTGACCATTTTACGAATGTATTAAGTAGTTGTAAAATTAGACACTTGCATGGGTATAGAAAACATTAACATGCAATAGGCATTTAATAGTGGGTATTATATTTCCATTTGTCAACTTTCAATTCAGTTCGTTTGTATATGTTAGTTGATAAACATTTTATCAGTCATATTAAATTCACAAATTTATCATTATAGATAATTATAACATTATTTAGCATATGTTCTTACAATATTAGAAAGGTTAAATGTTATCATTTCATTTTCTTAATAAGGCTCCCACTAGCCTTTTATGATTCTCCACACCCTAAGATGAAACATAGAAGTATTTAGAATTCACTGGTGGGTGTTAAGACTCGACTGTCTTGATATTCTAACCTTGAATTTGCTCAACAAATCATAGCCCTACAAATGATGGACAACTCCTTATCGGTTGTACCACATACAACTCCTAACCCATTTTTCCTTGTCCTAATCTCATTTCGACCTTGAGTTTGCTCAACAAATCGAAAGAGATTATTCACTCGTACCTACCATATCGTGATGGCCTAAGTATAGTATATGTACCTTGATTTTGCCCAACAAATTCATATCATATAAGTTTTATTGTTATGTAACTTTTACATTTCATATTACTTATATGACAGTCTTATGTATGATATTTTATTAATTAAATCTTATTTAATTAATTAACTCTTTAATTAATTTTAAATTAGTATTTCAATACAACTTTTATATTGGACATATATATTATAACCTTTATAGTGTATACTACAATCTTTATAGTATAACACATATATCTTGTATATGCGTATTTTTTATTTAATTAATTAACCTTTAATTAATTAATTTAATTAAAAAAAATTAATTAAATTATACCAATTTCAAAATTTATCTTACATACATGTATACTTATGTTATCTTAACATTTTAAAATAACATAACATATATCAACATATATAATACATGCGTACAAGTATTAATTAATTAACTCGTTTAATTAATTAATTTTATTAATAAATTTTAAAATTTGAAATTAACAGTTTCAAACATTTCGAAATTTTCATTACATTTTCCAAAATTTTGAAAATTTATGTTATATTATAATCTTTTATAATAAACATGTTTTTTATTTTAAATTTAACTTTTAAATTTAAAATCATGTCTTAATTTTCAAAACTATTTTGAAATTAGCCTAAGGCCCAATTCAAATTGGGCCTTTTCTATTAGGGGCAACCTTTGGGCTCACATCACCTTTCAGGCCAGGCAGGTAACTAGGTAGGACAGGGTACTTGATTACCCAGTTCCAATCCTAAATATTACCTTTCTAGACACCGTACTTAGTGGGCAAGCTTAATTAGTCAGCCCTAACATGACTAATTTGTACCGCATAGGCTATTAGGCTCTGATACCATTAAAAGAACTAGGCCAGCCCGCAGCAGAGGAAATAGGTGAATTTCAAAAATTTTACCATTTTGGATCATTAATGGGCCTATGAAGTCTAAATTCATTTAGAACTTTTCTAAGTTTCTTTTAAATAAAATCAATATTTTATTTAATTTATAAATAAAGTTTTACTTTAATTTAATATGTATGTACTCTTATGTACATATTTATGTGTAATGAAATGAATGTATTAAATACATTCATGTTGTGAAATATAAGTGTAACATATAAGAAGTGTATATTTGTGTAACTATGCATGAGAAATTTTAGAGAGGGAAAACCTTTGGTTTTCTTTCTCTTGACATGTATAATAAATTGAGGAAAGAAAAGGCTATAAATGTAGAGAGGTAAACCCTTACATTTCTCTCTCTTTTTAATTACATTGAATGACATATTAAGTGGCATTTACAAAAGAATTTGCATATGCCTTTGTTATCCAAGTTTTTTAAGTAATAAAATATACATGTACAATAATTGATAAGTTTACACATACACATGTTAAAATAAGTTTTCCTATATCTATGAGTTTGTCAAAGCAAGAATTAACAATTGTAACAAAGGTTTCAATTAAGGAAGAGCTTGAAATTAAATTCTACTGTTTCACAAAAAGATCCATTTTATTTAGATTAAAATAACATAAACACATGTATATGTATATGTATATGTATAAATAATTGCAAGTTATGTATTCATTTTAAAATAATACATATATTTATATATATGTATGAAGATTGAAATTTAAGTAACATATATGTTTAAATTTAATGCTAACAAAAATGATTCAATGTTTTAATCTTAGGTATGAAATAAAAGTCTATAACTTTATATAAATGACCACTTATGAATTCTAAAACAAAAGGAAAATTTTAATTTTATGACTAAAACAACTAAACTTAAATCATTTTGGAAATTAACTATGCAACATTGGAAATTAATTTTACTGTATTAAACCACCAACAGATATAGTTTAATAATGTTTATGTATACAGATGTTACAAAATTTAAATATTTTCACATGATAGTTCCTGAGATGATGGTTTTGATCACAACAACCTTAGGACTTGTTATAAAATATGAATACTAATATCTTTGTCCAGATATATATGCATATGCAGGATATATATAAATATATATATATATATATGCAGGTACTCAGAATGAAGACTGTACAGTATAAAGATTCAAAACTGACGAATTCAAGATTGTAGAAATCAAGACTGAAGACTCATGAGTTTCAAGATTATCAAGAGTTCAAGATATCAAGATAAGTAGTAGAGTCTAGATTTATGTTAAAACTTCATAATAGCACTAAAGTCTTTATTCTGATTTTAATTGTGGAATGGAATCCACCTTCTTGCTTTAATAGTGGGATGGAACCCACGACCTTCTTTAGTGGAATGGAATCCATGAAATTTTCAAAATGAATTATTTTTTAAAAATTTCAAAACTATCTATTTAAAAACACATCTCTCTCGATTTAAATATTTTAGCCTTAATTCAAAAACTATTTTTAATCATATTAATTTCAAAATCATTTCTTATTTTTAAACTATCTCCTGGTTTTAATGTTTTAGCTTTAATCTCAAAATATTTATATATTTAGATTTTTTATTACTTTTATATTTCGTAAGATCACTTTCCAATGGTTTTTATAATCATAAAGTACATTAAAAATAGTTTACAAAGTTATAAGATTGTTTCGACAAATTTTAGATTTTGTTATAATAGTGGGGGAGAGTGTAACAACCCTGAATTTTGTGATTTATTTTAATTGTTTATTTTGATTATTTTATTTAAATTCCTGATTTATTTTATTTATTAAAATGAATAAATTATGTTATTTTAAATATAAATGTTGATTTTTATGAGAATTATAATTTCAAACCTAAATAAATCGAATATTTCCAGAAAAAGTGGATTTTGGTCAATTTGGTCAAACTTTGACTTTTAAATTTTAAATTTAAATATTTGAATTCTTTAATTTTATCATTTATTATGAAAATAGACTTAATATCATGAATACTGCTTTTCGTTTCGTTGAAATTGGATTTAAATTGTGAAAGTTATACTGTTTTCAATATTGTGTGTATATTGAGTTATTTAACAATTTTCTTTATTTTTAATTTATATAAATGACATTTTTATTTGATATATCTTACTTAAATTTGAATATCTAGGTTATACTATATATGTTTTTACCTTTAAATATTTTTAAAGTGATAATAAGATTTTTCCAGAGTGTATTGAATTTATTTCTATTTTTTAAAGCCTAGTTTGCATTTTTAAGCTATTTTCTTAATTTAAATTCTATTTAATTAAAATTTAATTATTTATTTATATATTTATTTTCATTTCTGAGTTGTTATCTTTATTTATCAGTTTTTATATGTATTTATAAATTACAAAATAAATAATGGAAATTCGAAGAGTTTTGTGACTCTTTAGTTGCTTGAGACTCTTTGTTTTCCACCTCTTCGTTTTCCAACCTTTTTCATTCAATTGCTTTGGTCGACTTCATTCTTTCTTTTAGCCAATTATTTTTAATTTCATTCACGTATTCAAAACTTGTCATTCACCAAAAAGCTCGGCCTTCATTGCTTGAGAAAATTTTTGGTAAATTCCTTTCTTCTTTTCATGTTTTCTTCCTTATGTTGTGATTGCACTTGCCTCCTTCATCTTTATTGGATCGGCCTGCCCTCCTCCATCACCTTGGCCACCTCCACCATCACCACATCTGGTCAACACCTCCTCTAGCCCATTCCCATGCCATAGCCGTGGCCTACCTTGAAGAAAATCCACCTAAAAATGAACGAACATCACCTAAATGCACTTAGCCGAGCATCACCAATGTCCACCACCTCAAACTCCTCCTTGGTCGCCACTTGCACCACCACCACCTGCCATAGAAGACCTGAGATCCCCTACCACGTCATCCCTACCCCACCTGAAGCCATGGCTGTGCCTGTCCTTGCTTTGGCCGAGCCTATATTTGCATAGAAACCATTGTTGTATTGCCTTGTATAGTTGTGTGTTCATGCATATCTCTCTACCATCATTTGATCCATGTTTGGCCGACCCTTACCAATCCAAAACCAGATCCTAAGCCACTCCTTAGTCATGTATTTCAGATCTATAGCTGAAGCATTGGTGGTAGAAAGCAAGTGCAAAGACTTTGGTTTTGTTTTATGCATTTATTCCTAACATTGTTTAACTTTATTTTGGTTCGAAACTTATGTTGTTTATGCTTGTTTTGTTTGAATTTGTTCAAGGCAATCAACCTTGTCTCTCTCACACTCAAATCATTGTCGTGCTTTCGTGCCTCTAGAAATCTTTGGTGTGTGTTTGTGGTTGTCATCTCCAGCTTAAACAAGTGATAAATTCTCACCATACAATTTGTACTTATATAACTAGTAAACTGAAACCATTTGAATCTGTAAAACTATATCATCATGTTATGACTGCTTATGTTATGATCATATGATGCTCACCCCTGTTATTATACATGTTATATTATCAGTTACTGTGATACGATGCAATTCTGTTTATTTATATCGGTTTATCACACTACAAGTTCCCTGTAGATTAGAATCACTATGGGTTGAAATGATACATACCCGAACGGACTTTAGAATAGGGAAAATCATTATTGGCTGAAATGATAGGCCTGAAATATTTTTATTTATTTCATTTAACTTGGGATTGTGGGTTTGAAATGATAAAACCTGGATTTTCCTTTGAAAATTACGGATTGAAATGGTATATTATCCGTATCATTTTATTTAAGTTAGAAATTTTTATACAGACTGTGGTTAAAACATTTTTCTAAATTTTAAAGTATATATAAAAAATGTAAATATTATGATATTTTGATTTAAATTTAATTAAAAATTATTTTTATAAAATATTAGTGATTTTATATAAATTAAATAAGTGAATTAAGTAAATGGTGAAGTGGAATTTGAAATATAAGTTAATTTTGGAATTTATGATTTTGTTTATAAATAGAATTTATGTAAAGTAAGAAAATATGACAATTTTGATTTAAAATGAAATCAAATGATTTTTATAAAGTGTTAATGATTTTTGTATAAATAAAATATGAAATAAATGGATATTTAAGTTGAATTTTGAAATATAACTTAAATTGGAAATTTGTAAAAATGTGAATTTTTAATTAAGTAAAAAAAATGAAAATAGGTTATATTTTGAAATATAAACTTAAATGTTAAGTTAAAATATTTAATTATAAAGAAAAGAAATTAATGCTGGAATTTAATAAGTAAAATTATTATTAAATTTGATTTTGAATGCAAATTTAACTTTATAAAATCATAAATATAACGGTATTTCAATGATTGTTTTAAAGTGTGAAATTATATGATTTTATAACTTAAAATGATTTAAATTAAAATTTAATTGGTTATTAATTTGTATTTAAATTCTTGAATTTTAATTGGCAGCCTTTTTGAAATGCTATCATTTCTAAAAATAAAGGATATTACAGCATTTTGTAAATGCTGTAATGGATATAAATGAACTAAATGGCTAAAATGAACTTAGGGCTGTTACTGCACTTTGTAAGTGCTATAGTTGTTGAATTTAACTAAAGTTTTATTTGAAATCTAAACCTATTACAGCATTTTAAATGCTGTCTTTTGCTTACTAAATTGTCTTTAAACATTACTTTCCGTACCATTTTCTAAGTGCTGCGAAAGTTGAAATTTCACTGTTCTGATAAATTTAAGCGAATAAATGAATTGTGAAAAGACTAAAATTTTGAGAATCGAATATTTGAATATTAAATATAATAATTTCATTTTTGAAATGGTTTAATTGGAATATTTTGATTTGAAAATATTTTGATATTTTGAAATGTGATTTGAAATGGTATTTAGGTTAAATAAAAATGAACGTGGTTTTGGAAAAATATGATATTTGGATATTTTGAAATGGATTTGAAATGATATTGAATTTTGAAATGATATTTGATTTATAAGTATAAAATACCAATTTTGAAATGTTAACCACGGGATGTATTTAATTTATGGTTTAACTGATCCTTAGAGGATGGGCGATCCCAAGCATCCTTTAAGTTATTATGCATTACTGCTATAGTTCACTTGAGTTGGTTTACATTATATAAGTATATATTGTCCTGACTCGAGTGTTTTGTATTTTGCTTTACGCTCGGGTCAGCCTGAGTATTTACAGCTTAGCTTTGGATCTCTTTCTGGAGCTAGGAATCGTTGGAGATTCTGCTTATCTAGTTATCTATCCATTTCAGTTTCAGTTGTTCTATTTCGGCTCTGGTATTATAAACTTCTATGTATTTGAGATTTCTATTGTACATGTTTTCAGACTGATATTATGTATTTTGTTTTGAGATTTTGTTATAGTAGCTTCATGAACTACTATGGTATTTTAATTTCCGCTGCGAGTTATTCTGATATTCTATGTCTGTGATTCTGTATTTGATTTTATTTGCTCCAAATTTTATTACAATCTGTTATTTTGAATTATTCAATTCAGACATGTGTGTCTGCCTATGCACTTGGCGGGTGCAGCATGATAGGGGGTTCTCACATTTGGTTTGGTAGCGAGCGGATGACTCTTACTCCTACATGTCCCTGCGGGGTTAGTGCAGTCGAGAGGCTGGCCGTAAAGGCAGAACACAGGTACCAATGTATGCTATGGTGGGCGTTACCCCACTTCCATGCAGGACGTTACATTTGGTATCAGAGCTTTGGTTTTAGGCAACCTTAGCCTGCTAAGCAAAAACTCATTGGAGATAGGGTAGAAATACCCTAGAATGAGTGAAATCAATATCAGAATCATTTCTTTGTGAGAAGACGTATTTTCGAAGTATAAAATGATTTTCAAATGATTTTTAAAGAATTTTCAAAGATTATTTTGATATAAAATTTTCTTGCTTTGAAAGTAAAATTTTCTAAACTTTAATCCCTTTCGTATCCACCTTTTTAGTAATTTCTTTGATTAGGATTTCCTTAAAATTCTGAACTTCTATCTTAGTTGGGATTTCTTCGATTAGGATTCCTTTGAATTTTGGAACGCTCCCACTTGTTCTGAAATCCATTCCTGTCTCCCCTAATTGTATTCTTTTGATTTTTGGAGCATTCCATAACTCCACTTTGAATGACCACTATAAAGACCGGCAATTCCGCCAAACTTTGAATGATTTGTAAAAGGGTGAAACTCCTTTACAATTGGCATTGATTCACCGGAGATTTCTGTATCCTCGGTTTACGATGTTTTCTATCTTCTGCTATACCTGGATTCTATCTCTGGCGATCGAAGGTCGATTTGCCTTAGATTTTCGCATCGATTATTCCTGAAGTCACGGTTGACCGGTTAAGGTCGCCCGCGATTTATATGAGCTTATCCATCTTCTATTGGTAATTTAATTATCTCATCTTTGTTCGAGCTTATCTTTGAATCAGAATTCTATTGATTAGAGTTCCTTTAAAAATTTGAATCTCTGTTTTGCTTTGGAATCCATCCTTGAATCGTCCCTTGGAAAATTTGTGGTTGATTGTCTTTTGAAAATTGTGTATTAATCAAAATTATTATTTTGATAAGGATGACCATATTTTATATATAAAGGTGAAATGTTTTCTATAAGGATCTATATACCTTTTAAATGAGAATTTGAAGTTTTGAAACGATTATAAAATTTTGAAAATTTATAAGGAATGGTTTCATATAAAATGATTTATAACTGATGGTTTTGAATCTGAATTTGAGTGATTGAACTCCGGCATTTTGGAACTGGTTTAAGATTTTGAAATAAATAATATGATTGGAAGTATTTTCCGAATATGAAATGTTTCAAATGATTTTAATGAGTTTCAAATGATTTCGAAGAAATTTCAAAAGAAGTTGAGAAAATAGAAGTCCAGAACCCACTTATGTCGCTGGAAAATAATTTCGGTGATGAATGCATGCATCATCGACATTGATTTTCGAGTTTCAAAGTGGGGGAGAGGCCACTTCTGTAGCTTTGTTAAACAATTGACTTGTGAAACCAATTTTGATTCCAAATTTCAAAGTGTGATTTGATATTCGAAAGATATATGTATATATATTTGAAACAATTTGAAATGAGCCGGTGTTCAGTCCTTGAGTTTTGGATTTGATTGGATATAACCCTACTTTTGGAATTGATTTACTGATTTGTTGGTGATTTCCAACTCTTGGATTGAAATATGATTTCTTCGACTATTTTGAAGGTTCGAGCACTTCCAAATCAAGGTTAACTTTTCAAAGCTAAGTAATTTTGAAAAGTATAAAGTATATAAGTTTGGTATGTATGTTTAAAGTATGTAGTAATATGATTTAAATAAGTTGAAACTGTTTTGTTAAGTAAATGAATAAGGCTATTTTGAATTTTTCTAATATCAAATTTATATTGGAAATGTTTTGAAAAGAATTTGGTCTTCAAATTATTTTGAATAAAATTTAGTTTAAATGTTTTAATTGGGTAACATCTTTATAAAACTATATATTGAACAAGTTGGAATGGATACATAAGTTGTACGTATGCTGTTTTATTCGCATAATTAAATTGATCCAAGTTTGAGTACATAAGTTCGAGGTTAATTACACCATTTCGTGTTAGGATTTTTCATTTGATTCTTGACGGCGAATATTTGATATGGATTTTGGGCTTGATTCTAGATTTCTCTATCATGGTATATGGCTATGCAAGGAGACTGATGGCTTCTAGTCGAGAAACCATATCGAAGTCCGCATTAGGGAAGTCGAATGGACAATACTAGTTTGAAAGCGAACTTGTGTGATCGAACGAGCGATCGAATGACTTTGCGAAATGATGACATATGTACATCTTATATTCTAATATCATTGATATACTTGCTACTGAAATTGGAAGTTGTTGGGTTGTATATCTTTGTAATATAATTGGAATTCTTTCTTTTATGAAAAACTACTATCAATTTAAAACCATTTTTCAAAACTATTTTTCTTTTATTCTTCTCAAACAAATTGTTTTACTCTATTTTACATACAAACTATTTTATATACAAAACTATTCCAAATTAAAAATCTTTTATAAAGCAAAGATGTTTAATCCCATATGACTCTTCATGCAGCGAAATTGATTTTTGAAATTTTTTTATCCTTATATAAGATGGACTTTATGTAAATATAAGATGATGTTGAAAACCATTGATGTTGGAAATGAATTGTTTGACTTAAGTTATATTGATTTAGAAACTTGGATTATTCTCCAAAACTATTATTTTGGAAACTTTGAAACTGAAGATATTTAAATTGAGAAGAAATAATTTGGTGGAATTGTATATGATTTTGAAACTGAACTGATATTGAAACAAATTGAATTGAGAACCTTATATTTGACTAAATACTTGATTTGGGAGTTATCGAACCTATATAAAAATTGGTTTGTGTAAGTATGATATTGATTCGAAAACTATGGATTTGAAAAGGTACTCAATTTGAAAGGTGAAATCTTATATAATTGAAGTCTATATAAGTGTGATTTGATATACTATTGATTTTGGAAAGTATTTGATTTGAAAATGAAATCTTATATATAATGGACTTTATATAAGTACGATATTTGAAAGTGATTTGAAAAGGTACTATATGATACATATTTTCGAAGTAAAGATATGGAAAGTGCCTTCTGCTTGATATCCGCTTTGTGGCCATATTGTGGATTCATTCTATCGATATTTCTCTAATTTTTTGGTTTTCCGGATATGATACTCGAGTGTCCATCGAATTCCATGGCGTTACCTATGGTCTTACGAGCATGACTGCATGGCACAACTGCCTGACTGAGATGGCCTAGGGGTACGGATTGTTTCCTGGGGGATCCAGGCGTAACCATTGTGTATCCTGCATCTATGTAGGTCGCATTAGTAGAAAAACCGCCTGGCTGAGATGGACTAGGGGTACGGATTGTTTCCTGGGGGATCCAGGCGTAACCATTGTGTATCCTGCATTCTACTAGTCATCATGGCGTAACTTACAGGGTTGAGAAAGCTTACGGATATGGATTGTTTCTTGGGGGATCCAGGCGTAACCATTGTGTATCTGCGAACCATGGTTAGACAAAGGTTTTGTTTGTTTTTTTTGTTTGGATTGTACTTTCCATATCTGTTTTAAAAAAGTTTTCCAGTATTTTCACTGGGTGTTGAAACAAGTCTACAAAGTACCTGGAGAATTCTAGCTTTGCGCCTGATCAACACACTGCCAGAGTCTGCAGGAACGAGGATAAACTTGTTAAGACATCGAGTTATAAAAGTATTTTGATAAAATATTATATAAAGGATACTTTGATCAGTTATTTCCTTTCTTAAGGATTTTAAAGTGTTTTAAATATTTTACCTCTTTAACCAACAATTTTAATTAATGGCTCATCCTTGTCTTTCGTCCTATTTTCCCTTCTAGCTATTCCTACCCTTTCCTCTTCAAGGGTCCTTTCCGCATTGTGGAAACAGTTGGTTCTTTGGCTTACCATTTGAATTTTCCCGAGAAGCTTTCAGGGGTGCATGATGTATTCCACGTCTCTCATCTTCTCTAGTATCTTCTTGACCCATCTCTTTTGGTTCAGCCTTCTGCTCTTGATAGTTGGATATTTAACCTAATCTGACTGTCGAGAGGAAGCCACTTCGTATTGTCAACAAAGGTACGAAGCAACTAAGAGAAGGAAATCTGTTAGTCTGATCAAAGTACTGTGAAGTACTGATGATCGAGATTGTACCTGAAAGATGAAGAAGAGCATTCGTGCTTCGAATTCGGAATTGTTGTTTTCAAGTACTATTTTCTTTTTCTATCTTGATTTTCCTTATTTTTCCTTGTTCGTTCTTTTCGAGGACGAAAAGATTTGGGCGGGGGAGAGTGTAACAACCCTGAATTTTGTGATTTATTTTAATTGTTTATTTTGATTATTTTATTTAAATTCCTGATTTTAAAACTTTATTTTATTTATTAAAATGAATAAATTATGTTATTTTAAATATAAATGTTAATTTTTATGAGAATTATAATTTCAAACCTAAATAAATTGAATATTTCCAGAAAAAGTGGAATTTGGTCAATTTGGTCAAACTTTGACTTTTAAATTTTAAATTTAAATATTTGAATTCTAGAATTTTATCATTTATTATGAAAATAGAATTAATATCATGAATACTGCTTTTCGTTTCGTTGAAATTGGATTTAAATTGTGAAGTTATACTGTTTTCAATATTGTGTGTATATTGAGTTATTTAACAATTTTCTTTATTTTTAATTTATATAAATGACATTTTTATTTGATATATCTTACTTAAATTTGAATATCTAGGTTATACTATATATGTTTTGACCTTTAAATATTTTTAAAGTGATAATAAGATTTTTCCAGAGTGTATTGAATTTATTTCTAATTTTTAAAGCCTAGTTTGCATTTTTAAGCTATTTTCTTAATTTAAATTCTATTTAATTAAAATTTAATTATTTATTTATATATTTACTTTCATTTCTGAGTTGTTATCTTTATTTTTAAGTTTTTATATGTATTTATAAATTACTAAATAAATAATGGAAATTCGAAGAGTTTTGTGACTCTTTAGTTGCTTGAGACTCTTTGTTTTCCACCTCTTCGTTTTCCAACCTTTTTCATTCAATTGCTTTGGCCGACTTCATTCTTTCTTTCAGCCAATTATTTTTCATTTCATTCACGTATTCAAAACTTCTCATTCACCAAAAAGCTCGGCCTTCATTGCTTGAGAAAAAATTTGGTAAATTCCTTTCTTCTTTTCATGTTTTCTTCCTTATGTTGTGATTGCACTTGCCTCCTTCATCTTTATTGGATCAGCCTGCCCTCCTCCATCACCTTGTCCACCTCCACCACCACCACATCTGGTCAACACCTCCTCCAGCCCATTCCCATGCCATAGCCGTGGCCTTCCTTGAAGAAAATCCACCTAAAAATGAACAAACATCACCTAAATGCACTTAGCCGAGCATCACCAATGTCCACCACCTCAAACTCCTCCTTGGCCGCCACTTGCACCACCACCACCTGCCATCGATGACCTGAGATCCCCCTGCCACGTCATCCCTACCCCACCTGAAGCCATGGCTGTGCCTGTCCTTGCTTTGGCCGAGCCTATATTTGCATAGAAACCATTGTTGTATTGCCTTGTATAGTTGTGTGTGTTCATGCATATCTCTCTACCATCATTTGATCCATGTTTGGCCGACCCTTACCAATCCAAAACCAGATCCTAAGCCACTCCTTAGCCATGTATTTCAGATCTATAGCTGAAGCATTGGTGGTAGAAAGCAAGTGCAAAGACTTTGGTTTTGTTTTCTGCATTTATTCCTAACATTGTTTAACTTTATTTTGGTTTGAAACTTATTTTGTTTATGCTTGTTTTGTTTGAATTTGTTCAAGGCAATCAACCTTGTCTCTCTCACACTCAAATCAATATCGTGCTTTCGTGCCTCTGGAAATCTTTGGTGTGTGTTTGTGGTTGTCATCTCCAGCTTAAACAAGTGAGAAATTCTCACCAGACAATTTGTACTTATATAACTAGTAAACTGACACCATTTGAATATGTAAAACTATATCATCATGTTATAACTGCTTATGTTATGATCATATGATGCTCACCCCTGTTATTACACATGTTATATTATCAGTTACTGTGATACGATGCAATTCTGTTTATTTATATCAGTTTATCACACTACAAGTTCCCTGTAGATTAGAATCACTATGGGTTGAAATGATACATACCCGAACGGACTTTAGAATAGGGAAGATCGTTATGGGCTGAAATGATAGGCCTGAACGATTTTTATTTATTTCATTTAACTTGGGATTGCGGGTTTGAAATGATAAAACCTGGATTTTCCTTTGAAAATTACGGATTAAAATGATATATTATCCGTATCATTTTATTTAAGTTAGAAATATTTATACAGACTGTGGTTAAAACATTTTTCTAAATTTTAAAGTATATATAAAAAAATGTAAATATTATGATATTTTGATTTAAATTTAATTAAAAATTATTTTTATAAAATATTAGTGATTTTCTATAAATTAAATAAGTGAACTAAGTAAATGGTGAAGTGGAATATGAAATATAAGTTAATTTTGGAATTTATGATTTTGTTTATAAATAGAATTTATGTAAAGTAAGAAAATATGACGATTTTGATTTAAAATGAAATTAAATTATTTTTATAAAGTGTTAATGATTTTTGTATAAATAAAATATGAAATAAATGGATATTTAAGTTGAATTTTGAAATATAACTTAAATTGGAAATTTGTGAATTTTGTAAAAATGCGAATTTTTGATTAAGTAAAAAAAAATGAAAATAGGTTATATTTTGAAATATAAACTTAAATGTTAAGTTAAAATATTTAATTATAAAGAAAAGAAATTAATGCTGGAATTTAATAAGTAAAATTATTATTAAATTTGATTTTGAATGCAAATTTAACTTTATAAAATCATAAATATAACGGTATTTCAATGATTATTTTAAAATGTGAAATTATATGATTTTATAAGTTAAAATGATTTAAATTAAAATTTAATTTGTTATTAAATTGTATTTAAATTCTTGAATTTTAATTGGCAGCCATTTTGAAATGCTATCATTTCTAAAAATAAAGGATATTACAGCATTTTGTAAATGCTGTAATGGATATAAATGAACTAAATGGCTAAAATGAACTTAGGGCTGTTACTGCACTTTGTAAGTGCTGTAGTTGTTGAATTTAACTAAAGTTTTATTTGAAATCTAAACCTATTACAGCATTTTAAATGTTGTCTTTTGCTAACTGAATTGTCTTTAAACATTACTTTCCGTAACATTTTCTAAGTGCTGCGAAAGTTGAAATTTCAATGTTCTAATAAATTTAAGTGAATAAATGAATTGTGAAAAGACTAAAATTTTGAGAATCGAATATGTGAATATTAAATATAATAATTTCATTTTTGAAATGGTTTAATTGGAATATTTTGATTTGAAAATATTTTGATATTTTGAAATGTGATTTGAAATGGTATTTAGGTTAAATAAAAATGAACGTGGTTTTGGAAAAATATGATATTTGGATATTTTGAAATGGATTTGAAATGATATTGAATTTTGAAATGATATTTGATTTATAAGTATAAAATACCAATTTTGAAATGTTAACCACGGGATGTATTTAATTTATGGTTTAACTGATCCTTAGAGGATGGGCGATCCCAAGCATCCTTTAAGTTTTTATGCATTACTGCTACAGTTCACTTGAGTTGGTTTACATTATATAAGTATATATTGTCCTGACTCGAGTGTTTTGTATTTTGCTTTACGCTCAGGTCAGCCTGAGTATTTACAGCTTAGCTTTGGATCTCTTTCTAGAACTAGGAATCATTGGAGATTCTGCTTATCTAGTTATCTATCCATTTCAGTTTCAGTTGTTCTATTTCAGCTCTGGTATTATAAACTTCTATGTATTTGAGATTTCTATTGTATATGTTTTCAGACTGATATTATGTATTTTGTTTTGAGATTTTGTTATAGTAGCTTCATGAACTACTATGGTATTTTAATTTCCGCTGCGAGTTATTCTGATATTCTGTGTCTGTGATTCTGTATTTGATTTTATTTGCTCCAAATTTTATTACAATCTGTTATTTTGAATTATTCAAGTCAAACATGTGTGGATTATTGTCGATTTGAATGGTCCAAAATAGTGGGTCGTTACAAAAACCCACTCCTATGGCAACCAATGAAGCCTTGAATAAAGAAGTCATGTCAAAAGATGTTGATCAAAAACTATACAAGGGGATGATTGGATCGCTACTCTATATAACCGAGAGTAGGCCTGATATCATGCGCAGTGTCTGTCTTTATGCAAGATACCAATCTCAACCCAAAGAAACCCATTTAAAAGTTGTTAAACGTATCCTAAGATATATTAAACACACTTTAGACTATGGCCTATTTTACCCTAAAAATGATTCATTTGATTTAATCTCATATTGTGATGCTGACTATGCTGGCTGTAAATCAGACCGAAAAAGTACAAGTGGAACTTGTCACTTTTTAGGACATTCTCTGGATTCCTAGTTTAGTCAAAAGAAAAATACTGTCTCACTATCAACAAGTGAAGCAGAATATATCTCTACTGCTTTGGCTTGTTCTCAAGTTATCTATATGCAACAGACCCTAAATGATTTTGGATTAAATATTTCAAAATCACCAATTTATTATGACAATACAAGTGCAATAAATTTATCCAAAAATCCTACTCATCATGCCAAAAGCAAACATATTGATATCAAACATCATTTTCTCAGAGATAATATAAGTAAAGAGATTGTTTCTCTTGAATCTATCAACACTGAGAATCAAATAGCTGATATTCTGACCAAACCCTTGAATCAATCAATCTTTACTAAATTAAGAAGAGAACTAGGTATTGTTCTATAACTGAAATATTAAATATAGATATAGTAACATATATATTTAAATAAATAGAGAAAAACAAAATTGTCAAAATTTTCAAAGGGATGTCGACATGCCCCCAACCCCCATGTCGACATACAACGGTCAGATTTGAAATTTTGAATTTCCCTCTAAAATCAGTTTGGTTGTTATATACAATATTTCGAATTCGCTGTCTTCTCACTTCATTTTCTCTGTAATAAACTTCTGAAAATATAAAGTAATGGCCTCCTCTTCTAAATCAAACCAAAATGCAACCATTTCCTTCCCTTTTCCTAATTCTGGTCCATTCCAACGTACTACATTGGCTCGAGTAATGATGATCGAGGAAATTATGAAGGATTCTCTACAAATGCTGACTGAATTACAGGTCATGCAAATAAGGATGGCAAAGAAACAAGAGAAACAAGGCAAGATTCTTAGAAATTTGCAAAAAAATCTAATGGATAATCATGCAGACCCTATTGTGATTGAAGATGATTCCTCTAACATACATATTCATAATCCATTAGAGGACGACAAAGAAGAAGAAGAAGAAGAGGAAGAATCGCAAATGGACGAGGACGATAATGTTGTTTGCATTGGAGAAGTCTGTTTTGACAAAAATGGTAATTTGGTCGAACAACATGGAAACTTTTGTCTCCATTAACCTAATTGTTCGATTCACAAGTCACCAATTGTCAAGGACTCTCATTAGATTGTTATTATATTAATGTTTTTATATTTTGTTTATTTGTATATATTTGTGTATATGTTTCATATATATGTGTAATGTAACATCATATATAATAAAATTAGATTTATGTTTCGCTTATTATACTTCATTATTACCATTTAGTTCTATAGTATTAGTTTAGGGGGGAGTTATATAGTTCAGGCTTAGTTATTGTTGAAGACAAAGGGGGAGAATTACAAAAAAAATAGTTAGGCTTAGATTAAGGGGGAGTTAGTAGATTAAGGGGGAGTTGTTGGAATAAGGGGGAGTTAGAGTAGAATCAGAGTTTGGTGGAGTATATTTTATAAACATAGGTTGTCATCATCAAAAAGGGGGAGATTGTTAGCTCCTGAGATGATGGTTTTGATGACAACAATCTTAGGACTTGTTATAAAATGTAAATACTCATATCTTTGTCTAGATATATATGTATATGCAGGATATATATATATGTAGGTACTGAGAATGAAGAATGTACAGTATAAAGATTCAAGACCGATGAATTCAAGATTATAGAAATCAAGACTGAAGACTCATGAGGATCAAGATTATCAAGAGTTCAAGATATCAAGATAAGTAATAGAGTCTAGATTTATGTTAAAACTTCATAATAGCACTAAAATCTTTATTCTGATTTAATTGTGGAATGGAATCCACCTTCTCGCTTTAATAGTGGGATGGAACCCACGACCTTCTCTAGTGGAATGGAATCCATGAAATTTTCAAAATGACTTATTTTTAGATTTGTTCAAAACCATCTTTTTAAAAAGACATCTCTCTTGGTTTAAATATTTTAGCCTTAATTCAAAAACTATTTTTAATCATATTAATTTCAAAATCATTTCTTGTTTTTAAACTCTCTCCTGGTTTTAATGTTTTAGCTTTAATCTCAAAATATTTATATATTTAGTTTTTTTTATTACTTTTATATTTCGTAAGATCACTTTCCAAAGGTTTTTTAATCATAAAGTATATTCAAAATAGTTTACAAAGTTCTAAGGTTGTTTCGACAAACTTTAGAAAGAAAATCTCTTTCAAAACAAAAATCAATTTTCAAAAAATACTAGGGGATGTCGACATGCCTATACCCCCCATGTCGACATGGAAGACGTAGATTTTAAAATTCAAATTTTCAAAGGAAGTGTCTATTCATCATAACCTTTCACGAATGGACATGACCGTTATTCTCCTATATATACCAGTAGTTTTCAAGAATTTTTACTTAAGATTTTTTTATTTTCTCTCCCCTTTCTCTTCCATTCTTATTTTCAAACATTCCTAACAAAACTCTGCCGAAATCCTAAGTGAATCAAACTCGATCATCTCCAGTTTGGTTCTCTGCCACTCTCTCTCAAAGATCTCAGTGCTATTCAGAGTTATCAGATCATTTGTAATCAAAAATCGAAAGATCGAAGTGTATCGAGTCTCTCTCTATCAAAGTGTGATTGGAAATGGTGTGATTATGGCCCGTAAATCAATTAGGTATGATTGTAGCTCGTAAATCATTTAGGTGATCTTGTAGCCTGGTTAAATCAAGAGAGTTTGCGCTGGACTCGGAGATAGGAGGGTGTATCTCGTGGCCTTGAAATCGAGGTTGTAATATCAACATTATATTTGAAAGGAAATCTGCACTAGGGACTGGATCTAAGGTAACTCCGAACCAATATGAAATTCCGGTGTGTTCTTTCCTTTACCGCTTTTATTAACTATTTACATATGTGTCTGGTTCTGTGATTGTCTCTGTGTTTGTGAATTGCATCTGTTTGGGTTTAATTTGAAAAGATTTCAAAAGGATTCATAAAATGAATTAAACACTATTCACTCCACCTCTAGTGTTAATTCTGCCTTAAGATCCGTAATCCGCATTTCATACATCACATTCCTTTTTTTAAAATTCCAAAACAATGACAGAAAAATATCGGACAACTTGGGTATATACAAATTTGTTGTATGATAAATCAGATCTGACTATACAAAAGGGACACACAATAAAACAAATAAAGGATTTGAAGTCAACCATAATAAACATATAGTCAATGGATATGTAAATAAGGAGAGATTCAAATTAAATCTACATAATGATCATATAATTAAATGAGATGAACAAAAGGGGATCTAAGTTATATTACAAGATGAATACACAAGATAGAACAAATATAATATGAATAAATCTAAATCTTTTAGACATGATGAGATAGAAGATATATAATATGAATAAATTTGGACCATTTCAACATGATGAGTATACAAATAAATGAAATTAGAATTACCAAAAATGAAGCCAATGATTTGCATCTTGAATGATGAATCAAATCTCCTAGATTCAGAAATCAGCCTCCAGATGTTGCAAGGATCAAGAGGAATAAACCACTTTTCATAATTGATTTTATTTGTATTTGATTTTAGGAATAATTGAAGCCATGGAAGATCTCATATTTTCAGCCATTAGAGAAGGAGAGAACCGAAAAAGTTACAGAAAGAAGAATGAAAAATGAGAAACTCAATTGTACTTACAGAATGAATTAGAGAATATGTTTTATTTGAAAGAAGGAAGCCTTTCCCATTCTTTACTTAAAACTTCTCTAATTAAAACTTCTCTATTATTTTATATATGGTTATGTTATATTTGGTCTCTTTATCGTCGTTGGTTTGGTACGCATTATTGCTTCTCCTAGGTTTTGCCATAAATTTGGAACTATAATGTTCCACACGATGTCCAAATGAAGTTTATCCTAGGGCTTGCTTAAAATTTTGTACGAAGTTGAGTTTTGAGCAGTCAACCTTTTGATATGAGGTAAGGGAAAAAATATAAGTGTGAAATTATAAGATTAAAAAAAAGAGTCGTCCTGCCATAATAATTTTACTTTAGATAGAGTTCTCTTAAAATTGTACTTCTCATATCCAAAGCTAAAGTCTCATTAACAATGTCAAAAATAAAAGAAACAATGGTATCACAAAAGCAGAGTAATTTAATTGAGATGATTGTAAAAAATATTTTATAGGAGGCATCATTAAAATAATGTTTTAGGGAGTGAAATACATTTATAAAATGAAAATAATTTTCATTTTTCCCTTGGTAATGATATAATATTCTTACCTTCTTGAAAATTTAACAATAATTAGGAATTTTACATTAAAAAGATAAAAGGGGTATTTTGCTTGATGTCCTTGTTTAAAATTTTAGGCTCTTATCTTTTGCTTAGAAACAACCATCACAAATCCGTCATAACCATTTGATAAATTTGCAACCATATTTAATTTTAAAACTTTATTATTATTTTATAGCATATTTGGCACAATCTCGTTACAATTTTCATGATACGGAACCCATCATAGATTTGTGTTTAATTTTTCTTTATAAGGCCAAAAAAATTAATATATCGTTAAATGTATTGGAACATGGCCAGCATGCAGCGAAAGTTATGGGTGAATTTCAATTTTTTTTACCCTATTGGATCTTTATTGGGCCTATGAAGTCTAATTTATTTAAAACATTTCTAAATTTGATTTAAATAAAATCATATATTTCATTTAAATCCATAAATTATTGATAGAAATTTATTTAATTTATTTTCCATTTATATATAAGTATACATATGTATCATATACATATGTGTATGTGTATGCACGTGTAACATGATATTTCGTGTAAGGTATAACATGCCCGTATATAGATATTGGGATTTACATCGCAATAGACATGTTAGCTCATCCTATATGTATTGTATGTTGTCCAAATATGCGTATATATTTATACTAATTATATATATAAAAACCCAAGTGTAAATATATATACCCACAAACACACACACACATACACACACATATATATTATGAGAAAATATTATAAATATATTTATACGTAAATTATTATAGTGTTAATTATTAAATATATATATATATATATATATGCAAGATATAAGTTTATTATTTTATTAAGCATATATGTGTATATGTATGTATTAAAGTAACATAATTACACACACGCATACACACACACATACAAGTATATAAGCACGCCCCGGTGGACCTTCATCTAATCATAATGTGCATGTATAAATTAAACAATGCACTTTGTAGCATTTTTCGAAGCATGTACAAAGTTTTGTTTACAGATATATCCTTACTGAATATGTACCCAAATTCATAATTAATTAGATATATTATATTCATAAAATGAAATGTTATTGATAGTTGGAAATAGGAAGAATTATGGATATAAAAACTCCATGAAATTACTGTTATGCAATTAGCAAAGAATAATGTTGTCTTTGAGTACCCTCACTTTGCATGTTCTTCGGCTAGGTCTTATGCAATGGAATCGCGGACCTAACCAACCTGGACTAAGAAATTAGAGGATAGGGCACAACCCTATCCAGTCTCCGCCCTTAATTTTTAAACCATAATCTAGTTTTTGGATTGTCAATGAGTCATCTTTTGATCAGTTCGTACATCCTAACATAATTTTGATCTTCACGATCTCATGGTTGCAATTCTACTCAATTAAGAGTTTAAGTCTGACCATACCCACTATTAAAACAACCATAACTGGTCATTTGTTCCTCAATCTCCATGGTCACAATATTATGTGATATTTTATAATATATAAGAGAGCATGTCAACAATTCAATATATGCAATAATAACTAATCAATGTATAAAATGAACATACAACATATCAACAATCAATTAAATATATGTTCAATACAATAGCCAATTTATATACAAATTACGTTTCCAAAATAATAGCTTTTTTCAAAAATAGGTGAATACGTTTTTCTTTTCTTTTGAAATCTTATCAAAATATTTAACAAAATCACCTTTTTGTTTAAGTAAAATTTACCTTCAAAATAGAGTGAGAATATTTCAAGTGTTATAAAATAACCATCTCCCACTTTTTAAAACCGTAGGCTAATGCGCCTTAAAAGTTCACATTTTTTACGCATTAAAATTTTACTTACATTCGCGCGTTAAAATTTTACCCTATCGTCGCTCGTTAAAATATAAACCGACACGCGTTAAAAATTGACTTAGTCACCGCACGTAAAATATAAGCCGTTGTGTTAAAATATTTACTTGATCATCATGCGTTAAAATATAGACCGTCATGTGTTAAAAATTTACTCAGTCACCGCGCGTAAAACATAAGCTGTTGCATGTTAAAATATTTACTTGCTCGTCGTGCGTTAAATATAGACCGTCATGTGTTAAAAATATATACCAGAGCCTTCATCCATATATCATCACGTCTCTGCATAATATCTTTTGCATGCATTTAGGCATGCATACCTCTTTCGCATGTCATGAATAACATATATTTACTTTTGTAGCTTTTGCATGCATTTTGTTTAGCATTCACCGACGTAATATACATTTTGTACAACTTGTATAATACATGTTTACTCCTTAGCATTCACCAATTTAAAATGTATTTTGTTTTGCATGCATAATATACATCATTCGCATGTCAGCATGTCATGAGTAATATATATTTTGCACTTCGGTCATTGAAAGCTATACAGTCAACGCTCGAAGCCTAGAAAATTACATCATCTTCATCCTGTATAATTCCCTGCACACCTTGTTCATTTAATAAAGGCAATGATCTTTATAAGGTAATTGTAATTTAAATGGATAATGGGATGCAACAACATTAAACACATTAAAGTAATTGTACTTTAAAACTAATTTTTTTAATTGGTCCCACATCGTTATAAGTATATTAATTGTTGTTGTATATAAGCTAGGATGTAAAAAAGTAAGTTGTTCTAATAACAACTAACAAAGTTGGTAGAGATACACACATATATGTGGACCCCTATATGATAAAGCGCATGTAAACTAAAACATATTGGTAGAAGATATCGTCTAGGTGATGTGTACATATTATGTTAATAGGAAAATATAGTTTAAACATGTTAACAGGAAAGCATTAACTCAAGATATTAGTAGTATTTATATAACAGTTCCATGCGAGACCTATGTTTCAAGAAAGCAACATAACTACAACTATACTATAAATTTGCAGCAGACCAATCAAGGATCCAAATGCACCCGACTAACCAGATGTTGCCATTTATATTCTATAGAGATGTAAATGGTATTTTAGGAAATTCAAAAGGACAAGGTTGAATTCTATTCATGGAATTCTCATTATTAATAGTAGATATATATTATATATAAAACAATATATATATATATATATAAATATAATACTTAACGTAAATATGAGTCAGTATAGTTTACATAAATATATAAATTAAAAAAATAAAAAATTCCAAATAGAATACACAGTAGATCCAAATTTAATTACAATTTTATAGAATATATATATATATATATGTGTGTATATGTATTTATGTATATGTATATATATTATCAATTAATTAGTTAAACAACAATAAATAGATGATAGAAAATATTTATATATCAAAATTTTAAAATTTTAGAAAATTAGGAATGATATTTTATAGCTTATGAAAAAATTTCAGATTTTTCTACATCAAATTTTTAATTTTTTATTAAATAAATATTTTTTCTGAATTTAAAATTATTTTTTAAAAATATAAAAAATGGTTTAAAAAATCTGATTTTTTGACCGAGAGCTTCTATGATGACAAATTAATTTTGGAAAATTTAGAATTGAATTTTCAAAACATAATTTATTTTATATCAATTTATTAATTCGCACAATTAATGATTATAAAAAATATTAAATAATTACCAAAAAATTATTTTAAGTCACTAAAAAACATAATTGATGTAAATATAAATTTGAAGAATATTACTTCAAATATCTATGTGATATAGTTATCATCTATACAAAAAAATAGATCGGACTTAGCGGACTACTGGGTTAACGGAAGACAAACAACACATAAAGAACGGTTCTGATATAATATCATAAAGATATCAAGTGGTCTAAAATGGACTATATCTTTTAAACCTAACACCGTTAAACAACTTACTATTTCGTTTACTAACCCACTTTCTCCTTATCCCACGTCCTTCCATTACTCATGAAACTGCTTCCCCCTCATTTTCACATGCTCCTACAACACTTGCTAATCATCCACTTACTTACCTTTCACTGTCTCCTTCAACAACTGCAATTTCATCTGTCAGGTAATTCTCCCTTCTTCATCCTTTTTTACACCTTTTTTGCATTTCACTTTCTCACTCCAATTGTTACAGTTAACTCTCTCATTTGTTGCAATTGATTTATATGCAAATAATATCTTAATAACTATGTTTGCCTTTGTTTCTTCTTCATCCTTTTTTACACCTTTTTTTCATTTCGCTTTCTCCCTCCAATTGTTACACTTAACTCTCCCATTTACTGCATTTTATTTATATGCAAATAATATCTTGATAACTATGTTTGCCTTTGTTTCTTAACTTTCTCCACAGTTCCAAGAGACGTCGCTAGATGAAGTAGATATTCATTTGCTCTTTAATATATCTAAAACATGCTTAGTCGTTTATCCTCACTTCTGCTTCTAAAACAACTTATTATTTTCATTCACTTCTACAATTACAAAATAGCAAAGTAGAACAATGGTTCAGAAGAAGGGAAAGTCGAAGAGCAAAAACCACGCATCCACTATTGTATTTAAAGCTGAAGTGGATAAGATACCAACAATCGAAATGAAAAGCTATAAGACTACAAGAATGAGAATTAATGAGGTAGTTAATTCTATGGAGGCAAGACCAGTGGTTCTGACAGAGATTTCCGAACTTGGAGTGGTTGATCATCCCACATAGGTAAAGTTGACCAATGGTATAAAAATTGAGATAATTGAAAATCAAGAAAATCATTCATCATTGTGTGTTCTTGATGATTTAGATGATGAATTTATGGCTACATTTGCATACAAGTGTTGGTATATAAACACTATGATGTCTGTTCCAATGTTAACTAATTCATTAGGTTTCAATATGCAGATTGAGTGGGTGGAGCAAAAACATGTGCCGATAATATGTTTAACGAGCTCAATAATTTCTTTGTTTTCGATTCCCATGTGTTGTTTGTTGTTATTCCAAATCCTTTGTTTTCCAATGGATTTAAATCCTTTATTTTTAGTTGCATTTTGTGTGAAAATATGCTTGCATTATTTGTATTCTGCAGTCCATTCTATGTTATTTGAATATGTTATGACATAGATGGTGAACCTAAAGCTATTGTCTATATTGTGAATTATAGTTGGCAACTGCTTGCTTACCTTTACCACAATTCTTTGACAAAAGTTCGTGTGAGTGGAAAAAGGTTAAACCAGAGATAACCAGTAACTCAAATATACCCACTACATAAAATTTTCACTTTTCACAAAAAATATTGAAGAAGTTTACTTTTATGCACACTTTGTTTAAATTCTTAGTTCGCTTACATGGAAATATGATTTTACGTCATCCACTGTGTCCCTCGCTGTCATACTAAAAACCACGCACACAATTCTTGCCCATAGTAAGTTTATGTTCTCTAATCCCACTGTAAGTTTTAAGAATAAGGTAAATAATGTGAAAGATTGTTCTTTCCCACGTCAGTTATCATCAGTTCAATTTGAAATGTGATGGAGTTATGATTCCCCTTTTCTTTCTGTTAGCATTATAGTATATTCATGTCAATTATTGCAATATCGTGTGATCTTAGAACGTGGAAAACTTGCCTTTTATCTTCCTCTTCATTATTGCTTCCTTATCCATGATTACTTGCTTGCTTCACTAATTGTTCAGTATATGCTACAACTTGAAAACTATTAGAAAAATACATTCCAAACACAAAAAAATACATACATAAACACACTTACTCATAGTCCCCTAATTTTATGTCACTATTAATACTGAATTTATGCATGCATGCCCTTGGTATTTACCATATTACCTCAAATACGTTAACCATTCATTCACTAATCATGTTGTAGTATATAGTACAATCAGGAAAATAGTTGAAATTTGCCCACATCATCTTCACTTTTTGTATAAAATATACCATAAACAATAAAAATACAAATTTTACTTCCATAATATAAAGATGCAAATTATAAAATGAGCAAAATTAATAAAGGAAAAATGTATGTTTGGTTTCACAAAAAAAATATAAGCATAATTAGTTTCATCACACTATAGTACAATTATTCTACTTCCACTTTTAGAATCAAATTATGTCAAAAATATTATGTAAACCCTGCTCTCCTTAATAAACTATAAAATGCAACGGACGTGGAGGGAGCAACCGTGAAAGTGGTGGCAATGTCAATTCTTTAAAATGATTAAAATTAAATAATATGAAAGCATGACTTAGTTAATAATTATGTTATGTCTCAAGCGGTTTGTTCATTCTCAATATGATAAGTGACCGGAGTTCAATTCCTATCACATTAACTAACTTTTAATGACATTTCTTTCAAACTCGACTGTGGCAATAATTTAGCTTGGGCCGGCCCTGAATAAAATATATAAAATGGAGAAGAAAATAAAAATAAAAACCTATACATAAATAAACATCATCATATAAATATAGAATATGATAAAGTAAACTTTCATCTTTCTCCTTGATTATTATTTCTATATACATAAATAGTTCTATAACTGCTTAGCTGTTTCAACAATTCTGTATCCGTTACAGCTTGAAATAAGATATTGAGAACAAGATAAGAGTCTCAAGTCCCTGTTTTTGATGTTGTCATAGGAAAAGTCCCTGTAGAAATGAATAAGTAAATTTGGTCCGTATTTTTGAAAAATAAAAAATGCAAGGTGCCTTGCACTTTTTTGACAGAAAATGCAAGGTAACCTGCACTTTTCTGATTTTGGAATTTTTTCCGAAATTTTGAAAATTTTTAAAAATTTTCAAAATTTTAAAAAGCGCAAGTTAACTTGCACTTTCTATCAGAAAAGCGCAAGCTAGTTTGCGCTTTCTGATTTTAAATTTTTTGAACATTTTGAAATTTTTGAAAAGTGCAAGGTAACTTGCGCTTTCTATCAAGAAAACGCAGGCTAGTTTGCGCTTTCTGGTTTTGAAATATTTTTAAAATTTTAAAATAAAAATTAATGTTTAAAAAGCACAAGCTAACATGCATTTTTTGATTTAGAAAAACCAGGGACCTAATTTACATACTCATTTCTACGGGGACTTTTCTTATAACAACAACAGAAATATGGACTTTTCGTGCAAAGCCTCTATTGAGAAAACCACAGCATTCCCAGAACATGAAATTTTTTATAGTTGCTTCATTCTATGTCACTATTAATAATGCATGCTCTCACTTATTTCAATATCAACTCAAATTTGTTAACTATATATGTGCAGTACCTATAAAGGGGCTTTACACGAAAGGTCCCTATTTCTGATGGTGTTACAAGAAAAATCCCTGTAGAAATAAGTATGTAAATTAAGTCCCTGTTTTTTTCTAAATAAGAAAATGCAAGTTAGCTTACGCTTTTTAAATTTTCAAAAATTTCAAAATTAGAAAGCGCAAATTAGCTTGCGCTTTCCTGATAGAAAGCGCAAGTTACCTTGCGCTTTTCAAAAATTTTAAAAGTTTTAAAATTTTCAACAAAATTTCAAAATTAAAAAGCGCAAATTAGCTTGCGCTTTTCTGATAAAAAGTGCAAGTTAACTTGCGCTTTTCGAAAATTTCGAAAAATATTTCAAAATTAGAAAAGTGCAAGTTATCTTACATTTTCTGTCAAAAAAGTGCAAGACACTTTGTGTTTTTTATTTTTGAAAAATAGGGACCAAATTTACATATTCATTTCTGCAGGGACTTTTTGTATAACAACATCAAAAACAGGGACCTGTGACTCTTTTCTTGACCTATATATTAGTTTTGAATCAGGAAAGTAATCGAAAACTCTACTTATCGTCTTATCTTTTGGAATAAGTTACACCACAAACAATACAAATTAAAAAATTTACTTCTATAACACAATGATATAAATTTTAAAATGAGGAAAACTTACAGCTGAAAAATGTATATTTTGTTTCACAACTAAAAAATAACAACAATTACATAACACAATGGTTCAAATATTGTACTTCCACCTTTGGAATATATATTTTACCAAAAAAATACATAAAAACTATATATTTAGGTATAGACCACTATATTAAAATAGAACAACCAACTTAGACCCCACTCTCCTTGATAAATTATAAAATGAATGGACATTAGTTGATATCCTACCCAATCCGATAACTACAATGGTCATTAGCAACATCAGTTTTTCCACCCTAACATCAAAAATAACAAACAACTTCAGTTTTTTGTTGTAATTGTTGATGTCCTATGGCATTAGCAAGCTTATTTTCTTAGTTTACGTATGTATTGCATGTGCACTTTTTATATTTTGAATCTGTAATCGAACAAAGTTTTTGTTTTTATCCTAAATTAACTTATATATTTTGATTCTATAAGCGAAGGATATGTATGTATTGTATATATGTATTTTATCCAATACTCAGTCTTAATTAAATTGCCATGAAGGTACAATTATTTGTACATGGTTTTGGGCTTTTAGCTAATCGCATGTCAAAATGCTTGAATGTCAAAATAAAAGTTTGCATCTTTTCCTACTTGAACATTACTGTCACCTTGATGCACATGTTGTTTTGGCTCAATAGCAGAAAAAACCTAAACTAAAATTTTCCCTTTAGTCGTATTAGATTACTCTTTTGATTTAAAAAATTATTCATGACAACATTGGGTACACAACATAATTTATGTATAATATACATTAGTAGGCATTTTATGAAAACGATGATCGGATTTGGAGAAATAGACTATGATTTTGGAAAAGCCTAAATTAAATGCTAAATTTTGTTAGTTTGGCATTTCTTTCCCTTCTCTCTTTCACAATAACTAAGCCTATGTGTAATTGATTTAAATATAAACATTTACTAAAATTATATTTCATCAACTAGGCTAGATTTCTTTAAGATATTGCTATGATCAAATTATGTAATGCATAAAAGTAGGTGGTTCTTTTATTACATTGCCTTTTCTTAAAATGGTCAGAGTTTTTCTCATTAACTCTTTCATCCAATGAATAACTGAATTGCATATTATCAGTTGTCAATTAATATATTACATACTCCTGCATGGATTTCCCTAATACAGTTAGATTTCCTTGAATACAATTATTTAAATTTTCTAAGATATAAGCCAGAATTAATTTGTAACTAAATGGTACTAATTATTCCCCGCCATGTTTGATACGTGAAGTACATGAAATTTTGAAAATAATGTATAATTTCACGTTTAAAACATAAAAAGAATGTATTAATGCACATAATATAAATATTATTATTTTTTAAATTAAATGGATGATTTTTGGATACGGATACAATCATACTACCCATTTTTGTGAATTCGGATATTTATCCATTTTCGATATGAATGCCAAAGAACTTAAATTTTCGGATATTAGTTAACAGTCGAATATACATCATGACAAATTTTATATAACGTAAGATTTGTGTTTGTGCCATCGGCACGAGCTTCATACTAGTATAGTTTAATTCAAATCATATAAATAAATTAGTTAACATATTACTAAATGTATATATTAATTAATAAAATATTAGTAAATAAAATATAATGGTTTCGGCTATGTAAATCAGATCCTTAATGAATTATTTTTATTTGATAAACATATACAGAGATCCAATCAATATGTGAAAACATCAATAACTATTGGAATTACACATAACTAACAATACAACAATCACAATGTATATATATAAACAATATACAGTTATACAGAGGTTGTGCATCAAATATAAACTAAACACTTACCTAGAACTAAGGCCCTTAATTCCAACTTGTGATGATGAGTTCTTCTCTCTTTGAAACCTTCTCGATTAGACAGATTGTTAGTTCTTGAACCGCGGACCCTTTGCTATCCAATATCTATTAATTTGAATTGATTCGGTTTGAGTTTTGTTGGAGCTTTGGGAGGTGTAGTTCTACCAAAATGATGGAGATGGAGGCAAGAAAAAGCACTAGCAAAGTTAGGTTTAGGGTTCCTTTTATAATGGTTGAATCAAAGAGAAAAGTGGATCACATCACTTACCTTTTCTCACCAAATCTTAACCGTCCATCACAACCCTTTTACCCTATTTTTGGCCGCCCCCTACAGCATATGTTTGCTGCCGAAACATGCCTCTAACATCACAGGCTAATAGCCCATTTAAGCCCAAGTAAATATATTTAATTAAATCCAATTTAATTCCTTATCGATATCTCATATCGATCGATATATTTTTAACTATTTTAAATATATACAACAATATTTATTTCTCAAATCATATTAAATTTTATAATTAATATTTCATAAATATTAAATAATTTAACTAATTTGTAACAATTATAAACTAACTAAGTCGTTGGTCTAAATAGAATTCATCATTTTGGTTGTGTGACTCATGAGTGTAAATTCGATCAGCGATTAACATCGAACTATTTGAATGTTATCGTTCACATGTCACTTAGCAAGTGGTGTGACATTTTGGTCCAATTTATCACTTGCTTAGTTTTGGTAAAATCCAATTTTACATTATTATGTGTTACCTATTGTGACATTTATTTTACACCAATTCTCTTCACCAAAATTTATCACTTTGGACTTATGGAATTTGGTAATGGTCAAAATTCCAATATTGTCCATATTCAACTCTATAATCCAAATACAAAGTCCTTTGTTCAATAATAGCAATTATTATTAACTATAACGACACGCCTTTTTGACCCCTAAATATCGACACTAATACATCCACGGTATTCACGTGCCGAGCACTTAAGTGCCGAAAAGACGAATTGTTAAGGTAAAATAAAAAGAAATAGAACAAGGAAGTTGAGAATACAACATCAGAATCTCACTAGTAGAACGATAATATGTAATATCAAACGAACGGTACAAAGGGTTATTCTGATACAGAAATTTCAAAGTTACAAAATCTAAGTACTATCATTAGCCTGGACATTTATAATAATCTATCCTCACAAAAGATGATACATCAAATAGTAATGCAGCGCAAATAGGAATACTATGGTAGGTGAAACATCTAGCTCGTCTTCACGGGCTTCAAAGAATATCAACGAAAACCTGTCTTTCTCAAACTACTCGAAAGAGCATACGAGGAACTTAGGAAAAATAAAAGCTACGTGTCAGACATAAGTTTGGTATGAGATACTCGAGAAATATGTAACTAGCATATAACAGTACTTTTGAGACCGCATGGAATGTCATAACGGTTATCCCCTCAAAAGAACCACCATCTAATAAGTACATAAGTTGACACAATAGATAATGTCTAGGTGAAAAATACAAATATTATAACATTGTTGGAATGGTTACATTTGTTACAATCAACAACATATTAGAGTATACAATTAAAATCGATAAGGGACTTTCGCATAATGGATTTTCCATGGAGATCCCTCTGGTGGAGTCGGATCCAATCTCCTACACAAGGGTCAGAAAGTACCTCCGAGCAATGTATGTCTCTAGATAAAACATACCATTTAGGTAAACACAAGCGACCCAGCATTCAAACATAAACATGAACAACGTGAACCAAATATCATCAACTCCCACCGACCAACAATCGATAAGTATCTCTAGATATAGAGTTGATAATACCCTGACATGGGTCAGCTAACCTTAAGGTTATGCATCCTACTCTATCTTTATCCATTTCCGATCTGCGGTTACATTCGACATATGTCACACGAGTCTTTTATCACTTGACTAGAACACAAATCCCCTATTGGATTCCCACATCTCTAACAGATCTCGAAACCACACATGGATACAAGCATCTCGAACATATCCACTTCCAAGAGATAAAACACATATCTCAATCTTGAAGTGGTTTTCGATAAGTAAAACACTTACCGATCCCGGTCTCTTCAAAACTGAATTGTCGAACATGGTCTAATAACGAGGACGGTTGCATATGGAAACTAAGTCTCGTATACTTATCATGTTTCTGATATCTTCATCTCACACTATCCCTTAATCAACAGTCAAGTCGGTAGGTTAAAGCTATATTGCTTATACCTTACATGAACATCAATCTTAATTTCCAAAGATAGACAAGCCTACTTCACTGGCTTTTAGTGCTAAGTATACGACTAAATGTTAAACGAGTAAACATACAAAGCATGATCAAGTCACATAAGAGACTTCTAATCCCCTTTTTGTTTTATTAGTCTTTTATTAATTAAAACCTCTTTTAATAGTAAAAGTTCTTTTACCTAATTAGCATTGTTTACCAGTTTCTGCTATTCATTTGTACTCTTTCAATACTTCAAAAAGTATTCATATACTTATCTCAAGTGGTATTAGTATATTCACAAATCTTTAACAAGATTTCTTACTTTAAACCTTTACTTTTTCTATACTTCAAAAGGTATTCATATACTTATCTCAAATGGTATAAGTATATTCACAAATTCTTAACAAGATTTCCTACTTTAAACCTTTTCTTTTTCTACTTCAAAAAGTATTTATGTACTTATAATTTCCTTTAAAATATCCATTTTAAAGATCTAAGTGCTTTCACAAATCTATTCAAAAGGTTTAAGACTAATGTTACTTTAACGTTGTCACTACAAACCCAAAACCATTCATATTTATACTTATCTTTAAAACATTATTTTAAAGATCTAATTACATTTATAAGTATAATCAAAAAGGGTTAAAGACGAATGTTATTAACACATTGACACAACAAACCCAAAACCATTCCATACTTATATCATGTTCAAAAAAATTCTTTTAAAGATCTAAGATAATATTTGATTAAGTTCGATAGTCGACTAATCAACTATCCAGTTAAAACAACTACTTATATAAATCAATGTTCGTATATTTAACTTGTTTTCGACATTTCAACTTAACCATTCCTAATTCATGAGTGAAACCAAGTAAGTTAGAGCATTGGTTGTATCAAAGCTTTGTCAAGATAATTCATTCTTGAATTCCACAAACAGACAAGCGTACTCATTGGCTTTTAGTGTTGAGTATAGTATTAATGATTTCCATAAACAAGTAACAAACAAAATGATAACCCATTGTCGACATTCCCCTTAACTATTCCTTGTTCAAGAGGGAAGCCTGGTAGGTTAGAGCTCTGTTGCTTCATCCCTACTCGACATCAATATTAACTCTCATAAATAGTTAAGCCTACTTCATCGTCTTTTAGCGTTAAGCAAAGTTAATTTCCATTTAAACAAGTAAGTAAACAACAAGATTAACACGTTTCCAACATTCCAACTAACTATTCCGCGTTCCAGGGGTAAGCCCGGTAGGCTAGACCTCTATTTCTCGTATCCCTACTCGACATCTTTCTTAACTCTCAGAAATAGAGAAGTCTACCTGGTCGGCTTTTAGTGTTAAGCCTAATCAATTACCTTTTTCAAAACTTATTTATATTTAAAAATACTTGTATATAGGTTTTAAATATCTATGTACTTGAAAATAACTAATTTATAATTAGATCAAAAATATGTTTATTATAAAACCTCTTTAAAAACATATATAATTATTAAAAACATATTTAAACTTCAAAACAACTTTAAGATACTTCAAATGTGTTTGAAAATGTCTCTAAAAAGATTAGAGAAAAATACCAAATTTAAATATCATTTTTTAACACTTAAAACCATAAGCGACTTACTACATCATTTATATATGTTGTTAAAAGTCCTTGTTAAAAAAAACATTTAAAAGCACGATCTTTGTGACTAGTTTTAACCACTTAAACCAATGATTCAAGACTTGAAATTTTTATAGTAAGTACTAGGGTTACTTGAGAACCATAGAAAGTGTTTGCGCCAAAATTGGTCACAAACCCCGAATGTTGTGAAAGCACCAGTGTATGAACACAGATCAATAGTAAATGATCTTCAATCATAGATCTAAGTAATGTGGAGGATAAAAAATGAAGAAAAATGAACTTAAAACGGAAAGAAATAGACGGAGACACAAGATTTATAGTGGTTCGGCGATCTTGCCTACGTCCACTCTGAAGTTGATGATTTTATTGATGTTTCGTTGATGATTACAATTGATTGCAGCAAGTTACAGTGGATAACAATGAATTACAGCAGTGAAATTCGTTATTGACAGCAGCTATGGAGTTTGGAACTGGATCCGGCGGAGTCTGGGCGTTGGAGAATTCAAAGAAGAAGCAGATCCTCCTTTCTGTTGGCTTTGGGGGTCTATTTATAGGTGTAGGAGGCTGATATTTCGCTCAGATCTCGGGAGGCTCCCTCTGGCACGTGACTAGGCCAGCGCGCCCAAGCCCGCGAAGTTTCGGTCCGATCCGTGATCGATACGAACGGATTTCGTATCGATCAAGATTGTGTCTGATGGAGTCGAAATTTGGCGTGGACATTCCTTAGCATGCACGTAAGCTTCTGTGAAAATTTCATAGCATTTGGACTTGTGGATAAGGAGATATGATCGATACAAACTTGAGCTTTCGGTTTGCTGTCTTGTTCGACTCGATATGTTCGTATCGATCTCGTGGACTCGATCAAAAGCGTGTGCGCGCAAGATGATGTAGCACGAAATTCCTTGGTCAATCCACTTCTTGTGCTGAGTTGGCAGAGTTCTATTCGCATCCAACATAGGGGTCCAGTTCATATTGACCATTTATTCACATCCATCTGCTTCAGTCCATTTTCGAATCGATTGTCGATTCGTCGTAGCCCTTGTTCGTATCGATATTTATTGGTGTACTTCGTATCGATCGCTGCAGATACCATCGACGCGAAGCAAACTCGCTTGAGCATGATGGATACGAACAAGGACACATATGCTATCGACTCGAACAACCACGAACTGGATGGATACAAACTAAGCCTCGGTGATCGATTCGAACTGAGCCAACCCCTGATCGATACGAAGTAGTGCGACCGCGATGGATACGAACTAAATCGGTATGATGTCGCTGCTTCTGGATCGATGCGAAGAGTCCGGTTCTGGATGGAGTCGAACAGGATCGATTTGAACAAGGCTCTATGACCGAGTCGAACAGGATCGATTCAAACAAGGCTCTATGACCAAGTCGAACAGGATCGATTCGAACAACATATTTTCCTTAACTTGTATCGATCTTATCTCTGTCATACAAACTCCGATTGATCTGAAATTTGAAACATCATCTTTCATTGCTTCACTCGTCGTGCCTTGTCGATTGCAGCTTGATCCGGGCTTGGACAAAATTCATCGATATCCATGGTGAACATGTGCGTACTCGATATTCGGAATGAGTGATCCTTGGTTTCCAGTTAATCTTTTGGTATCACGGCCTTGCTAAAAAGCGGGATAACACTTGCCCCCCAAAACACGCCTTGCGGTAGGAAGGTGTGTTTTGTAATGCTATAAGCTGGATGTTCATATCCTATTGATGACCTGCAAAGAAATTGATAGTTTTATCTGACCGCGAATGACGATCGTTTGGGATCGTATGCCATTTGTGGTAGTACGCGACCGTTCGGGGTCGGATGCCGTTCGCGGTCGGGGTTCCATTCGAGGCGATTTGTGATCGTTCGCGAACGGTTGCCGTTCGAGGCGAATTGTGACCGTTCACGGTCGGGTGCCGTTCGAGGCGGTTTGTGACCGTTCGCGGTCGGGTGCCGTTCGAGGCGAATTGTGACCGTTCGCGGTCGGGTGCCGTTCGAGGCGAATTGTGACCGTTCGCGGTCGGGTGCCGTTCGAGGCGAATTGTGTGTGCCCCGGGGGGGGGGGGGACTTAGTATCACTAATGTCAGATTTCACATTCGAGTGAGTTTCTGAATTGTTTATGGTGGCAGTTTATCGCCATCTCAGAGCATGTTTGAGGACCGTTCGCGATCCTTTACATGTGTAAGTGGCTTAGCCGTTATAGCATCACGAATGGCATACTTTTAATCAAAATGAGTTTTTCAACAGAACCGTTCAACAAAATCAAAAACATCAGAATGGAGAATAAAAGTAAAACAGGGACGTCAAAGTGCAAACACCTACACCATTGCAATAAGTAGTCGTATCAGAGCATGCCTGAGGATCGTTCGCGGTCTTGTACATGTGTAAATGACTTAATCGTGTTGGTGTGGAGTTTGCTACTTATTCGTCATTATCCCAATCAATTGATGATAAGCTGACGCCTCGATCTCGAGCCCTCCCCAGTAGGTGCAGGTGGTGGCCGCTCCCGTTCCACCGTTGTTGTTCCCCTTCTCACATACTGCGATAGCAGACCATTCCGGATATGTCCCTCAACCTCATCCTTCAAGTGTCGGCAATCATTCGTGCTATGGCCATTCAGCTCATGGAATAGGCAGTACTTGTATGACCTTCTTTCATTGTTGGTCAGATCTCTTCTCATTGGCCTTCGATAGGGAATCTGCCCCCTAGTATCCTGGTAGATTCGCTCCAAAGTCTCATTCAACTCCGTATAAGAGGTGAATCTTGGTTCTTTTCATGGTCGCGTCGGTCCATCACTATTATCCTCAGCCTTTCGTTTCCCTTTACCAGTCCCTGAATCTGTTCTAGGAGGATTTTCACCCTTGACTGCATAAACCTCGGTCCCTTCTCCTTCCTCTCTTTCAGCATTTGCATCCTCTAATCGTAAAAATCCTTCAGCCTCGTGATAAAATTCTCCTAGATCCATAGGGGGATCCCTTGTTAACGAATTCTTGAACTCTGTGCCGTCAGCTATGCCAGATACAGCTGCCATCAAAACCATGGATGGATCGGGTCGATCCACTGATGCTGCCGCTGCATTGAATCGCGTCAGAAAGATCCTCAAAGACTCCCCGGTTCTTTGCTTCAGTGCTGCCAAACTCATCACATTCTTGGGTCTTGAAATGTGAACCCTGAACTGCCTCATAAACTTCTCAGTTAGATCGGTCCATGTTCCGATAGAGCCGCTCTCCAGTTGTCTAAACCATAGTGTTGCAATGTCCGTCAAATACAACGGGAAACATCGGGCCATGACCTCCTCCGATGCCCCTAATACCTCCATATGTCTCATATACCGTGTCAGATGAACTGCATGATCCGTCCTTCCATCGTACATCTCCAGTGTTGGTAGCTTGAATTCTGGTGGATTTCTGGCTTGCCTGATCGTAGGAGCAAAGGGACTCCTATTCACATCCTCCAGATCTCTATTCACTAGTCCGCCTCTCATGGCTCGTCTGACCATCTCCGCCAATCTGTCACTATCTCCAAGTGGCAGTCCTTGTCTGTTGCTTCTGATTTGCCCCCTGAGTTCACGGGGGATTCCTGGAGTCTGCTCTCCTGAACGAGCATTCGCTTCTCTGTCAACGCCGCGTTGCGCAGCTCTACCTGGTACTGCGCCTGGGATCGGGTCAACATGCTCTGGGTAAGTGCCCCTAGTTCTGGGGCTGCGCCAGATGGTCCTGCTCCATTTTGAGTTTTGGTTGCTTCGTACTCCCGATTCCTGTCTCCTACGTCTCCTGTAGTTGCGTTCCACTGATTCTGTGCTCTGGCTTGTCCAACTTGTCGAAGTAGATTCTGCATCACCTCCTCTTGTCTCTTAAACATCGTTTCCATCTCATCCCTAGTGATGAAGATCGACGTATGATTCGCTCCTGAGGAAGCCTCATGACTTCCTTCATGCTGACTCCTCTCCGCTATTTGTTTTCTACTTGATTGCCTTGTCATAACTTTTCAGATCTGAATCTGTAAGCCTTCAAACTCAACTTCCAAATGATAGGATTCCTGAATTAGCCTTCTCAGTGAAAGCACCAAAGTGTTTGCGCCAAAATTGGTCACAAACCCCGAATGTTGTGAAAGCACCAGTGTATGAACACAGATCAATAGTAAATGATCTTCAATCACAGATCTAAGTAATGTGGAGGATAAAAAATGAAGAAAAATGAACTTAAAACGGAAAGAAATTGACGGAGACACAAGATTTATAGTAATTCGGCGATCTTGCCTATGTCCACTCTGAAGTTGATGATTTTATTGATGTTTCGTTGATGATTACAATTGATTGCAGCAAGTTACAGTGGATAACAATGAATTACAGTAATGAAATTCGTTATTGACAGCAGCTATGGAGTTTGGAACTGGATCCGGCGGAGTCTGGGCGTTGGAGAATTCAAAGAAGAAGCAGATCCTCCTTTCTGTTGGCTTTGGGGGTCTATTTATAAGTGTAAGAGGCTGATATTTCGCTCAGATCTCGGGAGGCTCCCTCTGGCATGTGACTAGGCCCGCGCGCCCAAGCCCGCGAAGTTTCGGTTCGATCCGTGATCGATACGAATGGATTTCGTATCGATCAAGATTGCATCCGATGGAGTCGAAATTTGGCGTGGACATTCCTTAGCATGCACGTAAGCTTCTGTGAAAATTTCATAGCATTTGGACTTGTGGATTAGGAGATATGATCGATACAAACTTGAGCTTTCGGTTTGCTGTCTTGTTCGACTCGATATGTTCGTATCGATCTCGTCGACTCGATCAAAAGCATGTGCGCGCAAGATGATGTGGCATGAAATTCCTGGGTCAATCCACTTCTTGCGCTGAGTTGGAAGAGTTCTATTCGCATCCAACATAGGGGTCCAGTTCGTATTGACCATTTATTCACATCCATCTGCTTCAGTCCTTGTTCGAATCGATTGTCGATTCGTTGTAGCCCTCGTTCGTATCGATATTTATTGGTGTACTTCGTATCGATCGCTGCAGATACCATCGACACGAAGCGAACTCGCTTGAGCATGATGGATACGAACAAGGACACGTACGCTATCGACTCGAACAACAAAGAACTAGATGGATATGAACTAAGCTTCGGTGATCAATTCGAACTGAGCCAACCCCTGATTGATACGAAGTAGTGCGACCGCGATGGATACGAACTAAATCGGTACGATGCCGCCGCTTCTGGATCGATGCGAAGAGTCTGGTTCTGGATGGAGTCGAACAGGATCGATTCGAACAAGGATCTATGACCGAGTCGAACAGGATCGATTTGAACAAGGCTATATGACCGAGTCGAACAGGATCGATTCGAACAACATATTTTCCTTAACTTGTATCGATCATATCTCGGTCATACGAACTCCGATTGATCTTAAATTTGAAACGTCATCTTTCATTGCTTCGCTCGTCGTGCCTTTTCGATTGCAGCTTGATCCGGGCTCGGACAAAATTCATCGATATCCATGGTGAACCTGTGCGTACTCGATATTCGGAATGAGCGATCCTTGGTTTCCAGTTAATCTTTTGGTATCACGGCCTTGCTAAAAGGCGGGATAACAGAAAGAAACCCCTATGAATATCTTTCCATTTATTTATAAAAATTCCTAAAAACAAGGGATTTAGAAGTGCTCTTATAACAACTATTCTCGCTTCAAACACTTTCAAACTTACTTCAATTTTACAAACAAGTTAAACAACCATTTGAACATCAATTCAAGGCCATGTAACATGTTTAAGTGGGTAATAGAGGTGATGTTATACAATATAAATTTATCGTTGGCTTTCAAAAGCAAGAGGGGTCCAAAGTTCTTAATTCTACTTAGTTTAAGTCACTTTAACTTTATAATTCAAACACAACATATATACACAATATATACAAACAAGATAGTGAGATAACTCGCTTAGATCCATACTGATCAAAGCACAAAGCCATAATAACAAAGAACCCCCTCCTTCCATCACCAAAATCCTAAAGATCTAACCTTTAGCACTTCCCAACCAAAGCAACACCTCCCCTCCTACTCCAGTGCTCATGGGTCGTCCTTAGAACCCCCACTTTCTCTCACCTTCTCCCACTTTTTACTTTCTAATCATGCATCCCATGATTTTTTAACCCTATAGCCAAAGTTTAGAAGAGATTGGAGTTTTTTGGTTAAGACATGAAAAAGTTAGAGAAGAATTAGTGGATTAGTGCTTAAGCACTTCCACCATTTTTAATTCTCATACTTCATTTCAAGCTTTGTGAATTAGTGATTATTTAACGAGGGTGTGCTCCTCCTTATATAGGCTTCAAATGGTATAGCATAAGCTTGTTCTCACCCTCTTTCATGTCATGTAAGGATCACCTCCCATCACTTCTCCTTTATCATTTCTTAAGCATTAAGACTTTCCATTTAAGCTCATTTCCTAAATATCTTCCATTACATCATTTATGACATCATTAAATTTAGTTAGCTATAAACATGAAAATATTTTAGTTGCTAATTATCTCCATAATGATTAGTTAGACATGCACAAAAAGTTCGAACAACTTTCGTTGAGAAAAAAGCTGTTTATCGATAAAACGATTTTCGGTCACATTATCGATATTTTTTCAAAGTATTTATTTTTATAAAAAAATTTCCAAAATAATTTTGCCATCATTGCTTATGATTTAAAAGGGGGATAAATAGCTTATTAAATCAATTTAATATCATTTAATCCAAGGTTGAAATATTTAAATAATTCAGGTACTTAAATACGAAGTATACGAAATTCCGGGTCTTACATTCTTCCCCACTTAGAATATTTCATCCTCGAATTTCCAACACAAGGACCCGAAGAAACAATCACATAGCAATACTTAACATCATTCAATCACTTAGCAAACAAAACTTATGGTTTGCTCAAGTTTAAAAATCATCTTATCGCACAAGGATGACAAACAATCAACTAAGCCTACCTTATGCTCAACAGCCTTAGGTTATTACTTAGTAGACAATTCATGCTACCTCATAAAAAATTGAAGAATTATCACCTAAACTCTCCATAAGCCAACAAAAAAATAGTATTTAAATATATCAAAGCCCGTACGATGTTCATGGATCATCCGTATGCAATATCAATTCCGATTACTTACTCGATCACATAATATCACTTCCCAACTAGTATATATCACTTGACTTCTCTTGTGCGGACTTTGGTCAGGTTCCTTGATTAGAAACCTCCATTCTCCTCACATAGCCATATATTATGATAGAAAACTTTAGAATTATATCAAGAATTCGTATCAAGTGTTCGCCATCAAGAATCTAGTGAAAAATCTTTATTCGGACCGGTATAAACTACCTCAAAATCATGTACTTAAATACTGGATCAAGAACAATCATGCAAATAAAACGATCTATGTATAACTTAAGTACTTATCCTATTGGTTTCTTAACTACACCAAAATCTTTTATCATATTCTTTTATCCAAGTAGTATGTCATTCAATACTAAAATCATTTATGAAACATTCCTTAAACATAAATTCGAGTTTATAAATAGTTATAACTTAAATTCATATTCGTATAATACTCTATGACATCCTAGGAGTATAAACGAAACATCAAATTCATTTTACTTAACAAGAATGTTCAACAAATTTATAACTTGTTTTAACTTACTAACTTCTTAATTCAAGTGTTATATAAACTCAACTTTTATATTTTTACAAAAACACTTAGCTTCAAGTTTTATAACGATTTGGAAGTTTCCAACTGTCCAAAGTTATCGAAAATCCCGTTTCATTTTAACAAGTGAAAACTACCAAACAATATATTATAACATGATATACAATTCCATATAATTCTAATGCTTAGGCCACATGTGTCTATAAAATATTTTAACAAATTTTAATTAATTTATTAAACACACTTTACAAAAAATGAGAAACATGAAAAGTTCCAACATTTATTCCGGGCCATGCCACTACCACTTGGGCACCTACATAGTATACATATAAAACTTTTCTACCATAAAAGGTTCACATCAAATCTCTTTCCAAAGAAAACTTTAGAACTAAACACCGAAATTTTTTTTCAAATCGGTTTGAAATAATAATACCTACATGTATCTTTTGTATAACAAATCATACTTTTCAGACTCAAATCATAATTCGTTCTACTAAAACAACCCTGTAGCTTCCCTACTTAGAAATCCGAAAATGAACATCGATGATGGCGAAGTCATCACAAGAATTATTTTCAAGCGATAGGAGTGAGTTTAGTACATCCAATTCATGCCTTTCGAACTTAACCAAAATCGTTTCCAAATGGTATAAAAAACTTTGTAAATATTACTAAGTACCAGGACCATGATTTCATAGACATATTTTCCAAATATTTACTTTCAAATAATACTACTATTATTTTCTCCAAAATCTTGAAAACATTTTCATAGGCATCGGGATTTAAGTTCTCAAAATAAAATCCTTTTGGTTTTTAGATCATATTTCATAAACCATACTTATATAAATTCACTTTATTATATAAAATCTTTTCACAAATGTTTATTTTAGAAAATATTTTATCTTTCTCAGATTAAAATGAACATCTCTTACTAAATTCAACTTTTGTACAATTTAAATTTTAACCCATACATTGCCACCGAACGCCTTATAGTCAAACCGTGAAACTCAATTCACAAGGTGTTCATTTTAATGCATTTACTAACACTGTCTACCCAACTCATGTAGTAAAAAGGAAAAACTGCTCATAAACTGTTCGAGCATAGATCAACAAATTAATGAGGGGTAATGAATGGACATCATTAATCCCTACATTAATTAAACTGTACTTTTATAATTCACACTTATATGAGTTACCTTATATAAGAAATTTAATTTTCGTTGTTATAATTACATTTAAGGTTTATAACAAATACACTCTCAATGTGTAATACACTCAACTCATGCTAGGGCATTTCATTACCCTGTCTCTTAATGAGTCATACCCACCAAAGAGAAGGTTCTTGCTCAACCTTCAGCTCTGATACCATATGTAACAACATGTCTTTTCGATCCTCAAATGTCAACACTAATACATCCATAGTATTTACGTGTCGAGCACTCAAGTGCTAGGAAGATGAATTGTTAGGCTAAAAGAAAAAGAAATAGAAATAGAACAAGGAAGAAGAGAGCACATTAAAATCTTGCTAGCGGAATGGTAATATATAATATCAAATGAATAGTACAAAGGGTTACTCCGATACAGAAATTTCGAATCACAAAATCTAAGTACAATCATCAGCCTATAGAGTTATAACAACCTACCAGCATAAAAGTTGATACATCAAATGGTAATAAATAGGTGAAACATCCAGCTCGTCTTCTCGAGTTCCAAAGAACATAAAAAAACCTATCTTTCTCAGTTACTCAAAAGAGCACACGAGGAATTTATGGAAAACAAAAGCCATGTGTCAGACATAAGTCTGGTATAAGAAATTCAACAAATAAGTAGCTAGCATATAACAGTACTTTTGAGACCGCATGGAATGCCATAATAGTTATCCATTCAAAAAAACCACCATCTAATAAGTACATAAGGTAATAAATTAGATAATGTCTAGGGTGAAGAATATAAATATTATAACATAGCTACAATGGTTACATTTGTTACATTCAATAGCATATTAGAGTGTACAATCAAAATCGATAAGGGATGTTAAAATAATGGATTTCCGTGGAGATCTCTCCGGTGGAGCTGGATCCAATCTCCTGCATAAGGGTCAGAAAGTACCTCTGAGTGAAGTATATCTCTATATAAAACATACAATTTAGGTAAACATAAGTAGCCCAGCAGCCAAACATAAACATGAAAAACATAAGCCAAATATCATCAAGCCCCATGGGCCAACAATTGATAAGTTTCTCAAGATATGGAGTTAACAATATCCTGACATGGGTCTGCTAAATCCTAGGTTATGCATCTTACTTTGTCTTTAGTCATTTCCGACGTTGAGGTTACGTTCGACATCCTTCACACGAGTCTTTATCACTCTACTAGAACACGAATCCCCAATTGGATTCCCACATCTCAAACAGATCTCAAAACCACATATTTATTCCAACATCTTGAACAGATCCACTTTCAAGATATAGAATACGTATCTTAGTCTTGAAGTGGTTTTCGATATGTAAAACACTTACCGATCCCGGTCTCTTCAAGATTGAATCGACAAACTTAGTCTTATTCAACAATAATGAGGACGATCGCATATGGAAACCAAGTCTTGTATACCTATCATGTTTTCGATATTTTCATCTCACACTATCCCTCGATCAAGAGTGCAGTCGGTAGGTTAGTGCTCTATTGCGTATATCCCTACACAAACATCAGTTTTAATTCCTACATATAGAGAAGCCTACTTCATTTAGTGCTAAGTATACGATTATATATTTTCCATAAATAAATAAACATACAACGTACGATCAAGTCACATAAGTGACTTCTAATCTCTTTTTTGTTTAACTAATCTTTTATTAATTAAAACCCTTTTTACTAGTAAAAGTTTCTTTTATCTAATAAAACATTGTTTTTTCTTCTATTCATTTATACTCTTTCAATACTTCAAAAAGTATTCATATACTTATCGCAAATGTGTTAAGTATATTCACAAATCTTTAACAAGATTTCTTATTTTAAGCCTTTACTTTTTCTATACTTCAAAAGGTATTCATATCCTTACCTCAAATAGTATAAGTATATTCACAAACCATTAACAAGATTTCCTACTTTAAACCTATTCTTTTTCTATACTTCAAAAAGTATTATATACTTATAATTTCCTTTAAAATATCCATTTTAAAGATCTAAGTGTTTTCATAAATCTATTCAAAAGGTTTAAGGCCCATGTTACTTAAGCATTGTCACTACAAACCCAAACCATTTCATACTTATTTTATCTTCAAAACATTCTTTTAAAGATCTATTTACATTTATAAGTATAATTATGAAGTGTTAAAGACGAATGTTACATTGTCGCAACAAACCCAAAACTGTTTCATAGTTATATCATCTCTACAAACATTCTTTTAAAGATCTAAGATATTATTTGGTCAAGTTCGATAGTCGACTAATCGACTATTTAGTTAAAACAATTGCTTATATAAATCAATGTTCGTACACTTAACTCATTTTCGGCATTTCAACTTAACTACTCCTTGTTCAAGAGTGAAGCCAGGTAAGTTAGAGCACTGGTTGCATCAAAGGCTTGTCTAAACACTTCATTCTTAAATCTCACAGATAGACAAGCATACTCGTCGGCTTTTAGTATTCAGTATAGTATTAATGATTTCCATAAAAAAAAGTAACAAACAACATGATTAACCATTTTCTGACATTCCTGACTTAATTATTCCTCATTCAAGAGGGAAGTTCGGTGGTTAGAGCTCTATTGCTCCGTTCTTACTCAACATCAATCTTAACTCTCACAAATAGATGAGCTTACTTCGTCGGCTTTTAGCGTTAAGCAAAGTTAATTACCTTTTAAACAAGCAATTAAACTACAAGATTTCAATTCCAACTTAACTATTCATCATTCAAGAGGGAAGCCTAGTAGGTTAGAGCTCTATTGCACATATCCCTACTCGACATTTATCTTAACTCTCAGAAATAGAGAATCCTACCTATAACGTTGGCTTTTAATGTTAAGCCTAGTCAATTACCTTTTACAAAACTTATATATACCTTAAAAATACTTGTAAATAGGTTTTAAATATCTACGTAAAATATTACTTGAGAATAACTAATTTATAATTTGATCAAAAACATGTTTATATTACAAAACTTCTTTACTTTGATAATACATATATACTTATTAAAAATATATTTAAACTTCAAAAAAACTTTAAGATACTAACAAATGTGTTTGAAAACACCTCTAAAAAGATTAGAGAAAAATACCAAATTTAAATATCATTTTTGAATACCAAAACTATAAGCGACTTATTACAACATTTATAAATGTTGTTAAAAGTCCTCGTTAAAAACAACATTTAAAAGCACAATCTTTGTGACTAGTTTTAACCACTTAAACAAATGAATCAAGACATGAAATTTTTATAGTAAGTACTACCATTAGGGTACTTAAAAATCATGGAAAGAAACCCTTAATAATATCTTTCCATTTATTTATTAAAATTCACAAAAATAAGAGATTCAAAAGTGCACTTATAAGGACCATTCTCGCTTCAAACACTTTCAAACATACTTTATTTTAACATACAAGTTGAACAACCATTTACACATTAAGTCAAGGCCACACCACATGTTTAAAAGGTTAATAAAAGTGATGTTATATAATATAAAGTTATCATTTGCTTTCAAAAGCAAGAGGGGTCCAAAGTTTATAACTTTACTTTTTTAATGTCATTTTAACTTTATAATTCAAACGCAATATATACAAACAAGATAGTGAGAAAACTCACTTAGATCAATGTTGAACCCAAGCACAAAGCCATAAGAACAAAGAACCACTTCCTTCTATCAGCAAAAGCTTAAAGATACAACATTTAGCACTTCCAAACCAAAGCAAACCTCCCGTCCTCCTCCAATGCTCACAGCCTCTCCTTGGAACCCCCTCTTCGACACACATTCTCCTACTTTTTACTTGCTAATCATGCTTCCTATGATTTTCTAAGCCTATAGCCAAAGTTTAGAAGAGACTGAAGATGATTTTGTTAAGACATGAAAAAGTTATAGAAGGATTAGTGGATTAGTGCTTAAGCACTTCCACCATTTTTAATTTTCACACTTCATTTCAAGCTTTGTAAATTAGTGATTATTTAACAAGGTGTGCCCCTTCTTATATAGGCTTCGAATGGTGTAGCATAAGCTTGTTCTCATCCCCTTTTATGTCATGTAAGGATCATCTCCCATCACTTCTCCTTTATCATTTTTTAAGAGTTAAGACTTTCTACTTAAGCTGATTTCCTAAATATCTTCCATTACATCATGTATGACATCGTTATATTTAGTTAGCCATAAATATGAAAATATTTTTAGTTGTTAATTATCTCTATAATGACTAGTTAGAGATACAAAAAGTTCAAACAACTATCGTTGAGAAAAATCTGTTTATCGATGAAATGATTTTCAGTCACATTATCGATATTTTTTTGGAGTATTTATTTTTGTAAACATATTTCCAAAGTAAGTTTACCATCATTACTTATGATTTAAAAGGGGGTTAAAAAGCTTATTAAATGATTTAATAACATTTTGTCCAAGATTCAAATATTTAAATAAATCAGATATTTAAATATAAAGTATACGAAATTTTGGGTCGTTACATTAACCGAAATGCTTTACCCAAAGACTTTGAGTTGACTTTGGTTGACCATGATACTAACCCCATATAACTAAGGAAATGAATCCTCCTCTTTTGAATAGTGCTTCACTTCCAATACTTCCACTCGATCAAACTATATTCAGTTGATGGATGCTATGCTATAATTTGACTATAATCAAAGCGACCTTTCATATTGATTGTTTGTACCAAAATTGGGCACAACACTCTTCGAAAGAATTTGAAGAGATAAAATGAAGAGATTGTGAGAAATGCGGATTATGGATCTTAAGGCTAGTATAAACACTAGAGGGGGGTGAATAGTGTTTTAAGGAATTACTAATTCTTTTTCAGTTTATATTAATTTGAACACAAATGTATGCAATATTCAGGCGCAGATACGATCACAGATTCAAACACAGATGCAAATATAAAGTAAAAGCAGTAAAGGAAAGAACACACCAGATTTTATACTGGTTCGGAGTTACCCTACATCCAGTCCCGCACACAAGTACGAATTTCCTTTCAAAAACAATCTTTACAATTACAACCCTCGATTTCAAGGCCACGAGGTACACCACTCCAGATTCACAATCCTCTGGGTAGAGATACTTGATTTCCCGGGCAACAAGTTCACCCAATTGATTTCCTAGGCTACAATCACACCTTTTCTCACTTGATTGATTTCCAAGGCTACAATCACACCTTTTCTCACTTGATTGATTTCCAAGGCTACAATCACACCTTTTCTCACTTGATTGATTACAAAGAAGCATATAACTCTGAATAGCACTGGGATCTTGTTGAGATAGTGATAGAGAATCAAACCAGAAATGATCTAGTTAAATTCAATGGTGATTTCGGCAGAGTAATGGTAAGAATATATATAAAGAAATGTGGAAGAAGAAGAGGAGTGAAAACCAGAAAAATATTGTTAAAAATTCGTTGAAAACATCCCCTATTTATAGAAGAACAACAACCATGTCTATTTGTGAAAGGTTATGGCGAATAGACACTTCTTTTGAAATTCAAATTTTTGAAACCAACTGCCACTATGTCAACATGGGTATCTTGGGTATGTCGACATCCCAAAGGAAATTTTGGTGATTTGTTTTTCTTTGAAAATTACTTCTATCTTATATTAAAACTATTTTAAACTTTATAAATATACTTAACTATAGTTAAAATACATAAGTAAATATAGAGAATAATATATATATATAATTTTACTACAATTTTATATTTAAATCTAAGTATAAATATATTATAATTAAAAGATAGTTTAAAACAAACGAAGTTTAAAATAAGAGTTTATTTTAAAACAAAATCAAAGAATATTTTAAGGCTAAAACATCTTTTTGAAAAACATTAGAAAAGATAATTTTTAAGGCTAAAACATTTTGAAAAAGCAGTTTTGAAAATCATTTTGAAGTAGTTTTGCAAGCTTCTTCCTGCAGAATATCTCATCACATCAGGACTCGAGAACTTGTACAAAACCAGGATGTTCGTGGGTTTGTAAGCCACTTGTCGTAGGTTTGTAAGCTATTTGTCGTGGGTTTGTAAACCACTAAAAAGGTAGAAATGGGTTCCATCCCAAATGAAATATGGAGTGAATATTTCAGTGCTATTATGAAGTTTTAACATAATTCTAGACTCAATACTTATCTTGTATTATTAAAATCTTGAACTCTTGATAACTTGATTTCTTGATACTCATGAGTCTTTAATCTTTATGTCTTTGATCTTTAAATTCATCAGTCTTGTATCTCTATATTGTACAGTCTTCATTCTTGATACCTGCATGGTTAAATCATGCATATACATATATATCTAAACTATAATGTTAGTATTTATATTTTATAATCTTATTCTAAGGTTGTTGTCATCAAAATCATCATCTTAAGGACTAACAATCTCCCCTTTTTTGATGATGACAACCTTTGTTTATAAAATATTATTTCTATCCTATTGACTCCCCCTAAAACTAATAACTCCCCCTTAATCTATGCTTAACTATCCTATATTTTATACTTCTCCCCCTTTGTCATCAACAAAAACTAACTCCAAACTATATAACTCCCCCTCATTCTTGTACTAAAGTACCTGCATTAATAAACTATAGAATGGAGTATATAATATATAGATTAAGAGATAATTATATTGATAAACATGATAATTAATCAAAGATCATATAGATATCAATGCATATGTATACTTGTTTTGTACAACAAACATCAATCCACACAAAATATCAATCCATATCAAATCAAATCAAAACAAATGAAATCAAATCAATCAAAGCAAATAATTCAAATCAAACAAAGCAATCAAATCAAACATTACGAGGAACTTCCACCCATCCTTCTCCAAAAATAGGGTCTGCTTTAATGGCATCCCAATTTTCATTGTCATTGGTGAGAGAGACTGGATGATGTGCTTCGTTATCATCCTTGTGCAGGGAGGAAATCATCCATCGTATTGCATCGAAATGCCTTTCTTGCTCCTTGATTATCTGCATTTGACTCAACTCTAAGTGTCGCTGGTTACGAAGAATGAACGAAAGAATATTCTTAAAAGAATTAAGAGTTTCTTCAAGATTTTCGGTTAAATTATGAACTGGATTGGCCATTTTTTTAGTTTGAGAGAAGAATGATAGACAAAGTAGATAAGAAATAATATTGAGTGATGAATTCTAGAAGAAATAGGTATTTATAGGTGTAGAAATTCGTTTGAAATGAATAGACATAAGGTAGTTATTCAAATTTCAAATTTCAAATGAAATGTCATTTCTAACCAGTACATGTCGACATGGTCATAGGGGGATGTCGACATGGTGCAGTGAATTTTGATGGCTTATTTTGATTTTGTGAATAATTGTGTGTATATATATATATTTATATAATATACTAACATTTATTCTGGAGATAAGATAAGCTAGATAACAGAAAAAGGAATTCAATTTCATTTCTTAATAGAGTGATACAATGATTAATCATAAAGAACTACATGAACATTCAAACAAACTAAACTAATAAAACATGAAATGAAAAGATAGAACTAGTTAGAGGATGATGAAGATAAAGATAATCCAAGTTTCTTGCTTACTTTGGAAATAAACTTGTTCATCTTGGATGAAATTTTATCCAACTTCTTACTAACGGATCGTTTAAGAATCTATTGATTCTTAACAATGGTCTTTTGGTTATTGAGAAGAGTTTTGTTGGTTGGATTAGGAGGATAGTCAATACTTTCCAAGGATGTTTCACCTTCTTCTTCTTCTATTTCCATTTCATCCCTTTCTTCTTCTTCTTCCTCTTCCTCCTCTTCCATCTCTTCATAAGCCAAACGCTCTTCCTTTTCGGAAAGAGTCTCATACGGTTGAAAAACAAATGGAATTTTCATAAGAGAAATATTTGAGTGATTGAAAACCTTTCTTGAAAAAAATTCTTCTCCTTTGAAATCTACTCCAAAATAGTTAAAAATCCGAGTGAGATAGATTCCATGATACAAAGTATTCTCACCCATTTCAAGATTTTTGGGACGAAGTTCATCCAAAATAACTTGCGCACAATTAACATCATAATTTCAAAAAATAGCAAAAAGTGCTTTGCAAACTTTTGAAGTAGGATTGTTAAAATTCCCAGATCTTGGGGTCAAAGTATGTTGTAAAAGAAGATTGACAATTCTAGCTTTTGGTCGAAAGTTTCGATTTTTGAATTCAAAATTATCATTTCCTTCAAAAATATGGTGAAACATCTCACGATCATTTTCATCAATATTAAAACTAGAAAGATCCATTCCTGTATTCTTGCAATTGAGAATGGTACCCAAAAGATCACAATTTAAAACGATTCTAGTGCCTTTGACACTACTCCAAATTTCATCATTGTTTCCATTATAAAATCCTCGATTAAGATTTGCATAAAAAAATTTAACAAGATTTGGATAGCAAACAAAATCATTTTGAGAAGCATCAATAAGACTGAGAACATGACTATTTGCAAAAAGAGAATCAATTTCATAAGTAGAAAAATCTTGAAATAAAGCAAACTTTACGGGATGGACTTTTCCATAGTTAGCATAATTGATGTATGCTTTTATGGCCTCCGGATCATTGAAGAGTTGCTCTTTTATCTTTCTGGAAATTCTCATGGTGGAAGGATTGCTTGAAGAAGCCATTAGAGTAGAGAGTAGAGAGCTTGAAGTTTTAAAGAGGGAGTTTGAATTTGAAAATGAAAGTGAAAAGATATGATAAAAGATAGTGAATAAATAGATTCTCAAAGGACATATTCTCTAGTCAAAAGATGCCTTTTCAGAGAATTGAATGAAGTGAAAAGGTGGAGGGAAATTCAACCATTTGAATTCAAAATTTGAATTTCAAATTCTGTACCCATGTCAACATCATGGTAGGGACCATGTCAACATGTGTTTTTGAATTTCTATAATTTATTTTTCATAAGAATTCTAATATATATATTCTTATTATTTTTAATGTCTATATATATCTGGAATATTATTAGTATATTCCATAAGATATTATGATACTAAAAAATAAAAATAATAATAAAATAAGATAATAATAAAAATAAAAATTTTAAATTTCAAACAACACACCAATTCAAAATCAATCAATCAAGCAATCAATTCTAAGCATGCAATTTCAACCAATTGTATTGTAAATGTGTACCTTTTTCTGAGTCCGTTTCTCTGAATTCGTTGGAGTCGTAAACTGCCGTGAAACACATATTTGAATTATCTGTCTTTTGATCATCATCACTTGAAGACGAGTCCGAGTCATCTAGAGTAGCAGTAAAAGCATGTTTTCGTTTCTTTACGGAATCATTGTTTATAGGAAGGTTTGCTTATCTAGATACGGACAGTCTCTTTTTATATGGCCTGATTCATCACAGTTGAAGCATTTGATATTGTTTGGCACTACATTTTGATTTCCTGCATTCTTATAGTTGTTTCTCTTGAGATTATTCATCTTTCTGTATTTCAGAAATTTCCGAAAATTCTTGGTCATAAAGGCTATCTCTTCATCATCATCGCTGTTTGAGTCCAATCCATCGGTTAATGCATTGAATGCCATTGATTTCTTTTCATGTGCTTTGCTTTCTCTTCTCCCGATCATTTGGACTTCAAACGACATTAGATTTCCAATTAATTCTTCTATCTTTAAGGTAGTGATGTCATTTGCCTCTTCGATTGCAAGTGTCTTTTGATCCCATTCTGGAGTAAGAGAATTTAAGATTTTTCTGACTTGATCTTCTTCGGAAAATTCCTTTCCCAAGGATATTAGAGAATGCACAATATCCTGAAATCTACTATACATATCTGAAATAGACTCATTAGAATTCATTTTAAATAATTGAAACTGATTTGTGAGCATGGAAATTTTGGTCTGTTTAACTTTGCTTGTTCCTTCGTGAGTAACTTGCAAAGTTTTCCAGATTTCATATGCAGACTTACAAACTGACACTCTATTAAATTCATTCCTATCAAGTGAACAAAATAGAATATTCATTGCTTTAGAATTATTCTGTGCAACAGTCTTTATGGTCCACTGTGCAAAATTAGTTGTGGGTTCAGAATATTCATTCTGTGTGATATTCCAAGTGTCTAGACTTACAGATTGTAAATTTATTTTCATCCTACATGCCCAGTATGCATAGTTACTGCCATTAAAAAGTGGTGGTCTGGCAGTAGACTGACCTTCTACAAATGAACTAGTACCAGTAGTAATAGAACTAGTGTTAGTAACAGTACCAATGTTGGTAGCCATTTTGAAAACTTTTCAAAATTCAGATTGTGAAACTTTGAAAACCTCACTCTAATACCAAATGTGAGAAATGCGGATTGCGGATCTTAAGGCTTGTATAAACACTAGAGGGGGGGTGAATAGTGTTTTAAGGAATTACTAATTCTTTTTAAGTTTATATTAATTTGAACACAAATGTATCCAATATTCAGACACAGATACGATCACAGATTCAAACACAGATGCAAATATAAAGTAAAAGCAGTAAAGGAAAGAACACACCGGATTTTATACTGGTTCAGAGTTACCCTACATTCAGTCCCGCACACAAGTACAGATTTCCTTTCAAAAACAATTTTTACAATTACAACCCTCGATTTCAAGGCCACGAGGTACACCACTCCAGATTCACAATCCTCTGGGTAGAGATACTTTATTTCCCGGGCAACAAGTTCACCCAATTGATTTCCTAGGCTACAATCACACCTTTTCTCACTTGATTGATTTCCAAGGCTACAATCACACCTTTTCTCACTTGATTGATTTCCAAGGCTACAATCACACCTTTTCTCACTTGATTGATTACAAAGAAGCCTATAACTCTGAATAGCATTGGGATCTTGTTGAGATAGTGATAGAGAATCAAACCAGAAATGATCTACTTAAATTCAATGGTGATTTCGGTAGAGTAATGGTAAGAATATATATAAAGAAATGTGGAAGAAGAAGAGGAGTGAAAAACAGAAAAATATTGTTAAAAATTCGTTGAAAACATCCCCTATTTATAGAAGAACAACAACCATGTCTATTTGTGAAAGGTTATGGCGAATAGACACTTCTTTTGAAATTCAAATTTTTGAAACCAACTGCCACTATGTCAACATGGGTATCTTGGGTATGTCGACATCCCAAAGGAAATTTTGGTGATTTGTTTTTCTTTGAAAATTACTTCTATCTTATATTAAAACTATTTTAAACTTTATAAATATACTTAACTATAGTTAAAATACATAAGTAAATATAGAGAATAATATATATATATAATTTTACTACAATTTTATATTTAAATCTAAGTATAAATATATTATAATTAAAAGATAGTTTAAAACAAGAGTTTATTTTAAAACAAAATCAAAGAATATTTTAAGGCTAAAACATCTTTTTGAAAATCATTTGAAAAGATAATTTTTTAGGCTAAAACATTTTGAAAAGCAGTTTTGAAAATCATTTTGAAGTAGTTTTGCAAGCTTCTTCCTGCAGAATATCTCATCACATCAGGACTCGAGAACTTGTACAAAACCAGGATGTTCGTGGGTTTGTAAGCCACTTGTCGTAGGTTTGTAAGCTATTTGTCGTGGGTTTGTAAACCACTAAAAAGGTAGAAATGGGTTCCATCCCAAATGAAATATGGAGTGAATATTTCAGTGCTATTATGAAGTTTTAACATAATTCTAGACTCAATACTTATCTTGTATTATTAAAATCTTGAACACTTGATAACTTGATTTCTTGATACTCATGAGTCTTTAATCTTGATGTCTTTGATCTTTAAATTCATCAGTCTTGTATCTCTATACTGTACAGTCTTCATTCTTGATACTTGCATGGTTAAATCATGCATATACATATATATCTAAACTATAATGTTAGTATTTATATTTTATAATCTTATTCTAAGGTTGTTGTCATCAAAACCATCATCTCAAGGACTAACAATCTCCCCCTTTTTGATGATGACAACCTTTGTTTATAAAATATTATTTCTATCCTATTGACCCCCCTAAAACTAATAACTCCCCCTTAATCTATTCCTAACTATCCTATATTTTATACTTCTCCCCCTTTTTCATCAACAAAAACTAACTCCAAACTATATAACTCCCCCTCATTCTTGTACTAAAGTACCTGCATTAATAAACTATACAATGGAGTATATAATATATAGATTAAGAGATAATTATATTGATAAACATGATAATTAATCAAAGATCATATAGATATCAATGCATATGTATACTTGTTTTGTACAACAAACATCAATCCACACAAAATATCAATCCATATCAAATCAAATCAAAACAAATGAAATCAAATCAAATCAATCAAAGCAACCAATTCAAATCAAACAAAGCAATCAAATCAAACATTACGAGGAACTTCCACCCATCCTTCTTCTCCAAAAATAGGGTCTGCTTTAATAGCATCCCAATTTTCATTGTCATTGGTGAGAGAGACTGGATGATGTGCTTCGTTATCATCCTTGTGCAGGAAGGAAATCATCCATCGTATTGCATCGAAATGCCTTTCTTGCTCCTTGATCATCTGCATTTGACTCAACTCTAAGTGTCGCTGGTTACGAAGAATGAACGAAAGAATATTCTTGAAAGAATTATGGAGTATTTATACCTTAGAATATCCTTGATCATCTTCATTCTTGATACCTTCATGGTTAAATCCTGCATATACATATATATCTAAACTATAATGTTAGTATTTATATTTTATAATCTTATTCTAAGGTTGTTGTCATCAAAACCATCATCTCAAGGACTAACAGAGATAAATGTAAAAAGAGGATTATCTAACAAACACTTCAAAAACAAACAAGAAAGTACGCAGAAACACAAGGATTTAGAGTGGTTCGGCATGTTGCCTACGTCCACTATGAAATGATTGATCTTTATTAACTTTTGCTTGCTGGTTACAGCGAATTACAACAATAAATCTCGAATACCACAGTGAAATTCGAATACAATGGTGAATTCGGCAGAGTTTAGACATCAAAGAGCCAAAAGATCCCTTTTTTGTAGGTTCTGGGCTGCTATTTATTGGCGTAGGCTGCAAATATCTCGCTCAGATCTCGGGAGACTTCTTCTGGCATGTGGGCGGGCCAATGCGATCGATCCCATATGATTTGCACTCGGTCCGTGATCGATACAAACGAATTTCGTATCGACCAAGATTTGACCCAATTGAGTCAAAATTTAGCGTGAACATTCTTTAGGTTGTATGCAAGCTCCTGTGAAAATTTGGTGGCATTTGGACTTGTAGATTGTGAGTTATGATCGATGCAAACTTGGGTTTTACGTAGGCTGTCTTGTTCGAATCGATACCATCGTATCGATCAGTTCGAATCGCTTTTGAGCACGTGCCTGCAAGTTGACGTGGTGCTAAATCCTCGGATCGATCTACTTTTCGTGCTGTGTTGACTGCTTCCTTATTCATATCCAATATCGATGCCTTGTTCGTATCGATCGATTTCGGTCTTGTTCGTATCGATCAACTTCGGCCTTGTTCGTATCGATCGACTTCGGCCTCGTTCGTATCGATGTTAGCTATTCTGTTGGTATCGATCGTATTTGGTCCTGTTCGTATCGATCGATTGCTCTATTATATTCGTACAAAATCGAGTGCTTGGTTCTGTTTGTATCGATGGGAAATGGCTATTTCATATCGATCTGTGGTGGATCGATACGGAATAAACATGATGTTTCATCGATACGAACTAAGCTTTCATATCGCAGTCGATGGATACGAAATAGGCAATAGCCGATTGATTGGAAGTGAGCTCCTGATGGATACAAAGAAAGCTATCTTTGATGGATACGAACGAAACAGCTGCCGATCGATACAAAGCGGAGTCGTTTGCTGATGGAGTCGAATAGATCGATACGAATAAAGTCTCTTCCTCTGATGGGTACGAAGTAGTGTATTTCGATGGATATGAATAGGCACCCGCCGATGGATTCGAACATGCCGAACTTTTGATGGATACGAACAGATGGTTTCGAAGTGATGGACGTGGTTATGTTGATTTCCTTGATTTGTATCGATCATATCTTGATCATATGAACTCGGATTGACTTGAAATTTAGGACGTTGGCTTTCATAGCTTTGGTTGTCATGTCTTATCAATTGTAGCTCGATCCAAACTTTGACAAAATTTATCGATATCCATAGTGAGTCTGCGGATAACCAATCTTCGGGATGGACTGTCTTCGGTTTCCAGTTAAGTTCCTGGTATCATGGCCTTGTCAAAAGGTGGGATAACATTTGCCGCACAAAGTACGTCTTGTGAGAACACGACGTGCTTTGAAAAGCTGCAATCTTCATCCTGAAAAGTTCCATCTGTCTTGTTAAACGTTGTTGTTTTCTCGTCGAAAGTGGTAATCTTTGATTGATCCATAGAAACATAAATTATGAACCGTAGACTTCCCATTATGGTACTATGTACTGTTGTGATCGATCGATGTATGATAGTAATTTGTCGCTTGTTGTTGTAATTGTCACCAGACAAGCATTCAATTCCTGCGAATTTTAAAGATTGGATGTTAGTTCATTATTCATGAATGTATGTTAGACTGACTCCCGTTAACATTCATACATTCACGAGTCGTTGTCGGGTTTTTAGTTTTTTTATCGAATTCTGTATCGATCTTCTCCTGGAACGACGTGGAATTCGAGTTGTATTGACGCTTGGTGGTCATTTTGGAGTATCCCTTCGTATCGATCCTCTTCTGGATCAATTCGGGATGAATAAACATGAATCACGTATCGATAGAGTTTAATTATCCAAACATTATTTTGTGATGATCTTCGCATCGATGGCTGTGAACTTCCTGCATTTTTCTAAATGATGGATACGAAATTGTAGTTCATATCGATAGACTAATGAAGGATGCGAATAGAGCGACTGGTCCCCTGTGCACTATTCGTATCGATGGATACGAGCCTTTATGGGTTGTATGTTGATGGATACGAACAGTACAGTTCGTATCGATGCGCCTTAGATGGAGACGAAAACAATGGATACGAACAAACGTTTCGTATTGATGGAATCTGGTGATTCAGAAAAATCTTCTTTGCAACTTTCGTATCGATAAAGCTCGATTCTATGGATACGAATAGCTAATTCGTATCGATCTGGGGAGAAACCGGTCGGAACCAGTCGCAATGACTGGAAGGCGAATCGTTTTCCTTCACTGCTTGCATCCATATATAAATGTTTTGTACTTAGCCATTTTCTCCCTTGCTCTTGTTTTTCTTTCCTCCTTCGTATCGATAGAGAACACGAGAAAGAAAAACTGTTTTCGTCTCCAAATCGAATAGCTCATTAATCCCTCGACCTGATTGTTTTAAACTAGGTAATTAATTAATCAAAACCACTTTAATATGACGAGACTCGAGTTTTAATGCTGGCTCGTCCAAAGTCGTTGCCAATTCCGACACCGTTGATGCCGGAATTTGGTTGGAGTGAAGTCGAGAAGGAGAAATGGTGTGTTAACTATTTGGGGAAGGAGTAAGGAGGGATACGAAGGAATCGTTGTGGGAATGGCTAAGTTCTGCTCTCGTATCGATGATGGAGAGGCGATGGTTTGTTTCGAATCGATATGGATAATTGGAGTTCAAAATGGTCAAGTGGAGGTCTTCGTATTGACTGATGATGGAGTTTCATATCGACTCGAGATGATCGATACGAAGGCTTCTGACTTGCTGACCGATACTAAGAGGTTGCATCTGATCGATACGAAACCCAATGTTCCAATCGATACGAATTATGCGCCAAGGGATCGATACGTAGGTGACTAAGGTGATCAATACGAAATTGGTATCTTGATGGATATGCATAGCTTCCTTGATCGATACGAACTTGAACTTTGGTGATCGATTACAAGTCGAACCTTGATGAATTTGAAAAACTTTTGCACATTTGAACACCTGATTCCGACGGGCTCCGATCTTGCATAATTGGACTTTAACCGTTTTACTGCATATTTGACTACACTTCGAAGCTCGTCGATGGAACTGTAACTTAATCAAAATTTTAATGAACCTTAACTCGGATTGGTCTCTAAAGTTTGGATGGCTCGGTTGTGACGGTCAGTGATGACGGTCACTTCCAGTTGAATTTCGAAGTCTCGTCGCTTGAACATTTTCTCTAACTCTATACACTTTCTTAAGCAACATGTAGCACTGCACTGCACAACACATTCATACACTTCGCACCGGGGTACATACGGGCTTATTATCATCTAATGATGGTTTTTAAAAAGTTGATTAGCTATGGAATCCACAAGTTCACAACAGCAGGAGCTTCAGGGTTCATCTCCTTTTGTCCTAGAGATACTGGCCATCGTGGCCGAAGTTATAGACCGAGCTCTAGATGAGCTTCCAGGAGCAACTTTTATTGCAAAACCACAAGATTCTGTACCATCCAACATCTCTGAAGACATGTTGGGTCATATATGCCTATAGCATGGTTTGTCATTGGACGATGTTCTATTACCGAGACCGAACGATAGACCGCATGCTCCCCCGGAAGGGTTTACTGCCTTCAACAGGCATTCATGTATAGCCGGGACGCTTCCTCCTTTCAATCAATATATTCAGGAAGTGTTGTCCTTTTTTGGAATTGCCCCATCACAGTTACACCCAAACGGATATGCTCTGCTCAACAGTCTGTTCATTGTATTTATGGAGCATCTTTTCCAACCTCCGATCCCGATCGAAATTAGATACTTATTCAACGTTAAGAGTCGGGGAGATAGCCCTTCCTTCACGTTCTTAGAGGCGGTCAAGAACTTCCAAGTTGTGATGGGGTCTTAGGCCAGATTGAGCTACTTCAAAACTGAGTGGTTCTATGTACGACGCCCACCAGGGTTTTCCAGTCGATGGTTAGCTAGACGTAAGTGCCAAACTTATTCCAGGAGTTAACAATATATTTGCAACTGGTATTGGAACTAATACGCTCTTTTGTTTACAGCCGCAAGTCCACGACCTGAGGGTGTGCACTTTAAAGAAATTGTGCGGGTCCTTCAAGAAGTTCCAAGCGAGATGAGAGAAATCAAGTCGGTGCTCACCGATAGGAACTTGAGAATTCTTGGACTAATCGAACGAAATCAAAGTATCAAAATAAAGGGAACGCTTAGGGCAGTCCTGATGAAGCGAGTAAAGCGCAGAGCGCCAGGAGCCGTAATTGCTGAGGAAGGTGATGAAGGGAGAATGCCTACGTATGATGAACTTGTTGCTGGGCCTTCTGCCAGATTTCAAGCGACAGAAGGAAGGAGAATAGGCAAGGCCGCTGCTCACAAATGCCCTAAGTCTTCGAGGTGGAAATCAGTTGTGGTTTCTTTACCGACCTTCGGCATTAGAATCTTAGAGGCTCCTCCCTCGCCAACAGAGAGTCCTTTTGAAGGGCTTGCCGATATTCCGATTTCGGACCTTTTGTCACTTCCACATGATACAAGATTGTAGGAGCTTCAAAATGCTCTAGATTTAAGCGAGTCTCTACCTATCAGTGCGGCCGACATTACCAGTTGGTCGGGGGATTGCACACACATAAACACTTCACAGCACCACATGGTTTCCAGCCTTTAATTTCCTGTTTCAAGAACTCACTAACTCCATTTATCTTTTACTTTACAGATACGATGAACAAGCGAGATTCTATGCTCAGCAGTCTTCGTTTAGCACGCCAATCGTCAGGCTCGTATTATGAGTCCCATCGGAGGGAGGATGACAGAAACCGCGATCGTGGTTAGTCTAGTCAGGAACGCTATGAGAGGGATAGAGATAGGGATTACAGAGAACAGAGATATCGATCCCGATCGCGTTCTCCACCCCCTCGACTCCCTACACAACCTTCTACTCATGGCACACGTCCCTCGGAGCCTCCTCGCCAAAAACCATCTTCTCATGCTCCAAGGTCCGAGCCGCAACGCCATAGAACTGAGGTTGAGCCTCCAATCATCACTGTGCAAGCTATCACTGAGCCCACTGGGGAGGGGGCTATTAGAATTGTTCAGCTAAAGAAAGATTTTCCAAATATATGCTTTGACGGCTATATTTTCCCTCCTCACTTAAAGAGAATTTCATCTGAGGCAGAGAACACAATGCACGATTATATTCACGACATCTATACCCAGTACAAAGAGTGGGCGAAGGCTGCAGAGAAAGCATCGAAGGTGGCCTTCGAGCGGGCTAAAATAATCGAAAAGTTAGAATCTGATCTCGCCCAAAAGGAACACATCGTCCAAGTACTTAATGATGAAGCCGATTCCTCTCGGAAATCAGAGATAGAGGCCACCAAAAAGGCCAATGAGGCAAACTTGGCCATGGAGAGGATGAGGCAGACACACTTTTCCTTGGTGGAGCAGATGGGCCACCGAAACACCACTGTCACAGCTGAACGGGACGCTGCTATGAAAGAAATTGCTGAGCTTAAAGCTAAATTTTCCGAAATCATCAAAGAAAAGGATGATGCCAATAAAGTAGCTCAGGAAGCATGTGAACAGGCCGTTGTGCTTCGGGGTGAACGAGACACGGCAATGGCTAAGGTCCGGGTGGTGGAGACTGAGGTCGAGGAGAAAGTCCGAATGGCGGAGTCTAGGCTAGAAACTGATATTGAAGATCTCCTCATTGTTTATAATGCTAACGTTTTGAGGCACAGAAATCTAGCCTGGCTCGACAATTATCCGACGCATCTACACAACGCCTGGGGCCGATTTGTAGAAGATGAAAGGTCGTCCACAAGGCCGAATCGATTGACGAGTTTGAGCTCGAAAACCGAGTGCTGAGCGAAGACGAGCGGAAAGTTCTCCATGATGCCATGATTTCATATGAGAAGGAGAAGCTTGGATCTCAGCATTCGAAAGTTGGAGAAGGTTCTGGCGTCGAGCATCATGATGCAAGTTCTGAAACTCTTGTGTCGACTCAGTCTGAATCTACACCTACGGTTGATCCCCAGCCCGTTCCTGCTTATAATCCAGATCAATCACAGATGTCTCCAGCTCGCGAGCAAGTAACTGAGGCGGTTCCGCCACCCGCGAGCCAAACTGAGGAAGGTACTCCGAACATCCTTTATGCTTATCCGAAATCGGAAGCATCATTTGAAGTAGTTATTAACAGTTCTCCTTTTGTTTTTGTCTAGTGATTGATGCTACACTGGTCGTGCCTCCTACCACTCAAGAACCACATCATATGTAGGGGGCCATTATAACTGAAGAAACCACCACCACGACCATGGCGCCGACTGATGGAACGCAAGGGAGCACGCTCATTTTTGACGAGCAGATGATGGAGGAACTCCTCGGTCATCACAGTGATCCTTTTGTAGATTTGCCGTTCGTTATGGGTGGAAGTGCACCGATGACAAGTTCTTCGGCTCCAACTGCGGGAGTTCCTAACGATGCACAAACGCTTCATGAGGAGGAAATTATAGCTGAAATCAATGCCGAAATGGAGGCAGCCATGCGGGGCAATGGTTTTGGTGGTGGAATGGCTAGACCTTGTCTGGCTCCTTTGCGGATGATATCTCCGGGAGAAATGGTCATTGAGACGAGCGCGCCTGCCCCACCTCCTTCTGTTGATCATGTCCTTCCGACTCCGCCTGTAGGAAGCGTTCCAATACACTTGATTTCGGAGGAGGATGTTGATATAATGCCCCCGAATGGAAATCAGCCGCTGAAAGGCAAAGGCTCAAAGAGAAAACCGATCGACGGCTCCAGCGGGTCCACATCGAAGAGGAAACCGAAGAAGACAAAAGAATAAACATGCTTCTTTGGTGAAGTTTTGAGTAGAAAGGAGTTTCTTTTGTTTTTTGTTGGCCGTGTATGGATGCGGGTTCGACCCCTACTAGTAGAAATTTTTGGATAAACTTGTACTTAGTTTCCTTCTACGAACAGTTGAAATGAAATTCCATTTTGTCTTTAGTCTCGACTTTCATTTATTTGCTAAAGTGTTCCAGCACTTGAACTCCAGTCCAGTGTTCTTGTTGAGTTTCGACTTTTGGTTTTGACCTAAGTTTAATCATTAAGCCCTGCAATCACGACTATGAGTGATGGCTGAATGTTAAACTGGACTCCGATGCTTCACTGTCTCAATCAGTGATCGGCGCTTAAGTTCTGCCCCCAGTTTCAGAGGCGAATTGTAAAACCAAGTGGCAATCGCACTCCGCTTTCAGCTCATCGAGCATAACATCGTCGAACTAATGCTCGACTAAAGAAATTTGAGTGGTCGAATCGCACTCGCTCATTTATCGTCGATTACATCCACACTCCGGGGATTTGCATTTGTACGTCGACGGTCCGGCATGCCTGCTTGAGTTTCAAGGATGCGTTCACGCTCCGGGGACGTAAATTATTTTCATGGGTGGTTAGTCACACCCGTTTAATGTTTGTAATGGTGTCTACACTCTAGGGACATTAGATGGATTCGCGAGTGGTAAGTCACACCCGATTTGCATTTACACTCTAACCACGCTCCGGGGACTTAGAGTTATTTTACAGACGGTCGATCCCAACCCGGTTCGTGTCCAAACTTCAATCCACTCTCCGAGGATTTAGAGTTAACGTTTATACTCCAATTCACACTCTCGGAATTTGGAGTTGGTGTTTATGTTGACACTCCGGTTCACACTCTGGGAATCCGGAGTTAGTTGACATTTATACTCATGTTCGCGCTCTGGGAACTTGGAGTCGGCTGAAAGATGGTCAGTCACATCTGCTCGGGCTTTAGGATTTCGTTCACACTCTGGGAATGACGAATCTATCAGGATCATGGATGGTTGATTCACCTCCACCCCGTGTTAACAAGAGAGGTCATTAGATGGACGAATCCATCTTCCTCGAACTTGGTCAAGGTACAAGCGAAGTTGTTAGGTGGACGGATCCACCCTCCTTGGAATCGTATTTGTAAGTTTATACTCCAGTTCACACTCTGGGAACCTGGAGTTAGTTAAAGGATTGTCGTGTATCAATCCTTTTTTGACTCCAGTGTAATGGCTTGTCCCCGAGCTCGGGTTTCACTGAGCGAGTGACTGGTCATATCACAGTCACTCCCTATTTGAATAAATTCCACTGTATGATGGAACTTAGCTCTCCGTGCATAGTGATGGTCATATGAAGTATTTAAAGTAAATCACAGCTCTAGCTCGAAAAGATTGCACTTTATTGCTGAAATAAGAAAATACGGCAAAATCAGTTGCCTTATTACAAATTCAAATTTCGAAGTGCATAAACAAATTGCAAATGAAAAATAGACTGAATAAATAAATAGAGCCTATTATGTGTAGTAGCGACGAAGACTCTCACTGTTCTAAGCTCTCGGAAGAGTGAGACAGTCAACGGTCGATAATTTGTATATGCCATCTCCGAGCTTTCGTTCAATAACATATGGCCCTTCCCAAGTTGGCTTCATATGCGAAGGGACCGGATAAATTCTCTTAAGGACGAGATCGCCAAGTTCAAAGGTTCGAGGTCGGACCTTGGCATTATATAATCAGGCGACTCGACCTCGGTATGCGGCTGCTCTCAAATCAGCCTCTTCACGCTTCTCATCTAATAAATCCAGAGATTCGGCAAGTAATATAGCATTTGTCTTCGGATCATAGTAAGTCACACGATGAGAAAGCACTTCTAATTCGACTGGAATAACGACTTCTGAACTATAAGAAAGAGAAAACGGAGTGTGGCCGGTCGCGGACTTGTGGGTTGTTCGGTAAGCCCATAAGGCCATAGGAAGTTCATCGACCTATTTGCCCCCGGCTTTTTCCAGTCGTTTCTTCAGAATAGATTTTATAACTTTATTTACAGCTTCAACTAGTCCATTCGCTTGAGGGTGTGTGACTGCGGAGAATTTCTTCTGAATGTGGAATCGTTGACAGAAATCTTTAAATTTTACACTATCGAATTGGGTCCTGTTATCAGTGATGATAGTATGTGGGAGACCAAATCGACATATGATGTTGCGCACTACAAAGTTGATCACCTTCTTCGTTGTGATTGTAGCAAGGGGTTCAGCTTCCGCCCACTTAGTAAAGTAATCAACTGCTACGATGGCGTATTTCGCACCACCTTTGGCCAGAGGTAAAGAGCCAATAATGTCAATGCCCCATACTGCAAACGGTCATGGACTGACCATTTAGGTTATTTCGGTAGGTAGGTCCCTTGGAATCCGAGCATGCTTCTGGCATTTTTCGCACTTTCTGGAGTAGTATGATCTATCGCGATTTACGGTTGGCCAGTAGTGTCCATATCTGAGCACTTTCTTGGCAAGGGCTTGCCCTCCGGTGTGATCGCCACATTCTCCTTCATGCACATCATACAATACGCGTTTGATTTCATCATGAGCGATACACTGGAGTAAGGGAACAGAGTATCCTCTTCTATACATAACTCCATTTTGAATAGTGAACCGTGAAGCTTTTCGAAGAATCTGTCTCTTTTCACTTCTGCGCTCTAGTAGGGTTCCGTGCTCAAGATAATTTCTTAACGGAGTCATCCATGACTCCTTATCGTGAACAAACTCAAATATCCAATCTGCCTCCATCCGATCGATGCTTGGGGAAGCTAATGTCTCCACGGGAACGAGTCTCATTTGTTGTGACTCGCCTATGCTGGCTAACTTTGCTAATGAATCAGCTTTTTGATTGCGCTCTCGTGGAATGTAGTAGATGGCATAGTAATCGAACAGATTTAATATTTCTTGAACCTGAGCAAGATAAGCCGACAGTCTTTGGTCCTTGGCCTGGTATTCCCCCCGAACTTGACACACGACCAATTGTGAATCACAATAAATCTCCACAGCAATGATTTTCAAATCTTTAGCAAGCCTCAATTTGGCAAGTAGGGCTTCATACTCAGCTTCATTGTTGGTCGCGCGAAAATCAAACTTTAAAGCATAGCATATAGATCGACCTTCAAAAGTTTCAAGCACAACTCCTGCACTGGAGTAGTGGTCATTAGATGCACCATCGGTATGCAGCTTCTAGATGTACTTAGGAGATTCGCTTGTTTTGGGCAAGTCCACTGGGATGGTAAATTCAGTTAAGAAATCTGCTAGGACTTGTCCTTGAATGGCTTGCCTTGGAGTGTAAGTAATGTCAAATTGACTTAACTCGATAGTCCATTTGAGTAACCTACCAGACGTCTCAGGCCGCATAAGGACCTGTCGTAACGGCTGGTCGGTGTAAACGGTGATTGGATGAGCCTGGAAATACGGACGGAGCTTTCTTGAGGCAATAAAAAGGCAATAAGCCAACTTCTCTAGCTTCTGGTAATTTCTCTCAGCTCCGGTTAGTCACTTGCCCATATAGTAGACCGACTTTTGTATTCGGACTTCCTCCCGAATTAGGGTAGCACGGATTGCGTTTTCTGATACCGCCAAGTAAATGTACAATTTTTCGTGATCGATAGGCTTTGAAAAAATTGGCAGTGTGGAGAGATGTTGAATTAGTGCTCGGAATGCGCCCTCACATTCCGTAGTCCATTCAAAGTTTCGCTTTCCTTTTCGGATCAGATCGAAGAAGGGAACACATTTTTCAGTAGACTTTGAAATGAACCTGCTTAGTGCTGCTACTTTCCCGTTGAGACACCGGACTTGTTTTATAGTTTTCGGGGTTTTGAGATTTCTGATCACCCAGATCTTTTCAGGATTGGCTCCGATTCCTCGAGCGTTGATAATAAACCCAAGGAATTTTCTGGATGCGACCCCGAAATGACATTTCAACGGGTTGAGCATCGTTCTGTATTCTCGTAGGATGTTAAACATTGACTCCAGGTCTCTGATGTGATTAGTGGAAAATCGTGACTTGACTAGCATGTCGTCCACATACACCTCCATGGTTTTTCCAATCTGGTTAGCGAACATTCGATTAACTAGCCGTTGATAAGTTGCCCCAGCATTCTTGAGTCCGAAAGGCATAACTTTATAGCAATAGAGTCCCATATTGGTTACGAAGCTGGTATGCTCCTGGTCGGGCAAGTGCATGGGCATTTGATTATAGCCAGAGTACGCATCCATGAAGAATAAAAGTTCATGTCCATCCATTGAGTCCATAAGTTGATCAATTCGAGGGAGTGGAAAACTGTCTTTGGGGCAAGCTTTATTCAAGTTCGAGTAGTTAACACATGTTCTCCATTTCCCATTTGGCTTCCGGACAAGTACAGGATTGGATACCCATTCTGGGTATAATGCATCTCGAATGAATCCATTCGTTTTAACCTTATCTACCACTTCTTTAAGGGCAGCAGATCTCTCTGGATCCATTCCACGCCTTTTTTGCTTGATCGGGACATGCCGCGGGTCAATATTCAATGTGTGGCTCGCGATGTCCAGCGAGATCCCATATATATCAGAGTGCGTCCAGGCAAACACATCAAAGTTTATGTGGAGAAATTCAACCAATTCCTCTTGCATTTGTTGGCTTAGCTGAGATCCAATCTTTATCATTTTCGAGTCGTCATTATCGTCGATTGGAACATCGATCGTCAGTTCGGCCGGAGAAGCTTGACTGTCTTTACCTTCATCTTCACTTTCAGTATCTCTCAGGTCAAGATCTCTTTGGAATTGGTTGTGGTGCCCGAGCCCAGGCGATAATTGTTAATTATCAGCAAAGCGGACGTAGATAGATTCCTCTACGCCCTTTCCTTTTTCTTTTCGCGGTGCCTCGCGCAGCTCAGCAATGTAACAAGCTCGTCCTATGGCCTAATCCCCCTAAACAACTCCGACACCATTATCGGTAGGGAATTTCAAAGTCAAACACCATGGGGCAATGGCAGCCCTGAACTCAGCTAGGCCCGGTCGGCCCAAGAAAGCATTATATGGGTAGTTTATATCCAAAACAACAAACTGCAATATCCTAACTCTCCGGCGTTCACCAATTCCTAACTCCACTGGCAATTCCACCACTCCAGTGGGTATAGTTGCACTCCCGTTGAAGCCATGAATACGGGATTGACATGGCTTCAAGTCTTTAGCCTCCATTCTCATCTGGTCATAGGCTCGTTTAAACAAGATATTCATAGAACTCCCGCTGTCTACCAAGATCCTCTTCATCCAAGCAGGATCTACTTGGGCTGATATGACAAGTGGATCAATAGTGGGGGCTTCGATCCTGTCGGCATCCCGACCTCGAAATATGATGTCATCTGCCATCGTTTTATTGTTGCTTGGCCGGAGCCCCATCCTCTAAATTACTACAACATTCAAAGTCCGCAAGCTTGATAGAGCTGGCATTCGACTCCATTTCCTTCCAGCTTCGGTCTGCTGGATGAGGACCACCACTAACAGTGTTTATCACCAACCTCTCGCCAATACGAGCGGGTTCCTCCTGTCTAGCCTGATTCGGTACATGATTTTGATTCGATAGGCCTGCACCTCCAGACTGTGGCGCTCGCACAAACAGCTCTAACTTTCTCTCTCTCTTATCAACTTTTCGATGAGATCCTACTAGTGACGGCATTCATTTGTGTTATGGCCGTAGCTTTCGTGGAATCTACAAAACCTCCCCGTCTAAATTTGCTTCTCCGATGACTGTTTCGGAGCAGGCTTCTTGTACTGAATGGTATTGCAGGTTTGTAGACATATGTTCTCCAGCGACGTATTCAGAGGAGTATAATTATCAAACATAGGAGCTCTACGTCGTGGACCATGGTTCTGATCCCGTTTTCTATTTTGGTTACCATTGCCGTTTTACCGATCTTGTTTATTCTGAATGTTCAATTGCACTTTTCCGGAACTCTCCCCAGATTGTTTAACAACAATATTACTCTGAATTCCTTCCACACTAGGCCCCGCATCATCCTTTTTCCTAGACTGTTTCGCATCCTCCCTTCTCAAGAATTGAGCTGCCTTGGAATAGAAATGGTCCAATGATGTAGGGGGTTTTCAGGCCAACCAGTTGCCGAACTCAGAATCGGGCTCAATCCCCTTAGTCAGTGCCATAAGGATAGAGTTATCATTTGGGTTGCTGATCTCAGCACATGCAACATGAAATCTTTCTAAATAACGCCTAGGTGTCTCTCTAGGAGCTTGAGTGACACTAGATAAAGTATTAACATCCTTCGGTCTCGCGACATGCATACAAAATTGCTCAATAAACTTTGTTGCCAACTGATCAAAGCATGAGATAGATCGAGGTGGCAGTCGGGTAAACCATATAGTCGCTATGCCCCCAGAGAGATCGGGAAGCTTCGGCACTTGACTACATCATCAGCTCATGCAACATTCATCAACTACTCATACATCAGTATATGTTGATTAGGATCAGAGCTCCCTTCATAAACGGGTAAAGTCGGCATCCTGAATCACCGAGGTGGTTCAGCATAGAGTATCTCATTGGTAAAAGGGGTATGACTCCGGTAGATTCCCCAGTCGTCATTGCTAAGACCCTGACTTTCACGGATCATCTGACGGATCATTGTCGGTAGGTCGGGCATCTGGACATTTTAAGCAGGTTGGGCCAAGGTGTGGTTGGGTTCCACAATGCGAGGAGGGGCCGGTCGCTGTCGACGGTCCATTTCTCGCCTCCTTGGTTCTATGTCTTCGAGGACGTAAGGCTCAGGATGGTATTCATGCTGATGGGGGATCGGATCTGTCCTTCGAGTCTCAACTCCTAGCTTAGTAGCACTGGTGGCAGTGCGATTGTTGGTGACATAATGAGGAACAGTACCTCCTCGAGAGGTGGGTCCAGTCTGATGGTTGGTTGACGGACCGACTCTGAGTTGCCCAACATTCAATGTATGCTGATGTCCAGTGGCCTATGTGTAACTTCCATCCAGTCGCGGGCGCGTGGATCTATGATGATAATCAGAAGAGGCTGAATTTTCAATGGATGAATAGGAAGCCTGATCCCTCCTGGATCTCCTTCGTCTCTGACGGTTTAGCTGGTTGGTTAGTTCCGCATTGGCACGGAGCTGTTGAGTGAGCTGTTGGCGGCTCTGAGTCAACTCTTGCATTAGCATTTAGAATTCTTCCCCAGTAATAGGGCCTTGTAGATCTGATGGTCTGGAAGCATTTTGATCAATCGAAGGCAGTTGCACAGGATTCTGTCGATCCCGTCCTTCTGGATCTGCAGCAGTAGAAGTAGTCCTTGTGTTAACCATGATGGGTAGCGAAGCTCTTTCCTAGACTTGATGCAAATCTGAATAGGATGGAAGAACTTTAGTCTTTGAGATCTGGATCTTCTTCTTAGATTTGTGCAATCCAATATCGATAGTAGATCCAACGAGCTGGAGAAAAACTATGTTTTCTCAGTGAAAGCACCAAAGTGTTTGTACCAAAATTGGGCACAACACTCTTCGGAAGGGTTTGAAGAGATAAAATGAAGAGATAAATGTAAAAAGAGGATTATCTAACAAACACTTCAAAAACAAACAAGAAAGTACGCAGAAACACGGGGATTTAGAGTGGTTTGGCGTGTTGCCTACGTGCACTATGATATGATTGATCTTTATTAACCTTTGCTTGCTGGTTACAGTTAATTACAATAGTAAATCTCAAATACCACAGTGAAATTAGAATACAATGGTGAATTCGGCAGAGTCTAGACGTCAAAGAGCCAAAAGATCCCTTTTCTGTAGGTTCTGGGCTGCTATTTTTAGGTGTAGGCTGCAAATATCTCGCTTAGATCTCGGGAGACTTCTTCTAGCACATGGGCGGGCCCATGCGATCGATCCCATATGATTTGCACTAGGTTCGTGATCGATACGAACGAATTTCGTATCGATCAAGATTTGACCCAATCGAGTCGAAATTTAGCGTGAACATTCTTTAGGTTGTACGCAAGCTCCTGTGAAAATTTGGTGGCATTTGGATTGGTAGATTGTGAGTTATGATCGATGCAAACTTGGGTTTTACGTAGGCTGTCTTGTTCGAATCGATACCTTCGCATCGATCAGTTCGAATCACTTTTGAGCACGTGCCTGCAAGTTGACGTGGTGCTAACTCCTTGGATCGATCCACTTTTCGTGCCGTGTTGACTGCTTCCTTATTCGTATCCAATATCGATGCCTTGTTTGTATCGATCAATTTCGGTCTTGTTCGTATCGATCAACTTCGGCCTTGTTCGTATCGATCGACTTCGGCCTCATTTGTATCGATGTTAGCTATTCTGTTGGTATCGATCGTATTTGGTCCTGTTCGTATTGATCGATTGCTCTATTATATTCGTACAAAATCGAGTGCTTGGTTCTGTTCGTATCGATGGGAAATGGCTATTTTGTATCGATCTGTGGTGAGTCTGCGGATAACCATAGTGAGTCTGCGGATAACCATAGTGAGTCTGCGGATAAAATTCATCGATATCCATAGTGAGTCTGCGGATAACCGATCTTTGGGATGGACTGTCTTCGGTTTCCAGTTAAGTTCCTGGTATCATGGCCTTGCCAAAGGCGGGATAACATTGATGGTCCATAGTATTCTCAAGTCGAGAGAACTGTGCAAATTAGTCACATCGATATTTTTTGTTTGACCTTAGTTATATTAACCAACAAAAAACTATCGAGCGCGTCATTCCATAATTATCCAATAACTATTAGTATGTAACCTCTAGATGTCCCTGGTAGCCATGACTAATACACTGCCCAGCATTTGAAGAGCGTTGCGTACTCTAGTCTCAACGGATACATCAATATCCAGTCTCGATGCATCTTGACTAGGAACATTTAGAATGGTGTATTTATTCTCATTATGATAAATTACTCACATTTACTACACTTTGTAACTACTATCATAGAATATACCATTTATGGATTTTCTATTAAATATACTTTTAATTAGATTAATTAGAAAATATAACCATATTTATTAAGTATATAATAGAAAGAAAATATCTTTGATTTCGAATAGGATTTGTTATCGAGTTAGATAAATGTAATAAATTACATAATTGCCCTTAGGGCATATCCTTAACTCTATCAATCTCCCACTTTCACTTGGGGTCAATTATGGAATCTAATTCCAGCTTCTCCAATATGTTTCCTTAAAACTGATCGGCTCAGTCCGTTAGTGAACAGATATGCTATTATGTTTCAATTATCTGTTTTGTCAATCAACTCTCTCCGATGATAGTAAACTACCTTTAACATATGGAACGATTAGGAGTATTTCTCTCGATTTTCTATGAGCTCTAAGTTATGTTATGAACTATACAGTTACATCATTATCATATAACAAATTTGTGGGATTCTCAACATTTTTAATCACCCTCAGTTATAAATTTGTGCATTTATATTTATATACATTTCTTTATTGTTGCGCTATTCTAGGCGATGTACTTAGCCTTTTCCATTGAATCAGCTACGGTCTTTCATTTGGAACATTTTCAACTAAAAGGTTCTCAACTTGAATTTATTATTAACATGTCATACTCAATATCACTTATAAAACTTTGAGTCCGAACACTTCTTCACAAGTAGTTCGTTAATTCTGTAAACAATTCTCTAGTATTTCATAAATACACGAGAACATTCTAAACTATCATTCTATGATATCAAATTGGATTTAATATTTGCTTCATGTATCTAATACATAACAAATCATGACAATGTAGATAACATAACATGTATTATAATTCCTATTGTCATGCATAAGGAATTCATCTCACATGTTTCGTATTAAACAATTTAATAACGTATCTTTGCATATTGATTTGGGACATTCCCAATATCTTTTATACTCACTATAAAAGTCATCATTTACATTCCAAAGTTGAGTATTAAAACAACTAAAGTCAATTATAACACAAGTACATCGTTAAATTCAACATGTTGTTTACTTATAGTTTAGAAATATCAATGTACCTTTTCAGGTTCTTTCTTATGAACACATGCTTCCTCTGAATTTTGATTGATAATCAAAGTAGTTGATATTTCTATCAAAATATTTATTCAATTCTGATGCTTATAAAATTATGCTTTCTATCATTTCTTGGATCATATACAAGGACTCACAAAGTTAACATCGCTCCCACTGACTTCCAAACATTTTTGGTTATTATATGCAAGCAGTTTACTCTAAGTCGTTATTTAGAATTTTTGTTTTAATACAAATGTACCAAAACATAAATTCATACCAAGTGATATTTGGTGAGTAAATCCAAATTAACTTGAGCACGTTCAAAATCAAATATATTACGCTAATTTCAATAATAGAAATTTGTAATGTTATTCTTATCAATGTTGCTCATTATATTCCAACTGCATTAGTCTTGCTCTCAAAGACTCATTTGCGGCCGATGGATCATATCCCTTTTGGATACATCTTCCAAAATCATATTTTTATGATGTACTTGGAATATCATACCATATCATAGAGTCAGCACTCTTAATGGTTTATTTAAACAATCGAGGATTATATATTTTTGACATTGATACTAAACTCATAAATTCTCTTTAATGTGGAAGAATACTTGTAACGACCCGGATTTTTCGATGTTTGATTTGGGATATTTAAATGGTTTAATTATTGAATTTGGAATTATAATTTAGTAAGATTTTGAAACTGAAATTTCAAGCGATTTGTAAATTTTTGAAATCATCAATTTAATAGACGCGTTAAAATAGCAATCTGAGGCACATTCTCGGAATTTGACAAAACCGGTTCCATTGGATCCATAATAGTGTATTATTAACGGATTTCAAATTTCATAGCATTTGGATTTACCGGTTGGTCGTACGATCTGAAAACGCCTGAAATAATTTAAATCGAATTTAATTTAAATAGTCAAATTAAAAAGCTATCTTCCACATACGATCGAATTAGGTCTCGGAACATGTTCCATTGCATTTGAAATAGGGTTATAACATTATAAACGCCAGGCGGCACACATAAATAGGGATTCGAAAATAAATATCAAGATATTTAGAATAAAATAAAATAATAACTTCAAATCGTAGCCGCCCTACGTCATCTCGAGCCACCCTAGGATACATGCCGACTTAGTTTGTACGTTTAGCCACCTCGTTTTTTTAAATTCCCGTATCTGCCTTCACAAATCGAAACCCGGTTCGAATTCATATAAGAAAAAAAAGGAGAAATCGAATTCATTTGAAATAAAAATAAATAAAAATAATAAATCAATCGCCAAAATCGAGCGTGCCTAAACCAATGGCGGAGGCGAGGAGAACAAGGCGCGATTGATTGGGGGAACACACATGTGGCTACTGTAGCATTCAAAGGAATGGCAGCGAACCATAGTCGACTTGATTGGTGATGGGTCGCGAGTGCGTATAGTGGAAGCTAGGGTTCAGAGGCGATGGTCGTAGGGAGCGATGGCGAGTTGTTCGCGTGCATTCACCTGGGCGGTCTCCAGTAGGGTCGCAGCTCGTCGTCGATGGTTTGAGGGATGGTGGAGCTCGATTGGGTCGAAGTGGAGGCGAATTGAGGCACGACCATTCATGGTCGATGGAGTTTGGTTGAGATGGTGACGCGCGACCTTTCTATTGGCGTTCTGGAGACTGTGTCGCAAATCTGCTAGGTTTTGTTTTTGGCCAATGGTTGACAGAGGGTGGTGTGATGATGACAAGGAGATGTAAACGCTGGTTGTGCTAGATGGTGATTGCAGTATGGTGGAAGTGTTGTAAGGGTATGGATGGCGACTAGAAGGCAGCAGGTCGCGGCGATTTTAGAAGGAGGTTCTGGTCGTGTTGTTCGAGCTGGGAAGAAAGGTTAATTACTGATTAATGATTTTAATTAATTTAAATAATCTTATTGTTCGAGTGTTAAAATTTTATAATATATTCATACGAGGTCCAAATTCAATGAAACAAGTCATATTGGTTCGTAGCTGTGAGATCTATGAAATAAAATTTGGTTTGAGGATTTTCGGAGTTAGCTAGAAAATTAAATAAGTTGAAATCTGGATATTCGGAAGAAAATAAAATCAAAGGTGAGTAAATCTCACTCATCTGGATTACTGCAATTAATTTTAAAAGATTAAAATTAATTTTGGATGCTTGGTTGAATTTATAAATTATTATCAGTTGGATGATATATAATATATATAGTAGTATATATATTAGTAGTTGGATATTATTCCCACTTATTGGAGTAGATGAGACCCTACGCGCCCCGTATAATAGCGGATGACCCTATATTACCGTGATATCCCCCTCGAAGTGGGATTGGTATTTTTATGTTGTCTAACATTATTGGATGCAGGGAAACAGGTTGGAGGGATCCAACTGGTTTCCTCAAAAATATATTATTTGTTCAAATACATTGATATATGAAGTATGTGAATAAAATCTGATATAGATTTTGTTATGATTTAATTTTGGATGCTATAATGGCACTGGCCTAAATTTTGGTGTTTTAAATACCATAAATATTATATTTAAATTTTAAGAAACTAAAATAAGATTTTGGATATAAAAAAATATTTATATCGAAAATTGGATTACCTAAAAAAGTTTGATTGGATAAACAATAAACTTGATTTTGGTTGAACTTAACTAATCGGTAAATGGTTTAAATAGAATTTTTTAAAATAATCTATATAAAGGATTTTTAAATGATATCCAGAAAATGTAAAAAAAAAGTGTTGAAATCGGTATTAAAAATAGATTTTAAAATAAATGGAATTTATAAAGAAATGGGTTTATAAAATAGAATTTTATAAATGAGATTAGTATTATAAAAAGCGAGACTCAGAGGAGTTATAAATTTAGAAACGATGTTTATAAATAAAGGAAAACGATATCAGATGATAATTTTGGAATATAAATTCATAGGGGGAATTTATATTAGGATATGGAAATCGGGTTGAGGAAAATATTGGATTCTATTTTTTTGAAATGGAAATGGTTAGGTGGTCGGAATGGAATCGACGTGTTATGAAACGAGAGGAATTTATAAATAGAATTGGTTATTGAGATTTTGGAAATATATTTGTATTATTAAGAAGTTAAGTTTGTTTTTAAAAAGGAAATTTTATTTATTAAACTGTGTAATTTTAATTAGTTAGAATTGAGATACATCGAAAAGTGAATTTTTCAAATATTTGATATTTATTGTAACAAATTCAAAATTTTAAAATCAGCATTGAAAATTGATTTGTTTATTTAAAAATTAGTTGGAATCAAGTAACTGATGTTATTTAAAGAGTTTGATATTTTTAAATAAGTACTTAAACATGTTTTAAAAATAAATAAATTATTATTCTTTAAAAAATACATATTATATATATAGAATTTTGAAATGGTTGAAATTTGTTTATAAATCTTCTCAAGATTTGGAAATGGAGTTTATGTAATGGACTTAGAATATTTTCCTAAGTGTTGAAATGGAAGGTTTTGAAAATATTAGAGACGAAGGATTTATATCAAGATATTTTCTAAGTAATGGATTATAAATCGAAGTTGGAAATATTTCACTATGTGTTAAAGTGAGGTACGGTTGGAAATATCCTGTTGTGGAAACAAGTATTCAGAAATGTTTTCAAATATTGAAAATTTTGAAAGAGATTCGAATATATATCTTTGTAAAGATATTTTGAAATGAATTTTTAAAGAATTATAAATAATGGCCTAGTGAATGCTTATGGATGTTATTTGATAGTTAAATAACCATCTATCAAATTTGGCCAAATTCGTTAATCATTTCGAAGAGACCGGGATCGGATTTAATTATCCGAAAACCACATCGATCTGATTTGAACATTACGAATTATGATATCTCAGAGATAATGGAGATGGTGATCTTGAAGGAGATTCGGTTTATCCAAACCCAGGACAAATTGTATGGATGAATGCTATCATTGCATTGTCACCAGGAAGGCAGTGTTAGCATTCCAAGTATGAATGCTATTCTAAAGGTAAACGTAGCCTCAAGCCTCATCAACCGAGAAATGATCGAAGCAGGGCATGCAGCAGGGCTAAGTGGGTAGCTCCTATTAGGGTATGTTATCACTTTTCTAGATACCCTTGGATATATTATAATTATGGAAATGGTTGTGCATGGAAAGAGAGCGCTCGATAAGGGTAGGAACACCCAGAACGATAACATATTCGGTACTAGTAGTCAAGTGCTAGGTCGGTCCTGTATGGCAGGGTACAAGATGTTCTTGTCAGACCCGGGTGCATTGGTCTAGAGATGCACTCATCGGAAGATAGTTCCTTACCTGGTCATAGTATGGAATCCATTCTCCAATAAGCGCCGTACGGTTTTGATTGTGCCCAACTATGTTGAAATGTGAGATGCAAGTATTTATGCTATTTTCTAATTTACTTTCTACAGACTCTATTATAATATCAGAGGATTTTGATATAAAATGTTTTGGTTATCGTAAGGTAAAAACCCGTCGTGTTTATGTGTAACATGGTTTGACGAGATACGTTTGTTTTCAAAGGATTTGAATAATAGTAATAATTCAAATTGAGTGTGTTTTTTCTCACGCTGGTTTTCCAGACTGACTGGGGTGTTATTTTATTATAATGCTCGGGACAGATCGAGTGTTACAGATTTAGGTTAGAATGCTTTGGAGCACAGGAGACGAGCTGGAGGAGACTCAGGCGCATTCCACGTATTTGATTATATTCCGTTGTGTGTGTAGACTGTATAGTCAGCACTGGTGAAGGCAAGCTATAATAACTGTCCGGACTGATTGTTGTACTCTGATGATTGTATATATATATATATATATATATATATATATATTAACAGCTACAGATTCTTTGTATAAAAATCTGTTATTATATCTTATGTTTTGTTCTGCTGCGATTGTGAGATTATGTATTATTGTTTTTGTTTTCTTCTTCTATCGTTTTCTTCTTCACCCATAAAGATTCGTATATCTGTCCAATTTAAGTTGGACACATGTGATTTAGTGTTGACTCAAAGGGTACAGATTTGCGAGTCGTTACATTTGGTATCAGAGCTGAAGATTAAGTGAGAACCTTGGATTTAGTGGGGATTACTCAGTAGAGATAGAGTCAGTAGTACTCTTGAATGAGTTGAGTGTATTATTAGATATGAGCGCATATTTGTTAGTGAATATAAATGTTTTATATTGTGTTGATTTATCTGGTGAGTGGTATATAAATTCTGGTCGAATAGTGGGATGCCACGAAATCGATAGGAATTTCTAAGCACTTAGAACAGGCAATTAGACACGGTATTGTTTTGAAGTGGGTAAATGAAATAATTTTACCCAAATTATATTTTGATATAAAAGAAAAAAAATTCTGAAATTATTATAGTGAATTGATATGTTGGGATGTTATCAAAACAAGACCATAAAATTAAAATGGTTTATAGAAACCAAAATAAAATTGTATAAGTATGAATTATACAAATGAGTTAAAATTAAAATTTGATTCAAACCAGAATTTGGAAATTTAAATCCTGGAAATTTCAGAAATGTTTTCCAAGTGTTTTGAGATAAATAGCATTATTTTGAAAGGATTTTTGGAATAAGAATGGTTTTAAATGGATTTTGAAGGTGATATAGAACTGAAGTCACTTCAGTCGTTGGAAAATAATCCTAGTTATGACTGCAGCATCATCAGTATTCATTTTCGAGTTTCAAAGTGAGGGATTGCTACCGAAATTGATTTATTTCAAATTTGTTGGGCAAACAAGTTTTGTTCAAAAATTCCGAAAGGAATTGTTTTGGATAAAATCAGGTTGATTTTGAAATTCCAAGGAAGTGGTTTGTTAAACCAAAGAGTGTGTGTGTGTTTGTCTATATATATATATAAATATATATATATATATATATTTTTGATTTCAAAGTGATTTGAAATAAGTACCGGGTGGTTAAAAAAATTCTGGGATCCTTATTTAAATGTTTTAGAAAATATCAGAAAATAAGTTTTTGAGCTCATAAGTGGAGGATGATATTAATAAGGAAAGAAGAGTAAAAATTTGAAATTTAGAGAGTTAAAATGGAATTCAACTTAAGTTAAGTTCAATGAATTAAATTTTAGAAATTTAATTGATTGTGATTTGAATGGAATAAAAATTTAAGCAGGAATTTTTTTTATGGAATTGTAAATAAATAAGTTTGAATAGCTTAAAATTTTTTGAGTTAATGGAAATGAAGTTTACTAGAGATGGGGAAGTGAAGTGTATGAATTTAAAATTTAACTCAAGGAAGTTAAATAAAATTTAATTGAAATTGAGACAATAACCAACTGAATTGAATATAAATTTGAATGGTGTAATAGTTACATAACTATAAGTTATAAAATTGGAATGGCATAAAAATTTAACTGGAAATTGTTGAAATTGTGAAAAATGAGTTTGTTTAGCTTGTAAAATTTGAATTAATGGGATAAAAATATACTTAGGTTATAAATAGATGTATAATCTCGAGTTAAAAATACAATGTGAATATACTTGAGTATAAAATTAATGGAAATGTGAAAAAAATAAGTTGGTAACTCATTAAATTGGAAAAAAATGGAATAGAATAACCAAAATAAAAATGGTTTGATATTTTGGTGAAGAACTAAAAATCCAAACTTGAATTATAAAATGAATTTGAACTCAAGAGAATTGAATGAAGTGATTTTTGAATAAAAATCGGATATTGAATACAAAAATGGGACTTAACTTGGTTGAATAAATTGGATTGTGGATTGGAATTAAAATTAAATGTGGAAATTGAGTTATAAATAAAATTCGACTAAAATGTAAGCAAATTAAATATATTTGGAAATGTGGTCGAATAAAATAGAAATGGATTGAAATAGTGATGACTTAAGTTATAAATAAATTGAATATAGCCGTGGGTGTTGTTTAAAAAAAATCGAGCTTGAAGTTTATGTTTCAAGTGGATTGAGTGAATGAACTAGTTAAATTAATTAGTAAACGGAATGGAATTTGATTGAATAAAAATCAATCTAAAATTGAAACGGAGTTTGATTGCGATGGACTTAAGTTATACAGTTGAATTAATTGAAAATAAACGGATTAACTTAAGTTTTTGGATGAGAGTCTGGCTCAAATAAATTGGTGAAATGATTATTTAATAAAATAGCATGGAAGTATTCCGAGCTTAATAAAATGGATTTGAATATAACGAATGTGGATATGAATGGAATATAAATAAATTGATTGAGAATCAAATTGAAATGGAATAACATTGAATATAAATTGATGTGAAATCAATTTGAAATAGCTATAAATTGGAATTGTTATTTTATAAAATGAATATCGCCAAATTTGCATGGAAAAAATTTGTCGTTGACATAAATGGAAGTAATTAAAATTCTATGAATTAAAAGAAAGTGAATAGATTGATTTTTTTTAAATCAATTTGGAATGGATATGCGTTTGTTTGATATAAATATGAATTGAATGCAAATAATTGGATTGTAAATCATTTTGAATTGAATGAAAAGGTATAAGGATTGATTGAAAGTAATTAAATTAGTATCGAAACCCTATAATTGCTTATAAATATATGTTTGGCATGTTGGTTTATGAAATTCATGTGTTTAACTAATTAAATGAATGAAATGTTAATGAATTTCATATTTGGGTACTTATGTGTTTATATTGAGTAAGTAAAGGTACAAGAAGACCATTTGGGCTAGATTTGGGTTGCGTAATGTCATATAAAATAAGCTCGCTCGCTTAAAAACACTAAAAAGGTACGTTTTCGGATTAAATACAGCAAAAATATTAAATATTGATATACACTGTGTTTTCCGACCGTGTGGGTCGTTGTATATATTTTTATCTCTCTTGTCATATTGCAAAAGGCTCTCTGTACAAGGGAGACTCTACCAAAAAATTTCAGAAATTTAGGGTGTTAGAAATTTTTTGAAATTTTTTGTTAACTAGAAATTGATTTTTGAAATTAACTTAGAAATAAAGGATTAGGATGAATGTTTCGAACTAGTTAATGAATGTAGGTTTAGAAATGAAAGCTAAATGTTTTGGATAAAGCTAAAGGGTTTAGAAAAGTGGATATTGGGTTTTAACTTAGTGGGTTTTGATGAGTTAATGGGTTTGGAGCATTTTTCCTGCCTTAGAAATTTCGGGGACCAAATTCTTTTAAGGGGGGAGGAATGTAACGACCCGGATTTTTCGACTTTTGATTTGGGATATTTAAATGGCTTAATTATTGAATTTGGAATTATAATTTAGTAAGATTTTAAAACTGAAATTTCAAGCGATTTCGCAAATTTTTTAAATCATCAATTTAATTGATGCGTTAAAATAGCAATCTAGGGCATAGTCTCGGAATTCGACGAAACTAGTTCCATTAGATCCGTAATAGTGTATTATTATCGGATTTCAAATTTCATAGCGTTTGGGCTTACCGGTTGGTCGTACGATCTGAAAACACCTGGAACAATTTAAATCGAATTTAGTTTAAATAGTCGATTTAGAAAGCTATCTTCCACATACGATCGAATTAGGTCTCGAAACTTATTCCATTGCGTTCGAAATAGGTTTATAACATTATAAATGCTAGGCGGCACACATAAATAGGGATTCGAAAATTAATATCTAGATATTTAGAATAAAATAAAATAATAACTTCAAATCGTTGTCGCCCTACGTCATCTCGAGCCACCCTAGTATACAGGCCGACCTAGTTTGTACATTTAGCCACCTCATTTTTTTTAATTCGTGTATCTGCCTTCACAAATAGAAACCCAGTTTGAATTCGTATAAGAAAAAAAATGGAGAAATCGAATTTGTTTGAAATAAAAAATAATAATAAATCAATCGCCATAGTCGAGCGCGCCTGTACCAATGGCGGAGGAGAGGAGAACGAGGCACGATTGATTAGGGGAAGGCGCCTGTGGCTGCTAGGGTGATGGGTTGCGCGCGCGTATGGTGGAAGCTAGGGTTCAGAGGTGATGGTCGTTGGGAGCGATGGCGAGTTGTTCGCGTGCGTTCACCTGGGCGGTCTTAATAGGGTCGTGGATAGTCGTCGATGGTTTGAGGGATAGTGGAGCTCGATTGTGTCGAAGTGGAGGCGAATTGAGGTACGACCATTCATGGTCGATGGAGTTTGTTTGAGATGGTGACGAGCGACCTTTCTATTGGCGTTCTGGAGACTGGTTCGCGAATCTGCTGGGTTTTGTTTTTGGCCAATGGTTCATAGAGGGTGGTATGATGACGACAAGGAGATGTAGACGCTGGTTGTGCTAGATGGTGATTGCAGTATGGTGGAAGTGTTGTAAGCTTATGGCTGGCAATTGGAAGGCAGCGGGTCGCGGCGATTTGAGAAGGAGGTTCTGGTCGTGTTGTACGAGCGGGGAAGAAAGGTTAATTACTGATTAATGATTTTAATTAATTTAAATAATCTTATTGTTCGAGTGTTAAAATTTTATAATCTATTCATACGAGGTCCAAATTCAATGAAACAAGTCATATTGGTTCGTAGCTGTGAGATCTACGAAATAAAATTTGGTTTGAGGATTTTCGGAGTCAGTTGGAAAATTAAATAAGTTGAAATCTGGATATTCGGAAGAAAATAAAATCAAAGGTGAGTAAATCTCACTCATTTGGATTACAACAATTAATTTTAAACGATTAAAATTAATTTTGGATGCTTGGTTGAATTTATAAATTATTATCAGTTGGATGATATATAATATATGTAGTAGTATATTTATTAGTAGTTGGATATTATTCCCGCCTATTGGAGCAGAAGAGACCATATGCGCCCCGCATAATAGCGGATGACCCTATATTACCGCGATATCCCCCTCGAAGTGGGATTGGTATTTTTATGTTGTATAACATCTGTGGATGCAGGGAAACAGGTTGGAGGGATCCAACTGGATTCCTCAAAAATATATTATTTGTTCATATATATTGATATATGAAGTATGTGAATAAAATCTGATATAGATTTTGTTGTGATTTAATTTTTGATGTTATAGTAGCACTGGCCTAAATTTTGATGTTTTAAATACCATAAATATTATATTTAAATTTTAAGAAAATAAAAGAAGATTTTGGATATAAAAAAAATATTTATATTGAAAATTGTATTACTTAAAAAGAGTTTGATTAGATAAACAATAAATTTGATTTTGGTTGAACTTAGCTAATCCGTAAATCGTTTAAATAGAATTTTTAAAAATAATCTATATAAAGGATTTCTAAATGATATCCGAAAAATGTAAAAAAAAGTGTTGAAATCGATATTAAAAATAGATTTGAAAAATAAATGGAATTTATAAAGAAATGGATTTATAAAATGGAATTTTATAAATGAGATTATTTTTATAAAAAGGGAGACTCAAGGGAGTTTTAAATTTACAAATGATGTTTATAAATAAAGGAAAACGATATCAGATGATAATTTGGGAACGTAAATTCATAGAGGGAATTTATATTAGGATATGGAAATCGGGTTGAGGAAAATATTAGATTTTATTTTTCTGAAAGTGGAAATGGTTAGGAGTAGGGATGGCAATGGGGCGGGTCTAGGGTCCAAACCCGGTCGACCCGCCCCTGTTTTGGCCCGTCAAGACCCGCCCCATTGGGTCATGTGGGCGGGTAGACCCGTGACCCGTTCTTGAGTACTCCGGGTCTAGGGTCGGGTCGGGGCTTGGCCGACCCACCCCAACCCGACCCGCACTACTAACATCTTATGAAACTGCTTTATTACTATAATGATTTATTAATCTTTTTAGATATAAGTGATTCTAGAATGGATATTAAAATGTCCCAGTCAATATCTATAGAAAAAATTAGAGTATTAAGTTGCGTCATTGATAATTATACAATAACATATGTATATATTTTCTGAATTATTATTGTAGACATCATTTTTATTAACTTCCCATAGACACATTGTTATTTGTATTTCATGTATATTTGATGATAACGAGTATAAACAAATAAATATATGCACGTTGCTACATAATTTTGAATCAATGCATAGAGACTCATCGGGTCTTGGGGCGGGTCGGGTCTACCCTGACCCGTACGGGTCTTCGGTACAGGGCAAAATTCCAGACCCGCACCGGGTCTATGGGGCGGGTCTGGGGCAAGGTCTAAAAAATCCGGGTCGGGTATGGGGCACTAAAAACCCGCCCCAACCCGCCCCATTGCCATTCCTAGTTAGGAGGTCGGAATGGAATCGATGTATTGTGAATCGAGAGGAATTTATAAATTGAATTGGTTTTTGAGATTTTGGAAATATATTTGTATTATTAAGATGTTAAGTTTGTTTTTAAAAGGGAATTTTTATTTATTAAACTATGTAATTTTAATTAGTTAGAATTGAAATACATCGAAAGTGAATTTTTCAAATATTTATTATTTATTGTAATAAATTCAAATTTTTAAAATCAGCTTTGAAATTTGATTTGTTTATTTAAAAATGAGTTGGAATTAAGTAATTGATGTTTATTTAAAGAGTTTGATATTTTTAAATAAGTACTTAAACATGTTTTAAAAATAAATATATTATTATTCTTTATAAAATACGTAATATATATATAGAGTTTTGAAATGATTGAAATTTATTTATAAATCTTCTCGAGATTTGGAAATGCGGTTTATGTAACTGATGTGATTTTATAAGAGAAAATTTTATAATGAAATTCTGTGAGTTTAAGGAATTTCCGAAATGTTAGAAAACCATAACTTCGAGATTAAAATCTGGATTCATAAAGAGTTTGTAAATAGATAGACGAGATTATAAGTGAGTATAATCGACTTTGGAAAATGTAAAAGGAATTAATATAAACCCGGAAATGTAGGAGATAAGATAAGAAAAATTCCTAAGCATTGATATTTGAAATGATTTTGGATAATGGACTTAGAATATTTTCCTAAGTGTTGAAATGGAAGGTTTTGAAAATATTTAGAGATGAAGGATTTATATCGAGATATTTTCTAAGTAATGGATTATAAATCGAAGTTGGAAATATTTCACTATGTGTTGAAGTGAGGTACGGTTAGAAATATCCTGTTATGGAAACAAGTATTCGGAAATGTTTTCAAATATTGAAAAATTTGAAAGAGATTTGAATATATATCTTTATAAAGATATTTTTGAAATGAATGTTTTAAAGAATTATAAATAATGGCCTAGTGACTGCTTATGGATGTTATTTGATAGTTAAATAACCGACTATCAAATTTGGCCAAATTCGTTAATCATTTCGAAGAGACCGGGATCTGATTTAATTATCCGAAAACCACTTCGATCTGATTTGTGCATTATGAATTGTGATATCTCAGAGATAATGGAGATGGTGATCTTGAAGGAGATTCGATTTATCCAGACCCAGGACAAATTGTATGGATGAATGCTATCATTGCATTGTCACCAGGAAGGCAGTGTTAGCATTCCAAGTATAAATGCTATTCTAAAGGGAAACGTAGCCTCAAGCCTCATCAATCGGGAAATGACCGAAACAGGGCATGCAGCAGGGCTAAGTGGGTTGCTCCCATTAGGGAATATTATCACATTTCTAGATACCCTCAGATATATTATAATTATGGAAATGGTTGTGCATGGAAAGAGAGAGCTCGATAAGGGTGGGAACACCCGGGGTGATAACATATTCGGTACTAGTAGTCAAGTGCTAGGCCGGTCCTGTGTGGCAGGGTAAAAGATGTCCTTGTCAGACCCGGGTGCATTGGTCTAGAGATGCACTCATCGGAAGGTAGTTCCTTACCTGGTCATAGTATGCAATCCATTCTCCAATAAGCGTCGTACGGTTTTGATTGTGCCCGACTATGTTGAAATGTGAGATGCAAGCATTTCAGCTATTTTCTAATTTACTTTCTATAGACACTATTATAATATCAGAGAATTTTGAAATAAAATATTTTGGTTATCATAATGTAAAAACCCGTCGTGTTTATGTGTGACGTGTTCTTAAGAGATACCTTTGTTTTCAAAGGATTTGAATAATAGTAATAATTCAAATTGAGTGTGTTTTTTCTCACGTTGGTTTTCCAGACTGAATCGAGTGTTATTTTATTATAATGCTCGGGTCAGACCGAGTGTTACAGATTCAGGTAGAATGCTATGGAGCTCAAGAGACGAGCTAGAGGAAACTCAGGAGTATTCCACGTATTTGATTATATTCCACTGTGTGTGCAGACAGTATAGTCAGAACTGGTGAGGGCAAGCTATAATAACTGTCCAGACTGATTGTTGATTTGTTGCACTATGATATTGTGTGTGTGTGTGTATATTAACAGCTACAGATTCTTTGTATAAAAATATGTTATTATATATTATATTTAGTTCCGCTATGATTGTGAGATTCTGTATTGTTGTTTCTGTTTTCTTCTTCTATCCTTTTCTTCTTCACCCCTAAATATTCGTATATCTGTCCAATTTGAGTTGGACACGTGTGATTTGGTGTTGACTCAAAGGGTGCGGATTTGCGGGTCATTACAATACTTATTAGATGTTCTAATGTGATGTGTTCGTTTAGGTTAGTTAATTTCGTTTCACATCATAGTAGTCAATTTTATCCTTAGATCGTATCCAATTCCATTTTACAACCAATAATTTCTTAAATAAATTCCTTCACTATGAAGTTGGTATTTCTTGAAACAACAATTATTTCTTAATGGAATGGAACATGTATTTATAAATACTTTATGAATTTCCTTTTATTTAAAACTGATTTAGTTTTAGTTTACAAAACTTATATTCAAAACATAAATATGTCATCCAATGACAGTCCTTCCTAAACTCCTTTCGGGGAGATTCATGAAAGATCCCTTATGAACAGTTATTACGTGCAGACTTTCAACTCACACAACTGCTAACTTCTTGGCCTAGGATATGTTGGGGTTTCTTGTGAACCCTTACCTTGTGTGATTTTGTAAACTATTATTTAGATGAAATAATATTAACCTTGTGTACTACTTTAAGTACATGGCGTTATAAAAAGAAATTAACTCAACTTCACTCACAATTAGTCGTACTTGATCCAACAAAGTTCGATTACTCTTTATCGATACATCATTATGTATCACATAGAGGAGTGATTTTTGAGATTGAATCTTTGTTCATTTTTAGGTATGTTTGGAACTCTTTCCAATATACTCACACATTCGATCTAATCGAATCATTTCTAACGCATGATACATTATTTACCTCCATTGTATATTCTATGGGCTTACCATAGACCTATACATGCATATCAAATACATATGTCTATGTCTGTGATAACTCATCGGTGAATATGATGAAGTACGTGGAATCCTTTTGGTATTAATAGATGATTGCGTGCATATATATATATATATATCAATCTGAAGGGTTCATCGATTCTTATTATGCTCCCAATAAATGGGTACATAGCCCTTAATTGTTTGTATAATAACCAATATCATAAGATTCATAATCATATAATAAAATTATTACTCAAAACTACGACTTAGTCTATAATTCCAAAATAATTATAAATAATTTTAGATACTTATGTATTTTCTAATGCATCACTTTTGCTATGAAAACAAATACCATATTATAGTTATATTTCATTATGAATATGCATAATATTTACATTGAATTACAACTATGTCTATTTTTCGGTCAGCTTTTAAAAATAGTCATTATTTTAGAAATAATGTTCGGTATGTTTTATGGAAACATTTTTCATAAATCGATGCAATTAATAAGCATTATATGGCATGCTCCCACTATTTCCCTCATTGCTATAATAGCGTACTGAATTCGAAGGTCTATTGCTCACTTAATATAAATTATTTATTTCATATACTACAAATAGTTTAAAGTGGAGAGTTCTTTGATCAAATATCTTGAGCTCAAAGAAATAAATCTCATAGAAACAATTTTCTATATGAAAATACATTTCGAATAGAAATCATAATTCTGATTCCAATAGTAAGTATCAATTATTATTTTACAATTCTCGTTTCCGATATTTCTTTATGAAGCAAAAGTGATTATTCATTCTCTTCATCCCAACATACCTTAGATCACATCTACTCTTGTACATTCGTTTTCTTTTCTAAATGATCAAACCATTAAAAAGAAAACACTTACTACAATATCATAACGAATTTTTACAAAAGCGCATTCGATTATCTTCAACATTTAAGGACATCAAATACGTTGCACTTTATGTAGATCAAACTGACATTTCAACGATCGAGTACATAGATTTATATTGTAGTTTTCGTCTAGCGTTACATTTAACACAGTTCAATCCTTTTGTAATCAATCAAATTGAATGCCCAAGTTCTCACTATGGTTTATTTGGTTTTTCGGATGTACTAATTTCATCGAAATATTGTACATTATGAACTGTAATCGTTCCCATACAACACTTATATTCAATAGTATATGGATCAAATATCCATAGTCTTATGTTACTGTTAGAGTTCGAAACTCATAGAATGCAATACACGGTCTCGACCAAATAAACGAGTAAGTGACCATATTACGAATATATTTAGTAGTTGTAAAATCAGGCATTTGCATGTGTATTGAAACATTAACATGCAAGAAGCATTTATTAGTAATTATATTATATTTCTATTTGTCAATCTTTGATTCAAATCATTTGTATATCTTAATTGATAAATGCTTTATCAATCATATGAAATGAACAAATTTATCATTGTAGATTATTATAACATTATATAGTATATGTTCTTACAATACTAGAAAGGTTAAATGTTATCATTTCATTTTTCTAATAAGGCTCCATTGGTCTTTTATGTTTCACCAAACACTAAGTCGAAACATAGAAGTCTTTCGACTTCACTAATGACTGTTAGGACTCGTCCGTCTTGGAATTCTAACCTTAAGTCTGCTTAACAAGTCATAGCTCCACGGATGATGGATAACTCCTTATCGGTTGTATCATATACAACTCCCAACCCTTTGGTACCTTGTCCTAATTCCACTTCGTCCTTGAGTCTGCTTAACAAATTGAAACGAAATTATTCACTCGTACCTACCATATCACGATGGCCTAAGTATAGTATATGTACATTGAGTCTGCTTAACAAATACATATAGTTATCTTACCTCGTCTATTTAATATATTAATAGTACTACACATAACATCCTCAGCTTGAATCTGCTTAACCACTAAGGTGTATGCAAGTAATTTATTAATATATATATATATATATATATATATATATGTTAGAGGACAACATTATATTGAAGATTCATAATCTTTAATACATTATATTAAGTGATATCGACTCATGGAATAATGTGTATCTTATGAAATACCCTCGTAATTCAAGTGTCAGACACATTTGAAATCACAATATACATACATTTACGTATTTATTTATTTATTCCTTAAGTCTAATTAGGATTTTTTAATGTTCCGCCTTTAGTTTATACATTCATATTATATAAGTTTTACTGTTATATAACTTTTATATCTTACATTACTTATATAATAATCTTATGTATAACATTATATTAATTAAATATTATTTAATTAAGTTTTGATTAATTAACATTTTAATTAATTTTATACTATCTTATTATAACATTTATATTAAATATTTATTACATATTATAACCTTTATAGTATTACACATATATCTTATATGCGCATATTATTTAATTAATTAACCTTTTAATTTATTTAATTAATTAATTAACCTATAATTAATTAATTTATTTAATTAACCTTTACTTAATTTATTTAATTAAATAATTTTAATCAAATTATATTAATTTCAAAAATCATATTATAACATACATGTATATTTATGATATCTTAAACATTTTAAAATATCATAATATGTATCAAAATATATAATAAATGTATATATTTTTTATTAATTAACTTATTTAATTAATTTATATATTTTATTAATAAATTCAAATTTTCAAAATTAATTTATTCTATTTTCAAACATTGTGAAAAAATTTATTATATTATACCTTTTATAATATATGTATATTTTATTTTAAATTTAATTTTTAAATTAAAGCCTTGTATTTTAAATTTACAAACAATTTTGAAAATCAGTCCAAGGCCCGATTCAAATTAGGAATTTTCTATCAGGGATAACCTTTTGGGCTTACCTCATCATTTTGGGCCAGGCTAATAGCCAGGTAGGGCAGAGCACTTGATTACTAATACCTAACCTTAGACAATACTTTTCTAAACACCCTACTATATGGATAAACTTTAATTAGTTAACCATAACATGACTAATTAGATACAATAGGCTATAGGGCTCTAATACCATTATTGGAACTTGGCTTGCCTACAACAGAAGTTATAGGTAAATTTAAATTTTTTTACTCTATTGGATCTTTATTGGGACTATGAAGTCTAATTTGTTTAGAACAATTCTAAATTTAATTTAAATAAAATCATATATTTCATTTAAATTCATAAATTATTGACAAAAATTTATTTAATTTATTTTCAATCTATTTATAAGTATGCATATGTATCATATATATATGTGTATATATGCGCATGTGTAACATGATATTTCGTGCTAAGTACAACATGCCCATATATAGATATTGGAATTTACATCGCAACAGACATATTAGCTCATCCTTTATGTATTGCATGTTGTTCAAATATGTGTATACATTTATACTAATTATATATAAAAACCCATGTGTATGCGTACAATGCGAAAATATTATAGATATATTTATACGTAAAATACCATAGTGTTAAGTATAAGATAAACGTATATATATATATGAAAGATATAAGTTTATTTTTTTTATTAAATATATGTATGTATATGTATGTGTTAAAGTAACATAATTACATATATATAACAAAATGTACATATAAATATAAATATAATAATTAACGTAAATATGACTTAGTATAGTTTATATAAATATATAAATTACAAAATTAATTTTTTTAGAAACATTCCAGATCGAATACACAGCAGATCTAAATTTTATTATATATATATATATAATGAATTAATTAGTTAAACAATAATAAATAAATGATAGAAATTATTTATATATTAAATATTTAAAATTTTAAAATTTTAGAAAATTAGGAACGATATTTTATGGCTTATGAAATATTTAAAAATTCTGTAAATCAAATTTTTAATTTTTTATTAATTAAATACTTCCGACCGAATATAATATGATTTTTTAAAATATAAATATGGCTTAAAAACTCTAATTTTTTGATCGAGAACTTTTATGATGACAAATTAAATTTAGGAAATTTAAAATTAAATTTTCGAAACGTAATTTATTTTATATCAATTTATTAATTCGTACAATGATTAAGTGATAATATACATTTAAAAATATATTTAAATAGTTGCCAAAAAATTATTTTTAGTCACTAAAATCATAATTGATGTAAATATACATTTAAAATATATTAGTTCAATTATTTATATGATATAGTTATATAGTTTAATAAAAATCATATAAATAAATTAGTAAACATATTACAGTATGTATATATTAATTAATAAAATATAATGGTTTCGGCTGCGTATATCAGATCTTTAATGATTTTATTTAGTTGATAAGCATGTACACATGCCAATCAATATATGATTTTTTTTCTTTTCTACTTCATTTTTTACAAGGATCAGCATATTCCTAGCCCAAATGCTTGGAATCGGGATTTTGGTGCTTTCACTGAGAAGGCTTACACCCGCGGATTTGGAAGCTAGGATCTTAAATTTGGAAGCTTGGATACTTGGATCTATTAAGCAATGGCTAGGCAGTCAACAAGGAGAGTGCTATCGGAAAGGGGCCACCATGGAGGGAGTTAGGAGGCTTCCTCCAGAGCTAGAGCTAATCAAGCATCTATCTACATAACCAGGGATGAAATGGAAACGATGATGAATGATATGCAAGAGAGGATGCTGAAAAGACAGGAGGAGATGATGCAGAATTTACTCCGATGGATTGGACAAGCTAGAGCACAAAATCAAGGGATTAGCACAGCAGAAGCTAATGACAACTTAGATCGAGGAGTTCAAGCAACAAGAATCGCTAGAAATCAGAACAAAGAACATGGAAATGGAGCCAATGGACAAAGGAATGGAACAAAGCAACTTGTGGCAGTCCTCGGCCATCTTAGAGGGATCGACACCGATCCCCAAAGGCTAGGGGCATGCCCTTGGGTCTGGTTGATCGTGATACTGGAGGACCTACAATCAATCCTATGTAGCTTAGTGCGAATCAGAATTTGGATGCTCGTCTAGAGGAATACGTTCTAGAATTCCATCGTAGACTCGGGGGGCAGCTTGGACATGATGATTGGCGACTACCACTAGAAGATATCGACAGGTTTGCAGAGATGATCAGGCGAGTTATGCATGGAGGATTTGTGAACAGGGATCTGGAGGATGTAAATAGAACTCCAAATTCACTCCTAATATAAAGAATGCTAGGAATCCACCAAAATTCAAACTACCAACACTAGAAATTTGTGATGGAAAGCCGAATCCGACTATGTATATAATGAGGTATATACGACACATGGAAGTACTGGGAGCATCGGAAGAAGTCTTGGTATGATGCTTCCCCTTGTACTTAATGGATGTAGCTACGCTATGGTTTAGACAGTTGAAAAGCGGTTCTATTAGCAAATGGACGGAATTGGTCGAAAGATTTATGAAGCAGTTTCGGGTTCACATTACAAGACCCAAGAATGTGATGACATTGACATCGGTAAAGCAGTAGGCATGAGCATCCCTTAAGAATTTCTTAACCACGTTCAATGCGGCAATTATTTTGGTGGATCAACCAGATCCATCGACAGTTTTGATGGCGGCAGTGTCAGGAGTGGCAGATAATTCAGAATTTAAGATATCTTTGATAGGGGATCCACCGATGGATCCCGTGAAGAAGAAAGGTTTCTGCGACACGAAGATGTGAAAGCTGATAGAGAGGCAATGGAAGTTAATACGATACGGGATGGAGAACCGCCTGGTGAATGCTCAAGAAAGGACAAGGGTAAACAAAACATGGATAATAGCTTCGATGGATCGAAGCGGCAGAGGGGAGAACCCAAATTCTATTCTTATTCAGAACTGAATGAAACCTTAGAACGGATATATCTGGATACTCAAGGATGCCTTCTGTATTGAAGGCCGACAAGGAGGGAACCCTCCGAACGCGAGCGAATGTCAGGAAAGCGCTGCATATTCCATGAGCTGGATGGGCACAATACAAATGACTGCGGGCATTTGAAGGATATCGTTGAGGAACACGTGAGGAATGGTTAGTTACAACAATACGTATGGACTTGGGTTGTGGTGGTGGAATAGTAGCAACCACCGTCCACCTCGAATGAAAATGGCACCGGATCAAGGCATCATCACCAACTTGTCATAAATTGATTGGGATGGCATGGAATAAGTAACAAACTCCACAAAAGGACGGCGAAGTCACTTACGCATGTACAGGATCGGGGATGGTCCCTAGGCATGCTCTGAGATGATGATAAACCGTAGTGCTAGTGTAACGACCCGTATTTTTACGGATCGAAAGATTGTAGAACTGTTGTCATTAGGTCGTTAATGTTGTTAAGTCGTCTAGAGTTAGGTCGTGTAGCAGGTTGGGTTATGGAGCGACTTAGTGGCTTAGGTGAGTGACCTAAGAAGGTTAACGACCTAAGGAATGGAGCGGCTTAAGGGGTTTAGCGACCTAGGGGTTGAGTGAGTTAACGACCTAAGGAAGTTAGGTCGTGGACGAGTTAAGGATAGGTCGTTGAGACCCTGTGTAAAGTGTTAGGTCGTTGAGTCGCTATGCCGTGTTTAGTTAGGTCGTAGACGACCTATGTTAGTATGCTGGGTGTAGTTAGGTCATGGGACGACCTAGTTAGGTCGCGTAAAGGCTAAGTTATTAGGTCGCGTGAAGGCGTGTGTTAGGTCGGCACTCCTGTTAGATCATTAGGTCGGCTATGCGTTAGATCGTTAGGTCGTGTAGCATTAAGTCGCTAAGCCGCTTATGAGTGTTAGGTCGTAGGTCGCGTGAGGGCTAATGAAGTTAAGTCGTAGTATTTTCTAACTCGTTAGGTCATGGATGCGCATAGGCTTGGGTCGTTAAGTCGTAGGTCGGGGATAGTTAGGTCGTGGACGACTTAAGGGGGCGGACGACCTAAGGATTCCAGCCTATAAATACACGTCCTTGCCTCACTTTTTGGGATTCGGATTTTGAAGCGACGAAGTGCTGCCATTTTGAGAGCTCGAGAACTACACTTCTTCACTTCTTATCTCTTCTTAAATTTAGTACTTCCTTCCATCCAAGATCGAAGTTCCAAGAGCTAAAGTTGAAGATCTACATTCTTCGAAGAGAGATTTCATCGTTTGAAGCGGAATTTTGACAGATCAAGTTAGATCCTTCGCTATCCAGATCTGAAGTGTGTTGCTTTTGAAGTGTTTGGGTGATTTGGTGAGTGGTGGTTATCTCTCACACGGATCCAAAGAAGTATATCGGATCGGTGGCTTGATTATGTGTTAAAAATAGTGATTTCATGCATTTTCGTAAACTTAAGTATAGATCCATTGTTCATGATGATTTGACATCCATTTTACTACATGTTAATCTATGCAAGTTCATTCATCAAGTTGTAGAGATATTGCCCATGTTTCATGCTTGTTAGATTTGGACTCTTTATTTACAAAATTGCCATTTTAGTTATAATTGCTTTTAGATCTTGTTTGCATGATTGATTACTTGGATTAATGATTGATTGTTATAAATTAGTTGATTAGTTGTTGGATTTAGACAAGATGGTCGAAGATGATTCAAAAGCTAAGGGAAAGGCTCTTGAATTGGAAAAGCTGCTCGTGGCATATGTGGCGGATGATGAAGCTCATATGGGTAGATTTGATGATGATGATGATGAGATGAGGCTTTGCTATGATGTGATGTAGCCTTGGTATAATCCAGACGGGATCATTCCAAGCATGTTGATAACTCGAGGGATGGTTTGAGTTCGTTGATAATGGTTGGCTCGAGAGGGGTTTGAGCTAGTATGAGAATAGTCGTCGAGGAGGATGACTAGAAGGCTGAGATTTCATCGTTGTTGAAGATTCTAGCAGACTCAAAGCAAGAGCACGCTGGGCAGATTCGATAGTCCCAAAAGACTACAGTTGGTAGTCGAGTACTCTGGGCAGATTCGGTAGTCCTAGGCACGGGCTGCGACGACGTGCGGAGTTCTATCTAGAATCGGGGTTACCATTAGCCCTTGACGGACGGCTGAAAGAATGTGCCGGTCATTCAATTAACGGTGGTATCGAAGCAATGATAACAGTGATAGCCAAAGTCATGGATGTTTGGTTGTATCATCATTCGGTCTCAAGAGCAATATTTTCTGGGTGCTTATCTGATCTTGGTTTAGGCCTTGGGGGTTTGTACTTGGAAAACATTGACCTTGACTCGAGTGATAATTGCTTTGCTTTAAATGTTTGCATTACTATGTTTACTTCTGCTTAGTGTGTCTGGGGGCTATCACTGTAGAAAGAGGTGGAGTGGGAGGGTTGGGTTCCTATTCCTTTTACCTTTATGCTCTTTTGGTATGTTGTTAGTTAATTTACCGCTCACTAAGACTGTTGTCCGACTCAAGGTTTTATGTTCAACTCTTATTACCTTGGGCTGTTCATCCATTTTGGGATGGGCAAACTAGGTAGCAGGTGACAGGTGCTGTTCTTAGTTTCCAACGATGCTGATGACGAAGACGAGCTGGAGGCTTGCATATTATTTTCTTATTATATGTACTGGATGTTCCGCTGCTTGTATATTCTCTGAGTGATATGTAGTGAGGCTGGATGTATTGACTATTCAGATTTTTGTATCAAACTACTATGAGGCTTATTTGATGCGATTCTGTTCTATGTAGCTTCACTATGTATATTTTTCTCTATTGTATTTTATCCATGCGCTGTGAGTAATACGATAGATTCTGCTGTTTTAACTTACCTCTGACGATCATCCATGGCTGTCTGGCACACTTTTCAGCGCACTATTTCTATGTTTAGTGCAGGGGTCATGGACGGTCGTCACATTTAGTATCAGAGCCTTGGTTAATCGATTTTACCCAATGCTCGCTGACGTAACTATGTATGAGAGACGTAATTGTATTTTGATGGATGATTACTATATATAATATAGTAGCCTAGAAGGATTTGAGTCCTTTATGCAGTTGTTTCTCAAGGTGTGCTGATCATTTCTTTTATAGATATCAAGAATGAGTCGAAGAGGGAGACCAACTGCTAGGGAAGGCCGTGCTGCTGAGGGGGCTGCTGATTATGCAGCTATGTTCGAAGCTATGATGGCTTCGATTATAAGAAGGATGCCAGCTCCGGGGTCAGCAGTTGATGTTGGAATTCAAGTTCAAGCTCCAAGACCGGTGGATTTTGCTAAGCTGTGTAAAGACTATACTGCTCTTGGAGGGAAGGTTTTCTTGGGAACAGAGTCAACCATTGAAGTCCAGAGATGGATAGATGCTTGTAGAAGAATCTTTGGTGATTTGGGAATCGAGGATGCAACTAGAAGGAAGCTCGCATCAAGACAGCTTCAAGGGAGAGCTTCTGACTGGTGGAACTCTATCACCATTGAAACTCCGGAGGAAGAAATTACTTGGGAGCAATTCCAAGCCAGATTTGAAGCTAAGTTCATTTCTACAGCTCAGAAATCTGTTCTGTTTAAGAAGTTTGTAGAGCTCAAGCAAGATGGAAGACCAGTTCTTGAGTATGTTTCTGAGTTTGAAGCTTTGTCCAAGTATGCCCGGTCGTATATTGAATCTCCTTATCAGAAGAACGAGAAGTTTGTGACAGGCTTGGACATTTATCTTGGAGGCAGTTGGTGGATCATCTAGACGATCCCTTTGAGAAGCTTGTGGAGAAAGCTCTCAGGCACGAAATCTGTTTCCTAAAGAAGGATCTGTTGTTGCTGTGGCCAAGGAAGAGTCTAAACCACAGCAGGGTGGAAACAAGAAGAGGAAGCAGCAGCAGCAAAAGGGTAAGGATGGCCAGAAGAAGCCGAAGGGCGAAGTGACCTGCTACAATTGTCAGAAGAAGGGCCATTTCTCCAGAGATTGCAAGAATCCAAAGGTGCCGGTGAAGTGCCACAACTGTGACAAGCTGGGGCATATTAAGAAGAATTGTCCAGAACCGCGGAAGGACAAGGAGATTGTGCAAGCTTATGCTTTGGGAGCTGTTCCATCATCTTCAAAAGCTCCTACCGCTGAAGAGAAAGGAAAGAGTGTGGTGGTTCAAGGTACTCTTTCCATATGTGGTGTCCCAGTTAGAGTGTTATTCGATACTGGGGCGTCGCATTCTTTTGTTTGTAATGAACTTGTAGGCCGGTTGGGTTTAAAACCGGATATTGTTGATAGACCATTGGTTGTGACTAATCCAGTTGGGGGTTCGTCCTGTCTGTGTATGCTATGTCGTGGTTTGGTTGTATCGAGTCATGATTGCTCTTTTGTTTGTGATTGTTTTGTTCTAAACTTTGTGGGGTTCGGAATTATTTTGGGTATGGACTGGCTTAGGAAGTATGCGGCAAAGGTTGATTGTGAAAGGTTGGAGGTGCCAGTCGAGAATGTGGAAGGGCGAAAGGTTGTGATACGATGTAAGCATGAGGAAGGCGTCTTCATGAGCTTCATGTATTCGCTGGTTGTTCCACGGGATGGACTGTCATCAGTGCCAATCGCTAATGGATTTGAGGATGTCTTTGATGAGGTCAAAGGGTTACCGTCGCATAGAGAGATCGAGTTTCGTATCGATCTAGTTGAAGGAGCCAGACCTGTTGTGATGCCTCTTAGGCGGATGGCGCCTAGGGAACAGCAGGAGTTGAAGGTGCAGGTTGATGATCTTTTATAGAAAGGATTCATTCGGCGTAATGTGTCCGAATGGGGTGCACCAGTTGTGTTTGCAACTAAAGCAGATGGATCATTGAGGTTGTGTGTGGATTATCGTGAGCTGAATAAAGTGACTAAGAAGAACAAGTATCCATTGCCAAGAATACATGACTTGTTCGATCAACTTCACGAAGCTAAGGTGTTTTCTCAGCTGGATTTGGCAACGGTATTTCACCAGTTAAGAGTGGCTAAGGATAGTGTGCCGAAGACTGCTTTCAGGACACCATCCGGTTTCTTTGAGGGCTGGTAATGCCGTTTGGATTGACCAATGCGCCAGCATATTTTGTGGATCTTATGAATAGAGTGTTCAGAGATCAGTTGAACAAGTTCGTACTAGTGTTCGTGGATGACATTTTGATTTATTCCAGAACTGAAGAAGAGCACATGACGCACTTGCGTATTGTTTTGGAAATCTTACGGAAACATCAGCTGAAGGCTAAGTTTTCGAAGTGTCACTTTTGGAAGAGTGAAGTGAGGTTCTTAGGCCATATTATCTCTGGAAATGGAATAGCGGTTGATCCCGCTAAGGTGGTAGCAATCCAGGATTGGGTTAGACCTAAGAATACATCTGATGTGAGAAGTTTTCTTGGATTAGTAGGATATTATCGCCTATTTATCAAAGACTTTTCCAAGATAGCTGCACCATTAACAGGATTGACGAAAAAGAACCAAGTATTCAGATGGGATGCTAGGTGATTCCTGGAGATTTGACCAGGCAACTAGTGCTCGGCATCAGGTAGCACACGGCATCCAGTGGGACTCGGTATCAGAGAGCGTTCGGCATCCATAGTGTTCGGCATACAAAGCTACTCGGCGTCAACCAATACTCGGCAACGGGAGCGCTCGGCATCAAGGAGAACTCGGCAACGAGAGCGCTCGGCATCAAGGAGAACTCGGCAACGAGAGCGCTCGGCATCAAGGAGAACTCGGCAACAAGAGCACTCGGCATCAAGGAGAACTCGGCAATGAGAGCGCTCGGCATCAAGGAGAACTCGGCAACGAGAGCGCTCGGCATCAAGTTGAACCTGGCAACAAGAGTACTCGACGTCCCATGGTACTCGGCATAGTACTTGGCAACGAGAGTATTCGGCATCCAGAAGACGATGTGCATAACTACTCAACGTGACAGTATCGCTCGGCCTGAATGCATTGCTCGGTTACGAGCTTCAGACAGAGGCACGTTCGGCCTCAACTAACAACCATCCTGCGTTTCCCATACATCAATCATACCGTTCGGCATAGTAAGGATCGTTCGGCATTAGGGTGTTCGGCATAGCTGGTTCGGCATGCAGCGACCACTGAACTGGGGCTAGAGTGTTCGGCCACCAAGCCCACTTGGGAAGTCCAGCCCATATTTGCCTATAAATAGAGGGGCAGGGTCACAGTGAAATGGATCCTTTTTTGGAGAGAGAATACTGAGGAAACTCTGCCGTTTTTGAGACTCATCTTCTCTACTTAACAACTTCATTCAAGCATTTGATTCACGAATTGTATTTGTAATCATCAACTAAGAAGATCAATAAAGTTTAACCTCAAAGTGGACGTAGGCAATTACGCTGAACCACTATAAATTTGGTGTTCTTACTTTCTGCAATTAAATTAGCATTGTCTCCTCTGTTTAATTTACTTTCATCACTTATATCTCTACACAATCTTTCTCAACGAGGTTAGTGACCAATTTTGGTGCTAACACTTTGGTGCTTTCACTGGGAATTGAATTCTCAGACCTCAAGGATCTGCTTTGAAGCTACTGGATTGAACAAATCTCCCAAAGAAGATCCGACTCACTGATAGGACATCCGTTGATTCTACTCAGAGTTCATACCAATAACTCTACAATGGCAAGACCACGTACCAGGTCAGCTTCTCATAATGCGGATGCCCACGAGACTTCTAGCGTGCAACAAGCAGGGCCTAGCAATCAACCAGCAATTCCAAATGCAGGAGTTGCCGCTCAGGACCAAACTCCAGTTGTCACCAGAATAGAGTTCAACGACTTGATGAGAGAGCTCAGGGAAAGTAGGAGACAACTAGGAGAGCAGATGCAAGCTAACGCCAACCTGATGGCACAACTCACTCAACAGCAGAAACAGAATGCTGGGGGCAATCCCGCCCCTTATTCCTCATCCGACAGCTCTACTTCCTCTTATGAACCTCCCAGACGCAGACGCCGCAAGACTGACGCTGCATGAGAAGAAGCTGCTGTTCAAACAACTGGAGACCGTGACCAAGCAAGAGCTGGAAACTTCAGGACCGGGGTACAGACGGAGGATAGAGGCCCGGATCATCAAAATGCTAACGATGTCGAACCTCAAGACGCACGATTGGCAGACCGCTAGGAGAGGAGGCATCAGCATGGACAGGCGCGTAGAACAGACACTAACCTTCCGCCTTCCATACAGACACCAGATCTGACAGCCATGATCAGGGAGTTGATGAAGGAAAATCAGGGGTTATCGAATGATGATTGGGGAGTGTCAAGAAGTCATACTCCGTTCACGGATGTTGTGTTGCAAGCGACGTACCCCAGGAAGTTTAGTATGCCTACTATCCCTGCGTATGAAGGGAGGACTGACCCCAGACAACATGTCATGAGGTACGAATGGATGATGGATTCAGCTAGAGCGAATGATGCCACCAAGTGTAGGTGCTTTCCGATTACTCTATCTGGGATCGCTACTATGTGGTTCACCCAACTTCCTCCGCGATCCGTATCAAATTTCGAGGAGTTGGCAAAGAAGTTTATTGAGCAGTTCAGGATACACACTATGCGCCCAAAGGACGTGATGTCTCTGTCAAGTGTAATCCAAAATCCCGGGGAATCGTTGAAGGAATATTTACAAAGATTCCACGTAGCAGCAACTGAAGTCAGTAATCCCAATGACCATGAAATTCTGATGGCTGTAATGAGAGGTGTGGATCCAGACTCTGAGTTTGGAGATTGGCTGGCAGGAAAACCTCCGGCTACGCTAGAGCGTTTCTACTCAAAGGCACACCAGTTCATAAGAAGAGAGGAAGCTAGGTGGGTACGACGAGATAAGGCGCCAGGACCTGTCCAAGAGTCAATAAAGAGCAACATTGCTGTGAAGCAGTCTGGAGACAGCTCGGGAAAGGTCCAAGTCAATGTCCAGAACAAGCCTGGGCAAACCAAGGAGTCCGGAGGAAGGAGTCAAGGGAAAAAGAGAGAAGCGGGGAAGTGGAAGTCGAGAATCCCAAGCTACAGCGAGTATACTCCGCTGAACGCACCGCTTGAGAACATTTACTTATCCACCTGCAATACATTTCAATACAGAAAGCCACGTCCGAAAGAATCAATCGAGGAACAGAAGCGGACCAGGAAATATTGTCGCTTCCATGAGACTTATGGGCACAATACGGAGGAGTGCAGACACCTACACGACGCTATTGAGAAGTTGATCAGGCAGAAGAAATTGCAAGAATTTGTGAAGGATCCACAAGAAGGAGGACAGGGAACGTCCAACCCGGGTCGTGCACCAGCTCCGCGTCATCCCGAGGAGCCTGCCCGAATCGTAGGTAGACTAGTCATAAATACAATTATCGGCGGACCTCACCCCGCGGATAAGAATTGGCAAGAGATGGAGCGATATGCAAGTTTCCTGAAGCATGCCGATTTTGAGTGTTGTTCGAACGCGAAGGACGGGACCCCTGCTAAGCAGCAGCGCGTAATGACAGACGATATTGTGTTCAGAAACAGGGACGCTGATCAGGTAGAGGCTCCGACCATTGACCCGATGGTCATATCTGCAACGATCGGACCAGCTTATGTAAAGAGAATTCTGATTGATTACGGAAGTTCAGTCAACATCATCTTCAAGAAGGCTTACGACCAAATGAAACTGGAAACAAAAGACCTGAAATCGTCCAAGGCTCGTATACACGGCTTAAACGGCGCGGCAACCGACGCCGTGGGGTACGTTGAGTTACCAGTTGAACTGGGACAAGGCGAGCGTCGGAGGGTGCGAATTCTACCCTTCGTAGTTTTGGATATGGATTCTCCATATAATGTTTTCTTGGGCCGGCCGGCCCTGGCTGAGTTTAGGGCAACGTTAGCCCCGTGGTGTTTAACTTTGAAGTTCCCAACGGACAAAGGAGTAGGTATTGTTCATGGCGACCAAGCAGCTGGTCGTTCCTGTTATGTGGCTGAGCTCCGAGAGGCCCATCGGAGGGAGAAGGGAAAGGTTGCGGACAATCCCGTCTGCATCCTTAATGCGAATAATTGACAAGTAGTGCCCGAGCCCTGGCTCGGGCATAGTTCTCGGATCTTCGGAGATATAGATCCGAGAGACGACAATGAGAAACCCAGGGAAGAGAAGGCGGCACCGGCTGAATTAACGATTGACATTTCAGTTAGCCGTGACGACCCTTCGCGAATACTAAAGATCGGATCACAGCTTGGCCCCGAGATGACTGAAGACCTTAGCGACTTCCTCCGGGCGAATCTTGATGTTTTCGCCTGGACGCATTCTGATATGTGTGGGATTTCCCCCGCCATCACGAGTCATATGTTGAACATAGACCCGAAGTACGTTCCAGTTAAACAAAAAAGGAGAGGAATGGATCCGGAGAGGTCCGCCGCTCTCGGAGAGGAGGTGGACAAACTCAAAGCAAATGGGTTCGTCCGCGACGCCCTCTACCCTGAGTGGGTATCCAACCCCGTGCTGGTAAAAAAGGCGAATGGGAAATGGAGGACTTGTGTAGATTATTCCGACTTGAACAAAGCATGCCCTAAGGACAGTTTCCCGTTGCCTAGGATCGATCAGTTGGTCGACTCCACCGCAGGACACGAGCTGTTGTCATTCATGGATGCGTATTCAGGGTACAACCAAATCCCGATGCATATTCCGGACCAAGAACACACCAGCTTCGTTACAAATGTCGGACTGTATTGCTATGTAGTGATGCCCTTTAGATTGAAGAATGCAGGAGCAACTTACCAGCGTTTAGTGAATCGAATGTTCAAGGACCAGCTGGGTAGAACGATGGAAGTCTATGTGGATGACATGCTCGTGAAGTCACGACGGTCAAATGACCACATTCGAGACTTGGCTGAAATGTTCGACATACTCAGGTTTTATGGGATGAAGATCAACCCTCTGAAGTGTTCCTTCGGCGTTGCATCAGGGAAGTTTTTGGGATTCATCGTCAATGCTAGGGTAATTGAAGCCCACCCAGAAAAGATCCAAGCTATTCGAGATGTGCAAGCGCCCAGGACTATAAAACAAGTACAGAGCTTGAATGGAAAAGTAGCTGCGCTGAGTCGATTTATATCCAGGGCAACTGACAAGTGCATCCCATTCTTTGATATAATAAAGAAAGGGAAGAGAAAATTTGAATGGACGGCTAGTTGTGAGGAAGCATTCCAGAATCTGGTGAGGCATCTGGAGAGTCCACCAATGCTATCAAAACCAGTTGACCATGAAATGTTATATGTATACTTCGCTGTATCCCCACATGCGATAAGTGCGGCTTTGGTTCGTGAGGAGGATCGAGTCCAGAAGCCGGTGTACTATGTTAGCAAGCATTTAACAGGAGCAGAGAGGAATTACCCTAAGATCGAGAAATTGGCTTATTGCTTGGTGATTGCATCACGTAAGCTGCGCCCATACTTTCAAGCACATTCAGTCGGCGTTTATACCGATCAACCCCTGAGGCACGTACTCCAACGGCCGGAAACTTCTGGAAGGTTGCTAAAATGGAACATCGAGTTGAGCCAATTCGATATCGCCTACTTACCACGGAGAGCCGTCCGAGGGCAAGCGTTAGCAGATTTCATCGCTGAATATACCATACCCGTCAAACCGGATGATCACGACATCATTCCCCCTGTTCGATGGAAATTATACACTGACGGTGCATCAAACGACCGTTGCTCCGGCGCGGGCATAGTTCTCATAACTCCGGAAAACCGATCAATCTGTTATGCCCTGAAGCTTGATTTCCCGGCTACAAATAACGAAGCAGAATATGAGGCACTGATCGCTGGCTTGAAGCTCATCAGGGAACTCGGGATCAAATCAATCGAAATCTTTTGCGACTTACAGTTGGTGGTTTACCAAGTACGGGGAGACTACCAAGCAAAGGGACGAAAGCTCGCTCCGTACCTTGTTCAGGTCCAAGAACTACTCTCGAATCTCGAGCGTTATGACATTTCTCATATCCCGCGCGAACAGAACAAAGAAGCCGACTTGTTGGCTAAGTTTGCGAGTACCGGCGATGCGCAGCAAATGGGATTGTATCCCGTTGAAGCCTTGCATGCCCCGAGCATAGACGAGATAAAAGTCGATCGTGTGTTGGAAACGGAGATCGAGAAGGAATCATGGATAACCCCATTCAAACTGTACCTGACGACCGGGGCTTTACCAGAAAAAAGGAGCGAAAGACGCAGGTCCTTCGAAAGGCCGCGCGATACGTAATGCAGGATGGGTCAATGTACCGAAAAGGATTCTCAGTCCCATTATTGCGATGCATCGCTCATGATGAGACAAAGCGGGTCTTAAGAGAGGTTCACGAAGGGGAATGTGGCGACCATACTGGGGGGCAAACGCTAGCAAAGAAGATCCTCCGCTATGGATATTACTGGCCCACCGTAAACCGGGACGCCGCGGACTACGCAAGAAAATGCGACAAGTGTCAAAGATATGCAAAAATCCCGAGGGCTCCATCAACGGAACTCACACAAATGATTAGTCCCTGGCCATTTGCGATCTGAGGAATCGACATAATCGGCTCTTTGCCTATATCCAAAGGTGGCGCGAAATATGCGATAGTTGCAGTCGACTATTTCACAAAATGGGCTGAGGCAGAACCTTTGGCCACAATCACCTCTAAGAAGGTCATTAACTTCGTTGTACGAAACATTATATGCCATTTTGGCCTTCCACGCACCATCATTACGGACAATGGGACACAATTTGAAAGCAGAGAGTTCAAAGAGTTCTGTTTAAAGTATGGCATCGAGAAGAAGTTCGCCGCCGTGGCACACCCGAAAGCTAACGGGCAAGTCGAGGCCGTCAACAAAATAATCAAGTCCATACTGAAGAAGCGTCTGGAGAAGGTTGGAGGCAAGTGGGTAGATGAACTCCCGACAGCATTATGGGCGTATAGAACTACCCACAAGTCCGCGACCGGCCACACTCCGTTCGCCTTGGCATACGGTTTTGAAGCCGTTATACCCGTGGAACTTGAAGTTCCATCGCACCGAGTGACATACTATGATCCCAAGACGAACCAGAACCTCTTGCTGGAATCACTGGACTGCATCGATGAAAAGCGTGAAGAAGCCGAATTAAGGGCGGCAGCGCATAGGCATCGAGTCAAGCGTTACTACGACGGCAGAGTCCGTCCAAGGATTTTTGATGTGGGTGATCTCGTTCTGAAACGAGTTTTCCCGGTACCATCACGTTTGAATCCCAGCTGGGAAGGTCCGTACGCCATTGAACGGAAGCTTGGAGAGGGAACATTCAAGCTAGCGACCGTTGATGGAACGACACTCCCCCGAGCATGGAACAGTGAACATCTGCGGCACTATTACATTTAGCATGTTTCCTTTCTTATTTTAGGCACTGTTATTTCCTACATGTTTCCATTCAGTCATAACATAGTTTCTTTTTAAAGTTGTAATCAAGAAGTTTAGTTGATTTTCATTAATAAAGGCTTGAAGCCGTATTTTCCATGAATCACTAACATTTCTGTATCTCACAGTTGAATGACGAACTACATTATCTTGTACGACGTACGGACTCGTATAAACAATTTCAAATCTCCGAATCCCCAGAGCGCGGATCGGAGTACTCTAAGTCCCCAGAGCGCGGACTAGAGTATAAACGATTTCAAATCTCCGAATCCCTAGAGCGCGGATCGGAGTACTCTAAGTCCCCAGAGCGTGGACTAGAGTATAAACGATTTCAAATCTACGAATCCCCAGAGCGTGGATCGGAGTACTCTAAGTCCCCAGAGCGCGGACTAGAGTATAAACGATTTCGAACCTCCGAATCCCCAGAGCGCGGATCGGAGTACTCTAAGTCCACAGAGCGCGAACTAGAGTATAAACGATTTCGAACCTCCGAATCCCCAGAGCGCGGATCGGAGTACTCTAAGTCCCCAGAGCGCGGACTAGAGTATAAACGATTTCAAATCTCCGAATCCCCAGAGCGTGGATCGGAGTACTCTAAGTCCCCAGAGCGCGGACTAGAGTATAAACGATTTCAAATCTCCGAATCCCCAGAGCGCGGATCGAAGTACTCTAAGTCCCCAGAGCGCGGACTAGAGTATAAACGATTTCAAATCTCCAAATCCCCAGAGCGCGGATCAGAGTACTCTAAGTCCCCAGAGCGCGGACTAGAGTATAAACGATTTCGAACCTCCGAATCGCCAGAGCGCGGATCGGAGTACTCTAAGTCCCCAGAGCGCGGACTAGAGTATAAACGATTTCGAACCTCCGAATCCCCAGAGCGCGGATCGGAGTACTCTAAGTCCCCAGAGCGCGGACTAGAGTATAAATGATTCCAAATCTCTGAATCCCCAAAGCGCGGATCGGAGTACTCTAAGTCCCCGGAGCGCGGACTAGAGTATAAACGATTCCAAATCTCCTAATCCCCAGAGCGCGGATCGGAGTACTCCAAGTCCCCGGAGCACGGAATAGAGTATAAACGATTTCGAACCTCTGAATCCCCTGAACGCGTATCAACTCACTCTAAATCCCCAGAGCGCAGATTTAGAAAAAAGGTCCAAGTACTCGAAAAATGTGGAATAAGGAATATGCCACGTCCGGAGATGTTTGAACAACATGAAAATGGACAGGGAGATAAGGCAACTCATAAGAACTTGAGTTATGGCTGCAATTAGTCATCAAACCATAGAAAAGCAAGAGAATCATTCGAACGAAAAAGAAACTAAAAACTTTATTCGATCAGTCCAAAATGGGGTTACATGATCACTCCTACAAAATTCAGACCTGTCTATACAAACTACAAGCTACGGAAGATAAAATCAATTACAAGACTTAAGCAAGAAGCTCGTTGAACGAGTGTATCAATTATTTCTTCGATTTCTTCTTCTTGTCTTCCTTTGTCTTTTCCAATGACTCCTCTCCCTCACGCTTTTTCTTGGACTTCTTGCTTGCTAAGGAAGCGGAGTCAGGAGTAGGAGACGGAACATCTAGTGGTTTGGACCTGCCCGGGAGGATGATTTTCAAAGGTCTGTTCCGCGGGGCGGTAAATTCCAGGATTCCAGGTTCAACTTTGACCTCGGCCTTTTTCTTCTCCTCTTCGGCGAGGCGGTCCTTCATGCTCATTTGTGAGGTATGCTCAGAGGCGCCGGTGATTTCAATTTCATCATTCTCTTCGGTAGGAGATGAAGTGTCGAGCTTATCATCATCCAGCGCCCCGATCACCTGAGCATCGGGACCAGGGAGTACTCCCGCATGGACAGCGTCGCTTGTTTTCCCTGCCTCCTCCTTGGCGTCATCGCTCCTCGGAGTTTGCTCGGCGTCAGAACAACCTGCACGAAAACATAAAGAATGAGCGTTAGAACGAGTAGCCACTGCTGAAAAATGATGGGATCTTTCAACTTTTAGAGAAAGGAGAATTTCCTACCAGGTTCTGGTTGGCTATCGGTGGGGTTTCACCCTCCAGGATAGGGGATAGCACATGAGCACCAAGCCCGGGATCTTTGGGGTCATAACCAGCATGCTGCTCGAATGGATCAAGTGTCGGCCGACCGACCAATTGAGCAGCGGGAGGAGCAGCAGTATGAGGAGCAGATGTACTGACCCCGGACGGGCCGGCTTCATCATTTTTCTCTTGTGGAAGGGGAGAGCCTTTGCTGTAAAGTGCCAATGCTGCGGATAAATCCGATGGCTCATTCCCCCTAAGGAACTCCTTCACCAAGGCCTCTTCATCGACCTCTTCGGAGCCTGACTCGATCTTCCTGATCCTTATCAAAGTTTCCCAGGCCTCAGCTAGGGACTCAAGGTAGCCGTCGCCCAAGAATGTTAGGTCGCGATGCGTAAGGACGCGTGCTCCATATTCAGCAATCAACAGGTCAAACATGCTTTTGACCTCTTCCCTGCCGGCTTCCGCGGCCGCCTCGAGGCGAGAGTCAATCTCCTCTGCAGCTTTTCTTTTGCCCTCCTCACGGGCCTCATCCTTCATTTTCTCAACCCCAGCAAGTTCGTCATCAAGCTTCGCCTTCAGGAGACGAGTAGCGACGATTTCATCACAATATCGCTGTGATTCTTCTTGAGCAGCTACCTTGTCTTCTTTCTCCTTGGAGAGTAATTCTTTCAGCTCTTTGACTTGTGTAGCGAGCGCGTCCCTTTCCTTTTGGACAGAGTCTTTTTCTAGGGCGAGGGCACCGCTGTGCTGGACTGCTTCATCGAGCTCTTTTCTGTGAGCCGCCTCTAAACGAGTAACTGCCTCAGCAGTATCTTTTGCGCTTTGTTCAGCGGCTACCAGCTTCGACTTATACGAAGCGAGCTCTGCGTCTTGGTGCTCGATGATGTTTTTGTCGTAGCCAGCCTCCAGTTTCAGGCGATCAATCTCATGCTGACGCTCGACGGACACCTCCGAGATCTTCTCCACCAAGTGCACAAACGCGTCATGTTAAACATAGACGTCGTTATTGCCGGCAATGGCACTCTGCTTCACGTGCCCGGGAATATGATGAATGGCCGGGAGGAACTTCAGACCGTCGAAGCAAATTTTTGGAAACTTGGCCTTAAGATCGACCATCTTTTCCGCAACAGTTGGGTCCACCGCAGGAGTAGGAGGAGGAGGCTTTGAGAATTCCACTCTTTTCCGTTGCTCTTGAACTTGCCTTATACTCGATGAACTGGAATGTTGTTCTCGAGAAGCATCAGATTGATAACCCTTTTGTAAAGACTTCTCCCTATCCGGCTCAGTTGGAGGAGGAAGATCACGGGACTGGGAAGATTGAGAATGTGCCTTCTTGCGGTGAGACGACTCGCGGGGACGATTGTCCCTATCTTCATAATCGCCTCTGTCCCTGCGTCTGCCTGAACCAGAATCCCGTCCAGAGTGATGAAATATCGAAGAACCCTGAAGGCGATCGAGTCCGTGAGAACGCCCCATATCACCTGCAAAGGATGGAGATAACAACGAATTAAGGAAAATTCACGAGATAAGAAAAAGACTTGAAGTATATTATGGAATGCGCATGTGCGTGTGTGTCCTAGTGTTCCCCCCGACGGACCCGTTCGTTTATCTTTGCTAATCGGAGTGTTGTCTCCTTGAGCTGGGAGTTGAACTCCTGCATTGCCTCTCGCGGGCGAAGAAAATTTGAGAGCTTCAGGATCATCAAACCCGTAATTAAGTATGTCTTCGGGAATAGAAAGGTTCGATAGACCCCTCAGGGAACTTTCCAGATGTTGCGAGGAAGCCTCTTTCTTAGGCGGGATAGGCGTAACTTTTGAAGTGCCACCAACTTTCTCCTTTTGAACTGTATATTTTAACTTCTTCTTCCCCTTCGAAGGGGAGGATGACGTCTCAATATCTTGAACTTCGATTGTCGGATTCCAAGCGAGACCCACGTTCTCGCCCTGAGTCTCAGGAGCTTCATCTTCTTTGCACTCACTGTCTTCATGCATATCGGGAATGCGGCGCGACGACGACCCGGCCTGTTTTTTCCCTTTACCGGACGGAGGTTTGGGAATGGTGAAACCTTCTGGAAGGCTGATCCGACGACCAGGAGCTAGCAAGCCAAACCCCGACAGTGATTCATTTGAAATGATAGTCTGAATGTCTCGTTCCTCGGCAAGAAGAGCTCTAATGGCTTCAACAGCCTCAGAATATCCTCGGCCTTCCGGATGCGGGTTGATACCTGAAATGATGAAACAAAGAATTAGGAAAAGCATGACTCCGGTTAAATATGAATAGTGACTCAGCAGAGAGACTTACTGCCTTCAACCCATCTCCTCGCGATACCAGGAGGGCAGCGCACATAGAACCATTCCTGTTTGTATAGGGCGAACTTACTGCACGCCCCTGTCAAGATCTGGCATTTGTGGTACGGCTCGAGGAACATAAAGGAAGGACTGTCTTTCCGTCTCTTGAACATATAGATGTATCTGATATCGCCAGCAGTTGGAGGTCTGGAGAAGACGGCCATGAAAAGTAAGTAAGTCCCATATAGAAACGCATGGCCGTTAGGGTGCAGCTACGATGGAGCTATGTCTATATACTACAGTACATCCTGGAGAAATAAGTTGAACGGAGGCACGCTGCCCATCCAACACATAAACTTGTTACAGGCAGTATACCCGACTGGGGGCAGATGAGGACGATCGTGTCGCGAAGGGGCTAACACGTCGGCGAAAGGAATCCCATGAATGGAGCATATCCGTCGCAGAGTGGCTTCGTTGACCTTCGAAGCTTGTGAATCGATCGGGTTGTCTAGAAAGACTATTGCCTCCAGGGCGTCAGGTGCCAAGTTATGAGCAGGAGAAGTCGACGGATTAGAAGTATCAGCGGCTCCTTGCCTTGATGATGACCCAGGCCTGTCGGATATGGTGGCGGAGCTAGATTTTCTTGACATCCCCAATAAATAACGAACCTGGCTAAGTGCTTGAGAGAACTATACTTAAAAAACGTTGAACGTTAGAATTGGCAACACGAGTTTTCCCCCACGTGGTGTGTGAACTAGTGCAAGCAATTGTGTACAAGCAATAAGATTTCAAAGATATAAAAATGAGCTTTGAATCGTTGCCTTCGAAGACCGTCATCGCCGACCGTCTCGAAGAGCCCGCCTGGTTGTGGTTACAGTTCCAGATCCAGAAAACATGTAATTTATGAAGTAACCGGCTTAAGTGTAAATTGACATTTATAACTGTTCGGCATTTAAATGTTGTTCGGCAATTGCATTGTTCGTCCTAAGAATAGATTAGCATGTATGTTTGTTCGGTTAAGTCATTGTCAAGTGTTCGACTAAAGGGCTTTGTTCGGTTAAGTCATTGTCAAGTGTTCGGCTAAAGGGCCTTGTTCGGCTAAGTCATTGTTCGGCTAAAAGACCTTGTTCGGCTAAGAAGTGTTCGGCTAAAAGCTTTGTTCGGCTAAGTAAGTGTTCGGCTAAAGGGCTTTGTTCGGTTAAGTCATTGTCAAGTGTTCGGCTAAAGGGCCTTGTTCGGCTAAGTCATTGTTCGGCTAAAAGACCTTGTTCGGCTAAGAAGTGTTCGGCTAAAAGCTTTGTTCGGCTAAGTCATTGTCCAGTTAAAAGCTTCGTTTGGCTGAAGTCATGGTTCGGCCTTAGGATTGTTCGGCGTTTACAACCGTCCGGCGTTTAAGAATGTTCGGCCCTGGTTTTTGTTCGGCTAAATTATAGTTTGGCACTTTAATGAGTGACTCAGACTGGGTTTGTTTGGCCAAGAGAGTATTCGGCAGCCTTCCGTTCCACCTCATCCGGCGCATGACAACATATGCCGGATCAGCGCTACGCCAAACAAAACCCTTGCCTCCCCCATTACCTTCATTCGATCCTCTTCCCTTTAACTTCGGTTCGACACAAAGAAACTAAGACCATAAGTGGACATACTCCTAATCATTCCTCCTCGCTATGTCGTTCAGCAATGAAGACAAGCTATGCAAAAACCTTCTACGCGACATCATTCGATCATCTCGTTTGAATGTACGAGGAAAAATACCTAAGTTTTCAGATCGGAGATTGAGATGGTGTAGTTAAGTCTCGAATTCGGACGACCGGACAGAATTGCAAGAATGGTAGAAGTAAAAAGTAAAAGGGGAGAAGAAGAAAAAGACCTGGTTTTATAGAGGGGAGAGGTGGAAGTCGAAGGGGCTATACCCGGTGGAACCGGTCAAAGCCACGGTGCTCGGCACCAGAATACAAGGTCGTTCGGCGTAAGAAGCGTTCGGCTTCGATTGCTTCGTTCGGCATCTATACCATGCTCGTCATACACCTCCACCACTGATATTCTCAAGAAAGCGTCTCCAAAGAGAGTTAGCCTGGATTCGAAGCGAAGTACGGTGGATATGCAATTCAAAGCGTATCACGATTCAGCCACGTAATACACTTTGGGGGGCAAGTGTTTCCTGGAGATTTGACCAGGCAACTAGTGCTCGGCATCAGGTAGCACACGGCATCCAGTGGGACTCGGTATCAGAGAGCGTCCGGCATCCATAGTGTTCGGCATACAAAGCTACTCGGCGTCAACCAATACTCGGCAACGAGAGCGCTCGGCATCAAGGAGAACTCGGCAACGAGAGCGCTCGGCATCAAGGAGAACTCGGCAACGAGAGCGCTCGGCATCAAGGAGAACTCGGCAACGAGAGCGCTCGGCATCAAGGAGAACTCGGTAACGAGAGCGCTTGGCATCAAGTTGAACCTGGCAACAAGAGTACTCGGCGTCCCATGGTACTCGGCATAGTACTCGGCAACGAGAGTATTCGGCATCCAGAAGACGTTCGATGTGCATAACTACTCAACGTGACAGTATCGCTCGGCCTGAATGCATTGCTCGGTTACGAGCTTCAGACAGAGGCACGTTCGGCCTCAACTAACAACCATCCTGCGTTTCCCATACATCAATCATACCGTTCGGCATAGTAAGGATTGTTCGGCATTAGGGTGTTCGGCATACCTGGTTCGGCGTGCAGCGACCACTGAACTGGGGCTAGAGTGTTCGGCCACCAAGCCCACTTGGGAAGTCCAGCCCATATTTGCCTATAAATAGAGGGGCAGGGTCACAGTGAAATGGATCCTTTTTTGGAGAAATAATACTGAGGAAACTCTGCCATTTTTGAGACTCATCTTCTCTACTTAACAAATTCATTCAAGCATTTGATTCACGAATTGTATTTGTAATCATCAACTAAGAAGATCAATAAAGTTTAACCTCAAAGTGGACGTAGGCAATTACGCTGAACCACTATAAATTTGGTGCTCTTACTTTCTGCAATTAAATTAACATTGTCTCCTCTGTTTAATTTACTTTCATCACTTATATCTCTACACAATCTTTCTCAACGCGGTTAGTGACCAATTTTGGTGCTAACACTAGGTGTGAGCAAGCTTTCAGAATTCTGAAAGAGCGACTGACAAGTGCTCCTGTTTTGACTATTCCAAGTGAAAATGATGAGATGGTGGTTTATACCGATGCATGTGGTACTGGACTTGGAGCAGTGCTGATGCAGAAGGGTAAAGTTGTTGCGTATGCGAGTCGACAACTGAAGCCACATGAAAGGAATTATCCGACTCATGATTTGGAGTTGGCAGCGATTGTATTTGCTCTGAAGATATGGAGACATTACCTATTGGGAGTTCGATTCGAGTTGTTTACAGATCATAAGTCGTTGAAGTATCTTTTCTCCCAAAAGGATTTGAATCTTCGGCAGCAACGACGGCTAGAGTTTTTGGCATCATATGATTTTGGTATAGCCTATACTCCGGGAAAGGTTAACGCAGTAGCAGATGCGTTAAGTCGAAGACATGCAGGATTAGGGGCCATGTTTTCAAAATGGAAGAGTCTCGAGTATTTAGCTGGATTTGACTTCAGGCCCAGATGTGAATTAGAACCTGAGATGTTGGCAAACTTATCGATAAGACCGAATCTTGTGGAAAGAATTGGCGAGAGCCAAAAGCGAGACGATAAGCTTGTCAAGATTATCTGTGATTTGGAATCTGGATTGGACCCAGAAAAGGATAAAGGATTCGAGGTCGATCGAGAGGGTTGGCTTCGGAAGAAAGGACGACTAGTTGTTCCCGATATAGATGAATTGAGAAATGAAGTTCTGAAGGAAAGTCATCACTCGAAGCTGACAATTCATCCAGGTGGAAATAAGATGTATCAAGATATGAAGAGAACCTATTACTGGGAAGGTATGAAGAAGGATGCTGGAAATTTTATTTCCAAGTGCATAAACTGCCAGTTGGTAAAAGCTGAGCAGAAGAAGCCCAGTGGATTGCTTCAGCCATTAGAAGTTCCTACATAGAAGTGGGAGCAAATATCGATGGATTTCATTGATGGGCTACCTAGAACAAGAACGGGAAATGAAGGGATTTGGGTCATCGTAGATCGTTTGGCCAAGAGTGCAAGATTCATTCCTGTTCGGTCAACCAGGACTGCATCAAAGTTGGCTGAGCTGTATGTTAAGTGGATAGTTCGATTCCATGGTATTCCGAAAAGTATAGTGAGTGATCGAGACCCATTGTTCACTAGTGAATTTTGGAAGAGTTTCCAGGAAGTTTTGGGAACTGAACTGTGTTTGAGTACAGCTTATCACCCCCAAACAGATGGTCAGACCGAGAGAGTCAATCGAGTTTTGGAAGATCTCCTTAGAGCTTGTGTTTTAGATTTCGGAGGATCATGGGAAGATCACCTTCATTTGGTAGAATTTTCGTATAATAACAGTTACCAGTCAAGCATTGGTATGGCACCGTATGAAGCATTGTATGGAAGACCGTGTAACTCTCCGACATGTTGGTCAGAAACATGAGAAAAGCTGATACTTGGGCCAGAAATGATTCGACAGACTTCGGATTGCATAGAGATCATTCGGCAATGAATGAAGGCAGCCCAAGACCGACAGAAAAGTTATGCCGATAAGCATCGTAAGGATTTGGAATTCGACGTAGGTGATATGGTTTTTGTGAAGATTTCTCCACTGAAGAATGTTATTCGATTCGGGAAGAAAGGAAAATTGACTTCGAGATTTGTTGGACCATTCCCGATCATCGAGCGAATTGGAAAGCTCGCCTACAAATTGGAGTTACCAGAAAAGATGGCGGGTGTGCACAATGTTTTTCATGTATCGTATCTACGGAAGTATGTGCACGACTCGAATACGGTGGTTTCTGCTGATAGCTGTGAAGATTTTGAAGTTGACCTAGTTGATAAGAGACCTCGTAAGCCGCTTCGTGTTGTGGAAACTGACACGAAACAGCTTAGGAGGAAGGTAGTTAGGTTGCTCAAGATACAATGGAGTGATGATGTTAACGACTGTACATGGGAGGTGGAAGAGAGGATGAAGGCAGCTCATCCTGAACTCTTCGAGGTATGGCCATAAGGTGTCGTGTCATCTCACGACATTGTAACTTGTTCTAGTCTTAGAATTCTGCATGGTATGCTAGTAATTGGATGCATGATTTGTTGATTGCTATGGATGGTAGGCATGCAGAATAGTTTTTGATTGCTCTTGTTTGTTTGGAATTTCGGGGGCGAAATTCCTAAGGGGGAGAGAATGTAACGACCCGTATTTTTATGGATCGAAAGATTGTAGAACTGTTGTCATTAGGTCGTTAGTGTTGTTAAGTCGTCCAGAGTTAGGTCGTGTAGCAGGTTGGGTTATGGAGCGACTTAGTGGCTTAGGTGAGAGACCTAAGAAGGTTAACGACCTAAGGAATGGAGCGGCTTAAGGGGTTTAGCGACCTAGGGGTTGAGTGAGTTAACGACCTAAGGAAGTTAGGTCGTGGACGAGTTAAGGATAGGTCGTTAAGACCCTGTGTAAAGTGTTAGGTCGTTGAGTCGCTATGCCATGTTTGGTTAGGTCGTAGACGACCTATGTTAGTATGCTGGGTGTAGTTAGGTCGTGGGACGGCCTAGTTAGGTCACGTAAAGGCTAAGTTGTTAGGCCGCGTGAAGGCATGTGTTAGGTCGGTACTCCTGTTAGATCGTTAGGTCGGCTATGCGTTAGATCGTTAGGTCGTGTAGCGTTAAGTCGCTAAGCCGCTTATGAGTGTTAGGTCGTAGGTCACGTGAGGGCTTATGAAGTTAAGTCGTAGTATTTGCTAACTCGTTAGGTCGTGGATGCGCATAGGCTTGGGTCGTTAAGTCGTAGGTCGGGGATAGTTAGGTCGTGGATGACTTAAGGGGGCGGACGACCTAAGGATTCCAGCCTATAAATACACGTCCTTGCCTCACTTTTTGGGATCCGGATTTTGAAGCGACGAAGTGCTGCCATTTTGAGAGCTCGAGAACTACACTTCTTCACTTCTTATCTCTTCTTAAATTTAGTACTTCCTTCCATCCAAGATCGAAGATCCAAGAGCTAAAGTTGAAGATCTACATTCTTCGAAGAGAGATTTCATCGTTTGAAGCGGAATTTTGACAGATCAAGTTAGATCCTTCGCTGTCCAGATCTGAAGTGTGTTGCTTTTGAAGTGTTTAGGTGATTTGGTGAGTGGTGGTTATCTTTCACACGGATCCAAAGGAGTATATCGGATCGGTGGCTTGATTATGTGTTAAAAATAGTGATTTCATGCATTTTCGTAAACTTAAGTATAGATCCATTGTTCATGATGATTTGACATCCATTTTACTACATGTTAATCTATGCAAGTTCATTCATCAAGTTGTAGAGATATTGCCCATGTTTCATGCTTGTTAGATTTGGACTCTTTATTTACAAAATTGCCATTTTAGTTATAATTGCTTTTAGATCTTGTTTGCATGATTGATTACTTGGATTAATGATTGATTGTTATAAATTAGTTGATTAGTTGTTGGATTTAGACAAGATGGTCGAAGATGATTCAAAAGCTAAGGGAAAGGCTCTTGAATTGGAAAAGCTGCTCGTGGCATATGTGGCGGATGATGAAGCTCATATGGGTAGATTTGATGATGATGATGAGATGAGGCTTTGCTATGATGTGATGTAGCCTTGGTATAATCCAGACGGGATCATTCCAAGCATGTTGATAACTCGAGGGATGGTTTGAGTTCGTTGATAATGGTTGGCCCGAGAGGGGTTTGAGCTAGTATGAGAATAGTTGTCGAGGAGGATGACTAGAAGGCTGAGATTTCATCGTTGTTGAAGATTCTAGCAGACTCAAAGCAAGAGTACGCTGGGCAGATTCGATAGTCCCAAAAGACTACAGCTGGTAGTCGAGTACTCTGGGCAAATTCGGTAGTCCTAGGCACGGGCTGCGACGACGTGCGGAGTTCTATCTAGAATCGGGGTTACCATTAGCCCTTGATGGACGGCTGAAAGAATGTGCCGGTCATTCTATTAACGGTGGTATTGAAGCAATGATAACAGTGATAGCCAGAGTCATGGATGTTTGGTTGTATCGTCATTCGGTCTCAAGAGCAATATTTTCTGGGTGCTTATCTGATCTTGGTTTAGGCCTTGGGGGTTTGTACTTGGAAAACATTGACCTTGACTCGAGTGATAATTGCTTTTCTTTAAATGTTTGCTTTACTATGTTTACTTCTGCTTAGTGTGTCTGGGGGCTATCACTGTAGAAAGAGGTGGAGTGGGAGGGTTGGGTTCCTATTCCTTTTACCTTTATGCTCTTTTGGTATGTTGTTAGTTAATTTACCGCTCACTAAGACTGTTGTCTGACTCAAGGTTTTATGTTCAACTCTTATTACCTTGGGCTGTTCATCCATTTTGGGATGGGCAGACTAGGTAGCAGGTGACAGGTGCTGTTCTTAGTTTCCAACGATGCTGATGACGAAGACGAGCTGGAGGCTTGCATATTATTTTCTTATTATATGCACTGGATGTTCCGCTGCTTGTATATTCTCTGAGTGATATGTAGTGAGGCTGGATGTATTGACTATTCAGATTTTTGTATCAAACTACTATGAGGCTTATTTGATGCGATTCTGTTCTATGTAGCTTCACTATGTATATTTTTCTCTATTGTATTTTATCCATGCGCTGTGAGTAATACGATAGATTCTGTTGTTTTAACTTACCTCTGACGATCATCCATGGCTGCCTGGCACACTTTTCAGCGCACTATTTCTATGTTTAGTGTAGGGGTCATGGGCGGTCGTCACAGCTAGGGTTTGTGAAATTTGTTTTTTTTTCTTATTTGCTTCGAACTCTTGTTTTTCTAGTTTTATTTGAACTCTGGTTTATTGGTTGTATGGACTCTTATTTTATATTTTGGCAAATGGACTTAGGAATACTAAAATTTGGACCAATATAATAGATAACACATCGGAAGGTAGTTCCTTACCTGGTCATAGTATGCAATCCATTCTCCAATAAGCGTCGTACGGTTTTGATTGTGCCCGACTATGTTGAAATGTGAGATGCAAGCATTTCAGCTATTTTCTAATTTACTTTCTATAGACACTATTATAATATCAGAGGATTTTGAAATAAAATATTTTGGTTATCATAATGTAAAAACCCGTCGTGTTTATGTGTGACGTGGTCTTATGAGATACCTTTGTTTTCAAAGGATTTGAATAATAGTAATAATTCAAATTGAGTGTGTTTTTTCTCACGCTGGTTTTCCAGACTGACTCAGGTGTTATTTTATTATAATGCTCGGGTCAGACCGAGTGTTATAGATTCAGGTAGAATGCTATGGAGCTTAAGAGACGAGCTAGAGGAAACTCAGGAGTATTCCACGTATTTGATTATATTCCACTGTGTGTGTAGACTGTATAGTCAGCACTGGTGAGGGCAAGCTATAATAACTGTCCAGACTGATTGTTGATTTGTTGCACTATGATATTGTGTGTGTGTGTGTGTATTAACAGCTACAGATTCTTTGTATAAAAATATGTTATTATATATTATATTTAGTTCCGCTATGATTGTGAGATTCTGTATTGTTGTTTCTGTTTTCTTCTTCTATCTTTTTCTTCTTCACCCCTAAAGATTCGTATATCTGTCCAATTTGAGTTGGACACGTGTGATTTGGTGTTGACTCAAAGGGTACGGATTTGCGGGTCATTACAATACTTATTAGATGTTCTAATGTGATGTGTTCGTTTAGGTTAGTAAATTTCGTTTCACATCATATTAGTCAATTTTATCCTTAGATCGTATCCAATTCCATTTTACAACCAATAATTTCTTAAATAAATTCCTTCACTATGAAGTTGGTATTTCTTGAAACAACAATTATTTCTTAATGGAATGGAACATGTATTTATAAATACTTTATGAATTTCCTTTTATTTAAAACTGATTTAGTTTTAGTTTACAAAACTTATATTCAAAACATAAATATGTCATCCAATGACAGTCCTTCCTAAACTCCTTTCGGGGAGATTCATGAAAGATCCCTTATGAACAGTTATTACGTGCAGACTTTCAACTCACACAACTGCTAACTTCTTGGCCTAGGATATGTTGGGGTTTCTTGTGAACCCTTACCTTGTGTGATTTTGTAAACTATTATTTAGATGAAATAATATTAACCTTGTGTACTACTTTAAGTACATGGCGTTATAAAAAGAAATTAACTCAACTTCACTCATAATTAGTCGTACTTTCTCCAACAAAGTTCGATTACTCTTTATCGATACATCATTATGTATCACATAGAGGAGTGATTTTTGATATTGAATCTTTGTTCATTTTTAGGTACGTTTGGAACTCTTTCCAATATACTCACACATTCGATCTAATCGAATCATTTCTATCGCATGATACATTATTTACCTCCATTGTATATTCTATGGGCTTACCATAGACTTATACATGCATATCAAATACATATGTCTATGTCTGTGATAACCCATCGGTGAATATAATGAAGTACGTGGAATCGTTTTGGTATTAATAGATGATTGCATGCATATATATATCAATCTGAAGAGTTCATCGATTCTTATTATGCTCCCAATAAATGGGTACATAGCCCTTAATTGTTTGTATAATAACCAATATCATAAGATTCATAATCATATAATAAAATTATTACTCAAAACTACGACTTAGTCTATAATTCCAAAATAATTATAAATAATTTTAGATACTTATGTATTTTTTAATGCATCACTTTTGCTATGAAAACAAATACCATATTATAGTTATATTTCATTATGAATATGCATAATATTTACATTGAATTACAACTATGTCTACTTTTCGGTCAGCTTTTAAAAATAGTCATTATTTTAGAAATAATGTTCGGTATGTTTTATGAAAACATTTTTCATAAATCGATGCAATTAATAAGCGTTATATGGCATGCTCCCACTATTTCCCTCATTGCTATAATAGCGTACTGAATTCGAAGGTCTATTGCTCACTTAATATAAATTATTTATTTCATATACTACAAATAGTTTAAAGTGGAGAGTTTTTTGATCAAATATCTTGAGCTCAAAGAAATAAATCTCATAGAAACAATTTTCTATATGAAAATACATTTTGAATAGAAATCATAATTCTGATTCCAATAGTAAGTATCAATTATTATTTTACAATTCTAGTTTCCGATATTTCTTTATGAAGCAAAGTGATTATTCATTCTCTTCATCCCAACCATACCTTAGATCACATCTACTCTTGTACATTCGTTTTCTTTTCTAAATGATCAAACCATTAAAAAGAAAACACTTACTACAATATCATAACGAATTTTTACAAAAGCACATTCGATTATCCTCAACATTTAAGGACATCAAATACGTTGCACTTTATGTAGATCAAACTGACATTTCAGCGATCGAGTACTTAGATTTATATTGTAGTTTTCGTCTAGCGTTACATTTAACACAATTCAATCCTTTTGTAATCAATCAAATTGAATGCCCAAGTTCTCACTATGGTTTATTTGGTTTTTCGGATGTACTAATTTCATCGAAATATTGTACATTATGAACTGTAATCGTTCCCATACAACACTTATATTCAATAGTATATGGATCAAATATCCATAGTCTTATGTTACTTTTAGAGTTCGAAACTCATAGAATGCAATACATGGTATCGACCAAATAAACGAGTAAGTGACCATATTACGAATATATTTAGTAGTTGTAAAATCAGGCATTTGCATGTGTATTGAAACATTAACATGCAAGAAGCATTTATTAGTAATTATATTATATTTCTATTTGTCAATCTTTGATTCAAATTATTTGTATATATTACTTGATAAATGCTTTATCAATCATATGAAATGAACAAATTTATCATTGTAGATTATTATAACATTATATAGTATATGTTCTTACAATACTAGAAAGGTTAAATGTTATCATTTCATTTTTCTAATAAGGCTCCATTGTTCTATGTTTCACCAAACACTAAGTCGAAACATAGAAGTCTTTCGACTTCACTAATGAGTGTTAGGACTCGTCCGTCTTGGAATTCTAACCTTAAGTCTGCTTAACAAGTCATAGCTCCACGGATGATGGATAACTCCTTATCGGTTGTATCATATACAACTCCCAACCCTTTGGTACCTTGTCCTAATTCCACTTCGTCCTTGAGTCTGCTTAACAAATTGAAACGAAATTATTCACTCGTACCTACCATATCACGATGGCCTAAGTATAGTATATGTACATTGAGTCTGCTTAACAAATACATATAGTTATCTTACCTCGTCTATTTAATATATTAATAGTACTACACATAACATCCTCAGCTTGAATCTGCTTAACCACTAAGGCGTATGCAAGTAATTTATTAATATATATATATATGGTAGAGGACAACATTATATTGAAGATTCATAATCTTTAATACATTATATTAAGTGATATCGACTCATGGAATAATGTGTATCTTATGAAATACCCTCGTAATTCAAGTGTCAGACACATCTGAAATCACAATATACATACATTTACGTATTTATTTATTCCTTAAGTCTAATTAGGATTTCTTAATGTTCCACCTTTAGTTTATACATTCATATTATATAAGTTTTACTGTTATATAACTTTTATATCTTACATTACTTATATAATAATCTTATGTATAACATTATATTAATTAAATATTATTTAATTAAGTTTTGATTAATTAACATTTTAATTAATTTTATACTATCTTATTATAACATTTATATTAAATATTTATTACATACTATAACCTTTATAGTATTACACATATATCTTATATGCGCGTATTATTTAATTAATTAACCTTTTAATTTATTTATTTAATTAATTAACCTATAATTTATTTATTTATTTAATTAACCTTTAATTTATTTATTTAATTAAATAATTTTAATCAAATTATATTAATTTCAAAAATCATATTATAACATACATGTATATTTATGATATCTTAAACATTTTAAAATATCATAATATGTATCAAAATATATAATAAATGTATATATTTTTTATTAATTAATTATTTAATTAATTTATATATTTTATTAATTTTATTAATAAATTCAAATTTTCAAAAATAATTTATTCTATTTTCAAACACTGTGAAAAAATTTATTATATTATACCTTTTATAATATATGTATATTTTATTTTAAATTTAATTTTTAAATTAAAGTCTTATATTTTAAATTTACAAACAATTTTGAAAATCAGTCCAAGGCCCGATTCAAATTAGGAATTTTCTATCAGGGATAACCTTTTGGGCTTACCTCATCATTTTGGGCCAGGCTAATAGCCAGGTAGGGCAGAGCACTTGATTACTAATACCTAACCTTAGACAATACCTTTCTAAACACCCTACTATATGGATAAACTTTAATTAGTTAACCATAACATGACTAATTAGATACAATAGGCTATTGGGCTCTAATACCATTATTGGAACTTGGCTTGCCTACAACAGAAGTTATAGGTAAATTTAATTTTTTTACTCTATTGGATCTTTATTGGGACTATGAAGTCTAATTTGTTTAGAACAATTCTAAATTTAATTTAAATAAAATCATATATTTCATTTAAATTCATAAATTATTGACAAAAATTTATTTAATTTATTTTCAATCTATTTATAAGTATGCATATGTATCATATACATATGTGTATATATGTGCATGTGTAACATGATATTTCGTGCTAAGTACAACATGCCCATATATAGATATTGGAATTTACATCGCAACAGACATATTAGCTCATCCTTTATGTATTGCACGTTGTTCAAATATGTGTATACATTTATACTAATTATATATAAAAACCCATGTGTATGCGTATAATGCAAAAATATTATAGATATATTTATACGTAAAATACCATAGTGTTAAGTATAAGATAAACATATATATATATATATGTGCAAGATATAAGTTTATTTTTTTATTAAATATATGTATGTATATGTATGTGTTAAAGTAACATAATTACATATATATAACAATATGTACATATAAATATAAATATAATAATTAACGTAAATATGAGCTAGTATAGTTTATATAAATATATAAATTACAAAATTAATTTTTTTAGAAACATTCCAGATCGAATACACAACAGATCTAAATTTTATTATATATATATATATATAATGAATTAATTAGTTAAACAATAATAAATAAATGATAGAAATTATTTATATATTAAATATTTCAAATTTTAAAATTTTAGAAAATTAGGAACGATATTTTATGGCTTATGAAATATTTAAAAATTCTGTAAATCTAATTTTTAATTTTTTATTAATTAAATACTTCCGACTGAATATAATATGATTTTTTAAAATATAAATATGGTTTAAAAACTCTAATTTTTTGATCGAGAGATTTTATGATGACAAATTAAATTTAGGAAATTTAAAATTAAATTTTCGAAACATAATTTATTTTATATCAATTTATTAATTCGTACAATGATTAAGTGATAATATACATTTAAAAATATATTTAAATAGTTGCCAAAAAATTATTTTTAGTCACTAAAATCATAATTGATGTAAATATACATTTAAAATATATTAGTTCAATTATTTATATGATATAGTTATATAGTTTAATAAAAATCATATAAACAGTATGTATATATTAATTAATAAAATATAATGGTTTCGGCTGCGTATATCAGATCTTTAATGATTTTATTTAGTTGATAAGCCTGTACACATGCCAATCAATATATGATTTTTTTCTTTTATGCTTCATTTTTTACAAGGATCAGCATATTCCTAGCCCAAATGCTTGGAATCGGGATTTTGGTGCTTTCACTGAGAAGGCTTACACCCGCGGATTTGGAAGCTAGGATCTTAAATTTGGAAGCTTGGATACTTGGATCTATTAAGCAATGGCTAGGCAGTCAACAAGGAGAGTGCTACCGAAAAGGGGCCACCATGGAGGGAGTTAGGAGGCTTCCTCCAGAGCTAGAGCTAATCAAGCATCTATCTACATAACCAGGGATGAAATGGAAACGATGATGAATGATATGCAAGAGAGGATGCTGAAAAGACAGGAGGAGATGATGCAGAATTTACTCCGATGGATTGGACAAGCTAGAGCACAAAATCAAGGGATTAGCGCAGCAGAAGCTAATGACAACTTAGATCGAGGAGTTCAAGCAGCAAGAATCACTAGAAATCAGAACAAAGAACATGGAAATGGAGCCAATGGACAAAGGAATGGAACAAAGCAACTTGTGGCAGTCCTCGGCCATCTTAGAGGGATCGACACCGATCCCCAAAGGCTAGGGGCATGCCCCTGGGTCTGGTTGATCATGATGTTGGAGGACCTACAATCAATCCTATGTAGCTTAGTGCGAATCAGAATTTGGATGCTCGTCTAGAGGAATACGTTCTAGAATTCCCTCGTAGACTCGGGGGGCAGCTTGGACATGATGATTGGCGACTACCACTGGAAGATATTGACAGGTTTGCAGAGATGATCAGGCGAGCTATGCATGGAGGATTTGTGAACAGGGATCTGGAGGATGTAAATAGAACTCCAAATTCACTCCTAATATCAAGAATGCTAGGAATCCACCAGAATTCAAACTACCAACACTAGAAATTTGTGATGGAAAGCCAAATCCGACTATGTATATGATGAGGTATATACGACACATGGAAGTACTTGGAGCATCGTAAGAAGTCTTGGTATGATGCTTCCCCTTGTACTTAATGGATGTAGCTACGCTATGGTTCAGACAGTTGAAAAGCGGTTCTATTAGCAAATGGATGGAATTGGTCGAAAGATTTATGAAGTAGTTTCGGGTTCACATTACAAGACCCAAGAATGTGATGACATTGACATCGGTAAAGCAGTAGGCATGAGCATCCCTCAAGAATTTCTTAACCACGTTCAATGCGGCAATTATTTCAGTGCATCAACCAGATCCATCGACAGTTTTGATGGCGACAGTGTCAGGAGTGGCAGATAATACAGAATTTAAGATATCACTGATAGGGGATCCACCGATGGATCCCATGAAGAAGAAAGGTTTCTGCGACACGAAGATGTGAAAGCTGATAGAGAGGAAATGGAAGTTAATACGATACGGGATGGATAACCGCCTGGTGAATGCTCAAGAAAGGACAAGGGTAAACAAAACATGGATAATATCTTCGATGGATCGAAGCGGCAGAGGGGAGAACCCAAATTCTGTTCTTATTCGGAACATAATGAAACCTTAGAACGGATATATATGGATACTCAAGGATGCCTTCCGTATCGAAGGCAAGCAAGGAGGGAACCCTCCGAACGCGAGCGAATGTCAGGAAAGCGCTGCATATTCCATGAGCTGGATGGGCACAATACAAATGACTGCGGGCATTTGAAGGATATCATTGAGGAACACGTGAGGAATGGTTAGTTACCACAATACGTATGGACTTGGGTTGCGGCGGTGGACAGTAGCAACCACCGTCCACCTCGAATGAAAATGGCACTGGATCAAGGCATCATCACCAACTTGTCATAAATTGATTGGGATGGCATGGAATAAGTAACAAACTCCACAAAAGGATGGCTAAGTCACTTACGCATGTACAGGATCAGGGATGGTCCCTAGGCATGCTCTGAGATGATGATAAACCGTAGTGCTAGGGTTTGTGAAATTTGGTTTTTTTTTCTTATTTGCTTCGAACTCTTGTTTTTCTAGTTTTATTTGAACTCTGGTTTATTGGTTGTATGGACTCTTATTTTATATTTTGGCAAATGGACTTAGGAATACTAAAATTTGGACCAATATAATAGATAACACATCGGAAGGTAGTTCCTTACCTGGTCATAGTATGCAATCCATTCTCCAATAAGCGTCGTACGGTTTTGATTGTGCCCGACTATGTTGAAATGTGAGATGCAAGCATTTCAGCTATTTTCTAATTTACTTTCTATAGACACTATTATAATATCAGAGGATTTTGAAATAAAATATTTTGGTTATCATAATGTAAAAACCCGTCGTGTTTATGTGTGACGTGGTCTTATGAGATGCCTTTGTTTTCAAAGGATTTGAATAATAGTAATAATTCAAATTGAGTGTGTTTTTTCTCACGCTGGTTTTCCAGACTGACTCGGGTGTTATTTTATTATAATGCTCGGGTCAGACCGAGTGTTACAGATTCAGGTAGAATGCTATGGAGCTTAAGAGATGAGCTTGAGGAAACTCAGGAGTATTCCACGTATTTGATTATATTCCATTGTGTGTGTAGACTGTATAGTCAGCACTGGTGAGGGCAAGCTATAATAACTGTCCAGACTGATTGTTGATTTGTTGCACTATGATATTGTGTGTGTGTGTATTAACAGCTACAGATTCTTTGTATAAAAATATGTTATTATATATTATATTTAGTTCCGCTATGATTGTGAGATTCTGTATTGTTGTTTCTGTTTTCTTCTTCTATCTTTTTCTTCTTCAACCCTAAAGATTCGTATATCTGTCCAATTTGAGTTGGACACGTGTGATTTGGTGTTGACTCAAAGGGTACGGATTTGCGGGTCATTACAATACTTATTAGATGTTCTAATGTGATGTGTTCGTTTAGGTTAGTTAATTTCGTTTCACATCATAGTAGTCAATTTTATCCTTAGATCGTATCCAATTCCATTTTACAACCAATAATTTCTTAAATAAATTCCTTCACTATGAAGTTGGTATTTCTTGAAACAACAATTATTTCTTAATGGAATGAAACATGTATTTATAAATACTTTATGAGTTTCCTTTTATTTAAAACTGATTTAGTTTTAGTTTACAAAACTTATATTCAAAACATAAGTATGTCATCCAATGACAGTCCTTCCTAAACTCCTTTCGGGGAGATTCATGAAAGATCCCTTATGAACAGTTATTACGTGCAGACTTTCAACTCACACAACTGCTAACTTCTTGGCCTAGGATATGTTGGGGTTTCTTGTGAACCCTTACCTTGTGTGATTTTGTAAACTATTATTTAGATGAAATAATATTAACCTTGTGTACTACTTTAAGTACATGGCGTTATAAAAAGAAATTAACTCAACTTCACTCACAATTAGTCGTACTTTCTCCAACAAAGTTCGATTACTCTTTATCGATACATCATTATGTATCACATAGAGGAGTGATTTTTGAGATTGAATCTTTGTTCATTTTTAGGTATGTTTGGAACTCTTTCCAATATACTCACACATTCGATCTAATCGAATCATTTCTATCGCATGATACATTATTTACCTCCATTGTATATTCTATGGGCTTACCATAGACTTATACATGCATATCAAATACATATGTCTATGCCTGTGATAACTCATCGGTGAATATGATGAAGTACGTGGAATCGTTTTGGTATTAATAGATGACTGCATGCATATATATATATATATATATATATATATATATCAATCTGAAGAGTTCATCGATTCTTATTATGCTCCCAATAAATGGGTACATAGCCCTTAATTGTTTGTATAATAACCAATATCATAATCATATAATAAAATTATTACTCAAAACTACGACTTAGTCTATAATTCCAAAATAATTATAAATAATTTTAGATACTTATGTATTTTTTAATGCATCACTTTTGTTATGAAAACAAATACCATATTATAGTTATATTTCATTATGAATATGCATAATATTTACATTGAATTACAACTATGTCTATTTTTCGGTCAGCTTTTAAAAATAGTCATTATTTTAGAAATAATGTTCGGTATGTTTTATGAAAACATTTTTCATAAATCGATGCAATTAATAAGCGTTATATGGCATGCTCCCACTATTTCCCTCATTGCTATAATAGCGTACTGAATTCGAAGGTCTATTGCTCACTTAATATAAATTATTTATTTCATATACTACAAATAGTTTAAAGTGGAGAGTTCTTTGATCAAATATCTTGAGCTCAAAGAAATAAATCTCATAGAAACAATTTTCTATATGAAAATACATTTCGAATAGAAATCATAATTCTGATTCCAATAGTAAGTATCAATTATTATTTTACAATTCTCGTTTCCGATATTTCTTTATGAAGCAAAAGTGATTACTCATTCTCTTCATCCCAACCATACCTTAGATCACATCTACTCTTGTACATTCGTTTTCGTTTCTAAATGATCAAACCATTAAAAAGAAAACATTTACTACAATATCATAACGAATTTTTACAAAAGCGCATTCGATTATCCTCAATATTTAAGGACATCAAATACGTTGCACTTTATGTAGATCAAACTGACATTTCAGCGATCGAGTACTTAGATTTATATTGTAGTTTTCGTCTAGCGTTACATTTAACACAATTCAATCCTTTTGTAATCAATCAAATTGAATGCCCAAGTTCTCACTATGGTTATTTGGTTTTTCGGATGTACTAATTTCATCGAAATATTGTACATTATGAACTGTAATCGTTCCCATACAACACTTATATTCAATAGTATATGGATCAAATATCCATAGTCTTATGTTACTTTTAGAGTTCGAAACTCATAGAATGCAATACACGGTCTCGACCAAATAAACGAGTAAGTGACCATATTACGAATATATTTAGTAGTTGTAAAATCAGGCATTTGCATGTGTATTGAAACATTAACATGCAAGAAGCATTTATTAGTAATTATATTATATTTCTATTTGTCAATCTTTGATTCAAATCATTTGTATATCTTAATTGATAAATGCTTTATCAATCATATGAAATGAACAAATTTATCATTGTAGATTATTATAACATTATATAGTATATGTTCTTACAATACTAGAAAGGTTAAATGTTATCATTTCATTTTTCTAATAAGGCTCCATTGTTCTATGTTTCACCAAACACTAAGTTGAAACATAGAAGTCTTTCGACTTCACTAATGAGTGTTAGGACTCGTCCGTCTTGGAATTCTAACCTTAAGTCTGCTTAACAAGTCATAGCTCCACGGATGATGGATAACTCCTTATCGGTTGTATCATATACAACTCCCAACCCTTTGGTACCTTGTCCTAATTCCACTTCGTCCTTGAGTCTGCTTAACAAATTGAAACGAAATTATTCACTCGTACCTACCATATCACGATGGCCTAAGTATAGTATATGTACATTGAGTCTGCTTAACAAATACATATAGTTATCTTACCTCGTCTATTTAATATATTAATAGTACTACACATAACATCCTCAGCTTGAATCTGCTTAACCACTAAGGCGTATGCAAGTAATTTATTAATATATATATATGGTAGAGGACAACATTATATTGAAGATTCATAATCTTTAATACATTATATTAAGTGATATCGACTCATGGAATAATGTGTATGTTATGAAATACCCTCGTAATTCAAGTGTCAGACACATCTGAAATCACAATATACATACATTTACGTATTTATTTATTCCTTAAGTCTAATTAGGATTTCTTAATGTTCCACCTTTAGTTTATACATTCATATTATATAAGTTTTACTGTTATATAAATTTTATATCTTACATTAATTATATAATAATCTTATGTATAACATTATATTAATTAAATATTATTTAATTAAGTTTTGATTAATTAACATTTTAATTAATTTTATACTATCTTATTATAACATTTATATTAAATATTTATTACATACTATAACCTTTATAGTATTACACATATATCTTATATGCGCGTATTATTTAATTAATTAACCTTTTAATTTATTTATTTAATTAATTAACCTATAATTAATTTATTTATTTAATTAACCTTTAATTAATTAATTTAATTTAATAATTTTAATCAAATTATATTAATTTCTAAAATCATATTATAACATACAACTTCTTAATTAATTATATAAACCCTTTTGATTAATTAACTTCTTATCAAAATGGCGGACGTAGAGACGACTGAAGGGGGAAAAACTGCAGCTGAATCTTCAAATAAAGAACCTATCTCCGTGATTAATGAGGCAGATGACACGGGTTGGATAGAGGTTCGTCACAAGAAGAAAAGTGAAAACCAATTTGGGGATCGGCAGCAGTCAACTAAGGATCCAGCTCATGTGGGTCCTAGATCTAGGGTTCCTGTTCTTATGGGACCATATCCCAATTCGAAATCTAAAGTATCACAGGCGGGATCCACCTACAAACCAGATTTCAAGGGGGAATCAGAACGTGGGCAGAAGCTATATCTGGTAATACATACATTGATGGTGGGGTCACGAAATTTGACCTTCTGCAAGACGAGGAGGGGGAATATGCAGATCTGGATGAAGAAGTATTTAATAATGCGAAAAATCTGTGGGGTACGTCACTATACATATATGTTGCTGGTAAGAAACCTTATTATATACATCTCAATGCATATATTAAAAGAGAATGGAAACCTTCTGGTAAATGGGATGTATTCCCTCGTGAGAATGGATTTTATCTTATAAAATTCAGTAATGAAGTTGATTGCAAAAAGGTCTTAGAAGGGGGCCCATGGTTTATAGACAGCAAACTTATCTTTACAAAAAGATGGGAACCCAACCTTAGACTAGAGAGGGACATGCTTGAATCTCACCCTGTATGGGTTAAACTGAAGAATTTGGATTTATCTCTATGGAACGCACGGGGGATCAGTAAAATTGCAAGTCTAATTGGTAACCCTTTAGATATGGATGATTATACCAGACATGTTAAAAGATTAAAGTATGCTAGAGTACTAGTTGAAATTAAAGCAAGTGATACTATCAAAAAGCAGGTGAGAGCAAAAGACAGGAATAGCAACATATACATTCAGGAAATAGAGTATGAACACATCCCCCCCATATGCAATAGCTGCAAGTGTTTTGGTCATACCTTGGATCAGTGTGAGACTGTTTCTCCCCCCATCAAACAAGTCTGGAGACAGAAGACAACTACTGAACAAAATATACAACAAAATACGTCTCAGAAAGTCCAAGGTACAGTTGATGCTTATATACAAATGGAAACATCAAAAACTATAGAGCAGGTGGAAGATAAGGATGAATCTGTGGAGGCTGCCCAGGATACAGGTGTCCCATCGATTGTAGAGGTGGTGAATACAGCATTGGCCCATAGTTTGGAAGAGGAGGCAACAAAGAGCTCACCTGTAACACCAGAAGAAGTAGATGATATTAATAATGTTAATCTTGACAAAATAGACTCAGATAAGGAATCTGAAGGTGATTACAATCATGAGTATACTACTAGTAACTTAAGCTATGAAAAGCAGTTTAAAAGTAGAGATTCTAAAGGAAAGGGCAAGGCGATTTCTGGTCGTGAGGTGTCTCCTATGAAGCTGAGGAGCCGTCCTCCTCCATCCAAATGTCTATAATCAGCTGGAATGTAAGAGGTCTAAACAATGATACTAGACGTTTGGACCTCTTAAATATAAGGAGAAAGTATTCTCCTTCGATTTTAAGTATTTTAGAGAATAAACTCAATGTAGATAACCTAAAATACTTTTTAGAATCGTTTGATACTGACTGGGATCATTTTCACAATCATGATGTCGGGGGTAAAGGACGCATATTATTATTATGGAACTCAAAAGTTTGGAAAGTAAACATGTTAAATAGAGATGATCAACAAATGACTGTAAGTGCTCAGAATATTGGTGGTTTCAACCTGTTTCTAAGCTGTGTCTATGCTAGTAACTTAGCTTCCCATCGTACACACTTATGGAAAGTCATTACGGAGAACAGCAAAATAATCACTGTACCGTGGATTGTCATGGGAGATTTTAATGCAATACTTAAAGCAGAGGAGAAAAAAGGTGGGCTCACCGTCAGAGTATCCCAACTGGAAGAATTCAACAACTGCATCATAGAAGCTGGATTATTAGAACCCATCCATGGAGGCCTGAAATATACGTGGAGAAGTGGAGAAAATAAGCAAATTTCTTGCAAACTAGACAGAGCCTTTATCAATGTACCATGCATAAATAAATTGGCTAATATTAAAGTTAACATATTGCCTCCTTCTACTAGTGATCACTGCCCCATATTGATTAATTTAAAGGAGTGGAGCTTGGCCAAAGGAAAACCTTTTAGATATTCTAATCATTGGAATGAAATAGAAGGTTACAAAGAAGTCATTAACTTTAATATTATGTCAAGGGTGGAGGGAGCCCAATGTTTCAAACTTGTGCAAAAAATCAAGTATGCTAAGATGCTCCTAAAAGAGTGGAACAGGAATAGAATGAGAGATGGGGACCAGATTAGTTATTTACAGAAACAGTGTGAAGATCTCTTATTATTAATTGATAATGGAAATGCTTCTGATGATACCTGGAAACTGTACTACCAATCCCAAAGCAAGTTAAAGGAGGCACTCAGAATTAAATCCATAGAGTTAAAACAAAAGGCCAAAGAGAAATGGTTGACTGAAGGAGATGAATGTACTAAATTTTTCTATACTAAAATGGCTGTCAGAAATAATTCCAATAACTCAATTCAACTAATGGATCAGGATGGTAACTTGACCAGCAATCTATATGATATAGAACAACAAGCTATTAATTACTACTCTGAAATGTTTAATGGAAATATTAACAATGATTTACCAGTAATTCAGTGCAGGAGGCTGATTAATTCCAAAGGGAGAGAGATGCTGGACAGGAGCATTGACATGGTTGAAGTCTGGGATGCTTTGAAATCCATACACATTGACTCCAGCCCAGGGCCAGATGGATTGGGGGCCAAATTCTTCCTGGTACACTGGGAAGACCTGAAAGAAGACATTCTATCAGCTATGCAAGATATATTCAAGAATGGTAAATTTGTGAGAGAAATCAACCACACATTTATATGCTTAATTCCTAAGAAAGAAAATCCAGGAAAAATTGAAGATTACCGGCCAATTGCTTGTTGTAATGTGGTGTACAAAATTCTAAGTAAGATTCTTTGCAACAGAATGAAACTCATATTACCTGATCTAATCTCAGAATGTCAAAGTGCGTTCATCAAAGGCAGAGGCATTTCCGAAAACTCATTGATGGCACATGAATTGATAAGAAACTTCAACAAACCAGGAGCGGACAAATTCTGTCTAAAAGTGGACCTCCACCAAGCTTACGATAAAATCAACAGGAACTTTATTATACATATGTTAAAAGCTATGGGATTTCCAGTAAAATTTGTGAACATAGTTAAGGAATGCATTTCCACGCCGACATTCTCGATTCTGATTAATGGCATTCCAAAGGGGTTTATTGGGTCCAATAGAGGTATCAGACAGGGGGATCCTTTATCTCCTTATCTGTTTACGATTGCTATGGAATATTTTTCACTACAGATGGAGCTGGCTGTTTTTAACAGAACTATTCATCCCATATACAATTTCCAACCTATTGTGACACATCTACTCTATGCTGATGATCTCCTCATTTGCATTAAATCTGACCAGTTAGCAGCTAGAGCTGTCAAGGAAATTTTTAGCAAGCTAGAGAGTTTTTCTGGACTCAGACTGAATGAACAAAAAACCAAATGTTACTTCAATAAAACTTGTACTAGAAGAAATGAAATTTTGGAGTGTTTAAATGTTAAAGAAGGAATGCTTCCTGTCAAGTACCTAGGGGTACCTTTATCATCCAACAAAATTACTGACAGGGAATGTGCAGTTTTAATTTCTTCCATCAGAGAAAGACTTCAGGGGTGGAGTTCAAGACTCCTATCGCTAGCAGGCAGAATTGAATTGGTACACACTGTCATACAATCTAAAGTCAATTTCTGGCTTCAAACATTCCAATTACCTGATGCCTCTTTACAAAAGATTGAAAAAGTCTGTGCAGATTTTATTTGGAAAGGGGGTCTACACAAGATTAGTTATGAGAACTTATGTAGACCTAAGGAGGAAGGAGGAGTTGGTCTCAGAAAATTAACTGATATGAGATTGGCCTATACTTTGAAGCAAGCTTGGAGAATTATCAAAGGCAAAGGTCTGTGGGGAAATTGGATGAGGAATAGATATATCAGAGGCAATTTCTGGTGTATGCAATTGGACACCAATGCTTCATCGACATGGAAAGCTATTATGAGAATTAGGGGAGTTCTTGCCTCCTGCTGCACGAGGGAAATCGCCTCTGGGAAAGATACAGACTTATGGAGGGATCCCTGGGTCCAAGGAAATTCATTAATAGATATTCTGGGGCTTAACACATTTTCAGATTATGGTTGTCCAAATAAAAAAGTCACAGAAATTATTAATAACAATGAGTGGAATTGCTCAATGTTACCAGTAAATCAGGAAACTAAAAGGAAAATTCAATACATGCCAATATACAGTGGACGAGAAAATGATATTTGGGCTTGGAAACACACAGGTAATGAGTTTAGTACGAAAACTGCCTGGAATGAAGTCAGACACACAGATAATAAGGTCGATTGGAGCAAGATTATATGGAATCATGAGAACTGCCCTAAGATGGCTTTCACAGCTTACAAAGCGATACTCAAGAGACTACCTACGAAGGATAGACTCTTAAAATGGGGTATAATAACTGAAAATAAGTGTGCTCTATGCAATCAAGCTGAGGAAACGCATGAGCATTTATTTTTTTCCTGCAATTTTTCGGAAAGAGTATGGAATGCATGTACTAAAGCGATCAATTCAACTATACAGACTCACCTGCTAACTGATGCGGTTAATTACCTGGTTCATAATAGGAGTGGCGAAAACCTGGAAGCCAAATTGGGAGGAATTGCTATCACTGTCACGATTTGGAGTTTGTGGAAGGAGAGGAACCGCAGAGTTTTTCAAAACAAACAAAGGAAACTGGAAGAGGTCAGTAAACTTGCGATTATTGACATGCGAATGGTTCAGAGAAGATGTAAAAGTTGGAGCCTTACCTCACAGGGAAGAGACGTAATGCAAACTGGAGCAGGGGATCTGAGCTACTCATTGGCAGAAAACCCAAGTACGAGCTATCTTGGTCATGCTCAGCAGCCGCCATGATTTGAGGAAGAAGACGAGTTTCGCCTTTTTTTTTACTTTTCAGTTTCTTTTTGGAAAGTGAATGAGTTATGTCGGTCTGTCGATTAACTCGTGATTTGTAGATTTTTCTGGGCCTGCTTTCGGGTCTGGACTTGGGCTTTCATGCCTTAATAAAATTCTTACCCATTTTCAAAAAAAAAAAAATATTATAACATACATGTATATTTATGATTTCTTAAACATTTTAAAATATCATAATATGTATCAAAATATATAATAAATGTATATATTTTTTATTAATTAACTTATTTAATTAATTTATATATTTTATTAATTTTATTAATAAATTCAAATTTTCAAAATTAATTTATTCTATTTTCAAACATTGTGAAAAAATTTATTATATTATACCTTTTATAATATATGTATATTTTATTTTAAATTTAATTTTTAAATTAAAGTCTTGTATTTTAAATTTAAAAACAATTTTGAAAATCAGTCCAAGGCCCGATTCAAATTAGGGATTTTCTATCAGGGATAACCTTTTGGGCTTACCTCATCATTTTGGGCCAGGCTAATAGCCAGGTAGGGCAAAGCACTTGATTACTAATACCTAACCTTAGACAATACTTTTCTAAACACCCTACTATATGGATAAACTTTAATTAGTTAACCATAACATGACTAATTAGATACAATAGGCTATTGGGCTCTAATACCATTATTGGAACTTGGCTTGCCTACAACAGAAGTTATAGGTAAATTTAATTTTTTTACTCTATTGGATCTTTATTGGGACTATGAAGTCTAATTTGTTTAGAACAATTCTAAATTAAATTTAAATAAAATCATATATTTCATTTAAATTCATAAATTATTGACAAAAATTTATTTAATTTATTTTCAATCTATTTATAAGTATGCATATGTATCATATACATATGTGTATATATGTGCATGTGTAACATGATATTTCGTGCTAAGTACAACATGCCCATATATAGATATTGGAATTTACATCGCAACAGACATATTAGCTCATCCTTTATGTATTGCATGTTGTTCAAATATGTGTATACATTTATACTAATTATATATAAAAACCCATGTGTATGCGTATAATGCGAAAATATTATAGATATATTTATACGTAAAATACCATAGTGTTAAGTATAAGATAAACATATATATATATATATATATATGCAAGATATAAGTTTATTTTTTTTATTAAATATATGTATGTATATGTATGTGTTAAAGTAACATAATTACATATATATAACAATATGTACATATAAATATAAATATAATAATTAACGTAAATATGAGCTAGTATAGTTTATATAAATATATAAATTACAAAATTAATTTTTTTAGAAACATTCCAGATCGAATACACAGCAGATCTAAATTTTAATATATATATATATATATAATGAATTAATTAGTTAAACAATAATAAATAAATGATAGAAATTATTTATATATTAAATATTTCAAATTTTAAAATTTTAGAAAATTAGGAACGATATTTTATGGATTATAAATATTTAAAAATTCTGTAAATCAAATTTTTAATTTTTTATTAATTAAATACTTCCGACCGAATATAATATGATTTTTTAAAATATAAATATGGCTTAAAAACTCTAATTTTTTGATCGAGAGCTTTTATGATGACAAATTAAATTTAGGAAATTTAAAATTAAATTTTCGAAACATAATTTATTTTATATCAATTTATTAATTCGTACAATGATTAAGTGATAATATACATTTAAAAATATATTTAAATAGTTGCCAAAAAATTATTTTTAGTCACTAAAATCATAATTGATGTAAATATACATTTAAAATATATTAGTTCAATTATTTATATGATATAGTTATATAGTTTAATAAAAATCATATAAATAAATTAGTAAACATATTACAGTATGTATATATTAATTAATAAAATATAATGGTTTCGGCTGCGTATATCAGATCTTTAATGATTTTATTTAGTTGATAAGCATGTACACATGCCAATCAATATATGATTTTTTTTTCTTTTCTGCTTCATTTTTTTACAAGGATCAGCATATTCCTAGCCTAAATGCTTGGAATCGGGATTTTGGTGCTTTCACTAAGAAGGCTTACACCCGCGGATTTGGAAGCTAGGATCTTAAATTTGGAAGCTTGGATACTTGGATCTATTAAGCAATGGCTAGGCAGTCAACAAGGAGAGTGCTACCGGAAAGGGGCCACCATGGAGGGAGTTAGGTGGCTTCCTCCAGAGCTAGAGCTAATCAAGCATCTATCTACATAACCAGGGATGAAATGGAAACGATGATGAATGATATGCAAGAGAGGATGCTGAAAAGATAGGAGGAGATGATGCAGAATTTACTCCGATGGATTGGACAAGCTAGAGCACAAAATCAAGGGATTAGCGCAGCAGAAGCTAATGACAACTTAGATCGAGGAGTTCAAGCAGCAATAATCGCTAGAAATCAGAACAAAGAACATGGAAATGGAGCCAATGGACAAAGGAATGGAACAAAGCAACTTATGGCAGTCCTCGGCCATCTTAGAGGGATCGACACCGATCCCCAAAGGCTAGGGGCATGCCCTTGGGTCTGGTTGATCGTGATGCTGGAGGAACTACAATCAATCCTATGTAGCTTAGTGCGAATCAGAATTTGGATGCTCGTCTAGAGGAATACGTTCTAGAATTCCCTCGTAGACTCGGGGGGCAGCTTGGACATGATGATTGGCGACTACCACTGGAAGATATTGACAGGTTTGCAAAGATGATCAAGCGAGCTATGCATGGAGGATTTGTGAACAGGGATCTGGAGGATGTAAATAGAACTCCAAATTCACTCCTAATATCAAGAATGCTAGGAATCCACCAGAATTCAAACTACCAACACTAGAAATTTGTGATGGAAAGCCGAATCCGACTATGTATATGATGAATTTTATACGACACATGGAAGTACCGGGAGCATCGGAAGAAGTCTTGGTATGATGCTTCCCCTTGTACTTAATGGATGTAGCTACGCTATGGTTCAGACAGTTGAAAAGCGGTTCTATTAGCAAATGGACGGAATTGGTCGAATGATTTATGAAGCAGTTTCGGGTTCACATTACAAGACCCAAGAATGTGATGACATTGACATCGGTAAAGCAGTAGGCATGAGCATCCCTCAAGAATTTCTTAACCACGTTCAATGAGGAAATTATTTCGGTGGATCAACCAGATCCATCGACAGTTTTGATGGCGACAGTGTCAGGAGTGGCAGATAATTCAGAATTTAAGATATCACTGATAGGGGATCCACCGATGGATCCCGTGAAGAAGAAAGGTTTCTGCGACATGAAGATGTGAAAGCTGATAGAGAGGCAATGGAAGATAATACGATACGGGATGGAGAACCGCCTGGTGAATGCTCAAGAAAGGACAAGGGTAAACAAAACATGGATAATAGCTTCGATGGATCGAAGCAGCAGAGGGGAGAACCCAAATTCTGTTCTTATTCGGAATTGAATGAAACCTTAGAACGGATATATCTGGATACTCAAGGATGCCTTCCGTATCGAAGGCCGACAAGGAGGGAACCCTTCGAACGCGAGCGAATGTCAGGAAAGCACTGCATATTCCATGAGCTGGATGGGCACAATACAAATGACTGCGGGAATTTGAAGGATATCATTGAGGAACACGTGAGGAATGGTTAGTTACAACAATACGTATGGACTTGGGTTGCGGCGGTGGAACAGTAGCAACCACCGTCCACCTCGAATGAAAATGGCACCGGATCAAGGCATCATCACCAACTTGTCATCAATTGATTGGGATGGCATGGAATAAGTAACAAACTCCACAAAAGGACGGCTAAGTCACTTACGCATGTACATGATCGGGGATGGTCTCTTGGCATGCTCTGAGATGATGATAAACCGTAGTGCTTGGGTTTGTGAAATTTGGTTTTTTTTTTCTTGTTTGCTTCGAACTCTTGTTTTCTAGTTTTATTTGAACTCTGGTTTATTGGTTGTATGGACTCTTATTTTATATTTTGGCAAATGGACTTAGGAATACTAAAATTTGGACCAATATAATAGATAACACAGGTCATGGTTGTGTTCCTATCCAGAGAAACGGGACAACAATCGCAAGGTACAGATCTTTTCATCGGGCGAACACGATGAAACGGACTCGTGCATCATGGATTAAGTCTTTAACTGGGTATCAAGGCTGAAGAATAAATCCCAATAGGTGTCCGGTATGGACTATGCCTGGCAAGGATTAGGTCGCTTTGCTCGAACGTGATGGATCAACCGACTTAGGTTGTCGACTATGGATTGTGCTTGGCAAAGGTCTGGAGAGATCAAGGTCATCAGGTTGGACTATGCCCGGAAAGGGGTAGGTCGCTTCGCTCGAACGCAATGGATCAGCCTACTTAGGTCATCGAGTACGGATTGTGCTCGATAAGGATCTAGTGAGATCAAGGATTTGGATAACAATCCAGAGAGGTCATGGATTTGGATATCATTTTCGAATGGCAATGGATTTGGCTCTGGATGGATGCAGATTCGGATAGAACAATCCGGAGAGACCGTGGATTTAGATTGGATTCTCGATTGAAAAATACGGCTACCAGTGGATTATGGATTTTGGATTTTGGACTTATGGAAATTCAAATCACACCTTCCCATCGCAAGGCATGTTTTGGAGGGCAAAGTGTTAACTCACCTTTTGCCAAGGAAGTAGACAAGCGGATTTAACCTAACGGACTAAACGATTATCAAGGCCAGTATCCCAGAGCGATTATTGTTAGGACTAGAAATCAAGTGCAGGCAATGATATGAAGCGACGATCGACTGAGACTAAGAGATAGACTCTCTAGAATATTCTAAGTATGGATTAGTACCTTCCCCAAGCAACAGATCGGTACGTGTCCTCAACTTTTGTCCTAAACTAGGTAAGACCGGTATAAAGTGACAAGGAAGGCACAACAAGGCTATATTTCAAATTTCAAGTCATTTGGAGTTTGTATGCTCAAAGTTATGGGCAAATTACTTCACCTAAAAAAGGGATCGGTATAAAAGGGAACGTATAAAAAGGGACCGGTATAAAAGGAGTAGGCATATTTCAGCCAGGCAAGTATAACTCAATGGAAAACAATCAATATATCAACATCTACACATCCAATTGACATGAAACTTGGTGCACAAGCTAACTACAACATGTGGAACACCCGATAGGGATCGCACATCATTAGGAGTAAGTTGGAGGGATCGGCCCCTATCCCTCCATAGGGATCGACTATTGATGTGCACGTAAATGTGCATATATTTACATCCATATTTTATCTCTTTATATTCAAATAAACATCATATTTGGGCATTTTTACATGTTAAAACCAAAATTCAATTATTTTCAAACCATCATATTTTCATCTTCATTCTGGGGCAAAATGGTCATTTTTGTGCATGTGTCAATTTGAGAATTTTACTTGGACAATTTTTATGATTTTTATAGGATATTTTGATGCATATGGAAGAGGGATCCATTATGATATATGCATGCACAAGGAAATACAAAGGAATGAAGAGGAAATAATTCAAGTTCAAGATCATGGATGACCTCACCCACTTACCTAAATGTAGAATTAGGAGCTAATGGACAACTAAGTGAGGTTAAAGCTTCATGCACATTAAATGATAGATTAATTAGTGGCTAATGATTACTTGGTGGCCACACTTCCTAGAGGGCATTTTGGGAAGCTCCCTAAAAATAGAATTAGGGTTTTATGTATGTATAAATAACCCTCTTATGTACATGAACATATCTTCTACTCTTTTATATTAGTTAGGAAATGAAAAATACAAGTTGTAATGGCAATGTTTATGAAATAAAAATTGTTTCCAAGCCTCTTTCTCCTCTCTTTTCTACATGCATTTCTTTGTATTTATGTTAATGCTTATTTCTATGTTCTCATTCTTTTAATGTTCATAGCTTAGATTTACATTAATGCAAGTAGTGTAGCTTTAATTTTTAGCAAATAGTTAGTAGTTAATCTCTCTTTCTTCCTTTGCTTAGTTTTCATTTCTTTGCTTTTTCATGTTGAAATTTACAAGTGTTAATTTGATAACACAAATGAGTAGCTAAACCCCTTCAATTTATGGGTGATGAAGCTCTCTAACTTTATGTAATTTCAACATTTTTTATGATTTATGATCTCTTTTGGTTTGTGCTTCATGAGAGTGAATTTTGATGCAAGTTTATACAAGTGGGTTTGATAGCTTATGTTGCTTTTGCAAATGAGCTATTCTTATTCAACATAAACACAATTTGCATCATCATTTGCTAATCGGTTTTTGATTTTGAAATGAAAGTAAAAATGAAATTTGATGGTCTATATTACTAGTTACATTGTAAATAAGTCATACTTAAAATAGCTTTTGCTTTGGCTTCATTTTCATGAGAATTATAAGTGGTATAATTGTTGTATTATAGTTTGATGGTTTGAGTTATGTTAATTAATAACATAAACAAACCATACTTATGATAAATGCAATGATGATTTCACTTAATATCAAAGTTAGAGATCATAAATTATTTGTTTGTTGATTACAAAAATATGAGAGTGGATTTGCCTCTAAATTGTTCTTTAGTCTAATAGTTTTTAAATCACATTTCAATTCTGGCTTTAGCTTCTTTTTGTAGTTAACAATTTCCACTCACCTTGGTTAAATTTGATTGAATTGAAAATTTTAAAATTTTAAAAATTCCCTGCGGATCGACCCGTACTTGCCACGTACTAAAATTATATGTCGTGCGCTTGCGGTTAAATTTAATTTATAATTTTCGGCAAATTTCTAAATTCGATAGAAATCTTGCCGTTAAACAAGTTTTTGGCGCCGTTGCCGGGGAATTGATTCGATTTTAATTTCTATTCTTCGGATTATTTTTGTTTGATTTTTGTGTGTTTGCATTTTTTTTTAAAAAAAATTGTGTGTGTTTGTGTGATTTTTATTTTCAATTTTGTTTGTGTGTTGTTGTCTATTTGCACTTTCATTTGCACTTCTACTTATAAAAAAAACACTCGCAATTTCAAAACAAAAACAAAAATATTTTATTTCCATTTTATTTACAATTTGCATTTCATTACAATTTACATTGCAATCACAATTTACAAAAAGAAAAGAAAAAAACATTGCATTGCCTCCATCAAACACACTTCTATGTTCACTGTTCATTGTGCAGTTCCTCTCTGTTCACTGTGCACTTAACTATGAAAAAGTGCACATCTATCAAACACACTTGTCACCACTCCATCACCTCCTAACCCTCTGCCATACTGCTGCCTGTACACTTCCACCACTAGCAAACCACTCTAGCATTCCCACCTCTGAGCAAACCTCCCTACCATCTTCCACTGTCCACCACCATCCTACATTCCCACTCTGTTCGCTTTGCATTCACTCCATACATACAAACCTGAGCAACCATCATCTACATCACCTGATCTACACTTCTCCAACTTGCTACTAACCACTACATCACCTGCTCATCTCCTCCTCTACATGTCATTGTTTCATACAACACCATCCAGTGCCATACAATCATCATTCAAGAACCATACAAACAAAAATCTCCACTGACCATATTACAACTTCATTGCACTTAACTGAACCACCCAACGGCCTTCAACCCCACCATCAACTTACAATTTCCAGACCTCATCCCGTACTTCAACTGCAGCACCACGAACCTAGAACAAACTGCAGTTCAATAGTATAACCATCACTTCAATTCACATCCAAACACATACAATTGTCAAAAACATCACAACGCTCACAACCAACATTCACAAACAACACCGCTGCTCTGCCTCATACGCCTCTGCATATATCCAACCACCAATCACCACTCACTAAAACTTCCCATTGCCTTACTTTACCTTCAACCACGAAAAAGAAGGAGAAACTGCCTCACCTGAACCTCGTCATCTGCCACTAGCAATAGCATCTACCCTTCACCACTGTGCCGATCATCAAGCACATCGCCTTTCAAAACAGCATTGACAGAAACTGCAATTCGCGACAATAAAACCATCACAGTTACCCTTCTCCTCTACAATCACTTCGCCCAATAACCATCTTCCCCTTGCTCCTCCATCTACAGCCATCATTTCCTTAGAATGCCCACGCAACCGTCTGCAAAAATTCACTTCGCCTCTGAATTCGAAATCACCTCGCAACCTCCTCCCACACCCAAATCGAACAGCACACGAACCGACGATCCTCCCCAGACATAACCACGCCGTCTGCCCTCAATTGCTTCGAAAGATAACCGCAACTCCCAACCTTGCTCGAACACCAGAAACGTCAGAAAAATAGAACTTCAGCCGCGAACTCAACTGAAACCATTAACAAACCAATTCAACACCGCGATCCTCATCTCAATCCAAACTCCAAACGACTTCGACTTCGACAAACCTTAATCGACGCGACTTCCACGAGACACGAATCACCTCACAACCTGCAACTGGATGTCGATTTTATTTTGAATTGTGAATTTGTGATTTTGTGAAGTATAGAATTTGGTTTGCGATTTCATTTTTTTTTCTTCTAATTTGAGTCGCTGAGTTTTTTTTTTCGTTTGTGAAGTACAGAATTTGATTTCATTTGTTTTTTTTATAACGAGAAAACTTTGGGCCGGGTTGGGTGTGGGTAGGTTATAAGTTTAGTGAGTGAATTTTTTTTTACTTTATTTTCTTTTGTTTGTTTTAATTTTGTTCTGTTTGTTTTTAGTTCAATCTTAAAAAAAACAAAGTTGCTTTCTTTTATTTTAGATTTCATTTGTGTTGATTTTGTTTTATATATAAAAAAAGAGATCTTTGGTTTTGTTTTGATTTTGCTTTGATTTAGCTTCTTCGTTGACATATTAAAAAAAATCTGTATATATATCTTGTTTTATCTTTCAGGTTGCCAAAGCAGAAAATTGCAAAAAGAGAAGGCCCTTTAGCTAAAAAAAAATTGCTTGCTACAAAAAAATCGCCGCATAAAAAAAAATTGCTAATAATCTGCACGCTCTGGTATCGTGTCATTTTCCCTTGTTTTTATTTGAATTGCATTGTTGGTTGCTTGCATTTGCATTTATATATAAAAAAATTCAAAATCCAAAAAAAAACAAACTTCATTTTAGTTGCATTGTAAATTCACGTTTAATTTTTGTTTTGCATTCATCTCATCTTATTTTCTTTTCTAAGGGCAATACCCCAATTCACATAAGATGAGGGATTTCATCACCCTTTCCTTAGCCCACAAACGCATTTCATCATAGAATTTGACTAATAATAAAGGTTAGACATTCGACTTAAGGGTGTCGCGAGCTCATCTAGGGCTTAATTGTAACTTCACAATTGTTTTCGAACAATTTTATTTCTTGGTGTTTAGGCTACGGCAGAGTAATAACCATTTATAAATATTATAGTGATTCGTAAATATTATAGTGGTTGTTCCTCTGAAGGTACTTAAACCTTCGGCTGCATTGCTATGGTGATTCGTGGTACACCGATAACCCCTGCCCGTTACATGGCTGAGAAATATTTTTGTTGATTTAAGACAAAGTGTGATTATACAATTTTGGGTTAGGAGCTACTAAGGATAGAAAACTGTAATTAAATCCTTTGCATTCATTTAGTTGCATTAGTTCATGCATATATAAAAAAACAAAAATATCAAAAATCCAAAAAAAAAGTTGTAAATCTTAACTTAGTTTTTAATCCAAAAAACAATCCTTTTTTCTTTTCCTTTAAAAATTTTAATCAAAAACAAAAATCCAAAAAAAAATTAAAATTAAAAAAAAAATCAAACTTCAAACTTTCCTTTTGAAAATAAATTTCACTTGGTAAATAATTTTCTCACTTGTAAAAATAACATATAAAAAATTTTGAAAAACCAAAAACAAAACAAAAATCTAACTTCTCTTTTGAAAATAAATCTCACTTGGTAAATATTTTTCTTCCTTAAAAAAATGAAAACGAAAACAATTTTTCACTTCGTTTTTCAAATTTTCTTTCATCCTCTAAACTCGACTCTAACATATTTCTCCTCTAAACTTTCACTTGTGCATGAGTACTTGGACTCGTGACACAACAACAAATTGTTGGACTCGAGAGTCGCCAACTAATCGTTTAACTCGAACAGACGATCCCCCCAAAATGGCGAACGAGAATGCCCCTAGAACTCTTATGGATAGAATCTTTCCCGATATAGTTTCTATTCCATCTTGCATCACGTTACCCGCCCCTACGGGTAACCATTTCGAAATTCACTCGAACCATATTGGGACACTTCCGAAATTTGGCAATTCCGAGCACGATGATCCATACATCTTTCTGACTACATTCGAACAAGTTTGCACAACCATTAAACTCCAACAACTTTCCGATGATGGAATCAAACTTCGATTAATCCCATTCGCTCTTACGGATTACGCTGAAAAATGGTTGTACAGCTTACCATCGAACTCGATTAAAACGTGGGAAGAATTCGTAAAAGCTTTCTTAAAAAAGTTCTACCCCTTGGAAAGAACGAGTAGAATCCGAAACGAAATTGTAAATTTTCATCAATTCATGGGAGAACCATTTGGAAAATATTTTGAAAGATTCAAAGAGCTTTTGATAAAATGTCCACACCATAACTTCGAAAAATGGACGATTTGCCAAATCTTGTACGATGACTCGAAAACAGCTCACGAACCATGCTCGAATCAATGTGCCAAAGCAACTTTCTTGCCCAACATTACGACGATGCTTGGAAATTTCTTGAAAATCTCGCTGAAAAATTATCCCAATGGGAATGTTCGAACGAAAAATCAATTTAATCACGATCGTGTGCACACTCGATAGGATCTTCTTTTGCTTTGGAAGCTAAGATCGACGCAATGATTAAAAAATTCGATAATGTTTTCTCATCGAATCAAATGAACCAAGCTTCCCAACCGATGTGTTATAAATGCAACGATCCTAATCATACAGCTGATCAGTGTCCCAATTCTGTCGAACAAACCAATGCTTTCAATAAAGCCAAAAACGACCCGTTTTCTCCAACGTAAAACCCTGGTTGGAGAAATCATCCGAATTTTGCATTGAACCAAAACAATCCCAACATGAATACAATTCGTCCCAATTTCCAAGCATTCCCGAATAATGCTTCGAATCCTCCCTTTCAGCCAAACAATTTTCAACCAAACTTTGCGGGTCCGTCTCATAATCAACCGCAACAATCAAACTTTCAACCAAATTCTTCTCATCCTCCCCAAGACGATAAACGTTTAACTTCGCTTGAGAAAACTCTTGAAACGTTGGCTAAGGCAAGTACTCAAAGCCTTCAATCAAACAGCAATTTGCAAAATTTATTGACCTCATATATGCAAAACACGAACCAATCAATTGCAAAACTCGAAATGCAAATGAGTCAATTAGCCACGTCTGTAAGTGAATGAGAACGTGGAACATTTCCAAGCCAGCCCCTTCCAAATCCCAGAAATCAAAACGCAAATTCAAATCAAGCCCATGTTGTTCAAGATAGCAACGTCACCCAATTGAATGCTATCACAACTCTCCGTTCCGGTAAACAAATCGATAATCAAGTCGCTAACCCAAACGATTTACTGGAAACCTCTCTCGACACTTCTAAAACGACGAATCTAAACAAAATGTGGAGCCAAATGTTGAATCGAATGCCAATCAAAATTCTTCTTCTTCTACTCGAGTAGACCTGCCTACCGAGTATCGTGTTCCATTTCCACATCGTCTTCAACCAAAGAAACACTCGGACCAAATGGAAAAGATGTTGGAAATTTTTAAACAAGTAAAAGTTAACATCCCGCTTCTTGACATCGTTCAACAAGTCCCACTTACGCGAAATTTCTTAAGGACTTGTGAACCCAAAAGCGACACACTCAAGTGCCCAAAAAAGTCTTCCTGGCCGCCAGTTTGAGCGAAGTCCTATCCCAATCCATGCTCGTCAAATACAAAGATCCTGGCTGCCCTACGATTTCGTGTACAATTGGTGACAAGACGATTAACAAATGCTTGATAGACTTAGGTGCGAGTGTCAATTTGATTCCATACTCCATGTACGAACAATTAGGCTTAGGTGAGTTCAAACCCATAAAAGTTATGCTTCAATTCACCGATCATTCCATTAAGAAGCCAGTGGGAGAAATCGAAGACGTGCTCATTCGAGTAGAGCAATTCATATCCCCCGTTGATTTTATCATTCTTGAAACACAACCCGTGTCAAATCCTGCGAGTCAAATTCCACTAATTTTAGGCCGACCATTCTTAGCCACCTCAAATGCCTTAATCAATTGTCATAACGGTTCGATGAAAATTTCTTTTGGAAACATGACTTTGGATCTCAACATTTTCAATCTTGAAAGCTAATCGAACGAACCTCGTGACCAAACGTTGGAAGTGAGTGCCATTCATGAAAACTTTGAAAACGAGACACTTGATCATAACGATGAATGCGAGGCCGAATACGAAAAATTGTTCCACGAAATTCCCAATGAAATTGAATACACTCTTCCTTTTGAATCACTTCCAGTTGCGTCCGAATCTCAACCTAATTCTTCGATTGAAAAACTCCCGAAGTTGGACCTCAAACCACTTCCTGATCACCTTAAGTACGCATACTTAGGTGAAAATGAAACGTTGCCCGTCATAATTTCTACAACTCTCTCCCCTAACCAAGAAACTTCTCTTCTCTCTATTCTTTCGAAAAAACAAGGAAGCGATGGGATGGTCGATTTCCGATATTAAGGGAATTAGCCCTGTTATTGTTCAACATCGCATCCATTTAATCGACGATGCCAAGCCTGCTTGTGACGCGCAACGAAGGCTTAATCCACAAATGAAAGATGCGGTGCATGATGACATTCTTAAACTTCTCGACAACGGAATCATTTACCCAATCTCTGATAGTTAATGTGTTAGCCCAATTCACGTTATAGCCAAAAAGTCTGGGCTAATCGTTGTCAAAAACGATTCAAACGAACTTATTCCAACTCGTACTCAAACGGGTTGGTGTGTTTGCATTGACTATCGAAAACTAAATGCCGCGACACGTAAAGACTACTTCCCTTTTCCTTTCATTGACCAAATGCTCGAGCGTCTAGCCGGCCACGAATTCTACTGCTTTCTTGATGGTTATTCCAGCTATAACCAAATTCCAATCGCTCCCGAAGATCAAGATTAAACGACTTTCACGTGTCCATTCGTTACCTTTGCTTATCGGCGTATGCCTTTTGGACTTTGTAATGCTCCTGCGACTTTCCAACGTTGCATGGTTGGAATCTTTTCCGACATGATTAAACGCTTTCTAGAAGTTTTTATGGACGATTTCTCAATCTTTAGCGATTCTTTTTCCCAATGTTTACATCATCTCGAATTGGTACTAAATCGATGTAAAGAAAAACATTTGACTTTTAATTGGGAAAAATGCCACTTTATGGTCAAACAAGGCATAGTCCTTGGACATATCATCTCAAATAAAGGCATTGAGGTAGATAAAGCGAAAATCAATGTCATTGCAAATCTACCCATTCCCAAAACTATTTAGGACATTCGATCATTTCTAGGACACGCTGGCTTTTACCGACGCTTTGTGAAAGACTTTAGCAAAATCGCTCGGCCTTTGACGACTCTTCTCGAAAAAGACGTTCCTTTCGATTTTAACTCTGACTGTATCTCTTCTTTTGAACATCTTAAGAGCGAACTCATTTCTGCTCCAATCATTTGGGCACCCAATTGGGATCTTCCATTCGAAATAATGTGTGATGCTTTGAACTTTGCCGTTGGTACCGTCTTAGAACAACGCATCAACAAGATCCTTCGCGTCATTTACTACGCGAGTATGACTTTGAACGACGCTCAACTCAACTACACAACAACCGAAAAAGAGCTTCTAGCTGTCGATTTTGCGCTCGAAAAGTTTCGACCTTTCTTGATAGGTTCACACATTACCGTGTATACGGACCACTTTGCGCTTCGATATCTCCTTACTAAAAAGGATGCTAAATCCCATTTGATTCGTTGGATCCTTTTACTTCAAGAATTTGACCTTACAATTAAAGACAAAAAAGGATCTGATAACGTCATAGCCGACCACTTGTCTCGTCTTCCGAACGCACCATCTTCTTTGCCAATCAATGAAAACTTCCCCGATGAACAACTTCTTTCAATTTCTATCGAACCATGGTACGCTAATATAGTGAACTTCTTAGTCACTAAAGAAACTCCCTCATCTTGGTCCAAACAGGACAAATGCAAATTCGTGTCCCAAATGAAATATTTCTATTGGGATGATCCATATTTGTTCAAATATTGTCCCTACCAAATCATCCGATGTTGCATTCTGGATAATGAGATCAGGAGTATTCTTTCATTTTGTCACGATCAAGCGTGCGGTAGACATTTCGGTCCTCGAAAAACTACGGAAAAAGTGCTTCGGTGTGGTTTCTATTGGTCTTCTCTTTTCAAAGACTCGTTTGAATTTTGTAAAACTTGCGATCTATGTCAAATTCTTGGACGAATTTCTCGATGAGATATGATGCCTCTAAACCCCATTCTTACGATCGAAATCTTTGATGTTTGGGGTATCGACTTTATGGGACGTTTTCCCAATTCTTTTGGAAACTTATATTTCCTTCTCGCTGTCGATTACGTCTCAAAATGGGTCGAAGTCGTTCCTTGCAAAACCAATGACCATAGAATTGTTGTGAAATTTCTCAAAGAAAACATCTTTTCGAGGTTCGGCACACCTTGCACAATAATCAGTGATAACGGGACCCATTTTTGCAACCGTTCTTTTGAAACTTTAATGAAAAAATTCTCGATAACCCACAAGTTATCCACTCTGTATCATCCTCAGACTTGTGGCCAAGTTGAAGTTTCGAATCGACAAATAAAACAAATCTTGGAAAAAACTGTCAATAAAAATCGAAAAGATTGGTCTCAGAAATTGACTGACACGCTTTAGGCTTACCGTACTGCTTTTAAAAATAACCTTGGGATGTCCCCATTTCGTTTAGTTTACGTAAAGCTTGCCATTTGCCCATTGAAATCGAACACAAAGCATTGTGGGCAATAAAGAATTTAAACTTTGATCTTGAGAAAGCTGGCGAAAACCGAAAACTGCAACTCAACGAACTAGAAGAACTTAAGAACGACGCGTATGAAAACGAGAAAATTTACAAAAAAAGAACCATGGTTTTTCATGACAAGTCAATCCTAAGGAAAACATTTTTGCCTAACCAGAAAGTTCTTTTATATGACTCAAGACTTTATTTATTCCCTAGGAAAATTAAATCAAGATGGACCGGACCATTTGTGGTACGAACTGTTTTTCCACATGGTGCTGTAGAAATAGAAAACCCTAGGGATGGATCTATTTTCAAAGTCAACGGTCATCATTTGAAACCTTTCTTCGAATTGCCAAATAACCAAGAGGAGGAGTTCATGATCCTTCATGAGCCAAGCTACGTCTAGTAAGAATGTTAACCCTCTTTTGTAAATATGTATATAGTTTTCCCCGTTACACTCATTATATCATGCATCGACTGTGCGAACACAGTCAAAATTAAGTGTGGGGGGAGTCTCATTTTCATTTTTTTAGTTTCATGGCATTTTTGAATTTTCATTTTCTTTTAACTTAAAATAAATCTCAAAATTCCTAAATCTCAAAAACATTTTCTTTTTAGCATTTTGATTTATTTTTGAAGAAACGTAAGGGATAAGTATAAGTTTTGGTTAATAAATTGAAATTTTTGAAAATTTATTTGTCTTAACAAAAATAAAAATGAAGTTTGATTATAAATAACAATGGTTTAACTAGTATATAGGAAGGTTCATATGTGTTAATTATAAAGTACGTTCTAATTGAAAATCTTTGTTTAAAAAAGTGGTAAATTTAAAGTCAAGGATATAACATTTTTATCTTCTAAGTTAAATGGTGCTAAGAGATTTTGCAAAACTCTCTCTTTCTGAAAAAAAAGAACAAAAAAACATTTGTATATACGTATATATATTTTTAACACCTAGAGTCATGTGTTCACACTCGTGTGTTTACTTGCCATGCTCTGTACCCTTCTCACGTAAGCCCGAAAGGCACTGCATGATCGGTATATCTGGCCTCAGTTTATCTGAGTTAGGTGTGTGTGTGTGTGTGTGTGTATAAATTCTTTTTTATAACGCCTACAGTCGATAATCGTTCACACTTGTGTGTTCACTCGCCATGCTCTATATTCCCCACATCAGTCCGCAAGGTAGTGCACGGGTAATATATCTGGCCTCAGTTTACCTGAGTTAGGCATATGTAAATATTGTTAATAAAATTACAACTAACCTTGGGATGTCCCCATTTCGTTTAGTTTATGGTAAAGCTTGCCATTTACCCGTTGAAATTGAACACAAAGCGTTGTGGGCAATAAAGAACTTAAACTTTGATCTTGAGAAAGCTGGCGAAAATCGAAAACTACAACTCAACGAACTAGAAGAACTTAGGAATGACGCGTATGAAAACAGGAAAATTTACAAAGAAAGAACCAAAGTTTTTCATGACAAGTCAATCCTAAGGAAAACGTTTTCGCCTAACCAAAAAGTTCTTTTATATGACTCAAGACATCATTTATTCCCTGGGAAACTTAAATCAAGATGGACCGGACCATTTGTGGTACGAACTGTTTTTCCACATGTTGCCGTTGAAATAGAAAACCCCAGGGATGGATCGATTTTCAAAGTCAATGGTCATCGTTTAAAACCTTTCTTGGAATTGCCCGGTAACCAAGAGGAGGAGCTCATGATTCTTCATGAGCCAAGCTACGTCTAGTAAGAATGTTAACCCTAATTTGTAAATATGTACATAGTTTTCCCCGTTACACTCATATCAACTGTGGGGACACAGTCAAAATTAAGTGTGGGGGGAGTCTCATTTTCATTTTTTTAAGTTTCATAGCATTTTTGAATTTTCATTTTCCTTTATCTAAAAAAATCAAAAAATTTATAAATCCCAAAAACATTTTCTTTTTAGCATTTTGATTTATTTTTGAAGAAACACTATAGGATAAGTATAAGATTTGGTTAATAAATAAAAATTTTGAAAATTTATTTGTCTTAACAAAAATAAAATTGAAGTTTGATTACAAATAACAATAGTTTAACTAGTATATAGGAAGGTTCATATGTGTTAATTATGAAGTATGTTCTAATTGAAAATCTTTGTTTTAAAAAGTGGTAAATTTAAAGTAAAGGATATAACAATTTTATCTTCCAAGTTAAATGGTGCTAAGATGATTTTGCAAAACTCTCTCTTTCTATATATATATATATATTAAAAAAAACTTTTGTATATATGTATGTTATCCCGCCTTTTGGCAAAGCCGTGACACCAAGGAATTGACTAGTAACTGATGACGGCCCGTCCTAGAGATCAGTTATACACAGACTCACTATAGATATCGACGAATTTTGTCTGAGTCCGGATCAAGCCAAAATTGGTAGGACATGACAAGCTAAGACATGAGAGCCAACGTTCCAAATCTCAAGTCAATCCGAGTTCGTATGCTCGAGTTATGAACGATACAAAATAGGACGAAAATCAATCGTCGTTCGACTCGCTCCCTTCGACTCGCTCCACATCCCTCAGATGCCAGCTTCGACTCGCTTCGCAACACTCAAAAGCGACCACTTCGACTCGCTTCCTTCGACTCGCTTTGAAACCATCAGCAGTAATTACTTCGACTCGCTTCGCAAATACTCAGAAGTGCATACTTCGACTCGCTCCGTGTGCCTTCTTCGACTCGCTCCGTTTGCCTACTTCGACTCGCTCCGTTTGCCTACCTCGACTCGCTTTGCCTTCTCCGCTTCGACTCCAACACCAAATCACTCTTCGACTCGCTCCTCTACGTACCATGCTCCGAATTAATCTACTTCACATCCACATAACAGAGCATGGCAATGGAGGCGAACAAAAGCATAGTCATCGATACGAACGAAGGGACTCGCATCGATACGAACTGGGCTGATTCGTAACCGAGTCGAACAGAGCGAGTCGAACCAAACAGCCACCGAGAATCACATTTTGTATCGACCATATCTCTTAATCTACAAGTCCAAATGCTATGAAATTTTCACAGAAGACTAAGTGCATGCTAAAGAATGTCCATGCCAAATTTCGACTCCATTGGATGAAATCTTGATCGAGTCGAAATCTGTTCGTGTCGATCACGGATCGGACCAAAACTTCACGGGCTTGGGCGTGCGGGCCTGGTCACGTGCCAGAGAGGGCCTCCCGAGATCTGAGCGAAATATCAGCCTCATACACCTATAAATAGACCCCCAAAGTCAACAGAAAAGGGGTTCTTCTTCTTCTTCTTTGAGATCTCCAACGTCCAGACTCTGCCAGATCCAGATCCAAACTTCATGGCTGTTGCTACCAACGAATTTCACTGCTGCAAATCATAATTATCTGTTGTAATTCATTGAATTCACTTGTAAACATCAAAGAAAGATCAATAAAGCAAACTACTTCAGAGTGGACGTTGGCAAGATTGCCGAACCACTATAAATCTTGTGTCTCTGTCTACTTCTTTCTGTTTTAAGTTTATTATTCTTCATTTTTATCCTCTACAATACTTAGATCTGAGATCTGTGATTATATACTGCTGATTTGTGTTCATACACTGGTGCTTTCACGACATTTGGGGTTTGTGACCATTTTTGGCGCAAACATTTTGGTGCTTTCACTGAGAAGAACTAGCACCCGCTATACCAGATTTAAAAGCTTGAAGAATTCAGATCTATAAGAGCTATGACAAGGCAATCAAATAGAAGACAAAGGCCAGAGAGAAGTCAACATGAAGGGAGTCAAGAGGCTTCTTCAGGTGCAAATTAGACATCAATCTTCATCACCAGGAATAAGATGGAGACATTGATGAAAAGACAAGAGGAAATGATCCAGAACTTGCTTCTTCAGATTGGGCAACTTGGAGCGCAAAATCAAGGAGCAACCAGAGTTCAGAATGGAGCGGGACCATCTGGTACAGCGCCAGAGATAGGGGCAATAACCCAGAGCATGTTGGCCTAATCCCGAGCGGAGTACCAGGTGGAACTGCGCAACTCGACATTGACAGAGAAACGAATGCTCGTTCAGGAGAGCAGACTCCAGGAGTCCCTCGTGAACTTGAGGGGCAAATCAAAAGCAACGAACAAGGACTACAACTTGGAGATAATGACAGATTGATTGAGATGGTCAGGCGAGCCATGAGAGGCGGACTAGTGAATAGAGATCTGGAGGATGTGAATAAGAGTCCCTTTGATCCTACAATCAGGCAAGCCAAGAACCCACCAGAATTCAAGCTACCAACATTAGAGACGTACGACGGAAGGACAGATCATGCAGTACATCTGACACGATACATGAGGCATATGGAGGTGTTAGGGGCATCGGAGGAGGTCATGGCCCGGTGCTTCACATTGTATTTGACAGACATCGCAGCACTATGGTTTAGGCAACTGGAGAATGGCTCCATAGGAACATGGACCGATCTGACTAAGAGGTTTATGAGGCAATTTACAGTTCACATTTCAAGACCCAAGAATGTGATGAGTCTGGCGGCACTGAAGCAAAGAAGTGGGGAGTCTTTGAGGAACTTTCTGACGCGATTCAATGCAGCGGCAGCATCAGTGGATCGACCCGATCCATCCATGGTTTTGATGGCAGCTGTATCTAGCATAGCTGATGGCACAGAGTTCAAGAATTCATTAACAAGGGATCCCCCTATGGATCTAGGAGAGTTTTATCATGAGGCTGAAGGATTTTTACGATTAGAGGATGCAAATGCTGAAAGAGAGGAAGGAGAAGGAACTGAGGTTTACACGGTCAAGGGTGAAAACCCTCCTAAAACAGATTCAGGAACTGACAGAGGGAAACGAAAAGCTAAGGATTATGGCAATGGACCGGCGCGACCATGGAAGGAACCAAGGTTCACCTCTTACACGGAGTTGAATGAGACTTTGGAGCAAATCTACCAGGGTACTAGGGGGCAGATTCCCTATCGAAGGCCGATGAGAAGGGATCCGACCAACAATGAAAGAAGATCCGACAAGTATTGCTTATTCCACGAGCTGAATGGTCATAACACGAACGACTGCAGACACTTGAAGGATGAGGTTGAGGGACATATCCGGGATGGTATGCTATCACAGTATGTAAGAAGGGGAACGACAACGGCGGAACGGGAGCGACCACCACCTGCACCTACTGGGGACGGCTCAGGATCGAGGCGTCATCTTGTCATCAATTGATTGGGGTAATGACGAATAAGTAGCAAACTCCACACCAACGCGATTAAGTCATTTACACATGTACGGGACCGCGAACGATCCTCAGGCATGCTCTGATACGACTATTAATCGCAATGGTGTAGGTGTTTGCACTTTGACGTCCTTGTTTTCCTTTTATTTTCCATTTCTAATATTTGAACCTGATTTTGTTGAACATTTCTGTTGAAAAACTCATTTTGAATAAAAACATGCCATTTGTGATACCATGACGGCTAAGCCACTTACACATGTAAGGGATCGTGAACGGTCCTCAGGCATGCTCTGAGACGGCGATAAACCACCACCACAAACAACTCAGAAACTCACTCGAACGTGAAATCTGACGTTGTTAACACTAAGTCCCCCCCGGGCACACAAAATTTGCATCGAACGGCACCTGACCGCGAACGGTCACAAATCGCCGCGAACGGCACCCGACCGCGAACGGTCACAAATCGCCATGAACGGCACCCGACCGCGAACGGTCACAAATCGCCGCGAACGGCACCCGACCGCGAACGGTCACAAATCGCCGCGAACGGCACCCCGACCGCGAAATGTCACAATTCGCCGCGAACGGCACCCCGACCGCGAACGGTCACAAATCGCCGCGAACGGCACCCCGACCGCGAACGGTCACAAATCGCCTCAAACGGCACCCCGACCGCGAACGGTCATCATTCGCCGCGAACGGCATCTGACCGCGAACGGTCACATATCACCTCGAATGACATACGATCCCGAACGATCGTCATTCGTGGTCAAATAAAACTATCAATTTCCTTGCAGGTCACCAACAGGATATGAACATCCAGCTTATGGCATTACAAAACACACCTTCTTATCATAAGGCATGTTTTGGGGGGCAAATGTTATCCCGCCTTTTGGCAAAGCCGTGACACCAAGGAATTGAATAGTAACCGATGAGGGCCCGTCCTAGAGATCAGTTATACACAGACTCACTATAGATATCGATGAATTTTGTCTGAGTCCGGATCAAGCCAAAATTGGTAGGACATGACAAGCTAAGCCATAAGAGCCAACATTCCAAATCTCAAGTCAATCCGAGTTCGTATGCTCGAGTTATGAACGATACAAAATAGGACGAAAATCAATCGTTGATCGACTCGCTCCCTTCGACTCGCTCCACATCCCTCAGATGCCAGCTTCGACTCACTTCGCAACACTCAGAAGCGACCACTTTGACTCGCTTCCTTCGACTCGCTTTGCAACCATCAGCAGTAATTGCTTCGACTCGCTTAGCAAATACTCAGAAGTGCCTACTTCGACTCGCTCCGTGTGCCTACTTCGACTCGCTCCGTGTGCCTACTTCGACTCACTCTGTTTGCCTACTTCGACTCGCTCCGTTTGCCTACCTCGACTCGCTTCGCCATCTCCGCTTCGACTCCAACACCGAATCACTCTTCGACTCGCTCCTCTACGTACCACGCTCCGACTCGATCTACTTCACATCCACATAACAGAGCATGGCAATGGAGGCGAACAAAAGCATAGTCATCGATACGAACAAAGGGACTCGCATCGATACGAACTGGGCTGATTCGTAACCGAGTCGAACAGAGCGAGTCGAAACAATTAGCCACCGAGAATCACATTTCGTATCGACCATATCTCCTAATGTACAAGTCCAAATGCTATGAAATTTTCATATAAGACTAAGTGCATGCTAAAGAATATCCACGCCAAATTTCGACTCCATTGGATGAAATCTTGATCGAGTCGAAATCTGTTCGTGTCGATCACGAATCGGACCGAAACTTCACGGGCTTGGGCGTGCGGGCCTGGTCACGTGCCAGAGAGGGCCTCCTGAGATCTGAGCGAAATATCAGTCTCCTACACCTATAAATAGACCCCCAAAGTCAATAGAAAAGGGGTTCTTCTTCTTCTTCTTTGAAATCTCCAACGTCCAGACTCTGCCAGATCCAGATCCAAACTCCATGGCTGCTGCTACCAACGAATGTCACTGCTGCAAATCATAATTATCTGCTGTAATTCATTGAATTCACTTGTAAACATCAAAGAAAGATCAATAAAGAAAACTACTTCAGAGTGGACGTAGGCAAGATCGCCAAACCACTATAAATCTTGTGTCTCTCTCTACTTCTTTCTGTTTTAAGTTTATTATTCTTCATTTTTATCCTCTACAATACTTAGGTATGAGATCTGTGATTATATACTGTTGATTTGTGTTCATACACTGGTGCTTTCACGAAATTTGGGGTTTGTGACCATTTTTGGCACAAACAATGTATATATTTTTAACACCTACCCTTCTCACGTAAGCCCGATAGGCAGTGCATGATCGGTATATCTGGCCTCAGTTTATCTGAGTTAGGTGTATGTATATAAAAATTCTTTTTAATAATGCCTACATTCGATAAGTGTTCACACTTGTGTGTTCACTCGTCACGCTCTATATTCCCCTCACATCAGTCCGCAAGGCAGTGCACGGATAATATATCTGGCCTCAGTTTACCTGAGTTAGGCATATGTAAATATTGTTAATATCAATTTCGAGTAAGAGAGAGTAAGCAATTGAAATCCAAGCACCATTTTAACTTGTTTGATTTAACTTATCATTGAAAAGAAATGAGAATACCACTTTGGAAAACTTTGATAATCAACTAAGGATCAATTTCATAATTACATTGTGTTATCAAACGAAACAACGAGTTAAACTATTGTCTATTTGCTATGATTACTTGATTTTTGTTGGAAATTTTGATGAGTAAATGACTTAAATTTTGAAGACAATGACCAAAACTTATATTTAACTTATGAGCGTCAAATTGAAAATGAATCCTTCATTTGTAAATATTTTCAAAAACTTGCATTCATCTCTTTGTAAATAAATCTTGCATTTTGTAAATATTTTCATCCTGCTGGATTTTGTGGGTAGTATCCGCCGAAAACCCTCATGAGACAACACTCGTCCTACTGGGGACATCCAGAAGTTTAACGGCTTGTTGCATACGCTCAATGCAATCGTGCTCCCTATGAAAACGGATTTATCTTAGTTTTCCTTTATTCGAGGACGAATAAAAAGATAAGTGTGGGGGTATTTGATGTGCACGTAAATGAGCATATATTTACATCCATATTTTATCTCTTTTTATTTAAATAAACATCACATTTGGGCATTTTTACATGTTAAAACCAAAATTCAATTATTTTCAAACTATCAAATTTTCATCTTCATTCAGGGGCAAAATGGTCATTTTTATGCATGTGTCAATTTGAGAATTTTCACTTGGACAATTTTTATGATTTTTATAGGATATTTTGATGCATATGGAAGAGGGATTCATGATGATATATGCATGCATAGGGAAATACAAAGGAATGAAGAGGAAATAATTCAAGTTCAAAATCATGGAGGACCCCACCCACTTACCTATATGTACAATTAGGAGCTAATGGACAACTAAGTGAGGTTAAAGCTTCATGCACATTAAATGATGGATCAATTAGTGACTAATCTTGGTGGCCACACTTCCTAAAGGGCATTTTGTGAAGCTCCCTAAAAATAGAATTAGGGTTTTATGCATGTATAAATAACCCTCTTATGTTCATGAACATATCTTCTACTCATTCGTATTAGTTAGGAAATGAAAAATACAAGTTGTAATGGCAATGTTTTATGAAATAAAAATGGCTTCCAAGCCTCTTTCTCCTCTCTTTTCTACATGCATTTCTTTGTTTTTATGTTAATGCTTATTTCTATGTTCCCTTTCTTTTAATGTTCATAGCTTAGATTTACATTAATGCAAGTAGTGTAGCTTTAATTTTTATGCAAACAGTTAGTAGTTAATCTCTCTTTCTTCCTTTGCTTAGTTTTCATTTCTTTGCTTTTTCATGTTGAAATTTACAAGTGTTGATTTGATAACACAAATGAGTAGCCAAACCCCTTCAATTTAGGGGTGATGAAGCTCTATAACTTTATGTAATTTCAACATTTTTTATGATTTATGATCTCTTTTGGTTTGTGCTTCATGAGAGTGAATTTTGATGCAAGTTTATACAAGTGGGTTTGATAGCTTATGTTGCTTTTGCAAATGAGCTATTCTTATTCAACATAAACACAATTTGCATCATCATTTGCTAATCGGTTTTTGATTTTGAAATGAAAGTATAACTGAAATTTGATGATCTATATTACTAGTTACAATAGTAAACAGATCATACTTAAAATAGCTTTTGCTTTGGCTTCATTTTCATGAGAATTATAAGTGGTATAATTGTTGTATTATAGTTTGATGGTTTGAGTTATGTTAATTAATAACATAAACAAACCATACATATGATAAATGCAATGATGATTTCACTTAATATCAAATTTAGAGATCATAAATTATTTGTTTGTTGATTTACAAAAATATGAGAGTGGATTTTCCTCTAAATTGTTCTTTAGTCTAATAGTCTTTAAATCACATTTCAATTCTAGCTTTAGCTTTTTTTGTAGTTAACAATTTCCTCTCACCTTAGTTTAATTTGATTGAATTGAAAATTTTAAAATCTTAAAAATTCCCTGCGGATCGGCCCGTACTCGCCACATACTAAAATTGTACACTGTGCGCTTGCGGTTAAAATTTAATTTGAATTTTTTTAGCAAATTTCTATATCCGATAGAAATCTTGCCGTTAAACAACTATAATCAGCATTCGCATCATATTGTAACAAAGATCGATCAATAACTCGAGTTCTACTAATCCAATTTGCATGAAACTTAGAGGCTATACATAATATAACATGGAGAATCTCCCTTAGGGATTACATGTCATTTGTAGGAGTTTGGAGGGATCGACCTCTATCCCTCCAAAGGGATCGACTGAAATCAAAATGTATGCAACTCCACTTCACAGAAAATGCGATATCTTACAAACCATAAGTCGGAATGGCACGAAATTTAGATGGAAAGTAGCCAACATCATGAGGAACACCCCAGAGGGATCACATCCCATTTGGACATCAAAATAAGGATCAGTAACGATCCCTATTTTGGGCCCCAATGGGCCTGAGAATTCTTGGGTGGCCTCGTCATGGCTTGGAGGTTCTTCCGTCGAAATTTCAACCCAATATGTGCATGTCTTCTCCTATAAATACAGCAGACATGGTGTCAGAAAAAGGATCTTCTTCCTGCTTCACTTCATCTTCTACCTAGGCTATACTCTACCAATTTTATTCTTGAATTTCATGGATTTTTAACTGTAATCGACAATACAAATTAATAAAAGGAAAATCTTTGGAGTGGACGTAGGCCGGAGTTAGCCGAACCACAATAAATATGTGTCTCCATTTACTTGTTTTCTGATTGTTTTAATCTTATTCTTCATTTATTTCTCTTTATATTTCTATGATTAGATTTGATATTGGTGCTTTTACATAATTGGGTGTTGGCGGCCAATTTTGATGCCAACAATATATATATATATAAACAAACAATATACAGTTATATAAAGGTTATGCATCATATATAAACTAAACACTTACCTAAAACTAATTCCCTTAAGTCCAACTTGTAACGATGAGTTCTTCTCTCTTTGAAACGTTCTAGATTTGACAGATTGCTAGTCCTAGAACCACAAATCTTTTGCTATCTAATAGCTGTTAATTTGAATCGATTCAATTTTAATTTTGTTGGAGATTTAGGAGGTGTAGTTCGGCCAAAATGATGGAGATAAGAGGAAGATAAAAGCATTAGCAAATTTAGGTTTAGGGTTCCTGTTATAATGGTTGAATGAGAAAGAAAAGTGGATCACATCACTTACCTTTTCTCACCAAATCTTAACCGTCCATCACACACCCTTTTACCCTATTTTTGGCCGCCACCTATAGCACATGTTTGCTACCAAAATATGACTCTAACATCATAGGCTAATAGCCCATTTAAGCCCAAGTAAATATATTTAATTAAATCCAATTTAATTCTTTATCAATATCTCATTTCGATCGATATATTTATAACTATTATAAACATATACAACAATATTTATTCCTGAAATCATATTCAAATTTTGCAATTAATATTTCATAAATACTAATTAATTTATAACAATTATAAACTAATTAAATCGTTTGGTCTAAAGAGAATTCATCATTTCAGTTGTGTGACTTGAGGGTATAAATTCGGTAAGCGATTAACATTGAACTATTTGAATATTAATGTTTACATGTCACTTAGTAGGCGGTGTGAAATTTTGGCCAAATTTATCACTTACTTTGTTTCAGTAAAATCCAATTTTACATTATTAAGTGTTACCCTGTTGTGACATTTATTTTACACCAATTCTCTTCATCAAAACTATATCACTTTAGACTTTTAGAATTTGGTAAAGGTCAAAATTCCAATATCTTCCATATTAAACTCTATATTCCAAACACAAAGTCCTTTGTTCAATAATAATGATTATTATTAACTAAAATGCTCTGGCCAGAGACTTTGACTTTGAGTTGACTTGAGTTGACCCTGATACTAACCTCATATAACCGAGAAGACGAATCCTCTCTTGAATAGTACTTCACTTTCAATACTTCCACTCGACCCAACTATAGTCACTCGATGGATATCATGCCATGATTTGACTATAATAAAAGCGGAGCTTTGATATTGAAGATCCACCAAGAGAACTGTATAAACCAGTCACATCGATATTTTCTGTTTGACCTTAGTTATATTAATTAACAGAAAACTATCGGGTCAGACTTACATGGTTATCCAATAACTATCAGTACGTAACCTCTAGGTGTCTCTACAACCATGAGAAATACACTGTCCAACATATAGAGAGCATTATGTACTCTCATCTCAACAGATACATCGAAATCCAGTCTCGATGCATCTTGACTAGAAACATTTAAAATGGTATATTTATTTTCATTATGATAAATTACTCACGGTTGCAACACTTTGTAACTACAATCACAAAACATATCATTTATGGACTTTCTATTAAATATAATTTTAATTAAATTAATTAATTAATATAACCACATTATATCAAGTATATAATAGAAAGAAAATAACTTTGATTTCGAACATGATTGGTTATTGAGTTAGATATGTATAAAAATTACATAATTACCCCTACGGCATACCCCTAATTCAATTAAAACAGACACAACTCCAACATAACTTTGCAATGCCAAAAAACTATAGGCATATTTGGTCACTAAACTTGTTATTTCTTATAGTGGAAATGATGATAAAATGGATGTTTAAAAATTCCGATAATTTTCAGTTTAATGTTTGTTAAATGTCGAATATTGATATAAAGTACCAACTCGGTCCTCATGTAGAATCTCGATATCGAATGTGTAAATAGTTAAACTAATATTAATGAGTACTAGTTGTGGAAATATTTAATATGCTTTTATTTCCAATGTATACATTAGCAATAAAAAAGGAACCAAGATAACGAGCCAAATAGGGATTTGGAAATATTATTCATAAAAATAAGGATATGAAATATATTTCTACTAAAGTAAAATTCACTTTCTTTTCCTAAAATATTGCATTTTTCAACTTAAATTGTAAACGTACTTGATTTTTTCTATTTTTTCCCTTAAAATTTATAATTTATTATTTAGAAAAACCAGTTAACTTTTTTGATAATGATATTTTAGTTTTTTTCTAAAACTAAATTCCAAACTTTAATTTTATTTTTTATTTTTCCTTTAAACAATGTAAAGATAAACATTATAAGAGGATTTTGGTCAAAAAGTACAATAAATACAGCGTAACAGATCTAGTATTTTCTCCTTATCAAGGGTTATATTCTTCATGTTTTTCTCTAGCAAATAATGCACCTTGTTTGATATATGCTTACCATTGACAATCACCAAAATTTCATTTATAGGTTGGAATCACTAGATCTTATCTTAGTACCTTTGAAATTCTTCCATCTAATTTTCCATTACAAAAAGTATTGAATCAAGCTAATTTTTATTTATACATCATTTTTATTATGTATATCATTTGTACAAAATTTTATATCTTTCTGAAACTCCTAATCCTTTCAAATTTACATATTGGATCATGTGACGACCCACCTTTTTGGACAGTTTAAATCGATAATAAACCAAACATGTCAAACTCAAACCATTCAAAAGGGTAGATTATCAATGGGGTTTAATAAGAAAATAAAAGGAAAGAATGAAAACAAAACACAGAATCTCACAGCGGAATGACAAAATATAATAATCAAATAAACAATTCATGAAGCTGTTTACAAATAACATTTGGTTACACTTTTACAATACAATCAGTGTTATACATACAACAAGTATAATAGGATAATGCAGCGGAACAACATGATGTAGTGGAATAAATATAATAAATAGTATACCAATCTCCGTCTTCATCCTTCAAAAATAAAATGGTCCTCGATACGCTGAAAAGCTCAGACTGATCTGAGCATAATGAAAAGACAAAACACTCGGATCAGAACTAAAATATTCTCATGTAAGTCAAATCAATATCACGTGGAAAATGCGTGTAATGGCGTCAGAGATGTTATGGGATTTTCATCTCCTATCCGATGTATAAAGTGAGTACAATAACCTAAGAGATGTTACAGGATTTTTCCATCTCTTAAGGATCCGTCAAACTATCTATATGTAGTAGTATACGCTATATATGTAGTGTCTATCAGTAAAGTATAATATTGGAAATAGTGTTAAGGCGTTACCCATACCCCCCTTTAACACATTTTATGTAAGCATCGTAGTCTATACAGTACTGTAAACTCCATCATAAACTGGTGGGCTATCAGGGAGCACTCCATAGGTATGACACAAACCAAAATCGTAGTGGGCTTGATAAGGCATATGACAAGGCACGCGAGGCAATGCCCGGGTTAGGATTCTACCGTTTTGCACTCCCGGACTAGTGGTAACGCATAGCAGCTACTACCGCCCACCTCAAGACACACTCCCATAATCAAATCGAGGGTGGCCACCAATCAATCACAAAGTAACATATATGGTATTGAAGAAGCGTGTTCGATAAGGGGAGCGACCCCACTTGACCCGGTATAGCTCATGTTTTAGTCATATCAAGCTGACCCGAAGGTCAAGGCTGCATTCTTACCTCATACCAATAGCATTTGCCAAACCATCCTACTTCGTTCTGGATTCTCCACCACGTGCACAATTGTTAAAGTGGTTTCGGAATTGGCAGAGAGTATGACAATATCTGACCCCGGTGTCTTTAACAACCGTACGCTTATTTCACACCGTGGTCATTTTATAAAACATTTTTAATAATAAATCCAGAAAATAGTTTATACCTTCATATCAAGATATCCATATACTTATTCCAAAAGTATAAATATATTCATAAATGCCGAGGAAGATTACTTTCAATCAATTTCAAAAATAATTTATAGATCTCTTAAACCATTTATAAACTATTTATATGCTTTAGAACCATTTATAAAGCGATTTGTAAATTCCAAAACAGTTTACAACTCTTCCCCTTTTCATAAACTTCTATGCAAATTCTTTTAAAACGCTTCCAAATCCCTTTATACAAGTTCTTTTATAAACCCTTTATAAAATCCTTTAAAACCCTTATAAACTTCTTTATAAAACTATTATAAAAATCCTTTATAAAAATCTTTTATAAAGTCCCTTACAAAACTTTTATAAAGTCCATACAAAACCTTTTACAAAATTCTAAAATCTTTTACCTATTAAAGTTAATATAAAAGTCTATATTTATTATCTTAAATTAAAATTTAAATAAATCTTTAAAACTATATTAAATATTTTATTAAATTAAATTTTTAAAGTGTTTTTATTATATTACATAATTTAAATTATATATTTTAAAAATAAAATTATAAGTTAAAATCTTAAAATTTAGATTTTTAAAACTTATATTAAGTAAAATATAAATTTTAAATAAAATCTTTAAACTAAATTTTAAAATCAAATTTATTAAATCAAAACATACTTTACAATTTTTAGAAAATAATTTAAAATCAACCAACGATGTCCGTATATAATTTTCAATCCTATGGCCAAGTGATTAGTTAATTTTAATTTCAGGGATGGATATATATCATTTCAATCCAAATCATGTGTCATAGGTATATATCATTTCAACCTATTTCTTAATTTATATAATTTCATATTTATTTGATGCCCGTAACATCCAGGGTGAATAACATGAATAAATCAGCATAAAACATCTAGGGTGAATAACAAGAATAGATCAACATAAACAAACATCCAATCATCTAGCATATGAATCATTAGGCATCCATCACAATCAACATCCAAAACAGTCACATATCATAACAGATTACTAGTTATAAATTCTCGAGTGTTTAACTAGCAAATTAAATTCCAATTTCAATTTAAATTTCAATTTCAATGTCAATTTCAATTTCAATTTAGCTGTCAAATTAAATTACACTATCGATGCAATTCAATATAAATGACAATTTTAAACCATCAAACAACAATAGATAAATTTAAATCACTTCATGATTTCAATTTAACGAACATCAAAATATTTTAGTATTACATGAGTGGTTTGAACAGTCACCTTTGATTTTTAGTCGAATTAAAATCCAAAAGAATGCCCAAATTCCAACGGTCTCCAAATGCATCCAAACTAGTTCCATATCGTTCGGAAATTCGATACGATCCCAACGGAAAAAATTGCATCCAAATCCGAGTTCGTATGCAAAAGTTATATGAGTTAGAAATTTGAATTTTAAAATTAAAATGAAAATTAACTAGGGGAAAATCAGTAATTCTATTACCTTCCCATAACCCTATCTGCAACAGTCATTCATGAACCCAACATCATGCTCCAACCTCGCTCCTTAAGCACTGTCACCACCGCCTACAGCCGACCTTGCCCAGATTGGAGCTCACCCCACGTTCGTCGAGCACAAGCACACCTCTACCCCAGGACGCCTTCGCCTACGGTCCGCCAGGCAGACTCTACCGCCACCAACGTCTTCTGGCAATTTCAGGCGAAATAGTGGCGATCTAGGATGGACGGCTACCATAGATCGAAACCTATTGGCCTCCTTTACGCAGCAATGCTCGCCGATCGCTCTGAAGTCGAAGATCCACCGTTGAAACCAAAACCCTAATATGGATGGCCGAAACTGTTTCACTGATTTCTGGCCAAATCAAACCTCCAGTCGCAAAACGAATTGTAGAAGTAGATTACGTTCGTCAAGATCTTCGCGATGATATACAATTCGATAGGGTTTGAGGAGTTTGAATTTTCGATTTTATTTGGGATTGTAATTTAGGGTTTGAGATGACAGCCATTTGAGAAGGAACAAGAGATTTAAATTTGTACCTACAGAAATCAGAATAGAAGCTACTAGGGTTTCAGGAAATATCTATTTATATAGACAGAGATGGATAAGAATGGATGGACAGATGGAGTTGGGTCTAAACGATAACAACAACCCGAAAAGCCCGTTTCGTTCCTGAAACGAAAATGAGTCATCCAATATATCAAAATATAGGTTTTCAATATTTTTGAACTCAATGGAACAAGTTTCAAACCCTAATTCTATTGTATGAAGAAGTTAGCTTTTAAAATCAAATTATATTCATTTAAATTTCTTTAATTCATTTCTACGCGTTTCGAGCTCACACGATCAAACGATAAGTCTGATCGCTATGAAACTTGAAATCCTGAATTCGATGAAACTAGTTTCGTCGAAATCCGAGACAATGCCCAAAAGACAAATTTTCACGCTAATTAAATAAATTATTATTTTAAAATCAATTTAATCACTTTTAAATTCTAAATTAAAAGTTAACAATTTTCATCATTCTTGATTACACAGGAATTGATAATCTTTTACAATACTGTTTTTCCATATTAAATCCAATATTTAAATATCAAATTAATTTCAACGTTCAATTACAACTGTAATAAATCCATTCATTACAATTTAAATTCCAAACAAAATCTTTTATTTTGATTTAAATTCTTATTATTTAATCATCGGTTCCTTATGTAATTTATTTATTAACAAAAGTTTCCATTTTATTATTCTCAACCCTACAGTTGACAACTTTTACCATAATAATTGCAATATTTCCATTACGTTAATTTTGTTAATTTCCAAATTAATTTCAACTGATTTAATAAGTTAGATGATAATAAACTAAGTGTTACAACTTATTAATTCAAACCTATTAATTTATTGGTCATAGACAAGGATTATAAATTACTTACCAATGACTGATTTAATTCTATATTAACCCATTTCAATTAATTTCATATAATTTCTCTTTTTAATACAACATTTATTTTATTCCTCATTAACTTTTATTATTAACATTAATTGAAATCACATTAATAGTTGTCAATTACATCCAATCAACATTATTAAAATATATTCTAATAATTTTTCTCCATTTATAAATCATAAATTTTAATTTCTCACAATATTAAATTCCAAAAATCTTATTAAATTTAATATTTTTAATTATAAAAAATACGGGTCATTACAATCTCCCCCACTCGGAACTTTTCATCCCCGAAAAGGAACAAGAAAGATTCAAGACGTTTGATATAATTTATTTAAAATAGTCAATTTATAAACTCTTTAACTTATATTTTTAAGCTTAATATAAATTTGAAAATAACTCAACTTTCATCAAAAAATTTCTATGTCTTAAATTTAAGAAAAAATTCGGTAGAGTCTCCTTTGCGCGGCTAAGTCCACAAAAATAATAATATCAATAATTTCAATATATATATTACATTTCAATAATAAAATATCCTAAACCGTGGGAAAAACAATAAAATATCGTTCCAAAAATCGTAATCCTGAAAACGTACCATTTGTCGGGCAAATGACTTTATTTATGAAACCAAAAGCAGTAGCTATTGCTTCCACAAATCTGTATTTCACTTATATAATCCAAAAGAGTTAAAATTATGTGAAAGAGTAATACATCAGTTGTTTCAATAAATAGCACAAATAACACAACAATATGAAATAATCATATGCAAACAAGAGACATGCAATCAAAGAAATCAATCATACATCCATAATAACCAAACTAATGGTTTATCCAGGTTCAGACACTTTTCAGCGTACAAGGGTGATGAATAAGCTATCAAGTGTACCTTACGATCAACAGCCTTTGGTACTTACTCAATATATTATTCATACAACCTCAAACAAATCGAAGTATCATTTCCCAAACATTCCATAAGCCAAACAACAATGAATGAATTTTAAATATTATTTAAGTTTATTCTATTGGTTTCTTTCCACATCACTTACTTTCCATTTATTTTCATTCATTCATACAATGATTATCTTTTACTAATTTACCTTCATTACTTACACAATTTATTTCCCATTCAATATTTGAAATCATCAATGAATCCATTATTAAGGTATTACATACATTCCATTGCAGTTAATTCACATTTACTATTTACTTGTATACTGGATTTCAATTTAATATTAATATTCATTCATGAATCATTTCAACTTAAGTTTTTTTAACTTTTTAATTTACATTCATTTCTTCAAATTTAGTATCATTTAATAATAAACTTATTTGTGACTCATTCTAGAATTTCTTAGAGTTTATAATCATTTTCTTAGATAACATTCACTTTTTACTATTCAATCTAATTATAAATCACTTCAAAACATAAACTTAAGTTTATAATATTCTTGTAACATCTAATTCTTTTATTTACAAACATATGTTCATTTTGAATCATTTTTGTTATTAAGCTTTTACTTGTATAATATTCTATTACATGTTCATATTAACATTTCAACTTTTTAAACATTTCTGGTAAGTTATATATATGCTTTTAGAATGTAATTGAGTGTTATAAAAATTTATCTTATTCATTTTAGTTAACAAAATGTTCAATAGTTTACCAACATATGTTCTAATACCAACTATGACGACCCACCTTTTTGGACAGTTTAAATCGACAATAAACCACACATGTCAAACTCAAACCATTCGAAAGGGTAGATTATCAATGGGGTTTAATAAGAAAATAAAAGGAAAGAATGAAAACAAAACACAGAATCTCATAGTAGAGTGACAAAATATAATAATCAAATAAACGTTTCATGAAGATGTTTACAAATAACAATTGATTACGCTTTTACCATACAATCAGAGTTATACATACAACAAGTATAATAGGATAATGTGGCGGAACAACATGATGTAGTGGAATAAATATAATAAATATTATACCAATCTCCGTCTTCATCCTCCAAAAATAAAATGGTCTTTAATACGCTGAAAAGCTCAAACTGACCCGAGCATAATGAAAAGACAAAACACTCGGATCAGAACTAAAATATTCTCATGTAAGTAAAATCCATATCACGTGGAAAATGCGTGTAATGGCGTCAGAGATGTTACGAGATTTTCATCTCCTATCCGGTGTATAACGTGAGTACAATAACCTAAGAGATGTTACGGGATTTTTCCATCTCTTAAGGATCCGTCAAACTATCTATATGTAGTAGTATACGCTATATATGCAGTGCCTATCAGTAAAGTATAATATTGAAAATAGCGTTAAGGCGTCACCCATATCCTCCTTAACACATTTTATATGAGCATCGTAGTTTATACAGTACTGTAAACTCCACCATAAACTGGTGGGCTATCAGAGAGCACTCCATAGGTACGACACAAACCAAAATCGTAGTTTGCTTGATAAGGTATTCGACAAGGCATGCGAGGCAATGCCTAAGGTAGGATTCTACCGTTTTGCACTTCCGGCCTAGTGGTGACACATAGCAGCTATTACCGCTCACTTCAAGACACACTCCCATAATCAAATCGAGGGTAGCCACCAATCAATCACAAAGTAACAGATATGGTATCGAAGAAGCATGTTCGATAGGGGGAACGACCCCACTTGGCCCATTATAGCTCCTGTTTAGTCATATCAAGCTGACCCAAAGGTCGGGGTTGCATTCTTACGTCATACCTGTAGCGTTCGCTAAACCATCCTACTTCGTTCTGGATTCTCCACCATGTGCACAGTTGTTAAAGTGGTTTCAGAATTGGTGGAGAGTATGACACTATCCGACCTCGATCTCTTTAACAACCAAACGCTTATTTCACACCGTGCTCATTTTATAAAACATTTTTAATTATAAATCCAGAAAGTAGTTTATACTTTCATATCAAGATATCCATATACTTATTCCAAAAGTATAAATATATTCATAAATGCCGAGGAAGATTTCTTTCAATCAATTTTAAAAATAATTTATAAATCTCTCTTAAACCATTTATAAACTATTTATATGCTTTAGAACCATTTATAAATTTCAAAACAGTTTACAACTCTTCTGCTTTTCATAAACTTCTACGCAAATTCCTTTAAAACGCTTCCAAATCTTTTTATACAAGTTCTTTTATAAAACCCTTTATAAAATCCTTTAAAACCCTTATAAACTCCTTTATAAAACCATTATAAAAATCTTTATAAAAATATTTTATAAAATCCCTTACAAAACTTCTATAAATTCCATACAAAACCTTTTACAAAATTCTAAAATCTTTTATCTATTAAAGTTATTATAAAAGTATATATTTATTATCTTAAATTAAATTTTAAATAAATCTTTAAAACTATATTAAATAATTAATTTAATTTAATTTTTAAAGTGTTTTTACTATATTACATTATTTAAATTATATATTTTAAACTAAATAAAATTATAAGTTAAAATCTTAAAATTTAGATTTTTAAAACTTATATTAACTAAAATATAAATTTTATATAAAATCTTTAAACTAAATTTTAAAATCAAATTTAGTAAATCAAAACATACTTTACAATTTTAGAAAATAATTTAAAATCGACCAAAGTGTCCATATATAATTTTCTATCCTATAGTCATGTGATCAATTAATTTTAATTTTGATTTCAAGGATGGATATATATCATTTTAATCCAAATCAGGTGTCATAGGTATATATCATTTCAACCTATTTCTTAATTTATTTAATTTCAGATTTATTTAATGCCCATAACATCCAGGGTGAAAAACAGGAATAAATCATCATAAAACATCTAGGGTGAATAACATTTATAGGTCAGCATAAACAAACATCGAAACATCTAACATATGAATCATTTGGCATCCATCACAATCAACATCCAAAACAGTGACATATCGTAACAGATTGCTAGTTATAAATTCTCGGGTGTATAACTTGCAAATTAAATTCCAATTCCAATTTAAATGTCAATTTCAATTTAACTATCAAATTAAATTACAATATCGATGCAATTCAATATAAATGTCAATTTTATACCATCAAACAACAATCAATAAATTTAGATCACTTCATGATTTCAATTTAACGAACATCAAAATATTTTAGTATTTCGTGAGTGGTTTAAACACTCACCTTTGATTTTTCGTCGAATTAAAATCCAAAAGAACGCCCAAATTCCAACAGTCTCCAAATGAAGCCAAACCAGTTCCATATCGTTTGGAAATTCGATACGATCCCAATGGAAGAAACCGCGTCAAATACGAGTTCGTATGAAAAAGTTATACGAGTTAGAAGTTTGAATTCTAGAATCAAAATTAAAATTAACTAGGGGCATATCAGTAATTCTATTACCTTCCCAAAACAACTTCAACAGTCGTTCATGAACACAACATTATGCTCCAGCCACCGCTCCTTAAGCACTGTCGCTGCCACCTATAGCTAACCTTGCTCAGATCGGAGCTCACCCCACGTTCGCCGAGCACAGGCGCACCTTCACCCCAGGACGCCTTCGCCTCCGGTCCACTAGGAAGACTCCGCTGCCGCCAACGTCTTCTAGCAATTTCAGGCGAAATGGTGGCGATCTAGGATGGATGGCTACCATAGATCAAAACCTCTTGGCCTCCTCTACGCAGTAATGCTCGTCGATCGTTACGAAGTCAAAGATCCACCGTTGAAACCAAAACCCTAATATGGACGGCCGAAACTGTTTCACTAATTTTTGGCCAAATCGAACCTCCAATCAAAAAACGAATTGCAGAAGTAGATTATGTTCATCGAGAATTGCAAAAGTAGATTACGTTCATCGAGAGCTTCGCGATGATATATAATTCGATAGGGTTTGAGGAGTTTGAATTTTCTATTTGATTTGGGATTGTAATTTGGGGTTTGAGATGACACTCATTTGAGAAGGAACAGGAGATGGAAATTTGTACGTACAAAAATTAGAATAGAAGCTGCTAGGGTTTCAGGAAATATCTATTTATATAGACAAAGATGGATAAGAATGGATGGACAGATCGATTTGGGTCGAAATGAAAACAACGACCCGAAAAGCCCGTTTCGTTCCCGAAACGAAAATGAGTCATCCAATATATCAAAATATAGGTTTTCAATATTTTTGAACTTAATGGAACTAGTTTCAAACCTTAATTCTATTGTATGAAGAAGTTAGCTTTTAAAATCAAATTATATTCATTTAAATTTCTTTAATTGATTTCTATGCGTTTCGAGCTCGCACGATCAAACGATAAGTCCGATCGCTACGAAACTTGAAATCCTATAATAATTCACTATTATGAATCCGATGAAACGGGTTTCGTCGAAATCCGAGACAGTGCCCAAAAGACAAATTTTCACGCTAATTAAATAAATTATTATTTTAAAATCAATTTAATCACTTTTAAATTCTAAATTAAAAGTTAACAATTTTCATCATTCTTGATTACACGGGAATTGATAATCTTTACAATACAATTTTTCCATGTTAAATCCAATATTTAAATATTATATTAATTTCAGCGTTCAATCACAACTGTAATAAATCCGTTCATTATAATTTAAATTCCAAACAAAATCTTTTATTTTGATTTAAATTCTTATTATTTAATCATCGGTTCCTTATGTAATTTTTTTATTAACATAAGTTTCCATTTTATTATTCTCAACTCTGCAATTAACATCTTTTACCATAATAATTGCAATATTTCCATTACATTAATTTTATTAATTTCCAAATTACTTTCAACTGATTTAATAAGTTAGATGATAATAAACCAATTGTTACAACCTATTAATTCAAACCTATTAATTTATTGGTCACAGACAAGGATTATAAATTACTTACCAATATCTGATTTCATTCTATATTAACCCATTCAATTAATTTCATATAATTTCTCTTCTTAATACAACATTTATTTTATTCCTCATTAACCTTTATTATTACTATTAATTGAAATCACATTAATAGTTGTCAATTACATCCAATCAACATTATTAAAATATATTCTAATAATTTTTCTCCATTTATAAATCATAAATTTTAATTTCTCATAATATTAAATTCAAAAATCTTATTAAATTTAATATTATTAATTATCAAAAATATGGGTCATTACAGATCATTAGTTAAAATAAATGTTAATAAGCGGCGCATTCACTCATGATCTTTAGAGGACTAAACTTATGAATTGGTACAAATTTTCGTGAAGTTGAACTATATAAGAAAATCATATCCACGAAAAATTATCCTAATTTATGGCTTTTTGATATGAAAAATAAAATAGAATACGGAATAAGGAGGGATTGAACTAATGGTGATGTGGAGATACACCCTCTATATAATTATTCTACACGATATAACAAAATGCAACATTTCTTATCTTGAGATCATTAAATGGTATATTTTCTATGGATTTGTTCTTCTTGTCCTCAAATTTAGTCTCATAATTATTTAGTTATCTTGAGATTTTTAAATCTTTAAATTAAGGTTCAATACATACTTCCACAGATCATATTGATTTACGATTTTGATTAGTTAAAAGATTGCGAACACCCAACCGTATTTCATGGAAGGTGTTGACCTGGCTCATTCCAGTAATATATATATATATATATATATATATATATATGCGAGTTTATCACCTTAGTGAAACTTATTCGTAGTACACAAATTACCTTAGCATAAAAATATCTATTTTATACTATAAAGCAAGTACTTTACCTTGGTAAAGTTTTTTGTAATGTCAAAAATACGCTTGCATAAATCATTTATGAAAACTGAATCCATTTTATTTAAAATGAAATCATTAAGATCATATTTTTACTTGAATTTCTTTCTGATCTTTTACACATTAATCTTCATTCTTAATTACTGATAAACTCAATTCAAAAAAGTTTAAATCCCATTATTGCTCGATTTTCTTTCAAAAGTATAAACTGATCCATCGATTCAAAACTCAATTGTGTAGGCCTACTCACCACAACTTTACCAGTATCATTTTCAACCCATCAGCATGTCCGCCTGCAGCACCCCAACCCTTAAATTGCCCCACATTCTTCAACTCGAACTTGTCCGCCATATCCTCTAGATCAACAAACAAGAGTTTCGAGCCTTACGGACAGCCCCTCCCTACCTTATCATTCAACGACCAAATCATTGTTAAGTAACATTAGCTCCCGAACCCCTTAACCCCCTACGGATCCCATCAGTGTCCCTCTTTGGTTGTCACCTTCCTAAACGACTTATATCGCTGCTTGCTCTATTTTCTCGAGACTCGATTGGCATCCCCATGGTCGCCCCTGCAAAAAGAGGCAGCGACCACATACTGTTCTCCTGACAAGACATAAAAGCAACACTATTAATCTGACAAATGCATCATAGTGCAACAACCACTCTCTATACTTCACTGTCCATTTGGCAAAGTCCCACTGTATATCAACCACTCTTTTCTCCATGTTGTCCTTATGGCACAATCATGCCAGGGTACTGCCTGCCAGCTAGCCTACATCCGAGCCATCCTTTTCATGTAGCATATGAGCTTGCCGCCATCTAAACACTGGATAACAACCAATGGTCCTGAGGAAACTAAACATATAAGGCAACAGTAAGCCCTTCAAAGCATGGTCTCTTCGGTTATAAATAGATACCTTCATGCACTTGTACAAGGATCAAATTTTTTATTCTAACAAGATATAATATCTAGCAAAAAGCTCTTGTAAAAGCTAGCTATTCTGAAAGCGGTTCGTTCCTCGAGTTTTGTGAAGAAGAAAAAAGAATTGAGAAGTGCTTTTCCTCTGTCGTCCACCTTCAAGAAAATGGTCAAGTGGAGGCGGTCAACAAAACTATCAAATCTACTATGAAGACGCACTTGACCAATGCCAAATGCAATTGGTCCAAGGGTCTCCCGCTCGTTCTCTAATCGTATGGAATCTCTGTTTGGACATCAACTGGACATTCACCCTTTTTCTTAGCATATGGGTAAAAGTAATGTTGCCTATAGAATTGGATGTCCCCTCCCCTTGGCACCTCACTCATAGTGCTACGCAAAATGAAGAGTTGATTTGACCTGGCTCGATGCCCTAAATAAGCAGAGAATGGAACTCAAGTTTTGGACATAAGCCTACAAAAGAACAAAAAATGGTGCTTCATTACCAGCGACCTCATTGTATGATAAGCCTTCACAAACACAAAGAACCCAATGGACTGAGTCCTAAGCTAACTAGGAGGGTCTGTATTCGTATTCAATTAGTGTCGTTGTAACAACCCGCCTCGAAACGGGCCTAATTTTCGACCCAAAAAAAGCCCATCGAACCTTAGACCCATTCCCAAGCCAGCTTTTGGTTGCTAAAATCAGTACAAATAATAATATAATAAGCTATCTATCTACATATTCAGAATTTCATAGCGGAAGGAAAAAATATAATATCAGAAACAATACCCGTTTTATTTAAAATTCCAATGTTAGAAAAATGCAACATAATACCACATAACAACGCCAAATATCCATAGTGTAATAACTTAAAACATCACGTCTCAACGGATACGTCAGAAATATGGAAATAACATAAATAGATGGATAAGTAACTGCCATAAGTCTGTGTCTCTACCATCATTTCCAAAGGTCTACATCATCTACCATAACCTGTACCATAATGAGGAGGGAGTCAGAACAACAATGTCCAGTGAAAAAAAATCTCGAGCCTTTCTATATACTACCTAGGTAGTATAATTTAAATAAGAATATGTCTTACGCATCATAATTATACTATAATTTTTCCAACTACAAACCTTAAGGATTTTCTAGTCCAAATCTATAAGCATTACCCTTTTCCAACCCATTAACCCATCTTCAGTTGTAGGCCAAAGGCCATTCTAGTCCCCATGTATCTATCGTCAATTATATCCTAGCAATGTAAGAGATAGTACCCAAGCCACTCAATACCTTTTTAATGGAAACTAGGCAGACTCTGACCATTTTATAATCATTCAAGGTAGGTCCCCATCATTTACTACCTATTCCAAGGCGGATTCCTCTCTGGTACTATCTAGCCGACATTGCACGACATGTCGTCGGGCCACTTAATACTTCTTTTTATGGGAAAGGCAGAATATACAATAGCCACTTAGTACCTCAAACCTGAAGCGGACCCTCTCCAAGATATCCTCTACCGAGCCTAACCGCTAACCTTGGCCATTTAATACTTCCTAAATAAAGAGGAGGAGGGCCCTTAATCAACCACTTAATACCTTCATCCTCGAAACAGGTCCTTCGTATTATGACTCGCAAACCAAACCGTGACATCTCATATTAGTCTGATTATTCGTAGGTGCTGATAGCCAGATTAGCTAGGTAGGTTTACCCTATAGAATTTGGTACTAACCTCGCATCCTCCGTGGGTACTTATTATAGGTGATGTCTCATATTAGCCCCAAAGTCACACTATTGGTAAGCTAGATAAGCTGGACAGACTTCCGTGTGCATTTGACTGACCTCGGATCCCTATAACTTAGTCATCATCTACATTCTCTTAACATATTATCACACATTTCACTGCATTTCCTATTAAGGTCATATAAGGAAAAACCCTTATTTTGTCTTAACTATCAATTTCTTTTAAAAAGGGGATTCAGTACTAATTAATAACCTATTTACTATGCAATTAATATGCTATTAATTATATGTTATTTATATGCTAATATATATATATATATATACATACACACACATGCCTAAAATATTTCTAAGCTTACGAAGATTACGCCCTAAGCTAATCGTATCAATGTCAAAACTTCCAATTTATACAACTCCAATTCCATATCAACAAATAAACCATATATCCAATATTCCCAATTCAACAACAGACTTGTATAAAAATAGAATTCATATCAAATTTATTTTGTATTAAAATAGCAGAATCTGCATTAAAAGAAATTTACGATTCAAATTCTTTTACGCTATATTCAACTGCTTTGTATAAAATTAAAAAAGGAAATTTCTATCTGAACTGTAGAAATAGGTAGTGCAAACCACGAATAAAAGAATTTGTACCATACACTCCATTTCCTGACTTATTTCTTTTCAAAACCCTTAATCAGATCCAAAGAAAAGATAAGAAGTGGAATAGAATGTAAAACATTAAAATTACAATAACTACACAATTCCACTATTTTAATATAGAATAATTGAGTTTCTAACTTAAGAATTAACATTTCCCTTTAGGGGAATTTTGGGGTTTAAGTGTGATGTTTTTGTAAACAAAATTCCCCAAGGCATTTATCAAATCCAAGTTATACTATACAATTACTAAAATAGAAAACTAAGATTTCCATTCACAAAATTTCCTAAGCTCTTTTTCTTGGATTTATTTACTCTCGCTTTAAATATCTTTCAAATCTCACCTTTTAGAAATACACAACAAAGGATTGTGTATGAATTAGATTCATAAATTTAAGGATTGGAGGAGAATAGAAATAGAAATTGAATAATAAACACCTAAAATTTCTTACTTGAAACCCTAGAGAATTTTCTGAATCTTTGAAGAGAGAGGCCGACAAAGCTTCGTTTAGTTCCCAAAATAATTTGTGAATAAAAGTGAGGGGGCAAGACACTTATTTATAGTGGTTAGAAAGCACCAAAACCGTCGAATTTAAGTCGGTTTAAAATAATAAAAATCCTAATCGTTAATGGTGTGAAGAACATTAGCTGCCACCTCGACCATCGGTTAACCTGTCCTACCTAAGCGGTTGACCGCTAGCGGTCGACCGACCATAGAAAGCGGTCGACCGGTTGGTCTATTTTGGGAATGATACTTTTATTGCCGTTTAACTTAATATTTAATTCCTTAATTAATATTATATTAACTTTAACGTTTATTTAACCCTTAAGTCTACCTACCGTTAATTTTTTATTTTCAAATTTTGAAATTAATTATTAATTTGAATTTGAATTCGATTTAAATTATTTTGAATCCAAAAATCTCAATTGTCGATAACTTTTCATTTGAGCTCCATTTTCAAATCTTTATATAAGGAAATTGATCAGAAAATCACCAAGAACGCAACAACACAACTTTCGTGGCCAAATTTCAACATCTTCAAAATTTTCATTTTTAGCCTTATTATTAATTTATTACTTAATTCTTTTCTTATTAGTTAGTTTCCCATTAATTTTTATAGGATGTTACATTCTACCCCTTAAAAAAGATTTCGTACCCAAAATCCCTAAGGGATGGACAGCGTAATGCGCACTAAGCATCCATGTTACACAACCATGTTATCTACACACCCATCTACTCAACCAAAAAGTGCCATGTGATTATGTATGCAGACATACTATCGGTGAGCTCAATCCTAGCGTGAATGAAAATGTCTTGACATATAGGCATGTATGCAAACATCCTAAACATGCGAAAAGTTCTTCATAAATGTAAAAATGACAGTAAAATGTGTGACAACTTTCCCCTACCATCCAATCTAGCAACTACAGTGCAACCAAAACATAATTTAGAGAGAAAAAGTTTACTGTCGAAAAGCTCATGATGAGAAGTTCTAATCTTCCCTTTAGTTTCATGCTCCACAATGTGTGCAGTGGCACAAGGTGCTATTAGCTTTATCTTAATGTCTCCTAATTGATCATCCTCTACCATGGTGTCTGTGCTATGAAGACATTTCCTTAAGTGTGAAACGTGAAATACGTCATGAACTCCGGCCAACTTATCTAGTAGCTCCACATGATAAGCAAGTCTTCCTATCCTTTTCATAATTGGGAAAAGCCCAACAAATCTCCGTACCAACTTTCTCGATTTTTCGAATCTCACAACCTTCCTAAAAGGAGAAACTCTAATAAACACCATGTCTCCTGCCTCAAACTCCAATTCCTTCCTTCGCTTATCTACATATAACTTCTGACGATCTTGTGCGGCCTTCATTTACTGCCTAATTAGCTCTATCTTGGTCTAAGTCTCTTGAATTAAATATGGTTCGAGTAGAATTTTATCGACGGTTTCCCACCGATAATTTAGTGATTCGCATGACCTCACGTACAATGCTTCAAAGGATGCCATACCAATTATTGCTTGGTGATTATTATTATTATATGCGAATTCGACTAAAGGTAAGTGTTGCTCCCAGTGTCCTCCAAAATCCATGATGCACACCCTCAAAACGTCTTCCAGGATCCTATTCTAACTTTCGGTTTGACCATCGGTCTGTGGGTGGTAAGCAGTGCTAAGATTCAACGGGGTTCCTAAAGCTGTCTACAAACTCCTCCAAAATTCGCTAGTAAATAAGGGGTCCCTATCGCTAATAATGATAACCAAAATTCCATGAAGTTGAGCCACCTCCTTGATGTAAATTTGCACTAGAGAAGTTGCAGTCCTATTGCTTCTAACATGAATAAAGTGGGTATTTATAGCGAGTCTATCCACTATGACCCAAATTGCTTCATTGCTTCTCTGGCTCTAGGCAACTCATCTATAAAATCCATTGATATATGCTCCCATTTCCAAGTCCGAATATCCAATGGTAATAACAATCCTCCAGGCTTTTCTTGCTCGACCTTTATCCTTTGGTACATTAAACATTTGGTAACAAACTCAACTACCCTTGTCTTCACCCCTGACTATTTAAAAACTCTCTTCATATCCCATACATCCTATCTCCTCTAGGATGAATGGTCATTCTTGAATGGTGACACTTCACAAGCTAAGATTTATTTTTCCCAAAATCCTATTTTTTTTGGAATTGAAGCATTCTTTGTTACTAGCTACTAACATAATTTCCTCTTTAACTTCAATTCTTACCTATACTTTATTGCTAGTTTAAGTGTCCTTATGAAATTTCCTTAATTACGCTATTTCTCAATATGTATATATTTATCTAGCGGTCTAATCTCATCCATAAAATCAAGTCAATGATAAAACATGAACATATCTTATACAATTTCATATGCTTTTCCAATAACCTAAGGGAGAAAATTAGCGATTACAACCCAGAAACTCTAAATGATAATTTTGCTGGATGCTGCCATTCATCATAAACTGGTGTTTATGATGTTGTGGTCCTAACACTTCTTACTAAATTAAGATGAACATTTTTAGTATGGCATTCCACTATCACCCATCTTCCTTAATTCTCCTTCTTAGTTTCTAATAAATGTGGTTCATCTATTACTCCGGTTAATATATCCGATTATGGGATAAATTGTGCATCCCTATAAATGCCATAATAAATTTCTTGATAAGTCCCCTTTTAATTCCTTTTAACTCTCTATTAATTACAAATTAATTGCCCATTAAATCTATAATTAATGTCCATAAATCCTAGTCCTAAAATTACTATGTTGTTAATAACTAATATGAATATTATTGTAAATTACGCTATTTATATATTTTTATTTTCAATTGGTAAGCACGATTATACGTATTTATATATTCCTATTTCTAACTATTACTTCCTAAACTAGAAAATTACTTTCCATATTTTAATTTATTCGAATTACCTTTCCAAAATGAACTACCATTAAAAAGTTTCACAAATTAACCAAAAGTGAGATTATTGCTTCGTTTGAAATTACAAGGAATTTTTTCTTTTAGTGAAATAGAAGTGTGAACTACGGAAAAGAATATCCATATCTTACACATCTTTTTTATTTTTTTGTATATCCTTTGTTATTCAAACGACATGCTATTTAGCAATTGAATAATTTATGGAAACTACACGAAACTTGCTCCAATAAATCAAAACATAGAAATTCATATTTCAAGTCGACTAGGGCAACCTAATTTACAACCCAATTATAGATCTAGAAGATCCTTACAACTTTACCAACATTCTACAATTTAATATTTGGGATTGATTTCAAATTTCCAAATCAGGTTGTACCTACTTCTCCTATTTTATTCATGTCCTAAAGCCTTTATCCTGTCTTACATAGGTAGTGATCCCTATCTATTCCATATATAAAAAAATTGGTTTAGTCCTTACCATTCTTAAAATTAAAATTTCACAGTCATGAAGTACCTAATCTGAAACCTTTATCTTTGAAAATATAAACTTAGAAACCCCTATCACGCTAATATGTGGCATTTGAAATTCAAAATATTTCTCTTTTCAAAAGAAAACTTTTAAACATATTTTCCAAAAGAGTTTCCAACTTGCAAAATAGTTTGAAGAATCAAATTCCCAAAAGCATTTAAACACCATATTTTATTATATTAATTTTGATTTTGTTTTTATTAAGCACTTAAACAAAATATTCGAAAAATATTTGAACTCAATTTCTCTAAATAAAAAATTTCAAAAGCATTCGAACACAATTTTTCAGAACATTTATCGCTTTATCCTTAATCCCAAATTCAAAATTTGCTTAATAAAATAATTTCCTTTCTTAAAGACTTTTACCTTAAAGGTTTACTTCTTTAAAAGTATGGTTTTTAATCCAAAACATTCAAAAACTCAATTATCATACCAATTAATCATACTCAATTATCATTCAAAAACATCTTCTATTGCTTTAAACAACGAAAAGTGGAGTAGACAAAGATAACTTCTATCCTATTATTTCCCTATGCTATTACTATTAATTCTCTTATATATTTCCAACTAGATTACTAATCCTATTTTATATAAATTTTTAATGCTATTACTACCTAAATTTTCTAATATTGACTCATCTAGTGAATTCGCCTACTACTTTAGCCATCTGGGCTTTTCTTTATATATAAATCTATTTCAGCTTTTATTCTTCGCATTTTCTTACACGGAATGTTCCTCCTACCTACATTATTGGGCAAGCTTACTCTTCTATTTTCTCTATCTCATTTTAATTAAGTTCCATTTCCATTAATTCCCCTTTCTAAAAAGAATAAAAAAACTTCCAAATTTATGAAAAATGAAAAATTATCGAGTCCAACCTACGCTCTATTTTACATTTATTTCAAAAACAAAAAATCCATTTATTGAAATCTTTAAACTAAAAACTTATTGATTCAACCAATATTTAAATTAAGTATTTCAAAAACGAAATACCTTTTTTTTGCTAAAAACCTTTTAATCAGAAACTTTTGACTCAACAATTTTTTTTTTAAATTATGAATTTCCAAATTTTCTTACATTTCAAAAACAACTACTTCCCAATAAATCCTTTTAAAATCCCATTCAAAACATTTCAAGGTATTTTTCAAAAACCTTTTATCAAATTTTTTCCATAGGGTTGGATTTAGAAATTGATTTTAATTGTCATTTCTGTTGAACTTTCCTTCTTCCCTACTCAGTCTTCATCAAAATCCGATTATCTTCTTGTCATGATTAATGTACACCTTCTTGCGGGAACTTGCTCCACTCCTTCACATCTTGTTTCAATCCTATCATTCCTTACTTCAGATGCTTACAACATATAGGTTCTAATCTTCGATCTGTCCAGATGGAATGTATGTATTCAACCGGCAATCCATCGAAATCCAAAACCATAAGGCAGTATAGGCGCAACAAAGAAGTCAAGTACCATTCATCTTCTAGGGTGCTTCTATTTGTTGTGGCCATGTTCTTCTTGGTCCACTCCTTACGTTACAACCTCCACCCCATGGGGTAATCGAGGTAGGAGTAAAAAAAAAAAATTCTAACTCATAGTCAGAATTTATAGAGTTAGGCGTATGTTCAAATAAGTGTGTATAAATATATATATATACTAGGATTTTTGAATAATACTTTTAAAATTAACAAGTATGCCCCTTGTACGTATACATATCCCTTATTGATCGGGTAACCTATGCTCTGATACCAAATGTAACAACCCACCTCGAAACGAACCCAATTTTCGATCTAGAGAAGGCCCAACGAACCTTAGGTCCGTTCCAAAGCCAACCGTTGGTTGGTAAAATTGATACAAAGAACAATACATAGAGCTTCTTATCTACACATTCAGAATATCACAATGGAAGGATAAAATATAATATCATAAACAGTACCCATTTTATTTAAAATTCAAATATCAGCAAAATACAAGAAAATACCACGTAACAACGCCAAATATCCATAGTGTAATACCTTCAAATACATCATGTCTCAATGGGTATATCAAAAATATAGAAATAACATAAATAGAAAAATAAGTAACTTCCACAAGTCTACGTCTTTTCCATCATCTCTGAAAGTTCGCATCATTTGCCCTAACCTATGTTGTAATGAGGAGGGAGTCAAAACAACAATGTCCGGTAAATAAAAATATCGAGCCTTTCTATAATAGTACTTGGGAAATATAATTTAAATAAGAATATGTCTTATGCATTCTAACTATACTATAAGTTTTCCAACTACAAACCTTAAGCTTTTTCTAGTTCAAATCTATAACCATTACCCATTTTCAACCCAATAAACCATCTTCAACTGTAGGCCAAAGGCCATTCTAATTCCTAAGCGTCTATTGTCAATAATGTCTTAACAATGTAAGAGAAAGTACCCAAGCCACTTAATACCTTTTAAACAGGAATTAGGCAGACTCTGGCCATTTAATACCTTATTCAAGGCAGTCCCAATCATTTAATAGCATCCCAAGGTGGACTTCACTCTGGGACTATCTAGCTGAAATTGCACAGAATGCTTCAGGTCACTTAATACATATTTTTATGGAAGCGACGGACCCTACAATAGCCACTTAATACCTTAAACCTGAAGCGGACCCTCCCCGAGATATCCTCTACTGTGCCTAACAGCTAATCCTGACCATTTAATACTTCCTACATAAGGAGGAAGAGGTCCCTCAATCAGCAACTTAATACCTTTATCCCCAAAGCAAGTCCTTCGTATTATGACCTGTAACCCAAACAGTGACGTCTCATATTAGTTCAATTATTTGTAGGTACTGGTGGCCTGATTTTATGGACAAGTTTTACCCTATAGAATTTGACACTAAATTTGCGTCCTCCGTGGGTACTTATTATAAGTGATGTCTCACATCTTCCCCAAAGTCACATTGTTGGTAGTCAGATTAGCTGGGCAGACTTCTGTGTGCTTTTGACTGAACTCGAATCCCTATAACTTAGTTATAATCTGCACTCTCTTAACATATTTATCACATATCTCACTGCATTCCCTATTGGGGCAATATAAGGAAAAACCCTTGTTTCGCCTTAACTAACAATTTCTTTTCTATGAGGGATTTAATATTTATTAATAACTTATTTACTATACAACTAATACACTATTAATTATACATATTATACGCTAATATACATACATACATATATACATCCCTAAAATATTTCTAACCGTACGAAGATTATGCCGTAAGCTAATCGTATAAATGTCAAAACTGCAAATTTATACAAGTCCAATTCCATATCAATAAATATATCATATATCCAATATTCCTAATTCAACAACAAACTTGTATAAAAATAGAATCCATACCAAACTTATTTTATAGTAAAATAGCAGAACCAATAATAAAAATTCTTTTATGCTCTATTCAACTTCTTTGCATAAATTGAAAACGAGAATTTCTATTTGAATCGTGGAAATAGAAAGTGCAAACTATGAATAAAAGAATCTGTACCTTACACACCATTTCCTAATTTATTTATTTTCAAAACCCTTAATTAGATCCAAAGAAAAGATAAGAAGTAGAATGGAATAAAAACATTAAAATCTCAATAACTATACAATTCCACTATTTTAATATAGAATAATTGAGATTCTAACTTAAGAACTGACATTTCGCTTTATGGGAATTTTGGGGTTTTAGTGTGATGTTTTCGTAAACAAAATTCCCCAAGGAATATATCAAAACCAAGTTATACTATATAATTACTAAAATAAAAAATCTAAGATTTTCACTCACAAAATGTCCTTAGCCCTTTTTTGGATTTGTTTATGCTTGATTTAAATCACTTTCAGATCTCTCCATTTAGAAATATACAACAAAGGGATTGTATATGAATTAGATTTCGAAATTTGGGGATTGGAGGAGAATAGAATTAGTAATTGAATAATAAAAACCTAAAATTTCTTACCTAAAACCCTAAAGAATTTTTTGAATCATCGAAGAGAGAGACCGACGGAGCTTTACTTAGTTTCCAAAATAATTTGTGAATAAAAGTGAGGGGGATAGGCTCTTATTTATAGTGGTTAGAAAGTAACAGAACCATCGAATTTAAATCGATTTAAAATAATAAAAATATGGGCAACTAATGGTGAGAAAAACCCTAGCTGCCACCTCGACCACCGGTCGACCAGTCCTACCTAGGCGGTTGACCGCTAGCGGTGGACCAGCCCTAGCCAGCGGTCAACTGGTTGGTCTATTTTGGAAACGATATTTTTGTTCCCGTTTAGCTTTATATTTAATTCAGCAATTAATATTATGTTAACTTTATCATTTACTTAACATCCAAGTCTACTTACCATTAATTTTGAATTTTGAATTTTGGAATTAATTATTAATTTGAATTCTATTTAAATTATTTTGAATTTGAAAACTTTAAACGTCAATAACTTTTTCGTTTGAGCTCCATTTTGCAAAACTTTATATATGGAAATTGATCAGAAAATCACCCTAAACGCAACGACACAACATTTGTAGCCAAATTCCGATATCTTCAAAATTTTCATTTTTAGCATTATTATTAATTTATTACTTAATTCTTTTCTTATTAATTTCTTACTAATTTTTACATGATGTTACGGCTGTACTCTCTAATGGAGCATATCACCTCACCAATCCAAATGTTACCAACATCTCTTAGACTTAAAACCCAGTGCACGCCAAGGTTTTTTACATCTACGCTTCTTGTAAGATGAAATTATAAAGCGTTGAGGAAACTCATACGTTAAACTATAAGGCAACCAATGATTTTAATATTTCTCTTTTAAGAAAATTAAAAAGATATTTCAGTCTTAACACTATTATCGATCCCATGTGATCCTGGTGCCTATTGTTGAAAAGAAAATAGCCAACCTGAGAGGGTACGAGTGTGTAGTGCCTCCTCTTATGCCGAGAGTAAGCCAAAATAAAATCCTCTATAAGAATGATAGAGCTCCAAAAAGCTTCCACTTGTGCTGGAGAGGTACAATATCACTCTGATAGGATACGAGTGCCAAGACAATGCTCATATCCGTGTTGGAGGCATCGATGCGTAGATGGCGAGATCACCCACGTAATGGCCCTAATTCATATGTCCATAGTGTCTTACATGTTCTCTCATGTCCAGAACGGAGGATTGATGAACTTATAGCATGACCACCCATGTGGTGTCCCCGATTCCTTCGTCTATCATGCTTCCTACTCCACCAAGAGCTAGATGGGGCACTTGTGCAAAGATGGGCATGATTACCAACATAGTAGTCACAATCCTTACATATGTAGTGCTTCCCACTCTGCCAAGTTAGAGTGAACCTACTACGATGGGGCTAGACCATTCAGAACATGCCTACTCCCTTAATCGGAACGGTCTCAACATGATAGGGCTCGGAGCAGAAGAACTTTCCTGCTCCCTATGCCATAGTAGTCCCCCACAATGAGGCTCGACATAAAAGAACTTACCGCTTCCACTGTCGAAGCGACCCCACCATGATAGGGCTCAACACAGAAGAACTTGCCCGCTCTCTCCGTCAATGTGGCCCCACCACGACGGAGCTCAACACCAAACAACAAACACCCTACATAGGTAAACAAATCAATACAAAAGTTCCAAAAAAATATCAGTATAGGAACAATTTCCCAAACAATAAGTTTGATGACCACATAGGGGCATAGGCACAAGTAAACAACGTCATTGGTTAATACTCTCCCGCCAAAGATGGGACCTAACTACAAAGCTGAGTACGAAAACCCTACCATATTTTGTTCAAACTATTTTGCAAGTATACACAAATTAGTCATATAAGTAATACGCCTCAAAATATCTGCAAAATTTCAAACTTTTCTACTGGTCCTTAATTAGCATTGCCAAACTCTAAGCACTACAAATGTTGCTCGTGAAATAAACTAAACACACTCAGCAATCAAACAAAGACACACACAGATACACACACATATAGACATTGCATTATGTACACAAAAGTTGAGTAAAAGGAAATTTTTATTGATTATAAATAAGTTTTTACACAAAAGGGGGTCAAACCCACAACAAAAACGATTGCATGGACAGAATTATGGGTGCATCCTTTTAGAAGTTATGTAATTTGTTATGTAATCCTGATTGTGTAAACAATTTTTCTAGAAATAAAGTACGTTTTTGGTTTATTTTCTATTATATGTTTATGTTATATTGTGGCATAAGTAATGAATAATTAACATTAAACATATATAAGTAGAAAATCCTTAACAGTGGTGTCTTATCGATTGCTACTTTGAATGAGTTCGTAATCATGACTACTAAACCTATACAAATAAAACACAACTCCTTAAATGATCCTAGTTGGAAAGTATTGAGGAAAGATATTGATATATCTATTGAAACTAGTGTACGTAATGCTCTCTATACGATGAATGATGATTTACTCATGACCCTTAGGGACATCAAGGGGATATGTACTTGTGGTTGTTTATAACAATCACAGAACGACTCAACGAGAGTCTTTTATAGGTTATATAAAAGAAATGGAAAATCTCAGGGTAATGATGTACAATAGTCTTCTAACTTGAGAGGATTGTCGAACTTTAGTATGTAAACTGTGCTTTGATATGGGCATCCATATGGCATAGCGATCATATTATGGCCTTAGTTGGGAATATGTTGAAACACATGAAGTGACCGACTACTCAAGAGAGGATTTGTCTTCTTCATTATAGAAGGTCGGTATCGCCATAATTGGAAAGTCAAAATCTCCTATTAGAGAAAAAGAGTTAATTGATGAATGTTATCAAATTATACCAAGGACTTCAAATTTGATCTGTCTAATTAATGTGGATATTAGTGGAGTTTCAAAGTAGACCAAACTCTAGATATCTAAGTGATATAGTGATGACAAAAAAATATGTGTACAAATACGATTTCACCTAAATGATTTGTAATCGTTAAACCATGACACTCTGATGTACTTCATTAAGGTTCATACAAACTTTAGTATTTAAATTGTTTAAATATTGACTATGGATTGAGTTCACTATTAGTTTGCGGAAGATGGATCTTAAGGCTAATTTAACACTAGAGGATGGGTGAATAGTGTTTATTGATTTTTGTGAATCTTTTCAAATTCTTTAAGATTATAATTAAACAATGCAGAATAACAGTTACAGATGCAGACACAGACATATATAAATGCAGTAAAAGTAAGAAATAAGGAGTTCAAGAGATCACACCAGGAATTTTTATAATGGTTTAGAGTTAACCTACATCCAGTCCCATGCAATTTCTCAAATAGATTTATTTTCAAATATCAAAGTTTATAAAAATCTCGATTTCAAGATTACGAGGCACACCCTCCAGATTTTCCGAGCTCGGGGTACATTCATTAGATTCGGACGGGACACCACCACTTGGATTCAAACGGGACACCTAGCACACCCACCTGATTCAGACAAGACATAAGCATACCAACTTGGATTTCAGGGACACCAAGCACACCCAAGACTATAAGAGTATGATATGATATAGTTTATAGACTCAATTTCTTGATCTTGAGTACAAATGATCCTATAACCTCTTGAATAGCATTTTGATCTTGTTTTGAGTGATAGAGATGAGAGTGATCATAGAGTAATTGATAGAGAATCACATCAATAGAGTTTGAATTTGGTTCTGATTGAATTTGAGAATATTTTGAGTAGATTTTCTTTTATAAATCAAGAGAGTAAAAGAGGAGAGAAAGAATGAGAAATTAGTTAAAAAAAATCATTGGAAAATTCTCCTATTTATAGAGAAACAATGGTCATGTCCATTCGCAAAGAGATATGACGAAAAGACACTTCCATTCAAATTTGAATTTTGAAAAATTCGGCCTATGTCGACATACACTATAGGAATATGTCGACATACCCTTTGTATTTTTTAAAAACACTTTATAAAAATTGTTTTGAAAATATAAAACTTTGTAAACTATTTTGAAACATTGTACAATCATCTAAACATAGTTTATACATATTATAATCATATCAAAATTTAAGAAAACTTTATAAAATGATTTTGAAATAGTTTTTAAATAGAAAATGGATTTAAATATGAACTTCTTTTTTAAAATAATATATATAAAGTATAAGTGAATATATATTTAAAATCAAAGTCATAATAAATGTTATAATATTCTTATAAACATACAGAAAGTATAAAACTAAAACTATAACAAAGTATAATAGATTTAAAAGTATATTTAAAATATATAATACTTAAAAACTTAATTACTCAACATATAATAATCATGTAAATAAAATTAAAAGTTAGAAGTCATTTGAAGGCCATTTTGAAAGATCATTTTGAAAACAGTATTTCTTTAAATTTATTTTTGAAATTTAGAATATTTGAAAACCATTTAAAATCAGAGAATAGATTTTAAAACCTTTTTAAAAAATGAAGAGAGAGAGAGACCAAAGAAGTGCTATCAGGGTTTTAACAATAATCTATGACTCTATAACTTATCTGGATATCTTAACTCTTCAATACTCATGAGTCTTCAATCTCTAACTCTTGAATCTCCAATCCCTTGAATCTGCTCTTGATACTGTACAGTCTTCTTAATCAACAACTTTCTAATATCTTGTACTATATTCTATATATAACTTGATAAAAACATTAGTATATATATTTTTTATGATGTCATACTGTTGTTGTCATCAAAACTAATGCCTAAGGTACTAACAATCTCTCGCTTTTTGATGATGATAACCACGTTTATAAAATATGATATAACTCCCCCTGAGTTGCAAAACTCCCTCTTAATCTATGCCTAGATATTTTTTATATTTCTCCCCCTTTGTCATCAACAAATATTATAACCCAAACTCCCCCTAACTAAGGTACTAGATAATACATAAAAGTGATAAGAATGGTAAGAGTAAATAAGTGATATGTTGTTTAAAGAAGAAAAGCCAATTTTATCAATCCGGTCTAATACATATATTCAATTCAAATCAAACCAAAATAAAACCAAATCAATTCTAACGTGAATATAAGTCTATATACACCAATTCTAATATCAATCTAAACCAAATGAATCATACATATCAAACAATCCAAGAAACAACAATTCAAACAAATCAAACATCCTTATCCTAAACTAAACTAACATGATTTCCTAATAATTGGGGATTTATAAATAGGGCAGAAAGGATAATGGAGATAGAAATTCCCTTTTTGCTCAACCAAATTTCCAATCTTGTCAAAGAATGCTTCTCCAACACACTTGACCTTATCATCATCGACTTCCTCTTCTTCCTCTTCCTCTTCACTATTATTCAAAGGATCATGAATGACCAAATTTGTTGTATCATCCTTAATGACTATTGGATTTGTGGGGTTATCCAAAAGGTATTTCTGAAGATTTCTTAAAATTCTGCCTTGTTTCTCTTGTTCCTTCTTCATTCTCAATTGAGTGGCTTCCATTTCAAAAAGCATATTGAGAATATGCTTCAGATCACTCTCAATCTTAGTCATTTTAGCTAATGTAGAGTTTTGGAGAGGGCCTGGAGTGGGAGAATCAAAGGAAAATGATGTAGACTCATGTCTTGGACGTTTGGAATGGTTAGGATCCATTAAATTATTTTATTTCATATTTTTAAAAAGAAGAAGACTATAAAGTGGTTTGATTTCGAAATAAAGTGGCTATATATAGCAGTTTTGAATTAAGGAGGGAAAGTTGAAATATGAAAATAACTGCATGTATCTACATTCATAGTATGGATATGTCAACATATCTAGTGTAATTTTGTTGTTTTGATTTTCTTTTTAATTTTTAATTTATATACTACTATTTTTATATTTTTGAGAAAGAACATATTCTTAACTTTTTTCTTAGCTTAATAAATGATATTTGATTCAATGATTTTGTTAATATATCGGCTATTTGATTCAGTATTTATAAATTCGAGTGAGATTATTTCTTTATTCGTATTATCTCTTAGAAAGTGATGTCGTATATCTATATGTTTAGTTCTTACATGATGAGTTGGATTTTTAGATAAATTAATCGCACTAGTATTGTCGTAGTATATTGGTAATTTAGTAAAATTTAAACCAGAATATTTTAATGTTTGTTGCATATAAGTAACCTGAGTTCAGACTAATGCTACTGAAATATATTCTGCTTCTATTATGGACAGAGATACAGAATTTCGCTTTTTGCTAAACCAGGAAACTAGAAAGTGTCTTAAGAAGTGACAAGTTCCACTTGTACTTTTTCGGTCTGATTTGCAACCAGCGTAATCATATCATTATATGAAATTAAATCAAAGGAACCTTGTTTTGGATAAAAGAGTCCATAGTCTAATGTGTTATTTATGTACCTTAATATTCGTTTTATAGATTTTAGATGAGTTTCCTTAGATTGGATTGATATCTTGCATAGAGACATACACTGTGCATTACATCAGGTCTACTAGCAGTTATATAGAGTAGTGATCCATTCATACCTCTATATAATTTTAGATTTACGTCTTTTGAATTTTCTTCCTTATTTAATTTTTCATTTGTTGCCATAGGAGTTTGCTTACCATTGGTATTTGACATACCAATTTTCTTAACTAAATCTTTAGTGTATTTTTCATGACTTATGAAAATACCATTACTTAATAGTTCCATTTGTAATCCTAAAAAGTAATTTAGTTCTCCCATATCACTCAATTCAAATTCCTTAGTCATTATATGGAAAATTCTTTATTTAATTGTTTGTTGGTTGAACCAAAAATAATATTATCTACATATATTTGTATTAGTTGAATATCACAGTTATTTCTTTTAATAAATATAGAATTATCTACTTTACCTATTTCAAAATTAGATTGTAGTAAATAGGATTTAAGTCTATCATACCATGCTCTAGGAGCCTCTTTTAGACCATATAGAGCTTTCTTTCATTTATAAACGTGATTTGGAAATTTTTCATCTTCAAATAGAGGGGGTTGTTCTACATAAACATATTCTTTAATAAAACCATTTAAAAAGCACTTTTAACATCCATTTGAAATAATTTAAAATTATTATGAATTGCAAACGCGATTAAGATTCTTATTGCTTCTAATCTGCCTACGGGTGCAAAGATTTCATCAAAATATATGCCTTCTTCTTAACAATAACCTTGAGCAACTAAATGTGCTTTATTTCTTACAACATCTCCTTGTTCATTCATTTTATTCCGATATATCGATTTAGTTCCTATTATAGATTTATCTTCAGGTCTTGGGACTAATTCCCAAACACCATTTCTTGTAAACCGATTCAATTCCTCTTGCATAGCAAGGATCCATGAATCATCTGATTAAGCTTCCTTTGGATTTTTAGGTTTAATAGTTGAAATAAAAACGTCATTATCATTTATTTAATTGATTTCTTGTTTTTACAATGGATTCTATACTTCTTAGAATATTTTCTATAGATGATCTTTCAAATATTTTGTTCTCTTATTTGGATGTGAATTTTCAGAATTATATTTTTCATCATTAGTTATTTCATTATTAATAATTTCATTTGTTTTATCAACATTTTCTTCTTCATCAATACTAGTATTATTAATTTTAAAATTTTCATCAAATGAAACATGTAACGTCTCTTCAATAGTATTAGTTCTAGTATTGAAAACTCCATAAGCTTTACTTATGTTTGATTCAATAAAAATACCTTTATCTGATTTAGCATTAAATTTATCTAAATTTTCTTTAGTATTCAATATAAAACATTTACTATTGAAAACTCTAAATTATGATACTTTAGGCTTTTTATTATAAAATAATTTGTATGGTGTTTTTTAGTCAAAAGTCTTATTAAAATTCTATTTAAAATATAACATGTTGTAGCAACTACATCAGCCCAAAAGTTTTTCAGTAAATTACTGTCATTTAACATAGTTATAGTGAACTCTTGAATCGTTCTATTTTCACGTTAGACTACTCTATTTTGTTAAGGTTGTTCTTTGAAACGAAAAATTATTGGTAATACCTTTCTTATTACAAAAATTTCAAAAATTTTATTTTCGAACTCTCCACCATGATCACTTTAAATTATTTTGATTTTAATAGACGTTTGATTTTGAATTTTTTTTGACAAAGATTTTAAACATTTCAAAAGCATCACTTTTAAGTTTTAAGAAAATCGTCCACGTAAACCAAGAAAAAACATCTATGATTACAAATACATATTTATTATGATTTATAGATTGTATTTGCGAAGGACCGAAAAGATCTAAATAAAGAAGTTCAAGGGTTTGAGATGTAGAAATCATATCTTTTGACGTAAAGGAACTTTTTATAAGTTTTCCTAATTGACACGCATCACAAAGATTATTAACATCAAAACTTATTTTGGGAAGACCCCTAACTAGATCATTTTTGGCAATTTTAGATTGGTGCTTTAAATTCAAATGATAAAACATTTTGTGCCAAATCCAAGGATCACCTATTTCAGCCAAAAGACATAAATTATCATTTGATACTTTCATACTTAATATATAGATGTTTCTTTTCCTAATGCCTTCAAAGATAATGTTTAACTCATTATCTTCATTGACATTTATCTTTTTCAAATTTAATTTTGAAGCCCTTATCACATAATTGACTAATACTTAATAGGTTATGTTTTAAATTCTCAACTAACAAAATATTAGAAATGGTAGGAGTTTTATAATTACCAACATTGCCGATGCCAATCACATATTCTTTAGAGTTGTCTCCAAAATTAATTAATCCACTATCTTTGTAAACGATATCCTTCAAGATCTCCAAATTTCCAGTCATGTACCTAGAGCATCCACTATATAATATTCATTTATCCTTTTTGATTTGTAAAGTTTTTTCATCGGGTGTTTGTTCTCAAAAGCCATGTAATATATCTGTTCCTGCAATTTATACCTTTTCAAAAGATCAAGTGGCTTTTATTAAAAAAAGGGTGCAAATTTATGGAACAATGTCATGTTGATTTTGCAAAATTTCTTTTTAAAAACTGTGTTAAAATATAATCAATATCTTTTCAAAAATCAAAATTATAAATACGTTGAAAAACCAATGCTCCGATACGAAATGTTAGTTTGCAGAAGATAGATCTTAAGGCTAATTTAACACTAGAGAGAGGTGAATAGTGTTTACTTATTTTTGTGAATCCTTTTAAATTCTTTTAAGATTATAATTAAACAATGCAGAATTAACAATCATAGATGCAAACACAAACATATATAAATGCAGTAAAAGTAAAACGTAAAGAGTTAGAGAGATCGCACCAAGAATTTTTATACTGGTTTGGAGTTACCCTACATCCAGTATATTACAATTTCTTTTACAGATTTCTTTTCAAATATAAAACGTTATACAATCTCGATTCCAAGGCTATGAGTCACATCCTCCAGAATTTCTGAGCTCGAGGTACACTCGTTGGATTCGAAAGGGACATCAGCATACCCACCTGGATTTAAACGGGATGCGAAGCACACCCACTTGGATTTCAAGGACACCAAGCATACCCAAGAGTATAAGAGTATGATTTGATATAGTTTACAGACTCAATATTTTGATCTTGAGTACAAATGATCCTATAACCTCTTGAATAACACTTTGATCTTGTTTTGAGTGATAGAGATGAGAGAGATCAACGAGTAATCGATAGAGAATCAAATCAATAGGGTTTGAATTTGATTCTGATTGAATTTGAGAATATTTTGAGTAGATTTTCTTTTAGAAATGAAGAGAGTAAAAGAGGGGAGAAAGAATGAGAAATTAGTTAAAAAAATTTGTTGGAAAATCCTCCTATTTATAGAGAAACAATGGTCATGTCCATTCGCGAAGAGATATGACGAAAAGACACTTCCATTAAAATTTGAATTTTGAAAAATTCAGCTATATCTCGACATACACTATAGGGATATGTCGACATACCCTTTGTATTTTTGAAAAACACTTTATAAAAATTGTTTTGAAAATATAAAGCTTTGTAAAATATTTTGAAACTTTGTACAATCATCTAAACATAGTTTATACATATTTTAATCATATCAAAACTTAAGAAAACTTTATAAAATTATTTTGAAATATTTTTTAAATATATAAAGGATTTAAATATGAATTTCTTTTTCAAAATAATATATATAAAGTATAAATGAATATATATTTAAAATCAAAGTTATAATAAATGTTATAATATACCTATAAACATTTAGAAAGCATAAAACTAAAACTATAACAAAGTATAATAGATTTAAAAGTATATTTAAAATATAAAATACTTAATTACTCAAATAATAATAATCTTAAATAAAATTAAAACTTAGAAATCATTTCAAGGCCAATTGAAAGATCATTTTGAAAACATGGATTCTTTAAAATTATTTTTGAATTTCAGAATATTTGAAAAAAAATTAAAATCAGAGAATAGATTTTAAAACCTTTTTGAAAAATGAAGAAAGAGAGATCACAGAAGTGTTATAAGAATTTTAACAAAAATCTATGACTCTATAACTTATCTGGATATCTTGAATCTTCAATGCTCATGAGTCTTCAGTCTCTAACTCTTGAATCTCCATATCAACCTCTTGAATCTGCTCTTGATACTATACAGTTTTCTTAATCAACACTTGTCTAATATCCTACACCATATACTATATATAACTTGATAAAAACATTAGTATCTATATTTTATATGATGTCATATGGTTGTTGTCATCAAAACTAATGCCTAAGGTACTAACAATCACGCCAAGAGTTAACACAACCATGTTGTTGATTGTTTTCGAATTCGACTATTAATTTATAATTGTTATAAATTGAAATAAATTAATAAAAATGTTGTATTGATATTTTATGAACATTTTAATTATTCACTCAGATCTAACAGTCGGACAGAACAATGTATAAAAGTTATATGATGGTTCGTTCGGTAAATGAGCTGGAATTAATTTATTAAATAGAGATTCATAAGGAGCCAATATAATGTTGACTAGAAAATATTTATCCCTAGGGCTGGCCAAATTTTTTCAATGAATATTTCAAATTGTCTGAACTAAGTCACTTCGATCTAGAGCAAATGCAAGAGAAAAAGATGGTGATTCAAGGCTATAAATAGGATGGTTACTCCACACCATTTTCTGCACTTTTTCTTTGCTTCCCTCTCATTTGACCATTTCACACAATTAGTGAAGCCAAATCTCAGCTTTGCAAACTAAAGAGTAGGAGGCATTAGAGATCCAAGAGGAAATATTCAACAAATGACTTGCTATATCCTAGGCAAGATCTTATTGATGAAAGTGCACCTTATCAAATAACGGTAGTAGTGCACAAGTTGTGCTTGTGCAAATAAATTAACCAACACTAAAGGCAATGCCTTAAGAAAAAGTCAAAGTGTATTGGTGTCTAAGAAAGGATGTTTGAACTAAAGAGAATGTTACACTAACAAATGACTATTATATATGGAGAACCTCCCTAATTTCTTAGCTCATCAACATGGTTTGGTTTTTAAGGTATCCCTTATAGAGGACTTAAATGTTATTTGAGTCTTAGGTTAATTCGAACAACATATTTAAATATTATAAATTAATTTAAATTTCTTAAAATAATTAATTACATAACTTTGTAAAAGTTATAAAATGCAAATTTAAAATTGCTATAAATTAAATATGTAATTAATTAATTTTATAAAGGGTTAAAAATTAATTTTAAATATGTTTCAGATTTGGTAAATAAATATAAATGTTGTACTAATAAATTAATTAAATTGTTTAGATAACAAAGGTAATACACAAGAATATATATGACTAGATAAATAATAAAAGTTATAATTAGAAGTATATAAATCATATATATAAGTTAAATGGGTGGTCGATTAAATAAAATCCATAAGACTTAATGGAAGCATACATTGGATATGTATAAAAGATATTCGATATCATGAGTTATAATTGTTATATATTCATCTTCCTTAAATAGTTGTTTATACTCTATAAAATAACTTTTAAATTATAGTTTAATAATAAAATGCTTCCCAACATTTTGAATGTAAATAGAGTAACTAACATATCCATGTTTGGTGAGCACTTCCTAGGCATGGAATATTTAAGGTGATGTTTATATTATCTATAGATATAGAAGAATGGTGCGTAACTTTATTGAGCATCCTCAAGGGTTACATGGCTCCCCTTAGAATATTGCAAAATATTTGGGTCCAGAGTGTTTAACATATTTCATGATTTGTTGAGTACCCTCAAGGTCATAAAAATGATTAGGAGCATAGTTAAAATGTAAGTTAGGAATTATATTTGATATAATTAGTAAAGGTTTACTTACTGTTTATAGGGTTATTGAGCACCCTCAAGGTCATAGTAACATGAAAAACGGATGTTAACACCCACTGAAGGAATTTAGTATATTCTAGTATCATTTTTGGGGTTTTTTGAGAGATGAAAAATTCAATATGAGACATATTAGAACAATATAATCAACCATTCCGATAAATATAAGAGCATACAATGATACCTAATTTACTCTAATTGGTTTTTGCACAATAATGGCAAGTTTGAAGCTATTTTTTGAACTTTAATGGGAACAAACTCGAAAGATTAGCTAAGGATGTAAATTGCACTCATTTATGAAATGCGATGGAATGTCGTCGCAATTGAACCTTTAACTAAGCCCACTAAAGATGCAACGCTCGAAGTGGTTAAGTCTTACAAAAATTAGGAAACGGATTGTGAATTAGTTCATTTTTATTTATCGTCCACCATGAGCATTAAACCCCAATGATAACATGAGAAAATGAGTGCTCATGAAATATTCTTTTATTTATAAAAGTTTATTATGCTAGCTCAAGAATTAAATAATGGTGAATTCATAAACTCATTTTGAATGGATTAAGGGTTAAGGTGGGGTACCTTGGTTCATCAATAAACAAAGTCAGGAAAATATGCCAATAATGGAAATACGATGAACAATCATGTTCTGCAAGGTATGAGATTTCATGGAAATATTTTTCACATGAGAATAAGCAAGGGTTCTTCAATCTGAGACCACGTACTCTATATGATTGGGTACATCGAGTGCTTAACCGAGTTAGGTACTACCTCTAGATTCCAAGCTATAGACCAACTTGATTCTTGGGTCACTCACTCCATAGTTTGACCCGTTCATATTGAAATTTAATATGAATTCATTAAAATGTACTATCGTTGAGCTCATTAATATGTTTAGGACCGTCGAGAGTATGTTCATGAAAAAACTAAGTATAGTGCTTACTATCAAGAGTAGCTCTTCATCGAAAGGTTTAAAGAAGAGAAAGCATAAGTCAAAAGGAGGCAAAGGTGAGTCGAAATCTCAAGAGAAAGGCGATTATCATTTTTTCTTGAATAAAAGACACTAGAAGTGGAACTGTCTAGGGTACTTGAGGACATTGAAGTGAAAGGAATCTTATTCTACTCCTAAAGGTATTTTCCATATAAAAAATTGTTTATCTATATATACTTCTAGTTGGATTTTAGTTATTTGATTTGTAACTCATATCTATAATTCTTTATAGGTACTTAGGAGTAAGAGGCCCGTCCCTGAAGGAATCGTGGAATTCCATGTTGCAAATTGAGCAAGCATAGTTGCAGAAGCAATGAGGGAATATCATTTTAAGTTAGCGAGTGGACCTAATTTTATTTCTAAAACTATATTTGTCTCACTTGTAATTGTAAATGTATACATGTTTATTCGTAAAGATAGTATTATGTATATTTGTATTGAGAATAAAACAATTGGTTTTGGTGCATTGAATAATGGTATTTATGTTTTTAATTCAAATAATATACTTGTTGTTGGAAATAATTTTGCATCTCAAGTTAATGATAGCTACCTATGACATTGTAGACTAAGTCATATTAGTAAGAAACTACTTAATGAGTTAAGAAACTACTTAACGAGTTAAGAAACTATGGGTTTCTACCATTATCAGATTCTAAATCATTCGGTACTTATAAGTCATGTCTTAAAGGGAAAATGGCTAAGCATCCATTCAGTGGGAGCAACAAAGAGTTAATGAACTCTTAGGATTCATACATACTGATGTATGTGGTCCGATGTCTATAATGACCAAAGGTAGTACCCCTTATTTTCTTACTTTCATTGATAATTTTTCTAGATGTGGATATATGTATCTTATGAAACACAAATCAATATCTATAAAAAATTCATTGAATATAAAAATGAAGTTGAAAACCAAAGCAATAAAAAAAAATTCTTCGATTGGATTGAATAAGTGGGTATATTGGATCGGAATTCCGACGATACCTAAAAGTGAACTAGATTCTCTTTCAAGTTATCCTTTCATATACTCTACAACACAACAGTGTTTTGGAAAAGAGAAATCGAACATTGTAGGAAATGGTTCGATCGATGATGAGTGACGTCGGGTTACCTCTATTGTTTTTGGGGATATGCACTAGAAACAACGACATATTTGTTGAATAATGTACCGTCTAAGTCTATGCCCAAAATGTCATATAAGTTATGCGTTGGCAAGAAACTCCAACTTAATTATCTTAAGGTTTAGGGTTGTTAGACTTATATTAAGAACGTAAACCGAAGTAAGTTAGAGGCAAGATTGGTTTTGTGTAAGTTTATAGTATATCCAAGAACTATCAGAGATACATATTCTATCACCTCGAGGAACAAAAAATGCGTGTCTCTCAACACGCCACCTTTTTAGAAAAGGAATTTCTCCCACGAGAAATGAGCTACAATATAACAGACCTGGATGAGATCTAAAAAACATTCATAGAGACAGAGTACGCAACCAGTACTTCGACTCATATTGAAAATATACAATCTTTTGAAGGTCTAATAAGGAGTCTCTGATACCATAGTAATACTATGGTTTATCATTGACTATGAGAATATAGGTTGTATCATTCATGACGATGATCCCATCATGTACCGATAGGCCTTGGAGAGTAAAGACTACTTTATGGCTTGATGCAATGAAATGTGAGATGGATTCTATATGCAAGAACAATGTTCCGACTTTAGAAAATGTACCTGAAGGTATAAAACCCATCGGCTACAAGTGGATCTTTAAGAAGAAGATCGGTGTAGATAGAAAGGTTAGAACCTATAAAGAAAGGTTGGTCGTGAAAGGGTTTCGTCGAATTTAAGGTGTTGATTGTGGTGAAACATTTTCCAATCGCCATGCTTAAATCCATTTGGATTCTACTTGTAGTCACCTCATATTATGACTATGAAATTTGGCAAATGGACGTAAATGTTAAAGAAATTTTTTCTCGAATTTTGATGATAACAACGTCATACATCATTTATAGCAAAAAACAGAAGAGTCCATATCAACATAGAAAGATATTGAAGTGGAGAATGCTTCCAAGCTTATTGGAGCATTAATGAAAGAAGATTCATTTAAAGAATTTAACATCATGAGTCCGTAGTCCTAAATATATCTTGTTAAAACTCAGAAGAATCTTACCATAGTGTTCCAAGGCTTTAAAGTTATGAAAAATAATTTTTAATAATCATTTCAATATTATTTATATTTATTAAATGCCATCTTATAACTTTAGATTTTTTTTAAAAAATGTACACTAGTCCACCAATGGGGCTAACCAGCGCATCGATAGAAACAGATTTTTCGAAAATCTACAACTATGAGGAATTTTTAAAAAAACCTACATCTCTTCATTTGGTCATGATCTTTTCATCGGAGATTTATAGCAACAGTCATTTCTTTTCAACAAAACCCTTCAGCATCTATATATACATATTAATTTTGAAAGAAATTACAACATGCTTTTCTGATTCCTACTCTCTGACTTCAAAATCTCCTGATTTCTAAAAGCACTCAAAATCAGTGCACTTTCAATTTATAAATCAGTTCTTCGATTTCTACTTATCCTAAAACTCTTGCTCGTTCAATTTCAAAAAGATTATTGTGAGTTATAGGACCCTTATACTCAAATTGGCAAATTAGTATATTGAGATACAATTGTTGTCGAAGACTGTTTTCTTTAGGAGTTAGTGAAAAGACTTGTTAAGAGGGTCATGCACTGTGTAAACCTACTCCCTCAGGTAAAGGAGAGTGTTAGTTAGTGAAAAGCCAGAATATAGATTTTGGACTGGATGTAGGACGGTGCTCTGAACCAGTGTAAAAATTCTGGTGTGCTAGTTTTATTTACTTTACTTTATTTCTGCTAGTTAGTTTAATTTATATATACACACACTCTATTAACTTAGCCATATACACGATCCACTAGAATTTCATTTGGTGTCAGAGCAGGATCATTCATAAACCATAACACAGTTTAGTGAATATATTTTTTAATATGGCACATATAAGCACCTTTGTTGAAGGTCAGTCCACTACACAACCTTCACTATCACTAGAAATGATTATAATTTTTGGTTAGCTAGATTGAAGATCTATATGGAAGCAAACTATCTTGAAATTTGGCAAGCCTCATGTTGGTGAGATTTTTCGCCCCATAACACAACAATTGATCAGAAAAGTAATTGTTTACATTCTTTTGCAAATTTGAATCAATAAACTTGAATTGTATTAAGTTTGCCTTTGAGTAATAACTATGTTGTTGGATGCTTACATAATTATGTAGTTGCACACTAATTGTTTGTTAGAATGTCAAATCCATTTCACGTTTTCTTCATGTGTTATTCTCCAATGCAAATATAAGCAGAGAATGGTGCATGAAAGTAGGAAGACATAGAAATTATTATGTGGTTTGGATTCCTTAGAATCCTATATCCATGAATTAAGTTCTTTTGCTATTTCTTTCTTCCTGATATAAGTGTTTGATAAAAGTAGAAAGATACAATTTTTCCTATTCAAATGAAGGAAAAAGTCCTCTCCATATTCCTAATCATCTCCTATTTATTGTGCTGATAATGTATGCGAATTGCCACCATCCTTCCTCCGCCATTATGTTTCCACCTTTGGATCATGCCACATATCTTCCATTTGCATTGTCGGTTTGATGCACTCAAATTGCTGACATGTATTTGGTGGGAATCGATGATTTGGGCAGTTGAATTATAGCCTTTGGCAGGAAGTTTGAGATGAAAGCAGAAATTCCTAAAATTGAAGTGGGAAACTCGAGTCCGTTGGTTTTGGGGCATTGCCGACATATTTGCAATGAAGATGTACTGGTTGATGTGTGATACTTGCATGATGCTGCGGTGCTTGTCTGATACTTAGATGTGATTGTCTTGAGCTACTTTTGGCTTCAGGGTGCGTGGTTTGCTTAACCTGGAAATTAGTTTAACATATGTACGAACATGATCTAAGCTAATTGCAATCTGAGCTGATTGTGATCTGAGTTACTATTGTTGCATGAGTTATTGATAAGGTTGATTTATAGCTTTGCTATTTACCCATAAGTGTGGATCTACGTTTGAGCAAAGTTTGAGTGGCCCTATATGTAGCCCTTTGGGATGCTTCGGACTTCGTGTGGGACTTCTTAAGTTTCCCTTAATATATGCGATGCAGATCCGCTCTTGAAGATGTTAACAAAGTATAAGTTTTGGGAATGTTAATTATGCAGTTCGACTATTTGGTTATTACGGCTCGTGAGCCCAGTGCATCATTGCCTGCTCTTTGCAACTACGCCAGATTTTGGTTTTAGTATCATAACATAATATTGAGACTAAGGGATGAGTGCAGGTTTGATATCCTCGTAGCCTTTCTTATGAACGCAGTATTGCATTTCATTGTGATCTCTTGCTTTTTGCCAACAGTTATTTTGGTCGGATCAGTTGTCGTGACCGTAGGTTGATTTTTTATACAGTATCGGTTTGATCGCTTCAACTCTTCACTTTTCATCTTAAGTTTTATTATAAAGGTAGCTCTCTCGGTTTTGTGCCTTATTTAATTCCCCTTTAACGTAGCTTGAGAAGCACGGGTGTAAGACTTACCCTCCAAGTCCGCGCTAATCGCAAATCAATGTAGACTTATCATCATTTACATTTAGCATGCACATCTCGTTGCTTCTTTCCAATCCCCCATTTCTTTTTGTTGGTGGGAAAATTTCTTATCTGTTGCTTTTGCATTTAGTGCTTTTGTCCATGTGTTATTCCTTCATTGGACCACTATCTGTATCATTATTAAATCAAACCTTTTGTTTTTCTAGGTAAATCTATATCAATCTTTGTATTCATTAGTTTGGCAACTTAATCGATCGACGTCTCACAGATTCCTTCATCTTTTTGATCATGTGGCCACTATTCAAATTAAGATATGTGTACATTTCCTTCGTCTTTTCTTTGTTCATTTTTACACTTTTATTCAAGAAAGGAAATGAAGGAAAGAAAGTTTCGAAATTAATTATGTTTCCGCATTCGGATTTTCTTTTAGATCGAAGTATGAAACTTGCTTTTTGTTTTAATTTTCTGTTAGATTTATTTAGTTTAAGATCCATTCTTTTAATTAAACTTGAGACTCTGAAATGGCTTTTCCTTCATCTTCCCTTTTACTTCTGCCTTCTAGAATTACCCTGTTGGAAGAAGCCAATGGTGTCCTAATTCAATTTGAGTTTTCAAGTTATGAAGCTAGGGTTCTCGAACCACACGAACGTATCAATACTCCCCCAGTCAGGTTTACTCTCATTACTCCCGAACACATACATTGCGATTTCTATCTTCCCCCATATCCAATTTTTCGTCAATGGTTATACGCCATTGATCTCGTACCTATCCAATGCTCCCCTCTTTCTTATACTATTTTGATTTCCACTTTCATCCTCTATGTTGAGAATGGTCTCAACCTCACTTGCGAGGAGCTTCAGTTTCTATTTAATATTAATAAAAATCCTTCAAGGGCTGTTTTTTCTATGCCTAAGCTAAAACGTTGGTTCTTCCGGATATTCCTCGAAAGACCTAGCAATGGGCTGATTTGTATTTCTTTTTTCCAACTTATATAATTTTCCTTCTAATTTCTGCCAATGTTCTACTCAATTCATGTTTTCTAAGGAAGACATCTAACTGTATGAATTGCGTAAAGATCACATTCTGGGATTAGCTGCAGAGGAAAGGAAAATTAACAAACTCTTTGATAGGGATATGGTTGAGAAATATGAGTTTCTACACCCCAATCATACATTCTCTTGCAATTTCTTCAAGCCTTCCCAGAATTCGGCTGAGTCTAGGGGTATAACTTATTTATAATATGCTTTATGTTTATTATTCTTATTCTTCATAGAAAACTCCTCCAGATTTTTACATCTTATTCTTTTTGTATATAGGTGAAATGGATGTCGAGGTTTTAACCGTGCTTCATAACAAACCATTAGAAGAATCTATGTAGAAAAGAACACTTGACTCCAGTACCGATTTTGGTCGGGACCCTAAGAAGTTAATTACTTCCGCTTCCCCTCCTCCTTCAATTGTTCCTACTTCGGCAGCTCTTCCATTCCTCCTCTACATCAACTTCCTGACCCCGATACTCGATGTTCACCTCTGCCCGAGGGAGCCATATCTTACTTAGCTGAGAAGGTGGGGAAGACTGCACTATATACACTAACATGTATTCCTCATCTTTCCATTCTTTCCATCCTCTTCCATTTCATGAACTTTCTCCTTTTGTGCTTATGTCCGAGGTGGAAAAGTCTTGGTCCCATGTGAGCATTATTATTCTTTATTTATGTTGGTTGCTTACCTAGTCAACCCTCATTTGCATATCATTTCTTCCTCTTTTTTAACTTGCCACTTTGATAACGGAAGCATGGAAGTGGGATAGTGAACTGGTTATTACCTTTGATCGGGCTGCCAAAGTTGAAGCAGATCTCGCTTCTATTATTTCTAAGAAGAACAACATCGCTTCTGAGAAGGCTAAGATAGAGGAAGATTTAAAGAATTTTAGGAAAAGGTCGAGAAATATTCCAAAACTATTGTCGATGCCCTAGCCTTGAAGGATTGCGAGGTAAGGGAAAAGGAGAAAGAGCTGGTAGTGATGCGGGAAGAGCTGAAAACAGCACCGGAGGAGTTGAAAACGATGCAGGAGGAGTTGAAAACGGCGTAAAAAGAGCTTAATAAAAGCACTTTCGTTGTAACCTATAACATGTACGCTTTATCTCGAACCGAATTTAAGAAGGAGATCAATCTTGATTTTTTGGAAAACCAATCTTTGATTGATAAGGTTTACGCTTACTGCCGGGCTCAATGGGTGAAAGAGGTTGTAATGGAAGATGCTGTGGAGAATGCCTCTCCTTTCACACTTTTATAAGTAAATGAGGATGAGGAGGGAAAGACCAAAGTGTGAGAAATGAGGATTACAGATCTAAAGGCTGGAATAACACTAGAGGGGGGTGAATAGTGTTTTATGTATTTTTAAATCTTTTTGAAATTTGTTCGATTTAAACACAAACAAATGCAATTCACAAACACAGATATAATCACAGAATCAAACATAGATGCAAATACTAGATAAAAGAAGTAAAGGAAAGAACACACCAGGATTTTATACTGGTTCGGAGTTACCCTACATCCAATCCCATACAATCGTACGGATTTCTTTTCAAAATAATCTCCCAGATTACACCCTCGATTTCAAGTCTACGAGGTACACCCTCCTGTATTCAAGTTTAGGGCAACTCTCTTGATTTAACCAGGCTACAAGATCACCTAATTGATTTTCGGGGCTACAATCACACCCAATTGATTTCAAGGCTCAACTTCACCTTTTACTCAACAGTTTGATTTATAAAAGATTCTATAACTCTGAATAGCACTAACATCTTATGGAGAGAGTGGCAGAGAATCAAACAAGAGATAATCAACTTTGATTCACTTGGTATTTTGGAAGAGTATAGTTTAGGATTCTTTAGAATAAATGTGGAAGATGAAGAAGAGAGAAAATAAAATGAAATCTGGTAAAAATTCATTTAGAACTTACTGGTATTTATAGTAGAGCAACAGCCATATCCATTCGTGAAAGGATACGACGAATAGAAACTTCTTTTGAAAATTGAAATTTGAAAATAACGGACACCATGTCGACTTTGGGGGTTGAGGTATATCGACATGCTCAAGGCAAAATTGATGTTTTGATTTTCTTTTTAAAATTGGTTTCTATAATTTGTCAAAACAATTTCTAAACTTTGTAAATATATTTGAATATAGTTTAAACATATAAAAGAGTTTATAAAATTATTTTTAATATATATAATCTTAATCTATAAAGTGATTTAAAATATGAGTATATAAATATTTTAAAGCTAAATATTTAGAACAAGAGATGGTTTAAAAACAAGGACAATTTTGAAATCAAAATATTAAAAATGATAAAAATAGTTTTGAGGCTAAAATATTTCAAACAAGAGAGATGTCTTTTTGAAAAGAAAGTTTTGAAAACATTTTTAAAAACAAGAGATATATTTTTGAAAAACATTTTTATAAAATTAGTGGATATCAAAATAGGACCACTATATGTTCCACTAGATATTGTCGTGGGTTCCATCCCTTTAATAGGCTCGAAGTGGATTCCATTCCACGAATAAATTTCGAATAAAGATGTAAGTGCTTTCAAGAAGTTTTAACATAATTCTAGACTAACTACATTATCTTGTACTGTTTGAAATCTTGAACTCTTGATAACTTGATTTCTTGATACTCATGAGTCTTTAATCTCGATATCTTCGATCTTTAAATTCATCAGTCTTGTATCTCTATACTGTACAGTCTCCATTCTTGGTACCTGCATGTTTATATTCTTCATATACATATATATCTAAACCATAACGTTAGTATTTATATTTTATAACAAGTCCTAAGGTTGTTGTCATCAAATCCATCATCTCAAGGACTAACAATCTCCCCCTTTTTGATGATGACAACCTATGTTTATAAAATATACTTCACCTTCACTATAACTCCCCCTTAATCTAAGCCTAACTACTCTATTTTATACTTCTCCCCCATTGTCATCAACAAAAACTAATTCTAAACTTATATATAGCTCCCCATTAATCTAATACTATCTAAACTAAATACTAATAAGGAAGTATAATAAGTGAAACAAAAAAAAATATTATATACGATGTTATATTTACATATATATATATATGGAACATAAACACACAAATATATTCAACTATATAAATTATAGAATAACACTACTAACGAGAGTTTTTGACAATTGGAGATTTGTGAATCGGATAATTTGGATAATGAAAACAAAAGTTTCCACGTTGTTCGACCAAATTCTCATCTTTGTCAAAATAGACTTCGCCTACGCAGACCACGTTGTCGTCTTCTTCCATAGTGCTTCTTCCTCTTCTTCTTCTTCCTTTTCTTCTTCTTCCTCTTCGTTGTGCTCTAAGGGGTTATGCACTTGAATGTTAGGAGAATCTTCTTCAATCACAATAGGATTTGCATGATTATCCACTAGAAATTTTTGCAAATTCCGAAGAATTTTGCCTTGCTTTTCTTTTTCTTTTACCATCCGTATTTGCACAACTTGAAGTTCAGTCAACATTTGGCATCCTTCATAGATTCTTCAATCTTTATCACACGTGCTAGTGTAGTGCGTTGGAATGGACCAGAATGAGGAGAATGGAAGGAAACGATGTCATTTTGGTTTGATTTAGTGGAGGAGGCCATCAATTTTAATTTTCAGAAGTTTATTACAGAGAAAGAGAAGTGAGAAGACAGAAAAATTCAAAATACATAGGTTTATATAACTACCAAACTGATTTTAGAAGGAAAATCAAATTTTCAAATTTTACCGTTGTATGTCGACATGGGTGGTAGGGGTATGTCGATATCCCTATGAAAAATTTGGTTTTCTTGTATATTTCTGTTTATTAAAAATATATGTTACTATATCTATATTCTATATCTCAGTTATTGAACAAATGCCTAGTTCTCTTCTTAATTTAGTAAATATAGGCTGATTTAAGGGTTTGGTTAAAATGTCAGCAATTTGATTCTCGGAGTTGATAAATTAAAGAGAAATAATCTCTTTACTTATATTATCTCTGAAAAAATGGTGTCTGATATCAATATGTTTAGTCCTAGAATGATGAGTAGGATTTTTAGATAAATTTATTGCACTAGTATTATCACAATAAATTGGTGATTTTGAAATTATTAATCCGAAATCTTTTAGGGTTTGTTGCATATAAATGACTTGAGAGCAAGCCAAAGCAGCATAGATATATTCTGCTTCAGTTGTTGATAAAGAAACAATGCTTTGCTTTTTACTAAACCATGAAACAAGAGAATGCCCCAAAAAGTGACAAGTTCCACTTGTACTTTTTCGGTCAAATTTGCAACCAGCATAGTCAGCATCACAATAGTTCAGTGTGCTCCTGAATAGCTTCCTTCAAAAAGGTTTCCGCTTCCTCGGTGAATGTCTTGGTAGAAGATAAAATTTCTTGAAATTGAGGTTTATTCTTTTTTAAGTAGGTACGTAACTTAATGAGAAATTTCTTTAAAAATCTTTCATTGAAAAAATATACATAAATCTATTACTATGTATCATTAAGATTCCAAGTTTTAAATCAACAGACAAAATTTTAACTAAATACATTTATAATGATAAAACAAATCAAGAAGGAATTGAAAAGACAAATCAAAAAATAATGAACTTTATTTCGACTATAAAAAAGTCGTTTGCCTCAGGGCAGGGCTATGTGGAAGTAGATCGATTGCCCTAGGACTTCGAATGGCGAAGAGAGGCGGCGATCTCTTCTACCCTTTCCTGGGAGTGGGAGTCGATGACTATTCATAGCTATTACCTTGACACCAAAGAAGAGTTCGACCCAATGCTTGAGATTAAATCAAATGAATCATTTTTAGGGTAAAATAAACCATAGTCAAAAGTATGTTTAACATATCTTATGATATGTTTCACAGCTTTTAAGTGAGTCTCTTTGGGTTGAGATTGGTATCTTGCACAGAGACAAACACTATGCATGATATCAGGTCTACTCGCAGTGATTTAGAGTAGTGATCCAATCATTACCCTATATAGTTTTTGATTTACATCTTTTGAAAGATCTTCTTTATTTAAAGCTTCATTGGTTGCCATGGGAGTGGGTTTTCCACTTGCAGTAGTCATACCAAATTTACTAACTAGATCCCTAGCATATTTTTCTTGACTAATAAAAATACCATTATCTAATTGTTTTATTTGTAAACCTAAGAAGAAAGTAAGTTCACACATATGACTCATCTCAAACTCTTTTGTCATTATTTCAGAAAATTCTTTATTCATTTCATGATTAGTTGAACCAAAAATAATATCATCTACATAAACTTGTACTAGTTGGATATCATTTTTATTTCTTTTAATGAAACGAGTACTATCTACTTTACCAATTTCAAAATTTAATTGTAATAAAAAAGATCTTAGTCTGTCATACCATGCTCTAGGAGCTTTTTTCAGACCATATAGAGCTTTCTTAAGTTTGAAAACATGGTTTGGAAAATTTTCATCTTCAAATAGTGGAGGTTGTTCAACATAAACTTCCTCTTTAACAAATCCATTTAAAAAAGCACTTTTAACATCCATTTGAAATAATTTGAAATTATTATAGTGTGCGAAAGCAAGTAGAATTCTAATGGCTTCTAATCTTGCTACGGGTGCAAAGGTTTCATCAAAATCTATTCCTTCTTCTTGACAATAACCTTGTGCGACTAATCGAGCTTTATTTCTAACGACCTCACCTAGTTCATTCATTTTATTTTTTATAAACCCATTTAGTTCCTATTATAGTTTTATCCTTGGGTCTAGGAACAAGTTCCCAAACATCATTTCTGGTGAATTGATTCAGTTCTTCTTGCATAGCCAGAATCCATGAATCATCAGACGATGCTTCCTTTGGATTATTAGGTTCAATAGATGATATAAAAGCTACATTACTCATGTTATTTAGTTGATTTCTAGTTCTAAGAATAGATTCAATATTTCCTAGTATATTTTCTATAGGATGATCTTTTAAAAGCTTAACCCTTTTATTTGGATGAATAAGATCATTATTTGTTTCAATTGATTCATTATTTAGGGTAGCAAATTCTTCTTCATCATTAATTTGTTCAACATTTTTGAAATTTTCATCAAACGAAACATGCATTGTTTCTTCAATGTTATTAGTTCTTAAGTTGAAAACTCTGTATGCTTTACTTCTACTAGAATATCCGATAAAGATTCCTTTGTCGGATTTAGGATCAAATTTATCCAATTTGTCTTTTGTATTTAGAATAAAACATTTACTCCCAAAGATTCTAAAATAAGATACCTTTGGTTTCTTCTTGAAGAAGTTCATAAGGTGTTTTATCAGTTAACGGTCTAATTAATATTCTATTCAAAATGTAGCAAGCTGTAGCGACTGCTTCAGCCCAAAAATGTTTTGGTAAATTACTATCTGAAAGCATTGTTCTAGCACACTCTTGAATCGTCCTATTTTTACGTTCTACCACTCCGTTTTGTTGTGGAGTTCTTGGAAAAGAGAAATTATGATTTATTCCCTTTTTGCAGAATCTTTCAAAATTTTCATTTTCAAATTCCCCACCGTGATCACTACGAACAGTTATAATTTTTAAAGAAAGTTGGTTTTGGAGTCTTTTTGTAAAAAATTAAATGAATCAAAAGTATCACTTTTATGTTTCATAAAAATTGTCCATGTAAACCTAGAATAATCATCTACAATTACAAAGACATATTTATTATGATTTATTGATTGGATTTGAGATGGACCAAACAAATCTAGATGAAGTAACTCAAGTGGTTTTGAAGTTGAAATCATATCTTTTAATTTGAAAGAACTCTTCTTAAGTTTTCCTAATTGACAAGCATCACATATACTATCTATTTTAAAATTCATTCTAGGGAGACCCCTTACTAGATCAAGTTTAGAAAGTCTAAATAAGAGTTTAAAATTCAAATGCCCAAATCTTTTATGCCAAATCCAAGGGTCACTTGTATTAGCCAAAAGACATAGATTATCATTTGAGATTTTCATACTAAGAATATAAATATTTTTCTTCCTAATTGCTTTAAATATAATATTTGAATTATTATCTTCGATGTGACACTTATCATTTTCAAATTTAATTTTGTATCCTTTATCGCAAAGTTGACTAATGCTAAGCAGATTGTGTTTTAGATTCTTAACTAATAAAACATTAGAAATAGTAGGAGTTTTAGAGTTACCGACATTGCCGATGCCAATCACATCCTTTTGAGTTGTCTCCAAAATTAACCAATCCTCCATCTTTATAGATAATATCATTCAGCATATCTAGATTACCAGTCATGTGTCTTGAACATCCACTATCAAGTATCCACTTATTCTTCTTGATTTGCACAATTTGTCCATTGAGTGTTGATTCTTCAAAGGCCATATAACATTTTTCTTTCTGCACAGAATACAAACTCGGTAGATAACTTGATTTTCTATAATAACTATATGCAGACTTATGAGACAATGATGATTTAAAAGGTTTTAAACTAGTGTTAACAAAATCCCCAAAAATAGCCATTTTTAAAACTTTTTCAAAATTCAGATTATGTAAACTTTGAATACCAATGCTCTGATACCAAATGTGAGAAATGTGGATTACGGATCTTAAGGCTGGAATAACACTAGAGGGGGCGTGAATAGTGTTTTATGTATTTTTAAATCTTTTTGAATTTTGTTCAATTTAAACACCAACAAATGCAATTCACAAACACAGATATAGTCACAGAATCAGACACAGATGCAAATACTAAATAAAAGAAGTAAAGGAAAGAACACACCAGGATTTTATACTGGTTCGGAGTTACCCTACATCCAGTCCCGTACAATCGTATGGATTTCTTTTCAAAATAATCTCCCAGATTACACCCTCGGTTTCAAGGCTACGAGGTACACCCTCCTGTATTCGAGTTCAGGGAAACTCTCTTGATTTAACTAGGCTACAAAATCACCTAATTGATTTCCGAGGCTACAGTCACACCCAATTGATTTCAAGGCTCAACCGCACCTTTTACTCAACAGTTTAATTTACAAAAGATTCTATAACTCTGAATAGCACTAAGATCTTATGGAGAGAGTGGCAGAGAATTAAACAAGAGATAATCAAGTTTGATCACTTGGTATTTTGGCAGAGTATAGTTTAGGATTCTTTAGAATAAATGTGGAAGATAAAGAGGAGAGAAAATAAAATGTAATCTGGTAAAAATTCGTTTAGAACTTACTGGTATTTATAGTAGAGCAACAGCCATATCTATTCGTGAAAGGATATGACGAATAAACACTTCTTTTGAAAATTGAAATTTGAAAATAACGGACACCATGTCGACATGGGGGGTTGAGGTATGTCGACATGCTCAAGGAAAAATTGATGTTTTGATTTTCTTTTTAAAATTGGTTTCTATAATTTGTCAAAACAATTTCTAAACTTTCTAAATATATTTGAATATAGTTTAAACATATAAAAGAGTTTAGAAAATAATTTTTAATATATATAATCTTAATCTATAAAGTGATTTAAAATCTGAGTATATAAATATTTTAAAGCTAAATATTTAAAACAAGAGATGGTTTAAAAACAAGGACAATTTTGAATAAAAATATTAAAAATGATAAAAATAGTTTTGAGGCTAAAATATTTCAAACAAGAGAGATGTCTTTTTGAAAAGAAAGTATTGAAAACATTTTTAAAAATAAGAGATATATTTTTGAAAAACATTTTTATAAAAGAGGAAATTAGTTTAAAGGAAAAACTTTATGCTAATTTTTAAATTTAGGACGGAACTTTTAAAATTTAGCCCCAAGGACAGTAGCACGTTCTATTCAACCAACTTCAACCGTTTCCTCCATCATCTGAAGCCATCGTCTGAAGCCATCGTATGAAGCCTGCCATAGCCGCCCTAGCTCTAACCTACCGTAGCCGCCACCGCCCTAGCCCTAACCTGCCGTAGTCGCCGCCACTCAAGCCGCCGTCATTCAAGCCGCCGCCATCGTCGAAGCTCCTGCCGTCCATTCCAAAATTGAAAAAAAACCTAATTCAACACTCCAATCCAAACGTAAATTGAAAATTTCATGAAAATTGAAGTCGAGTGCCACTAAATCTAGAGGTAAGAAACAAATGGAGAAGTAGAACACAGAAGAAGAAGAAAGTCAAAAAGTTTTAATCACAAGTTGAATGATATTTAGATATAGCATTTCTACATTTGAAACACAATAGACAGTGTTTAATATGCTAAATGATAGACTAATATAACATTTATACTTTTAAAATATAGTAGCATTATCTGACTATGCAAAATGATATTTGGATATAGCATAAGTATATTTCAATAGAACAAGAAGGATGAAAAAATATGCAAAATGAACTTGAATTTAGCGTAATTATATTTAAAGTGAAGTAGTATGAATATAATATACAAAATGAAATAAGTATTCCTAAGGAGAACTACCAAATGCAAAATGATAATTGCATATAGCATATGTATTTTTAATGTAACATTTTAATCGCAAAGTTCACCACTATGTTTATAATATGCAAAATGATAGTTTAATGTAGCATTTGAGTTATGAAGTTCACTATCATGTTTAAAATATGAAAAATGATAGTATGATATAGCATTTTAGTTGTGAAGTCCAATATCAAAGTTACAATATGCAAAATGAGATTAATGTATCATTTTATTTACAAAGTCCACTGGCATGTTTAAGTTATACAAAATGATAGTTTAACATACTATTTCAGTTAATGAAGTCCAATATCATGTTTACAATATGCAAAATGATAGTTTAATGTAGTATTTCAATTGCAAAGTCCACAAGCATGTTTAGGATATGCAAAATGATAGTTAGATGATAATTACAGAATGATAGTTGAATGTATCATTTTATTCATTATATGCATTATGTTGGAATGATAGATGAAAATAGCATTCCAGTTTTTGATAAATGTTAGATGATAATTAGATTGATAATTGCAGAATGATAGTTGAATATATCATTTTATTTATTACATGTGTTATGTTGGAATGATAGACGAAAATAGCATTACAGTTTTTGATAAATGTTAGATGATAGTTAGATTGATAATTATAGAAAGATAGTTGAATGTATCATTTTATTTGTTACATGCATTATGTTGGAGTGATGAATGAAAATAGCATTCCATTTTTTGATAAATGTTAGATGATAGTTAGATTGATAATTGCAGAATGATAGTTGAATATATCATTTTATTAATTGCATGTGTTATGTTGGAATGATAGACGAAAATAGCATTCCAGTTTTTGATTGATACAGTATTTCAACCTTTAAACTATTAAAGCATGGATTGAAAAAGAGTAATGATAGACAAATATAGCATTTAAAAAAATGATAGATGAAAATAGCATTATAGTTTGTTAAATATAAAATTATTCATTGATGGTTCTTTGTACAGGAATCCAAAGCTAAAAAATCAAAGAAAGCAAAAACTACAGAAGGAGGAAAAAAATCAAGGAATGAATCTCAAAAAAAAATTCAGTACAGATATAGTTTGATTCCAATGATAAAAATCTAGTACAAAAACTATAGTAGTCGCCACCACCTACAGACCATCACCTTGGTCTGACGAACGAGCTCCGCTTTCGCCTGAACGAGCTCCGCCTTCGCCTACTTGCGCCGCCTTCGCCTGCGGTTGCGCCACCGTCGCCTGTTCTTGTGATGCAGCGCCACCTATTATTGTGATACCGCCGTCCGTACTAGTGATTTGATAACGAGATTTGAGAATAGTTTAATTTTTTTGTGAAGAATTTCCTTCAGGCGAAAGAATAAAACTTGCGTCCTTTAAGCGTAAAAATAATTGCCGCGTCCTTCATTCCAAAAAGAATGCTAAGTTTTTCCTTCAGCCGATTTTCCTGTTTATAAAATTAGTGGATATCAAAATAGGACCACTATATGTTCCACTAGATATTGTCGTGGGTTCCATCCCTTTAACAGGCTCGAAGTGGATTCCATTCCACGAATAAATTTCGAATAAAGATGTAAGTGCTTTCAAGAAGTTTTAACATAATTCTAGACTAACTACATTATCTTGTACTGTTTGAAATCTTGAACTCTTAATACTCATGAGTCTTCAATCTTGATATCTTCGATCTTTAAATTCATCAGCGTTGTATCTCTATATTGTACAGTCTTCATTCTTGGTACCTGCATGTTTATATTCTGCATATATATATATATATATATCTAAACCATAACGTTAGTATTTATATTTTATAACAAGTCCTAAGGTTGTTGTCATCAAAACCATCATCTCAAGGACTAACCCAAAGAAGACAAGGGCCTTAAAGGTGTCGGCGTGACCATGGAGACCAATTCATTTCAAATCCCAATGTAAATAATTAAAACCTATTGTATCAACACTTAGATGTGTGACAATATGAGAGTTGCTTCTTGACTTTGTTATAAATGGTTTGTTGTAGTTATTTTACTTTGTAACTGCCTTACAAATGATTGGGTCATTTTTTAGTCTTCTGAAGAAACTTTGTTTGCTAAGCTTCTGATGGAAAGCAAGGACAGGCTCAAAACCCAAACTTTAGAACGTCTTGGTCTTAGTGTCGTGGCCATCAGTGAGCACAAGAGAGAGTTAGACAAGTCTTATGCCAAACTTAGGGACGAAACCCAAGAGTTGCTTTGGAGGATTGATCAAGTAGTTAAAGAAAAAGAGGCACTTAGTGACTTTGTACTACATCGATGGCAATAGTCCTAAAAAACAGTTCTATTTCACCCGATAACCTTCACTTGGAATGTTTTAGGCTTAAATTTAGAAATTTGCATAAGGGTTAAATTCTGTTTTACTTTTTCTTACCCTTTTGTGTATGGTTCTGTTGGATTAATGTAGATAATAATAGAAGTAAATATTGGACCTTTATTTGGTGTATTTTGATTTTCTTTGAGACTATTTATTTTTCTTTTGCTACCAATTAGGCTAGCTCCTATGAAATTGTGCCCGAGCCCCATGAAATCTTCACACCTAACCTTCTTTCGATGCCTATTATTCCTGGGTCAGATGAGACAGGCACGTCCAAATTTGGGGTTGAGGTGAAGGATCCTCCTGGTGACATTGAGGCAGAGGTTAGCTACCTCACAGTTGAGAATGACAGGCTTGAAAGGGAGTTAGAGCATGTCCGTAAGGAGCTTAAAGAAGCCGAAGAAGTGCTTACTTGTCGCTATGAACATAACACTAAGTTGCATATTGGGCTTAACGCTACTGAATTAAAGTTAAGTGAGATGCATCAGTTAATGAAATATAGGGAAAATCTTTATGGGATTGTTCTTCAAAATTAGATTGAACAACAGAAGAAAACCTTTGAGGATATGTCTATGGAGGTTGCTCGTCTAATCGGAGAGAAAGAGGCTCCTGAAAGCAAGAAGATGGTTATGACACCTCGCTTTGATATGGTTCCTGCTGTTCCTGCGGGTTCTAAGTCTTCTCCAATGACTAATCAGATGAGGGTAGTAGAGTCTAAGGGACCTTCCTGTCGTGGACTAAGGGATGGGGAACCGATGCCCATAGGTTTTTTGGTGCTTTCTCGATACGATCTAAGAAGACTATGGCTGGGCAAGTCGATACCTTAGAGAAAACAAGAAGAAGGATGCATGCTATCGAGGATTCCCTGTGTAATGTTCATGGCAGGATTGTTTCCTGCTTAGAGAAACTTAAGCGGGAGAAAATTAAAACCAAGAGGAGCAGATTCTCCAGCAGCGCGCGAGGGATGTTCTTGAATTTTTCAACCCCTCTTTTGATCAGAATTTCTTATGTAATATTGCAAGTTTCGACGTAACTGTAGAAGGGCCAATCGACCATTGGGTTGGAGCTTTTTATGACCCCGACGAACCTTCTCCATTAGTTCTATCCCGCCTTTAGCTTCTATGCCTTACGTGTTTTAGGATAGTATTATTTAGAGAATGATTTTGTAACTTACATCATGTTCGAGGTTATATACTTTTTATGTGAATTGATATTTCATTGTGAAGTTTGCATATTTTTTGTACTTACTTTATTTATTTATACTCTCCTTTAATTTCATTTCGTATAGGCTCATTTGTTTTTCATCCGGCTTTATTTGATCAAGATTTAGAGGTTGCCATTCTTAATGAGAAGCTGGATTCTACCCTGGCTAGAGATGCAGAACTGGAAGGTTTATTGAATGATGCCGATAGTATATACAAGGTCGTATATGCGAATGAAATTAAGACTTTGAAATATAAAGTTAAAGAATTAGATGGTCAGATTGCAAAGTGGATCGGTGCCGAAGACACTCCTTCTACAACTTTGGTCAGTGGTTCTTCTTCTAGACTAGGTGTTGCCCCCGCACCCCTTCCAAGGCAGACCCGGACAAAGTTTTAGAGTGGAAGAATGATTTGAAAAATTGTTATGAAGTCAGGTTTAATGAGCTGGAGGATCATTATAAGAAAGAATTGGGTATGTCATGCACTCGTGTTTCGTCTTTCATTTTTACTGTGAAGGAGCTCTTTAGTCCTTTCTCTATGAATACTGAGAAGACAAAGGAGCACCTTTTAGGTGAGATTGAAAGAATTAGATGGGTGACCATAGAGCATGTAAATGCTCTTGAGAATAAAATATCCAACTTAGAATGTGAAGCTCTCCTAGAATTCAATGTCTTTTCCCTAGCTAGGATGGATAGGGCTTCCTTATTAGAGCAACTTCATGGTGAAAAGGTAAAGAAGGTAACATAGAAATTGGTAGGAGGCTTGCAATCAATTATTTCAAATGTTTTTATTTGGACTTAACTTATCTTTTTTATACAATTTCACCGATTACGAGTATGTCGAACAAGATTATATAGATATTAGGCAGGCGCCAATTATGACCCATGTACGGTCTACGGCAGTACCGCCTATGGTTAACTACTCTCGTTCATTCATCAGTTGTTATTACCGATTTGAATGATCCGCCTCCTGCTCTCTAATTGTTTGGTAGTTCCCCTCTGCGTCCGACATCGCATTCCTATGGATCATTCCACCGTAGAAAAATTGTACCTAGCTCTTCTTTCGAGTCCGAGTCAGATTCTTAGCATCGCTTTTATATTTCTATAAGGCATGGCTTTGTGATTTTTAATGTAACTCGTATCGTGATAGTTTTCATCTATTTTTACTTGTGAAGTATGTATAGATGTATTAAATCACACATAAAGTTTTTGGTAAGTAAAGATAGAACTAAGGAAACTTGAGTAAGTTTTTAGTTTCTGATGTTTACCTTGCGAGCATTAATTTTTGGAATTGCATCTGATCTGTGAGCTGCTGTATATTCCATGCATCACTTTTCCTTGCCAATTTTGAATTAATTTCTTGTGCAATTCATGAATGCTGAACTGAGCTTATTCTGCTGCATATAAACCGTGATTTGCCACTCTTTTTCAAAGACAAGTTCATGTTCGTGCGCTTGGCATGGTTTGTCCCACTAATTGGGGGCAGACTGATATTTGACTATGAAGTCATGTCGCATGTTTACAACCTTATCATGCGCATGGTTTTTTATACTGGTTATGGCTATCTAATATCCGTATATTGAGATACAATTACAGTTGCAGACTATTTTCTTTTTGAGTAAATGAAAAGACATGTTCGACAGCTCAAGCACTACGTAAACCTATTCCTTTAGGTGAAATAGGGGTGTTAGCTAGTTAAAGGCCAGAATAGAGATTCTGGGACTAGACGTATAACGATGTTTCAAACTAGTATAAAAATTTCTAGCATGTTAGTTTTATTTACTTTATTTTATTTCTGCTAGTTAGTTTAATTTATGTATGTATGCACACTATATTCAGGATTCACTAGAAATTTTGTTAAAATAGCTTTTTAATGGTGATTTAGAAGAGACGGTTTATATGTCACAAGCATAGGGTTTCGAGGTCAATGGACGCGAAAACACGGCAAAGTTGAAACAGATGTTTTGATAAGATAATCAAACATTTTGGTTTCTGTCAAAACATAGAAGAAGCATGTGTATACAAGAAAGAGCAAAATTATGATATAACATTCTTGGTTCCATACGTCAATGATTTGTTGCTGATTGGTAATGATGCACCAATGTTACAATCAGCTGAAGCATGACTATCTAATAACTTCTTGTTGAAGGATTTAGGTGAGAAATCCTACATACTAAGTATAAAAGTCTATAGGGATAGATCAAAAAAGATATTGAGATTGTTCCAATCTATGAACGTAGATACCATATTATGGTGATTTAGTATGGAGAATTCCTAGCGTGTAAAATGTTCTAATGCAACATGGAATCCTCCTTCCTAAGAAGGATTCCTCATCTATAGTAGAGGAAAGACAACGCATGAATCAAATTCTTTATGCTTCGGCAATAGAATCAAACATGTATGTTATCATGTAATGTATAACTAGGCCAGATGTCGCTTTAGCACTACATGCACTAAGTGATATCAATCTAATCTAGGAGAAAACCATTAAATAATGGTCAAAGTCATCCTTAAGTACTTAAGAAATACAAAATATTTGTTTCTAATTTACAATGAAAGGAAATCCTTATGAAGGGGTATTTAAACTCGAAATTTCAAGGGATATCGATGACAATATGTTAGTCTTAACATTTGTCTTTACTCTCAACAAAAGGGTTGTTTGTTGGAAAAGTTTCAAATGGAAGTTATGGAATATTCTACCATGGAGGTTGAGTACAAAGCCTTGAACAACATCACAAAAGAAGCAGTGTGTATGTGCAAATTCACTAAAGAGCTAAGTGTGATCCCATGTATTATGACAATAAAGCAGCGATTCAGATTGCATAGGAACCACTAGCTCATAAGAGGTCAAGACACATTCTCCGTAAGTTCCACATGATAAAACAGTTTATCAGTGACAAAGAGATCATGATCAAGGGAGTAGATATGAAAGATAACATTGTAGATCCATTCATTAAGGCACACTCTTAGTCTATTTTTGGAAGATTGATCTAAAGCATGGAGAAGAAGCTCCATAACTAGCCGCAAGTGCAAATGGAAGATTGATAGAAGTAGGGGTGTTCCTTAGGGACAATTTTGTAATTTGTTATGTAATCTTAATTTTATAGTTATGTGATTTATTGTATGTGTTTTTTATATTGTGATAAGTAATGAATAATTAACCTAAACATATATAAGTAGAAAATCTTAGGAGTAGTGTTTTATCGATTGTAGTTACGAATGAGTTTGTAACCATGAGTATTGAATCGATACATACAAAACATGACTCATTAAATGTTTGTAACGACCCACTTTTCCATATAGTTTAAGCGAAAAATAAACCACACATGTTCACTCAAATTGAACAGAAAGGCGGATAGTTAGGGAAAAAAAGAAGGAAGAAGATAAGAATAAAACTGAACAACACAGAATCTCACAGTGGAACAAATAATCTATAATATACAATAAATCTTTACACAAAGAAGGAATGTAATATACATACATCAATCAGAGTATACTAACTTATTTCAGCTCGGACAGTTATAACAACCTGTCCTCACAATTGCTGATAAATACAACAATGAATGCTGTGGAAAAATAACCATATACGTGTATACGTCTCTGGGCCTCCAACTCATCTCCTAAAGCTCCAAAGTATCCAAACTAAATCTGTAATATGCTCAGTCTGACCCGAGCATTATAATAAAATAACACCCGAGTCAATCTGGAAAACCAGTGTGATAAAACACACCTAACTGGATTTTAAAGTTATAGAAAACTTTTGAAATCAAAGGTATGTCGTAAGACCACGCCGCACATAAACACGGATGAGATTTTACCTTACGATAACCAAAACATTTCAAATGAAATTATCTGATATTATAATAGTGTCTAAGATACAAATACTTGTTAATCTTAGCCGAAATTATTACATTAATTAAATTCTAGCATAGTAGGTATATAACTAAAACAGTAAAGGCTCATATTGGAGAATGGATTCCATACAATAACCGGGCTACTGGGGTACCGCACGTCATGGTGCATCTCTCGATAAAATAACACCGAGGACCTCGCCAGGATCCCCTGCCAACACAGTACCGGCCTACCACTTGACTAATAGTATCGAATATGATCACTCCTCCATTGATGGGCCCCGAAGCATACAAATAAGAGATAATATCGACTCTAATAGGGATGATCATACCCTATTTAGGAGTGACCCACTTAGCACTGCTGCATCTCCACTGTTTTAGTCATTCCCAGTTGATGAGGCTTGAGGCTACATTTTTCCTTTTAGATAGTACTTCCCACTTGGAATGCTAACACTGCCCTCTAGGCAGCAATGCAATGCCAGCATTCATCCATACAAGTTCCTTCTGGGATTGAACGAAACCGAAGGCACCACTTCTACTACATCCATTTGGAATCACCCTTAAGATTAGTAGCAAGCAGCCATTGCACTTCAAAGAGCTCCATCTTCAATTCCATCATCTTCACTTCGAAACACATTTGCTAGATCGAAGTGTTTTTCATATAACATATTCGATCCCAGTCTCTTCGAAACAAAATTCGATAGTTTTCGGTAAACTCAACCCCGGTTCTTTAGGAAATAAACAGTCAAAGATAAGAGCGGAGATCACCTTCTAACCATTAGTGGATGGATTTTTTATCGGTTGTCTTAGAGGAACAAAATGAGATTTATACGCACAATACAACATCATCGGAGATGACTGTGCCATATAACTCACGTGTTTCTCCTAGATATTTTCGAAGTTACGTTTCAGTCCAAATTCAATAGTCGGTTATTTAACTATCGAATAAACAAATATTCAAATCAGGGATTTAATTCCATAGGGAAAACAAACATTAGTTAAGCACATAAGCAATCACTAACCTCTTTGATTAATCTTTCATTAATTAAATTCACTTTGTAATATTGTATATAAATACCTTTGCAAAGATATACCCACAAATCTCTATATTTTCAATACTTAGAAAAATATATCTATATACTTACCTTAATTATAAGTATATTCACAAAACTGATAAAGATTTCCTTCTTATACAATTAAAAAATCATTTATAAACCCCATTATAAATTTCTGAAACCATTTATAAACTATTTTATAAATCTCTATAAACCATTTATAAAAATTTCTAAACCATTTCTCAAATCATTTATAACTCATTATAAATCCATAAAACTAATTACAATATTCCTTTTATAAATCTATAAACACATTTCTAAAATTTGTTTATAAATACCTAATCATTTACAAAATTCTCTTTATACATTGTAAACAATTTCTCTTTAAGTCTCCAAAACATTTTGATTTTCCTTTTTACCAAATTCTAAAACCATTTATAATCTTCTTTCTATACATTGTAAATATTCTTCTTTTAAACCTCCAAACCATTTTATAAAACTCTTCTTATTACCCAAGCCTATTAGTAAAACTCTATTTATAAATTTCAGAAACATTTATAAATAAATAATGATCATTTACTTCAAAACCACTATTATATAATAATATTTAAGAAAACTAAACATTTTAAATAAATGAAAATTATTAACTTCAAAACATCTTAAAATAATAATATATAGTTTCAAAACATTATTAAATAAACAATAATAATTAACCTTTACCATTATTATAAATAGTAATAATTATTTACAAAACATTATTAATAAATCATTATTATTAATTTCAAACCATACTTATTTTTAAAATAATTAACTTCCAAAATATTAAAATATTAATAAATAACTTTAAAATCACATTGAGTATAAATAAATAATCTTTAAAATAATATTAAATAAAAATAATCTTAATACAATATAAAGTATAAAAATCTTAAAAAAATATAAATTATAAGTAAATAACTTTAAAACCGTATATATATATAATTAACTTTAAAACAATATTAAATATAAATAATCTTTAAAAACAACAATATTAAATATGACTTTTAAAAAAGGAAACGTTCCTACTGATTTATAAACACTAGATAACAAGGTTGGAGTAAAATAGAAATTTAATCCTTTTTAAAACAAAATATTTTCGAAACCCAAATTCAGATTTTAGAAATCATTTCTTGTCCCAAAATTCATCTCTAACTCCATCGACAATTTATAGCATTTTAAAAAAACTAATTTAAGGCCAATAGTTACCAAACGCTCAATCAATATTGACATCGATTTCCTATCACTACAGGGTTTAAGTTTCAAACATATAACAATGTCATAACAAAAAGTGTCAACAATCAGGTTTAATATCCAATAATTCATATGACAGGAAGTTTATTATAATTAGAATAAAAAATGGCAAGAAATCTCGTTGGATCCCTCCAACCTGTCCCCCTGTATCACAAACAGTATATAATTAGATAATATGGGTCATCCGCTACTAGGCAGGTATTTATATAAAAGGTCATCCGCTCCAGGGGCGGGAATAAATCCTAACCAACCGATAAAATAGTAAATCATCCAATCAATATTTTTTATCAACTATATAATATATTGGTTAACCAAAAATGCGAGTTTAACTCACCATTATTCCAGTTGTCGCTGAAGCGTTCTGTTTTTGTCTGAAATCAAACGGCGTTCGTTTTAGTGTAAAATTCCACTAGTTCCAATCGCCACCAATCTAATTCCATATCCTATATCTTGTCAATGTGAACCTAACGCGACTGACCGCGTTTGATTTGGACCTAAAACGAACAAGATATTTAATTTACAAGTTTACGGATTTAAATAATATATCTATTTCATTAATTACACTCTTAAGCTCTTAGTTACCGTCATTAATTTATAATCCTTCTTCTTTCCAAATCCTCTCCTCCTCCATTTAGAAATGCATACACATGAAAAAATGTGCATACGTGCGCACAGATACAGAGCTATACTCCATTAAATCCCAATCCGACTCCGCCAACGCGTTGGGCTTCGCGATCTCCACCTCATCGACACCACATCGTTATGGTCGAACTCCCCCTTCAAAACCCAACCTCCCCTCCTCTTCCACTGCCTACAAATGACGCCAACACCAAACCACGATCTCCCTACTTTAAACGATCACCACCGACTCGTCTTGCATCCCTTAAGCCAATGCTACACTCTATTTCGCCAAATACACTTCCAATCCTTCAAAAATCCGAACCATAGCCCACTGCTCAAACTCTTGAGCCTCTTAAACTAAGACCGCCACCTCCCAAAATCCATCAGCATGAAGATCTAACCAAAAAAAGTCTAAAGATACACGCTTTTCATTTTTATGGATTTTTTTGCGAAGTTTTTTAAATTTTCATAGAAGAGGATTATAAATTTTCTGTTCATTGGAGATGGTTTATATAATAGGGAAGAAGACATGGGGGGTATGGGCTTTGTACGCGGTGGGTATGGCCTGTATGGGTGAAGTATGGGCTAAAAGTAGATATATATTATTTTATTTACGAAAATATCTAGTTTTACGTACCCGAAATTCTCGAGCTTCGATCGAGGCATGCCGCCTAGCATTCTATAATAAATACCCCTATTCCAAACAGAATGGAACTAGTCCCATGACCTAATTCGATCATATATAGAAGATAGCTTTTTAAACCAGTTATACTATATAAATCTCTAAATAATTTATATGCGTTTTGAACTCGCATGATCAAACGGTACGTCCGATTGCCACGAAATTTGCTAATATATAATAATTCACTATTACGGATCCAATGAAACTGGTTTCGTCGAAATCTGAGATAGTGGACCAGAAGGTTATTTTCACACGTTAATTAAAACAAATTATTATAAAACCAAACAAATCACTTTTATATCCAAAATAAAAGTTTACTATCCTCAATCTTATTTAAATAGAATTTAAATCAATTTTTGAAATCATCTTTATTCACATTAAATTCAAGATTTAATTACTTAAACAATTTCAAATATCCAAATAACCATTATATTTGAATTTTAAGTTATTTAACTTATAAAAATAATAATTCAATATTATATATTTCAAAATCAATTGACTAAAATTCTTGGTCATTACATTCTCCCCCCCCCCCCTCTTAAAAGAATTTGGCTCACAAAATTTCCAATTAATAAAGATGCCACAAACCCATTAACTTTTTAAAACCAATTAACTGAAATAGACCGTCAAATTCTTTTAAGCCTTTAACTTTCAAAAATCAATTTGTTGAAACTTTGTTATCACCTTTTTCTAAGTCTTAAATTTCATTCATAGATTTAACTAATACCATACCAAGTTATAACGTAAAAATCAAATTTTAGTTACCAAAAATTTCTTCGAAATTTGTTCAAGAATTTTCTAACTCTTTAATTTTCAAAAAATTTCCGCTAGCGTCTCCTTTACGTGACTAAATTGGAACAACTACAACTCATCACTATGGACCCAAATCAGCCAAAAGAAAACAAAAGCCAAGCGGCTGATCATAAAATCATCAAATCAAACAACAATTTAAACATGTACCATTTAGTCGAGCAACCAAATTTTACTTATGAAATCAAAGGCATCAAACTAGCTCTTGCTTTTATATACCTGCATCTTTCACACATAATATCCAACCATATAATTCTTAACTATTTTATTTTGCATTTTTCGATAACCAACATTTAATTATGATAAAGCTCGTAAGATGTACATATATCATCCATATGCAATATAAAATCTGATCGCTGGGTCGACCACATAATTTCACTTCCGAAATAGTATCATTCACACGACCACTCTACCGCGGATCAGATCCGGTTCCTTGATTAGAAACCGTCATTCTCCTTGCATAGGCATATACTATGATAGAGAATCTCGGAATCAATCAAAAATCCATATCCAGTGTTCGCCATTAAGAATCGAGTGAAAAATTCTAACTCGGACCGATGTAAATCATCTCGAAATCATGTACTCGAATCTGGACCAAACGGTTATGCGAATAAAATGATATACGTACAATTAACATATTTATTTCAATTGGTTTCTCATTATATCACATTCTTTTATTTACATTCATTTATTACTTAATATATATTCTTTCAATACTAATATCATTTAAGAACCATTCCATCAATTTTATTTAAGTTTATTATAAACATTTTATACAACCCAACTCATATTTATTTTCACTTTACAACTTAAGTTCGTATCCATTTCTAATCAAATTCAATTTCATTTAACTCATTTCATTATTCAATTCTATCAAATGACATTCCAAAACATATTCAATTCACTTTATTAATTCATTTCAAATCATTATCAATTTTATTATAAAAAATTATTTCATTTAACCTAACTTAGGTTAAATTTCTTTCAAAAATCTATTTTATTTAACTTCACTTAAGTTAAATTTCATTTCAAAGTAACATTCATGTTCAACAATTTAAAATTTTGTATTACTTACTAATTCTCAAAATTTATAAGTTATAAACTTATTTTCTCATATTTCATAAAACAATTGAATGAAAATTTTCAGAGTTTAAACATCATGTTCTTATTTCAAATTATTTTGAACAATACTATAAATAATTCCTTTGTATTCCAAATCATAATAAGATAAATGGGTGAATTTTAATTCCATTTTTAGATCTTACCGGACCTATAAAGTGTAAATTATCTTAGATCCAATCTAAATAATTTTAAATAAAATATTTAATTTATTTAATTTGCTTATATAAATGTTTTGATTTTATTTGTATAATATATATGTATATGTGTATCAAATAAACATATATATGCATAGTACACATGCAACATATAGAAAGTATACATGGTTTAATGTGCCTGTATATAAGCACTAAGACGTACATCGTAAAGGGCATATATGTCCCTTTATATACACGCTAGTTGTCCATGATTAATTTTTATTTTTTATTTATATATATAAATATAACCATTAATATATAATAATTTTTTTGTATTAAAATGTTGATCAATAAAAAATGATTTGAGTTAATATCTAAAATATTTTAAGACAGTTTAAATTTAAACCAGATCTAGATTTATAAGAAAAGTCTATTTTAAATTCAAATTCAAATTTTGAACATTGATATGTTTAAATATATTTAGGTGTATATTATATATATGTATATAAAAAATTTAAAAAAACATTTAAAATATTTCATATTTAGTTTTAATATATTCATTTATAAATTGGTAAATACAAATTTCATATGCTAAAAAAAATTCGACCTAAACATTGTTTTATTAAAGATTAAATTTTTTTACTACACAAATCCATAAGGATTTGTATAAAAAAATTTATATACATATATGATATAAATCTGCATAGATTTATATTAAAAAAATTCTAAAACATACAAAATAATTTAAAAGGTTAAAATATATTTATTAATTATTATTTATATTTCAGACTTAAATATATATAAATAACTTCTTTTTTTCCTTTTCAAAGATATATATATATATATATATATATATATGAATATAAAGTAATAGACTAGTTCATATCATATATATATATATACACAAACAAATTACAAAATTCATATTTTAATTTTAATAATTATTTAAAATCATTTTTTGATATGAAAATTTTATTATTTTCATATAAAATGGCCTATATATATTTGTGTGTGTGTTATATGTATATATGGTTTTTTAATTAATTCAAATGTATATATGTATTTATGAAAAATTAGACTGCAATTATATATTTAAATTCATTGTAATAACATGGATCTAATATGTACCTGCAAACTAATATGGATGAAAATATATGATAAAAAGGAGTTTAGAATTTACTAATGGATGATGCCTAGATTAGCACCTTGAATATTGAATAGAACTCCTTTTAAGTCTGACCCGGACTCCTCTAGAAAGTGCAGCTGACTAGAAGAGAATATAACTTCCTGGAAATAAATTTATCTGACCTGAATTTAACTTAGAAATGAAGGGGAAAACACCCTTGTATTTTTGGCCAAGATTGGATAGAGCGAATGCTAAAAGTAAAAATGAAAAAGTGAGAGGAGGTTTATATAGGAATAGAAAAGAGTAAAAGGTGGAGATCTAGATCCCCTTGTTTACCTCTTTTCATTACCAATTCAAAATAAGATTTTTATTTAAAAACCACCTCTTCACCCCCTTATTATGGTCGGCCAATTCATGGGTCAAATGGGCCCACATATTCCAAAACTAATCGGTATTTATTTAATTTAAATCCAATTTAAATATTTATCGATATCATATATTGATACATACATATATAACTTTCAGATATGCACTTTATTAAATACTATTCAAATAAATAAAACAAAATTTAATAATTAATATTTGTTAAATATTAATTAATTTATAACAATTATACTTTAATTAAAATTTGTGATATTTAGGAGTATTCAACATTGTAGTTATGCAACTTTAAGATGTACATTCAATCGACAATTAATATCAACAATTTGAATATTAACGTTCACATGTCACTTTAGCTAGTGGTGTAATATTTTGTCCGGATATCACTTACATATTTTCGGTAAAATCCAATTTCATTATTATAAGTGATACCTGGTAGTAACGATTATGTACACTAATTCTCTTCATGAAAATTAATAACATTAGGACTTATGAAATTAATCTGGTCAAAATTCAATATTGTCTGCATTCACCTTGTTTAATCCAAATGCAAAGTCCTTAGTTTAATGATAATAATTTATTGTTATCCTAACTACTTTGGCCAGAGACTTTGACTTTGACTGACCAGAGTTAACGGTGATATTAACCTCATACAACCGAGGAGAAAAATTCTCTATTGAATTGTTTTTCACTTCCATTTTTCAAATCGGACCTAACTATAGTCATTCTATGGACATTAAGCTATGGTTTAAGTATAATCAAAGTGGACTATCCATATTGAAGTTTAATAGTATTCTCAAGTCGAGAGAACTATGTAACATAGTCACTACGAGATTCTTTATTTGACCTTAGTTATATTAGCCAACAGAAAACACTTAAGTGAGTCATTCCATGGATATCCAAAAACTATAAGTATGTACCTTGTTGGTGCCTACAGTAGTTGTGAGCAGTACACTGCCTAACATTTGAAGAGCGTTACATACTTTAGTCTCAATGGATGTGTCAATACCATGTCTCAAAACATCTTGACTAGGAGTTTTAAAAAAATAAAAAAAAATTATGTGATAAACTTCTCATGATTACAACAAATTATAATTACTAACATATAACATGTAATTTAAGGATTTTCTACTAAATATACTTAATTAAATAACTGATTAACATAACACAATATGACAAGTATATAATAGAAAGAGAAACACATTTTATTTCGATCGAGATTTTATTACAAAGTTAATAATTTACAATAATTTATAGAATTGCCCCTATGGCATACCCCTAACTCTATCAAAGAGTAGTGTACGTAACACTCTCTATACAATGTATAATAATTTACTCATGATCGTTAGGGGCACCAAAAAGTCCCGCACTTGTGGTTGTATCACAAAACGACACAATGAAAATCTACTATAGGTTATAACTCAATAAAAACAAAAGATCTCATTGTAGCAATGTATAGTAGTCTTCTGACTTAAGAGTACCATCAAGCTTAAGAGTGTAAAGTATGCTTTAATTAGGGGCAACCATATAACTTAATGATTGTGTTACGACCATGGTTGGATACATGATGAAACACTTGAAATGACACGATACTGAAGAGAGGATTCGTCTCATTCGTTATAGAAGGTCATTATCACCATAATTGGCAAGTCAAAGTATTTGGCTAGAGAAAAAAGGTTAATTGATAAATGTTATTGGATTAAACCAAAAAAAATTAAATTGACCTATGCAATCAATAAGGATATCAATAGAGTTTTTGACGTTGACCAAACTCTAAATATCCAAGTGATACAGTGATGATGAGCATGTACAAATTACCATTACTAAGTGACTATGTACTAGATCAGAAGTATGATTTTGCCTAAATGATTTGTAAGCATTAAACTTGACCCGATGTTGCACTTTGGAAAAGTCCACACAGATTTCAATATTCAAATTGTTTAAATATTGACTATGGATTGAGTTCACACCAGAGAGTCAACACAACCTCGTTGTTGATTATTTACAAACTCCAGTAATGGTAAAATTAATTTATAATTATTATAAACAGAAAATACATTAATACAAATGCCGTGTTAATGTTTTGTGAATGTTTTATTTATTTATAGAGAGCTAAAAGTCAAACAGAACAATGTATAAAAGTTATATGATGGTTCGTTCGATAAATGAGCTAAAATTGATTAATTCAATGGAGGTTCAACTAAGGTTCAATATAATGTTGATTAGGAAAAATAATTACCCCCTAGGGCCGGCCAAAATTGTTCAATGAATGGTTTAAATTGTTTAAACCAAGTCACTTGGATCTATAGTACATGAAAGAGAAAAAGGTGGCAGTTCAAGGCTATAAATAGGATAGCCACCCCCACACAATTTTTTGCACTCTCTCTCTCTCTCTCTCCATAGGCCACCATTTATCACCACTAGTAAGCCAACTCTCAAATTTGCAAACTGAAGAAAAGGAGGAGGCAACAGAGCTCCAAGAGGAAGTATTTAACAAATGACTTGCTAGATTTTCAACGAATCTCTCTTCTTTCTTCGCTATCGCTCCGCACCTTCATTCATCCAGCTTCGCTACCTCTCAACAGTCAACTAGTCACTTAGCTTTCTAACAAAGCAAGTTGCTAGCACATCTCTTCCCTTTTAGAGCCAATCGTTCACTTCCTCTAACGAGCGACGAACAAAAGTTCTCCGCGGGCGCTACGCTATGTTGTTCGCTTTTGTCGGAAGTTGGTTAGCTACCTCTCATTTTGTTCTAGGATTTTTTCTATTTGCGGGTCATTTGTGGCATGCGGGAAGGGGTCGTGCAGCTGCAGCAGGATTTGAAAAGGGAATCGATCGCGATTTGGAACCTGTTCTTTTTATGACCCCACTTAGTTAAGATTTTTTTCTTTATATCTATTGTTTATCGGTAAAAGTGCACCTAGTCCAACATACATAAATAAAAGTAAAAACTAAAATGACCCCACTACATGATAATCATCGCCATCTGTCATCTCCTTAGAGATCTTCAAGTCTAAAGCCTATGTACTAGAGGTCACTACTAGCATAGCTATCTTTTCTAAATCAATGATGTAGGGAAAGGTGCAACCATCATTTATCGTGTCTATTACCACTTCCTGGCAGACCACATCAAGTCCTTAGGCAGTGAAGAAATCGCAGACCTACTATGGGTGGAAATTAACATTGACGATCTTCTTTAACATAATAATCAACCAACCATTCCACTTCTCCTCCATCCTATCCACTATAACCTAGCGGGCCTCGGTGGCTATAAAGCCCTGACGTTGGAGGATGGAATTTTGGATATTTCTAACCTCTATCGTTATCTCCTCTACCTGGGTCTTTAGCCATTGCACTTCCCGCTCTAGCCCCTGAATGTGAGAGATATGCTCCTCCAATGCCTTCCTCGCCACCTCCTTGGCACCTTACCAACCATCTAAGCGGTTGCCTCAGCATCCCTCATCACCTCTACCACTCGCAATTTTTTTCAACGATTGTCCACTTCCTTCCCTCGAGCACCCATGCCTTCACTTCCTCCAATGTGCGCATCTTCAGAGTAACCATATCCTGCCTAATGCAGAAGACACGGGCCTCAACCTGTGAAGGGAACAATTAGAAACAAGAAAAGGTAAAAGTAGTTCAAAGAAAAGTTAAGACTAAGTTTAAAGAAAAAACATACTAAGAAGCTCCCCCGGAGGTTCGCCGCAAGGGCCGCCTCTATCTCATTTTCGAGCTAACCCAACTTTGGATGGTGCGCTTGGTTGATTACCTCCATCATGGTCCCGACGAGCATTTGAAGCAGCCCCTTCGACCTGGTCTTTTTCATCTCCCAGTTGAGGGGTACTGGTCGTCCCTCAACTCAGCCTCCCTTATATAGAAGTACGGATAGGATTGATCCTCACTAAACACCTTCTCCACATCCATCCTTGGTCTCTTAAGAAGGTGGATGTTAGACTACCAAACGGTGTTCCTCAGAGATAGGACGGTGGCAAGATCAACATATTCCTTCGATGGAAGAATAGGGTAAGGAATGGGGACTAGCGCATAAAGGGTAGTTGGAAGGACGTTGTCCCCTTCAGAAGTCGACGCAATGCTCTATTGCTGTCAGGTCTGGGTAGAAGTTATGCTAGCCTGTGAGGCATCATCCATAGTAGAAAATTTTAGTTGAACCACCATAAAAAAACAAAGAAATAACCAAGTCAGTAGCTATTTGAACAAAAAATGTGGCAAGTAAAGAGGCATAAACAAGATAACTATAAAGAAAGTCAAAAAAATAAAATCTATCAACCCTTAGGTTGGGTCTACCGCCTCTTCCTAACTAGGGTCAGGTAGAATGATCCGGTGTCACTACCATCACTGTGCCCTTTAAACAGGTGCCCGCTAAGGGTACGGCTAAGGTTTGGTTGACGAACCCTATCGGGGGAAGGATTTCTTTAGAAGAGCTTGTGCTCTTAGGCTAGTCTAGGGCCTTAGTCCATGCCTCAGTCCTCTCCACCTTTGGGGTCTTAGACATGCTAGTGTAATTAGAGAACCATGAGATATTATGTTCAACAAATTGGAAGTCCATCCATAGCCTCACATGATTGGTAGCAATCCATGTATTTCCTTCTCTATGAAGTCATATGAGTGTGGGTCGTAGTTTTCCACTCACCCTCATCAACTTGGCTGCCTGCAACCAAACCGCTTCCCTCGCCCTCACCCGGGTTGACCTTGGCTAACTTTGCACTACCCTCCAACAATATGGGGTCGCTATCTTCTTCCATTGTATCAGTCGTAGTCCCTGTCTCCCTCCTCCTTCTCTTAGGCCTCAACGCCCTCATCTTTTCCCCAATAAAGTTTGGTCAAGCCTCGGTAACCCAATGCAAGTTGACATCTGTCAAAATTAGCGTCATGTTCCATCGATTTTCTGAATAACAATTAAACACCGAGTATAGAAAAAACAATTATATTGTATGCTAGATGTTTTTCATCATTTGAATGAAAATAATATACACCCTTAAATACAATTATCAAAAGAATAGCCATAATATGAATAATTATCAAGGAAAAGGCAGTTTTATTATCACTCATATAATTTTCTTAACAACCCCATCATTGTGTAGGAAATAATCAAATCCTACCTATATCTTCTCCTAACTCGCTATCCTTAATATACGCTTTTACTCCATAGACGTAATCTAACCTTTTTGTTCTCGTTGTTGTCTTGAAGTTTTTCTTATTTTCCTAAGATGGTTAAAAAGACAATGGAGTGGGAATAGACTTGACCTAGGTATAATAATATCTATTAATTATAGGAAATAAAAATAAAACATAAAACATTTTGATGAAGTTAAATAATATACATGTACATATACTCATGCTTTTCTACAATAAATATTGCTCGAAGCTGTTAAGATTTAAAACGATTGAAAACAAAAGCTGTTAAGATTCCAAACTGAATTATATTAAAGTATCAATATTAGAAATTACCTAGCAGACATTTTTCGTGGTCAAAATAACCGAGTATTAATAATAATACTATTAACATTGAATACATTTGTAAATAACTACTGCCATTAAGTAATAAGAAAAAAGTAAATACAAATATTGAATAAGGAATATGTATATAATGTGACATCAAACGAGGAATAATGGTGTAAAAAATAAAATACTAAAATTTTTATACAATAGGCTAGATGTTGCCTCTACAAAATAAACCAAGACAACCACGAACTCCTCACCATTATAGTACAGATTTTCATATTTCTTTGTATTTACATGAGAGGCATAAACCATAGGAAGTTTTAACAATTAAGATCTCTTGCATAACATTTTATATCATAAATTTATGTTCAAACAAAATTTCCTATTAATAAAATTATTTAACATTTTATTGCTAACCAGGTAATGAGCTACTTGGACATAGGTTAAGCACTTTTTGGTATAGTAAAAATAACATCACGATCACTAGATGATGATTGGATTTCAATTGAAATATAAATCAACAACCGGATAATTATTTATGTAAACATCATTATAATATGTAAATATCATTATAAAGAATAAACTAGAGATTGATATTTAATATGTAATGGTCTCAATTTACAAATTGGGTAACAATTGGATTTCAATCTTTAAATTTCGAAAGTAAAGACTAAATATTACATTCTTTAATTGGAAATCTCTATTTGAAACTGACATAGTAGATCTTAATCGTCGAATCCAATCATGTTCACATTTGAGGTTAAAATCAGGAGACGGTTAATGATTGAGATTTCCTAATAGAATTTCTCACACATACATATACACACACATATACGTGTTGAAGAATTATAGATCTTAAGGCTAATTTAAAACTAGAGGTGGGGTGAATAGTGATTTATAACTTATGTATTTCTTTTTAATCTTCTTTCAAGATTGATATTAAATCATAGATTAACAACATGAGATTATACTAGTAACCAATTACATATGCTATCACAGATAAAAATAAAAGTAATAAAGTAAAGGTTAGAGAGACGACACTAGGGATTTTATACTAGCTTAGATTTCTCCTACATCCAGTCCCATACAATTGCTTGTACATATTTCTTTCCAAATGCCAATCTTTAACCGAGCAGAAGGTAAACATGAATACAATCTCGATTTTGCAGCTATAAGACACACCCTCGGGGTAAACTCACTTGATTTAATCGGGATACAAGCACACCCATTGGATTTGAACGGGCTTCTAAACACACTCACTTGATTTGAATGGGCTACAAGTACACCCAAGCAAACACAAATAAAGTTGATAGTTTTTCCAAAGACAAATTCTTGTACTTCGAATACAATAGATCCTATAGCCTCTTGGATAGCACTTTGATCTTTGAAATGAGAGAGAGATGTTTCTAAAACAGTAAGAAAGTAGTACTGAATCAATATAATGAAGTATGAATTGATTCTATATAATTTTGAAGAGAATAAAGTATATTTTCCAAGAGATTTTTTAAGAGAGTAAGAGGAGAGAAGAAAGTAAGTAATTAGTTATCAAAAAATTTGTTTGCACTCCCCTTTATGTAGTAAATTAACAGTTGTGTCCATTCGTAAAGGGTTGTGTCAAATAGACACTTCCATTCAAAATTTGAAAAACCATTTGGCGGCATGTATGTTGACATATAGGGACAAAGTATGTTGACATACCTTAGTGAATTTTGAAAATACTTTTCTTTTGAAATATTTTGAAAATCCTAATTTGAGCATAGTTTTTAATTATTTTAAACTATAGAAAACCTATATAAAATATTTTTGAAATTCAAATAATTTATTTTAGTTGAATATCAAAGATCGAAAATTGAAGATAGAGATTAGAAATTGATATCAAGGACTTTAAAAATATATATTAACGAGTCTATACACTAAATTATAACCTTGAGATCTTCTTTTCTTTGTCTTTGAACTCATAAGCCTTCATATCTTAATCTTGAGACTTTATACTGTACAGTCTTTGATTCAGCACCTGTGTAATATTCTACACTATATACTATATAACTTGGCAATTAATATCTATATTTTATATGATTATATATGGTTGTTGTCATCAAAATCAATAACTGAGGTATTAACAATCTCCCCATTTTTTATGATGAAAACCATTATTTATTCCTATGTATAAAATATGATACAACTCCCCCGGGTTACATAACCCACCCTGAATATATGCATGTGTATATTTTATATTTTTCTCCTCCTTTGTTATTGAGAAAAATGGATAAAAAAATAAAAGCCCCCATAAATGATATACTTATAAACTATAGGGTCAAAATTAATAATAATTATAATGTAATATAACATGATGATTAATAAATGGAGATCTTTAAATAAATAAGATAAGATAATCTTTCAAATTAAACTACACAAATCAAACTACCAATCCAAACATACATCTAAACGAACCAAATTAGTACTAACAACCCAATCCTAAACAAACCAAACTTAAACGAGGAAATTTATTCTTTTTATAATGGGAGACTTATGTATAGGGCAAAAGGGACAGTGGAGACAGAAATTTCCTTTTTGTTCACCAGATTTCCATCACGATCAAAGCAAACTTCTTTTACACATTTGACTTCTTCGTCATCTTCAGGATTATCCTCTCTTTCCTCTTCTTCTTCTTCTTCCTCTTCTTCATTATCCATGGGATTATGAACGACAAGATTAGGAGTTTCCTCTTCAATTACTATTGGATTGGCTTCATTATCCAATAGATGCTTTTGAAGGTTGCGAAGGATTCGCCTTTGCTTTTCTTGTTCCTTTAAGAGGTGTATTTGGATGACCTCTATTTCTGAAAGCATGTTGAGTACATGCTTCATATCATCCTCTACTTTGATGATTTTGGCCATGGTGGTGTTTTGGAAGGGGTGTAGAGGGGTGGTATTGTAGTTTAAGGGGGTGGTCTCTTCTCTAATCTATTGGAATTTTGAAGGATCCATTAAAATTTATTTTATTCGGAGTTTATAGAAAGAAGAAGACATAGAAATGGGAAAGAATTCAAAATTTGATGGTTATATACTCATATTTCTAATTTTGAATTTAAGACGGAAAAACAATATTCAGAAAACTACCGTATGTCAACATATAAGTAGTGAGTATGTTGGCATATCTAGGTAAATTTTGATAATTTTATTTTCATTTAAATTTAGAATTTAAAGGCTATTATATTTATATTTCAGAGAAAGAACATATTCCTAATTTCCTTCTAAGTTTAATAAAAGATGTTTGAGTTAACGATTTTGTTAATATATCGGCTATATGATTTTCAGTATTTATAAATTCGAGTGAAACGACTTCTTCATTTACGTTATCCCTCGAAAAATAGTTCCTTATATCTATATGTTTGGTCCTAATATGAGGTATTAGGTTTTTAAATAGATTTATTGCACTAGTGTTATCATGGTATATTGGTGACTTACTGAAATTTAAAGCAAAATATTTTAAAGTTTGTTGCATATAAATAACCTGTGAATAGCCTAAAGCAGCTGAAATATATTCTGCCTCTGTTGTAGATAGAGACATAGAATTTTGCTTTTTGCTAAACTAGAAAATAAGAGAGTGCCCTAAAAAGTGACAAGTTCCACTTTTTTCGACCTGATTTACATCCAGCATAGTCAACATCACTATATGAAATTAAATCGAAGGAATCTTCCTTTGGATAAAAGAGTCTATAGTCTAGTGTGTTGTTTACATATCTTAGTATTCGTGTTATGGATTCTAGGTGAGTTTCCTTAGGTTGAGATTGATATCTTGCACAGAGACAGACACTATGCATTATATCTGGTATATTGGCAGTTATATAGAGTAAGGATCTTGTCATACCTCTATACATTTTTTGATCTACATTTTTTGAACTTTTTTCCTTATTTAATTTTTCATTAGATGCCATGAGAGTTGGTTTACCATTAGTATTTGACATACCAAATTTCTTAACTAAATCCTTCGCATATGTTTCTTGACTTATAAAAATACCATTATTTAATTGTTTTATTTGTAATCCTAAAAGGAAAGCTAATTCTCCCATATGACTCATTTCAAATTCCTTGGTCATTATATCTAAAAATTCTTTATTTAATTGCTCATTTTTTGATCCAAAAATAATATCGTCTACATATTTGTATAAGTTGAATATCATTATTATTTATTTTAATAAATAAAGTAATATTTACTTTCCCTATTTCAAATTTAGATTACAATAAATAGATTTTAAGTCTATCATACCATGCTCTAAGAGCTGGTTTTAAACCATATATGGCTTTCTTTAATTTATAAACATGATTTGAAAGTTTTCATCTTCAAAAAGTGGACGTTGTTTTACATAAACATCTTCTTTAATAAAACCATTCAAAAAGGCACGTTTGACATCCATTTGAAATAATTTAAAATTATTATAATTTGCAAAAGCAAGTAGAATTCTAGTGGCTTCTATTCTAGCTATAAAAGCAAAGATTTCATCAAAATCTATACCTTCCTCATGACTATAACATTGAGTAACTAAGCATGCTTTATTTCTAATGACTTCTTCTTCTTTGTTCATTTATTTCTATAGACTCATTTAGTTTCTATTACTGATTTATTTCCAGGTCTTGGGACTAATTCTCAAACATAATTTCTGGTAAACTGATTCAGTCCTTTTTGCATAGTAAGATTCCATGAATCATCCAATGATACTTCCTTTGGATTTTTTAGGTTCATTAGTTGAGATAAAGACTACATTACTCGTTTTATTTAATCGATTTCTTGTTTTTACAACAGACTCTATGTTTCACAGAATATTTTTATAGGATTATCTTTCAGATATTTTGATCTTATATTTGGATATAAATTTTTAGGATTATCATTATTTTCACCATTATTTATTTCATTATTTTTTATTTCATTATTTTTATTTGAGTTAATATTTCTTCTTCATCAAAACTGATATTATTGATTTTAAAATTTTCATCAAATGAAACATGTAAAGTTTCTTCAATGGTGTTAGTTCTAGTGTTAAAAACTCTATAGGCTTTACTTCTATTAGAATAACCAATAAAAATTCTTTTATCTTATTTAGCATCAAATTTATCTAAATTATCTTTTGTATTTAATATGAAACATTTACTACCAAAAAATATAAAATAGGATACTTTAGGCTTTTTATTATAAAATAATTCATAAGGAGTTTTCTTTGTCAAAGGTCTTATTAATATTCTATTTAAAATATAGCATGTTGTAGCAACTGCTTCATCACCAAAACTTTTAGGTAAATCACTATCATTTAGCATCGTCCTACCACATTCTTATATAGTTCAATTTTTACGTTCTAGTACTCCATGGAGTGTTCTTGGGAATGAAAAGTTATATGTAATCCCTTTCTTATTACAAAGTTTTCAAAATTTTCATTTTCGAACTCTCCTCAATGATCGCTCCTAATCGTTTTAATTTTATTTGACATTTGAATCTGAATTCTTTTAGTAAAAATTTCAAATATTTCAAAGTTTCATCTTTAAGGTTTAAGAAAATTGTCCATGTATATCTAGAAATATCATCTACAATTACAAAAACATATCTATTATGATTTACTGATTGCATTTTCGATGGTCCAAAAAGATATAAGTGAAGAAGTTCAAGAGGATGAGAAGTAGAAATCATATATTTTGATTTAACAGAACTTTTACGAAGTTTTCTTAGTTGACAAGCATCACATATGTTGTTGACATTAAAACTCATTTTAGGGAAACCTCTAACAAGTTCATATCTAAAAAATTAGATAAGTGTTTAAAATTCAAATGACCAAATCTTTTGTGCCAAATCCAATGGTCACTAGATTTAGCCAAATGACATAGATTGTCATTAGACACTTTCATACTTAAGATATATATGTTACGTTTCCTAATACGTTCAAAGATTATATCTGACTCATTAGCTTCAATGTGACAAATATCTTTTTCAAATTAAATTTTAAAACCCTTATCACATAGTTGACTAATACTAAGCGGATTATGTTTTAAATTCGTAGTAGCAAAACATTGAAAATTATAGGAGTTTTAGAGTTATCGACATTGCCAATGTCAATCACATATTCTTTAGAGTTGTCTTCGAAATTAACGGATCCACCATCTTTGAAAACAATATCCTTCAAGATCTTCGGATTTCCAGTCATGTATCTTGAGCATTCACTGTCCGGTATCCATTTATTTTTGATTTGTGATGTTTGAACATCAAGTGTCTATTCACCATTAGCCATATAACAAACTTGTTCCTGCAATTCAACATTATACCTTTCCACTAAATCAAGTGACTTTTCAAAATGATTAGTTTCTAATCTACTTGAAATAAATATATTGGTTTTACAAAATTATTTTTCCATAAAAGAGTTAAAAAGAGTACTAACAATATTACTAGCCATTTATACTTTTCAAAAATCGAATTACGAGTTTTTCTAAAATCTAGTGCTATGATACCAATTGTAGGTTGCAAAATTATGGAACTTAAGGTTGATTTAACACTGGAGGAGGAAGTAAATAGTGTTTTCTAACTTATATATATCTTTTTAATTTTCTTTCAAGATTGGTATTAAATCATGGATTAACAACACAAAATTATACTAATAACCAATCACATATGCAATCATAGATAAAAATAAAAGTAGTAAAGTAAAGAGTTAGAGAGATGACATTAGAGATTTATACTGGTTCGGATTTCTCCTACATCCAGCCTCGTACAATTGCTTGTACGGATTTCTTTTCAAATGCCAATCCTTAACCAAACAGAAGGAAAACCCAAATACGCTCTCGATTTCAAGGCTATGAGACACACTCTTATATATTTCGAGTCCGGGTAAACTCACTTAATTTAACCGGGCTAAAAGGACACCCGCTAGATTTGAATGGGCTACTAAGCACACCCACTTGATTTGAACGGGCTATAAACACACCTAAGCAAATACAAATAGAGTTGATAGCTTTTCCAAAGACAAATTCTTGTACTTTGGAAACAATGGATCTTATAGCCTCTTGGATAACACTTCGATCTTTGAAATGAGAGAGATGTTTTCAAAATAGTAAAAAAGTAGTATTGAATCAATACAATGAAGTATGAATTGATTCTATATGATTTTGAAGAGAATATGGTATATTTTTCAAGAAAGTAAGACAAGGGGAGAAAGTAAGTAATTAGTTATCAAAAAATTCGTTTGCACTCCCATTTATATAGTAAATTAACAGATGTGTCCATTCGTGAAAGGTTGTGCCAAATAGACACTTCCATTCAAAATTTAAAAAACAATTTGGCGATATATATGTCAACATATAGGGACAAGGTATGTCGACATACCTTGGTGAATTTTGAAAATACTCTTTTTTTGAAATGTTTTGAAAATCCTATACTTTGTAAAATAATTTGAACGTGGTTTTTAAATATTTTGAACTATAGAAAACCTTAATAAAATATTTTTGAAGTTAAAATAACTTATTTTAGTTTAAAAAAAATCAAAGATCAAAAATTGAAGATAGAGATCAGAAATTGCTATCAAGGACTTCAACATCATATATTAATCACTCTATACGCTAGATTATAACCTTGAGATCTTCTTTTCTTTGTCTTTGAACTCACGAGTCTTTATACTGTACAATCTTCAATTCAGCACCTGTGTAATATTCTGTACCATATACTATATAGCTTGGCAAAACTATTAGTATCTATAGTTTATATGATTGTATATGGTTGTTATCATCAAAATTAATAACTGAGATATTAACAACATACAAAGACACACACAGATGTGTGTGTGTGTGTGTGTTTGTATAAGTATCTAGATATATTCGTACATATAAACATAAATATACATGCACGCATATAGATCGATACATACTCATAAACACTCTAATCTAGTACACATTAGAAGTATAATCCTTCATATCAAAATTACGGGTCATAGATGCAATTTTCTAGTTCTTCGAAAAAAAGGAATTAAGCGCAAGGCCTATAACTAGTCAAATATACAAACTAGTCATTAGGATGGAAAACTTATTAAAACAAACCGATTATGGTAACATTTATCTAATCCAAATATCAACTTATGCTCAGTGCTCATCTTAATATAATAAGAGATCCAGAGTCATGATATTATACAATAAATACTTTAAGGAACTTGCAAGCCTTGTTTAATTTTATTCATTGAAAGACTATGAAATGATATTAGACATGATTGCAACTTATAAACAACTAAATTTGACAACGTTACAACACATGTTATTAACACAATATAAACTACAACTTAAACTTTTTGTGGTAAAAATATTTGTTTTCTCTTCAGTTTTCTTATTAATAGAAAATAAAAAACAAACAAAAATATGACATACTGACATACATATGTACATATGTACGCGTGTGTATTAAAAAAATTGAAGAAAGAATCGTATAATAATTTAATTCATTGTTGACGCCATGGAAGATCTCTATTCAAATCAAGTCCAATGTCGATGCCATTGTAAGCCAAAGGCGCATACATCCACTTATCATCAGAGCTTAATACCTACATTCAAATTAATATATATATATATATATATTTAACTTTTTTTTTCCCAGGATAAAATCCAGATGAAAAAAACTATTTATACCTTAATTTGGAGCTGTAAGAACTTAACATACTGAACTGCTTCTTCCAACATTGTGCTAATATCAACCTATATATAGCATACAAATAATACACATCATTTGTGCAATTGTACCATTAATATTACATTCTGTAAACACACAACATAAAATTGATTCAAGAAAGTAAAAGAAACACTTACTTTTGTTCCATTAGGAACTAGATTCTGCAGTATTCTCAATCGCTCGTTGATTCTTGCTCTTCTTCTCTGTACATAATAACTTATAAGCTTCCTTACACAAATTTATATTACATGTTCATATAATACAGAGTAGATGTAAATTATGTAGTTCAGTAATAAATAGAGTGAACAAACACAAATAGCAATCCTTTATATCACTCTTATAAGCATCTCCACCGTTGATCTATATCAACGGTGTATATTTTGTTTTCTTTTTATTTCGGATTACAGGCTTTCAGCCCATATACTGTATAAATACTTGTACTTTGTTTCTGTACAAACAATGAGAATGCAATAACATTTTTACAGTTTACTTCAATTACAACAATTCTTGATATGGTATCAGAGCGTCAAACAGTCTAACGACTGAATCATCAGATCTTGCTCTAAAGATCATCATCGAGCCATCCTTGAAGATAGATCATCTATCTTCGGTTGCTCTCAGTTCTTTTCATTGAGCAAATCATCATTTGATTTTTTCTTTCTCTCTATACCTCTCTCAAAATTTTTCCCAAGCCTTACTTCTGAAAATTACTTTCAAGAATTAACTTCTTGATACAATTTCTGGCTGCAAATTTAAAAATCTGCCTCGCCAGCATCTGTTTTCAGCATGGCAGGAGATGAAGATACTGTTTCTTCATCCTCACCCAAAAACAATGTTTCTGCTGCGTCAAATAGTGATCACAACACTGCAAAAGAATCAAGAAACATCGTTAATCCAAAAAATCAGATTATCTCTATACAACTCGATGAGGAAAATTATCTACTATGGAAATGTCAAATCATGGCTGCCCTAACTGGGTATGGATTAAAATAATACATCAGTGGAACTCTTGCAATTCCAGCAAAAATGATTTCTGACAGTGAAGGAAAACTCATAATAAATCAAGAATTTACTCACTACAAAAGACAAGATAATCTCCTATGTGCTTGGCTATTTTCATCAATCAGCCATTCTTTATTACCACAGTTGATAGGGTGTAAAACAACCCAAGAAATTTGGGAAACAGTGGAGAAAACCTTCAACACTCAGTCATCAGCAAGAATTATGCATTACAAACGTCAACTTAACAACATTAGCAAGGATTCTATGTCTATGAGAGAGTATTTAACAAAAATCAAAACGCTATGTGACTTACTTGAAGTTGCTGGTCACAATATTTCTGAAGCAGATCAAGTTCTCACCATTTTAAGTGGTCTTTATGATGATTACGAGTCAGTTGTCACTATGCTTTCCTCCCAACCTACCACTACATCAATTCAGCATATTCAGTCAACACTTATTGCTCATGAAGGAAGAATTGAAGCCAAGAAAACAAGAAACAGTGAGTATATGGTCAATTATGCTTCCACAAACAGAAATAAAAATCAAGAAAGGCCTCAAATCAATAAAATTGATCAAAATGTTCAAAGAAATACTCAGATGTCAAACAGAGGAAGAGGGAGAGGCAGGTTTGGTAATAATTCAAATAGAATTAAGTGTCAAATTTGTGAGAAATTTGGCCATACAGCTGGAAAGTGTTATTTTAGGTTTGATCAAAAATTTTCTCTAAGTCAACAAGGAAATAACAACCAGAAATCAAACTATCCAAGTGCTAACATTGCTCAAGCAGGAACAGAAAAAAATCAAGACTCCAAAAATAATGGAGAGTCTAATACCAAAGTTGATGATATTCAGACTGAAGATTGGTTTCTTGATTCTGGAGCCACAAATCATATTACCAACAATCTGAACAACTTGAACATTGGCAATAAAGAATATAAAGGTACACATTCTTTATTTATGGGTAATGGCATTTCTTCAAAAATTACTCATACTGGTACTGCTATGCTTAACAGTAAAAGAAAGTTATATTTAAATAATCTTCTTAGGGTACCAGAAATTAAGAAAAACTTGCTTAGTGTATCACAATTTGCTAATGATAATCAAGTCTATTTTGAGTTTTTTCCTCACCATTACACAATTAGAGATATTCTAAATAATGAAATTTTATTACAGGGTAATGTGCAAAATGGACTATATCTGTTCAATCCTGGCAAGAACAATAGAAATTGTGAAAGTAGATACTGGTGCAATTTCTCTAAAACTGGATGTACAACAGTTATGAATAAACTAGATTTGTGGCATTGTAAGCTAGGACATCCAAGTATTAACATTGTAAGGAATATTTTGAGAAATAACAATATTAAGTTTGATGATATATCTCATAGTTATGTTTGTTCTGCATGTCAGTTAGGGAAAAGTCATAAGCTACCATTTCCAAATTCTCAAACTAAATATAGTAAACCATTAGAAATGGTAGCTACTGACTTATGGGGACCAGCCCCAATAACTTCTAATTATGGTTATAAATATTATGTTTCTTTTGTTGATTCATACTCAAGATATACATGGATATATTTCTTAAAATCAAAGGCAGATACAGCTAATGCTGTAATACAGTTTATAACTCAAGCAGAAAGACAAACAGGTGCAAAGTTAAAAATTCTTCAAACAGATGGAGGGTCAGAGTATAAACCTCTGAAAGAATATTTCAATATGAAAGGTATTCTACATCGAATGACATGTCCCTATACTTCTGAACAGAATGGGCTTGTTGAAAGAAAGCACAGGCATATTGTGGAAACAGGGTTAACTTTATTAGCTCAAGCCTCTCTTCCTTTGAAATTTTGGCCTGATGCTTTTATTTCTAGTATTTTTCTTATTAACAGGTTGCCAACAAAAGTTTTGCACAATACAAGTCCATTAGAAAATTTATTCAATATCAAGCCAGGTTATAATTCTCTCAAAGTTTTTGGGTGTCTATGTTTTCCAAATTTAAGATCTTACAATACTCATAAACTAAGTTTTAGATCTGAGCCATGCACTTTTATTGGATATGCTCAAAATCAAAAGGGTTATAAGTGTCTTACCAGTAAAGGTAAAGTGATCATCTCAAGACATGTAGCTTTCAATGAGTTCATTTTTCCTTTTAAGGAAGCTGAAGTGAAAACTACACAAAAAGTCTATGATGCAAAGGTATCTATTCCAGCTATTCCAGTTCATACTTTCAATCAAGCCAAAGTAATCAATTCACATCAGCAAGCTGTATCACCACTCCAACACACAGTGCTCAATAGAAAGCAAGATCAGAGTGATGCTTCACCCCAAAACACAATGCTCTCTGTTGATCCAGGTCAGAATGAAAATGATGTTAGCAATTCTTCACCTAATCAAGAAAATCAGAGAATTAGTGATGATGATAGTTCAAAAACCAGTAGTGAAGAAAATATGCAACAAAAAACTGGACATCATATGATTACAAGAGCCAAAAGTGGAATCTTCAAACCAAAAGTATATAACATCAGTATTGAAGAAAGGGAACCTACAACTTATGAAGAAGCAAGCAGACATGCCCATTGGAAAGCTGCTATGGATGAGGAATTCTCAGCTTTAACCAAAAATAAAACTTGGAGCCTTGTGGAAAAACCTCACAATAAAAATATTGTTGGAAATAAATGGGTCTACAAAATCAAAAGAAGATCTGATGGATCTATTCTCAAGTATAAAGCAAGGCTTGTTGCTAAAGGATATGCTCAACAATATGGATTCGATTTTAATGAAACCTTCTCTCCAGTTATCAAACCCACAACAATTAGAATTATTTTAACTGCTGCCTTACATTATAAATGGGAATTGAAGCAGCTTGATGTCAACAATGCATTCCTTAATGGAGAACTTCAAGAAGAAGTATATATGCATCAACCACAGGGGTATGATAAGCATGACAGTAAACTTGTATGCAAGTTACACAAAGCTCTATATGGATTAAAGCAAGCACCAAGGGTATGGTATGATAAATTAAAGCAAGCTCTTACTGCTATTGGTTATCACAATGCAAAATCTGATAACTCTTTATATTTTAAGAATGAAGGAGGTCACAAAACATACATTTTAGTGTATGTAGATGATCTTATTTTAACTGGTAGTAGCAGTTTAGAAATAATAAATGTCACCAAGTAATTAAATTCAACTTTTTCAATCAAAGACTTGGGGCAGCTAAATTATTTTCTTGGGATAGAAGTCATCAGAAAATCTGATACAAATATAATCCTTTCTCAAAGAAAATATATTTCTGAAATTTTAGTAAAAGCAAAAATGGATTTAGCAAAATCTTTGCCTACTCCTATGATTAGTAACTTAGGATTGTCTAAGCATAATGGAGACATTTTTTATGATCCTACATTATATAGAAGTATAGTTGGAGCATTACAGTATGCTACTGCTACTAGACCTGATATAACATATAGTGTAAATAAAGTCTCACAATTTATGCATGAACCTCATGATGATCATTGGAAGGCAGTAAAACGAATTTTAAGGTATCTTAAAGGGACTATTAATCATGGGCTATACTTTAGTACTAACAAAAACTTTGAGTTAAGAAGTTACTCAGATGCAGATTGGGCCTCCGATCATGATGATCGAAGATCCACAAGTGGCTTTATCATTTATCTGGGAGACAACCCTATCTCATGGAGCTCAAAGAAGCAACCCACTGTTTCTCGGTCTAGCACGGAGGCGGAATATCGAAGTGTTGCAAGTACCACTGCAGAGCTAATCTGGATCCAGACCTTGCTCAAAGAAGTCAGCCTGCCTACTCGAAGTAAACCAATTATTTGGTGCGATAATCTGAGTACTATCGCCATGTCTGCCAACCCAGTGCTTCATTCTCGTACAAAGCATATAGAATTGGATCTATACTTTGTACGAGAACATGTTATCAGCGGCAAATTAGAGATCAATCATGTTCCAGCAAGTCATTAGAGAGCCGACATGCCGACTAAAGCTTTATCAAGGAGGAATTTTGAGAGATTCAAAGAAGATTTCAGAGTTCGATGTATCAGAGAAGAAGAAAGGGGAAAAGAAAAAACCCTAGCTGAAGAAAAAACCCTCGCTCTTTTTGACAGGGAGAAATAGAGTGAACAAACACAAATAGCAATTCTTTATATCACTCTTATAAGCATCTCTACCGTTGATCTATATCAACGGTGTATATTTTGTTTTCTTTTTATTTCGAATTACAGGCTTTCAGCCCATATACTGTATAAATACTTGTACTTTGTTTCTGTACAAACAATGAGAATGCAATAACATTTTTACAGTTTACTTCAATTACAACAATTCTTGATAGTAATTAAACCGCGTACCTTTGCATATAGGCTTTGTGGATCAGCTGCTGAACCTCTAGTAGTCCTTTTGCACCCATTCAAGTTAAGAGCATTTGATATTTTGTCTTCTTTGGAAGCATTTTCCAATTCAACTTCAGAAATGGAAGAACTCGAGCTTCGAATATTTGGTACAATATCTACATTCTTCTTGTCCTGCATTAAAACAATGTCATGATATAAAACAAAAGAATAATGAATATTGCATTTGGGATAGTCTACATGAAACTGAACAGCAAACAAGATTAAAAATGAACTTACTTTTACTTCAACCTTTGCTTTCTTTTTAACATCACTCGTGGAAGTACTGATGCTGTTATTTTCTTTAGTAGCCTTTTCAACTTCGTCAATGCTAAACAGCTTTCTTTTCTGTTGTAGTTTCTGATCAAAACTATCAAATAGATCAGATGAGTTCGTGAATTCTTCGACATTCTTGTTTGAAACACAAGTGTCCGATGCTTGATAGCTACCAAGTGTATCGAAAAAGCTACTAGCATCAGTAGTACTAAAGTTCTCTTGAGAAAAATAAAGTAAGTTTGAATTAGCATATTGAGAACCAAAATAATCAGAATCGGAGAAAAACAGAGAAGGATCATCCGATAAAAGCATTTGGTTGAGTAATTCAGACTCTTCCACTTGCATTGCAGATTCTAAAGAGTTCAAACCCATTATCTCCGATATACTATCCATTTTATTTTGCTTGTATCATATCAAAGCCGGAATGCTATTTATACTGTATACTTTCCATAAGATGCATTGACTTAATACACGTCAAACTTTATTTTTCAATTCGTGGACTTTAAACATTTCAATACCATTTAATAAAAGAAGCATGTATTAAGTCCACGGTGGGTCCAGGAGAATTATTTACAACTCAGTTTTGTGGGATTACATGTTTAAAAATAGTTATCGAAGATCCCTACAAATAAGGAGATTTAGCAATCAACGAATGATCTTGGGGTCAAACAATAATTGAATGTACATTTAATTACATGAAGACCACAGTGAGAGATGTATGATATATGATATGCTATAGTTAAATGATGCAAATATGAGTTGGCAGGAGCAAGGACATGGAAAATTATATTAAAAATAAACTAAGAAAAAGGAAGCATAATCGTAAAGAACAGTCATCTTAATGATTTGTTAGTCTCTTGAATTATCAGGTTTTTGCCATTTATTTTCTGAAGTTCGTATAATCTAAAGGACATAATCAGCAAATTAATCACCATTGATAACAATCAACTGTGTCAGTTTAGATTTTAGAAAACTAAAAAGAGGATTTTGCATCAAATCCACAATATTATCACAAAGTCGGTCCTCAGGTGTAAAATGTGTTAATATTTTTAGGTCAGCATTATATAATGTAAATGCCATGACATCATCAAATAAATAAATATAATTAAAAAAAAAAAGGAGGATGATTTTTCAACAATAATTGGTCCGGATCACTGCAATTAAATTCAAATATAAAGGTTGACATTTTTATCAAGTATTAGAAAATTACAGGTTCACTGATAATACAGTAAAAGTCAAACATAAACAATTCTTAGCTGCGGTTAAGAGACATCCTATAACTAAATCCGTGTAAAGATCAATAGGATCATCTGAGATCTATGAAACTGACCTCTCAACAAAGTAATGGGCATGGTGCTCATGGAGTTGACATCCATGAAATCAGTTTATTTGTTTATATTTTTTCTTAGTACATTAAGTTATTCCTAACATTGATACCTGTTCTCAAATTTCAACCATTTTATAGTACTTAATGCATATTTCTAATCTCCATATAATTAATCACTAAAAATTTCGAAATTCTACTGTTAGAAGAATTAGCTTGTTTGTTGAGTTTTCTAGTTTCTACAGTCGATGGAAACTTTTCAATATTTTAAATATGTTATTGATCAGGTATTTATGTAGGTCTACTCTGAATGATGCTTATTGTTTCAAATTAAACATGCAAATGGCCGAAGAAGATGGAAAAAAAACGTCGGTATCACAAAATCGGAGTAATTTAAATTTCAGATGATTGCTAAAAATATATTATGTAAGAGACATCATTAAAATAGCATTTTAGGGAATAAAACAAGTTAACAAGAAGAAAAAAAGTTTTTCCAGATCTATCACAATCTCATTGCAAATGTGTTACGATCAATTTTTCTTTACAGGACCAAAAGAATTTGTAAGTTGCTAAAAGTACAGGATTCTGTCATAACTTTGCAACTGCCAAATATCCATAGGCGGATTTGGTTACTAAGCTTGTTGTTTCTTGTAGTGAAAGTGATGTTAAAATGGTTATCAAATTCCAATCATTTTGAAATCTAATGTTTTTTGGATGTCAAATAAAAGAAAGAAAGAAAAATCTTTATCGCTACACTACAAATGCTTGCATGTATTATGTATACATATTCCAACCTGTTCCTCATGTAGAATCCCATATATTAACCGTATAAATATTTATACTGGTGTTTCCAGAGAGAAATATTGGTAGCACAAATATTTATTGTGCACACATTTCCACTGCAAATATTGGTCCAAAAAAAGGAACTCGATAATGTAGCCAAAATGTGGATTTGAAAATATTATTTTTTTAGAAGGACTTGAACCAAAATTCTACAGAATATTTTTTAAAATTTTATATATTTGGATTTGAATTTTGAAAGTACTTAATATTTTAATATTTATAATTTTGATTTGATTTTTTTCTTTGAAACTTTAAAATTTACAATTGAGATAAACCAAAATTTAACTGTTTTGAAATAGTTTACAAATATTTATTTAATAAATTCAATATCCCTTAAATAAAGCTCAAACTTGAAATATTCGTAAATCAAACTTAAAACATCATCAAGTTATACATAGCTTAAATTTTAGAATTTAACTATATATAAAATAATATTTATATAATATCAAAATTAGTATATATATAAACCCTTATTTTCCAAAACCCATAGAAATCATTCCAAATATATATATATATATAGACCGACGGTGTCTGTATATGATTTTCTATCCTATGGTCAAGTGATACAGATATTTATCATTTCAATCTGCAATTTAAAAATAAAAATACGGTTATATATCATTTCAAACCGCAATCCCGAATGAAATAAAAATGCATAACAACTTGCAGTTTATAACAATATAAATACAACATCCATTCATCCAATATCAACCATCAACCATTTATCACAATCATCATCCAATTCAACAATAACATCAATACAGAACAGAAAATAAATAACATGTATTTACTAGCAGTTTATATTCAAAAATAAATTATATAACAATTTAACTGGCAGTTTAAATGCAATAATATATCAAATAATAATTTAACTGGTAGTTTAAATGCAATAATAAATTAAACAACTTAATCCAATAAATTCAATTTAACTGAGATGATGATTAAAAATATGCCAAACAGTCATAAATAAACTTTTAATCACATCAACAATTAATTTAACACACATAAGAAACTTTAGTAGTTGTGAGTGGGTTAAAACACTCACCTTTGGATTTAAATTGAATTTAAATCCAATTTAAACCCAAACTTTGAACAGTCTCCAAATTCATCCAAACCAGCGTCAAAGTGTCTGGAATTCCAATACGAACCTAGCGGAGCAAACTGCGCGTGAAACGGATGTGGTATGTGAAAGTTACGTTAGTTAGAACGATTTGAAATCAAAATTTTAAAATAAAATAAAACAAAAGGAAACGCACCGAAAAGAAATAGCCACGTCAGCATCTCCATTTTCACGCGTACAGTAACCAAACGCGTTCGAACCAGAGAAGCATAGCAGCCCTCCCCTTTCGACCTGCCGTTGACCACCCTAACTAGCCACCACCGGTCGCCATAGGTCACGCCGACCACCCCATCGAGCTTCCTACGCCCAGCCGCACTGGAGCAGCACCATCAATCGCCCATAGGAAGCCGCCGCCGCCACCACGAATGAACCCTAATCGAATTTATATGCCACATCTAGCCGTCGATTCGCCAAACCAATGGCATAGATGCACTCCACACATCGATCTCTACGGCCTCGTACAGTTAATTTGATGGTTGGTTGAAGATTGATGAAGGCGCGATGAACGGCCGAAACTGTTTCATCGATTTCTGGATAAACGGTGCATCGAATTGAAAAGCGAACCACATAATTGAGATGCTCTCGTCGAGAGCTTTCCGATGATATAAAATATGATATAGTTTGTGGAGTTTGAATTTTGACCTTGATTTTTGAATTGCAATTGGATTTGAAATTGTCTGCCATTGAGATGAGGAGGTGAGGAGGAATTGTACGTACAGACAAATGACAATGAGGAACAATTAGGGTTTATAACAGGGTATATATAGGCAAAACAAAATAGAAAGAATGGGCTGAAAATAAAATAGATGGACAAGATTGATTTGGGTTTGAACGAAATTGACCCGAAAAGCCCGTTCTGACTCCGGAACGAAATTGGGTCAACCCATATATCAAAATAGACGTTTTTGAATATTTTAAACTCAAAAAAATAGGTTTCAAGTCCTAATTCCATCGTATGAAGAAGTTATGGTAAAATCAATTTATTTCAATAGATTTCAATTAAATTGATTTCAATGCGTTTCGAGCCCATACGATCAAATAGCGAGTCCGATCGTTATGAAACTTGAAATTCTACAACAATTCACCATTACGGATCCGATGAAACTGGTTTCAACGAAACCCGATTTGGTAGCAAAAATGGCTATTTTCCAGTTAATTAAATAATTTAATATTAAATTAATTAAATCACTATTTAAATTCAAATTCTATAATTCATAAATTTTATCATCTTGTATTCCTTTAGAAATTTAAAATCCTTTATAACAAATTTTCATATCAATTTAAAGTTACTTAATTTAGCAGTTATAGTATTAAATTCCAATTCCGGTAAATTTATTAACTTTCAATTGAAATGCCAATAAATCCATTCATTCGATTTTAAATCCTATATTCAATAAAGCATTATCAAATAAATGAAATTAATATTGGTTTATAATCTATTACATTAATATTCTCAAATTTCATCTTAATCTTCATTAACGTAAAAATTAGATATTTAATTTCATTTAATTGCAATTGATCCAATTATTATAATTTAAATTCCAATATATTGATAAAACTTTATTTCCATTCCTTTTGTGCAGCCAATGGTCATATTATAAATTGAATTGACATTATTTTCTAAATTTACACTAACATAACTTTTAATTCAGATTTATTGCAATTGATTACCAGTTTATATTTAATATACTACATAAATGGTTACTTATAATAATTGTTACCATTTACGTTAAATTTCACTTATAAGCTATTATTAACAAACAAATGTTGCAATTGATTTAGATCTAATTCAATAAATTAAATGAATGGTTAAACAATTAATAATTATCACTATTAGCCTAATTTACTCACATTCATACTAAATTATCAACCAACAATTATTATAATTACTTATCTAGCATTGATTCTATCAAATTGCAATTTATTACGTATTATTCCATCAACTAATATAACTTTGAATTTATTTCCCAATTTACTAATTCCCATCAATTATAACCTTACAATTGTTTCAATTAATTGATATTGCACTAATTTAGTTGTTTATCAACTTGCATAAACCTTATTACATTAATTTACATCCAATTAATATTAATCAATATATTATTTCCTCGGTTAATCCAATACTTAATCTTATTTACTTGTTTCTATTTTATAACCTAGTGCAACAATTTACACTATTTCATATTGGGATTTCACTTCAATTTTACATAATTAATTTTAATTACCAAAGCTACATTCATTTCTAACATTTGCTTCATTATAAGTTATAAAGTTTTTTATTTCTTTCTAAATTTAGTTACAAAAATCTTATTAAATTGCCCAATTTAATTATCAAATTTTACGGGTCGTTACACTCTCCCCCACTCAAAACTTTTCGTCCCCAAAAAGGAAAAAGAAGGGAAAAGAAGAATTAAATAAACATTACATCTTATCAAAATATTAACTTTATAAACAATTAAATTTACAAAATTAATTACTTTAAATAAAATATACCAATTTATAACCATTAAATTTTTTTATACTCAAATTAATAAAGTTTGGAAAACATTTTCAAAAAATCTCTAAGTCCAAAATTTACAGAGAAATTTCGGTAGAGTCTCCTTTGTACGGAGAGGCTCGGGAGAAAATATAATATCAAATATAACAATATATAACATATACTTTCCAAAATAATATAACCCAACACGGGAAAATAACAAAATAACGCTATAAAACCGTAATCCGAGAACGTACCTATTTGTCGAGCACTCAACGCTTAATTATGAAACCAAAAGCAGTAACAATTGCTTCCATAACCTGTATTTCACTAATATAATCCAAACAGAGTTCATAATTATATAAAATGAAATATTTAAAGTTGTTTCAACCACTAACAAGCAAACAATATAACATAACAACAATCACTTACAAACAAGCATACAATCATCACATCAAATCAAAATAAATCAATTATCCATCCATAGCAAACAACAAATAGATTGTTCGGTTAAGACACTTTTAATCACATAGAATGACAAACAACTACTAAGTATACCGTTACTCAACAGTCTTAGATAACTGTAACGCCCCACTCTGAGACCCACTGTAACAAAGAGTATTACGAGAGTAATACTGTCTGTTAAAGCGGAGAATAGAGTATAGTGGAAGCGACCATCTATAATCAAGCTATAACTATCTACCGAATACGTCGAAAGGTGGAATCTATTTAAATTTTTCTCAATCAGGTGATTCGACATATTCGGTAAATACTTATAACGAAATTACAAATGGCTAAAGATCTATCAGGACAAAGCATAATAACATAATGAAATAGCATCACAGAACAGAATCACATAACAGATATAAAATCCCAGAACAATACATCATTAATACAGATCCAAATACTATAAGTGGGTACAAAGCCACCGCTCACACATGTGAGTCAAAAATATGTACATATCAAAGTCTGAATGATAATATAGTAGCAGAATAGTGGACAAATAAAAGCGCTATCTATCAGCATAGCAGATAATGTCCAAGCGGAAGCACAGAAGCTAAGTCCAGAGACCTAACCTGAAACAACTCGGTCTGACCCGAGCGAAAACACTCGGGTCGGGCTAGCTAAACAATCAGTAATAACTGAGATATATAATAATGCGGTACATAAGTAAAACAGTACTTATCCAAAGAGAAGTATATTATGAACCACATGAATATAATGACGATCCCTAATCATCAATAAACAATAAAAATCTCCAAAGAGAAATCAACACCAAAGTGTAGAATAAATAAAATCGCCTCATATCATCGGCGTAGCCAAAGCTATAAAAAGATGCCCATAGGCAATAATCCCAAGAGTGACCAGAGTCTGTAATCAATGCCCAAGCAAAGATCGATGCTCCAAAGAGCAATGGGGATATACTGAAAAATCAATGAAATCAAACACTGAAAAGCAGTGTCCAGAGACACTGTGAATCCACAAGGTAATCGCACTTACATCGTATGGTTCTATAGAACCAACGCCGAATGGCGGTACTCGAATGGATATAAAAATCATCAGATAATACAAGTTTTGCACGTGCACCGACCAGAGTCGTTGTTGCCAAGTACTGTAGAGTTGTGATCGATCACTCGCACCGATGCGAAACGCGCGAGACGGCGAGATCCTTCCCAGAAGGATAAAGGCCTAGAGGCACACGCCGAAAAATAAACTGCTCCATAGAGCAGGTGTCCAGAGACGGTTGCCCAGAGGCGTGGTGACCCAGAGGTCCAGTACTGGCCGCCCAGAGGCTAATGTGTCACTAACTTCTTGGAGAGGAACCCGCAAAGTGTTAACAATGAGTCCCATACCCCACGTTCGCACTAAACGGTTTCCTAACCAATAGCAAGCTCACACTCCAAACAATAAAAAGTCTACCTCATATCATCGGTAAACTAGACCCAAAGGTCAAAACGATCAATCGAATAGGTCGGGGATTAACCGGAAAGAAAATACACACGGTTTCCATAGGCCGGAGATTTCCTAACCGTTTAAGCACCTTTCCACTTCGCTCGACGTGCTAAAAGTGAGTGTGAGATTTTTATTATAGAAAATAATGGTGTAAAACGGATTTATAATTGATTTTCGGAATCACTTTTAAAACGGTCTTTTGAAAGGTCTCCTATTATGGAGTAATTAATTTAATAATTAAAATAATATTATATAATAATTTTCAAAAGCCATTTAGGAGTGAAAAATCTTTTGAAAATGATTCATAAAACCCGTGTACGAAATCTAGAGACAAATCTCAAAGAAATCAATGAAAACCAGAAAATCATCAAAAATATTCTAAGTGTTTGTAAACATTCAAAAACAGCTGTGAACTCAAGTTCGATAATTTATTTGGACCAGAAAACTGTGTCCAAATGTCATGAAAATTTGCAGGCATGTAGTCCAACATCCCTACTTTAATATGCAAAAAGAATTTCTGGATTCCGAGTTGAGACGAAGTGGCAGCGACGTCTCAAAGTTGGACCCAGAACAAGATTTACACTGTTTACAAACAGCGACTAGAGTTCAACTTCGACACGAAATTCGAAGTACCAAACGACCTCCAATGTTGTCCAAATTTTCCTGTGATGGAGTTCGGAACTCCACCTTTCTAACGAGACCAAAAACGTTGAATTCCGACTTCCGATGCGAACGTGGAGGCATCGCGGAGTGGCGCTCAAAAGCTGGAAACAGAAGGGATATTTGATTTTCATTCTAAGTGTTTGACCATTCAAAAACTGCTGCGAACCCAAGTTCGGCAATTTATTTGGACCAGCTAACTGAATCCAAATGACATGAAAACTGGTAGGAATATAGTCCAACATCCTACTATAAGATGCAAAAAGAATTTCTGGAATCCGAGTTGAGACGAAGTAGCAGCGACGTCTCAAAGTTAGACCCAGAACAAGATTCACACTGTTTACAAACAGCGACAAGAGTTCAACTTCGACACGAAATTCGAAGTACCAAAAGAATGCCGATGATGCCTAAATTTTACAGAGATGGAGTTCGAAACTCCACCTTTCCAACGAGACCAAAAACGTTGAATTCCGACTTCGGATGCGATCGTGGCGGCATCGCGAAGTGGAGAAAAAAAATCTGGAACAGGGTTTAAAAAAAAAATTATTTATTTTTTTTTTTCTTTTTTTTCTCGGGACAGTGGTAAGAATGTACAATTTTGACCAAAATAACTTCGAAATTTCATGAAACTCAAAACATGAAAGTTTTAGCTCTAAATCTAAGCTTTCCAGAACATCCAAAATTATTAGATTTGGATAAGAAACGAGAGAGATACATGCAAAACAATATCAGATTGAAACTCTAGATAACTTGTTAAAGACAGAATTGGTCTTCTGTCTTTGAACGCATTTCAGGTCATCTAAATGGCAATATTACAGAAAACTCACTGAACAAAAATTGTAGCATATGTTTTAAGCTTTCCAGAACATCCAAAATTATCTAATTCGGATCAAAAACGAGTAACTTATGGCCAAATCAATTTCAGGGTTTTATTTTATCAACCTTGTAGTTTGTTGTCAGGTCAGCGACAAACAAACGTGATTTCGACCATTGAAACCACAAAATTAGGCAAAGCTCAAAACATGAAAGTTATAGGCTACAGAATAAGCTTTCCAGAACTTCAAGAAAATCTTAATTCCGATTTAAGATGAATGAGATATGCCTAATTTACTAACAGCAATAAACTAATTATAATTTCAGCTAGCATATATTACCTCTTTCCAAGCAATGAAAAGAAGATCAAAGAGTTTCACAATCTAAATGCACAAAAAAAAAGAGGATTACAAAATAATTTCAGAAATTAAAGAATGAATTAGAGGTGGGTTTTGTGATTGCTATTACCTCTTTTAGTAGTTTGGATTAACTCTCTTTGATTTGGTGTAGATTGGAGTCTTGCTTAGGAGGCCATGACTAGGTTTTGGAGCTTTCTAATTAGGTTTTAGTGGTTATGAAATGAAGTGTTGGCTGAAATGGGAGAGTAAAAGATACTTTATAGGCTAATGGTTAGGGTTATTGGATCTAATACCCATTAGGACTTTGTATTATTCATGTGCATACATATATAGGCAATTTTCTCTAAGTACACTCTACATACAAATTACTAAATACATTTCAAACCATAGAAAATTATGAAAATATGTTAACAATTACTTTTAGCCATTTCATAAAATCCTATATCAACAATATTTTACATTTTAACCCCTAATTTTTCCAAAACACCGTTTATAGTTAATATTAGCCAAAATCACCATTTTGCAAATAGATTGCAAATTAATTTCCCAAATCAAATATTGCACTATTTTACACATATAAAATTTTGCAATAATATAAATTACAAATTTCCCTAATTAATTTCCTTGAAATGCTCCATTTTACACTTAAGCCCAAAATATTAATTTATTCAAAATGACTAAATTTTGAACAATTAGCCACATTAAAAATTCATTAATAGCTCCAATTAAATTAAAATCCCAATTTTAATTTATTATTTGGTAACCGCAATCACGGGTTGTTACAATAACTTAACAGATTGTTCATACATCCAAATAATTAGAAGTATCATTTCCCAAACAATCCATAAACCAAATAACCAACAGATTTCTAACATGATTTAAGTTTATTCTTATTAATTTCTTTTCACAAGATTTGTTGTTCATTTCTTTTTTTTCATTCAGTGATTTCTTTCTTTAATTTTACACTTGCTTCTTACAAAATTCTATTCCCATTCATTCATTCAGTGTTTATTTCATTTATTTGCATTTATACTTACAAATATTCGTTTTCATTTATTAGTGTCATGTCAGTTTCTTCTTTTTTATTGCATTATATTTATTCATTCATTCATTATTACTTAATTTCCTTTATTTACATCTATTTAATTTTGATATTTATGTTCACTTCAAATTTCTTAGCATATCAATTTATTTACTTAAGTTTATAATCATTTTCCTATAATACTTACATTTCTATTATATTTAATTAATAACATTTTCAATTATACTTAAGTCCATAACAACTCTAACAAATAAATCCTTATTTATTAAAGAATGCATTTGAATACTTTCATTACTTTTAGGTTTACTTGTATAATTTTCCATTACACTACCTTATTAACATCTCAACTTTTATAATTGGTAAGTTATATTTATGCCTTTAAGAATGAAATTGAAAGTTACACAAGTTTATTTTATCTCTTTTAAATTAACTTAATGTTAAATCATAATATCCCTTGGTTGACAGGTTACAAATTCCAAATTTCTTTTAATTCCATTTAAAACTCAGCATTAACTCTCTTATTTTATTAAAGGTTCCAATTATTAATTAGTTACATTACATTTCACCACAATAATTGAAACTATTAATGAACGGAAATTTAAGAACTAAATACCGGGTTAAATTTCAAATCATTTTAAAATAATAGATAAATATATACTTACAAGTTATATATTCAATTATATTTAAAACAATTTAAAATTTATATTTGTTTATCAAAATAAATCTACAGTAAAACTACTACAGCGGTCTTCCCACTTCGAAACTCGAAAATTAATGTCGATGATGCGTGCACTCATCACCAAAATTATTTTCCAATGACAGAGAGGGGAGTACAGAACTTATCTCTTTCCAAAATTTTCTTTAAAACAATTCTTTCAAATTATGTTGAAATATTTATATCAGAAAATACTTCTAAATAATAATATTATTATATTCCAATCATCATTCAAAAGAAATTTTTCCAAAAATCCCGGAACTTAAGTTCTAAAATTTCCAATTTGATTTATTTTATTTTCAATCTTATTTCAACTATTATTTATAAATTTCATTACCTAACAACCAATATATAGCAACCAAATATATATATCATTTATAAAATTTTATTTTATATATAGAAAATATAATAGGCAAAATTATTTCATTCACCTATATTTTAAAACAAATATTATGTCGGTATGTCCTATTAAGTGTTTAGAAATCCCTATTGATGTCATAGCGTCCCATGCATCAACCAGAATTTATAAATACAAAACGGAACAAATTAACACAATATTAAAACCTTTTTATAACACTAACAAATACGCTCTCTCATATATATACACTCAGCGACTCATCATAGAGTATTACTACCCTATTGATAAAGAGTCAGACCCCACAAAGCTAAGGTTTATTGCTAAACCAAAGCTCTGATACCAGATGTAACATCCCACCTTTTTGTACGCTTAAGCAGGCACTCATGTCGACTTAAACCATAAAGAAAGGCGGATTGTTATGGGGTAAATAAGAAAAAGTGGAGAAATAAAAGAAACAAAAATAGAATCTTGCAGCGGAACGATAAAATATAATAATCAAATAACAGTTCATGAAGCTGTTTTACAAAACATTTGATTATACTTATACAATACATATCAGAGTTACACATACCAGAGAATGATAATTAATGCAGCGGAATACAATGGTGTATTGGAATATAATAAATAGTAGTAATAAAATCTTCGTCTTCGTCCTCCAGAAATAGGACCTTCAAATCCTGAAATGCTCAGGCTGACCCGAGCGAATTGAAAAGACAAAACACTCGAGTCAGAACTAAAAGATCTTATGTAAGTTAAATCAATGAAATAAATATATGAGTGGAACGGCGTCAGAGATGTTTACGGGATTTGACATCTCCTATCCAGTGTCTAATGTGAGTGCAGTAACTTAAGAGATGCTCGGGATTCACATCCCCTAAGGGTCCGTTAAACTATCTACTATGTAGTAATATTCGCTATTATAATAATGTCTAATCATAAAATAAACTTACTTTTAAATAGCGTTAAGGGGTTACCCATATAGCCCTTAACACAAAATAATGCCAATAGTCTATACAGTACCTGCATACCCCGAGAGGCTATGAGAAGATACTCCATAGGTACGACACAAATAGAAACTCGTAGTAAAGCTCGATATGGTAGATGACACGACACACAAGGCAATGCCAGGGTAGATATACCAATTACGCACACGGACTGATGGAAACGCATAGCAGCCACTACCGCTCCACCTCGAACAATACTCCCAAATTGAGGGGTGGCCACCAAAAATCACAAAGTAATAGAATGGTATCGAAGAAGTGCGTCCGATAAGAGGTGCTACCTCACTGGTCCGAGATCGCTCCTGTTTTAGCCACCTTATGCCAACTCATGGGAGTTGGGTCCACGTATATACCTTAAGATCGTCGCCACCATCCTACTTCATTCTGGAAACTCCACCGCATACACAGTTGTCAAAGTGGTTTTCGGTATCGACAGAGAGTATGTCCATATCCGATCCCGGTCTCTTTAACAACCAAACGTTATTATAACACCATGGTCATTTAAAAATATATATACTTTTAAAAACACAAGCATTGCCCTTTCAAAACATATTCTTTATTTCAAAATAGTATATACTTCAAAAACCAAAATATTATTGCCATTTCAAACCATATCCTTTACTTCAAAATAGTATATACTTTAAAACCAAAATATTTTTTCCATTTCAAAACATATCCTTTACTTCAAAATAGTATATACTTTAAAACCAAAATATTTTTGCTATTTCAAACCCAAATTATCAATGTATTATTTCCATTTCGAAACCCAAATTATCAATGTATTATTTCCATTTCGAAACCCAATTCAATAATATATCATTTCCATTTCCAAAACAATTCAATAATATCTTATTTAAATAAAACCCAATTTCCAATCACTAATCTTTCTTTAATTTAGATAAACTTGAAATATTCTTTTAAATCATCTTAAACCCAAACCACATTTTGAAGTCATATTCTAAATTTTCAATTTCAATAGGTTTCCAATCAATATATTCACAGATAATTCTTAAATAAATTATATTTCAAATAAATTCATTTTTCAAACCATATTACTTTCAAAGTTATAACAATTTCGAAAACCAACACTTTGAAAACAATAATACCTTAATTTAAATAAAACATTTCAATTTTGATATATTTCAAGTCTTTAAATATTCCAAAATTCCCAACCTAATCTGATAATCTTATATATACCTTAATTCAATTTACTATTATTTAGTTTAGAAATATTTATTTAATAAATTCAATATCCCTTAAATAAAGCTCAAACTTGAAATTTTCGTAAATCAAACTTAAAACATCATCAAGTTATACATAGCTTAAATTTTAGAATTTAACTATATATAAAATAATATTTATATAATATCAAAATTAGTATATATATAAACCCTTATTTTTCAAAACCCATAGAAATCATTCCAAATATATATATATATATATATATATATAGACCGACGGTGTTTGTATATGATTTTCTATCCTATGGTCAAGTGATACGGATATTTATCATTTCAATCTGCAATTTAAAAATAAAAATACGGTTATATATCATTTCAAACCGCAATCCCGAATGAAATAAAAATGCATAACAACTTGCAGTTTATAGCAATATAAATACAACATCCATTCATCCAATATCAACCATCAACCATTTATCACAATCATCATCCAATTCAACAATAACATCAATATAGAACAGAAAATAAATAACAGGTATTTACTGGCATTTTATATTCAAAAATAAATTATATAATAATTTAACTGGCAGTTTAAGTGCAATAATAAATCAAATAATAATTTAACTGGCAGTTTAAATGCAATAATAAATTAAATAACAACTTAATCCAATAAATTCAATTTAACTGAGATGATGATTAAAAATATGCCAAACAGTCATAAATAAAATTTTAATCACATCAACAATTAATTTAACACACATAAGAAACTTTAGTAGTTGTGAGTGGGTTAAAACACTCACCTTTGGATTTAAATTGAATTTAAATCCAATTTAAACCCAAAATTTGAACAGTCTCCAAATTCATCCAAACCAGCGTCAAAGTGTCTGGGATTCCAATATGAACCTAGCGGAGCAAACCGCGCGTGAAACGGATGTCGTATGTGAAAATTACGTTAGTTAGAACGATTTGAAATCAAAATTTTAAAATAAAATAAAACAAAAGGAAACACACCGAAAAGAAATAGCCACGTCAGCATCTCCATTTTCACGCGTACAGTAACCAAACGCGTTCGAACCAGAGAAGCACGGCAGCCCTCCCCTTTTGACCTGCCATTGACCACCCTAACTAGCCACCACCGGTCGCCATAGGTCACGCCGACCACCCCATCGAGCTTCCCACGCCCAGCCGCACCGGAGCAGCACCATCGATCGCCCACAGGAAGCCGCCGCCGCCACCACGAATGAACCCTAATCGAATTTATATGCCACATCTAGCTGTCGATTCGCCAAACCAATGGCATAGATGCACTCCACACATCGATCTCTACGGCCTCGTACAGTTAGTTTGACGATCGGTTGAAGATTGATGAAGGCGCGATGAACGACCGAAACTGTTTCATCAATTTCTGGGTAAACGGTGCATCGAATTAAAAAGTGAACCACAGAATTGAGATGCGCTCGTCGAGAGCTTTCCGACGATATAAAATATAATATAGTTTGTGGAGTTTGAATTTTGACCTTGATTTTTGAATTGCAATTGGATTTGAAATTGTCTGCCATTGAGATGAGGAGGTGAGGAGGAATTGTACATACAGACAAATGATAATGAGGAACAATTAGGGTTTATAACAGGGTATATATAGGAAAAACAAAATAGAAAGAATGGACTGGAAATAAAATAGATGGACAAGATTGATTTAGGTTTGAACGAAATTGACCCGAAAAGCCTGTTCTGACTCCGGAACGAAATTGGGTCCACCCATATATCAAAATAGATGTTTTTGAATATTTTAAACTCAATGGAACAGGTTTCAAGTCCTAATTCCATCGTATGAAGAAGTTATGGTAAAATCAATTTATTTCGAATTGATTTCAATGGATTTCAATTAAATTGATTTCAAGGCGTTTCGAGCCCATACGATCAAATAGCGAGTCCTATCATTATGAAACTTGAAATCCTACAACAATTCACCGTTACGGATCTGATGAAAATGGTTTCGTCAAAATCCGAGTCGGTAGCAAAAATGGCTATTTTCCAATTAATTAAATAATTTAATATTAAATTAATTAAATCACTATTTAAATTCAAATTCTATAATTCATAAATTTTATCATCTTGTATTCCTTTAGAAATTTAAAATCCTTTATAAAAAATTCCATATCAATTTAAAGTTACTTAATTCAGGAGTTATAGTATTAAATTCCAATTCCGGTAAATTTATTAACTTTCAATTGAAATGCCAATAAATCCATTCATTTGATTTTAAATCCTATATTCAATAAAGCATTATCAAATAAATGAAATTAATATAGTTTATAATCTATTACATTAATATTCTCAAATTTCATCTTAATCTTCATTAACGTAAAAATTAGATATTTAATTTCATTTAATTGCAATTGATCCAATTATTATAGTTTAAATTCCAATATATTGATAAAACTTTATTTCCATTCCTTTTGTGCAACCAATGGTCATATTATAAATTGAATTGACATTATGTCCTAAATTTACACTAACATAACTTTTAATTTAGATTTATTGCAATTGATTACCAGTTTATATTTAATATACTACATAAATGGTTACTTATAATAATTGTTTTCATTTACGTTAAATTTCACTTATAAGCTATTATTAACAAACAAATGTTGCAATTGATTTAGATCTAATTCAATAAATTAAATGAATGGTTAAACAATTAATAATTATCACTATTAGCCTAATTTACTCACATTCATACTAAATTATCAACCAACAATTATTATAATTACTTATCTAGCATTGATTCTATCAAATTGCAATTTATTACGTATTATTCCATCAACTAATATAACTTTGAATTTATTTCCCAATTTACTAATTCCCATCAATTATAACCTTACAATTGTTTCAATTAATTGATATTGCACTAATTTAGTTGTTTATCAACTTGCATAAGCCTTATTACATTAATTTACATCCAGTTACTATTAATCAATATATTATTTCCTCGGTTAATCCAATACTTAATCTTATTTACTTATTTCTATTTTATAACCCAGTGCAACAATTTACACTATTTCATTATTAGGATTTCACTTCAATTTTACATAATTAATTTTAATTACCAAAGCTACAATAATTTCTAACTTTTGCTTCATTATAAGTTATAAAGTATTTTATTTCTTTCTAAATTTAGTTACAAAAATCTTATTAAATTGCCCAATTTTATTATCAAATTTTACGGGTCGTTACAACCCCCATCTTAGTAGCTCTGAAATTCCTCCATCAAATTTTCCAGGAAACTACCTAACAAAACTGTTGGTTTCCAAACTTATTATCGAAGACTAATTTGAGCTCAACCAGCAGCCAACTCATCATTTTTATTACTGCCGGATAATAAGCTACCATGAGTTGTGCAATTTGTTTCACACATTTTTATTCGCAACCATAAGCTGCACTTCTATATATTACGTATTTATGTATGTGCATAATTATATTTGTGCATGAAAAAGTGTAAAATAAAATGCACAACTCAATGTTGTTCATTATTTGACACTTACAAAAATACTGAATTGATTGTTGATTGAGTTCAAACTAACCTATTTTGATAATAAGTTTGGAAACCAGTATCTTCTGTTAAGTGGTTATTTCGTAGTAGCTTATTTTGAAAATTTATCCTATCAAAAGTTCCATTTTCCAAGTTTTCCCCTAGCAACTCATGCCCCTCACTTGATTTGTTCTTCCCATTAACAATCAACCAATTTCATATATAGGTGAGAGTCTCAAGATCATCTTATTACCTCTGAAAGTCCTCCATCAATTTTTTCATATTAAAAAGTATCGAATCAAGCTAATTATTTAGACATATCCTTCTTATTATGAACATCCATACAAAATTTCACATCTTTCAAGAAACTTCTAATCCTATCAAATTTACATATTAGATCCGGTGGTTAAAATACAAATGATCAACCACATTCACTCATGATTTTAAAAGGAATATGAAATGATACTTTTTTTTGTGAAGTTGATATATACCACATTATACGAAAATCACATCCATGGAAAATCAGCCCAGTTTGAAACTTTTTGATATGAAAAATATAGAATATAGAACAAGGAGGGATTGAACTGATGGTGGCGTGGAGATTCATTCACCCTTTCTATAGTTATTCTACAAGATATAACTAAATGCAGAACTTTTTATATTAAGATCATTAAATGAGGTATTTTCCGTTGAATTGTTTTTCTTGTCTTCAAAATTAGCCTCATAACTTTTTTTTATTACCTTGAAATTTGCAAATCTTCTAGATTGCATATCGATTCAAAGGTTCAATAAATACATTCTCATATCATATCGACTTACAACTTTGATTATTTAAAAGATTAAAGCAATCGATGATATTTTTTGGAAGACCGTGACCAAACTCATTTTAATATATATCGTTATCGTTAAATTTTCCACAATTTCAAAATTCAACCAAATTGGTGTCAAAATGTCCACAATGAAAAATGATGAACGATGGTCGAAACCGCATCCAAATCTGAGTTACTATAACAGATATCTCGCAGATAGAAGATGGATCATATGTTTATTCCAATTGGACCCACCTTGGAGAAACATCTCAGATATTCAAAAGATAGGACAACAGAGTATGTCGAGGTGTTCTATATGATAATACAACAATGGTTCAAACCACATGCAAATCCGATTTGATACGATGAAGCGATGGATCAATTGTTCTTTCTCTCCCTAGACCGTTCTTATTAATCAACTCCCCTATAAATGAGTGTGCCACCATGGATAAGTACTGCAAATTATCAACGAATGAAGTAAAGGAGAGTGATGAAGTGTTCTATACAATGATACAAGATGAATGACTCAAGTATCGGGAGAATCCGACTTAAGATGAAGGACTTATGGATCGGTTATCTTTTTTCTCTCTAGCATGTTCCGATTGATTGGTATTGATGGATAGGGATAGGTTGGCATCTTGAGTCAACTTTTACCTATTCTTCAGTCTGTTTTTGTACACCTTGATTGGATATCTCTTGGATGAATTTATGAGGAAATCCTGAGCGAATCAGCCGAAAAGAGTTCTTTCTACATCTTTAAATACAGAGGAACATTGCTAAAGAAGAGGATCATTCTTCTATGCCAAAATTGTGCTAAAAACTCAAATTTTCCACGAAATTCAACCAAAAACACAATAAACCAGACCTGAAAATCATTGTAGCTCTTATTACTGTAATAGAACTCAACAGCAACATATCAAAGTGGACATAGGCCGAAGATTTTCCAAACCACTATAAAAGTTAAGTGTTTTCTTTTAATTTTCATGCATATATGAAAGCATTTTCATGTGATACAATGTTTAATATTTATGAGATCGACATGTCGTGCTCTTACCTTATTTTTGATCAATAATTCACTACAGACCTAATTGAATTCATATCGATATACATTTTCAAAAAATAGTATTTTTGGTACATCCATAGGAACACAAGTCCAAAAGCAAATCTATCGACTTTGGTTCCTACAAAAAATAATTTTTGGGTATTGGACCATTTTTTGGATATATATACAGACACACATACACACATACATAGATATATGTATGTATGTATATGCACACAAATGCATACACACACAAACATACATATGTATGCATGTATACACACATAAATATATACACATATCACCATCGTCGTCGTCCTTGCCATATGCCCAAATGACTTGGATTAAAAATATGAATTTTCAATTTTCATAGTTTTCTATCTTTAAACATATTATTAGTTAAATTTAATTTTATTAAGATCAATTTTAATGCTCTCTTCCCATGTCAATTGTGAAAATTTTGAGACCTGGAAATAAACAATAATGATGTTGCAGTCATCCTTACTATCACTTCACTTTTCAATGACAAATAAGATCGGTTATCTTGCATTTAACATCACAGAGTATTGGAAACAAGATTTCTAAGAAAAATTTCCATTCATCCATCGTTACTTTTCAATTTTGTTATAAAACTGTCAAGTACCACTAGCTCAAGTGCAAGTGGTATAACGTTGTAGGCTGGTATCTTAAAGGTCATGAGTTCGAACTCCCAAGATATCAAAATGGATGTTCAGCTTATATAAAGTACCGCTCTTATTATCAAATAATTGTTGTATAACTAACTATCCATCGCCTAAATAAAATTCAATAGTGAAATACAAAGATACTGCTCAAAGGCAGCATATAAAGATGACCTTGAATGATATAGAATATCGATACATTATGAGACCATACCGTAAGACGTAACGAGTTTCCCCTCACAAATATCATCCTAAAACAAACAATTTCATTCCTTACATATATAAAGTGGGATGAGACAGACCTAATACACCGCGCTCATCTCACACGCCTACATCCACTATGACTAGAACATAACATATCATCATATTTTATCAAATGGTTTAAATGTGAATATATTTGTTTATTGTAGCAACCCATAATTTATTATTAATAAAAATTAATTAACTAAAATGCTGAGGCAAGCTAAATAAAAAAAGGGGATAATGAATTAATGAGAAAGAGCATGAGAGTTAAAGCCAAAATTATTGTGGGACAATAGACGTTACTCTTTTCTATTCATTCATTTCATTCTACTAAAAAGTAAAATAAAAGCTAGAGATAAACATTAATGACGGTAGCTTGAGGAGAGCAAACAAAGGGGAGATAAGGAAATGCAAGCTATAAAGGAGGATTAAGAAACTAAAGCATGATATCTTAAAGATCTAGGTGAGTAATACTAAACTCATTTATCGTACCAATATTTTAGTTTCGATATGATTTTGTATATTCTAACATATGATGGAGTTTCATATGGATTTTCATTAACGAGTAAAACGTTTAATAAATGTTTTGGCAAAGATAAATAAACATGGGATGTTTTATCCTATCTTAATGATTTCAAAATATTATGAAGATTTTGTATGATGTTCTAACCATGATTTTAGAAATGAGTATTTAACTTACGAGATTTCTTATACCGAAAATAATTTATTATGATTTATTGATGGAGTATGCTTAGAAAATAAATGAGAAAAATATCCATAAATAAAAATAAAGGATATAATATACTAGAACAAGTGTTCATGAATTTTCTAGGGGTTTATTAAGGTTTTCTATGAGGAAAATAAGCTAATATGGGATAAATACTGCGTTGGAAAAACAGGGAAGTTTGGGGACGCAGATAATATAAAATTATATAGAAAAACAAAAGTCAGATAAATAGGGAACCAGATCTAAATAAAATGCTGAAAAACAAATATAGACGACATTGTAAATAACAGAAAGTGAAATTGTAACGTATCATATGGCAACACGTGTAAAGATATTGTCAGACTTTGTCTTGTACAAAGTTGAAGCGGCGGCCTAACGATTTATAAGAGAACTGCGCATACAGGGGAAAAGGTAGAGATTAGCCAAAGGGATCCAGAGATTTTCATGGAAAAGTAGATCTATACCGCAATATGTAGAAGATAGGTTATGCCACAAAAATGCAAAATTGGAAGATATTGAATTGCACCGCTATATGTAAAAGACATACTGCACCATAATTTGGAAGCATTCACCTAATAAGTAAAGAGTGGATTACGCTAACGGGTTAGGGCAAGGTTGTACCGTGCTATGGAAAAAGATGAGGTTGGAAGGGCTGTTGACGCCGGAGAGGGGACACTCACTCGAATGCACACCTAGGGAAGGTGAGTAGAGTCATTCAACTTCCAAAGACTGCAGTGGGTAATTCCTAGGAGTTTCAAATTAAACAAACATTTAGGGATTGTGAGTGGCTGTTTCACGGTAGTCTAGAACTTAAGTAAACAAATATATAAGGACTGTATGTGGGTGTTTCTTTGTGGTCCATGGCTTTATGAATGAACTTACAGAATACTGCATGGGGTTCAGTTTATGCAGTCTAAATTTAATGAATGAATTAAAAGGATACTGCAAGGGGTTGATTCTAGGCAGTATCAGCATAAAGACAAACCTAAAAATGTGTACAGTATGGTCATGAGAATGTAAGAACATATAAGGCATGTTAGTAAATAAGAACTATTTGCGTAGAACTATGATTATGTCACATATGATGTTTTGGGATAGTGAGCGGGAAACCCATTCCTTGTAGTATAGTATGGTCTCACTTAAATTTTATTTCAGGTAATATTATTCACATCAGACTTTATGCCTGGCCTGTGATTTCATTATTGTTTTCTCCATAAAATTATGGGTACTCATATGAGTAGGCTGAGTTTATGGGATTGGATAGGTTAATAACAAAAGTCGCAATATGCATATCGAAGGCGGAGCAGGAGGCTTTGTTAGCAAAGAAAGATGTTTCCGCTATTTAGGGAGTTTATGCGGCATCCTCGTATGTTGACCTAACTTTTATATATGTTATTTTCTTTTATTATTTGATTCCTGCGTGGGCACGACTTTAGGGTTAATCTTGAAAGAAAATTGTATGTAATGAATGTAAAGATTATTTCAATGTAATAAAAATATTTAGCTGTTGCGTTTACTTTGTCCGTATTTGAACATACTAAACTCACTTATATCGCTGGAGAATAAATCTGGTGATGATTGCAGCATCATCGGCATTCATCTTCGAGTGTTGATGTCGAGGCTATTATAGTTGGTATCAGAGCATAGGTTAGGTAACACTTAAGTAAAACAGAGATAGTAAATAAAAGTAGAACTTAGAATAAAATGAACACCCTGGGGAGGGGAAGTGCTACTATATGTATATATATACATATATGTGTGTATATACACACATGTATATATATGTATGTATGTATGTATGTATGTATGTATGTATATGTGTGTGTGTGTATATGTATGTATGTGTATACATATATATATTGTTATCCCGCTTTTTGGTCAAAGCCAGGATATCAACAAATTGATGGTTATCAGGATCGGAGATCGATCAAAAACCAAGCTATGATCGATATCGCCAACGTTGGACCGAGCTCCAATCGAGGCGAGATCGATAAGGAATAATACACAAGGCCTGGTGAGACTACAATTCGAATTTCAGGTCAATCAGAGTTCATATGCTCAAGTTATGGATGGATCAATGTTCATTGGAAACCATTTCGTATCGATACTTTCGTGTCAATCGATATGGATAGAAAATATACTCAACTTGCCACTCCAGGATTTTACATGCCAGCATCGATCTCGTTCGTATCGATTAGCATCGATACGAATGTGCATGACTTCAGAGTTTAGCATCACAGTTTCTACACTCTACTTCAAAGGTCGATTTGTATCGATCAACTTACACTAATGTACAACTCAGCACTCGACTCTGGAAGACTAATCCATATCGATATTTTCATATCGATCAAGATGGATACGGATATCGATAACACACATGTGTTTTGTGCATCTGGTCTGGATCGATCACAATCTATATCGATACGTCTCGTATCGATCAAGTTGTACAAAAGCGGCAAGCACTAAAGGGCTATTTCATGTCGATCGTGTTCGTATCGATCGATATGAAGGAACCGGTCAAAGAATGAAGCGCATCGCATGGATCACAGCAGAAGACTAGGATGGATGGTAATCTGATGGATATAAACTGATGGATACGAACCTATGGATACAAAATCATCAGCCTACACTTGCAAACTCGAACTTGGATCGATCATATCTCACAATCTGCAAGTAGGAACTTCATGAAATTTGGAGAGCAAGGACTTTGCACTGTCATCTTTCACCATGATCGATCTCAACTGATTTTAACATGGGGATTATCGATATGAAGGACTTATTGATCGATCCCAAAGCATGGAGGTGGGCCCCACCGATCTATATACGGGCTCACATGGACTAAGAGACTTCTCTGCCTAATTTTCAACAAGATCTTTGCATATCTCCACCTATAAATAGAGAGAGCATGGCTCAAGAAAAGGGATCTTCTTCTCTCTGCTCTCCTTTATCTTCAAGCTTGGCTAAACTCTGCCATTTTAGCTATTGAATAGCACTCCATTGTAACTGTAATCACAGTATAACGGAATATAAAGAAAACTCTTAAAGTGGACGTGGACCGAAGAAAGCCGAACAACTATAAACTTCTTGTGTTCTTTACTTACTTGCTTTCATTTTCATTTGTTGTTTCTTCACTTTATTACTCTCTACATATAACTATCATAAGATCTATGATTGGATCTACCTGGATATTGGTGCTTTCACACATTTGGGGTTAGTTACCAATTTTGGCGCTAACACTTTGGTGCTTTCACTGAGATGGATTGGATCTGAAGCTATGGTTAGGCAATCAGCTAGAAGGACATTACCAGAAAGGAGCCATTAAGAGGGAAGTCAAGAGGCTTCCTCCGGAGCTGGAGCAGATCGGACATCCATCTATATCACAAGGGATGGGATGTAGGCTATGATGGATTCCATGCAGGAACGGTTGCTGAAAAGGCAGGAGGAGTTGATGCAGAATCTTCTCGGACAGTTTGGACAGGCAGGAGCAGCAGGAGCTGCCGGAGCACAGATCCACGGAGCTGGATCAGAAGGACTCAATAGACAATCAGATGGAGCGGTCCAACGGAGGGCATCCCCTAATCAGCAAATAGCTACCAATTTGGATAGATATAAACTCTGGGGCACACCCCTGTGTAATGTTGGACCTGCCATGGAGACAGCACAACATGAAGAGTATGTGCTAGATTTCCATTGCGGACTTGGGGAGCAAGCTGAAGGAAATCAGGGACTGCTCCTGAATGACAATGACAGATTGGCAGAGATCATCAGACAAACCATACGTGGAGGATTGACGAATAAGGATCTAGAGGATGTGAATAGAAGCCCGTTCACCCCCAACATCAGAAACGCAAAGAACCCGCCAGAATTCAAGCTACCCATGTTGGATATGTACGATGAAAAGGCGGATCCAACCACACATATGATGAGATACATCCGGCACATGGAAGTCTTGGGGCATCTAATGAGGTAATGGCAAGATGTTTTCCGTTATATCTAACTGACTTGGCTGCACTTTGGTTCAGGCAGTTGGATAATGCATCTATAAGGACATAGACCGAACTTGCTGAACGGTTCATGAGGCAATTCAGGGTCCACATCACAAGACCCAAAAATGTTATGACATTGGCGCCACTAAAGCAGAGGACCGGAGATTCCTTGAGAGATTTCTAACCAGATTTAATGTAGCAGCGACATGGATGGATCCGCTAGATCCATCCATGGTATTGATGGCGGCTGTAGCAGGAATAGCTGACAACACAGAATTCAAGGATTCATTAGCACGGGATCCACCACAGAACCTAGGGAATTTTACCATGAGGCGGACAGGTTCTTGCGGCAAGAAAAATGCACGAGCCAAAAAGCAAGATGTCAATGTTACTCAAGATGAAGGACCGTCTGGAGGAGGGTCCAAGGCAAACAACGAAAAGAGAAAAGCCGTTGATAGCTCCGATGTACCGAGACAACCTAAGAGGGAATCGAGATTCTCCTCCTACATTGAACTGACTCAAACTCCCGAACGAATATACTTGGAAACCCGGGGCAGGTTCCCTACCGCAAGCCGATGAGGCGAGAGCCCACTGGTAGTGAAAGGAGACCGAGAAGATATTGTGTGTTCCATGAGTTAAATGGGCACAATACAAATGATTGCAGGCATCTGAAAGATGTAATTGAAGATCATGTCAGGAATGGCCGGCTATCACAGTACGTAAGAGCTCAGAGACCAGAGGCAGAGCAGGCACAACCCCCGCCTGCACCATTAGAAAACAGGAATAACTCTGGATCGGGGTCACGCCTCGTCATCAGTTGAACGTGATGATAAGGGGAAGGTTCGGTACTTGAACCTTGACCACATAATAGGTTTTTTCATTATGCTTCTCCAATAAAACGGCTAAGTCACTTACATATGTACGGGATTACGAACAGTCCCTAGGCATGCTCTGAGATGACGACAAACCGTCATGCCCCGAAAGGCACACACACTACACTGTTTGGACATTTGTTTTCTTTATTTTTTTTGGACATTTTGAACTCTATTTATTTAGTTGATTGAATTATTTGATTGTGAACCCACTTGAACATGGAATCTGATAATGGTAATCCCAAAACCTCACACTGAGAGGAGAGATAGAATAATGTAAGCAAGCCCCATCCTCAGAAACAACGAGTGGATTGGGCCTATTTAAAGTCATGAACGACACTCGATCTCGAACGATCACATTCCGCTTTGAACAGCACTCGATCACGAATGATCATCATCTGCTTTAAACAATCCTCGATCTCGAACGATCATTTTACGTTTTGAAGGACATCCGATCTTGAACGATCATATTGTGCTTCGAACAGCATTTGATCTTAAACAATTATGTCACGCCTTGAACGGCGCACGATCTTGAACGATCTCACCTCGTCTTGAACGACACTCGACCACGCACGGCCCTTGTCCATCGTGGACGACTATCGGTCACGAACGACCACCGCTCATCTTGTAAAAATACTTTGCCTTGAACGGCCTAATTTTTAACTAACGGTCTTGAACGACCATGAATGATGATCTTGAGAATCAATTAATTGAATTGTAGGTCACAGGTTTACAGCTATTCAAAACACGCCTTCTTACCACAAGGCATGTTTTGGGGGGTAAATATTATCTTGCTTTTTGGTCAAAGCCAGGATATCAAAAAATTGATGGTTATCAAGATCGGAGATCGATCAAAAACCAAGCTATGATCGATACCGCCAAATTTGGACCGAGCTCCAATCGAGGCGAGATCGATAAGAAATGATACATAAGGCCCAGTGAGGCTACACTTAAAATTTCAGGTCAATCGGAGTTCATATGCTCAAGTTATGGATGGATCAATTCTCATTTGAAACCATTTCGTATCGATACTTTCGTGTCGATCGATATGGAAATGTAATATACTCAACTCGCTACTCCAGGATTTTACATGCCAGCATCGATCTCGTTCGTATCGATCAGCATCGATACGAATGTGCACGACTTTGGAGTTTAGCATCACAGTTTCAACACTCTACTTCACAGCTTCGATTCGTACCGATCAGCTTACACTAATGTACAACTCAGCACTCGACTCTGGAAGACTAATCTGTATCGATACTTTCGTATCGAACAAGATGGATACGGATATGGATAACACACATATGTTTTGTGCATCTGGTCTGGATCAATCATAATCCATATCAATACGTCTCGTATCGATCAAGTTGTATAAAAGCGGCAAACACTAAGAGGCTATTTCGTGTCGATCGTGTTCGTATCGATCGATATGAAGGAACCGGTCAAAGAATGGAGCGCATCGCATGGATCACAGTGCAAGACTCGGATGGATGATAATCTGATAGATACGAACTGATGGATACGAACCTATGGATACGAAATCATCAGCCTACACTTCCAAACTCGAACTTGGATCGATCATATCTCACAATCTACACATTGGAACTTCATGAAATTTGGAGAGCAAGGACTTTGCACTATCATCTTTCACAATGATCGATCTCAGCTGATTCTAACATGGGGATTATCGATACGAAGGACTTATTGATTGATCCCAAAGCATGGAGGTGGGCCCCACCGATCTACATACGGGCCCACATGGACCAAGTGACTTCTCTGCCTAATTTTCAGCAAGATCTTTGCAGATCTCCACCTATAAATAGAGAGAGCATGGCTCAAGAAACGAGATCTTCTTCTCTCATTTATCTTCAAGCTTGGCTAAACTCTGCCATTTTAGCTATTTAATAGCACTCCATTGTAATTGTAATCATGGTATAAAGGAATATAAAGAAAACTCTTGAAGTGGACGTAGGTCAGAGATAGCCAAACCACTATAAACTTCTTGTGTTCTTTACTTACTTGCTTTCATTTTCATTTGTTGTTTCTTCACTTTATTACTCTCTACATATAACTATCATAAGATCTGTGATTGGATCTACGTGGATATTGGTGCTTTCACACATTTGGGGTTAGTGACCAATTTTGACACTAACATATATATGTATGTATGTATATCCTTCTATTGTTGTCTCATCCTTGTCTTTCCGTTTCTAATGAAAACTTGCTTAATAGAAAAAGCAAGATGGATCTGATAAGTGGATGAATTACAATAGGAGGGACAGGTGTAAGAAGGGAGGCTGAAAGTACACAGACCAATAAAAGGAATGAGGGAGAAATTCCAAGGGAAGTAGGGGAGGAAGCTGCACAGCCAGCAAATATGGCGAGCATGGATATAAATGTCTTTTTTAAGAAGTTTATGACTTAGATGTTGAGGAAAGTTGCACCATAGGTTGTTCAGCCAAGACCTGTAGCAGTGGGAAAGGACTTCCCAAAAATGAACAAAGATTATAAAAATCTTAAAGGAAAGGTATTTACGGGTAAGGAGCTGGCGGTTAAAGTGCTAAACTAGCTAAGGAATTGTGAGCGTATATTTGGAGACTTAGGATTGAATGATGCACAGAAGAGAAGACTGGCATCAAGATAGCTGCAACAAGACACACTGGATTGGTGGAAGGCGGTAATTGTTGAGACCCCAGAGAAGGAAATCACTTGGGAGTAGTTCATATCGGAGTCTCAGCAGAGTGTGCTACTGCGGTAGTTAATTGATCTAAAGCAGGGTGACCTTACAGTGGAGGGGTTTATCCAGAAGTTTAACTCTTTGGCTAAGTATGACAAGGAGATCATTAATACTCTGATGAAGAAAAATGAGTTTATTAAGGGTTTGAAGCAAGGTCTTTATCATAAAGTGATGGCTCACTTAACATCCCCTTTTGAGTTTGTGGTTGATATAACTAGAAGGTGTGATGGGATGTACCAGGAGTAGAGAAGAGTAAAAACGAGACCGAAAGAAGAGCAGAAGGAGAAGTTTACCCCATATACTAAAGGCAAGGAGGGAATGCCAAAGGGAAAAGGTGGAGAGGTTGCTTGTTTATCTGCGAACAAAAAGGGCACTATGCAATAAAATTTCCAATGCAAAGAACTTTGCAAGGGTGAAGTGCTTCAAGTGTGATAAGATGGAACATCTGAAGAAGGACTACCCGGAACTTAAAGCACATGTTTATGCTTTGGAGGGACAAAGGAAAGGACCATCTGCCGAGAAAAAAGACATGGAGAAAATCTTAAAAGGAATGACTTTGATTTCTGGTATTTCAATTAGAGTACTATTTGATACCGGTGCTACACACTCATTCGTAGTTAAAGACTTAGTTGATAGACTTGGGTTAGGAGTTACCTATTTAATAACTTCTATACGTGTAGCAAATCCGATAGGAGGTTATGCCACTCTTGGTTTGAGATGCACTAACCTAAACATTGAGTTATGTGGGTGTAAGTTTTCTTGTGATCCCTACATGTTTGACTTCATAGGCTTCGGAGTTATTTTAGGGATGGACTGGTTGGAGAAGTATAGCGTAAGAGTACACCCTGCAAAAAGAATAATTACTCTGAGTCATCTAGGCCATAGAGATAAAGTGTATGTGGTCTTGCAGGAGAGTAGAGCAGGGCGTAGAGACGTTATATTTGCTTTAGCTTCAGAAGAAGAAGATCTTGAAGCGGTACGTATAGTAAAGAGTTCCTAGATGTGTGTGAACCGGTTTCGAGGCTGCCATCCCTTAGAGTGATAGAGTTTCGTATAGACTTACTACCAAGGACTGAACCATTTGGTCGACCCATAGTAGAATGTCTTCGAAGGAGATGGATGAGTTGAAAAAGTGGTAGAGATAGAAAGTAAGAATTTCATAAGGCCAAGTTGTTAGGAAATCAAATCCATGGTTTTAATGACAACAACTATACAATGAAAATCAAATGTACATATATATGTATATATACAGGAACTTGCTAGAACAACATCACTAGAAAGACAAGAATGAGGCTCAAAGGACACTACAAGAGACTACAAGTCGATAGGTACAAAGAAGCAAAAGAAAAGATGCACAAAACAGACATGCACAAGTATCAGACGTCTGGGTGCACAAGCCAAACGTCTGAAAAAGTCCTCTGGAACAACAAAACAGACATAACCAAACGTCTGGTAGATGCACTCAAACGTCTGGTAGATGCACTCAGACGTATGAAAATCTACTATGTACAAATATATAGTATCAGACGACTGATACAAATACCAAACGTCTGATTTCAAACTCGGGATTTAAATTTAAACTTCAACTGTCAGATTTGAATAGACATCTTCGCTTCTCTTCTCTGCAACTCTTCATCATCAATAGAAGAAACTGTAGAGCACTTGTTAATGGATGCAACTACTCAAGAAACCTCTCTACAACTATATATATCATCAAGAATCAAGAGAACACTCACTTTACTTACTTACGCTCTCTACTTACATACTCTATTATATTCTTGATCTCTAGCAATCTATACTTGTATTTCACTCTTCCATATATTCAGTTCTTCACAGACAATATTCACTAGATATATAGTAGAAGCATTTGTACTTATTAGTCAATATCCGTGTTATAGAACACATATTTGACAAGAACAAGCTATTGTAACCAAGCCTATTCCTCCGGGCGAAGTGAGGGTGTTTGATAGTCGAATTCTAAAGGGGAGCTTCGGGAGTGGACATAGGACGGGAGGTCCGAACCAGTATAAAATCCTGGTGTGCTTATTCTATAGTTACCTAGATTATTATTGTTTTAGTTGCATCATATATTTTGTCACATATACTTGCATATACACTACACGATCCACCCTATAGACTTTCACAAGTAGTTCAACTTAGGGAGTAGCGGTGGTATTTGTGAAGAAGCACGATGGATCATTAAAACTATGCATAGAATCGGAACTTGAATGAAAGGACGGTGAAGAATAGGTATCATCCGCCAAGAATTAATGGCCTTTTGACCAGTTGAGTGGAGCTAAGGTGTTTTCGCAGTTTGACTTGGCTACAGGATTCCATCAGCTGAGAGTTGCGGAGGAAAGCGTTCATATGACTACGTTCAGAACAAGATACAGTTCATATGAGTGACAAGTAATGCCATTTGGACTAACCAATGCACATGCGTTCTTTGTAAACTTGATAAATAAGGTTTTTCGAGACAAGTTGGATAGATATGTTTTGATGTTCATATATGACATCTTAGTGTACTCCAAGGATGAGGAGGAACACACAGTTCACCTAAGGCGGGTGTTGGAGACGTTGAGACAACATAAGTTAAAGGCGAAATTTTCTAAGTGTCATTTTTTAAAGAAGGGAAGTGAAGTTCCTTGACCATGTGATCTCGGAAGAAGGGTTAGCGGTAGATCGTTCAAAAGTTAATGCAGTAAATGGATGGAAGAAACCTTAGACTGTGACTGAGGTGAAAAGTTTTTAGGATTAGCTGGCTGTTACAGGAGCTTCATTAAGGACTTCTTCTATGTAGCTGCGCCAATGACAAGACTGACCATGAAGAGTGAGCAGTTTGTTTGGACACAGAAGTGTGAGACAACTTTCCAGAAATTAAAGTATCGATTGATGAATTTGCCTATGTTAGTAATACTTGAAGGGAATGATGATATGACTGTATATACTGATACATCAGGTTCGGATTAGGAGCAGTATTGATGCAGAAAGGCAAGGTAATTGCATATGCATCTAGGCAATTGCGACCCCATGAAGTTCGATATCCAACTCACGATTTGAAGTTAGCGGCGGTTGTTTTCGCATTAAAGATTTGAAGACACTATCTCTTAAAAGAGAGATTTGAGTTGTTTACTGACCACAAGTTCTTGAGATATTTGTTCTCTTAGAGGTAGTTGAACATGAAACAGGTTCGGTCTAGTGCAGGTTCGAGCAGTACATCTGGGATGCTATCATGTCTAGAAGTAAGGTTGACACTGGTATAAAGGATTGCTGAGCTGCAGAAGGGAGAAAAGTTCTGCGTCAACATAACAAGGAATTTAGACTCAGGAATCGAGGCAGTAGAACTGAATGGGTTCAATGTTGATAAGAAAGGAAGACTGCAGAAAAATGGAAGATTGTATGTTCTGAGTATAGAAGGACCGCGGAAGAAAGTATTGGATAAATATCATCATTCAAAGTTCACCACACCCTGAAGGTACACAAATGTATTGAGACACGAAGAGGAGTTTCTTTTGAGAAGGGATGAAGAAAGATGTGGAAGAGTATGTGAGAAGATGTCTTACATGCCAGTAGATGAAAGCAGAACATCAAAAGCCTAGTGGGCTCCTGCGGCCTTTAGAGATTCCAGTGTGGAAATGAGATTCGATATCCATTGACTTCGTAGATGGGTTATCAAGGTCAATGGCAGGGAATGAAAGCATGTGAGTCAGGGTTGATAGACTAAGTGTGCCCATTTCATCGTATTGAAGACCACGATAACTGCGCCAAAATTAACAAAGACATATATAAAGGTAGTAGTGACACTGCACGGAGTGCCTAGCACTATTATTAGTGACTGAGATTCGTTGTTTGCCAGTGAGTTTTGACGTAGTTTAAAGAAGGTATTGGGTACAGACTTGCGTATGAGTACTGCATACCATCCACAGACAGATGGACAAACTGAGAAGGTCAAACAAGGTCTTGGAAGACTTGCTGAGAGCTTGCATTTTAGACTTCGATGGATCTTGGAAGGATTATTTACATTTGATAGAGTTTTCATACAACAACGGCTATCAGAGCAGTATTGGGATGGCCTCATTTGAGGCGTTGTATGGAAGGTCATGTAAGTTGTTACTACCAAATATCCTTTCGTCCTTGTCAAAACCAGATTGAATGAAAGACAAAGAAGAACAAGAGAAAGAAGATCTAGCAGAACCTTTCGAATGAGTCAAAGGGATGCTACAAGGGATGCTACAGTCAAAGTCCAGAAGTATCATAACCTTTCGAAGGGGTCGAAAGGGTCAAAAACACCCTTCCGCTTCAGTGACCATCTTTCGAAGCAGGTGCTTCCGCATGCATGAAGACCTTTCGAAGGAGTTAAAGCAACACCCTTTGAAGGCAAGGAATGACAACTCTTCATATGCGCACCAAACCTTTCGAAACCAAGGGTTTCGCCTTCATTCAAACCACTCAGAAACATGCCTTGGTCAAAACAACCCTTTCAAAAGCCAAACCAAGCCTTTTGAAACGGTCGACACCATTGATGTCCAGGGAGGGTTCCACATCAATTCACAAGCAAAATATTGGAAGCTATTAACAGTGTCGAAACCATTAGCATTTTAACACCATCGAAACCCTTGGAGACAGCCTACCGACAGAGTCAAAAGCTCCTACAAACCAACATAAAGAAGAAAGGCGCAATCATCCCTTTCGACAAAGATGGAAGTATTCAAGCCCATTCGAAAGCATTGCAGAGGGATGCGCAAGTGTTAAATAAATCAAAAGCATTCTAAAGACAATTCTGAAGCCACCTTCCGACCAGGTCGAAAGCATCAGGTCAAAAGATGTTGTCCCACATCTATAAATAAGACCCGAAGGGTCTGGTGTTAGGGATTCAAACTCAGTCATTCTACACTTGTATTTTCTTAATTCTACAAAGTTGTAAACCCTAATTTGTAAATCGAATTGGGGAAAATTGATCAATAAAGGCTTCGTTTAGTCAATAAAGGGAAGACTTCAATATCCTTGATTACTTTGTTGTTTCAAAAGCTTTGATTAGTTTTAACTCTGCTTTTCAGGTATCGACCCTATCAAAAGACATCTTCCGACTTGGTCGAAACCCCAGCAACTTCAAGTAATCCTAATCCTTAACTCCAAGACATCATTCACCAAGCTTCTACCTTCTTGTGGATCGAAACCTAAAACCTGACCAGATTCACCTCAAATCCCAGGCCAAAACTCAAGTCACTAAGAACCCAGCTTTCGATAAGGTCGAAACCCACCCAACTGAACTTTGTCCTTGACTCCTTAGAACTATACTTTAAGGTTCTGCAATTGCTTCGAGAGGATTGTTTCGAAGGGATCATTAATCCATTCCATTCAGTTCGAAAGACCTAAAAGAGGAGAATTTTAGTCTTTCGACCAAGTCGAAAGGTCAACAAAAAGGAAGTTACACAATAAGGACTGATTCGAAAGGTGATCTAAAGAAGGCAATCACATCCTAGCTCCCTCAACAAATCAAAAGAGTCCTAAAGGACTAAGCTTTCAACTTTGGGGCGTTGATAAGATTTCTTGTTAACATTTTTGGCGCTAGAAGGAGGGCATGAACCTCTGACTCTGTTGAATATCCGACACCACCTATCTCTACCCTAATCCTATTTCAAGTTTAAATAATCAAGATCTTACTTTATCATGGCTAGCAGAATCAAAAGATCTGAGCAAGGATCCTCAGAACAACACTTTATTGGATTCTACCTAGATGCAGCTAATGATAAGAATCCCCAGGAAGAACAACTGTTAAGGATGAAGGCTTTAAGGATCATAAGGGAAAAGAAAGTTGAAGCCTATGATCCACTTAAATGGAGTTTAAACCCTTTTCATGTTGGTCCCACCACAATCTTTGCCTTAGGGGATAAGAAAAAGGGAAGTGACAATTTATTTGACCAAATGAGAAAAACAATTCAGTACTATACCAAAGGCACAATCTTTAAAGAAGCAATAATGGTAGACTACAACGCCTTTGCACACAAATGGGGTCAAGTCACAAGCCGGACAATACCTGCACCGGAATCCCAAAGAGTTCTAAAGAGAAACCAGTTATCAAAGAGAAAACTCCAGAGCCAAGTAATAAAAGATTTAGAAGCTATCCTCAATGTAACGACCCGGCTTTCTCTCCACAGAAAGACGCATCGTTATAAAGAAAGAAAGGGATAGAAGAAGAAAAGAAAAGAAGAGAGAACAACAACACATCAGAAATCTCACAGCGGAACGAGAAATATATTATCACATAAGATATTACATAGTATCATATACATCAGAGTACACAATTTATACATCACAGAATAGACAGTTATAAACTTCTGTCTATTATACAACACAAGTACACCAGTACAATACAGACTAATACAAACACAGCGGAAACTCTATATATCTACTCGCTGAAGCCTCCTGCTCCTCAGCTCCTCCAGAATTCGTCAAAGCTAACCTGAATCCCTCGACTACTCAATACAATATTGAGTACCCAAGAGTTTAATAAAACAGAAAATAAACACTTGGGTCAGACATGGGTCTGGTGTGAGTAAACGGGTTAAAATTGTTTAACTTCAAAACCTTTTGAAAACAAAGGTATCACGTAAGACTTCCCACACATAAACATGGAAAAGTTTTTACCTTACGCTAACCAAAACATTTGATAGGAAATCCAGTTATATTATAATAGGGTCTAGGGTTTTCAAGTAAAATACAGAAATAGCTGAAATGCTTACATCTCACATTCCAACATAGTTGGGCACAACTAATACGTACGGCACTTATTGGAGTTTGGATTCCATACAATGGCAGGGCTACTGGGGTACCGCCCGTCACAGTACGTGGCCTAGATCACCGTACCGAGGAGTACGCCCGCTCCCCTGCAACACAAAGCCGGAACCATCCCTTACTGGATAATTCCGAACAAGATAATCCCGTAGTTGGCGCGACCAACCACACACTAAGTCGAATGAAAAGAAAAGGGACCTCTAGACAGGGATCTATCTTGCTCTCAGTGGGTGCTACCCACGAAGCCTTGCTGCACCTCCCCTGTTTTAGCCATTCCCGGTTGATGAGGCTTGAGGTTACGATTACCTTAAATCAGAACATATCACTTAGAATGCTCATCGTCCGCCTGACGATGTGCTGAAAGCATTCAATCCATAAAAGTTCGTTCCGGGTTCGAACGAAACCGAAGGCATTATCTCGTTACACTCGTTTTGGAATCACCCTCAGAGTTAACGACAATAACCCTTGCACTCTGAATCTTCATCTTCACTTGAGATTCACGACCTATCGTAAATTTGGATCGATGTGGTATTCGGGTCTCCAGACCTGGAATTCCGGTATACGGAAACCCGATCCCGGTCTCATCGAAATCCAAAACGTATCTTTTAAGGGCCAAGTTGTTTTAAGGTTAAAACAATTCAATTCTTATCTATACTACACACAGATAGATAATTTACAATAGATAATCCATATTATCATCCAAACAGATAATTCATATTATCATTTCAATCCAACCAAACATCTATATCATAGATCAGCACATCTCTTATCAGAGATATCAACAATGCAAAGCATTCAATATCATTCATTCATTCTTAAGTAATGATTTATCATCTCTAATTAATTTAAAGTGAATTAAATTAATTACTTCATCCTATAAATCCTACTTAATTAATTATTAATTAAACCAATTAATTAATCATTACTCTAAGTATCCATCTAAATTAATCATTCCTGATTAATTACCCTTTAATTACTTTAAGTAATTAATACTTAATTAATTTCACAAATTAATTATCTTAAACCATTCAGTAATTAATCTTTAATTACTTCATTAGTTAATTAACTATACTTGATTACATTAATCCTTAATTAATTACAATTAATTAATTACTTTAATCACTAATTATTTATTAATTAATCTTAATTAACCAATCCTTAATTACATCATTTAAATTAATTATATTTAATAATTAATTCTTAATTAAACCACATTTATTAATCACCTTTGATTAATAACATTTAGTAATTAACTACCCTTAATTACTCTTCCATAAATTAATTTCTCTAAAATTAATTATCCTTTAATTAATCCCTTGATTAATTATACAAAAGTAATTAAACTAAAATTACTTTTATTATTAAAAATCTTCTTTAGTTAATTACATCCTCTAATTAACTTTAATTACTTTCCTAAGTAATTACTCTTCACTAATTACATTTAAGTAATTATATTTATCACATCTCTAAATGATTATCTTAAATTAATTTAATTAATTAATTTAACTTAATCAAATTTATTTAATTAATTACCTTAAGTAATTAATTCCTTTAATTACTTCCATTAAGTAATTCTACTTAACCAATTTCATATAAATTAATTAATCTAATTGATTATCAAAATTAATCATATTAATTAATTATTTAATAATTCCTAATTAATGATCCCTTATTAATTATTAAAAATCCTTTAATTACTTTCTTTAAGTAATTAAACTTTAATCAACTATTTATTGATTACAAATAAATAAATTCTTAATTACCAATTAATTAATTTCTAATTACTAAATTAAATTTACTTAATTAATCTTTAATCACTAGGTTAATAAATTTCTAATCATTTATTAACAATCCATACTTATTTAATTAAATGATTCTTAATCCCAAATTAATTAACCCTTAATTAGTTAACTTAAAATTCTAATTATTTAATTAAACACCCAATTCATTAATTAAATAATTTATTAAATTATTCTTTAATTACTTTATTAATTTAATGAATCTAAATCATTAAACCTTAATTACTTTAAAGTATTAATCTTTAACTACTTTAATTTATAATTAATAAAGACTTTAAAAGATTTTACTTTTAAATCTTTTACTTTTAAATCTTTCTTATATTTCATTTCCAATTAAAGATTTAAAATAAATTTCAAATTTAACTTTAACCAAATTTAAATTAAATTTACAATTCTCTTTTTAAAACCAAATGTTAAAGAACACTTAACATTTATAAAAGAAATTTACAAGATTTTTAAACCCATCCTTTAAAATTCAAACCCTTTTAAATTTTACTTTAAACATTTTAAATTTGTTTAAACATTATAATTTAATAAACTTATTTATTTCAACTAGGATACAAATTTAAACTTGAACCCATACTTAAACATTTTATTTAAACTTTGTTTTAAATCCTGCTCTACCCTTTTTAAACTCAATTTACATTTTGAAAACACTGCCAGGTTATAAACTGTTATTACCAAAATTCCCCGAGCTCATCTCAATTTCCCCCGAGTCAAACCCCACTTGCCCCGAGCCTTACACGCGAGAACTCGAGAAAAACTCGATACCTTCCCCTTTGTTAAACCCAGACTAAAACACTGATACAACTGATACGCGTTCACGTGCACAGTCGAGATGATCGCCTCCGACCATCGATGTCTATACTGGCATAACGACCACGACCTCCGCTCATGATCCCGATCACCAGAAACTCGAACCATCTTCACAATCGAATTCGAGTTATTCGATCACAACCTGGAAACAGACTTCGATCACCAAATCACCTCGTCGACCAAAAGCAAACCTGGAAAAATGCTCGAACCCAATTCTCCGACCATCAGAAGCTTTGAAACTCCGGTGAAATTCTTGTTAACCCACCATCTTCCAGTACTCAAATTCCCAAGCAACTCGATCAACAGAGAAAATCACACGCAAGCAAAAACTATAACCCAGTAAAACTAGGTTTAGAAATTTAATCGAACTACCACCATCACCACGGTGAATTTCACCATCTTCAGACAATTTTCTCAACCTCTCCGATCATCACTCTATCTCCAGCAGAAACCACAACCTCCCCGAACACTTAGATTATCAGAAACCACCCAAAACGTAAAAACTGCTCATCTTCGATTGAATGTTAAAAATTATGATTTGAATCTTAAAAATCATGATTTCAAACATGCATTCAGGTTATAACTTGTTTCAATGATTTAAGAGGTTTGAGATTCTTGCTTATTGAATATAATAGCTGTTATTATAGTTTCAGAGGCAACAGATTTTTAATTTAACTTAATTATAATTTATAAGCCTAAATCTATACTAAACTAACACTTTTTGTTTATCTATCAAATCCTAACAGAGATCAATCAAGAGGTAATGGTTTCAATATTTAAATTCTTAGTTTAAAAGCAAAAACAGATATACAGATATCTGTACACAACACACATATATATTTATCTCTATACACAGAATATTCATCACAATGGCAATCACACAAACATACTTATGCATGCATTCATACAATATTTCAGATAATAAATCATCCAATATCATAGGTTTAAATCTGTTTTTAAAATAATATCTACTCACCTGGCATTATAAAACAGAGAACAGTTTTTGATTCCCAGGCTTTTTGAATTTATCTTGCATGTTGAAATACATTCTGTTGTAGTTGATTTCCAGGTTTGCATGTTGATGTTTACATCTTGTTGCTTGATTAAACTTGCTTTGATGTTGAACTTCTTTTGCCTTCGCTTTAAATTATCCAGATTTTACTTTTCTCTTAGCATTTGAATTCCAGACTTTTTCTTCTTTTGATTTAAGATTCGAATTGTATTTTAGTTGAGAAAGAAGTGAAGAAAATTTTTAGCTGAAAGTCAAAACAGATCTTCTTTCATTTTATTTATTTATGACTTTAATTTACAAAGGAAATAGCCACCTGTCTTTTTTAAGTGTTAATTATCTTACACATATACCTTTATTTTTACAAATGTCACTAAACCACCTTAATAAGCTTACAAGTGTTAATCTTGGTTTTAATAAATTTATTTAAGTCATATACATGTATTTAAGAAATATTTATATGTATATAATGTATTTATCTTTTTATAAATAAGCTTTTACATTTTTAATAAATATAGAAAAGTGAATTCATGAAACAATTATTTATAACAACTTATACTTTGATAAATTTTAATGTATCATATATTTATATGCTTGAGTATTTTATTTTATCTTTACAAATATTTTTAACATTAGTTTTGATGATTATTATATTTAATTTTATAACATAACTCCAAATCACAATATATACATATACATATATATTATAATTTGAAAACATAGCTTTTATCAAATTAAAAGATTCCCTATTCATAATATATATATACCAATATATATATACATTATAAATATAAAACATTTATATAAGTTTTAGAAAGATAAATCTTCTCAATTTAAAATTGTTAGAAAAGATATTGTCAAATTAAAATGTTATTAGTTTTCAAAAGAAATAAATTTGCCAATTAAAAATATTATTAACCTTTAAAAGAATTAACTTGTCAATTTATAAAATAAATCAACAAATCAATTTAATTATTAATAAAGATTATTAAATTGATATTGCCAAATTTCCGGGATATCATATTCCTCCCCCCTTAAAATAATTTCGTCCCCGAAATTAAAAAGCAAAGATAATTTAATAACCCAGCAAATTTTTAATTTTAAACAGCAATCATACATATCAATCATATTCTAACAACCATAGCAAACAATTTAACCAAACAAATTTAACTATCCAGTCAAAATCTGGATAGAATTTACTCGAGTTTCCCCAAGTATATATATATATATATACCGGGAGACTCGTTCTACAGGATCTAAGCTAACTATCTACAATAATCTAGAAGTCCTTCCTTTCTAGATCACAAATCTGAACAAGATATCAGACTAACTCAAAACCATCCCAACTATCCTTCTGAACTGCTGATTCCATCACTCGATGAATCATACACATATTCCTCAGAGATATGTGAAATAAAATGAATTCCAGTTATCCGGACTGGCAACTCAATCCTGGGGATCAAAATCTAATCTCCAAAGAACACAGAAAAATCTCATAATACTTCCGGAGCTTACTCTCCAGTCTTACCAAATCTTATATCTCCTTTGATCGGAGAAAAACTTAAACAATATTCAATTTCAACATCAATTTCCAAATTCCATCAATTCTTAACTGCATAACTCCTTTGACGATCCTGAGTCACTTCATTCTTCCTGATCAGCTTAACCCTTGCTGATGCTTCTTGAAAACAGATTAGACCAACATCAAACCAATTTCCGGATCCTACTCAACAAAATGGTTTCTCAAAAATATGCCGAAATCCAAAACACAACTCTACTCTACAAACATTAGAGAACTTCGAACTACCTCCCCTATCTGAAATAGTCAAAACAGTTGCACTTGACAACTTTACCTCCAAATCCCGAAAATTTCTTCACACTTAGAGATACACTTGAATTTCCTATAGAAATCCTCTACTCGAAGAAAATTACAACTCTCGGTTGCTTCCACTCTAGAATAGCTGCTATCTTGCTTTCGCTGCACAATTCTGATCTTGAACAGATGAGAATGCCATCGGAGAAACTCGAGCACAAACTTGATCATCCACAGTTCACCATATCTATAAAATCTTAGTGAACCATTCTACTTGGTCAAAACACCTTAATAGAATCCTCACCAGAAAATTAGGTGTGGTCAATCCCTCTCCAAAGAATCCTGAGTTACTTCACCAAATTATTCTCTAGGAGACATCCTTCTACTAAGCTGAACTTCTGGTAACTCCACGAATCAAGTCGATACGGAATCTCAATCTCCAATAATCCCAAGAGAATACTTAAACAATCGCAAGTCACTTTTGCGATCAGCTCGACCTAATTTCCAAAGATAACTGTTCTCTCTTCACTAATCAGAACAGCTTATATTTGACTAACCAATCCATCGAAGAAATGGATTTACTCTACTGCTTCTGAACTTCACCTTCAGAAAATCTGCTCAGCCAGAAACTTTCTGCCAACATAGAACACTCCGAGTCGCATTGCTGCCACAAACCAAAGACTTCTTATCCGAAACTCCTCGAGAAACTCGGACCTCAAAGCAAATAGAAACACCCCACTGGACTCAGCCACAACACCGAAACAGACTCACTTCTTCAAACTTGTTCCAGAAGAAACATCTTCAGAAACGTCCATAGCCACCGTGTCTCATCACACAGCTACTACTTCCTGAGGTTACCAAAATACCATCACTCTCTTCAGCTCATCCAATAGATCTACTCTATTCATCCAACTTCAAAGATAAACTCTAAACCATAACTGGTTTCCTTCAGAGATCGGTGAAATCTTTACACCACAACAAAGTTCACTCGAGACAGTATTAGGTCTACAGTCTCGTCAGATATACTTCCAACCTCAACACTCAAATTCTAACTATTGGTAGTCGTGTTATTCACACTACCACCTTATCTACCTTTATAACTTATATTGGAAAACCCGAACAGGTAACCCAACAAATAGGTAGAAATATATATATATTTAAAATGATACTTTTTATATAGAAATTATTTCTGGGTAAAATTATTTCATTTACCTCTTTAAAACAATATTATGTCCGTTGGCCTGGTTCAAGTGTTTAGAGATCCCTATCAATAACGTTAGCTACTCGTATTGACCAGAATCCATATACCACTCAACCGATCAATTAACACAATATAAAATCATTTTTATATAACTAACAATTACGCGCTCTCATATATATATATATACACTCGGACTCAAACAGGTTGCTACAGATCCTATTTCTAATGAACAATCCTTCCAAACCTAGGTATTCACTCAACCTAGTGTTCTGATATTCACTTAACCAATAGCTTAGGTATTCGCTCAACCTATGCTCTGATACCAACTGTAACGACCCGGCTTTCTCTCCATAGAAAGACGCATCGTTATGAAGAAAGAAAGGGATAGAAGAAGAAAAGAAAAGAAGAGAGAACAACAACACATCAGAAATCTCACAGCGGAACGAGAAATATATTATCACATAAGATATTACATAGTATCATATACATCAGAGTACACAATTTATACATCACAGAATAGACAGTTATAAACTTCTGTCTATTATACAACACAAGTACACCAGTACAATACAGACTAATACAAACACAGCGGAAACTCTATATATCTACTCGCTGAAGCCTCCTGCTCCTCAGCTCCTCCAGAATTCGTCAAAGCTAACCTGAATCCCTCGACTACTCAATACAATATTGAGTACCCAAGAGTTTAATAAAACAGAAAATAAACACTTGGGTCAGACATGGGTCTGGTGTGAGTAAACGGGTTAAAATTGTTTAACTTCAAAACCTTTTGAAAACAAAGGTATCACGTAAGACTTCCCACACATAAACATGGAAAAGTTTTTACCTTACGCTAACCAAAACATTTGATAGGAAATCCAGTTATATTATAATAGGGTCTAGGGTTTTCAAGTAAAATACAGAAATAGCTGAAATGCTTACATCTCACATTCCAACATAGTTGGGCACAACTAATACGTACGACACTTATTGGAGTTTGGATTCCATACAATGGCAGGGCTACTGGGGTACCGCCCGTCACAGTACGTGGCCTAGATCACCGTACCGAGGAGTACGCCCGCTCCCCTGCAACACAAAGCCGGAACCATCCCTTACTGGATAATTCCGAACAAGATAATCCCGTAGTTGGCGCGACCAACCACACACTAAGCCGAATGAAAAGAAAAGGGACCTCTAGACAGGGATCTATCTTGCTCTCAGTGGGTGCTACCCACGAAGCCTTGCTGCACCTCCCCTGTTTTAGCCATTCCCGGTTGATGAGGCTTGAGGTTACGATTACCTTAAATCAGAACATATCACTTAGAATGCTCATCGTCCGCCTGACGATGTGCTGAAAGCATTCAATCCATAAAAGTTCGTTCCGGGTTCGAACGAAACCGAAGGCATTATCTCGTTACACTCGTTTTGGAATCACCCTCAGAGTTAACGACAATAACCCTTGCACTCTGAATCTTCATCTTCACTTGAGATTCACGACCTATCGTAAATTTGGATCGATGTGGTATTCGGGTCTCCAGACCTGGAATTCCGGTATACGGAAACCCGATCCCGGTCTCATCGAAATCCAAAACGTATCTTTTAAGGGCCAAGTTGTTTTAAGGTTAAAACAATTCAATTCTTATCTATACTACACACAGATAGATAATTTACAATAGATAATCCATATTATCATCCAAACAGATAATTCATATTATCATTTCAATCCAACCAAACATCTATATCATAGATCAGCACATCTCTTATCAGAGATATCAACAATGCAAAGCATTCAATATCATTCATTCATTCTTAAGTAATGATTTATCATCTCTAATTAATTTAAAGTGAATTAAATTAATTACTTCATCCTATAAATCCTACTTAATTAATTATTAATTAAACCAATTAATTAATCATTACTCTAAGTATCCATCTAAATTAATCATTCCTGATTAATTACCCTTTAATTACTTTAAGTAATTAATACTTAATTAATTTCACAAATTAATTATCTTAAACCATTCAGTAATTAATCTTTAATTACTTCATTAGTTAATTAACTATACTTGATTACATTAATCCTTAATTAATTACAATTAATTAATTACTTTAATCACTAATTATTTATTAATTAATCTTAATTAACCAATCCTTAATTACATCATTTAAATTAATTATATTTAATAATTAATTCTTAATTAAACCACATTTATTAATCACCTTTGATTAATAACATTTAGTAATTAACTACCCTTAATTACTCTTCCATAAATTAATTTCTCTAAAATTAATTATCCTTTAATTAATCCCTTGATTAATTATACAAAAGTAATTAAACTAAAATTACTTTTATTATTAAAAATCTTCTTTAGTTAATTAAATCCTCTAATTAACTTTAATTACTTTCCTAAGTAATTACTCTTCACTAATTACATTTAAGTAATTATATTTATCACATCTCTAAATGATTATCTTAAATTAATTTAATTAATTAATTTAACTTAATCAAATTTATTTAATTAATTACCTTAAGTAATTAATTCCTTTAATTACTTCCATTAAGTTATTCTACTTAACCAATTTCATATAAATTAATTAATCTAATTGATTATCAAAATTAATCATATTAATTAATTATTTAATAATTCCTAATTAATGATCCCTTATTAATTATTAAAAATCCTTTAATTACTTTCTTTAAGTAATTAAACTTTAATCAACTATTTATTGATTACAAATAAATAAATTCTTAATTACCAATTAATTAATTTCTAATTACTAAATTAAATTTACTTAATTAATCTTTAATCACTAGGTTAATAAATTTCTAATCATTTATTAACAATCCATACTTATTTAATTAAATGATTCTTAATCCCAAATTAATTAACCCTTAATTAGTTAACTTAAAATTCTAATTATTTAATTAAACACCCAATTCATTAATTAAATAATTTATTAAATTATTCTTTAATTACTTTATTAATTTAATGAATCTAAATCATTAAACCTTAATTACTTTAAAGTATTAATCTTTAACTACTTTAATTTATAATTAATAAAGACTTTAAAAGATTTTACTTTTAAATCTTTTACTTTTAAATCTTTCTTATATTTCATTTCCAATTAAAGATTTAAAATAAATTTCAAATTTAACTTTAACCAAATTTAAATTAAATTTACAATTCTCTTTTTAAAACCAAATGTTAAAGAACACTTAACATTTATAAAAGAAATTTACAAGATTTTTAAACCCATCCTTTAAAATTCAAACCCTTTTAAATTTTACTTTAAACATTTTAAATTTGTTTAAACATTATAATTTAATAAACTTATTTATTTCAACTAGGATACAAATTTAAACTTGAACCCATACTTAAACATTTTATTTAAACTTTGTTTTAAATCCTGCTCTACCCTTTTTAAACTCAATTTACATTTTGAAAACACTGCCAGGTTATAAACTGTTATTACCAAAATTCCCCGAGCTCATCTCAATTTCCCCCGAGTCAAACCCCACTTGCCCCGAGCCTTACACGCGAGAACTCGAGAAAAACTCGATACCTTCCCCTTTGTTAAACCCAGACTAAAACACTGATACAACTGATACTCGTTCACGTGCACAGTCGAGATGATCGCCTCCGACCATCGATGTCTATACTGGCATAACGACCACGACCTCCGCTCATGATCCCGATCACCAGAAACTCGAACCATCTTCACAATCGAATTCGAGTTATTCGATCACAACCTGGAAACAGACTTCGATCACCAAATCACCTCGTCGACCAAAAGCAAACCTGGAAAAATGCTCGAACCCAATTCTCCGACCATCAGAAGCTTTGAAACTCCGGTGAAATTCTTGTCAACCCACCGTCTTCCAGTACTCAAATTCCCAAGCAACTCGATCAACAGAGAAAATCACACGCAAGCAAAAACTATAACCCAGTAAAACTAGGTTTAGAAATTTAATCGAACTACCACCATCACCACGGTGAATTTCACCATCTTCAGACAATTTTCTCAACCTCTCCGATCATCACTCTATCTCCAGCAGAAACCACAACCTCCCTGAACACTTAGATTATCAGAAACCACCCAAAACGTAAAAACTGCTCATCTTCGATTGAATGTTAAAAATTATGATTTGAATCTTAAAAATCATGATTTCAAACATGCATTCAGGTTATAACTTGTTTCAATGATTTAAGAGGTTTGAGATTCTTGCTTATTGAATATAATAGCTGTTATTATAGTTTCAGAGGCAACAGATTTTTAATTTAACTTAATTATAATTTATAAGCCTAAATCTATACTAAACTAACACTTTTTGTTTATCTATCAAATCCTAACAGAGATCAATCAAGAGGTAATGGTTTCAATATTTAAATTCTTAGTTTAAAAGCAAAAACAGATATACAGATATCTGTACACAACACACATATATATTTATCTCTATACACAGAATATTCATCACAATGGCAATCACACAAACATACTTATGCATGCATTCATACAATATTTCAGATAATAAATCATCCAATATCATAGGTTTAAATCTGTTTTTAAAATAATATCTACTCACCTGGCATTATAAAACAGAGAACAGTTTTTGATTCCCAGGCTTTTTGAATTTATCTTGCATGTTGAAATACATTCTGTTGTAGTTGATTTCCAGGTTTGCATGTTGATGTTTACATCTTGTTGCTTGATTAAACTTGCTTTGATGTTGAACTTCTTTTGCCTTCGCTTTAAATTATCCAGATTTTACTTTTCTCTTAGCATTTGAATTCCAGACTTTTTCTTCTTTTGATTTAAGATTCGAATTGTATTTTAGTTGAGAAAGAAGTGAAGAAAATTTTTAGCTGAAAGTCAAAACAGATCTTCTTTCATTTTATTTATTTATGACTTTAATTTACAAAGGAAATAGCCACTTGTCTTTTTTAAGTGTTAATTATCTTACACATATACCTTTATTTTTACAAATGTCACTAAACCACCTTAATAAGCTTACAAGTGTTAATCTTGGTTTTAATAAATTTATTTAAGTCATATACATGTATTTAAGAAATATTTATATGTATATAATGTATTTATCTTTTTATAAATAAGCTTTTACATTTTTAATAAATATAGAAAAGTGAATTCATGAAACAATTATTCATAACAACTTATACTTTGATAAATTTTAATGTATCATATATTTATATGCTTGAGTATTTTATTTTATCTTTACAAATATTTTTAACATTAGTTTTGATGATTATTATATTTAATTTTATAACATAACTCCAAATCACAATATATACATATACATATATATTATAATTTGAAAACATAGCTTTTATTAAATTAAAAGATTCCCTATTCATAATATATATATACCAATATATATATACATTATAAATATAAAACATTTATATAAGTTTTAGAAAGATAAATCTTCTCAATTTAAAATTGTTAGAAAAGATATTGTCAAATTAAAATGTTATTAGTTTTCAAAAGAAATAAATTTGCCAATTAAAAATATTATTAACCTTTAAAAGAATTAACTTGTCAATTTATAAAATAAATCAACAAATCAATTTAATTATTAATAAAGATTATTAAATTGATATTGCCAAATTTCCGGGATATCACATAGAAACAAGTTTCAAGCCAAGACTTCCTAAAAAAGTGCAATCTAACAACATCCATAGAGAATGTCTACTTTCTAACAAAGGATGAGCTCAATTATTGGCCATCACAGAAAAAGAAACTAAAATTTGAAAGAAATTTGGTGGAATCCTACTGCCATTTCCATATGATGAATGGACAAAAGACTAACCACTGCAGAGCTTTGGAAGAGATGATAATCAGCTTTTTCCATCAAGGAAAAATTAATGAATTTGTAAAGAGATAATAAAAAAAGTCAATAAAGAGCTACTTTTGTAAAGAAAATCTACATGGTTGGGAGTGAAATGCTCATTTTATTTGAACATTACCTTAAATGGTCAAAGCCTCTATCCACGCCGAGTTAGCCATGGCAGAGCACCTCTTAGAGGGAGGAGTGTAAGCCTTTAACCGCGCCATGCTATGGCCAGGTTAAAGCATCGACAAGCCCTTAGCTACGCCTCTATTCAGGTCAAGGCTTCTTCTGGAAGGAGGAGTATAAGCCTTTATCCGCACGACGCTATAGCCAGAATAAAGCATCGACAAGCCCCTGTCTGCGCCACGCTATGGCCAAGGTAGGGCACCTCCTGGAAGGAGGAGTGTAAGCCTTTATCCGCGCCACGCTATGGCCAGGTTAAAGCATAGACAAGCCCTTGGCCACGCCTCTGGTCAGGTCAAGGCGCCTCCTGGAGGGACGTTGGGTAACTCCTTGGTTCCAGCCTCTAAGAATGAGCTAACCAAAAGTACCAGACCATAACAGACTAAGACACCCAAGCCCAAGAAGAGACTCATCAAACAATGGACTAAGATGTCCAAGCCCAAGAAGAGGCTCATCAAACAATGGACTAAGATGTCCAACCCTAAGAAGATGCATATCCACGATGGACTAAGACGTCCAAGCCCAAGAAGTTGATCATCAAACAATGGACTAAGATGTCCAAGCCTAAGAGGTGGTATATCTACAAGGGACTAAGATGTCCAAGCCAAGAAGTGGCATATCAAATGATGGACTAAGACGTCCAAGCTCGAGAAGCATCCAATCAAACTACGACTACATATGAAGCCTAAAAGGGTTTACACATGTTGAAGAAGACAAAATCTAAGAAGTAGAATAGAGCTCCACTTATTGATACCCGAATCTGGGTTTCGGGTCTCTCATTTCTGACCTTCATCTATTAATACCTGAATCTGGGTTTCGGGTCTTTGTCAAACACTTACAGTCTTTATCATACTCGAATCTAGGTTTCGAGACTATTACTTGATTTTACTTATTAATGCTGTAATATGGGCTTGAGATTTCTATTATGGATTTCTGATTATCCACTACTAATGACCGAATCTGGGTCAAAGACTTTATCAAGAAAATAGTTATTGTGTATTTCCGGCCATCATCTACAAATACTTGAATCTGAATTTCAAGTTTCTTAACTTCTAAAAATCATCCACTAATACCCGAATCTGGGTTTCGGGCTTCTAAACTCTCAAATTTCATTCATTAATGCCCGAATATGGGTCATTGGATTTGTACTATAATTTTCAGATAATGGTTTCTGGATTTCTATTACTTAATCATTATTAACCCTCTATTGGTAATCTTTAGAGGATGATTTTCTAACACATTTATACCCCTGGCTAAGGATAAAATTTTCCACCAACAGACTTCAGATATTCCAGCAATATGGTTAAAGTTAAATTCTTAATTATTTCTCATCATGATCAAAGATGGGTTTCAAGACATTTAATCAAATACAATTACTGTTCATTTATTACCATACGATTGACATAATGATTTGTTAATCTACACGAATGATATAGATAGACTTTTATATCAATTTCAAGCTAACAATAGGAATGTTGTTTGCTTCATACTTTTTAGGGAAATCAGAACAGTAAAGAAGAATGAAAGATCTAGCAAATATAGACATTGTGGTATAAGCTATCAAACAAATGTTTCAGAGATAACATTACAAGAAAGGATTACAAACCAGGTGATATTTACAAAATTTATATGATTTACATAACTTATGAAATTATTTACAAGTGTGCAGAAAAATTATATACATTTCATAAATATGAATCTTTCATAAATCTTGAGCAGCTTTGTTCAGGTTCTCGGCGATAAAAGGATTACAATGTGATGAATAGTGATGCAAAGAACCTCTTTAAGCTTCTTCTCTTTCTTCCTTATCCCGTCCGGATCATCAATTGCATCAATATTATTTTTAAAAGCGCGATTGAAAGCTCTATTTGCGCCTCTAAGGGTTTTATTTTCCCTTTCCAAATCAGCAATGCGCTTTAAGAGAAGATACTTATCGCGCTCCAGCTTTTGAATCCTAGCTGCATATTTATTTATGCAATTCGAGTATCTAGCTTTTTGTTGTTCGTCAAAATACTTCATCATCTCAAATTTAACTTTCCTGCACCACTCTCTTGCTACTTTTTCATCTAAACCTGGACGAGGATTTGTCGTGGTGGGAAACTTTTGAGCAGTGGGGGAAGTAGACCTTGTAGATTTGGCAACGGATGGAGTAGCATGTGGAATCAGAAAATCAATACTTGAGATATTATTCCCCATAATAAATTCCAACGATTCGCACTGAGCTTTACTATCCTTCAATTTTATCTCCAAATCGCTTATCTGTTGGAAAAGTTCTAACATTTTGTGATTGAAGTCAATTGAAGGATTTGACTTAACTTGACGCTTCAGCACGCAAATCGCTTCATTTTTACTATTAACATCTTCTTCTTAATTGGCAATCTAACCCTTGAGATTTCTAACAATTGTTTTCTGAAGTAAGAACCTCTTGTGCCATCTTAATGCTTCGGTATTGCCATGAAAACGAGCAAGTAAAGTATCTTCAAGAAGTCTGCTCTTTCCAAGATATGCTAACAGCTTATCCTTAAAATTGATAAAGCGAGATGCTGAATCTAATGAGAAAGGTGCTATGGATAACTGTAATTCCTATTTAGACAAAAAAGGAAAAAGAACGAAGTCAAAACTAGAATGAACAATCCCTTTATTACTGCAATAAAAGATTACAACTCAAGTAACAATGAAACTAAAAGACACAGTAGACATTTGTTTTATATCTAAAGATGAGAAACAACATCTCTAACTTTATTCAATAAATTAGCAGAAAGAATAACTGTAGAGTCAAAAGGAATTTTAAGTCCTTTTGGAGAAATCACCGGGGGATATTTGCTATAGTCCCATTCCTCGGTTGGAGGACTATCACGACCGAAAATTAGTTTTGTATGGTATGTCAGGATCTCCTTAAGTAGCTTTTCTTTTTCATCACTAAGGAAATCGAAGCGGAGGCGAGAATGTTCCATGTAAAGTTTTTGTAAATCTCTAAGAAAACAATATCTTGCTAATTTTGAAGGTTTTAAAATTGATGTCATTTCGAGATAAAATCTTCTCAATTTAACATATTGGCTTAAGTAATCTCTAGAGACAAGATTGCCTGAGGAAGATTCTCTCTGTGGTAACATAATAAAATACAGCTAAGTATAAAAGGAAAACAAAAACAAAAATTTACAAATCAATATTATTACATATTCATGGTTATTCATCCGGTTCGTACAAAATTGACTTGGTAAAAAATTCTGAAGTAAATTTGTCCTTATAATACTTGGGTTTTTCAGGAGGTAGATCTTGGTGAATTGATCTGACTCGTGGCAAGCTCCAACATGCATCGGGATGTGGGTCAGATCCGAATTCGTCCAAGTATCTTTTGTGCAAACGCCTAAGTAGACCCCCACTAAAATCACCTAAATATGAAAAATCAATAGTTGGGTGTCTACATAGGCCTTGTATAAGAAATTAACCAAAATGTCTCTCTCTCTTCTATCAACATCCAAAAGAGGGTAATCAATTCCCGGTTTTCCTTCAAAAGAGCATCATATCGAAAGCGTGCTCTCCTCAACCATGGAGCAGCTTCTTGATGCTTAAAAGATGCTAACATTGCTGCTCTTCTATTGAGTCTATGATATTTAGCAGAAAGAATGTTGTGCTCCTTCAATTGTTTGTCTAACTCCCTATATAAACTATTTATCTCCGCTTGTTTTCTTTCAAGCTTGGTTTTATAGAGGTGGACAGATTCCTTCCTTATCTAAATAAATGATTTACACTATTATTATCTTCGAAGCGAAAGATATTTAAACAGAGAATCCCATACCTGAGATACCGGGATTGATGCTTGGGAAACCTGCTTGTTTTCTTTTGGCACTTCAACATCAATAAAAGCAGGCTCTTCTTGAGGGTTGGAAGGTGTAGGAGATTTAGGCAGAATCATTTCATGAGGAGACGAATCCTTTTCAGAGGTCTTCGTATTATCATCTCCATCTTTTCAGAAGCTTCAGTTTAGCCACCTCCATTGCCACCTGATCCTTGTCTGCGTTGATGTTATCATCCTCGTCATCATCGTTATCATTGTCATTATCATCGTCATTATCACCCCCTCCTCTTCGATGGCCTCATCTTTGCCATCTTCATCTTCAGAGTCAGATTCGACTTCGAAGGAAGGAAAAGGAAATAATTTTGGAGGTATCAATCTCCTCCCTTTCAAAAATTTCAATTCCTTGCTCCATCTGTTTAATCTTGTCCACAACCTTATCGACAAGAGAAAGGTCAAGTGAGGGAAAGCTTAACTCAGGGCATTTTTCGACGTTATCGGCGTAGGTGAGCATCAAAGCATCCTCAAAAGAATTCATCATAATATCTTCAAGAGAGGTGTCAAGAAATTGTGACACTCGTCGCTTTGCATCGGAAATAGTGTCGACTGCCAATTTTAGGAAAGCTTTATTCCTTTTCAGCTTCTCCTTAAGAGAGACTTGTTTGCCGTCGTTTGGATCTTTTCCTCCTCAGCTTCTTTTAAAGTCATTTTCATTGCTAAATTCTCATCGGCGAGGAGTTGGAAGGCTTTCTTTTCCTCAGAAATAGCAGACTCTGATTGGGCAAGAGAAGATCTCAATCGCTCTAGTATAGTAATAAAATCATTCTTCTCTATGGATAAAGTGGAGACTTGATTCTTTAAGTCGAAAATCTCCTCCTGAAGTTTAGAAGATTCAGTAGAAGATTTGGACGCATGTTCCTGCAAAGAGAGGCAACTCTTGGAAATCTGAAAGATGAAATACGGCATAATTCAAAATTTTCAAGAAGAGCGGTAACAATAAAGTTAAATAAAGAGAAATTTACCAAGAGTTGTTGTTCTATTAAAGAACGATAATGACCCTCCAAGTCAGGAATAGAGGAAGGCGGGTGAGTGGAGGCAAAAGATAAAGAACTCAGAATAGATCGAACTATCCTTTCAAAATTATTTAAGGATGTAGGAGATGATGACCTAGAAGGAATGAGATTTTGAGAAGGGGTCGTAATCTCCAAAGACTTCCATATTTGCTCAATCGCACTTGGAGAGCTCGAGAAGACGATGCGGGAAAGTAGATCAACTGCCATGGGAGTCTTTTTGGGTTGATTGAGAAAAGCTTCAACAGTCGGACTCTCCAAAGTTTTATTAATATTTAAGGACTCCTCGTCCTCTGGTAGTGGAGAACCAGAATGTCCACTATTTTTGCTATCTTTAAAGGTGGTTCCACCACAGACGATTTAACCAATTTTCTCTTGACGGCCATCTTTTTCTTAGCGAGGGTCTGAGAAAAGGATGGCGCATGAGAAGTCGAAAAGTGGGAACAGGACCACTGGTGATTTTTTCCACCTAAGGAGTAGCTGAAGAGAATTCAAACAAATTATAAGTCAGTAGAATAATTTGAAAAACAACACATCAATAGATAACAAGTACATCGTTTATAACTTACCGGAGTGGTCGGGACAGATAGGTGACATTGGGGAGAAATTTGTAGGATCTCCCAAAGAAAGGAAGCGTTTGCTTCGGGACATGTGTTGGATCAAAGGGGGTTGGCCAAGAATCCTTTGACCGATCGGTAAGAGAGAGTACTTCTGCAAATTTATGGGATTCAGCAGCGTTAATCTGTTCCCAATTTTGCTTGAAGCTGCAATTAAGGACTCCACTGTTCTCTTATCCTCCTCATTTAGTCCTTTAGCAGGAGAACCTGAAAAAAAGCATAGATCAGCAAAGAAAAGAAACTATATGGAAGGAAAATAATGAAATCTAAGCTTAAGTGGAGTAGAGAAGGTCCTGCTAATGTGGGGGAAGCATCTAATAAAAATGAACTGGTTCTTCTAGTTTTGAACTTGTTCACTCGTTCGGATATTAGTTTCTTAAGTGGATTTGCCCGGAAGATTTGGTTGTTTAAGTTGCTGATCTTAACCAACCGGACAAGGTGATTCAGGACTTCAGCATTTAAGGAGGGAATGCCGAACTCCAGTGCCATCAACTCCAAAGATAAGAGATAAGTGTAGATGTTGGGACATAGCTAAATCAGAGCAATTACAAGATAAGCTAAGAACTTAGACAAGAATTTTGGAAAAGAAAGGAATCCAACGTGCCAGATGTGGATTGCAATGTAGGCGAAGAACCCTTCAGGAGGGCTGTTGATGGTATCATTTTCAGTAGGTGGAATGGCTTCCACCCCGGTGATCCCAAAGTCGTTAAGGATTACATTCACTTCATCCTGAGTGGATATCAAGGAATGCTTGGAGGTAGCTTCAGCCTTCTTTGGGGAACTCATGATTCTGCCAGTGAAAACGTTCCAGTTAGAAATTACAGTTATGAAATTAATATTCTTTCAAGGATTACTAGAAACCTATCACAATAATTTGGACATCAAACAAGATATGAAGCTTCATATTTTTGAAAGAATGTTAAAGTATAAAAAGATTTATTGAGTTTTAGACAGAGTCGGGAAATAGAAGTTAACTCTTAACAAACACCCTTCAACAATGTCGAAAGCTCAAGTATAAACATTCATCGAGCTTTCGACAGGGTCGAAAGGGAGGAAGGAAATGTATGTCCAACCAACCCTCTTTAACAATGTCGGAAGCTCAATAGAAGCTTTGCTATTAGAGGGGAACAGTTAAAACCTACACAACAAATTGGAACAAAGTATACACTACCAATATTTAATAAACAAGAAAAAAGACCCTTCGACATTGTCGAAACCTATAATCTTAGTTTTACCAGGGAAACATGAATGCTAACGAAACCTTATATACCAATTAAGTCAAAAGGTTTTAAGTTGAAGTCGTACCGTTAAAAAATAAAAGGACTTCGAACGTTTCGACAATCATAGAGAAAGATGATTATAGGAGGTTTCGACTCATTAATTACAGAAGGTTTCAACAGAATCAAAAGGAATGTAGGCTTTCGAAAGCATACCAACAACTGAATTTCAACCGAAACAATAGGTTTTGACTAAGTCAAAACGTTTACTTAATTTGCAACTGATACAAAGTATGCTTTCTCTAATTCAATTTATACAATATATAAACGTAAATATGTATTAAAGGGTGCGAAACCTATAAACAAAGTTTGTGTTGTCGAAAGAATACACTGGATAATTATTTAGAAGGACATGTTAGCCAACCTCTTCGAAAGGTATTGGAATACTCTCAAATGTAAAACTGCTTTCGAAGAGGTCGACTCCATACTAATTCATCAACCTTTCGACAAGGTCAATTAAATTTGGCGCTAGGCTACCTTTCGACCTCATCGAAAGGGGCTAAAAAAGCAAAACAGTAAAATGCCGCCTTAGTTCCTTTCGAAGGGCTAGAAGGGTAAAATTCTAGTGCCAAATTTTTGATTCGTATAAACTCAAAACTTCTGGGCGAAGTTAACCGAAGATTCCTTCTTCCCCAAACCAGATTTTAACCCAGAAACTTAAAAATTAATAGGCAAGTGAATTCAAACGCGAATCAACCGCTTAAAATTTTGAAATCTTTTAGATGAAAAATTCAAATTCCCTAAAAACAACAATAATAATAGAATCTGAAATTGGGAAAGATCAAAGTGAAGATTAACAAGGAAAATACATCGAATCGAACCATGAAACTAAATTAAATGATGCTTTCAAGCAAATAAGAACTCAAACAATTTCCAGTAAATCAAAACAATAATTAAAAGTCCAAACTGTGAAAGTTTGTGAAATTAAAATTTACTGTAAAATGAAGAAGAGATTCAAGAAACCAAAAAAACCGAACTTACTTTAGATCTGGATTTTTGATTGTGGAAAGCAAAGACTATTTTAATGTTTGGGAATTTTGCTTTTGCTTGAAGTTTATTTTGTTTGCAGGTAAATGAAAGAAGAGGAGAGGAAAACGTAATTTATAAGAAAAGTCATTAAAAACAGCGAGCCGTTCGATTAGATTTAAATGAACGATCCAGATTCACACTGGAATACCAAAAAGCAGAAAACATTCAGGGTTACGAAATAATTGACTTGGAAAGTCAAGGACATCCCTTCGCAAGGGGAGGCAAATGTTACTACCAAATATACATTTGACCTTGTCAAAACCAGATTGAATGAAAGACAAAGAAGAACAAGAGAAAGAAGCTCCAGAAAGACCTTTCAAAAGAGTCGAAGGGATGCTACAGTCAAAGTCCAGAAGTATCACAACCTTTCGAACAGGTCGAAAGGGTCGAAAGCACCCTTCGCTTCAGTGGCCGCCTTTCGAAGTAGGTGCTTCTGCATGCATGAAGACCTTTCGAAGGCGTTAAAGAAACATCTTTCGAAGGCAAGAAATGACAACTCTTCATATGTGTGCCAAACCTTTTGAAACCAAAGGTTTCTCCTTCATTCAAACCACTCAGAAACATGTCTTGGTCAAAACAACCCTTTCGAAAGCCAAAGCAAGCCTTTCGAACCGGTCGAAGCCATTGATATCTAGGGAGGGTTCCGCATCAAGTCACGAGCAAAAGATTGGAAGCTATTAACAGTGTCGAAACCATTAGCATTTTAACACCTTCAAAACCCTTGGAGACAGCCTACCGACAAAGTCGAAAGCTCCTACAAAGCAACATAAAGAAGAAAGGCACAACCATCCCTTTCGATAAAGACGGAAATATTCAAGCCCATTCAAAAGCATTGCAAAGGGATGCGCGAGTGTTAAAAGAATCGAAAGCATTCTAAAGACAATTTTGAAGCCACCTTCTAACCAGGTCGAAAGCATCAGGTCAAAAGATGTTGACCGACATCTATGGATAAGACCCTAGGGGTCTGGTTTTGGGGATCCGAACTCAGTCATTCTACACTTGTATTTTCTTAATTATACAAAGTTGTAAACCCTAATTTGTAAATCAAATTGGGGAAAATTGATCAATAAAGGCTTCGTTGAGTCAATAAAGGGAAGACTTCAATATTATTGATTACTTAGTAGTTTCAAAAGCTTTGATTAGTTCTAACTCTGTTTTCCACGTATCGACCCCATCAAAAGACATCTTCCAACTTTGTCGAAACCTCAGCAACTTCAAGCAATCCTAATCCTTAACTCCAAGACATCATTCACCAAGCTTCTGCCTTCTTGTGGATCGAAACCTAAAACCTGACCAGATTTACCTCAAATCCCAGACCTAAACTCAAGTCACTAAGAATCCAGCTTTCGATAAGGTCGATACCCACCTAACTCACTTTGTCCTTGACTCCTTAGAACTATACTTTAAGGTTTTGCAACTGCTTCGAGAGGATTGTTTCGAAGGGATCATCAATCCATTCCATTTAGTTCGAAATACCTAAAAAGGGAGAATTTAAGCCTTTCGACCAAGTCAAAAAGTCGAGAATAAGGAGGTTACAAATAAGAACTGATTCGAAAGGTGATCTAAAGAAGGTAATCTAATCCTAGCTCCCTCCAACAAATCAAAAGAGACTTAAAGGACCAAGCTTTCAACTTTGGGGTGTTGACAAGATTTCTTGTTAACATAAGTCGCATGCATGTTGGTTGAAGGCAAAAGAAAGAAATATGTTAGGACCGGATGTGGTTAAGGATGCGACTGAGAAAGTAAAGCTGATCCGAGCTAGAATGAAGGCAGCACAATTTAGGAAAAAGCGTTATTCTGACATTAGGAGGAAGGAACTGGAGTTAGTAGTAGACGATCAAGTGTTCGTGAAAGTTTCTCCGATGAGAGGCGTGATGCGGTTTGGGAAGGCTGGGAAGTTAGCACCTAGATATGTAAAGCTGTTTCTAATCATAGATAGGATTGGGAAGGTGGCGTATACGATGGAACTGCCTAGTGTTTTTGTAGGGCTTCGTAATATGTTTCACATATCACATCTGCGTAAATGCATTAGAGATCCGGAAATATTAGTTAATCCAAGGACAATAGAAGACATGTTCATAGAGCCTAATATGACATATGTGCGAAGACTGATTCGAATAGTGCACTGAGATGTAAAGCGGCTTCGAAACAAGGTAGTGAAGTTAGTATGTGTTTAGCGGAGCGTAAATGGAGAAGACTACACGTGGAAAACAGAGGATTAGGTTAAGAAGACATATCCAGAGTTGTTTGTTTCTGATTAACGTATGAGCTATGTGTTGCATTGTATTATTGCAGATCATATATTTGATGAATATTATAGTTGATTGTCGTATTAGTAAATAGCAGTAGTGCATTTCACATGTGAATTGGGAATTCATGGGTATGCTTAGCGTAAGCATGAGATAGTTGGAAAATCTCTACCGTACCTTGCTTGAATTTCGAGGGCGAAATTCCTTCAAGTGGGGAAAATTGTAGCAACCCATAATTTATTATTATTAAAAATTAATTAATTAAAAGGCCAAGGCAAACTAAACAAGAAAAGAAGGTAATGAATTAATAAGAAAGAGCATGAGGACCCAAGCCCAAACTATTGTGGGACAATAGGCATTACTCTTTTCCATTCATTCGTTTCATTCTATCAAAAAATAAAATAAAAACTAGAGAGAAACATTAATGGCGATAACTTGAAGAGTGCAAACAAAGGGGAGATAAGGAAACACAAGCTAAAAAGAATATTAAGAAGACTAAAACAAGATATCTTAAAGATCTAAGTGAGTAATACTAAACTCATTTACCGTACCCAATATTTTGGTTTGGTTTCATATGATTTTGTATATTTTTATATATGGTGGAGTTTCATATGGATTTTCATTAACAAATAAAACATTTAATGAATGTTTCAGGAAAGATAGATGAACATGGGATGTTTAGATATATTTCCCTACTTTAATGATTTTGAAATATTATGAAGATTTTATATGACGTTCTAACCATGATTTTAGAAATGAGTTTTAATTTAAGAGATTTCTTATATCGAAAATAATTTATTATGATTTATTGATGGAGTATGCCTAGAAAATAAATGAGAAAAATACCCTTAAATCAAAATAAAGACTAAAATATATTAGAACAAGTGTTCATGAATTTTTTTGGGGTTTATTAAGGTCTTCTATGAGGCAAATAAGCAAATATGTGATAGGGACTATGTTGGAAGAGGGAATGGCGGGGATGCAGGTAATATAAAATTATATAGAAAAACAAGTGTCAGATAAATAGGGAATCAGATCAAAATAAAATGTTGAAAAAGAAATATAGAGGATACTGAAAATAACAGAAAGTGAAATTGTAAAGTATTATATGACAACACGTATAAAGACGTTGTCAGACATGTCAGACTTTATCTGGTACGGAGTTGAGGCGGCGACCTAACAATTTATAAGAGAACCACGCATACGTGGGTAAAGGTATAGATTAACCAGAGGGATCCAGCGATTTCACAGGAAAGTAGATATGTGCCGCAACATGTAGAAGATAGGTTGCACCGCAAAAATGTAAAGTTAGAAGAGACTGAACTACGCCGCCATATGTAAAAGGCATACTGCGTCGCAATTTGGAAGCATTCACTTAATAAGCAAAGAGTGGATTACGCTAACGGGTTGGGACAGGGTTGTATTGCGCTAAGGAAATAGATGGGGTTGGAAAGGCTATTGATGCCGAGGTGAGGACGCTCACTCGAATGCACACCTAGGGAAGAATGAGGAGAGACATTCAACTTCCAGAGACTGTGATGGGCAATTCCGAGCTGTTTCAAATTAGATAAATGTTTAATGTATATGGACTGCATGTGGATGTTTCTTTATGGTACAGGGCTTTATGAATGAACTTGCAGAATACTGCAGAGGGTCGAGTCTATGCATTCTAAATTTAATGAATGAATTGGAAGGATACTGCATGGGGCTAATTCTAAGTAGTATTAAAATAAAGACAAACCTAAAGGGGAGCTTGGTAGGGATTGTGCCAAGGGCATAGTAGTAGATGGGAATTTCATATTAAAGAATAATCTAAAATGGGAACTTATTAGAGACTGTGCCAAGGGCGTGGTAGTACATGGGAATCACGTAAGAACGTATAAGGAGCGTTAGTAAATAAGAACTATTTGCACAAAACTATAATTGTGTCACGTATGATGTTTTGGGATAGTGAGAGGGAAACCCATTCCGTGCAGTACGGTATGGTCTTACAAAAGGTTTATTTCGGATAAGTATTATTTACATCAGACTTTATGTTTGATCCGTATTTTTATTGTTGTTTCCCCCATAAACTCACGGGTACTCATTTGAGTAGGCTCAGTTTATGAGCTTAGGCAGGTTAATAATAGAATTCGTAGTACGCAGATCGAAGACGGCGTAGGTGGCTTTATTAGCAAATAAAGATGTTTCTGCTGTTTAGGGAGTTCAGGCAGCATCTCATATGTTGACGTTACTATTTACTATGTTATTTTTTATTATTATTTGACCCTTGCGTGGGCACGACTTTGGGGTTAATCTTGAAAGAAATTTGTATGCAATGAATGTAAAGATTATTTCAATATAATAAAAATATTTAGCTACTCTGTTTACTTTATCCGTATTTGAATATACTGAACTCACTTATGTCCCTAGAAGATAATTCTGGTGATGATGCAGCAGCATCGGCGTTCATCTTCGAGTGACAAAGTGAGGGATGTTACATTTATTCAATAGGGTTTGTGCGTCACACACTCCCTACTTCTACCAAATTTTATTCATTTTTCCATTTAGATACACTTCCCTTAACAATATGTTTCAGGTCCTCACGTTTTACCCACACATCTTAATGAGTGTACGTTTCATAGATATAGTTTTCTCGGGGTAGTTATGAACTTATTACATTTTATAGGTCAACTAAAAATCTAACAGGTTCACTCAAACCTATACCATTTATGAAACCATATTTTCGTTCCTATAAGGATATCAGATATCCCTATGACAAAACAAAAGATGATGAGTTTCTCCACTTAGTAATTCTGATGCGGACCAACAATTTTATCCTCAATGTTGGCAAAACCTTTACATTTAGATAGTTGACCTTTAATCGAGGGGCTAATCAATCACAGTGCAAGGCACTCAGGCCCGACCCAATTAATTTATTACCCCAGCCCAAAATGAATATTCCATGAAGAAAACCGTTATGTCAAATTTTGTTGCCCCTGCAAGACTCGAACCCAGCACATCATGGAGCAAACAACGAGCATTACCACTGAACTATAGCTTCCAACACGCGTAATTTTTAACAAGTTCTTTATATTTAAATACTTATTAGTAAATTTTGCCCCGACCCAGTTGGTTTCCCCAGCCCACGGGCTTGGTGGGCTGCCCTCTGGGCCGTCCCTGAAGACACTTCCTCGTCACCAGTACACTACTCAAGTCGTTTTTTTAAACGCTAAACGAGTCACTAAATCATGATCAATTTTAACATCCTAATACATTTTGATCTTTTTAATCATTTGGATGTAATTTTACTCACACAAGAGTTATGTCTGAACGTACCCACTATTTGAACAACCTCAAATGGCTATCAAATCCCAATATTCAATGTTATAGTAATATATAAATATACACGAGTGAGCACATCATAATAATATAGGTAGTAAACATGATTGATCAACATATCCATATGAACATCATTAAAAGTGTTGATATGTTTTAAAATAACCATATATACATATGTTTCATATAGGCATTAATAACAGTTGTACTTAAAAGGATTGAGTAGCTTTACATTACTTCATCTTGTCCTTATACTTCTACACTTCCAATTCCCTTCTTTCTTAAAAGCTATCAACGTCATGTTTTAACGTTATAAAAAACACTTTAAAAGCCATTGAAAACATGTTTTAAAAGACTATAGAAAACTTTAAGGCTAATGAAAACATGTTTTTAAGGACCGTAAAAACATATTTTAAAGCAATCGAAAGCATACTTTAAAGACTATTTAAAGTGTGATTCTTTCATATTTCGAAAGAGTGTGTTCACGCTATTGAAAATATGCTACATATAAACTATCGAGAGTATGACATGCAAGCTATCAGAACTATGACATACATAGCTATCGAAAGTATGACATATAAGCTATCGGAAATATGGTATTCAAGCAATCGAAAACATGGCATATAATGCTATCGAAACATGACCTATGATGCTATCGAAAACATGGCATATAAGGCTATCAAAAACATGGTACATCATGCTATCGAAAACTAACATGCAGGCTATCAAAAAAATGAAACTCCTGGCCTATCGGAAATAAGATATTCATGATACCAGAAGTATGAAACTATCAAGCTATTGAAAGTATGAAACATGGAAGCTATCAAAAATATGCAACATACTAGCTAAATATTTAGTGGTAATGTCATAATTAACTTAAAAATTGTTTTATTTCTTTATAAAGTAATTATTTCTAACCAAATCTTATCATATATCAAATTATTATCTTTCAAACATTTACGTTAGTGATTTCTCATAAGAAATTTTCGAAGAATATTTCTTATTAAATTAAATATCTCAATTAATCCACTAATTAATTAAGTGATTACATTAATTTCCCAATATTTACTTCTCCATTTAATTTATAGTAATTCAAAAATTCATGGGGAAAGTCCAGGAAAATACTCAGAAATCTATATCTTCATTTCCTACCGCATATACTTAGGGAATAATAATTATTGTTCCTAATTTATGTTACAAATCCGGAAATTTACACCATTTTTGAACTTTAAAAGTTGACAATTATATTAAATGGGAAAATTCTAAAATTAAAAAACTCTTATAGTTCATTGTCGTGAACTTAATTTCAAACTGTTTGGAAGTTATTAGTTATGGTTTAATTCTAAAACCTCATTTTTAGCTACATAACTTCTCGTATAAGTTCATGAAAGCACTACCATGACCATATACTCAAAATCCATGCTCTTATCATCTCAAAAAATCACATTTTAAGCTAAACATTAAAACATAATGGACGGCAATATTATTCAACTTATGGTTTACGAATGAAGATATGTGCCTTAACAATCTTCTTCGAACTTGGAATCTTTCTTCTTCAATAAAATGTTGTTTTAAAGAGAGAAAGCCATTAATATGGGGTTTATTTTTTTTACTTAGCACGAATGAAGAGTTTGAGAATGTTAAGAGATTCCTAAATAGGTTGGCCCTTAGGCTTATACACTCTACACCCTCCTCTGAATTATTACTACACGCTTTGTTTATCTCCTCTCAATTATTAATTCATCTTTAATTGTTTATTTTCCAGAACACTATTATTACCCTTTTCCAAAGAATTTGTGAAAATTAATAAATTAAGTACTTCTGCCTGTGTGTTCTATTACACCACATTATCATTATTTAAAATAATTAAATTATAGATAATAATGTGTACTAAACACAAGGGTGTTACTCATTTTTTGCAAATTTCGAGATATCGCTTTGGTCTCGGTTTAAGTCTTTTATGATTTTAGAAATTTCAATCTAATTCGTAAATTTTGGGAAATTGGTTAAGTTTCAGAATATTACATATAATTGTTTAATTTATTTTTCTATAGTAATGCTGATATATTTTTTTAAAGAAAAACACTTAATGTATCAAGGGTTCAAACATATGACCTCTAAAACATATGTCTAGAACGTCATACCGCTAACCAGTTGAGCTAGTGAACCTTACATATAATTGTTTAATTGATTTAAACAAACTGGATAATTTATCTTTAATTGAAAAATAAGATATAAACGAACAATACTGATTAATTATAAATATTATAACACTCAAAATGTTTATTTACTACCTCGTTTTCAACTTTTTTTACTTATACATTTATGTATTTTGTGATTTTGTATATTTCCTAATTTAGAGTTTCGAATTTTGAATATTTATATATTTGAAACCGAAATTAATTTTTTTATTCAGTTTCTTATGTAAAATTTGAAGTTTTATAGGTTTTTTTTATTAAATTGGAGTTTTGGTTTAGTTTCATTTCTGTCTCTACTCAAACTGAAATGGAACAGCTGGAATCTCGATGTTTCGGTCGAAACCTCAATCCTTTTTTTGTCTTTTTTCTTCAATGCAAATATTATCTCCTCTCCTTATTGGATGCATGTGTTCATTTTGTCTAAGCTTATTTTCCCTAATTTTCTCATTTATAGTTACCACTTTTAGTTTCTCTCACCTTCTCATTTCTAATTATTTCCTTGTACTTCCAATCATTCCTCTCAACATTCTCATTTTCCATACAATTAAGTTATTTTTCTGCTTCATTTTTAAAGGCCAACGTTCGTCTTTGTACAATACCACAACTCTAATTATCGTCGATAAAATTTTCCTTTCGGTTCCTCTAATACACTCTCATATCACGCAAAATGACGGTATCTTGTCTCCATTTTATCCCACCTACATTATATAAATTTGTTATCTTGTATTATATGTGTGTGTAAAAGCGACTACTGAGACATAAAATAAAACATAAATTTGATACAATAAATATTGATCATTGGATTTCTGTCTTTACATGAAAGACATAAATCATGGGAGGATCTAATGGTTAAGATCTCTAGTATCACATTACATATCAATTTGTGTCTAGTTATACATACATACATATATATATAACTAGAAAGAAATATCTACCTAATTAAATACTATAGCACCTTTAGACACATATGCACTTGTCAAACTAAGTGAAAGCTTGCAGAATTCATAATTGATGTATTCCTAAACTAAACATTTCAGCAGCAAGTATATTGAGTTCAAAACTGAAACTAACCGCAACAAATCACATGACAGAAAAATTCTACTAAAGTTACATTGTATTGACTTAAAACAAAAACATTGTTGATAGCAGATTTTTACCTCTTCTTTTTTGTGTTATGTTGCATAATTCGTATTGACATGGCTATTTTCTTCAAAGAAGAAGGTTAACATGTGTCCATAGGAAGATTTTAATGTAATGATTGTTAAAAAAATGATAAAGTTAATTACATAAATAAACAAAAAATTAACACTTGAACACAAAACTACCCTTACATTTGAAACTGAATATTAGCATCGGATCCCTACTCAACAATCATATAAAATTAAATCCCTTACTCATAATTTGTATAAATTAGGTTCCTGTAGTGTTATCATCACCCATTGAATCAAACAAACCCATTTTCAATATCTAAAATATGATAACTTTTTATATATAAGTCGGATTCAAGAATTGTTTTCACCAATAAATTACAAATTTTGTAAGGTTTCTAATGTTATTCATTATTGATATGTAAACATCAATTTATCAAAATTGCATTTTATTGAATGCAGATTTACGTACCTTTGAGTAAGACTGTTAAAGTTTTATGTGTTTTATAAGATCTAGAGTGTTTTAAAAGCATTAAAATAGTGCCGTACTTTCAAAAATCATATTTTTCATACTTTTATGTGTGAAATAACTGCATATGGGGATGTAGTTAGAACTGCATTACTCAGATGCAGTTTATTTAAATAAATACGAGAGAAATGCACTTAGTTTATTCTGAAATTGTAACATATTTTTTGACTGCATAATGGAAATGTTGTTCTATATTGTTATGTGTTTTATAGTTTATTTTAATGAAATAAATTGTTTAAATAGGTTTTTATTATGATGTAAATGCAACATGGAAAATTTTATCTTTTTATGTAAAAGCAATAATCTATGTATTTGTAGTTTAGTTCACATATTTGTTATACAACATTATGGAAATGCAGCCATTTTTTACAAGTTAATTTCAATGATACACAGTGTATAAAAAAATATTGTAATAATTTAAGTGCAACTAAATCAACATGAGAGAAATGCAGCTTTTTAAATTTTGAATCAGTAATATAGTTTATGGTTGCATTTCGGAAATGCATCTATATGTTTGTAGCATGGTTTAAACGATATATTATGTATAAATGCATTAATAATATCATATAATAGCAGTTAAATAAATAAAAGAGAAATATAGTTTTTTTATTTTAAATTTGTCCCATATTTTTTGATTGCGTGATGGAAATGCAGTTGCATATTATTATGTGTCTATTAAATCAAAATGTAGTTGTTTATAATTTCAATTAACAATATATTATTTATCGATTTTGAAGAATTAATTGGCCGTGATTAAAAATGGCGTATAAATGGAAGAATTACTGCGATCAAGAATATGGCAAGCATTTAATTCTTCTCCTTTCAATAATCATTCTGATCTCAAATTTTCATCTTCTTCAAACCGGCACGAGAATTCCAATTTTAACTCTTATTCGCACAAAGGAGAAGACAGGTTTTCTCATCCGCAATCTCAATTTCAAAAAACTCGCAAATCGAACTGGAAAAGGGGTTTTCATTGTTATCGATGTGGTAATAAAAATCATAAGATCAAAGAATGTTCTTATTCAATTCGTTGTTTTAATTGTGGAGTGTTAGGTCACAAGAGAGTGTCGTGCCCCTTGAATTTAAATCCTTTCCTTAATCCAGAGCCTGTCTTTTATTACTCCAATCCTTTTTTCTCTAAACCTTTGAGTCTTAAAGATCATCATTTCTATTTTGTTCTTGACTTCTTGAGATTGAGAGGTCTGTTCATGGATTGTTGTGTAGGAAATAAAGATGAATGTAGCTATCTGTTCAACAAAGTTTTTTGGCATTTCGACTGCTTAACTGCTGATAATATCGGTAAGTATTCGAATACTGATAACCGGAACTGGTTTCAATGTGAAGATTTATCCAATAGTAATAATGTTGTTCAAGATTATGTAGATTTGCAATGGATGGATATGGATCAGTTTAATGTAAATGATTCGAATAAGGTGTTTCATTCTCATATATTTTTATGGAACCCTGATGTCAGAGTCTGTTGTCATCATAATACTGAGTTGGTGGATAGATTTTCAAGTGATTTTCCTTTATCAGAGTTCTTGGTTTCATCTGGTATTGAAGGTAGTAGGGATATATCAAATCCAATTTCAGTGGAAAGATTATATAAAGGGGATTGTGTTTTGGGTGTTAATAGTGTTCCAACAATGAGCTCTTGCACCGAGTCTAGTGTGAATCATCATAAGTTTTCTGATGATCGGATAAATGATGTAGATGTTCGCTTTAATCAATATAATCTCGAAACTGATGGAGATTTTCTTTTATCTGATTGCGTTGATGAAGATTATAAGAGCAATAGTTTCGGTTTATATGTATTCCTTTGTGTTGATTCTGGGTTAGAAGTTTCATGTTCACCTGTGATGAATGATTTTTTTGGGATTAAAGTAAACGGTGGATCCATTATCAATGATGACAATTCGACTGATAGGGCTTTTGCTAAGAACATAGATAAAGATTCTCATGGAAAGTCATTTGGTGGATATGATATACTGAAGTTAGTTAACTCAGTTGGAAATAAAGATGCAGACATTTCTAATCTTTCACTCAAGTTAGCTATGGATCATTGTTGTAACGACCCCGGATTTTATATATATTTAAATTGATAATTAAATTAGTTTTTGAATAAAAATTGTGAAATTTATAGATAAATTGATTCGAGTTCCCCGAAATCAAATAAAAATGTGTTAAATCATTTAAAATTAAATATTGCAAATATGTGTGAATACAAACAAAATATATTTACAAAGTAAAATAAATAAAGTAAAATATAAATACGATGTAAATACATTACGATAAGTATTTAAGTTGAAAATAAATATTTTAAAATTTTGTTTATGTAAACTATAAAGATATAAAATAAATACACATAGTTAAAATTCAAATAACATGTTAAATAGGAGTTCATTTTATTTTCTAAAGTGATAAGGCCAAAGCAAAGACAAAAGAAAAGATAAAAGTATGTTCAATTTTAAGTATATAGGCTTGGAAGCAAATATATATATATATATATTCAAGCATAAGTGTGAAAACACACAATCTCATTATCCAAGGAAAAAAATCTGATGATGTACAAAACACAAAAATATGCAAACAAGTAAGCAAGCATAAGGGAATGAAGCTTGCTAAAGAAGGAACAAATTAAATATATATTTGTACAAGTTAATAAATGCTTGGCCACCACAATATTCTATCAACCGAAATGAAGAAACAAAAGTATATAAGAGTGCTTGCAAAAGAAGACAGCAAAATTATATTTAAGTAGAAACATAAAGGACTTGAGCAATTAATGCATGAATCCTTAGTACACAACATAGATTTATACAAGCCACCAAAGCAAGATTTCAGCCAAGTCAAACAAGCAAAGCAATGAAGAAAAATCTCTAACTTGATAAAAAATAAAAATATATATGTACCTCTATTGTACAAACAAATAACATCACCTGTAGCTTCCTATATACATCAACCTCATCTCATTTTATTTCGTCCATTTTAAACTGAGAATAAAAAATTAAAGCAAACATTATCTTAAAAATATAAGCAAGCTTCAGCTCAAACAACAATATCATCAATTGAAACCAGAGATCAAGAGAGGCTTCAACTTGCAAAATTTTACAAGCCTGTGCAAATTTAAGTGCTCTGTCCATTTTCAAACACTATGAGTAAACAATTTATGTTTAAAAAGTTTTAAATTTGTTTAGAACTTTGTTGCATGCAGTAAAATTTAAGTAAATTGTAATAGGTGTTTGCTTGATTGTTTTATATGATTTCATGTGTGTGTGTATATATATATATATGAATATCTTTGAGTGCATGTCTGAGCATCAGTGATTTTGCTTTGTTCTTCACTTCCAGGTTACAAATAAAAAAGAAAATTTTAACTACTCTTCACTAGATACTCTTTAGACTTCAATATATAAACAAAATCAGTTTGTTATATAAAGATAACATTTTTTTTAAATGTTTCAAGTGAAATCTGAAGCCAGCTTAATGAAAAGGAAGAAGAACAGTAGAATTTTAATACTCATCAAAACCTCGACATTTGTAATTTGTTGTTTCAGGGTTATAATCAGTTTTGATAACAAAAACTAGGATTTTTAAAAAATAAAATCGGGATTTTTAGGTTTTAAAATAAAGAGGAAATGTAGCTTGATCAGAAATTGGGTTCTAGCATTTGTGGGCGATCAAAGTGATGAGGGTGGTCGGGGTTCATGTCAGAGGTGGTTAGTGGGTCTGTGATGATGGGAAAAATAGTGGATGATTTTTTTATGGCCGTGGTGGGCACGGTGGAGCTAATTAGGGTTTTTCGCCTGTTTGGGTGGGTCGTTTTAATCGAGGCATCTCATGGTCAGGGGAGGTTGGAAGTCGATCGCGAATCGTCTTGGAGATGCTGGGAGACGTGGCAAAGCTTCGGTGAAGCTGGCGTGGCGTCTCAGGTTAGGGATCATCGGTGGCAATCGATTTGCCGATGGCGTTGGTTCAGATCGTGTGGGTTGTGAGCTCGATTTCGATTCTCGTTTGAATCGAGTATGATGATGATCGAGATAGGTTTCGTGGATCGCCGGTGAGGTATCGAGGTCGTTGACGGTGGACGAAGTGCCGTAGTTCGTCGTTGTAGGTGCACGTGCACGTTTCTGTGCACCTGTGAAGTTGTTTTGGGAAGATGTTCGTGTGCTCGAAGTTTTGTTTGGGATTCTCGAGTTTTACTCGAAGCAGCTGAAGTTGTGGTGAGGCCCGAAGTTTTACTCGGGGAAAATAGGAGTTAGCTCGGGTATTTGAGTGTTGGGTTCGGGTTTTGTTTTAGAACCAAGTTTTCAAAGTAACTCTATTAAACAAGTTTTTTTTTCTTCGAACAAGTTTTAAAGTTAAATATCTTTGAATTGTTTTTAACAATTGGATTAAGTGAGAAATTAAAGGATTATTTAATTAAAGAATAATTAACCAAGGGATAATTTATTAATTAAGGGTTAATTATGTGATTGACTTAAAAATGATTTATTTATGGTAATTAATTAATGTGATTAATTAATTAATGTGATTAATTAAAGGTAAATTTTTTAAGATAATTAATTAAAGAATTAATTAATAATTAAAGGTTAATTGATTTATTATTAAAGGTTAATTAATTAAAATGGTTTATAATTAATTAATGATTAATTAACCAAGATTTGTAGTTTATTCATAAGTAATTAATCTGGTATAAATTAATTATAATCAGATATTAGTTGATTCTACTTATGGATGTTTGGATTTCGTTGAATGGTTTGATATCCCTGATATATGATGCTTTGTGATACATCCTGATTTGTGTTGTGATCTGTAATTTATTTATTTGGGAATTATGTAATTGATTATCTGTGATATATATCTGTGATCTGTGAATGAATGATAAGCGTTATAGTTAATACCGCTTATCAATTGTATTTCTGTATTTGATCTGTGATGATTGAATAATGTTGCACTATTATGTGTAAAAACCCTGGACCACACTTTTACACACACAAATATGGATTTCATGAGGAAATCGGTTAAGTCACAGATGATTTAAATTTAATATTTTGAAATTGAAATTTTAATTTCAATTGATTTTGAAATTGGAAATTGGGGTTTAATATGAAAAGCTTTTGAAAGGAGTTTTAAAGATATTTTGGATATCTTGAAATTTAAATAATTTGATTTAAATTTGAATTCAAGTTTGAAATTGAATTCTATGATTTGAAACTAGGGATTAAAGATGTTGTACAAGTTATATATGGGTTAAACCATTTTAAAGGTATTGATTTGGAAATATGAATTTAATTCAAGGGTTTTAACTCGTGTAAATATGACTAGATTTTTCTGAAACGAAACTATTTGTTTTCAAATAGCAAAAGCTTTCACATAAGTAATAAACTTCCAATTTGTGTTAAAGGGATTTCAAAATGATATTTCCAAGTTATGAATAAATCTTTGAAAACAGTTTGAAAGCTATCAATTAAATCTTTGTTTAAAGATTGGACGAGTTAATCCAATTGAAATGGAAAATTGATTTGAAAATCTATGAGTAGATCTTTGTGAAACTGGGTGAACTTTGTGAATTGAATCTTTTTGTTTAAAAGATTAAAAGTGTGGAAATTGTTTAAACCATTGAAGGTTTTTGAAATGAATCTTTTTTGTTTAAAAGATTGGAAATGGTAATTTGGTTTAACCATTCGAATGAAAAGTTTTGGGCTTTAAGCTATGATTTAACTGAAATCCCAATATCCATATGTTTTTAAATATTACACTCATTATTCGGGTTTAGCCGGGAGAGGACCTTTGTGTCATATAACCCATTCCGAATAATGATACGACGTTATGGATAGCATTTGGAGACCGGTGGTGAAGACCGGATATTTTCGAAAACGAAAGGACAACTCATCGAATGTCTCTGCATCGACTGGCCCCGATATAGAGATTTTAGCAACCTTTGTGATGGGAAGTCCGGACGTGATTAGAAATTATCTGGATTTGCAGCTTCTTTGGAAGTACCTTCGGTTCCGTTCGATCCCGGAACGGACTTGTATGGATGTGTGTCTGACATTACACTTTGAGATGTAAAGCTGGTTTCTATCAAATACATTTATGTTGGTGGCGAACAATTTATTCTCTTAGCTTAACACTCTTCTCTGAGACGTAAGAGCTCAGAGGTTATGTAGTTAATGGTTACTAGTGATACACTCCCAATTTGGTAATGTGGCATATGAAGTGTTGTTGATCATTTGTTGATCAAAGCGTGGCTTTGTGAAAAAGCGTGGCTTTGTGAAAAAGCGTGGCTTTGTGAAAAAGCGTGGCTTTGTGAAAAAGCGTGGCTTTGTGAAAAAGCGTGGCTTTGTGGACGAGACTTCGTCGAGCCTCACAACCCGGTAATGGTCAAAACAGGAATGTTGCGGCAAGGTTGTTAGGGGTCGCGCCCCTAGGGTATGTTCATTTCCTTCTGGATAAAGGGTGGTATCATGGTATGGAGCCCAGATACTTAACTCGTGTGGACACTGTAAATTTATTACTGTGTAATGTTGCTTTGTTGGTTGAGGGGCCCCTCGGATAAAGGTCGGTAACGACCGGGAATGACATACTCGTGTGGTAGTTACCTAGTTATAGCTTGGTTAAAGCGTGAGGTAGCGTCGGCCTTGTTTAGCAGAGATCCGGTTAGGTTCTCAGGAGCGTCTTTCCAGAGGCGTTCCCATTTCGGTAAGGAAGTTCCTTTGCCTGACCATTTGTTGGAAATCCAAAGAAACAATACGAACCTTGTACGGTTTTAGTTGTATAACCTGCCATGGAATGTGGCGGTAACCTGTTATTGAACATTGTAGCTATAGTAGGCATACGATGAAATGTTGTATGCTGGCTAAGATTGATATTATACTTTCGAAATATTTTCACACTATGCACTAGTAATAATATCAAAGGAGTTTTGTTTGCGTAGTAAGCATGTTTGACTATCATAAGAAGAAATCTCCTCCAATTCTGCGTTTGCATTGTGTGTGTGGCGGGAGGTCTTATGGTAGTTTCATTTTCAAAAAAAACATTACGGGTTAAAATGTTTAAAATTCTTTTGTTTAAAGATAAACTGTTTTTGTTTGCTCATACCAGTCCTATGACTGATCCGGAGTTTATTGTTCCCTTCCTAAACTCTGGGTGCCCACAATTTTCCACACGAGCAGTCTAGAGTTGGGTTTCTCAGATATTCAGGTTTAGTAGATTATCTGGAGCTAGTTCACTTCATCGGAGTGGATGACTGCACCTGCTTATATTGGTGCATTGGTTGGTGTTTCGAGCTTGATGTTGGAGTAGTTGGATTCATTCTCTTTTCCAGATCATTGGAGTATCAGTTCTGTTGTTTCCGCTGTAGCATTGTTATTTGTCTCTGATATTGTTGTATCATATTGATATCATTGTTGTATATCATTCTGGATATTGTATTCATTGGACTTGTATATGATATCATTGTTTTCTTTCTTCCGCTGTGTTGTTATACTTAATGGTGTTATAAGCTCCGGTGAACTAGATTCGGCGTTTGAATCTGTGGCATTTTGAGAACAAATGAAGTACGGGTGCCGATTTTCGAAGGCCGATTTCAGGGTCATTATAATTGTGCACATTCTTCAAAAAAAGTGCTTCCACTCAGAGATGAAATGTTGAACGTAAGCACTCAAGATGTTTCGAAAGTTTCGGAAACTAGAGGGGTTGCTGTTAGTTCTTATGATGGTTTTTTCTTTCTTGAGAAGAAGGTAAGCGGTTCTGTTTTACTCAGGGATGGTCTTGTGATTATAGAGGATATTGGGAGTTTTATTTTTGATTTTTCTTGTTTTCTACTACCTCATTTTGATATTCCTTTAGATGTTATTGCTATTAAGTTTGGTTTTTCACTATGTGTCAATGGATTGGAACCCACATTGGAAAATATTTTTGTGAATTTGAATAAGTCTGTTGTCTATAGAAAAAAGAAAGGACCAAAGGGTGATTATTCTGTAGTTCAAGATGCAAGTGATTCGGAAAGCATTGTTAGTGTTAGCAATGTGAGTGTAGTTTCGGAGAGTGCCAAATTGCAGCAATCTGATCAAGCTGTTTATTATTGGACCGGGGGTTTCGGATTTGTTATGTACTGCTATCTTGTGGCTATAGGTAAATTTTCTCGTTCTCCTGCTCATGCTAGAGAAATAATTCGTGCAGCCAAACTAAGGAGAAGAAATAGTAAGAGATATTCAACTGATTGTATTAGGAGAAGTCCTCGCTTAAATCGTAAATTTTTTTAGTCTTTCGAGTGAGGGTTGTTGTTTTTTTGGGAGATTTATTGTGATTTTCATTGTTTTGGAGTTCACTAGTGGTTTGTACTGTTGTTGTATTTTGTGACATTTCAGATTGGTTGTTGAGGTTGCAGTTGCGGATGCAGATGTTTTTCAGTTGGTTGCTGCTCTTTTGGTGTCGCTTCAGGCCTTGGTATCTGGAAGATATTGTCTCTCTAGGGTTGGTTTTTAGTTTCTTAGGAGTTCTGGAGGGTTTGATTTTTCTTTTTGTATGAGGGGGTCTTTAGCTACTTGCCAGGCTTGTTGGCAGCTCCTTTACTTTTGTAGTTATATATATGTGCATGTGTGCTCTCCTCTCCTGTAGAGGACCACACATTTTTCTCAAAAAAAAATTAACAATATATTATTTCGATGCATTTTGAAAAGACGGTCATATATGTGCTATTATTGCACTATTACGAAAATACAACCTTTTTTACAAGTTAATTTCAATGATACACAGTGTATAAATAAAATATTTTTATTATTTTAATGCAATTAAATCAACAAAAGAAATTTTAATACAAGTTGAGTCAGTAATATAGTTTTTGGCTGCATTTCGGAAATGCAGTTATATGTTTGTAGCCTAGTTTGAATAATATATTTTATATAAATGTATTATTATTATCATCTAATAGTAGTTAAATAAGCAAAAGAGAATAAAATTATTTTATTTAAATTTGTAACACATATTTTGACTGCATTATGGAAATGCACTTATAAATGTAGCACTGATATAATCCGTTAGATACAATTATAATTGCATCAAAAAGTTGCTTTATACCCGCATCACTCGGATGCAGTTATGACTACATCTCATGACTGCACTTACAACTGCATCACTAAAATGATGTTTTAACTGGATCGATATGTTGTAATTTTTTTGAACGATGTCATTCTAATTGTATCACTAAAATACACTTTTTACTACATCGAATCGTTGTATTTTGTCCTATTGTGGGACATTGCCCCGCATTGTCCCCTCGACCATGATGTGGGATTGCCACCTCCCTTGACCGCTGTAGAAGATGGCGTTATTTAGAGCATGTTTGGCAACTACTTATAAGTAGCCAAAACTACTCATAAGTCGCTTATTTTAACTCTAGTGTTTTACAACTCCTTATAAGAAGCTTACAAAAGTGACTAATAAGTAGAAATTTGAGAAGCAATAATTTGTTGCTTATGACTTATAAACATATTTCATAACTAGTTTTGAAAAATTAGTTTACTTATTTTAACTTCAAAGTTCAATTGGATCCAAATGCTTCTACTTATAAATCACTATTTAAAACTACTTTGAAGTTACTGTTCAAAACTCCTTTTAAGGAGTTTCAAAATAAGTTGTTGCTAAACAAACTCTTAGATAAGTCAATTAGAAAGAAATAGTAAAACCTCAAATCATGAAATTTCAAAAAATGAATTTCAAAATTTTAAGTTTTTACATATGCATAATATCTTTCATTAAAAAGATCCTAAAATTTATGATGTAATGGTAAAAACAGTTTGTTAATCCAATATTTCTAAATAAATTTATTGTAATTTGAATATTTGAAATTTAGATAAGGCAAGTAATATTAAAATGGATGTGAGAACAGCAACTGCTAATGAATAATGTCAACGAACATGGACTTGATTATATGTTACTTGTTACGAGGAGCCACTCTATATGCTGCATGAAAACAGAAATGAGAAATGTTACATACTGTGGAACGTGCTACGTTGAGATTGGGCTTAACCGGAATGGAATACACACTTGAAATGCAGAACATTTTTTAAAATGTTGTCTCTACATATAAATTTATATAATATTGTTATCCACTACAAATGGATGGATGAAATATAAAAAAATTCTTGTATAAATAATATATCATTAACGTGCAATTTCAACTAGTTATAAATTACATCTTATAGTAGTTGAAGCTAAACAAAATTGCAGAATGTTTAAATATTGTTGCATAAGTGTTAAATTCATGTCTTAGATTTTTTTCTTTTGTTCACTTGACTCGCTTTGTATAGTTTAAATAGTTGAAAATTATAACAAAATTGCATTATTTTTTTCCCTTGTCAATTTTTGATGATGACTCTTCATGTTGCATGAACCTTGACGTTAGAATAGTTTTCATTCATTGATACAACATTATTTTCTTCAAATATATTATCATTATCGTCAATGTTTTTCCGTTTTCCAACCTCATGTATTAATGAACTAATCATTTTTGAAAAAAAAATTATGTGGAACAAGGAAAATTTTGAAACATGGTTATTTAAAAAAAAAGAATATATGAGTATAAATAGAGAATCATAAATATATGTAGGTTACTTTACATTATTATGGTAGTTGAGAGTTAAATAATGTAGAAAACAAGATGTTAATATTCTCAAGTTTGGTTTGAAATCCTTGTTCATTGTTTGTTTATATTTTCACTAAGAAATCATTATTGTTTGATGTGAGCGAGTGTGGTGCAATGAAAAAAAGGTGCCTAGGTCTGGTAGCAAACCCAGGTTTGAGTCATGTCTTGGACACATTTCTCGCAAAAAATAATACCCGAAGGTTATAGATGGCATGAGTTAAAGCAGACATGCACAACTTAATTCCCCTTCAGGAGTTTAGCGATCTATCGGATTCTCCCGAGTATAATTCAAAAAAAAATCATTATTACTTGTTTATAGTAAGAAATCATTATTACTCCATACCATGGTTTGAGGATCCAGCCGGAACCACGAGATTCTGACGATCTCGTACCGGTTCCGGCAGGTGGTGGGACGGGATTAGGGAAAAATCCCGTCCCGTTCAAACCAGCATAGAAAAAAAAATCGGATTCACATAATTGATAGCAGAGGAGAACAACGACAACAAAAAACACAAGGAATCAATTAATCAAAAAGGTAGCTAAAAAGAAAAAACCCCGGTTTACCGAACGTGATTGCACAGTAAGAAGAGAATCAAAATTTTGTGTATAAATTCATCATTCGAAAACACTAAATTGCTATAATTGATCTTCACCTTCCCAATTCGAGCGATTTTGATACGACAGAGCAAATCCAGGGCGAGCTTCACAGAGCAAATTCGGGGCGACTTCGAATTCGGCTTCGATTCTAAGATCTTCGATTCTACGCGCAGGTGATTTTTTTTCCTTTTCCGCCTTTGTTTTCATCGATCATTCTTTTTTTCCTCCATCGTCTGTTCCCTGTTGTTTGAATAAGGGAAATGAGTAACGAAGGATATATGCGCATGGGCTTTGGGCTGAATATGGGTGAGGGTGAGGGTTATTTTATTAATATGGGTGAGGGTGAGGGTTATTTTATCTTTTAATACGGGAATTGCTATTATGCCACGTATCCGTATATCTACTTGCTCAAAAGAGAGTTGCCTGCCATTTCATTTTTGTATGCAAGCACTTGTGTATATTAATAACTTTCTTAAATGTATAAGTCACTTCATTTTGCTTTCATATATAAGCTATGTGGATAAATGAACATAAGCTCACACGCACTTCTTAGCATGCTTAACGGGAATGTTGCATATATGGTCTGACTTGAATATATTGAACATTTGAACTGACCTGAATATTGACTTGCATATGTTGGACTTAGAATATTGAACATGAATGTAAATTTGTTGGACTTGCGTATGTTGGACTTAGAATATTGAACATGAACGTGAATATGTTGGACTTAGAATATTGAATATGAACGCGAATATGTTGGGCTTGAATATCGAAAATGAACATTGAACATGAACGTGAATATGTTGGACTTGAATATCGAAATATTGGACTTAAACATTGAACTTGGACAACTTCGATGAATATTTTTTCATTCATTTTCATTTTATTTTTGGTTTGATTTGAACTATTAATTTGTTTACTAACTTTTGTTTAATTATAATTTCAGGTAGATTATGGCAAATCCAACTGAAATTGGTTGGAATTACGGCACTGCGATCGATGGCAATCTTCGAAAAACAAAATGTAACTTCTGTAATAAAATAATTAATAGCGGTGATGTGACACGTTTAAAAGAACATCTGGTAGGAGTGGGCGGCGACGTGTCAGCATTTTTAATTGTCCCTACAAAAGTTAAACAACTTGTACGATCACATATCATTCAAAAGAGAAATGAATGAAACAAAGGAAAGCTAGACAAGCAACGCTTACAAGAGGAATTAATGAGCAGACCGCAACAACTATCGAACAATGAAAATGAAGATGGTGATGAATTTCAACGTGTCATGCGGCAAAGCAGAGATGCATTTAGAGACGTAGAGCTGCGTAGATCTCATACTGTTGGATGATCGGGTGGTGGTTCAAGTCCAACATTGTACAGATCTCATACTGTTGGAAAATCTACCAGAGTAGATGGAGATTTTGACACTCATGCTGCTGGATGAATCGACTCATATATGCAAAAACGAGGATGTAGAACTCAACCTTCTATTAAATCTACAGTGAAATGTATTAAAGGTGCCAAAAAACATATAGGTCGAGCAATTTCTAAGTTCTTTTTTTTCAACCATATTCCACATAACGTTGCTAATAGTCCATATTGTACAACAATGGTTGACGCGATGCGGTCATGGAATTGATCCATCAACCGCATATGAAATATCACACTCGTACCTTGAAATGGAAATAGAAGAAGTTGGACACTATATTAAACAATTGCACAATTTCTAGGATGAATATGGTTGCACATTAATGTATGATGGTTGGAGCACACAAAATCGACGAAAAATAATACATTTTCTCTTGTACTCTACCCATGGGAGATTATTTATTGAATCCGTTGATGCCACAAATGAATTCCAAAGTGGAGAATATATTTTTGGATTAATGAATGATGTCGTTGAAACAATCGGTGAAAATGAGATAGTGCAAGTTGTTACAGATAACGGAGCAAACTACAAAGCTGTCGGTCAATTATTGATGTAGAAAAGAAGGCATTTATATTGGACACCATGTGCGGCACACTACATTGATTTAATTTTAGAAGATATTTCCAAAGAGTCAGAAGTAACAACCGTTATCACAAATTGTCAGTTAATAACAACATTTACATACAATCATGGTTGGTTACTTTCCATCTTGAAAAAGAGACCAACAATAAAGAATTGATTAGACCGTCAGTGACATGATTTGCAACCTATTTCATCGCACTAGACTTTATTCATAAACATAAAGATGACCAGAGAAGGATGATTATTTTAAGAGAGTGGACATCAAGAGTTCCTAGACTAAATACTAAAGACAAAGGAACAGCAAATATTGTCTCTACGCTGATTTACAACAACGCTTTTTGGACTGGTGTTAGTTCCATCATCCTTGTTTTTGAACCACTGGTGAATTTTTATGAATGGTAAATAGTGATGATAAAGCAGATATGGGATATCTTTATGAAATGATGGATCGAGCAAAAGAATCGATTAGAAAAAATGTTGGTGGAAGACAATGCCAAAAATGGTGGGATATAATAGACAAAAGATGAGAAAGACACATCGACCTCTTCACGTGGCAGGTAATTTGTTTTATCTTATCGTTATACAAAAAGTGAAATATATAATAGTTCAATAATATTTTAAATCTTTTCTATATAGGTTATTTTCTTAATCTCATCATTCAATATGAGGATGCAACAAACGATGAAGAAGTATTAAACGGATTTAATAACGTCGTTGAAAGAATGGTGTCATATATTGCAACACAGATTGAAATTGGAAAAGAGGTAAAATTAAAATTTACAATAGTTACGTCAAACATTTAACGTTTAAGACATATTAAATATTTAACTTAACATCAACAGGTAGAAAGATATAGAATGAAAATTGATGCATTTGGTTCTGCAAAAGCACATGCAGCTGTAAAGAAATGTTTTCCCGCTCAATGGTGGTTAATAATTGGAAGAGTTGATGCTCCAAATTTAACACGTTTAGCAATGCACATTTTAAGCCAAACGGTTTCATCTTCAAATTGTGAAAGAAACTGGACTGCATTTTCAATGATCCATACAAAATTATGCAATAGAATAAAAGTGAAAAATCTATAAAAATTGGTATATGTGCATTACAACATGATATTAGGAGCAAAACATTTAAGACGCCGCGATACTGAAAATCAGTTGATCGATCTGGACTATATATTTCATGAAGAGGATCCATTAGTAGAATGGACTACTGAAGTTGAACCACCCTTGTTGGACGACGACCGTTGGATGACCAGTACACTGAATAATGCAGTCGTTGCTGTTGATAGTATACCTGCACGAGCAACAAGGAGTCAAAGCAATGAAAATAGTAGCAGCTAGTCAAATGATGATCATGATAATACTGGTGGAAGTGGTGTGGGTTTAACTCATAATTATGGCATTGGTTCTAGTGATGGTGGTGAATTATATAAGCCAGCTCAAACATATTCAAGAAAAAAGGGTGTAAGCGACAATCCTAACTGAAGAAATGGTAATTTAAATGTTGAATACGAACATTATCATGATTATGTGCATAATCCATATACTTTAAATGATCCACCAATTTATAGGCATTCTACTTCTAACTATACATGTGATAACTCATATTATAGAATAAACGAAACATATAGTGATATCTCGAGTGATCAAAATAGCCAAGCTACGTATGCAATACAAAATGATGAACTATCATCTTTTGATAATATGATGACGACATTTATGGGTCCAGAACAAATGCAATATGGGTATCATCATATTATATAACATAGGATAACGAAGAAAATTATGAAAACAATCCATATGTAACTCCAAGAAATAGTTTCTGGATGTAGTAGTGTTGTGTGTATCATTATTATTTTATTGTATACTATATTTTTATATGAAATTGCATAATTTATCGTCACTTTTTCATTAAAAATACATAAATCCAATATTAGATTCGAAACCGAAACAAAAAATGAAACAAGCGAAATTTTCGAAATCGTTCGAAATCAACAAAATTTCAAATGATTGAAACCGAGTTTTCAAACCATACTCCATACATATTAACGCAATACACTTAAAATGGTCGAAATAAACGTTTTGGAAAATCGGAATCAATAGTTTGAGACATCGAATTAAGCATATCGGAACGTTATATTTTACGTTTAGGCGTCAAAACTAGTGTACCAAATCGTGTTTGCATAATGTTTTAAACGCTGGTGTATTGTGTTTCAGAAGTGTGAATTATGGTACCATAAACCTGGTTTACATAAATTATTGAAGAATAATATTTTTTTTATTTTGATTAAAAATGGGGACTTGCGTCCCATTTGAAAATACATATATGCATTAAATAATAGCTTCTTTTAGTAATTATTATCATAACTTTGGATTGACATCACATCATATGATTGTCTCTCTGGATGACATTGCCATTTCTAGGCATACGGAACATTCATAATTTGGCTCACATGCCAGCGTTTGGTACAATAAACAGTTAATATGACAAAAACTTTATTAATATCCTAAATTGTCCATCTTTTTTTAGCAAACTCAGCACTAAATAGCAGAAGACAAGCTAGTTACACTCAGATTCTTATGTATGTATGTAGACATGCCAATGGACCGGGTTCGGTTCGGGTATTATAAAGTCTGAATCCAAGTCATATTATAATAATTAAACCCCGAGTCTAATCCGAACCCAAAGGGTATTTCAAACCAATATCTGAGTCCGGTTCATCAGGCTTTTTAAGCCCGTAGGTAATACCCGTATCCCTAACTCAGAATATTTATATTAAAAGCATATTTAAAATTTTATGTTTGGTAAAATTTATATGCAAACAATGTTAACGTATAAATTGGACGGTGAGATGTAGTCAAATTCACAACGAAAGTATGCAAAAACATCTACATGTAAACAAAAAAAGTTACAAACAAATAACATACATACTCATGTTTCGATACAACAGAAAACTAATAGTCGGATCAGACTATAACCGAACCGAGTTTCGATAAAAACGGACCCGACCCTAATAAATCGAAACTAGGTCAAGCTTGATTAGTAAAAGACAAAACCCATATCCGCATTAATAGGACGTGTTCAGACTGGACTCGGTCCGAAACCCGTACCATTGAAAGACCTATATGTATATACAACAAGCAAGTACACATTACGAAAACTTTGTTATAAAAAAAAACATTATGAAAACTTAAAAGGATCATCAAGAGCTTCCAGTTTTCAACTGAAATATGTATGCACAAAATTCAGGCAAAAAATAGCTTTTAGCATAAAATACTGCGCGCAATATAGATGAAAGTGAGAAATAAAGGAAAATAACTTGCTTATTGAGCCTCCATCTCTAGTTCATCCATGCTACTACTGTGTTGTGCCACTCTTTAACACGGTATGCTCATCGTAGCCATACATAACCTGCACATAAAATCAGATCAATACGGTATTTTTGTCCAATTTATAACAAAAGTAAGCATAAAGTATTTTATATTACATTAAAATTCATTCGGAAAAAGTTTGGATAATACAAAATTCCTTATGTTTTCTCAATTTTATGTCCCGTCATATAGTTCTACATGGTGAACAGAGTAAGATAGTGTAGCATGGTTAGTGAAGGGTTCAATTCCTTTGTACCCAAAAGTAATGTCTCATCCCATGCAATCGCAACCATTCATTCCATCATATTAATTAATTGATTTAATTAATTAGTCAATAATGAATGGTGAAGATTGAGTGGGGACGGACAAATGAGTTTTGGGGATGGAGGAATTGAGCTGGTGGGTGAAGCATGTGGTTGTTATTATCTGAGTCAGAGTCAGGATCTTAAATCTTGTGCTCACACCCAAAACTCCTTGTATTATGCGAGTGGACAAGGTAGATAATGTTTTTTCCAGAATAAAGAAAAGATAGTTGAAAATAAAATGGGTTTGCAATAAATGTTAAATAGAGTGAAGACCGGTTTACTTCTCTTCCTTTTTGTGGAAGTAAAGGAAAAATAGGTGACTGCCCAATAGATTTATACAATATTGCTAATCGTAATCAATAAAATAAAATAAAAACAGATTACATACAGGGCAATAAGCTGTTTAAACCATCTTTAAGTGGTTCTTCTTTTAAAGAAGTTCACTTAATGCATCAACCCAATATAAGAGGCGAATACAATTTGCTGACACAAATGGTGACACACAAGATCTGGATCATTGGATCATTTTGTCTTTATATGAAAGATGGAATTCAGAAGGCAATCCAATAATAGAGATCCATTGTGCCACCAATTGTGTAATCAAATTGTATTCAAATAGACTTTTCCTCTAATAAATATTGATGGCAAACTAGCTTTATCTCACAATTGCAAATGTAAGAGACTGCTATCTGAATGCAAACACTAATCGGAAGAAAATGAACAGTGTTACTACGTTCATATTTAAGCTATGCAATAATCAATAGCATTCATATTTAAACTATGCAATAATCAATGTTATTACATTCATATTTAAACTATGCAACAATCAACGTTATGTGATGTGATAATATCAGTTTGCAGATTCAATGTGTAATCTTCTGCAATATTATTAGTTATTACATTCATATATTTACTGCAAATTTGTGACAGGGAAACATTAATTTGCTAGTTAATATAAGGAAATTAAATGACCAAAGGTTTGCTGGGCAGTTTTCTTTTTCTATTTAACCATGGAATTTTGTGCAGAAAATACAGAAAATGATGTTCAAGGCACACCAAAAATCGCAATGCACGGACCTGGTATGGATTCTAAAGTTCTAAGAGCATCTCCAACAGTTTGGAGTGCGGAAATTCGATTTTCCGCACTCCAAAATGTTGGAGCCCTCATTTCTACAACAGAAATGAGGGCAGGCGCCTGTTCAACAGGCGCCTGTGGTTTTTAAGTGGGGCCATTCCACTGCCAGGCGCCTGTTGAACAGGCTCCTGAAAATGAGGCGCCTGTTGAACAGGCGCCTGGACACTAGGCGCCTGTTGAACAGGCGCCTCACCCAATACCAAATTCTCAACCCGAAGGCCTCCTTTTCCGCACTATTGCAAATTCTCACACCCTGTTGGAGAAGAATTCGGGTGCGGATTCGAGAAAATGTGAGCTGTTGGAGATGCTCTAAGTAATCAAAAAATCACCAATAAATTTTGGTGGTTTGTATATGGATGAGATATGATATTAAGTTGAACGTCTAACATAGAACCCACTTTTTATCAAAAAGGAGAAGAAGAGAGGGAGAGTGATCAAAAGGGTGAAGTTACAAGAAAAATCTGATAGATAAAGGCCATTCGCGTCAATATCAAATTAAGGATGCCAAAAGCCAACCTCAGAGATGTACAAGTATGGGATTTATTTAATTATCATGATTCCTTGTATACATTCTTAAAAAAATTCCTAAAATTCATAGAAAAAATCATACCACTCAACCTCTGTTAAATTACTTTTGAGTTAGAATCCCTAGCATAAGACATCACTCTCTTGAGTCTTTTTACCTTGCTTTACCAGAACACCAGTTAATTAAATAGAATTTTTTTACAGTTTGGAGTGAAGGGAACAGACATAGCAATGAAATCGCTGCACACGGGATAACGTAAGGAACATAACTCATGACATATTGGCTTTGATGACTCTTATAGTACCTCAGTGAATTTTGGTGATAATAGCACAGTTTTGGTAATGGATAAATGTAGTACTCTAGTTAGAGATTCGAACAACGCACAAGTTATTTCTATTGTTCTTGATGTCACGGACTGAGAGAACAATTTGTTAAGTCTAAAACAACTTTAAGAAAAGAGGTATGAGATTATCAAGAATGTGTAAAATAGTTAAGTTTTCAAAAGAGACTTTAAACTGGCATCTTGAATCATATCTCGAATGGAGGTGTTAATATCTTGGGTTAGATGAGTGTCAAAAAAGACAAAATTACGTTTAAGTTCCGTCTTGCCCAAATATCTAAATGTGATCTTGGGGGAGATCCCAGGCGAGATGAAGGAAAATTAAAACTCTAAAAATAGTTGATCAGAAAATTGGTTTAATTGCTCAAGCTAGCATGACACTGAATCACATGTTTCCTCAACCATGACGTCTTATTTATTACCTTGTTTCTTTGCTATGGACTATGGTGAAAATCAAGCTTTGTTGTAGCATCTTTGCCTCAGGCCTCTGAATTTTTTTGATATGAGGATTCTTTTACGAAAAAATATGGTGATAGGTCTCCCTTTGATTGACCATCCTGAAGAAATTTGTGAGAGGTGTATTGCAAATTTGTAAGCAAGCAACAGAGAGACGCTTTTCCAAAAGGAAAGGCATGTAAAGCTCAAAAGGTGTTGGAGCCTGTCCATTCAGATTTTATCAAAAGGCGTTGGAGCCTAATGATCCACAATCTAATGGTGGTAGGAGGTATTTTATCACTTTTGCTGGCGATTATAGTTGCATAACATGTGTATACTTTCTGCAGACAAAATCTGAAACTTATTTAACCTTTAAAAGCTTCAAAGCGTTCATTGAAAAAGAAGTTGGAAGTTGTATTCATATGCTTGAAACTAATGGTGGAGGTTAAAATATTTCATGTGAATTTGCCATGGAATTGAAAGATAACTAACTACATCAAACACTCCACAACAACAAAATGGCGTAGGTGAATCGTTTTATCTTGGATATGGTGAGAAGTGTGTGAAATACTTCATCTTTTCCCAAGAGTTTTTGGCCTAAAACTTTAAAATAGGGTATTCATCTATTAAATCAATGTCCAACAAAAGCAATGAAAAACATGACCCTAAAGGAAGCTTGAAATTGTTGAAAACCCAATGTTGACCACTTACGAATGTTCGGATGCGTCACTTATGCCCGAATTCTGTAACAAATGAGAAAAAAAAAAACCTTGATGACAAAGAAGAAAAGTGTACTTTTATCTGTGTTTATGAGCAGTCCAAAGGTCATAAATTATATGTTAACGTTAAAAAGTGAACGCTAACACCCGATGTGTGTAATAGAATCGTGAAAGCACCACCCGCGTGACGGGAACAGAATTTAAGCAGTAAAATAGCAGAAAAGCAGTAAAAGACAGCAATTTATAGTGGTTCGGCTTGAGATTAAGCCTACGTACACTTTGAATCTTTTTATTACTGAATCCGGTTACAAATCGATACAAATCTCTTATGAAAACAGTACAATTTGATCACAAGAAACAATCTCGACTACTAGCTCAATCTTCGACGATGAAACTCGATGAATCCGTGGCGGATGTAAGGAATTTCTCTTGAAGCTTGTTGTAGCGTCTTGAATGTTTGAAGATCTCTGATTGCTGAATGAGTGGAGACTTCGACAGAGTAACGGCGCTTGAAGAAATGAATGGCCAAAAGTCCTCCTCATGTTGAAGGTAGTGGGGTATTTATAGAAGCTGAACTCTGAACTGGAAATTTTCCTAAGTCCTAAGTCGTGGAAGACTTAAGGTAAGTCGGCGGCAAGATAAGGGTGTGTAAGTTGTGTTCTGAATGTCCAGAACAAACAAGTCATAAGTCGTAGGTCGGCGACGACTTAAGATATCGTATGCGACTTAGTATAAGTCGTAGGTCTCAAGTTATCAACAATTGCCTTCAGTCAAAGACTCCCTTATCTCGTAGACTCTTAACTCGGAGCATTTCATAACTCGGAGTATTGTTAGGTCGGAGCAATCCTTAACCCGGTGAGCTTTTAGGTCGGTACAGAGTTAACCCATAGGTTATTAAACTGTTAAGTCGGTAGGCTTCCTTAGGTTGGTCCTATGGTTAAGTCGGAGATCTTAAGTGGTTAAGTCGGTGAGAGCCTTGAGTCGGAGCCGTTCCTTAACTTGCGAACTGTTAAGTCGAAGCCCCCCTTAACTCGGAGCCTTCCTTAACTCGGTAACCTGTTAAGCCGGCACACTTGTTAAGTCGGCACACTCTATAAGTCGTATGCTTCCTTAAATCGGCTGCTGTTAAGTCGGCCTTCCTCTTAAGTCGGCTGCACCTTTAACTCGTTATGTCGCGAATCAAAGAGAAGATTAACATTATACAATCCTATTTCAAAAGAATAGTGATCATTAGGAATGTTATTTCAATGAAGAAAGAAATGGATCTAGGGAGAATGATCAAACTACAGGTCGTCTCGTTACATTGACTATATGATGAAGAACATCAAGTCAGCCCCTACATACTGAAAGAGTCCATTCTTCCACATGTCAAAAAGATACTGAAAAAATCCATTCTTCCACAGACAACAAGAAGTTGGAGTTTATGGATCATAGCGGCAGCTCATTTCTTCACCAGTAGAAGAATGAGTTCAAGTGCTATGTTCTATAGCTCTGAACCACTACAAAGGCACGATGTCAGGATCCAATATTATCGAATGCATAGAATATAATATTAAGTACAACAAAAAATATAAAGTAGATCACACAGTCAAATTTATACTAGTTCGGACTCTTCATCCTATGTCTAGTCTCAATACTCCCTCTGAAATTTCACTAGACAACTCTCACTTCACCCAAAGTAACGAGTTTCTACAAATGCTAGAACAGTCGGATTGGACTTCAACACGTTTCTACAACTGCTAGAACAGTCGAATTGGACTTCAACATGACCGCCTGAGGACACTACAGCAGGACTTCAACTTTGACTACTTCTCGACTTCAAAAATAAACAGAATATAATAGGCTTAACTTCATTGTGTCCGAATACACTTAATATGTCAGTAATACAAAATTCATATACTCCGCACAAATGATATTAAGTGGAAGTGTAGAGGTTTATGAAGCAGTTCGATTAGAATCTAAGAATGTGGAGTTGAATGATCATATGTCGAAGATATAACCAAATTGACCAAACTTTTTTGTGCTAGAAATCTGAGACTTTAAGGAACAACTTTTATGTTCATCACTTTTTGTGAGTAAGCAGTTTACTAAGAGTAATTTGGGTTTGAAGAAGATATAACCTCTCTGTCCTGTGTTTTAATCTTAGCTTTGAAACACAGAAATAGTTTTAGGCATATCTTTCTCGTTTCTTATCGGATTTAGATGATTTTTAATGTTCCGGAAATCTTATTCGTGTGTGACAACTTTCATGTTGAACATATTTGCAAATTTTGAATATAGGTTGACCAAAATCCTGTTGCAAACTCTCAGCTCTGTCATTGTGATAATTACATTCTCTAAAATACATAGTTAGTAAATTAGGAATATCTCTCTCGTTTCTTATCGGATTTTGATAATTTTTAATGTTCTGGAAAGCTTACTTTGTGTTTGACAACTTTTATGTTTTGAGTTTTTCATAATTTTGAAGTTTAAATAGTCAAAAATTCATTTCTTTGTCGCTGCTCTGTCAATGAAAGAGAATTGTTTTTAAATTTTCAAATCTTAGAATTGTTTCTAAATTATGTTAATAAATATTCAAAATGATTTTTTTAGCAAGTTATTTTATATATTAAGCATGTTTAGTAAAATATTTATGGATTTGGAAATATGACTTTGGAAATACAAATCTAATCTATTTTTACATAAAAATGATTATGGAATTGGAATATAAGTATTATGGTTTTATTACATAAATAATTTAGGATTCATGGAATTTGGAAATGTTATTTTGAAAAGTATAAACTTGGTTTATTTTTAAATAAAATGGTTATATTTTAATATGGATTTAGAAGAGTAATAAAATATGATTTTAAAAATATAGTTTTGTGAATAATACAACCATATGGAAATTTGAGACACCTTTGTGTATATAAATAAATCTTGAAAAATTCAGAGTTATGGAATATTTTAACAAATCTGTGAATATTTTTACAAAGTTGAATAATAAACGGATTTATGGAAAATTATAATAAGCGTTTTAAATAATAAACTCAAAAGAGAAAAATGTTTTGAGAACCTTAATTCTATAATTTGAGGAGTATTAATAATCGACTTAGTGTTATCGATTGGTTTAAATGATTTCGAATAACGCTTCGTCGAATACGGTATAACTCATTGAATAGAATGTTTGAGTGGAACTTACTAGCCTATTAACGAATATTCGAATTTCACCGGGTAGTATGGGATGCTTTGGTTAAATTCTTGTGATCGTATTTGGGAAAATACTTAACACTTTAGAGTTGTATTCTCTTCTGGTGTGCGACAAATGGTTGCTAGATCCTTAAGAGAATATGGTTCAGGTTTCCAGTGTCATTCGTAATAAGTGATATTTACTAGCTTTTAGTAAATACTTGAGTTTCACCATACGGTATAGGACGTATTGGTTAAATTCTAGTAATTACTGAAGGTGACAGTATTTAGCACTTTAGAGTTCACTCTCTTTTGGTGTACGGCAAGTGGCTGCTAGATCCTTAAGAAGTTTATTCCTGTATTTTTTTTCAAACATAATAATTCAATAATATTAAATAAATGTGGAATTATCAAGTCATGGTTTTTACGATCACCTTGATTGGTATGGACTATCCTTGAGATCATTCTGTGATTCTGTGTTCTCGGTCTGAGTACGATCCTTGGTATCAGATCGGTTCGAGTGATACCAATTTGTTTGTTTGTTTGCCACGGGTTCTGAGTACAATCATTGCGATTGTTTTGGACGATCATTACGATCGGTTTGGATTAAGATCTCTTGGATTCTGGATATTTGTATTCTGGGACTATTCTGTGTTCGTGAAATATGTATATATACTTTGTGTCTTGTTTTTGTGAAATAAACATATATTCTTGTGTCATGTGTTCGTGAAAAAAATATATGTTTTTATGTCTTGTGATGGATGTTAAGTTAATTCTATTATTTTGTGTTTAGTGACTAGTTTGTGTTTGTGGCGCAAACTTATAACCTTGTACTAAATTAATCACTGATATTTGCGTGTTTAGAGATATTGTGTTTTGTTCTGTGAATTCAATCCTGAACATCTGTATTTGCTTATATGTTGTTTGTTCTTGTGCTATATCTTGTTCTCACCCTATTGGATATTTAAAGATAGTCTGACTCGGGTGTTATTTTGCTCGGGTCAGGCCGAGACTTTTCAGGTTACATGATAGGTTGACCTTTGAATGGTTGTGCTGGCAAGGAGATAAACATTTGGACTTTTAGTTTATCCCATTTAGGAATTTGGACCTTGTATATAAAATGTATAATTGAGATTAGAGAATAGTTAAATTTGTATAACAATCGAGTTTAGTACTTTATTTTGTAAACTAAATAATTTGTATTGTATAAGTTGAGATTTATTCAACTGTGATCGGTGATTGTTATTTATATGATATATTGTTATGATTATGAGAAATCGATGTGTCTATTACTTTGTATTAATATTGTACACGTCAAATTCAGTTCAGATATTAAGTGAAAAGGTATAAATGACGTGTCAGCATTAGTATAAAGATATATTCACATTCGATCGCCCTTAACAAGCCGTATTCTCCGGATTAGCAGCCGGCATTACTTGTAATGTTCTTTGCTAATCTGGGCCTCGCGGTGGGGTCGTTACAGAAGAGGTGCAAGAAGAACGACACAAGAAACATTAGAATTCACGTTAGGTTTTTTGCCATAGATCGACCACTGTAAACTCACATGCCGCCCTATACTCCATCACAGTCCGACTTGTGATGGGACCGCATGTCAATCTGTGGTTTTCATAGGTTGGCATGTTGAGTCAACATGTGGATTTAAAGTTGAAATCGATGATTTTGCCTCTTTCTTCCTTTGCTTTTGGCACTTCTGCTATTCCAAAAATATCATAGAATTCTTAAAAATAATTTAGGATGTGTAGAAGGTTGTGTCAAAATTTGAAGTGATTTGAAGATTATTTATGAGACTTTGACAAATTTAAACTAATGGAACTCAATAAACGGCATACTTAACTTTTGCATCCATTTGTCCATCTTAGAGTATTTTTCTTCAATGTTGTTGCATTTCAATAGATTTGTTAACTCCATTAAATATCTTTTAAAAAAATTTCTCCATTGTACGTGTCTACATTTGATTTATTTTGATATTTTCATGGATATTTGGCTCTATTGAACTTTCACCGATCGCCATTATAACACAACTTCTATACAAGTGCTACTATCCCTCTCAATAAATACGCTAGTAGCATTGTCCTATGGTTGTTAATATCAAAACACTAGAATCCTGTTTTCAACAAGAAGTTTGATCAAAATCTGGATTCGTCCTCAACATACCAAGAAAAGATAGGCATAAATGGCCGACTACGAGCTCCCTGGATTTAATAGTCTGACGATCCGCTTACACATTTTGCATTTATTTCAGGTTGTAATCCGGAGGCATTTGAACATGTCATATGTGTGACGACCCGGATTTTCTTCTTATAAGTTTAAATATAATAATATATAGATAAGTATAAAGGTGTGGTCCAATCAAAGAGTAGAAAATATAGCTTTGAGGTGTAGTGATCATAACGGCAGTAATAATATAAGCAGCGGAAATATAAAGTTGATCACACAGTCAATTTTCTATATATTTAAACCTCTACACATCTACTCTACAATTATTTGTAAGGTTTATAGGATCAACTGTACAAAACTTTAACGAGTGTTATAGACACAACTATTATCCGGCATAGCTTTGGGCATAGACCAACTAGACGGCGGCCTAGGGACCCCAATCTTTAAGGGCCTTAAAATTTTCATTTCCTTTTGTGTATAAAGTATTTTATTTGTTAATACTTAAAATTTATGCAATTCAGTGGTAAAGGTAAGTAATATTTGGATTGGAAACCAAAGTTCTTGTCTAGCAATTTCTAAAAAAAACCTCCCACATTTTTCCTTGTACCATTATTTACATTGAACCCAAAAAAAACGGCATAAGGCCTCAAAAGATACAGGGTCGACCCTGCCTAATATTAAAGTCTTTGTCTAACAGTGTACGCTTATTCCCCTGGATTAAATGATGGTTGGTTTAGTAAAAATTTGCATGAGGCAGCAGGACTGGATGTAGGACGGGGTTCGGACCAGAATAAATCTCCTTTCTTATTCTGCTGCTACTACTTTACTGAGTTTGCATTTTCTGATCTGTTTTATTATTACATACTTAGTGTATTGGTTATTACACTGTTTAGTATATATTGGTCATATTCAATCCACCTTGGTAGAACTTTTACACGCCTAGTCACGAAAGATTTTAAGTTAGAATTTAGCATAGATTATAAGGAGGTTTTCACTTCAATGGCATGACAAGGCAATCGGATTGATTACTACCCAGACAACCCAACAATCATGGTCTATTTTTCATCTAATGTACAGTTAGCATTTCTACACAGAGGCTTAGCGAGAAAGTTTACATTGATCAACCACCTGCATATGTGCGAAAGAAGAATAAGAAGTAGGCATACAAATTAAAGAAGGTTTTATAAGGATTAAACAAGCTCCTTAGGATTGGTATAATCGTATTGAGGCATATTTCTCAAATTTGGGCATTAATGGGTGTCCTTATGAGCTACTTTATTTACAAAATCTGAATTTGATGGTAGATTTCTAATAGCATGCTTATATGTTGATGAACTTATACATATTAGAAATGATAGTGCCATTGTTTGATGAGTTTAAAAAATCGACGACGATGGAGCTTGACATGTCCAATCTTGGAAAATTGCTTTATTTCCTTGCCATTTAAGTGGTACAATCTCCATCGAGTATTTTTATATCTCAACATATGTAAAAGAGATATTGAATAGGTTTTGGAGAAAAATTATAATTCAATTTGTAGTACATCTACTGAATCTGGTGCTAAAACTGATGAAAACTAACGAATGAAAGAATGCTGACAATACTCTATACAAACAAATGCTTGGTGGCTTGATGCACTTGACACCACTTAATCTGACATCGTGTATGCGGTCAGTCTCATTAGTAGATGTATGGAACATTCGAAGGAATTACCTCTTCTTGATGCGAAGAAAATTTTGTGATATTTGAAATGTACTTCTGATTTTGGTGTCTTCTTCAAAATGGGAGTTATGACTGGTGGATTTACTGAAAGTGATTACATTGGTGATCTAAACGACTGAAAAGTACATCGGGCTCAGCATTTTTCTTTGGTTTAGGGGCTGTTTCATGGTCAAAGAAACAAACGGTTGTCAGACTTTCCACCACCGAGGCCGAGTATCGTAACAACCCGCACTTTAATGGACCCGAATTTCAACTAAATTGAAACCCAAGTCCATTAGGGCATAGATCATTGTTACATTTGATATCAGAGCAATCCTTCCAAAAAGGATTTCCGTTATAATTTTCCATAAGTGATATCTTTGTTTCGTTTAAAATTGCAACGAATATTTCCTTGAAATAGACAGAGTAAACTATGAAAAATAATATCCATATCTTACACATCTCTTCCCCTCGTTGGTATACCTCTTGTTAATTCAAACGACAAACGACGCGCTTTTATACATATTTTAGAATTGGATAATTTATGAAAATTACACGGAACCCGCTCCAAATAAATCAAAACATAGAATTCACATTCCAAATTAATTAGGCAACCTAATTTACAACCTAATTATAAATCTGGAATAAACTTTACAAACCTTCTACAATAATAAATATTTGGAACTGAATTCAAATTTCCATATTAGGTTGTTCATACTATTCTTATTCCAATTATCTATTTTGTTGAATATGTAGACGATAATCCTATATGTTTATTTTAAGCCTATAATTCATCAGATCTTATTTTGACATAATAATTAAATAAGAATTCAACGAGATAAATTTCAATGTTATAAAAATTATATAATTTCTCATCCGCCTTTAACGATTTTCAAATCTCTTAAATCTGAATCCAATCCTTTAGTTGACTCTTTTTTTCATTCTAATTCAAAAGAATATGTATAACAATGTATATACATATTATTAGAATTGCAGATCTGAGAAGAGATTGTAGGTTAAGGGGAATATAGATTGAAATTTACCTTTTTTCGTAGTATCGATTCGCTTCTTCTCTTTTATTTTCCACCCTTCTCTGATTTGTGTATTTATATAATATTTTATAATTTTCAGAAATAGTGGAGAAGTACGACAATGACAAAGCTTTGCTGTTTAAATCAGAAAATATGAGAAGAAAAGTGTGAGGTTGGTCCTTTATTAATAGACGCACGATTCAACCGTAATCGTTAGATTAAAATAATTAAATCCAGATCGTTGGTCAAGGCTCAAACCCCAGTCGCCACCATGCGACCGGTCGGTCGCTCCCCTCTATACTGTTGTGTTACGCATATCGTACGTGCACATAGAATTTAATGGACTAGCCGTAAAAATATAGACTTAACACTTAAATGGAATCAATCAGCATAGATTTATGTTATGGATGATGTATACAATTTTTCAATCATCAAAACGTTGTCTTGACCCCTTTCTCATAACAACCCACAGGTTAGATTTACAAGCACTGAATACTGGAGCAAGATGGGATTGGTAGATGGTGAAGTCTTCTCATTCATGCTCGACGTTGACAAGACAATTAAATATCCAAGGAATAATATTACAAAGTACTAGCCTTAGTCAATACATATGTTATATTATATTTTTCAATTCCGCTGTGAGTTTATATTTATCGTACTTCGATATACTTGTGTTTATTACAGATTATCAAATCCAACAATCTATGCTTTAATGGGCTTGGGTTTCGATTTAGTCGAAATTCGGACACATTACAGCACGGGTTGTTACAAGTATGTTGCAGCTACATCTTCTTTCTGTCAAGCTACTTGGTTGAGATGAATTCCAAATTCCAAAAAAAATTACATTATTATCATTTAAATAAGTGCTACCGTGATTTATTGTGATAATACTTCAACAATTAAGTTGTCAAATAATCCAGTTCTACATGGAAAATCCAAACATATTGAAATGCAATATCATTTTTTGTGTGATCAAGTGCAAGCTGAAATCGTTGATCTAGCTTATTGCAGGAGTGAAGACCAACTTGAAGCAACTCAAGCCTGCAATATTCTTGAATTTGAATGAATCAATTGCTGTATGCTCAAGAAAGAAAGCATGTACGAGTTGTTGAAGTTTCTATAAACTGACGTCTTGGGACATTCAGTTTAAAATGGGGAATGTTAGTAACTTCAATATTTTTAGTGCTTTTTAATAAGTCAAAACGTGTTCTAATTTTATGGTAGAAGTGGCCTGTATGGCAAGCCTTTTGCTTTTGCTTCAAGTTTATTTTTGTAGCCTGTATAATAGGCATTTATTTTGATGAAACAAAGTGAGTGCTTTTCTTTGAAAACAGTTCTGTTAAACATGATGTCGTTTATAATAAAAATTGGTGCTATTTTTTCCCAAAGATATGGTCATATTCTAATGAATGAACATTATCTTAATTTGCAACTTATGCGAACAAATTTATGATAGTAGTTCAAGTTCCTCAAGTTACTAATATATAACAAGAGACTAAAATCATATTAACGGATCACATCGTAATAATTTGCTGCTTACAACTTAGAATGAAGGCGAGCTGCTGTATCTTCAATGCTTTTTTGGATGCCATATCTGCAGTGAGCGAAGCAATTTAAACAATCTGAATAGACGAGATTGTTTTAAAAGTATACATAAAAATATATTCTTCAATCTTTTGCAGAAAACAAAACTGGAACACTATTTACTATTTAGTATATAAAATTCCAAGGTTAATTAAAAAAATAATTAAATTAAATTCTTTGAAATTTCCACAGCAGGTTTTCTTTAGTTAATCCACATACAATAATTGAATTTCCAAGATCGCAACAACTTGTAATGGGTTGACTATTCAAGACGCATCAGAATTTATATTCAAGATGAGCTCAATATCTAACAGATAAGTTCAAGCACAACAAGCATCCTCATATCCATATCATGTTCGGCAAATGTAATTATTGACTGAAGAAATTGCAAACTTGTTGAATGTCAAGAAACAACCAGCTGAAACATATAGAACTATCGGTCATGCACCTAACTTGTGCACAAGATCGGTAATTAATTAAAAGTCAAGGAAGCATAGGTTGTAGCCTTATAGGCCAGCTACAGATCTAAGCTGAACTGATTTTTAGAACGTAGAAAACTAACATGAATCCGTCTGATGCAGCCATGAAACTCAAGCTAAAATCAAATGCATGGACATCAATGAGATCGATAATCCAGCTTAACAATTTATGCATCACTCTTCATCATCTGAAAATCAGTAGGATGATACTTCTAGTATTGTAAAAAGCAAAAATGATATAAAAACTAGCTTTGTCGGCTACTGAAGAAAACTTACAATGCTGAATAATAAAATCAAGGAAGTTAAGTTGCTTATTTTTCTTTAGGACTCACAGGTCACGGGCGGGAAACATATTATTAATTAGAGAACCACTTGTAACCATTGGTGATGTGAAGATTGATATCTTAGTATTTATGAAGGATCGATTGTATTAATTTCCTGATGAGATGTGAAAACTGATATCTTAATATTTATGAAGGGCCGATTATATTAATCTCCCGATGAGGGATTATTCTTAACACACTCCCCTTCATGTGTGTTGTATCTTGATGAAGATTGTTGAAATTGTTTCGGCGCCCCCTCGCATCTTCCGCTATGCGCCCACTTCATTTAGTGTAGAAGAGGCAAGACCACTGAACGAAGATTATTTGGTGTCAGCGTCATTATTGGATATCCCTACATCCTCTAAAAGACATATATTTTCATGGCAACATTTATTTGTAACAAAAGGAATCCCTTGTTGTTACATGCTACCAATCTCATATATATGCTGATCTCTTTTAGAATATCTTGCGATGTAGGACTAATCATAATCCAACCTACGCAACCACTCTAATACAATGCGAGTCACACCTAACAGATCTCCACCTTGGCGAGCATTTTCTCAATTCAACTTGAAGTTATACAGAGTCCTCAAACACTTAGATAAGGTCGCTAACACCTCCAGCAGTTTAGATTAGGTCGCTACCACCTCCAACAGTTTGGCCAAGCTGTTTTACAAAGAGTTCTCTTTTCCACGGTTGGAGCAGACCGCGTTTTAACTTATAACTCCACCTTAATGAGAATCCCGAACTCAAACCACATATTGGAGCATACTTAGGTCAATGCTGCATCATATTGGTCCCATCGAACCATCGGCTCTGATACCATGTTGAAATTGTTTCGGCACCCCCTCGCATCTTCCGCTATGCGCGCACTTCATTTAGTGTAGAAGAGGCAAGACCATTGAACGAAGCTCATTTGGTGCCAGCGTCATGATTGGATATCCCTACATCCTCTAAAGCACATATATTTTCATGGAAACATTTATTTGTAACAAAAGAAATCTCTTTTTGTTACATGCTACCAATCTCATATATATGCTAATCTCTTTTAGAATATCTTGCGATGTAGGACTAATCATAATCCAATCTACGCACCCACTCTAATACAATGCGAGCCACACCTAACAAAGATCACATGTTGGTTTGGATGACATGGAGCATGGGTGACAGTTAAGTACACATGGATTAGACATAGGTCCACCACCATATTAGCGAACCACTTGTTATCACATAATCAACTGTGATTTGCAGGGTGATCTCTTATCATTTATAGAGGGTCGATTATATTAATTTTTCAATGTGGGATTTTTCTCAACGCATCCATCACGTGTGATTTGTATTTTGAGCAAGACCAAGTGTTAGTTTGGGGACCGTGGAGTATGTGTGGTAGTAAAGCACACAAGGAGTTGGCCCGGCTTTGATACTATCTTAGAGAATCACTAGTGATCACATAAATAAAGATCTTTTAAGTTTTAAAGAGTTATGCAAATAAAGCCACACTAAAGCAGGCTAATGCGCTTAGCACTCTTCGGATGCTACACTTTTACAGCTTAGTGCTTTTAAATACTAGAACGGTGTAAAGTCCCGCTATTTACCGCTAAGTCCATTAAAGCGTGACTTTTAGCATCTGCTTTAGCAGTTTTATCTATGAAAAAAAATATTTAGGCCAATTCTTGTTTAAAATCAATTAACAAAGTTATGTCGAGAGTTCGAGGTTCAAGTATCCAGTATAAGTTAAATCACCAATCCTAACCTGAAGTCTGAAATATATGAATCATGGAATTCTTAGGTTTTCTCATATGGTAGTAAATAATGTTTCTCTTTCCTACACTAATGATGTGTGACTAATAATAAATTGATTTGGCAATTGGATTTTGCTTGATTGCACCTCTTTTATTTTCTACTACATCCTTGCTATATCACCATCAAGGTGGTTAAGACGCAAAAATGCATCAAGCTTGCGCCTTGCGTATTTTTGTACCTTGTGCCTTTTTATGCGTTTTATATACAACGTTGTGTTTTTTCTGCTCTAAAAAACTACACTATAAATTAACATTAAAATGACAATGTTAGTATTAAAACATGTTTTAAACAACTTTTTTGCTAATAAGAAAGCACCAGCTACTAGATACGAAGTCGCAAATGATAACCTTGATCAAAACGAAGTCATAAATGACAGCCTTGACCAAAACGATATCAAACTCAAATCCACGCTACCATAAACATAGATATTACAACAAAAAGCTAGAAATCATCAAAGATGTTCAAGTTCAAGTGCTCATCACAACATTTCAAATTTAATTCAACTTTTAATCACTAATGTCCAATTTCAATTTAACTAAACTTTAAATTCAAACTAAAGTTAACTAAAATTAAAATTAAACTAGCATTACCTAAACTTTAAACAAAATCAAAGTAAAAATAAAGAAACTTTAAGTTAAAACTAAAATTAACTAACCTTTAAATTCAAATTCAAAATTAACTAAGATTAAAAAAAAATTAAATTTAAATTAAATAGATTTTGAATTAAATTAAAATTAACTACACTTTAAATTCAAATTAAAATTAATTAAAATTAGAATCAACATTAAGTAAACTTTAAACTAAAATTAACTAAACTTTAGATTAGATTTAAAATTAAAGTTTAAATTAAACTAATTGCTTTTAATCACTAGCTTAAATTTAACTTAATTTAAAGATTTAAATTTAACTTAACTTTTCTTTAACTTAAATTTGACTCAACTTTTAACTTTTAAATAGTAATTACTTTTAAAATACTTACTGAAATTTTATTTTACTTAGTTAAATACAAAGAAAAAAATACAGTATTTGAGCTATAAGGTGATGGCAACATTGTATAGGAGTTTGCGGCAGTGGTGGCTCGGAGCAGAAGTTGCGGCACCGGCAGTGGCGACGTCGGCTTGAAGCTCGATTTGTGGTCGATATTTTTTAAAGTCGAAGTCACTTAAGTTTCGACTTAATTTAGAGTTGAGAATGGGTTCAAAATTAATCGAATTGGAGGCAGCACTCATTTTCCAACCTAGGAACCAAACCTAGTTGAGACGTGCATTTTAGGCACCTTAGGTCTTTGTCGTCTTAGCAAAAGGCTTGCCTTTGGGCACCTTAAATAACTTGAGTGGCTTAACTTCCAAAAAGGCGAAGCTGCTGCGTCCATCTTTTTTGCGCCTTAGGTGGGCCTAGGCACGCGCCTTAGGTGCATGCCTTAATAACACTGATCACCACTATAGATTTTGCATTTTTACTTTTGTGGAATCGCTTAGCTTTTTAACTGCATAGTTATAGAGGATCATCATACTAATTTCCTGACGTGCTGACCCAAAGAATGGGTTGCCCAAGCCAAGCTTGATTTTGATTGCCCTTCGATATAATATATGTTAAACATGGTTTTTTTTTCTTTAATTGAGCACATTTGGTTGTGTTTTTTAAGCAAATTCCTTCAACGTGACTTTATCATCAAGTGACTGACTGTGACTTTGATATGAAACATTTTACATATTTTAAGAACGGACTATTGATGAGTAGATTCCAAGAACAACAACGTTAATCTGGTGTTGTTTTTCTCATTTCAAGCTACCAGATTTTATCGTTTCAAGCTATCAGGGCTACCCAACCGATAATGCTTCTCTTGTTATAAATTTAATATTGATTCCTTAGCTAAGGAATACTGCTCTAAAACTAAATTGTTTTGCTATTATAGTTTTTATCAATGAATTTTCTGGGTGTATTGAATGAATTGAAACATCGCCTGTGTTTGTTGTTCACCACAAAAACAAATCAGAAAACTCAAATTACAGTCATAAACTGCATTTGCGATGTCTAATTGTAATTTATGCTAAGCAACATCCACGGAGTAAAACACACGCATAAATTCACCACAAAAACATGTCAGAAAACTCAAACATCCATCTAGAATTTTGTTATGCAGGAGGTACACTATTATGTATGAGATACAATTAGTTCATGCGTCTAGTTCTTTGAACATTATTTACAGGCTACAGTTAAAGTAACCAAAAAAAATGATTTTTTAAACAAATATCGAATGTATAATAGTTTCCCTGAACAAATGTAATTTGGATTGTTGTTCCATGAAAGCTTACTGCTTTTGTCAATAAATATTTAGAATTGCCGATTGATTTGTATTGTTTTACCTTCGCTTTTAGGCTTAAGTCTAGATATAGGACAAATGCTAGTTATAATTAGCATTATATTCAACTTTTACACTATACAAAATGCTAGTTATATCTAGCATTATATTCAGTTTTACACTATAAAAAATGCTATTCAACTTTTATACTATATAAAATGCTAGTTATATCTAGCATTATATTCAACTAGCATTGTCCTTCAGTCTAAAAAACAAACTTAAAGCGACTGAAGTTTTACCTTTGACTTAGCTACAGATGTCGTAGACTGAGGAGTGATAAGGAGTCAGGCATGCGGCCTGGCGGTGGGGTGGCTGAATTGCAAAGAGGTGTCGAATTTTAAAGAAGACCCTAATTTTGGAGCAACAACAAACCCGGAGTGGGGCGGGAAGGAGATAGTAGTGTAGGGAGAAAATTGTTTGCCATTCTTCATTGGAAAACACTATGATCGCTTAGCTTAAAAATTTTGATTCTATACTATTATATTATTATTACCGAGCTTTTTCAATTTCTTTTTGATTCATACCCAGCTCTCCATCCTTTCTAATCCTCCTAACCCTAGAGAATAACGTAACTAATGATCGTTCCCTATCCCGCTTTATCTAATTCACCGTAGGTTTTCATTTCCATGCCTTTCGATCTTGCGCTTTTGGTTTCGTTCTCCATGCCTCTTACAATCAGTTTATTTCGATCAATATCCATATCTTTAAGGTATGCCCTATCTTTTTTGTTCAGTTTTATTACTAAAAAAAGTCGTTTTCCTAATTTTATTATTGTTAGAAATTCAAACTGAACCGTTTTGAAAAGTTAATTCTTACGTTAACGAATACAATCATTGGTCCAATATTTCAAGTTTTCAGTATTCAAATTAATTTGTGTAATAGTAAATAAATATCAATTTTGAGAAGTTCACCGTTAGGTTGATGGATGGAATAGTTAGCTCAATATTTGAAATGTGCAGTATTAATATTAATTCATAGATTACTGATTAACTATCCGCTCTTGCAAATTCAGTACTTAATGTTCGTTTTATAGGATATTCCCTATTATTTTTGCAAAAGTAGTTGTTTTTGTTATTACGACTACACCCAAGATCACTCGAATACAATCGCAACGCGCAACGCGGAAAAGCCAAATCGTGCTAGATAGTGCAAAACAACCAAACACTCGAAGAATTCAATAAAACCAAATCCGAACACGATCACAACACCAATACAAGCAATATATGAATGCAATAACAATAAGTAAATCACACACGATTTTATAGTGGTTCCACTAACGTTGTGTTAGTGTACATCCACTTGAGAGAGCTTTTATTATATCACCAATAGAAAGAGTACAAGAGATTGTTTACAATGATCTATTCAATAAGAATCAATGTTTGTGGAGATTAGAATTGAAGAAATAGGATTTGCCTAAACCCTAGATTTGAAGGATAAAACCCTTGATATGGAATTAGATTAGGTCTCTCATGTTTTACACCAGAAAATAGCTTATATACTGTGTTAGGAGACCAAGGCAAATTCCCGAAATGCCCTTAGCTAATGACCCAAACAGTTGCACCAAGCCCAGGCCCGAAACCCTGGAAACGCCGGCTCAGACGTCTGACCGAACTTTCGGGCAACTGGCCCCTGTAGGGCCAGACGTCTGGCCCAAGCCTGCAGACGTCTGGCAGCAGCCTACAGGCAGCCAGCACCACAAACTCCCCTCCAGTTTACTCCTCCGGACTCCGTTTCGCAAACCGTCTTCTCCTACGTCAAGCTACTTCCATCCTCTTCAACTCTCCTATATATTGTGTGGCCTAATTTCAACACTCTACCTCGACACTATATCCATCTCCAACACCAATGGTACCATACCATCAACAACCGATAGCTCCAACTACCAACACTTCTACCTTCAACCAAACGTGAATGTTTCCCCAACGGGTTCCGGCAAAGCCACCCCCCATTGCACTCCATCAACGAGTTCAGGCACAAAGCCCCCACCCGCCAACGAAATGTTAAAAACATTCAAACACCGTCTCACCAAAGACAAGAGCACTAGGAGTGTACACTAGCACTATACCAAGAAGATAGAACGACAATCTCATACCAATACTCTTCCACATCTACAACCAAGCTACTCTCTCACCCGTGCCATCTAGTGGCACCTAGCACTTCTCCAAGCGAATCAAGTCCGAGCAATGCTCGAACTTCCCAACCGGCAATGCCTTAGTGAACATATCCGCCGCATTCTCCTTTGTGTGCACCTTCCGAAGACATACTTGCTTATCCTCATCCATGGCTACCAAGAATGACTCCCTCACTTCTATATGCTTAGTCCGTGAGCTAAACGCCAAATTCTCCGCCAAGTGAATTGCACTTTGGCTATCACATTGAACATCAATGCTATCGTGTTCAATACCCAAGTCACACAACAATCGCTTCAAATAGAGTGCTTCCTTAGCCGCCTCCACCGCGGCTATCAACTCCGCCTCCATAGTGGATAAAGCTACTACGGTTTGCAATCTCGATCTCCAACTTATGGCCGTACCACCTAGTGTGAAGACATAACCGGAAGTTGACTTTCTCCTATCTCTATCACCGGCGTAGTCCGAATCACAATAACCAACTAAGTTGCAACTCCTTTTCCCACTACCACCAAAAACAAGACCATGAGATGACGTACCTTTTAGGTATCTCAAGATAAGCTTCACGGCTTCCCAATGCGATTTTCCCGGATTAGACATAAAACGACTAACCACCCCGATGGCATTTGCAATATCGGGTCTTGTACACACCATAGCATACATCAAACTACCAACCGCACTTGCATATGGCACCTTTGCCATATAAGCCTTGTCTTTCTCCAAGATAGGTGAATCCTTACTCGAAAGCTTCACATGCAAAGGTAATGGTGTAGTTGACACCTTTGCATTCTTCATGCTAAACCGGCAAAGCACCTTCTTTATGTACTCCTTTTGAGTCAATTTCAACTCAAAACGCTTTCGGTCCCTTTCAATCTCCATGCCCAATATCATCTTTGCTTCTCCAAGGTCTTTCATTTCGAATTCCGACTTTAATTGCAATTTCAACTTGTTGATTTCATTCTTGTCCTTCGAAGCAATGAGCATGTCGTCCACATACAAGAGCAAGTACACCCAACAATCATTTCCCAACTTCTTGAAATAAACACAAGCATCTTTGATGCTCCTATCAAATCCACTTTCAAGCATAAAATGATCAAATCTCTTGTACCATTGCCTAGGTGATTACTTCAACCCATATAGCGATTTCTTCAACTTGCACACCATATTTGACTTACCATTTACAACAAACCCTTGCGGTTGCTCCATGTAAATGTCTCCATCCAAGTCACCATGCAAGAAGGCAGTCTTCACATCAAGTTGCTCCAACTCCAAGTTGTGAATAGCAACTATGGCAAGTAATATCCGGATAGAAGTATGGCGCACAACCGGTGCGAATATCTCATCATACTCCTTTTCTTTCCTTTGTGCAAACCCCTTAGCCACTAACCTAGCTTTGTATCTTCCATCGTCCTTCACCTTGTAAATCCATTTGCACCCAATAGCACGGTTTCCTTTAGGAAGTGGAACCAAACTCCAAGTTTGATTCTTCATCAATGATTGCATCTCTTCCTCCATGGCACAAATCCACTTCGAGCTATCACTCGAATTCATGACGTCATCAAGGTCCAAAGGCTCATCTTGGACTACATTGAGAGCATAGTCCAACCTATCACAAAAGCTAAGATAGTTCCAATCACCATATCTTTCGGGTGGCCTTATAGCACGACGACCAACCCGAGTAGCAATATTATCACCCAAACTCCTTTCGGCTCCACCTTGAACCGAATCTTCTCTAGATTCGTGTACATCACCAACACTACTAGAGGCACCTTGTGGACTATGTGATGTATCATCAACCGCTTTCTCCTCACAAGCATCTTCTACTAATCTACTCTCTCTACTACTTGGACAAAATGTGGTAATAACTTCCTTCCCCTTTGATTCATCACGAACCAAGACCGGAATATCCGATGAACTTTCATTCTCCTTGAACATAGCCGACTCATCGAAAGTAACATGATGAGAGTTTATTACCTTCTTCGTTTCCGGATTCCAAATCCGATAGCCTTTCACTCCATCCGTATAGCCAAGCAAAATCCCCTTGAAAGCTCTTGGTTCAAGCTTATCATTTCCCGGATCATGCACATAAACCGGACTTCCAAAGACACGAAGATAGCTCAAGTCAATACTCTTTCCCTTCCACACTTCCTCCGGGATTTTGTTATCAATAGCCGAGCACGGAATTCGATTAATAATATGCACCGCGGTTGACAAAGCTTCGGCCCAAAATCCCTTAGACAAACCCGATGTCAATCTCAAGCATCGAGCTTTCTCTAGTAGAGTACGATTCATCCTCTCCGCAACACCATTTGATTGCGGATCTCCTGGTGTAGTAAAATGTCTCCGAATGCCATGATGCTTGCAATACTACAAGAATTCTCCGGAAACATATTCTCCGCCATTGTCAGACCTAAGAACCTTCAAAGACTTACCACTCTCATTCTCAACAAGAGCCTTACATACTTTGAACTTAGCAAATGCCTCCGACTTAGCCTTCATTACATACACCCAAACTTTACGAGAAAAATCATCAATAAAAGAAATATAATACCTTGCTCCACCTAAAGAAGCAACCGGTGCCGGTCCCCAAACATCCGTATGCACATACTCAAGAACGCTTCTTGAATCATGTTTTCCTTCACCGAATGAAACCTTTGTTTGCTTCCCCATGACACACTCTTCGCAAAACTCTAGCTTGTTGAAACTCTCACCACCAATCATCTCCCTTTTCCTTAGAATATCCAAACTCCTCTCCGAGACATGTCCTAACCTCAAATGCCACAATCTAGTTGCATCTAAGTCGCGAGAACTATCAACCCCAATGCTAGCTTCACCTTCTATGGTCACACCTTGAAGCAAATATATACCATGAGCCCTAGCACCTTTCATAACCATAAGCGCCCCCTTCGAAACCCTCAAGCCATCTCTCTCAATAGTGATCTTGCACCCCAAAGAATCTAATTGCCCCAAAGAGATAAGAGACTTCCTAAGTCCCGGAACATAGCGCACATTAGTGAGAGTACGAACTACTCCGTCAAACATCCTAATTTGCACGGAATCAATGCCCTTCGACTTACAAATAGCACCATTTCCCATAACAATCGAATTTCCCTCTCTAGCTTCGAAAGAAGAAAAACAATTCCTATTCTGCGTCATATGATAAGACGCCCCCGAATCGAGAACCCATTCGCTACCCGAAACATTTGATGCTACCGCCGTCAATACATCCATGTCTCCCTCACCAACACCTCTCTCCACCGCGACCGATGAAGATGCTACTTCCTTCTTGGCCTTCTCCTTGTCCGGACACTCATTCTTCCAGTGACCGGGCTTCTTACAAATATAGCACTTGCCTTTCTTTTCCTTTGACTTTCCTCTCCAACCGGGATTCCTAGATTTGGAACGCCCTCGATTCTCCCTCTTCGCATATCTCTCCTTCTCCACAAACAAACCTTGACCATTTCCGGCACTACTACCACCAACACTCAACTCCTTCATTTGATCTCTCAACTCCTCACTAAGAAGACCCGTCTTGACATCATCTAACGTCAATGTATCCCGGCTATAGATCAAACTATTTGAGAAACCCGTATAACGGTCCGGCAACGAACATAACAATATCATCGCCTTTTGCTCTTCCTCAATCTTCAAATCTACTGCCTTCATCTTCATTAGCAAATCATCAAACACATTCAAGTGTGCCTTAAGCGAACTTCCCTTTTTCATCTTATACGTGAAAAACGTTCGCAACAAGATCAAACGATTAGTTAGAGACTTCTTTATATACAACTCCTCTAACTTGTCCCAAATGCCCTTAGCGGTCGTCTCACCACTAATTTCGGAGATCACATTCTCTCCCATAGCAAGTTGAAGTGTAGTAAATGCCCACTCTTCCATTTCCTCTCTCTCGACATCCGAGATGTCCGCCGGCAACAAATGTGTATCAAACACCACCCTATGAACACGATTTCTTCTTAAAACTGCTTTCATCTTCCATTGCCATTTTTCAAAATCATTATCACCATTCCACTTGTCGATAACCAATTGCGATCCCGACGCCACATACGACCCACGTACATACGGCGCTATACTACTTGGACCAACCATTGAATTTTCAGAGGTATCCGTTTCCGGCATTTCAACAACCACCTAGCAACACCAAAGCTCTGATACCAAATGTTATTACGACTACACCCAAGACCACTCGAATACAATCGCAACGCGCAACGCGGAAAATCCAAATCGTGCTAGATAGTGCAAAACAACCAAACACTCGAAGAATTCAATAAAACCAAATCTGAACACGATCACAACACCAATACAAGCAATATATGAATGCAATAACAATAAGTAAATCACACACGATTTTATAGTGGTTCCACTAACGTTGTGTTAGTGTACATCCACTTGAGAGAGCTTTTATTATATCACCAATAGAAAGAGTACAAGAGATTGTTTACAATGATCTATTCAATAAGAATCAATGTTTGTGGAGATTAGAATTGAAGAAATATGATTTGCCTAAACCCTAGATTTGAAGGATAAAACCCTTGATATGGAATTAGATTAGGTCTCTCATGTTTTACACCAGAAAATAGCTTATATACTGTGTTAGGAGACCAAGGCAAATTCCCGAAATGCCCTTAGCTAATGACCCAAACAGTTGCACCAAGCCCAGGCCCGAAACCCTGGAAACGTCGGCTCAGACGTCTGCAGGTAGGGCTCAGACGTCTGACCGAACTTTCGGGCAACTGGCCCCTGTAGGGCCAGACATCTGGCCCAAGCCTGCAGACGTCTGGCAGCAGCTTGCAGGCAGCCAGCACCACAAACTCCCCTACAGTTTACTCCTTCGGACTCCGTTTCGTAAACCGTCTTCTCCTACGCCAAGCTACTTCCATCCTCTTCAACTCTCCTATATATTGTGTCGCCTAATTTCAACAGTTTTGTTTATGATGTTGTAAGATATTAGGTAATTGACTCTTCTGTGCTAAAGTACACTACTAAATGTGAAAGAAATAGAGGCATATGCATTGGCAACCACTAGCACAAATAGGGGTAGATGACTGTGTTAAACTGCCCCTAAAAGTATGAGAGGCAGTTTAAGAATTGCCCCAAAAAATGGGGTCCTTAATAATCATTAGAGGCAAACTGTTACTTTATATATGCCCTTAATAGTGATGCTGCCACCTATGCATACACTCATAATAAAAGCATTTGTTAACGCCCTTAATAATTGGAAAACAATAGGGGCCAATGCATTTAACACTTTTACTCAATTCAAAATAACATTTAAAATACATTCACAGATATATGTAAATGCCTCTATTAGCAAAAACGGCGGTAAAGTAAAATTGTTAATATACAAATAGGTACTGATTTCCTAAACTGGAAAAGCAACATCCAAATAACATTGGAGAAGACATTGTGATAAGTTGTCAGTATGATTTCAAAGTTAGATTTCACGCACAACACAAACTAAGACAAAGCATATAAAAATGAAATATGGGAAGCGAAATCAAAAAAGCATTAAATCTTATTAAAAAAACATAATCTCGTTATTTTGAGATTGGAGATGGAATATCATCATACAACTGTCCGACTGAAAGCAAAAGAACCATCACAAATGCCATATTACAGTTTAGTTAGAAACAAAAAAAGGCCTTACTTGAACTTCTTCCTTTCCCTGTTAACTGAAGCAGGCAATGGTGGGATGAAAACTCCAGTTCCTTTACCTTTTGAGGACTTGGATTCCACTTTCCAGCCATAAATTTTTGAATCTGCAAAAGTAAACCTCAGGCAACAAAACATGTCCTGATTCTACCAATCTTCTTCTGTTTGGTGCAGCTGCTTCAGCCTAACTTTCCTTTAACTTGCTCCCAAAGGAATGCTGCATCTGATCCATTTTTTTTTTGCTTTCTAAAATCAAACGCAGAAGCCATCCTTCTATCTCTAGGAATTGCACATCTTCTCTTAAGTCCATTATTCTTCAGCGACAAAGGTAACAATGCTCTTGGTAGCGTTATAATAATATCTTTCCATTAATCAGTGATTTAACACATATATATATATATATAAATTTATAAATCACAAATCTATTATGTTACCATGTAATAACATATGTAATCATAGTAAGATTCCAATACAATACCGATATAACATAATCTAAGTTCCTTAAACTTGTTCGCCACTGGGAATTTGTCTCTTTTCTTCTTCTACTTGTTCCAACAGAGCTTCTAGTTTTTGCTTCAGTAAGCCCCTCTAGTCAGTTCTATTCATTATACTGCACAGAAATATAGTGAGAATTACACACACAGAATAAGTTATTATTAACAAAGATTTTTTAGATATCCTAAAGCAACGGAGTAAAGTTAAAGTGTGATTAATTATGAAACCAAGCCTCAAAAATTACAATGATGGATTACTAAATTTGAAACCTGAACATCTTAAAGTCATGGCATAAATGGTTTTAAACTAATAGAATATAAGTGCAAATACCTCAATTTCTCAGTTGAGTTCTGCCTTTTGAATATCTTGTTTCCTCCATTTCTACAAGCATGTGTCCCTGCATTTTCAGTTAAACAACAATATAAATAAACATTAATATGATGCACAGTATATAGAAAATGATCAAATATATTCAATATTAGTAGAATACTAGAAAATTTATTCATATCTTGTCAGTACTATAAACATTATTAATCATTAAATACATATGCAGGGAATGATAGACCTAATGGTGGAGTCTACATCGACATTGATAGAACATGGGATGAAATCAAGAGAGGTAAAGGAAGTGCAGACATAATGAATGATGAAGATATGCAAAAGTATTCGGCTGATGTGATATCAAAAGCTACTATTGGAAGCAGCTACTCTGAAGGATAAGAAATATCTACAAAGCTCAGAACTTTGAAAAGAGCTTTATCCAGACCAAATTTACTAATTGATATTGCAGGACCAAGGTGATATAATTCTGAAATTAATAATCGGACTATCAACTCATCGTTATCTTTTGCTTAAGATAATTTGAAAACTCCATTACTATGTATTTTCTGGCTAAATTATAGTTGAAGTTACATAATATATCTGTGACACTAACAAGTATGTAAAGTCAAAGTTCTAAAATTCTTAAACCTTCAATAGCAATATTTATTAATGTATCCACACAGACAGGAAAACAAACTAATGAGCCTATAAAGCCAAAGTTCTAAAATTATTAAGCCTTCAATAGCAATATTTATTAATTTAGGAAGAATTAATGATTCTATATAGTCAAAGTTCTAAAATTCTTAAACCTTTAATAGCAATATTTATTCATTTACGCATACATGAAAACAAAGAAATATGCCTACAAGACGCAACAGAGAGGTATGGCGATTAAACAAAGAAGTTCACGATCTAATCCTAAAATTAGTCAAGGATGGCGATATTTCTACCCTGCGAATGTATTTACTCAATGGTTTATTCTCTTAATTGAATATTTCAAATGTAAAATTTTCTATTCCATTTCTCTGAGGTACAATTTGGTTCAGGTTTTATTATTTCCATCCATTTAATATGTATAATTTATTTATTCAAATGTGTGTCATCATAACAAGAAACTCATTATATAAAGTTTGGATGATACATGATGTATAATTGTTTAAAAACACATGCTAAAACTTATTTTCATTAATTGGACTAAAAATAATGAATTTTTGCTTAGCAAATGGAAAAATTGGACTTATATTAATACTTTAAGTTTGAAATAAAAACAAGGAATAATGCATACCTCCTCTCATCAGTTTGATTATTTCTTGGCTGTATAACTCATCGTGTAAAATCAATTCCATTGAGCGTTGATGTAACTTCCCCGCTTTGATTATTTCTTTGAGGCGCATTTTGTTGCGTAAAATCAATTCCATTGACCATTGACGTAAACTCACCGCTTTGATTATTTCTTAGAGGCACAACTTGTTGTGTAATATCAACACCATTGAGCATTGATGTAAACTCTCCAAGCGGATATGACATTTGTGGGTAGAAAGGAGGATGGTATACTTGAGGACAATAAAGTTGGCCAGATGGTGGTGAAAACTGATATGGTCCTAGCTGTGGGTGTGACATACAATGTTGGGTAGTTGGATGTTGTTGGAGGAGTGCTTGATGTTGGATGGTAGATATTTGATCAGTGTTTGGTGGATGTTGAGTGGGAGATTGTTGTGCTTGATGCTCTAAAGATGAACGATGTTGAGACGATGATGGTTGTGAAATGAAATTGGGTGACGATGACTGTCGTTGGGAAGATAAAATCATAACTCTTAACTCTTCTATCTCCTTACTTTGCTTTTCACACATGGCTTGTAGATTTAAACATTTAGACTCCAAAGACGCATAATCTCGTCCTTTGCGTGATTTACGAATTGATGATACGGGTTGAGTCTGCTGTACCTAAGGCACCATGCTCGGTGTCACAAGGTCGCCATAACAACGAACTCTATTATGATTCTCATACCCCATCGTTGCTACATATGCTTGCAGCCTCAACTCAGGTGTCTCCTCACCATGGGTTGCTACTAGTTGTGTTAATTCACGTGACATTTTAGTCTGCAATTTTTTTTCCAAGTGAATATCATTTAGTGTAAAATACAATAAGTTAAGTTTGAAATATTCAATGTTAACCAAGTATCAAACATTATGTGTTATGATAACCAACTTCAAATCTTAGTCTTTAAAACCAATTTCCAACAATAAAGATGTTAATCAATAGGTTGCATACAGAACATCCGAATTTACCAAATATTTGCCAAGTGAAACCATTGTTAAGCATATAGAGTTTTGTGCTTATTTATTTTGCTTCAGCACACGTATAATGCTATCCTATATTGCATTAATTGAAAATTAATCCAAATATCATTCAATACAACAAAGTTTCAAAAGGTTAAACAATATATAATACAATGTAAGTTTTAATCGCATATTTAACTTGTATACGAATATCATTAAGTATTAAGAATTTTTTAACTTATGTTTGAAGTATAAAATAAATTTTATGTCAATATCATTTAGTAAAATTAAGCTATATGTATAACTTTTATATGAGTATCATTCACTATATAGTAAGTTTCATTGGAAAGTAAAGTTCCAAAACATTAAATTAAATAATATAAAGTAAGTTTCAAACTTTTTATACGACCATCATTATGTTTAACTTTTATACACATATATTTAAAGACTGTACAATGTCAGTTCCAGAAGAAAAAAATTACCGCCACTTGCTCTGATGCAATATCCACCCAACTTCTATGTTTGTCCTTTCTTCTATGAAGCAACTCGTATGCTTCAATAGGATCGGCTTCGTGACCGTACTTTTCCTTCTGTTATAACAAAAAAAACAATATCCAAGTTGAGTATGTTTGATCCAACACAGAACGCAAACTACATAAGAATAACTTTGAGCATTTACAGTTAAGAAACTAAATGAAGATGTACTAGCAGAATTTTTGAAACCAATAATTGAGGATAAGCTGACTGGACTTAATATAACTTGAATGAAAAGGCACAAGATTCCATTGAGCATGAACCGACATGCATATGGATACCATCGTATGGAAGCATAAGATAATAGGAGAACTGACGAGAGGCAAACATATTGTTTCACTATCAATTAGAATTTCATTTCTTTTTAAACAATGCAAGTTATAACCATATATACATGCTTTTGGTGAAATCAAGCAATCGATTATTTTTAACTTATTTGAATATAATGTAGAAATTTTCACTCTTCGGGTATTAAATGGTCAAGTTTCCAATTTGCATGCTAATTGAACTATAGAAGATATCAGCTCATGTAGTTTAAGTACAACTTTTGTTCATATATTCTACTTGTTAAGAACACATAAGCCATAGATTTGCATTGATCATATAATATTGTACACTTTTAAAGAATTTGACAGGTATATGATATCTTACAATATGCTAAGATTTCCTTGAGATTTACCAAGTATGTAGTACCCACTCATCCAATTCTAAGTATTATAAACATTCATCATTGCATCTTACTATATGCATGAGTGGGGATCTTCTTGTTAATGTTTGAAGTTATTTGCGCACTAAGAACCATGCAATTTGTATGAGCATATTAACAGTAGCATGGAGTATATGAAAGTTGGTTATTATAGTTAAATAAGGAAAGAAATACATGAAATAATTAATCCTAGTAGAGAAAGCAACGACAATTTGGTGAATTATAATCAAAATTAGATTTAATCGGTTTGACTAATACTCAAGATGAAGTAAGAAAAAGTGCACACTTTAAACGCACTTGTTTTGTTTATAGTAAAATTGCACATTTTAGGCTGTAAGCCTTAATCATGTGCAAACAAGATTCTCATATAGTTTTTCTCATGCCTTGTGAATTATCATACATGTGCAACATTGTTGTTTTATTTAATGATATTTTATTCATTATGTTCCCAGAGAATGCGACATTCAACCTATTATCTCATCCTGTTAAGCATGCTTGATTTGCAGGCAAATAAAAATCCAAAATATATGTGCAAATGACATTAAAAGTAAACTTCATTTCATTCTTGCTGATGTATATTAATTCATTGGAAAACCAATAATACATATAGTTTAAGGTAGAAATGGTTAAAAGTATAAAGTAAAAAATTTCATGATATTGATTTACACCCAGAAAACCAAAACAAGAAGAAAATTACACTTTTCTTAAAGCTATTTTTTTATTGTCAACTTAAACATATTGGCAACAAAGTAGACAAGTAACAAAACAAACTGCTAAACTATCTTTACTCAAAATTTGAAATGCTCGGCATCAATAATCAAGTTTTAAACGACTAAAGAATTAATAACTCTTTTGAAAATGAATAAATGGACCATAAGATAAGAATGAAGAATGGGATAGACATATGCATGTATGAATAGTTAGGCATAAGTAAAATTTGCTGCTAAGCAGTCACTTAAAAACTAAAACCTACAAATAACTAATTCAGTGTGCTAGTTAGTTGTATAACCACTATGAATCAGGGGTTAAACTATAGGTTAAACAACCATTTTGATCGAGAAAGCGGTTTAGAATTCACAATTTAGTGGAAATGAGTTACTACATTAACAAATGCACAGTCTAAAAACAAAAATAATATTTTAAGATCAAGTGAGCTCATGTATAAAACAAAACTATATCTACTTACAAAATTAGCAAGGAGTCTTACAAAGCTCATTGATCCACCCGTGTGACTCGTCTTTAGCTTCTTGCGATTTGCAATGTTTCTTTCAACTTTAATCTATCATTAGTTAAACATTTCAATTTTGTTTGATAATGTAAACAAGACATAGAAATAACAACATAGAAAATTAAAAAGAAAGAATAGGAAACATAAGAAGACTTACTTTATTTTTAGGGTCGTTGTCCCAATAATTGACCATTTTTCTCCATTGTTCACTATCCACACGATCATCTCCACACACAAAACGTGATGGTGAGCCCACATGTGGAGTGTAATATTTCTTTTTTAAATCGGCTCTATTATTCCTAATCCGTTTAGATAGTCTTTTTAGCAACGTATATCGAATTGCAGGGATATGAGGAATATCTTCAGCACGCCAATCAATAGTATCCTTGAGATGGAAAAAGAATGGGTTAACTGGGGATATTTAGGATAACAAAACAGTTTTGCTAGTTATACTCCATGATCAAAAAACACTGCAACATAGAAATGGAAACTAGTTGTAGCAAAAATTGTAGAAGGATTGGAGCATCAAATTATTATCGTCTCCTACTAGTTGTACCTTTAGCTATAATTGGATTGTAAAGGTAGTTTTGTACTATTTAATGATATTCAGATAGTTTGAAGACATTGTGCTTCACTTGAATTATCATATTTTCCATGACTTGCATTTTCATTATGGTTGTTCTACTCATCCATGGCATGTTTTCTATATATATCAAAGATGAAAGCTTCTATAATATATCTTCTTGTTCGATAGATATATTATTCAATAAATCAATTATTTGACATTAAGATCTTGACCAAAATAATGGAAATATATATATATATAGAGGGTTGGGAGGGAGAGAAAGAAAGAGAGATTGTTGAATATTAGCTAGACACTACTGGAAACAATATGAAGCATTTTGGATTTCCGTAAAGGGCAGCATTTGAGGTAGATGAAATTGGGACACAATCAAATCTTAGAATGAAAAATGTCAACTTGAAGCAACAAGAACTTACTTCGCTTAAATCAGTGTTGCCTAAGACACTTAATAATAAAACTATTGCAAAGAATTAGTTTTTGGTTTTGAAAGCAGTAGGACAGTAAATTTCTTAAAATATCAGTGCTACAAAGAAAGAGAACAAGAAGCTCTGCCAAAGGTGAAATCTCTATCTAAACCAAAAATAAAACAAGGCTCATGAATTTCTGATTAGTAGCCATTGTGATTATGATTTATGTAATTAATTCTTTTTTGGTGCATGAAACATATGTATCTCTGCCTCTTTATATAGAAACTGAGACCTATGGCACATCATGGATGTCCAAGTTCCCTATTAAAATAATTAATGCATGAGACTCTGAAAAGATAATAATTTAAGATAATCATTAGGCCACTTCAAGTTTTTCTCCTTTACGTTATAATATTTCAGAAGTCGATTCCATCCATGCTTACCTCATTAGTTCATACAGTGGTAACCATTATTCAATTCTAGATTTTAGACAGTCATACTTGTGAAATGGTCTTAATAACACATATCAAGGATTTTTGTAGCTTACATCTATCGTACCATGGAATACTTACAGCTATCTAACAAACATCATCCCTTAATAGTACAATGTAATTTTTACTTTACAATATTAATTTTTACTGCCATTGACCATTATTCAAATATTTCCTTGTTTGCATTTAGTGCAAATATTCAGTATAGTTTATTGGCACATTATTTAACCAATCATGATCAGTAATCTTCAACGAAATGGATAGACTCATGTGTATTTAGTGATATACTAGTTAGATATATTACTAGACTAGCCTACATTTGTAGTGCCGTGCTATGTGCCCTGGGGTAGCAAAAGTGAGTGTGTGTGTGTATACGCATTCAATATTGATCACTATCAAATCATTTGCAAGACTTAAGACTATGCAAGTGATATGTATGTGTGATGAACTTTTATCGAGGAGACAAATTATCAAACATAAGAACTAAAAAATAAGACAGTAGTTTCTTGCCAAGCTAAGGTTAACATTATATTCTAATATATGTTTTAATTCTAATATATATATTTTAGTTTAAGAAATTTGCCATACCGATATGATTTTCCAAATTTTCTCCATTTCTGGTTCATTGTGTGATCGCCAGTCTGTAGCCGATAAAGGAAAAAGATGGTAATTTCTTGCCAAGCTACCAAGGTACCTTGATAACTTAGCATCCTTTGGAACAATGCATAACCCATCTTTGGTGAACTCTATGGTCTCTTTGCCTGACTTTCCCCATTTGGGTTTGTCAAAGCCACGTCCATTTCTTCTTAGTGATCCTGAAACTAGTAATTGATATAAAAACCCAGGAGAAATATTTTCAAATATTTTCATTTATCTTCTAGAAGATGGCATAAAATAATCAATCTTTTTTTTGGCAGTTCTTATTATGAGTTTTTAAAAAATGGAAATATAAATAAATCAATAGTTCACTTTATTTATAGTGTAGACAAAACATAGACAATATATAAAAAATACATCACATTGAAAAATTGAAAAAGGTTATCATTCATTTTAGCAAAAATTAGATACCTCTCCTTAACAATAATCTAGAAAGATAATTATATTTAACTTAATTATAACAAAGTTTTGACTGCCTTCCATTTTTTGTTCTGAATCATGCGCATAAATTTACATGATGTATTTATGTTTGTATGATCATAATTTTGACCAGTACCACATTTTTGTTTTGCAATTATTTGTGGGGAGGTAATTAGCATTTTAATACTGTACAGTTAGACTAATATATTGATTCAAAAGAAAACACATTGCTATTGTAACATAAATAAATGAAAGCATTCAAGAACAATATTGAAAGCTGACTGGATGTAATCAGTATGCTATTTAGTTTTCCTAGCATGAATTTAACACAAGAACAACCCAATGGGTTTATATAATTACTAGATTAAACTTAATAATAATAGCTCATGAAGCATATACCGTTATTTTCAGAGTCACCGTTGTCCAACAAGTCATTATCTGAATGATTCTCATTGTTGGGATCTAATTCTCCAGAGCTACACATCTAAAACAATTTAACAGAAAACACTAATCCTGTCGATCAATTCAAAATACAATGATGGATCATATGCTTCAAATAATGGATATCACTCAATAAAAATCAAGCTATGTTCAAGTTTTAAACACAGCTAAACTAATTTCAAACAACAAGTGTAAACTAAGTTTAAAAAGTGACTATGAACTAAGTTCCAAGCATTTTATGAAAGCTAAGATTCTATCTGTCAATGTAAATTAAGTTTTAAACAAGTATCATTCAACGTAAATTAAACATTATACGTTTAGATTTTAACATGCCTAAGTAAAAGCGACACTTCAAAATATGTTCACTGAATGTTATTGATTTTCTTACACTAAATATTAAACATTATAATTCTTCAAAATCTAAATTGGTATATGACAAGTAAAATATAGGGGAACTCAACTACCTCATGTAGATTACTACACCATAAACGACTATGGAAAATGTACAAATGAAAAGGAGCAGTCACATTTAATTTAAGTTTAGTCCAATGAAGAAAAAAAAGAAAATTTATCATAATTTAAAATAAAATTCTAGAAAATATAACATAACATAAAAAAGAACTATGAAAATTTAACAGCATAACATAAAAAGAACTATGGAAATTTAACATAAGTTTGCTTAGAATTCTAACACTAAATTTCATCACCACTATCAGTGTCATCATCATCTTCATTAAGGTCATCCTCTTCAGGTATGGTATCACCTACTTCATGCAATGATAAAATTTTGTTAACATATATGCCATGAACGTCGGTCCTTATCTGCAGTTCTTGATTGTCTAAACTAGGATCATCCAGGTTAGGTGTTGTATAGTAATCATCTATGTCGAGTCCCTCACTGTCATCCATTACATCGTAAAAATCTCTCGGCTTTGTTTTAACCACAACACTCCAATCCGACTCTTTTGGATCAGCAACATAAAAAGCTTGAATTGCTTGTGAAGCCAATATAAATTTATCATTATTTTGTGCCAGTCGGTTGAAATTCACTAGACTGAAACCATATTGATCGTTTTTCTTTCCAGAATTGTTCACCCAATCACACTCAAACAAAACTACTTTACAAGCTTGATCATCACTTTCCCCTGGAAATCTATAATCAAGCTCATAAATATTCTTTAAAGCACCATAATAGTCGACATTACCTGTAATAGGATTACAGTCTCTCGCACTTGAATAACTTGACGTTTCAGCATTCACAAAGACACCACAATTTTGATTTTTGTATCTTTCATCAACCAATTTAGTTCTAAACCTATACCCATTGATAACATATTTTTTATAATGCTTCACAATCCTACTTGGACCGTTTGCTAATCGAATTAAATCTTCAGATATTAATAAGTCACCAGCATCACGAAGTTTATTTACCTAGCAAAATATAATAAAAACGTATTATCTTATTTTACATGAAACTAGAAAAGAATAAATGACATGATTGCATTTTAATAGTCTAGCATGTGCAAAAATGATACATACATGAATCCTAAACAAAGTAGGGAATTCTTTGTTTCTCAAACCCTCTACTTCTCGAATTGTTTTTCGTCCATGAATTTTTCGTAGCTCTCCCAATCTTTTACTATCATAAAACAAGTTAAATTACTTAATAAAATATAATTCAATTCATAAATTAATTCATATGGTTAGAAAGTATTTTAATATTTAAAGAATATCTTACTCTAAATAAGGTGCTACTTCACTACAGTTGAATAAGACACAAGAGTGACATTGTTACCAATTTTTTTTTTCTAAATCAATCTCTGTACATTTACCCAAATGATGACCGGAGCTTGCGAATATTGATAAGCCCCCAACAACATCACGAGGTAAAGAAGTATCGGCATTTCGACCACGTCGATTATATCGGTTCTCAACACCTGCTAAGTACATTGAACAAAACGATACGCATTCTTCTGCAAGGTATCCTACTGCAATACATCCTTCTGGATAACTCTTGTTTCGAACATATCTTTTTAATGTTTGCAAATACCTATAAACAAAAATAACTATAAAAATATATACTTAAATAATAAATGCGTAACTTAAAATCAATAATGAAGAAATATGGTTTGCCTTTCAATTGGATACATCCAACGATATTGAACTGGTACTGCAATTGCTGCTTCATTGGCTAGATGAATGATTAAGTGGACGGATATGGTAAAGAATGAAGGTGGAAACATTTTCTCCATCATACATAAGGTTAATACAATCCTATATTTCAATTTCTCGAGTGATGCAGTATGTTGCTTTTTACTACATAATTGTCGAAAAATTGAACACAATTCAAGCAATACAAGTGTGATAGGTTTAGGCAAAACTTGACGAATTGCAAGAGGAAGTAAATGTTGCATAATTACATGGTGATCATGGCTTTTTAAACCACGTATCCTTTTTTCTTTTACGTCTACACATCGAGCGATATTAGTTGAGTATCCATCGGGAACACGTACATTTGAAAATACTTTACAAAACAACATTTTTTCTTCATTGGTCATGGAGAAAATTGAAGGTGGCATATATGTTCGATTTCCCACACGAACAGGTTGAAGTGCTTTTCTTATTCGCAAACATTCAAGATCAGCTCGAGCTTCAAGTCCATCTTTTCCCTTTTTTGAAGTGCCAAGTAATGTCCCCAAAATATTTTCACTAACATTTTTTTCAAGATGCATCACATCAATGTTGTGACGTAATAAAAGATGTTGCCAATATGGTAAAGTAAAAAATATGCTTTTCTTTTTCCATGGTCCTATAACTTTAGGTTCTCTAATGACATTTGAATTTTTACGCTTTCTTTGCCCAATATTAGGTTCAACTGTTGGCAATTTAGCAAATGTGAATCTTAAATTTGATAGTTGTCTTAAACACTCCAATCCGGTTAATGGTTTAGGTGGAAGATCATTCTCATGCTTTCCATTGAATGAGTCAGCATCATATCGAAACCTATGTTTAATAGGTAAGAACCTACGATTGCCCAAAAAACCTTGTTTCTTACTATTAGGTAAGCGTATTGAATATGTTTGATGATTGCAATGTGGACATGCAAGCTTTCCTGATGTACTCCATCCCGATAAGTTTGCATATGCAGGTAAGTCATTTATAGTCCGCAGAACAGCTGCCCTCATATTGAATGTTTGATTAGTGAAAACATCATAAGTATTAACACCAACTTCCCATAACTCTTTTAACTCCTCAACTAATGGTTGCAAATACACATCAATATCTTTTCCAGGCTCACGGGGTCCTGGAATTAACAAAGACATAAATAGAAAAGGTTGCTTCATGCACATCCATGGAGGGAGATTATAAACAGCAATTATAACTGGCCAAGTACTATGTTTACGGTCCATATTTGAAAAGGGATTGAATCCATCACTTGCGATGCCCAAACGCACATTGCGATTTTCCATTTTAAAATCAGGGTATGTAAAATCTAGGTGTTTCCAAGCTTGCGAATCAGCTGGATGCCTCATGATTCCATCATTGGAACATGTTGAATGCCATATCATATGTTCTGCAGTATACTTTGACATATATAACCTCTTCAATCGAGGAACTAGAGGAAAATAACGAAGTACCTTAGCTGAAACTTTCTTACTACCATCATCATCAAGTTCATTAACTTTGTATCTTGAAGTACCACAACGAGAGCATGTAGTCAAGTGCGAAGTATGTTTCCAAAATAGCATGCAATCATTCGGACAAGCGTCTATTTTTTCATATGTGAGACTCAAATCGTCAATAACTTTTTTAGCTTGAGCGGCTGACTTTGGTAGACAATTATCATCTGGCAACATACTTTTAAATGCTTCCAAAAACATAGAAAAAGTTGCATTACTCACATTTCCTAAACACTTTATATGGTATAACTTCACAATTGCGTCCAATTTCTTATACTTACTACCATGATATAATTCCTTATTAGCATCATCTAACAATTTGTAAAATTGTTTCACTTCAGGAGTTTGACCTTCAAAAATAGGAGGTTGGCTTGATGAACCAACACTATGTCCCGTCAAGGGTTGGAAAAATGTTTCATTGAGAAAATCAAGCATTTCACCACAATCTTCATTACTGTTGATATTAGTTTCCACATTATCCGTATGAATAGTAGAAGTCCCCATTTCATTATGTTGATGGACATAAATTTCACCGTGATGTGTCCAACGAGCTGTCCGATATAAGGGATCCATTCCATGCCAAAGAAGATGACCGCCAACAGTAATTCTATCGTTAAAATAACGGTTGCAACATTTCTTACAAGGACATATTATTTTATCTTCTCTTACAGATTTTGCAAAAGCATCATTCAAAAATAACTCCAATTTATGTCAATATTCATCCGAACTACGATCCAAGTCTACCCAACTTTTATCCATAGCTCTAACTGCTGCCTATATAATAAACCAAACAAATGCGTTGTTAGTCAGTCAGTAGGATATTATCTTCATTTAGCTAATTTAGCGGAAGACATTTGTAAGATATTGCTTAAGCCAATTCATTCACTAGCACAATTTGTCATTACTTTAAAGATAAACGCTAGTATTAGAAACTAAATTAGAGATTGAAGCTTTATTTTATTTTTGCTTATTTCTCACTTATAGTGAATAACCAAATACCAATATATTTCAGGTTGACTACTTAGTTTTTGCATATATAAGCACTTCTAGCCAAAACAACACCTTATAATCATGCAAATAAATCCAAATTTTTTCTATCATTCCATGGCGTTGAATATATATTCATTTTTTATATGTTTAATTTGTATTTAGTTGCACCTACATTTAATTGTTGTTGAATGCAAGACTTACATACAGACATACTATGATTTGGAAGGTTAGATTATACTAATGCATTTAGAATATTTTTCGCTAATGTTAAAACCAAAATCAATAACCAGTAACTGAGTTTACTAGCTTCTGTTTCTCAAATGTGGTGAAACTTTTTAGTGTTGTTTATTGGATGCATATATTTGCATTTGATAATATCTTATGGCAAAACATTTAATCACTTATAAAAGCTAAGGCCTAGTTTCAAGTCTTTTTTTTGAACAATGTATATTTCTTTGAAATATACATTGTTTAAAACCCGACGTTAATTATATTAGTGTTTTGTGCATTTTGGCACTACAAGTTTGTATTTTTGGAACTTAGTATTTTATGGCAAAGCATTTAATCATCTATTCAATATGCAGACTCATATTGCTTCAAATGAAGGCATAACTCTCCTCCTTTGTACTCAATTTTATCTTCATCTACAAAGTTCACATTCAAAAATTCATATTACTATTATACAACTATTTGATTTCATCTTCACGTCTACCCTTCTTCTATTTTTAATTGTTCAATTAAATCAATGGAAGTGGATGTCAATATTTCTATTTTGTTTTATTTTTGTCTTGGTTTACTTTTTTGGGAAGATGAGGTGCTTGAGTAAGTTTGACCAAGTTGAGAAAAAGTGAATAATGGGAAAAGTGATGATGCAATAACCAAGTTTAACCTAAAGTTCAAATTCAGTTGAGTTGATGGCTAAAGGCACCATACTCCAATTCCCATAGCTTTATATTTGAGTTTACAATTAGAGATTAATAAGCATCAATGAAACATTTCTGCTTTAGGTAATGTTATTAATTTGCAGGTCTTTTTTTCTTATCGTTTGCATCATAAATATTTATGTTCACTCTTTTGACACTCTTCGTATTTCTTCAAATTCTAAATCATACTGAATAGCTTTGGTGAAATTGTTAACTGACTTTCGGTTCCTTCCTATTAATGCACAATGGAGCTCGCAAATGCATTTCAAGATCAAAACACTATGATTCACTTCATCAGTAGGTGGTAATTCTATAAACTCTATTTCTTATTTAACACTGTTTCCAAATAAAGGTTAGTTCTCTTTGTTTTTAACTTAATTTTTGAGTTTATGCTTTTCTATATAGATAAAGTATGTAATTTTATTGTTGTTTTGCAATTTGAAGTATAAGTAATCCCTTTTATCTGATGTTTGAATTTAATGTAGTTTTTGTACGTTTCTTCTTCTTTTGTTATGTTTATAAGACAAATACCACTTTTTTTGTGTTCCCTATTTTCACATCATTCTTTCTCTTTGCATCAAAGCATCTATTTTTATGTTTTTGTTGAAATTATTTTCCTTTAGTAAAAATAGAGATTTAATGTGCAATTTTGAAATTTACACATCATGGATGTTGTTGCCAGTTCAAAGAGGACGTTATGAACTTATCTATCTTTAATTTTATTTTATTCCATCAACAAACATGAAAGTATAAACACACATTTTGCATGCACAAATTTGAAAAGAGTGATATCTATCATCCTTAGCAAAAAACTTATCTATTCTTGAATATAAAAAAATGTGGTTTTTATGTGAGGAGAAGCTCTATATAATTGTATTTCATCATCTCACTTAAGCACAATATTTTGATAGGTTTCTCACGACTAGAGAAACTCATGTAATAACGATCTAAAACGAGTTTTCATGTACAGTATTTGATTTACACATTGTTATAATATTATATCATTTACTACTAAACTTGGTTTAGTTTTAGTAGCATGCATTAAGTATACCGTTTCTTTAGATGCAAGCTGCATTAGTGTTGCATGATATTTATGCAAGTTGTATTTTGTTGAACATATAGTGATCTCAAATTTTAACATTAAGTTATATTAAATATATCTTTTAAAAAGGGTGAGTTAAAAGGGGGTGAGACTACGATGGATCTTACATCCCGGCCTACGCAAATAGGTTTTTAAAAGAACATCCATTTAAGGAATAACATTAGTCAAATTAAGTTTCAATGGAATAGATGGATATGAAATATATCGTATCCTTATCAAAACTATGATGATAGTAAAAACATGTCATGATTTTCATATTTTTGAATATATGATCTTTTGATGGTGATACAGTTTTCCCGTGGTGACAGATGCAGATGTCTCATATCATATTGAACGTCGATTTCCAAGTGACTGGAGGTTCAAACCCATCCAAAAATAAAATTCATTTATTCTCATCTGAAAATATTCAAAGTACTATTATAATTTTAATCTTGTTTATTTCAGATAAATGATGGTTTTGAAAAGTATTTGGTCAAACACTAGCAATGCAAAGCATTTTAGTAAATCGCAAGTTGATAGAAAAAAATCGACAATTAGAATGCTTACTTTCATTAACATAATTATTATACAAAAGACCAGTCACCATTATTGTAAACATCGTGCATTCTTAGTTTTTTTGAGAACCAAAATATACCTATATTATGCAAAATTCATCCATCAATCAAAATGTGTTGTCTTCGCTTTGGGATTTGATTTGAATTAAATGACCGTATAGCAACATGTTTTCAAAACTACAAGTATTTGATCTAAAACAATAGCTAAACCATCATTTATGAAATATTTGACTAAAATTATTTGCATTATTTAGGCATGTGCTGAACTTAACATAGCCCAGATATGGCAGTTTCTAAGCCTAGATTAATGGATTTTTGACAAAATTTTAGTCGAATATTTACTCAAATGATGATAAGCTGACTGGGTTTCAAAAATTCAGTTGGTGAGAGTGTTAGAAGTAAAACCTAGACATGACCTATACAATGACATTAGTAGAAACCAAGTAGTTATTACAATTTTGTAAAGATTTACCAACTTACAATGATGTCCATATTGCTATAATTTTCATTTTCTACATTTATAATGTGTAATATATTTAACATAATTGTTATAATAACTATTTTTCTACATTTACATTAATTTTTCGTATATTTATATGGGTATGTCTATGATAGTGTTGTCACGGATTATTAAATGAATACTAAAGACAACACAACTATTTATGTGTGTTTGACGAAAGAGCCAATAGTCATGCTCAAATGGTTCCCCTCAACCTTGCATGACCTGCTCTTTATGAAGTTTATTTATAAAATAGTGCACATTTTTCCCAAAGTTACAAACATACCATACCTCCATGCATATCGAGCTTTCCCACTTCATCTTATTATAATCATAAATTTGATAAACTACTTTTAAAACAAATCGAGTACAACAATTGCAGCAATGAGTATATAGTATAGTATAGAACCAATTACACTATCCATTGTTTTTATTGAATCAAAAATTCATGAACTTTTCATGGTTGATAATGTCTGTTTCTTTAAATTTTTGACTAAAAATCACATTAGCAATGTAGAGTATCATAAACTAAACAAACAAAACTTCGCATCCGTGCCATCGGCACGGGCTTCATACTAGTACTTTCAAATACAATAAAACTATACAAGCATGAAATCATTACAAGTTGATTTATAAAACTAAACTCATGTCTGTTGAGTTAATGCGTACTTTACAAAACTAAGTTTGCGTTAATGAATGATATTTTATCTATTTGTGCAGTGCAGATTAGTTCAAGTAGCATTGGCTAATCACTTTAATCTATTATTCATCAAACATAAGCAGAGCCTTCGAAGACACGATATGACATGGATAGTTAAATAATTTTGTGGGTTTCATGACACTTCTTGCTCATCTTATCTATAAGATAGTCGATTTCAATATTTGAGTTTAATGCATTGTGTGCACTAATTAGTTTATTCTGTTTTCAATAATAAGAGATTAAAATAATACTAATAATAGACCGTTTGTTTGTTTGTATGGCATCCTTCTTAATTAAATAGTAGAAATTGCCAATTTTATTTGCTAAATCATCGAGTAATAACTATTACTAATATAATAGATATTGTCAAAAAATTCCACTCTAATTAATTATCAAATGTTACACATGAGTGACAATTATCAACAGCACAATAGGTAACAAAAACATAATTACTTAACATGGTTATCTAAAAATCTATCAACATCCATGAACCAAGCAACCTATTGTATTACTTCACTACAAAATTTCATGTTAAATTACTATGGTTATTACTGCTAACAAAATCATAATATAATTAGCGTTTAGGCATACAACTCATAAGCATAGACTGGAATCCAATTACAAGCATAAAAGAAACTCCTGACAACAGCAGAAGTAATACATTAACCATGGAAGAAGAAACAGATATGTTTTTCTATAAGAAATGGAATCATATTTTTCAACCTTGAAATATTAGTTTTAAATCAATTCCAATGAAAAATAATGTAACTAAAAGATTGGAAAAATATATCCTAACTACTGAACCATGAAATTTAAAACTCAATTCATTCTCATTTATCAATACCGATGATCAAGGATTGCATTCAATATAATAGAATCAGAATTTTCTTATTATCAACTACTAACTTGTAATTAGGGATTCTAATGACCACGGTAAATGATATTCATTCCAAATTAGATAAAAAGCATACCTTAACTGATCAGAGATTTGCAGAGTCAATTAGCTGGAACCTTGATACGCTGCGGAATTCAATTGACGCGATAATTAGAAACAATCTTGATTTGTAGATTAAATTAGGAAATCGATCTTTGATATGCTGTGGCAGGAAATCAGCATACCTCAATTGATCGGAGATTTCAAGAGTCGATTAGCTGGAACCTTGATACGCTGCAGAATTCAATTGACGCGATATTAGAAGGAATCTTGATTTGTAGATTAAATTAGGAAATCGTTGATATGCTGTGTCAGGAAATCTTGAGTTGCAGATTGAATTAGGAGAACGATTTTTGAAGTGTTGTGGCAGGAATCTTAAGTTGCAGATTGAATCGGAGAATTAACCTTGATAGAGTAAGCACGTTTCTTTCTGCCCTAATAGATAGAGATTTGGGGACGATTATGTTTCTGTCTCTTATAATTTAGGGGGGCTGTTTTATCCGTGAATATAATCACTGATACAGGCAAATATCATTTTTGCCCCTAATATGGTTTGGGGCTAATTTTGTTTTGCCTCTAATTTGTTTGGAGGCTGTTTTATTTGTGCATACAATTATTTGTAGAGGCAAATATGATTTCTTCCCCTAATAAGTTATCATTAAGGACAAATAATTTTATTGCCCCTATTCCAGTGCCTCAAATACCTCATAATTTGGTAGTGGTAGTTTAAACGTACATAACTCAACTAGAATTATATAATATACGTGCTTAAGAAATAACTCCTATCGTTGAAGTTCTGTAGGTGGAGAAATTGTTCTAGTATTGTAAGAATCACAGTTCCCACATTTTTGGCCAACAATATGAAATGTAACTTCCGATCTCTTGTTGCAGTCATTACATAATATCCACACCTTATGTTTGTCTGAAGGCATGATCGTAGCCTGTACCTCCTCGTCAAGTTTACTCCAGTGCTTTGACATATCAATAGCTGACTTGGAACATATACAGGACATGAATATTGAGCATGCTTCATCATCTCCTCAAAACATTCAGCATGCATTGTATGTCCGCATTTCAAAACAGTTGTGTCCTTTAATGAATCAAAAAGGTACTCATAACATATTGGACAGTGATGTCTCATAGAATTTTCTATGCATGAATGTTTGTCAAGGAGAGCAGTGGAATAACATGATCCACACTTCTTGCAATGAAAGTAGTTATCCTTGCCACCAACTCTACAAATACCACAGTCATCACAGTGGCACTGCTCCTTTTTAGTATCATCATCGAAATTTTGCAAATTTCGCAGAAATACTCTCCCATTTTAACTCCACAAGTTACACATACTTGAGCTACCTTCTGCTCTGTATCACAAATTAAACAAATCACTTTTTCTATATTCCGCCTGCAGATCTCGTGCCAGCCAATAGTTGATTTGTTGTGACAATGGCGGCAAGCGGATATTTGATTACAGCATGGGGCTTGGATTTTACATCTCCTTCTGTAATGCTTGCACCCAAATTCTAACTTTCCGACATCGAGACACTGTTCAACTTAATATATATATATATATATATATATATATATATATATATATATATATATATATATATATTTAGTACTGTAGAAAGCATGATGTACACCCATTTTCAAATTGCAAGGTGGTATACATACCATATTCTTCAGTTTCAACTTTTGTGTATTTATGCTGTCCACCATATTTTCTTATGAAGATAAATTATGTGTATATAGTATTGAATCCTTCTTCATATTTCTTCTTTAGGAGTAATCAGTTTCTTGAAATCGAACTAAAGTTTCGAGACAGCGAGTTTGACCGATACAATGTTTTTAACTACGCAAACTATTCTAGTTACTGCCAACATGGTATATATCATTTTAACATTTGATACAATACAACATTTGTAAATTTCAATATGTAAATATAATCATAACTTGTATATTTCATTATTTAAAGCTCACCATGAGTTCTTCAATGGCTTTGGCATGACCGATGATGCGGTTGCTCAAACAGGAGAGGCGCTTGCACTAGCTACTATGTCCTTGAATTTTTTTAATTCTTTAAAGGTATGAAACACCTTCAAGTTCGTCTTCTTCTTTCTCTTCCTCTTTAATGACTTCATCAGGTGTACCCGTACTTATTGCGTGTCCACTCCTACAATTTTGTTATCAAGCCTTGTGTAATTTCAGTGAGCCATGCAACTTTCCTGCAATATTTGCTTTTGGTGCATCAAATTCGGATACAGGAGGTTTTTCTGCAGCATTCATGCAACTACAGCCTCTTTTTAGCCAGACTTTCTTCCGGATGCCAGCTGGATGATACTGTGATGGTCGTCTCATTGTCGATTTTATTGGTTAGTCCTCTCTATGACATATTCCTGTGCGATTATTTCATTTTTTTTTTAAATAAATCTTTTTTCACTATGACACAATCTTGTGGTCAGATTTTGTATATATATATAGAATAAGGTTAATAGGATATAAGAAAGAAATTCAGGAAAAAAGGTTAAGCTCCTCTTAGTCATTACTCATTTGTGTTTCTTTAACTACGCATAGCAAACAGTTTGGACTTGCCATATCTGAATTCAATTGGAGCTAACTTCAGTCATGGAGCCAACTTTGCAATGGCTGGAGCAACGACTAGGCTAGGAATAAGTCCGTTCCCTTTCCCATTGGTCTTTCAATCTCGTCAATTTTCACAGTTCAAATCTCGATCCATCTTGCAATCTAAAAAGGGTACTTTATTATACATATCAAACGTGTCGAAATTAAACTTGTTGCCTATTTTACTTCTTTCTTTAATTATTTGGTAGGAGGAATATTCAAAGATTTGCTGCCTTACGAGGATTATTTCTCAAGGGCTTTATACACATTCGACATAGGCCAGAACGATCTCACTTCAGGTTTCTATAGTAATATGAGTATCAACGAAGTTAAAGCCATTATTCCAGATATTATTCTGAACTTTGCCACTAGAGATTGCTAAGCTTAAATATCTTCGACTGGTGTGTAATTTTAGTTTTAATTTATTGTTTCTGCTCAACCTTTGAAGTTTTGTAATGTACTGATAACATTTATGGAACCTAATTATCTATCTTTAAAGTGCCATAAGGACACAATATATCAGTAATCAATCATGTGTATATTCTCCTCCCACCAGATCCTGATTCTCTCTGGCAGTTGAAGTAAACTGCACCAGCAGGAGACCTACGATTGCAATTTTTTGCAAATTCTCGAGTATTAAAGTTTTGGCACCAGTTCGGCGCATATAAAGTTTGGCGCCCAAGTTGTTGGAAGAAGATACAAACGTAAAGGTGGATACTAACTGTTGGTCTCGGGCTTTCATAGCAGACAGTTTCTTGCCCTGTTGGTATCCTTTCGTACATAAGCTTTTTTGAAGAAATGATTGGTTGCAGCAACGAATTGGTACTTGCTTTTAATCATCATTTATATTATAACATTTTTTTAGCACTAGTTGTGTAAGCTTCTCTATGTACGGTTATGGATTTTACACTAACTTGGCTGTATTGAAATTAGCTAAGTTTGATAAGCATTAACAAAGTTTATAAAAATTAGCTATGTTTATGATTATGATAATAATAATAATAAACAACAGTTTGAATAAATTAATTAAGTTTTATAAAAATTAACAAGTTTATAATAATAATAGTAGTAGTAACAATAAACTAAGTTTGATAAAAAATTAACCGAGTTTATAATAATAACAACAACAATAACAACAACAACAACAATAAACTATATTTTGATAAAAATTAACTAAGTTTATAATAATGATAATAATAATAAATTAACTAAGTCAATTAAGTTTTATAAATAATAACAATAATAATAGGAATAACAAAAACTAAGTTTATAAAAATTAACTAAGTTAACTAAGTTTTATAAAAATTAAATAAGTTTATAAAAATTAACAAAGTTTATAATAATAATAATAATAATATAATAAATTAACTAAGTTTATGAAAAATTTATAAGTTTGAGATAATTTATAAAAATTAACTAAAATAATAGAGTTTAAGTTTGAGATAATTTATAAGTTTAAGTTAATTAAAATATAAGTTATGACATTTTAAGTTTTAGCAATTGAGATAATTTATAAGTTTAATAATAATAATAGTAGTAGTAGTAGTAGTAAACAATAGTTTGAATAAATTAACTAAGTTTATAAAAATTAAATACATTTATAAAAATTAACTAAATATTATAAAAATTAACAAGTTTATAATATTAATAAGAATAAACTAAGTTTGATAAAAAAATTAACTAAGTTTATAATAATAATAATAATAAACTATAGTTTGATAAAAATTAACTAAGTTTATAATAATAATAAATTAATAAAGTCAACTAAGTTTTATAATTAATAATAATAAGAACAACAACAACAATAACTAAAACTAAGTTTATAAAAATTAACTAATTTAACTAAGTTTTATAAAAAAAATAAGTTTATAAAATTAATTAATTTTATAATAATAATACACTACTAGAAAAGACAATAATTCCGACAGCATCAAGCGACGGCTTCCGACGGCCAATTTCCGACGGCTTCTTATGGGCCGTCGGCGGCCGTCGGAAGCTGTAGGAAAATCGCGATTTACAGGGCACAACCGAGCCTTCTTCTTCCTCATTTCCACACGAGATTTTTTAACCCAAAATTCCCAAATCTCTTCCCCAAGCTTCCAATCATCTATTTCGAGCTTTCAGATCCTCCCCGGTTGCGTAATCAACGTCTATTGCTCTCTAGCTCAGGTATAATCTCTTATTTTCGCTAAAAATTTAATTTTTACCCTAAATCCAGATTTGCATAAGTTGTTAAATTAGGGCTAATTGGCGATTGAAATTGTTTCCAATAGTGTTATAATAGTTTCTAGCATTACATGGTATTCCTATTTCATCTTTCATCGTGAAATTGTGAGAAATATGTATAATTTGTGGTTGTTTGTGTATATGTAAATCGTTGTGTATGCCTTGATTCTACGATTGTATATGTGTGTAGCGCTGCTATTATTGTATTGTGTTAGTTGGAATAAGATAAAATGAATGCACGAGCTAGGAATATTATATTGTGCACGTATTGACTTATGCAACAAAAATAATGCGTCGAACGAGCCATAAGTTGATGTAATACGTCGAATAAATGTGTTAAATTAAAATATATTTTTGTAAATGTGAACAGTTAGTAAAACTGTTTTTTTTTCGTAAAATGCGCACATCTAATTGACAAATGTCCCTTAGAGAGTTTTTGGCCCCGTCCGACGAGTGTTGTACATGATCGTTGTATAAATAGTCGTTTTTTTCGAAAAACGACCATTTATATTCATTTGGTACAATATTTGTTGGATTTGTCCCTGTATTGGACAAGTTATGAATACAATAAGCATTTACATTTTGTATACTACTTCGTCTCAAACGGTTCATAAAATTTTGGTCTAACTTTTCTTTTTTGTTTCCTACGTACACGCATTGTGTACAATGCAGGGAACCAAAGGGAAATGCTGCCGAAATTTTATTGAATCGTTTGAGACGAAGTAAATACGAAATGTAAATGCTTACTGTGTTTGTAATGGGAAGTAGGATGATGGACGAACAATCTTATCAGACAGATCTTGAGCAAAATAACGAAATAATAATTACAGACGATCATACAAATTTTGGTCATTTGATCGATGAATCAAATGTTTTGGTAGAAGCGTTTGACAGTGCAGAGGAAAATATCGTAAAAAACGAGACCGAATCTGAATCAGAAGACGATGATGACTGATATAAATCTGAATCTGATTTTTTTGCAATTGATGTAACTATGTTGAATTCTTGATGTATTATGAAATTGATGTGACTATGAAACAAAATCTGTTTACCATTGTTTATATGTTTTATGTCATTCCATTTGTCATTTATTTAGCAATTTTTATTAAAAATGCAATGAAATATACTTATCGTCGGAACAGTAGACCCATTATGAATAAGGTATAACACACTTCCATTTCTATTTCCATTTCAGTCATTAATTAAGCCATTTATACCGTTGATGTCATTTACATATGAAATATATTTCATTATCATGTTATTATTCTCTTATATAATGATGTGTATATATGTCACAGGTTTATCATAATGTCATATAGAGGTAGGAGCTCTTCCCGATCATCAGGAGGCGATGGCAGTGGCCCATCGCAAGATCCACAGCGTCCAGTAGTTTCGTTAGTCCCTAGAGCAGAGGGGTAGGAATTGAATTTTATTCAACATCTTTTTTTTATGATATACACACGTACTTATCTGTATCGTATTTAAAAACAGGGGGTTCGACCTACTTCCCTCGAAGGTTGTGCTGGATGTCTCTAGAACTTCTTATCGCAGTAGGATGAGTGCTTGCTGGCCAAAGTGGGATAACATCCCTCCCCACATCATAGAGTGTATATGGCAGGATGTCCTAGTATGTATATTTTTTGTTTTCCATTTTTAATTCGTTTTTTTCATTTTTCTACTGTTTGTCGTTTACAGTAATCTTTTTTTTGTTTTTTATCGTGAAACACAGGCTGAGATAGACATCTAGACAGACGATATGCTGCTGGCACGAGGATACTAGATGAAGAAGATGCACAAGAACTATAGGGACTCGATATTTGAAATTAAAAAATCTGGTAAGAAACCACGGTGGATGGGGGAGAGCGTATGGCAAGCATGGTTGGCATACTGGGAAACTGACGAGGCGAAAGCAAGTATACTAATTTTTTTAGAATTATTAATTTGACATGATCGAAAAATAATGTATCAAATTTTGAATGTACAAGCAGAGTCGGATAGAAACTCTGCAAACAGAAATAAAAATCCCGTCACTCATCGCGGAGGGTCGAAGTCATTTCAGCAGTATCGGCAGGAGTTGGTAAATTTACTGAATGATAATTGCAAATAGTTTATGCTATATAATTTTAAATGTATAATAATTGTATGTAAAAACTAGCTTCAGGAAGCTGAGGCGCATGGTCCCGTGGGCTATATGAACGTGTTCACTCGTATGCATGTTGTCGAGCATGTAAATCCGGACGGGACTGTTTCGTATACATGGCACGACGAAAAATCCAACAGGAGCCATGTAAGCATATTTCATTTTATGCAGTATTAGTAATTGTTCTGCTTGTTAAACTATAATGAAATAAGATATGATGTTATTAATTTGTTAGTGCAGGAAAAGTTTATGGAGCAGTGCCAGAAACTCCTTGCTGATACGGGTCGAGATCAGCTGACGACTGATGAGGAGGATGCTATTTTTGAGTCCGTTATGGATCATCAGAGCATGGCAGACGATACGGATTTGCCAATCAAGTGGTAAATAATTTATTTTACTGCTAATTTGATATTTAAGTCATAATTAATTAAATCGTTGGGATTTATACAAGCATCTTGTATCCAAAACCCTACGCCTCTCCCAGTAAATGTTTAATTTACTAGTTTTAAGTCTACACTTACATAAACATGCATAAACTAAATTAAATAACATTATCACACAGCTAAACATTCACATACCTGCACATACACTTACGGAGATCACACGGTTAAATTAAATATTTATTGCAGGCCAGCAGTCAGTGACGGGGTCGGCAGACTAGAGCTCAGATCGATCTAGCAGAGATCGAAGATTTGCGGGCTAGAGTGGCCCAACTAAAGGAGCAGAACCACCGACATGCCATACAGACCACACAGTTGCTAGACCAGCGTATCACCGAGTACATGCAGCAGTATGGTGGCCACTTTCCTTCCTCTGCTGGCTCTGGATCTGGAGGAGAGTGATAGATTGCTTGCTTTTTCAGGTATGTTTTTTTAGTTTTGTATGATTTGGTAGACGGTGGAGGCAGTTGTTGATTTTTGTATGATTATGTTTGATACACTTGGTTATGTGGTTGTATGATGATGTGGATGTTGATGATTTTGTGTTATGTTGTGTATGTATGACATGGTAGAACACTTGTTGTTGGGGTTGTTGTGAATGTTGGAATGGTTATGTATATTATGTATTTTGTTTTGATGTAATTTGATGTATTTGTGTGTTTGATGAATTTTGTGTAGTTTGGGCTTTGATATTTGGTTGGAATATTGTATACTGGATTCTGCAGTATTAGTGTAATAGTGTTTGGATGGGAAATGTGGATGGAAGGCTATATTGCAGCAGGAATTAAAAAAAATACAGTAGATTTCCGACGGCTTTCGACGGCTTTCACGTATAGTTTTCCGACGGCTTTCGACGGCTTCCGACAGCCTATATGCCATTTTTCCCAACGGTTTCCGACGGATTCCGACAAGTGTCGGAATCCGTCAAAAGCCGTCGGAGGCCGTCAGAAAAATGTTCGGCGCCCTGTGTCGGAAGCCGTCGGAAACACTGCGCCCCGACGCCTTATTTTCCGACGGCTTCCGACGGCCGCCGACGGTTTTCAGCCATCGAAAAATGTCGTTTTCCTTGTAGTGATAATAATAATAATAATAATAATAATAATAACAAAAATAATAATAAAAATAATAATAAAAATAAATTAACTAAGTTTACACTAATAATAATAAATTAACTAAGTTTACACTAATAATAATAAATTAACTAAGTTTACAGTAATCATAATAAATTAACTAAGTTTATGAAAAATTTATAAGTTTGAGATAATTTATAAAAATTAACCAAGTTAATAAAGTTTAAGTTTGGGATATAAGTTTAAGTTAATTAAAATATAAGTCATGAAATTTAATTTTTAGCAATTGAGATAATTTATAAGTTTGAGTTAATATAAATAAAGTTATAAATAAGTTAACCGAGCTTTATAAAAATTTAACTAATTTTTATAAAAATTAACCAAAATTTTAAAATTAGCTAAGTTTTATATAATTTAACTACGTTTTATAATAATTAAACAAATTTATAAAAATTAATTAAGTTTTGTTAAAATTTAACTAAGTTAATAAGTTTTTAAAAATTAAATAAGTTTACTATAAAAATTAACCAAGTTTTATAAAAATTCAACTAAGTTAACTAAGTTTTATAAAAATTATTTAAATTTAATAAAAGTTTAACTAAGGATGTGTCATATACTTTATATATGCAAAACGGTTTCATAATCATCTTTTGATTGTTAAACTTGTCTACAGGTAATTAGCTTTTTAGGAGTAAAGACCAGCTGCAGCAAAGAATTATGGGTAATCAAGTAATGAACGTGTGACGCCCCACCTCTATACCCACAATAACAAAGGTTATTAGAAAGAATAACGTCTGCTATTGCGGAGAATAAGGCTGTTGAGGAGCAACCATCTATAGCCTTGCTTTAATTATCTATTGAGTACATCGACAATTGCAATACCAAGTAGATCGACATATCCAATGAATACTTAAAACAAAACCATAGGTGGCTGGAGGATCTATCAGAACAGAATATAACAACTCAAATGTAATATACATCACAGAACAGTGGATCATCATAAACACATATACTGATACAAAACAGAGTATACAAAATGATACATATCAAGTGGTATAGCAAACCACAATATACAGACGAGTTGACAAGAATACATATCAGAGTTACAACAGATAAGGACTACACAAAAGCTAAGACAAAAGAAACTAGAGGAATAATCCATGCGGAAGCAAAAGAGGCTAAGTCCAAAAGCACCTAACCAGAAACATCTCGGTCTGACCCGAGTATAAATCACGGGTCAGTCTAGCTAAACAAATCAGTTAGATAAACTGAACGATAATGAACCTGCAAGATCATATAGTATAACAATTATCTCTAAAGGAGATAATTCAATCATCTAACATAAGATGAATCATAACCAAACAAACCTCATATCATCGGCAACTCAAATAAACAAAGGATACCAATATCCCAAAATATGCCAAAAAGGCAATTAACAAATACCAATGAAGGTAATACAGGTTCCACAAGGTACCCGCTATACATCGTGTGGCTCAAAAGACCAACACCGAGGAGCGATACCTAGGGAATATACATATCAAAGAAACAACAGAAAATTCCAACTGCAACAAACCCAAATATCTCTTGAGAGGTGGTGAAGAAACCACTCCAATATCTCTAGAGCGGTGATGAAGAAACCACTCCAATATCTCTAGAGCGGTGGTGAAGAAACCACTCCAATATCTCTCGAGCGGTGGTGAAGGAACCACTCCGAAAGCGCTATAAAAAGCAACACCCCAATATCTCTCGAGCGGTGGTGAAGAACCCACTCCGAAAGCGATGCTATAGGGCAACAACAATCCCAAATATCTCTCGAGCCGAGGCAAAGGACCAACTCCAAAAGCGATATTAAAGGCAACAAGGCAGAAGGAGACAGTCCGAAGACACTATCCCAAAGGCAGCATGTGTTACAAACTCCCGAAAAGGAACCCGAAAAGTGTTAACGTGAGTCTCATAACCACCCGTTCGCACTAAACGGTTTACTATCCGTTAGTCAATTTCACACTCAAAGCAGTACAAAGTTTACCTCATCTCATCGGTAAACCAAACCCCAAAGGAAAAAACGTTCAAACGAATAGATTGGGAATTAACTGAAAAGATGAACGCACGTGTCCATTGCACGCGTTTTATCTAATCATTTAATTCTCCTCCCATTTCGCTCGGAGTGCGAAATTGTGTGTGTGTTTTAAATAGAATTTATAAATTGGAGAAACGAGACAATTTGAAAAGATCATTTTATAAAAACCTGTGTACGAAGTCAAAAAGGAATCATCAATGTCAAAAATGCGATAACAACTAATTGGATCGACACGAATCGATCGAAATTGGAAAACCAAGGCAAAACAGCAAATAGGCTGAGACAAGCAGGTTAGTCGACTGAACCAGTGGGTCAGTCGACTGGCCCAGAACATGGAAACTTTCTGTTTCCAGGTCGGTCGACCGAACTCAGACCCGGAAAAATCCACGGGATGTTGGTCAGTCGACCGGACTCAGTATGCCAGTCGACTGGACCAGAGCCAGAGAAGTGTTCTGGTAGCAGGTCGGTCGACTGGACCAGAGTTCCGGTCGACCAGAACCTGTTTCCAGCACTTCCAAGCCTATCTAAGTGAAGAGCAAACTCTTCCAAATTACAACCGGACGAGCAATGGCGTTAAGGGTTTATGCCAATCGACGACCCGGCCCTATAGGCTCTTCGGTGCACCACTAAAAGCATGATTAAACATCAAAGTTATGATTTTTAAAAATTTGGCTTCAAAACACCAAAATTTGAAATATTCACCAATTCAATCCAAATCATTAGCAATTTCACATGAATAAGTGTTAGGAATTCATACCTAACAATCAAAGATAGTTATAGACATAGATGTGAGTTAAAAATCTCACCTTTAACCCAAAAACAATGAAGAAGGAGCTCAATTACAAGGAGAAGACCAACCAATCTCCACTTCAACCCAACAAGCTTCAATCAAAGATCAAAACAAGTATTTCCTAAGTTTAAGTTTAGGAATTTCTGAAATTAAAGAGAGAAAGAGTTGGAGAAGATGAAGAGGAGGCTTACCAATAGCTCCTCTTTGATTTTGGAGCAAGAATTCAAGTTTGAAAGAAGAAACTAGGGCTTGGAATTTCTAATCCCTCTTCCATTCCCCCATTTTCAGTTTTAGCTAAAGTTTAAGGGGTGGGAATGAGTGAATGGAGAGGAGAGGGCTGAGTTAGGGGGTTAAGTTAGCTAGTGGGCTGAACCCAAACCCAAAACTCAATTGAAAAAGTAGCAAATTTCGACTTACTCCAAACATATCGAAGCTTATACTCAAAAAGATCGCAAACGACATTTTGAACTCAATGGAAGTGGTCTTGAGTCCCAATTCGACCGTTTGCAGAAAGTAGCTTTTCGGACTATAATCCGGCGAACGATGTTATATTTAAATAAAATATTTAAATATACAATCGATAAATATGCGGGTTGTTACAGACTCCCCTCCTTAAAGAAATTGCGTCCTCTCAATTCTTAAGAAGAAAATAAAGAGTAAAAACCATAAAGCATATCAACACAAAAGAATATCTGAAATAAGAAGTTCACCATAAAGTGCACGAAAGGATAAGCCCGAACTTGTTTGCTCAGAGAATTCCTTGAATTCCTAAGCTCAAATGATTTGGAACACCGACGTGGTACAATGAAGCACAATGAAATGTCTGATGAACATGGTAAAAAGATCATTCCATTCGGACACCAACAAAGAAACAATCACTTGTTGCTTACAACTAAGTGCATTGGCAACACGATCCCCCCTTCGGGAATAAAAAGAACATCAAGCTCATAAGACGCAAGGAACTCGAGCCAACACTAAGTTCCTTATGAGAAAATAAACATTCCAAAAATTATGATCGGTGAGGAGAACAAAATTCCTCACCCAAAAATAATGATGCTAAATACAAAGAGCGAAAACAATAGCTGCGAGCACTAGATCATGAGTGGCATATCTAGTCTCGATAGGCTTTAATGATTTAGAAACATAAGTGATAACACGTTCTCTTTTGTAAGGGAATGACATCCAAACTAATACGATTAGCAATGATACAAAAGATAAGGTCTTGGTTCCCTTCGGGAACCCTAAGAAAATAATCTTCTTTCTCGAAAAGCTAGAACTTCAAAATTTACAATTATCTTTATGGAATCATTTTTCTAGAAAAATTTTCTTATTCCAAATCAATTCATTATGACTAATTGTCTCATCAAAGCGTTTAGGAAATTCCTATCGATAACGTTGATCAAGCGCATCGATCAGAATTCTTAAAGCACTCAATGGGCAATACAATCACAAAATCATCTTTTATATGATAACAAAAATGGAATCATCGAGAGAACAAAAATCCAATTATACTTATAAATAAATCTTATGAAAAAGATTTGCAAAAATTTTAAATTGCTAATATCCATCCAAAATCAATAAATACAAAAATTGAATCATCGAGATATTCGTAGAATACTCGATTCATAAAATGGATGAAATGAGCTAGACAGACTAAATGACATAACAAATCATTCATAAGAATCACAACGAGTGCGGAATGCGGTAAGTGGAGTGCTAACTTCCGCAACTCGTAGCCAAATCAAAACCGGTGGCAAGGTCGAGCTGAAAAGATCTTAACACCACTCAAAAGAGTGCTTAGGTGATAATCCTAAGACAAGACCAAAAATACCAGAAAATAACTCCAAGAACTGATCAACAGACATATAAACGCCGTCCGGATGCGAGCCACTGGATTGCCCAGCATCCGAACGTCGTCTTCTGCCTCTTCCAGCCATAAGCTGAAAGTTAAATAAGATAAAGATTAATCTCAAGGTAGATATTTCGATACGGAATACTACGGAATAAAAATACATTCCTAGACGTATTCCCTAATCCTATCTACCCAAAATACACGGAAGGAATAGAGGCAAGATGATTCAAAGATTTGTAACACTTGTTACAATTTGATGTACCTTAATATGTGCTTCTGTTCTATGTTTATCATATTTTGTTCTGAACTCAGCTCCGATACCAAGCTGTGACGCCCCACCTCTATACCCACAATAACAAAGGTTATTAGAAAGAATAACGTCTGCTATTGCGGAGAATAAGGCTGTTGAGGAGCGACCATCTGTAGCCTTGCTTTAATTATCTATTGAGTACATCGACAATTGCAATACTAAGCAGATCGACATATCCAATGAATACTTAAAACAAAACCATAGGTGACTAGAGGATCTATCAGAACAGAATATAACAACTCAAATGTAATATACATCACAGAACAGTGGATCATCATAAACACATATACTGATACAAAACAGAGTATACAAAATGATACATATCAAGTGGTATAGCAAACCACAATATACAGACGAGTTCACAAGAATACATATCAGAGTTACAATGGATAAGGACTACACAAAAGCTAAGACAAAAGAAACTAGCGGAATAATCCATGCGGAAGCAAAAGAGGCTATGTCCAAAAGCACCTAACCTGAAACATCTCGGTCTGACCCGAGTATAAAATACACGGGTCAGTCTAGCTAAACAAATCAGTTAGATAAACTGAACAATAATGAACCTGCAAGATCATATAGTATAACAATTATCTCTAAAGGAGATAATTCAGTCATCTAACATAAGATGAATCATAACCAAACAAACCTCATACCATCGGCAACTCAAATAAACAAAGGATACCAATATCCCAAAATAAGCCAAAAAGGCAATTAACAAATACCAATAAAGGTAATACAGGTTCCACAAGGTACCCGCTATACATCGTGTGGCTCAAAAGACCAACACCGAGGAGCGATACCTAGGGAATATACGTATCAAAGAAACAACAGAAAATTCCAACTGCAACAAACCCAAATATCTCTTGAGCGGTGGTGAAGAAACCACTCCAATATCTCTAGAGCGGTGGTGAAGAAACCACTCCAATATCTCTCGAGCGGTGGTGAAAGAACCACTCCGAAAGCGCTATAAAAAGCAACACCCCAATATCTCTCGAGCGGTGGTGAAGAACCCACTCCGAAGCGATACTATAGGGCAACAACAATCCCAAATATCTCTCGAGCCGGGGCAAAGGACCAACTCCAAAAGCGATATTAAAGGCAACAAGCCAGAAGGAGACAGTCCGAAGACAATATCCCAAAGGCAGCATGTGTTACAAACTCCCGAAAAGGAACCCGAAAAGTGTTAACGTGAGTCCCATAACCACCCGTTCGCACTAAACGGTTTACTATCCGTTAGTCAATTTCACACTCAAAGCAGTACAAAGTTTACCTCATCTCATTGATAAACCAAACCCCAAAGATCAAAACGTTCAAACGAATAAATTGGGAATTAACTGAAAAGATGAACGCACGTGTTCATTGCACGCATTTTATCTAATCATTTAATTCTCCTCCCACTTCGCTCGGAGTGCGAAATTGTGTGTGTGTTTTAAATAGAATTTATAAATTGGAGAAACGAGACAATTTGAAAAGATCATTTTATAAAAACCCGTGTACGAAGACAAAAAGGAATCATCAATGTTAAAAATGCGATAACAACTAATTGGATCGACACGAATCGATTGAAATTGGAAAACCAAGGCAAAACAACAAATAGGCCGAGACAAGCAGGTCAGTCGACTGAACCAGTGGGTCAGTCGACTGGCCCAGAACCTGGAAACTTTCTGTTTCCAGGTCGGTCGACTGACTCACTGAGTTCGGTCGACCGAACTCAGACCCGGAAAAATCCGCGAGATGCTGGTCAGTCGACCGGACTCAGTATGCCAGTCGACTGGACCAGAGCCAGAGAAGTGTTCTAGTAGCAGGTCGGTCGACTGGACTAGAGTTTCGGTCGACCGGAACCTGTTTCCAGCACTTCCAAGCCTATCTAAGTGAAGAGCAAACTCTTCCAAATTGCAACCGGACGAGCAATAGTGCTAAGGGTTTATGCCAATCGACGACCCGGCCCTATAGGCTCTTCGGTGCACCACTAAAAGCATGATTAAACATCAAAGTTATGATTTTTAAAGATTTGGCTTCAAAACACCAAAAATTGAAATATTCACCAATTCAATCCAAATCATTAGCAATTGCACATGAATAAGTGTTAGGAATTCATACCTAACAATCAAAGATAGTTATAGACATAGATGTGAGATAAAAATCTCACCTTTAACCCAAAAACAAGGAAGAAGGAGCTCAATTACAAGGAGAAGACCAACCAATCTCCACTTCAACTATGGCTGTAAATTTTGTACGAGTGTCCGATGTCCGTTCGTGTCTGTAACCGAAATACGTCCGTCCGAGTCCGTTCGATTTTCATTTAGGACACGAGCTAGGACAAGAAAATTTGTACGAGAAAAAATATTGTCCGGTCCGAGTTCGTTCGAATTCGTCCGAATTTCTTATAGTTCAGTATATCTGATGGAAATTCTATTAAGCAACATAAAATTTGATGTAAATAGCATTGTCTGTCCGTGTCCGTTCGGGTCCGTGTCCGAAAAATGTATGTACGAGTCTGTCTGATTTCATTTAGGACACGAGCTAGGACAACAAAATTTGTACGAACATAAATCTCGTCCGGTCCATGTCCGGTCCGATTTTATTTAGGACATAAACTGAACACACCTCCGTCCGGTCCGGTCCGACCGATTTACACCCCTAACTTCAACCCAACAAGCTTCAATCAAAGATCAAAACAAGTATTTCCTAAGTTTAAGTTTAGGAATTTCTGAAACTAAAGAGAGAAAGAGTTGGAGAAGATGAAGAGGAGGCTTACCAATAGCTCCTCTTTGATTTTGGAGCAAGAATTCAAGTTTGAAAGAAGAAACTAGAGCTTGGAATTTCTAATTCCTCTTCCATTCCCCCATTTTCAGTTTTAGCTAAAGTTTGAGGGGTGGGAATGAGTGAATGGAGAGGAGAGGGCTGAGTTAGGGGGTTAAGTTAGCTAGTGGGCTAAACCCAACCCAAAACTCAATAGAAAAAGTAGCAAATTTTGACTTACTCTAAACATATCGAAGCTTATACTCAAAAAGATCGCAAACGACATTTTGAACTCAATGGAAGTGGTCTTGAGTCCCAATTCGACCGTTTGCAGAAAGTAGCTTTTCGTACTATAATCCGGCGAACGATGTTATATTTAAATAAAATATTTAAATATACAATCGATAAATATGCGGGTTGTTACAGAACGTGGCTTGAATTGTTATATATACTATAACATTTTGTTAATACTTGTTGTGTAAACTTGTTTATGAATGGCTATGGATTTTATGTGAATTTGCTCAATTTGTCGAAAAATTATTATCGAAATGGTTATGGATATTATATTTGATTATGTGATTAACGTGTTTTTTTAATTGTTTAAATATGATGATTATGTGATTGATTGATAGTTGGTTTGAATACGACGATTATGTGATTGATTGCTAGTTGTAATAAGACTATTATATGAGCGATGGTTGAAAATGGTACAAGCCATATTAACATGAAACGGGGCGTGTACAGTATGATATAAATCAGTTAATAACTTTTAGTAGCATTTTAAAAACGCTATGGAAATAAATGTAAACAACCACGATACGACTTTAGTAGCGCTGTAAAAACGCTACCAAAATTTTTAGTAGCGTTTCAGTAAACTCTACGATACAGCATGCTACTAAAAGTCTGCAACTATTTGTAGCATTTCTAAAATCCTGCAATAGGTCAAGTTTTGGTAGCGTTTTCTACAATGCTACAAAAAGTTTCAGACTTTTAGTTGCATGTCGTATCGTAGCGTTTACCGAAACGCCACCTAAAGTTTTAGCAGCGTTTTTTCAGCACTCCGAAAGGCCTTTTCTTGTGTAGTGCAAGCACCTAAGTGCCGGAAAGACGAATTGTTAGAATAAAATAAAAAGAAAATGAAATAGAATAAGAAAGAAGAGAACACAGTATCAGAATCTCACAGTGGAATGATAATATATATTATCAAAAGAACGGTACAAAGGGTTACTCCGATATAGAAATTTCGAAGTTACAAAACCTAAGTATTATCATCAGCCTGGACAGTTATAACCGTCCATCCTCATAAATGCTAAGATGTACAATATAGTAAATGTAACAACCCTGGTTTGGAGATTACCTGTCAATATTAAATTATATTGTTAATTATAATTTAATATTGTGAATTAAATTAAAATTGGAAATTTTAAATTGTTTGTTTGGAATAAACAATGAAATTGGAATTAAATTGTGCAAATAAAGTTTAGAACTTTTTTTTGGGTTGATAATAAATAGAGAATGACTTTATTTTAGAGAAAATGCAATAATTATATTAATTATTGCCCATTTTCTTCTTTTAATAATTTTTAAAAGAAGTATGTAATTTTTAAAGGTGGTTTATTTAAATAAAAAAGTGTAAATTGGTTTAAAAATATGTTTTGGCTATAAATTAAGTTTGTAAATGGTTTGAAATATTTTTCTAAGTGAGAAAAGTATTTTTGTTAAATTTTAAAAGTAAAAATATAGATTTTTGCATTTTTTTGAGAAAAATGTGTGATCCTCTACGCATAGAGGAGAGCACACATGTGAATATATATATAACACAAACAATAAGGAGCTGCCAACATGCCTGGTAGGTAACAAGAGCAAAAAATACATATAGCTAATCTCAAATACTCCTAAGATGAGTTCCGGCAAGGCCACCACCCATCACACCTCAATATCAAGCTCCGGCATGGCCACCGCCCGATATTAAGATGTTAGAAGTACCAGAAAAGACTGAAGAGAATACAACAACAAAAAACACTGAGTGACAACTCGAACTAAAAGAAAGCTCCAAAGTACTCCATAAGCATCTGCTCTGAAAAGGATCTGATGAATAGAGAGACCACTCTGAAGGCTCTGAACAAGGAGAAGGGGTGTCAAAATATGGAGAAATAGGACCAAAGTACTCCATAATGAAGATAGCAGAAACCTATATCTATGGGGGTAACTACAGGAAGTCCTGGATGAAGAAACTCTCCTCTGATGATCTCTCTACAGTCTGATATCCAACAATCTGAATACAAGAGAAACCTGCAAAAAGAAACTGATAACCTCTCTCCCAAAAAACCTATATCTGAAACAAGACTAGGAAAAAATTAGAATGATACATATATATATGTATATTTATATAGTAAATATACATATATATATATATATATATATATGTATTTATAAGGAATTAAATAAAACCTAAAAAAGAGAGAATAGAACAAAAATTGAGACGGGTCACACTTAGTTATCTTTAATCATAAGTAAACTATGATTAAAAGTGAAATTATCATTTAAATTTGGAAAAATATTAATAATACCATTATTAGTGCTAAAAAAATTATTGTTATGTTTAAAAAAGTTAATATTATAACTAACCTTGTTAAGATACCGTTTGAAAAGGATATTTTTAGCTAATTTATATTTGGGATTAGAAATCCAATTAAAACAAAATGTAGAAATTGAAAAAATCAATTTGTTAAGATGACTATTATTATTGTTGAAAATTCTTTGGTTTCTCTCAAACCAAATAAACCAACTAATAATAATAAATAAAGTGTCTAGTAAAAATCTAATATTTTTATTGAATTTGAATCTATAATTTTTCCAGTAGAATTCACAGTCCAGAATTTTATTTATTATATTAAAGTTAAAAATTTTAAGAGTATTAATTAGGATGTAATTAGAGTCCAAACAATCATAATATAGATGATTTATGTCCTCAAGATGTCGATTGCAAAAATAACATTTATTATCAATTTGAATGTTTTTTCTCTTTAAAAATTCTATTGTATTAAGTTTTCCATGAAGTATTAACCACATGTGAATTTTGGATTTAAGAGGAGCATTAGATTTCCAAATGTATTTAAAAGAGTTATTTAAAGTACCCAAAAAATTGATAAATCTATAAAAAGAGTTTGGAGTATATTTCTTACTCTTATCCCATTCCCAACTAATAAAATCATTATCATTATCAATGTTATAAAGATTTAATCTAGCATAAAGCAAAGAAAGTTGCCTAAGGGTTGATCCTATTAAAATACTGTTAAAACTGAAATTCCAAGGAGGATCATTTTCCAGAGAATAAACTTCAATAATTAAAGCTTGCTTAAAGTTGCAAATATCATACAATTCCTTAAATTCAAACATAAGGGGAAATATCGAAATCCAACAGTCATGCCAAAAAGAAGTACAATTTCCTGAATGTACTATTGTCTTAGTTCCTAAGTTAAAAATTTCAAAACATTTTAAAATGTTTTTCCAAAAATTAGAAAATTTATTAGAAAGAGAATAATCAATATGGTGTAAATTGATATTACCGTTATAATAATATTTGGAAATGATCTCTTTCCAAATAGCATTATCATTTATATCTTTAAACTTTCAAAGCCATTTACCTAAAAGAGACAAATTCATGTTGCGCAAATTTATAACTCCTAAACCACCCTCTTTTTTAGCTTTACAATCAGTTTCCCAGTTAACTAGACAATTTATACTATTATTAATATTATCCCCACTCCATAAGAAATCTCTTCTAATTCTATCAATTTTATCAATAACCCAATCTGGAAACAAATGCATAGACATCCAATAGATCGGTAAGGCTGATAAAACCGAGTTTATTAAAACAAGCCTACCTGCTCTAGAAAGAAATCTCACATTCCAATTAGATATCTTATTTTTAATTTTATCAATAATAATAAGCCAATCATCATGTTTGAGTTTTGTAGGTCTAATCACAAACCCTAGATATTCAAAAGGAAAATTCATACTTTTGCAATTTAGAGTATTAGCTACTAAATTTTCTACTTTATCAATATCATTTAAAACTAGAACAGAACTTTTGTCAAAATTAATTTTTAAACCAGATAAAAGCTCAAAACTATAAAGAATAAATTTGAGAGTAATAATGTGTCTAGGAAGATGAGAAGTAAAAAGTAAGGTATCATCCGCAAATTGCAGAACCGATATACCATTACGCGATATGTCATTTCCAACACTTCCTAGAGATCCATTATCCTCTGCTTTCTTAATAATTTTAGCAAAAACATCAGCGGCTAGGTTAAACAACAAAGGTGATAAGAGATCCCCTTGCCTTAAACCTCTCTTTGACTGAATTTTATTTCCTAGAATACCATTAACCTTAATACTAGAGTTTCCAGTTTTAAGCAAAGTAAAAATCCAACTAATCCATCTATGTCCAAATCCTCTAGCATGAAAAATATCTACAAGAAAATCCCAATCTACTGAATCAAAAGCTTTAGCAAAATCGAGTTTTAAAATCGCACAGGTTATGTTATTCTTACAACAGTAATTAATATATTCTTGAACAACAGTCACTCCATCAGTAATATTTCTCCCTTTAATAAAAGCCGATTGTAAACAATCAATTAAATCGTTCATTCTTGAGCTGAGTCTATTAGCTAGAACCTTAGAAATGATTTTAACTGAACAGTTAATCAAAGAAATAGGTCTAAAATCTTTTAAGTTGTTTGCTCCTACTTTTTTATGCAGCAAAATAACATTTGCGAAATTTAATCTCCCTAATTGCAAATTACCACTATAAAAATCATTAAACAAATTAACTAAGTCAAAATTTAAAATATCCCAAAAAGTTTTATAAAATAAAATAGGAAACCCATCAGGTCCCGGAGATTTATCACTTGGCATATCATTTATTGCTTTCCTAATTTCCTCTTATGTAAAAGAATTATCTAACTCTGATAAATCAACAATAGAATCTGATGGATATAGATCAGCCCACCTAACATTGATTCTGTGTTTGATTTTAGAACCAAAAATATCCTTATAATAGTCTGTAAAAGCCTTATTGAGATCACTTTGATCAACTAACTCTATATTGTTAACAAATATAGAGTTAATTGTATTACTACATTATCTACCATTAGCAATATTATGAAAAAATTTGGAATTATTATCGCCTTCGTTGATCCATTGACTTCTGGATCGCTGCCTCCACATCACCTCCTCTTTTTCTAAAATAGAATTTAATTCATCTTTTAAATTAGAAAGAACGTTATGTTCACCTAGATTTAGAGGTCTAGATTCTTCTATCTTGTTAATTTTAAGCATTTCATTAAGAATATTGTCTTCTTTGATTTTTAAGTTGCCAAAAACATTTTTGTTCCATTTTTTAAGAAAAATCCTAAGGTCTCTAAGTTTAGAAATAAAAGCTTTTGCAGAATTTTCCTTGTTTCTGATATTATGAAAACTCAAAGAATTCCATTTACATATAACAAGGTTCACAAAGTTAGAATCCAAAAGCCACATCTTTTCAAATTTAAAATTGCTAATAATAACTCTATGAAACTCACAAGAAAGGATAATAGGACAATGGTCCGAATAGGTATACGGCAAGCCATTGACTCTACGGATAGGAAATTTGTCTTCAATTTCATCACTAACAAAAAATCTATCGAGAAGAGCCATGGAAGGAGACTCTCTAGCGTTACTCCAAGTAAACTCTCTATTTGAAAGGGGAATTTCAATCAAATTAGAATTAAAAATAAATTGATTGAAATCCTCCATAGCAGAGTAATCCCCTTCCCTAGGATATCGCTCACCTATGAACCGCGTAAAATTAAAATCACCCCCCATTATCCAAGGACCCAGGGCTAGTGATCTAAAATCTAGACATTCAGACCATAAAATTCTCCGATTAATTTTAGAATTTGTCCCGTAAACATTGGAAATATTTAGTAAGGAGTTGTCAGAAAGATTAATAAGAATAACATGAAGAGAATGCTGCTTAACAATACATTGAAGAAGTTTAAAATAATTATCACACCAACCTATCATCAAACCCCTGAAGAGCCAACGGAAGGTAAAAAAACCCATTTTCTAAAGTGATAACCACCTAATCTTCTAAAGAAAGGAACATCAGGACAGTTAATTTTGGTTTCCTAAAGTAAAGCTATATCAATAGAGAAGTCTTTAAAAAATACTCTAACCTTATCACATTTATTCGAGTCGTTCAAACCTCTAATGTTCCAACTAATGATCCTCATAAATGAACTGAGTTTGCCCTCTCTAATTCCTTACATCTAATAAACTCCCGATCTAACTCAATATCAGTAAAAATAAAAGAAGTGTCGCGAGCTAACTGGCTAAATTCAGCAGAAGAAAGATTACCTAAAGCAAAAGTAGAAAACGTACTACCCAAAATAGAGCACGTACCTGAGCCTGGATACGTAGCACCACTCACGGTACTCGATCCAGGTATCTCACCTATAGAAGAAGACTGGAAGTTACGGATTCTAGCACTTCGACGAACTGAACCACTAGAAACAACTGATCGCTTACGCTTTCCTCTCTTCAACGAAGCGGAGCTAGGAGTTGAGCGATAATAATGCATTTTTGTGAAATAAAGGATTTTAATAATAAAAATGTTTTAAAAATATAAATTTATATTTTTATTTGGTAAAAAATGTTTTATTTTATAAGTATACAAGTTTACATATTTTTCTTGGGGAAAAATATGAAGAAAAATGCATTTCTGTTTTGTGTATATGTGACATAGGTTCATATTTTAGTTAAGTGTGAATTAATTAACCTTAGCCTTTCTTTTTTCTTTTATTTTTGGGTCCATTAGCCCATTAATGTTCCTTAGCCTGATCAAGGAAGTGAGAAAACAGAAATTAATCTGTACGTATATTTCTATTATCCTCTTCTTCTTCCACCAGTAAACATAAAATAGAACGCACTCCATCAAATTCAAAATCCAAGTAAATTTCTTCAATTAAATTTAATAAATATCAATCTCTTTCAATCTAGAGTGATAATACAAAGGTGATCAAACTCCAAACTTGCAATTTCATCAAAAATCTCTGATTTGTGAATTAGGTTTCTAATTTACTGTGTATTTGTTCTTGCATGTACCGTTCTTCTCTTGTGCAGGTTCTTAGAGGCTATAATCAAGCAAAAAGCTTCCTACTTCCAGCCAAAAATCCGAGCTTTTTCATTCAAACAGCAAGGTGAGTTATAAAACTCACAAAAGCTAGCCGAGCCAAGCTCAAAATCGCCTAAAACAGTGAATAAATTAGCTTATGTTTGTATATTCCTGAAGTGGTTTTCTCTGTTCAAAATCTGATTTATATTGATACTTTTAAAGCTTATAACTTTTGATTCCGACAACGAAATGCTGTCGGATTTCTTCCAGATAATAGTTTATACGTTGAAATTTGTCTTTGCAAAATTTGGTTGAAAAATATTGCCATTTGAGTGTTCAAAACTTTGCTGCAAAATCAACAAAACCCCAGATTTTTGCCTGGGCATGTTTAGTTTCTGAGTTGCTGCAAACATGGCCTGAGTCCATGTTTGAGGCAGCATAACTCTTACATTTCTTACTGGAATTCATTGATTCTTTTTTTTTAAAAGATAAAGTTTTCTACTATATGTACCAATTTTCAGCTCAATCCGAGGTCGTTTGGTCCTCTGTTTCATGCCTGAAATTTAAACCCAAGATGGTTTTCAGGCCTGTACATTTGTTTTTTTGAACTGTTGCAAACATGGCCCGACTCCATGTTTGAGACAGTGTAACCTTTTCATTTCCAGTCGGAATTCATTGATTCTTTTTTTGTTTGAAAGATGAAGTTTTCTAGTATATGCACACCAATTTTCTGCTCAATAAGAGCTCTTTTGGTCCTCTGTTTTAGGCCTGTAAGTTGAACCCAGATGGTTTTCAGGCCTGGGCACATTTTTGTTTATGAACTGTTGCAAACTTGGCTTGAGTTCATGTTTGAGATAGCGTAACGTTTTCATTTCCAATCGGAATTCAATGATTCATTTTTTGTTTGAAAGCTGAAGTATTCTATTATGAGCATACCAATTTTTATTTCAATCAGATATCGTTTGGCCGCCTATTTCATTTCAAAAGTTGAACCCAGAGAAGATTTCAGACCTGGGTATTATTTTGCCTATGCATTTTTATGTTTTTTTTTCGTTCGACTTTTGACTTTTACTTCATGTTTTTGTGATATTTCTGAAATGTTTTGAGGGCTATGATGCTTATCAATAGGCAAGCCAAGTTTTGATGAATTTGAAATTCAAATTTGAATTGAATTTGAATGACGATTTAAGTGATTTCTTTGATTTTAAGCACGGATTTTTCCAAACAATTTTGAAATAATTTTTAAAATTTATGGGCATTTCAAAATAATTATTACATAATATTTTAAAGTATTTTCAAGTGTAAAATCTATTTATTCTCTATAATAAGGGAAATTTTCAAATAGGGTTTTCAATTGATTTCAAGAATTGATTTTCAAGGCTTGTTTTCCAAAGTAAATTATTTTATATATAAATTACACGTTTTTGCACATTTTGAGCGAATGAGAAGGAGAATTAAACGGTTTGGTAAAACACGTGGTATGGGATACGTGCGTTTATCTTATCGGTTAGTTCCCGACTTGTCTGGTTTGAGCGTTTTGACCTTCGAGTTGAGTTTACCGATGAAATGAGGTAAAAAATTTACTACTTTGAGCGTGAAATTTACTAGCAGTTAGTAAACCATTTAGTGTGAACGTGTGGTATGGGACACACGTTAGCACTGTTCGAGTTCCTATCCGAGAGTTTGTGACACATTTGCCATTGCGACATATTGCCAGTACTAGACCTTCGGGTCATTGCCATTGTGGCATTTGCCATTGTGGCATATTTGTCCTCGAGATGTTCGACATTGCGACGTTTTCCATTGCGACGTATTTGCCATTGCGGCGTATTTTCCATTGCGACGTATTTGTCATTATGACGTATTTGCCTTCGGGCGTGGTACCATATTAGAGATCAGTACTTGGCAGGCTTCGGCCAAAAGCACGTGCAAATTTTGAGATGTTTTCATTGATTTCTCGAGTGTATCGACTTTTCATGGTTGGCCATTTGAGCCATTTCTTAGTGCAAATTCGGCCAAAAGCATGTGCAAACTTAGTCAATCAAAGCTTAAGCATTTCTTAAATTTAAATTGTTTTCTAACATGATTTGGAATTTCTAAAAGAGATTTTATGAAAATCAAATAGAAATAAGTTGCACCTTTCAAGAGTGTATTATATAACTATATTTTATGATAATAATTCACTATTTATAAAGTCAAGACATCTCAATGACTCAATCAAATATTTCAATAACAAAAAACAACAAGTGGAATTTTGTTTTTCGGGAAAGTTGAAATACTTATAAATGAAATCTTAACATTTCGTTTTTTAACCAAAATTGGTTAAGTGTTGTTTAAATTTTCAAATCTCCAAAAAAATTATCATCTTTACTCAAAGCAGGATAATTTTTTTCTAATTGAATAAAAGTATTTATGAAAAATGTAATTTTTTTGATTAAGCTTGACAATTTTGTAGAAAGTTCAAAAAAGTGGAGCATGGCATAGAAAATATTCACATAAGTTCAAATAGAATTCCAAAAAACTAACATTTGTTAAGATTTCTCTCTTATAATGAAAGATATTATGTATGTAAAATGGGTCGATTTTACATGGAATTTTATCGGTGCAAACCAAATGCAATAGGACGGAGGAATAACAAAGTTTGCTTTGTAGTATTCTTCCTCCAATTTTGTAAATAGAAAATTAGTTTCCCCACATATGTGTGTGTGTGTGTGTGTTTGTGTTTGTAAGGCAACATACTATTACATCCCGATTGTTGTTTTTGGCATATGTAATTTATTTATGATTACATAATTATATGGGTACGTAAATATATGTATAGCTATCGAAGATTACTTTCTCCTTTAACATTTTTGCTACAACTTGATGTGCGTGGTTGATTACTAAATCTTGGATTCTAAAACTGTGACGAAGAATGAAATGGATTCTGAAAAGAAATATAAACAAGAAATATGCACATATTGCGTAGGTAAGATCAAGATATACAACTTTATTTATTACATATATAACCATGTGTGTTAAAATGCAATATTTCAGGTAATATATGGAGTTAATATATGTATATGCATGCATGTATATATGCATTTTATATTAAATCCATGCCTGGTCGAAAAAAGTTCTAGGAGGCTTAAATGCATTTATTCCAATTAAAGATGTGTTCATACTTGTGATTTGTTGCAAAGAAAGTTAAATGTATACTTTACATTAATACAATTAACCCTGTAGGCTAATGTCTTACGTACATTAGCTTTTGTATAAATGTCATTGAAAACAACTATAATATAAGCTGACCTTAAGTACAAAAAAAAGTTGAACAGTTTCACAAAACTAAAGAATTTGCCGGACTAAGTCGGAGTTAACCCAATTCCTCACACTCTAAAACCAGCACCAAATTAAATTTCAATAACATGAATGAATAATAGGTAAAAAATCACTAAATCACAAACTTCGACAAGGACAGAATCTTCTATGGATTCTACAGCTACTATGGTGAGAGAGGCTTTCGTACCAGGAAGAAGTACAATGGTGTAAATATTTCCTTCCTGCACATTTCATATGCAGCTAGTGCTTAAAACTTTGATAAGTGAAATATACAAAAAAGATCGTGTAGAAGATTATTAGCTTACCTTCCACCTTCGACAGGCCCTTCAGCTACTTTCTCGAGGTCACTTCTGCCGGTGCTAGACCGATTGTTGAAATTGATACCCGATTCCATCTATAAACTGCATTTGAAGAAGAAGCCCTTGGTTGGAAGCTAAAAATCTCGAGCGGTGGAAGCTCGAAGGAGATGCTTGGGAGCTGATTTGGAGATAGGGCTTCGTTTGTTCGGTGAAGTAGTTTGGAGCAGCTGCTGCTCCAAATTGCCGAGCGTTGGAGGAGGACCGAATGAGATTTATCATTCGGTGGTGAGTTCGTTCGGAGGTGCTTCAATTTGAAGCGGTGAAGAAAATTATGCCGAACGGGATTTTAGGGAAAAATTGCCGAACGAAGAAGAAGCTTTGGGCGGTGGAAAGTTTGCCGAACGAAACAAAGTTTGGAGCGGTGAAAAAGAATTGTTGAACGAAATATTTCATTCGGTATTTGAGCATGCCGCTCCAACAGGGAGATGCCGGTCCAAATTTTTCGCTCGGCATTTTGCCGAACCAAACCCTAGAGCTGCTATATAGCAGCTACCCCTCCTCACTTCTTCACTCTATAAACAGAGGAGCTTTTGGACAACAATGGCAGCCGAAACTGAGAGCTAATTTCAGCCAATTCCAGAGTCATCCTACAGAGCTGAAACTCTACAAAGTTTTGTCTGTATTGTAAATTATTCTTATGTATAGCCTCCAAAATTGAATCAATCTTGTAACTCTAATCTTTCAGTGAATAATAAAATCTCCTCTCCCCAAGTACACTGCCTAGCGGTAGTGGAACCACTATAAATACTAGTGTTATTTATTTTTCTGCATTGCATAGATCTGTGACTGTCTGTTCTGGTGTTCATCTTTTGTTTGATCCGTCTCACTACAATCATGATCCAGTAGTTTTCCACTGTGTTGGGTTTCTTATTCCCTTAGACTGATCATCTGAAGGGATTTTCCCCAACAGTCTGGTATCAGAGCTGCAAGGTTGATTGAGGAATGTTAGACGCTATGGCAGGAGATGAAGCGACTCCATTTGTTACAAAACCCTATACTAGAGGGATGTATATCGCGTCAGGATCACAGTTGGCAATTGAGAAATGGAATGGGGATAAAGACTTTGAGAAGTGGTAATGGAGGATAAAGGCTGTTCTAATGAGGAATGAAGTCCATTCAGTAGTGTTTGCCTCTGAGGAATTGACGGACGACATCTCAGTCGTGGAAAGGAACACTACAAGACACACAGTGCATTCCAACGGCAGCCAGACGTTGGCGGCCGTTGGAAAGCCGTTGATGGACGTTGGAAACGCCATTGATATACATTTCAACGGCGTCCAACATCTACCAACGGACCCAACGCCCATATACCAACGTCTTCCAATGTTCAGGTTGTCCACGTGGAAGAAGATGTTGACCAAATAGATGTTGCAAAGACGTTGGAAGATCCGATGGAGGACGTTGTAAGACGTTGGAATAAATGTGCCAGTAAACCGTTGGTGGACGTTGGAAGACGTTGGAAATCTGGGTGTTTTTTTTACAGAACCAACAATGCATGCTTCCAGCCACCTTCAACATCGTATATCTCATAAAAGCTCAATTTCAAGCACATATACAACAACATACCTCACATATAATCAATCATAATAGTAAATCCAAGTAATAAGCATATATACTAATCAATATACACAATAAAAATCAATATAAACAACATAAACCATCCAACAAAACGTCCAATCCAACAATATCCAAACTACTACATCAACATCTCAAAAATCACATCCAAACCAACATCCAAAACATCAGAATGTATCAAATCCTCACACTCTCCAAATATACATGTCCATGGCAAAACAAATCAAATCATACCTGAAATCACTCTCCTCCAGAACCACCAGAAGACGGAAACCGGCCACCAGCCGTATTGCTCCATAAACTCCGTAAGACGCTTATCCAGCTCCTCCGTCTTGGCTTCGGTGCGGATATTGCGTTCCTCGAGCGCGGCGACCTGGGCTCTGAGCTGTGCAATCTCCTCCTTATCTTGAGCCCTCTGATACTCAATCTAAGCCGTCTTATCCTATAAATAACATTTAAATTATTAGTGTTTAATAATTGTAATTCGTGTTTACTATAATCCATCACAATGTGCAACAGTTGGTTTAGAATAATTATTTTAAAATTTAAGTTAAAGTTATTACCGATTGATTCCCAAAACCATAGCGTCTGCCATGTGCCGCTGGATCCATGACAGACTCAAAAATAGCGTCCTCCTCATCGGCGGTCAACTCGTCGCGCCCAGAGCCCTCGAGAATGGAAGTCCGTGCTTGCTGAAACTTTTGCTGTTATGCAAAATAAGTTGAATTTAGATAACATTATTTTAATTAACTTATATAAGTGTTAAGTCATTATGTTACTTACATATGCGGACTGCGCTTTGGCATCGTGATCCCAGGAGTATGAAACGGTGCCTGCTTCGTCGACCTGGCTCAACGCATGAGTATGCGTGAAAACATCCCAGTAACTCACAGAAGCACCACCACATTGTCTCTCCTGAAATATGTCCATATACATATATATTATATATATTGATACATTATCTACAACTTAGAACTTAAAATCTTTAAATTATTATCGTAATTAATAAATATACCAAGTCCTCTCGGTGATGCTGAAATGACTTGGAACCACCACGATGTGTGACAGGGTTCTTGCTCCTATTAGCTGAGTTCCTCTCCGACTGCCTCTGTAAATTTAATTTAAAAACAAAAATTGTTTAACATTTCTAGTTAGTATTTGCGTAGAAGAATTTAAATTAAACATGTGATAAATTTACCTGAAACTCCTCGTTTCCCCACCATGTCACAAAATCATCTCACACAGCTGCGCTCATCTACTGAGGCTTCTTTCCCGCTGTTTTTAAGCGGTTTACTGTTTCCCGGTAGTTCTTTACGACTTTGCTGCACCAGTGGCGATATACAACTGAAATATCAGCGTCCTGAAGGTCCACTTCCGCCTACACGTTTGAAAAAATAAGAGTTATACAGCTTTTGTAAATAATGTAAACATGAATTGATATAACATGTTCCTAATATATAAAGTGGCATACCAAAAAATCCTGCCAAATAGTCTCTTTAACATTATCTGGAATCAATGTCCACTTAGGCCAACATTCGGTCATACGACCCATGTACGCCCGTCGAGATATAGATAGAACTACTTGAGTCGGCTCCAAAGAGAAACCACTGTGTTTAAAAAAGACTAAGTTATGTTACAACAGTCCAAACTTTTACGGGCAACAGTTCTTTAAAAGCGACGGGTAATAAATTTTCCATCATAACATGACAATCATGACTTTTCATCCCGCTAAGTTTATTGTTCTTATAGTCGACACATCTATGAATATTAGAAGATATACCATCCGGGAATCTTAGTCCTTCCACCTATTTTAAAAGTACTTTAACTTGATTATTGTCTAGCTCATAGCAAGCTTTTGGCTTTTTTGTGTCATTTGGCTTTCTATGAAGCTCAGGATGATTACATATTACTTCGATATCATGTCTTGATTTCAAATCATCTTTCGTCTTCCCCTTGACATTCAAAATTGTATTAAAACATTATCAAACACATTTTTCTCATTATGCATCACATCAATATTATGACGAATCGGGAGATTTTTCCAATAAGGCAACTCCCAAAATATGCTTTGTTTGCACCAGTTATGAATCGATGATTTACCTTGAATTTCAATTTGTTCTCCGGTTTCATGTATCTTTGGATAATCCTTTACAAGTTCATAAATATCTTCGCTTGACCAAACCGTAGGTGGTCTCAAAGTTTCATGTCTATTAGCTGTAAAGTTTTTCTTATCTCTTCTAAAAGGATCATTAATATGAAGAAAACATCGATGACAGTCAAACCATGAGATTTTCTTTCCATGAGGTAAATAAAATGCTCGTGTATCTTCCATGCAGTACGGACAAGCTAGACGACCAGCCGTACTCCAACCTGAAAGCATTGCATAAGCAGGAAAATCGCTGATTGTCCACATCAAAGAAGCATACATGCGAATTTTTTTTTGGAAATATCGTATGTTTCTACTCCTTCGTACCATAGTGTTTTTAATTCTTCAATCAAAGGTTGTAAATAAACATCGATTCCTTGTGTTGGATCATTAGGACCAGGGACGACAACTGTGAGAAACATATATGGAGTTTTCATACACATCTATGGAGGTAAATTATAAGGTGTGACAATTATAGGCCATGACAAATATTTAGAACCAAACTGAGAAAATTGTGAAAATCCATCCGTACATAAACCAAGTCGAACATTACGACTCTCAGATGCAAAATCAGGATATTTGTGGTCAAAATGCTTCCATGCTTCCCCATCAGCTGGGTGTGTTAACGTACCTTCTTCCCGTGTTCTAACACTATGCCATCTCATATGTTGCGCGGTTACAGAAGATGCATATAACCTTTGAAGTCTAGGAGTAATTGGTAAATAATGCATACGTTTATACGAGACTTCCTTTCCTTTTTTCTTTCTGGATTCGTACCTTTCCTGATTACATATTTTATAATTTCTAAGGTTGATATCTTCTTTCCAAAACAGCATGCAACCGTTTAGACATGTATCTATTTTATGATACGGTAAACCAAAAGCTGACATCATTTTTTTTACTTCATAATGATTTTCGCACATTAAATTATTGGGAGGCATATGCCGTTTCGCAGCTTGTACAACAACTATAAATCCAGCTTCTGTGAAGTTGTATTTAGATTTCATCGCAATGTATTCAGCAGTTACTGAGAATTAGGTTCCGCTTGAGCAGCCTTTCCAAAATGGTTTCTTTGCGGCATCTAATAAATCTTTTTTTTGCCCCAATATTTGGTTCTTCTTCAGCATTACCATCATCATCAATTAATTGAGGAACAGGAAACATTGACCGTGCAGCATCTTCAACCATATGTTCTACGAGATTCGTCGTATCAATTTCAGTACACACTACCTCCTCAGCTTGTACATGATTAGATGCTAACGGTTCTCCATGACGATCCCAAACCAAATAGTTCGGCACGAAACCGTATTGACGCAAATGAACTCTAACCATTTCTGGTATCAAATGCTTTAACATTTTGCATTTAGTACATGGACAATGGATTTCTTCGTCGTTTCTGTTATTACTTAAAGCGAAATCAATAAATATGCGAACACCGTTATTAAACTGTTCACTTATTGAGCCTCCATTTTCGACCCTTCTTTTTTTGTACATCCAGCTTCGATCAGTAAAATAATTGTCCATTTACCTACGTATATAATTAAAAAGTACGATATAAATTTAAAAAATTGACATTTTATTAAAACAATATTATTGGTGAATTTTATATTAATAGATCATTGACACTTTGTCGATGGGTCATCCTACCTTCCATTACAAATACAATAACGTAATTAAATCGCGTAAATCATTTCAATTTAAACGATTCAACAAAATTTCGGCAGCACTTCGCTTTAGTTCCTTGAACAGTACACATTTGCGTGTACACAGGGAACATAAAGGAAGCGCTGTCGAAATTCTATGAACCATTTAAAATGAAATGTTTTACGAGATTTAATTACGTTATTGTGTTCGTAACTTGTCCAATACAGGGACAAATCCAACAAATATTGTATACGGTATAGATGTCCGTTCTGTTAAAAAACGAATATCCACATAACGATCATATACAATACTTATCAGACGGGGCCGAAAGACACTCTAAGGGTTTCATGAATATAAAATATCGTTTTTGAAATTTTCTAAAATACATAAACTAATTGTATGCTCACTAACAACTAACGTTTCCAAACAAACCTAAAACTAATTGTATGCACATTATTCTATTGTTAACACAAACTTAAATATATATAATCTTGCAATACATAAGTTAATAACATAAATTATGCCTCAATAAACTAGATTATACATATAATAAGGCAATACAAACATTTAATACACTAATTTAACAAATTTAATTAAATATAGGGATTAGGGTTTATACCTTTTCTTGAGAGATTAGGGAGTTAGAGAGGACGAGAGGGAGGCTTGGAGTCGTCGGAGGAGCCGTTGATCGTCGGAGCAGCGGGGGGAGGGGGGATTACTCTAATTAAATTAATTACATTAAGGATCATTAATTAATATAATTAATGATGTAATTAAGAGTTGATTAATTTAAACTAATTAATCAATAATAAGTGATTAAAGTAATTAATTAATTGTAATTAATTAAGGATTAATGTAATTAAGTATAGTTAATTAATTAATGAAGTAATTAAAGATTAATTACTGTAATGGTTTAAGATAATTAATTTGTGAAATTAATTAAGGATTAATTACTTGATACCAACTGTAACGACCCGACTTTCTCCTGAACTAAAAATGCACCGTGCACATGCACGGTGGCTCCGACCCCTCCTGATCAACTACGACGACTCCACCACATCGACGACCATCCCCTTTGACGATCCAGACCCCAAACCCATCGATTCACACTCGAAATCGAAATCGAGTAGCACAACATCAAATCTGGAACAACAGACCAACCTGGAAATACCTCATCACCACAACTCCGACCACCGTGTCGACTTAAACTCCGGCCAATGCTTCGATAGCTCACTAACTTCCATCACCCAAAATCCTACTATACTTAACCATTAATTAATTTCAAATCAATTAATTATCCTCTAATTATCCTTTAATTGCATTTCAAGCAATTTATCCTTTAATTAATTTATTTAAAGAAGTAATTAAGGGTAGTTAATTACTGAATAAGATTAATCAAGAGTGATTAATAAATGTGGTTTAATTAAAGGTTAATTACTTAATGTAATTAATTTAATTAGAGTAATTAATAATAAAAATATAATTAAGGATCATTAATTAGTATAATTAATGATGTAATTAAGAATTGATTAATTAAGAAATAATTAATAAATGAAGTGATTAATTAATGTAATTAATTAAGGATTAATGTAATTAATTATAGTTGATTAATTTAATTAATTATAATTAATTAATTAATGAAGTAATTAAAGGTTAATTACTATAAATGATTAAGGATAATTAATTGGAGAAATTAATTAAAGGATAAATTGCTTGAAATGCAATTAAAGGATAATTAGAGGATAATTAATTGATTTGAAATTAATTAATGGTTAAGTGTAGTAGGACTTTGGGTGATGGAAGTTAGTGAGCTATCGAAGCATTGGCCGGAGTTTAAGACGACACGGTGGTCGGAGTTGTGGTGATGAGGTATTTCCAGGTTGGTCTGTTGTTCCAGATTTGATGTTGTGCTACTCGATTTCGATTTCGAGTGTGAATCGATGGGTTTGGGGTCTGGATCGTCAAAGGGGATGAGTTTTCTTTGAGTTTAGAATTAAGATTAGAAAAAGAGATAAGAATGAAAGATGTATACTTATATATCAAACATTCTTATCTCTTTTTCTAATCTTAATTCTAAACTCAAAGAAAAGTCAACCTATTCCTAAGTTTCCACTGTTTTTTTTTCATTTTCCAGAAAATTTCAAACTTAATTTTCTTCGATTTGTGTGCATTATTAAATTCAAGAGTTACACAAATTTCATTCCACAGATTTAAGAATTCTAGATCTTATAAAATGAATTGATAATTAATTGATTTGTGTATAGATTAATCACATTTATTAATCACCTTTGATTAATCTCATTTAGTAATTAACTTCCCTTAATTACTTCATTACATAAATTAATTATTAAATGTAATTAATTTAAATAGGATAATTAATTAAGAGTAATTAGAATCGTTAATTAATATAATTAATAATGTAATTAAGAGTTGATTAATTTAAACTAATTAATCAATAATAAGTGATTAAAGTAATTAATTAATTGTAATTAATTAAGGATAAATGTAATTAAGTATAGTTAATTAATTAATGAAGTAATTAAAGATTAATTGTTGTAATGGTTTAAGATAATTAATTTGTGAAATTAATTAAGGATTAATTACTAAAAGTAATTAAAGGATTATTAATCAGGAAGGATTAATTAAGATGGATACTTAGAGTATGATTAATTAATCGGTTTAATTAATAATTAAGTAAGCAGGATTTATAGAATGAAGTAATTAATTTAATTCACTTTAAATTAATTAGAGATGATATAAATCATTACTTAGGGATGGATGAATGATATTGAATGCTTTGCATTGTTTGATAGCTCTGATACCACTGTAACGACCCGCCATTCATTCCACAGAATGACGCATCATTAATAAGAAAGAAAGGGATAGAAAAGAGAAAAGAAGAGAAGAGAGAAAGAAACAACATCAGAATCTCAACAGTGGAACGAATAAATTATATTAATAACATAATACTATTACATAGTATACAACATTCATCAGAGTTACACAGCTTATACATCACATACTAGACAGTTATAAACATCTGTCTAGACATTACAACTCAAATACATACAAGACACTATCACAGAGATCAACACAGCGGAACTACTATATATATATACAACGCTGAAGCCTCCTGCTCCATTGCTCCTCCACAATTCGTCAAAGCTAACCTGAATCCCTTGGCTACTCGTAAAAATTTGAGTACCCAAGTGTTTATTTTCTGTTTTATAAACTCTTGGGTACTTAAATTTTTACGAGTAGCCAAGGGATTCAGGTTAGCTTTGACGAATTGTGGAGGAGCAATGGAGCATGAGGCTTCAGCGTTGTAGATATATATATAGTAGTTCCGCTGTGTTGATCTCTGTGATAGTGTCTTGTATGTATTTGAGTGGTAATGTCTAGACAGATGTTTATAACTGTCTAGTATGTAATGTATAAGTTGTGTAACTCTGATGAATGTTGTATACTATGTAATAGTATTATGTTATTAATATAATTTATTCGTTCCGCTGTTGAGATTCTGATGTTGTTTCTTTCTCTCTTCTCTTCTTTTCTCTTTTTATCCCTTTCTTTCTTATTAATGATGCGTCATTCTGTGGAATGAATGGCGGGTCGTTACAAGGGGTGGGTCGGAATCGGAGCAAATTTGGGAATTAGGGGGGGGATGTTTAAGCCGAATGGGGAAGAAGAAGCTGGGCTTCTGTTTTGCTTGCGGATTTCCAACGTCATTCAACGGCCGCCAATGTCTACCAACGTCCTACAGTTTTTAACTAATAAAATATACGAGAAAACACTGGACGTTGGAGGCCATTGGAAGGCTCCATTGGAATACACTATGTGTCTTGCAGTGGAAGGAGATGGGGAAATGGGCGTTCACTACTTTACAACTGGCTATGGGAGAGAATGTTATCTCAAATATTAGCAGTGAGACCACTGCTAGGGGCATTTGGACCAACCTAGAAAATCTCTAATTGAAGAAATCTCTGACTAACCGTCTGATATTGCTGAAGGCATTTTTAACCATGCGGATGAGAAAGGGTACTTCAGTGAAGGAACATCTTAATTTCTTTGATGATCTAGTGATGAAGATGAAGACTGTTGACTTGAAGATGGATGAGGAGCAAATAGCAATGATTCTTTTGTGTTCTCTTCCGGAGCGATACACAGGTTTCGCTAACAGCCTTATCTTCGCCAGAGACACATTGACAGTGGAAGATGTAAAGTCAGGCCTTCTGTTTGAGTGCTTGAGAGATCAGATGAAGGAGATAAGTGAAGGAAGTAGAGGTGGAAGTAGTAGTCACGACCTATTTGTTGAAAAAGGTAGAGAAGATAAGAAGAATTGGCACTCTAGAGGGAGTTCCAAGTCTAGGAAGCCCGGTAATGGCAGGAGAGGAAAGTCTAAGGACGGGAAGTGCTTTATCTGCAAGAAATATGGTCATTGGAAAAGGGATTGTCCAGATTTGAAGAAGAAGGAAGAAGATGGATCTTCATTATTTGAAGTGGAGAAGTCTGTATCTGACGACCTGTTGTCTGCAGCAGTGTCGGATGTCTCAGACCATTAGGTGCTAGACTCAGGGGCATCTTTCCATATGACACCTAATAAGGATTACTTCAGTTCTTTCGTTGGATGAGAGGGAAGCTCTATTCTTATGGGTAATGATGCTAGCTGTAGAGCAATGGGTGAAGGTACAGTGAGGATCAAGATGTTTGACGGAGTGATACACACTTTGACAAGTGTCCGGTATGTTCCTGGTCTTCGGAAGTCCTTAATTTCTTTAGGACAATTGGCATCTTTGGGATGCAAGGTAACTATCGAGAAGGATAGTCTGAAGGTTTCGAGAGGTGCACTAGTTCTTATGAAAAGAGATGCGTTCCGCAATCTGTATTTGCTGAAAGGAACCACAACTCTTGGGGAGTCATGTGTTGGAGTAGATAGTTCTCGTGCATTGGATGCCACAAAGCTTTGGCATCTCAGGTTGGGTCATATTTCAGAGAAGGGCTTAGAGTTGATTCAAAGACGGAAGATGATCAAAGGAGAAAGCTTCGACAAGATGGACTTTTGCCAATGGTGTGTGTTAGGTAAACAAACTAAAGTATCTTTTGGAGTTGGACTCCATGGATCGAGGCGAGTACTTGAGTACGTGCATATAGATGTTTGGGGACTGGTTGCTACTCCTTCTCTTGGAGGAGCAAGTTATTTTATCTCTTTCATTGATGACTTTTCTCGGAAATTATGGGTGTATGTGATGAAGGCCAAATCAGAGAGTTTTGAGAAGGTCAAAGACTGGAAAGCGCTTGTTGAGAACCAATCTGGTTCTAGGTTAAAGGAGCCGAGATCTGATAATGGCGGTGAACTTGTCTCAAGGGAGTTCCTCGACTTTTGTAGACAACATGGAATTTAGAGACATTTCACTACACCCGACGATCCGCAATCCAATGGGGTTGCAGAAAGGATGAATATGACTCTACTGGAGAAGGCTCGTTGCTTGAGATTGACGGCAGGCTTGTCTAGAGGTTTTGGGCTGAGGCATTATCAACTGCGGTGCATATCATAAATCGAATTCCGTGCTCAGCCATAGATGGGAAAATTCCAGAGGAGAAGTGGAGACGTAAAGCAGTGTATCTTGGTTACTTTCGAATTTTTGGTTGTCCTGTGTACGTTCACCATACAGGTGATGACAAGTTGGAGGCTAGAGCATACAAGGGCATACTAATGGGATACACCGATGGTATCAAAGGGTATCGAATTTGAAACCCTGTTGATCGAAAGATTGTTCATTCCAAACATGTTACTTTTGATGAGTCTGTTATGTTCAATCCCAAGGAGAAGCTACCTACCACATTAGAAGATTCTGATAGGCCTAAGGAGATGGAAGAAGTTCCCATGTTCCAGCCAAATAGTAGAGATGTTGTTGATGCTGTCGAGGAAAACGTAGTTGATGGAACATCACAGGATAGTCCACAGGTACCTTCTAGTAGTGCTGGTGATGTGCATGAATCTAGAGTAAGTTCAGTTCAAGGTGGAGCTAAAAGGAGTTTAGGCAAAGCAGTACCTACTTGGGTCAGTCGTAGGACTATTAGCCCGCCCGAAAGGTATGGCGATTGGCAGTTTGTGAACCTTAGCCTTGGTGATCATTTTGACTATGCCCTACATGTGGTTCTTGAGGAGCCGCTTGACCTTGATGAAGCTTTGAAGTCATGTGACAATTCGAAGTGGGTGTGCGCTATGGAAGAGGAGTTAGAGTCGTTGAAGAAGAACAAGACTTGGGATTTGGTACCACCTCCTCAAGGAAGCTGGTCATAGGTTGCAAGTGAGTGTTCAAGGTAAAGGATGATGGGAGATACAAGGCTAGACTCGTTGCTAAAGGGTTTTCACAAATAAAGGGATTGGAGTATGATGAGATATTCTTTCCAGTAATGAGGCATACGTCCATCTGCATTTTGCTCGCTATCGTCACAGCTCATGACCTGGAGCTGGAGAAACTGGATATGAAAACCGCTTTCTTACATGGAGACTTGGATGAGACCATCTAGATGAAGCAGCCAGAAGGGTTTGTTGTAAATGGGAAAGAAAATTGGGTTTGCAAATTGAAGAAGTCATTGTACGGGCTTAAGCAGTCGCCTAGACAATAGTACAAGAGGTTTGACTCTTTTATGCTTTCACTTGGTTTTGATCGTAGCATCAAATATGCTTGTGTGTACTTCAAGCATTTAAATAATGGTAGATGGGTGTACCTACTCTTGTACGTGGATGATATGTTGATTTCTTCCAAGGAAAAGGCTGAAATCGATAGTTTGAAGTGAAAGCTAAAAGCGGAATTTGAAATGAAAGACCTTGGAGTAGCAAAGAAAATTTTGAGTATGGCAATCCAAAGGGATAGAAAGCTAGGATTTTTGAGCCTCACTCAAAAGGAGTACATTTGAAAGGTGCTTGCTCGATTTAGCATGGAAGGGGAAAAGGCAATCAGCACACCCATGCCTTTGAACATACAACTTTCTAGTAAAGGCTCTCCGATCTCGGAAAATGACAAGGCTTATATGATGAAGGTCCCATATGCAAGTGCAGTTGGCAGCTTGATGTATGCCATGGTCTGCATTAGGCCTGACATTGCACAGGTGGTTGGATTGGTAAGTAGATTCATGGCGAATCCAAGAAAAACGCATTGGAAAGCAGTGAAGTGTATCTTCAGATACCTTACAGGAACTCCAAATCATGGACTTGTCTTTGGCGGTAGAGGAAGAGATTTCAACTTGGCTAGATTTTGTGATTCCGACTATGTCGATGATAGAGATCAAAGGAAGTCAACCTCCGGATACGTGTTCACCATTGGTGGGATAGCGGTTAGTTGGAGAGCGAGGTTGCAGCCGATTGTGGCTTTGTCTACTATAGATGCAGTGCTCATAGCTGCGGTTGAAGCAGCTAAGGAGGCACTTTATTTGAGGCGATTGTTGTGTGATTTGGGCTTCGCATACGAAGGAGTGAATGTGTACTGTGATAGTCAAAGTGCAATTCACTTAGCTGAAAATCTGGCATTCAGCTCGAGGATGAAGCATATTGAGGTGAGAGAGTCGTTCCTTGTCTCGATGAGTGAAGAAAAACTAGTTTGTCTTCAGAAAGTTTACACAAAGGAGAATGCAGCAGACATGTTTACCAAGTCATCGCCTGTTGCTAAGATCGAGCATTGCTCGGACTTGATTCGCTTAATGAAGTGCTAGGTGCCATGGGGTGGCACGGGGGGATAGTTGAGATGATTCATGGAGACATTTGTTTTCATGGTGGGGATTGATAGGTTCTACATGGACTGGGTACTTCGAACACTTTGTTGACGGACGGTGGCCTTACCGGAGTTTGTTGACAGAGTGTAATGGATGATGGCATTGCCGAAGCTCATTGGGTAAGTATCCATTGCTTGGAGCATGAAGGTGTAGATGAAGTTGAAAGGCTTGTATGGAATTCGGTATCATGGTGGAGATGGTTGAAATTGATACCCGATTCCATCTATAAACTGCAGTTGAAGAAGAAGCCCTTGCTTTGAAGATGAAAATCTTGAGCGGTGGAAGCTTGAAGGAGATGCTTGGGAGCTAATTTGGAGATAGAGCTTCGTTCATTCGGTGAAGTAGTTTGGAGCAACTGTCATTCTAAATTGTCGAGCGATGGAGGAGTTCCGAACGAGATTTATCATTCGGTGGAGAGTTCGTTCAGAGGTGCCTCAATTTGAAGCGGTGAAGAAAATTATGCCAAACGGGATTTTAGGGAAATATTGCCAAACGAAGAAGAAGCTTTGGGCGGTGGAAAGTTTGCCGAACGAAGAAGAAGATTTGGGTGGTGGAAAGTTTGTCGAACAAAACAAAGTTTGGAGCGGTGAAAAATAATTTCCGAACGAAATATTTCGTTTGGTGTTTTGCCGAACGAAATATTTCGTTTGGTATTTGAGCATGCCGCTCCAATAGGAAGATGACGGTCCAAATTTTTCGCTCGGCGTTTTGCCGGATCAAACCCCAGGGCTGCTATATAGCAGCTACCCCTCCTCACTTCTTCACTCTATAAACAGTGGAGCCTCTGGACAACAATGGCAACCGAAATTGAGAGCTAATTTCAGCCAATTTTAGAGCCATTCTAGAGAGTTGAAACTCTACAAAATTTTGTCAGTATTGTAAATTCTTCTTATGTATAGCCTCCAAAAGTGAATCAATCTTGTAACTCTAATCTTTCGGTGATTAATAAAATCTCATCTCCCCAAGTGGACGTACACTGCCTAGCGGTAGTGGAAACACTATAAATACTGGTGTTATTTATTTTTCTGCATTGCATAGATTTATGACTGTCTGTTCTAGTGTTCATCTTTTGTTTGTTCCATCTCACTACAATCATGATTCAGTTGTTTTCCGCTGTGTTGGGTTTTTTATTCCCTTAGACTGATCATCTGAAGGGATTTTTCCCAACACCGATATACTCTAGAGTTTTAACTTGTGATTTATAAAGTTTACGCCTCCATATAATGTCTCATTTGTATCCAATGAGCCTAAATAGCAGATAATGTCTCATTTGTATTTCTGATAATGGTAATTTTTTGCAAAGCTTGGTTCAATGGCATCTCTTACACTAATGGATAATTTGTTATTTTAATTATATTTACCAAAGAAATAACATATTTTGTTTTCTTCACTTCTCAATAAACTTTTCCCAAGTACACTATTTCAAAATTTCAGCGATGCAACATGTATGAAACATCCTTTCATTTAACCACCACTGTTCAAACATGAGAACATAAGATATGGTAATGCGTATCTAAAAAAGGTAAAAGAAAAAACACCCATTTTCAAATTGCAAGGTAGTACATACCATAATACCAAAACTCTCCTTCAAAGAAAAAATCTCCACCCTGAAGCCACATACAAGCAGAAGAAAAGTACTCCAATCATTTGACATCACCCGCAACCGGACTAACATCCACCCTCCTCCCCAAAAATGTAAACTGGAAGTATAAATCCTGCATCGACTATTGTATGCAATGAGAATTGTGAGCAGGAAAAACACTGCATAGATGGAAGAGGATATATATTAGTGATGCATATTACCTTAGTTGTCGATTATATAAAACATATATCCTTGACTGATTTCAATATTAGTGAAGTCAGTACAATAACCACTTTTTTAGTCTGAAACGTGAAACTATTGGATTACTTACAACTCAAACTGGGAGGAAATAAAAGGCAGATAGAATACAATTTTGGATTCAAATAAAAGCTGCTGCAATTTGTTTGTTATTGTGATGCATGTCCATCTAATATTGTTCATAGTTGAATATATACTTAAACACTAAGGTATTTTTCGATATACAAAAAGACATGAACATGATGTAGAGATGTGATAGGATACAAATAGTTAGAAATGTATTTTTGTAACTTTGATGCAGTGGTGATATATCAATAAGTTCTATATTCAGTGTGTGTACAAATTTGAATGAGTGTATGATGTTGTAGCAAGTCAAAAATAGTTCTATTACCAATTCAACAATGACAACTTTTTCGATATACAAAAAGACAATATGCAAAAAGAAACCATTACCCATACATATATGTTTCAGATGAGCAAAACATCATCAAAGTATGTCTGAATTGAGATGCATATTGCTCCAGACAATCTCGACTTTACTTGGTTGTTTAGGAAACTAAGAGAACAAAACAAATCTATTCATTCATAACTGTATTGTACTTGTCCAATAAAACTATTCAACTTCAGTAGGGAAAACATAAACATAAACCAGCCCACATTATGTTGTTTTGTACCTATCGGCATAAACCAGCCCATGTCATTTAAAATCATCAGAGAAATGCAACTGCAAACTCCAACAATTTCTCCTTGCAGCATAAATCAAAACCTTACTTTCCAAATCTATCCATCTCCAATCCATTATAGCATCCCCTCTATTACTCCCTATTCTTCTTACATGCACCATACAGGCCATCCTCCCACCTTCCATTTAGCAATACCTGAACCGCATGCCAAAACCAGAGCATGCCTCTGTTAGTGCATATGATCAAGTTGCAATGAAGAGCCTGTAAATGATGCAAAATAATTAATGTTTGATAACAACATAATGTGGGCAACCTAACCTAACCTCATTGGAATTTTCTAACTATAATAATAATAATAAGTTGGGTTAGGGGACGATATAGACATAATAGACATGCTAGGTGGTGTAGCTAGCGCAGTAGAGTTTTAGTAGAGTTTGTACAAAATATGCATATATGATATCACTTTGTCCAAAATTACAATCCTGCTGCATTCAATTATTTACTGCTTCATATGCTACTTTATAGGATATTACCCACATTTCTGTTTACCATATTACTCCCATCCTTTGATAAAATATCATTTTCTTTACATGATATCAGTCATAGATTTATTTTTAATATGTTTTTTTAGTTTGATATCCATTGCACATTCTCTTAAAACATCAACTTTTATGAATAGAATTGTAAACATTCCAAACATCATTACTTGAGGTACAAAAGTATGAAAATAGAGTTTTGACTTTTACGTAATAAGGCTACTATATATAGTTAAATATTGTTCACGTTAATCTTGAGGATAAATTGTGATCCCATATTTGGCCTGTACACTTTCATGCTGGCATCTTTGAAAAGTTTTTGTCAACGTTAACACAACCTAGACCTGCAATTGTCTATATATTCTGTTTGGTAAACATTCAGAGCTCACATCCAAAAGAAATGAAGCCTAAAGTACTTGAATGACGTCTTGACATATATTTTCCACTTCTACTATTCTAATTACTTGTCGTACGCAGCCTTTTGGTTGTAAATTAGGATTTCATATCAAGTTAACAAGTCTAGCTATGTATATCTATGAGGCTTTTACACTATCAATGATATGGTTCTTCTCTTATTGCCAACAAAAGCTCAGTGGTACATAACTCAGTCTATGACTCTATGTGGCATCCCATGTGGTTCTCAACTCAATCAGCGGCCACTCAACTCAGCAGTGCATCTAAACCTGATTCATATGTCTCAGCTCAACCAATCTCTTAACACAACTTAGCCTATCCAGACCTATGTATATAATGTCTTAGCTTATATGTCCACGTGCAACAACAATTCTTACTTTCTAGTTCTTATAAAATTAGTGTCTCCATATATGTTGTTCATCATGACTCGTATGAAGGATAAATCAGGAAACAAGATCATGAACAATCTAATATGACGATGATGTTATTGAGTTTAATAGGGTAGGTTGACAATTTAAGACATATTAAGGACATTTATCTTGACATTTAAATTTTTGAGAAAACTTGTAAGTATTGTTGTGAGACTTCGAGTGTTTATAAAAGGGACTGACTGGCAGTTTTATTCGAAATGGTGATTGGCGATGACTTTAAGGGAGTAATTTTGGCATTGAATGAAATAGTTGCATGGCTGTAGTTTAAATGTCAGTTGAGAGCCATGCCAGTTGAGAGCCATGCATTGGTAAGGGAATGCTTCTTTTATAAGCAGAACACTCAATCTCACTTATAAGCAACAATTCTCAAAGCCCTTAGAGTCACTACAGTATGCTCAGAGTTGTTTGAAAGCAACTTCGAGTACATAATGCCCTCCTATTGATCACTCAAACACAACTACTCCTGAAATAATATCAATTTATACTCTCTTTTTTCTTTTTCCTTTTTTGTGAGAGGGAATCATATACATTGAAGTCTTTATATCAAAGTTTCTATCACAAAATCAATTTCGTTCAGATCTATGTTTAGTTCTAATAAACCGATGTAATTCAGAAAGAAGCTTTATCACAACAGTCCTAAAAACTATAGAGAGTTGCACAGTTAAGGTACATAAATCCTACAATGATAATCTAATACTAATGCTGCATGGTTAAAAACTTAAAATAGATTTACATGTCTACTGAACAATAAACAGATGGACAATTCAATCATTATTGCTTTAAAATTATGTCTCACTAATAGTATACAAATTCAGGTAAAGAATACTCACATTCTCCAACATGCAGAATCCATGATCAATCAGAACAAGGACAAACTCATCTTTCTCTTTACGAATCAAGATATTGCCTGCATGACGATCAACATTTGCGAGCCTAAGATCCAAAACAACTATTTTAGTAAAATTTTCAGCAATCATTTTCTTCAATAACAACCATTTTTGAACGGTGACATTTCAACAATCAACAAATTCAACAACGGATCAGATGGATATTTAATAATCATTCAAATAATTATTTTCACCAGTCATTTTAATAATACACATGATCTGACTGGTTAATTTGATTTTTCAACGATCAAAATATTAATTATGCAGAATATATAATTGGATAATAAATAACTTACATGTTATAGCAGTAGCAAATCGGGTGATTACTGATAACTAGGTCGAAATTCTGGAGTAGGTTAGAAGCAGCGCACCAGACTATGGAGCACGTGAGTAGTAGAGAGATGCAATATTCCAGTGACCAGCGATAAAGAAGATTTGGAGACCGAAGACTATGTGAGGAGCACTGGGTCGACATTTGAGAATACGTTATTTTAATTTTTTTGATTTTTGGTCTTTTCCTTTGTTACCCTAGTCAACTATGCTATGCACCAGGCCTGGGAAGGAGGGGAAGAGGACCCAACATGGAGAAAAAAGAGTTGTTGTAAGGTGAAGAAAGATGGTGCTAGAGAGATTGAGGAGGAACTGGGTTTAGGAGAAGATTATGGTTTCGGAAATGAGGGAGAAAATTTTCCCAAATGAGGGTTTAACTTTCGTTTTGTTTATGGCGAGGTTGGAGGGAACTAAAATTTAGTAAAGTTAGGTTAAAATAATTTAGTAAAAATAAAGAATAAAATGGCTATTGTTGCATTTAGCTATCAAACGCTGGTACTAAATGCTACAAAAAATAGATTTTCTTGTAGTGTTGGCACGTGAATACCATGTATGTATTAATGTCGACATTCATGGGTCGAAAAAGCCAAATCGTTGCATATCTGATGGTGCAAGATTGCACAATTCATCTTTTATATAACTCTGTTAGCTAAAACAACCTAAGCGTAACTGCTTATTTCTCATTGGTTATATCTCGTTCTCACATGTACCTCCCTACACCAATGTAACCATATACTTCTCCATTTCTGCATAACACATACCTCAACTTCTCTATAAATCCGCTTCCATCATCTTCAATTCATCAAAGTGCGGTTCTTTATTTATCGTTCACTCATCTTCTTCCCCTCGCAGCAACAACAATTTAGGTAGCGTTCGATTAGAAGTTGCATTTTGTGTTTTGTATTTTTAATATGCATGTCAAATGACAGAGAGGAGGAGGATTTAGAGATTCATAGCCTTTCAACGAGGGAAATATGGTAAGAAAAGATAGTTATCGATATTTCCTAAAATGAGGAAAACATGAAAAAATTATTTTCAATCTTACATGTTAAGACTATTTCCCGAATCGACCGTTTTTCATTCCCTTCGCCTCTTCCATGCATTTAAACGAAGACGGTTAAAACACAATATTCATTTTCAACCCAAACACTACCTTACCTTTCTCAAGTAATGTACTACTCTCTATGTCTTCTTAGTTCATCTTCATTTCCAAATTTGTGATGCACAATACTTTCTCTCTAAACTTTTTACATATTCCTCTATGTCTGTATGGTTTTGAGTTTCTAATTCAAATCCACTTTATCATTATTCACGGTACTGTATATTGTATATAGTTTGTTACCTCTTGTTTTACATCATGTTTGTGCTCATGAACTGATTGATTAAATGTGTAAAAATAAGTGTGAACTATCTTAGTAACACAAGGTTTATTTTCTTTTCATTTCTACAGGATTCTCACAATGGTATCAACATGAAGTGGTTAGGTCTATGTTTTTCGATATTCTCTATATCAGTCAAGGTTGAAGGGGTTGAGATACCGAATAACCAACCAAAAGAAATAAATGTTGAAGTAGATGATGCAATTATGTCATTGAATAGGAGAATGATGAATGTGATGATAAGTGCCGAAGTATGCATGTTGCTCCTACACCCACACCAAAGTGAGGGATGGAAAATCACAAAGTCTTACAAACCAAGAGCAACCTACATCATACTACATCCTTGATGACTCAAATAATGAATTTACAATTGAATTGGTAATATACAATGTTTATTATCATATTTGTTAATCAAACCGATCATTGGGAGGTTTGCTGTAACAATCCAGTGTTAGGAAGCAATTTATTATGAATAAATAACAATAATTTAAATAACTAAGTTAGATTAAAATGATAATTAGTGGAAATAATTAATAATTTGAATGATTTCTAAATGAAATAAATTGATATAGTTAAAGAATTAAATTTTAATTTGCATTTGGTGTTAATAAATTAATTTGAATATTTTATTGATGCTAAAAATAATTGCAAGAGTTTGGAAATGTAAATAAAAAAAAGTTAATTATAAAGTTAATAAAGGGTGTATATATGAGGAGATGTGTATTGTTTGTGTTTGTGGAATTTAGTTAGTCAGAAGAGAATTGGAATTTATATTAAAAGTAATTTAAATAGAAAAGAAAATGAATATTCAAAGGTAAAAGAGAATATAAATAATAAGTAAATTTAGAAAGGATTACTATTGCAATCTAATCAACTTAAACAAGCTATCAAAAATTATAATTCTAGATTTTTCTAAATCTGGAGGTTTTGTATACACTTATAAATATAAGTACGTTGTGATTTAAAAAGGGGGATGAATCTTTTTCTTCACAACCAAAACCCTACCACCTTCTAACTTTAAAAATCCCAAACAATTAAAATAAATTGCTAAAAAGTCTCAAGCTTAAAGTGAAGCTTCTTGACATGCTTCTACATCATCCAGCAAGAAGAAACCCTAGCATTATTCATTGGTTTTGTGCACTTGGAATTTACAGCAAGTGCAAATTTAAGGAGAAGAAGAAGTTAGTGCAACTAGTTGGAGTTAACCATCTTCAGGTGAGTTATATTCTCACTTCTATGTCTAATTAAATCATGATTTGTATTTGAATCTTCACATATGCTGTGCGATGGTGAATTCTTGGTTACAGGTAAATATTTTGCTTCGTTAATGATATTTCTTGATGTATATTTAATTAATTGGATGCAATTATGATGGAGTAATGGAAAAGTGTTTATATGTGGTAATCTATATTGTATCACGCATCGGAAAATGGTCTAATATGGCATGCGAGTTAACAACAAGTGCTCGTGTTCCTTTACCAGGCACTGGTCGACCTGAGACCACGGCCAGTCAACTGTAACCGATCGACCGTTGCTCCGACCAGGTCAACCTATGCCTGGTGTAATTGGTGCTATTAATATATATATATATATAATTAAAATAAAATACATATATATTACATAAAATAGAGATGATACAATATAACAATAATAGCATATATACGTTATAAGTTTATTCATGAAGATGTAACATACGTATATGTGAATAATATAAATACACACACACACATATATATATATGATTATTAATTAATGTTGAATATGCAATATAGACAAATATCTTAATTAATTAGATTTATTAATAAATTGAATAATTAAACAAGAATAATGTTGAAATTATTAAATTGAATATTAAAAGAAATTAGTATAAAATAACCAAAGAAAACTATATTTTCTTCTTCAAATTAGTATACATATATATATATTATAAATGACATGTTATTATAGTGATGTTCTGTGCTACGAGAAATATGTTATAAGCGGAGTTATAATACAATTTGGAATGGGGCATTCGGCAATGTTTCTCCAGTTATACATAGGATTTGTGGCATAGATGTGATTGATGTGAGTGTACTTTATGAGCATCGAATTAACGATTGAGTATCATTCAGTGGTATGGGGGACTGTAGTGAAATTTGTTCGGTTATCCCATGCAAGTAAATCACACTCAAATGACAGATTAGTGATATAGTGTTAAGATATATATATATATATATATATATATATATATGAGGGACTCATGGTGATACGTTAAGCTCCGTGCTAATATTTATGAGTTAGGCTCTGTGCCTAATGTATATACTATATATTGGCTATCCCAACGTACTCCTATTATTTGGTGTTGGAGAGGATCAGATTAGGCTAGCATCCACCCTAACGGCCTGATCGTAAGGTCACGCCCTAGATCTATGACACCACATTATTATATAGCTTAGTGCGATCGCCCATTTGTCTCTTAGGTCAACAACATGTTACCTATAGTGGCAAGTGTAGTGTCATGACTTAGACTTCACGTTGACGAGTATCGGTGGATACATATCACGATGAATGTTGAGGTAACTGAAGGATGTAGAATCTTTGTGACTCCAGAGCTAGCTCTGTGCTATCGGTCTCCCATCTAGTTCTTATGGAGTGGTAGATAGGCATATACCATTTATAACCTCATTTTTACTTGGTTATGAGTTAGAGACTTACAAACTATAGATATAACACTAGTTAGGACTTAGTGTTTGTCATACAGTCATCACCTGTCACTAGTTGTTATGTGATGTGAACATTCAGATAGACATAGATTCTTAAGATGTGACATGAGATATGATAAGCTAGAATTTAATAGATAGTAAAATGTAACTTTAAGTTATGAATTCACCTAAGTAATAATTCTTATGTTATTACTTTTCACTTTTATGTTTATTATCGATACATATATAGTTTAGACATAGACTGAACGCTATGTTTTATAATACTCGGGTCAGGATCCCAAGATGGGATAGGTAAGGTATACATTAGCTACTTTATCTTGTGGATTATGAAGGCTAGTGGTAGTAACTTTAGGATGATACATTCCCTGGAGCATTTTGTACTATTGTAGTAATTATATGTGTATTTGCAGTGTTGTGATATGATGTATATATAATGTGGGTGTGAGACTATCATTTTGTAACCAACATGACTCTGTACCTGATACGTATTATATATGTATATTTTATCTGCTGTGTTCTAACTCTATAAGCTCTATTTATATTCTATAATTGTGTTTTTTTCTATCCCATAAACACATGTGTTTGTTGCTTTAACTGAGACCGTATACAGTCATGGTAAGTTTATTGTGTTTTCAAAATAGTCCCGGTGTTAGTCCAAAGCAATATTCACGTGCGTACCTCATATAGCCTCATTCTTCGTATTATTCAATAGTATTACTTAGTAATACTCTTAAATAATATGGGTACAGAGGTGTGGTGTTCATAATTTTGTATCAGAGCAGGTTAGAACAATGCACGACACTTAGAGTCATAGATCTTTGGCCTAGAAAGACATTAGGAGTCCTTTTTCCCTGGGTATTGGGTGGATGTAAATATTACTAGGTGTATATAATGATTACAAGTACTAGTCATCTGGGTGCGTATTTGTTATTTATATATTTTGATATAAGTATTGTTTGTTATTCTTGATTTATATCTCACTTCTTTGTAATAGTAAGAATGGCTATACCATGCTTTGGACGAATGGACCCTGGGCAATCAAGTAGAGTTAGGGGAGTATTTATGACAGCAGAGCAGTTGATGGAGTTGGACAGGAGCATCCAGTGGTCAAGTGCTTCTACGACTCCTAATGCTCCCAATCCTAGTTTCCAATTTTCTAGGCTATGCAAAGATTATGCTAACCTTAGTGGTAAAACTTTTAAAGGAACCAAAGGAGTGGTTAGTGTCCAGGCTTAGTTAAAGATGCACGAGCGTATATTTACAAGGATGGGTGTGACGAATCAGTAGAAATTTCAGATCGCTTCGAGCCAGCTGCAAAAGAGAGCTTTAGACTGGTACAAGTTGCTTATTACAGAGGAGAATGAACCTGAGATAACCTGGGATCAATTTAAGTTTCGATTTGAGCAGAAGTTCCTACCCAAGGCAGAGAAGCTGCAATCGTTCGTAAGTTTATTGATCTGAAGCAAGCATGCATGTCAGTTGTAGAATATTTTACTACTTTTGAATCTCTGTCTAAGTATGGCATCGACATGATTAATAAACATATAAAGAAAAACCAGAAGTTTATTTATGGCCTGAACTGAGCTTTGAGGAAAGCTCTACTTCCATAATTGGATGCTACCTTTGAGAAGCTAGTTGACACAACACTTAGACTCGAGGAAGAAGAGAAAGAAAGTGGAGAGGAGGAACCAAAGAAGAAAGTTAGCTTTGGACAAAAGTGGAAGTTCCCGTTCAAGAAAAAAGGCCTAAGTTCTTTGGCAAGAAGCCAGCTAAGGGAACATCAACTAGAGCAGGTGATAAGATGCATCCTAAGGAGCATCGAGTGTGCTAAAATTATGGAGTAAAAGGGCTTTATGTTAGAGAATGTACCAATCCATGGTTTTCTTAGATCAGTTTCAATATATGTAAGGAAATAGGTCATTATGCAACTATGTGTCCAAATAAGACCAGTAAGGTGAATGTCCTTGGAACTGTTGGTGACCGGTCTCAGGCAAGGGGTAGGTACCTGCTACTCTGGAAGGTATGATTTTAGTTAGGAATTTACCTATTACAATTCTGTTTGATTCGGGTGCATCTTATTCTTTATCTTTAAGGAATTGGTTGATAAGTTTAATTTGGATGTCATATACTTGGTCACATCTTTAAGGATTGCTAATCCTATCGGAGGATATGCAACCATGCAATGATGTGCAAGAATGTCGAGTTATGCGATTTATCCTTTTATTGTGAATTACACATATTCGAAAATATAGGGTTCGGCATCGTCCTTGTAATGGATTGGTAGTGTAACGACCCGTAAATTTTAATGGTTTTAATAACATAATTAACTGAATTTTGTGAAATTTTAAATAATTTAATTTGGAAATAAAAATTTAATATTTGGAATACGTCTATTTAAACATAGAAAATGGTAAATTTTCATCAGATAATATGGAAGTTTATTTTATTGTGTAATTTTATTTAAATTTAAATCAGTTAATATTTGATGAAAATAAAATGTTTTCCAAACTTGAATATTTTTATAGAATAAATTTGTAAATCATCTTCTGAGCGAGACGTCATATTTCGTTTCGTTAAATTTGGACTGCTATTGATCCGTTTATCTTATTTTCGACAGATTTACAGCATTTTTCGGTACCGATTATCGACTTTTGATAAGATAATCGTACCACTGATATCTACGTACCGTTTTTATCGTCTCGTCATGTTGATCTCTGCGGTATATTCATCTATGTGTTTCGAGGTCCGGTACGCTGCGAAATCGGTGAAATGATTTTTCATACCGGTAACCGTTTTGAGCCTTTTGTGTCCCGTGACTATTCAAATATCTAACACATAATACCAATAGCCAATTGTCATTATCATTTTCCGAAAATTTTGGTCCTGACTTTTACTATCCTCTGAAATTTAACTATGTCTTTTAGCATACCTGTCTGTTCATTTCAACTTTTATTCTGCTTGAAATATATGTATAAAATATAATAATATATATATTATGGTTTGTTCATCTTCCTTTTTACCTGATTCCCATCTTCACTTCATTTCAAAGCAACCCATCGGCCTGCTCCTCCATTTCATTCGCGTGTACTCACTGCCGTGACAACCGAACCCATTTCCTCTCTTCCCACTTACCCAGGCTTCGACCATGCCCCACTCCTCTTCTCTCTTGCACCGAAGCCTCCCAACACCTCAATGCTGCTGGCAACCAACTTCCTTCCTTTCCTCCTCCACCTTGTCGCATGCCGATCCTTCCCCCTCTTTACCGCAGCCGAGCCTTCCTCTTCCAGTGCTTGCCGACCCATCACTTCAAGCCTTCTTCCCGCATATATATAAAAGGTATAAGATTTATAAACTTTCGTATGTATATATATATATATCTATATATCTATATATTTCGTATATAAAATACTTATTACTAGTGATGCCTTCCTAGTTTATAATATGAAGATTTTTCTTTCATGTTGATAGGCTGAGGTATATATATATATACACACACATTAAAACAATGTAGAACATTGATATTCTGCTGCATATACATTTAGGCAGCAGTATGTTCTGTTTTTCCATGTTTTGTAGTTTTCAAGTTTGCAGTTTTATGTACAAACTATATATATATATGTTATATAAGTAGTTTCGCAGATCAGAAATTATATATGTAGATATATATTGCAGTTTTATATATATGTGTATAATATGTAAATCTATATATAGTGGCTGAAGCTTTTTAATTTTACTTTAAGTGCTAAAGTGTATATATATTTTTTAGTTTTAAGCTTTGTTTGTTATGTGATAATATGTTAAGTTGTATATATGTCACAGTTGGGTTTTGTTTGTTGTTCTCATGAAAAGTTGTATATATATATATAAATATATATATATATATAGTTTTATAGGATAATTGTCTGTTTTGTATATGTATATATATAAATTTATATAAGTTATATATTAATATTATATTGGTTTATAAAGCGATATATACAACTGTCTGTTTATATAAGTATATTGGTTTTATTAGTATTATTTTATTAATATAAATTTGTAGACATATTACAGTAATATAAATTAGTATTTTATTAATATAAGTTTTATACAGAATGTTCAAGCTGCTATTTATATTGGTAAGCTTCTGGTGTATCTTAAAAATGAGATTTCAAAACCTATATCTAAGTCTTTGTTTCATAGATTTTTGTTTTGACAATTTTATACCACCTTCAATTGTAAGTTGTATATTAGCTATATATATATATATAAGTAGTTATCTCAAATTGTATGATGTATATATGTTAAGTTTAATATATATATGTGTTTTAAATTTGAAACAATGGATTTTTAAATACATACATATACATATATATATATAATTTAATATATGTGTGAATTTAGAATATGATTTATATATATATAATTATATATAGTTGTTCACTTATACCAATTATCTTCATCGATCCAGTTCTGATTTGATTTCGTCTATTCCTATTTATCAGCTTTGTTCGTCAAATTCGTGCCAATCTTGCTTTGCTTTGGAATTCGTGCTTGGATTCGTAACTCATCTCATCCTCGTTCATCTCTAGCCTCGAAAGGTGAGCAATCACTCATGATTAACGTTCTTATATTTATTAAATTTGATTTCACTTGAAACGAAAATTGAAATATGCTGCTAAATTGAACTGTTAGATTTATAATTGCTATATACGATATGCCATTATCTGTATCTGTTCACCTATGATATGACACTATATCCCGTATTATATATTTAAATTTGTTACTGATGATATATGTCTGTTGTTGATATTATTATTATTATCATATCTGTTCTCACTTTGCAAGTTCCCTGTTAGTTTAGAATTCCCTATGGGTTGAAATGATACATACCCAAACGATCTTGTAGAATAGGAGAAAATCGTTATGGATTGAAATGATAAACCCAAGTGATTTTCATTGAAATGAAATAGGGATTACGGGTTGATAGGATATATACCCGTAGATAATTAAATTGCAGAATGAAATGATAAATATCCGTATCACTTGACCATAGGATAGAAAATTATATACAGACACCGTTGGTCTATATATATTTTTTGAAATGATTTCCAAGGTTTTGAAAAGAAATATACAGTTTTAAAAAATATTGATTTTAAGATATTATATATATAAATGTTGTTTTATAAAGTTTTAAATTTTAGATTTTTAAAATTATATGTTTTGAAAATTTTATAATTATAAGTTAGTTTTGAAATTATGAATTTTAAGATTTTACTTATATTTTACTATTTTAAAAATATATAAATTAAGTGTTGATATAAAACTAAGTTTAATAATAAGATTTAATTTAATAAAGTTTGATTTATTAAATATATATTATGCTTAAGTAGTTATTTAAAATTTTATTTTCAAATATAGAGTTTACATTAATTTTACATAAATTAAGGTGGGAAAGAGAAATAGAAATTGGTTTGAAATTGTATTTATTTAAAAATTACACTCAAATAAGTTTGATTTGAAATTTATTAAATTTGAGATTTTTAAAGATATTATTTTATAATTTGATTTTGATTAATAGTGATTTAAATGAATATTTTCAAATTTACATAAATTGAAATGGGATATTTAGTTTGTTTAAATTTGTAATTGAAGTTTATTTAAATGTTATTGGAATGATTAAGTAAATATTTCAAAAACTAGATAATAGTAAAGTGAATTTGATATATATATGAAATGGTCAAATTTAGTTTTGTAAATGTTTGAATATTTAAAGCTTTGAAATCTATTGAAGTTGAAATGTTTTAATTTGTAGTTTATATCAATATTTGAAGACGATATAAATTGGTTTATTGAGTTTTGGATTGAAATGGAAGAACTGAGATTTGATTTAAATGGGGATTTGGAATTTGAGTTGATTTGAATCGATTTGCGAAGTTGGAGGAAATTATTTTATTTTATACAGTATTTTATTATATATGAAAACTATTTTCTTATATATATATATATATATATTATTTTAATGTAAACTATTATTGATAAAAATCATTTTTAATATAAACTATTTTTAATATAAAACTATTTTTAATATACTAATTACTTTAATATAAACTATTTAATTTATAACTATTTTATATACAAATTATTTTATTATATTAAATATTTTATTTATAACTATTTTAATATATATACTATTATTAATATCTAAAAAGTTATATTTTCAAAGTGTTATGATTTCTAAAGTGTTATAATTTCTAAGTGTTATGGTTTCGAAAGTGTTATAACTTTGGAAGTACTATGGTTTTGGAAATGGATATATTTTAATTAAATAATGATATCGTAATGATATGGTTTGAAATAGATATGATAATTTGGTTTTGAAATATGAATTATTTGAAATGAAATGACCACGGTGTTATAATAACGATTGGTTGTTAAAGAGACCGAGATCGGTTATTGTCATACTCTTTGCCAATACCGAAAACCACTTTAACAACTGTGTACGCGGTGGAGATTCCAGAATGAAGTAGGATGGTGGCGATGATCCTATGAGGTATATACATGGACCTAACTCCCATGAGTTAGCATAAGGTGGCTAAAACAGGAGCAATTAACGGGCCAGGTGAGGTAGCTCCTCCGATCGGACACACTTCTTCGATTGCCATTCTATTACTTCGTGATTGATTTGGTGCGCACCTTTGATTTGGGAGTGTGGCTCGAGGTGGGCGGTAGTTGCGGCTGTGCATTACCAGCAGCCCGGAAGTGTAATTGGTATATCTACCATGGCATTGCCTAGTTGTGCCGTGTCACCTACCATATCGAGACCACTACGAGTTTGTTTTGTGTCGTACCTATGGAGTATCCTCTATTAGCCTCCCGATCAGAAGGTATTACGGTACTGTATAGACTATTGGCACTATAAACGTGTTAAGGGGGATGTGGGTAATGCCTTAACGCTATTTTAATAGTTTACTTTACTATAGACATATTATAATAGCGTATTGTACTACATAGTAGATAGTTTCATGGATCCTTAGAGGATGGTTATCCCCAACATCCTTTAAGTTACATGTATTTCAGTTGATATTTCACTTGAGTTGGATTTATTGATATAAGAATGTTAATCCTGACTCGAGTGTTTTGTGTTTTGCTTTATGCTCGGGTCAGACTGAGTGTCGCAGCATTTGAGACTCACCTTTCGAGTTGGAGCTTCGCTTGGAGATCCATCAACATCTATTTAGTTATTCAGTTGATCCAGTGATATATTCAGCTTTTGTTACTTGACTATTGTATTGTGACTTCTATGTATTCGAGACTTCTATTGTATCTTGTTTTAACTCTGTTATATATATAGTAGCTTCATGAACTACTATTCATTTTGTTTCCACTGCTTATTATTATATTACTCTGTGTCTGTGATTTGTTTTTTTACTGTATATGCTGAGTTTTTCCAAATATAAATTAACAATCTGATATTTTGAGCAATTCAAGTCTGACATGTGTGGATTCGAATGGTTGAAATATCGGGCTGTTACAGTTGGTATCAGAGCGAGGTTTTTATGCAAAACTTAGCATATGTAGTAGAATTTAATTACAGAATCACCTTTGTTCGAGCTTGAATTCCTTCCTCTTTGACTCGGATTTCCTTTGAATTTTGGAACGTTCCCTTCGGTTCCAAAATCCATTCTTTCCTCTCACTATTCGTGTTTCCTTGATTCTGGAGCATCCCATAGCTCCCCTGAATTATTTGTAAAGGGGTGAAACTTCTTTACAACAGGCATTGATTCACCGGAGATTTTTGTATCATTGGTTTAGATGCTGCTATCTCTTGCTGTGCTTTAATTCTATCTCTTGCGATCGAATGTCGATTTGCCTAAGAATTCTACATCGATCTTATTTTTGAACTCACGGTTGACCCGGTTAAGGTTGCCCCCGATTAACATTTGCATATCCATCTTTTCTCTTTTGGAATTTAATTATCTTATCTCCTATTCAAGACTATCTTCTAGTCAGAATTCTCTTTGATTAGGGTTACCTTAGATTTAGATCTCTATCCTTGCTTTGAAATCCATCATTGAATCATCGAGTGAGGGAGTGTATTTGTAATTAATATAAAATGTTTTATATATTGTGTGTTTGAGTTGTTAGGTTGATTTGGGGTTTCGATCGATTCGTCTGATCAACGATATCGATAGGAATTTCAAAACACTTGAACAAAGCAAACTGACACAATAAATTTTGTATGATTATATTATCTAAGTATAAATTTTTCTGAAATTAAATAGTTAACTGAATTGGTTGTTGAAAATGATAATATTTGATTTTCATTTATTGTTTTGTAAGACATTGACTATTACCTCATTATAAATAAATGATAATAACAAAACATGGTTTATAAATTGATTTGGAATTTAAATAAATTTAAACTAAGAATTTGAGAATTAAATTTCCGATATTTCTGAAAATTTGGTTTAAAATTTTAAGGTATATTATTTAAAAGTAAATTTGGTATAGAAACCGTTTTCAAAGAATTTAAAAGTTTTAAATCAGTACTCTCTTCTTTTGTCGCTGGAAAATAATTTCGGTGATGACGACCGCATCATCGACATTCATTTTCGAGTTTCAGATGGGAGAGACCATTTGGTAGCTTTGCTACACTTTTGTTTTGGAAAATAAATTTGATTTGAATTTCCTAAGAATGATTTGTTGTATTATATATATAGGTATATGTTTATAGATTAGATTTGATATATATATGCATCTATCTCTGAATGGTTTGAAGTAAACTGGAAATTTAACTCTTAAATTTTGTTAAGAATGGTTTTCAATTATAAATGTAGCCAAATTTTTAATAAATATTTAAACTTAAAATAATTGAATTAGAAAATTTAACTTATATAACACTCAATTACATTTCAATATATATAACTTACCTAAATTACTCAGAAGTTAACTATGTAATTGAGCAGTATACAATATAAAATGATGTTAAAGGAATTTTAAATAAAATTTGAATGGTTGTAATAAGTGTTTATACACTAAATCTATGATTATAGAAAATGTTAATTGAGATAATTGAATAATAAGATAGTGAATAAATAAATAGTTAAGATTGAATTATAAGTGAAATTTACTTAAGAAAATCAAATGGATCTAATAAATGTTAGGATATAATAGGTTTGTACAAGAAGAAAACTTAAGTAATAAATTGTTCAAACCAAAATCTGGCTTAAAATAAATGTTTTAAATACGAGAAAATTTGTATAGTGTTTAATTACACTCAGAAACATTAATATAACTTACCAAAAAAGTTTAAATGTAATTAGAATGTAATTGGATAATAAGATATTGAATTTAGAAATAGTTAAGATTGATTTAACTTAAGTGAAATCAAATGAATTAAAATCATTTGTTGAATATTAATTAATTTAAATTGAAATTTATATGGTTTTAAATTAATTTTTTTATTTTGTTATTCAATCTATTTTCTTTCTAGTTGTTTCTATTCTCCTACCTTCTTCCTTTTCAGGGACGAAAAGTTTTGAGTGGGGGAGAGTGTAACGACCCGTAAATTTTAAAGGTTTTAATAACATAATTAACTGAATTTTTTGAAATTTTAAATAATTTAATTTGGAAATAAAAATTTAATATTTGGAATACGTCTATTTAAACATAGCAAATGGTAAATTTTCATCAGATAATATGGAAGTTTATTTTATTGTGTAATTTTATTAAAATTTAAATCAGTTAATATTTGATGATAATAAAATGTTTTCCAAACCTGAATATTTTTATACAATAAATTTGTAAATCATCTTCTAAGTGAGACGTCATATTTCGTTTCGTCAAATTTGGACTGCTATTGCTCCGTTTATCTTATTTTCGACAGATTTACAGCATTTTTCGATACCAATTATCGACTTTTGATAGGATAATCGTACCACTGATATCTGCGTACCGTTTTGTTCGTCTCATCGTGTTGATCTCTACGGTATATTCAATTGTGTATTTTGGGGTCTGGTACGCTGCGAAATTAGTAAAACGATTTTCTGTATCGGTAACCGTTTTGAGCCTTTTGTGTCCCGTGACTATTCAAATATCTAATGCATAATACCAATAGCCAATTGTCATTATCATTTAGAAAATTTCGGTCCTGACTTTTACTGTCCTCTGAAATTTAACTCTGCCTTTTAGCATACCTTTCTGTTCATTTCAACTTTTGTTCTGCTCGAAATATATGTATAAAATATAATAATATATATATTAAGGTTTGTTCATCTTCCTTTTTACCTGATTCCCATCTTCACTTCATTTCAAAGCAACCCATCGGCCTGCTCCTCCATTTCATTCGCGTGTACTCACTGCCGTGACAACCGAACCCATTTCCCCTCTTCCCTCTTACCCAGGCTTCGGCCACGCCTCACTCCTCTTCTCTCTTGCACCGAAGCCTCCCACCACCTAAACACTGCTGGCAACCGGCTTCCTTCCCTTCCCTCTCCACCTTGCCGCATGCCGATCCTTCCCCCTCCTCACCGCAGCCGATCCTTCCTCTTTCCATTGCTCGCCGACCCATCACTTCAAGCCTTCTTCTCGCATATATATAAAAGGTATAAGATTTATAAACTTTTGTGTATATATATATATATCGTATATAAAATACTTATTACTAGTGTTGCCTTCTTAGTTTATAATATGAAGATTTTTATTTCATGTTGATAGGCTAAGGTATATATATACATTAAAATAATGTAGAACATTGATATTCTGCTGCATATACATTTAGGTAGCAGTATGTTCTGTTTTTCCATGTTTTGCAGTTTAAGTTTTCAGTTTTATTTACAAGCTATATATATATATATATATGTTATATAAGTAGTTTCGCAGATCAGATGTTATATATGTTGTTATATTTTGCAATTTTATATATATGTGTATAATATGTAAATCTATATATAATGGCTGAAGCTTTTTAATTTTACTTTGAGTGCTAAAGTGTATATATATATTTTAGTTTTAAGCTTTGTTTGTTATGTGATAATATGTTAAGTTGTATATATGTCACAGTTGGGTTTTGTTTGTTGTTCTCGTGAAAAGTTGTATATATATATAAATATATATATAGTTTTATAGGATAATTATCTGTTGTGTATATGTATATATATATATAAATTTATATAAGTTATATATTAATATTATATTGGTTTATAAAGCGATATATACAACTGGTTGTTTATATAAGTATATTGGTTTTATTAGTATTATTTTATTAATATAAATTTGTAGACATATTACAGTAATATAAATTAGTATTATATTAATATAAGTTATATACAGAATGTTCAAGCTGCTGTTTATATTGGTAAGCTTCTTGTGTAGCTTAAAAATGAGATTTCAAAACCTATACCTAAGTCTTTGTTTCATAGATTTTTGTTTTGACAATTTTATACCATCTTCAATTGTAAGTTATATATTAGCTATATATATAAGTAGTTATCTCAAATTGTATGATGTATATATGTTGAGTTTAATATATATGTGTTTCAAATTTGAAGCAATGGATTTTGAAATACACACACACACACACACACACACACACACATATATATAATTTAATATATGTGTGAATTTAGAATATGATTTTTATATATATAGTTATATATAGTTGTTCACTTATACCAATTATCTTCATCGATCCAGTTCTGATTTGATTTCGTCTATTCCTATTTATCAGCTTTGTTCGTCAAATTCGTGCCAATCTTGCTTTGCTTTGAAATTCATGCTTGGATTCGTAACTCATCTCATCCTCGTTCATCTCTAGCCTCGAAAGTTGAGCAATCACTCACGATTAACGTTCTTATATTTATTAAATTTTATTTCACTTGAAACAACAATTGAAATATGCTGCTAAATTGAACTGTTAGATTTATAATTGCTATATATGATATGCCATTATCTGTATCTGTTCACTTGTGATATGACACCATATCCTGTATTATATATTTAAATTTGTTACTAATGATATATGCCTGTTGTTGATATTATTATTACTATCATATCTGTTCTCACTCTGCAAGTTCCCTATTAGTTTAGAATTCCCTATGGGTTGAAATGATACATACCCGAACGATCTTGTAGAATAGGAGAAAATCGTTATGGGTTGAAATGATAAACCCAAGCGATTTTCATTGAAATGAAATTAGGATTACGGGTTGAAAAGATATATACCCGTAGATAATTAAATTGCGGAATGAAATGATAAATATCTGTATCACTTGACCATAGGATAGAAAATTATATACAGACACCGTTGGTCTATATATATTTTTTGAAATGATTTCCAAGGTTTCGAAAAGAAATATACAGTTTTAATAAATATTGATTTTAAGATATTATATATATAAATGTTGTTTTTATAAAGTTTTAAATTTTAGATTTTTAAAGTTATATGTTTTGAAAATTTTATAATTATAAGTTAGTTTTGAAATTATGAATTTTAAGATTTTACTTTATATTTTACTATTTTAAAAATATATAAATTAAGTTTTGATATAAAAATAAGTTTAATAATAAGATTTAATTTAATAAAGTTTGATTTAATTAATATATATTATGCTTAAGTATTTATTTAGATTTTTATTTTCAAATATAGAGTTTACATTAATTTTCAATAAATTAAGGTTGGAAAGAGAAATAGAAATTGGTTTTAAATTGTATTTATTTAAGAATTATACTTAAATAAGTTTGATTTGAAATTTATTAAATTTGAGATTTCTAAAGATATGATTTTATAATTTTATTTTGATTAATAGTGATTTAAATGAATATTTTCAAATTTACATAAATTGAAATGGGATATTTAGTTTGTTTAAATTTGTAATTGAAGTTTATTTAAATGTTATTGGAATGATTAAGTAAATATTTCAAAAGCTAGATAATAGTAAAGTGAATTTGATATATATATATATATATATGAAATAGTCAAATTTAGTTTTGTAAATGTTTGAACATTTAAAGCTTTGAAATATATTGAAGTTGAAATGTTTTAATTTGTAGTTTATATCAATATTTGAAGACGATATAAATTGGTTTATTGAGTTTTGGATTGAAATGGAAGAACTGAGATTTGATTTAAATGGGATTTTGGAATTTGAGTTAATTTGAATCGATTTGCGAAGTTGGAGGAAACTATTTTATTTTATAAAGTATTTTATTATATATGAAAACTATTTTCTTATATATATATTATTTTAATGTAAACTTTGTTTGATAAAAATCATTTTTAATATAAACTATTTTTAATATAAAACTATTTTTAATATACTAATTACTTTAATATAACCTAGTTAATTTATTACTATTTTATGTACAAATTATTTTATTATATTAACTATTTTATTTATAACTATTTTAATATATACACTATTATTAATATCTAAAAAGTTATATTTTCAAAGTGTTATGATTTCTAAAGTGTTATAATTTCTAAGTGTTATGGTTTCGAAAGTGTTATAACTTTGGAAGTACTATGATTTTGGAAATGGATATATTTTAAGTGAATAATGATATCGTAATGATATGGTTTGAAATAGATATGATAATTTGGTTTTGAAATATGAATAATTTGAAATGAAATGACCACGGTGTTATAATAACGATTGGTTGTTAAAGAGACCGGGATCGGTTATTGTCATACTCTCTGCCAATACCGAAAACCACTTTAACAACTGTTCGTGATTGATTTGGTGCGCACCTTTGATTTGGGAGTGTGGCTCGAGGTGGGCGGTAGTTGCGGCTATGCGTTACCACTAGCCCGGAAGTGTAATTGGTATATCTACCCTAGCATTGCCTAGTTGTGCCGTGTCGCCTACCATATCGAGACCACTATGAGTTTGTTTTGTGTCGTACCTATGGAGTATCCTCTGGTAACCTCCCGATCAGGAGGTATTACGGTACTGTATAGACTATTGGCACTATAAAACGTGTTAAGGGGGATATGGGTAACGCCTTAATGCTATTTTAATAGTTTACTTTACTATAAACATATTATAATAGTGTATTGTACTACATAGTAGATAGTTCCACGGATCCTTAGAGGATGGTTATCCTAAACATCCTTTAAGTTACATGTATTTCAGTTGATATTTCACTTGAGTTTGATTTATTGATATAAGAATGTTAATCCTGACTCGAGTGTTTTGTGTTTTGCTTTATGCTCGGGTCAGACTGAGTGTCGCAGCATTTGAGACTCACCTTTGGAGTTGGAGCTTCGCTTGGAGATCCATCAACATCTATTCAGTTATTCAGTTGATCCAGTGATATATTCAGCTTTTGTTACTTGACTATTGTATTGAGACTTCTATGTATTCGAGACTTCTATTGTATCTTGTTTTAACTCTGTTATATATATAGTAGCTTCATGAACTACTATTCATTTTGTTTTCGCTGCTTATTATTATATTACTCTATGTCTGTGATTCTGTGATTTGTTTTATTTACTATATATGCTGAGTTTTGCCAAATATCAGGCTGACATGTGTGGATGCGAATGGTTGAAATATCGGTCTGTTACAGGTTGAGTCGTTATTAGGCACATTTGTTAGGTTCTGAAAGAATTGTAACACTTAGCCATCCAGAATTAGTTGATCGAGTTAGTTTAGCTCTTAGGGATGTTGGTGAGAATTTGGGTGGATCATTATGCACTTTAGAAATCCAAGATGAAGATGAAATAGCATGAATTCCTGTAGTAAGGGTGTTGGTGAGAATTTTTCCCATAACACCTTAATTCATGGATTCTTCCATGAGATATGATTCTGCAATGCATCCTTTAAGTCGTGCATAGTTCCTTACATAATCTTTGAGTGTTTTCATATACCTTTCTAAGGGATACATCCAATGAAAATGAGCTGGTCCACATAGTTGAGCTTCTTTTTCAAGATGAATTGTTAGATGTATCATTATATCAAAAAATGAAGGTGTAAAATATCTTTCGAGATCGCATAAAACTATAACAATATCATCATCGATTTATTGCAGCTTCTCTCTATGTAGAAAATATTGACATGTTTTATTAAAAAATGAACACAAACGAGTTATTGCTTTCCTTGGCTTCTTAGGAAGCAATCCTCTTATTGCAACCGATAACATTTATTGCATTAAAACATGATAATCATGAGACTTCAATCCACTAACTTTGCAATCCTCTAACGACACACATCTTTTGAAATTTGAGTAGTAACGATTAGGTCCCTTGAAGCCATACAATCTTTTGCAAAAAAATATTTCAAAACTAGTCAATGTATATGAAGCCAGTGGAAGATATGTTTTCTTCGCATGAGGTTGTGCATATAGAGCATGTCGAGTTTCCCAATCCTCTAAATCCTTTCTAGAATATATACCAACTTTCGATTTGTTATCATGCAACATTGTGCCGAGTAAACTCTCGCCAACATTTTTCTCAACATGAATCACATCTAAATTGTGGCGGAGTGCAAGTTCCTATAAACATCAATAATATGACAATTTAACATTATACATTTTTATAGTTAGATTATCGTGAATAAAATAAATTTTGAACACTAACCTCCCATTATGGTAATTCAAAGAAAATCGATTTTTTTCCACCTTGATAGCTCTATATTTGTAGGATCATTTTTAACTTCTTTGGTGTCAGTACACTTTCTCTTCTTACTCGTAATCTTTATAATTTGCTTCTTATTTACCTTCTTCTTAATCTTTCTCTTGCCTTTTTTCTATTTCTTCATTTTTAACTTTGCCAAAATCATTTGGAAAATCTTTCAAAATAACAGAAATATCTCTACCTGTGAGAATTCTGGGTTTGTTACCTTTCTTCACGGTAGAATCAAACCAAGCCTTTTGTTTTCTTAATGGATTCGACAGAGATAGGAATCTTCTATGTCCCATATAGACATTCTTTCGACTATGATTTAGCCATCAATGATAAGTATTAACACCGCATAATGAATAGCTTTTTTGCCTTTTACACAACATAAGCAAGATTTTTGTAAGCTAGAAAGTCGTTTATAGTCCATAACAAGATTGCTTATAAGTTAAAAAGTGTCTTGCTAAATGCATCATAAATCTCAACCACGTTACTCCATAAGTGTTGCAAATCTTCTACCAAAGGAACTAAATATACATCAATATCATTCCCAGGTTGCTTTCGACCAGGGATCAATAATGTTAACATAATATTATCTTTTTATACACAATATAGGCGAGAGATTATATGTCACAAGCATCACTGGCCAGCAACTACACTTGGAACGCTTAATGACAAATGGGTTAAAACCATAGGTAGCAAGACCAAGTCTAAGATTACGTGGATCACTTGAAAATGTTTTCATTTATCATCCACATACTCCATGTCAAAGAATCCAAGGATGACGCATTTATCGTCATTGCTTTTGTTACTAAAATACCATCTTAGATCTTCTGCCATCCGTTGGGATCTAAAAATTCTTCTAAATCTTCGAATAATTGGAAAATATCCCAACACTTTGACCGATATACCTTGCATTATCACTTTTGTCCGCTCATTTATCTTCCATCTCGAAGAACGCATTTCGAGCAGTACTCTTTCCTGAAAAGACCAATCGTTCTTGCAAGCATGAATCTTTTAAAATCCCATGTCGAATACTTCGTGGAACTTATTTACTTCATATAAAGTCTTAGTAAGGACATTAATTTTGGGTAATAACAATTGTTTCACATTTGCTAGCTTATCAAAACCAGTATCGAATAATCCAGTTCACACTTAAGATTATACAATGCAGTGATAGCAGATAATTTTGTTTGATCTATGCAATCAGGGTACAGTAGGGTTTCTACATCTTTCAAATGTTTAAGGAAACCGTAAGTTCGTTTTTGTGCATCATCATTATTTTTATCATCGAAGAAAAAAGTATGGTTGACAAAATATTCATCTTCAAAGCGAATGGCTTGAAGTAGTTCATATGTGTGATCCAACTTCACTTTTCATCGTGAATATACCACTTATTAAACTTGTATAAAGGATCCATTCATCTTATAATCAAATGCTCAACAATAATGTCATCACAATGATGACTAAGATTTCAATAATCTAAGCATGGACATAATTTTTTTTCCATGTTTCCTAAACTTCTCTTTGCGGCATGCACAAAATTCCATGCTCCTTGCTCGTACTCCCTACTAGTGGGTAAAAATAAAAACGAAGTTATCGACTTAAAAAATCAAGTTTTTATTTTAATTTTCATGTTAAATTTTAAGCTAAATATTGTATTCTTACCTGTGTAAATGCGCCCGATCTATTTCCATCGTCGTATATAATATTGCAGCAAGCAAATTTCTATAAAACAAAAGTACAATTCAATAGGTGTTGAATTTATTGTGTGCATGTATCTCTCTGTGTGTGTATAAAATACATAATTTGTTATATGAGATTAGCTAGTATAACAAAAAAACAAACATACCAATCCTAACTTACAGTACTAATGACATTTTAATATATTATTGTTTTCTCTACTCTCAATTATGTAGCAATCACTACAAGGGCTCGCTTTTCCTTGTTTCACAATGCAACTTCTGTATGTATAGATGAGAATACAGTTCCAAATCCATCGATACTTGCTCGCATAAATTATTTTAATCCAAAAAACGATTGATTTCTATATAAATAATACATACATTACGTACACACACATACAGACATGTATGTATGGTTTTTGACCATCTAGTCATTTGATTTTGCAAACGAATGGAATGCAGAAGCCTTTAGCTTTGAAGCATAAGTTGGTTTGTGCTTGTGTTGCGGGATTTAAGGAAACAGATTCAGGAGAAACACAATTTGGTTTGTGCGCATATCCTGGTAGGGAGCTAAGACATCAAATTGATTTAAAGGCAAGATACTTTTTTCAAGGTATTCATATTGAACTTGTTTTTGTAAAAGCGTACATTTCACTATCTCGGTCAGCATCTTCATCCATTTATTTAACTAATTAGTTGTACTTTAAGTATTTTAGTACGGTGAAATATCCATTTATCGGATTTAAAATACTTTGTATGATATTTTGGTCAAGTTACTGTCTACCCGTGCTGTAAGTTGAAAATGTTGTTTTCTTATCATATTTGACTTTCTTACCCGGATCTTTTCATGGTTGAAGATATATGGTTAATTGCATGGTTTTTGATGGTAAGTAAATGACTGTCTACCATGATTTAATATAGTTACTTGCTACTTTTTATATATTACAATTTTTCTTCATAAGTGCATTTACTGGGTGTGCAAATTTTCAATTGTTTTGGTGCTCATCTATTTGATGTCAGTGATATGGAATCATCTAGTAAGCAAGAGGAGAAAGTCATTTTTCATGTCTATATAAGATATTGACTTCTAGAAATATCTTTGATAATTTATTTTAATCCAAATAAAATGATTGATTTCTATTTAAATAATGCATGCATGCATGCATGCATGTGTATGTGTGTGTGTATGCATGTGTGTGTGTGTGTGTGTATGTGTGTGTGTGTGTGTCTATATATATATATGTATGTATGTATGTATGTATGTGTGTGTGTGGGGGGGGGGGGGTTTGACCATTTAAAAGACTATATTTTTCATCAAGGAAATTGATTTCCCATCCACATTTTGATTTCTTTAAAACCCAATATTTTCATGATAAAAAATTTGAACTTTGTGATTATATAGTTTTTACTTGCTTTTTTTTCTTCTATTTTCTTTTCTTAAGGTTTTTATTTCATGAATCTAAATATTTCCTTAACTTTCTCTTTACTTATTTTTGATAAACCAATAGTTACATATATTTTGAAAATTTGTTTTTTTTACTATATCTTAAACCCTATAATTTGGATCTGAAAGCTTTAGAAAAACTACTGTAAATATGTTTGAATTTAAATATTTTTTATTATTATTTATGCTCTATTTCCATAACTGTTTTCAATGAACCTCTAATATTTTTGGAAAACAGGATTTATCTTGACATTGGGATCATGTTTTTTTAGTTTTTTTGGCTTATGAACTTATTTTATTCATCTATTTTACAATTTGGAAAACTTCTGAACTAATTTTCAGTAAAAAAAAATAAAGATAAAATTGAGGTGTGTTTATAAGAAAATCAGTATGTAGATCAAATTAAGTATTGTATCTTGTCAAATACTAAATCCTATAGAAAGCCTGTTTGAAATTTTGTATAACCGTGCTTAAGATTTGAAAATATATACCTAAACCCAAGTTTGTGAAGATTAAATCCTGCTTTAGCTGCCTTGAAGAATCGCACTACAGCTTGGTTGATGAATCGCGAAGTTGATATTGAGCTTGATTGGGGAAACACGCTTCAGCGGCCTTAAAGAATCGCAAAGTCGATCTTGGTCGTTGCGGAATCGTTCTTAAGTGAAGAATCGGTTGGAATCGCTCAAGCTTGGAATGCGAAACTGCTTCAGCTTCCTTGAACAACCGTGAAGTCAAGCTCGGCCGTCGTTGCGAAGTCGCCTTAGAGAATCAGTCAAAATCAAGCCTTGAGGAAGAGAGGGTTGTGGAGCTTTCAGATTAAAGGGGGATTTGTTATTGAAGAGGATGAAGAGTAGAATCGGGAGTAGAGAAGGAAGTGAACATGAAAAAGAAAATTTGGCGGCATAGAACTAATGTGGAGGGAAATGCAGTTGGGACCGCCAATCTAATCTCTTAGGTTAATTATTGCGTTAAAACAAGCAATATTTTTAACCTAAATAATCACTAACTACTTAACCATAGCAAGTCAAGTTTTCATGCAATCCCCACTTGCTATTAGTATAACATTTTCTTGTAGTGAATCCAAAGGCTGGAAAGAGATGAAGAAGGTGAAGATTTACATATGTATTCACTTAATTCGCCTAGATGCTTATGCATGAAGAATAGATTGGTAGTTCCTGATATATATGGTCTTCGTAACGTACTAATGGATGATTGCCATCGATCGTGTTATACTGTTCATTCTGGTGGAAGTAAAATGTATATGAATATGAAATGCTTATACTATTGGGCTGGAATGAAGCATGATATTGGAAATTATATGAAGGAATGTGTTAGTTTTCAGCTAGTTAAAGCTGAGCATCAGAGACCAAGTGGGTTACTTTAGCCACTAGAGGTTCCCCAAGAAAATGAGACCAAGTATCCATGAATTTTATTAATGGATTACCTTATTCTCAAAGCTGTTGTGATAGTATATGGGTAATAGTCGATAATTTAACCAGATCAGCTCATTTTTTACCTGTGAAGTCGACTAGATCTACACCATACTTAGCGAAATTATATGTGAAAGAAGTAGACTTCATGGAATACCGAGTTCTATCGTTTGCAATCATGATCAATTATTTACTAGTAGATTTTGGAGAACCCTTCAAGTAGCTTTGGAAACAAAGCTAAATTTCAGTACGGCCAATCATCCTCAAACGGATGGTCAAACAGAGTGAGTGAATCAAATTCTTGAAGACTTACATCGAGCTTGTGTTCTTGACTTTCATGGAAATTGGGAGGAACACCTTTGCTTGGTTGAGTTTGCTTATAAGGATAGCTACAAGTCGAGTATTGGAATGGCTTCATTTGAAGCTCTCTATGGAAGGCCATGTTGATCACCTTCTTGTTGGCTGGATACCAGAGATGAGTTGGTTTTGGGACCTGATTTCATCAGAGAAGCATCATGGAATATTGAGATGATTAAGCGGAGAATGAAAGAAGCTCAGGATTGTCAAAAATATTATGCTGATCAAAGAAGGAAGGACTTCACATTTAAAGTTGGAGATCTCATGTACATGAAGATATCACCTCTTAAAGGAGTTACGAGGTTTAGAAAATCTGGGAAACTAACACCTCGCTATATTGGTCCGTTTTCGATTATTGAATGTATGGGAAGAATTGCTTATCGAGTAGCACTTCTAGATCAATTTGCTAGAATACATGATGTGTTCCATGTATCTCAATTGAGTAAGTGTTTACGAGATACTAAGACCATTGTAGAGCCTAGAAAGATACAAGGACTCGAGATTTCTCCAAATATGACCTATGTGCAACATCCTATTTGAATAATTGATTCAAAAGTTCGGCATCTCGGGAACAAATGAGTTCCCCTAGTAAAGGTGCAATTGTCAGATAATCCATTCGATTGTACTTGGGAGGCTCAGGAGCATTGAAGTAGGCTTACCCCGAGTTGTTTAACGAAGCACATGAGTCAAGTATGTATTTAGATCATTATTCTATAATAAATGATGTAGTAAGTTAGTATTGATTCGTTTGTTATAGTTTTCCCTATAAGGAATTGTGAGAACGAAATTTTCTTAAAGGGGGAAGACTGTAACAACGTAGTGTTAGGAAGCAATTAATTATGAATAAATAATAATAATTTAAATAATTAAGTTAGATTAAAATGATAATTAGTGGAAATAATTAATAATTTGAATGATTTCTAGGTGAAATAAATTAATATAGTTAAAGAAATGAATTTTAATTTTTGTTTGGTGTTAATAAATTGATTTGAATATTTTATTAATACGAAAAATAATTTCAGGAGTTTGGAACTAGAAATAAAAAAAAAATTAACTATAAAGTTGATAAACGGTGTATATATGAGAAGATGTGTATTGTTTGTGTTTGTGGATTTTAGTTAGTTAGAGGAGAATTGGAGTAAATATTCAAAACTAATTTAAATGGAAAAGAAAATGAATATTCAAAGGTAAAAGAGAATATAAATAATAAGTAAATTTAGAAAGGATTGCTATTGCAACCTAATTAGCTTAAACAAGCACTCAAATTATAATTCTAGATTTTTCTAAATCTGGAGGTTTCGCATACACTTATAAATATAAGTACACTGTGATTTAAAAAAAGGGATGAATCTTCTTCTTCCCAACCAAAACCCTACCAGCCTTCTACCTTTAAAAATCCCAAACAATTAAAATAAATTGCTAAAAACTATCAAGCTTAAAGTGAAGCTTCTTGACATGCTTCTACATCATCCAGCAAGAAAAATTCTAGCATTATTCATTGTTTTTGAGCACTTGGAATTTACAACAAGTGCAAATTCATGGAGAAGAAGAAGTTAGAGCAACTAGTTGGAGTTAATCATCTTCAGGTGAGTTATATTCTCACATCTATGTCCAATTAAATCATGATTTGTATCTGAATCTTCACACATGTTGTGCGATTGTGAATTTTGGGTTACAAGCAGAATATATTGCTTCGTTAATGTTATTTCTTGATGTAATTAATGAATTGGATGCAATTACGATGGAGTAATGGAAGAGTGTTTATATGTGGTGATCTATATTGTATCGCGCATCAGAAAACGATTGCGTATGGCCTGAATCTCACCGTTGATCATAGTTAACAACAAGTGCGCGCGTTCCTTTACTAGGCACCGGTCGACCTGAGACCACGACCGGTTGACTGTAACCGGTCGATCGATGCTCCGACTAGGTCGATCTATGCCTGGTGCAATTGATGCTATTAATATATATATATATATATATAATTAAATTAAAATAAAATACATATAAATTATATAAAATAGAGATGATACAATATAAGAATAATATCATATTTACATTACAAGTTTATTCATGAAGATGTTATATACATGTGTGTGTGTATAATATATATTTATATATAGTTATTAATTAATGTCGAATGTGCAATATAGACAAATATATTAATTAATTAGATTTATTAATAAATTAAATAATTAAACAAGAAGAATGTTGAGGTTATTAAATTAAATATTAAAAGAAATTAGTATAAAATGACCAAAGTTAAATATATTTTCTTATTTAAATTAATATATATATTATAGATGACATGTTATTATAATGATGTTATGTGCTATGAAAAATATGCTATAAACGGAGTTATAATACCGTTTGGTATATGGCATACGGTAATATTTCTCTGGTTGTACATAGGACTTGTGGCATATATGTAATGGATGTGAATGTGATGTATGAGCATCAAGTAAACGATTATCACTCGGTGGTATGTGACGCTGCAGTGATATTTGTTCGGTTATTCCATGCAAGTAAATCACACTCAAGTGACATGTTAGTGATATAGTGTTGAGATATATGTAAGGGACTCATAATGATATGTTAAGCTCGGTGCTAGTATTTATGAGTTGGGCTCTATAAATAGATACTATATTTCGTATATCACAACGTACTCCTTTTATTTGGTGTTGGAGAGGATCAGATTAGGCTAGCATCCACCCTAGAGTCATTATCGTGGGGTGGGGCCCCAGATCTGTGACACCACATTATTATATAGCTTTGTGCGATCATCCCTATGTCACTTAGGCTAATAGCTTGTTACCTATATGGGGCAAGTGCAGTGTCGTGACTTAGACTTCGCGTTAACGAGTACTGGTAGATACATATCATGATGACTATTGAGGTAACTGAAGGTAGTAGAGTCTTTGTGACTCTGGAGATGGCTCCGTGCTATCAGTCTCCAGTCTGGTTCTTACGGAGTGGAAGATATGTATATACTGTTTATACTCTCATTCGCACTTGGTTATGAGTTAGAGACTCATGCACTATAGATGACTCTACTTGGGATTTAGTGTCTATCGTACAATCATCACCCGTCACTAGTTGTTATGTGCTGTGAACATGCAAATAGACATAGATTCTTAAGATATGACATGAGATATGATGGTAAAAATGTCACTTTAAGTTATGAATTCAACTAAGTAATAATTCTTATGTTATTAGTTTTCACTTTTATGTTTATTACTAATACATATATAGTTTAGACGTAGACTGACCCGTGCGTTTTATAATAATCGAGTCAGAATCCCAAGATGTAACAAGTACAGGTACACATTAGCATCTTCAGCTTATGGATTATAGAGGCTAGTAGTACTTCCCTAGAACATTTTTGTAGTCTTGTTGTAATTATATGTATATTTACTGTGTTTTGATATGATGTATGTATAATGTGGGTGTAAGACCATCATTTTGTAACCCACATGACTCTGTGCCTGATACGTATTTTATATTTATGTATTATATTTTCTCCGCTGCGTTCTGACTATTTGAGCTCTATTGTATTCTGTGATTGTGTGTTGTTTTATCCCGTAAACGTATGTGTTTGTTGCTTTGTACTGAGACTGTGTACAGTTATAGTAAACTTATGGTGCTTTGAACATAGGACTGGTGTTAGTTCAAAGCAATATTCACGTGTATACAGTGACGAAGCTAGTGTATGGGCCGGGTGGGCAATTGCCCTACCCAAGATTTGGGCAACAAAATAGCAAGATCGATGCAAAAAAGAAACAGCGACAAAAAGAAAAAGAAAAAAAGCAAAAACCCTAACCCTGTTTGCTGCTTCGACAAAGTATCCCAAGCGACGAAAAAAGCACGCTGTCGCTTCCACGACTCCGCACCTCTGCGCCTTCGCCTTCTTGCTTCCAGGTTCAATCAATTGCTCATTTGTTTGTATTTTTAGGTATTTTTAAAAGTTTTTTTTATTTTATTTGCATAATTGTCTGAAGCCTTGAATTAAATCATGCAAATTTGATAATACACTTGATTGAAGCATATAGATTTGCAAGAAATTCACTGAAAGTATATGGAATTTGAACTACTTGATAATGCACTGAAGCCTGAAGCATGCGAATTTGCTTGAAGCAGCTGATTTTTTTTTACATCCTTCCTAGCCTTGCTTGAAAGTTGAAATTGCTTGAAGCAATTTTAATTTTAGTTAATTTGAATCTGAATTTAAAGGTTAGTTAATTTTAATTTAAAGTTTCGTTAGTTTTAATTTGATTTAACTTGAAGCTTAGGTAATGTTAATTTAATTTTAGTTTGAATTTTAAGTTTAGTTAAATTAAAATTAAGCTTAGGTAATGTTAATTTAATTTTAGTTTGAATTTTAAGTTTTGTTAAATTAAAATTAGGTATCGGTGATTAGAAGTAGAATTAAATTTTAAGTGTTGTGTTGAACAATTGAACTTGAACATCTTTACGATTTCTAGTTTTTAGTTGTAATCTATGTTTTTTGTATGAAAACTTGCTAAAATTGTCTAAATTGATACAAATTTGTAAGCTTTGTTATTTTTGTGTGCACAAGTTTGTTTAAGTTGTCTATTCTAATACAATTTCATTAAGCTTGATTGCTTTTGTAAAATATTTGAACATTTTCCTAATTTCGTCCATCACAAACTAAATTCCTAGTTTCGTCGCTGCGTGTATACACCATGTAGCATCATTTTTTTGTATTATTCAACATCATTACTTAGTAATACTCTTAAATAATATATGTATACAGGTTGGATGTTCATATTTGCCCTACAACAGTGATGCGAAGAGAATTCTCTGAAGCCGATTTTTCACGGAAGTAACATAACGCCTGTTTCTCTGCCATGTTTCACTTTCATTGCTCTCTCCAAAATCCGCCCTTATTTGGTATGCTCTATCCCTAAAAATCTATTAGCTCCAGAAGAAAATTTCCTATTGCATTTGATTCGGTCATCATATTCAAAGAATCAAAGTTAGAAATTGACTTCTTATTGTCCAACCTAAAAGTACTCCCTAGTTTCCAATCACGTCTTTAGAAATTTTCCTCTTTTTACTACTTGCGCTCAACTCAATTTTCAATTTCATTTTCAATTAGAGCTCGGTGAACATATCATTATTTGATTGCTCATGCGAGTAAAAGTTCAGGTTTCATCGCTGATTTCGCCCTATGATTGATTTCGTATCTTGGAAGGGCGTGGTGGGTCTGGAGTCATTGCCATGGTGATGGTGGCAGTTTATGGTGAAGTTTTGTGAAGTGATGTGATGATAGAGTGGCTGCTTGTAGGTGCAGGTGAAGATTTCAAACAAGAAGTGGCGGGAATGGCTTTTATTCAGGATTGTGGATCTTAAAGTTGAGTAATGAAACAAGAATTTGTGAAATGTTGGGTTTTCTGATGATAGTGGAGGTGTTTGATGAAATGGGATGATGATAGGGTGACAGATATATGTGCACAGAGAGCAATAGTGCACAAGAAGAAGTGATATGGTGGTTGCTTGTTGTACAAGCAATAGAATGGTGGCAAATTTGTACAGGAATGATTTGTACTAAGGAATGATACGGAGTAGCATTATGCAATGCAAGAATTTATGGAAATGAAGATCAGAACTTGTATTGATGGTACAAATGCATCGTGAAAATGCAATGACATGTACAAGAACATGTTTTCTCAAAAAGGGCAAGAATTGAATATTGTAATTTGTAGAAAATTAAACCAAACAAGAATTGCAATGAAGAATAGACATGAAATGGTGGAAAGGTAGCTAGAGAACAAATAACAATATTATGTTAGAAAATTAACAAGAATGGATAACAAGAAAATGAACAAACAAGAAATATAATATTTAACAAAAGTAATTGATAGAAATGTAACAGCAGCAACTGAAATTGCAAGAATTAACAAGGAATAGGAAATTATAAGCTACAGGCAACAAGATATGAAACTAAAGAAGCAAGTATTAATGAATATAAGTATTAATTTCACAAATTAAAGATACTGGAAATGTAAACTAATGGAATAAGCTAGAACAGAGATTGTATATAATGCAGAAATATAATAACGGAGGATGATATAAACTAAAATGAACGAGGATAAGAACTATGATTAGAAGAAGAACTAACTGACAGTATTCTCAAAGAGGAAGGAAACTGGTCATAATTTGCAAAAGTGCTGAACAGGAAGTGAAAGGTAATTGCTTCATATTTTTCTCAACATCTTGATCAGTGCATGTTCTCCCATATATACACAACCCATGCACTCATACAAGACTGATTCAACCCATACCCATTCAACTCAGTTACAAACTAATTCATATATAAAAACAAACCTACTCCACTCATATATATGCATACATGTGCACACATATTACTCTCTCCTCACGCCATGTTTCCAGCAGCCAAAGCCTCTGACACCTTCCTACCATCCTCAGTCACCAACTCTGATGATCCACGACCAGTCTCTGATGAACTGGACCTAAAATGACCTTCACTTGAATTTCTGCCTGCAAGAACAGTGGCCTTTCTCCTCTAAAACCATGGCAATCAATTCATGGTCATTACATCTCCTTTCCCCTTCAAGAATGACCTTGTCCTCAAAGTCGGATGATCAACCTATCCTTTTTAATTTGAATTTTTATGCACCATTCAATTTAAACACTTCAACTTCACTACACCGGCTAATGAGCTGCCACCAGGACATGATATGAAAATAGTTTCTTCAATTTCTGAGGGCATAAGAGAGATAAGCTTTTCTACAGTAGCAACTTGAAAGCACAACATCATGGCCAATTGTCCCTGTAATTGTTCCAGGTTAAGGATGACTTCAATCAAGCTCTTCATTCCTTGAGCACCCAATACTAGCTGACATACTTCAAGGGGAAACAGGAGTAGATCAACAGGCATATTACACCCCTGACACTTAAGCACCACATCATGACACATTCCAGACCTAGATAGGTCCTCTCCATTTGCTGCCACTTGAATATTTCCCTGGACTTTAATATTGGATAAAGATGGAGTTTCCTAAACTTTAGTTTCAAACCAAGACATATCATGGACTTCATCATCTTCTGAACTGTCTTTCTCATGTAATGGTTTACTCCTGGCCAAAGCTTCTAGTTAGGTGTCTCCGGGATTTGTAATGGGATTGGGATTAGTGTTAGGAAAGATTGTAGGATACTGGAAGGAATTTGCAGTGGTAGTTCTTGAAGTGAAGGGGTTAACAGTGAGATTCTTGGTGCTTTTCTTTACAGCGGTAGTTTGCATCAAGCCTGCTAATGATTCATACAGCCTCTCCATCTCCTCGGGATTAAATCTAACCATAATTTCTTCCTTGAATACTTGCCATGACCTATGATTTGGCACTTTTTTTTATACCCATGATACCACTGCAGTGCCTCTTTCCTGATGGAGAGAGAACTAAAGTCTACCCAATATTTCTCTTATATATTGTAAAATCTAAAGTACTGTTCCACTTGCTTCAACCAATCAGCCACTTCTTCTATACCAGAAAAACTAGGGAAGTCTAACTTGTAAGAGGACGTTGGGTTAAGGTAATTTGTACTGGGGTAGTTTGGAGTTTGATAATTTGGGTTAGGGCAGTTTTGATAAGGATTTTTGGGTACTGGTGGGGTTTCTTGAGGATACAGAGGAAGATTCGTGAAACCTGGAGCATTTCTTGGCAGTAGCAGGTTGAGAAAGAATTTGTAATCAATATGATGATGATTGCAGTATTGAGAAAGAATAGAAATGTTTTTACTCTTTATTGATATGATACTATTGATACAAAACAGAATACAATGTGTTGTAGAGAGTTTGCTCTTTTTATATGAAGCAGAGAAGACAAATGGGCTTTTATAACATTCGGCCCAATACAAAGATAAAGGGAAGATAACTGGTTGCGTTACTTTATTCTTTCATTTTACTCCCCCCCTCAACCAGAAGCTAGGGTTAGGGTTTCTTTATCTTTCGAGAGCGATTCAGAAGCTTTGGCCGAGCTGATTCTTTTTAAACCCCTTCTCTCTCTTTTTCTCTTGAATCTCTGCTTCATGATAACATACTAAGATTGTGATCTTCTTTGATGCAGATCTGAAGTAAAATCTATCGCTGCTTCAATTCGTCTTCGAGATTTGATCTGAAGATTGATGCAGCTATGGATCTAAAGCGTTGAGCTGTAAGGTGGAGCCTTTGTTTATTTCTTCAGTGATTGCTTCAATCTTCAAGTCTTGTCTGAATCGATGAAAATTCTTTGCTGATAATGCCTTTGTAAGTATGTCTGCACGTTGGTAAGTTGATGGTAAGTGATTTACTTGAAGTTTTCCTTTCTGTACCAACTCACGAACAAAATATAAGTCAATCTCTATATGCTTTGTTCTTGAGTGCATAATTGGATTAGCTGCCATGTAGACTGTACTTTGATTGTCACACTATATCGTTGGTTTAATCTCTGTTTTGATGTTCATTTCTCAAAGTAATGATTGAATCCAAGTAATTTCAGCGGCAGCACTAGCTATACTTCGGTATTCAGTCTCTGTGCTGGATCTGGAAATAGTAGTCTGCTTCTTTGAGCACCAAGAAATTGGATTGTTGCCTAAGTATAATAGTAGCCTATCACTGATTTTCTGTCATCGACATCTGTTGCCCAGTTTGCATCTGCATATGCTGTGATGCTTAGTTGTTTGCACTTCTTTAGCATAATTCCATAATTTGTTATGCCATTGAGATATCTGAGTATTCTTTTGGCTGCTTTCCAGTGTTCTTCATGTGGTTCCTGCATAAATTGTGAAACTTTGTTAACACTGAAAGATATATATGGTCTTGTTATTGTGGCGTATTGTAGGGCTCCTACAATACTTCTATATTGTTTGATATTTAATATTGGTTCCCCCGTGTTTGGATAGTTGTTGATTACTAATCATTGGTGTAGGCTGGGATTTAGCACCATCCATTTTTGCTTTAATCAGCAACTCCTTGATATACTTCTTTTGGCTTAGGAAAATTTCCGAGTCTGACTTTTTCTTCACTTCTATTCCCAGGAAATAATTTGGTTCACCCAAGTCCTTAATTGAGAAATGCTTGTCAAGATACTATATTATCCCTTTGATCTCATTCTCATCATTACCTGTTATAATTAAATCATCAACGTATATCAGTATGTAAACAATAAGGTTACTGCTAATTTTGATGAATAAAGAGTTATCAGATTTGGTAGATTGATAGCCCAAATGAACTAATGTGGCTTTCAGTCTATCAAACCATACTCTGGGGGCTTGTTTTAACCCATATATGGCTTTGTTTAGCTTGCACACAAGATTAATATCTTGCTTGTATCCCTGTGGCTGCTCCATGTAGATTTCTTCCTGCAGAACAACATTTAGAAATGCATTGTTTACATCTAACTGTCTCAAGTTACAGTTATTATTTAAGGCAATGGTAAGAACTATTCTGATGGTTGTTGGTTTCACCACTGGTGAGAAGGTTTCACTGAAATCAAAGCCATATTCTTGTGTGTATCCTTTGGCAACAAGCCTTGCTTTATGTCTGGACACTGTTCCATTTGGATTTCTTTTCAATTTATAAGTCCATCTGCATCCTATGATGTTTTTGTTGCTTGGTGGATGAACAAGGCTCCATGTATTGTTTTTCACTAATGCCTGATACACTTCATCCATTGCTGCTTTCCAGTTTTTGTCTTTAAATGCTTGTTCAAATGTTTGTGGCTCTGTGATGCATGCAGTTGCAGTATAAACCTTTGGTTTATAAATTCCACTTTTTGATCTGGTGATCATATGATGGCCTGTTCTGGTCTGTAGTTCAGCATCAGATGACTCTGAACTGCTGTTCTGACTTGCAGTATCATCTGGTTGATCTTTATAATTATTCTGATCTTGATTGCTTGATTCTACAGGTGACTGAGGATGAGTAGCAGGCTGATCAGCTGCATCGTGACCTGGTCCTGATGACATTGTGTGTTGTGATCCAGTGGCTCCTGTTCTTTTCTCAGTTTCACCAGCATGCCATATATGTGGCAATACTGGTATGTTTGGTATGGAAACCTTTGGATTATAAACTTTATGTGTAGTTCTAATACTTGCATTGGCAAAAGGAAATATTCTCTCATTAAAAACTACATGTCTGCTTATAAATATTTTTCCAGTTTCATCTAAACACTTGTATCCTTTCTGTTTAATTGGATAACCTATAAATGTACATGGTTGAGATCTAAAGTCTAGTTTATGGTTGTTGTATGGTCTCAGATAGGGAAAACACAAGCATCCAAAAGTCTTTAAGTTTTGATAGTCTGGTTTGACACCTAAAAACTTTTCTAAGGGACTTATTCCATTCAGTACTTTAGTTGGAAGTCTATTGATTAAATAAACAACAGTACTGAAAGAATCTAGCCAGAATTTCAAAGGTAGCGATGCTTTGCTAGTAAGGTCAAGCCAGTCTCAACAATGTGCCTGTGTTTTCTTTCTACCAAGCCATTTTGTTCAGATGTGTAGGGATATGTGATTCTATGAACTATTCCATTATCTAGAAAATATTTACTAAGAGGCTTGTATTCAGTACCCCCATCACTCTGAATGATCTTAACTTTATGATTGGTCTGCTTTTCAACTTGAGTGATAAAATATATAACAACATTATAAGTTTCTGCCTTGAATTTTAAGAAATATATCCAAGTGTACCTTGTACACGCATCAACAAAGGATATGTAATACTTATACCCATAATCTGAGCAGATAGGTGCTGGACCCCACAAATCTGTTGAGATCAATTTAAGAGGTGCTTTGTATTCTGTAACAGAATCTGTAAAAGCTAATTTGTGGCTTTTGCCCATTTGACAGTAAGAACATATATAAGGCAAAGTTATATCATCAAAAGAAATTTTATTTTCTTTAAGAACCTGTTTTACAATACTTGTACATGGATGACCTAATTTGTAGTGCCAAAGATCCAAATTATTTTTACTGGTTTCACATGACTGCAATTCACTGTTATTACAATTTGTCATTCTTTGATTTGAACCTTTGTTATTAGTCAGTGTGAACTTGTATAGACCATTTACTGCATTACCCTGCAAGAGTATTTCCTTAGTTAGAATATCTTTAACTAAGCAATAATTTGGGTAAAATTCGAAATAAACATTATTATCATGAGCAAATTGAGAAACACTCAACAGGTTTTTCTTAATGCTGGGTACTCTTAACAGATTATTGAGATATAATTGTCTTTTACCTTTGATATAAGCATTACCTGTGTGTGATCTCAATTGCTTTGCCATTTCCCATAATAATAGATTGTTTACCTTTGTATACTGCTGCCCAGATTTAGATTCTCTAAGTTGCTTGTTAAGTGGTTTGTTGCCCTTGAATCTGGATACCATGACTCATCTTGAATATGATCTGCTTTCGCAATTTCATCCTGATTTTAATTTCTATTTCCACTGGGTTGTTTGCCTGTATCCTGTTGCACTTGTGCCATATTTGCACTGTAGTTACTTTTTCTCTGATTGCTTGGTCCCTGACCTGGCACATAATTTGCATTAAACCTGAAATAGCATTTTACAACAGTGTGTCCAATTCTTTCACATATCTGACATTTTGGCTTGTTATTGCCATTAAATATTCCTCTGCCTCTTCCTTTGGCAGTCTGACCTCCCCTCTGTGATTGCTGGTCTGTTCTTCCATAGTTCTGATTTCTGTTTTTACTGTTTGAAGCATAGTTGATTGACATGTCTGTATGACTGTATCTGAGGGTTTCTTGTAGTCTAACCTTCCTTCATGAGCCAGTAGTATAGAGTGGACATAGTCAATAGTGGGCAGTGTTTCTTGTGATGCAATGACTGCCACCACTGCTTCATATTCATCGCCTAAACCACTCAGTATTGTTAAAACATGCTATGTATTGGACATCTTATGTCCTGCTGCCTCAAGCAGATCACAAGTATTCTTGATCTTGTAGAGGTACTCTTTCATGGATTGACTATCTTTCCTTATATTATGTAGTTGCCTTTTGTAATGCATTATTTTGGCTGTTGACTGTGTATTGAAAATCCTTTCAACTATAGTCCAAATTTCATTTTCTGTTTTGCACCCAATAACTTGTGGTAACAGCTTTACACTGATTGAAGAAAGCAACTAAGAACTTATTAAACTGTCTTGCCTTAGAAATTTGACATATTCCTCATTACTCACAGTTTTGTTTTCTTGATTAGTGATAAACTTAGATGGAGTGGCTATCATGCCAAGAATATATCCATCAAGACCATATCCTCTGGCAGCAGTTTCAACTTGTACCTTCCAAAGAAGATAGTTGTCATCTTCAAGATGTGCAGTGATGAGATTGGAGTGTGGGCTGATTACAGTTTTGATTAACCTGTTAGTAACATCCATAGATTGTGGTGAGGTGCTAGTATCATTACCTGATGTTGCACTGCTTCCTTCAGCCATGAAGAAAATTTCTTTAAAAATAGAATTGAGAAAATGAAATCAAGAACCGGGTAATCAAGAAATTCTTCCTTCAACAGGTATGTTGCAACCGAGCAATATGATGAGGCTTCTCTGATTGCTCCTGGTATGGCACTTACTTTCTTTTGATTGATGAGTTTCTGTTCTCTTCCCTGTCTGGATTTTTGATTTTTTTCTTGATTCTTGAATCTGTTTCTGTGGATATGCTGCAACCGATTGCAAATCTTGGTAAGGCAGTAGATCCTTGAACAGATTCCTTACCCAAGTGATGATAGAAGGATTCTGATGGGTAAACTGATCCAGATGATGAGATTTATCTGATGGATCAGTTTTTTGTATGAAAGCTATTAAGCCTATAGATGATTATGTCTCTTGCTCTGATACCAAGAAAGAATTTGTAATCAATATGATGATGATTGCAGTATTTAGAAAGAATAGAAATGTTTTTACTCTTTATTGATATGATACTATTGATACAAAACAGAATACAATGTGTTGTAGAGAGTTTGCTCTTTTTATATAAAGCAGAGAAGACAAATGGGCTTTTATAACATTCGGCCCAATACAAAGATAAAGGGAAGATAACTGGTTGCGTTACTTTATTCTTTCATTTTACTGGTTGGTTCTTGATGAAAAATTGGAGAACCTTGGGCCTGGTTGAGGAATTGTAGGCATAGGTGGTGCATGATGAGTGGTGTATGGAATATGTAGAAGGGGTTCTTGATGACCTTGGAGCAGTTGTAGGAATTCTAGGTGGTGGAGGAGGTACTGGTTGAGGAGCTGCTGGCATAGGAAATGTAGTATATGAGTCAGGCAAATGAGGACCTTGGTGGTGCATAAGTGGATGTGGAAGAGGATGAAGGCGTTGATTCTTGATTTGCTGAATTCTTGGACGGAAGCGGTGGGTAGAATGTGTATACCTTCGAATTTTGTATTCAAACCTTGATTTAACCGCTCCGAATTCTTGTGAGATTGCTCCAACCTTTGGGTAGTAAGATCCAAATTCCTCAAAGAGAGAGTGGTTCTATTATTAATGGCATTCTGCCTTGCCCAAAGATCTTGGTTTTGAGGGAAGATTTGGGAAGAGGTGGTGGTGAGGTTCGGACCTGACTGGTTGTCAAAGGTTGCCCAAGTCAGTGGCTCTGATGCCAATTTGGAAGGGCTGATGCATTTACAATCATTGCCATAGTGATGGTGGCAGTTTATGGTGAAGTTTTGTGAAGTGATGTGAAGATAGAGTGGATGTTTGTAGGTGCAGGTTAAGATTCCAGACAAGAAGTAGCGGGAATGGCTTGTATTCAGGGTTGTGGATGTTAAAGTTGAGTAATGAAACAAGAATTTGTGAAATAATGGGATTTCTGATGATAGTGGAGGTGTTTGATGAAATGGGATGATGATAGGGTGATAGATATATGTGCACATAGAGCAATAGTGCACAAGAAAAAGTGATATGGTGGTTGCTTGTTTTACAAGTAATAGAATGGAGGCAGATTTTTACTAAGGAATGATACGGAGTAACATAATGTAATGCAAGAATTTGTGGAAATGAAGATCAGAACTTGTATTGATGACACAAATGCATCGTGAAAATGCAATCACATGTACAAGAACAGGTTTTCTCAAAAAGGGCAAGAATTGAATATTGTAATTTGCAAAAAATTGGACCAAACAAGAATTGCAATGAAGAATAGAACTGAAATGGTGGAAAGGCGGAGAACAAATAACAATCCTTTAGAAAATAACAAGAACAGATAGCAAGAAAATGAACAAACAAGGAATATAAGATTTAACAAAAGTAATTGATAGAAATGTAACAACAACAACTGAAATTTCAAGAATTCACAAGGAATAGGAAATTATAAGCTACATGCAATAAGATATGAAACTAAAGAAGCAAGTATTAACAAATACAAGGATTAATTGCACAAGTTAAAGATACTGGAAATGTAAACTATTGGAATAAGCTAGAACAGAGATTGTATATAATGCAGAAATATAATAACGGAGGATGATATAAACTAAAATGAACAAGGATAAGAACTATGATTAAAAGAAGAACTAACTGAAAAGTATTCTCAAAGAAGAAGGAAACTGCTTATAATTTGCAAAAGTACTGAACATGAAATGAAATGTAATTACTTCAGATTTTTCTCAACATCATGATCAATGCATGTTCTCCTATATATATACAACCCATGCACTCATACAAGACTGATTCAACCCATACCCATTCAACTCAGTTACAAACTAATTCACACATAAAAACAAACCCACTTCACTCATACATATATCTATAAATACACTCTGATACACATGCACACATGCGCACACAAATTACTCTCTGCTCAGGCCATGATTCCAGCAGCCAAAGCCTCCGACACCCATCCTCAGTAACCAACTCTGATGATCCACGACCCGTCTGTGATGAACTGGACCTAAAAATGAAATGACCTTCACCTGAATTTTTGCCTGCAAGAATAGTGGCCTTTCTCCTCCAAGACCATGACATCAATTCATGGTCGTTACATATCTTTTAAGTACCTCACTGAAATAATTAAACATTAGAAGTAAAACTGAAATTAAAGCTACTAGTTTTATTATAATTAATCGCGAGTTTTATAATTCATTATGTGCACGAATATACTAGGTGAATGAGGCGGTAATATCCCGAATCTGGAATCTCTGGTTGTTTTACTTTGGACAGCTAAGAGAAGTGAATGAACGTAAGGTATCGAAGCAGTTCATATATGCCTCATCACTCAAGAGCAATCACAGCCCTTTACACATATCTGAACGGCTAAACTGAATTATGAAGAGATAGCAGACCGGGCTTTATAATACTCAGCCCAAAAAGGCTTATAACAATATAAATACTCTGTATTGTGTATTGTAAAAATTAATTCATTCATTTTCATTCTTTCTTTCTGCATCTCTGTAAAGATAATCAATATTCATTTTTTAATAAAGTCTTCTTCAATTCAATTCAATCAGAACTTTATCTTGGTATCAGAGCAAAAGCCTAACGGCAAGATCACAGCCTCATACCATCAGAAACTCATCATTTGGTGTTTTTCAGAATTTCAAAATCTCATCAGAAACAATTTCATCATCTGAGATTAAAAAGAACTCAAAGCTCTAGTTCAAGAAAACAAAAAAAGAAAGTGCCACGCCTAGCAGAGATACTGGCTGCATCATTCTTTAAAAAGAAAACAGGGAAAAAGCTTTGAGTTCTTCACAAGAAAATCATCACAAAATCCATCAAAAATATCAAGGAATTGTACCATACCAGAAAAACCCATCATTGAAACCAATCATCTGGGTTATTGGTTGTACTTACCTGAGTTTTTGAAGATTCTCAGATCATTTCTTAAGTACTTCTTCTTTCTTTTCTATTCTGTTAACCCACAAGTAGCAGTTCTTGAATCAAGACTGCATTTCCCCATCAGTTGCAATCTATTAATGTTGCATCATGGCCAACAGCTCAACAACAACAGCAACATCTGAACTTGATCAAACTGCCACAAAGAATCTCATCAAAACCATAGTTAGCCCACAAAGTCAATTAGTCACAGTTCATCTAGAAGAAGATAATTATCTTCTGTGGAAAATCCAAGTCGAGACAGCAGTCAGAGGATATGGGCTAGAAGATTTCCTCAATGGGACCATCAGAGTTCCACCAAGATTCATAACTGGATCAGAAAACACAACTGTTAATAACCTAGAATTTGTAAAGTATCAGAGACAAGATAGTCTAATCTGTTATTGGCTACTTTCATCTATAAGTGTGAAATTGCTACCACAGGTAATTGGCAGTAAAACTGCAAATGGTGTTTGGACGACGGTTGAAAGGATCTTTAATTCACAATCTGCAGCTAAAGTGATGCATCATAAAAGACAACTTCATAGTATTAGAAAAGAAAACATCATAATGGGTGAATATCTTGCAAAAATCAAAACTACATGTGACCTCCTTGAAGCAGCAGGTCATAAAGTACCAGCATCTGAACAAGTATTAATCATATTAAGTGGTCTAAGTGATGATTATGAATCTGTTGTCGCTGTTATATCCTCTCAAAGAACAACACCAACTCTAGAAGATGTTCATGCCATACTTCTTGCCCATGAAGGAAGACTTGAATTCAAGAAACCCACTGATAATGATATGACAGCCAATTATGCAGCCAGTCACAGAGGCAAGAATCAATATAACAACAATAACAGAGGTAAACCACTTGGTAGAGGCAGAGGCAGAGGAAGATATAACAACAACAACAAACCAAAATGTCAGATATGCGAGAAAATTGGTCACACTGCTCCAAAGTGTTACTTCAGACTCAACATAAACTATACTCCAGGTCAGAACTCAAACAATCAAAGGAATGGAAACTACAGTGCAAACATGGCCCACATACAACAAGACACTAGTAATCAAACTGGCGGCAACAGAGCAAGCAATCAAAATGACACTAACAGATCAGACCAAACATTTGATGAAAGCTGGTATCCAGATTCAGGTGCAACCAATCATATCACTAACAATTTGGAAAATCTAAACTTAGGCAACAAAGAGTACAAAAGTAATAGTTCTATTCATATGGGAAATGGTGAGTCTATAAAGATATCACACACTGGTATTGCTTGCATCAAAGGTAGAAGAAAACTTTACCTCAACAATTTATTAAGAGTCCCACAAATTAAAAAGAATCTCATAAGTGTATCACAATTTGCAAGTGATAACAATGTTTACTTCGAATTTTATCCTACATATTGTTTAGTTAGAGACATACTGACTAGAGAAACTCTTTTGCAGGGTGAAGCAGTCAGAGGTTTATACAGATTTAATTCTGTAGACTCAAAAGACTGAAAAATGTTGTAATTTTTCTGAAACAGTTCCATCCAATAATGGATTGAGCAAATTTGATGTATGGCATTTCAAGTTAGGGCATCCCAATGTTAATGTTGTAAAGAAAATCTTGGCAGGAAATAAAATCTCTGTTGAAAAAATCAATTTAATTACCATATGTTTGTACTTACTGCCAAATGGGTAAAAGTCACAAACTTCCTTTCTCTAACTCATTAATTGAATATACAAAACCACTAGAACTGATAGCTACTGATCTTTGGGGACCGGCACCTATCAATTCTGATTATGGTTATAGTTATTATATCTCTTTTATAGACGCTTATTCTAGATATACTTGGATATATTTCCTAAGGTCAAAATCTGAAGCACATAATGCTGTAATAAATTTCATTACACAAATAGAAAAGCAAGTCAATCATCAAGTCAAAATTGTTCAGACTGATGGAGGTGGTGAATTTAAACCCCTCACCAGTTACTTTAGCAAAAAAGGAATAATTCATAGAATGACTTGTCCCTATACTTCTGAGCAAAATGCTCTAATAGAAAGAAAGCATAGACATATTGTTGAGTCTGGATTAACTCTTCTAGCTCAAGCATCTTTACCACTAAAATTTTGGCCAGACTCCTTCAATACTGAAGTGTATCTAATCAATAGATTACCAACTGAAGTATTGAAGGGTAAAGCCCCAATAGAAGTATTATTTAATACAAAGCCAGACTATCAAAATTTAAAGACATTTGGGTGTTTATGCTTTCCCTATACTAGACCATACAACTCTCATAAACTAAACTTCAGATATACACCTTGTACCTTCTTAGGGTATGCCACAAAACAAAAGGGATATAAGTGTCTTGACAGTAATGGAAAAATATACATTAGCAGGCATGTTGTATTCAATGAATGTGTGTTTCCTCACTCTGATGCAAGTATAAAAACAACCAAGAAAGTTTATAATCCCAGAGTATCACTACCTCCAATACCTTTATGCTCAAGTGACAGGAGTCATGAAGGAACTGAAGCAAATTCAGATGACTCTGCTCCACAACACACTTTGTTCACCGAACCAGGTCAGGCAGAGTTCTCTGAGTCAGCAGCTCAGTCTCCCAATACTGCATCAAGTCAAACACAAAATATCAATCAGCAACAAGAATCAGATAATATTGCAGATATGAGTACTGAACCTGAACCACAAGTCACAGGTGGACATCATATGATTACCAGGGCAAAGAGTGGAATATTCAAACCTAAAGCATACACTGTCACTACTATGTCTACAGCATCAGAAGAACCAGTTACATTCAATCAAGCAACTAAAGACAAAATCTAGAAAGCTGCCATGGACAATGAATATAGTGCACTAATGAGAAACAAGACATGGAGCCTTGTTCCACCACCAGAAAATAAAAACATAGTGGGTTGCAAATGGACCTATAGACTTAAAAGGAATCCAGATGGATCCATCTCAAAATACAAGGCCAGACTGGTAGCAAAAGGCTATACTCAACAACAAGGGTTTGACTTTAATGAAACATTTTCTCCAGTAGTAAAGCCAACCACAATTAGAATCATACTTACACTGGCTCTACATAAACACTGGAGAATAAGACAACTTGATGTTAACAATGCCTTTTTAAATGGTGATCTAAGTGAAGAAGTTTACATGGAGCAACCTCTAGGATATGAGCAAGATAAAAACTATGTTTGCAGGTTAAACAAGGCCATATATGGTCTAAAGCAAGCACCCAAAGTATGGTCTGACAAGTTGAAAATCACTTTGTCTAAATTGAATTTTCAACCTACCAGATCAGATAATTCTCTTTTTGTTAAAAGAAGTACTGATATCACTGTTTACATTTTAGTTTATGTTGATGATCTAATTGTTACAGGCAATGATGAAGCAGAGGTCAGCAACATTATCCAATATCTGGATAAACAATTTTCAGTCAAAGACCTAGGAGATCTGAATTATTTCCTGGGTATTGAAGTAACAAGATCAGACTCAGAAATTTTTCTGAGTCAAAGGAAATACATTACAGATCTTCTAGTTAAAGCAAAGATGAATGATGCTAACCATCTTCCTACACCTATGATTACCAATCAACATTTCTCCAAAAACAAAGAAGAACCTATACTGAATGATAAACAGTATAAAAGCATTGTTGGTGCACTGCAATATATAACTATAACAAGACCAGATATTTCTTTTAGTGTTAATAAAGTGTGCCAATTTATGCAGAATCCCCTTGATGAGCACTGGAAGGCAGTCAAGAGAATTCTTAGATACCTCAAAGGGACAGTCAATTATGGTTTAACATTAAAAGCATGCAACACTCTCAACATAACAACCTATGTTGATGCAGACTGGGCAAGTGATCCAAATGATAGAAGATCAACGACAGGTTTCTGTATCTACATGGGAAATAATCTAATATCGTGGTGTTCAAAGAAACAACCCACAGTGTCTAGATCCAGCACAGAAGCTGAATATAGAAGCGTTGCATCCGCAACTGTAGAAATTATGTGGATACAGTCCATATTGAATGAACTAAAAGTCGATACAAATATCAAACCGATCATATGGTGTGACAATCTAAGTACTGTATCACTCACTGCAAATCCTATACTACATGCAAGAACCAAGCATATAGAAATCGACTTATACTTTGTACGTGAGCAAGTATTAAAGTAAAGATTACAAATAAACCATGTACCTTCAGCCTACCAGTGTGCAGATATCTTAACTAAAGCCTTATCAAGTAAAAACTTTACCAGACTAAGGTCAGATATGAAGATTCAAGAGAGAAAAGGGAACGATCTGAGTTCCAACTGACATGCCTCCAGACTCCTGTCAACGTTGCCTCTGCTGTCATGTAACTCTTGTCAACGTTGCTTCTGTTGTCATGTATTCAAAGCATCGCCTTTCTCATGTATCCAGTGATCACTATCGAAGTACTCAAATTCGTCATGAAGCCCTCTCAAGTCTCCACTTTCAAAAAAATAATGAAGATCAGAGGTTCTTCTGTGATAAAATCAACCGCAGATCTCAAACTAACCTTAGATCTGACAATGAGATCTGAAGTCGACAAATCTAAAAAACAAATACCAGATCTATGGACGTTACATACTCAAGAGCATCCACTCTAACAAGATTACTCAGATTTGAGAATTTCTTTGCTAACTTTTGGAAGATTTGAAGACATCAAAGTTCTCTCATAACCCTAGATCGGTTTGAGGGGAAGAGTTAAGAGAAGTGAATGAACGTAAGGTATCAAAGCAGTTCATATATGCCTCATCACTCAAGAGCAATCACAACCCTTCACACATATCTGAACGGCTAAACTGAATTCTGAAGAGATAGCAGACCGGGCTTTATAATACTCAGCCCAAAAAGGCTTATAACAATATAAATACACTGTATTGTGTATTGTAAAAATTAATTCATTCATTTTCATTCTTTTTTTCTACATCTCTGTAAAGATAATCAATATTCATTTTTTAATAAAGTCTTCTTCAATTCAATTCATTCAGAACTTTATCTTGGACACGATTTTTTTAAATTATAAATGCATTTGTGCGAAGAAGGCAGGTTCAAAATCCAAATGATATATGTTTTAATACAGCCTATTTGTTGATCACTAATTAAATTAGGCTATCAATCTCGTATGTGCTATAATATAATTTTTGTTATTCTTCAATATTAGTTAATAAATTTTCCTTTCTACTAAAAGTGGTATTAGATGTTATTTAGTGTAAGGCATTACGAATTAACACATACTACAATGATAGATGCTAGATTTTATTTATGTAATCATTACTTACTAGGAACTGCTTACCAAGTTATTCTTTTGTTAATGCTCTGTTGATTCAGCTGCAAATGTGTTCCTATGGAGGAACAAAAAAATCTCGGCCATTATTCTTGGTGCAGCCACTACAGTGTATGTACTGTTTGAACCACTTGAATATCACTTACTTAGCCTTGTTTGCTACATTCTCATACTCATCACTCGCCGTTGTTTTCATCTACTCATAGGGCACTACGTTAATCAATAAGTAATAATTTACTTCATTCTTAATCACTTGTATAAAAATTTGATGCCTATTTTGAATAATTATTAAGAGTGGTTTATTATTAGGTCGTCACCTCATATTCCTGAGGCTGTTATCCCTGAAAAAATTGTTACCGACATTGCCTCATCACTCGCCGTTGTTTTCATCTACTCATAGGTCTACAAGAAATGAATGGCCTTCTTCCATCTGAGGGAGACTACATCTAGAAAGGATTTGAAGAGATTCCTTTGTGCATGTTCTATTTTTTAGTATGTTGCATTTGCTTTTGCAGTCTTTAACAGTTATATTACACCGATTACTTGAATATTAATTATTTTAGGTGATTGTTGGATTGTGGGCACTCTATATTATTGGGGGCTACTGTAGTTTCTTAACTTTGAACTACATAAATAATGCTCTTGACATATATAGGAACTTATTTAGATTTCTAATATTTGGTTGGTTAACATAGAAGTTAGCAATTTCATTTCTAAATTTATAATACATTATAAACTAAACTTCTATTTTAACCAGCTTCAAAAGTAATAATCTTCTCTTTGTCTATTGACATTTTATTCATCATAATATATCTTGCTAAGTTTTGTCCTTGAATGCTTGTGACGAGAATATTGTGTCAACATAAGTGAACACTCCAGCGTGCTGGCAAAAAAATTACGTCAAGCCAGTCACTCTTCCAAAGTCATAGGTAGAGGACTGCATCAGTATAAATTGATTGTTTAAATAATAAGCAGAAAATAGCATCTTAGGTTTTTCTTTCACTTTTTGTTTAACTATTGCACTTTTTTTTGGGTTAGTATTGGCAGCATCTTAGTGGATGGATTCTATATTAATTTTATATTTAGGAATAAATAAAATTTTGTTTATGTATAAACTTTCGTTGTTTTGTTTGAATTATTTGGCAATGGATGCGTTATTTTATTACATAATCGTCTTCAGCTGGAAGTATAAACTATAATAGCATGGTTATAATTACAATTATAGGTGGCTAAGAATGGGAGCTTTAGGTTTTTGTTAGGAAGTTCCTACACCATTTTGGAGTTGTGGCTGTGTGTTTCAATCATGATAGAATAAATTTTCCATTGAAGATTGAAGTAACATGTGTTGTTGATTTGGTGGCCTTAAGTCTTTCCTGAAGTCGTACCTCTTCTACTACTCTGCATTATACAATTCCATGGTGACTGCCTTGTCTGTTACTGCTAGTACACACTTCAAGGGCTCTTATGGTGGATGGTGTTTTCTTTTAGACTGGTGCTTCTCTTCGATGCTTTTTTGCTTCATTAGATGTTGTCATTACTAGCTTTGTCTGTTAGTTTTATTTACATAAAACTACCTAAGAAAAATGATTTCATATTCGTGCAATCACAATTAAATATTCGCTAACCTTTCATCATGCTAGTAGCCGATTTGAAGCTTTGACATGGTGTTTTTCTTCCTCTTGAGAAACAATCAGGAATGGTATTTTTATAATTTTGGAATTTCTCCCTCTTGCTAAAGTAAACCGTGTGTTATGAATATATGTAGATGGCGAAGATATCTCTGTCTATATAGCGGGAGAGGGTCGAAATTTTATGCATTGATGACTCAAAGACGATACGAGTCTTTCTTATTCTAATGCATTGATGACTCAAAACAAACCAATATTTATTCCACTAACCATCCTGTGAATAAAAATTTATCCTAAAACATATTACTAAATATTTATCATGCATCCATATTAATTAATAAGACCATATAATGAGAAATTACATTGATATGGATTTCTTAAAGATTTGAAGTGTAATACATATTAATTTATATAACTTTGAAAACTAAATAATTATTAATTAATTTTCAACCGTCTCCCACTTGGTCGGTCTTATGATTATATTAAGCATGCTTAATTGTACAATATTTGATAAATGTGGTTTGTTTGAATTAAATGAATCGCGAGTGCGAGTCATCGCGATTCCATGCTATTCCAAAGTATGGTATCTTCTATGTACTACTACATCAATTTCAATTCATCAAGCCTTTAATATTTGGTATTTTAATGGCCTCATAATCTCTTTTAACGTGGGACTATCTCTGTCAAACAATAAACTTTTTTTACTGACCTCTTTCAAAAATTTATCCGATTTTATTTAAAAATATTTAATCTTAAAATTACCTTTTAGTCTGAAGGCTTAATGTGGTCGGCAAGAGCAACCAACTCCCACAAGGATGGACGAGGGTTCGATATTTGCCTAATGCGCTTTTTACTACAATATAAACCAAAGTACAAGAGAGCAGGATAAACAGTGGGCAGCTTTACTATATCTCATCTCATCGAGAGTTTACCGACCAATAAATTCCCAATCAGGTTCTCCTTGGTCTTTAAATAAAAATCCTTTTAAATGTTAACGAGAAACATCCAATCTTAACAAATAGTCTTTTATATTTGCATGATTTTAGGTACTATATGTAATAATTTGTAAGCATTAGAGTAAAAAACAGTAAGTTTTATTACACTAAGCATTACTAATAGATTTATATTTGTTATTTATGTTCAAAGTCAGAATGAAGGCAATCATCGACTGTGTAATGTTCTTTACCTAATCCAAATGTATACAAGAATATTAAATATATCCAACAAAGTTATCCTTTGATTTATTAAATAAAACATGAGAGCGTATAAACACAAAAGTTAACAAAGGGAATCAAATAAGCATTCGCTTGCTTCTTAATGTTCAAAATAGGATTTTCAATCTAATGTGCGTGTTGCCTAAATTAACCTATGGCTTTAGTATCGTTATTGAAAGAATCCTGCCATGTTACTTTTCCTTTTGTGATTCATGGATTCAATTCCTCAGCCCCTTGTTACATGTCCTTATGTGCTATATAAGAAATCATAGCCATTCATCACAACAAAACAATGAATCGGTAGGATCCACCGTATCAAATGACCGAGTGATGATGAGTAACCAGTGGTTGAGATGTGTGTGACAAATGAGGATATGTAATTTGGGGACAAGATTTTGAACGAGTAATTCATTCTCTCACCCAATTTTGCTTTGGACTAGGAGTGGATTTTGTTTCTTAATTCTGTAGTTCTGACTTCTTTTACAATGGTACATTTTCAATGATCCAACATTTTCCCTCCTAAGCTCTGTGGATTTATTGCAGATCTGAGTGGAGGCGGAGTTTGCGGATTTATGGGTACAGTTTCTGATATCTTTGACACTGTGTGCTTCCGAGTTAGGCTGATGTGCGAGCTTTGGTAGCCGCTATTGCCTCGCTTGAAATCACCTCCGAGATGATTTCTTCTTGATCAAACTTTATATGTGGTTGTGATGATGCAGAGTTGCTTATTAATTGAGAATCTGAAGCAGTCGTCTTTCTAAAGTGATGCTACTCTTTTCGAAACTGATCTGGGATTGCTATTGATCGCCTCCTTACGATGAACAGAGAAAGCCTGATCAGTGTGTGTGTTGAAAACTTTTTAGGTGATATGGAGATGGGTTGTCTAGAAATGACAGCTGGTTATGACTGATGATTATATGATGTCGATCTCCTGTACTGAAATTGTTGCCAGAGATGGTTGATAAAATGATGAGAAGATGATGGTTTGAATTTGCGATAAAGTAAAAGTTTTCCCTATATATCGTACAAGTGACTGTATGGTGTTTTTCGAATCCATTAATTCTAACTAAAAAACATATTATTTCGGCAACTACATATCAACAGTGTCAAATTCAAAATCGATATTCCTGAAATGATGACACTACAGAGGTTTGTGCGTGTACATCTTATATATGTAGTAATTGTAGAAATCAGCTGTATATTAGCTTTTTTTTTCCTGAGTTAACTGACTGTACCATTGTTACAGCGAGAACAAATAGTGTTGACAATTGGTATATACTATATACATCCAACTTAATTTATAATTGAGTAGGCCAACGCAAGAGAAAAAGTATAGTTGAAATTGACTATTGAAATTTAAATATTCATGCAAGCATGCAAATTTAAAATTACACTGGACCAATGTACTGCACATATCTGATATATACTCGTTATCACAATCAAGGGTATATATACAATGCTTGCAAAACATGTACATCTACCAAATATATTCCAACAATCTTTTGACATTGGCATATAGCGTGGGTAACCTATGCAATACATTGGTTCAGTGTGTATATAGACACACATATACATGTATATCTATGTATGTATATGTATGTATGTAAGTACGTGTGTGTATATGTATGTACGTACATATATACATACACATACATACGTACACACATACATATACATATGTATATATGTATGTATGTACATAGATATGCATGCATACATACATATGTGTGTATGTAGGTACGTACATATGTGTGTATGTATCAAAGTTGTGTATTTTTTCTGCACTGATAAAACTTGTCTCTGCACTCAGAAAATAATAATCAAGCAACATGACACAGTTCCATTCATGCATGCTATTCCATCATTGAGAAGTGAAGATACTCTTTTTATTAGAGCGGTTCACTAACCACTGATATTTATTAATTAAAAGTACTTGTGTAGGTAAATCTCCATGCAAAATTTGTATTCTTTATTAACATTGAACTCTACACAAATAGATGAGCCCTTGCTTTTGTATATGAACGCTAGGAGGTTCTAAATAATCAAATCTAGAAAATCAAGACATAGACAGAGATATTTAAGAGTAAAAAAATAAAAATTTAGAGGTTCGGTACATTTTTTTTTTTTAATATCTACCAAAATCTCTTTCCGCCCTTCTAGAATTCTCCTTTGAGTATTACTAAGGATCCCACTCAAAGAAAATGTATGGTAGAGGAAAGCGACTGCATTGCCATAAATAATACTGCACTCTTTTTTATTCGAAGCTAAATTATCTAACTCGAACATTTGAACTTATAAGCTTGTCTACATTCGTTGAACAACAGTACCGATCAACAACAAACTAATCTACCTTTTTCTGCTTGTTTGAACTCTCGCTTCTATTCTGATCGCACAATTCCTATATGGGTCCTTCCTCTTTGAATCTTTCAAGTAATTTCACTCCACATGCAAGAGATCAGGAATAGAGATATATACGCGCATCTTTTGACAATAATAGTTTATTTTAATCAGCAGGAGTGAGTCCAAGAACAAAGCACCCAATGTCTCACGTGCTCTATCAGAGCTAGTTGACGTATATCTCCCCATAATTAACTACTTTTAGTTTGGTTTATGTTTTCTATTGTTCTCTGCTTTGATGACTTCATATTCAATGATAAGAATGGAGGCCTGTTAGCACTGTTTTCATGACTAGACCCAACCGCAGGAGGTCTGATCTCGAATAATCCTAGATCGTGGTCCGTGGACCACTTCGGTCCGGAACTCAATCAAAACTTAATTATGCGCAAACCGCATGTAGAACCTTTGAACCGGTAATCCAACTATTCACTTTACATTGTTAAACGCGATTATTTTATTTTCTCTTACTTTGTCACCGTGTCACTCTCTAATTCTATCGTTGTGCACTGTGTACACAATTATAATTGTGTTGTTGCAGTTATATGGCAGTACACAATTTCGACTTTAAACCTTGAAGACCCTCTATAGCTCGTCTATTTTTTTATCAGCGGTACAACCATAGTTGTATTTAAATATGTAAATTTTCAACAACAAAAAAATCATAGTTCTGACGGTTTGATCGGATGAACCATCACAACTTTAAACTTTAACTCATCGTTTTACTCAAAAAACTATGTTTGATGCTCTATTACCGACTCATCGGTTGCTATATGCAGGTAGGGAGACTCTTAACTGGGATTTTAACTGAAGGCTAATGTGCATGAATGGATCTGAATCGTATATAAAGCTGTGGCCATAACAACAAAGGACAGTATATGGACGTTAACATAAGGCATGTACATGGAGAGGGGACCGAGACATAGGAAACATGCATGAATGTAAGGAAGGTGTGACATTTTGATGGTGGGCATATTAGCTCATATCATATCATATAGGGGGTCCGGACACTCATGTTATAGTCCAGGGTGTAGGCATTGCACCCATGATGTCCCAACCTTTTTCATTTAGATCAGAATCTTTATATGTCCGTTTTGCATAGGGTTCCAGATTTTCTTTTTTAGGCTGGCATTATATGAATGTCTCCCACCCATTCAAGAAGAAACTGATGGTTTGGTGAAGAAAAACCACGTCTCTACATGATAAACACAACAATAAAAACAGTTTTGAACTATGAATACTTCGTTACTTGCCTATAATATAAATTAATATATTGATTAATAATAAATATTCATTATTGGTTATACAAAAATACACATACTACATGCCTATTATCTGATATATAGGATATTTGTATATTTTTAGATCATGCATGATAATAAATATTCATTATTGGTTATCCCACCCATATGGATGTTTACAAATATTAATTCAGATTTTTCAGATATCCATATTGACAGACCTATACTTAACCACTTTGTATGCCAACGAATTAATCATGCCCTAGTGAATAAGTAGACCATGCAACTCTTTCCTTGTTTGGGTCACTATATTTTTGCATGGGTTACCAATGTTGTTAATTTTAAATGGGAATTGTTACCAACTCACCATACTCCCAAAGGGTATACACTAAGTTGTAGAGCATTCACACCAGTGGATCTAAAAATCACAGATATGTTATTTTAACCTCAATTTTTCTTCCGAAGGGACGATGACGCATTGTAATATATAATTGAAGCATGTTGTTCAACGAACAGACGTCCAATATATAAACGTCCACTGAACAAATGCCCAACACATAGACGCATGTTAAATAGACTCTTAAATTTAGACATGTTTAATGTACATCTATGTTTTGGGTTCACACTGTCATACGCTCATTAAAATGATTATTGGGAAAATTTTGTGATTACTAGCTGTAATGTTACAAAATTTTGAGAAATTAATTTTATAAGTAATACATGTATACATTTCATACATATTTAAATATTATTGAGATATTATTGGGATATTACTGAGATATATTGACACATTTTTTTAATGTAACAGTGTATATATGGTCAGACGTGAGTTTAGGAATTAGTTAGAATTAGTTTCCTCATTTCTAGTTTCAGATTATCTATTCTTTTGTATTATATATATGACAGAAGATATCAATAAAGAGCAGCCATTCACTATTTCTTTTCATGGTATCAGAGCCACACGGCTAAGATACACGTCCGGCAATGAATTCTCGAAATGATCATACGTCTCCTTTTTTCCTTGGCTCACAAGACAGACCTGGAGATCTCATCACTCCGGTTCGTCTTCGACACGACAATTATGATGAATGGGCAAGGTCAGTGCGTCTTGCTTTACTATCCCGCCAGAAATACGGCTTCGTCGATGGCACGATTATGGAACCCAAAGCACCTTTCACAACGGAGGATTGGCTTACCATTCACTCGATGCTGGTTTCCTGGCTAATGAACACTATTGATCAAGAGGTTAAATCTACTATTTCCTTTTATGATGACGCTAAACTTTTGTGGGATGAATTGAAGACTCGCTTCTCTGTTGTCAATGGTCCCCGAATTCAACAGTTAAAAACTGATTTGGCTAAGTGTGAGCAATCCAAGATCATGCATGTTTCTACATATTTTGGAAAGCTAAAGGTTTTGTGGGATGAATTGGCTAATCATGAACCTATTATTACATGTAAGTGTGGAAAATGTGAATGTAATTTGGGAAAGGAACATGAAAAACGACGAAGCAATGAACGTTTTCATCAATTTTTGATGGGTATAAATTCTGATTGTTATGCCCAATTACGTACTACTTTGTTATCTCAAGAACCTTTACCTTCTCTTGATCGTGCCTATCAACAAATTACACAAGAAGAACGTGTTCGTGGAATTACTCATGCTAGAGAATCTCTACCGGAAGTGGTGGGCTTTGTTGTTCATCCAGAAGGGCGTAGCCGAGTGAAACCAGATAAGAAAGACAAATCCGGACTACTGTGTTCTCATTGTCATCGATCTGGACACGACATTGTTACATGTTTTCAGCTTATTGGGTATCCAGAATGGTGGGGCGATAGACCTCGCACTCAAGGAGCGACTCATGCTCGCAGCAAAGGAGGTGGTGGTCGTGGTACAGACCCATCTGCGACTGGTCGTGGTAAAGGAGTCACCGTGCGAGCGATGGCGGTAGATGGCTGCAACACTATGGTTGGAGCCTCGGTCAGTGGGCAAAGAAATTCTTCCAATGCTGCAGTCAGCACGTCAAACACACCTGCTTCTCTTCCTAATTTGACTGCGGAACAATGGCAGACTATAGCTACTATGTTTGGTAATACTCAATCCTCTACTGATCGTTTACATGGTGAGTTTTCTAAGATCTCTTGGATTATTGATACCGGAGCTTCAAATCATGTAACGGGGGATGAATCATATTTGTTTGATGTTCATGATATAGTTGCATGTCCTGTTGGACTTCCTGATGGCCAAAAAATAATTGCTACTAAAAGGGGAAGTATGAGGCTCTCCGACGGATTGTGTCTTAAAAATGTTCTTTATGTTCCTAAATTGCACTGCAACTTAATTTCAGTCACACAACTCATTGATGACATGCACTATTTTGTACAATTTGCTTCTAATATGTGTGTTATACAGGACCGTCATACGAGGAAGCTGATTGGAACGGGTGAATGGAGAGATGGACTTTACTACTTCCGGCAGCCGTCAACAATGCAAGCTATCTCAGTGGATGGTTCTTCATCTTTGTTGGAACTTTGGCATCAACGTCTTGGACATCCTTCAGAGAAAGTAATAAAGTCATTACCTTTCTTACGTAATTCTAGTGGTAAATTGAATAAGGCATGTGATGTGTGCCCTCGTGCCAAACAGTCTTGTGATTCTTTTTCTCTTAGTGAACATAAGGCCTCCCGAATTTTTGAATTGGTTCATTGTGATTTATGGGGTCCTTATAATACAGTTTCTTCTTGTGGAGCTCGTTATTTTTTAACTATTGTGGATGATTTTTCTCGAGCTGTATGGATTTATTTATTGATTGATAAATTAGAGGTATTTAAAATGTTTATGTCATTTTTGGCTATGGTTGATCGACAATTTGGACAAAAGGTTAAGATTGTTCGGAGTGATAATGGGACGGAGTTTAATTGTTTGACAGATTATTTTCTTTCAAGTGGGATTTTATTTCAAACCTCTTGTGTGGGGACTCCACAACAGAATGGCCGAGTTGAACGTAAGCACCGTCATATTTTGACAGTGGCAAGGGCCTTGCGTTTTCAAAGTCATCTTCCTCTTTATTTTTGGGGTGAATGTGTCTTAGCAGCTTCTCATTTGATCAATCGAACACCTTCAAGTGTTCTTCACAATAAAACACCTTATGAAATTTTATTTAACACTTTGCCATCTTTTGATGAATTGTGAGTATTTGGTTCTTTATGTTATGCCCATAATCAACGAGCTAAGAATGATAAATTTGCAAGTCGAAGTCGAAAATGTGTCTTTGTTGGGTATCCTTTTGGTAAGAAAGGGTGGAGACTTTTTGATCTAGAAAATAAAAGTTTTTTTGTTTCTAAAGATGTTAAGTTCTTTGAAAATCAATTTCCATTTGCTGAAAATGCACCTGCTACTTTTCGTTCTAAATATAATCTTAGAAGCATGAATTTGGGTGATGATGATTTTGAATTTAACATTTTTGGAGAACCTGAACCATTGCCTAAAGAACCTGAGCCTGCAAATGAATCCTCCCCACTACACATCTCCACCCAAAGCCCAACAACTACCACTTTAGAACCTGATCCCACTATTTCTCCCACAACCAATGAATCACAGTCAAGCCCAAATGTTACACCTGCATCTCCACACCACCATCCATCTACAAGGGAGGCAGAAGGGGTTGCTCTGGATGCAACCGATACACCTCACATGGGACGTGGATGCCGTGAAAAAGTTCCATCCATTCGACTTCGTGACTATGTTACTAACACCGTTCTCACAAAAAGTCCATCTACTCTCTCTCCAAGTTCACCCACGACATCTGCTTCCTCAGGTACGCCTTTTCCTATAATGCATTATATTAATTGTGCAAAATTTTCTGTTAGCCATCGGCAGTTTCTTGCCGCTGTTACTGCAGGTTGTGAACCGAAATCATTTAAAGAAGCTATGAGAGATGTAGGATGGCGTCATGCTATGCAAACAGAAATTCGTGCTTTAGAGAATAATGGTACTTGGATTATGCAAAAATTACCACCTGGTAAACGTGCTCTTGGTAGTCAATGGGTATTAAAATCAAGTACAACTCTGATGGCAGTATTGAACGGCTTAAAGCTCGTTTAGTTGTTTTTGGTAATCACCAAATTGCCATGATTGATTATAACGAGACTTTTGCGCCAGTTGCAAAGATGGTCAGGGTTCGTGCTTTCTTAGTCGTTGCAGCATCTAAAAATTGGGAGCTGCATCAGATGGACGTGCATAATGCTTTTTTTCATGAGGATCTCAACGTGGAAGTCTATATGAAGCTTCCACCTGGTTTTGGATCTTCTGAACCTGATATGGTTTATCGTCTTCGAAAGTCACTATATGGCTTGAAACAAGCACTGAGGTGTTGGTTTGCCAAGCTTGTTACTGCTTTAAAAGAGTATGGTTTTCTCCAGTCCTATGCTGATTATTCTCTCTTTACTTACACTACGGATGTTACTTAAATCAATGTTTTGGTGTATGTTGATGATTTAATTATTTCTGGGAATAATTCCGCTGCTTTGAGAGTCTTTAAGAACTATTTGAGCACGTGTTTTCATATGAAGGATCTCGGGGTTCTCAAATATTTTCTCGGGATTGAGGTGGCACGAAGTCCTGATGGTATATTTCTTTGTCAACGAAAGTATTCTCTTGACATTATTTCTGAGACTGGTCTTCTAGGTGCTAAGCCATCATCTTTCCCATTGAGCAAAACCATCGGCTTGCTCATGCTTCAGGAGATTCTTTATCTAATCTGGAACCTTATCGTCATTTGGTTGGACGTTTGATTTACTTAACGGTCATACGTCCTGATTTGGCATACTCTGTCCATGTTTTATCTCAGTTTCTACAAAAACCACGACATGAACATTGGGAGGCTGCTTTGCGCGTTGTTCGTTATTTGAAGGGTTCTCCTGGACAAGGCATCTTACTTCAAGCTGATAGTTCTCTCTCTTTGACAGGTTGGTGTGATTCCGATTGGGCAGCTTGTCCTCTTACTCGTCGCCCTTTGACTGGTTGGCTTGTGTTTCTTGGACATTCCCCGATTTCTTGGAAAACTAAGAAACAACCTACTATGGCACGTTCTTCAGCAGAGGCCGAATATCGATTTATGGCTTCCTTTACTTGTGAATTGAAATGGTTGAAGGGTCTTCTCCTTAGCTTGGGGATTCAACATACTACTGCTATTGGTCTTTATTATGATAGCCAATCGGCTTTACATATTGCAAAGAATCCTGTCTTCCATGAACGGACAAAGCACATTGAAGCAGACTGTCACTTTGTTCGTGACGCAATACAGGATGGAACTATTCTTCCTTCATATGTTCCTACCACGATTTAGCTTGCTGACATCTTTACCAAGCCTTTGGGGATACGTCAATTTCAGTTTTTGCTTTCCAAGCTGGGCATTTATGATCCTCATGCTCCACCTTGAGGGGGGTATTGAGATATTATTGGGATATTACTGAGATATATTGACACATTCTTTTAATGTAACAGTATATATATGGTCAGACGTGAGTTTAGGAATTAGTGAGAATTAGTTTCCTCATTTCTAGTTTCAGATTACCTATTCTTTTGTATTATATATATGACAGAAGATATCAATAAAGAGCACTATTTCTTTTCAAATATACATACACAAAGAATTTACAATTATGCACTTGACATAATTTAAAAATAAATAAAATTTAATATGATTAACGGTTCCACTTGTTTGAAAATTTTGTTAAGAGTTAGCAAATTGAGAACATAATTGATAAAAGGAAAATGGTTGATGTAAATTGGCATCTTTATGATTCGACTCTTAAATTGAAAATGAATGCTTAGGAGATATTCTATGGTGTTTTTGAATGGGTGGGAGAGATTTAAATGTTGATGTTAACATTAGAAAACAGATAATGAAAATGTGAATTATTACCATTTTCTAGGGCCCATCCTAATATCATTAATGTCACAAAATCAAACAAAATCAACAGAGAAGGTGACAAAGACAAATAGATAAGGAACTTGTCCAATAAAGGATGGACGTTACTATTTACACTCATATAAACACTCATTAACACTACTTAAATAGTTAATAAAATTAAGTCGTAAAAATTACTTCAAACACCCACAACAAACATGTCAAAATAAAATGAAATGTAAACCTCAAACACAATTATTTCCATCCTCTCAACTAATAATTAGTGGAAAAAAAGAGATAAACGACATAAAATAAATAATTTTTATCAATTCATAATAGGAGTTGATAAGCTAAGGTATCTGGTTATACATGTTTAGAATATGCATGTAAATCAATATTTTTATGACTTCATTAATGTTTTAAGGAATGATAACAAAACAAAATATATTTAACTATATCATACTGTTTTTTATTATAACTGGTTTCATCTTTTTTCTTTTCTTATTGAAACATCAACAAAAGTAATAATGATCAGTTATTTTTGATTAAAATGGTAACATAACTTCCTTACTATGTTTCACTATAGCATGAAATTTGTGTTGCAAATTATTGTTTGTTGTGTTAGCCTTTGTTAGGGTTACATAATTTAAGAAAAATATCAAAATATACATACGATTAAAGTCAATAACACCATTTTCATAAGCAAATTAGTTGGATTCATATTTATTGATGAAGTATTAGATGAAAAAAAGTTAAAAATGTGGGTGTGGGTGAATGAAGAGGAAGAGAAAAGAAGTTAAGTTACTGTTATAAGAAAATCAAAAAATAAGAAAAGGTGGGTGTGGGTGGGTGAATGAAGTATTTAAGTGGATGGAAGATAAATGGATGAGGAAAGTGTTTAAGTGGATGTAAATAGTACCATCCATAAAGGACTCCCTTTGAAATCAGCATGAGAGTGATAAGAATGCAATTTTCAAAAGTTCAATGGTCAAATAGTATGAGATTAAATTAAATATTAGAAAATACCATTGTATGCATACCAAACTATTACAAAAGTGTTGCAAACAAAAGATAGACTAATTAAATAAGATTTCAAAGTTAGTTGTACTTGTGTTTTATGTACCAAGAAAGAAGGGCGTGGACCATTTATTCTTTAGTTGTCACTATTCTGAATACAACTGGTGTTTACCGAGGATCAAACTAGGAAAGACGCATAATATTTCATACAAATTGGATGATAAAATTGAGTTCCTCTGTTCCACGTTTAAGCAAAAGGATTAGATTAGCGATTTGGGATGAGCTTTCTTTGTGGTTTCCATATATCACATATGAAAGGAGAGGAATAAAAGGAATTTCAATAATGCTAAGAGAAGTATCTTTGAATTTTGCAAATTAATAGTACAAGACGTGAAGATTCTTATGAGTAAGGCAAAGAAAAGCACACAAATTACCAAAGATAATACTAGAGTGCTAGAATTCTGGGACTTGGAATTAAGGGAAGAAATTAGACAAGAGGAATGAATAATGATTTGTAAATGAAAGTGGAACATTTATTGTAATTATTTTGGAATGCTATTTTATGTATTCTCAAACTTTTGTTATATTGTAATATTTTTAGCGTGCTGCTATTTTTATGCATGATACTTCAAGCTAATTGATATATATAACAAATTGCAATAAAATTTACCAAATATGTGTGATGACCCATCTTTTCGACCCTTAAAAGTCGACACTAATTAATACATCCACGGTATTCACGTGCCGAGCATTCGAGTACCGAAAACACAGATTGTTGGGGTAAAAGAAAAGAAAAGACAGAATGGACCATCACATCGTGACGATTAATATATAATATATAACAGATATTTACAAAATAATAGTTTTATATACATACGACAATCAGTGTATCTAACCTATCATTAGCCTGGACAGTTATAACACACTGTCCTTGCTGTTAAATACCAAACACAGAAATACAACGGAAATAAAATACATGAATAGGTCTTGTAGGCATCCAACTCATCTCCTGAAGCTCCAAAGTGTCCATCTAAATCTAGAAATATACTCGGGTCTGACCCAAGTATTATAAAAAATACCCGGATTAGTCTGGTAAACCAGCATGAGAAATTCAAATCATATTGATTTTTATATTTATAAAACTCTTCAAAATAATGGTATCTCGTAAGACCACACTACACATAAACACAGATGAGTTTTTACCTCACAATAATCAAATCATTTTTACTAAAAAATCTTGTGATATTATAATAATGTCTAGGCTTTAAAATAAATATATAACATATCTGAAATGGTTACCCATAATTACGTTCAATAGTATTAGGTTCTACAACTCAAAACTGTAAGGCAAGTATTGGAGATTGGATTCTATACAATGACAAGGCATCGGGGCACCACCTACCATAATACATATCTAGATAAACTGTACTGAGGTTGCAAACCTTGCAACCCCTGGAAATCAGAGTCGGTCTGCCCCTTGAACATGACATGGCCGGATTACATCATCCCTTGGACATCGAGGCTTCAAATGTTGCACCCTACCCCACCCTTTTCCTTGCGCACACATAACAAAATCCATAAATATTGATCTAGATTAAGGAATGAAGCTCCTAATGGTAGCAAACCACATAACCTTGAAGCATATCCCCTGTTTTTGTCATTACCAGGTGTGAGGCTCGTGAGGCAACAATTATCTTTTTCTTTAGCAAATTCCACTTGGAATGCTAACACTGCCCTCAAGGCAACAACGCAATGTCAGCATTCATCTATACAAGTTGTTCAGGATATGAACAAACCGAAATCACTACTTCTACTACATCTATTTTTTAAAATCATCCTCAGGATTAGTCGCAAGTGGCCCTTGCACTTTAAGAAACTCCATCTTAGATTTCCATCATCTTCAAGATGTTCTCAATTTGAATGCTTATGCCAGTTCAAAGTAGTTTTGGGATAACTCATGCTTATCCGATCCCGGTCTGTCCTAACCAACAAACGATAGTTTCAAAATTGGCCAAGACTTGATAGTTTGTTATTTAACTATCAATTAAGCAAACAACCAAATAGAGATTTAACTTCATATATAAACCCAGCATGATTAAGCACATAAGCTACCACTAAGCCTCTTTAATTAATCCTTTTATTAACTAAAACCAGTTTATAAATATTGCTATTAAAATACCTTTACACAAATATACATGAACATTTCTACTCTTTTCATTCCTTGAAAAAGTATTCATATACTTATCTTATCAGTATAAGTATATTTACAAAATCTTAAGATAGATTTTTATTTCCAAAAACATACTTAATTGGGTTGAAACAAATGTCATTTAAAAACATTGATAATAATAAATCCAAACACTTTTGGTGTAAGTAAATGGATCGTATAGAAATTAGATCAAATATACTTACCATTACTTTCTGATTTCAAAATTGTGACATCCCTCGCTTAACAATGAAGTCGTAAAAGTTAGCATACTATCCTTGCCTTAAAGTACATTCTTAAACTTTCAAAAATAGAGACGAGTTTCCATACCTCAGAATTTGGTGTTGAGTATGAAAAGAATACTTTCCATACCACCATGAGTTATAAAGATCATTTATGGAAATCGAATCTCCTACACTTGTCACATTTTTGATACTTCGACTTACTCTATCCTTTGCCTATAGACATAGTCAGTTAAGGTAGGGCGCTGGTTGCTTTTAGCCTTGCCCGGATACCGTGATTCTAGATCTTATGGATAGAGGATCAATCTGCTCATCGGCTTTTAGTGCCAAGTATATATAGGACTACTAAATTTCCAATGTAACCGAATTCGCACACGAAAGTAATACTTTATATATTTAACATCAATCTTCGATTTTAAACTTAAACTATCCTTTGGTTAATAATGAAGCCATTCAAATTGGGGTATTATTACCTCTCAGACCTTGACTCGATAACATTCTTATCTTTTCGGGTAGGTAGAAGTTTACCTACCTTGAAGTTTAACGTCAGGTATAAAACCTCACAAATTCCATATACTATTTATAATAAACAAAATATTATAACCAAACACTTCCCTTAAAAGTATCACTTACTTTATTACATCAATTATTCTTTTAAATTACTCATATACATTTCAACTCTCCTTTAAAACTTTAAAACATTTTAAACAAAGTTGTAAACTTCTATTTAAATCATAACTCAAAATCATTGCTATTAAAGTAAAATAAAATTTTGAAAGTGGGAATTAGCCACAAGGGCCCCGTTAGCAAGTGAAATTAATTTCTAAGACACACAGCTAAAATAATTACTTTTAAGGACAATACGCAAAATAATTAGTTTTTAGGGCCTAAAAACCTATGAAATTATGTCCTTGAAAGTAATTGGACAGCTAACTTTGTCCTTGAAAGTAATTATTCTGCTAACTTTGGCCTTGAAAGTAATTATTTCAGATATGTGTCCTAGAAATTAATTGGACTGCAAAGTTTGTCCTTCTGGTGAAATACCCTAATTTGAAAAGTATAAGGATTTCATTAATCTAACCACTTTCTTAAATATTCAAAAATATTTTTAAAACTTCAAACTCCTTTTAAACTACTTATATAACCTTAGTAAAACACATTTGAAAAGAATTTACAAACTATCTAAAATAGATAACCTCCTTTTACTTTACAAAAAACATAGATTTCTAAAGTGCATCCATAGCGACCATCGCTATATGGACCGTAAGTTTTCAAACTTTGTTTTGTAAATCAAATAGCTTTTAAACTCCATTCCTTTCTACATTTTAAACCACATGAATATAGAAAGCATTTTACTTCAAAATATTATAAAATTGAAGTCAATTTAAATTCCATAACTTTTCAAATTGGGAAAGAGGTTTCGCGACCACTATGGTACTTAAACAAGCTACCAATTGTTTCTATTCTCAAACGAATTTAACTTTTCAAGTCATATCACTGTCATGTACATAAACAATAATATATGTAAATAATTATCAACAAGGTGAGGAATATTTTAGGATCCCTCTATGAAATCAAATCTTTCAAAGTATATTCATCGTGACCTATTCGCTAGGTAACACTTCGACTTTCTTTCATAAGTTTCCGACAGCTAAATGGTTATTTATGTCATCTGCTTCCAAACGGGAACCAAATCAAACAACAATGATAATTATTACATGAAATTAGACAACATAAGCAATAATATTTACATATAAAAACCTTCACTTTTTAAAGCTATTGCAAAGTGAGTTATCTCACATTTATCCCTCGACCAAACCCAAGCAAAGCTTCCATCATCATCCAACTACCATACAATAACAAAAGCAACCACCTTCCTTCACTTTAGCTCGACCTAGGCCTCTCCTACTACCCAAGTGCGCTTGTCTATACCCCTTCAAAATCCATGCATCAAAATATAAAAGCAAGCAAAATATAAATTATCTCAACATTTTATACAAAAATATATAGCTTAATGTTAATATCCTCACTTAAAATTGCAACCGAACTCTTCCAAATCAACACTACTCCTTGCTACTAAAAATTAAACACTAAATCACTACAAAACAACTTGCATAAGCTAGCACAAGACCCCAGAAACACCTATATTGCTCATGCCCTAGGAGTAAAAATGGAAATGGGCACTAAATTTTGAATCTTTGTGTATGTGAGGAGCTAAGCTATGGAACTATGGAATTGTACAATGGTTTAGTTTAGGGGCTATTTTAAATTGGTACATAAGTGTTTTGCTTTATGCTTTGTGGATAAATGAAATGGGAAAAGAATAGAGCAAAATGGAAGTGGAAAAATGAAAGAATGAAATGTCAAACGGAAGCCTCCTTTTATAGAATCCAAGGAGGTGGTTTTTAGCTCTACTCTCACCCCCCAGCTCACCACCCCACACCCCTTCTTATGATCAAGTACATGCCGTCATTCTTGAAAAAGTACACATCACATTACCATCACATCTCATAACAGTCTTCTTTCTTAATGACATTATTAGCCACTAATGTTTTAGTTACTTTATTTAATCTTTTGGTTAAGAATAAAGGTGATTTAATTTATCAACATATATATGTGCACAATATTTGTGTGTGTCAAAAAACATTTCAACAACTTTCATTCGATGAAAAGTCGAAAATCCGAAAAACGATTTTCGATCATATTTTCAATTTTTTCTGAACCATTTATTTTTTTAAACAAATTTTCAAAATGAGTTTAATATCATTATTAAATAATAAAAACGAGTTATTTAAGCTTTTAAAATTTTAAAAGCAATTATTTAAATATTTAAAATTAATTAACATTCACAATCAAGGCTATAAAATTCCAGATCGTTACATTCTTCCCACCTTAAAAGAATTTCGACCATGAAGTTCCATCTTAACAAACAACCTAGAAACAAGCCATTCTAATTCTTAAAATTTTCCAAAATGTTACATCACTAACATAAAAACTTAGAGTTTGTCCAGATTTACAACCTTTTCATAACACAAGAATGATAAACAATCTACTGAACATACCTCATGCTCAACAATCGTAGGTTATTACCCAGTCGATTATTCACACTACCTTATGACAAATCGAAGAGTCATCTTCCCAACTCCACATAAACCATAAAATATCAATTGCAAATATACTTAAGCCCGTACGATGTGCATGAGTCATCTGTACACAATATCTGACCCGATCACTTTAGGATAACTTTAGTACTCGCCATCAAGAAATTGAGTGAAAACATCTAGTTCGGACTAGTCTATATCACCTAGAAATCATGTACCTGAACTCGGGATCTAGAATGGTCATGCAAATAAAATGATCCATGTCCAACTTATGGCTTTATCCCTTTAGGATAACTTAATAATTATACTACTCCAGTTCTTTTACTTTCCAAAATTATTTATGAAACATTTCATAAACACATAAATTAAGTTTTAAACTTGTATAATACCATACTACATCCTGAGAGTATATACAACTATCAGATTTAATCTTTTATCTTTTCTTAAATTTAGATGCATGCTTAAATAAATCTAGGTCTAGAAAGGCAGATTGTTAAGGTGAAAGAAAAGAAAAGAGAGAAAGAATCTCACATCATGATGAGTAATATATAATATATAACAGTTCTTTACAAAAGAAAAGTTTTATATATATATATATATGATAATCAAAGTATCTAACCTATCATCTGCTTGGAAAGTTATAACACCCTGTCCTTACAAATGTTGAAAATATAAAACACAGGAATACAGCGGAAATAAAATACGTGAATAGGTCTTGGAGTCATCCAGCTCGTCTCCTGAAGCTCCAAAGCGTCTAGCAAAATTTGGAAATATACTCGGATATGACTTGAGTATTATAAAAAAATAACATACAGATTAATCTGGTAATCCAGCGTGAGAAACTCAAGTCATATGGATTTTTATATTATAAAACCCTTCAAAATAAAGGTATCTTATAAGACCACACCATACATAAACACGAACGTGTTTTTCCTTACTATAACTAAATCATTTTTATTAGAAAATCTTATAACATTATAATAATGTATAGGGTTTAAAATAAATATATAACATATTTGGAATGGTTACCCATAATTACATTCAACAGTACTAGGTTCTACAACTAAAACCATAAGGCATGTATTGGAGGTTTAATTTCATATAATGACAAGGCACCTGGATACCACTTACCATAGTAGATCTCTAGATAAAATGTACAGAGGTTGCAAACTTTGCAACCCCTGCAAATCATAGTCGGCCTAACCCTCGAACAATACATAGCTGGATTAAATTATCCATCGGACTCCGAGGCTGCAAATATTGCACCTGTTCCTACCCTTTTTCATGCCCATGCATAACCGAATCCATAAATATCAATCTAGATCGAGGAATGATGCTCATAATGGTATAGAACCACATAGCCCTAAAGCGTAATCCTTGTTTTTGTCATTGACGGGTGTGAGGCTCATGAGGCAACAATTACCTTTTTCTTTAGCAAATCCCACTTGAAATGCTAACACTTCCATCCAGGCAACAATGCAATACCAGCATTCAACCATACAAGTTGTCCAGGACATGAACAAACCGAAGGCATTATTTCTACTATATCCAATTTTTGGAATCATCCTTAGGATTAGTAGCAAGCAGCCCTTGCACTTCAAGGAACTCCTTCTTCGATTTCCATCATCTTCAAGATGTTCTCAATTCAAATGCTTATGCCAGTTCGAAGTGGTTTTTAGATAATCCATGCTTATCCAATCTCGGTCTCTCCAAAACAACAAACGATAGTTTCAAAATTGACCAAGATTTGGTAGTCGGTTATTTAACTATCAAATAAGCAAACAACCAATTCAGGGATATAATTTCATATATAAACCCAGCATAATTAAGCACACAAGTAACTAGTAAACTACTTTAATTAATTCTTTCATTAATTAAAACCACTTTGTACATAACCATTTGTACTCTTTTTAATCCTTGAAAAATATTCATTTATTTATTTCACCGATATAAGTATATTCACAAAATCTTAAGATAGATTTTTATTTCCAAAACATACTTAATTAGGTTAAAACAAATGTCATTTAAAATCATTGATAATAATAAACCCAAATATTTTTGGTGTAAGTAAATGGATCATATAGAAATTAGACCAAATATATTTATCACCATTTTTCGATTTCAAACTTGTGTTATCCCTTGATTAACAATGAAGTCGGACAAGTTAACGTACTATTCTTGCCTCAATGTACATTCTTAAACTCTCAAAGATAGAGATGGGTTTCTATACCTCAGAATTTGGCATTAAGTATGAAAAGAATACTTTCCATACCATCAAGGGTTATAAAGACCATTTATGGAAATTGAATCTCCTACACTTATCATGTTTTCGATATTTCGACTTACTTTATCCCTTACCTAGAAATGAAGCCAGGTAAGTTATGGCACTGGTTGCTTCTAACCTTGCCTAGTCACTTCGATTCTAGATCTCAATGATAGAGGATCAATTTGCTCGTCGGCTTTCAGTACCAAGTATAGGACTACTAAATTTCCATAAATAACCGAATTTGCATACAGAAGTAATACTTTATATACTTAACATCAATCTTCGATTTCAAACTTAAACTATCCTTTGGTTAACATTGAAGCCGTTCAAGTGGGAGTATTATTATCTCTTAGACCTTGACTCAACAATATTCTTCTCTTTCAGGATAGGTAGAAGTTTACTTACCTTGAAGTTTAATGTCAAGTATAAGCCTCATAAATTCTGCATACTGTTTATAATAAACTAAATATTATAAACAAACCCCATTCCATAAAAGTATCACTTACTTTATTACATTAATTAATCTCTTAAAATACTCATATACATTTTAAATCTCCTTTGAATCACTTTAAACATAGTTTTAAACTTCTATATAAATCATAACTTAAAATCATTGTTTTTAAGGAAAATACGACTTTGAAAAGTAAAGGGATTTCTTTCAAATAAACCACTTATTTAAATATTCAAAAATATTTTTAAAACTTCAAAATCCTTTTAAAATACTTATATAACCTTAATAAAACACATCTAAAATTATTTTACAAACTATCTTAAATAGATAACCTCCTTTTACTTTACAAAAAACATAGATTTTCAAAGTGCATCCATGGCAACTATCGCTATATGGACTATAACTTTTCAAACTTTATTTTATAAATCAAATAGCTTTTAAAATCTGTTCCTTTCTATATTTTAAACCACGTTAACATAGAAAGCATTTTATTTCAAAATATTATAAAGTTGAAGTCAATTTAAAATCTATAACTTTCCAAATTCGGAAAAGAGGCTTCGCGATTGCTATGGTACTTAAACAAACTACCAATTGTTTCTATTCTCAAAAGAATTCAACTTTCCAAGTCATATCCCTGTCATTTACGTAAACAATAATATATGTCAATAATTATCAACAAGGTGAGGAATCCTCTAGGAATATATACCTCTCCCGAAATAATTGTCAACAATAATATATGTAAACATAGGAATCCACTTCCCAGCTCATACTTGAAGTTCGCCAAAATACTTATACCTCTCCCGAAGCTCAGCATGACCGAGGTCCAACTAAAGTGGACGTGATTTGACCATCCACACATTAACTCGTACCCTGAACACATGAGGTAGTTTAAAAGCTTGACTTAAAGTAGGCATGACTGACTGCCTACTAATCAACCACCGTCGTCAACACATGGACACAACTGTAGCTTGAGGTGGATGTGACCTGACTGTCCAATCCAAGCATGGATGTGAACCGACAATCCATTGCCTACTCCCTTCCTTTACTTAACAAGAGGAGCTATAACAACCAAGCGGATACGAATCGATTATCTTACTTGCCAAGTTATGTCCTTGACGCTGGGGGCAGAATTCCATTCCATGAATGAGCGTGACTCGACCGTTCACTCGATAACTCTTACTTCAACTTGGCAGATGGAGTATAAATCAAAATTGGGTGCGATTGACCACCCATCAAACAACTCTAAGTCCCCAAAGTGCGGACTAGAGTATAAACATAAACTGGGTGGAAACCGACTGCCCGTAGGATAACTCTAAGTCCCCAAAGTGCGGACTAGAATATAAACATAAATTATGTGGAAACCGACTACCTGCAAGATAACTCTAAGTCCCCAGAGTGCGGACTAGAGTATAAAAATAAACTTGGTGGAAACTGACTGCCTGCGAGATAACTTTGAGTCCCTAGAGTGTGGACTAGAGTATAGATAAAAACTGGGTGTGAACCGACCACCCATTAACTGAATTATATCTCCAAAGCGTGGATGCAAACATGAATGAATAGTTGAGTGGATTTCGATCATTCTCTGTTTCACAAACTCCATGAATAGATGAGTGGATTCCGACCGTTCTCTATTCCATAAACTCCATGAATAGATGAGTGGATTGTGACTGTTCTCTATTCCACAAGCTCTACGAATAGATGAGTGGATTCCGACCATTCTCTATTCCACAAACTCCATGAATAGATGAGTGGATTTTGACTGTTCTTTATTCCACAATCTCCATGAGATGAGTGGATTCCGACCGTTCTCTATTCCACAAACTCCATGAATAGATGAGTGGATTCCGACCATTCTCTATTCCACAAACTCTGGCCTCAAATTGATGGAGGAGTATAAACTCGCTAAGGATGGAACTCGAACATCCATGAACTAAATCCATTAACCCAGGGCTGGGGGGAGGTGTACAAATCACTAAAAGTTAAATATTACAGCTCACTATAGCTCCGGCTTAGTGTTCTTTATGACTTAAGGCAACGAACGCAAGGAGGCCTTAATACAAAACTAGTCGGAATGAAATCCAAAGTTATGGGTGACCGACTATATTGTACCATCAGATCGAGGGTCATATCGATCCGCACCAACCATAAATAGATGTGGCCCGAACGTCCATCGAATAACTCCGATCACTAGAGCATGGATAAGAGAATAAACCATGAATGAGTGCGACTTGATCATTAATTCTTCAATACCTTCCTTCGATCCATCAGGAGGAGTATGAAATCGGATGAGCATGACCCGACTGCACCTGAGCCAACTCTATCCCTAGATCTGGCGGGAGAACATGAATCAAAGACCGTTCAGCTCCAAATGAGTGCGACGGGACCATTCATTCATTGACTCTTACCATAGTCTTACTAGAAGAGCAATATGAAACAGACATGGCTTAAGCATCTGCACACTGATCCTTGCCCTTGTTCCGGTAGGGAGAGCATCAATCACATATTGGACATGACTTGCCTTTCTACTTATCAATGCATGCCTCGGACTTAGAGGCACGAGCGAGAAACAAGACGAATGCGAACATACCATTCATCAATCAACTCTAAGTCTTTGGAGCTTAGTGGCAGTATAAACATAGCTAGGACGAGATTCGACCATCCATGCACTACATTTATCAACCCGAAACTAGGAGAAAAAGTATGACCATCCAAAGACTGGCTGCGATAGCTCAATATTGTGACTTATATATAGTGTTTCGACGACTTAAGGCTACGACCGAAAGGATGCCTAGAGATAGAATCATCGAATCGATGCCCAAGCTCATGGGCAACTGACTATCATTCCAACCTGAACGACGAGCAACAGATCATGAGTACATTGAATGGAAAGCACGTTACTCGAATACACAAGAGATTCAAACTCAAAGCAAGAGCCAGCCATGCAGCTACATGCAAATCGAGGCTGACTGCTACTCGACATTTGCTTCAACGTGCTTCTAAGCCTGATCTTTGGCCATTTGCAGATAATTGCTCAAAGCACTTAGAGCCCTTCACTATCAGACTCAATAACTCATGACAGGACTCTGGGATTCGACCGGAGTACCCATCATCATTGACCATCCTAACTAGATTTCACGTTGATTGTTATGCGAAATAGTTGCATTTGAACTCAAGAAATCCAAGACTGCACCCGTTGAGCCGACAATCAACATTACAGTCAGCCACGGCGACCCATCACAGGTACTCAAGATCAAATCATAGCTTAGTGCAACAATGATGAAGGAATTAGCTGGCTTTCTCCGAATGAATCTTGATGTGTTCGCTTGGACCCATTCTAACATGCGTGTGATCTCACTAACTATCGTGAGCCATGCATTGAATATTGACTCAAGGCATGTCCCGGTAAGACAAAAGCAACGTGGCATGGATCCAGATGGATTTGCTGCACTTAAAGAGGAGGTGAATAAACTCAAAAACAATATGTACTCCAGATACAACCAGATCCCGATGCACGTACTCGACCAGGAGCACACCAACTTCATTACCAATCTAGGGTTGTATCGTTATATCGCGATGCCATTTGAAATAAATAATGTTGAAGCTACTTACAGAGACTAATCAACTAGATGTTCGAAGATCAGATCGGGCTATCGATGGAAGTATATGTGGATGATACACTTGTGAAGTCACAATGATCAAATGACCACATCGATGACTTAGCAGAGATGTTTAGTTTTATCCAAAGATATAGAATGAAACTCAGTCCCTTGAATGCTATTTCGGTGTTACATCAGGGAAGTTCATGGGTTTAATGTTTAACTCTCGCAGAATTAAAGCCAACCCTAAGAAGATTCAAGCAATTCAAAACATCTAGGTACCGAAGACGATTAAGCAGGTACAAAACTTAAATGAGAAGGTTGCCGCCCTAAGGCGCTTCATCCAAAGCCACCGACAAGTGTATTCGTTTCTTCGACTTGATCAGGAGAGGGAAGAGGAACTTTGAATGGACATTGGATTACATAAATGCGGTTCAATCATTGGTGGATCACTTAGAGAGACCTCCCATCCTATCAAAGCTATGGGTTGTGAAGACTTATACATCTATTTAGCGGTGTCAGTACACGCCATAAGTGCCACACTGTTATGTGAAGAGAATCAGATCCAGAGGTCAGTATATTATGTTAGCAAGTGATTGATAGGTGCTGAAAGAAACTACTCAAAGCTGGAAAATCTCGCGTACTACCAGTTGATTGCATCACAAAAGCTTTGCCATTACTTCCAAGCTTACCCCATCAACGTCTACACCGACCAGCCGTTACGACAGGTCATACAACAACCTTAGACATCTAGAAGGTTTCTCAAATGGAATATCGAACTAAACCAATTCAATATCACTTATTTCCCTCAAAGAGCTATCCAAGGACGGACATTAGCAGACCTCATATCTAAATTCATCGCATCAAACGACTATTCAAAGAGCAATAGAGAATTGACAACATATGGAAAACGTACATGGATGGAACATCCAATGATCAGTGTTCTGGCATCGGAGTTGTGTTAATGAATCATAAGGAACGATCAATCTGCTATGCCTGGAAATTCAACTTCCTTGCAACAAATAATGAAGCTAAATATGAAGCCTTGATCGTCTGGCTCAAACGTGCTAGAGTACTGGAAGGAGAAACTTTACATATCTTTTGTGATTCCTGGTTAATAGTATGTCAAGTTAAGGGAGATTATCAGGCAAGGGGACGGCAACTTTCTCTTTGTCTCGGCCGGGTCCAAGAGCTACTATTTGACTTCTAGTATTACACCATTACAGTCACACCGATGCCAAAATAGGATTGCTGACTCACTGGCCATGCTGGCCAATTTTGGGCATGTGCAACAAACGGGTTTGGTCCCAGTTGAAGTACTAAAAGCTTCAAGCATTGAGCAGATCTAGATCGACTGTAGGAGATGGAGCCAAACAAGGAGTCATGGATGACTCTTATGAAGGACTATCTACAATAAGGAATCCTTCCTAACCAGAGGAATGAAAAATGACAAATCCTCCTCAAAGCTTCACACTACATCATCCAAGAAGGAGTCATGTATAGAAAGGGCTTTCTCTATTCCCCTGATTCAGTGTATCACCCATGATGACATCAAACAAGTCTTGAGAGAAGTCCATAAAGAAGAATAAGGCAATCACACCAGGGCAAACCTTGATAAAGAAAATATTCTGCTACGGGTATTACTGGCCAACTGTCAATCAAGATGCAACCGATCATGCTAGACAATGCAACGAGTGCTAGGTGTTTGCCAAAATTGCGAGTGCCCCCGCCGACGGAAATTACTCAAATAGTCACTCCTTAGCCATTTTCCACTTGGTGTATTGGCATCATCAGCTCCTTGTCGATTTCTAAAGGTGGTGCAGAATACGCCATCGTAGTAGTGGATTACTTCACCAAATAGGCTGAAGCTGAAACTTTAGTCGCGATCACAACTAAAAAAAGTGTTGAATCCAAAAAATTCTACCAATGACATCATATTATAAAGAGATTTGTGGCAGTTGCTCACCCTCAAGCAAATCGACAAGTCGAAGCTGTGAACAAAATCATAAAGTCTATTCTGAAGAAGCATTTGTAAAAGGCTAGAGGCAAGTGAATCGATGAACTCTCATCAGCATTATGGGCATATAGAACCACATACAAGTCCACGACTGGCCATACTCCATTCGTCCTTGCTTACGGCTTCGAGGCCATCATCCTTGTAGAACATGAAGTCCCCTCTCATCGAGTGACTTTTTACAACCCCTATTTCATTATAAAATAATATATAAACAAGGAATCGCAATCTAATTACAATTAAACTAGAAGGAATTGGTGACGACTCGTGAGCATACAAACGCATCCGGGAGTCAATGACAAGAACGTGTACCTGAACCTGCACGTTTATATTCAAAAATTCGATTTCTTGAAATCGACATAAATTGAATTTTCACCTGGAGTTATTAAAGAATAGACTGGATCAGATAGCCAAAGCTTACTAGGGTATAGATAACAACTGATGGAATACAACCCAGAAATACTATTGGAAATCGACCAAGCATCATGATAATCAAATAGAGATATAACACTTTGGGAAGATAATTCAACGGAAGGATAATGACTATTCAGGAAACTGGATGGATTTCTTTTCGGTGACTCTAACTTGCTTCGATTCAAAGCACGTCATGTACACAACAAGACATACTTTGAGGGGCAAGTATTATCCGGCCTTTTGGCCCAGCTATATTCGAACTAACTGGACAAGTTAGACTAGACGATCATCGAGAAAGACAACCCAAAAAGATGATTATTAGGTTCAAAGATCAAGTGCAGGCAATGATATGAAGCGATGATCAACCGAGACCAAGAGATAGAATCTCCAGAATATTCTAAGTGTAAAATAATGCCTCCACCAAGCGGGGGATAAGTGCCTATCCTTTCCCTAGAGGATCGGTATATATCCTCAATTTTTGTCCCAAACTTGGTAAGATCGATATAAAGTGACAAGGAAGGCCCCATGAGGCTACATTTCAAGTTCCAACTCATTTGAAGTTCGTATTCTCTAGTTATGGGAAAATTACTTCATACGTTAAAAGACATCAGTATAAAAGGGATCATCTATATTCAGCTTTCACTACATATTACAACAATGATCGGTCAATAACTCAAAATATACAGAAGCTATCAACATAAAACTTGGAGTATAAGCTAATTAGGATGTATGGATCACCCTAGAGGGATTACATGGCATTTGGACCAATGGAGGGATCGGTATCTATCCCTCTAGAGGAATCGGTAGAAATCAGAATTCAAGCAACGCTACTTCACGGAAAATGCGATATCTCATAAACCGTATGTCGAAATTGCATGAAATTTGGAGAGAAAGTAGCTAACATCATGGGGCATCCCTCATAGAGATTATAGACCATTTGAATGCATTAATAGGAATTGGTATCGATGCCTATTGTGGGCCCCGGTGGGCCTGCAAATTTATGGGTAGCCTCGTCTTGGTCTCCCAAACCTTCTGCCAAAATTTCAGTCCGATCCGTGCACCTCTTCCCCTATATATACAACAAGCATGGAGTCAAAAAGGGATCCTGCTTTCTTTACCGAGGCTCTGCCATTTTTATTCTTCACTATTGTACTAATGGATCCCAGCTGATCCAAACATTCTTGTAATCATAATTAAGTGGAAGATCAATAAAAATATAAAGTGGACGTAGGCCAAGATTGCCGAACCACTATAAAAATCTCTGTGTTCATTGATGACATTTGCTCTATTTTAATTTCATTCTTCATTTAATCTCTACTAGATTCTATCGGGTGTTGATGCCCATTTTTGGCATCAACAAGGGGTCTTTGGCATATTCAAAGTGATAGAAAATCTAAACTTTTTCAACTATTTAAAGAATAAACAAGTTAAGTCAAACATTTATAAAATAACTGATATGTATGGGGTTGAGGGCAATGGTTTCCGACAAATAGAAAATGCTTTTTGGAATATTACCTAACTTGTTAGGTTGTCCTAGCCCTGATAAGCCTCAACTTCAAACCCTAGATAATATTCCTATAACCCATTTAAGCTCTTTTGACATAATTAGTTTGTCTGCCCTAATCATGGATAATGAAATTAAAGATTGTATTTTTGACATGAATTCCAACTCTTGTGGTGGCCCTTATGGGTTCGATTTCCTTTTCTACATTAAACGTTGGAGCATAATATATAAGGATCTTCTTAAAGCTGTCTATAACATCTTTAACCACAACAAAATGCTTGCTAGCATAAATGCTACCAACTTAGCTTTAATTCCTAAGAATAAAGATGCTTCTATAGTTTCTTAATTCAAACCTATTTCCTATTATAATATTATTTATAAGTATATTTCCAAAGTTATAACAGCTAGGGTGAAAAATGTGTTGCCTTCTCTTATTTCCTTGAATCAAGCTACTTTCCCCCAATAGAGACATCTTAGACAATGTGTTATTAACTCATGAGATGCTAAGTACTTACAATGGGAAATTTATCTCCCTAGAGCTATGTAAAAGATTGATATTAGGAAAGCTTATGATTCTATTTAGTGGAAATTTATTGTTGTTGTTATAGCTAAAATGAGTTTTCCTTCTCACTTTGTCAAATGGATCCATACATGTATTTCGACTACTATGTATACCTTGTTAATTAATGGAAATTCTATGGGGTATTGTAGGGCTGCTCAAGGCATAAGACAGGGTGATCCAGTTGAATCATGAGTTTTGATTCATGACGAAAGCTTAAAAAATTAGTGATGAGACTATACGATCAAGCGACAAAAAGAGAATGAGATATGCAAGCTATTAAACTACAAAGGAGATGAGACACCAAATCTAAGTATAGTATGTTTATTTACTGAAGTTTTAGTCTTAGATATGGTTTATAATTGTTAAAATCTATCCTCAAGTAGTTTGCACATACTCTAATAGTTCTAAAAGTTTAAATTCTTTAAAAAATGTGTAAACTTTGCACTGACAGCCAGGTCAGTCGACTGACCGAAACGATCAGTCGACTGAACCTGTTCAATGCACAGATATACGCCGTTTTACACTATCTTTAAATATTTAGTTGACTGGTCGTTTTTGCTCAGTCGACTGACCTACTCAAACGGCTATTTTTCCTAAAGAGATACTTCTATTTGCAAAGAGTTACGGTCCAATTTGAAGAGATATGGCTGCATCTTTTGGTTAAAACTCTTTGTGAATAGTTGTTACTATTTATCTTCTATATAAACACATTAGAATCACTTCTCAGAATTACCGAACTATATTTTGATTTCTTGCTATATTCTCTACTATCTATCTCTGCAATCTAAAAGCAATCACAATCTACATATTGCTTGAATCTCTGAATTAATTAATATATTATTCGATTCTAAGCAATATCTTCCTTTCATATCTTCACATACACAATGTATACTTGAGGATTTGATTATAGGAAGGGTGTACTATTAAAGACATATCTGTGTTATTCAGAACACAAGTGTCAACTATTTACTTGTACCAGTAGAAGTCCTGTTCGGTTGTTCAGGCGGTAAAAGTCCTCTTCGGCTGTTTGAGGCGGAAAAATCCCGTTCGGCTGCTCAGGTGTTGTATACCTATTCCTCCGGGTTAAGAGAGGGGTTATAGAGTTTAAATCCAGAGTGTAGTCTGGGACTAGACGTAGAACGGGAAGTTCGAACCAGTATAAAAAGTCCTGGTGTGCTTATTCCATTTCTATTATCTATTATCTAGTTTATATTTCTGCACTATTATAATATTCCATATTACACGATCCTAAGTGTTAACTACCCACAGCTTACACACTTTCATTTGGTATCGGAGCTTGGAACATGTTATTTCAAATGCTAAAGCTATGAACATGTTATTCTATGCATTAGATAAAATGAGTTTAATAGGGTCAGTATGTGTACAACTGCTTATGATATATGGAGAACTCTAAAAGTAACTCATGAAGGAACTAACAAAGTCAAACAAAGCAAAATCTCTATGTTGAAAAATCAGTTCTAGAATTTCAAAATGAAACCAAACGAAACTATAAATGACATGTACTCTAGATTTCAAGATATATATCACTCACTATTGGCACTAGATCCAAAAATTTCTGATTTTGATATTGTTACAAAAATACTCAATTCTTTAACGGACGATTGGGAATGAAAAGTCTTAGCAATTGAAGAAGCTAATGATTTATCAACCATGAAACCAGAAGAATTGATAGGAAATCTAATGTCATATGAAGTGAATTTGCAGGCAAAGAAAGTACAAGCACAAGACAAGAAGAATCTAGCATTTCAAGCAGAAAAAGATGATTCAGATTCAGATGAAGAGGATATGGCACTTATTGCTAATAATTTCAAAAAGTTTTTGAAATTCAAAAAGAATAACAAATTCAGGAGTTACAAAAATAACTCTAACAACAACAATAATAGCAGTAAACCATCATCCTCTGTCATGGAATGTTATGAATGTCATAAAAAGGGTCATATGAAGAAAGATTGTCCAGAGAAAAAGAAAAACAAATTCAAGAAGGACAAATTCAAGAAGAAAGCATTTTCAGTAACATGGGATGATTCAGATTCTTCATCATCATCAGATAGTGACAGCGACAGTGACATAGAGCAAGCAAATGTTTACTTCATGGCTACAAGTGATGATGTAAGTGAATTAAGTTTTGAAGATCTGGTTGAAATTAATTTAAAACTAGTAGACTTAGTAAAACAAATTAAAAGCAAAATAAAGAGTTACAAGAAAAACTGAATAGATCTGAATTAGAAGTTAGTATGCTAAGAGATGAAAAGAAAATTCTAGAAGAAGAACTTGAAATGACTCAAGAATCTAATTCTAATTTAACGTCTCAACTTTTTATGATAACTCAGGAATTAGAAATTCAGAAAAATAAAAATGATGATTTATCAGTTGAGATTAATGATTTAAAATCTAACACTAAAGTATTAGAATTAGAAAATTCTAGTCTCAAAACCAAGTTAGAAGATATTAATAAAAATATTTCTAACTTCAATAAAGGACGAGAGAACCTTTCTACAATAATAGAAAATTCTTAGTCTACTTCAAACAAAATGGGACTAGGATATAACAAAACTGAAAATCCAAAGAAATATGAAAAGTTTAAAAATAAGATTAAAAACAAAATTAAGAAAGATATTAAGAAGACAGTTTCTTAAGATATTAAAACTATTAAAATATGGATTCCTAAAACGAATAACAATTTAATTAGGAATAAACATATCAAAACATTTATGGAAACTGTTCATAAAAATAAGAATTATATTTATAAAGGGAATTCTGAACCCGCTTTGGTTTGGTTTCCTAAGACCTAACTCTTAGGACCCTAAAAAGAAAAGTGGGTACCAACTTAATCTTTATTTTTTGCAGGTACCACTTAAAAAGAGAGGAAAATGAATCTTAGACAGCGGTTGCTCAAAACACATGACTAGTAATAAGGACATGTTAACTAACATTGTCTACTCAAATGGAGGATCGGTCACTTTTGGAGATAACTCAAAAGGTTATATCATCGGCAAAGGTGATGTGAGCAATAACGGTATCTCTAACTTACCTCTCATTTCTAATGTTTTATTAGTTAAAAACTTAAAACATAATTATTGAGCATAAGTCAATTATGTGATAAAGGTTTTAATATATCTTTTTTAGAAAATAAATGCAATATTTCTGATAAAAATCAAAATTTATTTTTTGAAGGTATAAGAGATAGAAATATTTATATTTTAAATATGAATGTAAATCATAACACAAACATGTGTTTAGTAGCTACAGAAAATGATTCTTGGCTATGGCATAAAAGATTTTGTCACATAAATATTAATACTATTAATAAAATAGCTAAAAATAAAATTGTTAATGGATTACCTGATATGAAATTCAAAGTTGATAATATTTGTGATGCATGTCAGTTAGGAAAATTAACAAAATCTTCTTTTCAATCTAAGAAAATCATATCTACAACACAACCACTGGAACTACTACATATGGACCTCTTTGGACCTACTCAAGTTCAATCTATTAATCACAATAGATATGTGTTTGTTATTGTAGATGATTTTTCAAGATATACATGGATTATTTTCATGAAACATAAAAGTGATACTTTTGAAAATTTTGAAATTTTTGTTTAAAGAATTCAAAATATAAAAAGTTTAAAAGTTAAAAATATTAGAAGCGATCATGGAGGTGAATTTGAAAATGAATTTTTTGAACATTTTTGTAACAAGAAAGGAATTAATCATAATTTTTCTTTTCCTCAGACACCACAACAAAACGGAGTTGTAGAAAGGAAAAACAGAACATTACAAGAATGTGCTAGAACTTTATTAAATGGAAGCACTCTACCAAAACATTTCTGGGCAGAAGCTGTTGAAACTGCTTATTATGTTTGAATCATGTTTCTATTCGACCATTAACAAAAAACACCCTATATGAACTTTTAAATGGTAGAAAACCAAATATATCTTATTTCAAAGTATTTGGTTCAAAATGTTTTATACTTAATACTAAAGATCAGCTTGGCAAATTCGATCCAAAATCCGATGAAGGAATATTCATAGGATATTCGAAGAGAAGTAAAGCTTATCGAGTTTTTTAATAAAAGAACTAAAGTAATCGAAGAAACTCTTCATGTTTCATTCGATGAAAATTTCAAAATTTCTTCTAATATTACAAACTTTGAAGATAATTCTAATAAAATAATAAAAAATATTTCAAAAGATGATGATATTATTTTTCAAGATAATAACATTAATACTAGAGAAGATGAAAACATTGTTCAAAATGAAAATATTGAAAGATCTCCTCCAAGAATTCTTAGAGATCACACTGTTCAAAATATAATTGGAGAAGTAAATTCAAATGTAAGAACAAGACATCATTTAAATAAAATGTGCCATGTAGCTTTTCTCTCTAATATAGAACCTAAAAATATTAAGGAAGCCTCCACTGATGACTATTGGATTATAGCTATGCAAGAAGAGCTAAACCAATTTGAAAGAAATGAAGTTTGGGAATTAGTTCCTAGACCAAGTGATCAATCGGTCATTGGTACAAAATGGGTTTTCAAAAACAAAGCTGATGAATTAGGTAATATAACTAGAAATAAAGCTAGATTAGTAGCTCAAGGATATAATCAAGAAGAGGGAATAGACTATGAAGAAACGTTTGCTCCTGTCGCAAGATTAGAAGCTATACGTATTCTACTGGCCTTTGCATGTTTTCATAACTTTAAATTATATCAAATGAATGTTAAAAGTGCTTTTTTAAATGGATATATAGAAGAAAATGATTTTGTTGAACAACCTCCTCTTTTCGCTCATGAAAAATTTCTAGACCATGTTTATAAACTTAAGAATATGTATACAACACCTGAGCAACCGATCAGGATTTTTCCGCCTCTAACAACCGAAAGAGGACTTTACCTGCCTGAACAACCGAACAGGACTTCAATAGTTTCAATAAAATTGCTTTGACACTTTGTGTTCTTGATAACACTGATTTATCTTTGATAGTACAACCGTCCTATAATCTTTTCCTCAAGTATATATATGTGTGTGTAAAGATTTAGAAAGGAGAATATTGCTTTGAATAGAAGAATAAGTTAATTGATTCAGAGATTCAAGCAATATATGTAAGTTATGATTGTTTTTTAGAATGCAGAGGTAGTAGAGAGTATGATCAGAAAATAAAGTGAAACTCGATGATTTGTGAAGTGAATCTTATGTTTTTATATAGTGGATAAACAGCTGCAACCATTCACGAAGAGTTTTGACCAAAGGAAGCAGGTACAACTCTTAAAACTGGATCATATCTCTTGGCAAATGGAAGTGTCTGTTCAGAAAAATAGCTGTTGGAAAAGTTCAGTCGACTGACCCAAAACGACCAGTCAACAGAATGTTCAAAGTTGGTGCAAAACAGAGTGTATCTGTGCAACTGAGCAGGTTCAGTCGACTGGTCATATTTGGTCAGTCAACTGACCTGGCTGTCAATGCACAGTTCACATATAATTTAAGGAATTTGAAGTTTAAAACAACTTTGATTTATGTGGACTACTTGAGGATAGATTTTAACAATTCTAAGACTAAAAAACTTCAACAAATAAACATACTATACTCAGTTTTGAAGTCTTGTCTCCTTTGTAGTTTTAACAGCATATTTATTTCTCTTTTTGTCGCTTGCCCATATAGTCTCATTCACTGAGTTGTTTAATTCTCTTTTTCATGAATCAAAACTTATGATTCAACAATCACCTCATCATTCTCTCCGTTAAATTAGTCTAACTCAATTAATTAAGGGGTGATTAGCATAGAGACTAGCAAGGGAAAGCATTTTATTTCAAACTTTTGTGCATTGGGAGGCATGTAGCTACTGTCCAAATTCAGATCTGCTCTTTTGTGAATCTACTCTTGTTTTGTGATTTTTGTTGTTTCTATACCCTTGGCGAGTGATATTTTATTTTCTCACTTTGCTGTAATTATTGATATATGTTTTTAAGTGTTTTAAAAATGTTTCAAACTTAAAAATATGATTTTTAATTGGATATTTGCTATTCATTTTGAATCTACCTCGATTTGTTTATTGTTCATTGATTTTTAGGATATTAATAAGCGATTTGTCATTTTTAAACCTACTATATATGTATCTATAAGTTTTGAAAAGTTTTGGATCCACTTTTAGAGCTAAAAATATGATTTATTGCAGTTTTGGTCTAGAAACTGAAACAAAAATGATTTAAAATAATATAAACATGTTTTTTTATGTGGCATTTCATATAAATGTTAGGCTAAGCTATGAATGTGTTTTGATATGAATTACATGATATAATGTTTGTTTATTTATTTGTATGTTGTGTTTGTATGTTTGGATGGATGAAAAGGCATATCGAAGCAAATTACGAGTTGTAATCGTTTCTATGAGGAGAGCCTCATGTAGAAGGAGTGGTTACGATATGCTCTCCAACTTGATTACATGAAGGACGGAAGATCCGTAGCCATAGAACAAACTTGATGAATTGACTTTAGAGTGTTTAGAGTTGTATCATTGCAAAAGAATTGCACAAAGGCCGAAGTAGTAGAAAAGAGATTTTATCATGGAGAAAGTGTTAGTCGAAGGATCTGGGCTAAAACTAAGGCTAAGTGGATGGCTCAGGTACCGACTAGGAATTATCTAGGGTTAACTCAGAGTTTATGCAGAGAAACCTAGGCACCGCTAGAGGAAAGATAATCGGCAAGTGTTCTCGGATAAAGTAGGTAAGTGATTTAGGGAAAAGAGGCAAATGACTTGGAGAAAGGTAGTCAGCAGGTGCGCTCGATGAAAGAAGTAAGTTACTCAGGAAAAGGAGATGAGCGACTCGGGGAGAATTTATGTTCGGTGGTTAGGTACCAAACAAGATTTCTTATTCGATATTCACTCAAGGTGCTCAATGGTTTGCTTTGGGGTTGATTAGGGTAAGGCTTTAGGACCAGGCAAGGCTAACTTCAAGGACCAAGCAAGGTAACTTTAGCCATGGGAAGATGCAGGGATTACTTCAGTCTTATCCTAGGTTGCTTCAGGCTCGACCAAGGGTTTCTTCGTGATTTCCATTGGACGAATTTAGGTTTTTAGGTAGAAACCAAAGGCAGTTTGGAACTTCAACAATTTGATGACATAAGTGTGTAAAAAGAGTTCAAATCATTTAAGGATTGTCCAAGGAGGAAAGTTCGATACGGAATGAACTTGTGGAGTGAAACATATAGGGTTCTACTGTTAGGACGTGTGCCAAAGGTATCGTAGATAACTAAGAGGTCATGATGTACGCTCAAGAAGAAAGGGTCAATGAGAACGCTTACTGTAGATCAATACGATGAGATCTATTTAACTACTAGAGCTTTACATGGTGATCTAGTTTCCTGGTCTTATCATGGATTCGAAAATCAATGGGACCGCGATGTTGAGTAGTCGCTGATCAGTATGGGGGATCCTATAAGTTATCTTTTATCCAATGACATTTGAGTTGAGAGATATGATATTGTTTAGTGTTTTCCATGTTTGTTATGCTTAATATGGTTGCCACACAATGTTGGTATTCTTGAGTAGTATACCTAGGCACCCCATATTGTACTTTGACTAGTGGAACTCTAAGATGATAGATTAGCATATATCGCTACATGTGCTAACTTGTTGGATGTAGGGATAGTTATAGATCCCTCATACCAGATTGTTGTCTAACTCAAGATATTACGTATTGCTTCTTATTACTTACGTACTATAAATGAGTAGACTAAGGATAAAGGGTCTAAGATAGCAGATGGAGCTATGCGAAGGACAAGTTGGTGGTTGCTGCTTTCATATACTATATTTTGGAGTTATTATTGTTATTCCATTATGCAATACCGTAGGGTTATTATTGATACTTATTTTTTAGATTCAGCTTTCTAACTAGAATTTATTTGATCCTATGTATAAACTCTATTTCCACGTTGTTTTGTATAAAGGTAATGGAACGAAAATAGATACTAATAATGCAGTAGTCATCTTTAGCATTATTTCCCAGAAACAGAATGAGATCAGTTATTATATCATTAACATCAAGAGCATAAGAATTTAAAAAATTTCTTAAAACAATTTTATTCATTAATTTGCAAATTCATTACATTTTAATCTCATAATCCCATGATTACATCATTCAGATAAAATATAATCCAAAAACGATATATGAAGATGCCCCTTTGGATGATCAAAGTCATAACTGCTTAGACAGTTATTGTACCCATCATTACATACATCCAACGGTAATAACAAGCAGTTAAACTACTGCATAGTAGAAATAAACTTTAAATGGTAGTTTGCCTCTTGCACATCTTTAGAAGCTTATTTGTTAAAAACCTTAAATAACCTATTGTCATTCTACCCAATTCCAAATTGAGTACACGAGAGTTTAGGGAAAAACAAAAAACTTCAGGTCAGATAAAAAGTATGGTGTGAATAATATTAGTCTATCTCAAACCAAAATATGGGTGCTTAGTAAGACCAGGCCGCTGAGCGAAACGGGTTTCCTCCATAAATACCCTATCAAACAATATGCCATTCATAACATATTCTGCATCCAAAGTGATTTGAATATAATCATAACATATCATGCATGTATGGATTAAAATGAATAGTCCATCATTCATAAGGGTCAAGGGTTACACATTCCCATAACTACCCAATCCCATATGTGGTCCATTCAATAGCATAGATTTTCCCAGGGTTACTATGAACCTATATTATTTTTCTTAGACCAACTAAAAACCTATCTAGCCGACTCAAACCAAGATATATCAGATATTCCTATGGTTTTCTAATCCATTCAGAAGAAAAATGATGGTCTCCTAAGATTGATAGGAGAAAAATATAGGTAAGTAATCTGCTACGATTTCCTTTGGATGCAAAACTTCCATTTTAGCCTTAATACCGGCAAAGCCATACGCATTAGAATCACAGATCTAACCAACCAAGGGCGTAATTGTTGAAGGATAGGGCGAGGCTCTACCCCGGTCTCTACCCAAAATGTGATTTTATAATATTGTTTGAGTCATGTCTTTTGATCAGTCTAGGGCATCCTAACACAAATTGATCTTCTCGATCTCCTGGATGCAATTCTACTCACTCAGGAGTTTAAGTCTGACCATATCCACCACTAGAGCAACCCTAACAGGTCTTCGGTTCCCAAATCCTGTAGGCCAAAATGTTGGGTGATAGTATTTAACACATAAGTGAGTATGCCAATAATTCACCATATACAAAAATAATTGATCAAAATACAAAGAATAACATATAACACATTGGAAGCCATTTAGATATATGTTAATATGATAGCTAATTTATACACAAACTTACTTATTCAAAGTAATAATTTCCTTCATCAATAACTCTTTAAAAATAGGCTAAAACATTCTTTCTTTCCTTTGAAAACTTATAAAAATAGTTGACAAAATCATCCTTTTTGTTTAAGTAAAACTTAACCCAACGTAGAATTAAAAATCTTCCAAGTGTTATAAAAATAGCCATCTTTCCTTTTAAAATTATGTGTTATCGCACCTTGATAAATCTCATGCTTCCACTTGTTAAAAACATAGGCTATCGCCTATTAAGACAATAAACAAACAAACAAATATATATATATATATATATGTAGCACTCGCATGATGACCTTTATAACTATCGGTTGTCAACACTTAAAACATACATAGCTACCGTCAATTGACTAAGTAAATAGCTATCGCAAGTTAATAAAATATAGCTTTCGAAAGTTGATAAAACATAGCTGTCGAAGGTTAATATAAACATAACTTTCAAATCTTGACAAAATGTAGCTTTTACATGTTAAGAAAAATAGAGCCGTCGAGCCTTGACAAAACATAGCCATCGCATACTGATAAAAATATAGCCATCGAGTATTGACAAAAATGTAGCTATAGAATGTTGATACACTAGAGCTTTCGAAGGTTAACAAAATAAGCTTTCGAACATTGATAAATTAGTAGCTGTCGCAAGTTGAAAACGCATGTCGTCACATGTTGATAAAGAGACAGCTATGAAGCATTAAAAATGATGGCTATCGAAGGTTGACAATGACATTTCTGTAATACTTTACAACTGAATTTCGCCTTTAAAATTATGAACTTTTTATTAAACCAACATTATTTGTCAAAATCTCATTGGATAATCAAAACATTTTCAGAATTCTTGTAGCAATTCAAAGTGGAAAATTTCTTTTATTTTTCAAATTATAATTTCTCCTCAAATTATACCATTTATCACATTCTGCAAATAAACCCTTTTTACATAAAACAATTCATAATAAATTGTATTAAGTTGGGAATTCACAAAAATTTCGAAAAATCAATATTTGCTTTATTGTCATCATATAAAATTTCATACCAAAATAATTATTTTTCATATTTTAAATAATTAAATTTCGAAATCATCTAATTTCTCACTTAGAAAATTCATAATAAATTCATAATAATTCCAAAAATTATAAATTAAAATCCCTTCATTGATTTGAAATAAATCTAGGCTATTCTTCATTGGAGATGAGATATTGTTTTTCATTTAAACCCTTATCTAATATTTATAATTTAAACACTAAATTTCTAACCTCCATATCTTTCATATACGAACTCTGATTCATATGCGATTTCTTCCATTAGACGTGTGGTGGAATTCCAAACAATTTGACATTGGATTTGCTGAGTTCGGAGGTTATTAGAAAAAGTATGTTGGCATGAAATATCAAATTTAACTAATTTAATTTTAAATTATAAAATGCGTAATTATTTATAAAAAATCATATTTACAAATATATGTTATGTTATATGGATGACTGTTTGGGGGTTGTTGTGATATTTTGTATGTATTATTCCTTTGCTGGATAATTATTATCGATTGTTGTGTTTTTTGATGTTTAATTAAAATAAATTTATTGATTTGAATTAGAAAATAATTAATTGGAATAAATAGGAAATGGTTAGAAAAATATATAATAAGTGATAAATAAGTTTATTTATGGATTTTTGATGGTGTTTGTAAATGATGGTGGTTTAATAAACTTTTTTGAAAGTAAAGTATAAATTATATAAGGTTATTATTTATGAATTTCTGGTGAAATTCATAAATAATAACTAAAATTATATTATAAATTTAGATTTAGAAAGTTTATTATTGGTTATAAAATGAAATGAGACTCTAAATAGTAATAATTTCATTTTAAAAAGCGATTTGATGATGACTACTATTTTAATTTAAAATACAATATTTGGGGTATTTGAAGAAATGGAAGTAGAATAAAGAATTTAAAGAGCATATTATCATTTAAAAAGGGATTATAACTATTATTGGGATAAATAAATAAAGATGACTTTATAATGAAAAATAATAAAACGATTTTATATTTAAATGGATAATGGATGCAAAATTATTATTTGGATGGTTGTTGAATGTGTGATTGGTTGCTTATTATTAGTTTTCACAAATACTTGATTGTTTGATGATGGTATCATATTAGGATGTGGATGTAGTATTTTACCATTTTTAACACTAAACAATAGGTAGTTGATTATGGTTAATAGATGACTGATATCATGTTACTATTATGAGGTGATTAGTACACATTTAATGATTTTACTTAAATTGGTGATGCGTTACTATAACGAATGGTTAGTGTAAATGTAAGCATATTTATATTAATTGTTATTTTCTTATTTGATGATTTTGGTTGATGTTGAATGTTGTTCATGGTTGAAGGCTATGTTTTATTTTTGTTATTGACCCGAGTGATGACGGATACGTATGAATATTGTTTTCTAGTTTTACTATTAACATCGGTTGCACCGGTTGCAATTGTTGCATTGGTTGCATTGGTTGTGATGGATGTTATGGTTATTATATACCAATAAGTATTTAGATGTAAGAGAAGAGCAGGAAATACAACTATATGGGCTTAATCCCCCTAAAAAAGTACGTAGGTAGTCTTTTCCTATACAGTTACTATCGAGCTTGTGGCCATAGTGTATAAGATTAAGCACAATCCAAACATAGTTGAAACCTTTTTCTTGTATTCTATGTATATTTGTTTTGGTAAATTTGTAGGTGAAAGCAAAGAAGAGAGCAAAGGGCCTGAAAGGAGTCGTATATATACATGATGGAATAGTATATTTCTTGCATCATAATTACAAAGATGTTGTTTAATAATTGATGTAATGAAATGTATAAATTATACAGTGTATTTTTGAGTAATATCTAATTATTAAAATGATGTGCATGTATGTGTATACGTTAGTGTTAAAATTCTGCTGCGAGGTTCTTTTATTCATTATTTTAGACTTTTTAAATCTTTATACTCACGGTCGACTATCTTTAACATCTATATTTAGTTGTAAGCATATTTTGACCTTTTCTATAAGTAAATTTAGATTTTAAAATTAGTGGGCCGTCACACTTGATATTAGAGCTTAGGTTTAGCGATTTCCTCAGCAATGGATAGATTTAAACCTATTTAGGTAATTTAATTCATACCTTAGGTTGAGTTAGAATATGAATGAGAGAGCATTTTGACTAACAATTGTATGCTTTGTGTGTATGGGTTGTTTGTTTAACCACTGTTACCTTGCCCTAAAATGATGTTTATTTATGACGACCTTCATATGAAAAATAAACAAAGTAAGAGTGGGGTAGGATGAGCACTTATAAGAGGTGTTAAATGTTGGTTATAATCCAAGTGGCATACAATTGATCTTAAATTAATCGACACCTGACCTTAATAAGTTGGAACCACTTTTGTTTTTAAGTGAATAATATTTGTTTGGAAAATTTATAAAGTATACATTCCAAAATTTTAAAGAAATTTTACTAAAAAGGAAAAAATGTTTATTTTGAGTACAAAATGATTTTTCAAATTTTTGTAAGAAATAAATATTTAATTTGGAAAATAAATTATTTTTATGAAAAAGAGTAAATATTATATAGATATTTCATTTAGAAGTATTTTAATAAAAGGGTGTTTTAATTAGATATTGGAAGTTGAATTCAGTCTTTTAAGAAATTTTTTTGTGTGACAAACATTGATTAAAATATCCTTTGAAACATATTTTATAATAACATTATGATTTAAAAATGATTTATTAAATGGAAATTTTTTGCCCAAGAGAAGAAATTTTTTGTCGATAAATATATCATCTAAGAATATTTTTATGAAAGGGTGTTCTTGTTTAAAACATTTCATTTTGAAAGAAACATTTTAATGAGAAATCTTAGCTAAAATTGTTTTAATTTGGAACATCATTTGAGAAAAAATATGTTGAAAAGTACTTTGCAACATCCTATTTATAATCTAGAATAGTTTGAAAAAAATAATCTATTAAGAGACATTCTGGAAGGGAAAAAACTGGTTAAAATATATTTTGAAATATATATATATATATAATGTAAAGTTGGAGAGTATTTATTTAAAGAAAAATGCTTTGAGAGAGAGAACTATTTTAATTATAGTAAAAGATTTAAAATGTTTTGTTAAAAGTACCATGTAAGGGAATGTCTAGTGAGAACCCTTATTTTATAGGAAAGGATCTTTTATTGAAACCACTGTTTACAGTGAATTCTATATGATTTAGAGAAAATTTATTTTAAAGATACACTACAAAAGGTTACTTCCACGAAAAGGTATTTTAATTTGAAAGAATTGTTTCTCCAAAAAAGTATTTGAAATAATATGGTAGAAATATTTATTTGAGAAATTATTTAACTGGTGGAAATATTTGAAAATAGCTTGATGGAAGTAGTTTTTACTTTACAAAGTGTTTATTTAGAGTAAAGAATGTGATAAAATATTTATTTGCAAGAATTTATTTACCAAAGGAGTATATTTGATTTCAAAAAACTTTTTGTTTGGAAATTGATTTTTGGTTGTAGGGATTTTTCACTTAAAGGTTACTCATTGATAAATGATGTTTTAAATAGAAAACATTTTTGGGTAAAGATATTTGGTTGAAATGAGACCTAATTTGAAAATTATTTTATTGAGAATATATTATTAAGAGATGATGTATTATAAAATATCTAGTTTTGCAATATCTTGAGAAAAATATTATACCAATGAGGATGATTTGATTTGAAAAGTAAATGGTAGAAATGGTAAAATATTTAATTAAATAACAAAATTTAGAGGTGTTTGTTAAAAGGTATTTTTTTTAATGTTTTACTTAGGAAATTTAATCGAGAACAATAAAATTAGACTTTGTAACATGGGATGTAAGACGATGAGGTAAGATGAGTTTTGAGTTTCCTTAACACATGTTGTGACATGCTACCTTTATGACTATTATGTGCTATTTTCCCTAATGAGAAGAAGGGATGTCTCATTATTTCTTTCCATGAAGAGAATTGGGATATGAAGAAGAGACTGCCCATTTCGATGTTTGGGATAGTCACATTGTTGGTTTTATTCATTTACTTTGGAAGGATTGTTTGTATTGCACTATTATTTGTTAAATTAATTGTAATTAATAAAATTTGGCTATTTATTTACCCACGTCTACTTTTTAATTTATGTCGTGCTCATTTGAATTAATTTATTATGATTGTATCATGTTAGATTGCTTGTTTTACTATGATTAGTTTTAATTATTTGTTTATTTTCTTGTTTATTTGATGTTAGCCTATTAATTCATGTTATGCTTGTTTTGGATTAATCTCATTTGCTTATATTGGTTGTTGTTGATATTATGTTTGCTTATCACTTGTTTGTTTTGATTGGTTGTCGTTTGTTTGGTTGTTTTCTTGTTCACTTGCTTTGCTTGTTGTTTGGCATTAATTGTTTATACTTTGTTTGACAAATAAATGTAAAGAAGATCCATGAAAATGAGTATTAGTGGTTGGATGATTTTAGTGACTAAAAGCTTGGTGGATACCAATGAGGAATCAAGGATAGGTGGGAGATCCATTATATGAAATTTCAAAAAAAATGTATTTCAAAACCTATTTTTGGCATCCATAAATATTTTAAAACAAAGAGTTACTATTCTAAAGAACGATTTGATTTCTAATACAAAATAATGTTTTCTAAAAATTATTTTTAATTGTTTAAAATGATGGAAGATATTATGAGAAATTGTTTTATAAATTGATGATGTATTTTTTTTGGAAAAAAAAGATATTTTGTTTTATAGGGAGATGGAACAATTGATTTGAAAATAAAAATGTTTTGGTAAAATGTTTTTCTTTTAAGGTGTATTGAAACTCTCCTTGCTAACAGTTCCATCTTTGGCATTTTGGGTGGGTTTCCTCAGTCACTAGATGAAGAAATCGCTATGGAAAATGGAACAAGGACAAGTTCGAGGATAGGAGCACGTAAGTAGAATGAGGAAGGGTTCTTCTACGAAATATGAAATGAGTATGCGTTGAAGGAAGGGAGCCCGTGGGTGGAATGAGGAAGGGTTCTACCAAGGAAAGTAGATCGAGGATGATTTCTACTATGCAAAATAGAACGAGGAAGGGTTTTATTGTGCAAAATGGAAATGAATGGAGCGAGGAAGGGCTTAGAAATGAATGCAAAGGGATTATTGATACTCGAAGTGTGTTCTAGCATACTCATAAGCAGGGGTATGGTAAGGACGCTGATTGGGTACTTAGTTGGTTACCTTGGATCATTGAAGGGTTCTATATACCCTGGATCGAGGTTGGGATCTGGTGTTAGCTTTGGGCAGTGTTAGGGTATATAGAAAACTAGTTTTTTTGCATTAATCTCTAGAAGAAGAATGGTCATACGAGTTATCATATATACAATGCACGCAAGCACTAAAAGAAAAACTTGATTTTGCAACAGCGAAATCCATCGCTAATCCACCGCTGAATTGCATGTAGCGACCGATTTACAATGGAGAGATAGTGTCGGTAAAATTGAGGTCGATAACCTTGTGTCAGTTTAGCGATGAAATTTGGCGTGAGACTACCAACGTTTTCCCTTCGTTCGGATAAATAGTAAGAAAATTTTAAATATATTTTACCAACATTTTTCTGATGCCTATTTAAATACTATTTCCTTTTCAATTTTTTTAATATAAATTCAACAATAAACCCTATCTATAGTGCGTGGAACTAGTGACGGATAATTTTGATGTACATACTTTTAGTTGTACTAACCCATTGTTAATCACAAGCTAATTTGCAAAGGTTAGCGGTGGATTTTGCACATGCCTCTAAAATAATATATTTTAAGTGCTAATTTATAAAAGATGAGGGGCTTTTGTGAAAAAATTCTTTAAATGAAAACAACATAAATATAAAACTAAAATATATCCACTGTTGTTCCAATATCATACATAAAAATATAAATTACACAAACATACACAATTTCAGAAGTAAATGGACTTGTAATTACAATATTCCTTTGGTACGATTATAACGAAAAATGGTTCATCGGTGATTAAACGCAGATTCATGTCTGCAATTGCAAACATCACCATCACAAGAAACAACCAATAACCTGTCCTCCTTATCAAAACCCAAACCAATTCCATCTATCTAAAACCGCATCACCGATAAAACCTATTGTTATTATGTAAAATATAAATTGCTAATATTCGAAAGGAGAGCTCCTTGGCTTGTAATTCAAAAACTTATCTTTCGGTTTCTACCAAATACATGCAATCCGAGAGCACGAACCAATGTGTCAACCAAGGCTGAGGCCACAGTTCAGCTGAGGTAAGAAGCCTGACAGCTTAGACAGACCAGGCCGAGACCAACGATCAATATGACTGAAAGATATCCAAAATCTATATACAAAAGCATCACGACAGCAATCTGCATCAAGTTACACCCAACCAGATTTTGACACATGTTCAAATCAAGACCGCTCATAGTTAGCCAGATCATCAATCCAAAGAGAAGGCGCTCGACCAATGACATCATGGCATGGTGGCTATAAATAAGTGGCAATCCCAAGGCACAAGGGATAAGTTGGCACATAAGAAACAAGAACTAGATAGTACTTTCATATATTAGAGCTCTAATAAAAAATTCATTAATGGCGGAAACGCTTATATTCAATGTAATAAGCCTACGGCTATATAAGAGTAACTAAATAAGGAAAGGACAGTGGACGTAGGGACTTTCGGCTCAAACCACTATAAAAGTCCTAGTGTTATTTACTTTCAGCACTTTACTTCCTTCCCATTCCTCTTCTCATTTCAGTAATTCGATGTATAGTAGTTCCAGCATACAACGTCTTGCCTTGGTATTCTTATATCCGAAACCTATAATCAAACCAACGTCTGGAGCTAAGCCTTCGGACTTCAGGATGTTGGTGCAGATGAACTTCTGCACTAACATTTTTGGCGCGGAAAGAGGGCTCGAACCTCCGTCATCTGCCCTTCTTCGAAGGTCCAGTGACATCATCCTTCCAGCCATGACCTACCTAGAGAATGGAAAACTGACCTTGGAGCTTTCCCTCAACCTCCGCAGTTAGCTCATTGAAGAAGACAACAATGAAAGATTAGTCACCCTCGTTTCGGAGAAAGAGAATAGTCAGGAATATAACCCCCTTTATGAACTTCAAGCTCTCCAAATCAGGAAGCTCTTAGAGTATCTCTAGGAGTCCCTCAAGAATCTACTCAACTTAGAGGAACGATTAAAGCCATAACAAACAAAATCAAAGATTTGAGTAACATAGTAATGAGATATAAAGGTTTATCTCTCCCAATTAAAAGAGCCTCCCCAGTTGTTCCTGCTCTTTTACCTTGGAAGAAGATCAAACAAGACCGAATCTTTAGTCCCCTTAATCAAAGCCCGTCTCAAATTTTTTTGGAAACTCATGGAGAGCTCCACTACCTAGATCATCCCCCATTCACTCAGGAAAATCCAAAAGGAAAGGATTATTATGTTTACCATCAAGTGAATGGACATGAAGCAGACGGGTTCGAAGAATTTCTTAAGTCACCAATTCATACAAAAAGGGAGATTGACTAAGTTTATTAAATGATTAGTTTAACATGTTGTCTTTATAGGTATCTAACTTTGTTTCTATGTTTCAGGAGAAGTTCGTATAATGAAAGCCCGTCCAACCCAAATATATCTACATGCACTTTGAAGAGTACGAGCCACTATATTTAAGGAAGTCTCTTATCTCATCGGAACACTTTTTTCAAGGTCAACTCTTTCTTTTTTTGATAAGTATGATCCAATCTCGGTACTCATAAAATTATACTTAATATATCTTCCTTTTAGTTACTAAATGTTGTGTCTGCATTAAAAGTCCCAATGCCAAAACTCTCTTATTTATCCAACGAGATCAATAAAGAGTTTCGATTTGTCTTAGAAATGTTAGTTATCTTAAACTCAAATTACAAATCCAAGATCATTAATTTCCAAAGAATTTATATTTTCTTTAATAAATTACAAACATCATTTAAGTATAACTATTAACTTAAGATAGTGTTAAATGGCCAACGCCCACCGAAAGGGGATGTAAATGGTCGATGTTCGCCAAAAAGGGTTATAGATGGCCGTCACTAGCCACAAGTGGTTGTAGATTGGGACCCATTAATAAAATTGGTAGGCCTCGCCATAAGAGCACCCCCATAGTGATGTGCCACAACGAGTGAAGCTATATCACCTGTGTTTAAAAGGATGTCAAAAAGTAGAATGCATGCTAATAGTGAGTCATGGTCAGTATAACCATGCATTAGGTAGATTCCTAATTTATAGTTGGGAGACTCCCAATTAGAATAGAGAAATGGGTAGATTCATGTATAGATTAGAATTAGATAGATTCCCAATTAGAATAAAGAAACAGGTAGATTTCTGTATAGATTAGAATTGGGTAGATTCCCAATTAGAATAGAGAAATGGGTAGATTCTTAATTAGAATAGAAAAGCGGGTGGATTCCCATATAGATTAGAATTGCATAAATTCTCAATTAGAACAGAGAAACAGGTAGATTACCGTATAAATCAGAATTTGGTAGATTCCCAATTAGAACAAAGAAATGGGTAGATTCCTGTATATATTAGAATTGGATAGATTCCCAACTATAGTGGATAAATTAGTAAAATACCATATAGATTAGAATGATTCTTAATAATATTGGAATCATAGGAGGAAAAACTCCTAAGATAAGCATGAGCATTAGGTAAGAATCCCAATCAGGACCGAAAGGATGTATCAAGATCAATGAATAAGAATACCAAGAATATTAATACTATCACAAGGGGCAAAAGCTCCCCAAGATGGAATTAAGAGAACAAGCAAGGTAATCTGAATCGAAAGAATAAGTCAACCAAAAGGATAAGAGGACCTAAAAGTTATAAAAAAAGATTATCCAAGCAATTATCAGTATATTCAGAATACAATATGTGCAGAAAGAAGAGATAAGGTTTCATAAGCCTTCATACAATCTTCTGATCCTAGTTTTGGTTAACTCCACAGCCTTCTCCTTGATAGATTCAAAGTGCTTCTCCATCTTATCATATGTCTTGGATACCCATTCCTTCTTTTATTCTCTGAATTAAATCGTTTGACAATCTCAGGTGCAAATAAGAACATCTAATACCTTGGGTACTGAAGGTGAGGGGAACTTCCTCTTGCGTTAAGAACAAGGTATGGGAGGAACAATGGCAGTTCTATAAGAAGAAGGAGTTCTTCTAGCATCATGACCTCTACCTCTACCCCTTCCATGTAAGGAAACAGTAACTTCGTTAGTATGTGTATTCTTAGTTTCAAGCTCTCAAAGCTTAACAGTCAAAAGCTCTTGGTGAGCTTCCTCCAACTATCGTCTAAGAACAACGATCAACTCCCATAGCCCTGAATTATTGATTCCAACGCCTGACTAGTGACCGGCAATGCTTCTGGGATACTAGACATCTTTTTGGACAGATCTTTTAGAGTTCGTTTGACAGATCTTCTAGAGTTCGTTTTAAGGATTCGTTATCCCTTAAGACAGCATTAATATTAGTGCTCGGTTCAGGACAACATTTTTTCAACTCGGTTATCTTATCATCAAGACTCTGTTGCACGAAGGCAACGTCTCTCTCTAACCTTAAGCGGTTGGGACACGACTGCCCCTACAGTGGATTTTAAGATAAGATTAGAAAAGGTAGATCACCATAAAAGTAATTCCACCTCATTCCATAGCAAAATCAATACAGACAGTAAGTAAATCAAAATCGTATACAAAGTTTATGGTCCACGGAAGTAGGTAAATTTCTCCTTAGTAGTTAAAATAATCTTAAGACCTCTACTTCTGGTATCAACCAAAGATCCGGTGGGTTTTGCCCTATTGGAAAAGGTGATGTTATTCCCTAACCCACCTTTTGGTACAGAAAATTCTAAGGGAAAAGAATCTACTAAGGGCAGTTTAAGGTCAGCCTTCGGAACATATTGAAGGACATATTCCAAAACATGTTCGCTTTAAGGAGTCCTCCCTTCGGTAATAGCTAAGGGAGATGGAGTTACATTCTGCTAACCAGGAAGAGCCTCCAAAGTTAAAGTTAGGCTTGGATCATAGAATCTTCTGAGCTTGAGGAAACACAATCTTTTGTTCTTCAACTGTGTGTCTCTTGAATGTAGTTTAGAAAGTCGAGCGAATTCATGAAAGACTTCGTCTCGGTCTCCTAAAGCATGTTTTAACTGACCCCTAAAATCTAAGACTTGATTAGTTAAACTAGTACCCCTAAGTCTAAGGAACTTAATGGATTTGTTACAAGTTTTGTTTTGATTTTCCCGTACCTCTTCGATCTTATTAGATAACTCTAGATTCCTCAATTTACTTGATTTTATTTGGGTCTTAAGTGTGCCTATGTTTGCTAACAATTTCAAAACCCTAGTTTGACTCCTCTTCCACAATACTTCATAATGAGAAGTGAAGTTGAATTTTCTCTGTTTAAACATGGTTAAGTGCAAAAGTATATCAGAATAGACACCATGAAGAAAGTGCAGGAGGAAATTAACAAAAGCTCGAATGAGAAAACAACCTGAGTTTAAAACCATCGCAAACAACAACAGAGTGAAATTATATTGAAGTTATTACAAACCAGAATTCAAGCTTCATGAATAGGAGATTCTTGAAGTTCATAACCATAACTTACCTCTCCAACTTTGTCACCTTTCTCCACCAGGACTGATTGTTCAAAATTCGTCGAGGTTCGGGCTTTCTCATATTTCAAGGAGAAGTTTTCCTCGATCTTTTTATCGTCAGCATTGAAGCCTATGAAGATGGTCGCGCATCTATCCCGATTTTACTCATAAGCACTATAAAGGATCTTCAAGGCTTCAGCAGTGGCAACCCTGTCAGCCTCCTCCTTAGAAATCAAACCCAAGTTCTCCTTCTTGACCTCTGCAAGTTCATCCTCAGCTGTCTTATGGTTGGCCTCTAAATCATTCAAGACCTTCTCCAAATCAGCAACATTTCGGAGACTTTTCACCCTGTCATCATGGGCTTCCTTCTTAAACTCTTTCTTCAAGGCTTCAGCCTTCTCCACTTTCCCCCTCAGCTTTTCAAACCCATGGTGCAAAACTGAAAAGTTAACCAAGACTTAAAGGAAAGAAATTGTTGTGGAAACTAAAAGAATAAATACTTCATCGGTAAAAAAACCCTACCCTGGTTAGTCCTACATCCATAAACCCATCATCCTCTCGAAGCTGCCCATATCGTCAACTATCTCCACTCGGGAGCTTCCTACAACCTTAGATAGGTGAGCATCAACAGCAGAGCGGGTCACTTCAACCACTCGGTCTACTTGGTTTTCTAAAGAGGAAGCTAATATAAGAGCATCCGATGCAGACATGATTGTGGCAGAAGTAATGTGCTTATTGGGTTTCTTGGTTATGATTGGATCTTTTAGAAGTGGCTTTGGTCGAATAGAGACAGAAGCAAAAGACGACAAAGCATCTATTCTATCGAAAACATATCATCGGAAACCACTACAACATAACAAGGAAACGGGTCAGTTAATTAAGTTTTTGTTCAATAAAAATAAAACCCTAGAAGATGTGCTATTAGATATTTGGAACCATGATCTACCCTGGAAGCAATATATGTCTAAGATCCAGGGGGTTTGTCAGGTTGGCTTAGATCGATCACCTCTGAAGGCATAATCTCGATTGAAGGAGGATCATAACCAAGAAATTTGACTGAAGGTGACAACAACCCGCAAGTCTTTAGATTAGCCTCGATAAGGACTATATGTCTAAGCCTCCCAGTCTATGGTATTTTCATCACCTCCTCATACCTAGAATCAAAGAGGTCCTTGAGGGTTGGAGCCTTATCCCTTCAAAATTTAGCTAAAGAAGTCAAAAGGGAAAGGATATCAGTTAAAGATGTGATCAGAAAAAAAGAGGAAGAGTATTCTAAGACAAAAACAATTTGAAATGCTTACAGGCTTCCAAAAGATCAGCAACAGTTAAGGAATCCTCTGCCTTTACAAAAAACTAGTGTGTAGGTGTAACCTTGCTGAGTGGTTTAATTAGAGGCATCTTCTTCCGAAACCAATAGAAATACAAAGGAACCCCTGCACTACCATCTGACCTATGCTAGTTATACAGATGATTTCAGAGGCTGTCATATTTTGATAACCTTTCTTCTGGTATAAGATTGCCAGGGCAGATAAAGTACTATATAAAACCACCTCAAGTTGGATTGGGATAAGATCGTAGAATTCCAAGATCTCGATAAATAGAGGGGCAAGGGAAAGTGATATCCCATTTGCTAGATGCTCCAACGTCCAAGTAGAGAACCCTCCAGGGGATTCACTCCAGTCGTCTTCATGACTGGGAGCTTTAACCTCGACCCCTTCGATCCTATAATAACTAATCCAATTCTTTAGCTCCCTTGGTCAATTATTTGTTTGTCCAGTGCAATTCCTAAAAGAACCTGTATTTGGCTAACTATTCAACAAGGATCCCAAGAATTCCTACTGAAAAAGTTTAATACCTTATGATCCAAAAAAAGGATTTGGATCTAAATTTAGAATTTATAGCCCAAGATCAAAGACCCAAGATTCACCCAAAGAACCAAAACAGTTATCGACCTAAGGCAATGAAAACTCAATCTAAGGATGAAAACCCTAATCTACGAGGTAATAGATGCAAGGAATAGTTAATTGAACAATACCCTAAAATAAAGGTCAATCATTGATGTCATAATAATCAAAATAGAATTTTTAAAAGGAGAACGCTTGCAAAATACTAAAAGCAATAAAGAAAGCTAATAAAGTTATAGGAAAAAAATTAAGAACATACTATTTTAATCGAGAGTTTATGGTAATTCATGAAGGTTTCTTAGCTCTAATGGAAATCACAACTGTTGCTAATATTGTGAGTAAGAAGAAAGAGGAGGAAATAAAAGGTTTAATTAAACCCTGGAATCAACGGTGGGGATTATCTAGTCACCAAGATCCTAACCGTAGATGAAACATGGCAGTGTCAGAATATGAATCATCCTAAAGCATAGAAAAGGAACGCGCTTTCCAGAAAGGCCAATGAAATTGAGACAGTTATTAGAAGCATTTAATGCAAAAGTTGGATCCGCCCTTTCAAGATCAATGCATCGACTTTTTTTTAGATCCCGCAAGTCAAGAATCTCCTAGACCTTACGGTCCCAAATTAGACTATGCCTTTTGGCACCGTAATAGTTTCGCTTACCACTTAGCGTAGATGGTTTCAAGTGACAAGCATAATTTTCGAAAAAGTTTTGGTCTCACGGTCCCAAATCACACTTTGCATTTCGGCACCGTAACAGTTTCACTTACCACTTAGCCTAGATGGCTTTAAGTGACAAGCATAATTTACGAAAAAGGTTTTGACCTCACTGTCCAAAATTAGACTTTGCCTTCTGGCACCGTAACAGTTTCGCTCACCACTTAGCCTAGATGGCTTCAAGTGACAAGCATAATTTTCGAAAAATATTTGACCTCACGGTTCCAAATTAAACTTTACCTTTCGACACCGTTACAGTTTCGCTCACTACTTAACCTAGATGGCTTTAAGTGATAAGCATAATTTACGAAAAAAAATTTGACCTCACCATCCCAAATTAGACTTTGCCTTTTGGCACCGTAACAGTTTCGCTTACCACTAAGCCTAGATAGCTTCAAAGTGACAAGCATAATTTTCGAAAAGTTTTGGCCTCACGGTCGTAAATTCGATTTTGCCTTTCGGCACCGAAACAATTTCGCTTGTCACTTAGTCTAGATGGCTTCAAGTGTCAAACATGATTCCTAAAAAGATTTGACACTATAGTCCCAAGTTATGTTTTGCTTATCGACACCAAAACAGTCTTGCCTCCTACCTAGTCTAAATGAATTTAAATAAACAACACAATTTTCAAAAGTTTTGACCATATGATCTCAAATTAGATTTTGGCCCTTCGGCACCTAAACAATTTCGCTTTGCTCATATGACTTTGAGCTAAAAGCATGATTTTCAAAAGTTTTAACCTTATGGTCCCAATTTAGATTTCACCTTTCAGCATCCAAGCAATTTCACTTATTATCTAGTCTGGATAGCTTCAAGTGGTAACTATGATTTTAAAAATTATTGACCTCGCGGTCCTTGTTAAAATTTCATCCCTTCAGTTTTCAAAACCGTTAACAAGCCAAGCCTTTGGCTTTGGGCGTTGATTTTAAATTGTTTACAAAACCCTCTCGGTAAGGTTAGATATTTACGAGTTGCATAAGTGGAGCAATGTTCTCAAAATATTAGAATCAACGTCGTGATGGGAATGGAATAAACAAGCCAAGGATTAAACATGATAAGACACTACTTTTTCCAAAGTCAACCCCATACCGATCATATGAGGTGAACTTTAGAGGGCATGTGTTACACTATAATTTCTGCAAAACAAAAATTGCTAATATTCGAAAGAAGAGCTCATTGGCTTGTAATTATGAAACCTATCTTTTGATTTTTAACAAAAATATGCAATCCAAGAGCATGAACCAATGTGTCAACCAAGGTCGAGATCACAATTCAGATGAGGTAAGAAGCCTGACTGAGGGCATCAGTTGCCAAAGCCTAAAACAACTTAACAAACAACAACAATCAATGGCTTAGATGACCCAAGCTGAGACCAACGATCAAGTCGAATTAAAGATATCCAAACTATATATAAAAGCATCACGAAACAAGACTGCATCAAGTCACACTCAACTAGATGATGACATGCGTTCGAATCAAGACCACTCATAATTAGCTAGATTGAAACACCCTACACCCCTTAATATACCCAAAAAGACACATTAAAAGGCGTGGTGCATTGTAGGTATAACCGAAACTACCAGGGACTAAGATTCATAAGACAAAAATAGGTAAAAACAGCGGAAACTAAATAAGTGTTTAACTAAAACAATGCTTCATAATTAAATCATAAACAAGTCAAATGCCAAATACAACATCCATATCTCAAAACCCATCATGTCTTATGAAATAAAAATTCATAGTCTCAAAATCAGAGTACGTAATATCCCTTATAAGTAAACCAGTGCATACAAGAACAAAAGCTAAAAATAAAAGAATTACATAGAAGAAATCTCCTCCAAGAAGAACTCCAAGCTGCAGCAATCTACTAGCTTCTCCCTTGATTGCCTAAGGGCAAAAAAGAGGGAAATAGAGGAGTGGGTCAGACTAAAAGTCTGGTGAATGATAGTAATTACTAGAGTCTTTAAGCAAGATAAAAGTAAAGGACTCTACAGCAGTTCTAGCATAAATAAGGATAACAAAGGAAATATGAAAGAGATAAATAGGAAATAAATACGATTAAATATTGCTCAAGATAGGTTAACTTTGATTGCTTGCACTTGTTTCTGATTTAATTAGGCTGAATTCCTAATCCTGTAATTAGGATGGGACCCTAATTCTACCCTTTTTGATTGGCCTGCTACTCCATAGACCTTACTGTGGACAAACCGCTATATAACTCCCTATATAGCAGCCAATTCTACAAAAGATGCACAGAGCAACTACTGTGGATCCGGACGACATATATAGCTCCATACATAGAAAGCAATGGTGTCTACTAAAGACACCCATACTAAGCGCTTAGAACTCATGGCTATTACTGAGCACCCGAATGGAAGTCGCACGTGTAACTACCACCATGCCCATGCTACCTTTTTCTCCACCTATTGGGTCTTCCTATTACCTCCAACGTCCAGCATAGCGTGTCCCTCATCTCACTTCGGGCTAATGTGAGATCACCACGTGTCCATATAATCTATTAGGGAAATGCTGTTGGTACTGGCCCTTCATCCAAACAATATCTAGTTGCGCCCCTTACCCAAATCCCCCATGATTTGGACTTCTATTTGACCAATTACTACCATTCTTAGCATAAGCGTGCCCTAGGGAATGCTATTTGGTACATGTCCTACTTTCATATTTTTTTATTAACTTAGATAAATTATTTACATAAGCCTTTATTATAATTTTTACTTTCTACGCTTATTAATTTATCCCAAGCCTTAAAATAAGCCCCATTGTTCTTTTTCTTATTATACCCTACGTTATAATCATGCTTATTACTTAACCCAAGGTCTAAGTATGAAAATAAGCTTCTTTAATCTTTTATTCCATTTAGTTATAATTCTAAGTTATAACTATGTCAATTATCTTTAATTAGTCCAATTCTAATTTTAATTAGGCGTAATTTCAGTCCAATTCCATTATTTATTACAGTCTTTATAATTTACATCTTATTTTTCTTCATTCAATATTCTTACTTATAAAATCCATATTTGCGTTTAATTTATTCTAATCCATACGCGAAGAAAAGGGGGATGGAGAGAATAGACGCTTGCATAAAATCCAAAACATCGAAAAAGATGTAAATAAGAAATAAATAACAGTAAATAAACTTAAATACTGTAAATAGACTGCAAATCGATAAAAAAAGCTATGCTTAATAGTAATAAATTATAATTAACAGAAATAATACTAAAATTACTGAAAGGAATAGCTGAAAGGAAATAGACTGAAAATAATTCTAAAAACTATATATAACTACTGAAAAGGCTACTTCAAAAATCGTAGTAAAATTACAACTATTGGAAACCCTATTATTTTAAATTACTTAAAGAAATCTTAAAATAATTACAATCACTCACCTTCGGTCCTAAGCTTTTCCTTTGGTCTTCCTTGATCCACTTGGAGTTGTAAAATAATTTAATTTATAACGATTTTCTCCTTTGGAAAAATTATTCCGTTTAAGGTCCTTCCTAAAAAGGTGAACCCAATTGGAGAAAACCTAGAATGTGAAAAAGTGTTAGGTCTTGGGGTCTATTTATAGGTGTAGAAGTGGATCTTGGACCGTGTGATTTGGAGATTGAATAGCATGCAACCACGTCATAGGCTAAATAGGAGCCATCAGATGCAGAAATGGAGGGACCAGATCGAAATAAAGGATGCAAATGACGTGTTCGGTGGTCGCTAATTCGTTCGAATGAATTAACGTTTGTTTGCTAGCCGAAATACAAGGCGGGTCGACTGGGCTGTTGACCGCCCCCTTGCCCAAGTCGACCGGCTGGTCGACCTGACCATATTATTTTTCTACTTATTTTGTTTATTTTATAACTTGGTCATTAGCTCGGTTTCTGACGTTCTATATATGGAAATTGACCAAAAAATTACCACGGACACAATGGTGCAACTTCCATGGCTTAATTCTAATAATTTTACAAAGTTATTTTATTATTTAATTAATTAACAAATTAATTATTATGGTTTAAATTTCGGGTTGTTACATTCTCCCCTCTTTAAGGGATTTCGTCCCCGAAATCTCTAAGGATAAAAGAATGTACTACATATTTTCATCCAATTCTACAACCAACTACTCAATCAACAACCATTCATCCATTGTCCTTAAGTTTTTCTAATGCATTTTATGATACTTATGCAATTAGTGTAGTGTAAATGTCCTTAACTAATGCAAAAGATTAGGGGGTCCCCTGATTCAGTTGACCTCCTTTTTATGCAATCATGTCCGTGCCATGTATCCAAATGAATGCAAAAATTTCCTAATGATAACTAATAGTTCTATATGCATGCTACAAACATCACCCAAATGCAACATTCAAGTGATAAACATCCATTTATAGCAACCATGGAAATAAAATAAAAATGCGCATACATCCATATGTGTATGCTTTAGTGTCCTAGTTAGACCGATCCCTAAGGAATAATAGTGCCTAGTGTACCTATATGCGTCCATAGCATCCACTAGCAAACACTTGCAACCACTAGCATACATCATTCATAACATGTTCTATTAACATGTTTACATCAAATCTTATCATCCATAGGTTAAATCCTAAGTTCTACCCTCCCAAAGGATAATAAAGGAAAGAACCTATTCAAATCTAAAGATGGAAAAAGGAATTCCAATGGAACCTCCTTATTCCTTAGTCGCTTGATATCTCTTCCAATAATCTTCGTGGGGATACGCCGAACAGAAACGTCCCTTTCTATCTCCACCTCCTCCAATTGATTAGGCTCTACAACCTCCGCCGAGTCATGTAAGCACTTTCACAAGTGCGAAACATGAAAAATGTCGTGCACTCCTGCGAGCCTCTCTCGTAGCTTCACTCGGTAAACCATCTTCCCTACTCTCTCTGTGATAGGAAATGGTTCAACAAATCTAGGGGCTAACTTTTCAATTGATCCGAATCTTACCACCTTGCTAAGCGGGGACACTTTGATAAAAACTAAGTCTCCAACCTCAAACTCTAAGTCTCTCCTACGCCTATCCGCATATGACGTCTGTCTGTCTTGAGCCATCTTCATCCTTCACCGAATCAAATCCACCCTCTTAGAGGTCTCCCTAACTATATCGGGTCCAAGTATTAACTTCTCCATAGACACCCAACATGATGGGGACTTGCAAGGTCTCCCATATAAAGCCTCAAATGTTGTCATTCCTATACTTGTTTGGTAACTATTATTGTACGCAAACTCAACCAATGGAAGATGCTCCTCCCAAGTTCCTCTAAAGTCTAAAATGCGCATCCGCAGAAAATCCTCAAGCACCCTATTTACCCTCTCCATTTGGCCATCCGTCTGGGGGTGATATGCCGTACTCAACCTAAGTTGCGTCCCTAGTGCCTCCTTTAAGCTTCTCCAAAACTGATAGTGAAAATGGGATCTCTATCACTAACAATGCTAGAAGGAACTCCGTGTAGACGGACTATCTCTTGAATATATAAGGATGCCAAATATGAAGCCGTACGCTTACTCTTTACTGGGATGAAGTGATCACTCTTGGTCAATCTATCAACAATCACCCAAATGCTAGTGTTCCCTTTCCTAGAACGGGGTAAACCATCATTGAAATCCATAGAAATACTGTCCCACTTCCACTCCGGCACTTCTAAGGATTGAAGTAATCCACCGGGCTTCTGCTGCTCTTCTTTTACCCTTTAGCATATGAGATGCTTAGTTACGAATTCCGCCACATCCTTCTTCATACCACCCCAATAGAACATCCTCTTCATATCCCGATACATTTTGTCACCACCCGGATGAATAGTCATACGGGAATGATGCGCCTCCTCCAAAACTGCTCTCAACAAGTCACCAGTGTGTGGAACATAAAGCCTCCCATCTCTCCTAAGCCACCCTCTGCTATCAATGGAATAGCGTTGGAGATGTCTTGAGACCTCTCCTTGGTTAATCCTATCCATAATGTCCATGAGTTCTGAATCCTCCCGCTGCCTAGAGCCATTCTGATTCATAAGGGCAGGCCTTACCTCTAAGGTTGACAATAATCCGGGAGTAATGTCCGTAGAGGGCTTAAAATCAAAAGTAGAAATAAACTCCAAGCTCCTCCACTCTACGAACAAAGGACTAAGGGTGGCCTTCTTCCTACTCAATGCATTTGCAACCACATTACCCTTGCCAGGGGTATAAGCTATCTCAAAATCATACGAGGCTAAAAACTTCATCCACCTCTGATGCCTCAAGTTCAAGTCCTTCTGCGAGAATATGTACTTCAAAGACTTATGGTCGGTAAAAAGCTCAAACCTCTCTCTAAGAAATTAGTGCCTCCAAGCCTTAAGTGCAAAAACTATGGCAGCCAACTCCAAATCATGGGTAGGGTAGTTCTTCTCATGCATCCTCAACTGCGTACTACCATAACACACTACCCTCCCTTCTTGCATCAACACCGCTCCTAGGACCGTTCCGCATGCATCAGTGTATACAGTGAAAGGCTTAGCACCGTCGGGTAAAACTAACACTGGTACACTAGTAAGGGCTCTCTTAAGCTTTTTGAAGGAATCCTCAATATCCACGTCCCACACGAAAGCTTTATTCTTCTTAGTAAGGCGCATGAGTGGTGCTGAAATCTTGGCAAAGTCTCTAATGAACTTCTTATAGTAGCCTGCCAATCCTAGGAAGCTCCTAACCTCGGTAACGTTCTTAGGGGCCTTCCAACCTTGTACTGCAATAACCTTGGCAGGGTCAACAGCCAAACCTTCCTTCGAGACTACATGCCCCAAGAAACGAACTTCCTCTCTCCAAAAATGAAACTTTGAAAACTTAGCTCTCAAATGATGACTACGAAGTGTGCGAAGAACTTCTTCCAAATGAACAGCATGCTCCTCCATATTCTTGGAAAATACCAAGATATCATCCACGAATACCACCACAAACTTATTTAGGGCATCTCTAAAGACACGACTCATCAAATTAACGAAATAGGCTGGAGCATTGGTTAGCCTAAAAGGCATAACCAACCACTCGAAGAATCCGTCAATGTCCTAAAGGCAGTCTTGTCTACGCTATCATCAGCGACTCTAAGCTGATGGAATCCCATGGCTAAATCAAGTTGAGAGAAAACCAAAGAACCTACTAACTGGTCAAAAAGATCATCAATCCTAGGAAGTGGATATCGGTTCTTCTTGATGAGCTTATTCAATTCCCTAGAGTCCCCGCAAAGTCGGAGAGAACCATCCGCCTTAGTGGCGAACACGACTGGCGCTCCCAACTCCGATATGCTCCTTTTTATGAATCCCTTCTCTAAGAGCTCACGAATTTGCTTGCTCAATTCTTTCCTCTCCCTAGGTTCCATGTGTCTCACAGGTAACGCTACTGGCTTGGCATTCTCGTTCAAATAAATCCTAAAGTCAATCTCTCTCTTAGGGGGTAGTCCCCTAACCTCCTCAAAGACATCTGCAAAATCTCTGACGACAGGAACCGAATGCAACTCCGATGAAGATGAATCGAGTGAATAGAGAAAACTTAACATGACTGACCCTTGCGGGTTGCAAGATACCTCCAGAGTCCTATCACTACATGTCTCAAGTCTAACGACTCTCCTCTTGCAGTCTAAGATAGCTTCGTATGTGGATAGCCAATCCATCCTTAAGGTCATCCCATACCCCGAGAATCCGAAAACATAGGTGTCGCAGTCAAACTCTACACTTAGGATAAAGATTTTAAACCCATACAAACCATATATAAGTGTGCCGATCCTCCTATGGGGTTTGAAACAATAATGTGGTCTACTACTAATGATATGTCCAAGTGCAAACAATCTACTAGAGAGCTAGAGATAAAAGAGTGTGATGCTCCTGAATCAAATAAATCCCGAATAGGAAAATCAGATATAGAAATCAAACCTTCAACTGTGACTTTCCTATCTCTATTTGGAATGCTACTGGAAGGTGCCGTGTCTAATGCCTGAATCTGCACAACTGGTGCACTCGCTACCTGGGGACAACTCCTACTCGTATGACCGGGCTGCCCGCCAGTATAGCACTTACCCTTCATCTTCTCCTTCTAGCAGTCCTTGGCCACATGTCCAACCTTCCACAACCATCGCATTTTATTCCTTTTTTAATCTGCTTCTAAGGACCATCACCTTTCTTCTTCTTCTTATTCTTTTTTCACCGCTTCTTCTTTGGACCTTCTGACTTAACCTCCTCTTTAGACTCTCCTTCCTTGACCGTATCCAACATAAGCGTCATCTCAACCAAAGACTCATAAGTAGCTCCCATCGGTACATGAGTCAGCAATAATCCCTGAAGGGGTTGATTCAATCTCTTCGCAAACTTCATAGCTTTCTTGTGCGGCGTGCTCGCCAAGTCCATAACAAACCGCAACAGCTCATTGAATTGATTGATGTACTCCTTGACAGACAAACTCCCTTGATTCAAATTGATAAACCTCTCCAGCTGAACACTCTCTTCCACCTGAGACAGAAACTTCCTATTGAATCGCTCCCGGAATCTATCCCAAGTAATATTCCTTCCCTCCAACTCGATCACCTCCCACTAATAAGATGACTCCTCCTTTAGCTGCCAAGCGGCTAGCTGAACTCGCTACTGACCATCCAATCCCAAAAGACCAAAAATCCTCTATGTGTCCCTAAGCCATGCTCTCGCCTCCACAAAAGTCTCCTTGTCGAAAAAAGTCTACCCGCCAAACTCACAAAATCTTTACAAAGCATAGAGAAATTGATGGTAGTAGGTGGGTTGATGGGGTTCCCACCCGCTGGTGCAGGATTGGGCGCAGGCCCGTGCACCTCTGGAGTCGTGGCTTGTAAGTACCTACGAAACCAGGTTGGGACTGGAATGCCCTCGGGAAGGTTCGGGGCATCAGCCATTCTACGAAAAGAAAAGGATAGTTTAGGAAAGAGTCAAAGGGAGATTGAACTAGATTTATGAGGGGATTTTTATAAAAATTATTTTATACTAAAAATCATTTCTAAAAGTTCTTTCCTGAAAAATACTTTTTAAAACAAGTTATTTTGAAAAATACTTTACTTTCAAAATAAATTTTTGGAATCCTGTAACCTCGCTCTGATACTAAGTGAAACACCCCACACCCCTTAATATACCCAAAAGGACATTTAAAAGGTGTGGTGCGTTCTAGGTATAACCGAAACTAACAGAGACTAAGATTCACAAGACAAAAATAGGTAAAAACATCGGAAACTAAATAAGTATTTAACTAAAACAAAGCTTCATAATTAAATTATAAATAAGTCAAATGCCAAATACAACATCCATATCTCAAAACCCATCATGTCTTATGAAATAAAAATTCATAGTCTCAAAATCAGAGTACGTAATATCCCTCATAAATAAACCAGTGCATACAAGAACGAAAGCTGAAAATAAAAGAAGTACATAGAAGAAATCTCCTCCAAGAAGAACTCCAAGCTGCAGCAATCTACTAGCTTCTCCCTTGATTGCCTAAGGGCGAAAAAGAGGGAAATATAGGAGTGGGTCAGACTAAAAGTCTGGTGAATGATAGTAATTACTAGAGTCTTTAAGCAAGATAAAAGTAAAGGACTCTACAACAGTTCTAGCATAAATAAGGATAACAAAGGAAATAGGAAAGAGATAAATAGGAAATAAATATGATTAAATATTGCTTAAGATAGGTTAACTTTGATTGCTTGCACTTGTTTCTGATTTAATTAGGCTGAATTCCTAATCCTGTAATTAGGATGTGACCCTAATTCTACCCTTTTTGATTGGCCTGCTACTCCATAGACCTTACTGTGGACAAACCGCTATATAACTCCCTATATAGCAGCCAATTGATGCAGCTCAGACCAGAGTCGAAGCAGTGCAAGCTACGAATTCACAAGGCTTAGGTCGTTCACGACCTAGTGAAGAAGCCTTAGGTCGCTCACGACCTAACGAGGGGGAGTCTAAAGCATCCAAACAACCTAGCGAGCTTCATCTGGGAAATAGGTCGCTGGAACAACCTACCGAGTTAACTCGTGTACGACCTAACGAATTAAGGGATAGGTCGCTGGAACGACCTAACAGGTTGCTACGACCTAACGAGTTGAAGAATAAGGTGATACGACCTAACGAGTTACGATCTATGTTAGGTCGTAGAGAAAAGGAACGACCTAAGTTAGGTCGCGGGAAGATCTGGGGAGATAAGCCGTTCACTATAAGTCGCGAGGCTTTAAGTCGTGAAGCCTTAGGTCGTGAAGACTTAGGTCGCGAAGTTTTTCTGAAGCCGCTTCTTTTAGATCGCTGATGGGGATGCCGTTCATTTTTAGGTCGCTCGCTCCAGATGCCGTTCATTTTTAGGTCGTGTGAGTTGTATAGGTCGTAGGTCGTGATATATGTTGTAATATGTTATATTGTTTTCATTGTACTGTTGTAAGTCGCTGCCGACCTTAGCTAAGTCGTAACTTGTACGTTTTAGGTCGCGTGGAGGTGTTGTAATGAATACTGGGTTATGGCTTGTATGTACAAGTGTTAAGTCGTTAATGATCTTATTTAGGTCGTAAGTCGCCTGGTTCTTTTAAGTCGTCTACTTTTAGGTCGTGGTGTCTTAAGTCGTGGATGACTTATGAGTTGTACATTTTTCTGTGGCGTGTGTTGTAACTTCTATAAATAGGCCGGTGATGCCATTTGTAATAGTTCAGTTGATTTTGAATAAAATTCTTGTTTGTTAGCTTTGTGGTTTCAATTAAAATCGGTAGTTGAGTGTATCTCCTATCTCCACCTTCGACATTCGAGTGTGCTCGAATCTTCGATCGTTAAAGCCAATTCGCGGAATCAAGTGCGCTTGATCAACGCTCGAAGAATTGTAGATCTCTCTTCACGGTATCGTGCGCGATCAACGTGTCAGAGATAGCTAGAATTCGGTATCTTCGGATCAACGGATTTGGGCATTTCAGTATTCATCAATCCACCGATTGCTACTTTCATCGTTCTACCTTGTTTTGTTTAATCCGCTGCGTCAGTTTGGTATCGGAGCTTGTTTTAGCCAATCATAGCTAAATCGAGTCTTGGAGCCAATTCTTTTGAAGAATTTCGAAGTTGAAGTGTTAGCCGAGCTTGAAGTGTGGAGCCGAGCTAAGTAGAGTGTAGATCGAGCATCATTTCATTGTCTAGCCGAGAATTGAAGTTTTTGAGAAGTTGTTGTTCATCGTGTTCGTCGCAAACTTGCAACAAAGTAGGAGTTTCCGATCCATTTACTTTTGGATCAAAAGTTGAAACGTGTTTGAAATTTGGAGTTGGAGCCGAAAGTTAAAGTTTTGAAGAATCAACCATGCCGCCAAGAAGAGCTAATCGTCACCAAAACGTAGAAGCTTTGTATAGAAGAGAAGAAGCTGATGAGATGGAGCAAAGAATTAATGAAAACTTTAGTGAGAAACTTAATGAAGGGATTGGATGATTAGAGAAGATAATGTTGGAGATGAATCAGAATCGGAGAAGGGTTTCACCTGGATCTAACCATGGGGGAAGTAGAGTCTCACCACATTCCAATCGGGAGAGAAGTGTTGATAATGATCATAGAAGTGCGAGTCGAGATTGTTATAGAAATGATGATGATCGAAGACGTGATGGTAGTAGAGATGTTGGTGGTCAAGATCGACATCGATATACATCGGATTGTGAAGAAGAGTATGATGGTGGTAGTGTTCATGGACGAGGACGTGGACAAGGAAGAAATCAGTCGGAGTATGATCACAAGTGGGAATCTAGGATGAAGACTGAAATTCCAGAATTCAAAAGTGGTATGCAAGCTGAGGATTTTGGATTGGTTGTCTAATGTGGAGGAGATTTTTGACTTCAAGGAAGTTCCAGAACATCGTAGAGTGAAGTTGGTTACTACAAGGTTGATGGGTAGAGCTTTGGCATGTTGGCAGCAAACCAAACTTACACGTGAACGGATAGGGAAGTCAAAGGTTGAATCATGGGAAAAGATGAGGAAAATGATGAAAGCCACATTCTTACCTTATAACTATCAATCGCTTATGTATCAGAGGCTGCAAAACTTGAGGCAAGGAACGAAGTCTGTTAATGACTATGCTGATGAATTCTATCAACTGATTGCAAGGAACGATATCATGGAGACAGAGGAACAATTAACAGCTAGATTTGTTGGAGGGTTGCATATGTAGATTCAAGACATGGTAAATATGTTTGATCCCAGATCTGTAGCGGAAGCACACCAGAAAGCGTTGGCTTGGGAAAAACAGGGAAGACGAGGAGGTGGTGTGTTTACAAATTCCAGCAATCAAGTGAAGGGTGTTAGTGGAAGTTCTAATGTTTCAAAAGCTGTTGCAAAACCAGTTGTGAATGAGGTTGGGAAGGCGAAAGTCAATAATAGTTTCAAGTGTTATGATTGCCAAGAAATGGGCCACAAAAGTAATGAATGTCCTAAGCCGAAGAAGAGAGCTATGATAGTGGAGGTTGAGGATGAGGATGAAGAAGCTGAATGTTCCAATTCACCACCTGATGAGGAGGAAGAAGAAGTGTCGGGAGACGAAGGTTGTAATCTGATGATGAGGAGGTCTTGTTTGACACCAAAGCTAGAGGAGGATTGTAGTTGGTTGAGGAGCAATATATTTCAGTCGACATGTACTATTCCGGGAAAAGTTTGCAAATTTGTTATTGATGCTGGAAGCTGTGATAATATAATTTCGACAGAGGCTGTGAGGAAGTTGGCATTGAAGACTGAGAAACACCCGAAACCGTACAAGTTGGCTTGGTTGAGGAAAGGCGGGAAGGTGAAGGTTGGACGAAGGGCTTGTGTGAATTTTTCAATTGGGAAGAAATATAAAGACGAAATCTGGTGCGATGTGGTAGATATGGATGTCTGTCATTTGTTGCTGGGGAGACCATGGTAGTATGATAGGGCGGTGCAACATGATGGGTGTACCAACAGTTATAGTTTCATGTTTGAAGGCACGAAGATTACTCTAGTTCCAAAGAAGCGACCACAAGAAGAAAACAAACTGGAGGAGATTGAAGAGCTGAAAACTTTGTTATCCTTGAAGGAGTTTGTTAAAGAAGTTGAAGAGGAGCCGGAAGTGTTTTTGTTAATTGGGCGTGAGAGCAGTGAAGTGGTGGAAATACCTGAAGAAGTTAAACCAGTACTTGAAGAATTTAATGATGTATTTCCTGGAGAGCTGCCAACGGAATTGACACCGTTGAGGGGTATACAACACCAGATAGATCTTGTTCCAGGTGCTGTGTTGCCACATAAACCACACTATCGAATGAGTCCGAAAGAACATGAAGAGTTGCGAAGGCAGGTAGAGGAATTGCTTGAACAGGGACGAATACAGGAAAGTTTGAGTCCGTGTGCTGTACCAGCATTACTCGTACCGAAGAAGGATGGGTCATGGAGAATGTGCATAGATAGTAGAGCACTGAATAAGATCACTGTTAGATACAGATTTCCGATGCCGAGGCTTGATGATCTGTTAGATCAAATCAGTGGGTCTGTGATCTTTTCAAAGATTGATCTTAAAAGTGGTTATCATCAGATACGAATTAGACCAAGGGACGAATGGAAGACAACATTCAAGACGAGGGAAGGATTGTATGAATGGCTGGTGATGCCGTTTGGTCTATCGAATGCACCGAGTACATTCATGAGGGTGATGAACCAAATTTTCAGGCCGTACATTGGGAAATTTGTGGTGGTTTACTGTAACGACCCGTAAAATTTCAACTGTTTTAGTAACACGATTAGTTGAAATTTTGTGAAATTTTAAACGATAAAATTTTGAAATAAAAATTTAATATTTGGAATACGTCTAGTTAAACATAGCAACTGGTAAATTTTCGTCCGAAAATATGAAAGTTTATTTCGCGTGTAAATTCACTTCAATTTAATCAGTTAAAAAGCAATGAAAATAAAATGTTTTCGAAACCTAAATATTTTTACATAGAAAAATTCTAAACCATCTTATGAGCAAGATGTCAGTTCGTCATTTTTCCAAATTCGGACGTCTATTGCTCCGTCGTTCTTATTTTCTGCAAAATAGCAGCATTCTGATACCGATATCGATTTTTATTGGATGATCGTACCACTGATATCTGTATACCGTTTTGATCGTCCCGTCGTGCTGATCTCTGCGGAATATTAAATTCTGTGTTTTGACGTTCGGTACGTGGCGGAAGCCGTGAAACAGTAACCGTATCGGTATTTGTATTTGTGTCTTTTGGTCTCTTGTCCTTTGATCTTCGTACCTGATGAACCCAAACGGTTCTACACATTAATATTCCTTGAATTTAACTAAGGCTTTTAACATTCCTGTCTATCCAATTTACATTTCCGATTCGTTCATAAAAACAAAGTTATCGGCTGCCTCTTCATTTCTTTCCTCGTCCATTTTCGTTTCTATATTTACCCAAATACAAATAGAGGAAATTCTTTTCTGCCTATTTATTTTCCTCTCCCCCTCAATTCCAGCAACTCCTTCCACCATCAGCCGAAACCCACCACACTCCTTCCCACGCCTTCACCTAGTAACCACCGTCCCACCAAGGTATCAGCCACCCTCTCCATCTTCGGCCAAGCGGAGCTCCGCGCACTCCAACTTCCTCGGCCCAATTTCTTTCCGCCTCCAGCAAACCCAGACCCGCCACCTCAAACCACCCTCACAACCCACCAGGCCTCACGCCTCCCTGCCAACGCACACCTCCACCCAGACCGAACTCATCCTCCGACCCCTGCCCTCCACGTCAAGCATCTCCATGCTCTTCCGCCCATCCACCTCGCATGCTCCGACCAACCTGGCCGCAACCCTCCTCCACCTTGTCGAGTTTTCCAGGTCGAGCTCGTTCTCTAGTGATCTATATTAAGGTATATATTGTATTGGATATGTGAAGTTTTATGTTATATATATATTTTACATAAACTTTCAAAAAAAAATTATATTGTATGCGTGGGTTTGATTTTCCATATTTATACTATGAATATATTTTTTTAGAGTGCATATGTGTTCTCGGGAGTATATTTTTCTATAAGTTATGATGACAGTTTAAATAATTTACAAAAGGTAAAGTATATGAGTTAAATATATAAGTTATGTGCTCTATATAAGTTATACGGTTATATATAGTTATATATATATGTCACTATATACAGTACTTCGAATATGTTGGGGGATTACATAAGTTATACGGTGGGTTCTATTTATAGTATGCGAGTGCATATATGATTTTATAAGTTATGTTGTAAAGTATATACTTTATATATTATAAAGTATTTAAGTTATAAAGCATATATACCAGTATAAGTATACGTGTAAAGATTTGTGTTGGGTACGTTGTATATAACCTGTCCATTTAGAGTTAAGTACAAAGTCTGCTTGTTTTACGTAAGTCTATATGAAATTATGTGTATGAACATAAGCCGGTCAGTTATATACATTGATTTGTCATTGTCATTAAATTTTGTTATATAAAGGCTTCCTTTGATTTTGACTATGGTATATAAATGGATGTTTTGATTTGTTGAGCATTACAGATTTTAAATGTATGGATGTTTTGATCGAAAATTTTGTTTTAATATAAAGGGATGCTTTAATTTACAAGTATACAGATTTAAAGTTCTGATTTTAAAAGTCCTGTTATACGTAATATTTGAAATGAAGGTATACGTTTCAGTTTGAAAGCTTACAATATAATTTTGGGTTTATATATTTATATAGCTATATTGATCTTCTATAATTATTGATTTTTAAAAATATAGTATATATATCTACCTTTGATATTAAGTTGACCTAACCCGTTCCCATCTATTTCCCATTTATCAGCTTTGTCCGTCGTGCCTGTTTGCTACACTGAATCGTGTCCATCTAACGTTGTTTGGAATTCGTGTTTGGATCTACATTCTGCTTCTATTTTCGTTCATATCTCTAACATCGAAAGGGGAGCACTCACTCACGATTAACGTTCTTTTATTTATTAAATTTGATTTCAATTGAAACGACAATTGAAATATTGCTGCTGTTGATATTTACACTGTTATGACCTGTATCAGTTCACCTGTGACATCTGACACCATTATCTGTTATATATGCAATGATAATCCAGTTTGGTTGTTAAATGATTTATTGTTTGATGTTTATATTGGACGTTAAATTGTTAATGATGTAAGTGATAAATAATTTGAAATTGAAATTGGCGTAGGACAGTTAGATTTGATATATGTGTTAAATTTGATTAAATGACATTTGTATAATATGACCCCTTTAACTGTTAAATTTATTGACACGTAGGATTTGTTTAATTACATTTTGAACCACTGAATGTATGTTGTTAAATTGATGATGGATGAAATTGTAATGGATAACAAGTGAAAACCGTAATGTAATAATCTTTAATCTACATGAAATGATAGTGTAGATTCTAGAAATAATTATATTAATTCGTACAAATAACAATGCGAATTAATACGGTTATTTCGGGATTATTTTAATTGATTATTGGATTGTTATTGATTGTTGTTATTGCTTGTTTATTTACTTTGACACCATCCCAGTTATCACACTGCAAGTTCCCTTTGCTATGTTTTGATTTTGAATTGAATTGGAATCGGGTTGAAATGATAAATATCCAAATGAACTTGACCTAGGATAGAAAATTAAATAAAACCCGATTGGTCAATAATTTGATTTAAAAATAAAATGAAGATTTTATTTGAATAAATAATATGGTTTTGAAATGAAGTTGAAATTTGCATTTTAATGAAAGGAAAATGTTAATATTTAATAATCTGAAACAAAATATTAACAATGTAATTGATGAAAGAATATTGTTTAATTTGAGAAATGATTGAATTAAGTTTGAAATGATTTAATAATTAAGTTGGAAATTATAATTAAGTTTGAAATTATTAAACTTTGAAATGATTTAATAATTAAGTTTGAAATTATAATTAAGTTTGAAATTATTAAACTTTGAAATTATTTAATAATTAAGTTTTGAATTATTTAATAATTAAATAAGATTGGATTATTTGATGATTAAATTGAATTGAACTCTTTAATAAGTAAAATTGAACTTTTGAATAAGTGAATTTTACTTCGTAAATAATTGAAATTGAGTTTTCTTGATTAAGTAAGTTTTTGGAAAATTATTTAAGAAAGTAAATAAGTGAAATGGAATTTCTTAACAAGAAATGAAAATGTGATATTTTTGGAATTAATGTAAGACTTGTAATTGAAAGAATTGATTTGACGAATTGAATTTAATTCAAAATTGTAAGGTTTGATTTAATGAAGTTGAACTTAAGAAATTGATTTAATGATTTGGAAATTTAATAGAAATTGTTTTGAATGATAAAGTATTTTAACGATATTGAATGAAATCGATAAATGAGTTTAAATTGATTTGAATGTTAAATTAAATTAATTTAAATGATTTCGAAATGAAACTTATATACGAACTTGAATCAGTATTTGAATGGTTTTAAATAAAGATTGGAATTGAATTATAAGGTTTTGAAATGATAACTTGGAAGTTTTGAAACGTAAATTATTGGAAATTGGTTTTGAAAGACAAATGAAATATTGATTTATGAATTGAAATTAAAATTGAAATTGATTTGGTTTTTGAAATAAATAAACGACCAATCGGTGTAATAATTACGAAAGTTATTAAAGAGACCGGAATTCGGTTATGGATATACTCTCTATCTAAACCGGAAACCACTTTAATAACTATACGCGGAGTGATGATCCAGAATGAAGTGGTTGGAATGATGTACGTGATGACTGAAGAAAGAGAACGATAATGGATAGCCTTGACACTTGTGTCAAATTGGAAATGACTAAAACAGGAGCTGTGCCGGGCCAATGGAGGATTAGCTACCTCAAGTGGACACACTTCTTCGAACTACTTATACTTGCTGTCGATTGGTGCACCCTTGATTTTGGGAGTGTTGTTTCACGGTGTTGCGGGCGCTGCGGCGTTGCGTTCTCACCAGTCCGGATCAGGCGAACGGTAGTATCACTACCTTGGGTATTGCCTCATGTGCCTTGTCATACTTGTATTCCATTTATGCGCGACCACTACGATTTTGATTTGTACCTTTAGTATATGGATTGCCCTCTGGTGACTTCCGGTTTTGGGGAAACTACGGTCTTGTATATGCTTTTGGGAATAAAAATGTGTTAAGGGTGGAATGGGCCATGACTTAACGCTATTTTTGATATCTTTTATATTACTGATAGACATTATCCACTTAGCGTACATTACTACATAGTAGATAGTTTAACGGATCCTTAAAGGATGGTTATTCCAAACATCCTTTGAGTTACTTGTATTTCAATTGCTATTTCACTTGAGTTGGATTTATTAATATAAGAATGTTAATCCTGACTCGAGTGTCTTGTGTTTTGCTTTACGCTCGGGTCAGACTGAGTGTACCAGTATTCGAGACTCACCTTTGGAGTTGGAGCTTTGCTTGAAGATCCAGCCATCTATTCTGCTTCAGTATTCGATGATTCCAGTGATGTATTCTGATTTGTATCTGATGTATCATATTACTCTTCCGTTGTATCTGGTTTAACTCTGATGTAACTTATACATTTATATAGTAGCTTCATGAACTACTATCTCTTTTATTTCCGCTGCATTTATTACTCTGTGTCTGTGATCTGTGATTATTTTATTTACTGTATATGTTCAGTTTTTCCAAATTTAAATTACCAACGCGGTATTTTGAGCAATTCAATTCCGGCATGAGTGTCTACCTATACACTTATAATGGATGCGAATGGTCCAAAATGTCGGGTCGTTACAGTTGGTATCAGAGCTTTGGTAGCTCTAGGCAAAACTCAACATATAGGGTAAATGTATTTACAGAATCACACTCATTCGAGTTTCAATCTCTTCCTTTTGACTCGATTCCTTTGAATTTTGGAACGTTCCCTACGGTTCCAAATTTCATTCGTGTCCTTCACTATTCATCTCCTTTCAAATTCTGGAGCACCCCATAACTCCATTTTGAATGATATCTATAATAGATCGACGGTCTCGCCAATCTTCGAATAATTCGTAAAGGAGTAAACTCCTTTATAATAGGCATCGATTTACTGGAGATTTCTATATCCTCGGTTTACGATGCTATCTATTCCCTGCTATACCTGAATTCATCTATTGAGATCGAGTGTTGATTTACCTCGGAATCCAGTAATGATCTTATTCTTGAAGTCACGGTTGACCCGGTTAAGGTTGCCCGCGACTTATATAAATTTATCCATCGCCTTATTTTGTTATTTGATTATCTCGTCTTTGTTTCAAACCTATCTTCGAATCAAATTTCTCTTTGATTTAAGTCCATCAAATTTGAATCCCTATCCTTATTTTGAAAACCCATTCCTGTATCGTCGAGCAAAGAAATGTATTTCTAAATTTATATTAAAAATGTTGTTTTCAAATTTGATAAACAAAATAGTTTTGAATGATTATATTATATATAAATATAAGTTTTCTGAAATTAAATTGTGAATGAATTTGTTGTCAGAAATGATAATAATTTGATTTTCATTCCTTTTTTTGTAAACCATTGATTATTGCATAATATAAATAAATGAATTTATGAAACTTGGTTATAATTTGATTTGGGGTTTGAAAGGAATTTAAATAAAGAATTTGAGAATTAAATTTTTGGTGATTTTAAACTATGATTTGGAAGTTTTAAAGAGTATAGTATTCAAAATATTTTCGAATAAAAATCGTTTTCAAAGAATTTTTAAAATATTGAAATCAGTACTCTTCTCTTTGTCGCTGGAAAATAATTTCGGTGATGGTGGCCGCATCATCGATATTCATTTTCGAGTTTCGAAGTGGGGATATTATTCTGTAGCTTTGCTACGGTTTTGTTTGAAAAATATTTTGATTTGAATTTCTTCAGTATAATTTGATTTATATATATATAAGTATCCTATTTTAAAATTTAATTTGATTTGATATAAATAAATGTTATACACTAAATTTTGATTATAAAGATATTAATAGAGTTAGAAAGGATAATAAGTAAAACTTAGTTAATAATGAAATAAATTTGTTTTGGAAGAATTAATAAATTGAAATTTGATCGACTTATAAAAATACCTTGAATTTAAAAGCAATTAGTGAATATAAATTAATTTAAATCGAAACTTTTATGGTTTAAATTAATCTATATGGGTTAAACATATGTGATAAGATATATTAAGTAGAATAAATTTAACAGTAATTTGGAATAAAGAAGAATTTAAAATTGTTGAAGAAAATATGATTATAATAAAAGACTATTCAAATTTGGGGTTTTAAAAATTGTAAATTGAAGAAATGGGATAATAAGATAATGAATTTAGAAATAGTTGAGATTGATTTTAGTGAAATCAAATGGATTAAATCAATTATTGAATATCAATTAATTTAAATTTGAATTTATATGGTTTAAATTAATTGTTATTTTGTATTTCAAATCTGTTTTCTTTCCGGTTGTTTCTATTCTCCTACCTCGTTCCTTATCGGGGACGAAAAGTTTTGAGTGGGGGAGAGTGTAACGACCCGTAAAATTTCAACTGTTTTAGTAACGCGATTAGTTGAAATTTTAAACGATAAAATATTGAAATAAAAATTTAATATTTGGAATACGTCTAGTTAAACATAGCAACTGGTAAATTTTCGTCCGAAAATATGAAAGTTTATTTCGCGTGTAAATTCACTTCAATTTAATCAGTCAAAAAGCAATGAAAATAAAATGTTTTCGAAACCTAAATATTTTTACATAGAAAAATTCTAAACCATCTTCTGAGCAAGATGTCAGTTCGTCATTTTTCCAAATTCGGACGTCTATTGCTCCGTCGTTCTTATTTTCTGCAAAATAGCAGCATTCTAGTACCGATATCGATTTTTATCGGATGATCGTACCACTGATATCTGTATACCGTTTTGATCGTCCCGTCGTGCTGATCTCTGTGGAATATTAAATTCTGTGTTTTGACGTTCGGTACGTGGCGAAAGCCGTGAAACAGTAACCGTATCGGTATTTGTATTTGTGTCTTTTGGTCTCTTGTCCTTTGATCTTCGTACCTGATGAACCCAAACGGTTCTACACATTAATATTCCTTGAATTTAACTAAGGCTTTTAACATTCCTGTCTATCCAATTTACATTTCCGATTCGTTCATAAAAACAAAGTTATCGGCTGCCTCTTCATTGCTTTCCTCGTCCATTTTCGTTTCTATATTTACCCAAATACAAATAGAGGAAATTCTTTTCTGCCTATTTATTTTCCTCTCCCCCTCAATTCCAGCAACTCCTTCCACCATTAGCCGAAACCCACCACACTCCTTCCCACGCCTTCACCTAGTAACCACCGTCCCACCAAGGTATCGGCCACCCTCTCCATCTTCGGCCAAGCGGAGCTCCGCGCACTCCAACTTCCTCGGCCCAATTTCTTTCCGCCTCCAGCAAACCCAGACCCGCCACCTCAAACCACCCTCACAACCCACCAGGCCTCACGCCTCCCTGCCAACGCACACCTCCACCCAGACCGAACTCATCCTCCGACCCCTGCCCTCCACGTCAAGCATCTCCATGCTCTTCCGCCCATCCACCTCGCATGCTCCGACCAACCTGGCTGCAACCCTCCTCCACCTTGTCGAGTTTTCCAGGTCTAGCTCGTTCTCTGGTGATCTATATTAAGGTATATATTGTATTGGATATGTGAAGTTTTATGTTATATATATTTTACATAAACTTTCAAAAAAAATTTATATTGTATGCGTGGGTTTGATTTTCCATATTTATACTATGAATATTTTTTTTTAGAGTGCATATGTGTTCTCGGGAGTATATTTTTCTATAAGTTATGATGATAGTTTAAATAATTTACAAAAGGTAAAGTATATGAGTTAAATATATAAGTTATGTGCTCTATATAAGTTATACAGTTATATATAGTTATATATATATGTCACTATATACAGTACTTCGAATATGTTGGGGGATTACATAAGTTATACGGTGGGTTCTATTTATAGTATGCGAGTGCATATATGATTTTATAAGTTATGTTGTAAAGTATATACTTTATATATTATAAAGTATTTAAGTTATAAAGCATATATACCAGTATAAGTATACGTGTAAAGATTTGTGTTGGGTACGTTGTATATAACCTGTCCATTTAGAGTTAAGTACAAAGTCTGCTTGTTTTACGTAAGTCTATATGAAATTATGTGTATGAACATAAGCCGGTCAGTTATATACATTGATTTGTCATTGTCATTAAATTTTGTTATATAAAGGCTTCCTTTGATTTTGACTATGGTATATAAATGGATGTTTTGATTTGTTGAGCATTACAGATTTTAAATGTATGGATGTTTTGATCGAAAATTTTGTTTTAATATAAAGGGATGCTTTAATTTACAAGTATACTGATTTAAAGTTCTGATTTTTAAAGTCCTGTTATACGTAATATTTTAAATGAAGATATACGTTTCGGTTTGAAAGCTTACAATATAATTTTGGGTTTATATATTTATATAGCTATATTGATCTTCTATAATTATTGATTTTTAAAAATATAGTATATATATCTACCTTTGATATTAAGTTGACCTAACCCGTTCCCATCTATTTCCCATTTATCAGCTTTGTCCGTCGTGCCTGTTTGCTACACTGAATCGTGTCCATCTAACGTTGTTTGGAATTCGTGTTTGGATCTACATTCCGCTTCTATTTTCGTTCATATCTCTAACCTCGAAAGGTGAGCACTCACTCACGATTAACGTTCTTTTATTTATTAAATTTAATTTCAATTGAAACGACAATTGAAATATTGCTGCTGTTATATTTACACTGTTATAACCTGTATCAGTTCACCTATGACATCTGACACCATTATCTGTTATATATGCAATGATAATCCAGTTTGGTTGTTAAATGATTTATTGTTTGATGTTTATATTGGACGTTAAATTGTTAATGATGTAAGTGATAAATAATTTGAAATTGAAATTGGCGTAGGACAGTTAGATTTGATATATGTGTTAAATTTGATTAAATGACATTTGTATAATATGACCCCTTTAACTGTTAAATTTATTGACACGTAGAATTTGTTTAATTACATTTTGAACCACTGAATGTATGTTGTTAAATTGATGATGGATGAAATTGTAATGGATGACAAGTGAAAACCGTAATGTAATAATCTTTAATCTACATGAAATGATAGTGTTGATTCTAGAAATAATTATATTAATTCGTACAAATAACAATGCGAATTAATACGGTTATTTCGGGATTATTTGAATTGATTATTGGATTGTTATTGATTGTTGTTATTGCTTGTTTATTTACTTTGACACCATTCCAATTATCACACTGCAAGTTCCCTTTGCTATGTTTTGATTTTGAATTGAATTGGAATCGGGTTGAAATGATAAATACCCAAATGAACTTGACCTAGGATAGAAAATTAAATAAAACCCGATTGGTCAATAATTTGATTTAAAAATAAAATGAAGATTTTATTTGAATAAATAATATGGTTTTGAAATGAAGTTGAAATTTGCATTTTAATGAAAGGAAAATGTTAATATTTAATAATCTGAAACAAAATATTAACAATGTAATTGATGAAAGAATATTGTTTAATTTGAGAAATGATTGAATTAAGTTTGAAATGATTTAATAATTAAGTTGGAAATTATAATTAAGTTTGAAATTATTAAACTTTGAAATGATTTAATAATTAAGTTTGAAATTATAATTAAGTTTGAAATTATTAAACTTTGAAATTATTTAATAATTAAGTTTTGAATTATTTAATAATTAAATAAGATTGGATTATTTGATGATTAAATTGAATTGAACTCTTTAATAAGTAAAATTGAACTTTTGAATAAGTGAATTTTACTTCGTAAATAATTGAAATTGAGTTTTCTTGATTAAGTAAGTTTTTGGAAAATTATTTAAGAAAGTAAATAAGTGAAATGGAATTTCTTAACAAGAAATGAAAATGTGATATTTTTGGAATTAATGTAAGACTTGTAATTGAAAGAATTGATTTGACGAATTGAATTTAATTCAAAATTGTAAGTTTTGATTTAATGAAGTTGAACTTAAGAAATTGATTTAATGATTTGGAAATTTAATAGAAATTGTTTTGAATGATAAAGTATTTTAACGATATTGAATGAAATCGATAAATGAGTTTAAATTGATTTGAATGTTAAATTAAATTAATTAAATGATTTCGAAATGAAACTTATATACGAACTTGAATTAGTATTTGAATGGTTTTAAATAAAGATTGGAATTGAATTATAAGGTTTTGAAATGTTAACTTGGAAGTTTTGAAACGTAAATTATTGGAAATTGGTTTTGAAAGACAAATGAAATATTGATTTACGAATTGAAATTAAAATTGAAATTGATTTGGTTTTTGAAATAAATAAACGACCAATCGGTGTAATAATTACGAAAGTTATTAAAGAGACCGGAATTCGGTTATGGATATACTCTCTATCTAAACCGGAAACCACTTTAATAACTATACGCGGAGTGATGATCCAGAATGAAGTGGTTGGAATGATTTACGTGATGACTGAAGAAAGAGAACGATAATGGATAGCCTTGACACTTGTGTCAAATTGGAAATGACTAAAACAGGAGCTGTGCCGGGCCAATGGAGGATTAGCTACCTCAAGTGGACACACTTCTTCGAACTACTTATACTTGCTGTCGATTGGTGCACCCTTGATTTTGGGAGTGTTGTTTCACGGTGTTGCGGGCGCTGCGGCGTTGCGTTCTCACCAGTCCGGATCAGGCGAACGGTAGTATCACTACCTTGGGTATTGCCTCATGTGCCTTGTCATACTTGTATTCCATTTATGTGCGACCACTACGATTTTGATTTGTACCTTTAGTATATGGATTGCCCTCTGTTGACTTCCGGTTTTGGGGAAACTACGGGCTTGTATATGCTTTTGGGAATAAAAATGTGTTAAGGGTGGAATGGGCCATGACTTAACGCTATTTTTGATATCTTTTATATTACTGATAGACATTATCTACTTAGCGTACATTACTACATAGTAGATAGTTTAACGGATCCTTAAAGGATGGTTATTCCAAACATCCTTTGAGTTACTTGTATTTCAATTGCTATTTCACTTGAGTTGGATTTATTAATATAAGAATGTTAATCCTGACTCGAGTGTCTTGTGTTTTGCTTTACGCTCGGGTCAGACTGAGTGTACCAGTATTCGAGACTCACCTTTGGAGTTGGAGCTTTGCTTGAAGATCCAGCCATCTATTCTGCTTCAGTATTCGATGATTCCAGTGATGTATTCTGATTTGTATCTGATGTATCATATTACTCTTCCGTTGTATCTGGTTTAACTCTGATGTAACTTATACATTTATATAGTAGCTTCATGAACTACTATCTCTTTTATTTCCGCTGCATTTATTACTCTGTGTCTGTGATCTGTGATTATTTTATTTACTGTATATGTTCAGTTTTTCCAAATTTAAATTACCAACGCGGTATTTTGAGCAATTCAATTCCGGCATGAGTGTCTACCTATACACTTATAATGGATGCGAATGGTCCAAAATGTCGGGTCGTTACAGTTGGTATCAGAGCTTTGGTAGCTCTAGGCAAAACTCAACATATAGGGTAAATGTATTTACAGAATCACACTCATTCGAGTTTCAATCTCTTCCTTTTGACTCGATTCCTTTGAATTTTGGAACGTTCCCTACGGTTCCAAATTTCATTCGTGTCCTTCACTATTCATCTCCTTTCAAATTCTGGAGCACCCCATAACTCCATTTTGAATGATATCTATAATAGATCGACGGTCTCGCCAATCTTCGAATAATTCGTAAAGGAGTAAACTCCTTTATAATAGGCATCGATTTACTGGAGATTTCTGTATCCTCGGTTTACGATGCTATCTATTCCCTGTTATACCTGAATTCATCTCTTGAGTTCGAGTGTTGATTTACCTCGGAATCCAGTAATGATCTTATTCTTGAAGTCACGGTTGACCCGGTTAAGGTTGCCCGCGACTTATATAAATTTATCCATCGCCTTATTTTGTTATTTGATTATCTCGTCTTTGTTTCAAACCTATCTTCGAATCAAATTTCTCTTTGATTTAAGTCCATCAAATTTGAATCCCTATCCTTATTTTGAGCAATTCAATTCCAGCATGAGTGTCTACCTATACACTTATAATGGATGCGAATGGTCCAAAATGTCGGGTCGTTACATTTACTTTGATGATATTCTGATCTACAGTGCTAGTACAGAAGAGCATGTTCAGCATTTGAAGAAAGTGTTAATTATCCTTCGTGAATAACAATTCTACGCTGCTACGAAGAAGTGTGTTTTAATGGCGAGGAGTGTTTTATTTCTGGGGTATGTTGTATCGAAAGAAGGAATACAGGTGGACCAAAGTAAAGTTGAAGCTATCAGAGATTGGCCGCAACCCAAGACGATAACGAAAGTTTGTGGTTTTCACGGGTTGGCTTCATTTTATCGAAGGTTTATCCCACACTTTAGTAGTGTGATGGCGCCTGTGACTGATTGTATGAAGGGTAAACAGTTTGCATGGACGGAGGAAGCAGGGGTTGCTTTTGAGCGAATCAAAGAACTCTTGACGTCAGCACCAATTCTAGTGCTACCAATGCGACCAATGCTGGATTATATATGCCGTTACATGTACCAAATAAGCCTTGGGTTGATGTAAGTATGGATTTTGTTTTGGGGTTACCGCGAACTCAAAGGGGGAACGATTCCATTTATGTGGTGGTTGACCGATTTTCGAAAATGGCACATTTTATTGCTTGTAAGAAGACGGCGGATGCTGTTCATGTTGCTCAGTTATTTTTCAAAGAGATATATCGACTTCATGGATTGCCAGAATCTATTGTGTCGGATAGGGATACTCGTTTTCTGAGTCATTTTTGGCTAAGTCTGTGGAAGATGGTCGGAACGAAGATAAATTTTAGTAGCGCTTACCATCCGCAAACTGATGGGCAAACAGAGGTGGTTAACAGATCGCTGGGAAATTTATTGCGATGTCTGGTGAAAGATAATCTGAAAAGCTGGGATGTGAAGTTATGTCAAGCAGAATTCGCTCATAATCATGCAATAAATCGTAGCACAGGTTTCAGTCCATTCCAGATTGTATATTCAAGTTTGCCAAGGGGACCGTTGGACTTAACGGTAGTACCACAACCGAAGGGGACGGTAAAACGAGCTGTTGATTTTGTTGAAGGGTTGACTGAATGTCATAAAATCGTTCAGGAGCGATTAGAGAAGGCGAATGAGAAGTATAAAAGGTCCGCAGACCTGAAGTGAAGAAATGTTGAGTTTATTGAAGGAGATATGGTATATGCTGTGTTAACAAAGGATCGTTTTCCAGTGGGTGCTTATAACAAGTTGAAAGCCAGAAAAATTGGTCCTGTGAAAGTCGAGAAACGGATTAATGAAAATGCTTATAAGTTGAAGCTGCTGGAGGATGTGTACACGTCTGACGTATTCAATGTTAAGCATCTCCTACCTTATCATGGGGATAATCAATCCGATAGGGAAGAGCTTACAAATTCGAGGATGAATTTTTCTCAACCTGGGGAGGATGATGCAGTTTAGACCAGAGTCGAAGCAGTGCAAGCTACGAATTCACAAGGCTTAGGTCGTTCACGACCTAGTGAAGAAGCCTTAGGTCGCTCACGACCTAACGAGGGGGAGTCTAAAGCATCCAAACGACCTAGCGAGCTTCATCTGGGAAATAGGTCGCTGGAACGACCTACCGAGTTAACTCGTGTACGACCTAACGAATTAAGGGATAGGTCGCTGGAACGACCTAACAGGTTGCTACGACCTAACGAGTTGAAGAATAAGGTGCTACGACCTAACGAGTTACGATCTACGTTAGGTCATAGAGAAAAGGAACGACCTAAGTTAGGTCGCGGGAAGATCTGGGGAGATAAGCCGTTCACTATAAGTCGCGAGGCTTTAAGTCGTGAAGCCTTAGGTCGTGAAGACTTAGGTCGCGAAGTTTTTCTAAAGCCGCTTCTTTTAGATCGCTGATGGGGATGCCGTTCATTTTTAGGTCGCTCGCTCCAGATGCCGTTCATTTTTAGGTCGTGTGAGTTGTATAGGTCGTAGGTCGTGATATATGTTGTAATATGTTATATTGTTTTCGTTGTACTGTTGTAAGTCGCTGCCGACCTTAGCTAAGTCGTAACTCGTATGTTTTAGGTCGCGTGGAGGTGTTGTAATGAATACTGGATTATGGCTTGTATGTACAAGTGTTAAGTCGTTAATGATCTTGTTTAGGTTGTAAGTCGCCTGGTTCTTTTAAGTCGTCTACTTTTAGGTCGTGGTGTCTTAAGTCGTGGACGACTTATGAGTTGTACATTTTTCTGTGGCGTGTGTTGTAACTTCTATAAATAGGCCGGTGGTGCCATTTGTAATAGTTTAGTTGATTTTGAATAAAATTCTTGTTTGTTAGCTTTGTGCTTTCAATTAAAATCGGTAGTTGAGTGTATCTCCTATCTCCACCTTCAACATTCGAGTGCGCTCAAATCTTCGATCGTTGAAGCCAATTCGCGGAATCAAGTGCGCTTGATCAACGCTCGAAGAATTGTAGATCTCTCTTCACGGTATCGTGCGTGATCAACGTGTCAGAGATAGCTAGAATTCGGTATCTTCAGATCAACGAATTTGGGCATTTCAGTATTCATCAATCCACCGATTGCTACTTTCATCGTTCTACCTTGTTTTGTTTAATCCCCTGCGTCACCAATTCTATGAAAGATGCACAGAGCAACTACAGTGGATCCAGACGACACATATAACTCCATACACAAAAAGCAATGGTGTCTACTAAAGACACCCATACTAAGCCCTTGGAACTCATGGCTATTAGTGAGCACCCGAATGGAAGTCGCACGCGTAACTGCCACCATGCCCATGCTACCTTTTGCTCCACCTATTGGGTCTTCCTATTACCTCCAATGTCCAGCATAGCGTGCCCCTCATCTCACTTCAGGCTAATGTGAGATCGCCACGTGTCCATAGAATCTATAGGGGAAATGCTGTTGGTACTGGCCCTTCATCCAAACAATATCTAGTTGCGCCCCTTATCCAAATCCCCAGTGATTTGGACTTCTATTTGACCAATTACTACCATTCTTATCATAAGCGTGCCCTAGGGAATGCTATTTGGTACAGGTCCTACTTTCATCTTTGCTTATTAACTTAGATAAATTATTTAAATAAACCTTTATTATCATTTTTACTTTCTACGCTTATTAAATTATCCCAAGCCTTAAAATAAGCCCCATTTTGTTCTTTTTCTTATTATACCCTACGTTATAATCATGCTTATTACTTAACCCAAGGTCTAAGTGTGAAAATAAGCTTCTTTCATCTTTTATTCCATTTAGTTATAATTCTAAGTTATAACTATGTCAATTATCTTTAATTAGTCCAATTCTAATTATAATTAGGCCTAATTTCAATCCAATTCCATTATTTATTACAGTCTTTATAATTTACATCTTATTTTTCTTCATTCAATATTCTTACCTATAAAATCCATATTTGCGTTTAATTTATTCTAATCCATACGCAAAGAAAAGGGGGACGAAGAGAATAGACGCTTGCATAAAATCCAAAACGTCGAAAAAGATGTAAATAAGAAATAAATAACGGTAAATAAACTTAAATACTGTAAATAAACTGTAAATCATTAAAAAATCTATACTTAACATTAATAAATTATAATTAACAGAAATAATACTAAAATTACTGAAAGGAATAGCTGAAAGGAAATAGATTGAAAATAATTCTAAAAACTATAAATAACTACTGAAAAGCTACTCCAAAAATCATAGTAAAACTTTAACTATTTGAAACCCTATTATTTTAAATTACTTAAAGAAATCTTAAAATAATTACAATCACTCACCTCTGGTCCTAAACTTTTCCTTTGGTCTTCCCCGATCCACTTGGAGTTGTAAAATAATTTAATTTATCACGATTTTCTCCTTTGGAAAAATTATTCTGTTTAGGGTCCTTCCTAGAAAGGCGAACCCAATTGGATAAAATCTAGAATGAGAAAAAGTGTTAGGTCTAGGGCTCTGTTTATAGGTGTAGAAGTGGATCTCGGACCGTTGGATTTGGAGATTGAATAGGATGCAACCACGTCATAGGCTAAATAGGAGCCATCAGATGCAAAAACGGAGGGACCAGATCGAAATAAAGGATGCAAATGACGTGTTTGATGGCCGCTAATTTGTTGAATGAATTAACGTTCGTTCGCCTGCCGAAATACAAGGCGGGTCGACCGGGCGGTCGACCGCCCCCTTGCCCAGGTCGACCTGACCATATACTTTTTTTTGCTTATTTTGTTTATTTTATAACTTGGTCATATTAGCTCGGTTTCTGACGTTCTATATGTGAAAATTGACCAGAAAATTACAACAGACATAATGGTGCAACTTCCATGGCTTAATTCTTATAATTTCACAAAGTTATTTTTTTATTTAATTAATTAACAAATTAATTATTACGGGTTAAATTTCGGGTTGTTACACAGATCATCATCCAAAGAAAAGGCGCTTGACCCATGGTGTCATGGCATGCTGGCTATAAATAGCTGGCAATCCCAAGGCACAAGGGATCGATTGGAACATAACAAATCAGAACTAGATAGTAATAAAAAACTCATTAATAGCGAAAATGCTTATATTCAATATAATAAGCCTCTCGGCTATGTAAGAGTAACTAAATAAGAAAAGGATAGTGGGCGTAGGGACTTACAGCCCGAACCACTATAATGTCTTGGAGTTATTTACTTTCAACACTTTACTTCCTTTCCATTCTTTGTCTCAATTTAGTAGTTCAACGTATAGTAGTTCTAGCAATACATCATCTCGCCTCGGTATTCTTTTATCCGGAACCTATAATCAAACCAAGGTCTATAGCTATGCCTTTGGACTTTGCGGTGGTGGTGTAGACGAAATTCAATACTAACACCGATCTTCAATTTACTACATGTTTACTACATGCATAGGTCCACTACATAGTTCAGACCCACCAATAGAAGCTTTTTCTTCGCAGGTGATGAATTAATACTGTTTGCCCATGATGTTAAATTCCACATATACTCCAACTTGTATTGTAATACTGTAAGCTTCATGCCTAGTACTAAAGTCTGTATTGCATTGTTCAAACTTCCATTTCCTCTGCCTCCTTCTCCCTAAAAAATAGACATATGCACCTAGATATTTTCACACGTTAGCACCGTGCAACCGAACAAACCCTCCGCCTTGCCTCACTGACTCACCTTGCCTCACGTCTACTCCTACCCCAATGCATTGCACCTCTCCTCGCCTCTACAAATTTCACACGAGACACTCATCTCTATGCCCAAACCCAACAAGATCATCAAAACATGTGTTGTGGGGGATTTGGGCTTTGCTTGCTACTGTATATAGTAGGCGTTGAGCAAAGTGAGGGAGCGGTTTTGGATTTTTTTCTGAAAGCTCGGTTCTTTTAAAAGCTTATACATAATGATTTTAGGAGCATGTTTTCTATGTTTACTACCTCGATTTCCTTCTCTGCATTTTCATTTTCCAAAGCCTTTCTACTCTCCAATGGAGACCTGGCCCACTTTCATAGTTTACCACCCGCATAATCCCATGCTGTTGTCTTCCCTTTCTCCCTGTATCATCAGTTACTTTCTACATTTCCTCAATGTAATGATCCAAAATTTAATTACCTTAATAATGAATATTTAAATATATTCTTTTAACTAATTTATGGATTTTATAACTTAAATAAACTCCTTTTAAATAATAATTAAAGATGGTGAAATAGTTTTTGTAACCGTCCGGAATTTCACTGCTTTGATTTGCGAATATTTAGTTACTTTTAAATATTCAAATGGTATGTATTATAATGAAAATAAAACTCTTTTAAATAATAATTAATGATGGTGAAATCATTTTCAGTTTTTTTTACAAAAATTATTAGTTCAAAGAAAAATAGAAAATGTGCCCAGAAATCGTTTTTCGAATTTTTGACTTTCAAGTGTCGGAAAATATTGTGCACATTTATGTAACACATACACACAGCGTTATAAATGAGTTAGGACTTTTAATATATACATGTATATATTAACTGAATAAATATAAAATATATGATAATACTTTTATGTAAATGTTTTAAAAAACAAAATATAAATTTAAATAAAAGCGACAAGAGTTGTCACAATTTTAGAAACATGAAGTACTTGGGTAATAAATGCATGTTGGCTTAGAAAATGAAGGGGAGATGCGATAAAATTGTTGGCTAAAGGGGGAGACATGCATAGCGATGTGGCAAAAATATAGGGGAAGTTATTTACTTGGAGGGTGATTTGATAATTTTCAAATTCCACTAGTATATAAAGCATTTTCCTAACTTATTTTCATTTTAATCATTCTTATGTTCATTTATAAGCTTCATAAGCTTGTAAGAAATCTTTCATGGCTATTAAAAGTATTCCAAAGTTACAAATAAAATTTAGTTTTCTACTTGAAATTTCTATAAAAGCTTGCTAAAGACTTCTACACTCATTACTTCACTTTCTCTTCCAAAATCAAGCACATCTTCACCTTAAATAGCCAAGGCCATACCCCTACATATCTATGGTCGAACCATATTGAGCATAAGCTAAGCTCATTTCCAAAGTTTCAAAGCAAAGTTCAAGTCTTTCCATAGGATTCAAATATCCTACGTATTTTTGCAAAAGTTTGAAAAGATTTCATTTAAACTAAGTGAGTAAATTTTAACCTCTTTGGGAAAGATGTTTGCTTATATATATGGTGATTATATAGTTGTGTATATGTTGTTTATTTTGTGGATTATGGCATGATTTGGGTGTATGTGTATGTGATAGCTTGTGTTTGAGTTTGGGACTTGAAATGATTGTTTAAGTGATGCATGTAGTAGAAAGATGGGATGTTTGTTATATAAGTTATGGTTTTGTTTATATATGGAATGGTATGCTTATGTTTGTATAATCATGGATATGTCATGAATGTTTTGGAAGTTAGAGTTGCAACATGTTGAAAAGGACTTGAGATCCTCTTTGAAAATTAAATCGTTTACTTGTTCCGCTTAGCAAAAGTTTTGTTTATTTTTAATTCTAAATTAATTAAAGTTTTAAAAAAATTTCCTTTACGTTTTCTTTTAAAGATAAACAAGAGTGGAAGTTTACGTTTTGGATGCTAACCTAGAAAAGTAATTCTAAGTTATGGCATCCACAGCAATAATCGTTATGGATGTAGTTCGAAAATATACGATTTTCAAGTTTTTATTTTATTTTATTTTTTTGGCAAGGCCAGCTGGTTTTATAGTGTACCATCCACTTTTTATTACGAAAGTAATAAAATGTTTAAAAACAAGAGAAAGGTAGAATACCTTAACTACTAAAAAAAGAGAAAATATAGCACAGATTGTGACATAGGCGCCACAACTACTATAAATAACCTAACGACTAGGTCTCCTCAGAAAAGGAAGAAGCACCACCGTCTGCTAAATCCTGGGTAGGAACCACATGGGCAGTCCCAATAATATGAGCAAAAGGGAGAAAAAGCACGGCAAGACAAGGGTTATAATCCACAGAATCAGGAGAGTATATAAAAGATCGGTCCCAAGTATCATCAACTAACATGGCAGCATTCCAACCCGCAAGATGACCATCCAAAGCGAGCACTAAAGAGTCACCAGAAATACTGTAATGAAGGCATCTGAGGTCCAGATGATCGTCGGTGGCAAATCTAAAAAAGGAATCGTCCACAGGGTTTATCTCATATCAAATTTAAGATCAATCCAACACCTTTCGAACTCATCCCATACAACATACAACCTCGGAAGCCCAGAAACTGGGGCAGTAATAGGAATAGAAGAATCCGTAGAATGATCCACGAGATCACAGACTGAAGGGGAGGAAGGCCTAGCATCAGGACAAGGAGGAAAAGGCACTTCAGGAAGCTTGGTAGACTGAGATATTATATAATTTAATTAGATATTATAAAACTTAATTAACTTTAATTTATGAGTTAAATAATTAATTTATTTATTAAGAATAATTATTAACTAATTAAATAATTAAGTTAAAGATTAGGGTTTAAGAATTAATTAATTAAGTTAATTATTTGTAGTTAATTAAGAAGTTTTAATTAATGATTAATTAAGTTAAGAGGTAATTATTTTAATTAATTTTTTTAATCAAGTTAATTATCTGTTTAGTATTTAATTATTTAGTTAACTATTATTTAATTAAGAGTTATTTATTTTCTTAATTATTAATTAGGGTTTAATGTATAATAAACGTTTATTAAATAAAGTCTAATTATTTATTTATTTTTAAATAATTAGGATTTAATTATTATTCAACTAGATTTTAATTATTTAATTAATTTTTTATTAATAAACTAATTATTAGAATTAATTAAGATAATGAAGGTTTAAATTTTGATTTAAGTATAATTGATTGACGAAAAATTAAGGTTTAATTTATTATTTCATGATGATTTATTTATTATTTTAAATTATTTTAAAACTCCCAACAGTTCTTTATTTTAAATTAACCTTTTCTCTTAGTGAATTGTTTTTAACCTAAGGATCTCTTGTCCATGTCATTAAGTAGCCAAACAAAATTAAAGTAGTTATAGTAAAACGTTGACATGTTTTATTGAAAGTAAGTCGACGTGTACTTATTGAAAAGGCCGCATTTCAGAAATGGATAAATGCAAGGGAGTTAATTTCGATAAGCAGATCATGATAACTTAAGCCTATGAAAGGTAGTTTCATATGTAAATCCTTATACCCAGATAATGGAGTTGTTCACTATTTATAACTTGATCTTATTTAACTCAGAAAGTATGTTGTGTATATTAGAGTTTCTCAATGAGAACTCAAATGCTGGTTACATACATCCAAAAGAACCGAAATTGAGTTAGTCGGGAATTATCGCTTAGTTCGGAGACACCAGTTTCGGGTAATTATAATTTATCCAAACCACTCCAAACTAATAACGTTCGTGATGGATTGTTATGAAGTATGTTAAGGAGCTGTATTATTCTTCCTGAGGGTGGTTCCAAATGGAAGATAGTAAATGTTGAATATTTGTTCGATCCTAGAACAACTTGTATGGATGAATCCTAGCATTGCATTGGTTGCCTAGAAGGTAGTGTTAGCATCCCAAGATGGTCTGAGGAAAGGTTATTGTAACCTCAAGCCTCACAACCGGTAAATGACTAAAGTAGGGATATGTAGTAGGACTATGTGGGTCGATCCCATTAGGGTATGATCATTGCCAAATCTAAAGCAATATCTTCGGTTTGTGTATGCTTCGGGATCCCTTTTTATGGTTGTTGATCGCAATCAAGTGGTAATCATATTCGGTGCTACCCAATAAGGGGTAGGGCCAGTCCTGAGTAGCAAAGGTGCAATGCGTTATGGCCTTTCGTACATTTTATCTAAAGGTGTATGGATTCGATAGGTAGACCCTTACCCCTTCATAGTTGGAAACCATTTTCCAGTACGAGCCTGCGGACTTGATTGTATGCCTATTATGCTAGAATTTAATAATGTAACAATTTTAGCTATGATTCAACATTTATTTTAAACCTAGACATTATGGTAATATCAGAGGATTTTATATAGGAATGTTTTAGTTATCGTTAGGTAAAAACCCATTCGTGTTTATGTGCGGTGTTGTCTTATTAGATACCTTTAATTTGAAGGTTTTTATAAAGTTAAACATATGCTTTACTCACACCAGTCCCATATCTGACCTGAAGTTTTATTTCTTCCCCTTAAACTCTTGGGTACTCAAATTTTTATGAGTAGCCATGTAATCAGGTTTCTTTGGAGCATTTTGGGAAGCAGTATGGAGTGGAAGCTTTCACTATATACAATAGTTATGTTTATTTCTACTGTGACTGTACATTATGTATTAGTAATTTAGGTAGGCTGATATAGCTATCCTTGTTGGGAACGGTACTTGTTGTAACTTTGATGTAACATTTTGGAGTAACCATATGTACTATTCTATGATGATGTATATTTAACTCTGATGTAACATTTTGGAGTAACCACATGTACTATTCTATGATGATGTATATGTAACTCTGTCATTTGTGAGAAAAATCTGTATTTATTTCCTTTGTCTATTATTTTCTTTACACCACGACATGTCTTTTGGACACTTAGATGATCGGCACATGAATACCGAGGATGTATTAAGTATCATCTTTGGGTGTAAGAAAGGCAGATCATTACACTTGGTATCAGAGCTTAGGTTGAGCTAACACCTAGGCCTTGGTTGAGGTCAACTCAATTAGAGATAGGGTTAGTAGTACTCAAGAATGAGTTCAGTCTATGAGAGTGCATTTCCGTGTTGTTTTGATCAGCATCTATATGTTTGGTTTTATGCTCTTTTTCCTAAGATAATCTCGTCCACGTACTCTAAAGATATCTTACTTTATTCAGGCAGTAAGAATGAGTACGAGAAGGGGACAAGGAAGGTGAAGCAGTAGCACAACAACCACAAATGGAAGAACCTCGAATGTTGGAAGGGGTGGAATAGCTGTTGAGACAGTAGCTCCAGTGCAGCCTCGAGTACACTTCACAACTCTATGCAAGGAATACACAAACCTAGGACGGAAACCTTTCAAGGGTACCAAATCCATTATTGAAGTACAAGCTTGGCTACGGTCATGTGAGAAGATTTTTAAAGGTTTGGACCTTTCTGATGATCAAAAATGGTTCATGGCAATTGCAAGAGGGTGCAGTCGCATGGTGGGATTCTTTCACTACAAATGTTCCAGAAGATGAGTTATTATAGGGTAGATTCAAAGAAGTATTCGAAGACCAATTCATGCCAGCTGTGGGCAAAACTCGATTATATAGAAATTTCATAGACCTCAAGCAGGAAAACCTATCGGTGGCTGAATATGAGATGAATTTTAAAGAGTTATCTAGTTTTGACCCTAGACTCATTGATACACCATTAAAGAAAAACGAGATGTTCGTAATAGGTATGAGAGAAGAATTTCATGAAAAATGACTGCACATGTGAAGGAATCATTTGTAGATTTGGTAGATATGGCCTTAAGGTATGAAGTTCTATTGAATAAGAAACCAGCAGCAACAGCACCTAGTGGCGGTACCATTAACCCAAATAAAAGGAAGTTTAACCTAAATTGGAAAAAAGAGAGGGTAAGGGAAAACTAGTAAGAGGATATCAAAGAGACAAGTTCAAGGACGTTACATGTTTCAAGTGTAATAAAAAGGGGCACATTTCAACACATTGTCAGTAGGCGAAGGTTATCTCTCCAATGGTTCAGAAGACGCTTTGCTATAATTTCCACCAGCTTGGACACATGGTTAAGGACTGCCCACTATTGAAGAAGGGTCAGCAGATTAAAATTTATGCTATTAAGGACGAGCCCTCAACCTCTGGAGATGTTAGAAGGAAGGGAGTCTTGGAAGGTACTTTACTTATAAATGGTATTTTAGTTCATGTTCTGTTTGATACTAGAGCTTCTCATAGTTTTGTCTCTAAAAAATTGGTAGATAGGTTACAACTTATCCCGAAATTTGTAGAAACCTCTATTTGTATGTCCAACCCCGTAGGTGGTATAACTAATTTATGCTCGGTTTGTGAAAGAGTACAAATTGATTTCTAAAAACATCGTCTCTTTTATAACCTATTTGTCTTGATTTTAAGGGGTTTAATGTGATACTAGGTATGGATTGGTTGTCAAAATATGGAGTTATTCTAGATTGCGCTAAGAGAAGGGTAGTATTGAAACCCAACTCCGGAAAGGTATTGGAAAAGATAGTTTGTACGAAGCCTTTATAGACATATGAGTAGTTTCCTTTATTCCTTAGAATCATCCTAGGAAAAGTTAGGATCGATAGAAGTTGTTAAAAAGTTTCCTAATACTTTTGAGCCGGTTAGTAGTTTGCCTCCCCATTGAGAAATTTAATTCCGAATTGATCTAGTTCCTGACGTGAGACCTGTCATTCAACCCCTGCATAGAATGGCCCCGAGAGAGAAGTAAGAGCTAATAAATCAAACCGATGATTTGTTAAGAAGAGGATTGATTAGACAGAGCAGTTCAAGTTGGGGATCGGCTGTAGTTTTTGTAGCTAAGTCCGATGGTTCTTTAAGATTATGTGTGGACTGTAGGGAATTAAATAACCAGACCATTCGAAACAAATACCCTTTACCTTGCATAGATGATATGTTTGACCAACTTCATGAGGCTAGAGTATTTTCCAAATGGACCTTGCAACGGGTTTCCATCAGTTAAGGGTAGCAGAGGATAGTATACCCTTAACTGCTTTTAGAGGGCCATATTTTTTCTATGAGTGGTTGGTTATGCCTTTTGGGCTAACTAATGCACCTGCATTTTTCGTTGATCTTATTAATCGAGTTTTTAGGAATGTGTTAAATAAGTTCGTGTTGGTTTACATCGACGACATTCTTATCTACTCAAAAACCGAGGAAGAGCACAAACGCCATTTGGTAGTGGTGTTGGAAACGTTAAGGACAGACATTCTTAAAGCTAAGTTTTCTAAGTGCCATTTTTGGCAATTAGAATGAGATACCTAAGACATATTATAATGAGTGATGGCATCTCAATTGATCCGACTAAGGTAGCTGCTGTGCAAGATTTCAAGAGACCCCAAACTCCTACTGAGGTGAGTAGCTTTTTAGGGATGGCGTTATTATAAGAAGTTCTTAAAGGATTACTCCAAGACTTCCGCTCATCTAACCAGGCTGATGAAAAAGGATGTTAAATTTAAGTGGATTTCGAAGTGTGAGGATGCATTCCTCGAGTTAAAAGAAAGTTTGACCAGCGCTCTAGTTTTGGCTATTATTGATGGAGGAAAAGGGTTACCTATTTATACGGATGCGTGTAGAGTTGGTTTGGGTGCAGTATTGATGCAACATGAAAAGGTTATAGCCTATGCAAGTAGACAGCTAAAGATTCACGAGAAGAATTATGCAACACATTAGTTATATCTGTTAGCCGTAGTATTTGCGTTAAAGATGCGGAGGCATTACTTGTTAGGTAAGAAACCTTCTTTCCCTCTTTTGTTTATTTCTAATCTTCAGGGATCCTAGTTAGTAATTTATTTCTTTAAATAGGTGAAAATTTCAAGATCTTCATGGATCACAAGTCCCTGAAGTACCTTTTAATTCAGAGGATCTGAACCTAAGGCAATAGCGATGGTTGGAGTTCCTGGCAGCCTATGACTTAGATATTCTTTACACACCAGGAAAAGCAAATGTGGTGGCAGACGCTCTTAGTAGGAATGCAGTGTTGGCTCTCTTTGAAGTTAAACCAATTCTTTTAGAAAGGATTGCTAGTATGCAAAGGGAGGACGAGCGTTTAAGGAAGATCATCCAGGATGTTGAGGGGGGACAGTCCTCAAGTGTTGAGTTAGATAAACATAGTATATTACGTATGAATGGAAGGATCTTCATCCCTAATGTCGATGGCCTTAGATAAGATGTTTTATCAAAATGTCATCAACCTAAATTAAGTAGGTGTTTCTAAGATGCATAGAGATATGAAACGAGTATTTTGGTGGCACAGAATGAAGAGGGACGTCCCAATGATTGTCACCGGATTTTTGAACTATCAACAGATAGGCGATCACCAAAAGACGGCCGGATTACTTCAACCCTTGGAAATCCCAAATTGGAAATGGGAGATGATGTCAATGGATTTTGTTGGTGGTTTACCCAAAAATAGAAAAGGAAATGAACGTGTGTATCGTAGATCGGCTAATGAAGAGTGCTCATTTTATCCTAGTAAAGCTGACAAGGACTGCAGCTTCTTTGGTGGAAATTTATATGAGGGAGATTTTTCGACTATATGGAGTCCCAATGAGTAAAATAAGCGATGAGATCCCATCTTTACAAGTCAGTTCTAGAAGTCTTGCATGTTTCATTGGGCACAAAGCTGAGTCTGAGCACTGCCTACCACCCTCAAACCGATGGACAAACTGAGAGGGTTAACCACATCTTGGAAGATATGTTAAGGGCCTGCATTTTGGATTTTGGAGGGTCTTGGGAAGAGCATCTGCATCTAGTGGAATTCTCCTACAATAATAGCTTCCAAGAAAGCATCAAAATGGCACCTTATGAAGCTCTCTATGGAAGGCCGTGTAAGTCACTAGCCTATTGGGTATAGTCTGAGGATAGTCTAGTGCTTGGGCCAGATGTGATTCAAGAGGCGACGGAGAGAGTTGTGATGATTAAGAAAAGAATGAAGGCAACCCAAGATTACCAGAAGTGTTATGCTGATAGGAGGCGAAGAGATTTGGAATTTAATGTTGGAGAACTTGTGCTCATTAAGATTTCGCCAATTAAAGGAGCTGTTAGATATGGGAAAGCCGAGAAGTTAGCTCCAAGTTATATTTGACATTTTCGTATTCCTGAAAGGATTGGATCCCTTGCTTATAAGGTTGAGTTTCCGGAGAGATTGGAAGGTGTTCATAATGTATTCCATGTGTCCCATTTGAGAAAATTTGTTCATGACCCTTCGTTGTTGTAGAATTGTCGGTTCAAGATGATTTGGAAATAGAACCGAACCTGATGAAGATTAAACATCCAGTTCATGTTATAGATCAGGATGAGAAAACATTTCACAATAAGGTAGCAAAGTTAGTAAAGATCCAGTAGAGTGAGGATACCCAAGATTGTACTTTGGAGATGGTGGATCATATAAAGGAAGCCTATCCAGAATTGATGTTGGGATCGTCATTCTAATATGTATAGTATATTCACTATTGTGTTATAGATGCTTAGCGTCCATCCTTTATATGGATTTCATGATATATAATATATTACCTTTTGAGTTGTTATGAGTTATCTTTTTATTTGCTAATTTCGGGACAAAATTCATTTAGGGGGGAGAATGTAACGACCTAGAATTTAATTACCTTAATAAAGAATATTTAAATATTTTTTATTAACTAATTAATGTATTTTATAACTCAAATAAACTCCTTTTAAATAATAACTAAAGATGGTGAAATAGTTTTTGTAACGGCCCGGAATTTCACTGGTTTGATTAGCGAATATTTAATTAATTTTAAAATAATAGATATTATAATGAAAATAAAACTCTTTTAAATAATAATTAATGATGGTGAAATCATTTTCAAATTTTGTTTACAAAAATAATTGGTTCAAAGAAAAATAGAAAATATGCGTAGAAATCGTTTTTCGAATTTTCGACTTTTAGATGTCGGAAAACGTCGTGCACATTTGTGTAACACATACATACGCTTTTATAAATGAGTTAGGACTTTTAATATATACATGTATATATTAACCTAAGAAATAAGAAATATATGATATGACATTTTATGTAAATGTTTAAAAAAAATATAAATGTTAATAAAAGTGACATAAGTTGTCATATCCTTAGAAACATGAAGTGCTTAGGTAATATACGCATGTTGGCTTGGAAAATGAAGGGGAGACAAGGTCAAAATGTTGGCTAGAGGGGGAGACGTAAATTGTGATGTGGCAAAAAAACTGGGGGAGTTACGTACTTACAGGGTGATTTGGTAATTTCGAATTCCACTTAGTATATACAGCATTTTCCTAATTTATTTTCATTTTAGTCATTCTTATCTCCAATTCTAAACTTCATAAGCTTGTAAACAATCTTTCATGGCTACTTAAATATTCCAAAGTTAAAAAAACATAGTTTTCTACTTGAAATTTCTATAAAAGCTTGCTAAAGACTTTTACACTCATTACTTCACGCTCTCTTCCAAAATCAAGCACATCTTCACCTTAAATAGCCAAGGTCGTACCCTTACATGTCTATGGCTGAACCATATAGAGCATAAACTAAGCTCATTTCCAAAGTTTTAAAGCAAAGTTTAAGTCTTTCCATAGGATTCAAATATCCTAAGTCTTTTTGCAAAAGTTTGAAAAGATTTCTTTTACACTAGATGAGTTAATTTTAACCTCTTTGGGAAAGATGTTTGCTTATATATATGATAATTATATAGTTGCGTATATATTATTTATTGTTTGGATTATTTCATTGTTTGGGTGTTTGTGTTTGTGATAGCTTGTGTTAGAGTTTGGGACTTGAAATGATTATTTAAGTGATGCATGTAGTAGAAAGATGGGATGTTTGTTGTATAAGTTATGGTTTTGTTTATGTATGGAATGGTATACTTATGTTTTTATAAGCATGGATATGTCATGAATGGTTTGGAAGTTAGAGTTGTAACATGTTGAAAAGGACTTAAGATCCTCTATGAAAATTAAATTGTTTACATGTTTAGCTTAGCAAATGTTTTGTTTATTTTTAATTCTAAATTAATTAAAAGTTTTAAACTTACTTCCTTTACGTTTTCTTTTAAAGATAAACAAGAGTGGAAGTTTAAGTTTTGGATGGTAACTTAGAAAAGTAATTTTAAGTTACGGCATCCATAACGATAGTCGCTATGGATGCAGTTCGGAAATATACGATTTTCAAGTATTTAAGTTTCCTTTTAAAATTGTTTTGAAAACCATTTCAAACTTAATTAGATATTATAAAACTTAATTAACTTTTAATTTATGAGTTAAATAATTAATTTATTTGTTAAAAATAATTATTAATTAATTAAGTAATTAAGTTAAGTGATTAGGGTGTAAGAATTAATTAATCAAGTTAATCATTTGTAGTAATTTAAGAAGTTTTAATTAATGATTAATTAAGTTAAGGGGTGATTGTTTTAATATATTTTGTTTAATCAAGTTAATTATTTGATTAGAATTTAATTATTTAATTAAGAGTTACTTAATTATTAATTTATTAGGGTTTAATTTATAATTTATGTTTTTTAAATAAAGTCTAATTATTTATTTATTTTTAACTAATTAGGATTTAATTATTATTCAACTAGATTTTAATTATTTAATTAAGTTTTAATTAATAAAGTGTAATTATTAGTAATTAATTAAGACTTAACTAAGTTAAACAAAGGTTTAAATTTTGCTTTAAGTATAATTAATTAAGGATAAATTAAGGTTTAATTTATGATTTGATGATGATTTATTTATTATTTTAAATTATTTTAAAACTTCAACAGTTCTTTATTTCAAATTAACATTTTCTCTCAGTGAATTGTTTTTAACCTAAGGATCTCTTGTCCATGCCATTAAGTAGCCAAACTAATTAAAGTAGTCATAGTAAAACATTGACATGTTTTATTGAAAGTAAGCCGACTTGTACTTATCATAAAGACCGCATTTCGGAAACATGATAAATGCAAGGGAGTTAATTTCGATAAGCAGATCATGATAACTTAAGCATATGAATGATAGTTCTATATGTAAATCCTTACACCTAGAAAATGGAGTTGTTCGGTATTTATAACTTGACCTATTTAACTCAGGAAGTATATTGTGTATATTATAGTTTCTTAGTGAGAACTTGAATACTGGTTACATACTTCCAAAGGAACCAGAATTGAGTTAGCCAGGAATTATCGCTTAGTTTGGAGACATCGGTTTCGGGTAAGTATAATTTATCCAAACCACTCCAAACCGATAACGTCCGTGATGCATTTTAGTGAAGTATATTATGGAGCTGTACTATTCTTCTTGAGGGTGATTCCAAAATGGAAGATAGTAAATGTTAAATGTTTGTTCGATCTCGGAACAACTTGTATGGATGAATGCTAGCATTGCATTGGTTGCTTGGAGGGTAGTGTTAGCATTCCAAGATGGTCTGCTTAAAGGAAAGGTTATAGTAACCTCAATCCTCACGACATGTAAATAACTAAAGCAGGGACGTGCAACAGGGCTATGTGGGTCACTCCCATTAAGGTATGATCATCGCCAAATCTAGAGCGATATCTTCAATTTATGTATGCTTCAGGACCCTTTTTATGGTTGTTGATCGCAACCAAGTGGTGATCATATTCGGCGCTACCCAGTAAGGGGTAGGGCCAGTCCTAAGTACCATAGGTGCAATGCGTTGTGGCCTCTCGTACATTTTATCCAGAGGTGTACTGATTCGGTGGGTAGACCCTTACCCTTTTATAGTTGGAAACCATTTTCCAATACGAGCCTTCGGACTTGATTGTGTACTTATTATGCTGGAATTTCCCTTAAACTCTTGGGTACTCAAATTTTTTTGAGTAGCCTGAAAGGGACGCGGAAGATGATCTTAAGGCTATTTAACACTAGAGGGGGGGTGAATAGTGTTTTAAGAATTTCTTTAAAACTTCTTTGATTTAAATTGAATTAACTAACTTAATGCAAATACACAATCACAGATCAAATCACAGAATCACAAACAAATGCAAATATAAATAAAAAGCAAGTAAAGGAAAGAACACACCAGGAATTTTATACTGGTTCTGTGACGACCCGGAATTTTTGAGCATTTGAAATTGGAATATTTAATTAATTTTAAATATTCAGAGGTTAATTATAAACTTAAATTTCAAATATCGCTGTTTATTGAGTAATTTAATAATTAAATTAAATTTATTTGAAGTTGGATAAAATGGTAAATCTGGCATTCTAAGCTAATTAAAATATTTTGAAAGCTCGTAAAATTCGTAATGATAATACTAAAGATAATAGAAGCTTCAGAATGTAATTTCAAACTATTTTATTCAGTTTTGAAATTTTAACGTTTAAATTGAAATTAAAAATAGCCTTCCGAGGCACAGTCTCGGAATTCGACGAAACCAGTTCATTGGATCCGTAATATTGAATTATTACCGGATTTCAATTTTCGTAGCGTTCAGAGTTGTTATGTGAGCGTACGAGATAAAAACGCTTAGACAATGGTTAATCGTTTTAATTTAAATATCTTTCATCTTATCAACTGTTAAATTTTATCAACATCAACAGCACAGTGGTGAGACTATCTTCTCGCGCAAGACAAGTAATACGTTTAACATCTGATAGCCGAGATATTTTTCCTCCTTCTTCACAAACGAAATCAAGCTTCGTTCCTCCTTTTTATCATGAAAACAGAAAGGTTATAAATCGAGATAAAGGAAACTGGAAACAAATCCAGGGTCGCTCGTTCTCCTTCTATTCATCAAGTCGAAGCCTCCCTCTTTCGAAATCAAAACTGCTCTCTCCCAATCCTCGGATTCAAAATTCCCTTCAGATTTCAATTGAACGACTCGAGCTCGTTTCTCTCGAAATCGAAACCTTGGCCAGTTAAGAAGGCGCGACCGTTCTAGGATCTCGAAACTAGGAAAGAGAGAGAAGGGGGAGCTCTTGGTGGTGGCGCTGCAGTTCGCATCGGTGATACTCGGCATTCGATGGCGATGGGATGTACGATTTCGTGATGATGCTGGCTCGTTCAATCTGGTTGTGGTGGCACGAGGGAACTTGTGGCGAGATGGGGGTTCGACGAGTGACTGAAGTCGCGAGGGCAGTGGCAGTCGAGGATGAGAAGGGGAGTCTCGTGATAAGGTTCTCGACTTAGGGTTTCTTTTGCTTGCCGTCGTGACGTGATGATAGTAGGGGGTCGCTGCGATGTCTGTAAGGTATAATCACGTTTGTTTTAAATCTTGAAAAATATATATAACCTGTATTTGATTTTTCCAGTAAGGCATGTATATTGGTTATTTTCAACTTAACGATTTATATGTATATACACAAATACAGTAAAAGATAATAATATAAATATATATATATATATCTATATATATCAATACATATGCATATTTTGATTTAGATGTGGAAGTAGAATAGTAAGACAGTATATATATTTATGTAAGTAAGACCTTGGAATAAATACAGGGGTTTATAAATGAATGAATAAATATATATATACCTTCTTAACTTACTAGTTTAATTTTTAATATAAGATGTTGTGGAGATTAATTTGGTTAACAAACTTACTGAATTATTTTAGTTATCAAAAATAATTTGTGAAAAGAAAATTAGTTTAAAATTTAATTCTTTGATTTAATTTAATCAATTTTTTAAGTGAATCATTGGCCAAAATTAAACGATAACGATAATTAATTATTCGATTTATTCGAATATTAATGGATTTCGTAATGGTTATTCAAGGTCGAAATCTGAAAGGGAACAAGCTGGGATGAAATTAAATAGTAACGGATTGCAAATTAAAGCAAAGGTGAGTTAATCTCACTCAGTTAAATTTAAATTTAAATGGTTAGATTTAAATAATTTATTGGATGATTGATTTGATTTGATGTGATATATATAGTAGTATATACCAATATATATATTGGCATATGTATATATTGGAGTTGTTGATATTCCCACATTATATAGTGGATGAGACCCTATGCGCCGCATAATAGCGGATGATATTTTATAAAACCCATATACCGCGATATTCCACCTCGAAGTGGAATTGGTATTGTGCTAACATCTGTGGATGCAGGGAAACAGGTTGGAGGGATCCAACTGGATTCCTCAAAATATTTAATTTTGTTTAAATATTCTGTGATATGATTTTTGATATCCTGTGATGATTTATATTGGATAATCTGGTTGGATTGAATTTCCCAGTATAATGAGTTATCAAAAGCAATTGAATTGAATTTTGGAAAGAAATAAAAGAGTAAAATTTAAGTTAAATAATTCTAGTGAATTCGAATAAATTAAATAAGGAATTGTAAAAGAAATAAAGAAATTTCTTAATTCGAACAAATATGGGAAAAGAGGATTTTGGATTTAACAGTGAAGAAATAAATCTTTAACTAAAGTGATATTATTTAAAAATATAAAAGAATTGATTTTATTGAAATTTAAAGATTTAATTTAACTAAAATATTAATTGAAGAAGTTTGGAAATCCGAAATTGGTACTTTAGTCGAAAAGGGTTTTAACTCATAATAAGGAAATAAAAGATGAAAGTTAATGTATTTGAAATAATTGAAGTAAATAGGGAAATTTATTTCAAAGTAAAGTAAAATGGAAATCAATTGGAAATTGATTTAAGTGTTTAAAAACTTGGATTTTAAAAAGAGAAATGAGATTTTGGAGATATAAATTGGGTTTATAAAGTAAAATAAAATATCAGTGGATATTTGAGAATATAAATTCAAGATGGGAATTTATAAAAGGATATGGATTGGTTTAAAAATAAATGTTGGTTTATTTTTAAAAGATGGAAATGAGAAGTGTATTTCTCTGGATTGCCAAGTACGTTTTTCCAAGGCAATTTTAAATACAAGTTAAAAGTTTAATATGTTTTAAAAAGCATATTTTAGAAGATTGATTATTTCTAAATGTTAAAGTCTAAAGTAAGTATTTTCAAAAAAAATCTATTATTGTAGTAATTATATAAAAGTGATTTGCTATTATGTTTTAAAAGAAGAAATTTAGTTTATATTTATAAAGTGGTTTATTTTAAAGTATATATTTTTAATAAAGTATTAAAGTAGTTTAATTTCAATGTTATAAGATATATTTAAAATAAAGTGTTTTTAAATTATTTTAAAATCTAAAAGTGTTTTGTACTTGGTGTTTCAGAGAAATAAATATTTGGAAATGTATTCCGTAAGCGGAAACTGTTTGAAATTGTTTTCAAATGAGCTTTGAAAATTTGGAAATATATCTTGGAAAGATATTTGGGCAAATAAATAATGTGGGAAATTATTTATTGTGTGATGGTTGCTTGTGGATGTTAATTGATAGTTAAATAACCGACTATCAATATTGGCCAAATGCGCTGATCGTTTCGAAGAGACCGGGATCGAGTTTCCGTATACCAGGATTCTAGGTCTGGAGACTCGAATACCACTTCGATCCGGTTTGTACGTTTCGTGTAACGTGTTCAGAGTCGAAGATGGAGCAGTGAAGTGCAAGGGCTAGTCGCTACTAATCCTGAGGATATTTCCAAAATGGATGTAGTAGGAATAGTGCCTTCGGTTCCGTTCGGACCCGGGACGGACTTGTATGGACGAATGCTTTCGTGACATCGTCAGGTGGACGATGGGCATTCTAAGGGATATGTGCTATAAAGGTATCGTTTAGCCTCGAGCCTCATCAACCGGGAATGACTGAAAATCAGGGGTTATGCAGCAAGGCTTCGTGGGTAGCCCCCACTTGAGAGTAAAGTCATCCCTGTCTAGATGTCCCTTTTATTTCGGCTTAGTGTTGCGATTGCTGATCCCAACCGTGGGGTGATTTTATTTGGAATTATCCAGTAAGGGATGATTCCGGTCTTGTGTTGCAGGGGAGCGGGCGTACTCCTCGGTACTGTGATCTAGGCCACGTACTGTGACAGGTGGTACCCCAGTGCCTAGTCATTCGTTGGAAATCCATTCTCCCTACGTGCTTGTACGGTTTTGATTGTGCCCAACTATTGTTGAAATGTGAGATGCAAGAATTTCAGCTAGATTCTATTTTACTTTCTGTAGACACTATTATAATATCAGAGGATTTTGATATAAAGTGTTTTAGCTATCGTAAGGTAAAAACCCGACATGTTTATTTGTGGCGTGGTCTTACGAGATGCTTTTGTTTTCAAAAGATTTTGAAACTTTAATAATCAATTTGAGTGTGATTTTCTCACGCTGGTTTTCCAGACTGACTCGGGTATTGTTTTATATGATGCTCGGGTCAGACCGAGTATTTTAGGTTACAGGATATGATGCTGTGGAGCTCAGGAGATGAGCTGGATGGCGAGACGTATCTCTCGTACTTGTTTATATATATATATTCCGCTGTGTTGATTGTTGTACTCTGTTGTATTGAGGACATGATATGGTTATTGTCCAGTTGTATATTATGTGTTCTCTGGTGTATACTCTGATGCTGTATTATATAAACAGATATAGTTTTTGATTTGTGTAAAGATCTGTTGATATATATTATATTTTATTCCACTGCGATGGTTAGATTCTGATGTTGTTTTTTTCCTATTTTTCTTCTTCTACCTCTTCTTCTTAACTAAAATGGTTCGATTTTCCGGCCCTGGAAAGTCGGGTCGTTACAGTGGTATCAGAGCCAGGCTGGCGACAACCTTGGCTATGGTGGGAATTTTGAGAGTATTAATAGATATGAGCACGTATTTGTTAGTGAATATAAAATGGTTTTATATTGTGTTGGTTGGTTTATTGAGTGGCATATGAACCTTCGTCGGCACAGTCTGGACAACTGTATCGAAGGGGTTTCTAAACACTTGAATAGAACAGTTCGACACAATATTGTTTTAAATAGGGTGAATGAAATAATTTTGCCCAAATTATTTTTATATATAAAAGGATAACTTTTGTAAATTATATATTTGGTTGCTTGGTTGTTAGAAAGTGATGATATTAAATTATTATCATCATTGTGTAAAAATTGAATCAGAAATTGGAAAAAGTATAACCAAAGATGAAAGAATAAATTTATATAACAAAATGGAATTTGAAATATAGACTATAAATGAAATTTATAAATTGAGATAAACTTTATATACAAATGTGAATTACAAATGTGATTTATAATCAAATGAGATAAATTCATAAACAAATGAAATTTGTAAATGTAAATTGTAAATGTGACTTATAACTTGAAATAAATTGTGATAGAATTCCAGAGTAATGTTTGGATATAAAATTGAATGGAATTTGAAGTTTTGGGAAAGGTTTAAATTCCTTTGGATTTAAAATAGTTTTTAAAGGTTTTGGGGAAATAATGGTGATATTATTTCATGAATATTTTTGAAATTGAATTGAAATCTGTTGGGATTTGGGATTTAAAAATGTTTGAATGTTTTAATGTGATAAAAGCATTAAATTCTCTTACGGTCGCTGGAAAATAATTTCGGTGATGACTGCAGCATCATCGATGTCTATTTTCGAGTTTCCAAAGAGAAATTGCTACTAAACTGTTTTAAATTGGAAATGATTGTGAACTGGGTTGGTTTTGAAATTCAAAGGGAAAATTGTTTGGTAAAAGCAGATTATTTTGGAAATTGGGATTTGATGTGATATACCAAGATGTGTATGAGTTATTTATGGATTCAAAATGGTTTTGAAATAAAACCGGGCAATTGAATTCTGGGAATTCTATTTAAAATATAAATGTGGAAATTTAAATGAATCAACAATATAAAGTATAGAATGAAGTTGATTGCAATAAGAAGGGAATGAAAGTTTAAATTCCGGGATTATAATTATGAGATGAAAATAACTCAATGAGTAATATAAGTTGGTAGATAAAAGAGTTAGAGAACTTGAAAGTAAATGAATTGTAAAACTTGTATAAAATTGTATCCTAGAATTAAAATTTAATTCGAGTATATGAAGGTGAATGAAATATATTTGAATTTAACTTAAGATAAGTTAAATAAAATTGAGCATTGGAATTGAATTAAATGTAAGTTGAATTGAATTGGATATAAAGGTAATGTAAAATGCTTATAATTGTGTAAAGAAATTCATATTCTTAGGTTCTTAAGTGTAATAATTTGAAATTTGATTATAAAGATGGAAATGGACTTAAATGAATAGTCCTAGGTCTTCAGCAAGTAAGTTAAAACTTATGAATAGAAATGAAATTGTAAGTCATAAATGGGAATTTATTTCTTTGAACCATTAAGAGTTATAATTTGAAATTGTAATTATCAAATGGAAACGACTAAGATGAGCAATCTTAATTTTTAAATAAATCCAAACTTGAATTATAAAATAAATTGAACTTAAGATAATTAAGTGAAGTGATATTTGGAATTAAAAAGCAAGTATTTAATTTTAACCAGCGGAGGAACTAATTAGATAATAATTAGTTAACGAAATTGAATTGTGAGTTAATGAAATTGGATTAAAATAGTGATGGTTTGAATTGCGAATGAAATCCAAATAAGTGAAAATAAATTGGAAATGACCTGGTTATTAATAAAATAATTCCAGATGAATTGAGTATGGAAAATAAAATTCATAATGATTGAGTGAATGAACCAATTATATTAAATAAATAAATGGATGGAATTTGATTAAATAAGAATCAAATGAAAGATGGAAATAAAACTTTAAAGGGTTGGTTGAATGGAAAATAAACTTAAGTTATTAACTTAAATGTTGAATGGAAACTGAACTCAAACAGAGGAGTGGTGTAAATAAGTTAAGAAATGGTTATTGAATGAATTAACTTGGATTGTTTTCGAGCTAAATAAAAATTCAAATTTTGGAAGTTGGAGATGAATTGAATTTAAGGAAAAATTGGAAATGAAGTAGTAAATTGAAGTAAGTTGGAATTCATATGAAATGGGAGTTCAATTTGAATATATACACTTCAGTGGTGAAGTAGTAAATAAATATAAGAAAATTTATATTGAACTTAAGAATTGAAGAATGAAATTCTTAAGAAAATTTGTATTGGAAATATACTTAGTAATTTTGGAAAAAAATAAATATATACTAAGTGAATAGTTGAATGAGGACTAAAACTGATAGTTGTGAATGGAATAAATAGTGAAAAGTGAATATCAATCAAAAGGAATGTGAATAAAAGAGAATTGATATAACTGATAATCAATTGGAATTTATACGTAAGATGTACGTATTTTATTTTATTCGCATAGCTATTTGGTCCAGATGTCGAGCACAGAATTTCGAGATAGTTTTATCGATCCGAATCAGGATTTTTCACTCGATTTTCGACGGCGAGCCTGGATATGGATTGTTGATTGATTCTGGATATTCTCTATCATAGTTGGTGGCTATGCAAGGAGAATGACGGTTTCTGATCAAGAAACCAGATCTGAGTCCGCACTAGGAAGTCGGGTGGACGATACTAGTTCGGAGGTGAAATTGTGTGATCGATTGAGCGATCGAATGTGATTTTGCGTACGGATGATATATGTGCATCGTACGGGCTTAAGTAAAAAAAATATTGTAAATTTGTAAAGGAAGGTATAAAATGACTTTGGAATTGTGATTGAATATTATTGCTTAGTAGGATATACAGGTGTATAAAAGCAATGGATAGATTGGGATTTTTGATTTTAGAAGATAAACTTTAATGGCCCGACAAAAAGGTATGTATTTGAATTTCTATATGAAATTTGATTGGGTTTTTGATCCAGCCACTTGGCTTTTTGTTTTCTTTTTGAGATTGGGAGGCCATAGAGCCATTTTGTAGTAGTACCGAGCTAGCCGCGCAAAGGAGACGCTGGCGAAATTTTTCGAAAATTTAGGGAGTTAGAAAAATTTTGGAAAATTTTGATAATTCAAAATTGAATTCAAATTTAGATTTGAATGGATAAGTAGGTGGTATGGGTTGAACTTATGAATAAGTTTGGGAAATTAAAAGATGATTAGTGTATCATTAATAAAAGATTGTTTGGGTATTGTTAAAACTGTTTGAATTTGGGAAATAGTAATGGGTATTGGATCATTCTTCTTAACTGGTAATTTCGGGGATGAAATTCTTTTAAGGGGGGAGGAATGTGACGACCCGGAATTTTTGAGCATTTGAAATTGGAATATTTAATTAATTTTAAATATTCAGAGGTTAATTATAAACTTAAATTTCAAATATCGCTGTTTATTGAGTAATTTAATAATTAAATTAAATTTATTTGAAGTTGGATAAAATGGTAAATCTGGCATTCTAAGCTAATTAAAATATTTTGAAAGCTCGTAAAATTCGTAATGATAATACTAAAGATAATAGAAGCTTCAGAATGTAATTTCAAACTGTTTTATTCAATTTTGAAATTTTAACGTTTAAATTGAAATTAAAAATAGCCTTCCGAGGCACAGTCTCGGAATTCGACGAAACCAGTTCATTGGATCCGTAATATTGAATTATTACCGGATTTCAATTTTCGTAGCGTTCAGAGTTGTTATGTGAGCGTACGAGATAAAAACGCTTAGACAATGGTTAATCGTTTTAATTTAAATATCTTTCATCTTATCAACTGTTAAAGTTTTATCAACATCAACAGCACAGTGGTGAGACTATCTTCTCGCGCAAGACAAGTAATACGTTTAACATCTGATAGCCGAGATATTTTTCCTCCTTCTTCACAAACGAAATCAAGCTTCGTTCCTCCTTTTTATCATGAAAACAGAAAGGTTATAAATCGAGATAAAGGAAACTGGAAACAAATCCAGGGTCACTCGTTCTCCTTCTATTCATCAAGTCGAAGCCTCCCTCTTTCGAAATCAAAACTGCTCTCTCCCAATCCTCGGATTCAAAATTCCCTTCAGATTTCAATTGAATGACTCGAGCTCGTTTCTCTCGAAATCGAAACCTTGGCCAGTTAAGAAGGCGCGACCGTTCTAGGATCTCGAAACTAGGAAAGAGAGAGAAGGGGGAGCTCTTGGTGGTGGCGCTGCAGTTCGCATCGGTGATACTCGGCATTCGATGGCGATGGGATGTACGATTTCGTGATGATGCTGGCTCGTTCAATCTGGTTGTGGTGGCACGAGGGAACTTGTGGCGAGATGGGGGTTCGACGAGTGACTGAAGTCGCGAGGGCAGTGGCAGTCGAGGATGAGAAGGGGAGTCTCGTGATAAGGTTCTCGACTTAGGGTTTCTTTTGCTTGCCGTCGTGACGTGATGATAGTAGGGGGTCGCTGCGATGTCTGTAAGGTATAATCACGTTTGTTTTAAATCTTGAAAAATATATATAACCTGTATTTGATTTTTCCAGTAAGGCATGTATATTGGTTATTTTCAACTTAACGATTTATATGTATATACACAAATACAGTAAAAGATAATAATATAAATATATATATATATATATCTATATATATCAATACATATGCATATTTTGATTTAGATGTGGAAGTAGAATAGTAAGACAGTATATATATTTATGTAAGTAAGACCTTGGAATAAATACAGGGGTTTATAAATGAATGAATAAATATATATATACCTTCTTAACTTACTAGTTTAATTTTTAATATAAGATGTTGTGGAGATTAATTTGGTTAACAAACTTGCTGAATTATTTTAGTTATCAAAAATAATTTGTGAAAAGAAAATTAGTTTAAAATTTAATTCTTTGATTTAATTTAATCAATTTTTTAAGTGAATCATTGGCCAAAATTAAACGATAACGATAATTGATTATTCGATTTATTCGAATATTAATGGATTTCGTAATGGTTATTCAAGGTCGAAATCTGAAAGGGAACAAGCTGGGATGAAATTAAATAGTAACGGATTGCAAATTAAAGCAAAGGTGAGTTAATCTCACTCAGTTAAATTTAAATTTAAATGGTTAGATTTAAATAATTTATTGGATGATTGATTTGATTTGATGTGATATATATAGTAGTATATACCAATATATATATTGGCATATGTATATATTGGAGTTGTTGATATTCCCACATTATATAGTGGATGAGACCCTATGCGCCGCATAATAGCGGATGATATTTTATAAAACCCATATACCGCGATATTCCACCTCGAAGTGGAATTGGTATTGTGCTAACATCTGTGGATGCAGGGAAACAGGTTGGAGGGATCCAACTGGATTCCTCAAAATATTTAATTTTGTTTAAATATTCTGTGATATGATTTTTGATATCCTGTGATGATTTATATTGGATAATCTGGTTGGATTGAATTTCCCAGTATAATGAGTTATCAAAAGCAATTGAATTGAATTTTGGAAAGAAATAAAAGAGTAAAATTTAAGTTAAATAATTCTAGTGAATTCGAATAAATTAAATAAGGAATTGTAAAAGAAATAAAGAAATTTCTTAATTCGAACAAATATGGGAAAAGAGGATTTTGGATTTAACAGTGAAGAAATAAATCTTTAACTAAAGTGATATTATTTAAAAATATAAAAGAATTGATTTTATTGAAATTTAAAGATTTAATTTAACTAAAATATTAATTGAAGAAGTTTGGAAATCCGAAATTGGTACTTTAGTCGAAAAGGGTTTTAACTCATAATAAGGAAATAAAAGATGAAAGTTAATGTATTTGAAATAATTGAAGTAAATAGGGAAATTTATTTCAAAGTAAAGTAAAATGGAAATCAATTGGAAATTGATTTAAGTGTTTAAAAACTTGGATTTTAAAAAGAGAAATGAGATTTTGGAGATATAAATTGGGTTTATAAAGTAAAATAAAATATCAGTGGATATTTGAGAATATAAATTCAAGATGGGAATTTATAAAAGGATATGGATTGGTTTAAAAATAAATGTTGGTTTATTTTTAAAAGATGGAAATGAGAAGTGTATTTCTCTGGATTGCCAAGTACGTTTTTCCAAGGCAATTTTAAATACAAGTTAAAAGTTTAATATGTTTTAAAAAGCATATTTTAGAAGATTGATTATTTCTAAATGTTAAAGTCTAAAGTAAGTATTTTCAAAAAAAAATCTATTATTGTAGTAATTATATAAAAGTGATTTGCTATTATGTTTTAAAAGAAGAAATTTAGTTTATATTTATAAAGTGGTTTATTTTAAAGTATATATTTTTAATAAAGTATTAAAGTAGTTTAATTTCAATGTTATAAGATATATTTAAAATAAAGTGTTTTTAAATTATTTTAAAATCTAAAAGTGTTTTGTACTTGGTGTTTCAGAGAAATAAATATTTGGAAATGTATTCCGTAAGCGGAAACTGTTTGAAATTGTTTTCAAATGAGCTTTGAAAATTTGGAAATATATCTTGGAAAGATATTTGGGCAAATAAATAATGTTGGAAATTATTTATTGTGTGATGGTTGCTTGTGGATGTTAATTGATAGTTAAATAACCGACTATCAATATTGGCCAAATGCGCTGATCGTTTCGAAGAGACCGGGATCGAGTTTCCGTATACCAGGATTCTAGGTCTGGAGACTCGAATACCACTTCGATCCGGTTTGTACGTTTCGTGTAACGTGTTCAGAGTCGAAGATGGAGCAGTGAAGTGCAAGGGCTAGTCGCTACTAATCCTGAGGATATTTCCAAAATGGATGTAGTAGGAATAGTGCCTTCGGTTCCGTTCGGACCCGGGACGGACTTGTATGGACGAATGCTTTCGTGACATCGTCAGGTGGACGATGGGCATTCTAAGGGATATGTGCTATAAAGGTATCGTTTAGCCTCGAGCCTCATCAACCGGGAATGACTGAAAATCAGGGGTTATGCAGCAAGGCTTCGTGGGTAGCCCCCACTTGAGAGTAAAGTCATCCCTGTCTAGATGTCCCTTTTATTTCGGCTTAGTGTTGCGGTTGCTGATCCCAACCGTGGGGTGATTTTATTTGGAATTATCCAGTAAGGGATGATTCCGGTCTTGTGTTGCAGGGGAGCGGGCGTACTCCTCGGTACTGTGATCTAGGCCACGTACTGTGACAGGTGGTACCCCAGTGCCTAGTCATTCGTTGGAAATCCATTCTCCCTACGTGCTTGTACGGTTTTGATTGTGCCCAACTATTGTTGAAATGTGAGATGCAAGAATTTCAGCTAGATTCTATTTTACTTTCTGTAGACACTATTATAATATCAGAGGATTTTGATATAAAGTGTTTTAGCTATCGTAAGGTAAAAACCCGACATGTTTATTTGTGGCGTGGTCTTACGAGATGCTTTTGTTTTCAAAAGATTTTGAAACTTTAATAATCAATTTGAGTGTGATTTTCTCACGCTGGTTTTCCAGACTGACTCGGGTATTGTTTTATATGATGCTCGGGTCAGACCGAGTATTTTAGGTTACAGGATATGATGCTGTGGAGCTCAGGAGATGAGCTGGATGGCGAGACGTATCTCTCGTACTTGTTTATATATATATATTCCGCTGTGTTGATTGTTGTACTCTGTTGTATTGAGGACATGATATGGTTATTGTCCAGTTGTATATTATGTGTTCTCTGGTGTATACTCTGATGCTGTATTATATAAACAGATATAGTTTTTGATTTGTGTAAAGATCTGTTGATATATATTATATTTTATTCCGCTGCGATGGTTAGATTCTGATGTTGTTTTTTTTCTATTTTTCTTCTTCTACCTCTTCTTCTTAACTAAAATGGTTCGATTTTCCGGCCCTGGAAAGTCGAGTCGTTACAGGTTCGATGTTACCCTACATCCAGTCCCGCACAACCCATACGGCTTTCTATTCAACAATAATCTAGATTACAATCCCTCGATTCCAAGGCAACGAGGTACACCCTCCAGATTCTCAGGTCTCTGGGTAGAACCACTTGATTCACAGGACACAAGTTCACCCGATCGATTTCCAAGGACACGATCACACCTTTATAACCCTACACAAGTTTCTTTGAGTACAAATGTATCTATAACTCTGATAAGCACTGAGATTCTTTGAAGAGAGTGGCAGAGAATCAAACTAGAGATATTCTGGTTTGATTCACTTAAGATTTCGGCAGAATATGGATAGGATGATTAGAAAATAAGATAAGAGAGTAAAGAGGAGAGAAAATAAAGAAAGTAGTTACTGGAAAACGTCCATAACAGTCTCTATTTATAGAGAATGAATGGATGTGTCCATTCGAAGAGGTTTAAACGAATAGACACTTCTTTTGAAAACAACCTTTGCTGTAACGGAAAGCATGTCGACATGACGAGTAAATAGGATGTCGACATGGTCTAGTAAAAAGTGATGATTTGCTTTACTTTGAAAATGATGATTTAAAACATATGTAACTTTATTCAAATGGACTCTATGTATTTGTAGAAGGTATTTAGAAGTAGAAATACTTATGAATGTATATATGTATATATACTAAAATATATTTAAAATCAAAGTAAATAAACTAAAGTAAATATAATATTAAAATAGATTTTGAGGCTAAAATATCAAGGACAATTTTGAAATCAAAATATAACAAAATGATAAATATGATTTTGAGGCTAAACATTTTTGGAAATGTGAACGAAGGTTTTTCTTTTGAAAAGGAATATTTGAAAATCATTTTAAGAGATAATTTTGAAAATCATTTTGAATCAAAATTAGTGGATAACAAAATAGGGCTACAATCCGTTCCACTAGATATTTCGTGAGTTCCATCTCACTAGGGTTCCATCCCTTTAACAAGAACGAAGTGGATTCCATTCCACGAGTAAATTGGATAAAAAAGAATGATAGTGCTTTCAAGGAGTTTTAACAAATATCTAACCTAACTATATTATTTGTCTTGAACTCTTGAATATCTTGAATCTCATGAGTCTTCAATCTTGAACTCTTGATCTTTGTCTTCATCAATTTTGTCTTCTTTACTGTACAGTCTTCTTTTGTTGATACCTGCATATAGATTTCCTGCACATATATATTTTATAACAATTCTATAGTTGTTGTCATCAAAACCACTATCCTATGGACTAACATTCTCCCCCTTTTTGATGATGACAACCTTTGTTTATAAAATATTTATATTCTCCTTATAACTCCCCCTAAATCTAATAACTCCCCCTTAATCTATGCCTAACTAACCTATTTTATACTTCCCCCCCTTTGTCATCAACAAAAAAAATGACACTAACTCCCCCTAAATCTATGATATTAATGATAGTGTTATCATTAATAATACTGAAACTAGATATAACAATGCACTAAACATCGTATACTTAGAATGTTATATATGAGCAATATAAGAATAAGAATAATAAGTGTAACCACAGATTATTTTAATCATTTCAATATTACTATATACATGACTATTTAAACTTATAAACACATAAATAACTAAAACAAGAAAATAAACAACTCAACGGTTGTTTTTGATGATGGGAGACTTGTGGACAGGACAATTTGGGTAATGGAAACAGAAGTTTCCATGTTGTTCCATAATGTTCCCATAAGCATCAAAACAAACTTCCCCTACACATTCTGCTTCATCATCAGTTTCTTCCTCCATTGGTTCTTCCTCTTCTTCTTCGTCTTCGTCTTCTTCTCCTTCTTTGGTTAAAATATCAGCTATTTGATTTTTAGAATTAACGAAATCAAGAGAAATTTTCTCTTTATTTACGTTATCTCTTAGAAAATGGTGTCTAATGTCAATATGTTTAGTTCGGGCATGGAGAGTTGGTTTTTGGACAAACTAATGGCACCAGTGTTATCACAGAAAATTGGAGATTTCGTGATAGATATACCAAAATCATTCAAGGTTTGTTGCATATACAAAACTTGAGAACAAGCTAAAGCAGCAGAAACATACTCTGCTTCAGTTGTTGATAGGGAAACAGTATTCTGCTTTTTACTGAACCAGGAAATTAAGGAATGACCTAGAAAGTGACAAGTTCCACTTGTACTCTTTCGGTCTGACTTACACCCAGCATAGTCAGCATCACAGTAGGAAACTAATTCAAATGAATCATTCTTAGGGTAGAACAATCCATAATCAAAGGTGTGTTTAACATATCGAATGATACGTTTCACAGCTTTTAGATGAGTTTCCTTGGGTTGAGATTGATATCTTGCACAGAGACAGACACTGTTCATGATATCTGGTCTACTAGCAGTTATATAGAGAAGTGATCCAATCATTCCTCTATACAAGGTTTGATCTACGTCTTTGGATAGATCATCCTTACTTAACGCTATATTGGTTGCCATGGGAGTTGGTTTTCCACTCACATTGGTCAAGCCAAACTTACTAACTAACTCTCTCGCATACTTCTCTTGACTGATAAAGATACCATTATCTAATTGTTTGATTTGTAATCCTAGGAAAATGTTAAGTTCACCCATATGACTCATCTCAAACTCTTTTGTCATAATGTCAGAAAATTCTTTGTTCATGTCAGAATTGGTTGATCCAAAAATAATATCATCTACGTACACTTGTACAAGTTGAATATCATTTTTGTTTCTTTTAATAAAAGTGTGTTATCTACTTTACCTATTTCAAAATTAGATTGTAAAAGATAAGACCTAAGTCTATCATACCAAGCTCTAGGAGCTTGTTTTAGACCATACAGGGCTTTCTTTAATTTAAAAACATGATTTGGAAATTTTGTATCTTCAAAGAGTGGAGGTTGTTCAACACAAACTTCCTCTTTTACAAAACCATTTAGAAAGGCACTCTTGACATCCATTTGAAAAAGTTTGAAATTATTGAAATTAGCGAAAGCAAGCAGAATTCTAATAGCTTCTAATCTTGCTACGGGTGCAAAGGTTTCGTCATAATCTATACCTTCTTCTTGACAATAACCTTGTGCAACGAGTCGAGCCTTATTTCTAACGACCTCACCTAATTCATTTAATTTATTTTTATATACCCATTTAGTGCCTATAATGGATTTATCCTCAGGTCTAGGAACAAGTTCCCAAACATCATTTCTGGTGAATTGATTCAATTCTTCTTGCATAGCAAGAATCCATGAATCATCAGTTGATGCTTCCTTTGGATTTTTAGGTTCTATTGAGGATATAAAAGCAACATGACTCATACTGTTTAATTGATTCCTAGTTTTAACAACAGATTGCATATCTCCTAGAATATTTTCTACAGGGTGATCTTTTAAAAGCCTAATCTTTTTATTTGGATGAAAAGTTTCATTTGTAGCATCTACAGATTCATGATTAGAAATAACTAAGTCATCCTCATCATTAGTCTGATCAACTTCTTTGAAATTTTCATCAAAGGAAACATGTAAAGTTTCTTCAATAGTGTTTGTTCTTAGATTAAAAACTCTATAAGCTTTACTCCTGTTAGAATATCCGATAAAGATTCCTTTGTCGGATTTAGGATCAAACTTATCTAAATTATCTTTTGTATTTAAGATAAAACATTTACTTCCAAAAATTCTGAAATAAGATACCTTAGGTTTCTTATTGAAAAGATGTTCATAAGGTGTTTTATTGGTTAGAGGTCTAATTAAAATCCTATTCAAAATATAACAGGCTGTTGCAACTGCTTCAGCCCAAAAATGTTTTGGTAATTTACTATCAAAAAGTAGAGTTCTAGCACACTCTTGAATCATCCTATTCTTACGCTCAACTACTCCGTTTTGTTGTGGAGTTCTTGGAAACGAAAAATTGTGAGTAATTCCCTTCTGATTACAGAATTCCTCAAACTTCTCATTTTCAAATTCACCACCGTGATCACTACGAATAGTGATGATCTTGGAAGAAAGTTGGTTTTGAACTCTTTTTGAAAAACTTTTAAAATAATCAAAAGTATCACTTTTATGTTTCAGAAAGATTGTCCATGTATATCTGGAATAATCATCCACAATTACAAAGACATATTTACTATGGTTGATTGATTGAATCTGAGATGGACCAAATAAATCTAGGTGAAGTAACTCAAGAGGTTTTGAAGTAGAGATCATATCTTTAAGTTTAAAGGAACTTTTTCTAAGTTTTCCTAATTGACATGCATCACATATACTATCTACTTTAAATTGCATCTTAGGGAGGCCTCTTACTAGATCAAGTTTGGATAGTCTAGATAAGAGTTTAAAATTCAAATGTCCAAATCTCTTATGCCAAGTCCAAGGGTCACTTGTATTGGCCAAAAGACATAGATTATCATTTGAAATTTTCATACTAAGAATATAGATATTCTTTTTCCTAACTTCCTCAAAGATAATATTAGATTTATTATCTTCGATGTGACACTTGTCTTTTTCAAATTTAATCCTATATCCTTTATCACATAACTGACTAATACTAAGTAGATTATGTTGTAGATTTTTAACTAACAAAACATTTGAAATAATAGGAGTTTCAGAATTACCTACATTGCCGATGCCAACCACATAACCTTTTGAATTATCCCCAAAATTAACCAATCCTCCATCCTTGTAAATAATGTCATTGAGTATCTCTGGATTTCCTGTCATATGTCTTGAACATCCACTATCAAGTATCCACTTGTTTTTCCTTATTTGCACAGCTTGTTCATTGTGAATAGATTCATTTGTCGCCATGAAGCAAGATTCCTGCACAGAGAACAACTTTTGTAGATTACCTGATTCTATATAACTATCATGCATCAATTTATGAGACCACAATGATTTGATCATTAAAGAAATATTTTTAGGAAACATTTCAAACTTAGCCATGAACTTTTCAAAAATCAGATTATGAATACTTTGAAAAACTTGCTCTGATACCAAATGAAAGGGACGCGGAAGATGATCTTAAGGCTATTTAACACTAGAGGGGGGTGAATAGTGTTTTAAGAATTTCTTTAAAACTTCTTTGATTTAAATTGAATTAACTAACTTAATGCAAATACACAATCACAGATCAAATCACAGAATCACAAACAAATGCAAATATAAATAAAAAGCAAGTAAAGGAAAGAACACACCAGGAATTTTATATTGGTTCGGTGTTACCCTACATCCAGTCCCGCACAACCCGTACGGTTTTCTATTCAACAATAATCTAGATTACAATCCCTCGATTCCAAGGCAACGAGGTACACCCTCCAGATTCTCAGGTCTCTGGGTAGAACCACTTGATTCACAGGACACAAGTTCACCCGATCGATTTCCAAGGACACGATCACACCTTTATAACCCTACACAAGTTTCTTTGAGTACAAATGTATCTATAACTCTGATAAGCACTGAGATTCTTTGAAGAGAGTGGCAGAGAATCAAACTAGAGATATTCTGGTTTGATTCACTTAAGATTTCGGCAGAATATGGATAGGATGATTAGAAAATAAGATAAGAGAGTAAAGAGGAGAGAAAATAAAGAAAGTAGTTACTGGAAAACGTCCATAACAGTCTCTATTTATAGAGAATGAATGGATGTGTCCATTCGAAGAGGTTTAAACGAATAGACACTTCTTTTGAAAACAACCTTTGCTGTAACGGAAAGCATGTCGACATGACGAGTAAATAGGATGTCGACATGGTCTAGTAAAAAGTGATGATTTGCTTTACTTTGAAAATGATGATTTAAAACATATGTAACTTTATTCAAATGGACTCTATGTATTTGTAGAAGGTATTTAGAAGTAGAAATACTTATGAATGTATATATGTATATATACTAAAATATATTTAAAATCAAAGTAAATAAACTAAAGTAAATATAATATTAAAATAGATTTTGAGGCTAAAATATCAAGGACAATTTTGAAATCAAAATATAACAAAATGATAAATATGATTTTGAGGCTAAAACATTTTTGGAAATGTGAACGAAGGTTTTTCTTTTGAAAAGGAATATTTGAAAATCATTTTAAGAGATAATTTTGAAAATCATTTTGAATCAAAATTAGTGGATAACAAAATAGGGCTACTATCCGTTCCACTAGATATTTCGTGAGTTCCATCTCACTAGGGTTCCATCCCTTTAACAAGAACGAAGTGGATTCCATTCCACGAGTAAATTGGATAAAAAAGAATGATAGTGCTTTCAAGGAGTTTTAACAAATATCTAACCTAACTATATTATTTGTCTTGAACTCTTGAATATCTTGAATCTCATGAGTCTTCAATCTTGAACTCTTGATCTTTGTCTTCATCAATTTTGTCTTCTTTACTGTACAGTCTTCTTTTGTTGATACCTGCATATAGATTTCCTGCACATATATATTTTATAACACTTCTATAGTTGTTGTCATCAAAACCACTATCCTATGGACTAACATAGCCAAGTAGTCAGCTTTCTTTGGAGCATTTTGGGAAGCAGTATGGAGCAGAAGCTTTCACTATATCCAGCAGTTATGTTAATTCCGTTGTGACTGTACATTATGTATTAGTAATTTAGGTAGGCTGATATAGCTGTTCTTTTAGGGAATAGTACTTGTTGTAACTTTGATGTAACCTTTTGGATTACCGATATGTACTATTTTGTGATAATGAATTTGTAATTTTGTGGTTTGTGAGAAAAATCTGTGTTTGTTTTCTGTCTTTTATTTTCTTTACCCTAGGACCTATCTTTCTGACACTTAGATTATCGGCACATGAATATCGATGATGTATTAAGTGTCATCTTTGGTGTATGAAAGGAAAATCATTACACTTAACTTCAAGCAAAGGCATCATCGCTTATTTGAAGTCAAACTTTTATAATGAGTTGTAGCACAAATCCGCCTTCGATCGAAGAAAAAAAAGCAAAGAATTCAATGATTTTTTTCGAAGGTTTTGGAGTGGCAAAAGAAAATCGAGGCGAATAGTTTTGGAGCAATGAGTGATTTTTGATTTTGTTTAAGGATTTTGTTGAGGAGTTTGGATTTGACGGCGAGTTTTGTATTAGTTGGAGGAGATGAGTATGGGTTTTGTAAGGAAAAGTTAATATAAAATAAAGGAGTTAATATAAAATAAGGGCGAATTGAGGGAATTTTTTAAGAATGGAGCCAAAAATTCGGATTGGAGGGAAAAATTTCAGAACGGAGCCAAAAAATTTCTTGCTTAGAACCAAATAAAAATTTATATATGCTACAGAAGATAGTTAAGTAAACATCTAGATGCATACGAAAGGAATAATTTGCAAAGTAATTTTTATATTTTTTGAATTTTTGAAATTGTTATTAACATTATCAAATTTTATGAACTTTTGAGTGTTTAATAAAGTTAAAATTTTTATTTTGAATTTTTTAATATTTCAAATTTTTGTTTTAGAATTTTATGAATATTTTATAAAATATTAAAAGTTTCAAATTTCAATTTCCTTTGAAATATTAAATATAATTATCAGTTGTAATTACTAAATATGGCATACTAAATAATAAATATTACTTTTAATTATTAAAGATTACTTATTAATTATTATGTTTTTTAAATTTAACTATTAAATAGTAAATACTAGATATTGATCTTAATTATTAATTAATAATTATTACTTCTTAATTATTCAACAGTTTTAATTAATCTTTAAATAATCAATATTAATTATAAAATATTTATTACTAAACATTAAATATTAATAGCTATTATTTAATCATTATTATTGATTATTAATTATTTATAGTAATTAATATTAAATAATTAATATTTATTATTTCACAATTATGAAATACTATTAGTTAATTAAGAAGTAATAATTAATAAATATATTCATCAAAATTTTTTAGAAAAATGGTGGTTAAAATATTATAAATATAATAACTGAAAAAAGATATTATAGTAATGGAAATGGTAATAAAATTTTGCAATGTAGTGTTAATTTCAAAATGTTGGAACTTTTTGAAATTTTGTATATTTTATAAAAATTTAAATTTTGTATAAAGCTTTTTTATTTTTTTGGATTAAATGAAAAATTCAAAATTTTATTTTAAAATTTAGTTTAGAAAATTGAGAATTTTGAAGTTTTTTGAAATATTAAATATAATCATCATTTATAATTATTTAAAATTAAGTACTAAATGATAAATATTACTTCTTAATTATTAAAGATTACATATTATTCTTTTAATATCAAAAATAAAAAATTAAATATTAGTCGTATTTATTAATTATGACTTCTTAATTATTTAAGAAGAATTATTAGTTTTTAAATAATTGATATTAGTTATTTAACATTAATTATTAATTACTAATTATTGAATATTAACTATTGCTTCTTAATTACAAATTATAAATTATTAATCATTAATTATTGTTTATTAATTATTAAATATGTTTATTACAACTTTTTAGAAAAAATAGTTGTATAAAAATTATAAATGTCCCTTGCAAATTCCTTAGACATCCGCTATAAAATAGCTTCAAAATGTAAGCATCGGTGATCTACCTCAATTTGCAATGCAAATTAGCATCAAAATAATTCTTTCGATAAATTGATGCAATTTGCAACAGTTTAGCGGCATATATAATAAATGGATGGTAATAATATAGAAGAATTTGGAATAGAAAAAACTTAAAATTATCACTTGTAAATCACTCGCAAATCCATCGCCAATTTAGCAATGGAAAATTCCATCGCTATAATCTGGCGCTATTCTCAACTTTTTTTGTGGTGAAGTGATGAGAGGATCGATGTAGTTGCAACATAAGTGGATGACCAAATCATTTGAAGAGCGTAGCCATAACTAGACATACTATTTTGCTAGACACATACTATTTTGAGGAACTGACCATAAGTTGGTACATATTATATTTTGGATGATATAAGTATGAGATGGTACACCAGTTATCTTGGGGATGAGAGTACAAGGAAGATCATCAACAATTTGAGGGTATGCATATTATGATGGGTGTATGGTTTGCATAGAAATTAACGCACACACGTATTATTAGTTGATAGGTTAGTATATGATACCACATATTTTTAATATGTGTGTTTCTTTGGATGAGTTATGCTGATTATTAATTTATGTTTATTTATTTGCACATGAATGTTTGGATCAACCTATGTTTTGTTGTAGACTTTAAGTATAGTCAATTATGGTTGAATGATTGAGATGCCTGAGGTGAATTCATCCATGATTGATATTGTTTCACCCTTATTAATGAAGTGTTATTTTACATACTATAGTTTGGGTTGCTTGATTAAGGAAGTGTATGTGTAATATAGTATGTGTGTGTAGAAATTTAAATTCAGCTTATACAAGAATTAGATTTTATCACGATTAATGTTATATGGTCATTATTGTTGGAATTGGGCAATCCCGCAATAGAAGTAATGGGTGAATTTTAAATTTTTTTACCATTTTGGATCATTATTGGGCCTATGAAGTTTAATTTGGAACATTTCTAAATTTCTTTTAAATAAAATCTTTATTTTATTTAAATCTATAAAATGATATACTATTGTTTAATTTATGTCATAATATATATATATATATATATGTGTGTGTGTGTGTGTGTGTATCATATACACACGCGCACACACACACACACACGCACACATATATGTATGTATGTATGTGCATGTGTAATATATCAATCCATGCAATGTATAACATGTCTGTTTATTAGTGCTTGGATTTACACCACAACGGATACGTTGACTCGTCTTATATACAAATATATTGTCCAAATGTATGTTTATATATTTTTTATATAAATAAAATATTACAAATAAATATATATATATACCTGTATAAATAATTTTATATAAATATATATATATAAACATAATTATGAAATATTGACATTATATATAAATATATATTTATAGCCGTGTGAATATATTTAAATCAATTATAAAATATATTAAATATAATATATATTTTTAAAGCCAAAAACAATATGTCTATATATATAACTATTTAATATATAATTATATATTTTTATATTAAATACTCATATATAAATGTATAATAATTTATTACAAATATATATTATACTTGTAAAATACATAAATAATTTTTTGAGTCAAAATGTATTTACCTAGTATTATTCATGGCTTAGAAATAAAAAATTTATTTCTTTGAAATTATGTTTTATTAATTTCTATATGGATTAATCTTAAAATATCAGTAAAAAACATTTTATACTTAATTTTGAAATTTAAATTTTCGGTAAAATTCTAAATGATATTTTGTACTTTGAATATTTACTACATAATTTTATAGTTTAAAAATAATTTTAAAACTAATTATTAGTTTATGTATTTTATTTAATCTTAAAATATTAATATAAATAATTTCAAAAATTAATTTTGAATTTTAATTTTTTTAGTAAATTTTAAATGATATCGTACTTTGAATATTTATTACCTAATTTTATTGTTTAAAAATAATTTTAAAACTAATTATTTATTTTTTTATTTTATTTATAATATTTTTATATATTAAAAAATTGTTTTCTTATTTTTTTACCGAGTATGTTTTTTGTGTTAATCTAATTTTGTAAAATTTGAAACATAATTTATATAATATATATATACACATTAATATAATATAATTAATTAACTAAATAATTTAAATAATATAGAAAATATATATATATATAACATTTTTACAATTGCTGAATATAGTATATCTATAATACATTGTATATATAATTTATATAACTATATTTGTATAAAATATGTTGTAATCATTCAATTATAAATTTATTAAAAAAAATGGTTTTCTTTATTGTTGAGCTGTACCATTATAAGTATATATATATATTAAAAAAATGATTATTTATATACAAGTATACATACACATACTATCAACCAACTGTGGCAATATATTTGTAAATTGAAATCATCACATAACCAACAATATAAAATATGTATTTAATATAAACATTATGCCTAAGCATTAGTAATTGTTATCCCGCCTTTTGGCAAGGCCGTGACACCAAAAAGTTGACTGGAAAACTAAAGACAGTTCGTCGAAAAAGTTCGTTATACACTGTTTCACCATGGATATCAATGATTTTTGCCCGAGTCCGGATCAGGCTACAATTGATAAGACACATCAAGCAAAGTCATGGGAACCAGAGTTCCAAATTTCGAGTCAATCCGAGTTCGTATGCTCAAGATATAGTCGATACAAGATGAGGACACAACCTTGTATTCGAATCCATAAAAGGGCCCTATGTTCGAATCGGTGAGGTAGGAATGCTATTCGAATCCATCAAGGTCGACTCCATCATCTTCGTATCCATCAGAGCAAGTTCCGTTCGAATCCAATGCGTCAAGCTCACGTGATCTACTTCGAATCGATGAGGTCTCAGTCGATTCGAGACCATCGGATTCCCCCAGCTTCGAATCCATCAAAACGGGCTACATTCGAGTGCAACGTTTCAGACCCTTCAGGCTTTCATCTGCTTCGATTCCATGCAATCAATGCGCTTCGACTCCATCGCATAAGTCACTTCGAAACTACACTCCGCATCCAACTTCGAATCGATCAACCGTGTTATACCTAGATCGATTCGAACAAATGCGCCTTCGAATCCACTGCCTCGAATCCAAACCATGGATTCGACCCAGTCAAACCAGAGTAAAACACGGATCGATGCGAGAAGCACGCGCCATGTCACTATGACCATCGAGTCGACCCTATCGATTCGAAGGGGTCGATTTGAAGTATCCAGGATTCACCAGAAACGCAACGTTGAATCGATCATATCTCGAGTTCTACAAGTCCAAATGCCATGAAATTTTCACAGAAGCTTAAGCACATGTTGAAGAATGTTCACACCAAATTTCAGCTCGATTGGACAATTTCTTGATCGATTCGAACCAAGGGTCGAATCGATCCCAAAGTGGGCCCGGATCTCCAGATTTCGGCCATGTGGGCCCCCTGACGTACCAGAACTAGTCTATCCTCATTTTAGGCGAAATATCAGCCTCCTACACCTATAAATAGAGCCCCTAGTCATTCAGAAAAGGGGTCGGATAATTCTAAGTATTAAAGAGAGCCCAGATTCTGCCAGATTTACTCCAGAACACCACCGCTACCTTAGATTGAGACTTAGCATATAATTTCAGTTGTACTACATTAGAAGAGATTGTAATCATCGAGTGAACATCAATAAAATCATCAACTTCAGAGTGGACGTAGGCAAGATCGCCGAACCACTATAAATCTTGTGTTTTTGTTCATTATTTCTGAATTGTGATACTCTGTAACTTAGATTTGAGATTTGTGGGTGAATATTGTTGATTTATATTCAAACACTGGTGCTTTCACAACATTCGGGGTTTGTGACCAATTTTGGCGCAAACACTTTGGTGCTTTCACTGAGAACTGAACTCAGGAGTTCTATCATTTGGAAGTTGAATCAGAAGGCTAAGAGATTCAGATCCGAAGAATCATGATAAGACAAACACGTAAAAGGCAGAGGCCAGAGCGAAGTCAGCACGAAGGGAGTCAAGAGGCTTCCTCAGGAGCAAACCAAGCTTCAGTTTTCATCACTAGGGAAGAGATGGAGACAATGATGAAGAGACAAGAGGAAATGATCCAGAATTTGCTTCAACAGATCGGACAACTTGGAACGCAAAATCAAGGAACAACCGGAATCCAGAACGGAGCAGGACCATTTGGCGCAGCGCCGGAGCAGGGGGGCATACACTTAGGACATGTTGATCCAAACCTGGGAAGAGAGACAAGGACATCCGAGCAACCTGGCGGCAATAGAGGGATGAACGCTCAGCCAGGGGGGCACACACCCGAAAGCTCACACGGACTCGGGGGGCAGATCGAAGGTAGTGAACAAGGACTACAGCTTGGAGACAATGATAGATTGGCAGAGATGGTCAGGCGAGCCATGAGAGGAGGATTGGTAAACAGAGATCTTGAAGATGTGAACAGGAGTCCCTTTTCTCCTGCGATTAGGTTGGCTAGGAACCCACCAGAATTCAAACTTCCAACAGTAGAAGGGTATGATGGGAGAACGGACCCTGCGGTCCATCTAACGAGGTATATAAGGCACATGGAAGTGCTGGGGGCATCATAGGAAGTCATGGCCCGGTGCTTCCCATTGTATTTGACAGACATAGCAGCTTTATGGTTCAGACAACTAGAGAGCGGCTCCATTGGGACATGGACCGATTTGATTGAGAAATTTATGAGGCAATTCAGAGTTCATATTTTGAGACCAAAGAATGTGATGAGTTTGGCAACGCTAAAGCAGAAAGCTGGGGAGTCTTTGAGGAATTTCTTGACGCGGTTCAATGCTGCAGCAGCATTGGTGTATCGGCCAGATCCATCCATGGTTATGATGGCAGCTGTGTCCGGAGTAGCTGACGGCACAGAGTTCAAAAATTCATTAACTAAGGATCCGCCTATGGATCTAGGGGAATTCTATCACGAGGCAGAAAAGTTTTTGCGATTGGAAGACGCTAATGCTGAAAGAGAAGAAGGAGAGGGAATAGAAGTTTATGCACTTAAAGACAAAAAGCCTCTCGGAAATGATTCAGGCAAGGATAAAGGAAAACGAAAGGCTGAGGACAATGGTGACAGGTCAAAGCGACTACGGAGAGAGCCACAATTCACCACTTATTTAGAGCTGAGTGAGAGTTTGGAGCGAATCTACCAAGATACACGAGAGCAAGTTCCCTACCGTAGGCCAATACGAAGGGATCCCACTGTTGACGAGAGGAAATCAGACAGATACTGCTTATTCCACGAACTGAATGGTCATAACACTAACGACTGTAGACATCTGAAGGATGAGGTGGAAGGGCACATCAGGAACGGTATGCTACTTCAGTATGTGAGGAGGCGAGCTCCAGCGGTGGAGCCAGAGCGACCACCGTCTACATCAGCCAGGGGTGCCCCCGAGCCAGGACATCGTATGATTATCAATTAGTTGAAATAACGATGGACAAGTTGTAAACCTCTCACCAACACGGGTAAGTCATTTACACATGTGCGAGATCACGAACGGCCCATAGGCATGTTGTGAATGACTACTAACCCTATCGTTGTGGGAGTTTACACTTTGACATCCTTGCGTTGCTTTTGTTTCATCTTGATTTGAATATTTGAACTTGACTTTGTTTAACATTTCTGCTAAAGACTTATTTTCAATGAAAAAAATGCTACTTGTGATTTCATAACGGCTAAGCCACTTACACATGTACGGGATCACGAACGGTCCCTAGGCATGCTCTGAGATGGCGATAAACCGTTGCAAGAAACAATCCGGGGATTCACCCGAACGTGAAACCTGGTATTGATGATACTAAGTCCCTCCCCGGGCACACTCAATTCGCCTCGAACGGCACCCGACCTCGAACGGTCACAATTCGCCTCGAACGGCATCCGACCGCGAACGGTCACAATTCGATCGCGAACGATCACACTTCGCCACGAACGGCACCCCGACCTCGAACGGTCACCATTAGCCTCGAACGGCAAACGACCTCGAACGGTCACCATTAGCCTCGAACGGCACCCGACCTCGAACGGTCACCATTAGCCTCGAACGGCAAACGACCTCGAACGGTCACCGTTTGCCTCGAACGGCACCCGACCGCGAACGGTCACACTTCATCTAGTATAACATTCGATCATGAACGATCACACTCTGCCTCGTACGGCACTCGACCACGAACGGTCACAATTCACCTAATACGACATTCGATCGCGAACGATCACATTTTTGCCTCGTACGGCACACGATCGCGAACGATCACATTCCTCTTTCCAAGTCACCCGACCGCGAATGGTCACAAATCGCAACGAAAGGCACCCGATCGCGAACGATCACAACTCGCCTCGAACGGCACCCCTCACCTCAAATGGCTTGATCGCGAACGGTCGTCATTTGGGGCCATATAGAAATGCTAGATCGCGAACGGTCGAATTCCACCTCAAATGGCTTGATCGCGAACGGTCGTCATTTGAGGTCATATAAAACTATCAATTTCTTTGCAGGGCATCAACAGGATATGAACATCCAGCTTATGGCATTACAAAATACACCTTCCTATCGCAAGGCATGTTTTGGGGGGCAAATGTTATCCCGCCTTTTGGCAAGGCCGTGACACCAAAAAGTTGACTGGAAAACTAAAGACAGTTCGTCGAAAAAGTTCGTTATACACTGTTTCACCATGGATATCAATGATTTTTGCCCGAGTCCGGATCAGGCTACAATTGATAAGACACATCAGGCAAAGTCATGGGAACCAGCGTTCCAAATTTCGAGTCAATCCGAGTTCGTATGCTCAAGATATAGTCGATACAAGATGAGGACACAACCTTGTATTCGAATCCATAAAAGGGCCCTATGTTCGAATCGGTGAGGTAGGAATGCTATTCGAATCCATCAAGGTCGACTCCATCATCTTCGTATCCATCAGAGCAAGTTCCATTCGAATCCAATGCGTCAAGCTCACGTGATCTACTTCGAATCGATGAGGTCTCAGTCGATTCGAGACCATCGGATTCCCCCAGCTTCGAATCCATCAAAACGGGCTACATTCGAGTGCAACGTTTCAGACCCTTCAGGCTTTCATCTGCTTCGAATCCATGCAATCAATGCGCTTCGACTCCATCGCATAAGTCACTTCGAAACTACACTCCGCATCCAACTTCGAATCGATCAACCGTGTTATACCTAGATCGATTCGAACAAATGCGCCTTCGAATCCACTGCCTCGAATCCAAACCATGGATTCGACCCAGTCAAACCAGAGTAAAACACGGATCGATGCGAGAAGCACGCGCCATGTCACTATGACCATCGAGTCGACCCTATCGATTCGAAGGGGTCGATTTGAAGTATCCAGGATTCACCAGAAATGCAACGTTGAATTGATCATATCTCGAGTTCTACAAGTCCAAATGCCATGAAATTTTCACAAAAGCTTAAGCACATGTTGAAGAATGTTCACACCAAATTTCAGCTCGATTGGACAATTTCTTGATCGATTCGAACCAAGGGTCGAATCGATCCCAAAGTGGGCCCAGATCTCCAGATTTCGGCCATGTGGGCCCCCTGACGTACCAGAACTGGTCTATCCTCATTTTAGGCGAAATATCAGCCTCCTACACCTATAAATAGAGCCCCTAGTCATTCAGAAAAGGGGTCGGATAATTCTAAGTATTAAAGAGCGCCCAGATTCTGCCAGATTTACTCCAGAACACCACCGCTACCTTAGATTGAGACTTAGCATATAATTTCAGTTGTACTACATTAGAAGAGATTGTAATCATCGAGTGAACATCAATAAAATCATCAACTTCAGAGTGGACGTAGGCAAGATCGCCGAACCACTATAAATCTCGTGTTTTTGTTCATTATTTCTGAATTGTGATACTCTGTAACTTAGATTTGAGATTTGTGGGTGAATATTGTTGATTTATATTCAAACACTGGTGCTTTCACAACATTCGGGGTTTGTGACCAATTTTGGCGCAAACAGTAATCATATATTGGTTAGTAATGTACCTTACTTCCAGTACCTTAAAGTACATCATAAAATGATGAGATATTCTCCTTGAACTAATTTCCAATCCAATAGAGTGTTAATCCCTAAATGGATGACCATCGGATATCAAATAGAGCTGTATTCGATTTGATTACAACTTGACATGATAGAGGATAATGGAGGTAGGGTTCGGCCAACAATAGCTAAAGATGGAGGCTTCCAAAAGTGTGAAGTAGATGTGGGTAGGGATGTTTAAATAGAGGAAAAAATAGAGGGTAGGTAGGAATTCATTCTTTACCCATTCTCCATGTCTTATCTCCATAAACCTAGCCCAATAAGATGGCGTCATGTGGCAGCCTGTCACCTTCTATTAGAGCCGAACCAACCAACCCCTTCATGGGCTTTAAACCCATTTAAAGGTCGAACATAATATTTTGCAATTAAATCTAATTTAATGCGCATCGATATCATATATTGATTAATTTATTTATAACTATTATAAATATTTTTCATAATACTTGTTCATCAAATCAAAATCAAATTTTATAACTAATATTTCACAAATATTAATTAATTTATAACATTTGTAAATTAATTAAATTGTTTGGTCAAAGATGTATTCATCGTTTCAGTTGTGTGACCCGTTAGGTGTAAGTTTGGTCAACGATTAATATCAAACTATTGAAATATTAATGTTCACACGTCACTTTGTATGTGGTGTGACATTTTGGCCAAATTTATTGCTTGCTTCTTTTTGGTAAAATCCTATTTTACTTCGTTAAGCGTTATCCGATTGTGACTATTATTTACACCAATTCTCTTCTCAAAACTATATCACTTTGGACTTATGGATATGGTCAAAATTCCAATATCATCCATATTCAACTCTATAGTCCAAACATAAAGTCTTTGGTTCAACAGTAGCAATTATCATTAACCAGAATGCTTTGGCCAGAGACTTTGACTTTGAATGGACTTCAGTTGACTATAATACTAACCTCATATAGCCGAGGAGATAAATCCTCTCTTGAATAGTGTTTAACTACTAATGCTTCCACTTGACCCAATTATAGTCATTCGATGGATGTCATGCCACGATTTAACTATAATCAAAGTGGAGCTTCCACATTGAAGATCAGCAGTATTCCCAAGTCAAGAGAACCGTATAATTTTGTCACATCGATATTTTCTATTTGACCTTAGATATATTAACCAATAGAAACCTATCGAGTGAATCATTCCATTGTTATCCAATAACTATCAGTATGTAACACTTTGGTTCACCCCGTAGCCATGAGTAATACACTGCCCAACATTTGGAGAGCGTTACATACTCTAGTCTTGTAACGAACCGTATTTTTTATAATTAAAAATATTAAATTTAATAAGATTTTGGAATTTAATATTGTCAGGAATTAAAATTTATGATTTATTAATGAAAAATAATAATTAGAATATAATTTAATATTATTGTTAGAATGTTATTGACAACCATTTTAATGTAATTTCAATCAATTGAAATAACTGAAAACTTAATTTGGTTATAATTGTAAATAAGGAATAAACTCAATGTTGTATTTAATGGTGAAATTATATGTTATTTAATTAAAATTGGTTTTAATATAGAATATAAAATCAATCATTTAGTACGTAAATTTATTAGCTTTTGTTTGTAAACAATAAAGTTAGAAATGTGTTGAATTACTAATGTATAACAATTATTTTATTTATCACCTTATTATTTAATCCGTTTGAAATTATTTATAAATCAATGAAATTCAGTGTAATATAGTTTTGCAGTTAATAGAAGAAAGACGTTAAATGTAGAGTGATAAGAATAATAAGATGTAAACTTATGTTAAATAAATTCATAAGGTATTAGTTGATTTAATAATAAGAATTTAAATCAAAATAAAAGAATTTGTTTTGAAGTTAAAATTATAATGAAAGGATTCTATTGCATTTATAATTTAACATTGTAAATTAATGTAATATTTATATCTTGAAACCAACATGGAAAATTTAATTTTTAAAGGATTATTAATTTCAGTTTAATCAAAATGATGAAATATGTTAACTTTAAAATTTGAATTTAAAAGTGGTTAAATTGATTTTAAATTAATAATTCATTTAATTAACATGTAAAATTAGTCTTTTGGGGCATTGTCTCAGATTTTGATGAAACCAGTTTTATCGGATCCGTAATAGTGAATTATTATAGGATTTCAAGTTTCTGTAGCGATCGGACTTACCGTTTGATCGTGCGAGCTCGAAATGCGTTGAAATCAATTAAAGGAAATTTAAATGAATATAATTTGATTTTAAAAGATAACTTTTATTACGATAGAATTAGGATTTAAAATTAGTTTCATTGATTTTAAAAATATTGAAAACCTATATTTCAATATATTTGATTACATATTTTATTTTGGGAACGAAACGGGCTTTTCGGGTCTTTGTGATTGCATAAACACCATTCGATCTGTTCCATCCATTCTTATCCATCTCTGTCTATATATAAGCTATTATAAACCCTAGCAGCTTTCTATTTTCATTTTCTATATGTAAAATTTCTATCTTATATGTTCTTCCAAATGGCAGACATCTCAAAGCCATAAATTACAACTCCAAATCAAACCGAAAATTTAGACTGCTCAAATCATGTCATATCCTATATCATCGCGAAGCTCTCGACGAATGTAATCGGCGTCTACAGTTCGTTTTTGCAACTAAGTCTCGGTTTGTCCAGAAATCACCAAAATAGTCTTTACCGTCCACGTTAGGGTTTTGCGATCAACGGTGGATCGTCGACCAATCGACGATCGGGAAGTTGCGTCTGGAAGAGGAGGCGATGCAGTCTTTATCCATATGGTTCGTTTGTGTCAATAGTGCCTCGATTCGCCGAAAATTGGAGATCTTCAACGGCGGCGGCGGGCCCAGGTGGCAGGACCGGAGGTGGCGCAGCGAAGAGCGTGGGTGCAGCCTTGGACGACGATGCCATTGGTGGTCTCCGATCTGGACATCGATGAAGGAGGCGGTGGCATTTGGTCGAGGAAGAACGGGGGCAATGGGTTCTCTTCTTGCTGGTCGCATTCGTGCTGTAGCTAGGGTTGTGATGGTAAACGTAATTACCGTTTTGCCCTTTATTTATTTTTAGTTAAATATTAAATTTCAAACCTTCTAACTTCAATAACTTTTGCATACGAACTCGGATTTGGACATGTTTCTTCCGTTGGGGTTCATATCAAAATTCCGGACAATATCAAACTGATTTGGTCGAATTTGGAGACTGTTCAAACTTTGGGCTTTTATTTGATTTTAAATCGGCTATAAATCAAAGGTGAGTGATTTAACCCACTCACGCAATACTAAATCTTCTTATGTTAGTTGAATTAAATTTATGGAGTGATAAGAATTTTATTGGTTGCTATTTGGTAGTTTAATTTGACATTTTAATTGAAATTGAATTTTATTGAATTAAATTTCCATTTAAATTAATATTGAAATTGAATTGCTAGTTAAATACCTGATATTGATAGCCAGTTAATTATCGTGATTATTGGCTGGATTGGATGTTGATCGTGATGGATTATCACTCTATATATTAAGCGACAGCGTATAAACTGTTATTGGAATTATGTCGAAAAAATTAAGAAATAGGTTGAAATGATATATACCTATAACACTTTGGTTTGGATTGAAATGATATATATCCATCCCTATAATTTGAATTTGAAATAACTGATCACTTGGCCATAGGATAGAAAATTATATACGGACACCGATTAGTTAAATTAAATGATTTTAAAATCTTGAATTTGGATTTCGATTAAATGATATTGTTTTAAAGGAAATAGATTGTGGATTTATATGAATTGAATTATTTCTAATTCAAGCCTGGAAAAGTGAAATTGAATTGGTTAAAAGATATTGTTTAAAAGAATTGAATTGGAAATGTGAAGTTATAATTGATATTTGACTTTAATTTGGAAAATTGGATTATTTTAAAGATTTGGATCTTAAAATTGAATAATGAGGTAATTTGATTTAAATGTTTTAAATCAATGAATTGAAAGTGGACTTGAAATCGATATGGATTGAAATGGTTTAAAATAAGTGATTGGATTGGAATTTAAATCATTGAATTGAATTGTTGAATCAAATTTGAAGTTAAAAATGACTGTCTTGAAAATTGAAGTTAATTCAGATTGAAATTGAAATCGAGTTGATTTGAAACTAAATTGAAATTAAGTCAATTTGATTGAAATATTGGAAATTGAGTTTGTTGATTTGAAATTGGACATGGGTCCAGATATGTTGAAATGGAAAGAAATAGTTTGATTTGATACTATTTTCAAAATAAATTATTTTAATATAAAATGTTTAAAATCTACCCTTTTAATATTCAAATTTATTTAGATTTTCCAAACTATTTCACTATATAAACCATTTTATATCAAACTATTATAAACTATTTAACTATTTTGAACTATTTATAACTATTCAAACTATTTTCTAAAATTTCAAACCAGGCAAAGTTGGAATGTTCATATTTAAATCATTGATTTAAATGCGAATGTGGTTAAATGAGGTTATAACCTAAGTTGAAATCTGAAATGATATTTTCAAGTGAAAATGATATATTTTGAGTAAATATGATGATTTTGAAATGAAAGATATTTTTGAAGTCAATATGATATTTTGATATCAAATATGAATCGGTTTTGAAATGTAAAAAAACCAACCGGTGTGAAAAATGACGTTTGGTTGTTAAAGAGACCGAGGCCTCTTATTAGCATACTCTTTGTCAATATTGGAACCACTTTAACAACTATGTATGAAGTGGTTGGATATGGTGAACGTTTGCTGGATTTGAAAACAGGAAACGATGATAGATGACCTCGGCACTTGTGCCAATTTGAAATGACTAAACCAGGAGCCTATGTCTGGCTAAGGGGTTCACAACCTTTAGGGGCCATCACCCCTTCGTAATATTATATTGATTTTGAACTTGATCGGTGCACCTTGATTTGATTTGGGGGTAGTAGACTCGATGGGCAGTCGTAGCTATGATGCGTTACCACTAGCCAGAAAGGGTAAACTGGTAAAATCCTACCTTGGGCATTGCCTCATGTGCCTTGTCATACTTTTATCCTTATTCGCGCCCACTACAATTTTGTTTTAGTACGGTACCTATAGGGGACTCAGTGGCTACCACGTTACCGGTTGTGTTACAGGACCTGCATAGACTACCTGCTTTAAAATGTGTTAAGGGGGATCAATGTAAAGCCTTAACGCTATTTTAATATTTTACTTTACTGATAGACGCTACATATATAGCGTATCTTACTACATATAGATAGTTTGATAGATCTTTAGGAGATGGAAAATCCTGTAACATCTCTTAAGTTATTGCATGCACATTATACACTGGATAGAAGATGTAAAATCCCATAAACATCTCTGAAGCTATTACACTCATATTTACTTGTTGTTGATTTAACTTACATAAGAACTTTTAGTTCTGACTCGTATGTTTTGTCTTTTCATTACACTCGGGTCAGCCTAAGCATTTTAGTATTTGAACACATTATTTCTGGAAGGTGAAGACGGAGTTTGGTATATTATATTATTAGTATTATTCAGCTACATCATTATTGGTATGTTGTTGATTGTTCTTTGATTTTGTTGTAAAAATTGTGTAGTCAAATGTATATTGTAAAACAGCTTCATGAACCATTTATTTGATTATTATATTTTGTCATTCCATTGCGAGATTCTATATATTTTTTCTTCTCTTCTCTTATTTTTCTTATTTACCCCATTGATAATCTACCCCTTTGAATGGTTTGAGTTAGATATGTGTGGTTTATTGTTGATTTAAAGCGTCCAAAAAGGTGGGTTGTCATAGTTGGTATCAGAGCTTTGGTTTAGAGATACCTTAGCCTGTTTGGGGTTAACTCATTAGAGATAGGGTTAATAATACCCTAAAATGAGTCTGAGTATATATATATATGAGAGAGCGTATTTATTAGTGCTATAAAAATGTTTTCTATTGTGTTAATTTGTTTTGTTTAGTATTTATGAATTCTGATCGGTAAATAGGACGCTATGGCATCAATAGGGATTTCCAAACGCTCGAATAGAGCAGACCGACACAATATTGTTTTCAAATTGGTAAATGAAATAATTTTACCTAATATTATATTTTATTATATATCTAAATGCGGATAATTTTTCATAAATTGATTTTGTTATTTCTATTGTGTTGGATGTTAGTAAATGATGATATTTGATTGTTGTCATTTATTGGTTGGTTAGTGAAGGTTATTAAAACTATTAACTACTTTATGTTATAAGAAAACGTAATTTTTATCAATAAAGGTTTATAAATTATAATTTACTAATAAAATGAATGAAAATGAAAATGAATTAAGTTTCGGTGTTTGAAAATGGTATTCAAAGATTTTGGAAAAATAATATTAGTATTATTTGGAAGTATTTTCGGATAGAAAAATTATCAATAAAATTTGAAAGAAATGTTGTAAAAGAATTTTTGAAAGGAAATTTTTTTGTACTCCCCTCTTTTACCACTGGAAAAAAATTTCGGTGATGATCGTGACATCATCAACTTTCATCTTCGAGTTTCAAAGTGGGAAGATAACTATAGCAGCTTTGCTACACAGCTATTTTGGTAAAATAGATTTTGATTTAAAATTTCTAAATAATTATGATTATATATATATAATGATATCAGTATATATTATTTCAAAATGATTTGAAATGAACCCGGTATTAGTTCTTAAGTTCCTGTTAAATTAATGATATTCGTTTGTAGAAATAAAGTGAAATTCTAATAGTTGGAAACTTCAAGAAAAATAAGAAATTAGAAGCTAGATGATTAATTAAATTATAAAGAAATTGGATATTTGTCACTTGTAAATTTAAAGATAATGAAAATTAAGAAGATGTAAACTATTGAACATTTTTGTTAATTAAAATGAATAAGTTAAATTTGTATAACACTCAATTACTTTCTAAAAACATATATAAGATTTACCAGAAATATTTAAAAAGTTGAAGTGTTAAATATTAATATGTAATAGATTACTATACAAGTAAAAGCTTAATAACAAAAATGCTTCAAAATGAACATATGTTATAAAGAAAAATTAAGATGTACAAGAAAAGTTAAACATGAGTTAATGTTTGAAATGCTTAATTATTAAATTTAATAAGAATAAAAGAGGTGAATACTATTTAAGTAAATAATTATAAACTTAAAGAAAATGTTGAAATGATTCATAATAGATTTAGTTAATTGATACTATATATGAAGAAATAAATGTTAATTAAAAAGGTAAAGAAACTTAAGTATAAAATGATTCATTAATGAATATTAATATTAAATGGAAATCTAAGTTACAAACTAATAAATGTGAATTAAAACTATAATGAAATGTATGTAACACTTTAAGAATTTATTCATTGATGATTTCAAATATTAAATTGAAAATAATTTATGTAAGTAAATAAATGAAAACGAAAAAAGATGATATTGTATGAATGAAACAAATAAAAGGTAAGTAATGTGAAAAGAAACCAATAGCATAAACTTAAATAATAATGTGTTAAATTCTTTGTTATTTTGGCTTATGGGAAGTTTGGAGAATGATACTTCAAATTGTTTAACGTTATAGGAATAATCTGTTAAGTAATCATCTAACCTGTTGAGCGTAAGGTACACTTGATAGTTTATTCATCACCCTTGTATGATGAAAAGTTTCTGAACCTAGACAAACCATTAGTTTTGATTGTTATGGATATATGATGATTCTTTTGTTGCATATAATGGTCGTACTACCTTTGTTTGCATATGATTATTATATATGTTGTGTTGTTTGTATTATTGATTGAAACAACTAATATATTAATCATTTACATAGTTTTAACTCTTTGGATTATATAAGTGAAATACAGGTTTATGGAAGCAATAACTGTTGATTTTGGTTTCATAAAGAGTTATTGCCTGACAAAAAGGTACGTTTTCGGATTACGCTTTTTATAACGTTATTTTACTATTTTTCCTATGGTTTGGGATGTTTTATTACTGAAATATGATATATAAATATATATATTGTAATTAATGATATTATTATTTTTCTGGACCTAACCGCGCAAAGAAGACTCTACCAAAAATTTTCAAAAATTTAAGACTTAGAAAAATTTTCATAGAAGTTGAGTTATTTTCAAATTTATATTAAACTTAAATATGTAAGTTTAATTGTTATAAATTGAATATTTTTAATAAAATTATATCAAACCTCTTGATTCCTTCTTGTTTCATTTCGAGGACGAAAAGTTTTGAGTGGGGGAGATTGTAACGACCCGTATTTTTGATAATTAAAAATATTAAATTTAATAAGATTTTGGAATTTAATATTGTCAGAAATAAAAATTTATGACTTATTAATGAAAAAATAATAATTAGAATATAATTTAATATTCTTGTTTGAATGTTATTGACATTTATTTTAATGTAATTTCAAATTTTCAATCAATTGAAATAACTGAAAAGTTAATTTGGTTATAATTTTAAATAAGGAATAAATTCAATGTTGTATTTAACGGTGAAATTATATGTTATTTAATTAAAATGGGTTTTAATATAGAATATGAAATCAATCATTTAGTACGTAAATTTATTAGCTTTTGTTTGTAAACAATAAAGTTAGAAATGTGTTGAATTACTAATGTATAACAGTTATTTTATTTATCACCTTATTATTTAATCCGTTTGAAATAATTTGGAAATCAATGAAATTCAATGTAATATAATATTGTAGTTAATAGAAGAAAGATGTTAAATGTAGAGTGATGAGAATAATAAGATGTAAACTTATGTTAGATAAATTCATAAGGTATCGGTTGATTTGATAATAAGAATTTAAATCAAAATAAAATAATTTGTTTTGAGGTTTAAATTATAATGAATGGATTTTATTGCAGTTGTAATTTAACGTTGTAAATTAATGTAATATTTAAATCTTGAAACCAACATGGAAAATTTAGGTAGTGTTTGGTTTAAAAACGAATTTTGTGTTTTCGATTTTCAATATGTATGTCAAATATGAGAAGAATGGATGGACGATGGAGGGGATGAAAGAAAGACGGATGAGAGGACGAAGGGGATAGAGGACGATGGATGAGTGGATTATTTCATCTACTTGTGTTATTTTCCAAAACATCGAAAATAAAAAAAGTTGTTTTTTATTTTGTATGTTAACTTTGTTTTCTAAGTTAGTTGTTTTGGGCAATATACATGTGTCATGTGCATTTTTGTATGGACGAAAACCAAAAACTAAAAATAACAAAGCAAACACTACCTTAATTTTTAAAGGATTATTAATTTCAGTTTATCAAAAAGATGAAATTTGTTAACTCTTAAATTTGAATTTAAAAGTGGTTAAATTGATTTTAAAATAATAATTCATTTAATTAACTTGTAAAATTAGTCTTTTTTGGCACTGTCTCGAATTTTGTCGAAATCAGTTTCATCGGATCCGTAATAGTAAATTATTATGGGATTTCAAGTTTCGTAGCGATCAGACTTACCGTTTGATCGTGCAAGCTCGAAACGCATAGAAATCAATTAAAGGAAATTTAAATGAATATAATCTGATTTTAAAAGCTAACTTCTATATATGATAGAATTAGGGCCTGAAATTAGTTTCGTTGAGTTTAAAAATATTGAAATCCTATATTTCGATATATTGGATGACCTATTTTCGTTTGGGGAACGAAACGGGCTTTTCGGGTCTTTGTGATTGCTTAGACCCCATTCGATCTATTCTATCCATTCTTATCCATCTTTGTCTATATATAGGCTGTTATAAACCCTAGCAGCTTTCTATTTTCATTTTTTGTACGTACAATTTCTATCTCATTTGCTCCTTTCTAAGGCAGACATCTTAAAACCATAAATTACAATTCCAAATCAAATCGAAAATTCAAACTGCTCAAATCATGTCATATAATATATCATCGCAAAGATCTCGACGAACGTATTTTGCGTCTGCAGTTCATTTTTGCAATCAAGTCTCGGTTTGTCTAGAAATGACCAAAACAGTCTCGGCCATCCACGTTAGGGTTTCGCGATCAACGGTGGATCGTCGACTCATCGACGATCGAGAAGTTACGTCCGGAAGAGGAGGCAATGTAGTTTTAATCCATACGGTTTGTTCATGTCAACAGTGCTTCGATTCGCCAGAAATTGGTGATCTTCAGCGGCGGCGGTGGACCCACGTGGCAGGACCGATTGTGGCATAGCGGAGCGCGAGGGTGCGGCCTTGGACGGCGAGGCCATTGGTGGTCTTCGATCTGGACATCGACGAAGGAGGCGGTGGCGTTTGGTCGAGGAAGAACGGCGGCAATGGGTTCTCTTCGTGCTGTAGCTAGGGTTGTGATGGTAAACGTAATTACAGTTTTGCCCTTCATTTATTTTTAGTTAAATTTTAAATTTCAAACCTTATAACTTCAATAACTTTTGCATATGAACTCGAATTTGAACGTGGTTTCATCCATTGGGTTTGTATTAGAATTCTGGACAATATGGAACTGGTTTGGTCGAATTTGGAGAGTGTTCAAATTTTGGACTTTTATTTGATTCTAAATCGGCTATAAATCAAAGGTGAGTGATTTAACCCACTCACACAATACTAAATCTTCTTGTGTTAGTTGAATTAAATTTATGAAGTGATAAGAATTTTATTGGTTGCTATTTGGTAGTTTAATTTGACATTTTAATTTGACATTTTAATTGAAATTGAATTTTATTGAATTAAATTTCCATTTAAATTAATATTGAAATTGAATTGCTAGTTAAATACCTGATATTGGTAACTAGTTAATTGTTGTGATTATTGGCTGGATTGGATGTTGATGGTGATGGATGTCTATTTGTTGACATTTTGTATGATTGGATGTTTTTTTTACTTTTATATATCTCTATTATCACTCTTTATATTAAGTGACAGCATATAAACTGTTATTGGAATTATGTCGAATAAATTAAGAAATAGGTTGAAATGATATATACCGATGACATTTTGTTCTGGATTGAAATGATATATCCATCCCTATAATTTAAAATTGAAATAACTGATCACTTGGCCATAGGATAGAAAATTATATACGGACACTAGATTGGTTAAATTAAATGGTTTTAAAATCTTGAATTTGGATTTTGATTAAATGATAATGTTTTAAAATAAATAAATTATGGATTTATATGAATTGAATTATTTCAAATTCAAGCCTTGAAAAGTGAAATTGAAATTGATTAAAAGAAATTGTTTAAAAGAATTGAATTGGAAATGTGAAGTTATAATTGATATTTACTTTAATTCGGAAAATTGAATTATTTTAAATATTTGGATCTTAAAATTGAACAATAAGGTAATTTGATTTAAGTGTATTAAATCAATAAATTGAAAGTGGACTTGAAGTCGATACGAATTAAAATGGTTGAAAATAAGAAATTGGATTGGAATTTAATCATTGAATGGAATTGTTGAATCGAATTTTAAGTTAAAAATGAATGTCTCGAAAATTGAAGTTAATTCGGATTGAAATTGAAATCAAGTAGATTTGAAACTAAATTGAAATTGAGTCAATTGAATTGAAATATTGAAAATTGTGTTTGTTGATTTGAATTTGGATATGGGTCCAAATTTGTTGAAATGGAAAGAAACAATTTGATTTGATACTATTTTCAAAATAAATTATTTTAATATAAACAGTTTAAAATCCACCCTTTTAATATTCAAATTTATTTAGATTTTTTCAAACTATTTTACTATATAAACCATTTTCTATACTCAAACCATTTTATATCAAACTATTCTAAACTATTTAACTATTTTGAACTATTTATAACTATTCAAGCCATTTTCTAAAATTTCAAACTGGGCAAAGTTGGAATGTTCATATTTAAATCGTTGATTTAAATGCAAATGTGGTTAAATGAGGTTATAACCTAAGTTGAAATTTGAAATGTTATTTTCAAGTGAAAATGACATATTTTGAGTAAATATGATGATTTTGAAATGAAGGATATTTTTGAAATGAATATGATATTTTGATATCTAATTAATCGGTTTTGAAATATAAAAGAACCAACTGGTGTGAAAAATGACGTTTGGTTTATAAAGAGTCCGGGGCCTCTTATTGGCATACTCTTTGTCAATATTGGAACCACTTTAACAACTGTGTATGTGGTGGATTATCTAGAATGAAGTGGTTGGATTTGGTGAACGTTTGCTGGATTTGAAGAAAGAGAAAGATGATGGATGACCCTGGCACTTGTGCCAATTTGAAATGACTAAAACAGGAGCCTATGTCTGGCCAAGGGGTTCGCAACCTTTAGGGGCCATCACCCCTTCGTATTATTATATCGATTTTGGACTTGATCGGTGCACCTTCATTTGATTTGGGGGTTGTGGACTTGGTGGACGATTGTAGCTACAATGCGTTACCACCAGCCAGAAACGGTAAACTAGTAAAATCCTACCTTGGTCATTGCCTCACATGCCTTGTCATACTTTTATCCTTATTCGCACCAACTATGATTTTGTTTTAGTACGGTACCTATAGGGGACTCACTGGCTACCGACGTTACGGGTTGTGTTACAGAACCTGCATAGACTACCTGCTTTAAAATGTGTTAAGGGGGATCAATGTAAAGCCTTAATGCTATTTTAATATTTTACTTTACTGATAGACACTACATATAAAGCGTATCTTACTATATATAGATAGTTTGACGGATCCTTTGAAGATGGAAAATCCCGTAACATCTCTTAAGTTATTGCACACACATTATACATTGGATAGGAGATGTAAAATCTCGTAAACATCTCTAAAGTTATTACACTCATATTTACTTGTTGTTAATTTAACTTACATAAGAACTTTTAGTTCTGACTCGAGTGTTTTTTCTTTTCATTATGCTCAGGCCAGCCTGAGCATTTCAGTGTTCGAAGACATTATTTCTGGAGGATGAAGATGGAGTTTGGTATGTTATATTATTTGTATTATTCCACTGCATCATTATTGGTATGTTGTTGATTATACTCTGATTTTGTTGTAAAAATTGTGTAACCAAAAAGTATATTGTAAAACAGCTTCATGAACTGTTTATTTGATTATTATATTTTGTCTTTCCGCTGCGAGATTCTGTGTTTTGTTTTTTTCTTCTCTCCTATTATTTTTCTTATTTACCTCATTAATAATCTACCCCTTTGAATGGTTTGAGTTAGACATGTGTGGTTTATTGTCGATTTAAACCATCCAAAAAAGGTGGGTCGTCACAAGTCTCAACAAATATATCGATTTCAATCTCGATACATCTTGACTAAGAATATTTAAAATGTTATATTTATTTTCATTATGATAAATCACTTATAGTTACAACACTTTATAGCTTCTATCACAAAACATACAATATATGGATTTTCCATTAAATATACAATTAATTCAATTAATATAACATAATATATCTAGTATATAATAGAAAGAAAACATCTTTTATTTTGAACAAGATTGGTTATCGAGTTAGATGTATGTAAAAAATTATATAATTGCCCCTAGGACATACCCCTAACTTTATCAATCTCCCACTTGCACTTGGGGTCAATTATGGGATCTTATTCCTAATTCTCCAATCAGTTTTCTCAAATCAATTAGGTCAGTCTCTCAATAAATGTATATGCTATTATGCTTCAATTATCTCCTCAGTTAATCAACTCTCCTCGATGCTTGATAAATTGTTTTATCATGTAGAACAATTCATAATATGTCTCTCGACTACTAGTAAGCTCTAGGTTCTGTTATGAGCTATATCGTGACATTGTTATTATATAACAATATTATGTAATTCTCAACATTTGAAATCACCCTCAACTCAGTTATAAAAAATTTCATTTATATTTATATACATTGCTTTAATTGTGGTGCTATTCAAGTCATTATACTTAGCCTATTCTTTGAATCACCCACAATTTCTTCTAACTAGAACATTTCCAACTTAAAGATTCTTAACTTGAAATCATTATTGACATATTATACTCAATACCACTTACGAAGTTTGAGTCTAAACAGTCCTTCATAAGGAGTTCATTGTTTCTGTAAACAATTCTCTAATACTTCAAAAATACACGAGAATATCTTAAACAACTATTTAATGATATCCATTTGTATTTGATATTTGCTTCATGTATCAAATGGATAAACCAATCACGATATTATAGACAACATAACATTTAAGATAATTCCTAGTGCTAATGCATAAGGAATCAATTTTACATGTTCTATATTAAACATTTTAATAAGGTATCCTTACATATCATTTGGGGCATTCCCAATATCTTTTATACTCACTATAAAAGACATCATTTATAAAACCAACGTCGAGTATTAAAACAACTGTAACACTCCATAAAATAAACCATAAATAAATGAAGTAAATAAAATTAAATGTGTAAGGTAGAAAATGGAAATTTTAAAAAAGTTGGAATTGGACCATAAAAGTTATACCGTTGCATTCTGTTAACCCACCTTTTGGCAAGGCTGCGGACAGACGGATTTAACTTAAACAACTTCACAACTATCGAGACTAAAGTATGATGGGTTCGGTTTAAAATGATGAAGTTCACTTGAATATGTCATTGGGAAAAGGGGTGGAGAAATTACATGGCTCGGCCTAGGCAGTTTGGTAGATGTCGCTCGGCATTGGGATGGTTCGGCGTTGGAGGCTGTTCGGCATAGAGAGATCGGCGTTCGACATAGAGGGATCGTTCAGCATTACAGGAGCACTCGGCATTCAGTAGCGCTCGGCATCCAGGAGCGCTCGGCATTTAGAGGTGCTCGGCATTAGAGATCGTTCGACATTGGATGGATCGTTCGGCATTGGATGGATCGTTCGGCATTAGGGAGCGTTCGACATTGGATGGATCGTTCGGCATACCTCACCTCGCTCGGCATTGCACCTCGCACCTCCATACCCCGGTACCTCGCACCTCGATACCTCTGCACCTCGCACCTCCATACCTCGCACCTCCATGTCTCGGTACCTCGCACCTCGATACCTCTGCACCTCGCACCTCCATACCTCGCACCTCCATGTCTCGGTACCTCGCACCTCCATACCTCGCACCTCGATACCCCGGTACCTCGCACCTCGATACCTCTGCACCTCGCACCTCCATACCTCGCACCTCCATGTCTCGGTACCTCGCACCTCCATGTCTCGATACCTCGCACCTCGGTACCTCGCACCTCCCAACGTTCGACATGAGGAGATCGTTCGGCATTCACACCTTGTCCGACATTCAGCGTTTGGCATCTATGGTTCGGCATATGGAGACCACTCCACTTGGGCTGAGGTACTCGGCTGCCAGGCCCACCATGGAAGTCCAACCCATCTTTGTCTATAAATAGAGAGGCAGGGGAACAGTAAAAGTGGATTTCTTTCTGCTCTCTTACTTTCTCTTTTCTAAGGCTAAGGCAACTCTGCCATTTTGTAACTGTAATCGATTATTACAGCAATAAAAAGCTGATGCAGCTCAGGATGAAGGTCTAAGTCGTACACGACTTAAAGATGTAACTATAGGTCGTCTTCGACCTAAGGAAGCATGTGAGCAGGAGCTACGACTTAACTGGAGACCAGGGGAAGGAGTTAACTCGAGTTTACGACCTAAGGAGAAGGTTCTGGGTTGTCTACGACCTAACGAGATACTGGAACGACCTAACTTGTTTTTAGGTCGCATACGAGCTAACGAGTTAAGGTATAGGTCGTGGGAACGACTTAACATATCACCAGGGAAAGAACTACGACCTAACGGGTTTGGGGATGCCGAGTTAAAACAAGGAGATAGGTCGCTGGAACGAGCTGAGAAGGTGCTACGACCTAACAAATCACGACCTATGATAGGTCGCAAGAAAACGGAACGAGCTAAGTTAGGACGCAAAGGCTTAGGTCGCAAAGTCTTGGGTCGTGGAGACTTAGGTCGCGAGGCCTTAGGTCGCGAAGAATTTCTGAAGCCGCTTCTGTTAGGTCGCAAACGAAAGGATGTCGTTCATTCTTAGGTCGCAAAGCTCTGGATGCCATCGATTTCCTCAAGTCATTGATCTGGAATGCCGCATATTTTTAAGTCGCTGAAGCTTGTGGACGTTGATTCTTCTACCGAGTTAATCTCTGCCGCTGATGGAAGCTTGTGTCTTGTGTACACTGTTAAGTCGTCAAGTCAGTGTGTTGTAACTGTTTGTTGTTAGGTCGCTGCCGACCTATGCTAAGTCGCGTATATTCTTAGGTCGAGCCATAATAGGTCGTAGGTCGCTCACGACCTAAGTACTTGTAAAATTTTTGAAATTTTCTGTTGTGTTGAGTTGTAGCCTATAAATAGGCATGTATGGTCATTTGTAAAGGTTGTTGATTTTTGAATAAAATTCTCTTTTGATTGCTTTGTGCTTTCATTCCAATTGGTAGTTGAGTGTAATCTCCTATCTCCTCTTTCGGTTAATCGAGTGCGCTCGATTCAACGATTGCAGAAGCCGATTCGCGGAATCAAGTGCGCTTGATCAACGCTTGAAGAATTGAAGATCTTTGAACCCGGTATCGTGCGCGATCAACGAGTTCGGGATAGCTAGAGTTCGGTATCTTCGGATCAACGAATTCGAGCATTTCAGTATCCATCAATCCATCGATTACTACATTCATCGTATTATCTTGTTTTTGAAATATCCGCTGCGTCAGTTTTGGTATCGGAGCTTGTTCTAGCCAATCATAGCTAGATCGAGACTTGGAGCCTATTCATTTAGAAGTTGAAGTGATTTGCCGAGCTTGAAGTGAAGATTTAAGTTTGTGTTTATCACGGTCGAGAGTAAGAAGGCTTGTTCGAAGATTGATTGATCGAAATTATTTGGAAGCCGAAACTTTGTCCATCGTGTTCATCGCGATTTGCTACAAAGTGGAAGTTTTCGATCCGTTTCATTTTGGATCAAAATCCGAAAAGTGTTTGAAATTTGAAGTGTTGAAGAGTTTGTGAAGTTTTCAAGTATGCCGCCAAGAAGAGCTAATCGCCACCAAAACGTAGAAGCTTTGTATCGAAGAGAAGAAGCTGATGAGATGGAGCAAAGAATCAATGAAAACTTTAGTGAGAAGCTTAACGAAGGAATTGGCCGGTTGGAGAAGCTTATGACGGAGATGAATCAAAATCGGAGAAGGGTTTCACCTGAATCTAACCATGGGGGAAGTAGAGTCTCACCACATTCCAATCGAGACAGAAGTGTTGAAAATGATCAAGGGCGTGGGAGGAACGTGAATGATCGTGAACGGAGGAATGTAGATAGAAGGGATGATGGTGGTAGACGTGAAGGTAGTAAAGATGTGAGTGGACGAGATAGACAAAGATATACATCTGATTTTGAAGAGGAGTATGATGGTGGTAGTGTTCAAGGACAAGGACGAGGACAAGGAAGAAATCACTCCGAGTATGATCACAAGTGGGAGTCGGGGATGAAGACTGAAATTCCTGAATTCAAAGGTGGTATGCAAGCAGAGGAGTTTCTAGATTGGGTAGCTAATGTCGAGGAGATTTTTGACTTCAAAGAAGTTCCAGGACATCGTAGAGTGAAGTTGGTTGCTACAAGGCTGAGGGGTAGAGCTTTGGCGTGGTGGCAGCAAACCAAGCTTACACGTGATTGGATGGGAAAGTCAAAAGTTGAATCTTGGGAAAAGATGAAGAAATTGATGAAAGCAACGTTCTTACCATACAATTATCAATCTTTGATGTATCAACGTTTGCAGAACTTGAGGCAGGGCACGAAGACAGTTAATGACTATGCTGATGAATTTTACCAACTGATTGCTCGAAATGATATTATGGAGAAGGAAGAACAACTGACAGCTAGATTTGTTGGGGGACTACGAATGCAAATCCAGGATATGATTAATATGTTTGATCCAAGATCTGTAGCGGAAGCACATCAGAAAGCGTTGGCTTGGGAGAAACAGGGACGACGAGGAAGTGGTGTGTTTACTAACTCTAACAATCAAGTGAAGGGTGTTGGTGGAAGTTCTAATGTTTCTAAACCTATCAGTAGACCAGTAGTGAAGGAGGTTGAAAAGACAAAGGTTAACAACGGTTTCAAATGTTACAATTGTCATGAATTTGGTCACAAAAGTAGCGAATGTCCAAAATCGAAGAAGAGAGCTATGATAGCAGAGGTTGAGGATGAGGATGAAGAAGCTGAATGTTCCAATTCACCACCTGATGAGGAGGAAGAAGAAGTGACGGGAGACGAAGGTTACAATCTAATGATGAAGAGGTCCTGTTTAACACCAAAGCAAGAGGAGGATTGTAGTTGGTTGAGGAGCAATATTTTTCAGTCAACATGTACTATTCTGGGAAAAGTTTGCAAATTTGTTATTGATGCTGGAAGCTGTGATAATATAATTTCATCTGAAGCTGTGAGGAAGTTAGCATTGAAGACTGAGAAACATCCGAAGCCATACAAGCTAGCTTGGTTGAGGAAAGGCGGGGAGGTGAAGGTTGGACGAAGGGCTCGTGTGAAGTTTTCCATTGGGAAGAAATATGAAGACGAAATCTGGTGCGATGTTGTGGACATGGACGTTTTTCATTTGTTGCTGGGGAGACCGTGGCAGTATGATAGGGCGGTGCAACATGATGGGCGTACCAACAGTTACAGTTTCATGTTTGAAGGTACAAAGATTACTCTAATTCCAAAGAAGCGACAACAGGAGGAAAACAAGTTGGAGGAGATTGAAGAGCTCAAAACTTTGTTATCGTTGAAGGAGTTTGTGAAGGAAGTAGAGGAGGAACCTGAAGTGTTTTTGTTAATTGGGCAAGAGAGCAGTGAAGAGGTTGAGATTCCAGAAGAAGTTAAACCAGTTTTGAAAGAATTTGACGATGTATTTCTAGAGGAGTTACCAACGGAGTTGCCACCATTGAGGGGTATACAACATCAGATAGATCTTGTTCCAGGAGCTGTGTTGCCACACAGACCACATTATCGAATGAGTCCGAAGGAACATGAAGAGTTGCGGAGGCAGGTAGAGGAATTGCTTGAACAGGGGCGTGTGCAGGAGAGTTTAAGTCCTTGTGCTGTACCAGCCTTATTGGTACCCAAAAAGGATGGAATGTGGAGGATGTGCACTGACAGTCGAGCATTGAATAAGATTACTGTGAGATATAGATTTCCAATGCTGAGGTTGGATGACTTGTTAGATCAAATAAGCGGAGCTACTATCTTTTTGAAGATTGATTTGAAGAGTGGATATCATCAAATTCGTATCAGACCAGGAGATGAGTGGAAGACTTCTTTTAAAACCAGGGAGGGTCTATACGAATGGTTGGTCATGCCATTTGGTTTATCCAATGCACCGAGTACTTTTATGAGGGTGATGAATTAGATTTTTCGACCGTTCATTGGGAAATTTGTGGTGGTGTATTTTGATGATATTCTGATTTACAGTGGGAGTCCAGAGGAACATTTGAATCATCTTAGAGAAGTGCTGATGGTATTGCGACAAGAACAATTCTATGCTGCAACGAAGAAATGCGTGTTCATGACGCATAGTGTTTTATTTCTGGGATATGTTGTATCGAAAGAAGGAATACAGGTTGACCAAAGTAAAGTTGAAGCGATTAGAGATTGGCCACAGCCCAAGACGATAACGGAAGTTCGTAGTTTTCACGGGTTGGCGTCATTCTATCGAAGGTTTATACCACACTTTAGTAGCATGATGGCACCTGTTACTGATTGTATGAAGGGTAAACAGTTTGCATGGACAGAGGAAGCAGGGAGTGCTTTTGAGAAGATCAAGGAGTTGCTGACATCTGCACCAATTCTAATATTACCAGATTTTCAGTTAGTGTTTGAACTACATACTGATGCATCCAAGGTTGGAATTGGAGGAGTGCTGAGTCAGAGGGGACGTCCAATTGCATATTTCAGTGAGAAGTTGTCAGGAGCGAAGATGAGGTACAGTACGTATGATGTGGAATTCTATGCTGTTGTACAATCTATTAAACACTGGAGACACTATCTATTTCAGAAGGAGTTTGTTCTGTATACTGATCATGAAGCATTGAAGCATTTGCAAGGGCAAGATAAGATCTCAGCGAGACATGCATCGTGGATTGCATATCTGCAGCAGTTTACTTTTGTTGTTAAACACAAGTCAGGGGTGACGAATCGAGTGGCTGATGCTTTGAGTAGAAGGAGTCATTTGTTGACTACACTGAAAGTTGAGGTGACAGGGTTCGATGTGTTGCCAGAATTATTTGTCGATGATCCTTACTTTGCAAAGGTGGTTGATAAAGTCAAGGAGGGAAAGACGGATGAGTTTTTGATGGTAGATGGTTTTCTGTTCAAAGGAAATCGATTGTGCATACCGGAGGGTAGTCTGAGAATGAAGATTATCAAGGAGTTACACGAAGAGGGACATGTTGGGAGAGACCGTACCTTACAGTTGATTTCACAGTCCTACTTTTGGCCATCGATGAGGAAAGAGGTAGAGAGGTTTGTGGAGCGTTGTCATATTTGTCAGGTTTCGAAAGGAACTACGACTAATGCTGGTTTATATATGCCGTTACCGGTACCGACTAAACCATTGATTGATGTGAGTATGGATTTCGTGTTGGGGTTACCGAGGACACAGCGTGGTAACGATTCCATATATGTGGTGGTGGACAGATTTTCGAAAATGGCACATTTTATTGCTTGTAAGAAGACGGCGGATGCTGTTCATGTTGCTCAAATGTTTTTCAAGGAGATCTATCGACTTCATGGATTGCCAGAATCTATTGTGTCGGATAGAGATACTCGATTTCTGAGTCATTTTTGGTTGAGTTTGTGGAAAATGGTGGGAACGAAGCTAAAATTCAGTAGTGCTTATCATCCGCAAATTGATGGACAAACGGAGGTGGTTAATCGATCGTTGGGAAACTTGTTGAGGTGTCTTGTGCAAGATAATCTGAAGAGTTGGGATGTGAAGTTATGCCAGGCAGAGTTTGCTCATAATCATACTGCAAATCGAAGTACTGGGTTCAGTCCATTCCAGATTGTTTATTCGAGCTTACCAAAGGGGCCGTTGGATTTAACGGTAATTTCACACTCGAAGGGGACAATTAAGAAAGCCGCTGATTTTGTCGAGGGGTTGACGGAATGTCATAAAATCGTTCAGGAACGATTAGAGAAAGTGAATGAGAAGTATAAACGTTCTGCAAATTTGAAACGACGGAATGTTGAGTTTAATGAAGGAGATATGGTTTATGCAGTGTTAACAAAAGATCGTTTTTCAGTAGGCGCTTATAACAAATTGAAAGCCAGGAAAATTGGTCCGGTGAAAGTTGTGAAACGAATCAATGAAAATGCTTATAAATTGAATCTGCCAGATGATGTGTATACGTCTGACGTATTCAATGTTAAGCATCTCGTACCATATCATGGGGATGAGTTTGTTGTGGTGAATGCAGAAAATGCAAATTCGAGGTCGAATTTTTCTCAACCTGGGGAGGATGATGCAGCTCAGGATGAAGGTCTAAGTCGTACACGACTTAAAGAAGTAACTATAGGTCGTCTTCGACCTAAGGAAGCATGTGAGCAGGAGCTACGACTTAACTGGAGACCAGGGGAAGGAGTTAACTCAAGTTTACGACCTAAGGAGAAGGTTCTGGGTTGTCTACGACCTAACGAGATACTGGAACGACCTAACTTGTTTTTAGGTCGCATACGAGCTAACGAGTTAAGGTATAGGTCGTGGGAACGACTTAACATATCACCAGGGAAAGAACTACGACCTAACGGGTTTGGGGATGCCGAGTTAAAACAAGGAGATAGGTCGCTGGAACGAGCTGAGAAGGTGCTACGACCTAACAAATCACGACCTATGATAGGTCGCAAGAAAACGGAACGAGCTAAGTTAGGACGCAAAGGCTTAGGTCGCAAAGTCTTGGGTCGTGGAGACTTAGGTCGCGAGGCCTTAGGTCGCGAAGAATTTCTGAAGCCGCTTCTGTTAGGTCGCAAACGAAAGGATGTCGTTCATTCTTAGGTCGCAAAGCTCTGGATGCCATCGATTTCCTCAAGTCATTGATCTGGAATGCCGCATATTTTTAAGTCGCTGAAGCTTGTGGACGTTGATTCTTCTACCGAGTTAATCTCTGCCGCTGATGGAAGCTTGTGTCTTGTGTACACTGTTAAGTCGTCAAGTCAGTGTGTTGTAACTGTTTGTTGTTAGGTCGCTGCCGACCTATGCTAAGTCGCGTATATTCTTAGGTCGAACCATAATAGGTCGTAGGTCGCTCACGACCTAAGTACTTGTAAAATTTTTGAAATTTTCTGTTGTGTTGAGTTGTAGCCTATAAATAGGCATGTATGGTCATTTGTAAAGGTTGTTGATTTTTGAATGAAATTCTCTTTTGATTGCTTTGTGCTTTCATTCCAATTGGTAGTTGAGTGTAATCTCCTATCTCCTCTTTCGGTTAATCGAGTGCGCTCGATTCAACGATTGCAGAAGCCGATTCGCGGAATCAAGTGCGCTTGATCAACGCTTGAAGAATTGAATATCTTTGAACCCGGTATCGTGCGCGATCAACGAGTTCGGGATAGCTAGAGTTCGGTATCTTCGGATCAACGAATTCGAGCATTTCAGTATCCATCAATCCATCGATTGCTACATTCATCGTATTATCTTGTTTTTGAAATATCCGCTGCGTCAAAAGCAAACTTCTGGAGTGGACGTAGGCCGGAGTTAGCCGAACCACTATAAAATCTGTTGTTCTTTACTGCTTTCATTTCAGTTTTAACTGTTCTTCACATTATTACTCTCTACATACATTATATCTCTGAGTTGTGATTGGTATTTGGTGCTTTCATCTGGATTTGGGGGTTAGTGACCAATTTTGGCGCTAACACATTCGTGGTGAAATTCTGATTTATTTCCATATATAATATGCTAAAAACGGAGCTCGAACGAAGAAATTATGCATATTTGAAGTTTTTAGATTTAAAGTAATTTAAATAGGATTCAAACAAACAATCAATTCCCTAATTTGAAATTTGGAATTAATTGTGATTAGACTTAGGGGTTAAGTAACGTTACAAATTAGGAATTAATGTTAAAAGTTAATTATGGTATGAAATCAATAAATAATCAAGCAACGGTAAAACAAAATAAATACCTTCCTAAAATAAGGGAAGAAGTCGACCCAGCACTTCAAAGGGTTGACCGCTTAGAGCATGGGGGTCAACCACTTCCTTGTTGTGGAACCTATTTTGATGAGTTGTGCATTTCAGATTTATCCGTTTTTAATCTATTCTCATTCAATGGTTCTAGTGTGTTTTCAATCACTGTAAATTAGACCCTAGACCTTTCGCTTTTATCTACAAATATTTTGGAGCAATAGCGAAACTCTGCCGTTGTTATCTCTCCAAATTAGATTCAAAAACTCCTAGAGAATTAAAATAAGAATCCAATTTATTTCTATTTATTTCTTCTTTCTCCAACCTATTCTTATTCTAATCTCTCCAACTATTCTGAATCTAATAAATATATATACCTCTTTCCTATTATGTGTATATATATCATAAGAGGGAGATTCTGGAAGAGAATGTGCGGCATGCAAATCCAAGGAAGGAAAAGCTAAGGTTATTCTGTGAGTGGAAAACTTATTATTTCTTTTCAGCAATTGTTTAGTGTATTTCTTTTTGGATTTGGATATGCCTTGGGGATTTTGGGATTTCGAAAATATGATAGACAAAATCCCCAAAAATTCCTTTTTATTTTGATATGTCAATTCTATGTTGAAATTCCCAATTATTTACATTAATTGGTGGAATTTGTTTTGTTTATGCATTTTTTAATAATTTCATAGTATATTCCACTTCTCCTTCTTCTTTGGGTCAAATTGTGAAATAAGGTGTTTAGATTATGAATTCTATTCCTAGTTTATAGCACTTATTCTTATCTATTTCTTTGTAAAAGAGGATTTGAATAGAATATGGGATTTAGATTGAAAATTTTATTTTAAGATATTCCATTGAATTGGTGCAACAAATTGAGTTTTTATTTTATTTACAAGTCTATTATTGCAGTTTTTTTATGAACATATATTCCTTGTTTTAGACATTAGAATCCCATAAAATCTTATGAATTTGAAGAAAAAAGACTAGTAATAATAATTGGTTTCGAAATTGACATTTAACTCTTGTTTAGAACATAAAATCGGTGCATTTAGAATTTATTAGGCACGAATATTTATTTATCACTATTAATGTAATTAATGTATAATTATTGCGTATATGACATAGTTAGTTAGGCATTTATTTATATTTATTTCCCCCATTAGGGAGGTAATTAAATATGAGGAGAAAATAAGAGGAAACTCTTATATAGCCTAATTATTATTTTAAGGCGTAATAAAAAAGATTCCTTATAAGGCCTTATTTATGAAACAGTGAGATGAGAGAGAAAGAGAGTGTGTGTATGGAGAGTAATGATTTGTGGCTAAGTCGTAGGGATGCGAGGTCAATAGAATTACATGATAGAAGTTTGCCCTTCACTTTGAGACTACCAACAGTTGTGTACACTTTTATTAATGTGGGATATCCTTATAATAAATATTTGCAATGACACGAAATTGGTTCCAAATTCTATAGGGGAAATCTACCCAGCTAATCTGGCTATCGGTTCCTACGAATAGCAAACTAATGTGAGACGTCATTGTGAGTAAGGGTTATAAGACAAAGGGCTTGCCTTAGGGTTTTGAGGTATTAAGTGGTTTGACCCGCCTATTTTCCTTAAATGAAGTATTAAATGGCTGATGGGAACATTAGGTGGTATCTCTACAGGGTCCACTTTTGGAAATAGGTCTTAAATGATTGATCTGCCTTAATTAAGGTCTTAAATGACCAAAGTCTGCCTATTTTCCACTTGGAAGTATTAAGTGGCCTATGGGATTCCATATGATGTCAGCTAGATGGTACCATTGATGAACACGCTTTTGGAAATAGATATTAAATGATGGGGTCTGCCTTAATTAAGGTCTTAAATGACCAGAGTTTGCCTATTTTCCACTTAGAAGTATTAAGTGGTTTGGGTATTTTCTCTCACATTATTAGTTATTTATAACGTATGATTGAGATATGGGATTTTAGAAATCTGCTTCTATAATGGAAGGTATTAACTGGTTGGACCCGCCTCCTTTCCGTATAAAGAAGTATAAATGATTTTAATGGTTTTATGTTCGTAGACATATTCTTATTTTGAAATATACTGCCCAAGTAATGAAAGGGTAAGACTCGAGGTTTTTATTTACCGGACACTTGTTGTTCTCACTCCCTCCTCATTACAACATAGGTTAAGGATAGAGTGATGGTGATGATGATGCTTAAAGATGGAGAAGCTTGGCTTGTGGCAATATTTGTTATTATTACTTGCTTTTATGTGTACCCATGTAACTGTGTAATGTTACGGTTTTTATGGAATTTTGTATTATGACATTTTTATGTTTTTGAAATAAATGAGTACACTTTGCTATTATGTTTTGTTTCATCCGTTGTGAGTTCTGAAAGTTTAGTTATGGCTCTATACTATTATTTTCTTAGTTCTACCGATAACTTACCTTAGAATGGATATAAGATTCGATAGGCCTTTTCTGGGTCGAAATTTAGGTCTGTTCCGGGGTGGGTTATTACATTTGGTATCAGAGCCTAGATTACCCGACTAACGAGAAAAGTATACTATGCGTATAAGTGGCGTACTTGTAATTTTTGAAAAAGGCTTTTCAAATGATTTTTCAAAAACTCATACTATATATAAATATACATACTTATTTTGAATTTATGCTTAAGTCTATAAATTCCAGCTAAAGAAATAGCCGCTACTATATTTCGAAAATGTGGACGAAGCGACTATGAGTTGGAAAATATATAGAGTTAAATTTATACTTCTTTGTAGGACCTAGACTTCCTTATTATTGTAGGTCCTATTAGTCTGTAGGTAAGAGGGATATGAATCGTAGATGGAAAGGTTGATAGGAAATAAATGACCTTAGGGAGACCTCCGTTAGGCTGACAATTAATACGGACAAATTAACATTTATGGAGGAAACAAATGAAGGTGTTATGTATTAATAAAGTATGAAAGTAAGGAAAGGAGCAATCTTCCGTAAGAAGGAGTGTATTTATCACCACAAAGAGGAAATTATATTTTTAAAAGGTAGAGCACAAAGGTTTACAAGAAAGAACAAATTTTAATCCTACTTTCTAAGGCATAATTGGATTAAAAAAGGTTTCTTTGAAAATACCTTGAAAATTTTGAAAGTAACTTTCAAAAGATTTTGAAATGAAAATCTTGTAACTTAGAAATTGTCGATGAAAAGTGATTTTAGATGACTTTTAAATTATACCACATTTTGTTTGTAAAAGTTTGAAAAGAGGTTGTAAATTTAAAAAGAGTGATGAAACATTTTTGGTAAGAGATTTTAATTTAAAAATTTGGTGACTTGAGAACTTGAAAAAGAAAGAGTTTCCATTTGTTAACTTCTCAATTTAAAATTTGATTGGATTAGAAAAGCTTTCAAATTCCTTGTTTTTGTGTTCTTCTATTTTTCTATGTTATATTTCCTATACAATAAATTTGAAAGTTCCTCCCTCTACAACTTGTTAGAGGCTGTATAAGTTGGGAATTTTTGGAAATATAAATATGGTTTTAGACAACTTTGGAAATATACCACCATTAGTTTTAGAAAGGTAATGCAATTTTTAAAAGCGGTGGATTTTTTAAGACAAAATGGTGGATGGTTTTAATTGTAAATTAATGATTTGAAAAGTTTTCATTTGTTAACCTTTTTAATGTGATTAAAAAGATTTCAATTTTTGGTTCTTTGATCCTTTTATTTTTCCTTGTTTATAAACCTAAAAGTTCTTTCTTTAGAACTCATTTTAGGGGTTTATAGATAGAAATAACACCTATTTTGGGATAAAGATATAGAAAATAGAAAGAAAGGAATATTTGATAGTATGAGAAGGAGAGCATTTCCATATAAGGCGATGAAGAGAATAATGGCTGGAATTTAGGTAATAATAGAATTGTGAATTCTGGTATATAAGATATTAAAAGGAGTAATATAGTAGGGCAGAAGTTATCTTTATCTACTCCATCTATTTTTCTATCGAATAAAGTCATAAAAGGTATTTTTGACAATTGATTGGATTTAACTGATGATAGATAAATAAGTTAGATGTTTTTGTATAAGGAGAAACATTTATGTAAAGATGAGAATTTTATACGTTTTATTAATTTGAATACAAAATTTATTTGTATAATAACAATATTCGATTTGATAAAGAAAAGCGTTGCAAGAGATTTTAAGAGTTTTTTAGCAAAGTTACGAGATATATTTCATCAAATAACAGTATATTTTGAGTGATAAGGTAATAAATATTATCGTATGCTTTAAAAGGAAATAATTGTTATTTTGAAATGATGATTGTAGTAAATTTACTATTCTGTAAACAATAATTCTTGTAGCCAGAAAACTCTTTGAAACAAAAGTGGTGCAACGTATTATTTTGGAAAGATAACTAAATTTTGAGTCTTCTATGAAAAAAAATCCTATTTTCAAAAAGGAGTAAATCCTTTTTTTACTAAGCTATTGATAGGAAAGTTTTTCATAAGTTCCTTCTTGAAAAACCAATAAAATTTTGAATGCATTAAATTAGAAAGTCTAAATTTTAAGAAAGCAAAAAAAGTTTTGATAAGGAATTTTTTAAAAAGGGAGATTATTTTATTCCTATTTGAAAACAATGGAATTTTGAATCTTTGATAAAGGGTTTTATTAAAGTTTAAATTTTCAAAGATGGAGATATTGAATTTGATACTTCATATTTTAAGTATTGCAAGTAATAAATGATTATTTTTAAATAAGTTTATTTGTATGAAGATATTTTATTTTGTGTGCGAAAGCTATGATTTTACAAAATTTTATGAAATAGATACGGATCATGACCTAGGTATGATAGACTAAGGTTTTTTTAGGATATGAATAAAATAGAAATAGAATGTAAAACCTGATCTGGAAGTTTAAAGTCAGTTCCAAACCTCTATTTGAAGAAGTTGATAAAGTGTAAAGATATTCCAGATCTGTAATTGGTTTGTGAATTAGGGGTCCCATAGGATATGAATTTTTAGATTTTAATTTTGGAGCAATTTCTGTTTAATTTCCATAAAGTATCCAATTCTCAAAAATTTGTATAAAAGTGCGTTGTTTAAAGTAACAAGGACTAGAAAGGAAAGAGATGTGTAAGAGATGGATATTCTTTTTCATAGTTTACATTGCTTATTTCAACATAATGAAAAAGAAAAAATACCTTGTAATTTCAAACAAAGATAAACCTTCACTTACGGTTAATTTATGAGAAATTATGACGTAATCTTTTTGGAAGGATAGCTTCGATAAATTAAAATATGGAAATGAGTATTCTAGTCATAGAATTAATAGTTAGATATAGATATCATACAGCTACGTTAAACAACTAGAATATATGTATGTAGCGTAGATTATGACTATATGCGTATTAGTTAGTAATTAATGGGTTGAGATTTATGGATGTTAATTACAAATTTAACGGGCAATAAGTTTGTAATTAATGAGAGGAAAGGTATTCTAATGGGGACTTATTAAAGAAACTTGATATTGCATTTAAGAAAGAAAGAAATTTGATTAATGAATGGATTTTGGAAACCTGAGAAGGTTAAAAGATTGAAGAAGGATTAATTGGAAATGATCCAATTATGACAGTAATGATCAGTTGCTATGGATATTAATTGAAGCAATAAATGGACCACATTTATTAAAAACCGCAAAAAGAAGAAGAGGAAATTAAGAAAATGGGTAGCAATGGAATGAAATATGTAAAGATAACCCATCTTAATTTAGAAAGAAGTGGTAGGACCTTAACTCGGTTATATTAATCAATAAATGGCAACTTCTAGTAAAATTTTCTTTTGGAGTTCTTGAATTATAGTCGCTAGTTGTTTTCCTTAGTTATTGGAAAATGGGTGATGTGGTATAAGATATATTCCCATTTTAGTCTTGTATAGCCTTTATGAATGGATTTAAACCACTCGATATATTGGAAAGCAAAGTAAATTAGGAAATTTTATGGGAACACTTAACTAAGGATAGACCATAGGTAAAACTGGAAGTTAATGAGAAAATTAGGTTAGCAGCCTAAAGTGAGTAAATGTTTCAATTTCAAAACTTTAGATTTTGAGAAACATAAGGGATTTAGCTCACAAAATCCCCCATGTAAGGAAAAGAGAAAATGTGTAGAAATGAGAATGTAATTTTCTATTGATCAAGAATTAAAAAGTGGCAGAAATTTTCCGTTAGAAAGAGTGGAACTGCATCACTCCAACACAGCTTTATGGAGTTGTGCTTTGCATCGTTAGCGATATGGATCCTTAGTTTACTAGCAAATATGGAGGGTTTGCTAGCTTTAGGAACTAGCTTTAGGAACTTCTTGAATTGGAGCGTCGCTTACCGACTGAAGACCAATGGAAAAACTGAAGGAATGGATGAGAATTTGGAGGGTTTGTTAAGAGCTTTCATCTTGGACTTTAAAGGGCCTTAGGAGTAGTGCTTACCCTTAGTAGAATTCGGTAGGATTGTAGTCATCAATAGGCAATTGGTATGGAACCCTTGAAGCATTTTTTGTAGGCCATGCAAATCGCCAAATTGTGGGCGGAAAACCACCGATAAATTCTACTCGACCAAATCTGTATTGCGAGACTTAGGAAAGTCAGAATTGATTAGGCAATGTACAATTTGGGTAGTTGGAAAGTAGGCACCATATTTAATAGGCCTTTTCCCAATACAGAAAAAACAAGAAAATTTTTATGTTGGCCGGAGTCCATGATGTTCTTGTATTTGAGGAAATACCTTCATAGCATAGAAATTGTTGTAGAGCCAATTGGTGGATTTAAGATGGAGCCAATAATGTCATGTGCCACTACATGCATCATAGAGCATGAAACTCGAAAGCTCCGCGATAAAAAATTAGATTGGTTCGAGTGTAATGGTGAGAAAATCCGATGAAAGGCATGAGGACCCTTCATCCTAAACCTTTCTCTGGAAAATTTTATCACCAAATTAGGATTTTGGTTGCTAGATTGGATGGTAGAAAATGGTTGCTACACTTTTTCATAACCACTTTACGCTCATGTAGGAATTTTTATGCATGTTTAGGGTATTTGCATACATACTTTCATGACAAGATTACACACTCACATGAGGATTGAGCATATTTTAGTATGTTTGCAGTACATAATCACATTGCACTGTTTGTTGAGTAGATGGTTGTGTAGATCTTGGTTCTATAATATGGATGTTATTGCGCATTACGCCGTTCGCCCCTTGAAATATTTTGGTACGAAATCTTTTTTAAGGGGAGAAGAATGTAACAATCCATTAAATGAACCATAAATAAATGAAGTAAAATGAATTAAATGTGATGAGTTAGAAATTGGAATTTTTATAAATTTGGAATTTGACCATGAAAGTTATATTATTGCGTTCATGGAAAAATTCGAATTAATTTCCATGTATATCGTTAAGGGTTGGACCACGAAACCATTAAGTGGTTGGACCCACATTCTTTCCTTATAAAGAAGTATTAAATGATTTTAATGGTTTAATGTTCGTAGACATATTCTTATTTTGAAATATACTGCCCAAGTACTGAATAGGTGAGACTTAAGGTTTTTATTCACCAAACACTTGTTGTTCTGACCCCCTCCTCATTACAACACAGGTAAAGGACGGAGTTATGGTGGTGACGATGCTTAGAGATGGAGAAGCTTGGCTTGTGGCAGTATTTGTTATTATTACTTGCTTTTATATGTACCCATATACCAGATATTATGTTAAGGTTTTTATGGAATTTTGTATTATGATATTTTTATGGTTTTGAAATAAATGGTCACACTTTGCTATTATAATTTGTTACATCCGCTATGAGTTCTAAAAGTTTTATGGCTTTATACTGTTATTTTCTTAGCTATACCAACAACTTACCTTAGAATTGATCTAAGTTTCGATGGTCCTTTTCTGGGTCGAAATTTAAGCATGTTCCGAGGTGGTTTGTTAAAACAGCTAAAGTTGATTTTATTACAAGTGCATTCTTAACAATCAACAATGTGTTATTTACTTACGGTTTAGAAATATCTATGTACCTTTTAGCTTTCTTTCTTATGAACACATATGTAACAACTGCCCTACACCTCCAGTACCTAATATACCTGTATAGAACACTGTAGAGGTAATTGGCACTATGGATGTAAAGTAATAAAAATCCAAGCATAGAACCTGTAGAATATCTCACAGTGCATAGACAAAGTATTATATAATAACACATATGTTAAACAAGTGAGATAGTAATATAATCAAGTGAACCATAAATAAGAACATATAGTGTATCAGGTTCACACACTATACAAAAACTAAAATAAAGAGTTTATACATCCAAATCTCCAAAATAAACTCTATGATTGTCTCTCAAGACCTAAGTACTGACATAGCTCCATAGTCCTGTATAGCGGAATATAAGCGCACCAAAGTACAGATATATGAAAGCGTAGTCTCCTTCTCGTACTATGTACAGCTCCATGCGCTATCCAGGCTCGTTATCCCTAATCTACTCATTCAGGAGTACTTGAGATAAGAAACCAAGAATAAAACCTCAGGTCAAACAATAGTCTGGTGTGAGTAATATATCATTTAAATACTATAAAATTGTATATAGTAATTGGGGTAGAGGATATGAACAACCATACATGATTTGTCTCTACCACCAAAGAGTTATCACATAAACACGGTATATTCTAAACTACTATCACAAGTTGAAAATATATGGTGTAGGAGCATCATATAGCATATCAAGCACACACCAAACATAGCAGCCATCACATAGCCTTGCATTTCTCACTCAAGTGCTTCGAATATATGATAACTCCTTCAGATGCTCAACTCATTGCCCATACCGATGATTAGGGCTTAGAAACATGCATACGTCCAAATGTATGGGTACATGCAGGCTACCCTAGGTACAAGCACATTACCCTATTCTAAAATTGAGCATCATAACCACAGTCATCCATCAATCCCTTAGCACATGTACCGATAGTAGAACTACCTCATAGATGCTCAACTCATGCCCACGAGATGGCTAAGGACTGGACACATGCAGATGTCCAAACACGTAAACAACCTTGGGTACACGTAGACTATCCTTTCCTACTCATAAGCATCAAAGCATCATGTTCTATTCTATGAGCTATCATGAAAAGCTCGTCCTTATGGTCCATCACTATATGCCATAGTCACTTGTCACATAGAGTCGTCAAAGTCGTCGCCTTCCATTGGTTGCCATTCCAAGGTCATCTTAAGCTATCTTGGAGTCATCCACCCTTGCTCCAAACCAGCTCCCAAAACTACCAGGCAGACCCCAAGTCCTATCTCGAAGCCCTTCCATGCCAAGCCCGAAGCCAACACCCTAAAATCCTATTTCACGTTCTTTCAGGCTCCACCTCATATAGCTGAACCTAAGCCACCGAACAGTATTTGTTGTTCGGCTCCTCATCACCGAACCAACAACAATCGAACCACCTTTCATATTATGCATCCTTCTATAGCCGAACCAAAAACCTACCGAACCACTTTCCTGTTCGACAACCTCCTATAGCCGAACCAAAAACCTACCGAACCACCTTTCCTGTTCGGCATCCTCCCATAGCCGAACCAAAAACCTACTAGATAGGATTTCCTATCCAGTTGTAACATCCCCATTTTGAGGCCTTAAAATAAGCGCTACTAATGCTACAATCATCAATAGTATTATTCTTCAGTGACAATATGCGATTATGTTAATCATATCAATAACATCAGAAGCACATGAATATGAATTTTTTTTTTCAAATACATTTCATCAATCAAACTTTCTTTACATTTCAAGAATAAACTTTTGACATTCATTACATAATCTCATTTATTGCCCATGTTCAGTGGAAATATAATAATTACAAAATACTCGAAGAGCGACACATGAAGATGCCTCCTTGGTTGATCAGAGTCTAATACTTGAGAGTTATAAATTCTATCATTATATCCACTCAAACATAGCATAAGCTTAAAACAACAATATGGAAATAAAAACTCCTAATGTAAGCTAGCTTGCATCCGGCAATTCTCCGGAAGCTTATTCGTCAAACCTAAAAAACCCCTACTCTCAACTTACTCAAATGAGTACCCGAGAGTTTAGGGCAAAAACAAAAACTTCGGGTCGGAAAAAATGCCTGAATTTACCATCTACAACCAAAATAGATATGTAGTGAGACCATGCCGCTTAGCGGAACGGGTTTTCCCCTTATTAGTATCTTATCCAAATGTGCCAATCACAAATCATGCACCTGCAACCACAATAGTTAGAATAATCATAATATGATCATATGCATGTATGCAATATGGGTAAGTCTAACTGATCCGTCCTCCTAGGGCTATGCACACCCAAGGTTTACCCTTCCTAAAATAGACTATCTATCTCAAACCAAATGGACTATCTGTCTCAATTCAAATGGACTATCTGTCTCAAATCAAATGAACTATCTATATCAAGTCAAATGGACTTTCTGTCTCAAATCATAATTTTCATGGGATCACTACGAATGTATTAGTTTTTACTAATAACATCTATCCATTCATAGTTTTCATGGGATCACTAGGAACCTATTAGTGTCACTAATAACCATTCTCCAATCATTGCTCTCATGGGATCACTATGAACCTATTAGTTATTATTACTAACATTCCTTGAAATCATAGTTTTCATGGGATCACTATGAACCTATTAGTTTACACTAATACCTTCCTCAAATCATATCCTTTTGATTAGTTCTAGACATCCTAACATATTGGATCTATCTGATTTTCTTGATGCAATTCTACTCACTCATGAGTTAAATCTGACCATACTCACTACTGGGACTACTAACTGGTAACTCTGCCCGCAATCCCAAAATGCAATGTTGGGTCATAGTAATGTGAGCATGATAATGATAAACATGTAAATTAATTAATCAAATAGTAATAAGAACATATAACATCATTCATCTAAATATGTTTAATCAACAATCATTGGCATCACAAAATTACTTAACCTTAAGTAATAATTTCCTTTGGCAAATTCATATAAAACTTGGGCTAGTCACCAATTTATTTTCTTGAAAATCTATAAATGATTAATCCTTTAAAATCATTCCTTAAAAAAAGGAAAACATAGCTCATTACCTGGCCAAAATCTTATGCCAAAATACAATCCTTTTCGAAATAGCTTTCTTTATTTATGATATCAAAAGTAGGTTGTCGAACCTCTTAACTTGGCTTTTGGTTTGCATAGTATAAGGCTTTCAGCCTATAAAATAATAAATATCGAATCTGAAGGTTTCTGTCATCATTGCCACAAAATACTTGATACTGAAAATATAGACTTGCGGCATCATTGCCTCTAAGTAATTGATATCGAAAATATGGATTTGTGGCGTCATTTCCTCAAACTATTGTTGTCGAAATCGTAAACACATAGCATCATTTTCACTTTGAAATGGATGTCAAAAACTATAACTTATGGCATTCATGCCACTTAGCATGGATGTCAAAAATAAAAGGGTGACAAGGGACATTAAGCTCAAAACCAATAAAGAACGTTGACTGTTTGATGTCGGACCCCAAAACATTTAAAATATGAATGTGAATCTTAAACATAAGGATGTTGCATTCATGTTTTGTTGAGTAAATGAAACTATTGATGTCGAAAGTAATGCTGAAATCCTATACATCTATATGAATAGATTCATTTCTTACATGCCTAAGGAGATATCTATGCATCCCTTCATGTCGATGCCGAAGATTATAGCGACATGGATATCGGCTGTTGCCTGGGTTTTAATACTCAAATCTAACGACATAGCAATTTCATATTAAACCAAAAACTATTTTATTTCCATATAAAGCCATTTCTTTTCACCAACTCTTATCCCTTATCAATTTTCTATTGGATAATAATATACTTTACCAATTTCTTTTAAGAAAAATTAATACAAGGCCATTTTACTTTCCTCAAAATAATTTGAGAACCCATACAAATAATATTATTATTTAATACTATTTAATAGCTTTTCTAGCTTAATAAAATCATAGAAAATCATAACTTCGGAAAAATATCAAAAATCAAAATTACTATATTCTTTCTCATATAAAAATTTTGGGCTGAAATAATTATTTAATTATTTTTAATAGTTAAAACCCGAAATAAACACCTTTTCCATCTTAGGAAATTCATACAGTATTCATATTAACTTGTCAAACTTGAACACCCATCTCCAAAATAATGTTTTACACAACATATCAAAATTTTGAATTAAAAGGAGATCAAAAACTTAGGTTTTACCCTTGAAACCTACTAAATCAATTCTATAAAAATTCCAATAAATCATCATTTAAGCCAATAATGATATAATCAATTCATACAAGACATATTATCATAATCAATTCGAAAATAGATCATAGATCCAAAAATAAACATAAATACTTGAGATTGATACTATTATTCACCTTAGATTGGATCAAAGATTAAGATTTGATGTTGGTTATTTTTTCCTTAAGCTTCCAATTTGGTTATGTTAAGTTTCCTTTTTCTCCTTTTACTTATAATGGTTGGCCTCACTTTAGCTTTTATTTTGATTAAGAACGTAAATGATAAAATGAAGGGGAAAGAGCAGTTTAAGGAATGGAATAAGGGGTTATTCCCATTTTGCACTTCTCATTAGTTTCTTCTATTATATGTTTTAAATCAATCTTATTAATCGATTACTTAAGGCATGACCCATATTAGTTACCAAACTCACTCTTCTTATCACACAACACATTATTTTATTTTATTTATCTAATTAAATTTCCTAAATAATGTTGAACAAAAATTAGGGGCGCTACACAAGTCCTCTAGTGTCGAACCATTAACTACCGAGACAACATCTACCGGACAAAGTTTCCTGTCCAGTCTTTCACTATCCAAGCCAAGCAACTACCGAACCAAATGCTTTCCCTTCCTGAAGCCAACCACTGGACCACCTCATGTCTAACCAAGCTTCACCAAATTGAAACATGTAGCCCCTTCAGCACTTCAACATCACGCAAATCCCATTGTTGCACTTCAACACTTCGATCCTCATGCTTCACTTATGCAACAATACAATTCCAAACGCTTCAGAGCCTATCCGTCGAAAACCTATTCAATGGTTCCTACCTTTAGATCGCTCCGATGAGCATTTTCAACCGTATATGCATACAAATAAACACCATACATACACTAAAAAACATTCAAACATGCAAATCGCATAATCAATCCTAGCAATTATCTTACAAGTTGTCTATAGCATAGCCTAACATACATCAAGGCAATCACATATAAAATAACATGTTGAGAATACCAAAAATCCATTTATTCATGTTTTTGTTATAGGTCGTATTTTAAACTAGCATCAAAACCTAAATTTTGACCTTACAAATGGATCGAAAACATGTTAAAACCTATAGGTACATATATGGTAAGGTGAGATATGATAAATCACTCACCAAAACCTCCAAAATTTAAGTTTCGCATGCAAATTGAGCCAAATCCAAAAATAAGCAGCAAAGATGTAATTTTTCCTCTCCAAAAATTTAGATTTGAAGATCTTTAATGAATCCCTTGCTAATCTAACTTAATCTATGATGTAGACTTGATTTGGAGGAGAAAAGAGATGGTTTTGGGTGGAGGATGGATTAATGGAGCTTAGATCTATTTGGGAGATGGCACAAATGATTTGGGGATGTCTGCTTCAATCAATATAGGTCTAAAACCTGAAATGGCATATCCCCAAACTCACTAATTATCTAGCTACTTCAAAAACTACCAATCTTCAAACAACCATATCCTAGCCAGAAAGTCCAAATCGCTATTATGACCATCTATAAAAAGGGAAACCATCGTATCTTTCTAATGGAAGTGGTCTCGGATGCTAATTCGGCTTCCATAAAAAGTTACAACCATTACAAAATTTCAAGAGTAAAATCATCCGGAAAAATTCTAAATAGGAAATGTCATTAATAGGCATTTTCCTAAATTATAGAGCCATATGACCTCATATGCATTTAAATATAATATTTTATGATCCTTCGGTATGTAAAATACTGGTTGTTACACTTTTCCAGCTTTAGGAGTTTCGCCCCCGAAATCCCAATAGAAATAAGGTAAAATCAAACATAGCTACGCCGCATGCTTAATATTCACAAGAAATCATATCAAACATCAAAAATGCATGTGGAAGCAGGTAATGACATTTACACCTACCTTAGGATGCAGGATACTAAACTACTCTATGTGATATCAGAAGTGAAAGTAAGTGTGATAAATAGAACTCTCACCAAGTAAAAAGCTCTGGCTAAGCGGTCATCATGCTCTCCTCGGTCTCCCAAGTGCAATCACCCTTATTCTTACTCCACTGAACCTTCACAGCTCTTTCGTCTTCCTTCTAAGCTATTTCGTTTCACGTCCGGCGATACAAATAGACATATGATGTCTCAATCCCAGTATCATCAAGCTGATCCAGTTGGACTATTATGCCTAAGTTGTGCACAAACTTCTACAAGTGAGAGATGTGGAACGCATTGTGCAGGATAACCATCTTCTGAGGTAAGTCAACCTTATATGCTAGATTCCCAATCCTCTCAAGTATCGAAAAAGGACCAACGAACCTCGATGCCAACTTCCCCTTAGTATTGAATTGGATAGCATTCATCGGTAAAGAGATGTTGACGAACACCATATCACCAATGGAGAACTCTAAGTCAAGTCTTCTCCTATCGGCATAGTTCTTCTGTCTATCCTAAGCAACTTTCATTCGTCGTTGAATGATCTCGATTTTCTCCAAAGTTTATCTAATCATATCTGGCCCAAGTATTAGTTTCTCATCGACTTCCCACTAACATGAAGGAATGTTGCTTGGTCGGCCATTAACGCCTCGAATTGTGCCATACCGATGATGGGCTACTAACCGTCGTTGTATGTGAACCCTACTAAGTGTAAATAATCGTCCCATGAGCCACCGAAATCGAGAATGCAAGCTCACAAGAGATTCTCTAAGATACAATTCACCCTCTCGGTCTGCCCGTCAGTTTGTAGGTGATAAGTTGTACTAAGATGCAGCTCCATTCCTAATGCCTTTTGTAAGCTCTTCCAAAACCCGCAAGGGAACAAAAAGTCTCGGTCGCTTACAATGCTCTTCGGTACACCATGGAATCGTACAACCCACTTTACGTATAATTCTACCAATTTAGATGTCCTTCTACTAGACTTGATGGGTACGAATCTAGCACACTTCATCAATCTATCGACTATTACCCAAATGCTATCGTATCCTCATTTGGTCCTTGGCAATCCATCATTGAAATCCATTGAAACTTGTTCCCATTTGCACTCAGGAACTCAAGCAGTTGTAGCAAACCACTCGGCTTCTTCTGCTCTGCCTTTACCAACTAACAGTTTATGCACTTTGAGATGAATGCCCAAATGCCCTTCTTCATCCCTTCCTAATAAAATGTTTGTCTCATATCATGGTACATCTTATTACCATCGGGATGTATAGTCAATCTCGAATGATGGCACTCACAAAGCACTTCATCCCTCAACCCGTCGACATAAGGAACAAACAATCTCTCATCCTTATGGAGCCAACTATCATGGTCGAGCCTGTACTGATCTCCGCATACTCCACTCCTTCCTCTATCTCTTCCATGATCTCTGCTAGTCTAGCATCTCGCCTCTGACTAGTCCTGATCCACTCAATCAAGGTAGGTATGATTTTCAAGCTAGCCAACACTTCTGGTTTTAGCTCACATTACAGACTAAAATCACAGCCAGCGATAAACTCCAATCGCTTCCACTCTAGGAACATTGCTTCCAAGCCAGCATGTCTCCTACTTAATGCATCAGTGACTGCATTTTCTTTGCTGAGGGTATAGGAAATTTCAAAGTCATAGGAGGCTAGGAACTCTAACCATCGCTAATAATAAAGGTTAAGGTCCATCTGGGAGAACAATACTTCAACAACTTGTGGTCCGTATACAACTCGAACCTCTCCCCAAGCAAATAATGCCTCCATATCTTCAAAGCGAATACTATCATCACCAACTCCAGATCGTTAGTCGGATAATTCTGCTCATGAGGTTTCAGCTATCGACTAGTGTAGGTGATAACCTTTCCCCTCTGCATCAATACCGCACCAACCCAGTACCACAGACGTCTATGTATATTGTCAGCTCCTCATTCCCACTCGGAATGACAAACACCAGTGAGCCCGTCAACCTTTCCTTCAGACTCATGAACGCGTGCTTGCACCTTGCATTTCAAATAAAAGCCTGATTCTTCTTCGTCAAGTTGGTTAACGGAGCTGCTACCTTGGAATAGTTCTAGACAAAACACCTACAGTATCCCGCCATTCCTAGGAAACTTCTCATGTCTATAGTGGTCTTGGGTCGATCCCAGTCCTATACTGCTACCACCTTCGCAGGACTATAGTAATACCTTGCTTAGAAACAACGTGGCCCAAAAATCGTACTTCCTTCCTTCAGAAGTGACATTTCGAAAACTTCGCTTTCAATCGGTGCTTCCTCATCACCTTGACCACAATCCTCAAATGCTCATCCTCCAATAAACGAGGATATCGTCCATGAACACAAGCACAAACTTATTTAACTAATCCTTAAAACATAGTTCATAAGATCAAAAAAGCATGTAAGTGCATTAGTTAGCCCGATGGAGCTGATCAAACAAGTCATCATTATGTAGGATTGGATACTTATTCTTCTTTGTTACCTTATTCAGCTCACAGAATCAACGCACAACCTCAAAGAGTCATCCGCTTTAGTGGCGAATACTACATGTGCACCCCACTTAGATATGCTCCTATGAATTAACCCTTTCCTCAACAGGTCATTCACTTGCACCTCCAACTCCTTCTTCACCCTAGGTGCTATATGCCTTAAAGGCATAACTGTTAGTCTGGCATCCTTCACTAAATCTATGTGGAACTCAATCCTCGGTGTGGAAGTAGTTCGGTCACCTCCATGAACATGTCTAGATACTCTCTTGCAATAGGCACAAATGACAACTCATCCTATGGAATCTCAAGCAAATATATAAAGCTAACCATAACTCCATCCTTTGGTAGGCAGCAAATCACTACCGTCCGCACCTCCACAACCTCAGTCATCACCAACAGCCTCTCGCAAACCACCACCACTGCATACTTCCTCTGACAGTTCATCCCCAGTATAATACCGAACCCCAAAAAACCCAAAACAAAGCAGTCACAAGCAAATACCATTCATGATTCGATAAGGCTAAGTCTCAACAAACCATGCCCAGGCTAGCCGATCCTCTAACAGGGTTTGTGACAATCAAATGTCGGTCAACTATCTCGAGATTCGTCCCAATCTATCTACCAAATCACTAGATATAAAGGAATGTGAAGCCCTGGTATCAAATAAAACACATACAAGTGCATTAGAAATAGAAACCATACCATGTATAACAATGCCATTCCCCTTCTCCTTCGCTGATGGAGCACTCGACGAAGCTGGAACAGCATTCAAAGCGTAAGCGAACACAACCTGCTTATTCTTCGACGCTCTGGATAATTCTTCTTCATATGCCCTGGCTTGTTGCAGTTAAAACATCATTTTTACTTGTTTCTGCAGCCTTTGCTAAGATGGCCCTTCTCTCCACAATTATAGAAAGTAGACTCCTACTTGTCCACTTTCTGGTCACCCTTATAAAGCTATACTTCTTCTTATTGTTCCACTTCCTCTTGCCTCCCCCGCTAGCTTGCGACTTTGGCTCATCCCTAGGAGCAACCACCAACTTATGCTTAGGATACAAACTCTCATGTCGAAGAGCCTTCTCCACCAGCCTTTAAATTTCTCATTGATATGACTGATGAGTTTTTCTTCAGGATAATCGTCCAAGACTATGATAAACTTCTCATTCTTCTTGAGTGGAGTACTGATAAAAGACAGGCTATACTTCGATAATATATCAAACTCAACTACGTACTCTGACACGGACATATCCCATATATCAAGTTAGCAAATTTTTAATAAAGCGCCAACTTCTGAGCGATCGGTATATACTTCTCTTCAAACTTTACTTTAAACTACTCCCAAGCAATTTGATCCTCAAGATTAGTAATCTTAATGGCATTTCACCACCCCATTGCTCGTCTAGTAGCTGTGTAGAGGCCAGCTTCCTCTTCATCGAATCCTCTAACTCCATATCCTTAAAGATGCGTTCGTAGGTGTCCAACCAATCCAGCACTTCGATGGCTGGTTCCGTTTCAAGAAAACGGTTTTACTCCAAAAGTGGAGTAATCCTTGCTTAGTTTGGCAAAGTTAGCTCCTGGCACTTGCACTGAGGCACCACCACCAACAGTCGCAGAAAGAACAACTTGGGCATTCTGAACCATGTTTCACACCATCTCAGCTAACATGTTTTGTAAGTCGGAGTTAGCAGCCCCCGATCCCACCCCCTCCTCAACTCCAGAAATGAAGTTACTAGCAGCATTCCTCGTTAGCGGACTCATTCTTACAAGCTGTAATAAGAATGATCGGTCTCTCTAAAAGGAATAAGTGGTGTTCGAGAATGAAATTTGACTTATATATAATATATATACTACTATATAGTTTTGAAAACCAAAATATAACAAGTACGCTCTCTCATATATCGCTTGATCTATTCTAAAGCGATAGCTTAATCCTTATCTCTAATGGATCGAATTATCAACTTAGGCCATCTACGCACCCTAAGCTTTGATACCAAATGTGACGACTGCCCTACACCATCAGTAACCAATGTACTTGTATAGAGCGCTGTTGAGGTACCCGATCGATGCATGATGGTAGCTAAGGGTGTAAAGTAATAAAAATCCAAGCATAGAACCTATAGAATATCTCACAGTGCACAAACAAAATATATTATAATAACAAAGATGTAAAACAAGTGAGACAGTAATATAATCAAATGAATCATAAATAAGAACATCAGAGTGTATCAGGTTCACAGAGTATACAAAAACTGAAATAAAGTGTTTATACATCCCAAATCTCCAAAATAAACTCTATAACTCAAAATACAAGTATAGACATAGCTTTACAGTATTTCATAGTGGAATATAAGTGATGGTTAGCTCCAAAGTATAGATATATGAAACAGAGCCTCCTGCTCATACTCTGTACAGCTATATGCGCTATCCAGACCTGATATCCCTAAGCTACTCATTAAGAGTACCCAATATAATAAGAAGCAAAACATAAAATCTCGAGTTAGACAACACTCTGGTGTAAGCAATATGTTATATCAAAATACTATAAAATCCAATATAGTAAATACGGTAGAGGGTATGATAACCATACCAAACATCTCCCTGCATATAAAGGGTTAGCACATAAACACAGTATATACTAAACTACTATCACAAGTGGAAAATATAGGGTGTAGGGGTATCACACATCATATCAAGCATACATCAAACATAGCATCCATCACACAGCCTCGCATCTCTCACTTAAGTGCTTTGGATATACAATAACTCTTTCAGATGCTCAACTCATTGCCCACGCAGATGGTTAGGGATATAACACATGCATACATCCAAATATATGGGTACATGCGGACTATCATGTCCCAACAATGAACATCACAACCACATAGTCATCCATCAATCCATTAGCACACATACCAATAGTATAACTATCTCATAGATGCTTAACTCATGCCCATGCAGATGGCTATGGACTGGACACACGCAGACGTCCAAACACATGGGTACACGTTGATTACCCTGGATACATAAAGGCTACCTTATCCTACTCGGTAGCATATCAACCTCATATTCTATTCTACAAGCTATCAAGTAGAACTCGTCCTTTCATTCCTTTACCAGATGCTATAGTCACTCGTTACATTGAGTCGTCAAAGTTTTCGCATTTCATTGGTTGCCATTCCAATATCATCTTTAGCTATCCTAGAGTCATCCATCCTTGCTCCAAACCAGCTCTCAAAACTACCATGCAAACCCTAAGTCTTGCCTCGAGGCCCTTCCATGCCGAGCCCGAAGCCAGCACCCCAAAACCCAATTCCACATTTTGTCTGGTTCCCCCTCATAGAGCCGAACCAAAGCCCCCAAGCTGCATTTGTTGTTCGGCCCCTCATCCCTAAACCAACAACTACGGAACCACCTTTCCTGTTCGGCATCATTCTATAGCAGATCCAAAAACCTACCAAACCACCTTTCATTTTCAACATCATCCTATAGTCGAACCAAAAACCTACTGAACAACCTTTCCTGTTCGGCATCCTCCTATAATAGAACCAAAAACCAACCGGCCAGGATTTCCTGGCTGGTTCCCTACTGTCGAACCATCAACTACTGAGCCAACACTTACCTAATAGGATTTCCTGTCTGGTCTTTTACTTGTTGAGCCAAGCAATTATCGAGCCAAATGCTTCCTATTCCTGAAGTCAACCATCGACTGCCCCATGCCGGACCAAGCTTTACCAAACCGAAACCTGTAGCTCCTTCAGCACTTCTACATCATGTTGATTCCATCGCAAAATTTAACACTTCGATCCTCATGCATTGCCTATGCAAAAATATGACTCCAAATGCCTTAGAGCCTATCCATCGAAGTATGATTTCTTAGTTCCTACCTCTAGTTCGCTCCAATTAGCGTTTTAAACCATACAAGCATATGAACAAACACCATATATACACCAAACAACATTCAAACATGCAAATTATGCGATCAATCATAGAAGTAATCTTAAAAGTTGTCTACAACATAGCTTAACATACATTAAGGCAATCTCATAGTCGAATTACATGTATAAAACATAAAAATCCATTTATTCACATTTTTACTACATAATGGGTTTTAAAACAAAGCATTTAAACTTAATTTTGACTTTAAAAATGGATCCAAAACATGTTAAAACCTATAGATACATATATGGTAAGGTGAGAGATGACACATCACTCACCAAAACCTTCAAAATCCAAGTTTTGCAAGCAAATCGAGGCAAATCTGAAAATAAACAGCAAAGACGTAATTCTTCCTCCTTCAAAATGTGGATTTGATTATCTCTAACAAATCCCTTGCTAATCTAACCTTAATCTATTATTAAGACATGATTTGAAGAAAAAAGAGATGGTTTTGGGTGAAGGACGGGTTAATGGCGGCGTAGATCTATTTGTAAGATGGTAGAAATAATTTGGGGATCCAATATAGGTGTAAAATACAAAATGGATTAATGGGCCAATCCCTAAACTCACTAATTACCCAATAAGCTACTTCAAAAACTACTAATCTTCAAACAACCATATCTCCTAGGTAAAAAATCCAAATTGCTATTATGACCAGTCATCGAAAAGGGAAACTATCATATCTTTCCAATGGAAGTGGTGTCAAATGCTAGTTTGGCTTCAATCAAAAGATATATCCATTACAAAATTTCAAGGGTAAAATCGTTTGGAAAAATTTCAAATATAGAAAATGTTACTAATAGGCATTCCGAAAATTATAAAGCCATACGACCTCATATGAAATATTTTATGATTCTTCAATATGTAAAATACAAGTCGTTATAGCACGCTTCCTCTGCATTTTGACTGACAATCAAACACTCTGATACTCTATCAAAACACTTGTTTAATTTTGATGCTTGTCAAACGACAGTTTTGTATATGTTCTTGGTTCATATCCAAATACTCACAAACTCAATACCGCTCCCAATGACTTCGAGAAACTTTGGTTATTATGTATAAATAGTTTACTCTAAATCATTATTTAGAACTTTCTTTTTCAACACATACGTACCAAAACATAAACTCATACTAGGAGGTAATTTTATGAGTAAAGTCCAAACTAACTTGAGTACATCGAATGGTGGATCTATTACATTAATTTCAATAATCGAATTTCACGGTAATATTCTTATCAACGTGGCTCGCTATATTCCAACTGCATTTATCTTTCTCTTAAAGACATATCTGTGGCCAATGGATCATACCCCTTCGGGAACAACTATCAAAATCATATTTGATAATGTACATGAAATCTATTTTGGATTTGCGCATCATACCATATCATAGAGTCAATACTCTTAATGGTTTAATTAAACAGCCGAGAATTATTTATTCCTGACATTGATAAGAAACTCAGTGTTTCTTTTTAATGTACAAGAATACTCATTAGATGTTCTAATGTATTTATATTTATTTTGGTTTGGTCAATTTCATTTCATTCCCTATAACCAGTTTTATTATTGGATTGTATCCAAATTCATTTTATAACAATAATTTCTTAAAGAAATTCTTCTGCTATGAAGTTGATATTTCTTGAAACAATAGTTGTTATCTATGCAACGGAATGGGTTTTCATTAGTATTTTATGAATTGCCTTATATAAACTGATTTTGCATGAGTTCACAATACATTTACGTTCACAACATAAATTGGCCACCTAATGACTATCATTCCCTAAATTCTTTTGGGATGATCCATACAAGATCTCTTATGTACAACTATTACATGTAATCTTTCGACTCGCACAACCTGCCAACTCCTTGGCCTAGGATATGTACTGGTTTCTTATAAACCCTTATCTCATATGGTTATATAAACTATTCATTAGATGATATTAGTTTTAACCTTGTGTGATACTCTTAAGTACATGATCTTATAGAAAGAAGTTAACTCAGCTTCACTCACAATTAACCATATGTTGTCCAACAAAGTTCGATAACTCCTTATCAATACATCATAATGTATCATAGGGAGGAGTTACTTTTGAGGTTAAATCCTTACTCATTTTAGGTATGTTTAGAACTCATTCGAATATACTCACACATTCGATCAAATCGAATCATATATGTCGCATGTATTTTATCCGCTTCCGTTTTATATTCTATGAGCTTATCATAGACTTATACATGCATATCGAATGCTTGTGTTTATGTCTATGATAACTCATCGATGAATATATCAAAGTATGTGGAACTGTTTTGGTATTAATAGACTTTTGATTGCATATATCTATATGTATCAATTCGAAGTGTTCATCAACTCCTATGATGCTCCCACTAAATGGGTGTATTGCCCTTAATTATTTGAGATATAATAAAATAGTATCATATGATTCAAAATCATATAATATAAATTATTTCTCAAAACTACGGTTTAGTCTATATTTTCAAAATAATTTTTGATACTTCTATATTTTCCAATGCATCAAATACTTGTACTACAGTTTTATTTCGCAATAAATATTTATAATATTCTCATTGAAATAAAACTTTGTCTATTCTTTAGTCATTACTGAAGAGCATATATTATTTCATAAATAACCTGTGGTACGTTTTACAAAAACAACTTTCGTAAATTGATGCAATCAATAAGTGTTATATGGCATGGTCCTACTATTTTCGCCATTACTATAGCAGTGTACCGAATACGAAGGTCCCTCATCCACTGAATATAGACTATTTATTTAATATACTGCAACTATTTACAGTGGAGAGTTCATTGATCAAATATCTTGCACTCAAAGAAATAAATCTCGTAAAAAACAATTTTCTACATGAAAATACATTTTGGAATAGAAATCATATTTCTTATTCCAATGTTAAGTATCAATCACGATTATTACAACTCTTATTTTCGATGTTCCTTTATGAATTAGAAGTGACTATTCACTCTCTTTATCTCAACCGTACCTTAAATCACATCTACTTTTGTACATTCATATTCTTTCTAAATGATCATACCATTCAAGAGAAATCCATTACTCGATATTATAACGAACTCTTTACAAAAATGCATTTGATTATCCTTAACATTTAAGACCATCAAATATGATGCATCTTACGTAAACTGATCAAACTGACATTTCAGCCATCGAGTTATTAGATGTATATTGTATTTTTGGTCTTGTGTTAAACATAACACGATATGATCTTTTATTGTAATCAATCAAATTGAATACTCGATCTCGCACTATGGTTTACTTATTTATTTCAGATGAACTAATTTCATCAAAATATTATACATTACAAACTGTGATCGTTCATTATACAACACTAAGATAGTATATGGATAAAATATCCATAGTCTTATATTTCTTTTGAGTTCAAAACTCATTGAATGCAATACATGATCTCAACCAACCAACATGTGAGTGACCAAATTTACGAACGTATTATGTAGTTGTAAAATTCGACACTTGCATGGGTTTAAAAAACATTAACATGCAAGAATTATTTAATGGTAAGTATCTTATTATAATATATATTTCTATTTGTCAATCTTTAATTCGGTTCATTTGTATATCTTGATAAACATTTTATCAATCACATCAAATGCATAAATTTATAAATGTAGATTATAACTACATTATATATCATGTGTTCTTACAATATTAGAAATGTTAAATGTTACCATTTCATTTTTTTAATAAGGCTCCCATTAGTCTTTTATGTTTCTCCAAACCGAAAGTCAAAATATAGAAGGCTTTCAACTTCATTAGTGGGTGTTTGGACTCGTATGCCTTGGGATTCTAACATTGAGGAAAGCTCAACAAATCATAAGCCTGCATACGATTGATAACTCCACATTGGTTGTGTCACATACAACTCCTAACATACGGTACCTTGTTTTAATCCCGTCTTAACCTTGATGAATTCTCAACAAATAAAGTGGGACTATTCACTCAGACCTATCATTTTGCGATGGCCTAAATATAATGAACATATCTTGAGGAAAGCTCAACAAATATGTGCAGTTACCTAACTTCGTTTATTCAATATATTAATAGTACTATATATAAACCTAGCTTGAGGAAAGTTCAACAACTAAAAAGTATGCAAGTATTCTATTAATATATAAATCATAGAGGATAACTTTATACTAAAGATTTATAATCTTCAATATATTATATCGAGTGATATCGACTTATGGAATTGTAACGCCCCACTCTGAGACCCACTGTAACAAAGAGTATTACGGGAGTAATACTGTCTGTTAAAGCGGAGAATAGAGTATAGTGGAAGCGACCATTTGTAATCAAGCTATAACTATCTACCGAATACGTCGAAAGGTGGAATCTATTTAAATTTTTCTCAATCAGGTGGTTCGACATATTCGGTAAATACTTATAACGAAATTACAAATGGCTAAAGATCTATCAGGACAAAGCACAATAATAAATGATAAAACATCACAGAACAGAATCACATAACAGATGTAAAATCCCAGAACAATACATCGTCAATACAGATCCAAATACTATAAGTGGGTACAAAGCCACTGCTCACACATGTGAGTCAAAAATATGTACATATCAAAGTCTGAATAATAACAGAGTAGCAGAATAGTGGACAAATAAAAGCGCTATCTATCAGCATAGCAGATAATGTCCAAGCGGAAGCACAGAAGCTAAGTCCAGAGACCTAACCTGAAACAACTCGGTCTGACCCGAGTGAAAACACTCGGGTCAGGCTAGCTAAACAATCAGTAATAACTGAGATATAGAATAATGCGGTACATAAATAAAATAGTACTTATCCAAAGAGAAGTATATTATGAACCACATGAATATAATGACGATCCCTAATCATCAATAAACAATAAAAATCTCCAAAGAGAAATCAACACCAAAGTGTAGAATAAATAAAATCGCCTCATATCATCGGCGTAGCCAAAGCTATAAAAAGATGCCCATAGGCAATAATCCCAAGAGTGACCAGAGTCTGTAATCAATGCCCAAGCAAAGATCGATGCTCCAAAGAGCAATGGGGATATACTGAAAAGTCAATGAAATCAAACACTGAAAAGCAGTGTCCAGAGACACTGTGAATCCACAAGGTAATCGCACTTACATCGTATGGATCCATAGAACCAACACCGAATGGCGGTACTCGAATGGATATAAAATCATCAAATAATACCAATATTGCACGTGCACCGACCAGAGTCGTTGTTGCCAAGTACTGTAGAGTTGTGATCGATCACTCGCACAGATGCGGAACGCGCGAGACGGCAAGATCCTTCCCAAAAGGATAAAGGCCCAGAGGCGCATGCCGAAAATAAACTGCTCCATAGAGCAGGTGTCCAGAGACGGTTGCCTAGAGGCGTGGTGACCCAGAGGTCCAGTACTGGCCGCCCAGAGGCTAATGTGTCACTAACTTCTTGGAGAGGAACCCGTAAAGTGTTAACAATGAGTCCCATACCCCACGTTCGCACTAAACGGTTTACTAACCAATAGCAAGCTCACACTCCAAACAATAAAAAGTCCACCTCGTATCATCGGTAAACTAGACCCAAAGGTCAAAACGATCAATCGAATAGGTCGGGGATTAACCGGAAAGGAAATACACACGGTTCCATAGGCCAAAGATTTCCTAACCGTTTAAGCACCTTTCCACTTCGCTCGACGTGCTAAAAAATGAGTGTGAGATTTTTATTATAGAAAATAATGGTGCGAAACGGATTTATAATTAATTTTGAAATCACTTTAAAACGGCTTTTGAAAACTCTCCTATTATGGAGTAATTAATTTAATAATTAAAAATAATATTATATAATAATTTCTAAAGCCATTTAGGAGTGAAAAATCCTTTGAAAATAATTCATAAAACCCGTGTACAAAATCTAGAGACAAATCTCAAAGAAATCAATAAAACCAGAAAATCACTGAAAATATTCTAAGTGTTGGAAAATAGTCCAAAAATGACGCGAATCCAAGTTCGGAAAATTATTCGGACTAGCAAACTGAATCCGAATGGCATGAAAATTAGTAGACATATAGTCCAACATCCCTGCTCCAAACTGCAAAAAGAATCGGGAAATTCCGACTTGAAACGAAGAAACGGCGTCGTCTCAAAGTCGGACAAAAATCATAAAACTTTACTGTGTCAAAACAGTGTAAAGGTCCCACTTCGACGACATGGTCGAAGGGTCACATGAACTCAGATCTTGATGAAAATTTGCAGGAGCGTAGTAAAGTACTCCTAATTTGATATGCAACAAGAATCGTTTGGTTTCGACTTGAAATGAAGAAACGACAATGTTTCAAAGTTGGTCCGACGATAACTGAAAATGATCACTATTGTAAAACAGTTTCTGGGTGCTACTTCGGCAATAGAAACGAAGTATCTAATGCACCCAGATCTAAACCAAACTTTGCATGGTTAAATATCTCGATCTCATCTTTTTAACGAGACCAAAAGCGATGAAATCCGACAAAGGACGAGCCCGGGATGGCGTCGCAAAGTCGGGGTTCTACGCAAAGCCCGGGATGGCCTATAGCTATGCACTAACTGGCCAGAGATGAAAAACCACAATTTTGGCATAGTAAACTTCAAATTCTGGCAAAATGAATAAAATGAAAGTTGTAGCTTAGTTTCTAAGCTTTCCAGAATGACCATGATCGTCAAATTCCGACTAGAGATGAAAATTCTATGACTAAAACAATTCTCAGATCTAAATTTTATATCACTGTCGTTGTGCTCTCGGGACAGTGGTAAGAATGCACAGTTTTGACTAAATTAACTTCGAATTTTCATAAAACTCAAAACATGAAAGTTTTAGCTCTAAATCTAAGCTTTCCAGAACATCCAAAATTATTAGATTTGGATAAGAAACGAGTAACTTATGGCCAAATCAATTTCAGGTTTTTATTTTATCAACCCTGTAGTTTGTTGTCAGGTCAGCGACAAACAAGCATGATTTCGACTATTCAAAACTCAAAATTAGGCAAAGCACAAAACATAAAAGTTATAGGGTACAGAATAATCTTTCCAGAACTTCAAGAAAATCTTAATTCCGATTCAAGATGAATGAGATATGCCTAATTTACTAACAGAAATAAACTAATTATAATTTCAGCTAGCATATATTACAAGTACCTTATGTGCACACCCCAAAATGAAAGCAAAGATGATCAAAGAGCTATGATTCACATGTTACATAATAAAACATGTGTTACTAACTGATTACCAAAATCAAAAGATGATTAAACACATATTAGAAGAGGTTTTTAGCAATATACCTCTCTAGAAAGCAACAAAGACTACTATAGCATCAACTCAAGTTAGCAAAAGATGATTAGGAGGCTATAAGATCAAAAAACACATAAAACATGTGTTACCAAATCAATTTCAGAAATAAGAAAGATATAAAAATGGATTTGAGGTGTGTATTTGCATTACCTTTGCATAGAATGACTTGCATAAGCTAAAACTAGAAGGAGATGAAGATGGAGGCCATTTTTGTTATGAAAGCTTTAGGAAATGGTTAGGGTTTTGATTAGGGTTTTGATGAATGAGGTTAGGAGAGTTTGAGATAATTTATAGAGGAAGTTTAGGGTGGGTTATTAGGTAAGGTTTAGTAACCCAATAAGAAGAGAGTTATTTACATGTTTCCAACAATTAGTCTAAGTGTTCATATATGTTTATAAAACTCATTTTTCTTATCCAAACCCGTTTTAAAATCTCTCCTAAAATATTTAACTTTTCAAAAATAACATTTTATCCTCATTTTAAATCCCATATTTCCCATTTAATTAAAATAGCCTTTTTCAAATAAATTTTTGTTATTCCAAATCCTTTTATGCTTCATTAAAATAAATAAAAATCCTAACTTTTATTTATTAATTGGTAATGCAAATCCCGGGTTGTTACAAACTCCCCCCCTTAAGAAAATTGCGTCCCCGCAATTCCTTAAGATAGATGTCGTCTATAACGTCAAATCCACAAAAGAAGTGATAGAGATAAAATAGAGAATTCTCACCTGTAGAAGAAGATGGGAGAAAGCCAGGATAAGAGCGTTCGATAGATTCTCTGGTCTCCCAAGTGCAGTCCTTAGGATTCGGTGACCATTGAATCTTCACGAGTGGAACCTCTTTGTTGCGAAGGCGTCTAACCTCCGAATCAAGCACACGAAGAGGTTGCTGCTCCAAAGATAAATCAGGTAAGATCTCTAAATCAGGCACAGCATGTGGCTCAAAGATAGAGTCAGGATCGCAGACACACATGCGAAGCTGGGAAACATGGAACACGTCGTGCATTCCAGAGAAGTGAGCAGGTAGAGCCACACGATAAGCCACGGGGCCAATGCGTTCCGTAATAGGAAATGGTCCAACATAGCGAGGAGCCAACTTCCCTGTAGAGCTGAAACGCACAACCCCTTTCATAGGAGATATCCGAATAAAGACATGATCACCAATGGAGAACTCAAGAGGCTTCCTGCGGTTGTCTGCGTAGGATTTCTAACGTTTCTGCGCCTCTTTCATTCTCTGACGAATAAGAATAATCTTCTCAGAAGATTCCCGAACTGAATCTGGACCAAGAAGGAGCTTCTCGCCAGATTCTAACCAACACGGAGGAGAACGACATGGCCTTCCGTAAAGAGCCTCGAAAAGAGCCATGCCAATACTAGACTGAAAGCTGTTGTTGTAGGAGAACTCTACAAGCGGTAAGTGATCCTCCCAACTACCTCCGAAATCCAGAATACAACAGTGTAAAAGATCCTCTAAAACATGATTCACCCTCTCCGTCTGACCGTCGGTCTGAGGATGATAAGTAGTCGAGAGATTCAGCTTTGAGCCCAAAGCTGACTATAGGCACTTCCAGAAGTGACTAGTAAAGATAGTGTCTCGATCACAGACGATAGAGCTAGAAATGCCATGAAGTCGAACGACTTCCTTCACATATAGCTTGGCAAGCTGAGGAGAAGTCCGAGTGGACTTAATAGGAATGAAATGTGCTGATTTGGTCAAGCGATCGACGATGACCCAAATAGAAGTATGGCCTGACCTCGATCGAGGCAGACCGTCAATAAAATCCATGGATATCTGATCTCATTTCCACAATGGAATCTCTAGCGGCTGAAGAAGACCAGATGGACGCTGATGCTCAGCTTTGATCTGTTGACAAGTCATGCAATGGCTTACATAACTTGCAACATCACTCTTCATGCCTTCCCAAAAAATAGGCGACACATGTCGGCATACATCTTACTCGACCCGGGATGTATAGTGTACTTAGTGCGATGACACTCGTCTAGAATGTCATGCCTAAGTGATAAATCAGATGGTACCAAAATACGGTTCTTCCTGCGAAGACACCGATGAGAATCAATAGAATAATCCAACAATGTCTCATCACTGGATCCCGACTCAAGGAGATGAATATATCGCAACAAGTCTGGATCCTACCGCTGAGCATGGGCAATGCGATCCAATAGAATAGGTCGAGCTTCCAAGCTGAATAGCAAGATATGAGGATCAGAAGACGGAGCTCGATTTTGAATATCACACATAGAAAGAGTCTTAAGAATATCCCACTCGGCTATCATCCTAGAAACTACTGCCGAGTGTTTGCGACTGAGTGCATCAGCCACACGATTACCCTTGCCAGGGGTATACAGAATGTCTAAGTCATATGAAGCGAGAAACTCAAGCCATCGCTGCCGCCTCATGTTGAGATCTCTCTGGCTGAAAAGATACTTCAGAGACTTGTGATCGGTGTAAAGAGTGAAACGTTCGCCCAATAGATAATGATGCCACGTCTTCAAGGCAAAGACGATAGCTGCCAACTCAAGATCATGAGTCGGATAGCGAATCTCATTCGGACGTAGCTGCCTAGAAGCATAAGCAACTACCCGATCTTTCTGCATAAGCACAGCACCGAGGCCGCTACCACAAGCGTCGGTGTAAACAACAAGATCCTGGTTACTCTCAGGAACTACTAGAATAGGAGCATGAGTGAGAAGTTCCTTCAATCGCTGAAAAGAAACTTCACACTTATTAGACCAAATAAAGCGAACCCCCTTATGAGTCAGAGTTGTGAGGGGAAGTGCAACACGAGAGAAATCCTTAATAAATCGACGGTAATAACCCGCCAACCCAAGGAAGCTACGAATATCATGAACGTTCTCGGGCTGCTTCCAATTCTGAATAGCTTCGATCTTGGCAGGATCAACAGAAATACCCTCAGATGATACAATATGGCCTAAGAACTTGACCTTGCTCTCCCAAAAATGGCACTTGGAGAGCTTGGCCTTAAGCTGATGCTGACAAAGAGTATCCAAGACGATCCGCAAATGATGAGCATGCTCTGCCTCGGATCTAGAATAAATAAGAATATCGTCGATGAAAACCAGAACGAATCTATCGATGTATTCTCGGAATACTCGATTCATAAGATCGACGAAGAAAGCCGGAGCATTCGTCAAGCCGAACGGCATGACCAACCACTCAAAAGAACCATAACGAGACATGATTCAATGATAGATAATTAATTAAGGAATACTACGGAATATAACGGATTCCTATACATATTCCTAACTTATCTATCAATAAACATAAGGAAGGGATTTGATTTAATTCGGATCTAATTTAAAATGTATTGTACTAAGTGTATCTGTTCTGTGTTTATTATGCTTATCCCTGAAACCAGGCTCTGATACCAAACTGTAACGCCCCACTCTGAGACCCACTGTAACAAAGAGTATTACGGGAGTAATACTGTCTGTTAAAGCGGAGAATAGAGTATAGTGGAAGCGACCATTTGTAATCAAGCTATAACTATCTACCGAATACGTCGAAAGGTGGAATCTATTTAAATTTTTCTCAATCAGGTGGTTCGACATATTCGGTAAATACTTATAACGAAATTACAAATGGCTAAAGATCTATCAGGACAAAGCACAATAATAAATGATAAAACATCACAGAACAGAATCACATAACAGATGTAAAATCCCAGAACAATACATCGTCAATACAGATCCAAATACTATAAGTGGGTACAAAGCCACTGCTCACACATGTGAGTCAAAAATATGTACATATCAAAGTCTGAATAATAACAGAGTAGCGGAATAGTGGACAAATAAAAGCGCTATCTATCAGCATAGCAGATAATGTCCAAGCGGAAGCACAGAAGCTAAGTCCAGAGACCTAACCTGAAACAACTCGGTCTGACCCGAGTGAAAACACTCGGGTCAGGCTAGCTAAACAATCAGTAATAACTGAGATATAGAATAATGCGGTACATAAATAAAACAGTACTTATCCAAAGAGAAGTATATTATGAACCACATGAATATAATGACGATCCCTAATCATCAATAAACAATAAAAATCTCCAAAGAGAAATCAACACCAAAGTGTAGAATAAATAAAATCGCCTCATATCATCGGCGTAGCCAAAGCTATAAAAAGATGCCCATAGGCAATAATCCCAAGAGTGACCAGAGTCTGTAATCAATGCCCAAGCAAAGATCGATGCTCCAAAGAGCAATGGGGATATACTGAAAAGTCAATGAAATCAAACACTGAAAAGCAGTGTCCAAAGACACTGTGAATCCACAAGGTAATCGCACTTACATCGTATGGATCCATAGAACCAACACCGAATGGCGGTACTCGAATGGATATAAAATCATCAAATAATACCAATATTGCATGTGCACCGACCAGAGTCGTTGTTGCCAAGTACTGTAGAGTTGTGATCGATCACTCGCACAGATGCGGAACGCGCGAGACGGCAAGATCCTTCCCAGAAGGATAAAGGCCCAGAGGCGCATGCCGAAAAATAAACTGCTCCATAGGTGTCCAGAGACGGTTGCCCAGAGGCGTGGTGACCCAAAGGTCCAGTACTGGCCGCCCAGAGGCTAATGTGTCACTAACTTCTTGGAGAGGAACCCGTAAAGTGTTAACAATGAGTCCCATACCCCACGTTCGCACTAAACGGTTTACTAACCAATAGCAAGCTCACACTCCAAACAATAAAAAGTCCACCTCGTATCATCGGTAAACTAGACCCAAAGGTCAAAACGATCAATCGAATAGGTCGGGGATTAACCGGAAAGGAAATACACACGGTTCCATAGGCCGGAGATTTCCTAACCGTTTAAGCACCTTTCCACTTCGCTCGACGTGCTAAAAAATGAGTGTGAGATTTTCATTATGGAAAATAATGGTGCGAAACGGATTTATAATTGATTTTGAAATCACTTTAAAACGGCTTTTGAAAACTCTCCTATTATGGAGTAATTAATTTAATAATTAAAAATAATATTATATAATAATTTCTAAATCCATTTAGGAGTGAAAAATCCTTTGAAAATAATTCATAAAACCCGTGTACAAAATCTAGAGACAAATCTCAAAGAAATCAATAAAACCAGAAAATCACTGAAAATATTCTAAGTGTTGGAAAATAGTCCAAAAATGACGCGAACCCAAGTTCGGAAAATTATTCGGACTAGCAAACTGAATCCGAATGGCATGAAAATTAGTAGACATATAGTCCAACATCCCTGCTCCAAACTGCAAAAAGAATCGGGAAATTCCGACTTGAAACGAAGAAACGGCGTCGTCTCAAAGTCGGACAAAAATCATAAAACTTTACTGTGTCAAAACAGTGTAAAGGTCCCACTTCGACGACATGGTCGAAGGGTCACATGAACTCAGATCTTGATGAAACTTTGCAGGAGCGTAGTAAAGTACTCCTACTTTGATATGCAACAAGAATCGTTCGGTTTAGACTTGAAACGAAGAAACGACAATGTTTTAAAGTTGGTCCGACGATAACTGAAAATGATCACTATTGTAAAACAGTTTCTGGGTGCTACTTCGGCAATAGAAACGAAGTATCTAATGCACCCAGATATAAACCAAACTTTGCATGGTTAAAGATCTCGATCTCATCTTTTTAACGAGACCAAAAGCAATGAAATCCGACAAAGGACGAGCCCGGGATGGCGTCGCAAAGTCGGGGTTCTACGCTGAAAACAACGGGAGAAAAGAGACTAAGGCCTATAGCTATGCACTAATTGGCCAGAGATGAAAAACCACAATTTTGGCATAGTAAACTTCAAATTCTGGAAAAATGAATAAAATGAAAGTTGTAGCTTAGTTTCTAAGCTTTCCGGAATGACCAAGATCGTCAAATTCCGACTAGAGATGAAAATTCTATGACTAAAACAATTCTCAGATCTAAATTTTATATCACTGTCGTTGTGCTCTCGGGACAGTGGTAAGAATGCACAGTTTTGACTAAATTAACTTCGAAATTTCATGAAACTCAAAATATGAAAGTTTTAGCTCTAAATCTAAGCTTTCCAGAACATCCAAAATTATTAGATTTGGATAAGAAACGAGTAAATTAAGGCCAAATCAATTTCAGGTTTTTATTTTATCAACCCTGTAGTTTGTTGTCAGATCAGTGACAAACAAGCATGATTTCGACCATTCAAACCTCAAAATTAGGCAAAGCACAAAACATAAAAGTTATAGGGTACAGTATAAGCTTTCCAGAACTTCAAGAAAATCTTAATTCCGATTTAAGATGAATGAGATATGCCTAATTTACTAACAGAAATAAACTAATTATAATTTCAGCTAGCATATATTACAAGTACCTTATATGCAGACCCCAAAATGAAAGCAAAGATGATCAAAGAGCTATGATTCACATGTTACATAATAAAACATGTATTACTAACTGATTACCAAAATCAAAAGATAATTAAACACATATTAGAAGAGGTTTTTAGCAATATACCTCTCTAGAAAGCAACAAAGACTACTATAGCATCAACTCAAGTTAGCAAAAGATGATTAGGAGGCTATAAGATCAAAAAACACATAAAACATGTGTTACCAAATCAATTTCAGAAATAAGAAAGATATAAAAATGGATTTGAGGTGTGTATTTGCATTACCTTTGCATAGAATGACTTGCATAAGCTAAAACTAGAAGGAGATGAAGATGGAGGCCATTTTTGTTATGAAAGCTTTAGGAAATGGTTAGGGTTTTGATTAGGGTTTTGATGAATGAGGTTAGGAGAGTTTGAGATAATTTATAGAGGAAGTTTAGGGTGGGTTATTAGGTAAGGTTTAGTAACCCAATAAGAAGAGAGTTATTTACATGTTTCCAACAATTAGTCTAAGTGTTCATATATGTTTATAAAACTCATTTTTCTTATCCAAACCCGTTTTAAAATCTCTCCTAAAATATTTAACTTTTCAAAAATAACATTTTATCCTCATTTTAAATCCCATATTTCCCATTTAATTAAAATAGCCTTTTTCAAATAAATTTTTGTTATTCCAAATCCTTTTATGCTTCATTAAAATAAATAAAAATCCTAACTTTTATTTATTAATTGGTAATGCAAATCCCGGGTTGTTACAGGAATAATGTATTTCTTCTGAAACATCCTCGTGATTCAACTGTCGGACACATCAAAAAATACGTATTATATGTATGCATTTTTTCCTTAACTATTTTGGTTCTCTTACTGTCCCACCTTTTATCATAAATTTTTGTTATATAATAAATTATATAAATTTTATAATTTTATTTACTTATATAATAGTCTTATGCATAATATTATATTAATTAAATTTTATTTAATCAATTTAATTAATTAAAACTTTAGTTAGTTATTATATTATACAATTATAACATATTATATTGAATATATATAGCCTATAACCTTTATAGTAATACATACACACATATATATATAAATTTACTATATAACTTTTAATTAATTTATTTAATTAAAAAAATTTATTTAAATTTTATTAATCGTAAAAACTCTTTTATACACACATGTATACTCATATTCTCTTAAACAATTCAAAACAAAATAACGTATATATTATAAATGTATATATATCTATTTAATTAATTAACTTATTTTATTAATCTTATTAATAAAAAATTAATTTTCGAAATTAATTTATATTATTTTTCAAACATTTTAAAAAATCTTATTATATCATAATTTTTATAATATGTACATATTTTATTTTAAATATAACTAGTAAATTTAAAATCTTATATTTGTAATTTTCAAATAATTTTGAAATTAGCCTAAGGCCCAATTCAAATCGGGCCTTTTCTTTTAGGGGCAACCTTTGGGCTTACATATCTCTTCAGGCCAGGCTGATACCCATGTAGGATGGAGTACTTGATTATCCAAATCTAATCCTAGACACTACCTTTCTAAACATCATACTATCCAAGCTGTGAGCTCAATAGTTAACCCTAACATGACTAATTTCGATCGCATAGTCTATTAGACTCTGATATCATTGTTAGAGCTGGGCAGTTGATAGTGGAAGTAATTGGTTGATTTTAATTTTTTTACCATTTTGGATCTTGGTTGGGCCTATGAAGTCTAATTTATTTAGAATACTTCTAAATTTATTTTAAATAAAATCTTTAATTTATTTAAATTTATAAAATGACATAGTATTGTTTAATTAATGTTATAATACGTGTATCATATACATATATATGTGTGTGTCCATGTGCAACATATCAATTTGTGCAAGGTATAACATGCCCGTGTATAAGTGCTAGGATTTACATCGCAATGGCCACGTTAGCTCATCTAATATACAGATATATTGTCCAAATGTATGTTTATATACTTTGTTTACATAAATAAAATATTACAAATATATATATATATATATAAACTATAATTCTTTTAAATAATTTTATACAAATAAATATATATATAAACATAATTATGGAATATTGACCCTACACACATACATATAAATTATGTGAATATATTTAAATCAATTATAAAATATATTAAATGTAATAAAAAAACTAAAAGCCGAAAACAATTTATACATATATCTAATAAAACAATTATTTAATAAATTATGTATGTATGTATGTATTATATTAAGTCCTTATATATAAATGTATAGTAATATATTATAAATATAGATTAATACTTGTAAAATAAATAAATAATATTTTTAATAAAAATGTATTTTTTTGGTTTTGCGCATTGCTTAGAAATAATTTTTTATAATTTTAAAATTATGTTATGTTAATCTCCCTATTGTTTAATCTTAAAATATTAATAAAATAGTATATTCGAAACTTAATTTTGAAATTTAAATTTTTAGTAAAATTCTAAATGATATTTTATACTTTGAATATTTTCTACATAATTTTATAGTTTAAAAATAAATTTTGAAACTAATTATTAATTTTTAGCTTTTATTTCATCTTAAAATATTAATAAAACTAATTTCAAAACTTAATTTTGAAATTTAATTTTCTAGTAAAATTCTAAATGATATTTTATACTTTGAATATTTATTACATAATTTTATAGTTTAAAAATAATTTTGAAACTAAGTATTAATTTTTGGCTTTTATTTAAAATATATTTAAATAATAATATATTTTTTTGTATCGAGCATGTATTTTTTGTTAATCGAATTTTTATAAAATAGCTTGGGATTTGTTATGTCGACCAAAATCAGAAAGAGGGATAGGCCTACGATTATTTACAGGTCTCAAACAGGTTGCACTATTAAAATTAGTTTGGACACTTCTTACAAAATAGTGCGTGTGGAGTGCTTGGATGGAAAAAAGTATTTGCAGAATCAGAATTTTTGGTTTATAGCTATCAACAACTTTTCCTATACCATGAAGTATCTACTTAGAGCTAGAGATAAAGCAGCTAATATTATACACAGAATAATTATGAATGGAGACTCAACCTCTTTTTGTGGTTCGACCCTTGGTTGAACCACCAATCTATGGTGGATTTATTAGGTTGGCATAGGGTTACACTATGTCCTGCAGCTAATACAACTGTTAATTATATTATAGAAGGGGTTTCCTTTCATCTTGAGAAATTATCTTCTACTAGAGAGTTAGCACATATTATTTTACAAATCAACATTGCAAAAGATCATAGTACAGATTACTGGAAAATTACTGATGGAACTAAGTTTCATTTCTCATCACTTTGGAATTCAATAAGACAGATTTTACCAACTATTGACTGGGGCAAGATTATTTGAAATCATACTATTGCAAAAAAATTCAGTTTTACTAATTTTAAAGCATGTATGGATCGTTTTACCTACCAAGGATAGATTACATGCATGGGGAATATTGGACTCGACAACGTGTGTTTTGTGCAACAATGAAGTAGCTCATAAACATTTATTTTTTCAAATGTAATTACAGAACTTATCTATGGAATCAAGCAAGAATTTGACTTCGGCTATCGCCGGTATCAGATCCGACCCTATTCAAAGAGATGCAATTCCTTATACATCTTTTCGACCAGAAAGGAGTACGACAACATCTGGCTTTCATAGCCGCCGCTATGCTCATTCGCCATGTTTGGATGGAGAGAAATAGCAGATCATTTGGGAAGAGGAGCTTTACTGTAGAATAAAGGGGAAAGCTGGTGGAAGAGGATACCAGCGGATTCGGGAGATTGAGGAAGACATAAATCTAATTCGAATCTGGAATATAGACTATGATCCAGGATAATGAAGAGAGTTTAAAGTTTATTCATTTCATATTGTAAATGGTCTCGGCTAGACTTTATTTGCATGTGTTTGCCTGGGTGGTGTGTATTTTTTTATTTTTTTATTGTTGGAAATTGTATAAGGATCATCGTTCTCCTTTTCCTTGCTGCTCTGGCAAGGTTTTTTAAGGAAACAGGTAGTGTTCTTTTCATTATTAATAAAGAACTCATTTTCAAAATAAAAAATAATAATTATGTAACTAAATAATTTAAATAATATTTAAATAATAATTATATATATTATATATGTATGTATGTATAAAATATCTTTACTAATGTCGTATATAGTATATCTATAATACTATATATATATATATAATTTATATAACCATATTTGTATAAAGTATGCTATAATAATTAAATTATAAACTATATATATTTAAATAATATATATTATTAAGATATAAAAAATTGGTTATTTATTGATGGGTCGTACATTTATAAGTATATACATAATTTATTTATTTATATACAAGTATATATACATATACAACCAATCCAATTATGACAATATATTTGTATATAGCAATTGTCGCCTAACAAACAATATAAAATATGTATATGATATATACATTATACCTAAGCATTAATAATAATATATTGGTTACTAATGTATCTTACATCCAATGCCTTAATGTACACTTGAAATGATAAGATATACCCTTTGAACTGATTTTCAATCTAGTAAAGTGTTAATCCCTAAATCGATGACCAGCAGCTATCGAAAAAGATTGTATTTGATTTGATTTGAACTTGATATGATGTACGATAATGGAGTAGGGTTAGGCCGGTAATAGCTAAAAATGGAGGCTTCTAAAAGCATGAAGTAGATATGGGTATAGATGTTTAAATAGAGGAAGAAAAGGAGAAAAGTTAGGATCTGAATCTTTACCCATTCTCCCTGCCTTATCTCCACAAACCTAGCCCACTAAGATGCCATCAAATGTCCGCCCTTCACCCTCTATTAGAGCCAAATCAACCAGCGCCATTCATGGGCTTTAAACCTATTTAAAGCCCGAACAAAATATATTGCAATTAAATCCAATTTAATGTGTATCGATATTATATATCGATTAATATATTTATAACTATTACAAACATATTTAATAATATATGTTCATCAAATCAAATCAAATTTACTAATATTTTACAAATATTAATTAATTTAATTCATAACATTTTCAAATTAATTAAATTGTTTGATTAAAGGAGTATTCATCGTTTTGATTGTGTATCCCATTAGATGTAAATTTGGTCAACGATTAATATCGAACCTTTTGAATATTAACTTTCACCCGTCACTTAGTAGGTAGTGTGAAATTTTGGCCAAATTTATTGCTTGCTTGCTTTCAGTAAAATCTAATTTTACTTTGTTAAACTTTACCTAATTATGACTATTATTTACTCCAATTCTCTTCGTCAAAACTATACACTTTAGACTTATAGAATTTGGTAATGGTCAAAATTCCAATATCATCCACATTCAATTCTATAGTCCAAACACAAAGTTTTTTGATTCAATAATAATGATTGTTATTAACTGAAATGCTCTGACCAGAGAACCTGAATTTGAATTGACTTCGGTTGACCGTGATACTAACCTTATATAAATAAGGAGACAAATCCTCTCTTGCACAGTGTTTCACTTCCAATGCTTCCACTCGATCCAACTATAATCGTTCGAATGGATGCTATGCCATTATTTAACTATAATCAAAGTGGAGCTTTCACATTGAAGATCAATAATATTCATAAGTTAAGAGAACCATGTAATTTTGTCACATCGTTATTTTCTGTCTTCCTTAGTTATATTAATCAACAGAAAACTATCAAGTGAGTCATTCCATATTTATCCAATAAATATAAGTACGTAACCTCATAGTGCTCCCAGTAACCATGAGTAATACGCTGTCCAACATATGGAGAGCATTATGTACTCTAGTCTTAACGGATGTATTAATATCTAGTCTCGATACATCTTGACTAGGAATATTTAAAATTGTATATTCGTTTTCATTATGATAAATTACTCACGGTTACAATACTTTGTAACTACTATCACAAAACATACCATTTATGTATTTTATATTAAATATGCTTTTAATTAAAAATTAATTAATGTAACACATTATGTCAGATATATAATAGAAAGAAAATACCTTTTACATCAAATAACATTGGTTATCGAGTTAGATGTATATAGCAAATTACATAATTGGCCCGAGGGCATACCCCTAACTCTCTCAATTATATATTACTTTAAATAAGTAATCAACTTGTAATTGATGTATTTCCCCTTATTTTGTGATTGGACCAATAATGGTGATATATTTATTCGGTTGAAGGTAGCATTTGGGGAATTGCGAGGATGCAATTCCTTTAAAGAGGAAGAATGTAACGACCCACAAATATGACACAGTTAATATTAGATTAATTTAAAATTAATATTTAACAAAACGATGAATTGGATGCCATATTTATAACCGTTATGAAGGTCTTTCCATGTTGATCGGTTTGGTATATAATTTTGATAGATTTGGAGCTATGGTTTATAAGATATTAACTTTATAAGTTTATGATTTGCACTTATTACAAATAATTTTCAATATTTTAATTTTGAAAACAGAAGTATGTTTAGTGTAGTTCGTTAAGAGAGCAGACTTCACTTGGAGAGGTCATGAGTTCAATCCTTGCTAGTGTCACATTTTTTAATTTTTACAGAAAACAAACAAAACAATACGCACACATAAACATACATACATACATATATATAATCTAATGTAAGAAAATATAAATTTGGCAACTATAGGAAAGTTAAATTGTATTAATTATGGGTATAGTATATGTATAGGTCTATAAACATATGTATATTCAATGCGACGAGTTTATTACATATATAATAATCGTTACATACATACATACATACATATATATATATAATTGGTTGTATATTAATCTCCCATATTATGGAAATTAATTTTATAGACTAGCAACTGATTACACATTGATTGGCATATTTCCTCATGGTTAAATATATGTATAATTAGTTGTGTATTAATTTCATAAATTGTGGGAAATTAATTGCGTAGACTAGAAATTAATTACACAATGATTGACATATTTCCTAATTATTGAATATATGTATAATCGATTGTATATTGATTTTATGGATTGTGAAAAATTAATTACATAAACTAGTAACTAATTACGCATTAATTGACATACTAGCTGTTGCATATATATATATATATATATATATATATATATATTTGTGTGTGTGTGTGTGTAATTGGTTGTATATTAGTTTCATATATTATGGGAAACTAATTGTGCACTGATTGAGGTATATGTAAATTAATCGTTTTATTTATGAAGATTGATTCCATACAGATTGGAATTTAATTTTCTATATGTAAAGGGTAAGTTAGTAATAAATATTCATTATTGCTCTCTTTATACGTGTTCGTTCAAATTTCCTCTATCCATCATCACACCTTATAAATAGAAGAGGTTGAGGTGGAGGAAATTAACTATTGAGTAAGCAACCACCGAGAATTTTTCTATAATCTTCATTCCCCTTATTAATTCAAAAAGTATACCATCTATTTCGAAAGAAATTAGTAATTAAAATATAAGGCTAGGGATTCATTAAACAACGCATACACCTAGATTTTGAAAGTGATTTAGGCTATGATGGAAAAAGAAAATGCTACTCTTCACTAATTTAAAATAAATACAGGTTGATCTTCATTTGAGGTTGAGGGCTTCTTTTTCATTTTAGCCCTTATTTAATATTTATAATTTAAAACCCAAAAATTCTAACCTTCATATCTTTCACATACAAACTCTGATTTACGCACGCTTTCTTCTGTTGGAATTATGGCAGAATTCCAAATGATTTGAAAGTAGGTTTGCTGAGTTTGGAGGCAGTTAGAAAAAGCACATTGGTATGAACTATCTAATTTAACTAAATGAATTTTAAATTATAAAATCCATAATTATTTATGAAAAATCATATTTATTGATATATGCTATGTTCATTAGGTGACTATTTGATTATTATGATATTCTGTATGTATTGTGCCTTGAGTGGATAATTATTGTTGATTATTATTTTTGGATGTATAATTAAAATAAATTCTTTGATTTGAATTACAAAATAATCAATTGGAATAAAATAGTTAATGATAAGAAAATTAGATAATAAGTGATAAATGAGGTTATTTATGGATTTTTGACGGTGTTTGTAACTTTATTGAAACCAAAGTATGAAGTATATAAAGTTATTATTTATGAATTTCTGCTAAAATTCATAAATAATAACTAAAATTATATTATAATTTTATATTTGGAATGTTTGTTATTAGTTATAAAATGAAATGGGACTCTAAATAATAATAATATTGTTTTAGGAAGCGATTTGACGATGGCTACTATTTTAATTTAAAATACGACGTTTGCAGTATTTAAAGAAATGAAAATACAATAAAGAATTTAAAAGGTATTTATCGTTTAAAAAGGTATTATAATTGTTATTGGGATGAATAAATAAAGTTGACTTCATAATAAACAATAATAAAATGATTATACACTTAAATTGATAATGGATGCAAATATATTATATGGATGGTTATTGAATGTGTGATTGATTGTTTATTATTAATTATCACAAATACTTGACCGTTTGATAACGGTATCGTATTAGGATATGGATACGATATTTTACTACTGGACAATGGGTAATTGATTATGGTTAATTATGATAGATATTGTGTTACTATTATAAGGTGATTAGTATACATTTGATGATTTATACTTACACCGGTGATGCGTTATTATAATGAATGGTTAGCATAAATGTAAGTATATTCATATTGTTGTTATTTTCTTATTTGATGATTTGGGTTGATGTTGAATGTCCTTCATCTTTAAAGGCTATGTTTTATTTTTGTTGTTGACATGAGTGATGATTGTCGTGATGGATAAGTGTGAATAGTTTTTTCTACTTCTACAATTACCATTAGTTGCAATGGTTGCATTGGTTGTGATAGATGCAATGGTTGTTATGTACTAACAATTATTTAGATTAAGAAAAGAGCACGACACAAAACTATATGGGCTTGATCCCCCAAAAGAGGTACATAGGCAGTCTTTTCCTATGCAATAGCTATTGAGCCTATGGTCGTAGTGTATAGGGTTAGGCGCCGTCCAAACATAGTCGAAACTTTTTGTGTTCATTCCATGTATATGCGTATTGGTAAGTTTGCAGGTGAAAGCAAAGGAAGCAAAGGGTCTAAATGGAGTTGTATATACATAATAGACTGGTATATCTCTTGCATCATAATTATAAAGATGTTTAATAATTGATGTAATAAAATGTATAAATTATATGGTGTATTTTATTTGAGTAATATCTGATTGTTAAAATGATATGCATGTATACATATACATTGATGTTTAGATTCCATTGTGAGGTTTCTTTTTATTCATTATTTTAGAATTTTTAAATCTTTATACCCTTGGTCCATTGTCTTTAATGTTTACATATAGTTGTAAGCATATTTTGAAGTTGTTTATCATTGAATTTCGATGTTAAAAATAGTGGGTTTTCACAACACATGCCATCGCATGTTGATATGTATACATCCATCGAGCATTGAAAAATAATGATCATCGAAGGTTGACAATAACAATTCTATAATACTTTACAACTGAATGTTTGCCTTTAAAAGTATGAACTTTTTACCAAACCAACATTATTTATCAAAAATTCACTGGATAATCAAAACCTTTATATAATTTTGGCAACAATTCAAAGTGGAAAACTTACTTTTGTATTCCAAAATTATAATTTCTCCTCAAATTATACCTTTTATTGCATTTTGCAAATAAACCCTTTTTGCATAAAACAATTTATATTAAATTGTAATTACTTGGGAAAAATCCACAAAATTTCACAAAAATCAATATTTACTTTATTTTCATCATATAAAATTTTCAAACCAAAATAATTATTTTAAATGATTAAATTTTGAAATCATTCATTTTCTTTGTTAAAAATTCATAATAAATTCATAATAATTCTGTAAATCATGAAATTAAAAACCCATCTCCAAAATAATATTTCAGACATCTTATCAAAATTTTAGAATATTTGCAAATCAAAAATTTAGTTTTTCACATCCAAAACCCTTTAGAGAATTCCTCAAATTCTTAAATAATAACCATTAATCCATATATGTACTTATTCAATCATGTGCATGATAAATAACAATAAAAATTCAGATCTACACTCAACTTTGAATTAAACACAAAGAGGTGGAAATATTACACACTTTAATTTGTTGAAATAATGGAATTTTCCTTGGCTTCTTTTCTTCTTAAGCCTCCCTTCCTCTTTTCTTTATTGAATTAGCTTTAATGGTGGCTAGCCACTTTTCTTTTAGTTTAAATGTGAGAATGTAAATTGAAATGAACAAAGGAGAGGAGGGGGGAGAATAGTATAGGGTTCCTCTTTCAGTTTTACCGTTCCTTACTTATGTTAATATTATAATTTCCCTTCTTTAAAACATTCTCTTCATTATATTTCTTAAGGCCAAAATTAATTAATTAACATAGAAAATCCCACATTTCCAACTTTCCATTTAATTATCATATAATTAAATATTCAAAATAATGTACGATAAAAGTAGGGGTGTTACAATTATTATATTTTGTCCTTTGCACTTTGAGATATATGGTAGGTTCTATCTTAGATTGTTTTAATTTACCCTTGATTGCCGCCATACATTGACCAGATACTGTTGTAGTGCATATATTTTGATTCTAGGTATTGGAAGTGTAGGTTGGTCATCACATAGAATGAGTTAATTGAGAAGTTTATGAGCTAATTAAGGGTTCATATTATTTGATCAAGGAGTATGTCAATATCCAATGTGAAGTATAAAGAGGGAACTATCATAAAGTTATTTAGGTAGGTTTAATGCAGCAGCTACTATTGATCATTAACCAAATACATCAGTTCTTATGGTGGTTGTCGCTGGAGTTGATAATTATAAGAAAGTTAGGAAAGGAATTATGAGGGATATGCAAATGGTTCTAATAGATTTCAATTATCACATAAAAAGTATTTGCATACAGAAGAAATGTATGTTGAAATAAATGAAGTCAATTATTGAGCATGGAGGAATATCCAAGGTTTGTTTTGATGATGGTTTTGGAGCTCCAAAGCATCAGTGGAGGGATCCGAAGTTTTCTTCTAACACCCACTTAATATTACCCTAGAATGGACACACCTAACAACTAGTTGAAAATTCTAGTACAAAAAGCCTTCTAGAGGATTGCCTATGGAACAGGGCAGGGGGAATAGGAAATTCTATTTGTGTCATGAGCAAGGTACACACTGGATGAATGAGTGCAAATGTGACGACCCGCAAATCCGTACCCCTTTGAGCCGACAATATTCCACATCAATTCAACTCAAAGTGGATGGAAATACGAGTCTTCAGGGTTAAAGAAGAAAGAGGTAGAAGAAGAAGGAGAAAATAACAACATCAGAGTCTTACAATCACAGCGGAACAAAATAAAATATATAATAACAGCTTTTAAATACAAAGAAATCTGTACTGTTATATACATACCATTATTAGAGTACAACAATCATCTATCACTTTGGATAGCTTATTATCTATCCTTACACAGCGGAAATAATAATTCAAGTACGAAGATACGTCTCTGTCATCCAGCTTGTCTCTTGAGCTCCATAGCTTAATATCTTGGATCTGTTCAACTCGGTCTGACCCGAGCATCATAATAAAACAACACCCGAGTCAGTATGGAAAACCAGCGTGAGAAAACCACACTCAACTGGATTATTATATTTTGTTTTGAAAACCCTTTGAAAACAAAAGTATCTCGTAAGACCACGCCATAAATAAATATGTCGGGTTTTTACCTTACGATAACCAAAACGATTTTCATCAAATCCATCTGATATTATAATAGTGTCTATAGAAAGTAAATAGAATCTAGCTGAAATGCTTACATCTCACTTTCCAGCATAGTTGGGCACAATCAAAACCGTACGGGCGCTTATTAGAGATTGGATTCCATACAATGGCAGGGCTACTGGGGTACCGCCCGTCACAGTACCTGGCCTAGATCAGCGTACCGAGGACCACTCCCAATCCCCTGCAACACAAGACCGGAGCTACCTGTTATCCCACTTTTTGGCAAAGCTGAGATACCCAAAGATTAACTGAAAATCAATGATTATTAGTCATAAATATCAATTGTGCATCGCAGGTTCACCATGGATATCGATGAATTACACCCGAGTCCGGATCGGGCTACAATTGACAAGACACGTCAAGCAAGGCTAGATAGAACAACATTCCAAATCTCGAGACAATCCGAGTTTGTACGCCCAAGATATCATCGACGCAAGTGAAGGACATAGCCTTGAGTTCGTCTCCCAATGGTTCGAATCCCCTAGGGTCGAATCCATCAAGCTCGACTCCAACGAAGTTCCCCTGATGGCTTCGAATCCATGAAAGTGCTTTAGCCTTCGACTCCATCAAAACACTTCCAACGTTCGAATCCATCAGCGAACATTCATTCGATTCGTTTCAGACAAGCCACTTCGAATCCATAATGACACCTCACTTCGTTTCCTTCAGGTTGAAGTCTTTCGAATCCATCCTATGACTTTGTCCCGATTCCATCCTGCGAGAGTAGCTTCGAATCGAGTGGGTAAGATATAGCGTGATCGATTCGAACGTGCATGCGTTCGAATCCATGTACTTCGAATCCACACTGTTTGAGGCAACTTCGAATCGATCAACTTTGTACCCAGATCGATTCGAACAGACCTTCGCTCATTCGATTCGAAGAGGGATGTCTTCGAATCCACTACCACGAATCCCCAGTCAAAGCTGCTAAAACCATGGAGTCGACCCAGTCAACTCGGCATAGAAGTCGGATCGATACGAAGGAGGCGCTCCACGTCATCACAGAAGCGCACGCTTGATCGATTCGAAGCAATCGAGTCGAACATGATCGATTCGAATGAAGCACTACAACTAGAAAAGCGACCTTGAATCGATCATAACTTGAGATCTATACATCCAAATGCTATGAAATTTTCACAGAAGCTTGAGCACATGTTGAAGAATGTCCACACCAAATTTCAGCTTGATTGGACAATTTCTTGATCGATTCGAACCAAGGGTCGAATCGATCCCAAAGTGGGCCCGGATCTCCAGATTTCGGCCATGTGGGCCCCCTCACGTGCCAGAACTGGTCTCCCTTCAATTTAGGCGAAATATCAGCCTCCTACACCTATAAACAGAGCCCCTGGTCATTCAGAAAAGAGGTCAGACAATTTTGAAAGCTAAAGAGCACCCAGACTCTGCCAGATTTACTCAGAATCACTATTGCTGCCTTAGATCCAGACTTAGCTCAGAAAATCAGTTGTAACACAACACACGAAATTGTAATCTTCAAGCATCGAGTAATAAAATCATAAAAACCTTGAAGTGGACGTAGGCCGGAGATAGCCGAACCACTATAAATCTTGTGTCACTGTTCATTATTTCTGGATTGCTATTTGTTATTTGCTTAGATCTGTGATTTGTGTGTGAATATTGTTGATTTATATTCATATGCTGGTGCTTTCACTACACTTGGGGTTTGTGACCAATTTTGGCGCAAACACTTTGGTGCTTTCACTGAGAAGAACTAGCACCCGCTACACCAGATTCAAAGTTTAGATTTAGAATTTTAAGGATTCAGATCTGACTCTACAATGACTCGACAAACTAGACAAAGAACTGAGAGGAGCCAACAGGCAGGAAGTCAAGAGGCATCCTCTGGCGCTGGAGAAGGACAAGCTTCGATCTACATTACTAGAGATGAGATGGAGGCTATGAATAACCTAATGCAGGAAAGAATGATGAAAAGCCAACAAGAGATGCTGCAGAATTTCTTCGAGCAGATGAGAGCTGCAGGGACACAGAACCTTGGACCAGCTACAGCGACTGTGAATGTGGAACAAGGAGCTAGGGCTATGGAACCCAACGGAGGACAGAATACAGAACCAGAAGGCAATCAACAAGGGCTTGGGGGCAGGCCCGCGGGATCCAATGCAGAAGTACCTTTGGAAGGAGCTCAACCGGCTAGGGCCAACACAAATGCTAACGAGCCGCCCGAAGAGTACGTACCAGAATTCCCTACGAGACTCGGAGGGCAAGACCGAGACATGACAAGGGGAAACCCCTGGATGGAGATGAAAGAATGATTGGCCTAGTGAGACGACTCATGAGAGGAGGGTTGTCAGGAGGAGGATTGGAAGAAGTTAGTCGGAGTCCGTTCGCTCCGGATATCAGGAATGCAAGGAACCCTCCGAAGTTCAAACTACCAACGCTGAATCCTTATGACGGAAAGTCAGACCCGACCATGCATATCACCAGATATATCAGACACATGGAAGTGCTGGGAGCATCCGAGGAAGTGATGGCACGATGTTTCCCCTTATTATTATCAGATTTGGCTGCGCTTTGGTTTAGGCAGCTAGAAACCGGATCAATCAGGACATGGGGCGAGCTTGTGGATTGCTTCATGAAGCAGTTTAGGGTTCACGTGACGCGACCTAAGAGTGTGATGACTTTGGCATCAATAAAACAAAGGACCGGAGAGTCCATAAAAGATTTTTTGTTACGATTTAATGCGACGGTGACTTCTGTAGATCGCCCGGACCCATCGATGATTTTGATGGCGGCAGTGGCAGGAGTTGGAGAAGGCACCGAATTCAAAGACTCTTTGACTAAAGATCCACCGCAAGATCTTGGAGAGTTTTTCCATGAAGCTGAAAAATTCATTCGATTAGAGGAATCACGAGCCGAGAGGCAGGAAATAAATGTTGCACAAGGCGAAGGAACCGCCAGGGAACAGTCCAGGGCAGACAAAGGAAAGAGAAAGCAGGATGACACACATGATGGTCCTGATAAACGGAAGAAATTCCGAGAGCCCAGATTCAGGCAATACACAGACTTGGTGGCAGGACTGGAACGAATTTACACCGAAACTCGGGGGCAACTCCCCTATCGAAAACCACCCAGGAGAGATCCCACGGAGCGGGAACGTAGGACTGGAAAGTACTGCCTATTCCATGAGCTGGATGGGCACACTACCGATGAATTCTGCCACCTGAAGGATGAGGTGGAAGAACATGCCAGGAGTGGTAGATTGCCGCAGTATGTCAGAGAACGTACGACGGCGGTTAGACCCGAACAACTACCGCCTCAACCAAACAGGAATGATCCTGGATCGGGATCACGACTCGTCATCAACTGATTGTGATGGCAAGGGCCAAGTTCAAGATTTGGACTCTGGTTGATTAGTTTTCTTAGATTTGATTTTCAAAATAAAACGGCTATCCCACTTACTCATATACGGGAACCGAAGAGATCCCTAGGCATGCTCTAAGATGGAAATAGACCGCTCCGTCCGGAGAGGCGTTGTCTTGTTTTTCCTGGTGTTTGAGATTGAACATCTAGGATTTGAATTTAATAAAGAAACACTTATTAAAATAAACCTTTGACCGGAGAGTTAAAGGATAAACATTAAATATCAATATAAACATGATCGCTTTATGATCCTACTCGGAGAGGCAGGGTCCGGAGTGCAAGAAGTGAGTTGCTTCGCCGAAGAGCGACAGGATCAACTCACTTAAACATCGTTTCCTATTCACCGGAGAGTGATTGGATCAGGATTCGATAAGAGCCCGGAGAGGCTATGATCGGCCCACGATTTAGGCCATGACATCGCTTAATGTTCAGATACACTGAACCGAAGTGCAGGAGGTGAGTCGCTTCGCCGGAGAGCGACAGGATTGACTCACTTAATGTTGTTTCCCCTTCACCGGAGAGTGACAGTATGGGATCCAGCATAAGCCCGGAGAGGCTGTGATCGACTGACGATTCAGGTCATGACATCGCTTAATGTTCAGATACACTGAACCGGAGTGCAGGAGGTGAGTCGCTTCACCGGAGAGCGACAGGATTGACTCACTTAACGTTGTTTCCCCTTCACCGGAGAGTGACAGGATGGGATCCAACATGAGCCCGGAGAGGCTATGATCGGTCGAGAACGACCAAGACATCGCTATACGCCCTAGCTGGGGTCAGAATGCAAGGGATAGAAAGCAACGCCGGAGTGCAATAGGATCTTTCTATTCGATCGCTAAGTCTGGAATGGGCTCGGCAAGGGTCCGGAGTGACCATCGATAATACAGAGAGACGGTAGAATCTCATTCTTAACTTCCACTAAAAGAAATTGATAACGATTCGGCTTCGAACAGCCACGGACTTGATTGAAAATACTATAAGCTCTGAGTAAAACACGGATTCACTGCATTCAATTTGAGACTTATCAAAACACACCTTTTTACCAAAATCCATGTTTTGGGGGGCAAAGTGTTATCCCACTTTTTGGCAAAGCTGAGATACCTAAAGATTAACTGAAAATCAATGATTATTAGTCATAAATATCAATTGTGCATCGCAGGTTCACCATGGATATCGATGAATTACACCCGAGTCCGGATCGGGCTACAATTGACAAGACACGTCAAGCAAGGCCAGATAGAACAACATTCCAAATCTCGAGACAATCCGAGTTCGTACGCCCAAGATATCATCGACGCAAGTGAAGGACATAGCCTTGAGTTCGTCTCCCAATGGTTCGAATCCCCTAGGGTCGAATCCATCAAGCTTGACTCCAACGAAGTTCCCTTGATGGCTTCGAATCCATGAAAGTGCTTTAGCCTTCGACTCCATCAAAACACTTCCAACGTTTGAATCCATCAGCGAACATTCGTTCGAATCGTTTCAGACAAGCCACTTCGAATCCATAATGCCACCTCACTTCATTTCCTTCAGGTTGAAGTCTTTCGAATCCATCCTATGACTTTGTCCCGATTCCATCCTGCGAGAGTAGCTTCGAATCGAGTGGGTAAGATATAGTGTGATCGATTCGAACGTGCATGCGTTCGAATCCATGTACTTCGAATCCACACTGTTTGAGGCAACTTCGAATCGATCAACTTTATACCCAGATCGATTCGAACAGACCTTCGCTCATTCGATTCGAAGAGGGATGTCTTCGAATCCACTACCACAAATCCCCAGTCAAAGCTGCTAAAACCATGGAGTCGACCCAGTCAACTCGGCATAGAAGTCGGATCGATACGAAGGAGGCGCTCCACGTCATCACCAAGGTTTCAAATCTCGGATTTTGGCCAATATCTCGGGCAAATATCTCGGCTGTCTCGGGCGATATTTAAAAGACTTATAACTAACCAAGCTGCCAAATCTCGGATTTTGGCTAATATCTCGGATTTTCATCTCGGCTGATCTCGGGGAGATTTAAAACCTTGGTCATCACAAAAGCGCACGCTTGATCGATTCGAAGCAATCGAGTCGAACATGATCGATTCGAATGAAGCACTACAACTAGAAAAGCGACCTTGAATCGATCATAACTTGAGATCTACACATCTAAATGCTATGAAATTTTCACAGAAGCTTGAGCACATGTTGAAGAATGTCCACACCAAATTTCATCTTGATTGGACAATTTCTTGATCGATTCGAACAAAGGGTCGAATCGATCCCAAAGTGGGCCCGGATCTCCAGATTTCGGCCATGTGGGCCCCCTCACGTGCCAGAACTGGTCTCCCTTCAATTTAGGCGAAATATCAGCCTCCTACACCTATAAATAGAGCCCCTGGTCATTCAGAAAAGAGGTCAGACAATTTTGAAATCTAAAGAGCACCCAGACTCTGCCAGATTTACTCAGAATCACTATTGCTGCCTTAGATCCAGACTTAGCTCAGAAAATCAGTTGTAACACAACACACGAAATTGTAATCTTCAAGCATCGAGCAATAAAATCATAAAAACCTTGAAGTGGACGTAGGCCGGAGATAGCCGAACCACTATAAATCTTGTGTCACTGTTCATTATTTCTGGATTGCTATTTGTTATTTGCTTAGATCTGTGATTTGTGTGTGAATATTGTTGATTTATATTCATACGCTGGTGCTTTCACTACACTTGGGGTTTGTGACCAATTTTGGCGCAAACACTACCCCTTACTGGATAGTCCGAATAAGATCACCCCGTGGTTGGAGCTAACAACCGCCACACAGCCAAAATAAAGGGACTCTAGACATGGATGACCTTACCCTACTTGGGTGCTACCCACTTAGCCTTGCTGCACCTCCCCTGTTTTAGCCATTCTCGGTTGATGAGGCTTGAGGTTAAGTGTTACCTTTTAAAGAGCACACATCCACTTAGAATGCTCACCGTCCTCCAATGACGATGGTCTGATATCATTCGTCCATACAAGTTGTCCTGGGTCTGGACAAACCGAATCACTGTCTTCATCATCTTCATGGTATTCATTCGCAAACGTTCAAATCGGATCGAAGTGGTTTTCGAATAATTACATCTGATCCTGGTCTCTTCGAAACGATCAGCGCATTGGCCAATATTGATAATCGATTATTTAACTATCATATAACATCCACAAGCAACCATCAGGCCTTAAATAATTTCCCAAATTATTTATTTCAAATATCTACTCAATATATTATTTCCATACTTTGAAAATTAGTTTTCAAATCCCTTTTATCGCCACGGAACCAAATTTCAACCCTTGCCCAATACTTAGAATATTCTCCCACTTCATTAGTTACTCAACACTTGGAAAATATTCATTTTAGTTCCTACTTCTTTTCTCAAAAATCATTTACAACTTTATTTGTAAATTTTCAAACTCGTTTCACACGAATTCTATAAATCCCAAAATTCCTTAGTCAATTTCCTTTAATATTTCCAAAGCCATATATGCTTATTTAAAATTCCAGTTTCACTCTACTCTCTTGTGGATTTTATTTCTCCTTCCGAAATTCACTTATCTTATGCTTAAGAAATTTATTTAAATTCCATAATACCATTATAAGATCTTCTCCCTAAATCTTATTCAAATTTAATTAACTTCACTTCCCATCTCGAGAGGATTCATAATTGAATTTTAAGACATTTTAAGAATTTTATATATGAAATAAGAATAATGGTTTACTTTTAAAAATATGTATTAAAATAACTAACTTCGGGATATTCTAAATCCAGATGATAGTTATAAAAGTTATATAGTATGGTAATTTAAAACCCCGTTTAAAACAATTTCAAGTTAATTAAAAAAATTCTATTTTTAGAAAATCCAATATTTACCAATTCACTTCGTAGATTCCTCTTGATTCGTATCACCCCGACCATATCACCATTTCTCACATTCGAAAAATTCCACTATTTCTTTTCAAAACAAATTTGATATCTCGATATAAGTTCACGCCGTACTTATATTTTAACATATCCATTGATATCAATTTATCTCATTTATAAACCCCATTTATAAATTTATAATCTCCCATGAGTTTTCCATCTATTTATAAAAACCAATTCTATTTATAATTTCATCTTATTATTTTACCCTTTAATCAAATTCCATTTTATTTCGAATTCTATTTATCCATATCTCGTCAAACCCTTCATATATAATTAAAATTCAAATCACCACTTAACCAAATTTTCAAATAGCTAAGTATAACTCAAATTAGTTAATATATTTTTATTCTACTCAATTCCCTTTAGAATAAATCCAATTTACAATATAAATATTTACTATTCAATATTTCTTTTAAATTCCTTCAATTTAATTAGTTCTGGTATTCGAAATGCCCATTTTATTTCCCATGCTATTTAACACTAAATAATTCAATTCACACCCAAACCATATCAATTTATCCATCATATCATATATCAATATATATATATATATATATATATGAACAATAAATATTTTTGAGGAATCCAGTTGGATCCCTCCAACCTGTTTTCCCTGCATCCACAGATATTAGTCAACAAATAAAATACCAATCCCACTTCAAGGGGGATATCGTGGTATATAGGGTCATCCGCTATTATGCGGGGCGCATAGGGTTTCATCTGCTATATAATGCGGGAATATCAATCACTCCAATACTAATATATATACTCCTATATATATAACATCCAACGGGCAATTACTACAATTCAACCAAGCACATCCAATAATTTAAATGCAACATTTAAATTTAATTTATGGAATCCAAATGAGTGAGAAAATCTCACCTTTATTTTCGTTTGCAATCCACTTCAATCTCGACTTGTTTTCTTCACGATTTTTGACCTTGTATAACATTATAGGGTTTATTAACATTTGGAATAATCGAGCAATTAATTTCCCTTTGATAAATTTAATTAACTAATTCCCCCGTTATTAAATTCAATTATCCCATAACCCGCTATATTTAAATTCTGCATCTATTTTATAATTGAAAACCAACTCTTTCATATCCAGAAATCAAATATTTAAAACCATTTAAATATTTCAAATTCAACGTTGAAAAATCAGGGTCGTTACAGCAAAAATTTACAAGATCTGATAGAGGAACAAGTATGGATTTACCAATTAAAACAATACATGAGGAATCCGATGATCACAGGACAAACTACTGTGGTGCCATAAACACAACAATCTTCTACAATGGACGACCCCAATCACAATACATGATATATAAATAGGGTAGAAATCCCATGATTAGAATGGATGGAAGTTAAGTTTGTTTTTTCATTTTACTTTGTTTTTACTATAAATAAACTATAATGGTTTGCCCTCGATCTACTTACAGTTGTGCGTGATCTCGATCGATTCTATATGCATGCTTTGAATTTAAGCCCGGGAGTAACCTGTGATTGTACCATTTGTTTAGGTTTCCGTTTGATGTAATTTGATTTAGATGTAATAAGGTTGTATGAGCTATTTGATGACTTTTATAATTTCAAATTTATTGTGTTTGAACTTCATGATGCATGACATATAATATGGATTTGAATTAAATATTCTTATAAGATGTTAATTAAACAAGATATCTTTATATTTCAAATGTAAACCGAAAGGTTATTGTTCCCTTGAAACTAGTAAGATAAGGCAATGAACTTCGAAATACAAGTCCCCACACCAAAACGTGAATAGATGGACTTGTATATGATAGAAAGTCCCATTATCGATGAGTAAACTGATGGACTCCCTTTAAACATTTATTCCCCTCTATATAGAGTGAGTAGGTGAGCTCAATGTATATTTACAATTATCATATTATAACACCCTATAAAATCAACCATAAATAAATAAATCAGATAAATTAATTTAAATAAGAGAGGAATTTTGTAAAAGTCATAATTTAACTACGAAAGTTATGTCGCTGCGTTCGTGGCGATTTTCTGGTTTTCCATATATAATATATTGAAACGGAGCTTAAATAGAAAAGTTTTGGACATTTGAAGTTTCAGGTTTAAAATAATTTAAATATAATTCAAATAAATAATTAATTCCTAAATTTGAAATTCAAAAGTTAATAGTAATTATACTTGGAAATTAAGAAACAATAAATAACATAAACGTTAAGTTATAATTAAGGAATTAAAAAAATCAATGACAATCAAAATGTTGTCAAAATAGGGGACCGGTCTGGTGGGTGAAGGCGGTCGAGTGGTGAAGCTTAGTGGTAGCTAGGGTTTGTGCAACAGTTAATGTTCGGATTTTTATTATTTTAAACCAACTTAAATTCGACAATTCTGATGCATTCCAACCACTATAGATAAGAGCCTAGCCCCTTCACTTTTATTCACAAAATATTTTGGAAATACCAATGAAGCTCTGTTAGATCATCTCTTCATAGGTTCAGAAAACCCCATTTGAGTTTCAGATAAGAAATCCTATATATCTATTTTTGTTTATTGTTTATTTTCTAAATTTATTCTCCTCCAAACCTTTAATTATCTGAATCTAACATATATACAAATCCCTTGTTGTATATATCAAAAAGAAGAGATCTAAAGTAGATTATTATTAGGCATATCAAATCCAAGAAGGAGGCAAAGCTAAGGATCTACAATGAGTGGAAATTATAGTTTATTATATTTTAGTAATTGAATAGTGTATTTTGGATTTGATATATGCCTTGGGAGTTTTGGATTACAAAAACATCACATTAAAAATCTCCAAAATTCTACCAAAGGGAAATGTCCATTCTTAGGTAAAAATCTTAACTGTTTTGTATTAAAATAATGGAGGTTGTGCGTACTTTGCACTTTATATGTTACCTCCTATTCCACTTCTTTTTCTTTTTCTTTGGATATAATTAAGGGATTTGACTAAGAAATGGTGTGTAAGGTATGAATTCTTATTCATAGTTTGCACCACTTATTTCTACAAATTGAATTGAAATTCTCTTTTCTCATTTCATATAAAAGAAGTTGAATAGAGTGTAAAGTTAATAAATTGCAAGTTTTCATTATTATTGATTCATTCCATTGTTTCAACATAAGATAAGTTAGATTTGGATTCTAAGTACAAGTCTATTGAATTGAGTTTGGAATATTGAAGTTGTAGTATAAGTTATTATGGAAATGAGACTTGTATAATTTTGGAAGATTTGACATTTAAAATGTTAGTTTAGGGCATAATCTAAGCATGTATAGAAATCAATAAATGCGCGCGTGCGTGTATGTGTGTGTGTGTGTATAAATATAAACTAGTGTAAATAGCATATAATTACAACGTATTAATGATGTAGTTAATTAGGTTAATAATTATCATTTAAATCCCCCTTAGGAAGTAATTAATCGTAGAGGCAAAATATTCTTATAAGGCTTAAATAATTGATACGGTGAGAAGTGTGATAATATACTTAGAGAGCGTTATAAAGGATGACTAGGTTATAGGGATGTGAGGTCAGTCACAAGCACACAGACTCTGCCCAGCAAACCTGGCTACTAGTAGTGTGACTTTGGGGCTGATGTGAGACATCGTCTATAATAAGTAACTATGGATGACGCGAGGTTAGTCCCAATTCTGTAGGGTAAATCTACCCAGCTATTCTGGCTGCCGATACTTATGAATAGTCGGACTAATGTGAGACGTCTCCATGGGGTACGGGTCATAATATGAAGGACCTATTTTAGGGAGTGGAGGTATTAAGTGGTTGTTTAATGGCCCACTTCTTTGTTTTATATGAAGTATTAAATGGTCGGGATGGGGTTTAGGTACATTTGAGGATATCTCGTAAAGGTCCGTTTCAATGGAAGATGTAAGTGTCCAAAGATATTTTCGTACAATGTTAGCATACTTATGAGGAGTCCGCATTGGAAATGAGTATTAAACAATGGGGGCCTACCTCTATCGAGCTCTTAAATGGTCAGAGTCTGCCTATTTCTATTAAAAGGTATTAAGTCGCTTGGGTACTATCTCTCTCATTGGTAGACATTAATAACGATGGTTATAGGTTATGGAATTGGATAATACGAAGGACCTTCTTTGGGGATTGAAGGTATTAAGTGGTTGTTCGAGGGCCCGCCTCTTTTCCTTATATAAAGTATCAAATGGTTTGAATATAGTTTAAATGCGAAAGACATATCCTTATTAAAATTTTACTGCCCAAGTACTGATATAGAAATGCTCGAGATTTCTATTCACCGGACATTGTTGTTCTTACTCCTTCCTCGTTACAACACAGGTTAGGGAAAGAGATGATGATCAACACGGAGATGAAGATGAGAGGATCTTGTGGCAATAGTCTATTTATCTATGTATGTTATTTTCTAATGTACCCTTTTGAAGATGACAATGTATTTTTGAACATGATTATGTAACGGTTATTGTTGACATTAATTTATGGTTTTGTGACATTTGAAATTTTAAATAAAATAGATAATGTTTATGCTATTATATTTTATCCTTCCACTGTGAGTTTTGAATGAATAGATAAATAGCTCTGTATTGTTCTTTTTACCGACCAATAGTAAACTTTGGAATGGGTCTAAATTTCAATGGGCCTTTTCTGGGTCGGGGTTTAGGCCTATTTCATGGTGGGTTGTTACATTTGCTATCCAAGCTTAGGTTACTCGATCGATGGGGAAAAGTATACGTATGAGTGGCGTATTTGTTACTTTTGAAAGTGTTTCGTAAAAACTCTATTATACATACATATATATATACTTATTTTGAAGATATGCCTAACACTATAAATTCGAATTATAAAGTAGTTGCTGTTAGTACCTTAGGTATTGGTTTTGATGACAACAACCATATGAGATTATATAAAATATAAATACTAATGTTTTATCATGTTATTAATAGTATATAGTGCAGGATATTAGACAAGTGTTGATTAAGAAGACTATACAGTATTAAGAGCAAACTCAAGAGGCTGATAAAGAGCTAATATAGAGATTCAAAAGTTAAAGATTGAAGACTCATGAGTTTGAAGGTTCAAGATGTTAAGATAAGTTATAGAATCATAGATTATGTTGTTTAAGCCTTGGTAGTACTTCTTTGATCTCACTTCATTTTTTTAAAAATGTTTTTAAAATCTATTCTCTGAATTTAATGATTTTCAATATCCTAGTTTTCAAAAACGATTTCTAAGAATGCCTGTTTTCAAATGATTTTTCAAACATCTTTTCAAAATAGCTCCAAATGATTCCTAACCTTTTAATTATTTATTTAAAAAATTATTATACTAAGTTTTTAATGTTTTATATTTTAATATATTGTATTTTTAAAAAGGTTTTAATTTATTTTATTTAGATACAGATTTTGGTTTTATGTTTTCTAAATGTTTATGGTATTCAAAAGTATATTTTGGCATTCATTAATACTTTGATTTTAGATATATGTTCACTGATACTTTATATATTATTTTTCAAAAGAAACTCATATTTAAATCCTTTATGTATTAAAATATTTTAAAATAATTTAATAAAGTTTTCTTAAGTTTTATTATGATTAAAATGTGTATAAACTCTGCTTAAATGATTCTACAAAGTATCAAAATATTTTACAAAATTTAGTATTTACAAAAAAAAATTATTAAGTGTTTTTTTTTCAAATTGACAAAGGATATGTCAACATACATAGAAGTTATATGTTGACATATAGTTCAAGATTTTTAAAATTCAAATTTTGAATGGAAGTGTCTTTTCGTCGTATCTCTTCGTGAATGGACATGATTGTTGTTTCTCCATAAATAGGGGTTCTCTTAACGAAATTTAAACAACTATTTTCTTATATTTTCTCTCCTCTTTCACTCTCTTGATTTCTAAAAGAAATTCTACTCAAGATCTTCTCAAATCAATCAGAATCAAATTCAAACTCTATTGATATGATTCTTTACTGTCTACTTTTTTATCTCTCTCATCTCTCTCACTCAAATCAAGATAAAAGTGCTATTCAAGAGGCTATAAGATTATTTGTATTCAAGATCAAGAAATTTATTTTGTAAATTCTATCAAATCATACTCAAATACTATTAGATGTGCTTGGTGTACCTGAAACCTGAATGTGTTTGCTTGTGTCCCGTTTGAATCAAGTAGGTATGCTTGGTGTCCCGTTTAAATCCAAGTGGGTATGCTGGTATCCAGTCTGAATCTAGTGAGTGAAGCTAGAGCTCGAAAAATCTGGAGGGTTTGTCTTGCAGCCTAGAAATCGAGATTGTATAAACTCTTATATTTGAAAAGAAATTTGTATAAGAAACTGTATGGGACTGGATGTAAGGTAACTCCGAACCAGTGTAAAAATCATGTGTGATCTCACCAACTCTTTACTTTTTACCTTTACTGCATTTATATATATCTATGTGTGCATCTGTGATTGTCAATTTGCATTGTTTAAACCTTAAAAGAATTAAAAAAGAATTTAAAAGTTAGTAAACACTATTCACCCCCCAGTGTTAAATTTGCCTTAAGATCCTTACTTCTGCAAACTAGTATTTAGTATTAGAGCATTGGTTTTCAAAATTACTTAATTTGATTTTTGAAAAGTTTTGATGGAAAAAGTTATTATTTCTACTTTTAAAACTTTAATTGAAAAAAAATTGCGAAATCAATATGACATTATTTCATAAATTTGCATCCATTCATTATGGAAAGCCACTTGATCTTTTGAAAAGGTATAACTTGCAGGGACAAATACATTACATGGCTAATAATGAACATACACCTGATGATCAAACTTTACAAATCTAAAAGGATAAGTGGATAATGGATGATCAAGGCACATGACTAGAAATCCAGAGATCTTATGGGATATTGTTTAAAAAATGGTGGATCGGTCAATTTTGAAGACAAGTCTGAAGGATATGTGATTATCATCGGCAATGTCGATAATTCTAAAACTCCTACTATTTCTAATGTTTCGTTAGTTAGGAATTTAAAATATAACCTGCTAAGTATTAGTCAATATGTGATAAGAGCTTTTAAATTAAATTTGAAAAAGATAAATGTCATATTAAAAATAACGAGTCAAACATTATCTTTGAGGGTATTAGAAAACAAAACAACTATATATTAAGTATGAAAGTGTCAAATGACAATTCAAGTCTTTTGCCGGAAACAAGTGACCCTGGGATTTGGCACAAAAGATTTGGTCATTTGAATTTCAAAAACCTAATTAAAATTGCCAAATATGATCTAGTCAGGAGTCTTCCTAAAATATGTTTTGATGTTAACAATCTAGGTGATGCATGTCAATTAGGAAAACATAGAAAAAGTTCCTTTAAGCCAAAATATATGGTTCCTACCTCTTGAACTTCTTCATTTAGATCTTTTCGATCCTTCACACATACAATCTGTAAATCATAATAGATATATCTTTGCAATTATAGATGATTTTTCTATATTTACATGAAAGGGTTTCCTAAAACGTAAAAGCGATGCTTTTGAAATGTTTAAAACTTTTGTTAAAAGAACTCAAAATCAAATGTCTAGTAAAATTAAAACAATTCGAAGTGATCATCATGGAGAATTCGAAAATAAAATTTTAAAAATTTTTGTAATAAGAAAGTTTATTACACATAAATTTTTATTTCTAAGAACACCTCAACAAAATGGAGTAGTAAAACATTAAAATAGAATGATTCAAGACTGTACTAGAACTATACTAATTATAGAAATTTACCTAAAACTTTTGGGCTGAAACAGTTGCTACAGCATGTTATATACTAAATAGAATTTTAATAAGATCTTTGACTAAGAAAACACCATATGAATTATTTTATAATAAAAATCCTAGTATCATATTTTATAGTTTTTGGCAGTAAATGCTTTATATTGAATACTAATGCTAAAGCAGATAAAGGTATTTTTATCGAGTATTCAAATAAAAGTAAAGCTTATAGAGTTTTCAATACTAGAACTAACACTATTGAAGAGATATTACATGTTTCATTCAAGGAAAATGTTAAAATAACAATTGTGATAAAGAAGAAAATTGTAATAACTAAGTCACAAGTAATGAAATAAATAATGATAACAATAATGTTAAAAATATATATCCAAATAAGAGAGCCAAATTATTAAAAGGTCATCCTATAGAAAATATCCTATGAAATATAGAATCTATAGTAAGAACAAGAAACCAATTAAATGAAATGAGTGACATAGCATTTATCTCAACAAATGAACCTAAGAATCCAAAAGAAGCATCATTAGATGATTCATGGATTCTTGCTATCCAAGAAGAACTGGATCAATTCACTAGAAATGATGTTTGGGAACTTGTTCCTATACTAGAAAATATATCTATAAATGGAAGAAAAAATGGGTATATAGAAATAAATTAAATGTACAGGGAGAGGCCGTTAGAAATAAAGCCACTTAGTAGCCCAATGATATAATCAAGAAGAAGACATATATATTAATGAAACTTTTGCACCAGTAGCCAGATTAGAAACAATAAGAATCTTACTTGTTGTTGCAAATCATAATAATTTTAAATTATTTCACATGGATGTTAGAAGTGCTTTTCTTAATGGTTTTAGTAAAGTAGATGTTTATGTAGAACAATCTCCTCTATTTGAAGATGAAATTTTTTCAAATCATGTTAATAAATTAAAGAAAGATCTATATGGTATAAAACAAGCTCCTAGAGCATGGTATGATAGACTTAAATCATACTTATTACGATCCAATTTTGAAACTGGGAAAGTGGATAATACACTATTTATTAAAAGAAATAACAGTGATATTCAACTAATACAAATATATGTAGATGATATTATCATTGGATCAACAAATGAACAACTAAACAAAGAATTTTCTGATATCATGACAAAAGAATTTAAGATGAGTCATATGGGAGAACTAACATTCTTTTTAGGATTACAAATAAGACAATTAAATAATGGAATCTTTGTAAGTCAAGAAAAATATGCCAAAGAATTAGTTAATGAATACAGTATGTCTAATAACAGAGGTAAACCGAATTTTATGGCAACCAATGAAAAATTAAATAAAGAAGATAACTCAAAATATGTAGATCAAAAACTTTATAGAGGTATGTAAATAACACACAAGATTATGGACATTTCTACCCAAAAGAAAATTCCTTTAATTTAATTTCATATAATGATGTTGATTATGCTAGTTGAAAATTAGATCAAAAAAGTACAAGTAGAACTTGTCACTTTTTAGAACACTTTCTAGTTTCCTGATTTAGCAAAAAAGAAAAATTTTGTTTCTCTATCCACAACTGAAGCAGAATATATTTCAGCAGTATTAGCATGTTCATAGGTTATTTATATGCAACAAACATAAAAAAATTGGTTTAAATTTTACTAAATCACCAATATACTACGACGATACTAGTGCAATTAATTTATCTAAAAATCCAACTCATCGCGCAAGAACAAAACCTACAGATATACAGCATCACCTTCTAAGAGACAATGTAAATAAAGGAATAATCTTACTCGAATTTAGAAATACTGAAAATCAAATAGTAGATATATTATCAAATCATTAACTCAAACAACATTTATTAAGCTAAGAAGAGAGTTAGGATTATGTTCTTTCTTATAAATATAAAAATAATAATTTAACAAATTAAAAATAAAAACAAAACATCAAAAATACACTAGATATGTTGACATATCTACACCCTGTATGTCGACATATGCAGTTATTTTTAGAAATCAAATTTCCCTCCTTAATTCAAAATTTGAAATGGCTATATATAACCACTATATTTTGAAAATAAACCCATTTCGCTAGCTTCTTCTTTGTGGAAATCATCAATAAAAATAAGTTAGTGGATCTAACTAATTCCAAATTTCCAAGACATGAATCCGCTTCATTTTCCTTCGATTCACCCACACCAGGCCCTCTCAAAACCTCTACATTGGTCAAAGCAACTAAGATTGAGAGTGAGCTAAAGCTTACTCCTAATATGCTTTCTAAAATGTAAGTAATTCAAATGAGAATGATGAAGGAATGAGAGAAATAGCGGTATATTCTCAAGAATCTGCAAAAATATCTATTGGATAACCCTATAAATCCAATAGTAATTAACAATTTTTATCTATTTAATATTTACAAAACAATTTTTATAAGTGTTTTTTTAAATTAACAGAGGATAAGTCGACATAAATAGAAGCTATATGTCCACATACAGTCCGAGATTTTTAGAATTGAAATTTTGAATGGAAGTGTCTTTTCATTGTATCTCTTCTCGAATGGACATAACTGTTGTTTCTCCGTAAATAGTAATTCTCTCAACGAATTTTAAACAACTATTTTCTTATGTTTTCTCTCCTCTTTTGCTCTCTTTATTTATAAAAGAAATTTTTTTCAAGATCTTCTAAAATTCAATCAGAATCAAATTCTAACTCTATTGATTTGATTCTATACGTCTACTTTCTAATCTCTCTCATCTCTCTCACTCAAATCAAGATCAAAGTGCTATTCAAAAGGCTATAGGGTTATTTGTATTCCAGATCAAGAAATTGATTTTTTAAACTCTATCAAATCATACTCAAATACTCTTAGGTATGCTTGGTGTCCCTGAAATCCAAGTAGGTGTGCTTGTGTCCCGTTTGAATCAGACACGTGTACTTGGTGTCCCGTTTAAATCCAAGTAGGTATGCTGGTGTCCCATCCAAATCTAGTGAGTGTACCTAGAGCTTAGAAAATATGGAGGGTATGTCTTATGGCCTTGAAATCGTGACTGTATAAACTTTGATATTTGGAAGGAATTTTGTGCAAGAAATTGTACGGGACTGGATGTAGGGTAACTCCAAACCAGTATAAAAATCCTGGTGGGATCTCTCCAACTCTTTGTTTTTTACTTTTACTGCATTTATATCTATTTGTGCGAGCATCTGTTATTGTCAATTTGCATTATTTAAACTATAATATTAAAAGAATTCTAAAAGGATTCATAAAATTTAGTAAACACTATCCACCCCTCTCTAGTGTTAAATTAGCCTTAAGATCCTTATTTCCGCAAACTAATAGTTACGACCATATCCCGAAAGGATGGAAAAAATAAATAGAGTTAAATTTATACTTGTGATCCGATTACCCATAGGGCGAAGATCGCATCGTAAGGAGTGGACTAAGAAAAGTATGTGTGTGACATATGGAAGAACCCTAGAAGTTAAATGGTGCTTGACACCTTTTTTGGACCTAGACTTTCCTATATTTATGGACTCTATAAGCGTATTAAACAATAGGGATATAAATTATAAATGGAAAAGCTTGTAATTCCAAGATTAATGAGGCAATAATTATAGAATAAATAGGGAGTACAAGAATTTAATAGAGATATAAATGGACTAATTAAAGAGATTATAGAGAAATTATGGAGATATTAGGAAGGCATAATAGGTAAAAATTAGAATGAATAAATAAATGCCTTTAAAAATTGTCCATTGGAATTCTAATCATTTATTACGGACAGTTGACATTTATAGAAATAGCAAATAACATGCTAGGTGGTAAGTAAACATTACAAAGCAGTATATTTGTTAACATTTGGAAGAAAGATGTGAAGGAATGAAACAAGCAATCATAAGAAGGTATTCATTAATTACCACAAGAAGATAACAAGATTTATAAAGGTTGAGTATGAAAATTCAAAAGAAGGAACATTTAAAGTCAATTTCAAAATCCGACCCCATGAAAAAGAATTTGCTAAAAAAAATTTCGAGAATTCCTTTAAATGTTTTGATAGGGCTTTTCAAAGGATTATAAAATGAAGATCTTATGTATCATAGTTGATTTTTTTTTGAAAGAAAATGATTTTAGTCATGTTTGGAGATATGATACCAATTGTTTTATGAAATGTTTGGAAAGAGGATGTAATTTTAAAAGTGGTGGAACATTTTTAAAAAAAAATGGTGGATAAACTTTATAAAAAGAAAATTGTAACTCTGATGATTTAAAGAGCTGAAAAGGGGTTTTTTCATTTTTTCATTTTTTGTATAAAAGTAGTGGAATTAAAAAGTTCTAACTTAAAATAATTTTGCATTCTTTAAATACTTAGTTTAAAATTTATTAAGCCAAAAAGTTTTTGGTCCAAAGATTGTGATAAAGGGATTTTTCATTTTTGAAATAAATTTTATGTAAGATGTAGGTTAGACTTGATAATTTTTCCTACTTTATAAAATTGAAAGTTCTTTTCTTTATAAAGGGGTGTATAAAAGGAGATGGCACTTGATTAGAATATGATAGAAAGAATCGAAGGTTAAGAATGCTCGAGGTGGTACGTAGGAAGAACATTTCCATATAAGGAATTGCGGAGAATCATAGCTGAAATAGATAGTAATAGCATAGAAATTTATATAGAGTATGATTAGTAATCTAGTTAGAAATAATATAAGAGAAAAATAATAAGAGGGAAGTTATCATTGTCTACTCCACTTTTCACTGTTCAAAGTTATACAGTCTGTTTTTGAAAAACTGAAATGAATGATTATTTGATATGATAATTGGATTTTTGAATGTTTTGGGTTAAAAGTCCTATTTTCAAAAAAAAACCATTGTTACAGGAAGTAATTAAGAAGGGAAATTTTTCATAGTTCCTTTTTAGAAATCTACCAATTTTTGAATGTAATGAATGAAAAGTCTAACTTTTAAAAGAATAAATCTTTGATGTCGAAAGTATTTGAGAGGGAAAATTATTTTACTTCATTTTGGAACTAAGTAATTTTGAATTGTTGATAAATGTATCTAAGTTTATATTTTCAAAGGTAAATATTTCAGATTTGGCACTTCTTGGTGTTGACATTTTAGTTTTACGAGGAATGGTTAGAACTAAACCAAATTTTTATGGAGTATATAAGGATCACTACCTAGGTAAGACAGGCTAAAGGTTTTGGGATATAAAATATATGGGAATAGTATGTACAACCTAATCTGAAAATTTGAAATCAGTCCCAAACATCTATTTGTGGAAGGTGGTAAAGTTGTTAAGATATTCCAGATTTATAATTGATTGTATATTAGGTTGCCCTAGACGACTTGAAATGTAAATTTCTATGATTTAATTTATTTGGAGTGGTTTCCGTCTAATTTCCACCAATTATCATACTCCAAAATATGTATAAAAAGCACATTGTTTGAATTAACAAAGAATGTACCAAAAAGGAAAAAGAGATGTGTAAGATATGTATATCCTTTTTCATAGTTTACGCTAACTATCTCAACAAAAGAAAAGAAAATAATTCTTTGTAATTTCAAATAAAATAAAATTTTCATTACGGTAATCATTTATAGAAGGATAGCTTTGATAAGTTTAAAATATGGAAATAAATGTTCTAATTTAGAAATCGGTATCCACATATAACCATGCCTCACACTAAAAATAAATAAATATATATATAGCATAATTTACGATTATATAAAATTAGTCCGTAATTAATAGATTAAGATTTGTGGACATCAATTGCAAATTTAGTGGACAATAAATTTGTAATTGATGAGTGTAAAACGGAATTAAATGGGGACTGATTATGAAAAGTTTAATATGGCATATATGGAAGAATTAAAGCAGAGTAATAAATGGATTTTGAAATTTGTAAAAGATTAAATGAGGATTGAATAAAGATGGTCCAATTTTGACATTGATAAACAGTTGTTACGGGTATATTAACTGAAGTAATAGATGGGCCGCATTTATTAGAAACCAATAATGAAAATTAAGAAAATTGGGCGATAGTTAAATGACATATTAAGAATGCCCATTTTAATTTAGTAAGGAGTATTAGGACCTCAATACCCTTTATATCAGTTGATGACAAAAGGAAGCTTCTAGTAAAATTTTCTTTTAGAGTTGTTGGGTCATAATCGCTAGTTGTCTCCCTTAATTATTGCAAGAGCATAAGATATGATATAAGGTATGTCCATGTTTCATCACTGTTGTAACGACCTGCAAATTCATCACTATAGAAAAAAATTTAGATATTCAAATATAAGATTTTTCAACATAACTGATAATGTTTTGAATAATAAATAATATTGGTAATCTTATTTTGAATAAATATTTACAAAAATATATACTTTGGAAGATATATCGATAAAATGACCGAAAACCATTTTATCAATAAACAGCTCTTAGACCATCCGACATCGTACACGGAGCTGGATACATACACTCATTTATATATATGAGTGAGAATATGTAATGAAATTATTTATTTTATTTTTGAAAATAAAATCTCTTTATGACATCATCAATGATATCACTATTTTGGAATAAATGATTTTTGAATTTAAATTGAGTTCAAATGGTTTAATAATTATTTTAATTATTAAATAAGCCATTTTAATTATTACATAATGATAGAAATATTATTTTCAAACTTTGTCTACAAATATATATATATATATATATATATATATATATATATATATTAAATAAGAAGTGAAAATATGACCGGAAATCAAAATTAGAATCTGTAACGGTTCAACGTAGAAAAGTTGTGCAACGTTGTGAATCATTTGAGATCACATGCACATGAATGCATATATAGATACAAATGTACTTATACACTTAAATATATATACATTACAAAATATCAAGATATTTTCCATATACTTCATCCTTAAACAAACCAAAGTCAACATCTTACACCCTAAGTACAAGCAATTGGCCATGCACATGGGGGAATGTTCAGCCGAACATGATGAGGGGAGAGGAGGATGTGGTGACTATGAAATGGTGATGCATTTGTGTGTAAATATCATAATATTTTTCATTCTCATTTTTTTTTATAAATAGCACCCACCTTTCTTCACTTCATTCACACTTTTTTCTTCATAAATTCCTAAGCTCTTCATCTTCTTCTTCTCTACATTAATGGTTATAGCCTAAGAAGGAACAAAGTTATACCAAAATCAATCGAAATCTATACCGCTTCAAACCAAAGTTCAAGCTAGTAATCTCTTCCTTCTCCTCCACCAAGGCCATCTGCAACCAAGCCCTCCACCACCATTTTCCAAGCAAGTCAGAGCCTTCTAAGCATCTAAGACCAAGGCCGAAACCCATATGAGCATTTGGGCTAGTATTCGTGAGCTTCAATTTCGGGATAGCGGACCTATAGCTGCTTTAAAGTTGGTCTGATCGAAAATCAAGTGAGAAACTCTATATTTATCTATATATATGATGATGATGTGATATGATTGCTATGGATTTTTAAAATGCTTTGATCATCAAGTTTGGTTGTTTTATTATAGCCGTTTAATTGTGTAAACTAGTCATGTTAAATATACGTCGATATTACATAAGGACATCACTTTCCGAATCAAGTTATAAAAGTGACATGGAATCATTAAACCCCTTTTGAAATGATTAAAATGGTTTATAAATATTTTATAAACACTAAAATCTAATTTGGGAAAGTTTTTACAAGTTATAAAAATTGAGTCAAAAATAGGCGCATTGCGTAACGATAGTTTGCGATTTCGCGCTGTAAAAGTTTAAATACATTTAAACGATGAATTCAAGTTGGAATTCTTCGGAATAAGAATTTTTCAAACTCTTATAATCATAATTTCAAAAAAATTAAAAGGATCGAGATTTCATTTAGTAATTTTGAAATAGGAGCAAAACAAGTTTTCAAAATAGTCGCGCTTTGGCAATTTGGAAACCAAAGCGATAAAATCTTTAAAGGTGATATTTTTAATTCTTTGAAACTATGGAATAAATTCTATAAATATTGTAAAATGTTTTGAAAGAGATTTGAGTTATAAAAATGAATCTAAATGATAGAAAAGTTGCTTTGATCAAATAAGCCTTAAAAGCACTATCCGCAGCACTTTTTGTAGCACTTTTAATAACATTTGAAATATGGTTTTAAACTTAAGTATTCTTTACAAATCTTTTATAAAAAAATTCAAATAAATAATTAAGTATTTTAAAGATATTTTGGAGGTTTTATAATTTATTTTAAAGGAATTAGATAAACGATTTAAAGAAAAACTATTGTAATTAAGTGATTTAATCTTGGCTTTAAAAGCGGATGAGATTGGATTTTCTATTTGTGAGATCCGAATAGGAGTGCTTAAACTAAGGAGACATTTAGGAGAAACCAATGCCCTGACTTACCTGGCCTCTTTCCTAAGCGATTAATAGATAAGGTCAAAAAGTCGAAAACGAGGCAAGTATAAAAGATTTAATTTTTCCAGATTTAATACAACTTAGATTGTATAGAAATAATCTTCTTGTACTTGATATTAAATTTCAAGGAGGGAACCTGTACTATCCATGTGAATTTAAAAGGTGATTTCACCGCTATTCGACGGATAGTAAAGATTGAACACAGAAGTTGATGTTGAGTAGAATTAGTATAATTTCTATCAACCTTTTTTACTTAAAAAGGTTTTGCAATATGATTTATGAGAAATGATTTTGATTTGGTTAAAGAGAGGTTTAATGGTCCCATATATACCAGAAAGAAATGTTTCAAAGATACATATCTTTAGAAGATATTTTTGATAAAGAGAAAGTAATTAATCAAATAATAAGCACCTATTTACTTAACATCTTTTTATCGATGATTGGTTCGAAGGAACCAGGGTCAGATTTAGGTAATTCCTATCCAAAAACCACTTCAAACCAATTTACGAGTTCGAAAGCAAAGACATGTTGAAGACAATGAAGTTGAAGGCGGTGATCTTCATAACATAAGGACCGCTTCGTGATAATTTCAGAGTGGCTCCCAAGATAAATAAATAGCAGTGGTCCCTTCGTTTTGGGATCTTCGTATGTAAGGACTACATGCTACTAATCCAAGGGAATGTGGTAGGAGAGTGCCTTCAGTTTGTCCTATTCCTGGACAACTTGTATGGATGAATGTCTAACATTGCATTTCTAATATCACAGTGCATTGATCTCTACAAACTACATCTGTTTGATGGTGTAGAAGGTAACAACTCTTATACTTAACACCCTTCTTTGGGACATACGGGCTTAGAGGTTGTACTTTTGTGGAAAGCAATATTGTGTTGTTCGAAATAGCAATGTGGCATTTTAAGTGAAAATGTTCTAAAAAAGGTAAACGTTACCTCAAGCCTCACTCCCGAGGAATTATGGAACAAGGGTTGCTTTAAGGCTAAGTGGATCACAACCATTAAGGTATGATATCACCTTTCTAGATTTATTTATTTCTACTTGCTATGACGTCAGGTTTAAATTATGTAGTGTATGTTATGGGATCCCAGATAGGTCAGTAATGGCTGGGGTGATATCATATTCGGTTCTATTTGCCACCAAATGGGTCTGCGGGTAGGTCGGTCTTAATTCACAGAGGTTTCGAAGATGTCGATCCTCGGTACATTCCTTTAGAAATGTACTGGATGGGAAGTGATCTCTTACCACCATTACTCAATGGAAATTCAAATCTCCAATAAGTGCCTTCGGTTTTAGTTGAACCTATTATGCCATCAGATTTAACCAATGTAACAATTTCGGCTATTTGAATATGTTTATTTGAATAGTTTTCAAAGAATGTCAATAAAACTAATATCACTGAATTTTACATAGAAATGATCTGGTTATCATAAGGTAAAAAACTGTTTCGTGTTTATGTGCGGCGTGGTCTTATGAGATAACTTTTGTTTTCTAAATATTCGTATTTTGAGTTTCTCACACCAGTCCCATGACTGACCCGGAGTTTAATTTCATTTTCCCCTAAACTCTGGCGCCCTATTTTTCCGGGCAGCCAAGTAGTCAAGTAGCTTGGAGTATTTTGGAAGGAGCATGGAGCATGATGACTAGAGGGTCCTTTTGTCAATAGTAATCTATTTCAAATTTCCACTGTATCATGTAGTATGTATTTAGTATCTACCAGCCTCTGTAAGAAAAGGCAGTTATAATTATCCCTGACTAGGTTAGTACTTATTGTAACTCTGACGAATCACTTGGAGTGATTGTATGTACTTTCCATATGTATAATTAATGAGAATGTGAGATTCCATTGTTATTCTATTTTCTATCTTTATTTCTTTTAAAAATCCCTGATTATCTACCTCTCTAGCACTTGAATCCACGGCATGTGAATACCGAGGATGTATTGATGTCAATCTTCGAGGGTCGAAAAGGCGGGTCGTCACAACTGTGTTGAGTTTATGGATAGAATTGAAACGCTTGACACACACATACACACACACACACACACACACATATATATATATTAAGAAGCAACATAAATAAAGAAATTTTATAGGGACACTTAACTAGCGATGAACTGTAGATAAGACTAGAAGTTAACGAGGAAATTAGGTTGGCAACAAGAAATAAAAGAATGCTTCAATCCCAGAAATTTTAAGATTTTGGAAAAAAATAAATTTTAGCTTGTAGAAAGTCACCATTCAAGAAAGACATAGAATGTATAGGGATGTGAATTGGATTTCCTATTGGATAAGGATGAGGAAGAAGATAGCTGAATTTTCTATTAAGAGCAATAAGACTGCAGCGTCTCCAGCAAATATTTATATCAAGGTGGTTATTCGACTTCATGGAATTCCAGTTAGCATCATTAGTGATAGGAACCCATTATTTACTAATGAATTTTGGAGGAGCTTGCAGATAGCTTTTGGAAATTCGTTGGATCATAGCACTAATTACCACCCATAAACCGATGGACAAACTGAAAGAGTGAATAGGATCTTGGAGGATTTGTTAATGAGCTTTCATCATCGACTTTGGAGGATACTGGGAGCAACACTTACCTTTAGTAGAATCTACATATAATAGTCACCAATCGACGATTGGTATGGTACCCTTTAAAGTGCCTTATGGGAGGCCATATCGCCAAATTATTAGTGGGAAGCCACTGACAAAATTCTACTTGGACCAAATTTAACTCACGAGACTTCGAAGAGATAGAGTTGATTGTAAGATTTGGAAAGTCGGGAAAGTTAGCACAAGATTTATTGGGCATTTCCCAATTTCGGAAGAATAGGAACACTTGCGTATCGTGTGGAGTTACCTGATAAATCAGTAGGAGTCCATGACATTTTTCATGTTCGCATTTGAGGAAATGTCTTCATAACATAGCATTGTGATATAGCCTAATCAATTGGGGGATATTGAGATGGAGCCAATAGCATTCTGTGCCATCGCACGCATTGTGAAGCATGGAACTAGGAAGCTCTGCAACAAAGAAACTAGGCTGGTTCAAGTACAATGGGAGACAACCAGGTAGAAAGCACATAGGAAATGGAAGAGAAGATGAGGATCTCTCATCTTGAGCTTTTCACTGGTAAATTTTTCTGTCCAAAATTAGGTTATGATTGCATCGTGGTTGCTACATTGGATGGTAGAAGATGGTTGCTACGCTTTTCACTGTCACTTTGCACTCATGTAGAAATTTTTGCATGTTTAAGGTGTTCGCTTACATACCTGTATGTCACGATCACACACCCACGCTTGAGCTCGCTTATAGTATGTCTGTAGTGCGTAATCACATTGACTTTTGGTTGAGTAGATGGTTATGTAGATAACTTGGTTGTATAACATGGATGTTTATTGCACGTTGCACCATTCTCCTTTAGGAAAGATTTCGAGGAAAAAATCTTTTTAGGGGGAAGAATGTAACGGCCCATAAAATCAACCTTAGATAAGTAAATTAGATAAATTAATTAAAATAAGATAGGTGTAAAAATGGGAATTTTTTGAAAGTCATAATTTGACCTTGAAAGTTATGCCATTGCATTCGTAGCGATTTTCTAATCAATTTCCATATATAGTATGTTGAAAACGGAGATCAAACAGAAAAGTTATGGACGTTTGAAGTTTCAAGTTCAAATTAATTAAATAGAATTCAAATTCAAATGAATAATTAATTCCTGAATTTGAAATTCAAAAGTTAACAGTAATTATAGTTGGGGTTTAAGAAAACGCTAAAATTAATATAAACAGCAAATTATAATTAAGGAATTAAATAAAAATAAATCAACGGCAATCAAAATGCTCCTGAAATAGGGGATTGATCGACCATTGACCTACGATCGGTCGACCGCTAACAGTCGACCAGTGGTTGGAGGCGGTCGATCGGTGAAGCTTACTGGCGGCTAGGGTTTGTGAAACAATTAAAGTCCGGATTTTTATTACTCTAAACCGACATAAATCTGACTGTTCTAGTGCATTCCAACAACTATAAATAAGAGTCTAGCCCCTTCACTTTTATTCACAAAATATTTTTAGAACATTAGCGAAGCTCTATAAGTTCGTTTCTTCACAGATTCAGAAAACTCCATTAGATTTTCAGGTAAGAAATATTTTATATTTATTTTTGTTTATTGCTTTTTTTCTAATCTTCTTCTCCTCCAAACCTCTAATTTTCTAAATTTAGCATATATATAAACCCCTTTTGCATATATAAAAAAGAAAAGATCTAAAGGATAATATTATTAGGCTATCAAATCTAAGGAGGCAAAGCTAAGGGCCTACAGTGAGTGAAAATCTTAGTTTTTCTATTTCAAAGATTGAATAGTGTAGTTTTGATTTAATATATACTTTGGGGAGTTTTGGATTATGAAAACATCACATTAAAAATCGCCAAGATTCCCCCAAAGCGAAATATCAATTCTTAGGTTGAAACCTTAATTTTTTGTATTAAAATAATGGAGTTTGTGTGGACTTTGCAATTTATGTATTTTACCTCATATTCTTCTTCTTATTCTTTTTCTTTGATATTGATTAACGGATTTGACTAAGAAATGGCATGTAAGGTATGAAATCTTATTTGTAGTTTACACCGCCTATTTCTACAAATTGAATAGAATTTCCCTTGTCTAATTTCACATAAAAGAAGTTGAATTGAGCGTAAAGTTAATTAAATTGCAAGTTCCATTATTATTGATTTATTCCATTGTTTTAATATAAGATAAGTTGGATTTTGATTCTAAGTACAAGTATATTGATTTGATTTAGGAATATTGGATTTATGGTATATGTTATTGTGGAAATGAGTCTTGTATAATTTTGGAAGATTTAACATTTAAAATGTTAGTTTAGGGCATAACCTCTGCGCATATAAAAATCAATAAATGTGTGTGGGCGCGTGCATAAACTAGCGAAAATAGCATACAATTACAACATATTAATGGCGTAGTTAATTAGGTTAATAATTATCATTTAAATCCACCTTAGGGAAGTGATTAATTGTAGAGTCTAAATAAGAAGGATTTCTTATAAGTCCTAAATAATTGATATTGTGAGATGGGTGATAATATACTTAAAGATTGTTATGAAATATGACTAAATTATAAGGATGCGGGGTCAGTTAAAAGCACATAGAAGTTTGCCTAGCTAATCTGGCTACTAGCAGTATGACTTTGGGGCTGATATGAGACATCGTTTATTATAAGTAACTACGGATGATGCGAGGTTAGTCCCAATTATGTAAGGTAAATCTTTCCAGCTAATCCGGCTACCAATACCTATGAATGGTCGGACTAATATGAGACATCTCCATGGGGTATGGGTCATAATACGAAGGACCTGCTTTGGGGATTAGAGGTATTAAGTGGTTGTTTGAGGGCTGGCCTCTTTCCCTTATATGAAGTGTTAAATGGTTGGGATTGGGTTTAGGCACGGTTGAGGATATCTCGGAAAGGTCCGCTTCAATGGAAGTAGTAAGTGTCTGAAGAGATTTTCGTGTAATGTCATCTAGATAGATACTTGTGAGGAGTCCGCCTTTGGAATATGCATTAAATGATGGGGGCCTAGCTCAATTGAAGTCTTACATGGTCAAAATCTGCCTATTTTCCATTAAAATGTATTAAATGGCTAAGGAATTATCTCGCGCATTGGTAGACATTAACAACGATGGTTATGGATTATGGAATTGGAAAATACAAAGGACCTGCTTTGGGGATTGAAGATATTAAGTGGTTGTTTGAGGGCCCGCCTCTTTTCTTTGTATAAAGTATAAAATGGTTTTGAATGTAGTTTAAATGCAAAAGATATATCCTTATTTAAATTATATTGCCCAAGTACTGATATAGAAAGGCTTGAGATTTCTACTCACCGGACATTGTTGTTCTGACTCCCTTCTCATTACAACACAAGTTAGGGAAGGAGATGATGATCAAGATGGAGATGACGATGAGAGGAGCTTTATCTATTTATGCTATTTTTTAATGTACCCATTTGAAGATGAAAGTGTATTTTTTGAACATGATTATGTAACGGTTATTGTTGACATTATGTTATGGTTTTGTGACAGTTGAATTTTAATAAAATGGGTACTGTCTATGCTATTATATTTTATCTTTTCGCTATGAGTTCTGAATGAATAGATAAATAGCTCTATATTGTTATTTTTACCAACCAACGACCTACTTTTAAATGGGTCTAAGTTTCGAAGAGCCCTTTCTGGATCGAGATTTAGGCCTATTTCGGAAAGGGTTGTTACACTTATCCGAAGAGATTAAACTCAACTTCAAGGTATGAACACCTTCTAATTTGGAATGACTTAATTATGATTATTAAATGACTAATATATATTAGTAACATGATCCAGTTAAACTTACTTTTAATGGGATGCTGGGAGATACTAGAGGATTTAAAAGTAATGCTTCAACTAGGGGAAGACACAAACATGACAATTGATACATGATATCTTATTGGTAATGCTTTGATCTGGTTGAACATGCTTGTAATGGGATGTTCGGAGATGCCAATTGATTTGTAAGTCATGCCCCCACTAGGGGTAAAACCATAATCCTATACACTAACTCATTATTTATACTACATGATAGCCAAACATATGATTTACATATGATATATGAACCCTAAGGGAACACGGGATGATAATGATTTATGACCATCATTTAGGCACATATACTAGTCCTTGACCTCAATTGGTCAAGAGTGACCTTTGATTCGTAGGTGAATCCGAGGGAACTAGATGACTCACTATAAGTAATTTGATAGATGATTCAAGAGCACTGGTATCAATGCGTGTTTTTGATCAAAGCATGTTTCGTATTCATAAAAACATGTTTTGGGGGTAGGTGTAATCAATAAATTTTTTATGGTCTCAAAATTGACTAAAACCAGCGAAAAAATCTTTAAAGTGAAAAATTATGAATGTCGGTCATAACTACATCCAAATCCGAGTTATTATGACCATGATATCACAATTTGATAATGGATCATCCCTTTTTCCCAATTGGGCCTACCATAGAGAAGCCCCTTTAATACCTTTAAGAAAAGACAACTAAATAGGTCAAGATGTTCTATATAATGAAAAAAATATAAATAGTTTGAACTATGAGAAAATCCGACTTGATATAAATAAGTTATGGTTCGATCGTCTTTTTTCCTTAGATAGTTCTTATCGATCAACCCCTACTGATAAGTACGCCATAATGGATATGTATCTTAAATGATAAATGAAAGAATTAATAGATGATAATGAGGTATTCTATATGATGATACAAGATGAATGGTTTGAGTTATAATCCAATCTAACTTTAGACAAAGAAGATGTGAACAATTAAGGATAGACCAGAGGCTGTCTACCAACACAAAGATGTCATAAATTTAGCTAAGTGATGGATCAATACCGATCCTTATAGCAGATACCAATCCCAGTATTTAGCTAAGTAATTTGTTAGTTATTTTTAGTTTTCTCTATTTTTTGCTATTTTTCTTCTCTACTTTGTGTGATTTGTTATGGAATTGATATATATTGCTTTTCTATTATTATTCTTTAATAATATATCATAGATCTAGAAGAAATACCACTATATCTTCATTATTTTGATTTTTTGGAAAATAAAGATCCATAAGAACGCTTAGAAATCCATAAAATGCAATTCCAAAATTATATCTAGTGACTTGGCCACTTTCAGATATTGATATTTGGGTTGTTGGATCATTTTCTAGACTAACACTTGGCCTCCATCAAAACAACCAAAATCTATCAAATTAAAGTAGAAACAAGAGTTTGTGCAAAGGAAACTAAGAGGAATCATTAGCGATAACTAAATTAATTAGAGGTACTGTAATTGAGGATTTTCGAGATTAATCTTTGCTGTGAATAATTTTATTTCATGTTTTGCCAATTTTAAGGTGAGTTGTTATATACCGATATACTATCAACCAAAATCTAACCCACACACCAGTATTTGAAACATCACTTGCACCATAGCTACATCACGATAACAATTTAGGACAAGAATTCCACATCTTCAAACAATAAGGATGGTAATGTTAACCAAAATGGTTGTTCCGACTTCACTGGACATCCGGTGAGGAGGTGAAAAAAAGCAAGAAGCCAACCGAGATCCTACATTGCAGGCATTGGGAGGACAATATCAGAATATTAAGAGCATGTGTTGGAGAGCTGATGAAACAAGAATGAGGTTGAAGTGTGGAGGATAGCAAAGAGTTAAGTGAATCACCAATTGGTAGGAAAATTGAGGCTAAAAGAAAAGAAAAAAATCCTAATATTGATGATTAAGAGATAAGAGGTGATAGATGAGAATGGTGGGAAGCGAACGAGAAGTGGAGACGGACAAATTAAAGCATGATGAGATGAGTTGAGAGGGAGAATGCCGACGACTGCAAGCCTTGGTCTCATTAATCTACTTTTTGGAGATTTTTAATCAGATTTTATATTAAGACACTTATATTTCAGATTAAATAATTAAATGATGTTTAAAATTAGATTTGGATGTTAGAATGAGCATTATGTTAAATAATCGGTCAATTGGGATATATGAATAATACCATAACTAAAATTTGTGATGGAATTATTAACACGTTAGCTATCTTAATTTAATTTACCCTTAAATTTGATTTTTTAATGGTGAATTAATGTATAAATATGAATTAGATTCAACAATATTATGCCTACACTTGATCATTAGATGTTATCAGTTGTTATGTTTGGAATATACGATTGGTTTTATGAAATTCTGGTTGAATATTATTGCTATGTTTGATTCTTATGTTTTTTATTCCATGTAAGTTGCTCGAATGACTATTTAGGGATGGAAAGACTATGTTAGAGATTGATAACTCAAATTTTCATATAGGGATCCAATATTAGAATTTGAAAACTGTATGGAAGTGTTTGGGAAAATGCTTCATAGAAAAAAGTTGAAATTTTGGCCAAGTATTGAAGGATGTCCAAGTTGTTGGATATGTAGAGAACTATTGTTGTAAAATCCTTCTGGGACTTCGACTTGGTGGCGCCTAAGCGCTAAACGAGGCTTACCGCCTAGAGATTTTCTTAGATCCGCCCAAACAAGATTTATTACCTCAATTAAAAAATCCAAACTGTATTTAAGCACTTTAAGGTTCATTGCCACATACAAGCATTAATATGCTAGTTTTAGGCGGTCTTGCCTCCTTAGCTATTCCAAAATGCTTCTAAAATCCTAAAATTTTAATTTATATTGATTGACACTAAATAAAACACTAAAATTTAATCCAAAATACATGAATTATTAAAATGCCTGGTTTCAATTAATCCTCGATCAATCCCCACCTAAACAATTGATCCCTAAACCATACTTACCTCCTACAGCCTGCCTAGCGATTTATATGATGTTATAGAGAACCAACACTGAGCACAACTATGCACAAAGACATTGGAAGCCTAAGGAGACTAGATTGATGGAGTGATAAAGAAATTGGGTCAACTTGGCCAAAATTGGATGAAATGAGTCGATCTTAGCTAGACCTGAACAATCTTTGAGTTTTGTGAAGATTCGCCTAGAGCAAGCTTTGAGTCTAATTCCCAAACACTAACCTAAGTCATGGATTGGACCAATGAAAATCGACTAGATGCATTCTTCAGGTCCGACAAAATATACTAACAAAATTTGGCTAAGTTTATGGTTCAATATCTCAACGGAACCCACATTTCTGTTTGGTTCAGACTAGTCTAAGCTGATCAAAAGTATTAGGTAGGAATAGATCAAAAGTATTTGATAGGAATAGATCAAAAGTAAGTGAGTTTTTTTCTAGTAGTGTATGAACATTTAACTGTAGATATATTCTCAAATTTTAATAGGAGTGGATGCGGGTTGGTTTGGTGCGGTTTGAAGCCCAAACCGCTTCCACACCGCATCAAACGGTTAATTAAAAATACAAACCATTATATTGATCTTTTAAATGGTTCGTTTTTGGGTCGGTTTAATGCAATGGGTCCGGTCTGATTTGAACCCATACTAACTATGGAACAAGAGAATTACTCCCATCGACAATCAATTTACGAAGGCAACTATATGAAAGCTTTTACACTTAAAGGTTAAAACACACAATGTTATACTAAAATAAAAGATTAGTTCTTAATTGAATGAATATTTTAATTTGAAATTTAGCTACAAGTGAGATTTTTTTTAGTAGATTAACTAATCATCAACATTAATCAATGCATAATGATTAAATAAAATGACTAGAATAAGATTATAATTATCATTTATCCAAAAAAATGAGATGAAAAATATCATACTAAAACTATAACTTCTTCTTTTCTGACAACGATTATCATTAATATAAGCTGAAAATAGAATATACATTGTTAGAATATAAAATGAGCAGGAGTTGCTTATATTTTTATCATATTATTACTAGTGTAAATATACGGTTCGGTCCGGATTAATATGGTCGGTTCAATCGTCCAAACCACAACCGAAACGTATCAATGCGCGTCGGTCCGGTTTGGTGTATTTTCTTTGGTTAGAAGATTCGGTGCGTGTTTCCTATTACCATCAGTCTCCACTTCAACCTTGTCGAAGCCATGAAGAATATAAAAAAGATCTGAAAAGAGAATAGCAACAGCAAGACCTTTCAAAAGAGTCAAAGGGATGCTTCGACAAAAGTTGGATGTGCTATGAACTTTCGAAGAGGTCGAAAGGGTACGAGAGCACCATTTCGCTTCAGTTGTTTCCTTTCAAAACAGTACCTTTCGCATGCATGAAGATGTTTCAAATGAGTTGAGGAATACCTTTCGAAGGCAACAGATTACAAGCTTTCATGTACACACCAAACCTTTTGAAACAGTGGGTTTCACCTTCACTCACATGCCACAGAAGAATGCTTGGCCAAAGCTACCCTTTCGAAAGCATAAATTAGCCTATCGAACCGGTTGAGACCATTCACAATTATAAAGCAAAGGTAACTTGAGAAGATGGGGTTCCACATCAATCAACAAGTATGGCTTCGAAAGCTACCTTCGGCATTTAAGCCTTCCACGTCCCAACTCCTTTGAAGCCCCAAAGATTCACTTATCGACAGAATTGAAAGCCCATACCCATTCCCACTTGCAACAACATATCAACAACAAAGTGGAGAGCACATCCACCTCTTTCAATGAAGTCGAAAGCAATCAGGTTCGATTTGGAAGCGAAGAAGAAGGGCGCCTTAACTTAGTAGCATCGAAAGGTCATCAAAGCACCACTTTCGACTATGTCGAAAGGGGTGATTCGAAAGGGCCAATCTGGGCCTATAAAAAAGACCATAGGGGTACTATTTTGGGGACCCGATTTCATTCACTCCATACTTGTACTTTCTTGAATTTGAAAACTCTAATTCTAAAATTAGATTGGGGATTTAACTTCTTTGTATCATTTAAGCTACTATAAATAAAGGAAAAGATCATCAAAGCAAGTTTATAGCAATTTTGGATATTTTGATTGATCTAATGCTTCTATGCGATTCTGATTATGATCTGCTGATATTCAACATGATCGAAAGGCTACCTTTCGAGGAAGTTGAAACCTTTTAATTCAAATAATATCCTTAGATCATTAGGACCAAACCTTGAGTCATTTCAACCACTTCAAAAGGAGGTTCTGATAGGGCACTTAACCAATTCCAATAATTCAAAAGGTATTATAAAAAAGATTTAGGTTTTTAGACCATGTCGAAAGGTATATAAAAAGGAGCTTCAATTTCCACAACCTTTTCGAAAGGTGGACTTAAGGGAATCGAAAGGTTTTAACTATCTCTATCTGTTCGAAAGGTGGTCTCGAAGGGATTACGTACACTTTAAACTTTACTTTGGGGTGTTGACAAGTTTTCTTGTTAACATTTTTGGTACTAGAAGGAGGGCTTGAACTCCGCCCTTGTTGAACTTTCAACTTTATTTTCCTCTAACCCTATCCTATTCAAAGCTTATTTACTTTAGACTTTACACCACCATGTTTTGAAAAATTAAAAGGTCTGAACAAGGATCCTCAAAGCCACATTTTTTTTGGATACTCCCCTAGTATAGTTAAAGATTCTGAACTACATAAAGAGCAAATGTTGAGATTGGGAAGCTTTAAGGATTATAAAGGAAAAGAGGACCGAATCTTATGACCCAGAAAAATGGAGCTTAAACTCCTTTCACATTGGCCCCACACCTATATTTTCCTTAGGGAGAACAAAAGATAAGAGTGATAACTTGTTTGACCAAATGAAGAAAACAATTCAATTCTATACCAAAAGCACTATCTTTGAAGAGGGGATGATGGCTGATTATAACGCCTTTTCAAAAAATGGCATCAAGCAACAAGTGGGACATTGCCTACATGAGAGCTTCAAAAGGTTTTGAAAAGGAAATTGTTCGTTGAGGGTGAAGCTTCAGAACCAAGTAATAAAAAACCTAGAAACCATCCTCAAAAGACAAGTTTCAAGTTGAGACTCCTTAAGGAATGCGATTTGACTATATGAATTGAGAATGTTTATATGCTAACCAAGGAGGAACTCAACTATTGGCCATCATATAAGAAAAAAACCTAAGTATGAAAGGAATCAAGGAGGGTCCTATTGCCATTATCACATGATGAACGAGCATGAGACAAATTAATGTAGAGCACTTGAAGGAATGGTGATTAACTTTTTCAGACAAGGTAAAATCAATAGATTTGTAATGAGATCTTAGTCAAATTCAATAAAGTATCACTTTTCCAAGAGTAATCTACATGGCTGGGAGTAGAATTCTTCTTAAATTTGAAAATTACCTTAAACGGTCAAAGCCTTTGTCCACACTGAGTTGGCTAGGTCAAAGCACCCCTTGGAGGGAGGCTAGAGTAAGCCTTTAACGGGGCCAGGCTATGGCCATGTTAAAGCATCGACAAGCCCTTGATCGCGCCATGATATGGCCAAATCAAGGCGCCCCTTGGAGGAGGGACGGAGCAAGCCCTTGATCCCACTACACTATGGCCTAGCTAAGGTACCGAATAAGCCTTTAGTCCTGCCATGTTATGGCCTGGCTAGAGCACCCCCTGGAGGGAGGACGGAGTAAGCCCTTGGTCCCGCCACGCTATGGCCTAGCCAAGGCACCAAACAAGCCTTCAGTCCTGCCTATAAGGCCTGGCTGGAGCGCCTCCTGGAGGAAGACTGGGTAAGTCCTTGGGTCCTGCTTGTGGATAAGCTAACCAAGCACACCAGACAACACCGGACTAAGACGTCCAAGCCCAAGAAGCAGCATATCAAACAAAGACAACAATAGACTTAGACGTCAGAGCCCGAGAAGCGGCATAACAAATAATGACAGCAACGAACTAAGACGCCCGAGCCCGAGAAGCGGCACATCAAACAATGACAACATACAAAGCCTAAAGGGTGGCACATGTCAAAAGAATCAAAACCCAAATAGTGGTGCATAATAGAAGGTTTAAATAAGAACTACAGCCTCCGACTGGTTCCCAAAAGAGAATTTCAGAACTTCATTTATTAATACCCGTAACTGGGTTTCGGGTCTTTTACTGTTAACCTCTAGTCTTCATGATACCCGAATCTGGGTTTCGGACACTAACTATTGATTTTTGGATTTCACTTATTAATACCCGAATCTGGGCTCTGGACTTCTATTATGGAGACCTTTATCATGGACTTCTGGCTATCATTCATCAATACCTGAATCTGGGTTTTGGGTCTTCTAACTTTTGAATTACACTTGTTAACACCAGAATTTGGATTTTAGATCTTCTATTATAAAGATTCCTAATCTTCTACAATTTACTTCTAGATGATGATTTTTGGACTTTTATTAAACAATTATTATTGGCTTTCTATTAGTTAATTCCAAAAGAGGAATTTCTAAACTTCTATAATTGAAACCAGAATTGGATTTCTGGTTCTCTATGATTAAATTTATGATATTCTATCAATATAATTAGAGTCGGATTCTTGGCTCTCTCTCGTCATTACCAAAGATGGGTTTCAAGACATTCAACCGTATCTAATTACGGAATTACTTCTCACTTATTACGTTATTTTTACATAATAATATGTTAATTTCCATTATTGAGATTTTTGAATTCCTAATGGTATCACTATTGATGTGGACAAACTACTAAACATATTCTTATATATATTTCAAGTTAACAATAGGAAATATTGATTACTTTGTACTTTTTAGGAAAATAAGATTAGCAAGGAAGACTGAATGGGCCAGCAAATACAAAAACCATAGTCCATGTTATTAGAAAGCGGATTCAGAAACAACATTGTAAGAAAAGACTATAGATCAGGTGATATTTACATAATTTACATAATTATTTACAAGTATATAACCCAAGTATATGTTTCACAAGTCCTGAACAGCCTTATCTAGATTTTCAGAAATTAAAGGATCAATGATATGTCGAATTGCTAAAGAATCTCTTTAAGCTTCCTTTCTTTTTCTTTATATCATCCGCATCATCAATGGATTCAATACGAACTTTCAAAGCATGGTTGAAAGCTTTGTTAGCGCCCTTAAGGGTTTTATTTTGTCTTTCTAAATCAGCAATGCGCTTTTGAAGAAGAAACTTTTCACGTTCAAGTCTTTGAATCTTGGCTGCGTATTCATTGATGTGTTGTGAATATCTTGCCCTCTGCTGGTCATCAAAATATCTCATCATTTCGAATTTGACTTTCCTACACCATTCTCTTACTACCTTTTCATCTAAACCAGGAGGAGGGTTAGTTGTAGTAAGGGATTTTTGAATTGTAAGAGATGATCTTGTTGATTTTACGACAGATGAGGTGATTGGAGAAGTCGGTAAATAGGTATTTGGAATGTTGTCCCCCATGATGAATTCCAATGATTTGCATTGAGCTTGATTGTCTTTTAATTTAATCTCCAAATCGCTTATCTACTAAAGAATCTTAGACATCTTATGATCAAAATCAATCGAATGATTCGATTTAATTTGACGCTTCAATATGGAAATTATTTCATTCTTATTCTTGATGTCCACTTCAAGATTAGCAATCTGATCATTGAGGTTTCTAACAATCGTCTTTTGAAGCAAATATCTCCTGTGCCATTCCAGTGCTTCAGCATTGCCTTAAAAGTTAGCAGATAGAGGATCCTTGAGTAGACGCCTCTTTTTAACATCTGCAATCAATCTGTCTATGATGGTAGCGAAGCGAGATAATGAATCCAATGAGAGTGGCGCAATAGCTAGCTGTGAGTCCTACTTAACCAAAAAACAAAGCCAAGACTCAAATAACCAATCTCTTTTATTACAACAACAAAAATTACAACTCAAGAAGAAATAAAACAAAACGTATCATTTCATTGTTATAATCAAATACTTGTTTTATTACACTTAAAGTTGAGAAACAACATTTTCGACTTTGTTCAAGGAATTAGCTGTAAGAGTAACTGTCGAATCAAAGGAGGCGTTAAATCCTTCTGAGGTAATAACTGGAGGATATTTGCTGTAGTCTTATTCCCGATAGGAGGACTATCACAACCGCATATTAATTTGGTATGATATGTTCGAATTTCCTTAAAAAGTTTTCTTTTTCTTCACTAAGAAAATTGAAATGAAGGCGGGGATGTTCCATATAAAGTCTTTACAGGTCTCTATGATAGCATTATCTAGTCAACTTTGAGGGTTTCAAAAGCGAAGCTTTTTCTAAATAATCTCTTCTTAATTTGACATATTTGCTTAAATAATTTTTAGAAACAAGGATGCCTAAGAGACATTTATTTTATGATAATGTAATAAAATACAACTAAGTATTAAAGGAAACTAATGTAGGAAATTCACATTACATAATTAAAATGTTCATCCGGTCCATACAAAACTGATTTTTTGAATAACATGGAAACGAATTTATCCTTATAATATTTGAGTTTTTCTGGAGGCAACTCATGAGGAATTGATTTGACTCGCGGTAAATTCCAACAAGCCCTTGAATGTGGATCAGACCCAAATTCATCTAAATATCTCCTATGAAGATGCCTGAGTAGACCCCCACTAAAATCACCCAAATATAAAAAATCTATGATAGGGTGTCTGTAGTAAGCTTTGTATAAGAAGTCTACTAGGATGTCCCTTTCTTCACTCAACATCCAATAGAGTGTTATTAATTCCCAGTTCTCTTCCAAAAGCTTGTCATATCAAAGGTATGCCCTCTTCAATCGAGGGGCAGCTTCTTGGTCTTTAAAGGACGCTAACACTGCGGCACTCTTATTAAACTTATAATACTTATCAGAGAGTACATTGTGTTCTTTTAATTACTTATCTAACTCCCTATACAAACTATTTATTTCTTCTTGTTTTCTTTCAAGCTCTGTTTTATAAAGTTGGTTAGATTTCTTCTTTATCTAAAATAAAAGGATGTCACCTATTATTATCTTGGAAGCGAAATCCATTTTGACAAAGAATCCCATACTTGAGAAACAGGAACTGAAGTTTGTGGGACTTTCTTTTTCCCTTCTTGTCCTTCCATATTGGCATCTTTCCCATGAAAATCAGTAGGCTCGGGTAGTTCGGTTGGATTTTTTTCATGAGCACCGGGATCAGGGATGGTTTTCTCTGAAGCCTCATGCGTATCATCACCATTTCCCCCATGATCACCTCCACTGTCGCCAGAACCCTGACCTTTGTCCTTGTCATTAGGATTTTCATCGTCGTTATCATCATTATTTCCACCTTCCTCGGCAACAATTTCATCATCCTCATTGTCTTCCATAAGAGGAGCATCAAAAGATAAGAGTTTGGCACCATCAATTTCTTCTTTCTAGGGGACTTCAATTCTCCATTTCTTTGATTTTGTCCATAAATCTTTTGACTAGAGCAAGATCGAGTGAAGGGAAGCTTAAGTCTGGATATTTCTCGATGTTGTCAGAATTAGCAAGCATCTGAGCATTCTCGTAAGAATTCATGATGATGTCATTGAGGGATATACTCATAAATTGTAGCACCTTTTGCTTGGCTTCAGAGATAGTATTAATGGCCATTTTCAAAGAATTTTTCTCTTCCCCAACTTCATCTTGAGAGAAGATTGTTTAGCAACCATCCGAGCCTTCTGTTCCTCGGACTCTTTTAAAGCTATTTTTAAAGCTAAATTCTCATCGGCTAAGAGTTATCTTGCCTTCCTTTACTCATCAGAGATAGTAGATTCTACATGAGCAAGAGAAGCCTCCAACCCTTCTTGTTCTTTCACTGCATTATCTTTGACGGTAGAAAGGGAAGTAATTTTGCTATTCAAAGTTGAGATTTCCTCTTAAAGCCTGGACGTCTTAGCAGAAGATTTCGAAGTGCTTTCTTGGAGAGAGTACCAGATTTTGGAAATCTGAAAGGAAAAGTACGACATGGGTCAACATTCAGTAAGAAATAGTAATGAAAAGGGAAAATAATACAAAACATACCAGAAGTTGTTGCTCTATTAAAGATCGACAATGTCTTGCTGGGTCCGGTATTGAGGAAGGTGGTGGAATGGAAGTAAAGGATGAAGAATTCATGATGTACCGTACCATTTCTTCGAAATCATTGGCGGGTACCAGTGATGTAGATTTAGAAGGATTCAACTCCTGAAGAGGAGTTGAAATGCCTAAATCCTTTTGCATTTGTCCAATAATGCTAGGGGAGTCATACACAATGATACGGGACATTAAATCATCCTTGGAAGGAACTGCTCTGGGTGGATCAGTAGCAATTTCAATAATAGAGCCTTTAAGAAGCTTGCTTACATTAGTATAACCACTCTCTTTTGAGGGAAGAAAAGACCGGGAATAAGAAGTTTTAGCTTTCTTGAGAGAGGGACCTACTTCAGTCCTCTCGCTCAACTTTCTTTGGGCAATCATCCTCGACCCGGCGATGGCCTAGGTCAAAGCCGATGCATTGGATTCAGAAGTTGGAGGGACCGAATCTCTTGTGATCAATTCAATCGAGGGGGCAGTTACTAAGAATTCAAAACATATAAGTTAGTAAAGCAATCTAAGGAGTAACACAACGATAAATTGCCAGTGCTATACTTAAGCTTACCAGATGATCCCGACAAATTGGAGATATAGGAGAGAAATTTTTAAGATCACCTAGAGAGAGAAAAATCTTGCTCTTGGAGGTATGTTGGACAAAAGGGGGCTGTCCGAGAATTCTTTGACCTGTGGGTAGGAGGAATGTTGCTGGAGATTGCTTGGCGTTAATAAAGTAAGCCTATTCCCAATACTACCTGAAGTAACGATCAACAGCTTCATGATTCTCTTTCCCTCATCGTTAAGTTCTTTAGGAGCAGGACCTAATAAGAGAACGCAATTCAACAAAGGAAAATAATTTAATAAAGAAGAAAATTATAATCAACTTACGAGAAGAAGAGAAGACTCCACTAATGTTTGGAAAACATTTGACAAAAAAGAACTGTGTCTCCCAGTCTCTGAATTTATTCACTCACTCTGAAATTAGTTTCTTGGGGGGATTAGCTCTAAAAATCTGACTATTCCGGTTGCTAAGTTTGACCCGGCATACTAAATAATTGAGAACTTCAACATTCAATGAAGGAATGCTCGATTCCAAAGCCATAAGCTCCAAAGAGCTAAGGTATTTGTAGACATTTAGCGATAATTGGATATGTGCAATGCCAAAATGATTCAGGAATCTGGATAGGAAATTTGAAAAGGGAATAAAGCCTTTATGCCAGATGTAAATGGAAGTATAAGCAAGGTATCCTTTGGGAGGATTCCGAATAGTATCGTTATCACTAGGAGGAATAGTTTCCACTCCTGTGATTCCGAAGTCGTGAGGAATGACATAGACTTCATCTTGAGAAGATATCAGAGAATGTTTAGAGATGGCTTCGATCTTTTTCGATGAAGAATTTTCTTCTAGAGCTATCTCCTTTTCAGGTTTCCTGGAATTTTTTTTTAATCCCATGGTCTTGTCAGGTGAAACCATTTCATTAAAAAGTTATAATTTGTTTCATTATAGCACCTTTCGAAGATGTCGAAAATCCATTGCAATAATTCAAGTATCCACCAAGGTGTATGATTCCATATCTTCGAAAGAATGTTAAAGTTAATTTGAATTATGGAATTCATTGAGCTTTCAACGATGTCGAAGGGGTAGATGGAATAAATACATCTAAACACACCCTTCGACAATGACAAAATCCCAGGAAGAGTTTTACTATTAAAAGAAATAACTACCCTACAGTGTTAGTTTGAATATATATATATATATATATATATATATATGTTGTTAGAATTACTAACAACATTCCACAATCAAATAAAATAAACCTTTCAACAATGTCAAACCACGAATTTTATTTTACTCAAAGAATATGAATACTGTTGAAACACTATACTTTGATTAAGTCGAAAGACTTGGATCCAAGTGATTTTAATACAAATGAAAGGGCTTTGGAACATTTCGATAATATTTATATAAAAAGATGATAGTTATACTCTTGTCGATTAAAATGGGTTTCGAGTAAGTTGAAAGAGGGGTAAGGTTTCGAAAGCATACAAATAATAAAACTCGTTTCAATTTGGGTGGTTTTGATCAAGTCGAAAAGCTTGATAAGGTTTTCAACTTTAATAAAATGTACTATTCTCAATCCAATTGATGATAGGAAGTATAAATTTCTAACTTTTAACACCTTCTAAAGTAAATCAAAATTGAGCATGAATTAAATGACAAATTAAACTCACTTTTACATACATTAAGTTTTGAATCCTTTAAAAATAAAAAAAAGTTGAGTATATGTTATGTAGCCATTAAACTGAACCTCTTTGAGATGACTTCTTCGAAAGGTATTAGAATGCATTGGAACATATTTTTGCTTTCGAAGAAGTCCATCTCTTGTCGGCCACGTAAACCCCTTCGAAAGGGTTCACCTAATGGTAGATGCTTAACTTCCTTTTGACCCCTTCGAAAGAAGTTGAAAGAGTAGAATGGAGTTAATCATCTTAGCCCCTTCGAAAGGGTTGAAAAGTCAAATTACAGTAGTGGGTTTTAATTTGTAAGAGTTAGCCTTCTCTTTGAAGCCACGAGAAAAGTGTTTTCTCCCCAATTTAACTCTTAACTTAATGCTTCTAAAGGCTAACAATTAAATTGATTTGAGCATGAATCTACATTCAACAACAACAAATATCCCAAATTTAAGCTCGAAGCATTGAAAAAAAATGAGTTTGAATTAAGTGCAGTAGAGTATGAGCTTGGGTTCGTACATAACAATGGTAGATAGCCCCTAAATCTGATGAATTTGAATTTCAACCCAAACTTGACGCCATAAAATTGAACAAAATAAGCATATAAATGAACCTAAGGGTAATTTCATTCTAACGAAAAACTCAAATCATCTTCAAAAATTAGAACAGAAATACGAATTCATACCCAAGGAATTTAAAATCGGAATTAAACATGATAAATCGGCTTGAAAGATAAAACAATGGATACATACCTTGAATCCAAACTCCCATTTACTGAAAATAGGAATTTTGAAAGAAATAGGAATTTTTGTTTCTTGCTATAAGTTTTTGATTACAGGTAAATGAAAGGGGGAAGAAGGAAAGCGTGATTTATCAGAAAGCTAGCGCGAAGGACAGACCGTTCGATCAAATTTAAATAAGTGGCCAAGATCCAACTAAGAATATCAAAAGGTAGGAAATTTTATGCTAAAATGAAGATTGGTTTCAAAACAGTTAACTTGAAAAGTCAAGAGCATTCCTTTGCTAGGGGGGCAAGTGTTACCATAAGTCTTCACTTCAACCTTGTCGAAGCCATGAAGAATATAAAAGAAGGATCTAAAAAGAGAAATAGCAACAACGAGACCTTTCGAAAGAGTCAAAGGGATGCTTCGGCAAAAGTTGGATGTGCTATGAACTTTCGAAGAGGTTGAAAGAGGACGAGAGCACCATTTCGCTACAGTTGTTTCCTTTCGAAACAGTAGCTTCCGCATGCATGAAGATGTTTCGAATGAGTTGAGAAACACCTTTCGAAGGCAATAGATTACAAGCTTTCATGTACACACCAAACCTTTCGAAACAGTGGGTTTCACCTTCATTCACATTCCACAAAAGAACGCTTGGCCAGAGCTACTCTTTCGAAAGCATAAATTAGCTTTTTGAACCGGTTGAGACCATTTACAATTATAAAGGAAAGCTTACTTGGGAGGATGGTGTTTCGCATCAATCAACAAGTACGGCTTCGAAAGCTACCTTCTGCATTTAAGCCTTCCACGTCCCAACTCTTTCGAAGCCCCAAAGACTTACCTATCGACAGAATCGAAAGCATGTTCCCATTCCCACTTGCAACAAATCAACAACAAAGTGAAGAGCGCATCCACCCCTTTCGATGAAGTCGAAAGCAATCAGCTTCCATTTGGAAGCGAAGAAGAAGGGTGCCTTAACTTAGCAGCAGCGAAAGGTCATCAAAGCACCACTTTCGACTAGGTCGAAAGGACCGAATCAAAAGGACCAATCTACGCCTATAAATAAGACCCTATGGATACTGTTTTGGGGATCCGATTTCATTCACTCCATACTTATACTTTTGTTGAATTTGAAAACTCTATTTCTAAAATTAGATTGGGGATTTGACTTCTTTGTATCATTTAAGCTATTAGAAATAAAGGAAAAGATAATCAAAGCAAGTTTTTGACACTTCTGGATATTTTGGTTGATCTAATGCTTCTATGCGATTCTGAATTTGATCTGCTTGTATTCAAAAGGATCGAAAGGCTGCCTTTCGAGGAAGTCAAAACCTTTTAATTTAACTAATATCCTCAGATCATTAACACCAAACCTTGAGTCATTTCAACCACTTCGAAAGGAGGTTCTGATAGGGCACTTAACCAATTCCACTAGTTCGAAAGGTATTATAAAAAGGAATTCAAGTGTTTCTACCATGTCGAAAGGTTATATAAAAAGGAACTTCAATTACCACAACCTTTTCGAAAGGTGAACTTAAGGGAATCGAAAGGTTTTAACTATCTCTATCTACTCGAAAGGTGGTTTCGAAGGGATCACCTACACATTAAACTTTGCTTTGGGGGTTGACAAGTTTTCTTGTTAATATTTCCGTGTCTTTTTTATGATTCAGTGTAGACGGTTTTCATATAGCGGTCGGTTTATGCCCACCTCATAAAACATGTTACAAGATAAGATTGAAGGTCCTTTGACCTTGCACCTCCTGGATGTAAAAAAACTCAGCGGAATGTTAAAGGATTTTTTTTGGGTGTTAGTAGGTTGCAACGTAATTGGGAAAAGGAAAAAAAAAAGAAATATGCATTACACCATTGCAAATAAGGCAATTTAGCAAGCACGACAGCGAGGCAAGAATTTCCTTTTCCTAAAATTAATAAGGAGAGATTCTAAAAGCACCGGGGTACCAAGTTAAGAAATACCGAAGAATTTTGTTTTTGTTTTTTTACACTACAGTCGGTGGAAAACAGCCGATCGCGATGCCATAAGCATGCAGCCAGGTGCTTTTAGCTGCAGCCTTAATAAATTCCCAATCTGGCCATTTGAGAATTACATTAAAGGTTGGTCTTTGTATGTTTATTTTAACTAAATTTATAGTCGATTTCAGGTTATGAATTCCATAAAATGAGTATTAATTTGAATGCTAAATTTGATGACAAACAGGTTTGTTTGCTTAGAAATTTAATGATTAATGTTTTTTTAATACAGTTAATTAGTACCAATAAGTGTCAGTTTCGGAATTCGAACTCATCACCTATTGTTTCGCAACTGGAACAATCAACCAACCGAACTAACCCTGTTGGCATGATTAGTGTTCTTTACCCAAATCAATTGAAAAACAACTTTTGCTTCAAATTACTATGTATAGATAATTGTGATATACTGTTGTTTACAAATATAATTTTGGACACTTAATAGTTTTGACAAATTAATTTCACTCTATGAATATAATTTTTGTTAAAGATTCATTTTCCACTGTTGTTTGTAAATAATTTTGTTGTTTGTGGAATAGAAAAAGTACTTTTGTTAATAGGAAAACAGGGAGGAGGAAAAACGTCAATTATATTTTTGAATGAAGGACACGGCCTAAAAATTAAGCTGAACGAAAAAAGTGAATAGCAGGCAGCGCAAGCGAAGGTAGCATCAGAGGCATAAGTGGGCGACAGCGCAGGCGTAGGCGGGCGACAGTGCAGGCGTAGGCAGGCGGCAACGCAAGCAAAGGCGGGAGCATCCAAGAAGGCGGCGGTGGACTACAGACAGCGTGGTGAGTTCGACGACGACTTTGACTACTCCAATGGTGATTTCGATGACGAATTTGGCATAGGGAGACGGTGGACTGCAGACAGCGCGATAAGTTCGACGACGACTTTGACAACTCCAATGGTGATTTCGATGATGAATTTGGCATAGGGAGGCAGTGATGACGACTTTGGCATAGGGAGGCAGTGATGACGACTTTGACACTAAGTAGTTAATATCTGTATCGGATGCATGTCAGTCAAGTACCGATATTAGATATTTTAATATATGTAATATCTTTAATATATCAAACATGTCTACAACAAATTATAAATGATATTTTATAATGTTATAGTGGTATAATTATGTTATGTTCTTAAATATATGCATGTATCCATCTATGTTACTAAAGACCGATGAACTATAGGTTATGTATTACTATCTCTCTATTTGGATATTCTATTAAATACAAGTAATAAAATAGACTTGTAAAAAGTGAATTTTTTTTATAACATGCATCATTTTTATTTTCTTCGTTTTAATACAATATTCTTTTCTTTTTCAATTACCTAATCATCTCTATTATTTTTCAAATTTCATGTTCATTGTTCCTTTGTTATCTATTTTACTTGAATTATCGAACAAGTAATGTTGTTTTTATACTAATCACTACGTCCAGCCCCTTCTTGTTAAAGACCTCTACCTCAAATAATTATGATGTGATGCTTTAGATAGAGGTTCTAAAGGTCATGGGTCTAAAGCTTTTGAGATATTAGATAGAGTGTCAAGTTTTAATAAAGCATCACTCATGTTATCAGTAAAAAAATTCCAGCCCCTTCTTTATCGATATAGATATATAACTTTACTGTTGTCCATCTCTTTGTTATTTGTGTAATTTTGTTTTCAATGATAAGTGTCAACACAAAATAAAATACATGAAGTAGAGTTTTCTTTATTAAAAGGTCAATGAAGAGGGCTATAATTATATGGTTAAAAATGAAAAATTGTAGCATTTGGATTTCGAATACGGTACACATAATGTCATTTACAATATACTAAAAACAAACATAAAGAATGTGAAGATTTTTATTTGTCATTTGATTCTCATGGAGAGTTATAATGATGATAGATATTCATTAAATTTTTTGAGTGTTCTGCTCTAAAAAATCGAGACGATATATCAGCAAATATTGGACGATATACCGGGAACAATGATTTAAGCGAAAATATGTAAATAATATCGATCAAGGAGCGATATGAGATATATCGACGATATGTTAGCGATATTAAACTTAGCTTCGATAGTGGATTGCAGGTGAGCAACGGTGGAGTGAAAATGAAAGTGACAAGTGGTGTAGATGGCGGGTGCTGAAATGAACTGTAAAAATGAATGCTGCATTACATTTTGTTGTGTAATGTATGTTAACTTAGCATTTTCGGAATTTTGAAAATGAATACCATTTTAGTTCATCTATTGCAGTTTATTTGATCATGGTTTAATTTAACACTCAATTTATCTGATACTAGTTCAATATAACGTTCTGTTTTATCCGATGTTAGTTCAATGTAACATTCTGTTTTTTTTTAGACTAAATTTTAAAACTTACGTCCTTGAAACCGAAATTGATTTCGGATTTTTTTCTCTTTTTAACCAATTCTCTTTTTTGTTAGCTTAACTTGTTTTAGGAATATAAATTATTGGTTATGATAATCCATTCCCTGTGTTTTTTGATAATCAACATAAATTTTTTACAATCTTTTGTTAAAAAGGTTGTTTATTCTTGTTTCTTTACTTATCATTCATGCTTTACCCAAATCATTAGATTTGTTCAAATCTAACATGTACAAGGACCTTCATTTATAAATGGTTTCCCATACCAAAAGCCTTAGAATCGTTGATAGAACCACCCGCAACTTATTAAAAAATGCGTGGTAATTAACAGTATCAACAGTATTAATTACTTTGGGAATCAGTCTAATTAGAAATAAGGGAGACAATTTGAATATATGTCCGGTTTTGGTCCCCAGCACCATACTTACGACGTACATTATAACCTTAATATATTGCTCAATCATTATTATTTACATAGTTTAGCTGTTGATGCATACTTAAATATGGTAAATACCACAGCATGTGAGGCACATTGGCTTTGACCCCTATAATCCTATTGTTTACATTAACCAAATAATAACTAACTTGGATCTTACGCTATTTATACGCATTTATAATCCGGCTCATGCGATTACTGTAACATATCTTTTCAGTTCATTTGCACTTTAATATTTATTTATATGATGATACTTCCAATCACTCTTTACTGGTTTGGAGTTGATTAAAGTTGTCATTTCAAACATTATTATAGTGGCAACAAAGAGTTAAAATTGTATTACTTTTCATAAAAGCCTTTTTGACTATTAAATAGTAAGCTAAAAAAATGATTTATTAAGACATTCTTTATAGTTAACACATCTTCGTTTACGTTAAAACAAATAGTCACATAGTTCATTTTTATCACATCAAAACTATCAGTGTAGCTTTATAGATCAATTGTTGTTTCATTGAGAGCAGCCCTGGGGGGCTGGCTGTTAAGGTCATACGAATAGGACAACCTCCGGGTGCAATCAGAAAAAGTTGAGCTATCAATAACAAATTATGTAATAAAATATTTTATCATGTAGTATTTACCAACTGTTGCTTTGATTGGGTGGTTGTTGTGTGTATTTTTGGATTTGCTCACGGTTTCTTTTCTTCTGCATTGAGGATTATATTAGTGTGCAACCCATGCGTTACAGACGGTAATATTATTAAAAATAGTATTTAAATTTTAATTATTGTTAAAATAGAATTCCATTAAATAATGCATGATAAATTTATTGAAATAAATAAACTATAATTCAAAATGACATATGATGCTCGTATGTAGGATGGACGGTTCAATTTTCGCTAACCACATATGTTCTTAGGAACTAATTAACACCATAGCTCTCTAAATAAACACACATACAAAAATAAATTAAATTGTTATTACTATATGTAAATAGTTAATGTTATGTGATACGTGTATTATATATATATATATATATATATATATATATATATAGATGAAAAAATACTATCATTTTCGTTAATATGAATGTTGTATGTATATATTGATTGTATTTTTTAAGGAGTTTATAAATGAATTAATGAATATTTCCACTACAAAATACGGTGGCTTTAGCGACGGCAAAAAAACATCGTCGGCCATCGCTAAAAGCCGTCGCTAAATAACCTGTCGCCACACAGTAAAGCGACGGCTTTAGCGACGACTCCGTCACCAATTTAGCGACGGCTGGCGACGCCACGCTGAATACGTGGCAAAGTATTACACACCGAGCTGCCGCCTCAAGTCGATGCGAACCGTCGCAAATCTGGAACCAAAAGACCATCGCAAGCCATCGCTAATCTGGGTCAATTGGCCGTCACGAGCCGTCGCTAATCTGGAACCAATTTCATATCTAATTTTGCTCTTCGATCCATCCAACCACGAAACCAATTTTATATCTTTTTCCAACACATATACATTCAATTTCACAACTAATACTACTCCATCCATTATATAATCTCACACATATCACAAATAATCATATATATATAAGGCAACATATAAATTTATATAAACATTTCATCACCACCATATAAATATATCATACCAATCAAACAGAACATCCCAAATCCATCAAACAATTTAACCATATATACAAATACTATCTATCAATCAAAACGTCCAAATGTCACATTTCCATCAAACACCACAACCAACGAACAAGTATCAAATATATACACAAATGTCACATAACTGCAATACAAGATGATGAAAATCCGACAGAAACACAAGCGTACCTACTCATCGTCATCTCCTGATCCATCCTCTCCAGGCATCGTCCCATGTTGTGCCAAGTATGTTGCAATATGCTCGTCTAGCTGGTGTGCCAATGCGCTCTTCCTCCAATCTTTGATCTCCTCTAGCTGTTTTTTTAGTTGAGCTATCTCCTCCTCAGTTTGAAATCTCCTATAAGCCCTCTGGGACATTATCGTCTGTAAAATAGTTGATATCTAGTTATAATTATGAACATTATGAATAGTATGAACAAAAACAATTATCTGTTGAGGTTAATTAATTAAGCGGCTAATATTTATAATAAATGTTACACATTGGTTGCAATTTATTTATTTCAATTATCCAAGTTCCTTATTCAATTTATAATTTGTTCACTTAAGTTTATATTCATTTGCATGTGTAAATTTATATATTAGTAAGTGAAGAAGTTTACCTCCTAATTTCCGCAACTGTACCGCCTGTTTCGCGAATGCGGATCAATAATAGCATCCCATATACGGTTTGACTCCTCAAACATTAACTCTGCCCGTCCGGTGGACTGCGCTACTCGTGCCCGCTCCACTTCATATCTCTCCTACGATTACGAACAATAGTTTGACACGATAAATATTCAATTTAAAGTTTATGAACTGTGAAATAAAGGAATATGAAACATTGTCATTACGGATAAGCATATTTACCATTACAGATCTAGATTTATCGTCCATCCAATTATAAGAAATGTTACCTTCCTCGTCTGTCTGCTCAACATCATGCATGGCTGTGAATACCTCAGCCATTGTTGGCTCGCGACTGTACCTCGCCGCCTGAAAATATACATATGAATAAGCAATGTTACAAATATGATTAAACAATATTTTAGATATTTATAAACACAATTTATAAATTTACCAACTCTCTCCTATGTTCTTGGAAGGATTTGGAGCCGCCATGGTGCAAAGCAGGATTTTTATTTCTATTTGCACGGTTCCGAACAGATAATTCCTACAAATTTAGATACACGATTAAATAAATTACTGCAACTAACATACGAAATTTTAAAAAATTATAATAACAATGCAGAAGTATATGACTTACTTTCACTTCAGGAGTTTCCTAGAGCCGGAGATACTCAGCCCACACATCAGCGCCCATCCAATTGAGTTTTTTCCTGCATTCTTCGCCTTTGACAGAGTGTCCCTATAATTTTTTCTCATCCTCTTATTCCAGTGATTGGTAAAAACATCCATATCCTCTGGGTCTACACGTACGGCGGCCTGCATATTGAAATTAGCTTGAATTATGTACATTATATTAATTTTAAACTGAAATATAAACTTATACTTATCAGTACATCAACCAATATAGCGTTCTTAATATGGGGTGGGATATCGTCCCAATGAGGCCAACAGCCTAACATCCTACTCATAAACGCCTTCCTCGGTACTTGTAAAATGAAATCCGAAGGATCCACCTCAAAGCCCCTGTATAAATTTTGATGTGGATATTTAATAAATTTTAAAAAATATACTTCAAATAAATTTGATACTTACCCTGCGCTTTTTGGAACTACCTCCGCAAGTGGGCATAAATCCGGTGCCGTGCCACTAGCACCAGCATCGGGAGAAGGAGAAGGCTCGGATCTCCGGCTATGTCTCCTGCCAGACATATCTACCACAGACATATAATATCATAGAATGAAAAAACATAAATTTATTAGTCCAAAGCATGTTTCATTAATCATCACATAAAACTTCCATTAAATCATAATAAAGAGACAAGATCTCATGAATACATATATAGAAATTTCAAAACAGAATAATACATAGCTCAGGACATAGTCATCATCATTCATCATTATTAATACATAGCTCAGAATAATACATTATACAACAAGCGATGTAAATATTCAGAATTTTCAGTCTTCGTCGTTTTCTGATTCAGACCCAGTCTCGTACTCTATCTCGTTTTCTTCGGTACTTTCAAATGCATCTAATAAAACATTCGATTCATCATTCAACGGCCCTAAATCAATGTCATTGGTTATTATTATTTCTGTATTTGGTTCAAGATCCGCTTGATACGCTGCTTCGTCTGGAATATTATTTTCGTCAAACGTAAATCTTGGCTTTGTTTTAAAAACAACCGACCAATCCGCTTTATCTCTTTTTAAGGATGGATACGGAGAAAAATAAACTTGTAATGTTTGCTTGGGTAATACGAAAGGATCATACTTATATTAATGTGAGGTATGCTTTATTTCAATACGCTTATAATCTTTGTGCACGTTGATTCCAGAACTAGGAACATTGCTGAACCAATTGCATTTGAATAAAAAAATCTTTTCTACGGGTTCTATATAATATGTCAACTCCAGAACTTGTGTTAAGACGCCGTAAAAATCTTTTATATGCTCATTTGGATCATCACTACCTTTGACAAATACATCGCTGTTATATGTTAATTTTTCAGCCCCATAATCTTTCGTGTTGAACTTAAATCCATTGACGAAGAATATTGGATAAGTCTTCACATTTCTTTTGGTCCGATCGTAAGATATTGTAATCCTTCATCAACGACACAGTTTCTTAGATCATAAACGTAGTTCAAAAACCATTTAGCAAATTCTTTATTGAGATCGCTAGATGGATGCTATGATTCGTAGATACTGCAAATATGTAATATGGCTTATAATTAATATGTAGGTATAAGTGAATTATATATGAATTTATTAGTACCTAACAAATGGTGCAACTTCAGCACAATTTAGAAGAACATGTGTGTGTGCTACATGGTGATCTCTATTGTCTAACCATATTTCCACACATTTTCCAACAGGTCGGCCATGTTGTCTAAAAATAGATAACATTTTTTGAGAAGAATCTTGTCCAACGGCTTCATCATTACGAGAAATGCTTACAAATCATAAGTTCACATCGTCACTGAAGTAATGAGAGAAAAAGAATGAAGCTTCTTCTTCAAGATATGATTTGCAAATCGAACCTTTAACTCGTGCTTTTTGTCTAACTTTTTTCTTCAGATGATTCAAGTACCTATTACAAAATAAATTTAATTTATATTTAGGTATAGAAATCTGAATTTTAAACTGACATAAATATTGCAGATATTCAATATTACCTCTCAAATGGATACATCCATCATATTGCACAAGACCTCAAAGAGGTACTTCGGATGGAAGATAAACAGGTAAATTCTCCATTACATTAAAGAAACCTGATGGAAATATTTTTTCTAGTTTGTAGAGCAGTATAAGGATTTCTACTTTAAGTTTACGTATACATCTACTTTTAATGTCATCGAACAAAGCTGTTTATAAAACATACTTAATTCTATTATAACACTCCATACTTTTACGGGTAACAGTTCTTTGAAAGCCACGGGTAGTAAATATTCCATCATGATATGACAATCGTGATTTTTCATCCCACTAAATTTAATGTTTTTAAAGTCAACACATCTATGAAGATTAGAAGAAATCCCATCAGGAAATCTTAGTTCTTCCACCACTTTAGCACGAGTTTTACTTGCTTGTTGTCTAGCTCATAGCATGCTTCGGTTTTTTTATTATCATTGGGCTTCATTTGAAGTTTGGGGCGTTTATAATAGTTTGCTATATCAAGTCTTGAATTCAAATCATCCTTAGTTTTCCCCTTTACATTCAAAATTGTATTAAACACATTATCAAACACGTTTTTTCCATTGTGCATCACATCAATATTATGTCGAAGTAAGAGATCTTTCCAATATGGTAACTCCCAAAATATACTTTGTTTGCACCAATTATGAATGTCCGATTTTCCTAGAATTTCATTCTTTACTCCAGTTTCATGTATCTTTGGATAGTCCTTTACAATTTCATATAATTTTTCGCTTGACCAAATCTTTGGTGGTTGCATATTATCTTGTCTGTTAGCTATAAAAAAATTTCTATCTCTTCTAAAAGTATGATTGTGATGGAGAAAATATCGATGACAATCAAACCAAGAAATTTTCTTTCCATGCCGTAAAGAAAATGCTCATGTTTCTTCCATGCAATAAGGGCAGGCTAGACGACCGGCCGTACTCCAACCAGAAAGCATCCCATATGCAAGAAAATCACTAATAGTCCATAATAAAGAAGCGAACATATGGAAAAAAATTCTCAAAATATCGTATGTTTCAACTCCTTCATTCCACAGTGTTTTCAACTCTTCGATCAATGGTTGTAAATAAACATCGATTCTTTGTATTGGATCATGAGGGCCAAGGACAACAATAGTGAGAAACATATATGGTGTTTCCATACACATCTATGGAGGTAAAATATACGGAGTAATGATAATTGGCCAGGATGAATATTTACTACCAAATTGAGAGAATGGTAAAAGTCCATCCGTACATAAATCGAGTCTGACATTATGGCTTTCTGCAGCAAATGCAGGATAAGTCTTATCGAAGTGTTTCCACGCTTCTCCATCAGATGGATGTATCAAAGTTCATTCTTCCGGTGTTCTCACATTGTGCCATCGCATACGACATGCCGTAGCAGAAGATGCATATAACCTTTGAAGTCTAGGAGTGATGGGTAAATATGCATTCTCTTGTACAGAGCTTCTTTTCCTGTCTTTTTTCTTGGTTTGTATCTTTCCTCGTTACATATTCTGCATTTTCTAAGGTCAATGTCATCTTTCCAATACAACATGCAACCTTTTACACATGTACCTATCTTTTCATACGGTAGATCGAAAGCGGACATCAGTTTTTTTATTTATAATGACTATCGCACATCAGATTATTGAGTGGCATGTGTCGTTTTGCAGCTTGTATAACTACTGTAAATGCATCTTCTGTAAGTTTGAATTTTGATTTCATAGTAATGTATTTGGCGGTTACTGATAATTTGGGTACGCTTTTACAACCATCCCACAATGGCCTTTTAGCATAATCTAATAAATCATATATTCTTTTAGCTCCCACAGTCGGTTCTTCTTTGACATTTACGTCTTCATCGTGAGCTTGAATGGTAGGAAACATTGATCGTGCTGCATCTTCCACCATATTTTCTATCGGATTCGTCATAATATTGTCGTCCTCTAACACTACAAGATTAGGTGTAGGTTCAACAAGTTCTCCATGACGATCTCAGAAGTAATAATTCAGCACAAAACCATATTTATACAAATGTACTTCAACTATACCCGGTTTTCAATGCTTCAAATGTTGACACTTACTACACGGGCAACGAATTTCTTCGTTATTTCGATTATTAGATTTAGCGAATCTAATAAATTTGTGTATACCATTATAGAGATGTTCCTTTATTGAACTTTTCCTACCAGTTCTGACTTCATACATCCAACTACGGTCGAGAAAATAATCGAATATTTTTCCTGATTTGAAAATATATGTTAGAAAGTCCAAGTAAACAGTTCAACTGATACTACAGTCTTGTAGGAATAATTTTCGACATTTCATCATTGTAAACATTTCACCATCGTTGAAAATTCAAATAAGCACTTCACTTTATTTTTTAATTTTTAGTTGATTGGTTTTTACTTTGATGGTCAGTCATCCTACTTCCCATTACAAACACAATAATGTAATTATATTTTATAAATCATTTCAGATTAAACGATTCAACAAAATTTCGGCAGCACTTCCCTTCTATTTCCTGTATCGTACACAAATGTGTGCACACAGGGAACGAGAAGGAAGTGCTATCGAAATTTTGTAAACCCTTTAAAATGAATGATTTATTAAATACAATTACTTTATTGTGTTTGTAACTTGTCCAATACAGAGACAAATCCGACAAATATTGTTTCAGATGAATATAGATGTCCATTCTGTTAAAAAAAGGAATAGCCATATAACGATCATATACAACACTTGTCAGACGGGGCCAAAAACTCTCTAATGGATTAAAAAAAATAAAAAACATTTTACAATTACTATTTTAACAACTACAAAAATTATTTTATAATTCATTCAACTATTTAAATATTTATTAATTAAATCTAAAATTTTAAAATGTATTTTATAATTCATTAAACTATTCTTATATTCATTTCTTAATTATTTTTTACAAAATTGATTTTAGCGGAATATTTGTTGTTGTTATATTCATTTCTAAATTTCTTTACAAAATCGATTTTAGTACAATATTTGTTCTTGTTATATTAATTTCTTAATATTTTATAAAATCAATTTTAGAAGAATATTTGTTGTTGTTATATTCATTTCTTAATTTTATTACAAAATCGATTTCACTAGAATTAATTTTTGTTGTTATATTCATTGCTTAATTTTTTTTACAAAATCCATTTCACTAGAATATTTTTTGTTGTTATGCTCCTTTCAAAATTTAATAATTCATTCAACTATTTAAATATTTTATTTAATAAATTTGAAAATTTAAAACTTATTTCAAAATTCAGTTAACAATTTAAAATGTTAACTTAACTATTTTGTAAACTAAAATTTTAACTTACTATTTTATATTAACCACTAAAACTTATAATTAACACACACTTATCAAACATTGTACACTTATCAATAAGCATATTAATCAACGATTACACACTAATTTTTGAGTTTTAAATCAACCATAATTTTTATTTACAAATTAAACAATCAAACCACTTATTGACTTCCCTAAATCAACTAACATACCATTATCATCAATTAATACATATAATCATCAATTAAAATTAAAACCCTTATTTAGAAAATTAGTTGATTATTATGGTTTAGAGATTATACCTAGAAATTGAAAAATTGAAGTAGATGAAGGAAACATAGCAGCACCGAAGGGCGACGACGGCTAGTGGAGGCGGTTGGCGTCGGCAGAAGGTGGTTGGAGGCGGGGGGGCTGGAAAGGGCGGTAGCAAATTTGGGGGGAAAGGGGGGAAAGTGAATATTTCTAGTCTCAGCTTCACAGTATATCATCAGGTTTAACGACGGCTAGCGACAGCCGCATTTTTTATCCGTCACTAGCTTCTGTCACTAAGCCAAGCCTGTTTTGTAGTGTTCATAATTGAATATGTTTAAATAATTTAAATCAATGATTAACTTAAGTAATTAAATATAAGGAGTTGAATGTTAAAAAGTATAAGAAACTTTGAGAAGAGCTTTGTATGTAATTGTAGTTGAGAAGAACATCTTATGATCAACTGATATACATGTGAACTTTTACCCATTACTTGAGATTACAATTATTAAACCATTTCAACTTTGCAGTTAATCATAAATTTCATGTTGCTATAGGAGGGTCATGTTTATGACTTAAATAATTGCAAAAAATGTTATGTAGCATTTAATTGAGATATAAGTTGGGTAAGGTTTAATGAAAATGCCTACGTAATACTCATATATATATATATGTTTGCGCCAAAAATGGCCACAAACCCCAAATTTTGTGAAAGCACCAGTGTATGAACACAAATCAGCAGTATATAATCACAGATCTCAGATCTAAGTATTGTAGAGGATAAAAATGAAGAATAATAAACTTAAAATAGAAAGAAATAGACAGAGACACAAGATTTATAGTGGTTCGGCGATCTTGCCTACGTCCACTTTGAAGTAGTTTGCTTTATTGATCTTTGTTTGATGATTACAAGTGAATTCAATGAATTACAGCAGGTGATTATGATTTGCAGCAGTGGAATCCGTTGATAGCAGCAGCAATGGAGTTCAGATCTGGATCTGGCGGAGTCCGGACGTTGGAGATCTCAAAGAGGAAGGATAACCCTTTTTTGTTGGCTTTGGGGGTCTATTTATAGGTGTAGGAGGCTGATATTTCGCTCAGATCTCGGGAGACCCTCTTTGGCACATGACCAGGCCCGTACGCCCAAGCCTGTGAAGTTTCGGTCTGATCCGTGATCGACACGAACAAATTTCGACTCGATCAAGATTTCATCCAATGGAGTCAAAATTTGGCGTGGACATTCTTTAGCATGCACGTAGTCTTCTGTGAAAATTTCATAGCATTTGGACTTGTAGATTACGAGATACGATCGATACGAAATGGGGATTCTCGGTTGGCTGTTTGGTTCGACTCGCTTCTGTTTCGACTCGCTCTGTTCGACTCGGTTCTGCGTGACTCGGTGACGTGGCGCTAACCGGTATTGAGTGCTGTGCTTTACTCTTCATCGATGGACACGAAGTAGACGCCTTCAGATGGATGCGAAGTCGATGAAGTGGAGCGAGTCGAAGTATGGCTTGAGGTGGAGCGAGTCGAAGTGAGCACTGATCGAGCGAGTCGAAGTGTGTGCTGGTTGAGCGAGTCGAAGAACGCATCTGTTGGAGGCGAAGCGGAGCGAGTCGAAGTAGTCACTTCTGAGTGTTGCGAAGCGAGTCGAAGGAGTCGCTGTTGATGGTTATGAAGCGAGTCGAAGGTGCCGCTTCTGATGGTTGTGAACGGAGCGAGTCGAAGAATGGCTCAAAGAGGAGCGAGTCGAAGTGGGCTTTCCTGAGGGAGTCGAAGTAGGCTGTCTTTAACCAATTTTGCATCGGTTGTAACTTGAGTATACGAACTCGGATTGACCTGAAATTTGGAACGTTGACTCTCATAGCTTCGCTTGTCGGGTCATATCAATTTTGGCTCGATCCGGACTCGGACAAAATTCATCGATATCCATAGTGAATCTGCGTATAACCGATTTTCTAGACGAACTGTAACATCCCGAAAATTTTCGACTTTCGAAAATTCAACATCGATACTCACTTTATCGACTGCTGAGCCATCGAATGCCGGAAACCCGGAAAGTTATGGTTTTAAGAAAGAAGAAAAAGGTAGAAGAAGAAGATAGAAGAAAAAGAAAGAAGAACAACAACAGAACAAGAGCAGAAACAGAAAACAATATCAGAATCTCACATATCGCAGCGGAACAATATATAATAGATAATCACTAGTCTTTTAAACAAAGAACTATATCAGTTTTATACATACATCAATCAGAGTCAATATACAACTCAATACAATACATCACATCAATGGACAGTTATATAATTTGTCCTCATACAGAATACACAGCGGAATAAATACTATCAAATACAAATACTACGTCTCGTCATCCAGCTTATCTCCAAGTTCCAGAATATCCAGAATATCCTGATAATATAACTCTAGGCTGCCCGTGTGGAAATTGGTGGGCACCCAGAGTTTAGAAGGGAAACAATAAACTCCGAGTCAGTCATGGTGACTGGTGTGAGATCGTAAAACAGTTATTCTTTTAAAAAATAAACAGCAGAGAATTTTAAAGTAAATTCGCAATGCTTTTGGAAAATGAAACTACCATAAGACCTCCCGCCACACACACAATGCAAACGCAGACTTGGAGGAGATTTCTTCTTATGATAGTCAAAGATGCTTACTACGCAAAATCAAATTCTTTTTGATATTATTATTAGTGCATAGTGTAGAAATCATTTCGAAAGTATAATATTAATCTTAGCCAGCATAGGCATTCCGCACTTATGCCTACTATAGCTACTATGTTCAATAGCAGGTTACCGCCACATTCCATAGCAGGTAATACAACTAAAACCGTACAAGTCACGTATTGTTTCTTTGGATTTCCAACAAATGGTCAGGCTAAGGAACTTCCTATCCACGATGGGTACGTCCCTGGAATAGACGACCCGAGAACCTAACCGGATCTCTGCCAAAATAAGGCCGGGTTACCTCTGCAAAAATAGGTAACTACTGACACGCGTATGCCATCCCCCGATCGTCACCGATCTTCCCGAGGATCCCCGATTCGCAACAAACCACATAGATAATAATAATGCAGTAACCACAGAGGTTAAGTATCTGGGCTCCATACCATGATACCACCTTTATCCAGAAGGAATGACATACACTAAGGGGCGCTACTCCCTAGAACCTTGCTGTATCCTTCCTGTTTCGACCATTTCCGGGGTGTGAGGCTCGACGAAGTCTCGTCCACAAAGCTACGCTTTCTACAAAAAGCCCTGCTTCGGGTCAAACAAAATGATCAACCTATGATCACAAAGATATAAGATCAAACAAATGATCATATCACAAATGATCAAACACTGATCATTTCACAGCAACACTCAGTATGCCACGTTACCAAATTGGGATATATCGCTGATAAATTTCAACTACATAACCTCTGAGCTCGTACGTCTCAGAGAAGGGTGTTAAGCTAAAAGAATAAATTCTCCGCCACCAACAGAAATGTATTTGAAAGAAATCAGCTTTATATCTCAAATTGTAACGTCAGACACACAATCCATATAAGTCTGTTCCGGGATCGAACAGAACCGAAGGCACTTCTCACGAAGCCCTTGCATATCCGGATAATTTTCAATCACGTCAGGACTTCCCGTCACTAAGGGTGATAAAACCTCTAAATCGAAGATCAGTCGATGTAGAGTAACTCGACGGTAATCCTTCTGTTTCCAAAAATATCCGGTCTTCAACACCGGTCTTCGAATGCGATTCATAACGACGTATCACATATTCGGAATGGGTTATACGACCCCATGGTCCTTTCCCGGCTAACCCGAATAGTGAGCGATTATTCAAAAATAAGTGTGGCATTCAAATTCATCCAATCACAACAAATACCTATCTAAAGGTAATTATTAATAGTCGGTTATTTAACTATCAATAAAGATGCGCAACATCATCAGATTCCAAATAATTTTCCAAATTATTTCATCTTCCAAAATATCTTTTACTAGATATAAAATTTCCACACTTAACCATTTGAAAACAATTTCAAATCAATTTCCACATTTCAATTTATCTTTGAGGATAAAATCTCAAAACAGTTCATTTCATATTGGAAAAGCATTTCCATACTTACGTAAAAATAAATATTTCACAAAACTATTTATTTTCAACACTTGAAAATATTCAATATACTTAAATCAATATTAAGTATACATTTCATTCTTTAAGGAAATCATTCTTTAAACACATTTTATTTGAGTCAAAACGAATGTTGCGTAAAACATCGTTACGACGACTCGAAATCACTAGTATAGGGATTCGGAATTAAGATAGATATATAAATCCCAATACTATATAAAATATTTCCTTTCGGAAATCATTTACTATAACAACAGTGTTATAGTCCACCATTTCCTTATTTTTCGAAACGTCTATTTCAACAATAAATGTTGAAATCTATGATTTCGATATTCAATATAATTTAAAACATCGTTTAAAACAATTAACTTCATTTCAAATATCAATTTCCCAAAACCATATCTATTTTACTTAACAATATATTCACTGTCCAAAATCGTGAATATAATTTACTTAACCCAATTTAAATCTTTTCCACACATTTTTATTTCAATAAAAATTCGCTATCCAAAATCGCGAATATATCTTCTTTGATAATCTTCTATATTTAATTTATCAAATTCAATCGATTTCGAATTTATAAACACGGTTATAAATTCTATTTCTATTTATAAAAACTTCAGTTTATAAATCTTCTTTATTTACCAATTCAATTCACAATTCAATTTATATACCACAATCCATATTATAAGTTAAATACTTATAATTTCATTTATTTACCAAGATCATTCTTTTAAAACTTTACAACTGTAAAATTTACCCTTTTATAAACCCATTTTAACGTCATTTCCAAATACTACATCAATTACAGATTGATTTCCAAAATTTTATCATTTCTAAATAATTTTCCTTATTCTTTCCAATTTATTCAATATTCTATTTTTTAAAAGAATTCTTCAATTTGAAATCATTTTTACATTGATTTCCCAAGTTATTTCAATTCATAAATTTAATTTCTAATTGGACTTCCAACTTATTTCATTTTAAATAAATTCCTTTTGAAGAGAATAAATTTCTTTGTCTCTTTCAATCTATTTAAAAATCCAAATTTAAATTAAATTCTTCAATTTATAATCACTGTTTTATGAAATTCTTTTATTTAGCAATTTCACTTTATTCTGGAATTTATTCCATAAGATTATAAAAATTAACTTTTTATACTTTAAAAATTCCTTTCTTCAAAATTTATTCAATTTCTAAAATTTATTCACTTAGAAATTTCTATTTTTGATTCCAAAAATTCAATTTCGTTTATTTTTGGAATCCAATGATATCAAACATCCATTCAGCTAAATTTTAGCTCTCAATCAATTTCCAGACATCAACATGATTAATAACATCAATAATCATTCACAGATTAACACATCACAGTAGAATATAAGTTCAATCAATGTGAGGGGTCCAGTTGGATCCCTCCAACCTGTTTCCCTGCATCCAAAGACGTTAGCACAATACCAATTCCGCTCCAGTACGGAATTATCGCGGTATATAGGTTTTTATAAATCCGCTTACTAACGGCGCAATAGGGTCTCATCCGCTATACGAGGCGGGAAATCAATCAATCCAATATATACATATGTCAATATGTATATACTGCTATATATATAGATATATCCTAAAATATCTAATACCACATCCAATAGAAATCAAATCATCAATCAATAACTGCAATCAATTTTTAAATCTGAGTGAGAAGATCTCACCTTAGCTTTTATTTTGCAATCCATTTCCAATCCAATTTGTTTTCTTCGTTGTATTCGACCTTAGTTGACCTTGTATAAATATTAATAATTCTCATCAATATTCCAGTCAATTGACCATTTGAATTTTTTTATTTGAAAATTTAATTTAAACTAATACCTTTAATTCTCTAAATGAATCACTTTTTTTATATATAAATTGATTTAACTAAAAATTAAATTTTAAGACTAAATTTCTTTTAATAAATTCCATTTTGAAAATATATATATATATATATATCAAAACAAAAATCTATGTAAATTCAAAATTCTTTGCTACTTTTAAATTCCAACAGAAATAATCTCTTTTTCGTCTTCTGTTTCGTATACTTATAAAATCTGGAAACTGCATTTTCTTACTGTGATTTTATAATTTAATTAACTTGTCATTCTGGTATCAAAATAAATAGAAGTAAATTTAGCTCGAATACCTCGTTTACAAACCCAGATCGAGACCCAACCTGTCGAAGCTCAGTCGACATTCACGTGCGCTCGAGCCACCATAACTCGACTTCGATTCATTTCCTCGCAGTTGACAATCCACTGCCGAACTTCACGGCATCGCCTCTGCCTTCATTTCGACCCACCCAGCATGCCATTATTGATCGCGAGCCCACATACGAGACGACATCGCCGAGCCTCCAGATCCAAGTGAACTGCCTCCAGTCCTCGCAAAACCCCCAACCTCCTACTGCCATCGCCATTGCCTTGAACTCGATTCGAGTGCGACTCGAACTTGTCGCCGAAACCCTAGCTGCATCGTCACCTTCGACCATCGCCAATCCCGTCATCAAACCCAAACGACGCCGCAGACCTCGACGAAGCTGCCTCCAGTTGGCCTCGCAATTCCAAACCCTGACGCCTCCTCGCACGCGCACGCGAGACCTCCTCCCCCTATCGCGACGTCGCGTGTGCCTGCTCTCCACGACTACATCGCCTCGCTAACCTCTAATCACTCGTACCGCCATTATTTGATTTTTTTTGTTTTTGAATCTGATTTCATTGAAAAAGGGGACGCGGCTCTTGTCGTTTGTTTGAGAGAGGGGTTTTATTTGTTCAACCATTTTTTTTCTTCTGAGATCGTGAATTTGTTTTGAATCTGAAGAGAAGAGGGGAGAGTTCGGCATAAAAAAAAATGGAAAACGACGTGATTTTTTTCGTGATGCTCGGCGCGTTTAAAGGCTGAAACAAAGGGGAGACCATGTGCTGAGTTGACCAGATTTTTAATTTTAAATTTAAATCGAATTTGTTTGTATTTCAATGCGTTTGCGAGTCGTATTCTCACACAACAACTCCGATTAACACGAAATTTGAAACCCGGTAATAATACAATATTACAGACCCAATGGAACTGGTTTCGTCGAATTCCGAGACTGTTTGAAAAATGACTATTTTTAATTATCGGTTCGAACGATTTATTTTAAAACTGAACAAAACAGTTTAAAATCAAATTCTGAAGCTTCTATCATCTTCAGTATTATTATTACGAATTTTAAAAGCCTTTGAAATATTTTTCTTCAACTTACAATTGAAGATATAAATTTTTACTTGACTATCAATAGATTAAATTTTATAATTTAATCGTCATATTCAAAGTTATAATCAGGATTCAAATTAAATCATCATTCAAACATTTAAAATTAATTAAATATTCTCAATTTAATTTGGTCGAAATTCTGGGTCGTTACAGACTTCCCCCCTTAAAAGAATTTCGTCCTCGAAATTACAAGTTAGAAAGAAAAAGTCCTTAACTCGTCTACTATTTTTCACAATTCAATAGTTTTATCAAATTTCCAAAACCAATCTTTCTACTAAAGATTCGTTATTGATTCACTAAATTTCCAACAACATTTTCATAATTCTCAAACATCATTGTTTTCCTTAACAACTCAAATTTAAATTCAAATTCAAATTTAAACTTTCAAAATTTTCCCAAAAATTTTCTAACACTCGAAATTTTCGAAAAATTTCGCCAGCATCTCCTTTGCGCGGCTAATACGGTACGACTACAAAACGTCCCTACGGACTCTCAGATTTCAAAAAGAAAAAGAAAAAGCCAAGCGGCTAGAGAGATAAGTCATCAAATCTCATATTCGAATTCAAATACTTACCTTTTTCGAGCAATTCAAATTTATCTTTGCAATTCAATTCCAATTCCTTTATACCTGTATATCCTACTAGCCATAATATCTAGTTGCATATATTCAAACCATTTCGTACATTCAATTACAAAATTTTCAATATAACTGCTTATATCATCTCTAATTCACTATTTGAAGTTATATATCTATTTTCGTTCAATTTTTCATTTCAATTCCACTTGAATTCAATTCACAATTCCAATTTAATTTGAATTCTATTTAACTTCTGAATATTGAATTTTATCAATTATCTTTCATTCACAACTGCATCATTTTAAATTAGTTTCATTTACTAATTTATCACAAATTGTAATTCACTTTATTCAAATTTGTTTTCAACATTCAGTTTTAATCTTATTCACTTCATTTATTCAAATTTATTTACTCATTCACAAATTCTTTCATTTTCAATTTGAATATCATTTCTATCAAATTCCAAATATTTTATAAGTCTTTGACTTATTTACATCTTGATTTATAAAATCATCTATACATTCATATTACTAATTCTATTCCTTTATGAATTTTATCTTCAAATATTTTTCTGGAACTTTATTTCAAATTATATCTCACATTAATATTCCAGAGTTTACCAATATTTCAAAGCCATTTTGAAAACAATTCAAATTTCATTTGAATTTCCAAAACAAAATCCAAATTTTCAAACAACTCCTATTTAAAACAATTTGACAGCAATTTCTCTTTTGGAAACCCGAAAATGAATTCTAATGATGTGGCCATCATCATCAGGATTATTTTCCAGCGACCTAAAAGAGTTTAGAGCTTTCAACTCTCCAAAATACTTTTCAAAATCTTCGAAATTCATTTTCAAATCAAAAATGATTTAAACTTCCAAATCTCCAAAATTTTCAAATCCTTTTCAAAACATTTCCAAATACTTCTCTGGAATCCCGTTTTAAATTACAATTCACATTTATAATTCATATTCTCAAATTTCATTTGTATATGAATTTATTTCTTAACTTTGGAGTTACAATTTCAATTTCTTATTCAATTTCAATGATAATAATTTACTATTATTACTTCCTAACATCCATGCAACCATATACTATAGTTCTTCATAGAAAAACATTTATTTTCTATACAAAAATAGTTTTGGGCAAAATTATCTCATTTACCCTATTTAAAACAATATTGTGCCGAACTGTTCTATTCAAGTGTTTAGAGATCCCTATCGATAGAGTTGTACGGACAATACCGACCAGAATCCATATACCACTCAACAAACCAATCATCACAATATAAAACAATTTTATATTCACTAACAAATACGCGCTCGTATCTATTATTACACTCAACTCATTCTAGAGTACTACTGACTCTATCTCTAATGAGTAACACCCAACAGAGCAGGGTTGTCGCTTAACCATATGCTCTGATACCAACTGTAACATCCCGAAAATTTTCGACTTTCGAAAATTCAACATCGATACTCACTTTATCGACTGCTGAGCCATCGAATGCCGGAAACCCGGAAAGTTATGGTTTTAAGAAAGAAGAAAAAGGTAGAAGAAGAAGATAGAAGAAAAAGAAAGAAGAACAACAACAGAACAAGAGCAGAAACAGAAAACAATATCAGAATCTCACATATCGCAGCGGAACAATATATAATAGATAATCACTAGTCTTTTAAACAAAGAACTATATCAGTTTTATACATACATCAATCAGAGTCAATATACAACTCAATACAATACATCACATCAATGGACAGTTATATAATTTGTCCTCATACAGAATACACAGCGGAATAAATACTATCAAATACAAATACTACGTCTCGTCATCCAGCTTATCTCCAAGTTCCAGAATATCCAGAATATCCTGATAATATAACTCTAGGCTGCCCGTGTGGAAATTGGTGGGCACCCAGAGTTTAGAAGGGAAACAATAAACTCCGAGTCAGTCATGGTGACTGGTGTGAGATCGTAAAACAGTTATTCTTTTAAAAAATAAACAGCAGAGAATTTTAAAGTAAATTCGCAATGCTTTTGGAAAATGAAACTACCATAAGACCTCCCGCCACACACACAATGCAAACGCAGACTTGGAGGAGATTTCTTCTTATGATAGTCAAAGATGCTTACTACGCAAAATCAAATTCTTTTTGATATTATTATTAGTGCATAGTGTAGAAATCATTTCGAAAGTATAATATTAATCTTAGCCAGCATAGGCATTCCGCACTTATGCCTACTATAGCTACTATGTTCAATAGCAGGTTACCGCCACATTCCATAGCAGGTAATACAACTAAAACCGTACAAGTCACGTATTGTTTCTTTGGATTTCCAACAAATGGTCAGGCTAAGGAACTTCCTATCCACGATGGGTACGTCCCTGGAATAGACGACCCGAGAACCTAACCGGATCTCTGCCAACACAAGGCCGGGTTACCTCTGCAAAAATAGGTAACTACTGACACGCGTATGCCATCCCCCGATCGTCACCGATCTTCCCGAGGATCCCCGATTCGCAACAAACCACATAGATAATAATAATGCAGTAACCACAGAGGTTAAGTATCTGGGCTCCATACCATGATACCACCTTTATCCAGAAGGAATGACATACACTAAGGGGCGCTACTCCCTAGAACCTTGCTGCATCCTTCCTGTTTCGACCATTTCCGGGGTGTGAGGCTCGACGAAGTCTCGTCCACAAAGCTACGCTTTCTACAAAAAGCCCTGCTTCGGGTCAAACAAAATGATCAACCTATGATCACAAAGATATAAGATCAAACAAATGATCATATCACAAATGATCAAACACTGATCATTTCACAGCAACACTCAGTATGCCACGTTACCAAATTGGGATATATCGCTGATAAATTTCAACTACATAACCTCTGAGCTCGTACGTCTCAGAGAAGGGTGTTAAGCTAAAAGAATAAATTCTCCGCCACCAACAGAAATGTATTTGAAAGAAATCAGCTTTATATCTCAAATTGTAACGTCAGACACACAATCCATATAAGTCTGTTCCGGGATCGAACAGAACCGAAGGCACTTCTCATGAATCCCTTGCATATCCGGATAATTTTCAATCACGTCAGGACTTCCCGTCACTAAGGGTGATAAAACCTCTAAATCGAAGATCAGTCGATGTAGAGTAACTCGACGGTAATCCTTCTGTTTCCAAAAATATCCGGTCTTCAACACCGGTCTTCGAATGCGATTCATAACGACGTATCACATATTCAGAATGGGTTATACGACCCCATGGTCCTTTCCCGGCTAACCCGAATAGTGAGCGATTATTCAAAAATAAGTGTGGCATTCAAATTCATCCAATCACAACAAATACCTATCTAAAGGTAATTATTAATAGTCGGTTATTTAACTATCAATAAAGATGCGCAACATCATCAGATTCCAAATAATTTTCCAAATTATTTCATCTTCCAAAATATCTTTTACTAGATATAAAATTTCCACACTTAACCATTTGAAAACAATTTCAAATCAATTTCCACATTTCAATTTATCTTTGAGGATAAAATCTCAAAACAGTTCATTTCATATTGGAAAAGCATTTCCATACTTACGTAAAAATAAATATTTCACAAAACTATTTATTTTCAACACTTGAAAATATTCAATATACTTAAATCAATATTAAGTATACATTTCATTCTTTAAGGAAATCATTCTTTAAACACATTTTATTTGAGTCAAAACGAATGTTGCGTAAAACATCATTACGACGACTCGAAATCACTAGTATAGGGATTCGGAATTAAGATAGATATATAAATCCCAATACTATATAAAATATTTCCTTTCGGAAATCATTTACTATAACAACAGTGTTATAGTCCACCATTTCCTTATTTTTCGAAACGTCTATTTCAACAATAAATGTTGAAATCTATGATTTCGATATTCAATATAATTTAAAACATCGTTTAAAACAATTAACTTCATTTCAAATATCACTTTCCCAAAACCATATCTATTTTACTTAACAATATATTCACTGTCCAAAATCGTGAATATAATTTACTTAACCCAATTTAAATCTTTTCCACACATTTTTATTTCAATAAAAATTCGCTATCCAAAATCGCGAATATATCTTCTTTGATAATCTTCTATATTTAATTTATCAAATTCAATCGATTTCGAATTTATAAACACGGTTATAAATTCTATTTCTATTTATAAAAACTTCAGTTTATAAATCTTCTTTATTTACCAATTCAATTCACAATTCAATTTATATACCACAATCCATATTATAAGTTAAATACTTATAATTTCATTTATTTACCAAGATCATTCTTTTAAAACTTTACAACTGTAAAATTTACCCTTTTATAAACCCATTTTAACGTCATTTCCAAATACTACATCAATTACAGATTGATTTCCAAAATTTTATCATTTCTAAATAATTTTCCTTATTCTTTCCAATTTATTCAATATTCTATTTTTTAAAAGAATTCTTCAATTTGAAATCATTTTTACATTGATTTCCCAAGTTATTTCAATTCATAAATTTAATTTCTAATTGGACTTCCAACTTATTTCATTTTAAATAAATTCCTTTTGAAGAGAATAAATTTCTTTGTCTCTTTCAATCTATTTAAAAATCCAAATTTAAATTAAATTCTTCAATTTATAATCACTGTTTTATCAAATTCTTTTATTTAGCAATTTCACTTTATTCTGGAATTTATTCCATAAGATTATAAAAATTAACTTTTTATACTTTAAAAATTCCTTTCTTCAAAATTTATTCAATTTCTAAAATTTATTCACTTAGAAATTTCTATTTTTGATTCCAAAAATTCAATTTCGTTTATTTTTGGAATCCAATGATATCAAACATCCATTCAGCTAAATTTTAGCTCTCAATCAATTTCCAGACATCAACATGATTAATAACATCAATAATCATTCACAGATTAACACATCACAGTAGAATATAAGTTCAATCAATGTGAGGGGTCCAGTTGGATCCCTCCAACCTGTTTCCCTGCATCCAAAGACGTTAGCACAATACCAATTCCGCTCCAGTACGGAATTATCGCGGTATATAGGTTTTTATAAATCCGCTTACTAACGGCGCAATAGGGTCTCATCCGCTATACGAGGCGGGAAATCAATCAATCCAATATATACATATGCCAATATGTATATACTGCTATATATATAGATATATCCTAAAATATCTAATACCACATCCAATAGAAATCAAATCATCAATCAATAACTGCAATCAATTTTTAAATCTGAGTGAGAAGATCTCACCTTAGCTTTTATTTTGCAATCCATTTCCAATCCAATTTGTTTTCTTCGTTGTATTCGACCTTAGTTGACCTTGTATAAATATTAATAATTCTCATCAATATTCCAGTCAATTGACCATTTGAATTTTTTTATTTGAAAATTTAATTTAAACTAATACCTTTAATTCTCTAAATGAATCACTTTTTTTTTATATAAATTGATTTAACTAAAAATTAAATTTTAAGACTAAATTTCTTTTAATAAATTCCATTTTGAAAATATATATATATATATATATATCAAAACAAAAATCTATGTAAATTCAAAATTCTTTGCTACTTTTAAATTCCAACAGAAATAATCTCTTTTTCGTCTTCTGTTTCGTATACTTATAAAATCTGGAAACTGCATTTTCTTACTGTGATTTTATAATTTAATTAACTTGTCATTCTGGTATCAAAATAAATAGAAGTAAATTTAGCTCGAATACCTCGTTTACAAACCCAGATCGAGACCCAACCTGTCGAAGCTCAGTCGACATTCACGTGCGCTCGAGCCACCATAACTCGACTTCGATTCATTTCCTCGCAGTTGACAATCCACTGCCGAACTTCACGGCATCGCCTCTGCCTTCATTTCGACCCACCCAGCATGCCATTATTGATCGCGAGCCCACATACGAGACGACATCGCCGAGCCTCCAGATCCAAGTGAACTGCCTCCAGTCCTCGCAAAACCCCCAACCTCCTACTGCCATCGCCATTGCCTTGAACTCGATTCGAGTGCGACTCGAACTCGTCGCCGAAACCCTAGCTGCATCGTCACCTTCGACCATCGCCAATCCCGTCATCAAACCCAAACGACGCCGCAGACCTCGACGAAGCTGCCTCCAGTTGGCCTCGCAATTCCAAACCCTGACGCCTCCTCGCACGCGCACGCGAGACCTCCTCCCCCTATCGCGACGTCGCGTGTGCCTGCTCTCCACGACTACATCGCCTCGCTAACCTCTAATCACTCGTACCGCCATTATTTGATTTTTTTGTTTTTGAATCTGATTTCATTGAAAAAGGGGACGCGGCTCTTGTCGTTTGTTTGAGAGAGGGGTTTTATTTGTTCAACCATTTTTTTTCTTCTGAGATCGTGAATTTGTTTTGAATCTGAAGAGAAGAGGGGAGAGTTCGGCATAAAAAAAATGGAAAACGACGTGATTTTTTTCGTGATGCTCGGCGCGTTTAAAGGCTGAAACAAAGGGGAGACCATGTGCTGAGTTGACCAGATTTTTAATTTTAAATTTAAATCGAATTTGTTTGTATTTCAATGCGTTTGCGAGTCGTATTCTCACACAACAACTCCGATTAACACGAAATTTGAAACCCGGTAATAATACAATATTACAGACCCAATGGAACTGGTTTCGTCGAATTCCGAGACTGTTTGAAAAATGACTATTTTTAATTATCGGTTCGAACGATTTATTTTAAAACTGAACAAAACAGTTTAAAATCAAATTCTGAAGCTTCTATCATCTTCAGTATTATTATTACGAATTTTAAAAGCCTTTGAAATATTTTTCTTCAACTTACAATTGAAGATATAAATTTTTACTCGACTATCAATAGATTAAATTTTATAATTTAATCGTCATATTCAAAGTTATAATCAGGATTCAAATTAAATCATCATTCAAACATTTAAAATTAATTAAATATTCTCAATTTAATTTGGTCGAAATTCTGGGTCGTTACACGAACTGTCTTTGATCTCTAGTCAAGTTCTTGGTGTCATGGCTTTGCCAAAAGGCGGGATAACAATATATATATATATAGTGTTGTATACATACGAAATTGGCTTAATGAATATAAAATAGTATGAGAGAATTGAGAAGAGTTTCAAAGTAATTGTGGTGATTTTAAAATATAGTTATTTAAAGCGAAAAATATAGTTTTCTAGTGCAATGCATGATAATTTCATTGAGATAAATAAATTATAAAATAAATTTATTATTATTATTGATGTATGTAGTTTATGCTATGTGATTTATATATCTTTGTATCCAAATGAAAATTTAATTTTACCAATTTATGGATGCGACTACGGTATTCTATCGAAACTGACATACTTTAAGAATTATTTGATGGATTGAATATTAATTACCTAAGTTTATCAAATGATTTAAAATTTGAATTATATAATTAATTTAAATGTACGGACTTAAATGTAAATTATTATGAGAGAATTGAAAAGACACTTATGAATAATCATAAAAAATAAAATTAAAAGTATGCATTTGAATGTAAACTGGCATGAGAAGTTTAGTAGAATAACTATAAAGTAATAAATTATAAAAATATAAAAATAAAATATAAAGAGAAAACTAAAAAGAATGAAGAAACTTATACAATCAATATGAATGCTAGGAATTCTTTCGCTTTACTATTATTTAATAGATTCTCATGTTTCAATAATAAAATAAAACTTAGTATAATCTTATCAAAATTCAAAGGTTTGTTTTTATAAAAATATCATGATTTTGTTTGCAATTGTGGAACATTATTTGTTATATTTGTACTTGAATTTATTATTGATTAATATTATGTAAGCTTCATTTATAAAAAAGATAAAAGACATAGAAAGTAGTCATGCTGTCTAGGACAACCATTTTTCAGAGCCTGTTCTGGTGGAGAGTAGGTTAATGAAGCATCGTATAGGAAATAATACATATGGATCAAGCACAAAAAATCAAATACTAAATACTTACATAAACGCAACGTACTTGAAAATTTTATTCCTTAAAATTGAATGGTGACATACATGTAATGTTTCCACTAAATAAAGGCACGAACAATGTGATGTGTTGCCAAACTAATAACAAATTACATAAGTGCTATAGTCGTTTTTCCGTAGCCACAGTGGCCCTTTCGTATTTTCAGTAAACTTACCAGGGCTTTTGGTCATTCACAGTCTTTATGAATCCCAAGCACAATCCAGCATTAAATACGACCCAGACTATATTATATATTTAGTTCACATGACGAAAGTGAGAAAATAAATCAAAAGAAATATTCACTTACGAAAATGAAAGCAAAGTAAGCAAACTCTCACTGGCACTGTACAATATCATATCTTCTTCTTCCTCTTAGCATTTACTGTTCGTCAAAATTGAAGCTTTACCCTTTGGCATATCCTGTGGAAGTAAATTAAGGTAATTTAATTTATCTATTAATTTTATGTTTTGTTCTAAATTCGTATCCTTTTTCCGAACTTTTTCTAATGGGTTCCCTTCAGTGTTGACAATTTCCATTACTAGCCTTAGTTTTGTTGATTTCTATATAAACGCAATGTGTTTTTAGCAAAATGATCAAATTTTATCTGCTGCTACTATTTTTGTCTCCTTGTTCCTATTTTCATGTCTTAAAATGACAAAAATAAGGTGCTGTATGTCTTCAAATTTCCCAACCGCTTGAAGATGCTGTCTTTTGCTTTGCAGGTGGATAGGTTTCTCGGTTTGGGATTAAAGGTTGAAGTAATGCATATTTCTCTAGTTTGAGAATCTGAAGTTAGAGATCTCAAATTTGAAATATAAGGTGGTTTGATATTTGCATACGTATGTAAATTAGTCAGTTTAGTGCTCTTTAGTTGTCTCTTTGTATTGTTATTTTTTAATTGACAAGTAAGTTTGATGAACTCATCAGTTCATATTATATAAAATCATCAAAGCCATATGATTCCGTGCTATGTGGGCGGCTGTGTCAAGTGTTTATGAAACAAAGAACATCTTCTTTAAAGCGCATCTTTAGCTAAATTGGCCTTTACATGTTTAGTCTTAATATGAAGAAAATTTGCTGTACCATTGTCTTACCTTATCCTTTCATTTCTCTTAAATATTCTTTTTATTTTTGGTACAGTGTGTTCAGGAATTTGTTCTAGAAATGAAGTACATGAAGCTTGGATCAAAGCCCGACTCATTTCAGACTGATGGGAATAATATCAGGTACATTTCTTAGAACACAGTTCCACTCATTCATTTTTTTTCATTTGAAGTTTTGTTGTCAATTTCTCTTATTAGTTTCTAATCGATTGATTACAAAATTTAAGTACCTAGGTGCGTAACCATATTTGAACATGCTATAGTAGCTTTCTCCCATTTATTTTGAGTGAGACGGCACCTTTTATTTATAATAACTACTTAAAAATAGTTTTGGTTCCTGACTTATTTGGCAATAACTTATTTTAAATGTTTCTAAAATGACATTTGAAGAGTAACTTTAAGTAGTTCTAAATGAATATTAACTTATAAGTAGAAATTGTGATAAAATATAGTTGTGAGATTTAAAGAAGTCATAAGTTACTAAATTAGTATTTGTTCACTTATGGTTTATTAATTTATTTGTTACTTCTAAATTTAAAAAAAAGAAAGAACTAAGCAGTTAATTACCAAACATATCAAGTTGCATAAGTAATTTCAAAGTTGTTTTTACTACTCATAAGCTATTGGCAAACAGCATTATAAGTTTTACGGAGTTAATTAAGTAATAAAAATTGAAATGTTTGGAAAGTTAAGCAAAAATTTTCGCAAAATATAGTTGTAAACTATATGATAGTAACTTATATACTATTTTTTTTTCTGTATATAAGCTATTACGAACACCCTTTTGGAGCATTGCTAGGGTTGTTACCTAATAATACCCATGTTTGCTATTACTCGTTTTGGTCACCAAAGGAGCGGTGTTATTTTTTAATTTTTTTTTTTTTTGTTATTGACTTGGGTAAAAGTAAGAATTGGGTGATAATAAGTATATATAAAAAAATGCATATAAAACAATGCTCTCTATTCAAGTGACCTTGCTTACATGGTAATTGAAAACCTTTAATTGGAGAAGCTTCAAGTTCATATCCCCTGGACCACCTGTATGCATGGGGATTAAGTGAACTTAGGTTTCATGGTGGTCTCTGACAGGCTGTGTGGATCCCACACTCAAAATGTTTCGTGCACATCTTTAAATCATTTAGTTGTTTGTGTGGTCACATGAGTTATGTTTAGGGGTCACAGTGACAAAAATAACATGTGTATGTTAAATGTTGATGTTAGGCTATGTGAAGTGCAAGAGACATTACATTATCCTCAGTTTAGTTGTATCTTAGATTCTTTGTCCCACTACTTGTATGGTGGTTGACGTACATATAATTTATGTTTCTGTATTCAATCCGTGTAGCAATAATTTACAAACTATTAGGTGTCATGGATCCCAATCTGATTTAGTGCACTGCATCTGATGACTGGTTATTAGGAAAACCATTCAAGATCTACTTTATCCATGTTTTAAATATAGGAGTTTAGTTTAATTAAGAAGCTGTAGTGGGTCCTTGCTGTGCTTAACAAATGTGGAATCTCTCATGTGCCTCCATCAAAAATAAAATTGTGACATTTTCTCTTTTATGATTGTTTGTCTTTCCAGCAAATTTATTAATTGTTAGCAATTTGTTGGGTTAGTTTTTGATCTTTTAATGAGTGAACCATGTTAATTATCTTGAAATTTACATGTTTGCCCATCCCAGTCCATTTTAAATTAAAGTAAGATGTCGACGAGAAGTTGCTTATGTTTGAGCATGGTAATGCTTGGTTTAAAGTTTAACACGTTTTATGAGAATGAGAATAATGGATTTTGTTCTGGAAATTTAAAATTGTATAAAAAGCATTGGGGTCTTTTCATCCTGCACTCAAATATCCTATCATACAATAATATAAAGTATTAATATTGATGTTCAATTGTGAATCATATCATTAGTAATTAAAATTGGTAAAAGAAAAAAAAAATTAACAGTGTCACCATTACAGATATGTAGCAACTGACTTGGCAACAGATATCACTGTGATTATTGGGGACGTGAAGTTTTGTTTGCACAAGGTATCAATTCTGTCCTTGGTTGAACAAGCGTTATTTAGTTCATAATTGCTTGCATACAGTGCTTTCACATTCCTCATTGTTTTACATGTGCAAAATTAATAAACCTCTCTAAATTTTTTCTACTAGTTACTTGGTTATTGTATGTCTTTAATACAAATGCCTTACATGCATGTAGAGCCTTGTTTTCCTTGATAAGTTAATGATATTGTTCTATGTTATCTGTAATTTATACTGTTTTGGATAAATCTAAAGGCTCACACGCTTGGGTGAACAAAGTTTTGTATTTCATTAGAGCAAGTGATCTCAGTTCATTTTTCTGATAAGTACATGGGATCCTTAAATTATTCTTTGTACAAATTTGCAGTTCCCTCTCCTATCAAAAAGTGGACGCTTGCAAAAATTAGCGAATTTAGCAGAAGAAGAAAACAACAATGTGATCAGCATCCCTGATATTCCAGGGGGGGTCAAAGCCTTCGAAATATGTGCCAAATTTTGCTATGGCATGACCGTTACTCTCGACCCATATAATGTAATTTCAGCCCGCTGTGCCTCAGAATATCTTGAAATGCATGAATCAGTCGACAAAGGCAATCTCATATACAAAATCGATGTTTTCCTCAACTCTAGCATTTTCAGAAGTTGGAAAGACTCCATTATAGTACTTCAAACTACAAAAGCTCTTTTGCCTTTCTCCGAAGACCTAAAACTAGTCACCCGTTGTGTGGAATCCATATCTTCTAAGGCTTCTATCAACCCTTGCGAAGTTGAATGGTCCTACACTTACAATAGGAAGAAATTTGCTTTAGAAAATGGAGTTGATCAGTCACAGTGGAATGGTGTGAAAAAAGACGTTTCTGTCCCTAAAGATTGGTGGGTCGAAGATTTATGTGACCTCGATATAGAGTCCTATAGAAAGGTTATAATGGCCATAAAGAGTAAAGGGAGATCGACTTGTTATATAATCGGTGAAGCTCTGAAAGCTTACACATATAGAAGAATTCCAGGCTTTAGTAAAGGGGTGATAAACAAAGGAGATGTTATGAGAAACCGAGCAGTTTTAGAAACTGTGCTTTTGTTGCTGCCTAAAGAGAAAGGTTCGGTTTCTTGCAGTTTTATGATCAAACTTTTGAAGCTTGCAAGATTGGTTAATGCTGGTGAGAACTGCAAGAAGTATTTGATTAGAAGAATAGGGAAGCAGCTGCAAGAAGCATCTGTGTCCGATCTTTTGATTTTTAGCTGTGAAAGTGATGAAATAGCGTATGATATTGATTTAGTGATGAATATAGTTCAGGAATTTGTAATGCAAGAGAATGCAAGTGGTCAAACCGAGACGAGGTGTTCTGAAGACGTTGAAGAAGTTGTGGTTCCGATATTTGTACCGGTTGGTTATAAGACTGCCGTAGCGAACTTGATTGATGGTTACTTGGTCGGGGTTTCAAAGGATCCCAAATTGACTGTTGTAAAGTTTGTTGAATTGGTGGAGATGATCTCTACTTCTTTTAGGCCCGTGCATGACGGGCTTTACCGTGCTATCGACATGTACTTGAAGGTAACACTTGGAAACCTTATATGCACGTTTTTCCGTCGTTGTGCTCTTTATATGCAGGATTCGCCGAAGGCGAGCCTTTTCATCTCACCTTAGTATTTAGGCGGATGTCTCCACAGTACATAGCTATGTTTGAGAGCTATGAATGAATACATGCTAAATAATATGAAATTTTCAGTTATCTCTTACCTTTAAAATTGAATTTCAACGATTATATATAAATGTATTTTATACAGTAGTATTTTTATTATAAAACATTTTAAGGTTTATAAAAATACAGGAGCATATCAAATAGACAATATATTTCTCTGTTCTCCATTTCTTTGTCCCATGTGCCCATTACATTATCAACTATTGATTTTTCCATTGGTACGTGGATCCCACGTATTAATAAGATAATCATGATGAATGACTGGGATTCAATCAGGGCATACGGTGATAGAGAAATTGATAACAGGAGAATTGAGCTGTTAACTTACTACCGAGGTAGTTTTAAGGGTGTGTTCAAAATTTTGATACTTGAACCATATATATATACAGGAGCATCCAGACCTGCCGAAGCCGGATAAGAAGAAACTATGCAGCCTGATGGACTGCAGAAAACTAACAGCAGAAGCGACCATGCATGCAGTCCAAAACGAGCGCCTTCCGCTGCGCCTCATAGTCCAAATCCTCTTCTTCGAGCAGCTCAGATCACAGTCTCTGTCCCTTCCTACAGTTGCACCTGATCCAGACATGGCACGTTCCCTCCTACCAAGAGAGAACGGTGCCTCCAATGGAAGCTCTGCCTCCACCAACACGACCAACACAGAAGAGGACTGGGACAGGGATGTGGTTAGCTCCATCAAGTCTGTAACTTTGGTAAATGATAAGAAGAAGGGTGCGGTGTCGAAGAAACTGATAAGCAAGCTTTGGTCGAGCAAAGGGCAGAGTGTTGAGAACAGTGGCTCTGATACTTCAGAAAGTTTTAATGTCGATGAGGTGAAATCGACGCCTTCGAGGAGCGTTAGGCATTCGGGTTGAGGAAAGCTTACAATATTTTGATGAAGGGGAATGCGTTAACATTGGCTAGGTTTGATTGATACAGAAGATGGAGTTTGATGCTTGTATTTTTGATTTTCTTATGAAGGATAAACTGGTGTTTGATTCAAGTGTAATATACATGTTTTGATCTAATTATAGGTGGACAAGAACGTGTTTGGTTTTTCATTTTATTGGATTAAATTAGAGGGTAACATGTACTATTGACACACCTCTAGATTTCTAGACCAACATGATTTTAAGTCGAATGAAAATTTATATAAATGTTCTTAACAGCTAAAATGTGTAAAGAATATCTTCACAAAATTTTATTCAATTTGGATAATTCTTTTGATCAAAATATTATTTCAAACTTTTCAGGAGTTTATATTGTCTTAACATGCTACTACCATGACATAGATCAATTTAACTTTTAGTATAGTACTCCTATGACAAAGACCAATTTAACATTTAGCTATCATCCAGAAATTAGAATGAATGAATTGGTTCTTGATGCCGTTGGGTTGAGTATGCGTTCTAATTCAGTGCATCTATTAAATAATAATAAAGTAAAAGAATTTTGAGCGTTTTCATTGATTCTAGAAGTTATCTCTATTCTCCTTAATTCTCTCAAAATATATATTTTATTTTCAAATTATTCTACTAAACTTTTCACATTTTTTACATTTGAATACCCACTATTAAAAGAAGGGACAGTTTGTTTCAAAATACACCAAACATCATTACCAAAAAAGTAAGTAAATTAAGTCCATAGAATTAAGTTACTAAATAATTGCATACATTTATGTAATTATTCAATAAATAACTGCAGACGTTTATGCAATTATATCCAAAATTTGTAGACATTTCTGCTATTATACATTGGAAAATCGTCGAAATTTTTGCAAATTTTTGAAAAAGCTGCGGAAATTTCCACAATCATTCACAAAAAATTGCGGACATTTCCGTAATTATTTACTAAACAATTTAAGGGAATTTCTGCAATTATTCACTGAATAATTGCAAACATTTATGCAATTTTTGGATATAACTGCATAAATATCTGCAATTATCCACTGAATAATTGCATAAATATATGTAATTATTCAGTAACTTAATTCTAGAGACCTAATATATATCTCGTCAAAACCTTACAAGCCTCTAATCTAAGTGGGTACTTGCCAGGAAAAAGAGTACATATCATGTCCGTATATTAACAATACAACGAGTTTCGGAGCCTGAAGCCAAGTCGTCAAATAGATGAAGGAGTAAACAAATAAGAAAACACTCAAAACCATCCATACGAACAATTTAACTCGGCAAAATTTAAAAAATAAAAACAAACAAAACACATCCCACACTAAATAGTCCACATGGCACGTGAGATTTATTGAAAAAAATTAAAGCACGAAAATAAAACAAAAGGCAAGATGAAAGAAAGTTCCAAAGCTCTCGAAAACTACGAACAGCATCAAAAATGAGAGAGAGGAAAATCTCTTCATCTTTCCATTTAGATCTGAATCCAGGCGCATGTTGGCAAAACCAACTAAAATCAGAGGCAGCGACTAAAATCAGAGCATAAACCAGCACCAAACTGAATTATTGGGCTGGGTGAATTGTGTTTGGGCCGGGATTAATTTGCTAAGTTATTTTCATTTGTTTAGTTTAGTTTTAATTTTTAATAGTTTGTTTTAGTTTGTTGTGTTAGTTTTTAATTTGTTGACTGGTTTTTAATTTGTTTTAGTGTTTATTTAAATCATTTGTTTTGTTTTGAGTAGAATCTTTTGTTTTAATTTTGTTTGAGTGTTAAGTATTTTGTTTTGCTTCCTCAATATTTCTAAAATCCAAAAGAAAAAAAAAGAGTTTGTATTTTGTTCAAATAATTTTTTTTTAAGTAAAACTTCACTTTAGCATTTTGTTTCCTTTTCAAAAAAAACAAACAAACAAACAAAGTGTCTCTCCCTAAAAAAAACAAACAAACAAACAAGTTAGATTTAATGTTGTTTTCTTTTGTATAGTTTCATTCATTTTGTTTTAGGTTCATTTCTTTTCTGTTTTTATTTTTCTTACTTTCTTCTTTGATATATATATATATATATAATCTGTGTATATATCTTTGTTTTATCCTTCAGGTTGCAAAAACAGAAGGAGAAGGATTGCGCTGCTAAGCTTGCCAAAAAATAATAATAATAATAACTGCTCCGCTGGCTTATAAAAAAATATTGCTGCTTTTAACCCTTATCTATTGTTTTTATTTGTCTTGCATTGTTTGCTTGCATTTTAAAAAAAAAATATTCAAAAAAAAAACCAAAACAAAAAAAAAATCATTTGTAGTTGCATTGTTAATACACGTTTATTTTCTGTTTTGCATTTCATCATAGATTTTGATTGATAATAACGATTAGACATCGATAACTTTTAATTGTATATTGATAAGTTGTCTTTTTTGAACAATTTAATTCCTTGGTGTCTAGGCTACGGCAGAACAATAACCATTTATAAAAATTACGGTGATTCGTAAATATTATAGTGGTTGTTCTCTGAAGGTACTTAAACCTTCGGCTGCATTGCTATGGTGATTCGTGGTGCACCGATAACTCCTGTCCGTTACCTGGCTGAGAACTATCTTGTTGATTTAAGACAATGTGTAATTATACAATTTTGGGTTAACTTAGGATAAATCATTTGTAATTAACCTCTGCATTCATTTAGTTGCATTAGTTCATGCGTATAAAAAAAATTTCAAAATACAAAACAAAACAAAAAAAATTTGTAAATATTCCTTTCCTTTTAAATTTTTAAATCCATTTTCTTTGAAATTTCAAAAATCCAAAAAATAAAATCAAAATCAAAATCCAAAAAAGAAAAAAATATTATAAAACCTTTTCAAAAGCAAAGGAAAATTTGAAAAACCAAAAAACAAAACAAAAAAAAATCAATTTCCCTTTTGAAAAATAAATTTTATTTGTAAATATTTTTCCTTTATAAAAAAAACATTCTTGAAAATGTCCGAGTTTCCCCCTCATTTGAATTTTACAATAGTTGTGAAAATCAATATAATCTATATGATTTCACTCCAAATTCGTATGGATATTTTAACGACAACTATTCTTTAAACAATTCGAACTTTGAACAACAAAGTTTTCAAAACGATGACCAACCCTCGAATCTCGAAAATAGTATTTCGTCTCTACTTGAAATCTCTACACAACAAAATTAAATGATAAATGATTTGTGTAATTCATATTTGTGTAACAACTCGAGTTAAGGATTTCAAAATTTGAATTCAATTCAAAATTCAAACGATTTCATTATAACCCATGCCCATTCAATTTCGAATTTCAAAATCAAAACGAAAATGTGATCCACATTTCAAATAATTTTGGCAATGGTAATAATCTCGACAACGATACAATTGAAAATTTTTGTTCTCAACAAATCCAAATCGAAAATTCTCAAGTTAATAACTATAAATTGGATTTTGTTGAACAAATGGACGAAATCTACAATGTTCACACAGATTCGTTGTTTGAAACTTATATGAAACAACGTGAAAAACAAAATCAAATCCCAATGTGTGACGAGTCAAGTGATAATCCACCCTTTACCCAAATCGACGATTTTCAAATAACAACTTTTGAAATTGAAAATGAAAACCTTAATGAAGTTGTTGAAATTTTGGTAATTGAATTGGATTTCAATTCTTTTGAGGGTGTGGAACCAAATTTAAAATTCGATCTTCCTTTTCTCGATTTTGAAAATTTGAATACAATAACTTTGGACTTTGAACTTGAGACACGAAATGAAGTTGTTGATAATCAAACAAAGGAAGGCGAATTTAACGAACACGATTTCTTTGGACCTTTTGAAAATGAGTTGTTGAATTCTGAAGGGGATGATTTAAATCACCATTTTGATTTTGAATTCAATAATTTTGAAGAAGATTTCAATGATAAATTTGAATTTCAATGTGGTGATAATAAATTTTAATTTTAATTAATTATTCTATCAACCTCGAAAATCATCGAAAAATAAAACAACTCGTACGATTTTCAATAAAACGACATTCGTTTTTCCAAATCAACATTCAACTTTGAAATCTTTTACGATTTGGTTTTCCGAGCTTAAGCTGTGTCTCGCATATTTGATGAGACAAATGAATCAGTCTTTGGAAGACCATTTCATTTACTTTTTGACGATATACTTTCTGATCTCGTGTAAATACCGTTAATTTTCATTTAAATAAAGGACATGTTTTTTTTTTCTCCTTCCACTTGGGTTGACTGTGGGGACATAGTCAAAATCAAGTGTGGGGGTAGACTCATCTTCCTTTTTATTATTCATGATTAATTTTTCATTTTTTTCTTCCAAAACTCAAAAAATATATATATAGAAAAATTTTCAAAAACAAATTTTTTTTAAGCATTTTGATTTATTTTTAAAGAAACACTATAGGATAAATATATGGTTTTGGTTTATTAATTTGAAATTTTTGAAAATTCATTTGTCTTAACAAAAATAAAAATGAAGTTTGATTACAACTAACGATGGTTTAACTAGTATATAGGAAGATTCATACGTGTTAATTATGAAATACATCCTAATTGAAAATCTTTGTTTTAAAAACTGGTATATTTAAAGTAAAGGATATAACATTTTTTGTCTTCTAAGTAAATGGTGCTAAGATGATTTTGCAAAACTCTCTTCGAAAAAAAAGCAAAAAATAAATAAATACAAAAGATACTTCTTGTATATATGTATAGTTTTTAATAAACACCTAGAGTCATATGTTCACACTTGTGTGCTCACTCGCCATGCTCTGTACCCTTCTCACGTAAGCCCAAAAGGCAGTGCACGATCGGTATATTTTGCCTCGGTTTATCTGAGTTAGGTGTGTGTATATAAAAATTATTTTACTAATAACGCCTACTGTCAATAGGTGTTCACACTTGTGTTGTGACACCCCACCTCTATACTCACGCTAGCCAAGGACACTACGGGGTAATGCTGTCGACTAGCACGAAGAATAAGGCTGTTGAGGAGCGACCATTTGTGTAATTGCTTTGTGCGAATACCGATATGTCAGATAATATAATTTACATTTCGTTTCTGGAGGAAATCCGACATACCGATTCAAACTCAAAGCTACCATACACTACACCACAGATAGGATTTTGGCGCAACCTTAGGCGGCACATTTGATACGGCTATAAGCCGTATCAAATTTTAATATGACTTATAGCCGTATCTATATTATTTAATATGGCTGTAAGCCGTATTAACATTTGATACGGCTTATAGCCGTATCAAAATATGTGCCTCTTTTCGTGGGAAAATTTTTCCCAAAACGCACACCCTCCCTCCTTTTTTTTCATTTCCAGCTTTCATTTTTTTCCCGTGCTTATTTAGGGTTAAATCGCCAGAGAGCCTTCCACCTCGATCGATCGAACGTTGCTTTGACGTCGTCCATCAGAGCCTTCCACGTCTTCTCGAATTCGATCACTGCTCTCAGGTAATTTTGTTATGAAATTACGTGCTTGTGATAAATGTTAATTGTATTTTCTTGTAATGTTAGCAAAGAAGTTATGCAATGCCTGTAATTTGATTATAATCGCATTATTTTCTTACTCTTTTTTAGTTTCTTTTTATGGCATTGTTTTGCTTATACAGATCACTAGATGTACCTGCTTCATCATTGAAATTGAAACCTGGTTGTTTTTGTAAAGAAAAGTCTTGTTTCAGTTTGAAATTTTGTCATATTGTAATGCTTCTTGTTCTTTCTGGAATGGAATTCAGCAAGATGTGGATAATTACATCTAGATAGAATGTGTGGACACCTATTATTTGTTGTAGTTGTTCATATATAAGGTAAACTATATATTTGGTGTAAACGAATTGATACGATGTTCACATGTTTCGGTCATTTATTCATATATGTAGGACAATTTTGTTGCTTTAGTCCCAACGTAGTTGAAAATTTAGGATTTTGATTATTGATGGTAGACACAAGTTTATCCATCCATGTGATTACTTTTCTTACAAATGATTTCAGCCTAGAAGGTACGTTGTTTCTTTTTAAGGTTTCTTGGGATCACTTTTTAAAGGACGTCATAAATGAATGAACAAACTTTAATTCATCACGGCATCGCCAACCTCTTCACTTTTCGCCTGCTACGCATCCTCCTAAGAAACCGAAGTAACCGAAGACTGAGTCATCGCACACTACTAAGAAACATGGGAGCATATCATTTCATGAGTCAACCCAATTCATCTGTCAATAAACTTTAAGACCCTTAACATATGCAATAAAAATTCCCTTTTGACCATAGGCGTTTCTTATATCAATTTTAATGCACATGTTCACTTGTTCTTCTGCTTATACCTCTCACCACTACATGAGCGATCAGAATACCATCACCAATATCCTGCCCTTAATAAACACTTATCTTATTGGTGAGAAGGAACGGTACGTTTTGAACATTGGAGAAATTAGAAGCCTACACTGTCGACCGTTGCAGTTGTGGTGAATGTAGGAATAGATCTCAGATTTGACGTGGAAGTGGATGGTTTTTAGCACTTTTAGAAAGAAAATTGGCTCGTATTTGGCATTAGAGTGAAACGATGGCGGCAAAAATGTAGATGCCACCATTAAAATGCTAATTGAGGAAAGGGAAGAGATAATAATTAATGAACTTCTTTCTTTTCCGTTGTATGAATAGAAGGATCCAGATTTCGGGTGCGAGCTGCTGGTTTTTACCCGATTTGCATTAGTATGTATATCAGTCTGTGCATGCGCTAATTTAAGCTGCCGCATTACCTACTCTAGCCCTTAAATTTTGAAGCTCGAGTGTACATATATCTTCTTTGTTTGTAGATAGGCATATATATAGAATTTCAATAAAGGAAAAATGAAACGTTATTAAAAAATAAAAATAAAGATTTCAATTGTTTCAAATTTGACAAAACTGCAAATGTTTAAGATTTCAATTGTTTCAAATTTGACAAAATTGCAAATGTTTGATCTTGCATGCAAACGGCAAACACAATAACTATAAGAAGGCAAGGAAAATACAGTAGATATAAAAAAGCAAAGGATATATCATTCAATGCGTACAACGCTTGCATATGACATTGCTGACAATCCCAGAAAAAACACGAAACAAATTAACCAGTACACTACGTATGTATAATATGCAACACCTATGCATTTGACTACCCCTACACTTCTGCACTCAACATTGGAGAAGATCGAACTGAATACAACATACTGTACATGGCATGGCAAGAGCACCATGTACACAGAGTCTACTTGGTCTTTATTTTCTCTAGGCAAATTCTATTTGAACTCGTGAATTTGTTGAGTAACCCCATGTAATTTGAAAAAAATGAAGAAACCCAGTTTTTTTGTTGAGTAGCCCCATGTCTAATTAAAAAAAACCAATAATACCATGTCTAATACAATAGTCAATCTTATGTTATTTTGTATTATTTTGATCTCCTTGCATAATTTACAGCTTGGTGCTAATGTTGTATATGGTTCTGACATTGTATATGGTTTTGACATTGTTGTATAAGTGGATAAAATTATTGTTAATGGCGCAAGCCAAGTATCAGGAGAGAGGTAATGCATAGACATTACTCCGGTGCTACAAAATAGCGTCGTTGTAATGGCAATTTTTTTGGAAACAGTTTGGTGCTAATGTTGTATATTGTTCTGACATTGTTGTATAAGTGGATAAAATTGTTGTTAATGGCGCAAGCCAAGTATCAGGAGAGGGGTAATGCATAGACATTACTCCGGTGCTACAAAATGGCGCCGTTGTAATGGCAAATTTTTTGGAAACAGTTTGGTGCTAATGTTTAAAATAAACCCTATATTTTGAGTTCCATTTATTGAAATTTAAATAGTCATATATTTTAACTATTTAAAATTAATTAAATGTTTAAAATCATACTACAAAATTCTAGGACGTACAGGAAAACAAAAAACGATCATGAAAAAGGCATGCGTATAAATCTTACAAGGAAGTTAATTGTTTACTAAATTATATTGTTCTTTACTAAACAATTTATATTATGAACAATCAAGTAGCTTGAATCATGTAAAATTACTAACTTAGAAAATGAAGTTACATCTGTTTCCCCATAAAGCTTTTTTTAAAATAATGATGATATCAAGTTTAGATATGTCCTCACAATTTGATGATGGTGAATTATCATGTGGATTAAATCATGTTCTAATTTGGAAAGGAAAGTTACAGACTTATTTATTTTCTAGAAAAGATGCATTTATGATAGTGATTTCAAATTTTGAAATATTTTCACAATTTGATAATAATAAATGATACTTTACGTTAAATCTTATAGTTATCACTAAATTTGGAAAGGTTTATGAAATTACTTTTTTATAGAAAAAGGAAATTTATGCGCTGTCCCTACATTATCTTGTTAATTTATTATAACTATTATATTTAACAAGAACAATATAATTTAGTAAAGTTAAATATGTATAATTAATCTTACAACAAATTTCTCAATATAATTTCAAAAATATTCTTTTCGAGCAGTTGGAACGAGGACCCATTGAAGGGCAAGTTTCATGTTCTGTTAAATATGATATAGGAGGGCAGTATGTCTTTCAGCATAGACAAACAATGGATAAATGAATCAGATCTAAGATCTACATACTATATAGACGGGGTGCAGAAGTTCATTAGTTTTGTTGAAGAAAACGGTGGTAAGAAAGGATTGTATTTATGCCCTTGCACCCGGTGCAAAAATATGAAGACGATCAAATTAGATGACATTCATTTTCATTTGCTTAGATGGGGTATTATCCAATCGTATACAGCGTGGTATTTTCATGGGGAAAAAAGGGCGGAGATGGAAAAACAGCAATCAGTTAGTCATGGCAGAACTACTGCTGAGTCTGAACATATTAGGATGGAAGATCTGGTCAATGATGCAGATAGATTTCATCATTTTCAACCTACAAATTCATTGCCTGATCATGCTAATGTTGGAGAGCAGTCTACTGATTATCCAGATTGGCAGGCCAATGAAAGTAAGAAGTATAAATCGCTTTTTGGTAGCGTAAAAGAGCCACTGTATCCTTCATGTTCAAAAGGGATTACGAAGCTGTATGCCATTGTGAAACTGAATAGCTTGAAGACCCAATACAGCTTTTCAGATAATGGTATGACTGTACTTCTCAAACTAATAAAGGAGTTACTCCCCGAAGGTAACACGCTGCCGACAAAGTACTCCGACGTGAAGAAGATCATTAAGCAAGTTGGGATGAATTACAAAACTTATGATGTATGCATCAATGATTGCATATTGTACTGGAAAGATGATGTGAACAAAGTTTCTTGTACAAATTGCAATGAACCAAGATATATGACATCATTAAATGAAGAGAGAAAATGCACCAAAGTACCTCGAAAGACATTACGACATTTTCCTTTAATTTCTAGATTGAAGAGACTGTATACTGTACCATGCATGGCAGATGCGATGACCTGGCATGGTCGTGCCAAGTCTGATCCAACCGTAATGCGTCATCCATGTGACACTTCTCAATGGAAAGTCGTAGATTCATTTGATCAAACTTTTGCTGCCGAGCCACGAAATGTCACACTTGGAATAGCAACAGATGGTTTCTGTCCACATGCTTCTCTCTCTAACCCTTAAAGTTGTTGGCCAGTAATTATAGTGCCATATAATCTTCCTCCGTCTATGTGCATGAAAAGAGAGTTCTCAATGTTAACATTGTTGATTTCTGGGCCAAAACAACCAGGAAAGGATATTGATGTTTATTTACAGCCGTTGATAGACGAGTTAAAGCAGTTATGGGAAGGAGTAGTTACATTTGACTCGTTAAATAAATCTGAGTTCACAATGAGAGCTAGGGTGCTGTGGGAAATCCATGATCACCCTGCTTTTGGGACTTTATCGGGATGTACAACTCACGGTTACTTTGCATGTCCTGTTTGTGGGGAAAACACTTGTTCTTATTATCTTCCTGAAAGTAAGAAGATGTGTTACATGGGACATCGAATGTTTCTTCCTAACGAACACAAGTTTCGATACGATAAGAAAAATTTCAACAACGAACAAGAACTTCGTCGTCCTAAATGGCCATTGACTGGTTTTCAAGTTGAAAAGAAAGTAGAGAATATCAAAATGAAAGTTGGTAAACAAAAAGAAGAAATTGGTCGAAAACGGAAAAAGTCAACCAATGAAGATGTTGACAATATTTCTGGATGGTATAGGAGGTCTATCTTTTTTGATTTACCATATTGGAAAGCAAATTTGGTCCGACATAATATTGATGTTATGCATACAGAGAAGAATGTCATGGAGCATCTCATCAGCACCATTATGGACCATAAAGATAAGTCAAAATATGGCATCAATGCATGCAAGAGTTTGAAAATCATGGGTATAAAACAAAAGTTGTGGGTGATGGAAGATCCTAAAACAAATAAAACAATCATACCAAAGACAACTTTCGCTTTGAGCAAAGAAGAAAAGATACGGTTTTGCACCGTTTTGAAAAATCTGAAAGTGCCTAACAAATTTTCTTCTAACTTTCACAACAATGTGAGCATCAATCCTCCTGAACTAAGAAATATGAAGTCACATGATTACCATGTCATAATGCATCATTTGCTTCCGGTATTGCTTCAACATTCTTATCCACAACATAAGGATCTACGAAATGCTGTTCATCGTATTAGTTTATTCTTTAACATTTTGTGTTCAAAGGTGATCAATAGGGAACATCTTTTAAAAGCAAAGGCTAGCTTAGTAGAAGCAATGTGTGTTTTTGAAAAACATTTTCCACCTGCATTTTTTGATATTAGTGTCCACCTTATGGTTTATTTAGCCGATGAAGCGTTGATTTTTTGCCCTGTCAGATATAGATGGATGTATCCATTTGAACGGTAAATTTCTAATTTCAGTTATGCACATCATTATTTCATACAAATAGCTACCGTCTACAGTATCTAATTGATCACATTTATTGGTTGATGAAAACATATAAAGGATACGTGCACAACAAAAGATACATTGAAGGGTGTATTGCAGAAGGATATATCATACAAGAAGCTAGTCTTTACTGTATGGAATATATGCCAAACGGAGGTGATGGCAATCATAAACATACCCGCGAAGCGTTTTTAGACAAGGAGATGAGTTTGCTAGTGAGATACCTCTGGATAATGCTAAAGACAAAATGTTAACCCAAGTGCAGTTTGAACAAGTGCGTAGATGGGTCCTTAATAAGTACGATGGATTGGATGAATGGAAGAAGTAAGTTCACGAACTTGTTTGGGATTTTAATTTTTTTAATTCAATTTATATATACAATTTGATATGTGTTTTTCGTAGGAGGTATAACTCCTATGTGAAAAGTACTAGATTTCAACCTAGAGGCAGGGCTACCATCGTGGAAGTAGTTCAAAGTTTTAATCTATGGTTACGTAATGAGGTTTAACTTCGTCTTAAGTATTTCATATGTTTATAAGTGTGAAATACACCTTTGTGACCATGCTTTTTTACTTATTAAAATTTATGTAGCTGTTAAAGACCATCGATGTTGATCCAACTCTATGGCGGTTAGTGCACAGGCCGAAGTTCATAACGCGTAGTTATATGAAGTACCAAGTGAATGGATTTTCATTTTCCACGAAAAAGTACGAAGACCGTATGGTAACACAAAATAGCGGTGTATGCATGAGATCAATTACAAAATTTAGAGCGAGTGGCAAGGATAAAAATTATAAGGAAGCAGAAACAATGTATTATGGAGTCATTCAACAGATACTTGAGTTGGATTACACTGACTTCAAACAAACAGTTTTTTATTGTGATTGGGTAAAAGTCGAGGATAAGGTCAATGGTTGCAAAATAGATCCCATTTCAAACCTCATCATGGTAAATTTAGGGAAATTGAAGAACAAAAATAACGTGAATGACGAGCCATTTATTCTTGTATCAGAAGCGAGTCAAGTTTTCTACTCAAAAGATTTAAAAAATAACGGATGGTCTGTGGTCTTGCATACACCAAAACGGTTGACTACAAATGTGGATGACATTGAGTTCCCTACCATCTATCAATCAGCTTTTGAAGACAATGAAAAATTAGAAGACCTTACCAAATCCATATGTTAACTTATTAGTATTCGTACATCACATGATTGTGTGTCTGTATATTTTTAATTGCACGATTATGTGTATGTATGGTTTTGAATATTTTATACATTCCAATGCAATTCCAGGTGTTGTCACTTAATAATTTTGTATGTGCAAGTGTGTTATATTATGGAGTGTTGACATTGATACATTGATACATGTATAATTATTATCATGACTTATTAAAATAATTAGTAATATTATATTTTGCAGGAAACTATGTCAGAAAATCCACCATCTTCACATTCGTCATGTTCAGAGGCGAAGAAAGTTGATCAAAACTTACTTGGTATTCCGGTCTCAGATAACGCTGGAAAAATCGCTACTATGCTCGGTAAACTAGTAAGTGCTCATGTGCCGATATCATATATAAGTTGGAATAAAGTACCTGGAATATACAAGGACAACGTTTGGAACGAATTGGTGGTAAGTATCCTTATCTGTTTGACAACAACTATTTCATTCAATAGCCTTATGGTTTCAACTCTTTGCACAACACATAATTTAATATATTTTTTGCAGAAAATTTATGAGCTCGATCCGCTTTCAAAGGAAATGTTTTTAAAGAGAATGGCCGAGGCTTTTAGGAGATACAAGAAAAACTTGAGAGTAGTTTATTATGACCCTTTCAACAATGATGAAGAACGGTTGAAAAATTTCCCACCTATAGTTGCTCAAGAAGATTGGGCAGAGTTCGTAAAAAATGAAGAAACACCTGAAGCGAGCGGAAGAAGGGAGGTAGGCAAAAATAACAGAGCATTGCTCAGTTATGCTCATCATGCAGGACGTAAAAGTCACGCTAAAATAGAACAAGAAATGGTAATTTATATTCATTTTCATTCAAATGATTTACACATTGTGATTGGATATTCATGTCGTTGCATCAACTTGTATTGCAGATCGTTGCTAGTCCATCAACAAATATCAGTCATCGTCAAGTATGGGAGAAGTCACACAGGAAAAAAGATGGTAGCATATCAGATGCCACTTCTTCATACTTTGTAAGTTAAACAAATATTAACTTGCATATTCTTTAAAATTCCTTATTCATGTAAGTATTATCATATTACAGGATCAAATTGCGAAAGCGAAGGAAAAGATCACTGATAGTGATGAAGAAAAATTGACAGTGGATGAAGACATCTTATCACAAGTGCTTGGTAAGGATGCAAGGGGTAGGAGCCGCGGTGTTGGGACCGTTATACCAAAGACTAAAGTTAAGGCTTGTGCCATTGCACAGAAACGACTCCGACATGTTCATGGCGAGCAGGATGAGTTGAAAATGAGGGTGGGAAGTTTGGAGGGTACAGTGGGAAATTTGTCTGGGCAAATGGAGGTTTTGATCAACATGGTGGGAAATATTGAACAGGGAATTCGTGCACCGGTCAATTCTTCTAATGGAGGACGAGCCACACAATTCAATGCTCCTGAATTCATTGCTTCGCAGTTCCAGGATTCGACCAATGTTACGAACAATCAAAAATGTGAAATCCTCAACTCTGATTTAGAAGTAATAGGAACAGGTATTTTTAACATTTAAACATTTATGACATAATAAGTAGAAAACTTAAATAATAATAAATATTCCCTTTTATTGCAATATGTACTATATGCCGAGATTCTACATTGTCCAACATCCATGGGAAATCTGTACCATCCACACATGAAAAAGTGGTGTTGGACAGTATATTGCTACCAGATGAGAGAACCAGCAAAATGAATCATCAATTTGTAGAGACCTTTGCTGATGTTGGAGTGGGTGGATATGTGTGCCATCCGAAGTGTCTTATTCGATATCTCTAGATGATGGAGCAGGTATATTTTTTGTTTATGTTGTGTATTTGTATTATGTAGTAATGTGATACATTTGTATTATTGTTGTGTATTTAGACGCTGCCTATTTGTCAATTAGATACGGCTTCTGGCCGTATCTAACGTGTTAATTAGATACGGCTAATGGCCGTATATAATTGGCTCATTAGATACGGCTAAAAGCCGTATCAAAATATTAAGCTCGGCATATTTTGATACGGCTTTTAGCCGTATCAAAATATCGTTTATGGTGTAGTGACACAGTGGCTATGTGACCCTCGGAAACAAATATAGAAATAAACATAACATAAATCAGTCACAGATATTCATATCACAAAGGCGGAATCAGATATGAATATAACACATAAAAGTGTACATCAAAGTAGTGGTCAAACAAGACCTACTGCATCACAAAAGAATAGATACAAGTGCTAGACAAAAGAATAATTATACATCAAGGAGTCTATATCTCAAATGTATAATAACAAAACTACTAATCTAAAGTATTTAGCCAAAAAATAGATGATAATCCCTGATAGGAAGTTAAGCAGAAGCACCTGAAATATCTCGGTCTGACCCGAGTATTATTTAAGAAGAAAATAATAAACGGATCAGTCTAGCTATAAATATCAGATAAAATGATATAGGATAAGAGATATGACCAAATACGTATGATAACATAAATGTCATACTGTGTCAAGTATACATCAAATAACAACCAAAAATCATACAATATCTCAAATCATCTATGAACACCAAAAAGAATCACATTCTTTAAATTATTCACCAAAACACAAATATTGACAAAACATATCAATGTCAATCCACAAAAATTGGTGAAACACAAATTCTAGAAACCACAACGAGAAATCCAGAAATCACAAAAGGGGGAAGGCCTATCACAAACGGGAGCATGAAATCTCACCAACACGTGTATCACAAACGAAATGCTATTCCATGGTCGCTAACCATAGAGTCGGTGCAACGACGTAGTACAGTGTTATGCCCGATGAACCAAACTCAAACAATATAGAACAACGATGTAGTACAGCGTTACGCCCGATGAACCTGAACGCAAATAGTACGGAACAACGACGTAGTACAGCGAACGCCCGATGAACCGAACTCCAATAAACCGGAACAACGACGTAGTACATCGTTGCGCCCGATGAACCGAACTCCATAAAAATATTGGTCGCAAGCCAATAAAAATGAGATGAAGCTCCATAAATCGGGGTACGGTCCCCCACGTGGACAAAGAGACATCGCACATTGCTAGTCTAAACCATAAAATGATCATCATGGATCATCAAGAAATGTCGATTACACTAAGCAAGTAAATATAAGAGTTTAGCTCCATGCCCCATAACCACTTGCTTAACTCAAATATTTACGAACAGATTGTAGATTTCCACTCGAAAATTGTCACAAGAGTTCAATCGAACAAGTCCAAGAATTAACCGACGAAGTAAACGCAAGTGTTTCATACCACTTGTTTTACTAAGCCTTTTAATTAGATTTCTCATACGAATGAGGTAAAGGTTTGTATATACTAATAGATTGGAAAACGGTTTTATAAACGAGCTTTGTTATTAAAAATAGAGTTGAAATCATCTTTGTGAAAGAGTTTGAATATTTACTACTAGTATAGAAACCTTTGTATTTAAAAGTGACACGTCACAAAAATGATTGTAAAAACAATCAATCACCAAAGATTCACATTCGAAGACGTGAATCAAAACCATAGAAATCGATATCTAATCCATCAAATGGATATTTCCAAAAGTCCAAGGAAAGAAGTCATCAAAGTCGATAATAAGTGATAACAACTATCCGGATCAACAAAAATCGATTAAAATAGGAAATCCACACAAAACAGCCTTATTAGGCAAACATAAACATTTCCAGACGTCTGATTTGGAATCTAGACGTCTGGATTTGTTTTCGGAAAAATAGTTCAGAAAGACACCCAGACGTCTGGAATATCAGAACAGACGTCTGAGCCATGACCAGACGTCTGGTTTAAAATCCAAACGTCTGGTTTCGTTCTCTGGAAATTATCCAGAGAACCCCCAGACGTCTGAAAACTTCAAGTCAGACGTCTGAGACTCATCCAGACGTCTGATCCTGAATTTCAGACGTCTGGAATTAGTCTCTGGCATTTTTTTATAATCTGCGTGCATACATTTTTCTCTCCAGGTCCAAACCAGATGTCTGGACTTGGTCACCAAACGTCTGGTTACCTGGTCTGGGCAACAATTTGCCTAGGCCAAAGTGGCCAAAACGTATCGAAAATGATCGGACGAGCAACGGCGACTAAGGATTTACGCCAAGCGACAACCCGGCCTTAAAGGCTCCTCGATACACCTCGAATATCAATGTCCAAATATCCATAGAAGGATATTTCATAAAATTGGACCAAAACACCAAAATTTGGAAAATTTACCAAATCAATTCAAATCAAAAGCAAATGAATATGCACCAATGCTAGGAATTCATACCTAACAACAATGATAGCTATAGACGTAGATGTGAGTTAAAGAACTCACCTTTAAACCCAAAAACACGAATGAGAAGCTATAAAGCAAGGCAAGAACAACCACTCTTCAATTTTAACCCAAGAAGCTTCAATCTAAGCTCAAAAGAAGAACATTTCCTAAGTTAGGTTTAGGAAATTTATGAAATTGAAGAGAGAATGAGTTGGAGAAGATGAAGAGGATGCTTACCTAAGCTTCTCCTTGATTTCTAGCTTGAAGTTAATAATTCCTAAGAGAATTAAGGCTTAGAATTTCTAATTCTTTTTCTCTTTCCCCATTTTGATCTAAAGCTTGAATGTGTTAGGAAATGAAAGTGGATGAAGAGAAGAGGGGGTGGAGCTAGGGTCTTATGTTAGGTTATTGAGTTGAAACCCAAACTCAAAGCCCTAAGTGAAAATTAGCAAAATTCACTCAACTCCAAACATATCGATGTTTATACTTAAAAAGGTTGCAAATGCCATTTTGAACTCAATGGAAGTGGTCTCGAGTCCTAATTCGACTGTTTGCAAAAAGTAGCTTTTTGGATGATAATCCGACTAACGATGCTATATTTAAATATACAATCGTAAAATATGCGGGTTGTTACAAACTCCCCTCCTTAAAGAAATTGCATCCTCACAATAATTAAGAGGAAAATAAAAAGTAACAACCATAAAAGCATATCAACACAAAAGAAAATTTGAAATAAGTGGTTCACCATAAAGAGCACAAAAGAGTAAGTCCGGATGTGTTTGCTCGATAAATTCTCAAGATTCCCAAGAGAAATCCTTAGGATTTGAGGACCATTGAACTTTCACAAGAAGAACATCTTTATTTCGAAGGCGTTCAACCTCCGAAGTAATGATACGAATAGAATATTGCTCATAAGTCAAATTTGGTGAAACCTCAATTTCTTCAACAACACCGGGCTCAAGAATAAAAATCGGAATCCCTAAGGTATTTCCATAGTAGAGAGACGTGAAAAACGTCACAAATAGCAAAAGATTGAGCCGGTAATAAAAGACGATAAGCCACGGAACAAATACGTTCGGTGATGGGAAATGGACCAACATATCGAGGTGCTAACTTTCCCGATCAACTGAAACGCACAACACCCATCATAGGTGAAACACAAATGAACACCAATAAAATCTAGACCTAAAACCAGCTTCTCACCGGCTTTAAGCCAACTCGAAGGAGATCGGCACGGCCTTCCGTAGAGTGCCTCGAAAGGTGCCATACCAATACTAGATTGGAAGCTATTATTGGAAGAAAACTCAACAAGAGAAATATGATCTTCCCAACTTCCATCAAAATCAAGAACACATGCACAAAAGAGATCTTCAAGAGTTTGATTCACATGCTTGGTTTGTCCATCGGACCAAGGATGATAAGCGGTGCTAAAATTAAGCTTTGTTCCCAAAGCTTTTGAAGACCTTACCAAAATCCACTAGTAAAATAATGGATCACGATTGCTAACAATAGAAGTAGGAACTCTATGCAATTAAATTTGACATAGAGTTTAGCCAAAAGAGGTACGGTCCAAAAGAAAAGGACGAGCCTCAAGGCTACACAAAACAAGAGATGAACATAAATTGGATTTACGATCTTGAATCTCACAAGTGGATAAAGTCTCGAGATCATTCCATTCGGATATCATCTTTGAAACAACTGCTTGTTGCTTACAACTAAGGGCATCGGCGACACGATTACCCTTTTCCGGAGTACAAAGAAAATCAAGATCATAAGATGTAAGGAACTCGAGCCAACGTTGTTGACGCAAATTATGTTCCTTTTGAGAAAATAAATGCTTCAAAGATTTATGATCGGTGTAGAGAATAAATTTCTCTCTCAAAAGATAATATCGCCAAATTCTAAGAGCGAAAACAATGGCCACGAGCACTAGATCATGAATGGCATATCTAGTCTCGACAAGCTTTAATTGTTAAGAAGCAAATGCGATAACATATTCCCTTTACAAGAGAATGTCACCAAAACCAATACGACTAGTATTGGTTCAAACAATAAAGTCTTGGTTCCCTTCGGGAATCGCAAGAATAAAAGCATCGAAAAAGAGTTCTTTTAATCGATCCTCTTTCCCGAAAAGCTAAGACATTCAAAATTTTAATTAACTTTATGTAACCATCTTTTTAGAAAAATTTACCTTTTACAAGTCAATTTATTGTGTCTGACTATCTCATCATAGCGTTTAGGAGATTCCTATCGATAACGTTGATCAAGCGCATCGACCAGAATTCTTAAAGCACTCAATGGGCAAAATAACACAAAACCATCTTCTATTTGATAAACATGTCTCTTTAAAATTTACAAACATTCTTTGCTCGTTTCAAGTACAAAATCCAATCATGCTTATAAATATCTTATTAAAAAGATTTGCAAATTTTAAAATTTTGTTTTCATCCCTAATCAATAAATACCAAGATAAACTAATCGAGATATTCGTAGAATACTCGATTCACAAAATGGATGAAATAAGGTAGAAGGTTCGTCATACCGAATGACATAACGAACCAAACACAAAAATCATAATGAGTGCGAAATGCGGTAAGTGGAATGCTATCCTCCGCAACTCGTAGCTGATGAAAACCGGTGGCAAGGTCGAGCTGAAAAGACCTTAGCACCACTCAATAGATTGCTTAGGTGATAATCCTAAGACAAGCTCAAATATATTCCAGAAAATTCACAAATTACTTGAATGAGAAAAATAACATCTTCTTCACCAAGTGGGTTTAAAGAATAAAATGTTGCCACCAAATTTGGGAATCAAAATCTTTAAAAACAATAGAAATCTGCTTAACAGATTGAGAATGTCGAAGATAAATAGTCCGCATTGGACATAGGATATGTACTTCATAATGATTAAGCCAATCCTTTCCCAAAAATCAATCTCGAAGCTTAAGTAACGCATAACATGCAAATCAGCTCGAAAAGAATAATCACATAAAATAATCTCGACATTTTCACAAAGTAAATTGAGTGTTGTGGATCCATCAATCGAATTCGCAATTCTCAATGAAGTCATCAAGCACATAAAATTAAAAAGAGAAAGAATCATCAAGTTCTTTTGATATAAAATAATGAGATGAACCCAAATCAAAAAGAACTCAAATAAAATAATCACAAAACAAATATCGTCAAGGATAGAATGTGAAATAACTTGACCAAGAGAAGTGTCACTAGGAGCTTGCACGACATTCAACTCTCCCTCTCTCCTACTTTGGAGTATGGGACATGTAGATATAAGATGGCCCGAACTTTTGCAATAACGACAAAAAAATGGTTTCAGGCACTTATTTACATAGTGGTCCGTAAGACCACAATTGTAGCATCGTCCACGACTAGAGGTAGGAGGCTTTGCTATCGAAGTTTCTTGCCTTCCTTTCTTGTTGGGATTGGGATTGGGGCCTTTGAACTTAATAGGCCTCTTCATGTTATTGTTGAAGTCCTGTTTGGCACCCACAACTTCAACATCACTTTCTCTATCGGTCTCTTCAGGTCGAAGAGCGATATCTATAAGCTGATCGAAAGAAACTTCCAGTTTCAGAAGTAAAGGCTTTTTGAGGTTCTTATTCAACCCATAGACTAACCTCTGATTTTTCTTCAATGGGGTATTAATATATTCGACCCCATATTTAGAGAGAGATTCAAAAGATGCGACATAATCTGCCACAGAAGATTCACCTTGAACAAGGTCAATAAAGCATCGGGCTAAAGTTACTTTTTCAGCCTCCGGCACAAACTTCAATTCGAACCTTTCCCGAAATTGCTCCCAAGTAAGATCCGCTTCAATAATTTCTGAAATCAAAAGCTCATACCAATCTAATGCTCTTTCTTGGAGCATGTTAGAAGCCACTTGGACTCGAAGTGAATCAATAAGATCCATGCGGGAAAAGATGCGATCGCATGATCTAAGCCAAGCTTGGATTTCTATAACGTTTTCGGATCCCTTGAATGGCCTTCCACCCAAAGCGGTATAATCTCTGCACAAGTGTGCAAACCCGGATTTAGGGTGAGTTGACACTGGAACGGGTCCGGCAGCTCGGGCATTGTTCACAAGATCTAAAAGTTGTTGAGCTGGCATAAATACTCCATCCTGAGGAGTAGCACTTGATTGACCGGCGCTGGGGCGGCCTGGTCTAACCATTTCTCTTCTTTAAGAAAGAAAGAAGAGGAAAAAGGTTATTCTCAAAAATGAATATCAAACAAACTTGATTGATAAAACAAGGCATCATAAAAAAAATGATAGAACGGTACGAAGACTCGAATTAAATCCTATGGCACGATTCCTAAGAAAGGCTTAGGACAATGATCCTTCCTATATTATTCTACATTGTTCCGAAGTTTGGCTCTGAAACCAAGCTGTGACGCCCCACCTCTATACTCACGCTATCCAAGGACACTACGGGGTAAAGCCGTCGACTAGCACGGAGAATAAGGCTGTTGAGGAGCGACCATCTGTGCAATTGCTTTGTGCGAGTACCGATATGTCAGATAATATAACTTACATTTCGTTTCTGGAGGAAATCTGACATACCGATTCAAACTCAAAGCTAACACACAGTGGCTATGTGGCCCTCGGAAACAAATATAGAAATAAACATAACACAAATCAGTCACAGATATTCATATCACAAAGGCGGAATCAGATATGAATATAACACATAAAAGTGTACATCAAAGTAGTGGTCAAACAAGACCTACTACATCACAAAAGAATAGATACAAGTGCTAGACAAAAGAATAATTATACATCAAGGAGTCTATATCTCAAATGTATAATAACAAAAACTACTAATCTAAAGTAGTTAGCCAAAAATCAGATGATAATCCCTGATAGGAAGTCAAGCAAAAGCACCTGAAATATCTCGGTCTGACCCGAGTATTATTTAAGAAGAAAATAATAAACGAATCAATCTAGCTATAAATATCAGATAAAATGATATAGGATAAGAAATATGACCAAATACGTATGATAACATAAATGTCATACTGTAACAAGTATACATCAAATAACAACAAAAAATCATACAATATCTCAAATCATCTATGAACACCAAAAAGGTTCACATTCTTTAAATTATTCCTCAAAACACAAATATTGACAAAACATATCAATGTCAATCCACGAAAATTGGTGAAACACAAATTCTAGAAATCACAACGAGAAATCCAAAAATCACAAAAGGGGGAAGGCCTATCACAAATAGGAGCATGAAAACTCACCAACACGTGTATCACAAATAGAATGCTATTCCATGGTCGTTAACCATAGAGCCGGTGCAATGACATAGTGCATCGTTATGCCTGATGAAGCAAACTCAAACAATACGGAACAACGACATAGTACAGCATTACGCCCGATGAACCTGAACACAAATAGTACGGAACAACGACGTAGTACAGCGAACGCCTGATGAACCGAACTCCAATAAACCGGAACAACGACGTAGTACAGCGTTACGCCCGATGAACTGAACTCCATAAAACTATAGGTCGCAAGCCTACAAAAATGAGACGAAGCTCCATAAATCGGGGTACGGTCCCCCACGTGGACAAAGAGACATCGCACATTGCTAGTCTAAACCATAAATTGATCATCATCGATCATCAAGAAGTGTCGATTACACTAAGCTAGTAAATATAAGAGTTTAGCTTCATGTCCCATAACCACTTGCTTAACTCAAATATTTACGAACAGATTATAGATTTCCACTCGAAAATTGTCACAAGAGTTAAATCGAACAAGTCCAAGGATTAACCGACGAAGTAAACGCAAGCGTTTCATACCACTTGTTTTACTAAGCCGTTTAATTAGATTTCTCATACGAATGAGGTAAAGGTTTGTATATACTAATAGATTGGAAAACGGTTTTATAAACGAGCTTTGTTATTAAAAATAGAGTTGAAATCATCTTTGTGAAAGAGTTTGAATATATACTACTAGTATATAAACCTTTGTATTTAGAAGTGAAGTCACAAAAATGATTGTAAAAACAATCAATCACCAAAGATTCACATTCGAAGCGTGAATCAAAACCATAGAAATCGATATCAAATCCATCAAATGGATATTCCCAAAAGTCCAAGGAAAGAAGTCATCAAAGTCGATAATAAGTGATAACAACTATATGGATCAACAAAAATCATTAAAATAGGAAATCCACACAAAACAGCCTTATTAGGAAAAAATAAACATTTCCAAACGTCTGATTTGGAACCCAGACGTCTGGATTTGTTTTCTGAAAAATAGTTCAGAAAGCCACCCAAACGTCTGGAATATCAGAACAGACGTCTGAGCCATGACCAAACGTCTGGTTTAGAATCCAGACGTTTGGTTTCATTATCTAGAAATTATCCAGAGAACCCCCAGACGTCTGAAAACTTCAAGTCAGACATCTGAGACTCATCCAGACGTCTGATCTTGAATTTCAAACGTCTGGAATTAGTCTCTGGCATTTTTTATAATCTGCGTGCATACATTTTTCTCTCCAGGTCCAAATCAGACGTCTGGACTTGGTCACCAGACGTCTGGTCACCTGGTCTGGGCAACAATTTGCCTAAGCCAAAGTGGCCAAAATGTATCGGAAGCGATCGGACGAGCAACGGTGACTAAGGATTTATGCCAAGCGACAACCCGGCCTTAAAGGCTCCTCGATACACCCCGAATATCAATGTCCAAATATCCATAGAAGGATATTTCATAAAATTGGACCAAAACACCAAAATTTGGAAAATTTACCAAATCAATTCAAATCAAAAGCAAATGAATATGCACAATTGTTAGGAATTCATACCTAACAACAATGATAGCTATAGACGTAGATGTGAGTTAAAGAACTCACCTTTAAACCCAAAAACACGAATGAGAAGCTATAAAGCAAGGCAAGAACAACCACTCTTCAATTTTAACCCAAGAAGCTTCAATCTAAGCTCAAAAGAAGAACATTTCCTAAGTTAGGTTTAGGAAATTTCTGAAATTGAAGAGAGAATGAGTTGGAGAAGATGAAGATGATGCTTACCTAAGCTTCTCCTTGATTTCTAGCTTGAAGTTGATAATTCCTAAGAGAATTAGGGCTTAGGATTTCTAATTTTTTTTCTCTTCCCCCATTTTTATCTAAAGCTTGAAGGTGTTAGGAAATGAAAGTGAATGAAGAAAAGAGGGGGTAGAGTAGGGTCTTATGTTAGGTTATTGGGCTGAAACCCAAACCCAAAGCCCTAAGTGAAAAATAGCAAAATTCACTAAACTTCAAACATATCGATGTTTATACTTAAAAAGGTCGCAAATGCCATTTTGAACTCAATAGAAGTGGTCTCGAGTCCTAATTTGACTGTTTGCAAAAAGTAGCTTTTCGGACTATAATCCGACTAACGATGCTATATTTAAATAAAATATTTAAATATACAATCATAAAATATGCGGGTTGTTACAGACTCCCCTCCTTAAAGAAATTGCGTCCTCGTAATAATTAAGAGGAAAATAAAAAGTAACAACCATAAAAGCATATCAACACAAAAGAAAATTTGAAATAAGAGGTTCACTATAAAGAGCACAAAAGAGTAAGTTCGGATGTGTTTGCTCGATGAATTCTCAAGATTCCCAAGAGAAATCCTTAGGATTTGAGGACCATTGAAATTTCACAAGAAGAACATCTTTATTTCGAAGGCGTTCAACCTCTGAAGTAATGATACGAATAGAATATTGCTCATATGTCAAATTTGGTGAAACCTCAATTTCTTCAACAACACTGGGCTCAAGATTAAAAATCGGAATCCCTAAGGTATTTCCGTAGTAGAGAGACGTGGAAAACGTCATAAATAGCAAAAGATTGAGCCGGTAATAAAAGGCGATAAGCCACGGAACAAATACGTTCGGTGATGGGAAATGGACCAACATATCGTGGTGCTAACTTTCCCGATCAACTGAAACGCACAACACCCATCATAGGTGAAACACAAACGAACACCAATAAAATCTAGACCTAAAACCAGCTTCTCACCGGCTTTAAGCCAACTCGAAGGAGATCGGCACGGCCTTCCGTAGAGTGCCTCGAAAGGTGCCATACCAATACTAGATTGGAAGCTATTATTGGAAGAAAACTCAACAAGAGAAATATGATCTTCCCAACTTCCACCAAAATCAAGAATACATGCACAAAAGAGATCTTCAAGAGTTTGATTCACACGCTTGGTTTGTCCATCGGACAAAGGATGATAAGCGGTGCTAAAATTAAGCTTTGTTCCCAAAGCTTTTGAAGACCTTACCAAAATCCACTAGTAAAATAATGGATCACGATTGCTAACAATAGAAGTAGGAACTCTATGCAATTAAATTTGACATAGAGTTTAGCCAAAAGAGGTACGGTCCAAAAGAAAAGGACGAGCCTCAAGGCTACACAAAACAAGAGATGAACATAAATTGGATTTACGATCTCGAATCTCACAAGTGGATAAAGTCTCAAGATCATTCCATTCAGATATCATCCTTGAAACAACTGCTTGTTGCTTACAACTAAGGGCATCGGTGACACGATTACCCTTTTCCGGAGTATAAAGAAAATCAAGATCATAAGATGCAAGGAACTCGAGCCAACGTTGTTGACGCAAATTATGTTCCTTTTGAGAAAATAAATGCTTCAAAGATTTATGATCGGTGTAGAGAATAAATTTCTCTCTCAAAAGATAATATCGCCAAATTCTAAGAGCGAAAACAATGGCCACGAGCACTAGATCATAAATGGCATATCTAGTCTCGACAAGCTTTAATTGTCAAGAAGCAAATGCGATAACATATTCCCTTTACAAGAGAATGACACCAAAACCAATACGACTAGTATTGGTACAAACAATAAAGTCTTGGTTTCCTTCGGGAATCGCAAGAATAAAAGCAACGGAAAAGAGTTCTTTTAATCGATCCTCTTTCCCGAAAAGCTAAGACATTCAAAATTTTAATTAACTTTATGTAACCATCTTTTTAGAAAAATTTACCTTTTACAAGTCAATTTATTGTGTCTGACTGTCTCATCATAGCGTTTAGGAGATTCCTATCGATAACGTTGATCAAGCGCATCGACCAGAATTCTTAAAGCACTCAATGGGAAAAATAACACAAAATCATCTTCTATTCGATAAACATGTCTCTTTAAAATTTACAAACATTCTTTGCTCGTTTCAAGTACAAAATCCAATCATGCTTATAAATATCTTATTAAAAAGATTTGCAAATTTTAAATTTTTGTTTTCATCCCTAATCAATAAATACCAAGATAAACTAATTGGGGAATTAGTGGATGTTAATGATTAATTGGCCTCCACACTACCTCAAGGGCAATTTGGGCGTTCCCCAAAAATATAAATTAGGGTTTAACACATGTATAAATACCCCTTATGTTTCATGTAGCCCTCTTCCTTTCTTAGTCTCTCTTTTAGGCTCTCTTCTCTTAGGAAAATAAAAAGAAAGCTCTCTTTCTCTTTTCATGGCTACTTAGCCATTTTTATTTTATGTAATCTTCTTTTCTTTTTATGCAATGTTAATTATTGTTTCCTTTTACTTACATGTTCATTTCCTTCATTCTAGTAGTGTAGATTTTCTTTTATGCAAGTAGATTAGTTTTTTCTTTCATTTAGCTCTCTTTTCCTCTTTATTTTGTTCTATGTTGCAAGCTATATTTGTTGATATGATAACAAATATGAGAAGCTAAACCCCTTCAATTTAGGGGTAATGAAGATCTCTAATTATATAGCTTCAACATTTTGATAAATGTTATGCTCTCTTTTTGTGCTTCATGGAAAATGATGTTTATGTAATTTTGTGCTTATTATTAAGTTTGATAGCTTATGTTGTTCAAAACAAATAGGCTATGCTTAGTCATATGAATCACAAATTGCCTCTTTATCTATATATGATTATGGCAAAGAAGTGAATGTTTAAATCAAAATTTGATGGACTATATTTCTAAACAATAGTTAATAGACCATGCTTAAAATAGATTTTCATTTTCAACTTTGTTATCATTTTCATGAGAATTAAAAGTGATTTAAAGGTTGTGGTATAGTTTGATGGCTTATGTTGAGCTAATTAATAGCACAAATGAGCCATACTTATGATAAGCACATCAATTAAGCTAACTAATGACAAAGAAAAGAGAGATCATAACTTCATTTTGTTGATTTATGTGATCTAGAGAGTGGAAGTTGCCCCTAAATTGTCTTAACACTCTCATATTTTTATCTATTTTCTTTTAGCTTGTTTTTACTTTCTTTTAGTTAGTTAACAATCACTCGACTTTGGTTTAATTTGATTGAATAGATTTTTAAAATCATCAATTCCCTACGGATCGACCCGTATTCGCCACGTACTACAAGTGTACGCCGTGCGCTTGCGGTTATTTTTATTTCAAAATTCGTTTGATGGTTTTCTAAATCGATAGAAAATCCGTCGTCGAACAAAGGCGCATCAAACAATTATGTGGGACGAAGATTGCGATTCGGGTTTGTAGCAGTATCAAAACCCGCTAAGATAAGCTCTATTTCTGAATTTTTGATCTTGGGATCCATCTTGGGTTTGAATTCACTGTTTGCACTCTTGAGTTAGCAACATGGGTCTCAGATTAGCACGCAACTCGATGCCTTTAAAAATTCGGTTGTTCCTTTCACACCAAATGTGCCAAATCAGTATAGTAAATGATAAATTTATGAGATGTTTGACCAGATAGTTCTTACTTTGATTTTGGCATAAGTTATCTAAAATCTGGTTAATGTCGTATGAATTACTAAATTTGGACTTTAACTTGAAAGTGAGGTCATCCAACAATCGTTTTGAGTAATTACAGTTGAAAAACAGGTGATTTCTGTCTTCATTCTGTTTTAGGAACAGTACGCACGTTTGGTCAATGCCATTATTCCATCTATTAATCATGTCTTTCGTGTTTGGCTTAATTATACTAGCTAGGAGAGCACATATAGACATTTTAGGAGCACAAGCTTGACCCAAAATTATATTTGTCCAATTGAATTCAGCAAGTTTGCATTTAATATGATTTCAGGCCGATTTCAGACTAAATTGGCCATTACTGTTAGGTAACCAGTACCAAAAATCATCATGCATTATAGTTCACTTAAAAGAATCTACAACTATTTACAAATCTTTCACGGTTTTTTCTTAAAATTTTACATTATAGTTCATACATTTAAATTAATCGCATAATTCAAAATTTAAACTAATTGATAACCTTAGTCAACTAAAATTTATTAATAAATCCTAAAATATGAAATTTTCGATATGTATACACAGGCGCACCAACAAATTGGTAAAAAAAAATAATAATTTAGATGCAAATATACATAAATTATATACATCAATGACAATAACAAATTTATTTACTAAATGAATTTATCATACATTGCACTATAAAATTCTATTAACTTCAAATACCTAAAATTTTAAAAAATTTACAATTATTTAGAAACCCTTCTCAATTATCTTCTAATATTTTACATTCAAGTCCATATATGTAACTAATTGTGTAATCTTAAATTTAAACTATTTAAATAAATATGATTAACTAATATTTATTAATCCATCTAATAAATCCTATCCTAAAAATACGAGAATTTTAATATATACAATATTCATATATATGAGAAAATAATAAATTATTTCTTTTTATTCATATATATGAAGATATTTAAATCATATAACATAAAATGTATATACATAAATAATAATAACTATTTTGATTTCTAATTTGTTTATCACAAAAAAATATCATATATTACATAATATAATTTCACTTTTAACAACCTTTAAATGATAAATTTATATTTTACAATATTACAATGTGAACGTATAGATTATACCGATAAAAATTAGATTATATAAATCTTTCAACGTGTTATTAGATCATACCCAACTCATAACTCGACTAAATATTACATAACATTATTTTGAAATTAGCGAAGTTATAAGCATGATCCTCCTACAAGAACATGAAATACATGGTTAACTAAAATGATAAAATTGTTTAAAAATGAAAACTTAATAATGAGTAAAAGTTCACATGTCTGATTAAAAATACATATTCATATGCAGATAAGCTAACCATAAGATTTACGCTCTTCTCAATTACAAATTTGTACAAAGCTCTTCTCAATTTTAACTTTTTTTTACTTTAAATTAATTATATTTAATTTGTTACATTGACATTAATTAAAATTGTTCAAATAAATTCAATTATTTAATGTTCATTAATCCGTTTATAAATCCTTAAAAATAGATGGTAATTGAATATATATATATATATTTATGCATGTGTGTGTATATATGTATATATATGCATGTGTGCGTGTGCGTGTGTGTGTGTGTATATATATATGCATGTGTGTGTGTGTATAATAATCATATTCACAAAATGACAAAGTTACTTATTCACTCAGACATATAAAAAATACAGGAAAATAGATACAGGGAAGAAGTTGCAAAAAAATTTAGTCTCAGGGACAACAAGTTTGGTTTTTAGTCTGAAGGACACTTTTTAGTGTAAACAGAAAATGATAGTTACAACTATCATTCTGTGATTTACACTAAAATGTGTCATTCAGCCTAAAAAGCAAACCTCTTGTCCCTAAAACTAAATTTTTCTTTAACTTTTTCCTTGAGCCTAAAAACCCCTAAAAAATATATATCACATACCATAAATTATTCACATATACAATATTAACAATTTTAATTTATAATTTATTTTGAGTTAGGACATTAATTTTTACAAGGATATGTAGTTAGCGTGTTGAATCCTAACCTTATATCTGAGCGTCAAAAGTCATTTTAGTTTATGATTAATATGTCATAATTTTTTTATCATATAGTGCATAATAAAAATATTTTTTAGCAATAATTAAAATATAAATACTATTTTTTAATAATATTACTGTATGCAACGCATAGGTTACACCTAGTGTAGAGAAAAAAAACCAAATTCATAAGTTATAAATGTTGAGTTGTTAGAAGCATCAAAATGATTGATTTTTGAATGTCCTATGACAATTTGAAACATTAATTGCTATAAAATCCAAAAACCATGGTGCGGAAGAATTAATGAATGATGTTCTTAGTTTGATTTGAGATGTGATCTCATCCATTTTGCAGACTAGTTTCGTAAAAAATTGGCATTAATTGAAAAAAAACAATTTTCTACGTTCGAATTGTCTTGCCAAAATATTAATGTTGAATCAAGTGCATTACATCGGGCGGAAAATGAGAAAATTTCAAAAAAAATTCTTTTTATTAATTTGCACAAAATTGTTTTTGTGTTTACATGAATAAATATTTTGTACTAAATTATATTTAATAGTGATTGATAAATGTGTTTGGGGTTTAATTTTAATTCAGTTAATCTGTATTCAACATTTGTGTGTGTATTTTGATTTGATTATAACATATGTTATATTTTATTTTTAAATATAATTTAATATTATATTTTAATTTTATGAAATGTTCGTATTCACAGTACAAACATTAGAACTACAATAAATATGGTGATCTAACCTAGGGTACATATGATGAACATAGGTCATAGGTGGATAATTGATCATTGTGATTTATGGTTAATAAATATAACGTCAAGGTAATAATCATGTTAACATGGGGTGAATGTGTGTGTGTGTGTGTGTGTGTGTGTATCATACAACATTTTATGTTCTCCTTGATCACGGGATGCAACTTCGTCTACAAGGCATCACAAATTTCAACAATGGAGGCTAAGACTATGAAGAGGTTGGCTATTTATAGTTATCTAGAGCACAAATATCTAGCAACTTTCTCTCCAGATCTAAAGACAAAGTCCCCACCCTCCTCTCCTATGCTATAGCCATCCTCCTTCGTCTAGGCTTACAGACTTTGGGTTCAATTGATTTAACAATTAAATCAATTATTTAATTTATTTATTTAGTTGTTCCTTAATTAGATCAATATATAACTCTTATACATCATTTTAATCAATGTTTAGTCCTGAAATAAATAATTAAAATGTCATGAAAGCGAATATAACATTTGAACTAATTTAATTATTAATTTATAACATTTATAAACTAATTTTAAATTGGTCGAGCTCGACAATTTACTAACAAAAAAATTGTGTTGACTCTTTGGAGTGAACTTGGTCCTCGGTCAATATTTAAAAAACTAAAATACTAAAGCCTATACGGACTTTTCCAATATCAGACAAAAGTTTAATCATTTATAGTTCGTTTAGGCGAAATCTAATTTCTAACCTTTATTGAGCTACAAAATATTTTGTGCAAGTTTTCTTTTCATCTACGTTCTCTTTTCTTCATCAATATATCATTATGATATCTAGAGTTTGGTCTAAGGTCAAAAGCTATATTAATATCCATAGCTAATTCTGTAGACTACATTATAGTCCTTGGTCCAATCTGATATCATTTATCGATTAACCGATTAACTCATTCCAAAGATTTTGACTTTAAGTTGATCATCAATTATGGTGATACTAACCTTCTGCAATGAAGGAGACGAATGCTCTCTTGAGTAGTGTTTTACTTTAAGTAGTTCAGCATATACCAACTATGGTTGTAATGTGGTCCTCATGCCATGCGCTGACCATAATCAAAGTACAACCTAGCTACTTAAAGTTGACATTAACCTCAAGGCTACCGCACGTCATTAAAATGAGATCCTCTATTTTGACTTAGATATAATAACCTAAAGAGGACTCTTGTTGAATCGTTCTGTCATTGTTCCAAAAAAAACCACAATCATAAGATCCGTTGGTGTCTACATTGGTCATGAGTAATTTGCTGTCCATCGTGTGAAGAGCATTATTTACATTAGTCTCAAGGATATATCGATATCATTTTCTTAATACATCTTGATTAGGAACATTTAAGGAATAAGTATTTAAATATCGATTCAATGCTCATGGTTTTGAATACATTCGCAACCACAATCGATAAAATGCTTATTCTATGGATTTTCTACTTATACACACATACATATATTTAATGTTTTGATATTATTACTTAAATCTTTATATAACATCATATATAAAAGAATATAAAACCCAAAAAATACTTTATTTCGAACAAGATTATCTATAAGAGTTGAGTTATATATTCAAATTACATGATTACACATGGACACAATGTTAACTCTATCAATCTCCCACTTGCGCTTGGGATTAATTATCGTGCCTCATTCACATACATTTGATTATTCAACCTAAACTAGACCGAGAAGAGGCCTTAGTGAATGAATCTGCAATAATATTAATTTGTATATACTTTTTGATTATACTTCTCGTTATGGATAAACTCTTTTATCAACTGTTAATTACAGAGAACTTATCTCGACTTCTTATTAAATTGTTGGCTGCCATTATTATTATCATAATACGTTATTAGATTTTTCAATGGTGGGAACCACCCCTAGATTTTTTTTATAAACTTCTGCACATATACTGCTTTTATTGCAGCCCTATTCAATGTGATGTACTTAGCCTTCATAGTCGATTTGGCCATCTCTGCTTTAGAACATTTCCAATTTAAAGCTCCTTAATCAAGGGTGAACATGAATTTAAGATTGACTTACTATATTCGATCGCTTATGAAGTTTGAGTCTGAACACTTTTTCATAAGAAGTTCATTATTTCCATAAACAATTCTCCAATATTTCGTAAATACTCTTAAATACTCTAATACCATTTACTGATTTTACCATAGATTTTATATTCGATTATGTTGCTCAAATTTTTGCAAGTAGCTAGCATGCTAATTAATGGAAATCTGGCCCAAGCGAAGCCAGCCTAATTGATCTGACATCGACTTGAAAGACTGGCCCAAGCCCATGGTCTCAAATCAACCTTTTTACTCAGTGACGCCAAGATGAGGCCTGGTCGTTTCATCTCGAAGCAACCTTCACACTTAGACAAGATCTAGACCAAGCCCAGCTCGGTCCCGACCGACTCTCCTAGATCGAACTTCCAACATTAGCTACAAACCAACACACTTCGCTCGATGACGCCTGACTCCTATCCAAGCCCGCCCCAGTAAGCAGCAGATTAAGAATGACCCTAGCATGGTACGTCTTTCACGTGGCTTCTGTATAACCAATTCCAACCGGCATCAGCCTCCCTCCCGACCACCTCGCACCCAGTCATTTACATGTCTACCCTATATAGTGCTTAACAAGATTCCAAATCTTTTCTGTATTTCCTTGTCGGGGATCTCCATTCTTACTTCACCCGAGGAACTTTCAAAACAATCTCAGTTTGATTTAGGATCATACAATTAAGCCATGATTCGAAGAAAAAATGAGTTGAAATACAAATAAAACTACCATTTCTACCAACATGGCCCCTATTTCTTATAAGGGGCAGGCATGATAAGGTCGAGCTATCGGCACTAGTCACGTCCATCCTCGTCAAGTGCTTACTCATAGCCCCCCTTCGCATCCGGGGTGTGAGTGATCATACTCATGAACTGGCTTGAGTGAGGGATCTACATCCATGCCAACACTCGACCTTTGTTCTCTTTTAGTACCGCTCCACCAGAACTAGACTCAGTGTCTAAATCTACATGCGTCGTCTGACGATAAGGGACAGGAATATCAACTACCACCGAGGAACGTATTCCTCCTACCACCACAGCACAACATCAACTAAAACGACCTGACTTTTTGATCCTCAAATGTCGACACTAATACATCAACGGTATTCGTAAGCATCAAAGTGCTGGAAAGATGGATCATTAGGGTTAAATAGAAAGAAAAGGAAATAGAACAAGAAAGAAAGTACACAATATCAGAACCTCATAAGCAGAACGATAATATACAATATCCAAAAATACAGTACAAAGGCTTACTCTAAAATACAGAATAATTTCAGAGTTACAAAACCTAAGTACTATCATCACCCTAAACAGTTATAACTATTTCTCCTCATAATGCTGATACATACATAAAGATAATGCAACCGAAATAGAAATAGATAGATAAATGAAACCTATAGCTCGTCTCCTGAAGCTCTGAAGTGTCCATAGTCAAACGTACTTTACTCAACCTACTCGAAGAGTACATGGGGAATTTAGATAAAATAAAACCACATGTCCGACATAGGTCTGGTATGAGAAACTCAAGATACATGCATCCATATAACAATAACTTTGAGACAGTACAAATCACCGTAACAGTTTTCCCCTTGAAAGAAACCAAACAATCCGATAAGTAAATATAATGATATAATAGATAGTGCATAGGGTGTAGAATATAAATCAAATAATAGTTGTGTTGCTTACATCTCACAACACAACAATATTAGAAGTACATCTAAAACCGCTACGGTTCGTTCGTATATGGATTTTCCATTGGAGGCACCCTTTGCATGTCGAAGCGGACCTCTTGACAAGGGTTAGAATTGACCTTTCGAAACCTTGTATTTCTCTAGATAAAATATACTACTAGGAAAACATAGCTGTTCTACACCCGAACACGTGATATCGAATACCATCAACCCCCGCTAGTAACAATCGAAAGCATCTCCAAATACTGGGAGTTGATGTACCCTTGGGTCAGCTAAACCACTGACTATGTGGCCTACTCCATTTTCTATCATTTCTGATGGTGAAGTCATGTTCAGCATCTCCCACACCAGTCTTCATCACTCAAATAGATCACGAATCTCTCCATGGATTCCTACACAAGTCGTCCAATAAATGCTAATGCTAACCTCTCTCTTGGACTTAACCTTAGGGTAGATAGTTCAAATTTATAACATTTGTCTAAAATGTTAATGCTAACCTCTCACTTAGACTTAACCTTAGAATATATAGTTCAACTCCATAACATTTCACTTCACAACCGCTTCCAAAATGTAGAATCTATCCTAGTTTTAAAGTGGTATTCGGTAAGTACTACATAATTATACCTATCTGATATCGAAATCTTCAAAATTAAGTCGATGAATTTTTGGTTAACTCAATTCCTATTCTTTTAGAAGTAAACAAATGATATTAATGAGTCCTCCCAAGTGTTCTCGTATATATACATTCTTAAAGCGAGAGACATTCATACTAATAAGTCCTCCCCAAGGGATATAAAATCGTATGAAGCAGTGAAGCTTTTATATACTTTCTAAGTTAATTTGGTCAAGTGTGATAGTCGACTAATTGACTATCTAGTTCTAACACGATCGCATATGGAAATCAAGTCTCGTACACTTATCACATTTCCGACCTTCTTAATATATACTATCCTTCGGTCAAGAGTAAAGCTAGTAGGTTAGAGCCTTGTTGCTTCCGAACCCTACTCGAACTTAACTCTCATAGAAAGAACAAGTCTACTTTGTCAGCTTTTAGTGCTAAGTAAATATTAATTACTTTCCATAAACAAGTAAATAAACAAAGCATAATTAAGTTACTTAAGTGGCTCCTAACCCCTTTTAGAAACATTTGTTTATAATTTAAAAGCCTTTCTTAAAATTATATGTGTATATATATATGTATAATAATTTATTTACAAGCTAATATAAATAATAAAAATTTAAAAACAATTTAAAAGATAAAATGTTACATAAGCTTTTTAATACTTTAGTAAAATATTTGATTGATTTTCTAAAACTATATTATATAAATAAAAATACTTTAAAATACTTATAATTATGGTTTAAAAAATCATTAAATATTACTTAAAATAACTATTTTATCATTTATTTAAAAACTATGAAAAGCATGTTTTCATTTATTGAAATAAACCTTCCACGGTAATAATTTATAATTAATTATTAAAAATATATTTAAATTCCAAACCACTTCTAAAATACTCTAATATAAGTTATTAAATACTTGTAAAAAAGATTGTAGAAAAATACTTTAATTAAAATTCATTTTAAAGCAATTTAAAGTTAAAACATCACATTTTTAGAATGTTGTCAAAAGGGTTTAGAGCTACTACAGCGGCCAGAAATGCTATCGTTAAGTGCTGTAACAGACTATGAACTAGGCAATTTCATATGTTAGAAAGTTTGGCCGCTTTTCAATATGATAACAATCCTTAAGCTCCAATTTTTTTTGTAGTAAACAATACCTATATGCATCATGTCAAGGCCATGTAACAATTCATAGAAAGTCATAGAAGTCCAAATACACAATTTACATATGCCATTTACTTTCCAAAGCAAGAATCGCAAAAGTTATAGCATTATATAGTTACATTTTACTATAGTTTTAACAAACATATAATACACTTCATATACATTCAACTGGTGAGTTTGATCACCCTTTTTTGACCTTACAACCAACCATAAGCCTCAACCTAGATACCACTTCATACCTTAACCAAAGCAACTCTAAAATTCCTCCTACCCTTCACACTTGCTCATGGCCTAAGCAAGATCTTGCTTAAAATGCTCACGACCTTGGTCCTTTTGGGCTTGTGTGCTACACTCCTTTAAGCTTCAAGTTGATAATACTCATTTTTATGTCATTTAAGGCTTAAAGTAAGAGTTTGGTGCAAGTTTGGACTGATTTGGTTCGTGTTTAAGAAAGTTAAATTGAAGAGACTAAGAGAATAAAGAGCTTTCCTTTTGTGTATAAAATTGTGAAAAGGATTTGTGAACCTCTTAATGGACTTATATAGGCATTCAATAGGTTACCATAACCGCCCTCACCTTCTTTAGCCGGCCATAGCCATCCCTCAATGTAACCAACTTTCCACCTCACAAGCCAAAGAAAATATCTCCTCTAAAATATCTCCTTCATAGTGACCTTCTATAAGCTTTCAAAAGTAAATTAGTTGGCCATATTTAGTCAAATTATTTTTATTAGCTATTAATGACTTCATATGTTATTTAGACATGTTCACAAAGTTTGGACAACTTATAATGAATAATAATCAGTTTATCGATAAACGATTTTCGGTCACATTATCGATATTTCTTCAAAGTATTTATTTTTGTAAACAAATTTCAAAAATAAGTTTCTTATCATTATTTATTAATTAAAAGGAGCTTAACAAGGTTATAAATCACTTTTATAACACTTAACCATATCTCAAATGTTCTGATATTCAAAGACGAAGTATCCGAAATTATGGGTCGCTGCATCAACTTATCAAGATCTATATGTGGCCACTCCTCTGTTTCCTCACCCATATCCAGGTCATCGTACCTTTGGTTGGCATAAGTTACCGGCCCAAGTCAAGATTATTGCACCTTCTCTGGGATCGGTCCCTCTTCAACTTGGTCATCTCTACCCTTTCAACCACTGTTTGGATTGCTTCCTCTGTTGCTCCCCGACCATTATTTGGTCTTGCTCAGCAGCCTGACCCATTGAAGATTGTTATTTATTAAGAGCATCCTCAAGTCTAAGCGCCGTTGGCTGACCGCTATCAATCGCTTTAGGTTTGAGGTCAAGGTGGAGAGTCCAATGCCAAGATAATTAGCATTACCTATTAATAGATAAGGTAATCAAAGGAAAGCAGCGAAAAGAGGAAGTAGGAAAAGAATAAGGTGCAAACTTATGAGGGGAGTGGAAAGTGATATCAGATTAACCCCATGCGGCATAAAGAAGTAATTCGTCGACCAGCCAAGGGCTACCTTGCTAAGAAAGCCTGAAAAAATCATAGACCTAGTGGTGGCTTAAAAATTATAAAAGTGCCAATATGATAATTGGCCTCCTTCTACAATCTAAAGGCTAACTCAACGAGGTTAGCATTGGGTTTTGGGAGACCTAGAGAGACACAAGCAGCGTAGATACCCAGAAAAAACCAATAATTACTTGGCATCAACTGCCCAGGGGCAAGTCGGCATACGTTGGATATGGAGACAAGGAAAAGGTGGAGGGGCAGCATTACTCACACCTTGAAATAACCGACTGAGAATGCAAAGTAACCCGCCGGGGGAAAATGGGGACATTCGTATGGATTTGGATAACATATTGCCCCTATATTTACCCCATGATTAGCTAATATGTTAGCCAAGTCGGAGTTACCCAGCCTTAATACAGAAGCCCTAAAGGTGGCACTATAACACCTTGTAAAATTTATAAGAAATTATAATAATATTGCTAAAAATGAGGATATTACAAACGTCAGAATTTGAACACAAAATTTACACAATTGTGTTCATGGCGATTTTTTGATCAACTTTCATATATAAAGTTTTGCGATTGAAGTTCAAAGGAGAAGTTATTGACCTTTTAAGTTTTCGGATAGAAAATAATTCAAATGAATTTAAATTTAAAATTTAATAACGTTAACTTCTGAAATTAAAAAGGGCAATAAAAGATTTTAACGTTAAAGGAAAGCTTAATGTTTAAGCAAACATTAACGTTAGTGTTAAAATGAGAAAGAAATAAAAAAATAACGTCAACAAGCAGTTTACAGCCAGAAGCAGGAGGTCGGTTGACCTCTTCACTAGACCGGTCGACTGCTAGCGATCGACCGCCCAAGGAACAGTGGTCGATAGGTTCTTATATGGTGGTTAGGGTTTTGCCAGGCCTGAATGGCCCGGATTTTATTATTTTTAACAGACATTGACCGTACGGTCTAGACACGTTCTAACCACTATAAATAAGAGGCTAGCCCCCTCACTTTTATTCACAAGAAAAATAACAATGCTAGTGAAACTCTATCAGTTCTCTTCCTCCTCCATAAACTTTCTAGATTCAAGATTCAAAGTTTTAGGGAAAATTCAATCTAATTAAAGGGAAAAGTAATAAGTTATATATATATATATTTCTTTACGTCTATTCTTCCTTAAAATTTGAATACTGAATATAATTTATATACAATTGAACTATTGTATATTGTGATATTAAAAAGAAGATTACTAGAGGAGAAAATAGGCGAGGATATGGAATCGAATCCTAAGGAATTCGAGGAAAGCTATCTATGAATGGAAATCTTAGATTTCCTCTTTATAGTAATTTGTGTAGTAAAAGTTTGGATTTGTTTTATGTCTTTGGAAATTTTGTATATGTAAACCTTAAATCTAAAACCCTAAATTCCCTCGTAAAATATTAATTCTTAGATTAGTTGGAATCTTAGATTGTTATATATTAATATAGTAGAATTAAATTTGTTATTTGCAATATGAATAATTTATGTTCTATTCAACCTCCGCTTTCCAATTTCTATTTTTTATGACGAAGGGTTCTAAAAGAATTAGGAAATGGTGTGCAAAGTATGGATTTTTCCTATTAGTAGTTTGCACCGCATATTTCTACAATTTAAGTAAATATGAGTCCTTTTTCAGTTCACTCTTGTATATGTAAAAGTTGAGTGGAATATAAAGGATTTAGATTGTAATGTTTTGTTTCCTTGGAATAGAGGTGTTAATTCTACTATGTTAATATAAAATAAGTTGGATATTTTGATTCCATTCTTTTGAATATATATATGCAAATATGTTTTGTTTGGCTAATTTAATTTGTGATATTAGCTATTTTTAAAGCTATTGTATTAGACTAAGACTTTATTATAGATGTGGAAGTTTTGACATTTAGGTTATCTTGGCAAATCATTTAGGAAGCGAAAAGCTTAGTATAGAAATAATTTTATGCATGCTTAGGAATATTTAATAAAAGCTAGTTAGTCTAATATTTATGTTAAGTATAAATATATTAGTAGCATGTAGGTCGTAACGAAAAAAATAAATAGGTAATAAATAACGTTAGTCCCTATAGAAAGAAAGTTAAGGATAATTATGGTAATCAATCCATAACTAAAGGCAAAATGAGGAATTTTCCTTATATGGCCTTAATGCATAAATACAGATGAGGTATATATATATAATATATATAATATATATACAGTGTATATATATATCTTAATATATTTTGTAGTGTTGGAGAACAGGAATACGAATAACTTATAGAGATGCGAGGTCAGTTAGAAGCACAAAGAAGCCTGCCCATCTAGTCTGGCTACCAGCAGTGTGACTTTGGAACTAATGTGAGACATCAACTATAATAAGTACCCATGGTGGCGCGAGGTTATTTCCAATTCTTTAGCATAAGTCCGCCTAGCTAACTTGGTTATTAGCACCGATAAATGGTTGGCCTAAAGTGAGACGTCTATTATCCGCCTTTTGGCAAGGTCGTGACACCAAGAACTTGACTAGAAACCAAGGTCAGTCCATCCCAAAGATCGGTTATACACAACTTCACTATGGATACTGGCGAATTTTGTCCAAGTCCCGATCAAGCTATAGTTGACAAGACACAACAAGAAAAGCTATGAAAGCCAACGTTCTAAATTTCAAGTCAATCAAAGTTCGTATGCTCAAGATATTGATCGATCAAAGCCGAGAAGATCAACTCTTCGTATCCATTCTCGTTCGCATCCTTGGAAGGAGCAAGCACATTCATGTCCATGACAACACATTATCAAATTCGTATCCATCATACCACTTACTTCCTTCGTATCAGTTTCGTTCCAATCCATCAAGAGGAACTAGCACTATTCGTATCCATTGAGGTAAGTGGTGGTTCGTATCCATGAAAGGAAGTTTCGATCATATCCATAAAACATTCATTAGTTCGAATCCATCAAGCATGTCCCACTTCGTATCCATCCATGCTCATATTACTTCGCATCCATCATCCCCTAGCTTATTCGTATCGATCCACCCACGTCTACTTTGTATCCATCGGAGCCATAAAAAACCATCATTTCGTACCGATCCACAGATGCACCCTATTCATGTCGATCGGCCAGTGATCGATGTGAATAATGCAAGATGAACCGATATGAGTGACACCCTCGTTGATTGATATGAAATGGAGCAACAATCATCGATACGAACGGCATAACGATTAATGGATATGAACGAGGCCATATCAATAGATACGAACGGCATGGATACGAAACATCTGAATAAGAGTGATACAAAGGGAACACGTAAAGAAGGAAAGACTCGGTCGCTCGACATGAAAAGTGGATCGATCTTAAAAGTTAGCGCCGCGTCATCGGTCGTCACGTGCCTAGAAGCGATGCGAACTCGGCAGCCTTCAATAAATCCAAACTTGCATCGATCATAACTTGAGATCTACAAGTCCAAATGCCACCAAATTTTCATAGGAGCTTGCATACAACCCCAAGAATGTACAAATTTCAGCCTCAAAGGACCATTTATGGATCGATATGAATTCAATTCATATCGCTCCCGGATCGATTCGAAATTACCTGAACTCGCTCTCGTGGGCCCACTCATGTGAGAAAAGAAGTCTTCCGAGATCTGGACGAAATATTTGCTGCCTACACCTATAAATAGTGACCCTAGACCTACAGAAAGGGGACTTTTGGCTCTTCTACGTCCAGACTCTGCCGAAATTATTATTGTACTTGGATTATACTATTGTAACTCATTGTAACCAGTAACCAAAAATAAATAAAAGTCGGCTATTTCATAGTGGACGTAGGCCATACGCCGAACCACTCTAAATTCGTGTGTCTCCGTGCATTTTCTTGTTTGTTGGTTGGTGTGTTTGTTAGATCTACCTCATTTTACATTTATTTTCTTCATTTTATCTCTTCAAACACATCCAAAGAGTGTTGTGCCCAATTTTGGTACAAACACTTTGGTGCTTTCACTGAGAAAACCCAACTTTTTTCCTGCTCATTGGATCTACTGCCGATATCAGATTGCAAGAATCTAAGGAGAAGATCCATATTTCAACCCCCGAAGTTCTTCCATCCTATTCAGATTTGTACCAAGTCTAGGAGAGAGCTTCGATATCCACAATGGTCAACACTAGGACTACCTCAGCAGCTGCAGATCTAGAAGGACGGGACAGACAGAACCCCGCGCAACTTCCTCCTGCCGACCAGAATGATGTCGGACCTTCAGATCCACAAGGCCCTGTCACCAGGGAAGAGTTTCAACTGCTAATGCAAGAGCTGATGCATAACCGCCGACAGCTTGCTCAGCAACTCCGTGCTAACGCGAAATTGACCAATCGACTGAACCATGAAAGACGAAGGAGATCCAGAAGGGATCAAGCTTCCTATTCATCCACTGAGAGTTCAACCTCTTCTGACTACAATTGCAGATCCACCCACCCACGGCTGGATTGAAGCTATACGCAGGCTACCAGACATCTGCACACTTTGACTATTGGACAATCGAGAGTTGGTCCATCAACCAGCCACCAGACCAGACCCTCTTTCCAAGGAGGGATGGTTCCCAATCGCACTATTGACAACCGCGTTGCTGCCACCGCTACCGAGTTGGAAGTTGAAACTCGGAACCAGACAGATCCGAACCTTCGCCAACGTGATTATACTCCCAAACCGTATGTTGCCGAAGACCTAGAGCCAAGGAGGCGAGGTATGGACCGTCGACCGTGCCCGACCCATCCTCGCATTGTGGAACCCGACCACACCTTGGCTCAGCATGCCCAGAATGTCCAGATGCCAAACATCCCGACAATGATCCGTCAGATGATCCGTGAAAGTCAGGGCCTCACCAATGACGACTAGGGAATCTCCCGGAGTCATACCCCCTTCACCGATGACATCCTCTATGCTGAACCGCATCGGCGATTCAGAATGTCAACTCTACCTGTTTATGAATGGAGTTCTGATCCTAACCAACACATTTTAAAGTACGAATGGTTGATGAATGCCGCACGGGCTGATGATGCTGTCAAATGCCAAAGTTTCCCGATCTCCCTAGGGGGCATAGAAACTATATGGTTTACTCGTCTACCACCTCGATCTATCTCATGTTTCGACCAGTTGGCAACGAAGTTTGTTGAACAGTTTTGCATGCATGTCACAAGGCCGAAAGATGTTAATACCTTGTCCAGTGTCACTCAAGCTCCTGGAGAGACACTCATATGTTATCTGGAGAGATTTCATGCTGCATGCGCTGAGATTAGTAATCCTAATGACAACTCAATTCTGATGGCACTGACTAAGGGAATCGATCCTGATTCCGAGTTTGGCAACTAGTTGGCCGGAAAACCCTCTGCATCATTGGACCATTTCTATGCCAAGGCAGCTCAGTTCTTGAGAAGGGAGGATGCGAAACAATCTAGAAAAAAGGATGATGTAGGGCCCAGTGTGGAAGGAATCCAAAGTAGTGTCGCTGTTAAACAAACCGGGGAGAGTTCCGGAAAAGTGCAATTGAACATACAGAATAAACAGAGTCGATAGAAAGGCAATGGAAATCAATATAGGAAACGGGATCAGAATCGTAGGCCGCGACGTAGGGCTCCCATGTTTGACACTTATACTCCTTTGAATACGTCTCTGGAAAATGTGTACTTGCAGACCTGCAATACAATTCAATATAAGAAACCTGCTCCGAAGCAATCATCGGAAAAGCAGATTCAAACGGGGAAGTTTTGTAGATTTCATGATAGCTATGGTCACAACACAAACGAGCGTCGTCATCTATAGGATATTATCGAGAAGTTGATACGAGAAAGAAAGTTGGAGCAGTTTGTTTGGGCGCCGCACTCTAGAGGTGCGGGCCCATCGAATCAGAACCAAATACCAAATCAGGAGAGACCGGAGGAACCTGCTCGTACTGGCGGGAGGTTGGTGATTAATACTGTCAGTGGTGGTCCTCATCCAGCAGATCGGACCTGGAGGGAAATGGAGTCATATGCCAGCACTATTAGGCATGCGAGCTTCGAATGTTGTAGTAATTTGAAATACTGGGCTCTGGCTAAACAACAGAAAACGATGACAGACGACATCGTATTTCGAAACAGGGATGCCGACAGAGTTGAAGCCCGAACCATTGATCCACTTGTCATTTCAGCTCAAATAGGTCCTGCTTGGATGAAGAGGATCTTGGTGGACAGTGGAAGTTCGGTGAACATATTGTCTAAGCGAGCTTATGATCAGATGAAGATGAAAGCGAAAGATTTGAAGCCTTGTTAGTCTCGTATTCATGGCTTCAATGGAAGTGCGACTATACCCACTGAGATGGTGGAGATACCAATGGAATTAGGAGTTGGAGAACGCCGGAGAGTCCAGATATTACAGTTTATTGTGTTGGATATAGACTCACCATATAACGCCTTTTTAGGCCGACCAACCCTAACTGAGTTCAGGGCTGCTATTGCCCCTTGGTGTCTGACTTTAAAATTCCCTACCGACAATGGAGTTGGAGTCGTTCAGGGAGACCAGGCTGCTTGATGAGCCTGTTATGTTGCTAAGCTGCGGGAGGCGCAGCGAAAAGAGAAGGTAAATGGCATAAAGGAATCTCTCTACGTCCGCTTTGCTGATAATTGACAGCTAACGCCTGGGCCAAGGCCCGGGCACAACAACCAATTCCCAAGAGATCTTGACTCGAGAGATACTGAAAGTGAGGACGCGGTCAAAGACAGTCAGGCTTCTTTGGCAGAGATGACGATCGATGTTCCAATCGATAATGATGATGATTCTATAATGCTAAAGATTGGATATCAGCTAAGCCAACAGATGAAAGAGGAATCAGTTGAATTTCTTTAGGCAAACCTCGACGTGTTTGCGTGGACGCACTCTAACATGTGTGGGATCTCGTCGGACATCGCGAGCCACACATTGAATATTGACCCGCGACATGTCCCGGTCAAGCAAAAAAGGCATGGTATGGATCCAGAGAGATCTTCCGCCCTTAAGGATGAAGTAGATAAACTCAGGCCGAACGGGTTTATCCGAGACTATGCAGTTAAAGTGCTTTGCCCCTCCATAGCGTTTGAGGTGCGAAAAGTTGTAGCGGAGATATATCGAGGATATAGCAGGATATAGCGAACGACTTTAAAAAGAGGAATGATGAACATTCTACATTAAAAAGAGGAACAAGTATTACTTATTATTTCCCACTAAGCAAAACAAGTTATAATAAAGTAAAGATAAACAAAGTTGACACTTAAAAAGTTAAAACTAGTTATAATAACCAACAGCGTATATCATTGTTACATCAACTTTGAAGTTACCATAAAACTTAAAAGCAAGACATCAAGAAAAATGCTTATTTATAGAAAAGGGGGATATAGCGGGGCAACAAATCTGGGATATAGCGGATTATTGCCGCAATATTGGGGATAATAGAGGATCCGCTATATTAGGCCACTTTATTGGAATATCGTTGCCCTAAAAGTCCGCTATCGGATATATCGGGGATATATCGGGGCAATAACGGGGAATTGACTGCACAGATCCGAGATGCGTTATATCCAGAATGGGTGTCCAATCCTGTACTTGTCAGAAAACCTAATGGGAAATGGAGGACATGCGTTGATTACTCAGATTTGAGTAAAGCCTGCCCTAAAGACAGTTTTCCACTTCCCCGAATCGATCAGCTCGTAGATTCAACGGCTGGACATGAACTCTTATCTTTCATGGATGCGTATTCCGGCTACAACCAGATTCCCATGCACTTACCCGATCAGGAGCATACCAGCTTCGTTACCGATCTAGGACTTTATTGCTACAAAGTGATTATGTTTGGACTTAAGAACGCCGAGGAAACCTACCAATGGCTAGTTAATTGAATGTTCGCTAACCAGATCGGAAGAACCATGGAGGTATATGTGGACGACATGCTTGTGAAGTTGCGATTCTCCACCAATCATATCAAAGACTTGGAAATGATGTTCAACATCCTCCGAGAGTACAGGATGAAACTCAACCCGTTGAAGTGTCACTTTGGGGTCGCGTTTGGAAAATTCCTTGGATTTATCGTCAATGCTCGAGGAATTGAAGCCAATCCCGAGAAAATATGGGAAATCAGAAATCTCGAGACTCCAAGGACTATAAAGAAAGTTCAGAGCCTCAACGGGAAGGTAGTAGCACTGAGCAGGTTCATTTCAAAATCCATCGACAAATGCATTCCCTTTTTTAATCGGATCAGAAAAGGAAAACAGAACTTTGAATGGACTGTGGAATGTGAGGATGCATTCTGAGCACTAGTCCAACATCTGTCCATGCCCCCTATTCTGTCAAAGCCTATCGATCATGAGAAACTTTACAATTACTTGGCGGTGTCAAAAAATGCAATCGGTGCTGTTTTAGTTCGGGAGGAGGACCAGATACAACGGCCGGTATATTACATTAGCAAGCGACTGACCGGGGCAGAGAGAAATTTTCCGAAGCTGGAGAAGTTAGCTTACTATCTTGCCATTGCCTCGAGAAAGCTCCGTCCATATTTTCAAGCTCATCCTATCATTGTTTACACCGACCAGCCGTTACAACAGGTCCTTATGCGGCCTGAGATGTCTGGTAGGTTACTCAAGTGGAATATCGAGCTGAGTCAGTTTGACATCACCTACACACCGAGGCGAGCCATTCAAGGACAAGTCCTAGCAGACTTCATCGCTGAATTCACTATCTCGGAGGACTTGCCCGAAACCAACGAATCTCCTAAATATGTCTAGAAGCTGCATACTGATGGTGCATCGAATGACAGTTGCTCGGGTTCCGGGGTTGTATTTGAAACTCCTGAAGGCCGATCTATATGCTATGCTTTAAAGTTAGATTTCTTCACAACTAACAATGAGGCCGAATACGAAGCCCTGCTCGTCGGACTAGGGATTGCCAGAGATTTAAGAATTATTGCTGTGGAGATTTACTGCGATTCACAATTGGTCGTGTGCCAAGTCCGGGGGGAGTACCAGGCCAGAGACCGAAGGTTGGCTGCTTATCTTGCTCGGGTTCAGGAAATATTGGATCAGTTCGACTATTTTGCCATCTATTGCATACCCCGAGAACGCAATCAGAAGGTCGATTCCTTAGCAAAGTTAGCCAGTACCGGTGAGGCACAACAACTGGGACTCGTTCCCGTGGAGACATTATCTTCCCCGAGTATTGACCAAATGGAAACTGACTGGGTATTTGAAGTCATTCCCAATAAGGAGTCATGGATGACTCCATTCAGAAACTATCTCGAGTACGGAACCCTGCCGGAGCGCAGGAGGGAAAAAAGACAAGTTCTTCGAAAGGCTTCGTAGTTCACTATTCAGAATGGAGTCATGTATAGAAGAGGATACTCTATTCCTTTAATCCGGTGTATCACCCACGATGAAATCAAATGAGTATTGCATGATGTACACGAAGGAGAATGTGGCGATCACACCGGGGGGCAAGCACTTACCAAGAAAGTGCTCCGATATGGATACTATTGGCCGACTGTAAATCGCGACGCATCAGATTACGCCGGGAAATATGATAGATGTCAGAAGCATGCTCGGATTTCGAGAGTCCCGCCTACCGAAATAACTCAGATGGTCAGTCCCTGGCCGTTCGCAATATAGGGCATCGATATTATTGGTTCTCTACCTCTTGCTAAAGGTGGTGCAAAGTACGCCATTGTTGCAGTTGATTACTTCACCAAATGGGCAAAAGCTGAGCCTCTTGCTATTATCACAACGAAGAAAGTGATCAACTTTGTTGTACGCAACATTATCTATCGATTTGGCCTCCCACATACCATCATCACTGACAACGGAGCACAATTCGACAGTGTTGAATTTAAGAATTTATGTCAACGATTCCACATCCAGAAGAAGTTCTCTACAGTTGCACACCCTCAAGTGAATGGGTGGGTTGAAGCTGTTAATAAAGTTATAAAGTCCATTCTGAAGAAACGACTGGAAAAGGCCGGGGCAAATGGGTCGATGAACTTCCTATGGCCCTATGGGCTTATTGAACAACCCACAAGTCCGCGACTGGCCACACTCCATTTTCTCTTTCCTACGGTTCAAAAGTTGTTATTCCGGTCGAGATGGAAGTACCTTCTCATCATGTGACATGTTATGATCCGAAGACGAATGCTATATTACTTGCCGAATCTCTTGACTTATTGGATAAGAAGCGAGAAGAGGCTGATTTGAGGGCAGCCGCGTACCAAAGTCGAATCGCCCGATTGTACAATGCCAAGGTCCGACCCCGAACCTTTGAACTCGACGATCTTGTCCTTAAGAGAATTTACCCAGTTCCTTCGCATATGAAACCAACGTGGGAAGGGCCGTATGTCATTGAACGAAGACTCGGAGAAGGCACATTTAAATTATCGACCATTGATGGTCTCACTTTGCCGAGAGCTTGGAACAGCGAGAGTCTTCGTCGCTACTACACATAACAGGCTTTATTTATTCATTCACTCTGCTTTTCGTTTGCAATTTGTTTATGCATTTCGAAATTTGAATTTGTAATAAGGCAACTGACTTTGCTGTATTTTCTTATTTCAGCAATAAAATGCAATCTCTTCGAGCCAGAGCAGTGATTTCTAAATGCATCATACGACCATCACAATGCATGGAGAGCTAAGTTCCATCCTACAGTGAGACTTATTCAAATTGGGAGTGACTGTGGTATGACCGGTCACTCGCTAAGTGAAACCCGAGCTCGGGGGCAAGTCATCACACTAAAGCCAAAAAAGCATTGATACACGACAATCCTCTAACTAGCTCCAGATTCCTAGAGTGCGAACTGGAGTATAAACTTATAAATGTAGGCTCGAAGAGGGTGGATCTGTCCATCTAGCGACTTCGCTCGTGTTTAAAACCAAGTTCGAGAAGGATGGACCTATCGATCTAACGACCTCAATTATTAACTCAGGGTGGATGTGTTCCGACCATCCACTATCCTGATACATCTATCGTTCTCGGAGTGCAAACGAAATTCTGAAACTCACAACAGATGTGATTGACCGTCTGTTAACTAACTCCAGATTCCCAAAGTGCGAACTGTAGTATAAACATCAATTAACTCTAAGTCCCTAGAGTGTGGACTGGAGTACAAACATCAACTAACTCTAAATCCCCAGAGTGCGGATTGGAGTATAAACACAAACCAGGTGTGAAACGACCACCGTAGGACAACTCCGAGTCCCCCGAGTATAAACGCCAATCGGGCATGGCTGACCACCCACGAATCAATTTAAGTCCCCAGAGTGCGGACAAAACTCTAAATATCAAACGGGTGTGACTGACCGCCCATAAAGTAACTTAAGTCCCCAGAGCGTGGACATATCTCTAAATCTTAAGCGGGCGTAACCGACCACCGACGAACAAGTGCAATCCCCAGAGCGTGGATGCAATCACCAATGGATGAGCAGGTGTGATTCGACCACCCGAACTTGTCTTGTTTCAGCCTCGATTCAACAAAGTTAAGCTTGATGTATTGAGGGCGAAATGCAACTACCGACCGATCTTTTCAATTTATCCCCGGAACTGGGGGCAAAACTTGAATACCAGCTACTAATCGAGACAGTGTAGTATTGAAATTCGACCTAACATTCGATAATGACCCGAAGTCGTGGCCTCAGGACTTAATGACTAAACTCAGGTCCGATTCGAAGACTAAAACTTCACAAGTACATCGAATGGAAGTTCGAACGCTGAAATACTTAATCAAATGAATACAAATTGTGCTGAAGGCAAAATGGAATTTTATTTTAACTATTCTTTAGAAAAGATGGATAAGTACAAAAATCTTTCCAAGGATTCCTACTAGCGGGGGCCGAATCCGCATCTATACATGGCCTACAAGAAGCAAAAAGAAAGTCCTATCTATCTACCAAAAATGAGGCAAAAAGACGTGCCTATTCTTTCACTTTCTTCTTCATCCTCCCCGGTGTTGACCCATTGGAGCTACCACTTGGATGCCTCTTCGAGCCTTTGCCTTTTGGTGGTTGGTCTCTGGCCGGGCGAATTATGGTAACCTCTTCCTCAGAACTCACATGAATTGGAATACTTTCTGAAGGCGGAGTCGGAGGGGTAGGATCGATGTTGGAAAGGGAGGAGGCACACTGGTGTCGACGACCATGCCTCTTAGAGAAATCATTCGCAGAGGGGCTGGAACAGGGCCCGCCATCCCACCTCCAAGTCTGCTGGCCTACACGGCCGCTTCCATCTCAGCATTAATCTCAACTATCGTCTCTTCTTCGTGGATTGTTTGAGCGTCCATGGGGATGCTGCCGATTGGGCCCGAGGAGCTAATCACGGATGCTCCTCCGCTCATGACAAATGGTAGATCGGCAAAAGGGTCGCTTTGGTTGCCAAGAAGCTCCTCTATCATCTGCTCATCGAAAGTAAACGTGCTCCCCTATGCTCCATCGGTTGATGCGGTGGTCGTTGTGGTGGTCGCTTTTGTGATAAGAGCCTCCTGCTCATGATGCGACTCTTGAGTTACGGGGGCACGACCGGTGCGGCTCCTATCGCTGGATAAAGATAAGAGAAAAGATGTTAATAACTGCTTTGAACAAAGCTCCTTACTTCGAGTAGGTGCGAGAGATGTTCAGAATAGCTTCAGTGACCTGTTCACGAGCTGGAGATAACTGTTGTTGATCAGGATTGTATGTGGGCACGAATAAAGGATCAATTGTAGGAGTGGATTAGTGTTGGGCTGGCATTGGAATTTCGGAACTCGCATCATGATGCTCAATGCCAGAACCTTCTCCAGCCTCCGAATGCTGAGTAGCGAGTCTCTCCTTTTCATATGTGATAGTGATGTCGTAGAGAACTCTTCTCTCGTCGTCACCCAACACCCGATTCTCCAATTCAAATTCATCGATAGATTCAGCTTGATGCTCTGCTTTTTCATCTTCCACTAAGGGGCACCAAGTGTTGTATAGGTGTGGTCGATAGTTTACGAGCCAGGTTAGATTTCGATGCTTCAACACATTGGTGTTGTATGTAATAAGGAGATCTTCGATATCACCCTCCAACCTGGCCTCTGCCGCTTTCACTTCATTCTCAACCCTAGCTTCGGCTTCCTGGACTTTGAGCGTTGCTGCATCCCTTTCATCCCTAAGCACCATAGCCTGTTCGCATGCTTCTTGAGCGGCTTTGTTTGCATCGTCTTTTTCTTTGACGATTTCAGCAAATTTAGCCTTAAGCTCTTTAAGCGCCCCGTCTCTTTGGGCCATAACTGTGGTGGTCCGATGTCCCATCTCATTAACTAGGGCTAAGTGTGTCCGCTTCATCTCATCCATCCACCGAGTTGCCTCATTAGCCCTTTTATTGGCCTCTGTCTCTAAATTTCTCGCGGACTCATTCTCATCGTTAAGCACCTGGATTATGTGGTCCTTCTGAGCGAGGTCAGTCCCTAATTTTACAATTGTGTTCACCTGCTCAAAGGCCACCGCTGATACTTTGTCTGTGGTCTTCATCCATTCCCGGTATTGGCCATAGACATCATGAATGTAGTCGTGCATTTTTTGTTCTGCCTCGACAGGAATTCGCTTTAAGTGCGGGGGAAAGACGAAGCCGTTAAAATAGATATTTGGAAAATCTTTTTTTAGCTTAGCGATTATAATCACTCCTTCCTCGATAGGCTCTGTGATAGCTTGTTTAGCAGCGATGGGAGTTTCAGTTTCAGTCCTCCGACACTGTGGGTCGGGCCTTGGTGCTTGAGAAGGTGGTATTTGGCGTGAAGATTCATAGGTTTGTTTGCTAGAGCCAGAAGGCTGCGTAGGAACTCTAGGTGGTGGAGAGCGTGACCGGGAGCGGCGCCTATACTCTTTCTCCCACTCATAGCGCTCCCTTTCTTAACTAGAGTAGCCGCGATCGCGATCGCGGCCTCTATCGGCCTCACGTCTGTGAGACTCATAATATGAACTTGAGGAATGACGTGCAGAACGAAGGCTGCCAAGCATAGATCCTCGCTTTGACATTGTGCTTGTAAAATGAAAAAGAGAAACATAGTTGGTATTTCCCAGAAATGAATTGCTTATGATTGGAAATCGTATAGTGCCGTAAAGTGTATGTATGCATGTGCAAACCACCCGACCAATTGGATATGTCAGCCATGCTCGAAGGAATAGACTCGCCTTGATCTAAGGCGCTCTGAAGCCCTTCCAACCCGGTATCTTGTTGAAGTGACACATCCGGAATTGGAATGTCAATGAGTCCTTCGAAGGGATTCTCCATTTGTTGGGGAGGAGCCTCCGAGATTCTAACACCGGCGGCTGGTAGGGACATAACCATGGATTTCCATCTTGAAGACTTGTGTAGCTTATGAGAAACCGCCTTGCCTTTTCTCTTTCCCTCTGAATGTCGAGGGCTATCTGAAGCTCGGTTATGGGTTCGTCTTTGGTGGGCATATCCTCTTCAGCACCTTGCTCAGCAATTACAATCCCGGGCGCTTTACGCCCAGTACATCTTGTTGGAGCTGCCCTAAGAGTTCCTTCAGGCCTTACGCTCTGGTCTATATCAATCAGCCCAACGGCCCTCAAATTGTCATCCGTAAGTACCGATTCGATCTCTCTAATCTCGCCCGGTACCTCTTGAAAAATCCACACTATTTCTTTAAATCGGGCACCTTCAGGTCGTGGAATTGCGGCTGTAAAGGAAAGAAAATATTAGGCTCAACATCGATTACAACTATCTCGTTAGTCACCAGAGAAATTGCGGCACTTACGTCTAACTAACCACCGTTTAGCAAACCCTGGCGGGCACCGAACATAGAACCACTCGGTCTTGAAGTAGCTAAGTCTGGTCCAAGTTCCAGTCACAACTTGGCAATTCCTGACAGCCTCTAAGAATGTGAACGAGGGATTATCTCCCCGACTCTTAACATTGAACAAGAATCCGACTTCCTCCAGAGTCGGGGGCCGTAAGAGATGCTCCATGAAAACAATGAATAAGCTGTTCAACAACGCGTATCCATTTGGATGCAACTGTGATAGAGCAATTCCTATGTAAGATAACACCTCCTGGATATACTGATTGAATGGTGGAAGTGTCCCGGCTGTGAAGGAAAATCGATTAAAGGCAGTGTACCCTTTCGGAGGAGCATGTGGTTTGTCGTTCGGCCCCGGTAATAGAACATCGTTCAACGATAGCCCGTGTCGCAAGCAAATTCTCCCCAACATATCTTCGGTGGCATTGGATGGAACAGAATCTTGTGGGCTCCCAATGAAAGTTGCTCCAGGTAACACGTCCGGAGCCGGACTTATGACTTCGTCCGTGATGGCCGACATCTTTATTACCAAAGGAGGTGAACTTTGAGCCTCTTACTACGGTGGACTCCCAGATTCCATAGCTAATCAACTCAGTAAAAACCATCATTAGATGATAAGCCCGTGTATTCCCCAGTGTATAGTGCATGAGTGTAATGCAGTGCAGTGCTGTATATAGTTCATAAAATACTGCAAAATATAGAAGGTATTCGAACGACGAGAATTCGGAATTCAACCAGTGTGACCGTCATCACTGACCGTCACAAACGTGCCATCTAGACTTTGGAGACCAATCTAAGTTAAAGTTCGTTAAATTTTGTCAAAGTTACAGTTCCATTGACAAGCTTCGAAAGACAGTCAAATATGCATGAAAAGGTTAACTCCAATTATGCAGGGCTAAAGCTCGTCGGAGTCAAATGTTCAAGTATGCAAAGATTTCGTATCCATCAAAATTTCAAACTTGGATCGTTCCACAAGAAGCCCACTTCGTATCGATCATGGAAATTAAGGTTTCGTATCGATCACAAGAGGATCAGTTCGTATCGATCCAAAACTCTCAGATTCATATCGATCATAGGCCACATCTTCATATCGATCATCGGATCCAAAACTTCGTATCGATCACACATGCAAGTCTTCATATCGATCGTTGTAGATCGATACGAACTCCAACCAATTCTAATCGATACGAAGTTGCCCATCAATTGTTTCCAGATCAATACGGGCCTCCACGTCTCAGATCGATACGAACGATGCATCCTCCATCGATACGAGATCTAAGGCAAAGCTTCTTCCAATGACTATTTCGTATCCATCAGTGTTTCTTCTTCCCAAGCAGCCTAAATGCCATTACTCTCTCCTCGACCTCGCTCCGACTCAACTCCGGCATCAACATCACCAGAATCGGCCACGGTTTTAAACGAATTAGCATTCGATCTCGAGTCTCCTCGTTTTTTGTGTGAATTAATCAGTTAATTACCTAACTAAAGTATCGATTCAAGGGATTAGAATGCTATTCGATTCGAGAGCAAGAACGGATTTTCTTTTCTCAAGTTTCTGAACGATACGAAAGCTAAAACAGACAAATGAGAGCAAGTGAATTTTTCTAAGTACAAAAAGCCTTTATATGAGCACGAGAAATGAAGGGAAATGGCGATTCGACTCCATATTGCTATGACCGGTTAAAACGAGTATCCTCCCCAATCGATGCGAAGAGAGCAGTTCGAATCCATGCACCCTTTATCAAAAGCAAACAGCTGTTCGTATCCATCGGCTTTCATCGATGCGAACATCACTACCAAGTCATATTTGGATTATTCGACCCCATCGATACGAAGAGATAACTTTGTGTCCATCACTTTGAAGATCACCAGATTTCGTATCCATCGATACAAAATGCTTTAAAGAGCCAACTGATTCATATCGATTGCCATCGATACAAAGAAATTTTTTTCAGCTTCTCAAAATTGATCCAGGAGAGGATCGATACGAGGAGGCACTCTAAAACAACCATTAAGCATTGTTACAACACGAATTTCACACTAATTCAGGAGAGGGTCGATACGAATTCGGTATAAAAGAAAACCGACAATGACTTGTGAACGTCCAAAGGTTAATGAGAGTTAGGTTAACATACATGCAAGTTTATCGGACTAATATTCACTTTTCGAAGTTCACAGGAGTTGAATGCTCACCTGGTGACAATTACAACAACGAGCATCAGTTTTCTATCATTCAACTGTAACGACCCGATATTTTCAACCATTCGCATCCATTATAAGTGTATAGGTAGACACTCATGCCGGAGTTGAATTGCTCAAAATACCGCGTTGTAATTAAAATTTTGCAAATCTCAGAATATACAGTAAATAAATATAATCAAAGATCACAGACACAGAGTAAAATAATGCAGCGGAAGTAAAAGAAATAGTAGTTCATGAAGCTACTATCTAAATATGTCAGAGTTACATAAGATGCAACAGAAGAAATAGAGTACAACAAAAGTCTCAATAAAATAACCAAGTACAAGCTGAGTAGAACAACGGAATTGAAATAGGTAGGACATGACAAGCAGATAATCTCCAGCGATTCAAATCTCTAAGAGAGTGGAAATCCAAATCTGTGAATAACTCAGGCTGACCCGAGCGTAAAGCAAAACACAAAACACTCGAGTCAGGACAATATATACTTATATAATGTAAACCAACTCAAGTGAACTGTAATAAAGGTACAAGTAACTTAGAAGATGCTTGGGACCGCCCATCCTCTAAGGATCCGTTAAAATATCTACTATGTAGTAATATTCGCTATTATAATAGTGTCTAAATAAGTAAAGTATAATCATATAGAAAATAGCGTTAAGGGGATGGAGAACCTTAACGCGGTCGGATCTTAAAATCATAATCGTAGTAAAGCTCGATATGGTAGGTGACACGGCACAACTAGGCAATGCCAGGGTAGATATACCAATTACGCACACGGACTGATGGATACGCATAGCAGCCACTACCGTTCCACCTCGAACAACACTCCCAAATCGGAGGATGGCCATCTAATTAATCACAAGTAAGAGTATAATATCGAAGAAATGTGTCCGAGAAGAGGTGCTACCTCACTGGTCCGAGATCGCTCCTGTTTTAGCCACCTTATGCCAACTTACGGGAGTTGGGTCCACGTAACATACCTTAAGAACATCGCCACCATCCTACTTCATTCTGGGAACTCCACCGCGTACACAGTTGTCAAAGTGGTTTTCGGTATCGACAGAGAGTATGTCCATATCCGATCCCGGTCTCTTTAACAACCAATCATTATTATAACCCGTGGTTATAATTTTTAAAATAATATTTTATACTTCAAAATAGAATATCATTTCAAATCCAAATCTTTATCAAAATAAAGATTAAATCAATTCCAAACCATTTCAATATATTAACATATCATATCTTTCCAAAACTTCATTTCAATTCATTTCAATATATCAAAATATCATATCTTTCCAAACTTCATTTCAAATCATTTTAATATATCAAAATATAATATCTTTACAAAATCCAAATATTCAACTTTAAATCCTTTTAAATTCAAAGATATCACTCATTTATTGTCATTTCAAATCACCTTTAAATGGTTTATATTTCCAATTAAATTTATTCCTTTTAAACCTTTTAAAAGTGGAATTATTATTCTTACAAGTTAAGTATTCGATTTCCAAAGTTTCAAGTCATTCTGAGTTCGTTTACTAAGTCAAAAACCCTAATTATTAAAATTTCAGCATTTCACAGCATTTAAAAACAACTGCTATAAGTTATATTTGAAAACATTTTTAATTCAGCAAAGACAACACTTAAAACTGCTGTTAAAACTCAGTTTTAGTTGAATTATAGTTCAAAACAGAAAAGACAGCATTTCAGAAGTGCTGCGGTAGTTCAGATTTCAAAACAAGGGTTAAATTTGATTTCAACATAGACTGCAGATCATTATAGCATTTCCATAGAATGTTATAATAGGCCTGAGTTCAATATTAGCCTATAAGTTCAACTACAGCAACTACAACATTTCAGAAATGCTGTAATAGCTCTTTTTACACAATTTTAGTTCAAAACAGAATCTATAGCATTTCTGAATGCTATTAAAAGTTAATTTCAGGTGTTAGTGTATTTCCAGCAATTAAATAACTTTAATTTAAAACACATAAACATTTTAAAAATCATATTTTAACATTTAAAATGTTCATTTACGTATCATTTAACATATATCTTTTCACAATAAATTTCTTATAATCAAATCCAATTTTCAACAATTTACTTAATACATTTAAGTGTAAAAGTGTCCAATTCTTCACATTTCAACAAATAAACTTAACACTTCAAATTTAAATTACCATTTCACAATTTAACTAAATTTCCAATTTTATTTAATTAACTTAAACCTTTAATTAAAACCAAATTTCACATTTCCTAGTCAAGTTATATTTTAAAAGATCACTTTTAAACATTCATTTATTTAACCACTTAAATTCATAGAAAAATCTATAATACTTTAATAAATTACTTAAATTCAAATTTTATCAAATTATCATATTTACCATTTCCAAATAAAATTTAACATCCATTTTATTTATATAACTTAAATATCATTTTTAACCAAAATTCCAAATTTCCAACTTAAGTTATATTTCAAAAATCTAGTTAAACCATTCATTAATTACATTTTTTTTACACATAGAAAAAACCATAATTTCTTTAATTCAAAATATTTCAAAATCTTTTTAAATCAAATTTCATAAATTTATATTTTTAAAATACTTAAAAATATTCAAAACACTTTATAAAATAACCACGGGCCTGTATATAGTTTTCTAGCCTAGGTTAAGTGATACAGATATGTATCATTTCAATCCGCAGTTTAAAATAAAATCCGGGTTCTATCATTTCAAACCCGCAATTCCAAGTTAAAATAAATTAAATAAAAACCATTCAGGCCTATCATTTCAGCCCATAACGATTTTTCCCTATTCTAAAGTCCGTTCGGGTATGTATCATTTCAACCCATAGTGATTCTAATCTACAGGGAACTTGCAATGGTGATAACTGATATAAATAACAGAATAACATTAAATAATAGTAACATATGATATAACAGGTGTAATAACAGATGTGAACATCATATGATAATAATATAGGCATATATAATATGATAATATATTTCTACAGATTTACAGGGTGTCAATTTACTAGTTATATAGGTACATATTGTCTGGTGAGAATAACTCACCTTTTTATGCTGGAGTTAGCGATCAAAACACACAGAATAGATTCCATAAAGCACGACAAACACGATACAGCATGACTTTTGATTTGAATGAATATAGAGCCTTGATATTTATCTTGTAAACAATAACCAAAACAAGACAATATATACATAAATATTTAACACAAACAATGTTGAAAAAATGAAGATAAGAGACAACAAAGGAATGAATGTTTTTGCCTTGCTTTCTACACTTGCTAGCATGACTTAGGGAATGTTTTGGTTCAGGTTTGGACATGGTTTGGGTCTGGTTTGGACCTAAAAAGGCATGGCTACAGGGCAAGAGCAAGGTGGAGGTTACAAGCATGAGAATACAAGGGGTCTAGGCTTGACAGTGGAGTTTTGGTGCACCACAAGGCTCGTCTACATGCATTGTTTGGCTCGGATCTTCATGTTTCAGATCTGGACAGAGGTGGGGAGGGGTGTGTCAAGGTCAGGTCAGGGGAGTGGTGGCGGCTATGGTGGTGGTTTGGGTGGTGGTTGAAGTGGATGAGCATGTAGAGGTGAAATAAGTAGAGATCTAGGCATCTAGGTTGTAGTTTGAGGGGTTTAACCATCATTTGGGGTTCGGCTATGGTCAGATCTGGTGGGGTAGATGGTGGTGATGGTAGGGAAGAGATGGAAGGAGGTGGTGGCCGTGGAATATAGGGAGAGCCGCTCCAATCAGGGGAGAAAGCAAAGCAAATTTGCATAGAAAATAGGAGAAAAAGTAGAAAGAAGAGAGGGATTTACCTAATTTTTTTGCAAGATGGAGGCCATGATTTTTTTTAGGGTTTAGGAGCTTTGGAAATTCGTGAATGAGAGGAAAAAAAAGTGGCGGCTGAAGAAATGAGGAGATGTGGCCAATTGAATGAAAAGTTAGGTTAAAAAGTAGAAGGGTTAGAAAATAAAAGGGCCTTAGGAAGATAGAAAGTTTAAGGCCTTTCAAATTTCTTTAATTCATTTTTATAAGTTTATATTTCTGGTAATAACATTAATTCCAGTTAAAAATTCGAAAATTTGATAAAATATAAAAATATATATAATATTTATTGATTATATAAAGTAGGATTAAGGAAAATAGTTAAAACAGTGAACTAGACTAGAAAATTTTGAAATTGAATAGAATAAATTTTAGAAAATTCATATGAGCTTGCAATATATTTTTAAACATAAATAATAACATAAAATAAAAATATATTCACAAAGTAAATATTTAAAATTAAATTTACATATAATTTTTAAATGAAGAAAATAGGAAAACAGCCCTTAAAAATGGAAAATCAACACGGTAAATTTTGGAAAAATTATATTATCATTTAAAAATATTAAAAGACAAAAATATACATAAAATAACATATTTACACATATTAAGATAAAATATAAGAAAGAAAAATATGATTTATAAAATTTAAAATAGGCAAATTTGCACAATAAAACAAATTATACTAAAAATTGAAATGTACATAACTTTTACATTTTAACTCCGTTTTCAACGAAACGAAAAGCAGTATTCATGTTATCAAATCTATTTTCATAATAAAAGATAAAATTTATAATTTCAAATATTTAAAATTTAAATTTAAAAGTCAAAGTTTTACTATTTTAACCAAAATTCACTTTTTTGGAAATATTAAATTTAGTCATATTTGGAATTCTAATCCACATACAAAATCAAAGTTTTTATATTTACAATAACAAAATTTATTCTTTTCATAAATAAAGCTTTTAAATCTGGAAATCAATTTAAAAATAATTATAAAATACAGGGTTGTTACACTCTCCCCCACTCAAAACTTTTCGTCCCCAAAAAGGAACGAGGTACGGGAAAGCACAGAAAAAGATAGAATGAATAGAATTAAGACAAGATGATAAGAAAATTGGAATTACACCTGATAACTATTGTTATAGGTAAGTTTAATAAGATGGAGGTGATCAAATCAAGAATATAAGCACGAAAAAATCCTCTAGAGTCTGAATCTCCCTTTTCACTTGACCGACGGTCTATGAATGGAAAACAGTGTTCAAATCCGGATGAGTAACAAAGATTATCAAACATTACAGAAAGATTTCTAAACAGAAAGATTATAGAAAGATGCTTATACCAGCCTGTAGCAAGATGAGGGAAAATAAGGACAACCAAAAGATGGTTTGAAAAACAAAATAAGATAATAATTTGAAACCATAATGCTTTGAAATCATAACAATTTAAGGATGTTTATCATTTGGAAATCATACTACTAAGATCATAACACTTGGAAATGTTATTCTAAAAAAACATAATACTTAGAAAATCATAACACCTTTTAAAATAATCTTCAATTAAAATATTTTAATTCATTTAAAAGTTGTAACATTTCTAAGTTCATTCAATTATAAAAATTTCCAAAACATTGTATTTTCAAAACAGCAGCACTTATAAAATGCTACAGTAGATATATTAATATTTCAAATCAGTTTAATTTCAAAAATATTCATTTAGATATCATTTAACTTATGCCTTATTAAAACATACTTTTATGAATGGAATATCCAAATTAAACTATACTTCGTTTATTAAGTCAAAAGCTCACTATTTTACTTAGCTCTTAATTTAACACATAACCTAACACTTTATTTAAAATACCCATTTCATAAATAGATATTCCTTCAATAAGTTACACTTAAAATTTTCATTTGAAAACCAAATTCTCAATTATCAAATTTTAGTGATGTTAAAATACATTTAACTATTTAAATCATAATTATTCATTTTTCAAGACATATCTATTTCATAAATAAAATATTTATCATGGCAAATATAACAATCAAATTTCTTTACACATTTATTCATTTAGACATCAATTAAACTATGAATTCAAGTTAAATAAACTTTATTACAAAATGTCCAATTCCAATGTATTTTATTTTATCTATTCAAAGATACATTATTTATTATACAACATATTCATTTCAGGAAATAACCATTATTAAAATTCCTAGGTTAGACTTAAGGTTCCATATTAAATCAAATTTGATTATTAAGTTATTTAAATAAAATCTCTTTAAATCCCTTTTTCACTATTTACCTCTGTTAATCTTTTATAACTAAAATTTAAGTGTATAACATTTATCATAACCACTTAAATTTTATTTAAAAAGACCTTTCTATATTGTATATTATCCAATTTCATATTCAACTTCTGTGTAATTTAGGTAAGTTATATTGGAATGAAATTGTGTGTTATACAAATAAAACTTTCCAATTTAATTATCTCAAGTTTGAATCATTTATCCAAATTTTTGAATTTTTTTCTTTTAACTGAAATTATACTTTAAAATAAAATTTAAGAATTAAACTTCCGATTCCTTTCAAACCATTTAGCGATAAGTAATTATACATACATAATATGTCAAATCAAATTTAAATCATATATCTATATATATTATAATCCAGTCATATTTTAGAGATTCAAATCAATTAAATTTCCCAAAACAAAGCAGTAGCAAGACAACAGAACGGTCACTTCACTTCAAAACTCGAAAATGAACGTCGATGATGCTGCAGTCATCACCGAAATTATTTTCCAGCGACAAAGAGAAGAGCACTAAATTTTAAACCTTTTAAAATTCTTTGAAAACAAAATTTCTATTCGAAATACTTTAAATAATATGTCCTTTTAAAACTTGAAAACACAAGGTTTGAAACCATCGGAAACTTGAATTCTCAAATTCTTGATTCAAATTCATTTCAGTTCCCAAATCAATTTATAAACAACTATTTATAAATTCATTTGTAGAACAATAAATGATAAATCAAGTATTATCATTTCAAATTATCAATTTAAATCAATTTATTAAGTTCCATAAATTTACTTATATATCAAAATTTTATTTCATTAACCAAATTTAAAATAATATTGTGTCAGTTTGTTCTGTCAAAGTGTTTTAGAAATCCTATCGATAGCGTTGATCAGACGAATCGATCGGAAACCCAAATCAACATCAACAACTCAAACAACACAATATAAAACAAAACATTAATTTACTAGTACAGTTCAAAATGTTTGGAAGATAGATTGGAACAAAAGACAAGATGATTAAACAGAGTAGAGAGATGGGTAAGCTTAGATAAATCGCGGACAACCTTAACCGAGTCAACCGTGACTTAATGGATAAGATCAAATGTGGATTTTCTGGGGTAAATCTACCTTCGATCTCAAGAGATAGAGTTTGGAATAATAAAAGATATTAGCATCTAACCAAGGATAAATATAAATCTCTGGTGAATCGATGCTGATTATAAAGGATTTTCACCCTTTTACAAGAAAATTAGAATATTGGCGAGACCGCCAATTCACTATAAAGATCATTGGAAGTGGAGTCATGGGATACTCCAGAATCAAAAGAAGATGAATAATGAGGGACAAGAATGAATTTTGGAACCGCAGGGAACTATCCAAAAATTCAAAGGAAATTCGAATCAAGAGGAAAAGATTCAAACTCGAACGAAAGTGATTCTGTAAATAAATCTACTCCATATGTTGAGTTTTGCCTCAAAGCCAAAGCTCTGATACCAACTGTAACGACCCGATATTTTCAACCATTCGCATCCATTATAAGTGTATAGGTAGACACTCATGCCGGAGTTGAATTGCTCAAAATACCGCGTTGTAATTAAAATTTTGCAAATCTCAGAATATACAGTAAATAAATATAATCAAAGATCACAGACACAGAGTAAAATAATGCAGCGGAAGTAAAAGAAATAGTAGTTCATGAAGCTACTATCTAAATATGTCAGAGTTACATAAGATGCAACAGAAGAAATAGAGTACAACAAAAGTCTCAATAAAATAACCAAGTACAAGCTGAGTAGAACAACGGAATTGAAATAGGTAGGACATGACAAGCAGATAATCTCCAACGATTCAAATCTCCAAAAGAGTGGAAATCCAAATCTGTGAATAACTCAGGCTGACCCGAGCGTAAAGCAAAACACAAAACACTCGAGTCAGGACAATATATACTTATATAATGTAAACCAACTCAAGTGAACTGTAATAAAGGTACAAGTAACTTAGAAGATGCTTGGGACCGCCCATCCTCTAAGGATCCGTTAAAATATCTACTATGTAGTAATATTCGCTATTATAATAGTGTCTAAATAAGTAAAGTATAATCATATAGAAAATAGCGTTAAGGGGATGGAGAACCTTAACGCGGTCGGATCTTAAAATCATAATCGTAGTAAAGCTCGATATGGTAGGTGACACGGCACAACTAGGCAATGCCAGGGTAGATATACCAATTACGCACACGGACTGATGGATACGCATAGCAGCCACTACCGTTCCACCTCGAACAACACTCCCAAATCGGAGGATGGCCATCTAATTAATCACAAGTAAGAGTATAATATCGAAGAAATGTGTCCAAGAAGAGGTGCTACCTCACTGGTCCGAGATCGCTCCTGTTTTAGCCACCTTATGCCAACTTACGGGAGTTAGGTCCACGTAACATACCTTAAGAACGTCGCCACCATCCTACTTCATTCTGGGAACTCCACCGCATACACAGTTGTCAAAGTGGTTTTCGGTATCGACAGAGAGTATGTCCATATCCGATCCCGGTCTCTTTAACAACCAATCATTATTATAACCCGTGGTTATAATTTTTAAAATAATATTTTATACTTCAAAATAGAATATCATTTCAAATCCAAATCTTTATCAAAATAAAGATTAAATAAATTCCAAACCATTTCAATATATTAACATATCATATCTTTCCAAAACTTCATTTCAATTCATTTCAATATATCAAAATATCATATCTTTCCAAACTTCATTTCAAATCATTTTAATATATCAAAATATAATATCTTTACAAAATCCAAATATTCAACTTTAAATCCTTTTAAATTCAAAGATATCACTCATTTATTGTCATTTCAAATCACCTTTAAATGGTTTATATTTCCAATTAAATTTATTCCTTTTAAACCTTTTAAAAGTGGAATTATTATTCTTACAAGTTAAGTATTCAATTTCCAAAGTTTCAAGTCATTCTGAGTTCGTTTACTAAGTCAAAAACCCTAATTATTAAAATTTCAGCATTTCACAGCATTTAAAAACAACTGATATAAGTTATATTTGAAAACATTTTTAATTCAGCAAAGACAGCACTTAAAACTGCTGTTAAAACTCAGTTTTAGTTGAATTATATTTCAAAACAGAAAAGACAACATTTCAGAAGTGCTGCGGTAGTTCAGATTTCAAAACAAGGGTTAAATTTGATTTCAACATAGACTGCAGATCATTATAGCATTTCCAGAGAATGCTATAATAGGCCTGAGTTCAATATTAGCCTATAAGTTCAACTACAGCAACTACAACATTTCAGAAATGCTGTAATAGCTCTTTTTACACAATTTTAGTTCAAAACAGAATCTATAGCATTTCTGAATGCTATTAAAAGTTAATTTCAGGTGTTAGTGTATTTCCAACAATTAAATAACTTTAATTTAAAATACATAAACATTTTAAAAATCATATTTTAACATTTAAAATGTTCATTTACATATCATTTAACATATATCTTTTCACAATAAATTTCTTATAATCAAATCCAATTTTCAACAATTTACTTAATAAATTTAAGTGTAAAAGTGTCCAATTCTTCACATTTCAACAAATAAACTTAACACTTCAAATTTAAATTACCATTTCACAATTTAACTAAATTTCCAATTTTATTTAATTAACTTAAACCTTTAATTAAAACCAAATTTCACATTTCCTAGTCAAGTTATATTTTAAAAGATCACTTTTAAACATTCATTTATTTAACCACTTAAATTCATAGAAAAATCAATAATACTTTAATAAATCACTTAAATTCAAATTTTATCAAATTATCATATTTACCATTTCCAAATAAAATTTAACATCCATTTTATTTATATAACTTAAATATCATTTTTAACCAAAATTCCAAATTTCCAACTTAAGTTATATTTCAAAAATCCAGTTAAACCATTCATTAATTACATTTTTTTTACACATAGAAAAAACCATAATTTCTTTAATTCAAAATATTTCAAAATCTGTTTAAATCAAATTTCATAAATTTATATTTAAAATACTTAAAAATATTCAAAACACTTTATAAAATAACCACGGGCCTGTATATAGTTTTCTAGCCTAGGTCAAGTGATACAGATATGTATCATTTCAATCCGCAGTTTAAAAAGAAAAATCCGGGTTCTATCATTTCAAACTCGCAATCTCAAGTTAAAATAAATTAAATAAAAACCATTCAGGCCTATCATTTCAGCCCATAACGATTTTTCCCTATTCTAAAGTCCGTTCGGGTATGTATCATTTCAACCCATAGTGATTCTAATCTACAGGGAACTTGCAATGGTGATAACTGATATAAATAACAGAATAACATTAAATAACAGTAACATATGATATAACAGCTGTAATAACAGGTGTGAACATCATATGATAATAATATAGGCATATATAACATGATAATATATTTCTACAGATTCACAGGGTGTCAATTTACTAGTTATATAGGTACATATTGTCTGGTGAGAATAACTCACCTTTTTATGCTGGAGTTAGCGATCAAAACACACAGAATAGATTCCATAAAGCACGACAAACACGATACAGCATGACTTTTGATTTGAATGAATATAGAGCCATGATATTTACCTTGTAAACAATAACCAAAACAAGACAATATATACATAAATATTTAACACAAACAATGTTGAAAAAATGAAGATAAGAGACAACAAAGGAATGAATGCTTTTGCCTTGCTTTCTACACTTGCTAGCATGACTTAGGGAATGTTTTGGTTCAGGTTTGGACATGGTTTGGGTCTGGTTTGGACCTAAAAAGGCATGGCTACAGGGCAAGAGCAAGGTGGAGGTTACAAGCATGAGAATACAAGGGGTCTAGGCTTGATAGTGGAGTTTTGGTGCACCACAAGGCTCGTCTACATGCATTGTTTGGCTCAGATCTTCATGTTTCAGATCTGGACAGAGGTGGGGAGGGGTGTGTCAAGGTCAGGTCAGGGGAGTGGTGGTGGATATGGTGGTGGTTTGGGTGGTGGTTGAAGTGGATGAGCATGTAGAGGTGAAATAAGTATAGATCTAGGCATCTAGGTTGTAGTTTGAGGGGTTTGACCATCATTTGGGGTTCGGCGATGGTCAGATCTGGTGGGGTAGATGGTGGTGATGGTAGGGAAGAGATGGAAGGAGGTGGTGGCCGTGGAATAGGGGGAGAGCCGCTCCAATCAGGGGAGAAAGCAAAGCAAATTTGCATAGAAAATAGGAGAAAAAGTAGAAAGAAGAGAGAGATTTACCTAATTTTTTTGCAAGATGGAGGCCATGATTTTTTTTAAGGTTTAGGAGCTTTGGAAATTCGTGAATGAGAGGAAAAAAAAGTGGCGGCTGAAGAAATGAGGAGATGTGGCCAATTGAATGAAAAGTTAGGTTAAAAAGTAGAAGGGTTAGAAAATAAAAGGGCCTTAGGAAGATAGAAAGTTTAAGGCCTTTCAAATTTCTTTAATTCATTTTTATAAGTTTATATTTCTGGTAATAACATTAATTCCAGTTAAAAATTCGAAAATTTGATAAAATATAAAAATATATATAATATTTATTGATTATATAAAGTAGGATTAAGGAAAATAGTTAAAACAGTGAACTAGACTAGAAAATTTTGAAATTGAATAGAATAAATTTTAGAAAATTCATATGAGCTTGCAATATATTTTTAAACATAAATAATAACATAAAATAAAAATATATTCACAAAGTAAATATTTAAAATTAAATTTACATATAATTTTTAAATGAAGAAAATAGGAAAACAGCCCTTAAAAATGGAAAATCAACACGGTAAATTTTGGAAAAATTATATTATCATTTAAAAATATTAAAAGACAAAAATATACATAAAATAACATATTTACACATATTAAGATAAAATATAAGAAAGAAAAATATGATTTATAAAATTTAAAATAGGCAAAATTGCACAATAAAACAAATTATACTAAAAATTGAAATGTACATAACTTTTACATTTTAACTCCGTTTTCAACGAAATGAAAAGCAGTATTCATGTTATCAAATCTATTTTCATAATAAAAGATAAAATTTATAATTTCAAATATTTAAAATTTAAATTTAAAAGTCAAAGTTTTACTATTTTAACCAAAATTCACTTTTTGGAAATATTAAATTTAGTCATATTTGGAATTCTAATCCACATACAAAATCAAAGTTTTTATATTTACAATAACAAAATTTATTCTTTTCATAAATAAAGCTTTTAAATCTGGAAATCAATTTAAAAATAATTGTAAAATACAGGGTTGTTACACTACTCAGTCACAACAGTGCACAGTACAATAATTGGCGGTCAACAATTCATTATTTGTACTACTGAAGATCAATCAAAGGTTACATCTTTCGACGAAAAGACAACAACTATTCAATGAATCGGATAGAACCTTTTTAGAATGAAGATTGCGGCTTTTCAAAGCACATCATGTTCACACAAGATGTACTTTGGGGGGCAAATGTTATCTCGCCTTTTGGTAAGGCCGTAACACCAAGAACTTGACTAGAAACATATGACAATCTGTCCCGAAGATCGGTTATACACAGGTTCACTATGGATACTGGCGAATTTTGTCCGAGTTCGAATCGAGCTACAATTGACAAGACACGACAAGCAAAGCTATGAAAGCCAACATTCCAAATTTCAAGTCAATCGGAGTTTGTATGCTCAAGATATTGATCGATCAAAGTCCAGAAGATCAAACACTTCGTATCCATTCTCATTCGCATGCATGGAAGGAGCAAGCTTATTCATGTCCATGACAACACATTATCAACTTTGTATCCATCATACCACTTCCTTTGTATCGGTTTCGTTCCAATCCATCAAGAGGAACTAGCACTATTTGTATCCATCGAGGTATGTGGTGGTTCGTATCCATGAAAGGAAGTTTCGTTCGTATCCATAAAACATTCATTAGTTCGAATCCATCAAGCATGTCCCACTTCGTATCCATCCATGCTCATATTACTTCGCATCCATAATCCTCGAGATTATTCGTATCGATCCACCTACGTCTACTTCGTATCCATCAGAGCCATAAAAAACCATCATTTCGTATCGATCCACCGATGCACCCTATTCGAATCGATCGGCTAGTGATCAATGTGAATAATGCAAGATGGACTGATACGAGTGACACCCTCGTTGATCGATATGAAATAAAGCAACAATCATCGATACGAACGGCATAACGATTAATGGATACGAATGAAGCCATATCAATAGACACGAACGGCATGGATACGAAACATCTGAATGAGAGCGATACAAAGGGAACACGTAAAGAAGGAAAGACTCGGTCGCTCGGCATGAAAAGTGGATCGATCCTAAAAGTTAGCGCCACTTCATCGGTCATCACGTGCCTAGAAGTGATGCGAACAGAAGCGATGCGAACTCGGTAGCCTTCAACAAATCCAAACTTGCATCGATCATAACTTGAGATCTCCAAGTCCAAATGCCACCAAATTTTTACAAGAGCTTACATACAACCCCAAGAATGTACCTGATAAATTTCAGCCTCAAAGGACCATTTATGGATAGATATTAATTCAATTCGTATCGCTCCCGGATCGAGTCAAAATTACCTGAACTCGCTCCCGTGGGCCCACTCACGTGAGAGAAGAAGTCTTCTGAGATCTAGGCGAGATATTTGCTGCCTACGCTTATAAATAGTGACCCTAGACCTACAGAAATGGGACTTTTGGCTCTTCTACATCCAGACTCTGCCGAAATTACTATTGTACTTGGATTATACTACTGTAACTCATTGTAACCAGCAAGCAAAAATCAATAAAAGTCTGCCATTTCATAGTGGACATAGGACATACGCTAAACCACTCTTAATTCGTGTGTCTTTGTGCATTTTCTTTTTTGTTGGTTGGTGTGTTTGTTAGATCTACCTCATTTTACATTTATTTTCTTTATTTTATCTCTTCAAACACATCCAAAGAGTGATGTGCTCAATTTTGGTACAAATAACATCATAGTTTGGGTTACAAATCATAGAACGTATATCCTAGTGCGTGTCTGCTTCTAGGTTGGAGGTATTAAATGGCTACTGTAGTGTATGTCTCCTTCTTATCCAAGAAGTATTAAATGGTCAGGATTATCTTTTAGGTGTGGTAGTGGGAAATCTTTGGAGAGGGTCCACTTCGGGGTTGACATATTAAATGGCTATTGGAGGGTCTGCCTCTTCCCTATTAAAGAAGTATTAAGTAGCCTTATGGGATTTCTTATGATTTCAGTTAGGAAGTACTAGAGGGGGCTCGCCTTGGGTCTAGGTATTAAATGACGGGGATCTACTTAGGGTATATATATTAAATGGTAGGAGTCTACCAATTTCCTACTAAAGATGTATTAAGTGGTGCATGTACTTTCTCTTACATCATTAGGAAAAAGTTGATGGAGATGGGTCATTAGACCCCCATAGTTGCATCGCACATGCGTTATAGTTATGAAGTTAAACTGAAAAAGGCCTTTAGCCTATAGTCGGAGATATGCTATGAAGCTGGACTGAAAGAGCCTTTGGCTTACAGTTGGAGGTATACTCATTAGGATGCATAAGACATAATGCTTATCTAAATGATACTGCCCAAATACTATTATGATAAGACTTGATATTTTCATTCACCGAACACTGTTGTTCTAACTCCCTCCTCATTATAATCCATGGATTAGGGAGAATGATGCTGGTGAAGAAGGTGAAGAAAGCGGTGAAGACTAATAGCAGTTTAGTTATTTAATAATGTTTTTGACGTGTTCTGATGTTCCTAGATTTTTAGACATTTTGGTGATTTGTTTTGAGGCATTGTATTATGGATATTTAGGATGTTGTATTTTTGAGATTTGGTATATGTGAAAATGGTACTTATTTATATTTTTATATTTTATCTCTTCCATTGTGAAATTCTGAAAGCAAAGATAGATAGCACTGTATATTGTTTATTTTATCAACCAACAACCAGCTTAGGAATGGACCTGAGGTTTGATTGGGCTTTTATTGGGTCAAAAATTTGGCCCATTCCAAAGAGGGTTGTTACATTTGGTATCAGAGCTTAGGTTGCCCGATCAACAAGAATATGCATACGCGAGTGTATGTATTTATTATTTTTAGAAATATTTTAGGCAAACCTTTTGATTCAACGAGTAATACTATTGTAGGAAATCAGGATTAATCCAAAATTTTGAACCTACAGACGGCTTAAATGGTTGAGAATAGCACCTCTAAAGTCGGAAACCACCCCGCCCAAAAGATACCTACCATTTCGAGTATGGCATCATGGTTCCGACAATATTTAACGCTAGTAGGGCAAGTTCCTGTTCTCAACAAGCTACAGTAGTGATGTCAGTTGCTCCGCCTGTTGAACCAACACCCTATCCACTATATTTTCCAAAGATGTGTAGAGATTTTTAGAATATGAGAGGACAAGCATTTTCGGAGGTAGAAGACTTTGTAGAAACCAAGGCATGGATTAAAGACCGTGACTGTATATTCTGAGAGCTAGGATGGGAAGATCAGATTAAGAGGAGGAAAGCTGCATGACACCTAAATGAAGAGGTGCTAGATTGGTGGACCAAATCGTTCAAGATAATGAAGAAGAAGGAATTACTTGAGCTGAATTTAGGGCTTGCTTTGAGTCACTATTCATGTCCAAAGCTGAAGTAAGTCCGCAATTGGAAAATTTTATCCAACTAAGGCAAGAAAACTCCACTGTGAAGGAGTATATCAATAAGTTCACGAAATTGGTTAAGTTTGAAATGAGCCTAGTTGAAACCCCAGCAAAAAGGGCAATTAAGTTTGTAATAGGCCTAAATTCTCCACTTAGGGAACTACTTTTAACTCAAGTTCCCGTAGGCGCCACCTATAAGGTGGAGCGAAGAAAAGGGGATTCTAGGTAGACAAGAAAGCCAAGGAAAAGATCAAGAAAGGAAGTGTGACATGCCAGAGATGTCAGAAGAAGGGATACATCGCTAAGGATTACAAAAATTGAGTTTGATGAAAGAAGAATTTAAGGGGAGGTGCTATCATTTCCATGAAGAAGGGCACTATAAGAACCGACGACCAAAGCTAGCAAAGGAGGGACAAGGTAGGCAAGCTTATGCCATTGAGGCTATACCTATCTCAAGTAGCCCTTCTCTTAGGGATAAAGGAAAAGCTGGAATGGAAGGTACAACTATTATTTTCATAAATACTATTTGTCCCTTATTTGATTCTAGAGCATCACATTCATTCGTAGCCAAGAATGTAGTTAACTAGGAATAAAGACCCAATTTGTCACCAACCATATAGTTGTGTCAAATCCTATCGGGGGTTGACACACTTTTCTATGATTTGCAAAGATTTAGCGGTGGATATATGTAATGTTGATTTTATTTGTAACGCCTATGTTCTAGGTTTTGAGGGGCATGAACTTATCTTAAGGACGGATTGGTTGTCTTACTACGGGCTTGTCTTAGATTGTGACAGAAGGATTATGCGGTTGAAGAGTTGTAGGGGGTGAGATATCGATGTTCGTTGAATGCCCCAAAGCTCAGTTAAGTTAAGCTATTTGTATTCTTTTAGCCTATCAGAGGATAAGCTCTCATCTATGCCCCATAGTACGAAACTTTTCAGACGTTTTTGAAGAAGTCTCCGATCTTCCACGCTGAAGGGAGATCGAGTTTAAGATTTATTTGGGGAAGGATGCTAGACACATCATACTACCATTGAGGCATATGCCCCCCAAAGAAAGGTGAGAGTTGGATAAGCAGATTTCGGAATTATTACAGAAGGGGTCTATTCGTCATAGCACATCAGAGCAGGGAATGCCAGTTGTCTTCACCACCAAGGTAGATGGCTCTTTAAGGCTATGCGTCAATTATCGAGAGCTTAACAAGCTAAACAAAGAAGAATAGATATCCTTTATCTTGAACAGATGACTTATTTGACCAGCTTGTCGGGGACAAAGTATCTTCCCAACTCAAGTTGGCCACTACATTCCATCAATTAAGAGTAGCTAAAGATATCAAGGATAAGACTTCTTTTCGCACTCCGGACGGACTATATGAATAGGAGGTAATGCCTTATGGACTAAATAATGGCCCAGCATATTTCATAGATTTGATGAGTATGGTATATACAAGGCAACTGTATAAGTTCATCGTAGTGTTTATAGATGTTATTCTAGTATACTCTAAAAGTGAGGGTGAGCATGGAAATCACTTACGGGAGGTACTAGAGACCACGAGAGAACATCAGCTAAAATCCAAATTTTCAAAGTTTTATTTTTGGAGGAAGGAAGTAAGGTTTCTTGGTCACATTGTCTCCGAGAAAGGAGTAATAGTTGACTCTGCAAAGGTAAAAGCTATTCAAGATTGGAAAATTCCAAGGAACGCTACGGAGGTTAGGAGTTTTCTTAGGTTAGCGGGTTACTATAAGAAGTTTATCCAGGAGTTTGCAAAGATAGCAGTCCCATTGACTCGCCTAACCAAGAAAAACTTAGTATTTGCAAGGGATGAGAAATGCATGAAAGCCTTCGAGAAGTTGAAGGAGTTGTTGATTAGTTCTTCGGTGCTAACTATTCAGGATGGGTCAAAGCCTTTCACCATTTACACCAACGCATATGGTACATGGTTAGAAGTTGTTCCTATGCAAGAAGGCAAGGTGATAGCCTATGCAAGATGACACTTAAAGGATCATGAGAAGAGGTAGCCCACTCACGACTTGGAGTCAGCAACTATCGTATTCGCTTTAAAGATGTGGAGGCACTATCTTTTGAGGGAAAGTTTTGAGTTATTCGTCAACCACAAATCCTTTAAATACCCATTTTTCCAAAAAGATTTGAACCTTAGGCAATTGGAGGTGGATGAAGTTTATAGCATCATATGACTTTGAGATTCGGTATGCCCGTGGAAAAGGGAATGTGGTTGTCGACGCCCTTAGTTGGAGGCATGCTACTTTTAGTGCTATAAATAAGTAGAGGCAACTGGAGTTTCTCTCGAATTTCAACTTCCAAACACCATGAGAATTCACTCCGAGTTATCTAGCGGCCATGGAAGTAAGGTCAGCACCGATGGACCGCATCGGTCAAGAATATAAGAGAGATGCGACAATAGTCGATGTTTTGAGGTAAGGGAGAGCATTTCCCCTATATCCATAGGTATTCGATCGATGAAAGAGGGTGGCTAAGGAGAGATGGGCTGCTATATATATTCTAGTAGTGGAATATGTTCTAGAGGAAGTACCAATGAAGTACCACGTCTCTAAGATGACTATTCATCCTAGTGGGGATAAGATGTATATGAATATGAAGCTGATTTTCTATTGGCTGGGATGAAGAGGAGAGTAGCGGAATATGTCTGAGTGCTTTGAAACGAACCGGGGATTTTCGACGCTCGAAAATCGACATCAATACGTCCAATGTATAAAATGCCGAGCGGTCGAGTGCCGAAAATACCGGTTTATTAGGGGTGAAGAAGAAAAAGGTAGAAGAAAAGAAACAGAACAACACAGAATCTTACAATCGCAGTGGAACAAAATATAATATATAATAACTGATTTTAAATACAAGAACTATACTATTAATATACATACCACTATCAGAGTACCATAATTCAATACATCAAATGGACAATTATAATAACTTATCCTCACACAGCGGAAATAACCAAGTACGTGATATACGTCTGAACTCCTCTAACTCGTCTCCTGAGCTCCATAGCATCTATCCTGAATCTGTAATACTCAGTCTGACCCAAGAATTATAATAAAATAACACCCGAGTCAGTCTGGAAAACCAACGTGAGAAAACACACTCAATTTGAATTATTAACTTTTCAAAATCCTTTGAAAAACAAAGGTATCTCGTAAGACCACGTCACAAATAAACACGACGGGTTTTTCCCTTACGATAACCAAAACACTTTATAGAAAATCCAATGAAATTATAATAGCGTCTAAATACAAATACTTATTCAAATAGATGAAATTGTTACATTAATTAAATTCCAGCATACTAGGGTATACAAACAAAACTGTAAGCTCGTATTGGAGAATGGATTCCAACGACTGACTGGGCCACTAGGGTACCGCCCATCATAGTACACCTCTATAACAATGTATCAAGGACCACGTCAGGATCCCATGCTACACAAGACCGACCTACCCCTAACCTGGATAGACCGAATATGTTATCACCCTGGGTGTTCCCACCCTTAATATCGAGCGCTTCTTCTTTCTTGTATACCCATATCTAAGATAAATAGGGTTCCGAGGACATCTAGAAAAGTGATAACATACCCAACTTGGGTGCGAACCACTTAGCCTTGCTGCATCTCCCATGTTTTAGTCATTCCCGGTTGATGAGGTTCGAGGCTAAGCGTTACTTTCAAGAACAATTTTTCTTAGAATGCTCATCGTCCTCCAATGACGATGTTCTGATAGCATTCGTCCATACAAGTTGTCCTGGGTTTGGACAAACCGAATCACCGTCTTCATCATCTTTACGGTATTCATTCGTAACGTTCAAACCGGATCGAAGTGGTTTTCGGATAATTAAATCTAATCCCGGTCTCTTCGAAACGATTATCGAAAATTGGCCAAAATTGATAGTCGGTTATTTAACTATCAATACACATCCATAAGCAATCATTAGGCCTTATCAAAAATTTTCCCATAATTTATTTCAAAAATATCTTTATAAGATATTACTTTCAGTTCTTCAACATTTGAAAATAGCTTTTAAATCCTTATAGCTTTCAACGGAATATTTCCACCCTTTTTCAACACTTAGATTATTCTTCTCCATTTCATTTTAAATTCACACTTAGGAAGTATTCCTTTTTACTTCCTATTTCTTTTTCTCAAAAGCATTTACAAATTTTATTTGTAAATCTCTTGACTAGTTTATAACGAACTCTATAAATCTTGGAATTCCCTAATTAATTCCCTTAATATTTCCAAAGTCATATATGCCTATTTATAATTCCAATTTCCCTTTCTACTTCTTTTATGAATTCTATTTTATTTTCGAAGTTCACTTTTATCTAACTTCTTCGAAAATTTCCTTACGTTTCCCAAATTTTCGTTTTGAGAATTCTCTTATAAGTCCATCTACTAAATAATCATTTTCCAACTCTCGAGAAGGTTTATAAATACATTTAAACCATTTTCAAAACTTTATATATATACATATGTAAATAAATAAAAATAAGTATTTAAAGAAAAATAATAATTATTTATTTTTAAAACATGTTCAAATAGTTATCTATTATTGAAACACTTTTATAACATCACTTTTCAAAGCTGGTTTTAAAATCTAGGATTTATTAAAATAAATATTAAGTATTTGAAAATTCGCTTCTGAAGTATTTCAGTACCAACTAACTTTAAATTACATAGTTTAACAAATAAAATTTTCCTTTTAAAATAAAAACTTAATTTATTAATAAAAATACATTTTTAAATCTCAATAACCAAATTTCAATTTATAACCCCTCTCGATTTCTATCACATCACTTCCATTTCGGTCTCCTTAACCATTTATCCACTAGTTTTCTCTCACCCTATTTCCATATTCAATATAAATTCTTCTTGTAAATTTATATTTCCAATTTAACATCTGATATCGGTTTCTTTTATTTATATACATCGTTTATAATCCTTATAACTCCTTTGAGTTTTGCTAAAACAATCTCATTTACAAAATTGTAAATTTTTTATAAATTCAATTTCTTATAAATTCCATTTATTTTTTTACCAATCCATTTTTAATATCGATTTTCAATTTTATTTCTATATATTCCAAATATCATTTTAAAATCTGGTCTTAAACATCCCTTTGTATTATTTATTTTAAAATCTCTATTAAAAATATTTTTCCCGCATTATTTAATATGATTAAAAATCCATTATTGCTTATTCAGAACAATCTCTTTAAAATAATCCAATTTTGATATACATATTTTTATATTAAAAATCTCCTTTTAATTCCTTCAATTTTCAAATAATATTTATGGTATTTAATATTCCCAAAATTAATTTCCATGCCATTATATCTTTTTAAAATTTACAACGCACAATAATCCAACATTTTATATATATGAAAAATACTAATATATTTGAGGAATCCAATTGGATCCCTCCAACCTGTTTTTCCTGCATCCACAGATGTTAGACAACAATAAAAATACCAATCCCACTTCGAGGGGGATATCGCGGTATATAGGGTTATCCGCTATTATGCGGGGCGCATAGGGTCTCATTCGCTATAATATGTGGGAATATCACTCCAATACTAAAATATATACTACTATATATATAGTCATCCATAGATAATTATAAATTTGTCAATCAATCAAGCATCCAATAATTTAAATTTAAACATTTAAATTTAAATATGGTAATCCAAATGAGTGAGAAATTGTCACCTTGATTTTTTTGCAATCCGTTTCCAATTTTTATTTCGTATCCTACACCATCACGAATCCATCGCAAAAATACACACTTGCATTCGACCTCGTATTAATTTAATACAGTATTTATAAGAATTTGATTTTATTAATATCATTAATTGAATTAAATTTCAGTAATTAAATTAATTACCTCCCATACGTAAAACCCTAGCGCTGCTAACCTCGATCACAACATCCCAGGCCACTGCTCCCTTCACTTCAAACCGTGCCCAACCCTCTTGCTGTCATCACCCGTAATCTTAGCCACAACCACCAACGCAATCGCCTCCGATGACAACGTCTCCAGCACACGAAATACCAAGGCCAGCTACCGCCTTCGTCACCCTCCTCAACACGCTACAGGAATGCGACCTCCCCTTTCTTCGCGACTATACAGCCTCTACCCAGAACCCCGGCTCCCCTGCGATTCGCCGCCGCCTCCTTCTGCCTCGGCGACTTAGCTCTCCACAATTGCGACATCGCCTTCGCACGTGACTCTTCCCAACCCTACTACAGCGCGAAGCCACCACCCACCTATCCTTGCTCGCGCACCTCACAATGAATTCGAACCCCAAAATCGAACGCGACCGACTCCTCTTTCCAACACTAGACCTCGACGAAATCGCCTCCCCACCTCGCGCTCGTCACCTCGACTCGCGATCTGCCAAAGCATCGTGCTTTAGCAGTGATTTATTAATTTAATTTTTTTATTCGAACGAAAACGATTTCGTTCGTTTCAATTATTTTTTTACAATAAACGAATTCGATTTTTGAATTGAAGAAGGTAGAGAGTAGAGTACACGATTTTAATGAAGGTGTTGGCGGCGTTGAACGTGATAGATGTGTGTTTTACAAGGTACAGTGACCTGATTAGATTTTGATTTTAGACATATATATATAATAATAATAATAATAATAATAATAATATAAACCAAAATATCTCGTTTCCCTAACTTAAAACCCTGAACCCCTATCGAGACATGCCGCTAGGTGTTTGTAATGTTATACCCTATTCCGAACGCAATGGAAAATGTTTCGAGCCCTAATTCGATCGTATGGAGAAGATAACTTTTTGGACCCCATTTATTATTGAATTTTGATATTAATTTCAACGCGTTTCTATCCCGTACGTTCAAACGATTATTACAAATGCTACGAAATTTGAAATCTGATAATAATTCACTATTACGGATCCAATGGAACTAGTTTCATCGAAATCCGAGACCGTGTCCCGGATGGCTATTTTTAAATGTCAATTTGAACAAACCATTTTTAAAATTGAACAGATCACCTTTAAATTCAATTTTAAAACTTTTATTATCTCCATTATTATTAATACAAATTTTACAAGCCTTTAAATTATTTTTATCGAGCTTAAAACTCAAGATACAAAAATTTAACCAATATTCAATTATAAAATTCAGTAATTAAATTATTCAATAAATCGCTATATTTAAATTCTGAATTTATTTTATAAATAAAAACCCAAATTTTCCATATTCAAAATCAATCTATAATTCAAATTCTATATTTAAAACCATTTAAATATTCAAAATCGAACAACGAAAAATCCGGGTCGTTACATTCCTCCCCCCTTAGAAGAATTTTGTCCCCGAAATTGCTAAGGTAGGAAAATTGCTCCAAACCCATTACTTATCCAAAACCCACTTAGCTAACTTGACATTCCAATTTTCTAATCTCTTAGTTTTCAATCAAACAATTAGTTTTCTATTCTAAACCAAAATCCTTTATTTCGATTACAAATCCGAAATTAAATTTTCGATAACAAATTTTTTTTCAAAATTTTTCTAACACCCTAAATTTCCGAATTTTTTTGGAAGAGTCTCCCTTGTACGGAGAGCCTTTTGCAATATGACAAGAGAGATAATATATATACATCGACCCACATGGTCGGAAAACAAAATCAATATTTTTATATTTTGCTGTATTTAATCCGAAAACGTACCTTATTTTAGCATTTTTAAGCATTATTAAGCAAGCAAGTTACTTCATATGCAAATACGCAACCAAAATCTAGTCCGACAGCCTCCGGTTACCTGTACTTACTCAATTTAAACCACGTAAGTACCAATATATGAAAGTCCAATATCATTTCATTTCATTAATCGATTAAACATATAATTTTCATAGCATGAATATATAACCACAAGGTGCTAACATTCGATTATTCATTTCAATCGATTTATATATCATTTCATTCAATTCAAATGATTTACAACCAAATTTCCTTGCATTCAATTTATTTTTATATCAACCAAACCCATATCCATTTCAAATTGATTAAAAATCAATTTACTCACTTCCTATTAATTCATAGAAATTTTATTTGCTTCCGTTTATGCCAATGACAAATTTCCTTTGCAAATTTGTCGCTTTACTTCAATAAAATAATCATTTTAGCTTCTAGCCATTTTAAATTGATTCCAACTCAATTTATATTTAATTTTATCCCATTTCCAATTCAATCCATTCATTTGCATTTTATTCATATCTACATTATTTTCAAATTCATTTTATTAGCTGGGAATCATTCCATGTTGTTTAATATCCCAAGCCATATCAATTTATTTACGCTCCAATTGAATTTATTTATAACTTGAGTTATCACCATTTCAAACTATTTCCATTTACTCGACACATTTCCAATTTTTATTTAATTTGCTTACCATCTAAGTTGAATTTTATTTATAACTCAAGTTTCATTTCCAAATTCCATTTTCAACTCACAATCCAAATTTATTCAACCCAGTTAATATCCATTTTATATCCAATTACTAATTAATTATCTAATTAGTTCACTTCCACTTTATAATTCAATATCTGACTTTTTTTATTTCAAAAATCACTTTAACCAATTTACTTGAGTTCAAATTTATTTTATAGTTCAAGTTTGGATTTTATTTCGTTTCCAAAATATCAAACTCTTTTTATTTTGGATCATCTATTCCAATTTTCAATTTTATAAGTCACACAACTCTTTTTTTTTCATATTTCCATCAATTCCATACTTGAGTATATTCCCATTTTATTTTTTAACTCGAGACTGTACATTTATTTATAGCTTAAATATATTTTTATTCCGTTAACTTAAAATTTTATAAGCTATTCCAATTCATTTATTCACAATTCCAATTCTTCACCTGAATTTTATTTCCTTCAAAATCTTATCCATATGGTTTTATAATATTCCACAATTCAAAATTTATACTTACTTCAATTGGATATTATTACCCATCCAATTCAAATTTTGTAACTGATAATTATTTAGTCACTTTATAATTCACATTTACATATTTCAATTCAATTCCATATAACTCAAATCCGATTCACTTTTTATTTAAATTTCAATTCCTTTTAACCAACATTTCAAACCATACTTAATTTAAATTCTACCCCAAACAAATTTAATTTTAATTCATTCAATTTAATCAAGTAAGAAATTTAATTCCAATTTCAAATCACAATCGAGTAATTTTTCTAAAATTTAATTCGTTCAACTTAACTTAAGTTGAATTCCATTCAATTTTATATCTCAATCCAATTTTATTTTCATTTTAATTCAACTTCAGCTCAATTTTACATAGATTAAGTTAAATTTCATTCATTTTAACTTCCTTAAGTTAAAATTTAATTCCGAAATTCAAATCCCACACTTTTCTCTCTTCTTTAAAATTATTCTCAATTTTAAAAGTTCATACTTATTTCCTGGTATTTTCTAAAACATTTTAAATAAGGATTTCAGAATTCAAACACCCGATATTTATTTCAAATCATTTTGAAATCAAAAATATCCCAAATCACACTTTCTAAATTTAAACCAACCCTGGTTTTATCAAAACAAATTTCCTTAGAATTTCTAAACAACGTTTGTCTTCCAACAAAAATCTCCAAATCAGTTATTTTGGTAGTAATTCGTTACTTAGAAACTCGAAAATTAATACCGATGATGCAGCCGTCATCATCAGAATTATTTTCCAACGACTGAAGTGAGTTCAGTGCTATATCACTTCCAAAAATCCATTTAAAACCATTTTCTTTCAAAAATATCTCCAAAGTAATATTACTATTATTTTTTTCTCAAAAATGCTTTGGAAAACATTTCCAAAATCTCTGGAATTTAAATTTCCAGATTTGATTTGAATCCAGTTTTAATTATAATCCTTATGTGTAATTTGTACTTATACAAATTTTCATTTGGTAATATAAACCATTTCCAATTTTATAATCTTGTTTGATTATAATATTATCATTCAAACACTCCAATTATATATATAATAGTTTTTAGAAAAATTATTACTTTTATATCAAAATATGGTTTGGGTAAAATTATTTCATTTACCCATTTTTATTAAAACAATACTGTGTCGGTTTACCTAGTTTAAGAGTTTAGAAATCCCTATCGATTCAGTTGTCCAGACTATGCCGACTAGAATTTATAAACACTCAACCGATAAGTCAACACAATATAAAATAATCTATATTCACTAACAAATACACGCTCATACCTATTATTACACTCAACTCATTCTAGAGTACTACTGACTCTATCTCTAATGAGTAATCCCCACCAGAGCCAAGGTTCTCGCTTAACCTTCACCTCTGAAACCAACTTTAACAAACCAGAGATTTTCGACGCTCGAAAATCGACATCAATACATCCACTGTATAAAATGCCGAGCGGTCGAGTGTCGGAAATACAGTTCATTAGGGGTGAAGAAGAAAAAGGTAGAAGAAAACTGAACAGCACAAAATCTTACAATCGCAACGGAACAAAATATAATATATAATAACAGATTTTAAATACAAGAACTGTACTGTTAATATACATACCACTAACAGAGTACCATAATTCAATACACAAATGGACAATTATAATAACTTGTCCTCACACAGAGGAAATAACCAAGTACGTGATATATGTCTGAACTCCTCCAACTTGTCTCCTGAGCTCCATAACATTTATCCTAAATCCGTAATACTCGGTCTAACCCGAGCATTATAATAAAATAACACCCGAGTCAGTCTGGAAAACCAGCATGAGAAAACACACTCAATTTGAATTATTAACTTTTCAAAATCCTTTGATAAACAAAGGTATCTCGTAAGATCACGTAAAAAATAAACACGATGGGTTTTTCCCTTACGATAACCAAAACACTTATATAGAAAATCCAGTGATATTATAATAGTGTCTAAATACAAATACTTATTCAAATAGCTTAAATTGTTACATTATTTAAATTCCATCATACTAGGCTCTACAAACAAAACCGTAAGCTCGTATGGAGAATGGATTCCAACGAATGACTGGGCCATTGGGGTACCGCCCGTCACAGTACACCTCTAGAACAATGTGCCGAGGACCACGCCGGGATCCCCTCCTACACAAGACCGGCCTACCCCTAACCTGGATAGACCGAATATGTTATCACCTTGGGTGTTCCCATCCTTACTATCGAGCGCTTCTTCTTTCATGTATACCCATATCTAAGATAAATAGGGTTCCGAGGACATCTAGAAAAGTGATAACATACCCTACTTGGGTGCGACCCACTTAGCCTTGCTGCATCTCCCCTATTTTAGTGATTCCCGGTTGATGAGGTTCGAGGCTAAGCGTTACCTTTCAAGAACAATTTTTCTTAGAATGCTCATCATCCTCCAATGACGATGTTCTGATAGCATTCATCCATACAAGTTGTCCTGGGTCTGGACAAACTGAATCACCGTCTTTATCATCTTTACGGTATTCATTCGTAACGTTCAAACCGGATCAAAGTGGTTTTCGGATAACTAAATCTGATCACGGTCTCTTCGAAACGATTAACGAAAATTGGCCAAAATTGATAGTAGGTTGTTTAACTATCAATACACATCCATAAGCAATCATCAGGCCTTATCAAAAAATTTCCCATAATTTATTTCAAAAATATCTTTATAAGATATTACTTTCAGTTTTTCAACATTTGAAAACAGCTTTTAAATCTTTATAGCTTCAAAGGAATGTTTCCACCCTTTTTCAACACTTAGAATATTCTTCTCCATTTCATTTTAAATTCACACTTAGGAAGTATTATTTTTACTTCCTATTTCTTTTTCTCAAAACCATTTACAAATTTTATTTGTAAATCTCTTGACTAGTTTATAACAAACTCTATAAATCCCGGAATTCCCTAATTAATTCCCTTAATATTTCCAAAGTCAAATATGCCTATTTATAATTCCAATTTCCCTTTCTACTTCTTTTATGAATTCTATTTTATTTTCGAAGTTCACATTTATCTAACTTCTTCTGAAATTTCCTTACGTTTCCCAAATTTTCGTTTCGAGAATTCTCTTATAAGTCCATCTACTATATAACCATTTTCGAACTCTCGAAAAGGTTTATAAATACATTTAAACCAATTTCAAAACTTTATATATATACATATGTAAATAAATAAAAACAAGTATTTAAAGAAAAATAATAATTATTTATTTTTAAAACATGTTCAAATAGTTATCTATTATTGAAACACTTTTATAACATCACTTTTCAAAGCCGGTTTTAAATTCTAGGATTTATTAAAATAAATATTAAGTATTTGAAAATTCACTTCTGAAGTATTTCAGTACTAACTAACTTTAAATTACATAGTTTAATAAATAAAATTTTCCATTTTAAAATAAAAAATTAATTTATTAATAAAACATATTTTTAAATCCCAATAATCACATTTCAATTTATAACCGCTCTCGATTTCTATCACATCACTTCCATTTCGGTCTCCTTAACCATTTCACATCAAAAATAGTAACCACTATTTTTCTCTCACCCTATTTTCATATTCAATATAAATTCTTCCTGTAAATTTATATTTCCAATTTACCATCTGATATCGGTTTCTTTTATTTATATACATCATTTATAATCCTTATAACTCCTCTGAGTTTCGCTAAAATAATCTCATTTACAAAATTCCATTTTTTTATAAATTCAATTTCTTATAAATTCCATTTATTTTTTTACCAATCTATTTTTAATATCGATTTTCAATTTTCTTTCTATATTTTCCGAATATCGTTTTAAAATTTGGTCTTAAACAACCCTTTGTATTATTTATTTTAAAATCTCTATTAAAAATATTTTTCCCGCATTATTTAATACGATTAAAAATCCATTATTGCTTATTTAGAACAATCTCTTTAAAATAATCCAATTTTGATATACATATTTTTATATTAAAAGTCCCCTTTTAATTCCTTAAATTTTCAAATAATATTTATGGTATTTAATATTCCCAAAATTAATTTCCATGCCATTATATCTTTTTAAAATTTACAACGCACAATAATCCAACATTTTATATATATGAAAAATACTAATATATTTGAGGAATCCAATTGGATCCCTCCAACCTATTTTTCCTGCATCCACAGATGTTAGACAACAATAAAAATACCAATCCCACTTCGAGGGAGATATCGTGGTATATAGGGTCATCTACTATTATGCGGGGCGCATAGGGTCTCATCCGCTATAATATGTGGGAATATCACTCCAATACTAATATATATATACTACTATATATATATATATAGTCATCCATAGATAATTATAAAGTTGTCAATCAACCAAGCATCCAATAATTTAAATTTAAACATTTAAATTTAAATATGGTAATCCAAATGAGTGAGAAATTCTCATCTTGATTTTTTTGCAATTCGTTTCCAATTTTTATTTCGTATCCTACATCATCACGAATCCGTTGCAAAAATCCACACTTGCATTCGACCTCGTATGAATTTAATACAGTATTTATAAGAATTTGATTTTATTAATATAATTAACTAAATTAAATTTTAGTAATTAAATTAATTACCTCCCATACTTAAAACCATACCGCTGCTAACCTCGATCACAACATCCCAGGCCACTGCTCCCTTCACATCAAACCGTGCCTAACCCTCTTGCTGTCATCACCCGTAATCTCAGCCACGACCACCAACACAATCGCCTCCGATGACAACGTCTCCAGTACATGAAATACCAAGGCCAGCTACTGCCTTGTCACCCTCCTCAACACGCTACAGGAATGTGACCTCCCCTTTCATCCTGACACTACAGCCTCTACCCATAACCCCGGCTCCCCTGCGATTCGCCACCTCCTCCTTCTGCCTCGGCGGCTCAGCTCCCAACAATCGCGACATCGCTTTCGCACGCGACTCTTCCCAACCCTACTACAGCGTGAAGCCACCACCCACCTCTCCTTGCTCGCGCGCCTCACAATGAATTCGAACCCCCAAATCGAATGCGACCTAACTCCTCTCTGTAACACTCGACGTCGACAAAATCGCCTCCCCACCATGCGCTCATCACCTCGACTCATGATCTGCCAGAGCATCGCAATTTAGCAGTGATTTATTTATTTTATTTTATTTGATTCGAACGAAAACGATTTCGTTCATTTCTATTTTTTTTATAATAAACGATTTCGATTTTTGAATTGAAGAAGGCAGAGAGTAGAGTACGCGATTTTAATGAAGGTGTTGGCGGCATTGAACATGATAGATGTGTGTTTTACAAGGTACAGTGAACTGATTAGATTTTGATTTTAGACATATATATATAATAATATAAAACAAAATATCTCGTTTGCCTAACGTAAAACCCTGAACCCCTATCGAGACATGCCGCTAGGCGTTTATAATGTTATACCCCTATTCCGAATGCAATGGAAAAGGTTTCGAGCCCTAATTCGATCGTATGGAGAAGATAGCTTTTTGGACCCCATTTATTATTGAATTTCGATAATAATTTCAACGTGTTTCTATCCCGTACGATCAAACGATAATTCCAAATGCTACGAAATTTGAAATCCAATAATAATTCGCTATTACGGATCCAATGGAACTAGTTTCACCAAAATCTGTGACCGTGTCCCGAATGGCTATTTCTAAATGTCAATTTGAACAAACCATTTTTAAAATTGAACAGATCACCTTTAAATTCAATTTTAAAACTTTTATTATCTCCATCATTATTAATATAAATTTTACAAGCCTTTAAATTATTTTTATTGAGCTTAAAACTCAAGATACAAAAATTTAACCAGTATTCAATTATAAAATTCAATAATTAAATTATTCAATAAATCGCTATATTTAAATTCTAAATTTATTTTATAAATAAAACCCAAATTTTCCATATTAAAAATCAATCTATAATTCAAATTCAATATTTAAAACCATTTAAATATTCAAAATCGAACAACGAAAAATCCGGGTCGTTACATGCTTGATGTGTCAAATGATAAAGGTGGAACAAGAATTGCTAGAAGGTCTGTTATTGCTGTTAGAGGTACCGACTTGGAAATGGGAGCATATATCAATGGACTTTATAGATGGGTTGCCTAGAAGTCAAAAAGGCAATGAAGCTATATAGGTTATAGTGGATAGACTCATAAAGAGTGCCCCACTTTATTCCTGTAAGGAATAACAAAACGACAACATCTCTAGCGTAAATTTGTATTAAAGAAGTGGAACGATTGCAAGGCGTTTCGGTCAGCATTTGTAGTGATAGAGACCCCTTATTCACTAGTGAATTTTGCGGGATTTTGCAATCATCCTTAGGAGCGACATTGAATCTTAGCACTGCATACCATCCACAGACCGGTAGACAAATAGAAAGAGTGAACAGAATTATGAAGGATCTATTGAGGGCTTGTATCATGGATTTTGGAGAACTTTAAAAACAACATTTATCCTTAGTAGAATTCACGTACAATAATAGTTATTAGGCGATGATTGGTATGACACCTTTTGAAGCCTTATACAAGATGTCGTGCAAGTCACTTAATTATTAGTCTGAAACTACCGACACAATTCTACTTATGTAACGACCCGTAAAATTTTGTGGGTTTATTTATTTAATTAATTGAAATTTGTGGAATTTTTAAATAATAAAATTTTGAAATATAAATTTAATATTTGGAATACGTCTGTTTAAACATAGCAATGGGTAAATTTTCATCAGATAATTTGGAAGTTTATTTTCTAGTGTAATTTTATTCCAATTTATATCACTTAAAAATTGATGGTAATAAAATGTTTTTCAAACCTAAATATTTTTACATAGAAAATTTGTAAATCATCTTCTGAGTGAGACGTCATAATCCGTTTCTCCAAATTTGGACGTCTATTGCTCCGTTTATCTTATTTCTGACAAATTTGCAGCATTTTGGTACCGATTATCAACTTTTGATAGGATGATCATACCACTGATATCTGTATACCGTTTTGATTATCTCGTCGTGCTGACCTCTACGGTATATTCGATTGTATATTTTGGAGTCTGGTACGACACGGAATCGGTAAAGTGATTACCGTATCGGTAACCGTTTTGAACCTTTTGACTTCCGTGTCCTTTCATATGTCTACCAGCAGAAATTAAGAAACCACTTGTTTAATTTTTCCCTGATTTCAATAGCGTGACTCTTGTTATTACTACTATTCAATACATTTTTGATTTGTCCTTTCATTTTCGGTCAAGACAATTCAAAATAAAGATTCATATTTTTCAGCTTTCTATTCACTTTTCTCTACAACCTGCTGTCCTTCTTCTTTTGCTCTCCCATTCCTCTCGTCATCTCCTTTTCCAATTCCTCTACCCATCGGCTCGTCAAAACGCATCGCCTTGCCCACCTGACTTCGACCGCCCAACCCTAAGCCTTACCCTCTCCTTCCACCCCATCGGCATGGCAGCCTGAACCATCCGGCCGGGCCCTCCCCTAGAACCCGAAGCGCCATCAAACCCACGCCTTCAAACAGTAGCAACCCCAGTCTCGATCGCATGCCTTTCAACATTCGCCTATTCCTCCTCCGTGCCTTGACCACCAGCCATCTCCTTCCTCCTCCTTTCGACTGCTTCCACTTCCAACGTCGAGCCCGAAGCCTTCCTTTTCACGCAACTCCTTCACTTCATTATTCATTTGAGGTATATATTGATTTGGAGTTTGATTTCTTTTATTATAAATATGATTTGTATAACTTCACTGGATGAGTTGTATATGCGTATAAGTTATATTGTTAGCTGTAGCATGTTTTAAAGATTAAACTGTGTATATTTTTAAAGTATTGGTTAGTATATTTTATTATTGTATGTTTGCTGTTGATATATTTGTATATATATGTATAAGTGTTATTCGGCTGTATTGATTTTTATGTGTTATGCATTTAATATAAGTTGTATAAGTAAACTTGGTTTTATTATATATATAAGTACTGTTTATTTATATTTATATATAATAGTAGCAATAGGAAGTTTGTTCTTCAGTTTGTTTTATAAATATATATATATATATATATATATATATATATATATATATTCCAAAACTTTATATATATATACTAATCTATAATCTGCTAGTTACATATGTTAGACTTTATAAAGAATATATATGTTAGTCTATACAACTTATATTAGTTTATATATATACTATTTGGGTTTAAGGTTCAAGTTTTTAATAGTTTACATATATATTATTGGTAGTTATATATATGTAGCCTGTTAGCCCATATATATATGAGTGTTTTACAAACAATATACCTATAAATTGTTGTTGGCAGATACTGTTAAATGTATGACCGTGTTTTGTAAGTACATAGTGTATAATATATTATAAGCTCACTAGATTCTGAGACTTTGAAAGCAAGTATATACTGTTGTATTTTTTTTTTGAAAATATATATTTGTGTACTGAGTTTTATATATTATGCAATCCCTTTGTCTATTGGTTTCTAGCTATATATATATTGTTCAGGTTTTTGAAAATTGTTAGATTTGTAAGTATATGTTATATATATGTAGCTTATAATATAAGTTTATTGAGACTGTAAGTATTTGCCTTGAAAGTTGATTGTTGAACGGAAGTGTGGGTTTTAAATCAAAGAAAATTTGGTTTTAATATATTTATATTATATATTTATGTCAGTTTGTATATATTATGTATACTGCATACTTGATTTTATCAGTGCTTATGTTGTCTTAAATTTCGATATGTGTATAAGCATAGATGATCATATATAGGTTTATGTAAAGTCTGTAGTTCATATATAGTGGTTACAGTTTATATATATATATATATATTAGTTATATGTTGTATGGTATATAACTTATATATTAGTGATATATAGAAGTGGTTATTTTGATATATATAATGTATATATGTGATTTTTAATATACGTGTTTAATTAAAACAATGATTTTAACTATATATATATATATTATTTTAATATTTGTTTTAAATTAAATATTGATTCATGGAAATAACAATAATAATAATATATATATATTTTCTGTCATCAATTCTGATTTATCAGCTTTGTTCGTCGATTTGTGCCAATCTAGCTTGTGTTGGAAGTCGTGCTTGCATTTCGTAACTCAATTTCATTATCTATTCTCTCTAGCCTCGAAAGGTGAGCAATCACTCTGATTAACGTTCTTATATTTATTAAATTTGATTTCAATTGAAATGTCAATTGAAATATGCTGATGTTAGTTATTTACATTGTTATATATGTCATTATCTGTATCTGTTCACCTATGACATCTGACACCATTATCTGTTATTTATATTGTTGATATATGCCTATTGCTGTTGTTATTTTATTATCATATATGTTATCACTCTGCAAGTTCCCTATTAGTATAGAATCACTATGGGTTGAAATGATACATACCCGAACGATCTGTAGAATAGGAGAAAATCGTTATGGGTTGAAATGATAAACCCAAGCGATTTTCATTGAATTGAATTTGGGATTACGGGTTGAAAAGATATATACCCATATATATATTTTTTAAATTGCGGATTGAAATGATAAATATCTGTATCACTTGACCATAGGATAGAAAATTATATACAGGCATCGTTGGTCTATATATAAATGTTTTGAAATGATTTCTATGGTTTTGAAAAGAAATACATGGTTTTGATAAATATTGATTTTAAAGATTCATTAAAGTTGATTTAATAAATTTGATAAATAATATGTTTAAGTATTTATTTAATACCTATATCTTCAAATACAGAATTTATAATGATTTGAAATTGATTGAAATTATATTTATTTAAGAGTTATACCTAAATAAGTTTGATTTGAAATGTATTGAATTTGAAATATAAAGAAGTGTTTTACAACTTGAAATTTGAAAGGTGACTTAAATGGATATGTCAAACGTATAAATATTTAAATGAGATATTTTGTTTATTTAAATTGTAAATTGAAATTGTATCCAAATGATATGGAAATGTTAAGTTAATATTTCAAACTAAATAATTGTAAAGTGAATTTGATATGTATATAAATTTATCGAATTTAGTTTTGAAATGTTGAATATTTAAAGCTTTGAAATATATTAAAATTGAAATGGCTTATTTTATGGTTCAGATATGTATTTGAAATCGATAATTTGAAATGGTTTATTTAGAAGCTGAATCGAGTTGAAACTGATGATTTGACATTTGATTAAATTAAAATTTTGGAATTCGAGTTAATTTGAATCGATTTGTGAAATTTGAAGAACTATCTTATTTTATAAAGAAATTTTAAATTATATTTAAAACTATTGATACTTTACTTTATAAATTATTTGGTTTTATTTAAATGAGATATTATTGAATTGTTTTGGAAATGGAAATGATATATTATTGAATTGGGTTTTGAAATGGAAATAATACATTGATAATTTGGGTTTGAAATAGTAATGATATTTTGATTTTGAAGTATAAACTATTTTGAAATGACCACGGTGTTATAATAACGATTGGTTGTTAAAGAGACCGGGATCGGATATGGAAATACTCTCTGTCGATACCGAAAACCACTTTGACAACCGTGTACGCGGTGGAGATTCCAGAATGAAGTAGGATGGTGGCGACGTTCTTAAGGTATGTTACGTGGACCCAACTCTCGTGAGTTGGCATAAGGTGGCTAAAACAGGAGCGATCTCGGACCAGTGAGGTAGCACCTCTTCTCGGACACATTTCTTCGATATTATACTCTTACTGGTGATTTGACTAGATGGCCATCCTCCGATTTGGGAGTGTTGTTCGAGGTGGAACGGTAGTGGCTGCTATGCGTATCCATCAGTCCGTGTGCGTAATTGGTATATCTACCCTGGCATTGCCTAGTTGTGCCGTGTCACCTACCATACCGAGCTTTACTACGATTATGATTTTAAGATCCAACCGCGTTAAGGTTCTCCATCCCCTTAACGCTATTTTCTATATGATTATACTTTACTAATTAGACACTACTGTATATAGCGTATATTACTACATAGTAAATAGTTTAACGGATCCTTAGAGGATGGTTATCCCAAACGTCCTTTAAGTTACTTGTATTTCAGTTGATATTTCACTTGAGTTGGATTTATTGAATATAAGAATGTTAATCCTGACTCGAGTGTTTTGTGTTTTGCTTTACGCTCGGGTCAGACTGAGTGATACAGCATTTGAGACTCACCTTTGGAGTTGGAGCTTCGCTTGGAGATCCAGCTATCTATTGATCCCGCTTTCAGTTATTCAGTTGATTCCAGTGATGTATTCAGATCTTGTAGTTGATTATTGTATTGAGACATCTATTGTATTCGAGACTTCTGTTGTATCTTGTTTAACTCTGTTATATTTATATAGTAGCTTCATGAACTACTATCCTTTTGTTTCCGCTGTATTATTGTTATATTACTCTGTGTCTGTGATCTGTAATTATTTTATTTACTGTATATGTTGAGTTTTGCCAAATTTTATTTACAATCCATTGTTTTGAATTATTCAAGTCCGGCATGTGTGGATTTATTGTCGATTTGAATGGTCCAAAATACTGGGTCGTTACATGTGGTATCAGAGCCAGGTTTTAGGCAAAACTCAGCATATGTAGTAAATTCAATTAAAGAATCACTTTCGTTTGAGCTTGAATATCTTCTTCTTTGACTCGGTTCCTTTGAATTTTGGAACGTTCACTTCGGTTCCAAAGTCCATTCTTGTCTCCCTTATTCGTGTCTTCTTATTTCTGGAGTATCCTATAACTCCACTTCGAATGATCTCTATTATAAATCGGCGGTCTCGCCAATCTTATAATAATTTGTACTGGGGTGAAACTCCTTTACAATCGGTATTGATTCACCGGAGATTTATGTATCCTCGGTTTACGATGCTGCTATCTTATGCTATACCCGAATTCTACCTCTAGTAATCGAATGTTGATTTGCTTCAGAATTCTACATCGATCTTATCTATGAAGTCACGGTTGACCCGGTTAAGGTTGCCCGCGATTTATACAACTTTATCCATCTTCCTATTTGAAATACAATCATCTAACCTTCGTTTTCGAGCCTATCTATTTTAGATTAGAATTCTCTTTGATTAGAGCCCCTCTATATTTGGATCTCTATCCTTGTGTTGGAATCCAATTCTGGAATCATCGTGTGAGGGAGTGTATTTGTAATTAATATAAAATAGTTTATGTTTATAGTGTGTTGTTTGAGTTGTTGATGTTGGTTTGGATTTTCAATCGATTCGTTTGATCAACGCTATCGATAGGATTTCCAAAACACTTGAACAGAGCAAACTGACACAATATAATTTTCAAATTTGATAAATGAAATAAATTTGTATGATTATATTATAAATATATAAGAAAATTTTTTTGGAATTAAAAAGTTAAATAATTTGGTTGTTGAAAATGATAATATTTGATTATCATTTTATTGTTTTGTAAGTCATTGACTATTGCAAAATGACTATTGTTTATAAATTTATTTGAAATTGAAATGAATTTAAATTGAGAATTTAAGAATTAAATTTCTGGTGATTTTAAACTTTGTTTTAAAGTCTTAAAATGTATATTATTTAAAGTATTTTCGAATAAAATGGTTTTCAAAGAATTTTAAATGTTTAAATCAGCGCTCTTCTCTTTGTCGCTGGAAAATAATTTCGGTGATGACGGCCGCATCATCGACATTCATTTTCGAGTTTCGAAGTGGAGAGACTATTCTGTAGCCTTGCTACGGTTTTGTTTTGAAAAAAATATAATATTTTGATTTGAATTTCTTTAGTATAATTTGATTTATATATATATATATAGGTATCTTATTTTAAAATTTAATTTGATTTGATATAGATATTATATATATCTCTTAATTGTTTGAAGTAAATCGGAGATTTAAATTCTTAAATTTTAGATTTAAAGATGATTTCAATTATAAATTGAAGTCAAAATTCTTGGATAAATATTTAACTGGAAATAATTGAATTGTAAAATCTTATTTGTATAATACTCAATTACATCTCAACATAACTTACCTAAAATTTTCAGAAGTTAAAAATGTAATTGGATAATATACAATATAAAATGACTTTATAAGGAAAGATTTGAGTGTTATAATAAATGTTATACACTTAAATTTTTTTTATAAAGATGTTAATAGAGGTAAATAGGATAATAAGTTAATTGAGTAATAGATGAGACAAATAAATTTGTTTTGAAGGAATTAATAAATTGAAATTAAATTAACTTATGGAAATACCTTGAATTTAAAATCAATTACTGAATATAAGTTAATTCAAATTGAAATTTATATAGTTTAAATTAATTTATATGGTTTAAATATATGTGATAGGATATATTAAGTGGAATAAGGTTAATAATAATTTAGAATAAAAGAATTAATTTGTTGAATAAAACATGAGTATAATAAATGATTATACAAATTTGATGATTTAGAAATTGTTTATTGAGGATGACTAGACAATAAGGTAATGAATTCAGAAATAGATAGATTGATTTAACTTGAAAAGAAACCAAGTGGATTAAACCTAATTGTTAATTAATTTAATTCGAAATCTTTATGGTTTAAATTAATTGTTTTGTCTTGTTTTAAATCTATTTTGCTTTCTGGTTGTTTCTATTCTCCTACCTCCTTCCTTTTCGGGGACGAAAAGTTTTGAGTGGGGGAGAGTGTAACGACCCGTAAAATTTTGTGGGTTTATTTATTTAATTAATTGAAATTTGTGGAATTTTTAAACAGTAAAATTTTGAAATATAAATTTAATATTTGGAATACGTCTGTTTAAACATAGCAATGGGTAAATTTTCATCAGATAATTTGGAAGTTTATTTTCTAGTGTAATTTTATTCCAATTTATATCAATTAAAAATTGATGGTAATAAAATGTTTTTCAAACCTAAATATTTTTACATAGAAAATTTGTAAATCATCTTCTGAGTGAGACGTCATAATCCGTTTCTCCAAATTTGGACGTCTATTGCTCCGTTTATCTTATTTCTGACAAATTTGCAGCATTTTGGTACCGATTATCGACTTTTGATAGGATGATCGTACCACTGATATCTATATACCATTTTGATTATCTCGTCGTGCTGACCTCTACGGTATATTCGATTGTATATTTTGGAGTCTGGTACGACACGGAATCGGTAAAGTGATTACCGTATCGGTAACCGTTTTGAACCTTTTGACTTCCGTGTCCTTTCATATGTCTACCAGCAGAAATTAAGCAACCACTTGTTTAATTTTTCCCTGATTTCAATAGCGTGACTCTTGTTATTACTACTATTCAATACATTTTTGATTTGTCCTTTCATTTTCGGTCAAGACAATTCAAAATAAAGATTCATATTTTTCAGCTTTCTATTCACTTTTCTCTACAACCTGCTGTCCTTCTTCTTTTGCTCTCCCCTTCCTCTCGTCATCTCCTTTTCCAATTCCTCTACCCATCGGCTCGTCAAAACGCATCGCCTTGCCCACCTGACTTCGACCGCCCAACCCTAAGCCTTACCCTCTCCTTCCACCCCATCGGCATGGCAGCCTGAACCATCCGACCGAGCCCTCCCCTGGAACCCGAAGCGCCATCAAACCCACGCCTTCAAATAGTAGCAACCCCAGTCTCGATCGCATGCCTTTCAACATTCGCCTATTCCTCCTCCGTGCCTTGACCACCAGCCGTCTCCTTCCTCCTCCTTTCGACTGCTTCCACTTCCAACGTCGAGCCCGAAGCCTTCCTTTTCACGCAACTCCTTCACTTCATTATTCATTTGAGGTATATATTGATTTGGAGTTTGATTTCTTTTATTATAAATATGATTTGTATAACTTCACTGGATGAGTTGTATATGCGTATAAGTTATATTGTTAGCTGTAGCATGTTTTAAAGATTAAACTGTGTATATTTTTAAAGTATTGGTTAGTATATTTTATTATTGTATGTTTGCTGTTGATATATTTGTATATATATGTATAAGTGTTATTCGGCTGTATTGATTTTTATGTGTTATGCATTTAATATAAGTTGTATAAGTAAACTTGGTTTTATTATATATATAAGTACTGTTTATTTATATTTATATATAATAGTAGCAATAGGAAGTTTGTTCTTCAGTTTGTTTTATAAATATATATATATATATATTCCAAAACTTTATATATATACTAATCTATAATCTGCTAGTTACATATGTTAGACTTTATAAAGAATATATATGTTAGTCTATACAACTTATATTAGTTTATATATATACTATTTGGGTTTAAGGTTCAAGTTTTTAATAGTTTACATATATATTATTGGTAGTTATATATATGTAGCCTGTTAGCCCATATATATATGAGTGTTTTACAAACAATATACCTATAAATTGTTGTTGGAAGATACTATTAAATGTATGACCATGTTTTGTAAGTACATAGTGTATAATATATTATAAGCTCACTAGAATCTGAGACTTTGAAAGCAAGTATATACTGTTGTATTTTTTTTTTGAACATATATATTTGTGTACTGAGTTTTATATATTATGCAATCCCTTTGTCTATTGGTTTCTAGCTATATATATATATATTGTTCAGGTTTTTGAAAATTGTAAGATTTGTAAGTATATGTTATATATATGTAGCTTATAATATAAGTTTATTGAGACTGTAAGTATTTGCCTTGAAAGTTGATTGTTGAACGGAAGTGTGGGTTTTAAATCAAAGAAAATTTGGTTTTAATATATTTATATTATATATTTATGTCAGTTTGTATATATTATGTATACTGCATACTTGATTTTATCAGTGCTTATGTTGTCTTAAATTTCGATATGTGTATAAGCATAGATGATCATATATAGGTTTATGTAAAGTCTGTAGTTCATATATAGTGGTTACAGTTTATATATATATATATATATATATATTAGTTATATGTTGTATGGTATATAACTTATATATTAGTGATATATATAAGTGGTTATTTTGATATATATAATGTATATATGTGATTTTTAATATACGTGCTTAATTAAAACAATGATTTTAACTATATATATATATTATTTTAATATTTGTTTTAAATTAAATATTGATTCATGGAAATAACAATAATAATATATATATATATATTTTCTGTTTCTATTAAACTGATTCTAATTGTCTCATCAATTCCGATTTATCAGCTTTGTTCGTCGATTTGTGCCAATCTAGCTTGTGTTGGAAGTCGTGCTTGCATTTCGTAACTCAATTTCATTGTCTATTCTCTCTAGCCTCGAAAGGTGAGCAATCACTCTGATTAACGTTCTTATATTTATTAAATTTGATTTCAATTGAAATGTCAATTGAAATATGCTGATGTTAGTTATTTACATTGTTATATATGTCATTATCTGTATCTGTTCACCTATGACATCTGACACCATTATTTGTTATTTATATTGTTGATATATGCCTGTTGCTGTTGTTATTTTATTATCATATATGTTATCACTCTGCAAGTTCCCTATTAGTATAGAATCACTATGGGTTGAAATGATACATACCCGAACGATCTGTAGAATAGGAGAAAATCGTTATGGGTTGAAATGATAAACCCAAGCGATTTTCATTGAATTGAATTTGGGATTGCGGGTTGAAAAGATATATACCCGTATATATATTTTAAATTGCGGATTGAAATGATAAATATCCGTATCACTTGACCATAGGATAGAAAATTATATACAGGCACCGTTGGTCTATATATAAATGTTTTGAAATGATTTCTATGGTTTTGAAAAGAAATATATGGTTTTGATAAATATTGATTTTAAAGATTCATTAAAGTTGATTTAATAAAGTTGATAAATAATATGTTTAAGTATTTGTTTAATACCTATATCTTCAAATACAGAATTTATAATGATTTGAAATTGATTGAAATTATATTTATTTAAGAGTTATACCTAAATAAGTTTGATTTGAAATGTATTGAATTTGAAATATAAAGAAGTGTTTTACAACTTGAAATTTGAAAGGTGACTTAAATGGATATTTCAAACGTATAAATATTTAAATGAGATATTTTGTTTATTTAAATTGTAAATTGAAATTGTATCCAAATGATATGGAAATGTTAAGTTAATATTTCAAACTAAATAATTGTAAAGTGAATTTGATATGTATATAAATTTATCGAATTTAGTTTTGAAATGTTGAATATTTAAAGCTTTGAAATATATTAAAATTGAAATGGCTTATTTTATGGTTCAGATATGTATTTGAAATCGATAATTTGAAATGGTTTATTTAGAAGCTGAATCGAGTTGAAACTGATGATTTGAGATTTGATTAAATTAAAATTTTGGAATTTGAGTTAATTTGAATCGATTTGTGAAATTTGAAGAACTATCTTATTTTATAAAGAAATTTTAAATTATATTTAAAACTATTGATACTTTACTTTATAAATTATTTGGTTTTATTTAAATGAGATATTATTGAATTGTTTTGGAAATGGAAATGATATATTATTGAATTGGGTTTTGAAATGGAAATAATACATTGATAATTTGGGTTTGAAATAGTAATGATATTTTGATTTTGAAGTATAAACTATTTTGAAATGACCACGTGTTATAATAACGATTGGTTGTTAAAGAGACCGGGATCGGATATGGAAATACTCTCTGTCGATACCGAAAACCACTTTGACAACCGTGTACGCGGTGGAGATTCCAGAATGAAGTAGGATGGTGGCGACGTTCTTAAGGTATGTTACGTGGACCCAACTCCCGTGAGTTGGCATAAGGTGGCTAAAATAGGAGCGATCTCGGACCAGTGAGGTAGCACCTCTTCTCGGACACATTTCTTCGATATTATACTCTTACTGGTGATTTGACTAGATGGCCATCCTCCGATTTGGGAGTGTTGTTCGAGGTGGAACGGTAGTGGCTGCTATGCGTATCCATCAGTCTGTGTGCGTAATTGGTATATCTACCCTGGCATTGCCTAGTTGTGCCGTGTCACCTACCATACCGAGCTTTACTACGATTATGATTTTAAGATCCGACCGCGTTAAGGTTCTCCATCCCCTTAACGCTATTTTCTATATGATTATACTTTACTAATTAGACACTACTGTATATAGTGTATATTACTACATAGTAAATAGTTTAACGGATCCTTAGAGGATGGTTATCCCAAACGTCCTTTAAGTTACTTGTATTTCAGTTGATATTTCACTTGAGTTGGATTTATTGAATATAAGAATGTTAATCCTGACTCGAGTGTTTTGTGTTTTGCTTTACGCTCGGGTCAGACTGAGTGATACAGCATTTGAGACTCACCTTTGGAGTTGGAGCTTCACTTGGAGATCCAGCTATCTATCGATCCTGCTTTCAGTTATTCAGTTGATTCCAGTGATGTATTCAGATCTTGTATTTGATTATTGTATTGAGACATCTATTGTATTCGAGACTTCTGTTGTATCTTGTTTAACTCTGTTATATTTATATAGTAGCTTCATGAACTACTATCCTTTTGTTTCCGCTGTATTATTGTTATATTACTCTGTGTCTGTGATCTGTAATTATTTTATTTACTGTATATGTTGAGTTTTTCCAAATTTTATTTACAATCCATTGTTTTGAATTATTCAAGTCCGGCATGTGTGGATTTATTGTCGATTTGAATGGTCCAAAATACTGGGTCGTTACAACTTAAATCAGATTTGATCCGTGAGACCATGGAAAGAGTTGAGTTGATTAGGTAGTAAATGAAGGCCACTTAGGACCAATAGAAGTCCTATGATGACAGGCACATAAAGTAGTTGGAGTTTTCAGTTAGAGAAATGGTATTTGTTAAGGTCTCCACTCTTAGGAAGGTTATAAGGTTTGGATCATCATGGAAGTTGGCGCGTAGATTTGTTGGGCCTTTCCCAATTTTGGAGAGGGTGGGTAAACTTGTGTATCGAGTAGACCTTCAAGTTAAGTTAGCGGGAGTCCATGATGTTTTCCATGTATTGCATTTGAGGAAATGTCTACACAACACCGCCACTATAGTAAAGCCTGATCAGTTAGCAGATATAAAGATAGAGCCGATAGCAAGCCATGCCACTGCATATAGTGGAGCATGGATTTAGGAAGCTTTATAACAAATTACAATGGTGTTGGATCTTAAGTTTTGACTGCTGACATGAAATAACGATTCATGAATCTGCGACTAATAAAACATCCGGACTCAACGACTCGAGGAATGGTTCATATAGTTTTTATATATATATATATATGTATATATATATATTAAAATAGAGTCATGAAATATGTATGTAGAGTCTAGTCTAGTTGCTTTGTTAAGATCTTTCCTCAATAATCACTATTTCTATCATACACACACATATACTTGCATTCGAGTTATGATAAACTCTTTTCATATTCAAATGCAAACATTTTACCGAACTACACAGTTCAGTCAACTGACCAGATGCCATCAGTTGGTTGAACCAATATATATATTTTTATATATAACACGGACCAGTCGACTGATGACATCCATTCAACCGACTGAGTCTGTGTATGTTATATAACTTGTGCACATTTTTGAATTCAGTCGACTAAATAATCATGCTCAGTTGACTGAATCATGTAACAGTCAATTATCATGAATATACACGTTTCTTTCTCAAAGGTTATCTCCTTTCCCAAGTGTTGCATCCATTAGCTTTTCATAGAGAACTCTTACCAAAGGTTGTAACTCATGATACACTATAAACGCACTCAAGTTTCAATGATCAAATTACTCAATTCTCTTATCTCTCTTGAGCTAACGTGCAAAACATTCTCGAATCTATTGCTCATATAAGCTCATACATTCATTGCTTACAATCTCACTTCCATATCTCATAAGCAATTCTAATCTTCCTATTCTTCATACACACAGAATTATACACATCATTTTTGAGGAAAAGATTATAGGAAGGGTGTACTACAAGTGACAAATTCGTGTTATCTAGAACACACAAAGTCAAGACAATCTAGTTTGTAATATAGTCATGTTCGGTTGCTCAGGCAGTCAAGTCTTGTTCTATTGCTCAGGCAGTCAAGTCTTGTTCGGTTGCTCAGATGGTGTAATACCTGTTCCTTCGGGTTAAGTGAGGGTTGCTAGCTTTAATTCCAGAAGGAGTCTGGGACTAGACGTAGAACGGGAGTTCGAACCAGTATAAAAATTGTTGATGTCATTTTACTTTACTGCTATTATTATTTTCCGCACTAGTTATTTATTATATTCCATATTACTCGATCCTATAGCACATCCTCTTTCATTTGGTATCAGAGCAAGGTCATCTTATAACCATAACATAGTTATCTGATTTTTTTCAATATGGAAAACTACACTAGCACTAAAACTAACACTACCTTTCTTGAAGGTCAATCTACTGCATGATCACCTCTATTTAATGGAATGAACTATAACTATTGGGCTACTAGAATGAGAATTTATATACAAGCAAGTAGTTATGAAACTTGGAACAATATGCAATCTGAATATACCATACCTACTACTGAATATTCACAATGGTCTAACACACAAAAATTGGATGATACCGCACATGCTAAAGCTATGAACATGTTATATTATGCATTAGATAAAAATGAGTTTAATAGAATAAGCATATGTAAGACGGCTTATGTAATTTGGCGTACACTTAAAGTTACACATGAAGGTACTAACAAAGTAAAGCAGAGTAAAATTTCTATGCTCAAAAATAAGTTCCAGAATTTCAAAATGAAACAAGATGAAACTATAAACGAAATGTACTCTAAATTTCAAGATATATATCATTCTTTGATAGCATTAGGAGAAACTTATACAGATTTTGATATTGTTTCAAAAATCTTCAACTCTCTAACTGATGAGTGGGAACGAAAGATCTTAGCAATCGAAGAAGCTAACGACATTTTAACCATAAAACCAAAGGAGTTGATAGGAAATCTAATGTCTTATGAAGTTAATCTGCAGGAAAAACAAGTACAGGCTCAAGATAAGAAGAATATAACATTCCAGGCAGAAAAAGAAGAATTAGATTCAGATAAAGAAGATATGGCATTCATTGCTAAAGATTTCAAAAAGTTTTTGAAATTTAGAAAGAGCAACAATTTTAGAAATAACAAGAACAGCTCCAGTAACAATAACAACACCAATAAACCATCATCGTCTGCTCTAGAATGTTATGAATGTCACAAGAAAGGTCACATCAAAACGGACTGTCTTGAGAAAAAGAAAGACAAACATAAGCATAAGAAAGACAGATTCAAGAAGAAAGCTTTCTCTGTCACTTGGGACGATTCAGAATCATCTTCATCTTCAGATAGTGACTTAGACAATGATACAGAACAAGCCAACGTATGTTTTATGGCCACAAAAATGAGGTGAGTGATCTAACTTTTGATGATTTATTGGAAATAAACTCAGAATTACTTGACAAACTAAAAGACATCAAAAGAAAGTACAAAGAATCTCTTGAAAAACTGAATAGAACTGAAATTGAAGTAGATATGTTAAGAGATGAGAAACAAATCTTAGAAGAAGAACTTGAAGTAACTCAAGAATCTTGTTCTAATATGACATCTCAACTCCCAATGTTAAGTCAAGAGGTAGAAACTCAGAAAGAAAAGAATGATGCTCTATTAATTGAAAATCATGATCTTAAAACTAATGTCAAGATTTTAGAATTAGATATCTTTAGTCTTAAAACAAAGTTAGATGATATTACTAAAAATGTCTCTAATTTTAATAAAGACAGGGAAAATCTTTCCAAAATTATAGAAAATTCTCAAACTGCTTCAAATAAAAGAGGACTAGGATATAAGCAATCTTCTAAAGTTATTTCAAAGAAAAAGAATTCTTCGTATAAAAGGAATATTAATAAAATTGAAAAACCTAGTTCAAAAATTTCAAATTTTACTAAATCAATTAATATTTGGGTTCCTAAAACAAATAATTCTTTGATTAGAGATAAGTATATAAAATCTTTTATAAAAACTATTCATAAAAACAAAGATTTTGTTTTTAAAAGGAATTCTGAACCCTCTTGGGTTTGGCTTCCTAAGACTTAACTCTTAGGACCTAAATATAATGGTGGGTACCAATGTTAATTCTGTATTTTGCAGGTACCACCTAAAAAGACAGGAAAATGGATACTAGACAGTGGTTGCTCAGAACACATGACAGGAAACAAAGGGATGCTAATGGACATTAACTACTCAGATGGAGTTTCTGTCACATTTGGAGATAATTCCAAAGGATATGTCATCGGAAAAGGCGATGTGAGCAATAACGGAATATAAAAATTAACATAGATTCAGGGGAAGATACAACAAGCATAATAGCAAGAATAGATTCAGGGGAAGACATGGATCAACAAAGCTTGTCGATATGCATTCATAGCAAATGAAGTTGTCATCATCAAAAGGGGGGAGAATGTTGGATCTTGAGTTTTGACTGCTGACATGAAATAACGATTCATGAATTTGCAACTAATACAACATCCGAACTCAATGACTTGGAGAATGGTTCGTATAGTTTATATATATTTTAAACTAGTGTCATGAAATATGTATGTAGAGTCTAGTCTAGTTGCTTTGTTAAGATCTTTCCTCAAGAATCCCCGTTTCTATCATACACACACATATACTTGCATTCGAGTTATAATAAACTCTTTTCATATCCAAATGCACATATTTTTACTGAACTACACAGTTCAGTCGACTGACCAGATGCCATCCGTCGACTGAACTAGCATATATATTTTTATATATATCACGGACCAGTCAATTGACGGCATCCATTCAATCGACTGAGTCTGTGTATGTTATATAACTTGTGCACATTGTGTTCATGACGATTTCCCGATCAACTTTCATATATAAAATTTTGCGATTGGAGCTCAGACGAAGAAGTTATTGACGTTTTAAGTTTTTGAATTTAAAATAATTCAAATGAATTAAAATTTAAAATTTAATAACGCCAACGTTTGAAATTAAAAAGGACAATAATTTTTTAATGTTAATGGTAAGCTTAACATTTAAACAAACATTAATGTTAGTGTTAAAATGAGAAACAAATAAAAAACTAATGGCAACGAGCAATTTATGGCCAAGAGCAGGAGGCCGGTCGACTCTTTCACTAGGCCGATCGCTAGCAGTCAACCACCCAAGGAAGAGCGGTCGACCGGTTCTCATGTGATGGCTAGGGTTTTTCTCGGCTTGAACAACCTGGATTTTATTATTTTTAACGGAATTTGATCATACGGTCTAGATGCATTCTAACTACTATAAATAAGAGGCTAGCCCCTCACTTTTATTCACAAGAAATATAACAACCCTAGAGAAACTCTATCAGTTCTCTTCCTCCTCCATAAACTTTCTAGATTGAAGATTTAAAGCTTTAGGGAAAATTCAATCGGATTAAAGGGTAATGTTAATAAGATTTAGATAAATGTATATTTCTTTGGTTCTATTCTTCCCTAATCTCCGAATTCCGAATCTAATTTATATAAAATTGAATTGTTGTATATTGTGATATTAAAAAGAAGATAACTGGAGAAGAAAATAGGCGAGGGTGTGAAATTAAATCCTAAGGAATTCGGGGAAAGCTATCTCTAAGTGGAAAATTAGTTTTCCTCTTTATAGTAATTTGTGTAGTAAAAGTTTGGATTTTTTTATCCCTTGGGGAATTTTGTATGCATAAACCTTAAATCTAAAACCCCAAAATTCCACCGTAAAATATCAATTCTTGGATTAGTTGGAATCTTAGATTGTCTTATGTTAATATAGTATAAGTAAATTTGTTATTTGCAATATGAATAATTTATGTTCTATTTAACAGTTTTCCAATTTTAGTTTGTTGTGATGAAGGGTTCTAAAAGAAAAGAACTAGAAAATGGTGTGCGAAGTATGGATTTTTCTATTTGTAGTTTGCATCGCCTATTTCTACAATTTAAGTAAATATGAATCCTTTTTCACTTCACTCTTCTATATGTAAAAGTCGAACGGAATATAAAGGAATTAAATTGAAAAGTTTTGTTTCCTTGAAATAGATGCGATAATTCTGTAAAGATAACACACATGAACATTCAGAGCCCTCTAAAAGATTTACCAGGGCTCGAAAAAATGGTAAATGTCACTTATTCTTTGGAATGTCAGAGGGATTAATTCTGACTCTAAAATGGGTCAGATAATATACACCCTGATGCCACATTGACCAAGCATTATTTGTCTACTAGAGAATAAACTGTCCACAAACAAAATGTCTCAATTTGTTACTAAATTTAGCAATAATTGGGGTTTTCTACACAATAATGATCATGGGTCTAAAGGGAGAATTCTTTTAATATGGGACAAAACTACTTGGAATTTCCAACTAATCCAATCCAGTTTTCAACATATTACCCGTTTTGTCACTAATTTGGGTGGTTACTCTATGTTTCTAACAATTGTATATGCAAGCAATTTGTTTTCAGACAGGGAACAACTATGGCATAAGCTATCACAAGTGGCATGTGTTATAGATAAGGCTTGGCTGCTTGGAGGGGACTTTAATAATGTACTTAGCCCTAAGGACATGAAAGAGGGAGTGCCACTCCCCATCTCCCATCTTAGAGGGTTCAAAAAATTTCACCTTCACATTGATCTTGTTGAAGTTAATAACCATGGATATAGATTCACATCGAGGAGAAGGGGGATAACAACTCATATTGACAAAGTTTTAATGAATAGCCTGATTCTACAACACTTCCCTACCTTATTGGCTATTTCCTTCACATCACCTTTAAGTGATCATACCCTAATCATCATAAAACTTCACAAATACAATGATCGAAAAAGAAGGGACACCTTTTAGATATAACAATGGATGGCATCTTATGGTTGGGTATGATGAACATGTAGTATCCGCTTTATCAGATTTGGCATGAGGCACCCCACTATAGAAAATCATGATTAAACTTCGAAGAATCAAACAAAATTTAAAAGACTGGAACAAATCAAGACCCAAAGACAATGAAGATTTGGTAGCACTACAAACAACCTTCCAATAGAAACTTTTGGAGGCTGATAACAATCCAGAGGATGTTTACATATATGATGATATGATCATAGCAAGCAATGATCTAAAGCACATAATGCATGGGAAATTTATTGAAGCTAAACAAAAATCTAAAATAACTTGGCTACACGAAGGAGATACTAACTCAATTTTTTTTATGACAGGATGAATATGAGATGACATAAAAACAATATCAAGGGCTTGTTAGATGCGAATAGTGAACTCATTTATGACACTAACTCGATTCAGGAACAAGCTGTTCACTATTACATTGAATTATTCAATGGAGTTCAGGAAGAAAAACTCCCGGACATTCAATGTAGGAAAAAGATTAATGAATATGGCAAAGCATACCTGATCCAGTCTATGTCTGAGAAAGAAATACATGATGATGTTTTCTCAATCAAGGATGAAAAATCTCCCAGACCAGATGGTTTCTCATCAAAAAATTTCAAAAACAATTGGTCCTTAATAAAGATGAGCTTATATTTGTAGCAGATTATGTTTTTATTCATGCTGATATACCACAAGGCTTGAACCATACGTTCATTACACTTGTGCCAAAAGGTTTCCTTCCCTTTTTAATTTATAAAGCTCAATGTACTTTCATATCTTGAAGAAATATTGTAGACAATATTTTATTAGCATATGAGAATATCAGGAATGCAAAAAAGGGAATTAAAAAGTTTTATACAAAGGTGGATCTTCAAAAAGCCTATGACAGGTTAAACCGAGGATTCATCTGTCACATGCTGCAACAAATAAATTTCCCTATGCAGATAATAAAGCTTGTAGAAGCATGTATCACAACACCAACATTCTCTGTTTTCATCAATGGAGTTCCACAAGGGTTTATTACTTCCAACATAGGAATCAAGTAGGAGGACCCATTTTCTCCTTACCTCCTACATAGCAATGGAATACTTGTTCCTACAACTTGAAGCAGCTATTCAGAGGGGATCAATCACACCAATTAACACTATTCAGCCTATTATATCTCATTTACTTTACGCTGATGATGTTATGATATTTGCAACTACAGATGTTAAAAGTTCAAAAACTCTAAAATAAATTACAGATTGTTTAAATAGGGTGGTAGGTCTGGCTTTAAACTAATCTAAGGCTAAAGTCTATTTCGACACAAGTTGTACAAATATGGAGCAACTGCTTGGTATTCTTCAACTACAGGAAGCATCACTTCCAGTAAAGTATCTGGGTGTTCCTATCTCCTCTGACTACTTACACTATGCATAGTATACATCATTATTTCAGAAAGTTATGGGAAAATTTGACAGCTAGGACAGCAATATGATCTCTATGGCAGCCAAGGCATAACTTATTCATACTATCATTACCCTCGTGGTTTTCTATTGGTACTGGTTACCATGCCTACTGCTACTATTATTAAACGGATATGTGTGCTAGTTTTTTTTGGGCGGGAAGACAACATAAAATATCATGGAGTAAACTTTGCAGGCCTCAAATAGAGGGAGGCATTGGCGTTAAAAGTTTTACAAAATTAAGAACATTAGCAAGTTTGAAGCTTATTTGGCAACTTATTACAAAGGAAATTATGTGGTCCACATGGATGTAGAATAAATATTGCAAGATAAGTAATTTTTGGCAATTACAACTTAACAACAATATATCAAGCACCATGAAAAGCATGTTGAAATATAGAACAGATAGTCTTTAGTGCATTAAAAGGATAATTGTTGATAGTGGTTCTACTTTTTTATGAACTAAATCTTGTTTTAATCATAAGTCCTTGGTGGATATCTTAGGCTGGGACAGGTATTTCCTATCAACAAATAAAACTGCAGCAACTTTTAGTATTATCATAGTAATTAGTGGAATACTGCTACATTCTCTAAAATCAGAGAATTTTCTCATTTGATATCATAAGTGCAAATTGACCCTCATGGAAATACATATTACTAGCAGTGGTATGGTGGGTTTTCATTTAACAAGACATGGCAATACAGTAGACAACATTATGATGAGTTGTTTTGGTGTCCTGTTATATGGGATCCTATTAAAAGCAGAAAAATGTCATGTTATAGGGTCCTGCTAGGCAGAATTAATATTGCAGATCGATTAATGGAATGGGGAGTAATGTAATGACATTTGTGTCTTCTACAATGAAGGTACAGAAAGTATACAACATTTGTTCTTCAAGTGTAGCTACTTGAGATACATATGGGTACTACTGAAACTAAAATTGAATATTATAAATAATAATACCGCACTTGATGTCGATAAGGAGGTTCAGATGATCAGACATCGGTACTAGAATAAATACCAGATTAGCCAACTTGCCTCTTACTACCTTATGACCTCAATCTATCATATCTGGGAGGAGAGAAATAAAAGTATATTTGAGAATTGATAGATGAATAAGATTGCAAAAGCCAAACTCATACAAAATGATATATCTTACCTAATGATGAAATCGAGGAAGAAGACCACCCGAACATCTCAGAATCAACAGACCTTGCAAAAATGGGGCATTGATTTAAACGACATTTGATGAAGGGATGGAATTCCCATTTGGATTTCACTACGTGGACATTATGAGTTAGAACCCTAATATTTGGGTTGAACGGATGTTTGTGCATGTGTATTTTTTGTTTTTACAGGGATAATATTCTCCTTATGTTTTGTAGTGTAGTATTTACAGTCTGTTTACATTTATGGGATGAATTGGTTTGTGTTATGTTGTGTACTTAACGTTTGTATTTTTTTCATATGAATAATGGAACCAAATTTAAAAAATATATGTATGCAAGTCTTTTTGTTTGGCTGATTTAATTTGTGATATTAGCTATTTTAAAACTATTATATTAGACTGAGACTTATATGGATATGGAAGTTTTGATATTTAGGTTATCTTAGCAACTCATATAAAAAGCGAAAACCTTAGTATAGAAACAATTTTATGCACGCTTAGAAATATTTAATAAAAACTAGTTAGTCTAATATTTGCGTTAAGTATAAATATATTAGTAATTAACAAGTCGTAATGGATAAAATAAATAGGTAACAAATAATGCTAGTCCTTATAGAAAGGAAATTAAGGATAATTATGGTAATTAATCCATAATTAAAGGTGAAATAATGAGTTTTCCTTATATGGCCTTAATGCATAAATGCGAGTGAGGTAAACTATATATATAGCATATATATATATATATATATATATATATATATATATATATATATACCTTAGTATGTTTTGTAGTGTCAAAGAATGGGAATATGTCTAAGTTATAGGGATGCAAGGTTAGTTAAAAGAACACAGAAGCCTGCCCAGCTAATCTGGCTATCAACAGTGTGGCTTTGGAACTGATGTGACACATCATATACAATAAGTAGCCATGATAGACACGAGGTTAGTCCCAATTCTGTAGGATAAGTCTACTTAGCTAATATAGGTACCGGCACTTGCGAATGATCGGACTAATGTGAGACGTCATGGTTCGGGTTATGGGTCATAGAACCGATATCCCAGTATGGGCCTGCTTTTGGGTTGGAGGTGTTAAATGGTTATTGTATGGTCTGCCTCCTTCTTATCCAAGAAGTATTAAATGTTCATGATTATCTTTTAGGTGTGGTAATGGGAAATCTCTAAGGGTGTCCGCTTTGAGATTGAGGTATTAAATGACTATCGAAGGGTCCGCCTCTTCTCCATCAAAGAAGTATTAAGTGGCCTTATGAGATTTCTTTCGACGTCGGTTATGAAGTATCAAAGAAGGTTCTGCCTTAGTCTTGGTATTAAATGATGGGGATCTGCCTAGGTTATAGGTATTAAATGTTCGTAGTCTGCCTATTTTCCATTAAAGAGGTATTAAGTGGCTTAGGTACTTTCTCTTGCAGCGTTAGGACGTGGTTAATGGAGATGCTTCATTAGACCTCATAGTTGCATTGCATCTGCATTATAGTTACGAAGTTAGACTAGAAAGGGCCTTTAGCCTATAGTTGAACTCTTGATCATGCTTGGCATGCACATCTTTGTTGTGGGCGAGAGCTACCCCAATAATGGTTTCCATCATGACCCTCTCACGGCTTCATGCAAGATATTGAAAGTGCTAGGGATAGTTGGCTGGATATAGGTCTGTTTTGCTGCTAGGACCACTTGACCATAATTGATAATTTCTTAGGCCTCCACCTTGGCCCTGAGTGCATTCAAATCACAGGCAAGTTCCCGATACTAAGTTGCCTATTAATTTGGCCGAGCCACATGTCGTTACTCAAACCCGAAATGGACATATAGTGCTGACTCTACTGCCATAGTTGGTGTTGTGACCATTTGAGTTTTTGATCTCGTTTTCACTATTAGTTTGCATGGCATAATTTGTTGAATAGAGTAGGATTTCGGTAAGAAGAAAAGTGATGAAAGTTAAGAGCTATTTACGGGAGGCCCTCCTTCTAGCACCAAAATAATGATTAAATTTTTATCTAGCCTTAGAGTTATAGGTTGAAAAATATATTAACAAAGGTAACTAGCTAATACATTGTTTAATAAATGGAAAATGAAGAGATAATGAGTAATGATGCAAGTAAAGCAAAGAGACACAAGGTTTAGAATTGTTCGATTAAGATGACCTACGTCCACTATGATCATTGATCTTATTGCTTTGATTTGGTTATAAGAGCTTTATTCTAAGAGAATATTGTGTCTCAAAAACTAAAATTTGATCCTTATACAAGTGCATGCAAAACTATATTTATAGTAGTTGAAGTCTGGCTCGGATGGGTCAGATTAAATGCTATGCCCTGGGTATCCTCGTGACCGTGGATGTAGATGTGTGGTTCAGAGCAGGCCAGCTAGAATGTCAGATGGAGCAAATGACTATGAAGGGGAATAGCTGGTGGGTCGTATAAAGACATGTTATTGTTAAAAAGGCTGCATATGGACAAAAGGTTATTGTTGAACAATGACGTCATTGCTTAGGTGGACAGATAAGGAAAGAGGGTGGTTGCTGCATAGTGTAAAGACCGACATTTTTACATATTGATGGATTGTAAAATATTATTTACATAACCAAATTCGGTCTAAATAGGTTATAACTTTGGATAATGTTGATTTTTGACATTTTTGACCCATAGAGTAAATTGTGGACGATTTGATCCTAAAAATTGGTAAGAGCTATACCTTTTGATAGAAACCAAATTAGGATCTGAAACTACTTCTAAATGAAAGATTTGATGGTTCGTTTTTTCGTAGAGTCATCATAATAGATTTTTGGCCTTGTGGTTTGGAAGATATCATAGTTTTAAGTTTGGCAATTTTTAGTAGATTAGTAGGTAATTAGACTAAGCCCAAAATTAGGCCTGCTAATGATTTTGAGAATTGTGACTAATCCCAGTAGTAGGGACATTCCCTAATCACTTTTCTACTTTCTAAAATTTTTCCCGACCTCCATTGCTCTATCTCCTATCAAAACTTCATCAAAACTATACTAAATTAGGCCTAACAAGCAATTTAGGGTAGATTAGCAAGGGATTAGCAAGAGAATCTTCTAATTATTGATTTGGATGCTTTAGGATTCATGCTTTCTCTGTCCAGTTTAGATATACATTAATTTTTGTGTTTTTTATGATACTACATTGATAGGAAAGTGATCTATCATCTTACAATCTTTTTATATACTTATATATATGTTAAAAGCATGCTTTTGATCTATCTTTAAAGCTAAAAATACGATTTTGGATGATTTCAATTTATAAATGATCTATGGACAAATATAAATTATTTTAAATGGATTTTAGCTTGTGTTCTCATATCATGGTTGATTGTATGAATGCAATAATAAGGTATGGATTTCTGTTGATGGTTTGTTATGATATGATGCTTGGTTGTTAATTGCATGATGTGTTTGCATGTTTAAATTGAGTGAAATTCTTATGGATGGAGAATTTGAGATGGAATACTTCTATGGATAAGCTTTATAGTGTTGGGAGTTGGATCGATGCAAACAAGTTGTGCAAAGGTCGAAGCATTCAAACCGAAGATGGACCAAGAAAGAAAAGTGCAGAAAAATGGCAAAATGACAAGAAGCACTGATCGACACCAATCCATATGGATCTGCACTGATTGATCAACATATAGACGTGTCATGTTTTTGAGCTTGGGGACCGAGTTTTGAGGCAAAGCGATCAAGTGGTGAGTTATTTTGGGGATTTGGAGCTTTTACTTCGTACCATGCGTAAGGGAATCCACTACCGATCGATCGTGATATGCAAAAGTAGGCATATGTTGAGAAACTTTAGGCTATATGGAGGAATACACATTAGAGGATTTGGGCACGACATGTGGAAAGCAAGCATGTTGTGAAGAACAAAAAATTTGGCTAAGTTTTGGTCAAGATTGATTATTACTGACCGATATGGACCACTACCGATTTATCTTACCTTGTGTCAAATTGAGGAGAACAGATAGGGAAGGGAGTGTGATCGATCACACATGGTTGATTTTGATTGTTTGCAAGATATAATGCACCGTAGATCGATCTAATTCATGGGATTGACATGAGGTTTGCTGTAACGACCCGGAATTTTCGAACCCGAAAATTCCAGATCATTAGAGAAAAAGAAGAAAGAGGTAGAAGAAGAAGAAAAACAAAACTCAGAATCACACATTCTCACATTCGCAGCGGATAAAATATAATATCAAATAATATTCTTTACACAAAGAAAGCTGTAATTGTTATTTTACATTCACTACATCAGAGTTACACCCATTTACCAATATACTAGACAGTTAGAATTAACATGTCTCAGATAAACAACAGTAATATGCTCAACGGAATACACTCCATACGTTCCTGCCATCCAGCTCGCCACCTGAACTTCAGAACGTCCTAACCTGAAAATCTGTAATACTCGGTCTGACCCGAGCATTACAACAAAGTAACACCCGGGTCAGGCTGGAAACCAGCATGAGTAAACTCATCTAACATGAAATACTAAGTTATAAAACTTATTTAAAACCAGGGTAACTCGTATCTTCTACGAGTTCTTCTTATTATATTCAAACAATTTATTTCACAAAATAATATCTAAGTACCGTTACTTAGTTCCAATGGTCCAGATTACTCAATTTATTTCATTCCAGCCTATTCGATTTACAAATCAGATCTATAAAGAATTATAGATTACTAATCGAAGTGGTTTCGGGTATTACTGATACCCGACTCCAGTCTCTTCGAATTCAATTTCATCTTTTAAACCAAGTTGTTTAAGTTAAATAATTCAATTAACTTCAGAACATCATATTCACACAGCAATTCATCACAGATCGATAACTTACATTATCACAGTTCAATCCAAAACAATTCATATCACAGAGTATCATATCAGAGATATTCAACAAACCAAGACATTGAATTCAGGTTTATCAATCATAAGCAAGATTAATTAACCTTTAATTATTAATTTATCAACCTTAATTAATACATCAATCAACCTTTAATCATTAAATAATTAACCTTTAATTATTGAATCATTCTTTAATTAATTATTCTAAATTAATTACCATAATTAATTAACCTTTAATTATTAACTCATTCCTTAATTATTTTCATAAATTAATTAGCCTTTAATTAATTTATTACCCTCAAATAATTATCTTGATGAATAAATCACATAAATAATTATCCTTTAATTAATTTTTGTTTAATCACTTGATTAATCAACTCTTAATCATCAATCAATTTTCCTTAATTACTTACCTTAATTAATCAATCCTTTAAATTAATTACATTGCTAAATTATCTTTTAATTTATTAACAAATTATCCTTTTAAGTAATTAAGTAAATAAACCATTAATTAATTATCTGATTAATTAATTAATTATTCCTTTAATTACCCACCTTAATTACTTAAAGATAAACCTTTATATCTTAATTACTTACTCAATCATTATTTAAATATTATCAAATGGAATGCTTGAAATTTTTTTTTTCTTATTACAAAATAAATTGAGATCTTTTATTAATTAAAGTTTTAATACCACATCCTTATATTTTCAAAAACACTTGTTTAACATTTCATTTTGGAAACCTGGTGATATTTTCTTAAAACCTAGAACCGAGCCTAGTTTAGAAACCCCGAGTCCACAACCCCAAATACCCGAGTCAATTACCCAATTTCTCGAGAACGTCTTCGAGACAAACTTCATCTTCTCCAAAAAATACTTCAAACCATCACCAGACGCTGATTATACTTGTGCACGTGCACACATGGTCGGAGCATCTCCGACCATCACCTCTGCCACCCATAAGTCACCGTTGACCCAAACTTACAGCCCCAACCATCAAAAACCTGAAACGATCACGAAATCGAAATTGCACAAAAATCGAACATACATAAGCCTACTGGAACGAACTGGTCATCAAAGAAACGTCTCGAACTGCCAACTCCGGTCATCAGAGATCACGCAATCGTATCTACAGCTTCGTCTACAACCCACGCTCTATTTCCCCTACGTCCGGTCTCCTCCGATACACTGTCGACGGCGCAGTTCATCGAAACCCACACACAACCAAAAACACAACCTAAACCCTACCACCGCCTCCCTTGACTGCCGTGGGTCATAAGAAAACCCAGCGACATTTTTCTCGAACCCCACACTACCTATACCTCCTCCATACCCAGTCTTGGCCCACGCAAAAGATTGGGTTGCCAGAATTTGACCGATGAACCATTTCCGTTCATCTTATAAATTCACAACAATAACTAGCTTAAAAATCTTGAAATTACTATTAAAAATCATGGTTTCTAGGCACGACTCCAAATATATATTCAAAACTTGGAAATTTAAAAATCAAATTTTTGACTTAAATTGATTCTCACTGTAATTTCTTATTTTCTAGTTAACCACTCGTTAACTACCCTTTGAAACATTTTTTTTTAAAACAATATTTAGTTCATTCAAACATATTTCCTATAAACATCACAATCTAATATGATTTATGTGAAGAGGAATCAAGTTTTGAGTAAGTTTTTGGGCCTGATGAACAAACAGAGACATGCAAACCTTTTAGCATTTTCAACTTGTATACTCAAACAAAAATGTATTTCCACATCCATGCAAAACATTTTCCAATCATTATTCTCATCAATCATTACATACATAAGTAAATAAAAAGGATTTAGTATTTAAAAATTAGTTTACTCACCTTTAGCTTGAACAGGGAACAGAGGAAAAGAACTCTGATCTGGACTGTCTTGTCTAAAAATGAAGCTTGTTAGATTTACTTGATGTTTGATCCTGAATCGATCTGATTTTGAGTTTAATCTGCTTTGAACCTTTGATTTGCTTCAGGTTTTCAGATCTGAGATTCATTTTTTACTAAGTTGATCTGTAACTTGATGTTATATTGAATGATCTGAAGCTTGAATCTTGTTTGATTGTTAGAGTTGAATTTTATCTTGGTTTAGCTTTGATCTTTGCCTGATTTTTTTTTTCTAGATTTGTGTTACAGGTTAATTTCTTTTGGGTTTGAAATTGAAGAGATAAAAGAAATGAAAAAGAGGGATGGAGATGTCTATATATCCTATTTTCTCTTTTATTAACTATTTGAAAAATAAAAAGAAACCAAAGACACTTGTTAATTTTATGATAAGGTTTGTTTACACTTGTGATTACATGCATTCCTAAGCTTACATTTGTTAAATTGTATATATATTTATCTTACACTTGTAATAATGCATGTTTAATTAATTTTAAAATGATTTAAAAGCTTTTTATATTAAATTTCTTAATTAATAAGTATACTTCTTAATTTATATAAATAGAATCTCTTTTAAAGAAAATAATATAAAATAAACTATATCCTAAAAATATTTTAAAAATCCAAAATATATTTAAGATATATATAACTATCTTTTGAAATTCAATATTTAACCCAAATTCAAATTTAAATATTTAAAATCCAATTTTTTTAAATCAACTCAAATATATATGTAAACAAACCCAAATTCCATTTGTAAATAATAATTTTATTAAAAATCTATTATATATAAACAATTCATTATTTGTTTTTAAAAGAATAATTTGTAAATTTTAAGTAATTAAATTAGGAGATTGTCAAATAAATATTTATCCAGATATTTATAATTCAATTTTTATTATATTTCCAAATTCATTTACATATCCCGATATCTTTTATTATCAGAATTTTATCTGTTCAATTGATTAAAACAGTTAATTATCCAATTATCAAATGTTCCAAAAATTTGGGTTATCACATTCCTTCCCTTTTTGAATCTTTTCGTCCTCGAAAAGGAACGAAGCCAGAATTTATTCAATACTTAAAATCTGATAAATTTTTCTTTGATCATTTTTAGAACACTTTTTAAAAATCTATATAATATTACCAAAATAGTTTTATAAAAATATTTTTTTTTATAACTCGATGTTTCAACAAATCCATCCTTGTTCTCACAGAAATTCGGTCATACGTTGATCAGACATAGGACTGAAAATCTATAAGTACTTGGTAAACCCGTTTTCAACATCCAGTGAAAATATTTGGAAAATAATTTATGAAAATATAGAAAACAGTTTTGAAAATAGAGGAAATATCTTTGGTGAGAATGCTCTGGAAATCATCACTCCCATCCATGGTCATCGTTACATCACGGGTTACGTTGCCATCGCAGCAAAAGTCCATGTAACTAATAACAGCATGGAACCCACAACAGATCGCAGTTACATTCCAGGGTTACGTTGCCGTCGCAGCAAAAGTCCATGTAACTGTTGGCTCTCAGCGGCACACACGATTTCGCTGTCAAAATGAAACTTCTCCCACATAGGTCGCAGTCTACCGATATAAAATCAAACGCAGACTGTTGGCTCTCAGCGGCACAAACGACTTTCGCTATGTTACCATAGTGTCACAGTCTACCGATATAAAATCAAACGTAGACAGTTGGCTCTCAGCGGCACACAAGACTTCCGCTATGGTCTGCAGTAGATCGCAGTGACATTGAGTTAAATTGTTGTCACAGCATAACTCAAATGCCTCTGTGGGCACCAGCCCCTCGACTTTCGCTACACAAATAATCCTCAGGAACTAGTTTTGTCCGGACTCCTCACAGGATCAACTTTAGAAACCCCCCTTGGGGCTCAAGGCAGTACCACCCAGTGGCACTCTTGAGAAGTTCATTTCAAGGGAGCGCCTTTTTCCCCAGAGCTATACTCAAAACATTTTATACTATATACTTATAGTATCTTCAAATCATACCCTTTATGATTTATCAAAATCTCCTTTACACAAAATCGATTACCAAAAATCGATAATTCTCAAACTAGGCTTTCCAAAATCCAAAATTGATTTTCCAAAAATCAAAAGCCTTTTCCAAATTATATAGGTTCCCAAAACCTTTTCCAAAATCATTCTCATAAAATTCTTTATATATATATATATAGATATAGATATATATAACTTTGAAAATCTTTGGATCATTTCAAACTTGTATAAAACCTCTTTTATACTTCAATTATTTCAAAACCCCTTTTCTTTTAGCAATAGATTCAACAAGGGAAGATTTATCTTATATATACACAACTTTGTTTATTCCTAATCAAATATTCAAATTTGATTATTCTTTTATAAAGTTATTAACCATTTACTTATCTCCATAAAGTAAATTTCAACCAAAGAAATATCCAATTCCATTATATTTCACAAATATACTTTTCATTTCAAAGATCATTTTACAATCCTTATCCAACTTCAATATCAATTTCATTCAAACCCGTACGATGTACACATATCATCCGTACGCAATATCAATCTGATCGCTCACTCGATCACAAAATTTCACTTTCGAACTAGTATCGTCCACCCGGCTTCCTAGTGCGGACTCAGATCTGGTTTCTTGACCAGAATCCGTCATTCTCCTTGCATAGTCGTAGCTATGATAGAGAATATCCAGAACCAATCAAAAATCCATATCCAGGTTCACCGTCGAAAATCGAGCGAAAAATCCCAACTCGGATCGATAATACTATCTCGAAATTCTGTGTTCGAATCTGGATCAAATCACTATGCGAATAGAATAATATACGTACATCCTTCGTATTTATCTTTATTGATTATTAGCCAAATCAATTCTCTTTTCTATTCACATTTCCTTTAATTCCATTCACTTATTCTCAATTGCTTCCATTTCCAATTGAGTTATTACTTTAATTACAAACAGTTTGAACTCTGACCAATTTAAATTTAAAAATAGCTTGAAAGAGTTTAAAATAGATAAGTAGTTGAAAAATAGTTATTAGTTTGTAAAATAGCTGTAAAATAGTTAAGTAGGTATAAAATAGTTAGATAATTGCAAAATAGTTTTTAAAATAGTGATTAGATATAAGTAACTGAAAAATAATAATTAGTTTATAAGACAGTTTCAAAATAGTTAAATAGTTCTAAAATAATTGTAAAATAAGTATAGGATAGTTTGGGGTTTAAGAAGAAAGATTGTATAGTAAATAGTTTGGAAAAAATATATTTGTATTAAAACAATTTATTTTGAAAATAATCCAAAGCCAAACTGTTTAATTTCTCAATTTCCATTTCCAATTAATTTCCCATCAATTCAATTTAAATTCCAATTTCATTTAAATTGACTCAATACTTCAATTTCTATTGAAATTGATTTAGTCCCAATTCAAGCTGAATTAACCTTAATTCCTTTCTAAATTCAAATCAAATTCCATTTGATTTTAAACATATTCACTTTAATTACAATTTCAAATTATTCAAACTAATTTCAAATTGAATCCACTTCAATTTCTAATCATTTCAATTTCTATGTGAATTAATCCCAATTTCCCATTTGAATTTGAACTCATTCAATCTTCAATTTTTATTTCAAATTAATTCAATTCAAACCTTCCATTTGAATTTTAAACTTATTCATCTTAAATCACAATTCCCATTTATTTAAATCAATTTCAGTTGAACTAATTCAATTTAAATCTCAATTTTAAACTATCTCGAATTATATAGATTCGAGTTAAATTTTAAATGTTGATTTAATCCTTTAAATCAAATTAACCTTTACTTTTAAATCAAATCAACCTTAATTTTTAATTTAACAACTTAAATCTTTAAACCATTTAATTCTGGATCCAAATCCCAAAATTCCATTTTAAGATTATCTTTACTTAACTTATTATAAAGTTCAAATAAGAATTTAAAAACAATTAAATTTCAGATTATAATTTATTATCCATTTTCAATTTCCAAATCTCAAACCCATTTGAGATCACTCATAACTCCCATTTTAATCAACCATTTAACTTCCCAAGTTAAATTTTAATTTCATCTTGAAATTTCTAATTCAAGTTATTCATTCAAACTTATTTAACTTCCTCCAAGTTAAATTAAATTTACTTAATTCGGTCAACTTTACACAATTTGAATTTCCATTCAAATTTTAAACTTTATATTAATCTTCCCACTTATAAGTTCAAAAACTTATTACTTTGGTTTTCATATCACATTCCAAGGAAAAATTTAAAACTCAATACTTAGAGTTTATTTCAAATCACCTTTAATATAATGTATATCCTCATTTATACATATTTATTTCCTTTACACACCAAGTTATACCTTAAAATTTTAAACCACCTTTGGTTTTAATTTAAAACAAATTCCTTTAAAATAATTTCAAGTTTTCTGGATTTAGATTTAAGATTTCACAATTTTAAATTATCTTCAATTCTAATTGGATTTTTTATTTCAGTTTGGATCCATTTCAAACTTATCTTCATTCAATTTAATTTGGTTGTATTACCATTACTACTTAATTCTCATTATCTTATTTAATTCCAATTAATTTAACAACCAATTTCTTTAATATATTTAATATTTAGAAAATTATTTTTATATATATCAAAAGATAAACTTATATAAAAACCATTTATTTTTAAAACCATTTTAAAACCTTTATATAAGAAAATAACAAGTACGCTCTCATATATATATATATATACTCTCAACTCATTCTAGGGTACTATTGACCCTATCCTTAATGAGTAATCCCAACAGAGCCAAGGTTCTCGCTTAACCTGGCTCTGATACCAACTGTAACGACCCGGAATTTTCGAACCCGAAAATTCCAGATCATTAGAGAAAAAGAAGAAAGAGGTAGAAGAAGAAGAAAAACAAAACTCAGAATCACACATTCTCACATTCGCAGCGGATAAAATATAATATCAAATAATATTCTTTACACAAAGAAAGCTGTAATTGTTATTTTACATTCACTACATCAGAGTTACACCCATTTACAAATATACTAGACAGTTAGAATTAACATGTCTCAGATAAACAATAGTAATATGCTCAGCGGAATACACTCCATACGTTCCTTCCATCCAGCTCGCCACCTGAACTCCAGAACGTCCTAACCTGAAAATCTGTAATACTCGGTCTGACCCGAGCATTACAACAAAGTAACACCCGGGTCAGGCTGGAAACCAGCATGAGTAAACTCATCTAACATGAAATACTAAGTTATAAAACTTATTTAAAACCAGGGTAACTCGTATCTTCTACGAGTTCTTCTTATTATATTCAAACAATTTATTTCACAAAATAATATCTAAGTACCGTTACTTAGTTCCAATGGTCCAGATTACTCAATTTATTTCATTCCAGCCTATTCGATTTACAAATCAGATCTATAAAGAATTATAGATTACTAATCGAAGTGGTTTCGGGTATTACTGATACCCGACTCCAGTCTCTTCGAATTCAATTTCATCTTTTAAACCAAGTTGTTTAAGTTAAATAATTCAATTAACTTCAGAACATCATATTCACACAGCAATTCATCACAGATCGATAACTTACATTATCACAGTTCAATCCAAAACAATTCATATCACAGTATCATATCAGAGATATTCAACAAACCAAGACATTGAATTCAGGTTTATCAATCATAAGCAAGATTAATTAACCTTTAATTATTAATTTATCAACCTTAATTAATACATCAATCAACCTTTAATCATTAAATAATTAACCTTTAATTATTGAATCATTCTTTAATTAATTATTCTAAATTAATTACCATAATTAATTAACCTTTAATTATTAACTCATTCCTTAATTATTTTCATAAATTAATTAGCCTTTAATTAATTTATTACCCTCAAATAATTATCTTGATGAATAAATCACATAAATAATTATCCTTTAATTAATTTTTGTTTAATCACTTGATTAATCAACTCTTAATCATCAATCAATTTTCCTTAATTACTTACCTTAATTAATCAATCCTTTAAATTAATTACATTGCTAAATTATCTTTTAATTTATTAACAAATTATCCTTTTAAGTAATTAAGTAAATAAACCATTAATTAATTATCTGATTAATTAATTAATTATTCCTTTAATTACCCACCTTAATTACTTAAAGATAAACCTTTATATCTTAATTACTTACTCAATCATTATTTAAATATTATCAAATGGAATGCTTGAAATTTTTTTTTTTCTTATTACAAAATAAATTGAGATCTTTTATTAATTAAAGTTTTAATACCACATCCTTATATTTTCAAAAACACTTGTTTAACATTTCATTTTGGAAACCTGGTGATATTTTCTTAAAACCTAGAACCGAGCCTAGTTTAGAAACCCCGAGTCCACAACCCCAAATACCCGAGTCAATTACCCAATTTCTCGAGAACGTCTTCGAGACAAACTTCATCTTCTCCAAAAAATACTTCAAACCATCACCAGACGCTGATTATACTTGTGCACGTGCACACATGGTCGGAGCATCTCCGACCATCACCTCTGCCACCCATAAGTCACCGTTGACCCAAACTTACAGCCCCAACCATCAAAAACCTGAAACGATCACGAAATCGAAATTGCACAAAAATCGAACATACATAAGCCTACTGGAACGAACTGGTCATCAAAGAAACGTCTCGAACTGCCAACTCCGGTCATCAGAGATCATGCAATCGTATCTACAGCTTCGTCTACAACCCACGCTCTATTTCCCCTATGTCCGGTCTCCTCCGATACACTGTCGACGGCGCAGTTCATCGAAACCCACACACAACCAAAAACACAACCTAAACCCTACCACCGCCTCCCTTGACTGCCGTGGGTCATAAGAAAACCCAGCGACATTTTTCTCAAACCCCACACTACCTATACCTCCTCCATACCCAGTCTTGGCCCACGCAAAAGATTGGGTTGCCAGAATTTGACCGATGAACCATTTCCGTTCATCTTATAAATTCACAACAATAACTAGCTTAAAAATCTTGAAATTACTATTAAAAATCATGGTTTCTAGGCACGACTCCAAATATATATTCAAAACTTGGAAATTTAAAAATCAAATTTTTGACTTAAATTGATTCTCACTGTAATTTCTTATTTTCTAGTTAACCACTCGTTAACTACCCTTTGAAACATTTTTTTTTAAAACAATATTTAGTTCATTCAAACATATTTCCTATAAACATCACAATCTAATATGATTTATGTGAAGAGGAATCAAGTTTTGAGTAAGTTTTTGGGCCTGATGAACAAACAGAGACATGCAAACCTTTTAGCATTTTCAACTTGTATACTCAAACAAAAATGTATTTCCACATCCATGCAAAACATTTTCCAATCATTATTCTCATCAATCATTACATACATAAGTAAATAAAAAGGATTTAGTATTTAAAAATTAGTTTACTCACCTTTAGCTTGAACAGGGAACAGAGGAAAAGAACTCTGATCTGGACTGTCTTGTCTAAAAATGAAGCTTGTTAGATTTACTTGATGTTTGATCCTGAATCGATCTGATTTTGAGTTTAATCTGCTTTGAACCTTTGATTTGCTTCAGGTTTTCAGATCTGAGATTCATTTTTTACTAAGTTGATCTGTAACTTGATGTTATATTGAATGATCTGAAGCTTGAATCTTGTTTGATTGTTAGAGTTGAATTTTATCTTGGTTTAGCTTTGATCTTTGCCTGATTTTTTTCTTTCTAGATTTGTGTTACAGGTTAATTTCTTTTGGGTTTGAAATTGAAGAGATAAAAGAAATGAAAAAGAGGGATGGAGATGTCTATATATCCTATTTTCTCTTTTATTAACTATTTGAAAAATAAAAAGAAACCAAAGACACTTGTTAATTTTATGATAAGGTTTGTTTACACTTGTGATTACATGCATTCCTAAGCTTACATTTGTTAAATTGTATATATATTTATCTTACACTTGTAATAATGCATGTTTAATTAATTTTAAAATGATTTAAAAGCTTTTTATATTAAATTTCTTAATTAATAAGTATACTTCTTAATTTATATAAATAGAATCTCTTTTAAAGAAAATAATATAAAATAAACTATATCCTAAAAATATTTTAAAAATCCAAAATATATTTAAGATATATATAACTATCTTTTGAAATTCAATATTTAACCCAAATTCAAATTTAAATATTTAAAATCCAATTTTTTTAAATCAACTCAAATATATATGTAAACAAACCCAAATTCCATTTGTAAATAATAATTTTATTAAAAATCTATTATATATAAACAATTCATTATTTGTTTTTAAAAGAATAATTTGTAAATTTTAAGTAATTAAATTAGGAGATTATCAAATAAATATTTATCCAGATATTTATAATTCAATTTTTATTATATTTCCAAATTCATTTACATATCCCGATATCTTTTATTATCAGAATTTTATCTGTTCAATTGATTAAAACAGTTAATTATCCAATTATCAAATGTTCCAAAAATCTGGGTTATCACATTTGCATTGGGCAAACACGAGATGTGCACGATTCTACTTCAGGGCGGGTACGAGGCTACTTCAACACAGACACGTGACTTCTGCAAGGTTGACGCAAGGCAACTTCAATGAGTTTTGAGGCAACCAAAAAAGTGAGAATACTTCGAAGACTTGACATTTTGAGTAGTGCAGATCGAGTACTTCAAATGAGAAGTGAATTTGGCATCTAGTGATCATTCGAGAAGACAAGTTCAAAGTGGTGTCGACTTGTGGAATAGGATAGGTGAGTTCTACTATTAGGACATCTGCCAAAGCGATTGTTGGGTAACTCTGATATGTGATGTGCGCCCAAAGAGCAGAGGTATGTGAGAACGCTTACATGTGTACCCTAGACTATAGTGATGGTTTAGCTTGCCTTAGTGTGGGCAGAACCTTAGTGATCGTATTTATTCAAGCACTTATGTAGTTGCGATGTTTAGTGGTCACCGGCCTTAGTGATGGTTATACGAGTTATCAAATATCCAACGACATCTAAGTGAGTGATGTAAGGTTCAATTGAAAGTTTCTATGTTTGTCGTGTTTGCTATGATTGTAGGGTTTTAACATGGATGTCATGTGATGTAGCTATTACTGAGTTTGGTACCCTGGCACCTATATTATTCTTAGTGTAGTACATCTATATGATGATAGTATTAACATATAGTATGTTATGTGCTAACTTGGTGGATGTAGGGACTAGTTCGGTATGATTCTTCAAACCATTTGTTCCTATCCATAATGTTTTGTGACTTATATCTTTTTGATATTATAGATCGCTCATATCAGACTTTTGTCTGACTCGAGGTATTTGCATTGCTTCTTATCATCTTGGGTAATCTAATGAGTAGATTGAGATAGCAGTTATGACATAGCACATGGAGCTGTGCAAAGGAAAAGCAGGAGGTTGCACTTTTCATATATTTATATTTGGAGCTACCACCACTATATTCCACTGTGTAGTGCTATGGAGCTATATAAGTACTTATCTTCAATAGAGATAGTTTATTTACAGTCTATTTGATAAGATGTATATTCTATTATTCCTTGCACTCTTATTATGATAAACCTGATGCACTCTTATTTTGTTTTGTTTCATTTGGTTATATTACCATCTCGTCTGTCTTATATCTTTATCCTAGTATATGTTATCTATGTGCTATGAGTCATGAGATATACGACATGTTCTACTTTAGATTATTGTTATTTTACCCTTGATTACTTCCCTACATTTGTTGGATGTCATTGTAGTGCACTTATGGTGTCATATATTTGTATATTAGGTCCCAGATGTAGAGGGTGATCATCATAGTTGATATTAGAGCTTAGGTTGAACGATTAACCTAAGTTATACTAGGATCCATTAGAGAGAGAGTAGGAGATATCACTATAGGATGGATCAAGAGATATACTAAGGAGCATACATGTTATATATTTTTGTATTCAAAACTATATAGTACATATGTATAGTAGTAAGGCGTATTACATACATGAGTATCACTTTATTCCTTTATGAGAGAATGATCTTTCTTATTACAGCTGATAAGGATGAGCAAGCATACTAGAAATGCAACAAGGAACTATATTTCCAAAGTTAAAGAAGGAGCGTGCTCTAGGGTAGCAGCTAATCCCGATTTGTAGATTATGTTCACAATTGTGATGAGGAACATGATGTAGTATGCCAAAGGAGGAGCTCTTGAAGCTGTAGTAAGTGGTGGTTCTTAAGTGCAAGCACCAAGAGCTGACTTTGCCAAGCTGAATAAATACTTCGCTAGTCTTAGAAGCAAACCGTTTTTGGGAACATAATCAGCTATCGAAGTACAAGATTAACTTGGTACACGTGAACATATCTTTGATGATCTTCAGTTAGATGATGCGCCGAAGAAGATGTTGACTTCTAGAAAACTTCAAGGATGGGCCATAGGCTGGCGGAACGCCCTTAAGATTGCTACTTCCAAGGAGTAATTCACTTAGAAATAGTTCAAAGCTTGATTCAAAGAGAAATTTTTCCTAGCTGCTTAGAAGTTGGTCTAATTTAAGAAGTTTACTGATCTGAAAAAGGCGAGACGTCTGTTTTAGAATATGTTGCTGAATTTTACATATTGTCAAAATATATGATGTCGTGTATTGATACTTCCTTAAAGAAAAATGAGAAGTTTATTATGGGTATGGATGAATATATTAGGGAGAGGCTGGTGGGCCGCATAGATGAAAGATCTGAGAAAATTGTAGAGAAGGTTTAATACATGAGAGTTTGTATCCAAAGCCTAAGGTTTGTTGTTGTTTTGAAAGAGGAGTCTAAGCCACAGGTGAGCGGAGGTGGTAAGAGAAAGTGGAACAACAAAGGAAAAAGTAGTTCCAAGGTAAGGATGGTTGGATAAAAGGAAAACGAAAGCCTGTTTGCTTCAATTGTAAATAAAGGGGTCACCTTAGCAAGAACTGCAAGAATCCAAAGAGTAGGTAACAAAAATGCTTCAATTATAACAAGGCTGGGTGTTATAAGAAAGATTGTCCTAAACTGCTGAAGGATAATCAGGTTGTGTCGACTTATGCTCTTAATGTTGTTCCAACTTCGTCAAGTGCTCTATCGACGAAGGAGAAGTTGAAGGCATTAACATTTAATATTCAAGGTATTCTTTCTATTAATGGTATACTTATTTGTGTTCTGTTTGATATCATGGGATCACATCCCTTTATAACTACTAACCTGGTAGATAAACTAGTATTAAAACACGAACTGGTAGATAAACCTTTAGTTATGTCAATCCATGTGGAAGGTTCGGTCAGTTTGTTTATGGTTTGTTGTGAATTTTTTTTTGAGTCATGGATGTGTGTTTTCTTGTGATTTGTAAGCTTTTTGTTTTATTGGGTCTGGTATGATATTAAAGATGGACGGGCTTCAAAGATACGAAGATGTGGTTGGTTATGAGTGGTTATTGGTGATAATAGGGACAAATGTAGGCATAGGCTAGAGTTGAGTTGCATGCTTAAGGATGCAGTGATAACTTTCTATATTTGATTGATATCCCACATGATGGGTTGTGATCGATACATATAGCAAGCGAGTATCGAGCTACTTAATATTAGTATCAGATACATATCAGTCAAACACCGATATGAGATATTTTAAAATATCATGATAATATCAGTAAAATATTAGACATGTGTAGAACTTGTCATAAACACTATTATACCATATTATAATGTTATAATTGAAAGAGTTAGTGGTATACCTTAGGGTCAATTATGTAATTTGTTACATATATCTAACTCTGTAATCAAATTTATTCGTAATAAAGATGTTTGATTTCTGTTGTATACTTTGTTATATTATGATATAACTAATTAAAAGTATATTAATAAGAAATTCTTAAATAAAATGCTATTGGTTTTTAGTTGCATATAGTTACAATCCTGAGTAATTAATCACAAAGAAAATACATTTTGTTTTGAATATTTCCAATTGAGATGTTTCGGGAAAGGATATTGATACATCCATTGAAACTTGAGTGTGTAATGATCTTCAAATGTTTGGCAATGTATTACTCATGGTTGATAGGGGCACCAAGCGATTATGTATACCAGTGTAGGTAACCTGCTTAGCATTCTATAGCGGTAGAGGTGTAAAAATTTATAATAGGATAAAGCGCTATATACAATAAAATTGGGAAAATGCAAAAACCACCATCAAATATAAAACTAAATATTTAAAGTTAACTTATTCTCATTCTTACATCATTGTGTAGGATAAAGAAATATTATTTTATTTTATATAACAAAATCGAAGAATATTATGATTTATGCAGTGTAGATTTGGTGACTACAACAGTTTTTTAACTTTTATTGAGAACTTATGCCTTAAAATTAGGTCTTTATTCTAACCTTGTTAATTTGTTACAGAAGAGAACTAGTCAAATCAACCATTTTGTATTAATATTACCAAAGCAGGTGGTATGATTTAGCGGGCGTAAAGAAAAATTGCAACTTAAAGCAGATCTACTGTTTAATAACACTAAATTGAAAAAGCATAGTGGTCGAAAAGCGCTATGTGCTATACCGGGAATTTTGCGAGGATTTAGCGGGGCTTTAACTACACAGACTTACATAAAGTTATTGGATAACTATGAAACACAATTCCCTCAACTTGAGAAAAATATGGAGTATTTGATTACAGTTAAATCATAGCACGACGATCCATCGAGCAACCATAGTTGGGTCTAAGTTGAAGCATTGGGAGTGAAACACTATTCCATAGAGAATTCATCTCCTCGGTTGTAAAAGGTTAGTACCATGGTCAAATGTAGTCAATTCAAAGTAAAAATCTTTGTCTAGAGTAGTACGGTTAATAATAAGTGTTATTATTGAAACAAGGACTTTATTTTTTGGACAAGCCAAGGTGAATGTGGATAATATTATAATTTTAACCAATACCAAATTCCATATATCCTAAAGCGATACAGTTTTGATAAAGAGAACGTGTGTATATTATCGTTACTGAAAGGTACCGCTTAAAAAAAATTGAACTTGGATTTTACCGAAAAGATATATAAGCGATGAATTTAGCTAAACTGTCATACCACTAGCTAAGGTGACGTGTGAACGTTAATATTCGAACTAATCAATATTAACCGCTGACTGAATTCATACCTTTGATTCTACAACCGTATTTGTGAATTCTTCAAAAAACCACATGATTATGTAACGACCCGTATTCTACGTATTGGAGAATCGTAGAATATTTATATTATTTTCATATGAAGTCGTATGCTTTTAATATTTTGGGAATTGACTCTTAGCGACATTTCCCACATCCATGATTTTGGCAAATTTCTATGTGACCATTTTGACCCTGTAAATCTTGTATGGACTATAACTTTTGATTGGAGCCGAGCTAGGTTCTGAGACCATTTCCATTAGATCCAAATGATGGTTTCCCTTCCATAGAGTGGTCTTATAAAAAACGGACTTACCATTTGAGTGTCATGGCTGTTTGAAGTTTTATTTGATTTTGAATAGCTTAAGTGGGTAATTAGGGTCATTAGCGCAAAGCCCATGACCTATTTCGAGAAATGGAGTATGTGAGGGCTGATGGGACCTTATCCCCATCATTTCACTATTCCAAAATAGGTAGAAACCTCCATTAACCTCCATTGACCAAAAAGCAACCCTTAAACTCACTTTAATTAGCCAAATTACACCATTAAGAGGAGATTAGCATTTGGGATTAAGATTTGCCGTTGGAGGAGTCTTGGATTTCGTGCCTTATACTATTCATAAGATGATTTGGGCTTTACTTTGGATTAAGGTAAGTGATTAGATCTCACTTACTAATTAGGTCATTAAAGACCCAAAATGATGCTTTAAAAATTATTTATAAATACTAAATATGCTTTTAGACCACTTTACACCATATATATGAATTTTAGATGATTTGGACTTAATTTGCAATTATGGATCCCTAACCATGTTCTTGTGGTTCCCTAACCTTCACCTTAGATTTAGATCTCTTAAAAATGATATATTTGGATGTTTGGCTATTATCAATGCTTATCTATGATGGATTTATTATTGCTCTTTGTTTGAATGGTTGAAAACACCGATCGAATGTCTATTTAGTTAGAAAGAATCTATGGATCGGCATGATCCTTATGGTTAGGTGATGATCCATAAAATCTACCCCAATTGGACGTGGTCGATATAGGGCAGTAAGGAAGGCCTGATAAGGTTACATACCAAGTTTCAAGCCATTTGGAGTTCGTATGGTCAAGATATGGACGTTCAAAGTATGGATCGGTAAAGGTCAGAGGCATGGATCAGTGAGAATTCAAAGGAATGAATCGATGAGACTCAATAGCATGGATTGGTGGAGTTACTTGGAGTATGGATCGAGGCATGGGAATATGGAAGAAAGAGGATAAGCCAACATCACGCGAATTTGGCTATGTATGGGTTTGACCTTGTGGACCCAAACTGATCCATAGGGGTTAACCCATTCGACCTACAAATTGTTTTGGAGCATGGAGGAGTGATTTGGAGCTAAAAAATAAAGTGCGAGATCGGCCTCTGTGGATCAATACTGATCCATGGGAATTGACCCAATCAAGGCGTGATCCATAGGGGAGCATGGGGAGGTGTGTAGGAGCTCATGTGTGAAGTATGGGATCAGTAGCGATGATTCGGTGGCCATGGATCGTGCAAATGGTTTGGTGGCCATGGATCGATACCTATCCATGAGTTTTATTCCAAACTTTGTGCTACTGATATGAGGTGACAAGAAAGGCCCCATAAGACTACATTTCGAGTTTCATATCATTTGGATTTGTTAGGCTTGAGTTATGTTCATTTGATGATGGATAGCTATACTCCATGAGGCAGAGTAGACGACAACGAGTCGGGTTGAGGGGACTGTTGGAGGCGGGTTACGGGATGCATGATGACAATCTATGACTTATGATGGTTGTCTAGAGTAGTTTCCAACTGCGTGACTGCAAACGAGAGTTGTAGAGACAGTTCTGAGATGAGCTTTGCTTTGGATGACATGTGCAAAGGGATCGTTGATATTCGTAGGATTCAATATGTACTTGTAAAGTAGAGGTATGTGAGGACGCTCACTTGGGAATATGGGGAGCCCTGGATCACATGATGTTTCGATCTGAGTACCCTTGGTTGTCTATGGGGGTGCAGTCTAATTTCTAACCTACTGAGTGACATGGATTTGAGTACCGAGAAAACAGGATGTTGAGTAGTCCTTGGCTCTATGGAGGTGGTCATACGAGTATCATATATCCAATGCACCAAGTGAGTGAATGTAAGGACAGATGATGGATGCTATGTTGGCTTGATTTTTTTTATCACCTTAGGGATGTAATGTAGGTAGATGTTACCGATGTAGATATCTAGATACCCTTAGTACTTTGATGTATAGTTCACCTATGATGGCTATCATAGAGTAGCATATATCTTTATATATGCTAACACTATGGATGCAGGGATAGGTCAGGTATGATTCTCTATACCATTTGTCCTAGTATATTGACTTTATAGTATTTTATATTTCTACCGCTCACACCAGACTGTTATCTGACCTAGGGTTTTATGTTTTGCTTCCTATTACTCTGGGTACTGTTAAATGAGTAGATTAGGGATATCAGATTTAGTGAGCATGTGGAGATGGAGAGGTGGCGAGCAGGAGGTTATTCTCTCGTATTATTATATGTACTCATTTGCTATTCCGGTGCCCAACACTATGGAGCTTGCTAGTGTTTTACTATTTAGAGACAGATTATGAGTTATTAATTGATGTATAACTCTATTATTTATATTGCTTACTATACGGATCGGTATACTCTGATGCTGTGATTCATTCAGTTATTTGCCATCTTGCCTGTTTTATATCTGAGATGTTTGCTATTATATTTTATTTGATGCATTGTGAGATATACAACAGGTTCTGTGTTGCTTATTTGCTTTACAATTCATGAATGATCACCCTACATCGACTGAGCACCGCATATAGCACACTATACTTCCATGTGGTATCGACGGTATAAGGCGATTGTCACATTTGGCATCAGAGCTTAGATTGAATTGTTTAGCCTAAAGGATACTGTGATATAGTAGAGATAGGGTAGGAGTTCTCACCTTAGACTGGATCGAGAGAATACACACACACACACACACGAGAGCACGTACTTGTTATATATTTTGATTTTCAAAACTATATAGTAGTATATGTAGTACCTAAGTCATACTGCACACATGAGTACTATTCAAGTAGAATTACTTATAGAGAAATTGATCGTCCTTATTGCAGATTTAACGATGAGCCACCAAACAAGGAATGTTGCTAGGAACTCTATTTTTGGAGTCAAGGAGGGAGCTGGCTCGAGAGTTGCTAATTTCGATCTGCAAACCATTTTTAATACTATGATAAGGAACATGTTGCAAAATGCTCAAGTGGCCGCATCGACTGGTGCTGTTAATGGCGGTGCTCCATTGTTGGCGCCTAGAGCCGATTTTGCTAAGCTAAATAAGGACTTTGCTAGTCTTGGTGGCAAACCATTACAAGGAACGAAATTAGCATTGGAAGTGCGAGATTGGTTTGATACCTGCGAAAGGGATTTTGATGACATAGAGCTGAATGATACTATAAAAAGGCGATTGGCTTCCCTATAGCTTCAAAGGCGAACCATGAACTGGTGGAGTGCAGTTAGGGCTGCCATTCCCGAGGATCAGTTCACTTGGAACCAGTTCAAAGTTAGATTCGAGGAGAAATTTATTCTTGCAGCTCAAAAGTTAGTTATGTTCTATAAATTCGTAGATCTTAAGCAAAGGGATATGACTGTCTCTGAGTATGTTGTATCAAAATATGGGATATCCTTCATCGACACTCTATTAAAGAAGAATGAGAAATTTAACATTGGCTTGGACGACTACTTGGGAGAGCGAATCATATGCCATATTGACGAGACTTTTGAGATGATAGTCCAGAAGGCCCTGAGGCATGAAAGTCTATATTTGAAACCGAAAGCTATTTCGTTCCTAAAGAAGAACCATAGCCCCAATCAGGTGGGGAGGTAAGAAGATAGGGAAAACAAGATGAAGTAGTTTTAGAACAAAGATGGCCAAAAGAAGAAAGTCAAGCCGATGCTGACTTGCTACAACTGTGGAGAGAAGGGTCATTATAGTAGAGACTGCAAAGCTGAGGGGAAGAAATGCTACAACTACAAAAAGCTTAGGAACATTCAAAAGAAGTATCTAGAGCCAAAAGCAAAAGCAGGTGGTGAAAGCATATGCTATCAATGCCTTTCCAACTTCGTTGAATGCTTCATCGGCGAAAGAGAAAGGGAAAGACATCGTTATTCAATGTATGCTTTCCATTTATGGTGTTCCTATACGAGTTTTATTTGATATTAGGACTTTACATTCTTTCATATCTACTGACTTGGTAGATTAGTTAAGATTGGAACCCGAAATAGTTGATCGACCTTTGATAGTGACAAACCCTATTAGAGGCTCTACTAGCCGCTGTGTATGGTTTGTAGTAGTTTGGTCTTATCGAGTCATGGATGCTCTTTTGATTATGATTATTTTGTTTTAGGTTTTGTTGGGTTTGGTGTCATTCTAGGGATGGACTGGGTTTATAGATAAGGAGTGATGGTGGATTGTGAGAAGTCATTGGTGATGATAGGGGTAGATGATAGGCGAACGATAGTGTTAGGCTGCCTTCCAGATGATGATGTGATGGTTAGCTTTTTATATTCACTCGATATCACACATGACAAGTTGTCATCAATGCCTATTGCTAGGGAGTATCCGAACATATTTGAGGAGGTGACCGGACTTTCGCCACATAGAGAGATTGAGTTCCGTATTGATTTAGTTAAAGATGCCAGACCGATAGTAATGCCTCTAAGGAGGATGACACCTAGAGAGCAGAGAGAGCTTGAGGTGCAAGTGAATGAACTTTTTCAAAAAAGGTTCATTCGTAGGAGTATATCTAAGTGGAGGGTGCTAGTAGTATTTTCCATAAAGGCGGATGGTTCCCTTAAATTATGCGTTGATTACCGTGAGCTGAATAAAGTGACGAAGAAGAACAAGTACCCACTCCCACGTATTGATGACTTGTTCGATCAGTCACACGGTGCTAGAGTATTTTCTCGGCTAGATCTTGCGATGGGATTTCACGAACTGAGAGTAGCGAAGGAGAGTGTGCTTATTATTGTGTTTGTACGTCGTTTGATTTCTTTGAGTGGTTTGTTATTCCATTTGGGCGAACCAATGTGCCAACATACTTTGTTGATCTCATGAACCGTGTCTTCATGGGTAAGTTAAACAAAATCATGCTTATGTTCGTAGATGATGTTCTTGTCTATTCACGGACAGAGGAAGAATACAAGACACATTTGAGGATTGTATTAGAGATGTTGAGAGAGTACCAATTAAAGGCGAAGTTTTCTAAATGTCACTTCTGGAAGAGAGAAGTGCGATTCTTGGGTCACGTTGTTTTTGAGCAGGGCTTTGCCATCGATCCTGCAAAGTTGCAGCAGTCCAAGATTGGATTAGACCAAAAACGCTACGGACGTGAGAAGTTTCTTGGGTTAGCTGGATATTATAGACGATTCATCCAGGACTTCTCTAAGGTAGCAGCACCGTTGACTCACTTGATAAAAAAGAATCAGACTTGTACTTGGGATGCGAGATGTGAGGCATTTATGAGTCTTAAGGAGAAGTAAACGAGTGCACCAATATTGACTATTTCGAGCAGGAATAAGGAGATGAGGTTATACACTGATGCTTGTGGTACCATATTGGGCGTGGTAATGATGCATAGAGGCAAGATTGTTTCATATGCTAGTCAATAGCTGAATCTACTTCAGGATTATGCGAGACACCTCGTCTCACTTCAGGGTTATGCAAGACACCTCGTTTCACTTTAGGTTATGTGAAACACCGTGTCCATAGAAATAATAAGGGAAATGCTGTTGGTATTGGCCCGTCATCGAAATAATATCTAGTTGCGCCCCTTGCCCAAATCCCCATGATTTGGACTTCTACTTATTGACCATTTACTACCGTTATTAACATAAGCGTGCCCCTCGTCTCACTTTAGGGTTATGTGAGACACCCGTCTCACTTCAGGGTTATGTGAGACACCTCGTTTTACTTCAGGGTTATGTGAAACACCGTGTCCATAGAAATAGAGGAATGTTATTTGGTATAGGTCCTACTTTAATTCTTTGCTTATTAACTTAGATAGATTATTTAAATAAGCCTTTACTTTTGTTCTTACTATCTGTGCTTATTAATTTATCCTAAGTCTTAAAATAAGCCTCACTCTGTTCTATTTCTTATTATAACCTACGTTATAATCATGCTTATTACTTAACCTAAGGTCTAAGTGTAAAAATAAGCTTCTATCATCTTATACTATTTTTAGTTATATTTCTAAGTTATAACTAGGCCAATTATCTTTAATTAGTCCAATTCTAACATCAATATCATAATTAGGCTCAATTTCAGTCTTAATTCCATTTTGATTACAGTCTTTACAATTTACATCTTATCTTCCGTTATTTCAGCATTCTTATAATTTTAATCCATATTCGTGTTTAATCTATTCTAATCCATACGCGAAGAAGAGGGAGAAATAAAAGAAAACTGAAAATTGAAGAAAATCCAAAGCGTAGGAAAAAGATGTAAATAACGCATAAATAACAGTAAATAAATTAAAATACTGTAAATAAATGGAAAAGCTATAATTAATAGAAATTAACTAAAATTAACTGAAAAGAATAGCTAAAAGAAATAGACCGAAAATAATTCTAAAAACTGTAAATAGACTACTAAAAAGGTTATTCCATAAATCGTAGTAAAACTACAACTATTGGAAACCTTATTATTTTAAATTACATAAAGGAATCTAAAATAATTACAATCACTCACATGTGGTCCTAAGCTCTTCCCTTTAGGCCTTCCCAGATCCACTTGGGGTTGTTAAATATTTTAATTTAAAACGATTATTTCCTTGGAAAATTATTCTGCTTAGGGTCCTTCCTGAAAAGGTGAACAAAATTGGAGAAAATCTTAGAATGAGAAAAAGTGTTAGGCCTAGGGTCTTATTTATAAGGGTAGAAGTGGATCTCAGACCATTAGATTTGGGGATTGAATAGGATGCAACCACGTCATAGGCTGAATAGGAGCCATCGGATGCAAGAACGGAAGGACCAGATGAAGCTAAATAATGCAAATGACGTACAAAATTTGCCACGAACGAAGGAATTTTCCCTCGTTCATTACCCAAGACGGGTCGACCGGGCGGTCGACCTTGAGCGCGATCTTCCATAAAGAGCTTCGAAAGGTGCCATTCTAATCCTAGCTTGAGAACTACTATCTTATGTGAAATTCCACTAAAGAAAGATGCTTTTCCCAAGTTCTTCCAAAAGCAGGAATATCCATTCTCAACTATGCGTGTCTTACAATTTTACTAACTCCATTCTACTGTTCTTCTTTAGTCTGCTCACATGAATCAACATTCCTAGGTTCTCACTAGGCTCCTATACACTCTACGGAAACTCTATTATTACTTCCAAAAGTAATTACTGTTGTATCCTTTGTAGCCTTACACCTTTTCCGTTACACCTAGGAAATGATTCCTATCTACTTCACATTTAGGAGATTGGTTCGGTGTTTAAAGTTCCATTTTAAAAATTAAGGTTTCTAAATTTTTTAAAACATCAAATCCCAAAACCTTTGTCTTTAAAAGTGTTATCTTTAAGTTCTTATTAAATTCAAATGTACTTGGTTACTTAACATTATTCCCCATACCTAGAGGGGGAAACTTCTAAAAATTTAAGTCTAAAACTTATTCATCCTTTTCTTTTAAAGACTTTTACAGCTTTCTATAAAAATTTGGATTTTCAAATTTTACTTTTTTTAAGTTTTTCATTTCCAAAAAATTATTTATTTTTTCACCAAACCATTATCCTTTAAAATATCTTTAAAATGTCCTTATGTGTCTTTTTTTTAAACATCTTCTTATTACACCTAACAGTTTTATACCTTAATGTATTGGAACTACTTTCTCTTATGAGAAACTATTAATGATAAAACCTTCTATGAATCCTTTAAAAGAGGATTTTATGTTTATGTGAAATTACAAGGAACTTATTTTATATTTTTCGAAATAGGCTATACAAAATATGCTGCTTCCTATACCTTGTATATCTCTTTCACATATTCCTTATAACTTACACAAAACATTTTTATTGGTTTCATAGAAAATTATACCGTTATTATTTTCATTCCAATAGATTAAAATATGTTTAATTTATATTTTCTTACGACAGAAATTTTCTAATATCTAACTTACTCTTTTCTTTTCAGAAAAACTCATGTACAAAACACTTTTAATATATCCATAACCAGAAAACATTTTCTTATACTTACTTAAATAATAAGTGTGTTCACAAATCATATTTATTTCTATTCTTAGAAATTATCTTTTAAAATACATTTTTATTTGGGTTCAAAATAGATGTTGCGTAAAACACCGTTACTACAACCCAAAGATACTAGTGTATTGTTTTAATTAAAAATAAATACTAATAACCCTTACCTACTACGTAAAACATTTCCCTTGGGAGTCACTTACTATAACGGTAGCGTTATAGTCTATTCTCCCTTTATTTTCACGAAAACATCTATTACAACAATAAATGTTGTAATTTACGTTTCTGATACTTAATACTTTTTATGTTTTTATATTTAAAATTTTTGTTTACTTACAAAGAAACTAATGAACTATATATGTTCTTAATTCTTCAAAAAGAACTTCACTTTTAACAAAATTTATCTCATATAAAAACCATTTTAAATTTCTTACCATATTCCTAAAAAACTAGTATTTACTTTTAAAAATATTGACAACTTTTCTTTTCAATTCTAATAATTTCATTTTATTGAGTTAGACATAAAGTGGATTTTCCTACTTACAATCCTAGGAGTATCCTTTCTAAACCTTGGAAATCTCATTTCCTTACTTAAAGTCTTTTGTTCCTATACTCATATTCTAAGGTACTACCTTTAAATCCACTTATATAAAACAATTATAATTTCTGCAATTATCTACACGTGGCTTTTCTCCTTTTCTATGATACATCTCCAATCTTTGCCTACTTCTCTTTGATTTTCCATAATCCGAACCTAAATGTACAAAACCATTTCTCAAACTCCTACCATGTGTAGACCTTCTCTATGCCTCGAGAAACGCACTTCCTTACGCCAAAAGTGTTACTACAAGAATTTTGCCTTCAGCCGATAAACACGAAGCGTACTAAGAACCTCTTCAAGATGATTAGCATGCTTTTCCATACTCTTGAAAAACACCAAAATGTCATCCACGAACACCATCACGAACTTATTTAGGACAGGGCTCATCAAATCTACCAAATACTAGGGCATTGGTTAGCCCAAAAGGCATAACCAACCACTCAAATAATCCATCGGGTGTCCTAAATGCGGTCTTATCAATGCTGTCATCAGCAACCCTAAGCTGGTGGAATCCCGTGGCTAAATCAAGCTGAGAGAATACTGAAGAGCCAACGAGCTGGTTAAAAAGATCATCTATCCTAGGTAGTGGATTATGGTTCTTCTTTGTGAGCTTATTTAATTCCCTTTAGTCCATGCAAAGTCGAAGAGAACCATCCGCCTTAGTAGCAAAGACGACTGGTGCTCCCCACTCCGATATGCTCCTCTTATGAGACCCTTCTCCAGAAGCTCACCAATCTTCTTGCTCAATTCCTTCCTCTCCCTACGTGCCATGTGCCTCACGAGTAATGCTACTGGCTTAGCATTCTCAGTCAAATAAATTCTGAAGTCAATCTCTCTCTTAGGGGTAAGTCCCCTAACCTCCTTAAAGACGTCTGTAAAATCTCTGATGACAGGAACCGAATCTAACTCTGATGATGATGAATCGAGGGAATAAAGGAAGCTTAACATAACTGACCCTTGCGGGTCACAAGAAACCTCGAGAGTCCTACCACTGCATGTCTCTAGTCTAACTACTCTCTTCTCGCAGTCTAATATAGCTCCATATGTGGATAGCCAGTCCATTCCCAAAATCATCCCATACCCTGAAAATCCCAAAACATAGGTGTCACGGTCAATTTCTACGCCTAGGATAAAAATTCTTACAAACCCCTACAAACCATAGACAAATGTGCTGATCCATCTATGGGGTTTGAAACAACAATGGGGTCTACTACTAAAGAGATGTCTAAGTGCAAACAACCTACTAGAGAACTAGAGATGAGAGAGTGTGATGCTCCAGAATCAAAATGAGCCCAAATGGAAAAATCAGGAATAGAAATCAAATTTTCCTTCCTCGATTTGGTCTGCTGCTGGAAGGTGCTGTATCCAAAATCTGAATCTGTGCTGCAGGTGCGCTCGCTGTCTGCCCCATTTTCTGAGGACAAATCTTACTAAAGTGACCAAGCTGTCCACAATTGAAACATCTTCCCTTCATTCCTGCCTTCTTACAGTCTTATGCATAATGACTAGTCATTCTACAACGCTTACATCTCCCACTTTTCTTGATTTTCTGCTGAGGTCATCCCTCCTTCCTCTTGTCCTTATCCTTATTCTTCTTGTCCTTTCCCCACTGCTTCTTAGAGCTTGTAGGAACGTTCTCAAGCTCTCCCTTTAGCTGCCAAGATGTAGGTTGACCACTCTGTCGGTCCTCCAAACCTAACCGCCTTAACCTTTGCTCTTGGCTCGCGTCTCCTCTGAATTCTCCATGCCCGAAAACGTTCTGCCTCCAATACTAGCAAAGTCCTTGCATAGCTTAGAAATGTTGGCTGATGTAGGTGGGTTAAAGGGATTCCCACCTACATGTGCTAGATTGGACGCTTTCTCATGCACCTCTGGAGTCGTGGCTGGTAGATACCTATGAAACCAGCCTAGGACTGGAATGCCCTCGGGAAGATTAGGGTCATCTGCCATTCTATGCAAAGAAAAAGATAGTTTAGGAAAGAGTCAAAGGGAGATTGAACTGGACTTTTGAGGGGATTTTTATAAAAACTCTTTTATACTTAAAAACTATTTCTTTTATAAGAGTTTATTTCTGAAAGACATCTTTAAAACAAGTTATTTTGAAAAATACTTTACTTTTAAAACAAATTTTTAGGAATCCTCTAACCTTAGGCTCTAATACCAAATGTAACACCCCACACCTCTTAGTATACCCAAAAGGACACATTAGAAGGCGTGGTGCGTTGTAGGTATAAACTAAAACTAGCATAGACTAAGATTCACAAGATAGAAATAGGTAAAAACAGCGGAAACAATTTAAATAATAGTATATTTAGAACAGAACTTCAGAATTACTTTATAAATCAAATAAGTCACCAAATACCAAATACATCTCGTGTCAAAATACCATACATATATGTATTATGAAATCAAAGAAAACCATAGTCTCAAAAATCAAAGTACAACTATTCCACAACATGTGCCAGTACAAATAAAGAACAAAAAGCTGAAATAAAAGAAGTGGAAGTACATAGTGGAAACTCCTTCAAAGAAACCTCCAAGCAACTGCAACCTACTGTCCTCTTCCTTGATTGCAAATGGGGGGGGGGGAAGGGGGGAAGGGTAAAATGGAGGAGTGGGTCAGACTAAAAGTCTGGTGAATGATAGTAATTACTAGAATCTTTAAGTAAAGTAAAGGTAATAGGCTTTACAGCAATTCTAGTAAATAAAAAGAAACAGAGGAAATAGAAGAAGGAATAAGCTGGAAACAAATACGAATTAACTATTAAATATGATTGGTTAGCTTTGATTGTTTGCACTTGTCTTTGTTAGTTGCTTTGATTAGGCTAAATTCCTAATCCTATAATTAGGCTGAAATCCTAATTCTACCCTTTGATCAGCCTGCTACTTCATAGACCTACTGCGGACTAGACGCTATATAGCTCTCTATACAGAAAGCAATGGTGTCTACGAAAGACACACATACTAAGTGCTTGGAACTCATAACGATTACTGAGCACCCGAATGGAAGTCGCACGCGTAACCGCTACCATGTTCATGTTACCTTTTGTTCCACCTATTGGGTCTTCTTATTACCTCAAGCTCCAGCATAAGCGTGCCCCTCGTCTTACTTGAGACACCTCGTTTCACTTCAGGGTTACGTGAAACACCGTGTCCATAGAAATAATATGGGAAATGCTGTTGGTATTGGCCCGTCATCCAAACAATATCTAATTGCTCCCCTTGCCAAAATTTCCATGATTTGGACTTCTACTTATTGACCATTTACTACTATTATTAACATAAGCGTGCCGCTCGTCTCACTTCAGGATTATGTGAGACACCTCGTCTCACTTCAGGGTTATGTGAGACACCTCGTTTCACTTCAAGGTTATGTGAAACACCATCTCCATAGAAATAGGGGAAAATTATTTGGTACAGGTCCTACTTTAATTCTTTGCTTATTAAGTTAGATAAATTATTTAAATAAGCCTTTACTTTTGTTCTTACTATCTGTGCTTATTAATTTATCCTAAGTCTTAAAATAATCCTCACTATGTTCTATTTCTTATTATAACCTACGTTATAATCATCCTTATTACTTAACCCAAGGTCTAAGTGTAAAAATAAGCTTCTTTCATCTTATACTATTTTTAGTTATAATTCTAAGTTATAACTAGGCCAATTATCTTTAATTAGTCCAATTCTAACATCAATATCATAATTAGGCTCAATTTCAGTCTTAATTCCATTTTTATTACAGTCTTTACAATTTACATCTTATCTTCCATTATTTCAGCATTCTTATAATTTTAATCCATATGTGTTTAATCTATTCTAATCCATACGCAAAGAAGAGGGAGAAATAAAAGAAAATTGAAAATAGAAGAAAATCCAAAGCGTAGGAAAAAGGTTTAAATAACGCATAAATACAAGTAAATAAATTATAATACTGTAAATAAATGGAAAAGCTATAATTACCAGAAATTAACTAAAAAGAATAGTTAAAAGAAATAGACTGAAAATAATTCTAAAAACTGTAAATAAACTACTAAAAATGTTATTCCAAAAATCGTGGTAAAACTACAACTATTGGAAACCCTATTATTTTAAATTACTTAAAGAAATCTAAAATAATTACAATCTCTCACCTGTGGTCCTAAGCTCTTCCCTTTAGGCCTTCCCGTCCACTTGGGGTTGTTAAATATTTTAATTTAAAATGATTTTCTCCTTGGAAAATTATTCCGTTTAGGGTCCTTCTTGAAAAGGTGAACCCAATTGGAGAAACTCTTAGAATGAGAAAAAGTGTTAGGCCTAGGGTCTTATTTATAGGCGTAGAAGTGGATCTCAGACTGTTAGATTTGGGGATTGAATAGGATGCAACCACGTCATAGGCTGAATAGGAGCCATCGGATGTAAGAACGGAAGGACCAGATGAACCTAAATAACGCAAACGACGTACAAAATTTGGACACGAACGTAGGAATTTTCCTTCGTTTATTACCCAAGGCGGGTCGACCGGGCGGTCGACCACCCCTCCCCCTAGGTCGACCGACTGTTCGACCAAGGACGTGGTTAGGTCGACCCCTCGGTCGACCTAGCCCAATTTTTTTTCGTTTTTCTTCTTTCTTGTTTATTTTGTTTCTAGCTCATATTTACTCGGATTCTGACTATCTATATATGGAAATTGACTAGAAAATTACCACAGACGCAACGGTGCAACTCCCGTGGCTCGATTCTGGTAATTTCACAAAGTTATTTTATTATTTCATTAATTAATGAATTAATTATTATGCGTTAAATTTTGGGTTGTAACAAATATTATGTATTAATTTATTTGATGTCTTCGGTGTTGTTTTACATATTTTGATGTATATATAAATGTTATATATGCGCTTATCGATATACGACATCGATGTATAATTAAACAGGTTTTAAATAGAGATAAATACATAAATGAGCTTTGGATTATTTTTTTATCCTTTAAAAGAGCAATGTATGGCTGACCAAAGGAGGTAAAAATTAGTCTAAATATTGATCTAGATTTTATTTGGAATTAATAAGGGAAGGTTCAAAGGAGAAGAACGGGAAAGGTTTTAATTCTCTTTATAAAAATAACTCTTCCACACTAATTTTATTTGATTTTTGGATCATCCTTCCATTCTCTTAAATGGCTGACCACACCTCCTTCATCCACTCACCACGGCCAAAATTTTACCCAAAAATAACATCAAACAAAATAAAATGCAAGGTGGTTCATTCGATCTTTGCAACGTCAAAGCGGTGTTCAAGCAATTTAGGAGTCAATTCTCAAATCGAGGTATCGTGATGAGCTATATCTGAATAGATAATAATCTTATTTTATTTCGCATATTCATACATGCTCACCCTTGGCTTATGAAGATGTATGTAATATATATTTTATTGCCATTAAATTAGATTTGATGCAAAATATTTATATGTGTTGTTTCACAATTGAAATTCAAAGTAAACTATTTACATGCAATAAAATTTGTTGTTTAGTTTGTGTTGATTTAAGTTAGTCATTACAAATTATATTTTGCTTAATGTTTAATTTAAGTGTATATATAAGTAAATAATCAATTTTTCATTTCAGTCATGATATAAATTATGCAAGATTTGTACATCTAAGATTGTTTATACATATGTTTAAAAATAGAGGATTTTGGTTTTTTTAATTTGTATGCCTATTAACCCATATATATCACTTTGGTAATGTATATATTTTTATAAATATGGATATATATATATATGCATATCTATTTATAATGTGAAATTAGGATTAGAATGCTATATCAAGTTTTCTAAATTTTAGTTACCTTATATGCAAAAATAATCCTTTGTTTTGGTTATGATTCAGAATGTAAATATTATACATAAATATCCTTAGATGAGTTGATATAAACAATACAAATATGGAATACAAATATGGAATGCAAATAAATTAGATCTATTGTAAATTCAAATGGGAATTGAAAAGGTTTTAATTTGGCACTAAAGAGCCATTAGGAGAGTTGTAGATTTTAATTTACATTTAAATAGCAATTAATGAGAGTTATCTCTTACATAACTCTTTCATATATTTTACATAAATTTAATTTCATAATAACATGGAAATATACATACATACATACATATACATACACACATATATATATATATACACACGTTACGTACGTACATACATACATACATACATACATATATATATATATCTATACTATAAAGCAAAACCCTGGTCAAAGCGGTCAAAGTGAAGCCTTTTTTGCATTGACCAAAATACCCACTTTGACAATTAAATCATAAATGTTTGTCCAGGTTAATTTTGACATTTCCAACGCATCCAGCGGTTACTTCCAAACGTGTAGTTGTATTTCTCGGCCTTAGACATACGCATACCGCATAATTTCATAACTACCCCCCTCAAACCCCCCTCTCCTCTCCTAAAATTCATCATCCAGCGCTGTTGAAACCAGAGCAGAAAATTAAATCCAAAACCAAATTCAAATTTTTAACCATCAACTAAATTAATCTATCACTTTTACAACATTTACTCGAGTCTATGGAAGATGAGGATCATTGAAGAAGAGGCACAGTGGCGGAAATAGGTGACGGTTGAGGATCTAGGATTTAGAACGCCACGAAACAAGTTTCCAGTTTGTGGTATTCTTCCAATTTAGCTTTTACATTTTTTATTTAAGAGTTTGTTTGCTAATTGGATGTTGGCAGAGATAAATTATCACTACTGCTACCCTTTTGGGTGTTGGATGATCCTAAGAATAGATCGGGACAAGTTAGGGGGATGATGCAAGTTTCCAAACTCATGATGCTTGGATCGAGGAATCTATGTCAAACAAGGTGAGTTGCTTTCTTCTGAAACTATTAGGAAATTTTCTATTTCCAGTGGATAAGGTTTGGATAATCTATTGCCATTTTGTAGTCTGGATGGAAATGACATTGATTTTTTTCTACCCGTTCTTTATCCTATCCTTTGTAAAGCTACAGGACATCCAATTTTTTTTTAATTTTTTTCTAACAATTCTGAACAACTAATCTTGCATTCTCCGTTTATACGTAATAAGGACAGCAAATAAGTAGATCAAACGTCACAAAATTCCATTTTCCCATACGTGACGAATATTTTCATCCTCATTCTCTTTGAATCATTCTATCTTCAACTCTTCTAATCTATTCCATCTTCAAGTAAATCCTAAATCTTAGCTTAATCTCAAATTAATAGGTTATAACTCTGTTTCTTTTATTTTACATGATTCTTTTTTTCTATTTTTCCATTTTGAAGTCATATAGCGTATGTTTGGATTTGTTACTCTACTGATCAGATTACACATACTGATTAAACATACTAATCTAATATAAGATTTGTACTGTCACTAGATTTTCTTTTTCATGCTTTTATGATATTATACTTAATCTATTGGTTTTTGAACTGAGCATTTTGATGTGAAAAATTATCAAAAGAGTTTCTTATATTCTTTAGCTTTCACGAATGCGTTGATTCTAAATCTTTAGTTGTTCATATTGATTTCGTGATTTTGATCATCTTAGGTTTACTAATTTCACACTCATGTTAGACTCGATTTTTCTAAATTCATATTAACTTTTGTGTCACATATATGGATTCACCAAAGTTTATTTAGCTTCAACTTCCCCATGATCTGATAATAATGCATGTTCTGTTTTCTTAACATCCCAATGCTAAAATGCAGCACAAGGTCAAGCTATTGTGCATTAGAATTATTTTATGATGCAAGTAATGAGCGATTAAGAATGTTCTATATATTGACTTTGTTATTATTTACTAATTTGTTATTGATCAAGTAAATCCTAAATCTTAGCCTAATCTCAAATTAATAGGTTATAACTCTGTTTCTTTTATTTGTTTTTATTTATTTTACACGCTTCTTTTTCTATTTTTCCATTCTGAAGTCATATAGCGTATGTTTGGATTTGTTAGTCCGCTGATCAGATTACACATACTCATTAAACATACTAATCTAATCTAAGATTTGTACTATCAACAGATTTTTCTTTTTGATGTTCTTATGATATTGTACTTAATCTGTTGGTTTTTGAACTAAGCATTTTGATGTGAAAAATTATCAAAAGAGTTTATTTTATTCTTTGGCTTTCACGAATGTGTTGATTCTCAATCTTTAGTTGTTCATATTGATTTCTTGATTTTGACCATCTTAGGTTTACTAATTTCACACTCATGTTAGACTCGATTTTTCTAAATTCATATTGATTTTGTGTCATACATATGGATTCACCAAAGTTTATTTACCTTCAACTTCCCAATGATCTGATAATAATGGATGTTCTGTTTTCTTAACATCCCAATGCTAAAATGTAGCAAAAGGTCAAGCTATTGTGCATTAGAATTTTTTTTATGATGCAAGTAATGAGCGATTAAGAATTTTCTATATATTGACTTTGTTATTATTTACTAATTTGTTCAATTACTTATCACATACTCTGTTAAGTTTTTATTTCACTTATGCATTTATCTGGCAAATAGTATCCATTTATTAAATATCTATGGTATGTAATTTCATTTGCCCATGTTACAACTACTCCCATTTTCCATTAAGTTTCTATTTTTCTCCATTCATCATTCAATCTACCATTGCTTCTACACTTCTCATTATGATGAAATCCATAGCTGCTTCAAATCAACATCTAATGTCTTCATTTTCCTTTCTTCTTGATTTTGCTTCCAACTTCACTCTCTCCGCCACGATCCCTCCTCCTATTTTGACCAATCCTCTTTTTCAGACAATGGAATCGCTTATTTGACTCTGTTTTTCTCATAGCCCGAGGTATAATTATTTTTCATTTAGATGAAATTATTTAGCCTATACATTTGTCTATTTACGCTCAATTCACTCAAAAAATAACAGAGTTTCAACTAGATGGACAACGATGACTTATTTCTTATTACGACAATGGTGTGCGTTTTTTTACTTTCTACGAATTTCTAAATGGAAGAGAAAATCAATTAAAGTTGAGATTTTTGAATTATTCACGGTAAGTATTATTTATCTTTCTCCCCTTTATCCTATCTATTACAGGGGCATATTCATTTAGATCAATAGATCCGAACCATAATTTTTAATCTTACAACGATATTAAAATGTGTATATAATTCGATTAAATGCATAACAATTGTTAGGTAATTTCTTTTCTAATGTTTTGCACTGTCTTTGTACCATATTGAATTCGGTTTGATGTGTATTTTCATTATGTGAACAAATTAAAAACAGAGATTTAGCGTTGATTTCTTACTCCGTATGTATTGAAAACTATATTGAGTACACTCAACCTAATTGATACTTCATTAACCCTCATATATATTGGAAAGATTATAGTTTGTATCATGCACATAGTGAATCATCTTAAAAATTCTTAAGCTTTAACACATTCATGTCGGATACACTAACGAATTAATAAATACAATTATAGGCCGAACACTGTGTATATGGAATATGATGCCTGAAATGTTGTAAGTGTTTTGAAATTGGTTTATTCTGTTTTAATAAGCTAATGTTATTGCAAATTTTGTTGACCTTTGCAGAATAATATAAAGATAAAGAGATCAACTCTCAGTGTGGATAAGTGGAACTTAAAGTTGACCATGCTGCAACTGATTCTTTACTGAGTTTGAAGTTAAATTTTACAAAGTTAGTCCAAACTATCATTGATAGTTTTTCATTTGTTGCTTATACATGTTCCATGTATCTCTCATTGCAGTACATGTATGATTGCAAATCTATGTAATAAACATGAAATATAACAGATTATTTTATCAATATATTTTGTCAATTAGTTTAATCCTTTTAAACAGAAAATGATAATCTATCTATTTCATAGTAAGAGGTATGTTTAATGAAGGTCATCTTCTTTTCTATTTTGGAAATTCAGTAATGAACGAAGGAATTATCTACATCGATTTGCAGATTAGAATTGCTTCGCCAATGTTCGAAGGAAATGGTTTCGCGAATATTCAAATTGAAATGGGTCCACTAGTGTTCGAAAGGAGTTGTCTTCATCAATGGACGGAGAGGATGTCTCCGCCAATTTCTGAAGAGCCTAACTCCGCCAATCGATGATAACTCAGGTCAGGGCCCACTGCCGTGTAATAAAGTCATCGTTTATGCACCCAAAACAAGTAACTCAAGGTATGGGATTCTAATTCTTTTTAAAACTCTACAAGTTTTAACAATCGATTGTGAAAGATATGTCTTCAAACATTTTAGGATCTTGGAAAAAGTAATGCTTTGAGCTTTGAAAATGATTGTAAAGCAGATCTCGAAAGTGTTATATTTTAAAAAGAAAATTTACAAATCAACATATAAAAAGTTTCAAACTTATTGATTTCAAAGGAATTTGATTTGAAAAATGAGAAATTTGGTTTCATAAATCACTTGATTCGATCTCAAAACCATGGATTTCATCTTTCAGATATTAAATATATGATTCTTAAGTATATACATATCCCTGTTTTAGAGTGTATGTGCGTGTTAGATTGGTACACCACAGTTTTCAAGTACAATTTATTTTCAAATATAGGTTGCCAGATTTGCATTTACTGTAGTTTCCAAAAGCATAAAATTTTGAATGTGCATAGCATGGTGTTACAAAGCCTGGGATATCAGGCATTGAGTATGTTCAAATTTTGAGTACCTCTGTTTTCGAAAATAAGGTGTTATTCGGATTAAGGTTCATAAACATTTCATACATACATTATATTTTTAGGAATATAAAGCTTCAAATATAAACATAGATTCTAAATATGCAGTTTTGAGCATTTTTTAGGCATGTCAAAAATGTTTCAAAATATCAAACTTTGAAGTATGCATTTGAATTTTGGGCTTAAAACTTCTAAGTAATATATATACATAGAGACACACATATAAAACTGTGTGTGCGGATTTCTAAATAAAGGTTTGAGGTATAAAAAAGAGTACTAAAGGCGAATCCACACATCTTGATTTCATAAGAAAAGGGGGCTTCAGGAAATTTACACGTCAAGCTATATGCCAGTTTTCGTAAATATGAAAGCTCATACACATGCATTTATTTTGGGTGAATAAGACTTTGAATATATATCAGTTTTTGCATGAAACCAATTTCATGTATAAATATCTGTACAAGACTGGACTTTAAAAAAAGGGCAAAGGCCTTATATGTATGAGTGATTTCTTGAGTATGCACTTTTAGTATAAGGATGTCTGTCAGTCCTCCAAAAGTATCAGTTTTAAATGTATATTTAGTGCTTTATCTGCTTTGTTTCTAAGGAACATATCAAGCTTTGTAAGTAAAAAATTTCTTACATAGCGCTTTGCAAATACAAAACTTCACATGACTTCATTTCGTAAGGTATGAAACTTCACATAAGTTTCTAACTGGGTATGCATGAACATGCTAAAAAACATATATGAAATAATTCATAATTTACTGCTTTATCGGCAACTTTCCCCACCAACCAAATGGACAGATCAAACCTCATCTTATTATTATGTGTATTATGTCACAAATTGGTTTCTTATTTCTTAAGCTGAGGAAACTTTATCATCCTTTTTCTTTTTCGTGGAAAAAAACTTCTTTTTTAAGTTTTCTGACTTCATATTTATTCCTTACATATGTACTGCAGATTGTGATTATGGTGAATGGAACAAGGGAAGAATTTGAATTTACTAGCAATGAAAGTCAAGTTGAACATCCATGAATATGAAGGTCAAAAAATAAGCTAGAAGGAAGAGCACTGTTAGGTCAGACAGTAACAAAGTTAGTAATAAGGAAATCATCATGTAGTCATAAGGGTACTGTTTGGAATGTGTGTTTAATGGCAATAACGGGTAGGCTGCTGTATAGTTTGTTTGCTATTGTATAGGTTGTCTTTAGTGAGCACTATATCCTCTGCATAGAACTTATTCTATTCACAAAAGAATATAGTCTTTAAACAGAAAATATACAAATGACAGAGGAATGTGACATCGTAGAAAGTTAATTTATGACTTATAAAAATATTGATGAGTAGTTTGCTATACCTTAGCCCATCCCTTTTCCAAGATTAAACTTCCAAGATTCTATTGATCAAGTAAAACAAAACCAAACTCTCTCCACTGCATGGAATAGTATATTCAACCTTGAATATTACTTCCTGTATATCAATAATTTGGTAAAAATACGGACTAGAGTATTACTTATATCCACCATTCTGTTATGGCAATGCCCATTAATTTGAATCATTGACGTAGTCTTATAGGAAGTGTCCAGGCCAATATATATTACGAAAGCTACTGGGCACGTTAATTTTTTTTTCTCTAAGTATTAACATGTTCATATATTTATAACATGCGGAAGCAAAGGCAAAATGCAGCAAACAATTATATATAGAGGTCTAGGTGAAAATACATTACAAATTGGTCCAAATCTCTTAACTTTTCTGTGCGTGAGTACTTATATGAATTAGAGCGTGAGTTATGTATGGGTCAGTGAATATTAATGTGCAAGTGATTATTTGATGCTTTTGTGTGGTGGTAACAATTTTGTTTGTGAGAGAGTATGATTGCTACTTTTCAAAGAAATTTGAATATTAACATACATGTTGATTGCCTGATTGGTGAGGGGTCAACTTTTCAAAGAAAATTATCAAGAAAATTGTCACTGGTGATAGGGTCAAGGCTGCATCCTGAATGGGTCATGAGAAGTATCTAATGGATGCAATAGATAGCCATCCTACATAGGTTAAATGCTTATAGTATACATTGACAAATAGTATAAATATTGTTAACCACATAAGTAAACGCTTTGCAATTATGCTACTGCACTACTTCAGGTTTTAATTATTTTAGATCCAAAGACTTCATCAAGATAATGTAAATGGTGTTGGTTGTAGCTACTTTTCTTACTTACACATGTAAATTCCATTGCTCCAACGAAGTGCATCATAGGTTACATGTTTCAAAAGTGATGATGATACATTTAAGTGTTCACCACTGTATCTGAATGTCATTACAGCTTGGTATTTTCCTACTTCAAATTTGATTTATTTTTTATCTATTGACTCTAGAAAATATAACCGGTGTCATGAAAAAAATCACCCAATTCAAAGGCCAACAAGTTACATCTCATTTTTGAGTCATTATTGTTTAAACACAACTTTTTAAAGTCACAATTCTTTGTTTTAGGTAGTAGAGTGTAAAACCTTTAATGTATAACTTTGACATTACTTGAAAGTTAACAATAACGTTGGTGTAAATAGACAGAAGCTCATCTTCATATGTTTTATGCTGCTTGCTTGAGCAGAGTATATAAATACATTTTATGTGAAAATTTGTCTCCAAGTTTTATTGTTTAAATTAGACACGTGAATGTATATACAAATTTGGTTAGGAACCATGTATGGCTAAAACTATTATCGCTTTTAAACTATCGTGCTCAGCGTACTTTAGTTTTCAAGCTATGAAGCACGCCAAATAATATGCATTTATATACTTCTCAGTTATCAATTACCATAGTTAAAGATGATCACTTATTAACAATTTTTATGTTCGCGTCTTCCACTAAGGGTTAATTTTCCTTAAATAATTTTTTCAACCTAAATCTTCTTTAACTGATGGAATCATCCTTATGCTTAGTTTTCAAAAGACTAAAACGTAAGAATTTTATATGATAGTTAATTGGTACTTTACCTAAATCTTCATAAGGTATTAGCCTGACCGTGTAAAAAGCATATTACTATAAGACATGGTCCAACATGTTCACAAATGAACATGGGAATGAGTATTTTATAAACAAAATTAATCTAATTATAGTACTTACTCTCCTTTTATATACAAAATACCAACATTAATGTAAAAAAAGGATTTGTGCATGTACGCACATAAAAATGCAACATCACATACAATGTCATTTCGTAAGGTGACAAAAAAAAGACTAACAAACAATGTTTCATAATACCAATTCCTCCTGCACACGTTCACGTGCATCGCACGTGCCAAAGAACTCCTACAAAGGCGCTTCATCATTATCGGGTTTACCTATCGTCTTTCTTACAACACCTTATTTCTGTTTATTTGTCATAGCCTCTTCCTCTTTTTTTCCGTAATTAACGAAAACATTACTATAATCTCTCTCAATATCATAATTGCAACAAAGACAAAATACGTCACTTCCTTCTTTGCACACGTCCAACGGACGTGCCACCATACTTGTATATATAATGGTATCATCATTATGTGTTAACAAACATATACATATATTATCGTATATTTAAACATATGTATAGACTTAGGCATTTATATTGCTGATATGCATGTTAATTTATCACGTGTATATGTAAGTATAAAACATATGTATATACTGTTTGTACCAAAATTGGGCACAACACTCTTCGGATGTGTTTGAAGAGATAAAATAAAGAAAATAAATGTAAAATGAAGCAGATCTAACAAACACACCAATAAACAGATAAGAAAATGCACATAAACACATAGATTTAGAGTGGTTCGGCAAATTGCCTACGTCCACTATGAAATGGCTAATGTTTATTGAGCTTTACTCGCTGGTTACAAAAGATTACAGCAATACAAGAGAAGTTTAATGGTGATTCCGGCAGAGTATCAGCGTAGAGAAGCCAAAAGAGGTCCATTTTCCGTAGGTCCAGGGTCACTATTTATAGGTGTAAACAGCAAATATCTCGCCTAGATCTCGGAAGACTTCTTCTCTCACGTGGGTGGGCCCACGGGAGCGAGTTCAAGCGATTTCGTCTCGATTTGGTAGCGATACGAATTGAGTTCATATCGATCCATAAATGGTCCTTTGAGGCTGAAACTTGTCAGGTACATTCTTGAGGTTGAATGCAAGCTCCTGTGAAAATTTGGTGGCCTTTGGACTTGTAGATCTCAAGTTATGATCGATGCAAGTTTGGATTTGTTGAAGGCTGCTGAGTTCACATCACTTCTATTTGCATCACTTCTAGGCACGTGATTACTGATGATGCGGCGCTAACTTCTAGGATCGATCCACTTTTCATGTCGAGCGACTGAGTCGTTCTTTTGGACGTGCGTCGTTCGTATCGATCTAGTTTAGCCTCGTTCGTATCGATAGTTGTTGCCCACTTCATATCGATCAGATATAAACTTTCATGTCGCTTGCTTGAGTTAGGATCGTATCGATAGCATACATTCCCATTCGTATCGTTATAGGCTTAAGTATTTTTTATCGATGATTCAATGGCCTTTTCATATCGATAGAATAAAGGCGACGTTCGCATCGATCCATGTGGCGCTTTTCGTATCGATCAATGGTTGATCGATACGAAACATATGAATGAGTGGATCGATATGAAATTCATGGTTTGATCGACACGAAGCGACAATCCCTTATGGATACGAATTGACTTGATCCTGATGGTTATGAAGAAGAACGCACTCGATCGGTACGAAGTGAGGTATATGCGATGGATACGAAATTGCTAATGCTTTGTCATGGATGCAAAGGAGGCCGCCTGGGATGGATGCCAACGAGGATGGATATGAAGAAGGTTGCCTTGGATGGATTCGAATGAAACCGATATGAAGGAAGTGGACTGATGGATACGAATGGGAGCATAATTGCCTGATTTGCATCGATCATATCTTGAGCATACGAACTCCGATTGACTTGAAATTTGGAACGTTGGCTTTGATAGCTTTGATTGTCATGTCATGTTAATTGTATCTCAATCCGGATTCAGACAAAATTTACCAGCATCCATAGTGGACCTGTGTATACCTGATTCTCGAGATGGACTGTCTCTGGTTTCCAACCAAACCCTTGGTGTCACGGCCTTGCCAAAAGGCAGGATAACATATACAATTTATCTAAGTTCCAATATTTGTATATATGTGTGTGTGTATATAGTTATACACATGTTCATTCATTATTATGATACCTTGTTAGTGTGTGAATATATACTAGATATATTTAGAATAAATATTAGTAAACTTAATTAATGGGACTAATTAAATAAATATGATTTTTTTTAAATAAAATATTATTTTATTTTAATTAAATAGATTGGATCTAATGCTGGTTAATAGATTACATTAGTCAATTAGGATCCAAACCAGGGAAATTCTAAAATCTACCCATTTTATGCACTGCGAATCAGACCAGGTTCCTACGGTGGTTTCAGATCCAAATGGTTTATGTAGTCTAATTAGCCAATGATAAGGTTCAAAAAATCAAAATTATCTATCTATTAGGTGTCTTCAAAAGTAGTATCTGAGTCTGGGTTAAATAATCAAGTATTCTCCTATCCTTAGTTGATGGCCTAGCCCAATGTGTGGAGTAATTCCAAAAGGTTAGCCCAAATGTACCACCTAGAGTTTTTTGGGGATTGGGCTTATATTCAAATTAAGATTTGAATATTTAAAATATTTTAAACTTAAAAATTCAAGTCTAAAAAATAAAAATAATTATATAAAGGTTACAAATAAATTTAATTTTTTCAAAATTATTTTAATAAATTAAATAATAAATTTCGAAATTTGAATATATTTAACTAATTTTATTAATTAAACTATACCAATAGTTAATTAAAAACATATATACATCGATATATTTATGTAACTTTAATTGTTATAATTGTATATTTATCCTAAAATTGTTTGAGATACATAAATTAAAAAAATTGAATTAATTAAAGTACTTAATTAAAGAAAAGTATTTATTGAATAAATAATTAACTAAAATTAATTTGTATATAAACACACACACATATTGATCTGTATGTGTATAAAAGTAGTAATACAAATGTTATAGTTGGTTATTCATCCTAAATGGTTCGGTTAGTTAATTAAATTAAGAATTAAAAATTAGTTAAACAAGATTTAATTGATAAGAATTGAAAGTTAATTAAATGTGATTTAATTAACAAGAACCAAATTTTATTAAATCTGTTTAACTAATAAGGATTAAAATTAATTAAACGTGATTTAATTAATAATAATTAAATATGATTTAATTAATAAGACACAAATATACATTATATACGTTAAATTAAATTATAACAGTTATAAATATATAAAACTTACATAATTATATATACAGAAACATAATTTAAGTGGAACTAAAATAAACCCAAAATAGATTTTTAGAATATATACATACCAAAAGTACATATACCGTGATTTCAGATGTATCCGACACTTGAATTATGAGGGTGTTTCATAAGAAACATGTTATTCCTTAAACTATTATCACCCAATGCATACACGCACACGTGCTCGCGTGCGCACGCGCGCACACACACATATATATAAGATTATGAACCCGTAATATACAGAGTTGTCCTTTACCATTTATATATTAATAGATTACTTGCATACGCACTAGTTTTTGAGCAAACTCAAGCTGGGGTAGTTATGTGAGGTATTATAAATATATTGCCTAGACGAGGTAAGAACCACACATGTATTTGTTGAGCGAACTCAAGTTATGTGCATTGTACATAGGTCATCGCAAAATGAAAGGTAAGGGTGAATAATCTTTCTTGTCGAGTAAACTCAAGGTCGAGGTTGAGTTTGGGCAAAGACCATGGTTATGTGTTATACATGATAAAGCCGATAAAGAGTTTCCATCGCTTGTGGTACTATGATTTATTGAGCGAACTCAACATAAGAATCCCCAGGCAAGCAAGTCTTAACACTCTTGAAATTGATATATTTCTGTATTTCTCTTAAGGTTCTAAGGAATATGAAAAATCTAGTAGGAGCCTTATTAGAAAAAATTAAACGATTACATTAAACCATTTTAATATTGCAAGAACACATGCGATACAAATTAAAGTTATCTACTTCAATAAGTTTATGCAACTAGTTTAATTGATAAAACTATTTATCACTTGAAATACACTAATGAATTGAATTCGGGTTGACAAAGAAATTTAAAATATACATGTCAATAAATCTTTTGGCATGCTATCATGACGACACATGAAAATGCCAAATTATTGGACTACTAAATACATTCATACCTTGGTTTCTTATATATTTATTTATCCAAGATTGTTATTGCCATCCATGAGTTTTGAATTCTAAAGCATTATAAGAGTATAGATATTTGATCGATATTAGATCATATACAAAATTTATATGGTGAATGATCACGATCGTAATGTAAGAAATCTTAATGAAATTGGTTCATTCAAATTAAGAAAATAAATCATAGTGCAAGATCATGTGGTCAATATGATTGAATACAATAAAATTCTTATTGCGTTGAAAATAACGAAAGACTGAGCATAAAAATAGACCTAGGAATTCGATCGTTGAAATGTCAGTTTCGATCTGTTTACTCAAGTCCAGCCTGTTTGATATCCTTAAAATGTTGAGGATGTATGGATACAATTTTGTAAAGAGTTTGATGCAGTCTTGTAGTAAAAGTTTCCTTTTGAAAGGTTCGACCATTTGGAAAAGAAGGCCATTGTTTGATAATGGATGTAAAACAGATACAGTTAGGATGAAGAGAGTGAATAGCCACTCTACTTTATGAAGAAACATCGAAAACGGGATGGCGGTTATGCCATGTGTATTTTAGTAGGAATTTCTTTAGCAAAGCTAGCCGATTTTTTGGGTCGCCCGTCTACTTTTATTAATCACCCAAACTTTAAATACAAGACTAGAGCTTAATTACTCTAACTGCTAACAAATACAAAGATAACATTCCTACGCAGTGGAAGTTTCACTACCCTCATTACTCGGTTTGGGTCCAATGACATGAATTTATCTAGAAAACTACCTCACAAGGTCTGGTTTATAGTTAGCAGAGCTGCTAGAGTAAATAAAGCTCATATCCCAAGTGACATCATCAAATATCTTCTAGTTCAAGGCCCCTTGCTCAATATCAGAAGACGGCAGAGGAGCATCGTCGGTAATGTAGTAGTATAAAATTTTATTCTCACCATCCTTTTTCGTTACAAATTTATAGTAAATTCCATGGGAGTTCATGAATCGCATCTCAGAGCGAGTGTGCACCCAAGCACGTTTGCTACAAAACCATACAATCAAATTGATGGGAGGAGGAGTGGGCTCAGAGTTCACAAGTGGGGAGGATAGGTTTAGGCACTGGCTTAGTGGAAAGGCCTCATGGTTCACTAAAACAGGAGTTATTTCAGGCAATAGATTAAGCGGACTAAAAGGATTCCGGAAAGATGAGTCGGTGCTAGGGTTAACAAAGCTGGGTTTAATAGAGGTAGGATGAGGATCCGAAAGCTTAAGGACCTACTATCTAGCAGAATTTTGGGGTATTTCTATTTTATGTGGAATTGGCAATTAAGTTTAGCCACTAGGTGGTTCTACTGAATGAGGTCCATACTTGCAAGTGGATTCAGTATGCCCAAAGGAATGACAAGAGATGGAAATATCAGATTTCCAACCATAGTTCACATCAACAATCATCACTTGGCCTTCAGTAGGTCTAACCCTTAGCTTAGAGGGGAGTGAACAATCAAATTTGATTTCAATTAATGCCTTAACTTACACAATTCTTTTCTAGCCACTATATTGTTAGAACCTCCAGTTTATGTTTCAATGATAACAACTATATAATCGTATATATATATATACACACACTTTATCAAGATTACATGTATATGCTACAAGAAGACACCATGATCGAAGATATTGGGACTCAAAGAGAAATGAAGATCTATCGACCATACTATAGTTAGTAAAGTCATTCTATTGTAAAAGAGTCTTAGATAAAATATTGTTAAGGTCTCCTTGAGTATATATGCATAAACAATCATACACTATTTCATATGCACTGAAATTAAGTTGAAAAACCATTTTTACTACTTATAGACATCTGAGGTAAAACAACAGATGTCTGTGACAATCCTCGGGTAATTATTTCCTGAAGTCACAGACGTATGAGGTTTGACCACAGACGTCTGTCATATGAAAATCTGCAAATTTTGAAAAGACACTTCTATTGAGACAAAAATAAACTACCCTTCATCGAAAGGTTGCAGCAATTAAAGTGAATTGAACTTCTCGAATAGTAACAACTCTTCATCTGTATCCTTTTGAATCTATAAATACTACTTTGATTGAGATGTATAAACTAACTAACTGGAATTAATTGAATCTTTTCTCTCTTGATTTCTTATCACTATCTTGTGCATACATTGCTTACATACTCTCAATCTATTATATCCAAAATATAATTTTGGATAAACCACTTCCTAGAACTCAAAGTATTCACATTCACATACTCAAAGGAGATCATAGGAAGATTTGTACTATCAGTTTATAAACATGTTATTTGGAATAATAAGATTGTCAGAGATATACTTTTGTATCAGCCTATTCTCTGTACGAAGCGAGGGTCGGTTGGTTAAAGGAAACACCAAAGGGGAGCTTCGGGACTGGATGTAGGACGGGTGGTCCGAACCAGTATAAAATATCCAGTGTGATCGTTTCTATTATTTATCTTACATTCAATTATTATACTCTGCTTATCTTAGTTAGTAACACACGCACACACACAGATATATATATATAAGTTGCATTATTTATAAAGATCTTGTAGACTTTTAATTGGTATCAGAGCAAAGTCATTCAATCTATAGTAACACATAATTGAAATCATTAAAATGGCAAGTATATTTCAAGAAGATCAATCAATTGCTCGTACTCCCCTATTTACTAGTTCTAATTATGCTTATTAGTCAACATGCATGCGAATTTTTATGGAAGCAAATGAGTTAGAATTATGGCTAGCAACTCAAATAAATATGAAGCACCTGACACCGATATTGGCACATGGACTGATGCATAAAAAGCAGAGACATCTAACAATGCCAAAGCTATGAATGTATTATTTTGTTCACTTGACAAAAATGAGTTTTCATGTGTCATGCTCTACAAGACGGCATACGATATATGGCACACTTTACAAGTCACACATGAAGGCACAAATAAAGCCAAGCAAACTAAAATTTCGATTTTACAAAACCAATTCCCATCTTTCAAAATGATAACAAGTGAATCAATTATTGATATGTATGCAAGATTTCAAACCATTTTACATGATCTCATGGCACGGGGAGTCAAATTCACAGATTTCGATCTAGTCACATGAATTTTAAACTCTTTGACAAATGATTGGGAAAGAAAAGTTTTAGCCATCGAAGAAGCTAATGATTTTCTCAACTTAAAGTCGAAGAGCTAATAGGAAATTTGATGTCATACGAAGCTATTTGTAGGCTAGAAAGGATCAAAATCATGAAAAAAAACATAGCATTCCAACCAAGTAACGAAGGTTCAGACTTAGACAAAGAGGAGATTGTCTTTATTGCCAAAAACTACAATAAATTTAGGAAGTTCAATAAGATGACCAAATTTCAAAATGGCAGCAAACCAAACTCTTCAAATCAAACATCGATTAAATTATATAAATATGAGAAATTTGGCCAAATGAAGGACTGTCCATAGCTCAATAACGATAAAAAGAAAATTCGAGAAATCCAAGAAAAAGAAAAGGCTTTTCAAGTAACATGGGATGGTTCAGATTCGTCTTCTTCTTCAGATAGCGATAGTGAAAGTGACTCGGAACAAGCAAATGTGTATTTTATGGCTAACACTGATGAGGTACGTCCTGAACCTACTTACAATGAATTAATGGAAATAAGTATTGAATTAGATGATAAATGTTGAGAAACAAAATAATTAAATAAGGAATATGTAGGAAAGTTAACTAGATCAGAATTAGAAATCAGATTACTAAAAGATGAAAAAATTATCTTAGAAGAAGAAATAGAAATTGTTCAGAAGAAGTATGTAACACTATTATCTTAAAATGACAAGTTATTGAATGATTTAGAAAATTATAAGTTAGAAAAGTTGATCTGGAAAAAGAAAAACTAGAATTACAAGCAAATTTAGTGTAACGACCCGGAAATTTCGAACCCGAAGTTTCCAGATAGTTAGAAGAAAAAGAAAAGAGATAGAAGAAAGAACAGAGCAAAACACAGATTCTCACATTCGCAGCGGATAAAATATAATATCAAATAATATTCTTTACACAAAGAAAATTGTATCAGTCAATTACAATTTAATACATCAGAGTTATAACCATTTATACATGAGCTGGACAGTTATACAACTTGTTCCAGACTACGATCTATACAGACTACACAGTCTCATACACACAGCGGAATACACTCCATACGTTCCTGCCATCCAGCTCGCCTCCTGAGCTCCAGAACGTCCTTACCTGAAATCTGTAATACTCGGTCTGACCCGAGCATTACATCAAAGTAACACCCGGGTCAGGCTGGAAACCAGCGTGAGTAAACTTATCTAACATGGAATTTCAATTCATAGAACTTATTTAAACCCGGGGTAACTCGTACTTTATTATAAGTAAACAACTTATATAGTCAACACTTATTTTCACAGAACACTATCTAAGTATACAACTTAATTTAAATGATCCATATTATCCCAAACTGGCCTATTTGATTTCACATATCAATCTATAAAGAATTATAGAAGATTTCAAATCGAAGTGGTTTCGGGTATTAACTAATACCCGACTCCTGTCTCTTCGAATCCAATGTCATCTTAACAAAGTTATTCAAATGAAAAACAATTCAACTTTAAATACAGGGTGTCACTATTTTAACCCAACATATTATATCACATAGCATTCCATATCACATACCAGAGATATCAATTAATCTAAGGCATACAATATCATTCAAAGATTAATCAACCATACCATCTCTAATTAATTTAATTAACCACAATTGAATTAAATTAATTACTTCAATTACTTTTAAATCCTGCATACTTAACATTAATTAATTACAATCCAATTAATTTATCATCCTTTAATTATCCATCTTAATTAATCATCCTTGATTAATTATTCTTTAATTACATTAAGTAATCAACCCTTAATTACTCCATAGATTAATTAGCCTTAACCATTCCTATTAACTTTTAATTAATCTCCCTAGTTAATTAATCACATTAATTAATGATTCTCTAATTTCTTAATTAAAATAATTACTTAAGAAATTAATTACTTAACCGTGCTTAATCATTAATTAACTACAACCCATTAAATTAATTAATCATTCCTTGATTACCTTACAAATCAATTAATTAATCTTTAATTACCAATTTAATTACCTTTAACAAATCATTTTCCTTTGTTAATTACTAAATCACATTATTAACTTAACCTTTAATTAACATTTAATTATATTTATAAATGATTAAGTTTTAAAACATTTTATTTAAGTTTTTAACAAACTTAAATTTAACCAACATACCATTAAAAATAAAGTTTAAGAACATTTAAAAAGAGGATTAGAAAAGTTTTAAACATAGAACCGATTTAAAATTTCAAACTTTTATTTTTATAAAAATCTTCTAAAACTTGCTTAACACTTTCCCTCACGATCCTGCTTCGGGTTATCCCACGTTCTACTCGAGACCATCTCGACTTTCCTCCCAGCTTCTTCTTCTTCCCTTAGTTTTTTTTTTAAAACAACTTAACTGCTAAAATTACCCCTCACGAACACGAACGAAAACTCGAGCCTAACCTCAAACACCCCGATATCTCTTCGAGTCGCCTACGACTCATCTCCCCTGACACACACATCAACGCTGTGCACATGCACAGTATCTCGACCACCCTCCGACGAACTCAACTACCTCCGACAAGTCGTAAATCATCACGACATTCGACTACGATCATCCAAACGAGAGTATCTAGTCTAAATCGAAATCGAGCCTTCAACTCGAAACAGAAATTCAACATCACCTGAAAGAAACGCCACGCAACCACGCCTCCGACCATCGTACCACCTGAAACCCCGGTCACATCACCGTAAGTCATCCACGCAACTATTCCCATTGCTCCGGTGCCACTCGATTCACCATAGATGATCCCGTCATCACGTTTTCCACCATGACCCAAAAATCCAAATTCTGGAACAAACCAAATCGACAAACTACCTCGACGCCGACGAACCATGCCACCAGAAATTGCACCACTTCACCCAGAGCATCGTCAACCACTCAAGCTTCGATTCCAACCCTTGCGATGAAGTCCGATCTTCCTTTGACAGCGCAGTAACCATAAATATAACGTCATTCGAACGAGGTCCCCAAAACCCTATTTCAACCTCTAGCCGCCGCTATGGCGAACTATAAATTTGTCTACCATTTTTCCCTCGTCACTCAAGAACCCAGTCTCCTCCAGTCCAAATTGCGGAACCCAACTTCACACCGTTCGTCAGAATTTGACCAAATTCCGATATGCGTTCAACCCAAAAATTCTCATCAACCCTTAACTTAAAAATCTCAATATTAATATTAAAATTCGTCATTTTCGATAACGATTTTGATTATATAATCAAAGCATGAGAATTAAACTATCAAATTTCTGACATTGGTTGATTCTTCACTGATATATTCAATTTTCGAAAAATTTACAAATAGTTTTACTTGAATCTATTTTTAAAAATGATGTTACACATGTTCAAACACTTTTTATTCAGAGATTATATCCAGAAATGGAATGGAGATAGAGAATTGAATTTTTAAATTAATTTTGGTCTAAAAAAATTCAAACAGAGGCTGGAATCTTCATATACCCAAACATGCACAGTTCTTCCACATATTTATATACATATAAACATCTTAATTCATCCATGCAAATCTATTTCACAATATTACGTCTACAATCTATCACATGCATCATGAACAAACCAAGTTTAAACTATTAAAGGAATGTTTACTCACTGGCATTTCTACAACAGAGGAAACTAGGTCAGATCACTCACCTGCTTTGAACAGAGAAGTCAGGTTTTGATTTAAAACTGTCACTTAGTTGATCTTTTGTTTTGAAAAAAATTGAAGATTGCTTGCTGTTATTAGTTCGAGTTGAATCTTCTTTCTTTTGCTTTTGCTTGATTTTGAATCTTTGTTTTGAAGCTGATTCCTTTCTGGTTTGATAATTTGAGACAGTTTGATTTGTTGCTTTGATATTGAAAAGGTTTTTAGATTTAAATGAATTCTGGTTTGTTTATTTTTTTCCGATCTTTAACTTTAACTTGCTGGTTGAGGTTTTTGAATAAAAGAAAAAAAATGAGAAGAGTAAGAGATGTAGTATCATATAGTCTTGAATTTTATTTTTATTAATTTCTCAAAATAAAGATATGAGTGACACTTGTTCAATTTTATGCTAGAATTATTACACTTGTTATTTTCCATGTTTTAAATACTTACATTTGTAAATATGCATGTATTAATGATTTTAATATGTTTTTGATAAAATTTTATATTATATCCATTATTTAGTTTTGTATATAAATTATATGTTTTCTTTATGATTTGAATTTATATTCATACCTTTCTAGTTTTTATACATATATATAACTCTTAAAAGAGAAGATTTTTAAAATCTTAATTAATAATAATCATACATTATTTGCTCTTTGAATTTCAAACCAAAAATTTAAATTCAATTTTAAAATCAACTCATATATATATATATGTGTGTATATATATTTTAAACAAATACGTATTTAATTTGTTTGGAAATATTAAGTTTTGCCCATTATATTAGGAGATTATCAAATTAATATCTATCCTAACATAAGTATTTATTATCAAATTTTTATCTGTTCAATTGATTTAAAACAGTTAATTATCCAATTATCTAATGTCTCAAAATCCGGGTTATCACATTCCTCCCCCCTTAGAATCTTTTCGTCCTCGAAAAGGAACGAGGCCAGAATTTACTTAATACTTAAAATCAGATAAATTATCTTTTGATTATTTTTAAAACACTTTAAAATCTATATAGTATTACAAACATAGTTTTTATAAAAATACTTTTATAACTCGATGTTTCAACAAATCCATCCTTATTCTCATAGAAATTCGGTCATACGTTGATCAGGCGTACGACTGAAAATCTATAAGTACTTGGTAAATCCGTTTTCAACATCCAGTGAAAATATTTGAAAAATAATTTTATTGAAAATATTGAAAATATCGAAAACGTTTTTTGAAAATAGAGGAAATATCTTTGGTGAAAATGCTCTAGAAATCATCACCCCCATCCAAGGTCACAGTTACATCACGGGTTACGTTGCCATCGCAGCAAAAGTCCATGTAACTGATTACACCATGGAACCCACAACAGATCGCAGTTACATCCAGGGTTACGTTGCCGTCGCAGCAAAAGTCCATGTAACTGTTGGCTCTCAGCGGCACACACGATTTCGCTGTCAAAATGAAACTTCTCCCACATAGGTTGCAGTCTACCGATATAAAATCAAACGTAGACTGTTGGCTCTCAGCGGCACAAACGACTTTCGCTATGTTACCATAGTGTCACAGTCTACCAATATAAAATCAAACGTAGACAGTTGGCTCTCAGCGGCACACATGACTTTCGCTATGGTCTGCAGTAGATCGCAGTGACATCGAGTTAAACTGTCGTCACAGCATAACCCAAATGCCTCCGTGGGCACCAGCCCCTCGACTTTCGCTACACAAATAATCCTCAGGAACTAGTTTATTCCGGACTCCTCACAGGATCAACTTTAGAATCCCCCCTTGGGGTTCAAGGCAGTACCACCCAGTGGCACTCCTGAGAAGTTCATTTCAAGGAAGCGCCTTTTTCCCCAGAGCTATTCACAAAACACTTTATACTATATACTTATAGTATCTTCAAATCATACCCTTTATGATTTATCAAAATCTCCTTTACACAAAATCGATTACCAAAATCGATAATTCTCAAACTAGGCTTTTCAAAATCCAAAATTGATTTTCCAAAATCAAAAGCCTTTTCCAAATTATATAGGTTCCCAAAACCTTTTCCAAAATCATTCTCATAAGATCCTTTATATATATATATATATATATATATATATATATATATATATAACTTTGAAAATCTTTGGATCATTTCAAACTTGTATAAAACCTCTTTTATACTTCTAATATTTCAAAACCCCTTTCTTCTGGCTATAGATTCCACAAGGGAAGATTTATCTTATATAACAAGGATATATAACTTTATTTTATTCCAAATCAAATATTCAAATTTGATTATTCTTTTATAAAGTTATTTACCATATCACTTTTCTATAAAATGAGTTCTAATCATAGAAATATTCAACTCTCATTTTATTTTATCATTTATTTTTCAAAATATACCCTTCCATTTCAAAATCATTTTACAATTTCTTATACACAACTTCAATATCAATTTCATTCAAATCCGTACGATGTACACATATCATCCGTACACAATATCAATCTGATCACTCAATCGATCACACAATTTCACTTCCGAACTAGTATCGTCCACCCGACTTCCTAGTGCGGACTCAGATCTGGTTTCTTGATTAGAAACCGTCATTCTCCTTGCATAGTCACAACTATGATAGAGAATATCCAGAACCAATCAAAAATCCATATTCAGGTTCGCCGTCGAAAATCGAGCGAAAAATCCCAACTCGGATCGATAATACTATCTCGAAATTCTGTGTTCGAATCTGGATCAAATCACTATGCGAATAGAATAATATACGTTCATCCTACGTATTTAACTTCATTGATTATTAGCCAAATCAATTCTCTTTTCTATTCACATTTCCTTCAATTCCATTCACTTATTCTCAATTGCTTCCATTTCCAATTGAGTTATTTCTTTAATTACAAACAGTTTGAACTCTGACCAATTTAAATTTAAAAATAGCTTGAAAAAGTTTAAAATAGATAAGTAGTTGAAAAATAGTTATTAGTTTGTAAAATAGCTGTAAAACAGTTAAGTAGGTATAAAATAGTTAGATAATTGCAAAATAGTTTTTAAAATAGTGATTAGATATAAGTAACTGAAAAATAATAATTAGTTTATAAGACAGTTTCAAAATAGTTAAATGGTTCCAAAATAATTGTAAAATAAGTATAAGATAGTTTGGGGTTTAAGAAGAAAGATTGTATAGTAAATAGTTTGAAAAAATAGGTTTATATTAAAACAAATTACTTTGAAAATAGTCCAGAGTCAAACCGTTCAATTCCCTATCAATTCAATTTAAATTTCTACTTCCATTTAAATTGACTCAATACTTCAATTTCCATTGAATTTTATTCAATCCCAATTCAAGTTGAATTAATCTTAATTCCTTTCCAAATTTCAAATCAAATTCCATTTGATTTTAAACATATTCATTTTAATTACAATTTCAAATTATTCAAATCAAATTCAGTTTGAACTAATTCAATTTAAATCTCAATTTTAAACTATCTCGAATTATATAAATTCGAGTTAAATTTTAAATGTTGATTTAATCCTTTAAATCAAATTAACCTTTACTTTTAAATCAAATCAACCTTAATTTTTAATTTAACAACTTAAATCTTTAAACCATTTAATTCTGAATCCAAATTCCAAAATTCCATTTTAAAATTATCTTTACTTAACTTATTATAAATTTCAAATAAGAATTTAAAAACAATTAAATTTCAGATTATAATTTATTATCCATTTTCAATTTCCAAATCTCAAACCCATTTTGAGATCACTCATAACTCCCATTTTAATCAACCATTTAACTTCCCAAGTTAAATTTTAATTTCATCTTGAAATTTCTAATTCAAGTTGTTCATTCTAAACTCATTTAACTTTCCTTAAGTTAAATTCAATTTATCTTTACCCAAATTGAATTCCCATTCAAATTTTAAACTTCTTATTAAAAATCTTCCCACTTAAGTTTAAAAACTTATTCACTTTGGGTTTTCACATCACATTCCAAGGAAAAATTTAAAATTCAATACTTAGAGTTTATTTCAAATCATCTTTAATATAATGTATATCCTCATTTATACATATTTATTTCCTTTACACCCCAAGTTATACCTTAAAATTTTAAACTACCTTTGTTTTAATTTAAAACAAATTCCTTTAAAATAATTTCAAGTTTTCTGGATTTAGATTTAAAATTTCACAATTTTAAATTATCTTCAATTCCAATTGGATTTTTAATTTCAGTTTGGATCCATTTCAAACTTATCTTCATTCAATTTCAATTTGGTTGTATTACTATTACCCCTTAATTCTCATTATTTTATTTTATTCCAATTAATTCAACAACCAATTTCTTTAATATATTTAATAATTAGAAAAATTATTTCTATATATATCAAAAGATAACTTATATAAATATCATTTAATTTTAGAACCATTTTAAAATCTTTATATAAGAAAATAACAAATACGCTCTCATATATATATACACTCAACTCATTCTAGGGTACAATTGACCCTATCCTTAATGAGTAATCCCAACAGAGCCAAGGTTCTCGCTTAACCCTTTGCTCTGATACCAAGTGTAACGACCCGGAAATTTCGAACCCGAAGTTTCCAGATAGTTAGAAGAAAAAGAAAAGAGATAGAAGAAAGAACAGAGCAAAACACAGATTCTCACATTCGCAGCGGATAAAATATAATATCAAATAATATTCTTTACACAAAGAAAATTGTATCAGTCAATTACAATTTAATACATCAGAGTTATAACCATTTATACATGAGCTGGACAGTTATACAACTTGTTCCAGACTACAATCTATACAGACTACACAGTCTCATACACACAGCGGAATACACTCCATACGTTCCTGCCATCCAGCTCGCCTCCTGAGCTCCAGAACGTCCTTACCTGAAATCTGTAATACTCGGTCTGACCCGAGCATTACATCAAAGTAACACCCGGGTCAGGCTGGAAACCAGCGTGAGTAAACTTATCTAACATGGAATTTCAATTCATAGAACTTATTTAAACCCGGGGTAACTCGTACTTTATTATAAGTAAACAACTTATATAGTCAACACTTATTTTCACAGAACACTATCTAAGTATACAACTTAATTTAAATGATCCATATTATCCCAAACTGGCCTATTTGATTTCACATATCAATCTATAAAGAATTATAGAAGATTTCAAATCGAAGTGGTTTCGGGTATTAACTAATACCCGACTCCTGTCTCTTCGAATCCAATGTCATCTTAACAAAGTTATTCAAATGAAAAACAATTCAACTTTAAATACAGGGTGTCACTATTTTAACCCAACATATTATATCACATAGCATTCCATATCACATACCAGAGATATCAATTAATCTAAGGCATACAATATCATTCAAAGATTAATCAACCATACCATCTCTAATTAATTTAATTAACCACAATTGAATTAAATTAATTACTTCAATTACTTTTAAATCCTGCATACTTAACATTAATTAATTACAATCCAATTAATTTATCATCCTTTAATTATCCATCTTAATTAATCATCCTTGATTAATTATTCTTTAATTACATTAGGTAATTAACCCTTAATTACTCCATAGATTAATTAGCCTTAACCATTCCTATTAACTTTTAATTAATCTCCCTAGTTAATTAATCACATTAATTAATGATTCTCTAATTTCTTAATTAAAATAATTACTTAAGAAATTAATTACTTAACCGTGCTTAATCATTAATTAACTACAACCCATTAAATTAATTAATCATTCCTTGATTACCTTACAAATCAATTAATTAATCTTTAATTACCAATTTAATTACCTTTAACAAATCATTTTCCTTTGTTAATTACTAAATCACATTATTAACTTAACCTTTAATTAACATTTAATTATATTTATAAATGATTAAGTTTTAAAACATTTTATTTAAGTTTTTAACAAACTTAAATTTAACCAACATACCATTAAAAATAAAGTTTAAGAACATTTAAAAAGAGGATTAGAAAAGTTTTAAACATAGAACCGATTTAAAATTTCAAACTTTTATTTTTATAAAAATCTTCTAAAACTTGCTTAACACTTTCCCTCACGATCCTGCTTCGGGTTATCCCACGTTCTACTCGAGACCATCTCGACTTTCCTCCCAGCTTCTTCTTCTTCCCTTAGTTTTTTTTTTTTAAAACAACTTAACTGCTAAAATTACCCCTCACGAACACGAACGAAAACTCGAGCCTAACCTCAAACACCCCGATATCTCTTCGAGTCGCCTACGACTCATCTCCCCTGACACACACATCAACGCTGTGCACATGCACAGTATCTCGACCACCCTCCGACGAACTCAACTACCTCCGACAAGTCGTAAATCATCACGACATTCGACTACGATCATCCAAACGAGAGTATCTAGTCTAAATCGAAATCGAGCCTTCAACTCGAAACAGAAATTCAACATCACCTGAAAGAAACACCACGCAACCACGCCTCCGACCATCGTACCACCTGAAACCCCGGTCACATCACCGTAAGTCATCCACGCAACTATTCCCATTGCTCCGGTGCCACTCGATTCACCATAGATGATCCCGTCATCACGTTTTCCACCATGACCCAAAAATCCAAATTCTGGAACAAACCAAATCGACAAACTACCTCGACGCCGACGAACCATGCCACCAGAAATTGCACCACTTCACCCAGAGCATCGTCAACCACTCAAGCTTCGATTCCAACCCTTGCGATGAAGTCCGATCTTCCTTTGACAGTGCAGTAACCATAAATATAACGTCATTCGAACGAGGTCCCCAAAACCCTATTTCAACCTCTAGCCGCCGCTATGGCGAACTATAAATTTGTCTACCATTTTTCCCTCGTCACTCAAGAACCCAGTCTCCTCCAGTCCAAATTGCGGAACCCAACTTCACACCGTTCGTCAGAATTTGACCAAATTCCGATATGCGTTCAACCCAAAAATTCTCATCAACCCTTAACTTAAAAATCTCAATATTAATATTAAAATTCGTCATTTTCGATAACGATTTTGATTATATAATCAAAGCATGAGAATTAAACTATCAAATTTCTGACATTGGTTGATTCTTCACTGATATATTCAATTTTCGAAAAATTTACAAATAGTTTTACTTGAATCTATTTTTAAAAATGATGTTACACATGTTCAAACACTTTTTATTCAGAGATTATATCCAGAAATGGAATGGAGATAGAGAATTGAATTTTTAAATTAATTTTGGTCTAAAAAAATTCAAACAGAGGCTGGAATCTTCATATACCCAAACATGCACAGTTCTTCCACATATTTATATACATATAAACATCTTAATTCATCCATGCAAATCTATTTCACAATATTACGTCTACAATCTATCACATGCATCATGAACAAACCAAGTTTAAACTATTAAAGGAATGTTTACTCACTGGCATTTCTAAAACAGAGGAAACTAGGTCAGATCACTCACCTGCTTTGAACAGAGAAGTCAGGTTTTGATTTAAAACTGTCACTTAGTTGATCTTTTGTTTTGAAAAAAATTGAAGATTGCTTGCTGTTATTAGTTCGAGTTGAATCTTCTTTCTTTTGCTTTTGCTTGATTTTGAATCTTTGTTTTGAAGCTGATTCCTTTCTGGTTTGATAATTTGAGACAGTTTGATTTGTTGCTTTGATATTGAAAAGGTTTTTAGATTTAAATGAATTCTGGTTTGTTTATTTTTTTCCGATCTTTAACTTTAACTTGCTGGTTGAGGTTTTTGAATAAAAGAAAAAAAATGAGAAGAGTAAGAGATGTAGTATCATATAGTCTTGAATTTTATTTTTATTAATTTCTCAAAATAAAGATATGAGTGACACTTGTTAAATTTTATGCTAGAATTATTACACTTGTTATTTTCCATGTTTTAAATACTTACATTTGTAAATATGCATGTATTAATGATTTTAATATGTTTTTGATAAAATTTTATATTATATCCATTATTTAGTTTTGTATATAAATTATATGTTTTCTTTATGATTTGAATTTATATTCATACCTTTCTAGTTTTTATACATATATATAACTCTTAAAAGAGAAGATTTTTAAAATCTTAATTAATAATAATCATACATTATTTGCTCTTTGAATTTCAAACCAAAAATTTAAATTCAATTTTAAAATCAACTCATATATATATATATATGTGTATATATATTTTAAACAAATACGTATTTAATTTGTTTGGAAATATTAAGTTTTGCCCATTATATTAGGAGATTATCAAATTAATATCTATCCTAACATAAGTATTTATTATCAAATTTTTATCTGTTCAATTGATTTAAAACAGTTAATTATCCAATTATCTAATGTCTCAAAATCTGGGTTATCACATTTAGATTCTAGAAACTTTGAAATTTGTGATCTTAAAAGTAAATTAGAAAAAAAAATGTGACCAAATTCAACAATGGAAAACAAAATTTAAAAAATTTGATTACGATATCTAAACCATCTGGAAATCGAAGTGGATTAGGTTTTAAAAACAAACAAAGGCCAAAGCAATATAACACATTATACACAAAATTCAAAAATCCAAAGTTAAAAACTAAGTTTAAGAATTCATATACAAATATGGTCAAGATATAGATTCCAAAAACACACAATAAACTAACTAGACAAAATTATATTGATGAATATTTATAAAAAGTTGTATATAACAAAAATTACATTTCCAAGGGAACCAAATCCTCATGAATATGGCAACCTACATCCACTAACATGTAGGCCCTAATCAAAGAAGGTGGGTACAAATTAATTTTTTCTTATTTTACAGGTACCTAAAATTAAAATAAAAAATAAACAGAAATGGATGCTCGATTGCTGTTATTCTAAGCACATGACTGGAAATGCTAATATGTTATCAAATATAACATATATCCATGGTGGCACCGTAACATTTGCAGATAACTCAAAAGGGTTTGTCATCGGCATTGGTGAAGTCATTAATATCAGTATTTCTAATTCTCCTATAATTACTAATATTTTATTGGTAGAAAATTTAAAACATAACTTATTAAGTAAAAGTCAATTATGTGATAAAGGATTTAAATTGATTTTGAGAAAAATAAATATAATATTTTTGATCAAAATAAAAATTTAATCTTTAAAGGATTTAGAAATCAAAACATATATGTCTTAAACATGAATGTTGAAAACAATACAAATTTATGCTTAGCCGTGAATAATGATGACCCTTGGTTATGGCATAAACGTTTTTGTCATATAAATTTTAAGAGTATCAACAAAATACTAAAAATGAATTAGCAAGAGGATTACCTAAAAATCAACTACAAGGTTAAAAACCTATGTGACGCTTGTCAATTTGGTAAATTAAAGAAAAGGTTCTTTAAATCTAAAAAGGAAATTTCCACAAAACAATCTCTCGGATTACTCCATCTAGATTTATTCGAACCAACTCAAGTACTTTCAATAAATCATAATAAATACGTTTTTGTAATTATTGATGATTTTTCAAGATATACTTGGACATTATTTTTAAAACATAAAAGTGACACTTTTGAAATGCTCAAAATATTTGCGAAACGAACAAAAAATTTAATGAATTTAAAAATTAAAAACATACGAAGTGATCACGGAAGTGAATTTGAAAATGAACTATTTACCAACTTTTGTAACAAAAAGTGAATTAGTCATAATTTTTTGTTTCCTCGAACACCACAATAAAATAGTGTTGTACAAAGGAAAAATCGAACTTTACAAGAATATGCACGAACTCTTCTAAATAGTAGTAACTTACCAAAAAAATTTGGACCGAAGCCGTTGCTACTACTTGTTATGTATTAAATCATGTAACACTTAGACTAATGACTAAAAACACATGGTATGAAATATTTTTCAACAAGAAACCGAAAGTACCATATTTTCGTGTATTTGGGTCAAAATGCTTCATATTAAACACTAAAGATAATTTAGGAAAATTTGATTCTAAAGCTGACTAAAGAATTTTTATTGGCTATTCAGATCGAAGCAAAGCATATAGCGTCATTAATAAACGAACAAATATTATAGAAGAAAGTCTTCATGTCTCAATTGACGAAAATTTTAACAGAAATAAATATGAACGATGATGAAGAATTAATAAATAAAACTAATATACCTATACATGAAAATAATAATAATAATGCCAATAACAATAATGATAATGATAACATCATGACCTAGAATATTAAGAGACCATCCTCTTAATAATATTATTGGAGATTTAAATACAAGAGTATCAACTACAAAACAGTTAAATCAAATGAGACATGTTGTATTTATATCTAATTTTGAACCGAAAAATTATAAAGAAGCATCAAAAGATGATTTTTGTATTATTGCAATGCAAGAAGAACTTAATCAATTTGAAAGAAATGATGTTTGGGAACTTATACCAAGACCAGACGATTAATCTGTAATTGGAATGAAATGGGTTTTTTAAAAATAAAGCAGACGAAAATGGAAATATTGTACGAAATAAAGCAAGATTAGTGGCTCAATGATATAATCAAGAAGAAGGAATTGATTATGACAAAACATTTGCTCCTGTAGCTCGTCTCGAAGCAATATGAACATTACTGGCTTTTGCATATCATCATAATTTCAAACTTTTTCAAATGGACATAAAAAATGCATTTTTAAATGGATTTATAAAAGAAAAGTGTATGTTGAACAACCTCCTTTATTTGCTCACAAGAAATACCCCGATCATGTATTTAAACTTAAAAAGGCATTATATGGATTAAAACAAACACCTCATGCTTGGTATAAAAGATTAAAAACTCATTTACAAAGTTTCAGTTTTCAAATTGGTATAAATGATTCCACTTTATTCCTAAAACAAGAAAATAATAATATTTTAGCCGTACAAATATATGTTGATGACATTATATTTGGATCCACCAACAAAAAATTATGCACTGAATTTTCTAAAATAATAAAAGACGAATTTGAAATGTCACATATGGGAGAATTAAACTATTTCTTAGGATTACGAATAAGACAATTAGAAAATGGAATTTTTAGAAATCAAGAAAAATACTGTTAAGGTTTATTAAAATGTTTTGGAATGAAAAATATATCAAGTAAACCATCTCCAATGAGTACTACTCTACATTTAGATAAAGATGAAAATTGAAAAAATTTCAACCAAAAATTATATCGTAGTATTATAGGATCTCTTTTTACTTAATAGCTAGTATATCAAATATTATGATGAGTGTATGTTTATGTGCTCGATTTCAAGAACAACCAAAAGAATCACATCATCAAGCTATAAAACGAATCTTAAGATATTTTACAAACACTAGAGATTACAGACTTTTTTTCCCAAAAGGAAGCTCATTCGAACTTGTGTCATATAGCGATGCTGATTTAGGCGGTTATAAAATGGATAGAAAAAGCACAAGTGGGACATGTCATTTTATTGGTTAGTCCTTAGTTTCATGGTTTAGTAAAAAGTAAAACCGTGTTTCGCTCTTGACATGTGAAGCCAAATACATCTCAATGGCTTTAGCATGTGCACTAGTAATCTATATGCAACAAACTCTTCTAGATTTTGGTAAAATCATAACAAAATCTCCTATATATTATGATAATACTAGTACCATAAATTTATCAAAAAAATCCTATTAACCATTCTCGAACAAAGCATATTGATATTCGTCATCATTTTCTAAGAGATAATGTGGAAAAAGGAATTATATCACTGGAGTTTGTTAACACCGAAAATCAAATAGCTGATATTTTTACTAAACCATTAAGTGAACCAACTTTTATTAAGTTAAGACGAGATCTAGGAATATGTTCGTACAATGAATTGATTAACTAAATTTGTAGTAATAGTTTTGTACACTTAATTTTTTTAAAAAAAACAAAGCTCATATATAAACACATAGGATAAAATTTATACACTTAGATTAATAAAAACCACTTAAAATTTAAACTAGTACTAAACCATATAAAACTTGACTACTCTTTGTAAAATTTATACGGTTGAACTCCTTTTCCTCAACCTACTCTCTAAGTATAGTAATTTTTTTTTATAAATCAGCTTATATTCTTCCTAAAAACAAATAAAAACAAATAGATTATTAAAACAAATAATACACAAAAATGTCTTCGTGATCGAATAAAAAATAAATAGATGATTAAAACAAATAATACACACAAAAAATTTCTTCCGATCACGACTCCACCTATTCGACTATCGACTATAAATCTCCCTCATCAGATAGCACTTACATTTCACCAACTAAATCCACACCTACATCAATTTGTTCGGCCTCTCTAAACATTGTGGCATCACCTACGTACCACACTGGCTTTTTTAATTAAGAAAAGAAAGCCAAACATTCATTTGATCTACAATCAACATCTCTCACCGATAAGGTCGATGAAATATATCACTATCAACAAGAAATGATGGGAGTTCAACGTGAAATGTATTACGAACAACGACGTCAAGGATCTCATCTAAATTTTCTTGAAAAATGTATTACAAGAAACTCCTACAATAGCGCATAACATTACTCCGAGAAATTTATGCAAACCAGGACCATCAAACCAAGCTTGGATTGACACTCTAGCTCGTCCGAGTTGGTCTTCACTAAAGCCGTTAATTGACGACATAAAAGTTGAACCAAATTCATGGGACATATAACAAATCAACCATTCTAAATTCTCAGAGAAAAACTAAACTTATACTGCGCGTCATATAAATTAAGTTTATTTGTTAATTTTTGGCATGTCTATTGTTTTATTGTATTAAAATTTCAATAAAATTTAATTGCTATTTAAATTATTTCTAGTATTTCAGAAAATGCATACCACAGACGACTGCGAAAATACCAATGACGTCTTTCAAAAGTTACTGGAAAATAATTTCCTGTAACCTCGGATGTATGTAGGAATTCACAGACGTCTGCCCTTACTCTTTGTTTATTTTTTCTACAACTACAGACGTCTGTGGAAACATCACAGACATCTGTTGTAACTTCCTGTTTAATCTTAACTGAAAGCATAGACGTATGTGCTCCACCTACAGACGTCTATCGCTGTTCCGAAACCCTACCTCAACAACCGTATATAAATAAGTTGTTCCCAATTTGAACCACTATCCCAAATTTACTTCCAAAATCTAAAACCCTTGCCTCCAAGAACTCTTTATTTGCTCACTAATAACTTCCAAACCAAAAACTCTATTTAACAAACCAGCTAAGAAGGGTCAATCATCATTTTCTCACAATTCCATGGTTAATGATGCGCTCATTCAAGAATGGCTTCGTAATAGCACAATTGCCAACAAGCGATTCGATGAACTAAAGAAAAAGAAGCTTCATTCCGGGCCTTTCTATCAATTATGCAAGTTTGAAGAATATAACATTTAAGAATTGACTGTCACCTCCGAATGTCGGGATTTAATTAATTTCGAGGAAAATGAGGTACAAATCGACCAATTAGCTATCTTTCTTTTCTACACAAATTTATGTAGTAGCGATATTTGGAATCCTGAGAATGATGAAGGATGGTTATGGACGAGTGTGTTTGGAAGTCTCTTAAAAATTAGCGTCAACACCATTGGACGTACACTTAATTGTTCTTCAACCGGGATAAATTTAGAAGAAATTACCGACCATAGAAACTTGCCACGTGATGAAGTAACTCATCTTATTTGGGAAGATATGATGCCCCAATGGAAAACCATCCACTTATGTCCAAAAGCTAGGTTCTTAAATCGTATGACAATAAATACGATAATCCCACGTCTAGGTAGCCATGAACAAATTTATGATAATGATCACAAAGCCCTTAATGCTATATTCGGTGGAATACAAATAAATTGAGCTAAATTCATTCATGATGAAATTAAGAGCTTTTGGAGTCATCATCGACGCACTATTATCTATGCTCCATACATTATGCGTATCTTAAATGCTTGTGGGGTACCCTTCTGTATCTCCCATTTTGAAGGAATCCCAGTAAAAGAAAGTGGTATATGATTTTTATCATTGATGCATCTTCCTCCAAGACCACCCCTAATAATTTCTCTTGAACAATGGAGATTACAACAACAACAACAACAACAACATGGTCCTCCTTCCTCAGCAGACTTACTCACCTCATCCTTCACAATAACCTACATCCTCCAGTCACGCTACTAAATATTATTCAGATTCTGAAATACAAGAAGCTCTCGTTGAACCGACGCAAAACGAATCTCTTCATGATTTGGCACTTAATAACCAAAAGATAATTACGGCTAACCAGCGAGCCTTAAACAAAAATATGACTGGATTGGAACATTCTTTGTCGGTAAGGATGAAAAAATGGAAAAGACTTTGGACAAAGTTGTTTCCACTTTAGGGAAGGTTATGTGAAAAGTACGTGGTCGATCGTCTTCTCGCTCATCATCCTCGCCTTCACCTACACCGCCACCTCGGGATCATACACCAATTTATCACTCTCAAGCTTCTCCCGAAGGAACGTCTCATGATAGAGGTGACAAAGGGAAAACTCCTATGTAAGAACAACCTGGGGGGGAGAAGAAGATAGTGATGACATGTACGTGTCTGATACTCTGCATTTCCAACAATAATCATACATGGCATTTCAAGGCCTCTCAATTCAAGAAGATGAGGAGTACAATGACCAAACACAATGGCCAGGAACATACGAACAAGATCCTTCATCTTATTGGGAATACTACGAGAATTATGGAGGCTTTTCTTACTCTTCAAACCGGTACAATTAGCATTTTATTTTAACTATCTTTTTACTATTTTTCCATTATCTATGCTTATGCTTGTCCGTTTAACTGTTTAAAACTTCTGCTACATTTGTCTCTGATTTTATTTGAACTTCCTTATTTATTTTTAAATATTCAAGATCTTATATGTATCTTATATCATTCTATTAAATGTCTATTTAACATTTATGTATCTTATATCATTCCTTCCATTTTGATAGTGACAAAGGGGGAGGAATTTCTGCATATACATAGGGGAGAGAAATATAATAATTCTTCCATTTTTGATTGTATAGTTGTCATCGTCAACAAGGGGAGATTGTTAGAACCTCCAATTTATGTTTCAATGATAACAACTACACACACACACACTTTATCAAGATTACAAGTATATGCTATAAGAAGACACCTTCCTCGAAGGTATTGAGACTCAAAGAGAAACGAAGATCTATCGACCATACTATAGTTAGTAAGGTTATTCTATTGTAAAAGAGTCTTATATAAAATATTGTTAAGGTCTCCTTGAGTATACATACATACACAATCACACACTATTTCAGATGCACTGAAATTAAGTTAAAATTTTGTTTTTACTACTCACAAACGTCTGAGGTAAAACAACAGACGTCTGTGACAATCCTCGGTAATTATTTTCTGAAGTCACAGACGTTTGTGGTTTTACCACAGACGTGTGTCATATGAAAAACTGCAAATTTTGAAAAGACACTTCTATTGAGACAAATAGATATTCCCTTCGGCGAAAGGTTGCAGCCATTAAAGTGAATAGAACTTCTCTAATAGTAACAACTCTTCATCTGCATCCTTTTGAATCTATAAATACTACTTTGATTGAGATGTAGAAACTAACTAAACTTGAATTAATTGAATCTTTTCTCTCTTGATTTCTTATCACTGCCTTGTGTATATATTGCTTACATACTCTCAATCTATTATAACCAAAATATAATTTTGGATAAACCACTTCCTACAAATCAAAGCATTCACATTCACATACTCAAAAGAGATCATAGGAAGATTTGTACTTTTAGTCAAAAACCGTATTATTTGGAATACAAGATTGTCAGAGATATACTTTTGTATTAGCCTATTCCTTTGGGAGAAGCGAGGGTGAGTTAGTTAAAGAAAATACCGAATGAGAGCTTCGGGACTGGACATAGGACGGGAGGTCCGAACCAGTATAAAATATATGGTGTGGTCGTTTCTAATATTTATCTTTCATTCAATTATTATACTCTACCTATCTTACTTAATAATATACACAGACACATATATAAGTTGCATTATTTATAAAGATCCTATAGACTTTCACATATTGATGTCACAACATTTCAAATGTACAACAGAATTTGCTTAACAATTAAGACCCTTTATTGGTTGGAGGCTAAATGAATATTAGAGAATTTAGCCCAAACAGGGATGGGAAGAACTTGTTCATTGGTCAGGTCAACTGATGGACTCCAAGGAGTGATAATGAAAGGCTTGCCATCAATGAAAATTGGGTTAGATTCATGAATGTGTAGAAGTTCTTCTAGGTTGGAGAATTTAAAAAAGAACATAGCATTGTCAAAGTGATCTTCAAGAAAGAAACCCACTAGATAGTCCTTCCAAAATTCCTTGCCTACTTCAATGACTTTTTATAGAGGGACCATAACTTCATCCTCTTTCAACTATCTCTAATTTTCTAGAGAGAAATGTTTGGCATTACAGGGAAGTTTCATGAATAATGAGGACCACTTAGGCAAGGCAATGGCAGCAAGGGAAGTAGGAGAGCAACCAATGACAAAATTATTTGAAGCAATTGCACAAACGGTTGGTGTGCACTCCACTGAATCAACCTGCCGTGCTTCATCTAAGGCCACAGGGAACAAACCTCTTCCCTTATTTACATATATTTTGTTCATTATCACTAATGTTTTCCAAAACTTCATTCATTGCAAGGTTAACCCCACCCAAAGAAATAAGGGATTGTAGATTACCCGAATTAGTTTGTGAACCACCTTCTAATGATGCAACCAACATCAGCTTGGCCAAAGATTCACGATCTAGCATAGCAACATCATCATTAATATACATCATCTCAGGGGAAGGTGCCAGAATAGACAAATGAGGGAAATCTAATGCCGATGGGATTAGGGAAGCTATAGTAGAGAATGTTTTGCCCAAACGCATTACGGATACTTGAACCATAGAGGAGAAATCCAGATCAAGCTTCACTTTTCGATTGTTCTTCTTATGATGGGTCATATGGATGTAAGGGAAAGGTAGAAGACAAAAATGAAAGGAGATGAGGGCGAGGCTGGGGAAGAAGTAGTATGGTGAGGAGGGTGATTTTGGGGAGAGGATGTGAGTAGCCCAAGGTTTTAAATCTCGGATTCCGATCACATTTCGTCTCGAGAATTTTACAGACAATATCTCGTATTGGACGAGATCTCGAAGATGAGCGTATCTCAAGTGTATATCTCGGATTTCCATCATGGCTCTTTAAGTCCGTCTTGGGACTATCTTGGAGTAACTTAACCATCTAAAGTTGACATTTTAAAGATTTTATAATAATTATTATGAAAATATAAACTTTTAACACACATAATTTATATAAAACGGTAATATTAATTTTTCCTTCTAGAGTAGAGTGGTAACATGATTGACTTATATTGATTGAATGAATTTTGCTAATCTGAATATTAAAAATAAGGAATTTAAAACAATATTTTATTTTTGTTTTCTTGTTAAATAATGGAACAAAAAATTAGAGGGTTAGTAAAATGTCATTAGAGCGCAATTTCTATTTGATCAACATAAGAAGTAAAAGATATAAGTAAATGAAAAAAAATTCGTATGTGATCTTATATTGAAATATTACCCTAAAGTTTCACTCGAGATATCAATATCTTGAATGAGATAAGTGTCAAATATAATACAAACAAAATTTAATGTCTCGTTTCGCTAAATCCCGTCTCGCTCAAGTTCAAAAATGAGATCTCGAGTGAGATCTTGGGCGAGATAACGAGATTTGAAACAGTGGAGTAGGCTCTTTCAATTTAGTGAAAAAAAGTGATGTCATGAAATATTTTCGCTTATGGGAAAAATCTATTTCTAGCGAAATGGAACTGTTTTTTTAATAGAAAATTGTTTACTATAAGAATTATTTCTTTATATTCAATATATTTGATCTAAAACTCTCGACAGTAACTAAGTCATTGTAGTTGAAATAAATAACTTACAATAAATGGTTGAATGGAGCTTTGCATTTCATGCACCGTTATAGTAATGGCAGAAATAGTGGGAGCATACTATATAACACTTATTAGTGTATGCATCAAATTACGAAAGAATGCCTACTTTTTATATGCCGAGCATTATTTATGAAATAATAACTATTTTTGGTATTGATTGAAAATAGATGTAGTTTAATTTTAATATGAGTATTCATTATAAAATAAACATATTATAATAATAGTTTCCCAACCATAGTGGTGCATTAGCTATTGAAAATAATGAAGTACCATAATTTTTTTGTAGTTATTTTAAAATAACGGACTAAGCCATATTTTTTAGAAATGATTCTTTAATCATAAGATTATGAATCATATGGTACTCGTGAATTGTATCTCAAAATATTGAAAGCAAAGTACTCATTCAGTAGGATTGACAAATAAGTTATTGAACTCTTCAGACCGATACATATACATGTATGCGACCTAAGGTCTATTGATACCAAAACGGATTCACTTACTTCGCTAAATACACCATTGATTATCATAGACATGAGCATGTGTATTTGATACACAAGTAGAATATATTTGATAATTTGATAGAATTTAAAGCGGAAGTAGAAAACATAACATGCAAAGGAAATTAAGCAATTCAATTTGAACAGATAGGTGAGTATATTGGAAAGAGTTCCAAAAGTACCTAAAACGAATAAAATTCAATCTCAAAATCACTCCTCCCTTTGATGCATAACAATGCATCAATATGGAGTTATTGTACTTTGTTGGACAAAGTACAATAGATAACGAGTGATGTTGAATTAACTTCTTTCTATAAGGATACGTACTAAAGAGTAAATACATATGTTAAATTTAATTTCATATAAAGCACTGTTTATGAAATCATATAAGATATGAATTAACATGAAACCCCTACATGTCTTAGGTCAAAGAGTTGACAGGTTGTGTGAATCGAGAGGCTTTATGTAAAATTCGATCGCGAGGGATCTTGTGCGAACCACCATAAAGGAGTTTGTGACCGACTAATAATGATTAACTAATTTATGTTATGAATAAAAGTTTTGTAAACTCAAAATTGAATAAGTTTTATATAAGTATTGGATACGATCCAAACACTCTAACATGAAAACTGATTATATGTAACAACCCACCATTTCCTGGCCCATGTCTAAAGTGGCACTGGCACTATGGATGCCAATGGCGGTGCATCATTTTGAAGTAAAATATAAAACAAATAGATCACATAGTTATCTACAAAATATACATTTAGTGAAACTTACAACGGAAGGAATAACATATAACAGTAATAAATAATACAATCCTAGATGGAAATAATGAAGTAACAAATAAACTCCAACTATAGCATCTTTTATACCATTAAGAAAAACAGTCTAATGTTTGAGAATAACTAAAATAAAATAAATAGTAGATAGCTAATAGATAAATTCACGTCTCTGTCGTACAACCTCATCTTCGAAATCACCACTGATCTTCTCCACCTACCTATTAGAGTAAACGAAAAGAAGAGAGGAAAAGAGGGGGTTATAAATACATCTGGTGAATGATACACATCATATAAGTGTATGGTACTAAAAAGCTAGTAAAACAACATTTATGCTCGAAAACCATACCTTGACCCGTGTCACCTGCATTCAACAAGTCAACTAAACACAATATAATACTATAGTGACATCATATGCTAAGTTCTCACTAAAATCTATCCCATACCTAATCATATGCCCACGATTAGCCCAACGTCCCAACTTACATGCCAAAATCGCACGATCAAGATTAAAGTCCCAACTCACTATCATCGAAAACGTATGCACACAATCGAGCCTAAAGTCTCAATGTATGCTGAAAATGACTGCGACATGATTGTTCCAAAGTCCCAACTCGCTATCGCCGAAAACTTATGCACAGGACTGAGCCTATTGTCTCAGCTCATACGCCGAAAACATATGCACATGACCAAGTCCAAAGTTTTAGCTCATATGCCGAAAATGTCACAATTCGATTGAGCATAAAGTCCCAACTCGCTATTGCAGAAAACGTTTGTGATGATTGAGGTCATGTCTATGCCAGTCATTTTCCCAACGGCCTGCGAAACTATTAGGATCAAGCCCAGAACACGTCATCACCCCACTATTCATGAAGCTATTGGATCAAGCCCCAACCCGTCATCGCTAAATGCCACTGGTACAACCGAGGACCAATTTCTCCATACATGTGCTGAAACACCCTAGTAAAAATCCCCTTATAAAATGAATCTACTAAAATAATGCATTTTTATGAAATATCTCAAAACATAACAAATAATACACCAAAACATTCATCATCTTGCCATGATCATGATGCCGTGAAGTGAGTGTGAAATGGAGGACACATGTGAAAGTTACAATCGTTTAAAGATCAGGGGCATTTTCGTCACCCAACGGAGGTCGTAAGTGAAATAGAGATCATATGCCAAATGCCACGACACTGTTGGGATCAAGCCAAAAACTCGTGATCACCCCATGTTTATGAAGCTACTGCATTAAGCCCCAACCCATCGTCGCCAAACGCCACTAGTAAAACCGAGGATCAATTTCTCATACGTGTACCGAAACACCTTAGTAGAACCCCCTGTATAACAATATACTAAAATAAGGCACTTTTTTTAAAGTATCTCAAACACAACAAACAACATACCAAAACGTTCATCGTCTCACCAAGAACATGATGCCCAAAACCACGTGTGAAGCGCAGGTCATATGCGAAAGTTTTCAGCATTTAAAGATCAATGGCATTTTCCTAATTTATTAATTAATATTACTTTATATCGTCTGATGAAAAAAACCAATGAATTCATATTATCGAGAGCTATATATATATGTATGTATGTATATGTATAATATATTGAATTTGGAGCACTTTTAGGTTTTACGCTTTTCTGGTTAATGAGTGGTTAACTTATGTGTAATTGGAAACAAAAAGTAACTTTTTTTAACTATCTAACCATGACATACTACATCCTAGTCATGTATATAAAAAAGTCAATTTTTAATTAAAAATTTCATCATTTGTAATTTGATTTTAGATCATAAGGAGTGAATTACTACGTCTTATCAATAAATACACAAATAGGAAGATTCCTACTCACCGAAACTCTTGAATGAAGAAGACCCAACACTGTCTCCACTATCCTATCCCATTAGCACCTAGTAACATCCACGATTTGCACTAGTTTCTACCCAAGATCATAGTACTAGTTCTCATGGTCGTTTTTTGGGTAGATCGCTAACATTCATTAAGAAACGAGAGAGATACGTCATTTTGAAGATTGATAGAGAAGGACAAAAATGATGTACGAGATTTCACCATTGTTCTTCGCTTTATTATACCTTTATTGCCTAGAAACGTAACCACTTGGCCCATGATCATTTACTAAATTATAGTCCTTTTCTCCATGGTTATTTCAATGGATAAATTGTCAAAATCCATTAAGAAATGAGCGAGATACGCGACTTTGAAGTTTGATACAAAATGAGGAAAATTACAGGATTCCACAACCGTTCTTCGCTGTTTGAGTCTGTTGCACCTTCGATCTTATAAATTGTGCATCCAAACTGGTATGATATCATAGTATTCTTTGTACCCTCAATTTGGCACTAGTTTCGTCGAAATTCATTGAGAAACAGTGAAGTTATGATTTTTCAAAGTTTGGCGAGGAAGAGGAAAGAGGAAGAAAAATGGGAGTTTTGAATTGGGTTGGGATTTGATTTAGAGGATTGGAATTGATTTAGGGATTAAATTTTAGAAGTGGTGGTAATATTTTTAGAGCAAAATAGAGTTAGGGAACTATTTATAAGCTGATAACACTAATATTTAGGCTTAATTTCGTATTCAATATATTACGAAAGTGCCACTGGGTTTGACTTCTTCTAATTTCTAGTGTGTTTAACCAAATTTAGTAAGTTATAATGCTTTTGGACTTTAAAAAACATTTTAGACATAATGAAATAAGTCTCAAAGCCTAATTCCAGCTCTGATAGAAATATACTATTTTGTCGTTCATGTAAATTTATGGTTTTACCTTTTTAATTTATTTATTTAAATGCGTAAAATTTTGGGGTGTTATATCTCCCATTTTAAAAGAATTTTATTCCTAAAATTCCAAGAGAATGACAATGCAACTCGCTTTATGACATCAAACATACAAAGCAAACACAACTACAACCACCTAGCATCCATCATACAACACAAGTAATAACACAATCAAGAGTATAAAGTATATATGATAGATAAAATAGAATGATACGATGTGAGATGAGTGCAATGAAACTAACCCTCTTATATGAATGCATATGCAGTGACAACCAAAATGTATGCAAACGTCCTAATTTATGCATACATATACATTTTAATTTGTATGCACATCCATTCATCCATATGCAACAACCATATCAAAAAGCAAGTAAATAACCATGCACATGAACAACAAATAAGTAAGATCATGTATAGAGAAACAGTAAATAGTGTATATAATCATCTAGCTTATATTAAAACACCAAAATATAGATACGTATCCTGGGTTGCTATCACACACACACACACACACACACACAAATGCCAACATGGTATAAACTAAACTGGTATAACTTAAACAAAACAACAATAGCAACCAAAACACATCATTAGGACGGGTATACAACCAATCCTAGCATCCATACATTCATGCCTATGTCAACTAGCTAGCTAAAGCAACCATGCAACATACAAACGAACTAATGAGCCAACTAGCCTACAAACTAACCAAAAGAAGAACTTATTGGAAGAGAGCTTATGATGGGAAACTTGGATTCTCTCCTCGAGTTTCAACATACTCCCATCCAAACCTTTTCCTTGCCATACTTGGACGAATTTTATTTCTTCATTCTTATATCTCATCAAGCTCTAAGATGCAAATAAACCTATAGTTTATTCTAGACTCCACTTATATATTCACCTCATAGAGCTAACTAGACTCTACCATAACCGCTAAAACGTATGTTCATAAATGGGATGATTAGAATGTGCGTAAACACCAACCAACTTTTCAAGAAGCCTATTCAACATGTTGACATCTCTACTATCTATACAATAGGGAAAGGCCTAACAACTGATGGTGCTAGTTTTCCCACATAATATATCTTAATAGCGAGTCCTTCACTTATACCATGCCACCGACCGCGATCACTCTATGCCTGTCTATCCTATGCGGTTTCCATCATATCACTTCAACTTTTAATGAAATGTCTCTAATCATATACTGTTCAAGTGTGACTTTAATTTAAATAGACTTCATTACTAGCATATCTACATCGTCAAATACCTTGCAACGTACTCTATCACTTGCTTCTTCATGTTCGACTATAGAAAATCCTCTTTGTTTCCTTTGACATTCCTCACTAAACTCCTTCTTTAAGTCCATAGGCATGACAACATGATAACAGATGGTGTCTCCCCTCTAGTTGGACTAACATTTAGGATTCTTAGGTGGACCCCATATTCCATTACCATTTAATTTTCATACTTCACAAATGGATGATGGCTTAATTTCAGTGAATACAATATTACTTTAACTAAACAACTAAATAAAACTAAACCTAAATGACAAAAAACCTAATAAGTCCTAAATAAAATAATCTAAGGTGTCACTTTATATTACCCTAAAATTCATCCTAGCAATTACTATATCAAACTTATAGACTAAGATGTGCATTCTTTACTTATTTTTCACGTGCATCAAGAACTAAAAATAGGATATGCATAAAATGTCACTATTTAGGAATATCAACTTAATAAGATTGCTCCTTCAATGCAAATAATGACTGAAAAGAACTATTCCTCGCTCATCACCAATTTTCTTCCAAATTTCTAAATATCTCATTCCTTCGAAATCACCTTTGTACCTTTATACGTGTAGGTCAACACATTTACTTTATGTCTTGAAATCATACAACACTTGATACATCAAAAATAATATTAACTCCACTAGCTTGTGAAGTCATTTATACTAACATATGGTTAGAGTAACTTTGTGTACATCGTTGTACTCTAAAAAGACAATTTACGTATAATTGCTTTACGCTATATTATTTAACCTAGAGCCCTTAATGAATCACTTCCAAAGTATAATAAATGATGCAACCCAAAATCAAAAAGTGCCACACCGCTAACTTAAAAATATAACACTTAGTCACCAAATTGCATAGCCTCTGTAAACTACACGAACTTCATTTCGAAACATCGGAGAATGGATCGATGTCTAACATAATGAACGCAACATTGAGCATCTATCCCATTCAACTACTCATACGCGATATCAAGATAACACCATAATGGTACTCACGGAAATGCTAAACTTTGATCCAAATGGAACAAATTTCACTACTGGGTACTTAATACATAATAAAATCTCAAGGGAAACTTACTTTCAGTTGTAAAGACAACCCAGGTATATTATAGTACAATAATAACCCAAGAACATCAATTGTGGAACAATAACCAATACATGCATGTATCATAAAACAAAACAAACATATATGTCATAATGCTAACCGATATGTTTGTATAATGACACTCTTCATAAAAAAGTATAGTCATCCTACCATCGACGTCTTATGCAACCATCTTTTATTATTCAATAATGGAGGGAAACTTCACAATCAACTACGCTCTTATACTTCACAACATCATATGGGAGTGTATCCCAGCCCCTAACTTCAACATATTATTGTTTGGTTTAACGCTTCTTCTCTATGACTTACCCTTGTCTTACTTTAAAATAAAAGAAGCTTTAGCCAAATCACATCTTCAAAGTCATTATTCATTAAGCTTCCATAATTTGAACCATATTTTGGGTTAAATGACACGAAATGGTATGTACCCTTTATTATTATGAAAAAATATGATTTTGTACTCTACCCATCCAACTCAAATGTTGATTGAAAAAGGTTAACGAATCTCAATGCTAATTTTCCCTTCATCCAAATTGTAACGACCGGAAAATTTATCACTTTGATAAATGATATTTAATTTTGAAATATTCAATACAAGGTTTTATAACACCAACTATAAAGATTTAAACCCTAAAATTATGAAAAGAAACTTGTTTTAAAATATAATTGGGGAATATAGTTTCATAAATAAAGCACGTGCTTTGTACACAAATTTTCATCGATAATTTGATTTTCAATAGAAAGGAGATTTTCTCAGTATTTGAGTGCATGAGTCTGGACACACACACTAATATATCTATTTAAATAAGGTTATGAAATAAAATTATTTATTTTATTTTTAGAAATAAAACGTATTTATGGCATCACCAGAGATGTCATTGCTTTTATATATTTCTTCAGAAATTCAAGTTAAGTTTAAATAATTAAATAATTGTTTTAATATGCTAATGATTCTTTAATTATTTATAAAGTGATAGCAAATCATTTATAATAGTTTTGAGAAGCTATATACTTGATTTGAAAATATAAGGAAAATTGATAACGGTGTATCGATACGATAACACTTTTTGTAAACACTTGTTAATATTGATATATATGGTTTTATAATTTAAGTGAGATCGTTTTAATTCAATTAAAATGATGAGAAATATATTTTCAAGTTTTGGTTACTAATATATATAGTTTAACTAAAAACTGGAAATGTGACCAGGAATCGAAATTCGTAACGGTTTAACGTATCGAAGTTGTAAACAAATCCATACAACGTTGTGATACATACACACATATATGAACACATATACAAATGTATAAACATATACATTTAATTATGTTTAGGAATTAGTCAAATCAAGCAAAGAAAATATCCAAACACATATGTATATATACAAGCTCCTTATGTGTAAGCAAGGGATAAAAACAAAGCACCACATCATATCACAAGCCAAGCACATGGTGGAGGGAGTGGGCTTCATGGTCGACCGAATGGTGATAGGAGGGAATGAGGTGGAATGGTGATGCAAGCATGCTTAGGTAAGGAAATAATATCATGATATTTTTGGTGCAAAACTTTTCTATAAATACCTACCACCATTCTCACTTTCCTACATACAAATTCTCTTCATCTTCTCCTTTCTCACAAGCTTTTTCAATGGCTTCCTACCTTAAGAAAAAATGGTGAAAAATATTGCAAAAAAAGAAATTAAATCAATATAGTATATATATTAGCAATCCACTTCAAAACAAAGCGCAATCACTTCCTTTCCTCCTTCACAACACATGGCCACCAGCCTCCATTACCAAAGCCAAGCCCACCTCCACTTGCAAGCATACGTCGAGCTTTCCCAAGGTCCTGGGCTTAATTCCATAAGCTCTGTTTCGATCGTAGCAAAGCTATAGTCCGTTTTCCTAAGTTTGATATCCAATGAAGGTGAGAAACTCTATTTATATATATATATATAATGATGATGTGATATGACTGCTATGGATGTTTACTATGCTTTGATCGTCAAGTATTGGTTGTTTTAATATAGTGTTTAATTGTGTAAATAAGTCATGTTAAATACACGTCGATATTACACAAGGAAATCACTTTCCGAATCAAGTTATAAAAGTGATATGGGCTCATTAAACCCCTTTTAAATGATTTAAAATGGTTTATAGATGTTTTATAAACACTAAAACCAAATTTGGTGAAGTTTGGACAAGTTATGAAGGTTGAGTCAAAAATAGGCGTGTCGGCTAAAGGTAGTTCGCGATGGAATTGGAGTCGGAATTCTTTGTAATAATTTTTTTTCAAACTTTTATAATTATAGTTTTCAAACAAAAGAAAATGATTGAGATTTCATTTAGTAGATTTTGAAATATGAGCAATTCAAGTTTTAAAAATAGCCGCGCTTTGGCAGTTCGGAAACCAAAGTGATTAATTCTTTAAAATTGATATTTTTAATTCATTAAAAATATAAAATAAATTATATAAATATGTTAAAATATTTTAAAAGAGAATTGAGTTATAAAAATGGATTTCTAAATGATAGAAAAGTTGTTTTGATTAAATAAGCCTTAAAAGCACTATTCGTAGCACTTTTTGCAGCACTTTTAATAACTTTTGAAGTATAACTTTAAACTTAAGTATTCTTTTCCAAATCTTTTATAAATATTTTCAAATAAATAATTAAGTATTTTAAATATGATTTGGAGGTTTCATAATTATTCTAAAAGAGTTTAAATAAATGATTTAAAGAAAAGCAGTTATAATCAAGTGATTTAATCTTGGCTCTAAAAGCCAATAAGTAGACTGGATTTTTCTATTCATGAGATCCGGATGTGAGGTGCTTAAACTAAGTAGATGTTCAGAAGCAACCAATGCCCTGGCTCACCTGGCTGCTTTCTTGGGCGAGGAATAGATAAGTCGAAATGTCGAAAACGAGGCAAGTAAAAGATTTAATTTTTCCAAATTTAATACAACTTGGATTGTATAGAAATAATCTTCTTATACTTGGTATTAAATTCTGAGGAGGTAACCCATACTATCCATGTGAATTTAAAAGGTGATTTCACCGGTATTTGATGGATAGTAAAGGTTGAATACATAAATTGATATTGAGTAGAATTAGTATAATTTCTTTTGACCATTTTTACTCAATAAGGTTTTGCAATATGATTTATGAGAAATAATTTTGATTTGGTATTTCCAAAGTTAGAGAGGTTTAGTGATTCTATATATACTAGAAAGAAATGTTTTAAAGATATCTATCTCTAGAAGACATTTTGGATAAAGAGAAAGTAATTAATCAAATGATAAGCACCTATTTACTTAACATCCTTTTATTGATGATTGGTTCAAAGGAACCAGGGTCGGATTTGGGTGATTCTTATCCGAAAACCACTTTGAACCAATTTACGAGTTTGAAAGTAAAGACATGTTAAAGACAACGAAGTTGAAGGTAGGGATCTTCATAACGGAAGGACTGCTTGTTGATAATTTCGGAGTAGCTCTTGAAATAAGTAAATAGCAGTGGTCCCTTTATTCTGGGATCTTCGTATGCAAGGACTACTCGCTACTAATCCAAGAGGTGATACCGACAGGATGTGGTAGGAGAGTGCCTTCAGTTTGTCTTGTTTCTAGACAACTTTTATGGATGAATACCTGACATTGTATTTCTAAGAACATAGTACATTAATCTCTACAAACATACATCTGTTGGTGGTGTATGAGGTAACCCCTTTTATACTTAACATCCTTCTTTGAGACATATAAGTTCAGAGGTTGTACTTTTGTTGAAATCAATAGTGTGGTGTTGGAAATGGCAATATGGCATTTTAAGTGAAAATGTTTTAAGAAAGGTAAACGTTACCTCAAGCCTCATACCCGAGGAATTGTGAAACATGGGTTACTTTAAGGCTAAGTGGTTCGCAGCCATTAGGGTATGATATCACCTTTCTAGATTTATTTATTTCTACCCACTATAACGTCGAGTTTAAATTTTGTGGTGTATGCTATGAGATGTCTCAAAGAGGTCTACAAGGCCGGGGTGATATCATCTTCGGTGCTACCTGTACCACCTATTGGTCTTATGTAGGCCGGTCTTAATTTGCAGAGGACCATCTGTTGGTGGCCTCGGTACATACCAGTAGAAATTTAACTAATGTAATAATTTCGGGTATTTGAATATGTTTATTTGAAAGTTTTTCAAAGAATGTCATTAAAAGTAATACCACTGGATTTTACGTAGAAATGATTTGGTTATCATACAGTAAAACCCGTTCCGTGTTTATTTTCTTCCTCTTAAACTCTAGTTGCCCTATTTTTCAGGACAGCCTAGTAGTCAAGTTTAGTTTGGAGCATTTTGAAAGAGCTCAGAGCATAGTGCTAGGAGATTTTCCTGAAGATTGTTATCCATTTCCACCACACTCATGTACTATTGTATTCCACATTTGTAAGAACAGAGATTTATACATATAGATGTTAAGTTAAACTCTGATAAAAGTATTTAAAATTTTCTGCTATAAAGATTATATGTTGAAATAATATATATTATTCCATTCGTGTAAGATTTTGTTCTATATTTATATTTTCTTTACCCCATAACTATCCATCTTTTCGTTCAAATTGAGTTGGACGTGTGTGGTTTATTATCAACTTAAAATGTACGGAATTGTGGGTCGTTGCACAATTATTCCAATGCTTCATAAATCCATTACGTTCAATACTGGCTAGTCGTTAGCACATTGGGTTATTGACTATTTTAGCTAGTTAACTATAATTAATTCAAACTTTATAGGTTGTATAACTCTTTTCTAACTAAAATACAAAGTAAAAGTGAAAATATCAATAAAAAAATTCAATTTAGATTTTAGATCAAATCTTTTGATTTCTAACTTTATTTTTCACAAAACAAGTAAATTTCAAAGACTATAATGTTATGCTCTAATTTTAATAAACTTTTATAAAAATCATCACACTTTTTTTTTCAAATCAAATTCTTTAAATTAAACTTAAATAAATTTCAAATGGTTTTAATTTAGAAATTTCATGTTAAATCATTTCATGGGAAATCATAACCCAAATTTAGTTCAATTTTCCCAACTAATTTCTTTTAAACAATTCTTAAAATTATTTAACTTCCAAAGCTCAATTCTATATATTTACCAATTCAAGTTTAATTACTTAAAATATTACTAGATTTGAAATAATTATGGTTATTTTCTAAAATAATCATACTTTATTTTTGCAATATTATTTCATATTATATATAACATTTTATCACATATATAAGTATATCTCATTTTCTTAACCAATTTCTAACACCTTTAAATAATACACCATGTATATACATAAAATAAATAATTTAAAATTCATTTTGGCTATGACCCATATTCTTATCGAATCTAGAAATAATTTCTAAAATTTTTAATTTAATTATTACTACATATTCTTAAGTAAACCCTTTAGTTTCTATTCGAAAATACATACATGTTAAGATAGAAAAATTCCATAATTTTAAAATAATAATTTTAAATCCTCTTTTCTTTCAGTCCAAATTATATATAAATTGTTTGATTAAACTTAGAAAAAAGGCATGTAAAACATATCCTTTTAGTTTTATAAATAAGAAATTTTCACAAAAGTGTAAAGTCAATTTAATAACGATTTTTCGAAGTTGATAGAAATATTTATAAAATAAAATACATTCAAAAAAGGTGTTTTTACTTACTTTTTAATTCTACTTTCAAAAGTTTCTTTGTCAAAAACCAAGTACACATCAAAATATAAGTGCAATAATGTGCATTACACTAATCTTTTTACAAAAATACAAGCTTTACAATAATTATGGAAAATTAATTCTTTTAAAAACTTACCATGTTTGAATCTTAAAAGAAGAGGTTATTATTTCAATAAATCAAACAAACTTCAACTACTATGTTTTTCCAAAAATCTCAAGCACTAATGTTTTTAACTTTTTAGAAAAACATTTCAAATAATTTGAATACTTTAATTGGAATTGATCATAACTTACACAAGTCCAACTAGGTCATGCAATCTAAAAATGCTTCCATAATGCATTATCAACATCAAATTTATTTCTATGGACTCAGGGTACTATTCTCCTTTTTACTCATCCTTATTCCCATAATTTACACTATTGCTGGTTGGTTTAGAGACCCTTTACTAGCAATCCTTTACGGGGTAAATTATAACAAATGCCATAGATTTATTTTTTACCCCGAAACTATTTTTTAATCTTAATATTTATTTAACTTATAGTTGTTTACTTCTATAAGGGACAAGTTAGCAACAACACCTAAGAGTCGAAATATAGGGCGTTGCGTGTGTGTATAATAGAAAATTACAAATACGCTCTCTTATATGCCGTATTACATTAGGAATTACTTAAACTAAGCTTTGATACCAATGTAATAACCCACCATCTACGATGTCTTGGCTCACATCTAAAGTGGCACTAGCACCGCGGACGCCTTTGACGGGGATCATTTAAAGTAAAATATAAAACAAACAAATCACAAAGCTATCTACAACAATCTATACTTTTGAAACTCATGTGATCGGAATAAAATGTAATGGTAATAAATAATATAATCCTAGATAAAAATAATGGAGTATCAAATAAAATCCAATTATAACATCTTTTATACCGTTAATGAAAAATAGTATAATGTCTAGGGATAATTGAAATAAAATAAATAATATATAGCTAATAGATAAACGCACGTCTCCTAATACCTCCTCGTATCCAAAATCACCGACGGTTCTCTCCACCTACCTATCTGAGTAAACAAAAAGGAGATAGGAATAGAGGGGGTGCTACATACGTCTAGTGAGCGATACACATCATATAAGAGTATAGTACTAATAAGATAGTAAATCAACACTTATGCTTGAAAACCATACCTTAACCTGTGCCTTCTGCACCCAACAAGTCAGCTAAACATAATATAATACTACAGTGACATCGTATGCTAAGATCTCACTAAAATCTATCCCGTACCCCATCATATGCACACGGTTGAGCCCAAAGTCCTAACGCGCATGCCGAAACCTATTGTGATACGACTAATCCCAAAGTCCTAACTAGCCATCACCAAAACATGTGAACAGGACTAAGTCCAAAGTCTTAGCTCGTGTGCCGAAAACGGCTATGACACGTTTGAGCCCAAAGTCCTAATTTGCTATCACCGAAAACATGTGCACACAACCAAACCCAAAGTCCCCGCTCGTATGACGAAAATATATTCATTACCAAGCCCAAAGTTTCAGCTCGAATGCCAAAAATGCCATGGTATGATTTAGCCCAAAGTCCCAACTTGTTGTCGTCGAAAATGCATGTAATGATTGAGGTTAAGTCCATGCTATTCATTCATCGAACAATCTGCAAAACTATCGGGATCAAGCGCAAATTACATCATCTCCCCACCATTTTCGATGATACTAGATTAAGTCCCAACCCATCGTTGCTAAATGCCACTAGTACAACCGAGGAACAATTTCTCCATACAAGTACTGAAACACCCTAGTAAAACCCCATTGTACAAAAAATCTACTAAAATAAGGCATTCTTTTGAAATATTTCAAAACATAACAAACAACATACCAAAACATTCAACATCTCATCATGATCACGATGCCATGAAACACATGTAAAACGGAGATCGTATGTGAAAACTACAATCATTTAAAGATCACGAGCATTTTTATAATTTATTAATTATTTAGTATTAATTTATACCATCGGATGAAAACCACCAGTGGGTTCATGTCATCATGAACAACATTGAATTTGGAGCATGTTAGCACCAAAATTGGTCACTAACACGGTAACACCCTAGAATAGATTTGTGTAGAGAGATTAATGAAGATAGTAAATTAAAACAAAGGATTACACAGCAGAATGCAAAAACAACAACAGAAACAAGAACACCAGAGTTATAGTGGTTCGGCGTAATTGCCTATGTCCACTTTGAATGTAATTTTTATTGCTTTTTCAATCACTTGAATACAGATACAATCCGTAAACAAACAGCTTTAATACAAGTTTGAGCAGAAAAAAGTAAGTATAGACAATGGCAGAGTCTCTCTGGAGTTCACGAAAAAAGGTCCCCCAAAATGGACCCCTACATCTTTATTTATAGACGAAGATAGGCTGGATCCCATGTCCAGGTCCATGACAAAGATGGTTCGGCCCATAGTTGAGGAGTCATGTAGACCGAACCAATCACCCCGATCCACCATGCCGACCCCCTTTTGCTAACTTGGGATCCTTTGAACGTCGACTTGGAGTAGCCCCCGTGTATGCTTGAAGTAAGCTAAACCATGACCTGAACTCATTTATGCTCATGCTCGTGTTGATCCATTTCTTCCACTCTTGATACTAAATCAGGGTAGCCTAACCCATATGACCAAACCACTAAGAGCGAACCCTCAATGCCGAACCGCTCTGATCGAACCATCAGTGCCGAACCGCTCTGACCGAACCATCAGTGCCGAACCGCTCTGACCGAACCATTAGTGTTGAACCACTCTGACCGAACCATCAATGCCGAACCCACATTCTCTTGAACGATCATAAATTACCGATCGTATAGGATTGACCGAGAATATCCTACCCACATCACAAATGTCGAACCATGGTTTTTGTTGACTCCATCACCCAATGCCGACCCACCATTCATCATGCATCGACCTCTATTCATCGAAGCCGACTCAGAGTAATCACTATTATGACTCGAAGTCGACCAACCCTTGACGTTACGCCCACTTACGGTCAATCATAACTTCCGTAGCCCCTGTTTTGTAGTCGGGCCAAGGTGCTGGGTAACATTTGCCCCCCAAAGTGCATTTTGTGGATCCACATGACGCGCTTTGAATCAGCGAGTAATCCCTGTTTCTAGAGACTAGTTCGCTCAAAATGATAACTGACTGTCGCTTTTTCATCTTCCTCCGAAGAAGCTTCACATCGCCTTTCGAATGCTAAGTCACAGTGGGTTTTCTAAACCCACGCTTCTCCACTTATTCGGTAGTATCTGTCTCCTTTCCACATTATCATCCTCAATCACCATTATATGTGTATACATTCATATATATGCATTTTATTTTATCATCTATACTCTTATTATGTTATTTATTATCATTAAATTAATTTTTATTATTCATTTATATATTTATTATATATATATATATTTATAACAAAGGGTGGATCGGCATACGAAGGCCGATCCACACGGTCGGTTCACTAGGTAACGGTCGGCATGTTTCCTCACGGACCCACTAAAGCATGTTGATCGGTTCTATAGGAGAATGCCCGTTCATCTCCCTGTCCTCCATATAAAACCCATGCTCTCACTTCTTTCTCTTCCCACTCGCACTTCAAAACCTACCTTCTCCAGCTCTTCTCAAAGACCCGAGTTCCTATTCTCCACCATGCCACTTCCCTCTTTCGTACAATCATCTTCCTTATGCGCTCACCCATCACCTTTGATTCCAAGCTCCGGAGAACACTCGCCCCTAGCCCCAAACTACTGCCTAGGTGAGAATCTTCATCTCTGTACTACCCTAACCATTGGGCTATGCCTTTCCTGAACTTGACATAAACTTAGGTCGTGCACGCATATAGCTTTGTGTGGTGAGTGGGAGAGGAGAGGAACGTGGACAGTGAGGGCATAAGCGAGGATAGTGGAGTTTTCTTCTGACATGGGTTCACATCGATTTGAGGGGATTTGGCATAGACGTTGATTGGAAAGGAATTTCAGCTGGCTTCTGGTAGAGAAGCGGGTCGGTAGGAACCTAGAAAAGGAGCGGGTCGGTAGTAGTCAAGAAGAAGAGTGGATCGGTATAGGTTGAGTGAGGCTGGTTCGGTATTTTGAGGGATAATGTGGGTCGATACTTCGAGTGAGAGAGAGAGAGTGTGGGTCAGTGATTCGTAGGAGAGTGGCTCAGTATGGGAGGTAAAATGTTTGGATCGGTATTAAGTGTCGGGGTCGGCATTGGCAATCGGGATCATTTTAACTTGAACACTGCATACATCAGGACTACATATTTCCACACCTGAGCATAAAACAATGAATAGTGACAAAGACCAAAGCATATAAGCCTATGGACTTAATTCGGATTAACAACTCCACAGCTTAAGTAACTCTAAACACGAATTTAACCTAACAAATGCAAATAACATCCTTCACACTTTATGATGCCAATGCTCGATTTCAAGACTTCCGCTACAAGCCATATGACAAACTACTGGAGACGGTCAGCGATGACGGTCTCTAGGATGATAACTCAAAACTACTCTGTCATACTTGTCTTTAAAACTTTAAATTTTCTGCACTTATGTCTGAATCGCTGCACTAGTTCACACACAATACGGTGGAATATTTTGTTGTCATATCTAATATCGATTATCTTTCGAGTATAGCTTAAACAAGTATTTATTCACACCAAGCATCTTCCCAAAATGTTTAAGAGCTCAAGCTCCGCCACTATATCCAACAAGCTTGGACCAAGTTCACGGCAAGTGGTGGTAGGGACGTCGAGTCCGTTGTATTCCCCTATTCTGAACATCCCCGACGCTATGGGACTTAACTCGCCTGTGAGAAGTGATGAAGGCGCACAACTTCATGATCAGGGAGAGAAAACTCCAATGAGTAAAGCAAAAAATACTAGTCCATTAGAGGGATGCACTAGGACAAACACAAACACTTATAATCCACCATGCAATTGAATTTAGTTCGTCGTGTGACTTCTGCTAATTCGCTCTCGTTTAATCTTACGTACATGAGAAATGGGGCACAAATATGGCATTAACCGTCTCTGAGGATCCTAAATCTTCTATCACTCTGGTCGAGACTTGGGATCAAGTAAACAAAGAGATAGGGACGAAGGTGGAGATAGAGACTATCGTTCCAAAGAATCGTCCTCATCCTCTAGAAGGAGAACCCATGGCCACTCTTCATATCCAAATGAACCTTCCAATCTTCCGACGCATAGTGGAGACAAATCTGCCCAGAAAGGCTCTCAGTCTGAAGTCCCTCGAGATCAACATTCTGGTTCTTCGAGCACCAAGCAATCTCGCGAGCCTCATAAGAAATTGGTGACTCCAGCAAGGCAGACTTTCTTAGCTCCCACTCACGATCCGTCCACGTCAGAAAAATTAGCCTAGCTTAAAGCTACGTTATCGAAGATCTGTTTTGACGGGCTGAAATTCCTTCCTTCAATTCATCCTATTCCTAGGAACGTTAAACAGAGCGCTATTTCCTGCAACAATGACGTGTATTTCCAACACGACGCTTTTGTACATTTAGTGAAAAAAGTCTCGGAAGTCTCCATCGAGCGCCAGCACGAGATCGACCACCTCAAGCTCGATGCCATTCATGACAAAGACATTATAAAAAGCTTGGATAAAGAGCTACTCTCATACAAATCTTAACTTGAGACCGCCCAAAAGAATGCCAAGGAGACGGCCGAAGCGGTCAGTCGCTTAGAGGCCAGCCATAAAAAAGAGTTAAACGAGGTAGTTCAACATAGCGGTGCTCTAGCTCTGGAAAAAGATTCTCCGCAAAAAGAGAAAGATATCCTCACCCACCGAGTCAAAGAGTTGGAGGAGCTACTTTCGAAAGAAAAGAAAGAGAAAATCGCAGCGCAGGAAGAATTACAAAAATACTATAATGAAATCATCGAGACAAGGAACTGGAAAACAAAACTCAATGAGGAACTATCCAGAATTGAAGCGCTAAAAGATGCAGCTCATGAAGAAGGAAAAAAGGCGGCACTTTCAGAGGTAGACTCCCGAATCGAGGAAGCGACCGAGACCGACAAAGAAGAGATAAGTGTTCATTGACCCGTTCATCGCTGAGTACAATGCAAAAGTTCTCATGCACCGCGACCTATCTTTCTTGGGCGATGGTTATCTTGAACCGCTGGCTGAAGCATGGGATACTTTGATAAAAATTAAGAAAGTGGAGTTGGGTGTTGAAGAGGTTGATGAAGAAGCTCTTGTGAGGGAAGTGCTCCGAGGAAATGAGCCTTCAGACTTATCTGCGGCAAAAGTCCTCTTTGGAAGAGACTCCCCGACATCGAAGGGTAAGGAAGATATTATTGGCCCATCCGGCACTGAGTATCAAGTTCCTCCTTCCATTCAATCGGCCGAGACTACGTCACTTGGGCCTTTCGAGCAGCCTGTCGGTTATGACCAGGAGAAACCCGGACTTTGCATATCCACATTTAATCCCCAATCCCTGAGGGTGATACTCCGAGGATCACTGAAAGTCAATTGGAAGCTGGTATGTAACTTCACCTTTTAGGGTTCAGGAAGTCATTGCTTTTGGTAAGTAACGGATGGGTTCCAACAATTGCTTTTCATGAATTCACATAGGTCACTCTGGTCCTAAGCCGACTCCAAGGAGCGATGTCGCCATGGAGCGGGAAGAAAAAGAGGCTGAGGCACCTCATGCTGGAGATAGCCCTGGTCCTGATGCTCAAGTAATAGGGGCGCTAGATGAGGACATGCCCGAAGACCCCTCACCTATAGAAGAACACGACGATGTCGAAATCACACGCGCTTCCGAGCATACTTCCAAGCTTAGCATGAAAGAGCAACTCGAGGAGGAAGAAAAAGAGAGAATCAAAGTTAAGACAGAACCCAAGGTGGTGGAGCTCGACGATCCCTTAAATAGGCCATCGAAGGTCATTCTCCCTGGTGGGACCACACCCTTGGAAGTTCCTCCTCCTTCCTCGGATACCACGTTGCTAGGAAGCAAAGGATCCCGGAAAAGAGGCTCAGATGAGGAGAATTTGGGAAAGCCGAAGAGGGAAAGAAAACCGAAGAAGTAGCTGTCGTCCCATAACATTTTGCTTAGCTTAAATAATTTAAAATCATGTAGTTGCTTTCCTTTCCTTTTTTCCTTTCTTTTATCAGTAGTTGTTGTAGATAGATTTGGCCTCTAAACTTTCGGGGAAGTTGTAAGGAAATTTTTTGAGAAGTAAATAAAATTTTGTTCCTTTGCATTTACAGATTTTCATCACATCACTTATAATTTACTCTGTGGCTAAAATTCAAGGGTTCGTAAGTCATTTGAACTCCAGTCCGCTTTCAACTGACTCAGAGTTCTTCTGTCCACATTCTGGGACTTAAGAATTTTTTTTTCGAAATCATTGACATTCTAGTCCTCGCTCCGGGGACTTAGAGCACTTTAATCCGCACTCTGGGGACTTAAAGATTTTTTTTGTTAATTGTTTTATATTCTAGTCCGCACTCTGGGGACTCAGAGTACTCTAATCCACTTCAGATATTTAGAGATTTCGAAATTCGTTTATACTCTAGTCCGCGCTCTGGGGACTCGGAGTACTCTAATCCACTTCAGGGATTTAGAGATTTTGAAATTCGTTTATACTCTAGTCCGCTCTCTGGGGACTCAAAGTACTCTAATATGCACTCTGGGGACTTAGAGATTTTTGAAATTCGTTTATACTCTAGTCTATGCTCTGGGGACTCAGAGTACTCTAATCCGCACTTTGGGGACTTAGAGATTTTTGAAATTCGTTTATACTCTAGTCCGCGCTCTAGGGACTCAGAGTACTCTAATCCGCACTCTGGGGACTTATAGGTTTTTGAAATTCGTTTATACTCTATCCGCGCTCTGGGGACTCAAAGTACTCTAATCCGCACTCTGGGGACTTAGAGATTTCTGAAATTCATTTATACTCTAGTCCACGCTGTGGGGACTCAGAGTACTCTAATCCGCACTCTTGGAACTTAAAGATTTTATGTATATAGATAATCAGCTTTTAATTTTGTGTGTGTGTTCATATGCCACACAGATTAATGCAAATTAATTTTGTCATGAAATTATAAAACACGGAACACCAACAGTTCATAGAAAAACAGCTTCAAGCTTTTATTGATTGTAGAAAATAGGGACAAACTGAATTGTCTTATTACATGTCGAAAACAAAGAACAACAAAAGAAACACATACTGGAAACAATTGCTACTGATATGCAAAAGATATAAACTAAGTATAATAACAGCGCAAATGCTCGATATTCCATGCTCTGGGGAGTGTCACGCCATCAATAGTCGCTAGCTTGAAGGTTCCTTCTCCAAGCCTCCGTTCGATGACATAGGGACCTTCCCATGTGGGATTCATATGTGACAGGATCGGAAAAAATCGCTTCAAAATAAGGTCACCCACATCGAAAGCTCTTGATCGAACTTTTTCATTATAATATCAGGCGACTCGGTGCCGATATGCGGCCGCCCTTAAATCAGCTTCTTCATGCTTCTCGTCGACAAAGTCCAATGACTCTAGTAAAAGATCTTGGTTCGTTCTAGGATCATAATGAGTCACCCAGTGGGTAGGAACTTCAAGTTCCACGGGTATAACTACTTCAGTGCCCTATGCCAAGGAAAAAGGAGTATGGCCAGTCGCGGACTTGTGGGTGGTTCTGTATGCCCAGAGTGCAGTTGGAAGCTCATCCACCCACTTTCTTCTAGCCTTCTCCAAATGTTTTTTCAAGATGGACTTGATTATCTTATTTACGACTTCAACTTGCCCATTTGCTTTAGGATGAGCGACTGCTGCAAACCTTTTCTCAATGCAATACTTTCAACAAAACTCTTTGAATTTACTACTCTCAAATTGAGTTCCATTGTCAGTAATGATAGTCCGTGGGAGACCAAAGCGGCATATAATGTTTTTCATAACAAAGTTAATGACCTTTTTAGTGGTGATCGTAGTTAATGGCTCCGCTTCTACCCATTTGGTGAAGTAATCGACCGCAACAATTGCCTATTTAGCACCACCTTTGGAGATTGGCAAGGAGCCAATAATATCGATCCCCCATATCACAAACGACCATGGACTAACCATTTGCGTGAGTTTCGTCGGCGGCACTTTCGGGATCTTTGCGTACTTCTGACATTTGTCGCATCTCCTTATATAGTCTGCGGCATCTCGATTCACGGTCAGCCAATAGTATCCATAGCGGAGTATCTTTTTTGCTAGTGTCTGCCCCCAGTATGGTTGCTGCATTCTCCTTCATGGACTTCCCTTAAAACTCGCTTTATCTTGTCGTGGGCGATGCACCTAAGCAAGGGAACGGAGAATCCCTTCTGATACATTATTCCATCCTGCATTATATACCGCGAGGCTGTAACGACCCATAAATTTTGATTGGTTTTAATAACGTATTTAACTGAATTTCTTGAAATTTTAAATAATTGAATTTGAAAAAAAAAATTATTATTTGGAATACACCTATTTTAATATAGCAACTAGTAAATTTTCATCTGATAATATTAAAGTTAATTTTTGTGAAACTTTATTTCAATTTAAATCGGTTAATAACAGTTGAATTTAAAAGTTCTCCGAAATCTAAATATGCCAACATGAGAAAATTTATTTAGAACACTCTGAATCAAACTGCGAAATTCGTTTCACGAAATTCGGACGTTCCTAGCTCCGTTTGGATTTTTCCGTACGGAATAGCAAGGTATATCAGTGTCCGTATCGACTTTTTGATCGGATGATCGTACCACTAATATCTGTATAGCGTTTTGATCGTCACGTCATGCTGATCTCCACGGTATATTCATTTTCTTGTTTCGCCGTCCGATGGACAAAGAAATCTGTAAATCAGTTCACCGTATCGGTAACCGGTTTAAACCCTTTCATTTCCTACCATATGAATTCAATAGCCGTGTGTTATTATTTTCTGGTTTCAATATTTATGAGCTGATCCCTCTAACCCCTCATTTCGCTTGACTGTTCATTGTTTGCAATTTACATAACCGTTCAAATTTGCCTGTTCATTTTCTCCCACCGTTCACTGTACCCTATGCATTAGCTATCTGTTAATTTTCTTACCTTTTTGTTTAGTTGATATTGCTTTCAAATATTGTTCTGCATCTTCCTCTTTTTCAGTCATCTCTCTCTCCACTGATTCTCTTTCTCTTCATCACCTTGGCCGCGCAACCCGAGAACAACCTTTCCAACCTCCACAGCCGATCTCTCCACGCACGGACCTCATCCCACTAACCTCCGATTTGCCTTCCATCACTGCCAACATCCGCAGCAATTCACTCCCCCTTGAACTGCCACCCTCCTCCAACAACAAACCCATGCCAGCCTACGCCTTCAACCATCACCCCGTGCCATTGTCGGCCTATCCGCCTACACCTTCCACCAAACGCCTCAGATCCTTCCACCCATACGCAACAGCTCATCTACCCTCTCACCTTGTTTCCCTTAGCCACGTACCTCTACAGCACCCCACGTATACACCCCATCCCATGCAAAAAGGCAACAACCGATAGCAGCCTATCCAAGACCGTTTGCCACCACCGAAGAAATCACCTGTAGAGGCAAGCACCAGACCCTGCTCCTTTTCGCCTCCACACAGCGACCATTTTTTCTGAACACCTTGACTGCATCAGCAAGCCCCATCATGCCACCTGACCTCATCCTCTTCCAGCCCTCTGGCGACAACATCCCTTTCTTCCTATGCCACAACTCTCAGCCGGCCTCTCAACACACCATCGTTTTTCCCTTCGGCCGAAGCTTTCTCCTGCTGATGCCTGGTTCATATGAAATATATTTAACAGTGTTTGGCATTTGTTTATTTATGATTTGAGAAAAAAACTATATATATATATAGTTGTATGTTAAATATATTTATATCATATAGTTGTTCAATCCATCAAAGCTTTACTGCATATTTTAAATATAATATGTACAATACTATGTATAATACGGTTGATAGTAATATAATAGTTTTATAAGGGATTTATGTAAAAAAATCGTATGAGTTATAAAGTTGTCCTACTACATAGGTTATAATATATATGTGATACAGCCTGTACGTATTGGGTTCAACCATATATATTTATATATATCAATGTTAGATTTCAGTTTTATATACATAGGTTTTGTCTCATATAATATAGAAATTGGAACCGGTTATAGGTATAAACAGTGCATAAACAATAGGAGTCAGTTTTTATATCTTTTGTTATGTAAGTTAGTTTATAAATTTATATATACAGTTTAGTATGAATATGTTTCTATTTGTATGGGTTTCGAATATACACAGTTTGGATATTTTGTTATGAGGTTTTGGTTGTAGATTTCTTTATAGTCAGTATATACATTCGTATGTTATTTTATATATATAATATTGATTCAAAATATATACTAGTTATATTATTTATATTTGGGTCGGTTGAGTTGTATGTATATTTTAATAAAGTAACGCTACTTGAGCTTATAATAAAGGTCTGGATTGTATATGAAAGTTGTGTAGTTGATATGAGTTTGATTGGCGTGTAACGCAAGGGGTTTGCTTGATATTATATTTTCATAAACGCTGATTTATATAAGCAGAGAGATATGTTCTATTTTATATAATATAAATTGTAAAATCTGGTTTATATATGCGGTTTATGTATGTCAGGGTAGTTGTATAAGTTGTTTTAACTTATATATAAAAGTTATTGTATATGTATATAAGCGTACATAAGTTATATCGGTCCTGTTTTATATTTATATTGTATGTTGTTGGGTCTGCATCTATTTATAATGGGTCTGCAAACATTTTGAGTAATATGAATATAGTTGGGGAATATATGAATAGCTTGCGTGTATTTGGTTATATATATATACTATTTTGGATTTAAGTTGATTTTGAAATTCCTATATACATTTTATTTAATATATGTTGAATTTAGAATTTGATTATATATATATAGTTATAAATATAAATTCACCTATACCATTTATCATCATCAAATCCAGTTCTAATTTGATTTCGTCAATTTCCTAATCTATCAGCTTTGACCGACGTGCTTGTTTTCTTCATCGAATCGTGTCCATCTAGCGTTGCTTTGGAATTCGTAGTCCATTTCTTTGTCAGATCTCTCTAGCATCGAAAGGTGAGTAACCACTCATGATTTAACGTTCTTATATTTATTAAATTTGATTTCAATTGAAACGTCAATTGAAATATACTGCTGCTAGTTATTTACATTGTTATATATATATATGCCATTATCTGTATCTGTGCACCTGTGACATCTGACACCATTATCTGTTATTTATATTGATGTTATATGCCTGTTACTGTTGTTATTTTATTTTCATATCTGTTATCACTCTACAAGTTCCCTGTTAGTATAGATTTACTATGGGTTGAAATGATACATACTCGAACGGACTTTAGAATAGGAGGAAATCGTTATGGGTTGAAATGATAAACCCAAGCGATTTTCATTTGAATTGAAATTGGGATTACGGGTTGAAACGATATCTACCCGTATATATTTAAATTTCGGATTGAAATGATAAATATCTGTATCACTTAACCATATGATAGATATATACAGACACCGTTGGTCCATATATATAAATATTTTGAAATAAAATTCTATGGTTTTCGAAAAGAAATATATGGTTTTAATAAATGTTGAGCCTTAAATTATTATATATAAATGGAATGATTTATATAGATTTAATAATGATATTTAATTTAATTAAGATTGATTTAATACATATAATATGGTTGAGTATTTAAATTTATGTTTCAAAATAGATTTCAGTAATAATTTGAATAAGTTAAGGTTGGGAAGATAATTTGAATCTAGTTGAAAATTTTATTCATTTAAAGAATTTTATTAAATTAAACCGATTTAAAACTTATTGCAATTGAGATTTAAGATATGATTTATAACTTGGGTTGATTTAAATAATTTAATGAATATTTCTTGTTTAAATAAATTTAAGGAAATATTTAGTAAAAATGAAATTTAAGGATAGTTAAATGATATTGAATTTATTAAATGAATATTCCCTGATTAAATAATAATAAAGTTAAATCAAGAGCTATATGAAACTGTTAAATTTAACTTTGAAATGTTGAATATTAAAGCTTTGAATTATATTGAAAATTTAAATGGTATATTTAGAACTGAATTGAATTGATGAATTGAGTTTTGAATAATTTGAATTTGAAATTTGGGTGGATGTGAAGCAATTTGTGAGACTTAGAAAATTATAAATACTGTACTTTTAAATTATTTAACCTATATATACTATCTTGGAAAATAGATATATTTGAAATGAAATGATATTTTGGTTTTGAAGTATAAATTAATTTGGAATGACCACGGTGTTATAGTGTATATTTCCACCTTGTAGATAGTTCCACAGATCCTTAGAGGATGGTTATCCCAAACATCCTTTAAGTTACTTGTATTTCAGTTGATATTTCACTTGAGTTGGGTTTATTAGTATAAGAATGTTAATCCTGACTCGAGTGTTTTGTGTTTTGCTTTACGCTCGGGTCAGACCGAGTGATACAGCATTTGAGACTCACCTTTGGAGTTTGGAGCTTCCTTTGGAGATCCAACTATCGCCTCAGCTTTCAGCTCTTCTAGTCGATTTGTTCGGAGAAGTCATTTATCTGTACTGAAGACTTCATTGTATTTGAGATATTCTGTTGTATTTTATTTCTAACTCGATGTTTATATAGTAGCTTCATGAACTACTATTTTATCTATTCCGCTGCGTATTATTGTATTACTTTGTGTCTGTGATTCTGTGATTGATTTATTTACTTCAGATGCTGAGTTTTGCCAAATTTAAATTAACAATCTACTATTTTGAATTATTCAAGTCAGACATGTGTGGATTTATTATCGATTTGAATGGTACAAAAATAGCGGGTCGTTACAGTTGGTATCAGAGCTTTGGCTCTAGGCAAAGCTTAGCATATATAGTCAATTTATTTACAGAATCACTTTCGTTCGAGTTTGAATCTCTTCCTTTTGACTCGATTTCCTTTGAACTTTGGAACGTTCCTTGCGGTTCCAAAATTCATTCTTGTCTATCCCTATTAGTATTCTTTTGATTCTGGAGTATCCCATAACTCCACTTCGAATGATCTATATAAGAATAGAATACCACCGATCTTTGAATGATTTGTGAAGGGTTGAAACTCCTTCACAATTGGCATTGATTCACCAGAGATTTCTATATCTTTGGTTTAGATGCCGCTATCTCTGGCGATCGAATGTCGATTTTCCTCAGAATTCTGCACTGATCTTATTTTGAAATCACGGTTGATCGGTTAAGGTCGCCCACGATTTATATAAGTATATCGATCTATTGTTTTGTAATTAATTATCTCATTTTGTTCAAACTTATCTTCGAATCAGAATCCTAATTTATTAGAGTCCCTCTAATTTGAATTTCTATCTTTGATTTGAAGTCCATTCTTGAATCATCCTTTTGAAAAATCGAGTTTATTCGTATTTTGGAAATTGTTTTATATATCGAAATTTTTATAAGTATGATTATATTCTATATATAAAAGTGAAAATGTTTTCAATAAGGATTATATATATCTTTTAAAAATAAGAATTTGAATTTTTGAAAGGATTTGAAATTATATAAGAAATTGATTTATATAAAAATGATTTATAACTAAAGGATTTGAAATTTGAAATTCGAGAATTGAACTCCGGTATTTTGAAATTGGTTTTAAGATTTTGAAATATATAATAATAGTATGATTTAAAAACATTTTCCGAATAAGAAATGTTCCAATGATTTTAATGAGTTTCGAATGATTTCGAAGAAATTCCAAAAGAAGTTTGAGAAAATAGAAGTCCAGAACTCACTTATGTCGCTGGGAAATAATTTCGGTGATGAGTGCACGCATCATCGACATTGATTTTCGAGTTTCAGAGTGGGGGAGAGGCCACTTTAGTAGCATTGCTACACGAGTGATTTTGCGAAACCAATTTTGATTTCAAATTCCGAAGTAAGATTTGATATTCAAAGGATATATGTATGTATATTTGAAATGATTTGAAGTAAGCCGGTGTTCAGTCCTCAAGTTCGGATTTGATATAAACCCTATCTATTAAAATTGATTTACTGATTTGTTGCTGATTTCCAACTCTTGAATTTGAAAATGATTTCTTCAACTATTTTGAAGGTTCGAGCACTTCCAAATCAAGGTTAACTTTCAAAGCTAGGAAATTTTGAAAAGTATAAAGTATATAAGTTTGGTATGTATGTTAAAGTATGTAGTAATATGATTTAAATAAGTTGAAACTGTTTTGTTAAGTAAATGAGTAAGGCAATTTTAAAATTTTCTAATATAAAATTTAGCTTTGAAATGTTTTGGAAAGAATTTGGTCTTCAAAATATTTTGAATAAAATTTAGTTTAAATGTTTTAACTTAGTAACATCTTTATGAAACTATATATTTAACAAGTTGGAATAAAATATATAAGTTGTACATTTGCTGTTTTATTCGCATAATTAATTTGATCCAGGTTTGAGTACACAAGTTCGAGGTGAATTACACCATTTCGTGTTAGGATTTTTCATTCGATTCTTGATGGCGAATATTTGATATGGATTTTGGGCTTGATTCTAGAATTCTCTATCATAGTATATGGCTATGCAAGGAGACTGATGGCTTCTAGTCGAGAAACCACATCGAAATCCGCATTAGGGAAGTCGAATGGACAATACTAGTTCGAAAGCGAACTTGCGTGATCGAGCGAGCGATCAAATGTGATTCAACGAAATGATGACGTATGTACATCTTATATTCTAATATCATTGATATATTTTGACGCTAAAATTGAAAGCTGCGAGTTAGAATATCTTTGCTTACTGAAAGAAAATCTCCAATTTAAATTACAAAGATATATAACCCATAAAAGCAAAGATATTCAATCCCATATGGCTCTTCATACAGCGAAATTTATTTTGAAAATTTTGATCCTTATATAAGATGGACCTTACGTAAGTATAAGATGATTTTGAAAACATTTGATTTTGGAAATGAATTGGTTGACTTAAATTATATTGATTTGGAAATTTGGATTTATTTTCTAAATCTATTATTTTGGAAACTTTAAAACTAAAGATATTTAATTTGAGAAGAAATAATTTGGTGAAATTGTATATGATTTTGAAAGTGAACTGATATTGAAACAAATTGAAATTTGAGAACCTTGTGTTACTAAATACTTGATTTGGGAGTTGTCGAACTTATATAAAATTGATTTGTATGAGTATGAAATTGATTCGAAAACTATAGATTTGAAAAGGTACTCAATTTGAAAGTGAAATCTTATATAATTGAAGTCTATATAAGTATGATTTGATATACTATTAATTTTGGAAAGTATTTGATTTGAAAATTAAATCTTATATATAATGGATTTTATATAAGTACGATATTTGAAAGTGATTTGAAAAGGTACTATATGATACATATTTTCGAAGTAAAGATATGGGAAGTGCCTTCTGCTTGATATCCGATTTGTGGCCACATCTTGGATTCATTCTATCGATATTATTCTCTCTGATTTTTGGTTTTCCGGATATGATACTCGAGTGTCCTTTGAATTCCATGGCGTTACCCATGGTCTTATTTTTTTCTCTCGTGACTGCATAGCGCAACTGCCTGGCTGAGTCTTGCCTAGGGGTACGGATTGTTTCCTGGGGGATCCAGGCGTAACCATTGTGTATCCTGCAATCTGTGTAGGTCGCGAATAGTAGCGCAAATGCTTGGCTGAGTCTTGCCTGGGGGTACGGATTATTTCCTGGGGGATCCAGGCGTAACCATTGTGTATCCTGCATTCTACTAGTCATCATGGCGTAACTCGCAGGGCTGAGAAAGCTTACGGATATGGATTGTTTCCTGGGGGACCCAGGCATAACCATTGTGTATCTGTGAACCATGGTTGGACAAAGGTTTTGTTTGTGTTTTTGATTGGATTGTGCTTTCCATATCTGTTTTTTAAAAGTTTTTCCAGTATTTTCACTGGGTATTGAAACAGGTCTACTAAGTACCTAGAGAATTCTAGTTTTGCGCCTGATCAACGCACTACCAGAGTCTACAGGAACAAGGATAAACTTGTTGAAACATCGAGTTATAAAAGTATTTTCGAAATGAAATTTGTTTCGTTATAAAAAAATATTTTATTATAAAAGTATTTCTAACAAAGAAATTTTGTATTAATATTCGAAATTGAAATTCTAATGGTTTGAATTAATTATTCATGCCCGATTCTATTCTTTTGAATCTACCTTATCTTCTCAGCTTTATTTATTTACCAATATTCTGTTTTTCCAAGTCCTCCTTCTTTTCCTTGTTGACTATAACATATTTAAAGTAAATGATTGTTGATTTATTAATAATATTTGAAAAGTATTTTAGATAGAATTAATAAATTTATGATCATGGATTTAATAGCTTCTTTGTAAATATAAGTAATAATGTAAATAATTGTTTTCAAATGGTTTTCATACATTTATAAAAGTGTCATTTAAACATATAAATGGTATTTATAAAGGAAGCAAGAAATTTTACAAATGGACTTTTGAAAGGTTTTAAAGTATATAAGATAATTGAATTGCAAATGAAGTTTCAAATTTTTAAGTAAAATTTATATAGTTTAAATTAATTGTTTAATCTTGACTTCCAATCTATCTTTTCTGTCTGGTTGTTTCTATTCTTCTACCTCCTTCCTTTTCGGGGACGAAAAGTTTTGAGTGGGGGAGAGTGTAACGACCCATAAATTTTGATTGGTTTTAATAACGTATTTAACTGAATTTCTTGAAATTTTAAATAATTGAATTTGAAAAAAAAATTATTATTTGGAATACACCTATTTTAATATAGCAACTAGTAAATTTTCATCTGATAATATTAAAGTTAATTTTTGTGAAACTTTATTTCAATTTAAATCGGTTAATAACAGTGGAATTTAAAAGTTCTCCGAAATCTAAATATGCCAACATGAGAAAATTTATTTAGAACACTCTGAATCAAACTGCGAAATTCGTTTCACGAAATTCGGACGTTCCTAGCTCCGTTTGGATTTTTCCATATGGAATAGCAACGTATATCAGTGTTCGTATCGACTTTTTGATCGGATGATCGTACCACTAATATCTGTATACCGTTTTGATCGTCACGTCATGCTGATCTCCACGGTATATTCATTTTCTTGTTTCGCCGTCCGATGGACAAAGAAATCTGTAAATCAGTTCACCGTATCGGTAACCGGTTTAAACCCTTTCATTTCCTACCATATGAATTCAATAGCCGTGTGTTATTATTTTCTGGTTTCAATATTTATGAGCCGATCCCTCTAACCCCTCATTTCGCTTGACTGTTCATTGTTTGCAATTTACATAACCGTTCAAATTTGCATGTTCATTTTCTCCCACCGTTCACTGTACCCTATGCATTAGCTATCTGTTAATTTTCTTACCTTTTTGTTTAGTTGATATTGCTTTCAAATATTGTTCTGCATCTTCCTCTTTTTCAATCATCTCTCTCTCCACTGATTCTCTTTCTCTTCATCACCTTGGCCGCGCAACCCGAGAACAACCTTTCCAACCTCCACAGCCGATCTCTCCACGCACGGACCTCATCCCACTAACCTCCGATTTGCCTTCCATCACTGCCAACATCCGCAGCAATTCACTCCCCCTTGAACTGCCACCCTCCTCCAACAACAAACCCATGCCAGCCTACGCCTTCAACCATCACCCCGTGCCATTGTCGGCCTATCCGCCTGCACCTTCCACCAAACGCCTCAGATCCTTCCACCCATACGCAACAGCTCATCTACCCTCTCACCTTGTTTCCCTTAGCCACGTACCTCTACAGCACCCCACGTGTACACCCCATCCCATGCAAAAAGGCAACAACCGATAGCAGCCTATCCGAGACCGTTTGCCACCACCGAAGAAATCACCTGTAGAAGCAAGCACCAGACCCTGCTCCTTTTCGCCTCCACACAGCGACCATTTTTTCCGAACACCTTGACTGCATCAGCAAGCCCCATCACGCCACCTGACCTCATCCTCTTCCAGCCCTCTGGCGACAACATCCCTTTCTTCCTATGCCACAACTCTCAGCCGGCCTCTCAACACACCATCGTTTTTCCCTTCGGCCGAAGCTTCCTCCTGCTGATGCCTGGTTCGTATGAAATATATTTAACAGTGTTTGGCATTTGTTTATTTATGATTTGAGAAAAAAACTATATATATATAGTTGTATGCTGAATATATTTATATCATATAGTTGTTCAATCCATCTAAAGCTTTACTGCATATTTTAAATATAATATGTACAATACTATGTATAATACGGTTGATAGTAATATAATAGTTTTATAAGGGATTTATGTAAAAAAATCGTATGAGTTATAAAGTTGTCCTACTACATAGGTTATAATATATATGTGATACAGCCTGTACGTATTGGGTTCAACCATATATATTTATATATATCAATGTTAGATTTCAGTTTTATATACATAGGTTTTGTCTCATATAATATAGAAATTGGAACCGGTTATAGGTATAAACAGTGCATAAACAATAGGAGTCAGTTTTTATATCTTTTGTTATGTAAGTTAGTTTATAAATTTATATATACAGTTTAGTATGAATATGTTTCTATTTGTATGGGTTTCGAATATACACAGTTTGGATATTTTGTTATGAGGTTTTGGTTGTAGATTTCTTTATAATCAGTATATACATTCGTATGTTATTTTATATATATAATATTGATTCAAAATATATACTAGTTATATTATTTATATTTGGGTCGGTTGAATTGTATGTATATTTTAATAAAGTAGCGCTACTTGAGCTTATAATAAAGGTCTGGATTGTATATGAAAGTTGTGTAGTTGATATGAGTTTGATTGGCGTGTAACGCAAGGGGTTTGCTTGATATTATATTTTCATAAACGCTGATTTATATAAGCAGAGAGATATGTTCTATTTTATATAATATAAATTGTAAAATCTGGTTTATATATGTGGTTTATGTATGTCAGGGTAGTTGTATAAGTTGTTTTAACTTATATATAAAAGTTATTGTATATGTATATAAGCGTACATAAGTTATATCGGTCCTGTTTTATATTTATATTGTATGTTGTTGGGTCTGCATCTATTTATAATGGGTCTGCAAACATTTTGAGTAATATGAATATAGTTGGGGAATATATGAATAGCTTGCGTGTATTTGGTTATATATATACTATTTTGGATTTAAGTTGATTTTGAAATTCCTATATACATTTTATTTAATATATGTTGAATTTAGAATTTGATTATATATATATATAGTTATAAATATAAATTCACCTATACCATTTATCATCATCAAATCCAGTTCTAATTTGATTTCGTCAATTTCCTAATCTATCAGCTTTGACCGACGTGCCTGTTTTCTTCATCGAATCGTGTCCATCTAGCGTTGCTTTGGAATTCGTAGTCCATTTCTTTGTCAGATCTCTCTAGCATCGAAAGGTGAGTAACCACTCATGATTTAATGTTCTTATATTTATTAAATTTGATTTCAATTGAAACGTCAATTGAAATATACTGCTGCTAGTTATTTACATTGTTATATATATATATATGCCATTATCTGTATCTGTGCACCTGTGACATCTGACACCATTATCTGTTATTTATATTGATGTTATATGCCTGTTACTGTTGTTATTTTATTTTCATATCTGTTATCACTCTACAAGTTCCCTGTTAGTATAGATTCACTATGGGTTGAAATGATACATACTCGAACGGACTTTAGAATAGGAGGAAATCGTTATGGGTTGAAATGATAAACCCAAGCGATTTTCATTTGAATTGAAATTGGGATTACGGGTTGAAACGATATCTACCCGTATATATTTAAATTTCGGATTGAAATGATAAATATCTGTATCACTTAACCATATGATAGATATATACAGACACCGTTGGTCCATATATATAAATATTTTGAAATAAAATTCTATGGTTTTCGAAAAGAAATATATGGTTTTAATAAATGTTGAGCCTTAAATTATTATATATAAATGGAATGATTTATATAGATTTAATAATGATATTTAATTTAATTAAGATTGATTTAATACATATAATATGGTTGAGTATTTAAATTTATGTTTCAAAATAGATTTCAGTAATAATTTGAATAAGTTAAGGTTGGGAAGATAATTTGAATCTAGTTGAAAATTTTATTCATTTAAAGAATTTTATTAAATTAAACCGATTTAAAACTTATTGCAATTGAGATTTAAGATATGATTTATAACTTGGGTTGATTTAAATAATTTAATGAATATTTCTTGTTTAAATAAATTTAAGGAAATATTTAGTAAAAATGAAATTTAAGGCTAGTTAAATGATATTGAATTTATTAAATGAATATTCCCTGATTAAATAATAATAAAGTTAAATCAAGAGCTATATGAAACTGTTAAATTTAACTTTGAAATGTTGAATATTAAAGCTTTGAAATATATTGAAAATTTAAATGGTATATTTAGAACTGAATTGAATTGATGAATTGAGTTTTGAATAAATTTGAATTTGAAATTTGGGTGGATGTGAAGCAATTTGTGAGACTTAGGAAATTATAAATACTGTACTTTTAAATTGTTTAACCTATATATACTATCTTGGAAAATAGATATATTTGAAATGAAATGATATTTTGGTTTTGAAGTATAAATTAATTTGGAATGACCACGGTGTTATAGTGTATATTTCCACCTTGTAGATAGTTCCACAGATCCTTAGAGGATGGTTATCCCAAACATCCTTTAAGTTACTTGTATTTCAGTTGATATTTCACTTGAGTTGGGTTTATTAGTATAAGAATGTTAATCCTGACTCGAGTGTTTTGTGTTTTGATTTACGCTCGGGTCAGACCGAGTGATACAGCATTTGAGACTCACCTTTGGAGTTTGGAGCTTCCTTTGGAGATCCAACTATCGCCTCAGCTTTCAGCTCTTCTAGTCGATTTGTTCGGAGAAGTCATTTATCTGTACTGAAGACTTCATTGTATTTGAGATATTCTGTTGTATTTTATTTCTAACTCGGATGTTTATATAGTAGCTTCATGAACTACTATTTTATCTATTCCGCTGCGTATTATTGTATTACTCTGTGTCTGTGATTCTGTGATTGATTTATTTACTGCAGATGCTGAGTTTTGCCAAATTTAAATTAACAATCTGCTATTTTGAATTATTCAAGTCAGACATGTGTGGATTTATTGTCGATTTGAATGGTACAAAAATAGCGGGTCGTTACAGAGCCTTGCGAACGACTTGTCATCTCTCGTTCCTTCTCTTGGGCAAGGTTCCGTGTAACAAATATTCTTTGAACGGGGTTATCCACAATTCCCTTTCAGTTTCCGTTTTTGCCACAAAATCAACCTCCATCTTATTTATACTCGGGGCATGTAAAGTCTTAATCGGAACCAAGCCCATCTGCTGTGCATCGCAGATGCTTGCAAATTTCGCCAAGAAATCGGCTTCCTCGTTTTGTTCACGTGGAATGTGCGAAATATCGTAGTATTCGAGGTCCGCCAATAATGCTTGGACCCGAGTGAGGTATGGAGCAAGCCTCTGTCCCTTTGCCTAGTAGTCTCCTCGGACTTGGTATACCACCAACTGTGAGTCATAAAAGATTTCAACCGATTTCACCCCAAGTTCTTTGGCAAGCTTTAACCCAGCGATCAACGCTTTATACTCAGCTTCGTTGTTCGTTGCGGGGAAATTCAGCTTCAAAGCATAAAAAATCGATCGGTTCTCGGGAGTTACGAGAACACTAGCCCCAGAACAAAGGACGTTGGATGCTCCGTCGGTATACAGCTTCCATCGCACAGCGGGAATCATATCACTTCCATTTGGTTCATCCTACATAGTGAATTCCGCAATAAAATATGCCAACGCTTGTCCATGGATAGCCCTCCAAGGCAGGTAGGTGATGTCGAACTAGCTTAGCTCAATGTTCTATTTGAGTAACCTTCCAGAAGTCTCTGGTCGTTGGAGCACCTGCCGTAAAGGTTGATAGGTATAGATATTGACCGGATGTGCCTGGAAATATGGGCGGAGTTTGCGTGATGCAATCACAAACAGTAAGCCAGTTTCTCAATCTTGGGATAGTTTTTCTCTGCCCCCGTTAAACGTTTACTAACATAGTACACTGTCTTTTGGATTCGGTCCTCCTCACGAATCAAAGCTGCACTGATGGCATGCTGGGATACAGCCAAGTAAACATACAACTCCTCATGGTCTATGGGCTTTGACAGAATAGAGGGCCTCTCCAGTGGCTCACCAGAGCTCGGAACGCGTCTTCGCAATTCGGTGTCCATTTGAAATTTCTTTTCCCTTTCCTTATCAAATCAAAGAAGGGAATACATTTGTCGGTTGCTCTGGATATGAATCGACTCAATGCTGCGACCTTCCTATTCAGGCTTTGCACTTGCTTTATAGTTCTGGGTGCCCGTATGTCCCGAATGGCTTGAATCTTTTTCGGGTTCACTTCAATCCCTCATGCGTTGACAATGAAGCCCAAAAACTTCCTCGATGCAACGCCAAAGGAGAATTTCAATGGATTGATTTTCATTCCATAAAATCTGAGTATATCAAACGTCTCTGCCAAGTCCCGAACATGGTCGTTTGATTGCCGTGACTTCATGAGCATATCATCCACATAGACTTCCATTGTTCTACCAATCTGATCTTTAAACATCTGATTCACCAGTCGCTGATAAGTTGCCCCTGCATTCTTCAACCTGAAAGGCATCACTACATAACAGTACAGTCCTACATCTGTGACAAAACTGGTGTGCTCCTGATCTAGAATGTGCTTCGAGATTTGATTATATCCTGAATATGCATCCATAAATGACAATAACTCGTGCCTTGCTGTCGAGTTGACCAGTTGATCAATTCTGGGCAATGGGAAACTATCCTTAGGACAGGCCTTGTTTAGGTCCGAGTAATCAACACAGGTCCTACACTTCCTGTTTTCCTTCCTCACCAGTACGGGATTAGATATCCATTCAGGACAGAGGGCATCGCAGATGAACCCATTGGCTTTGAGTTTATCCACCTCCTCTTTGAGAGCAGCGGACCTCTCCAGGTCCATGCCTCTCCTCTTTTTTTTCACTGGCACATACTTCGGGTCAATGTTCAATATATGACTTGCGATGGCGGGAGAAATCCTGCACATATCAGAATAGGTCCAAGCGAAAACATCGAGATTCACTCGGAGGAAATCAGTAAGATCCCTCATCATCGAGGGGTTGAGCTGTGATCTAATCTTCAATACCCATGACAGGTCATCATGGCTGATTGGAATGTCAATCGTCAGTTCAGCCGTCGCCGCCTTGGCCTCCTTGGGTTCTTCATCGTCATCTCTTGGATCTATGTCTCTATAGATCCGATTGTGTTACCTAAGCCAAGGCTCAGGCGCTACTTGTCAATTTTCAGCAACATGGATGCAGACAAGCTTTTCCACACCCTTTCCCTTCTCTCTTCGCTGGGCCTCTCTCAGCTCAGCCATGTAACAAGCACGACCAGTCGCTTGATCGCCATGCACTACAACAACTCCCTTGTCCGTCAGAAATTTCAAGGTCAAACACCACGGGGCCAAAGCTGCCCTAAACTCCGCTAGGGCCGGTCGGCCCATAAAAACATTATACAGGGAATCAACATCCAAAACAATAAACAGTAGGATCCGTACCCTCCTAGTTCAACTGGCAATTCGACAAAACCTACTGCATCAGTAGCTGCACCATTAAAGTCGTAAATGCGGGCTTTAGATGGTTTCAGATCCTTCGTCTCCATCTTCATTTGGTCATACGCCTTCTCGAAGATAATATTAACAGAACTCCCACAATCAATTAGTATTCTTCTCACAAGCGCCGGTCAGATCGTAGCTGAGATAACCATCGGGTCAATGGTAGGTGCCTCTACTTGATCGGCTTCCTTACTCCTGAATACTATATCATCCATCATCATTCGCTGCTGTTTTGCCGGAGTCCCGTCTTCTGTGTTTGAGTAGCACTCGAAGTTCGCATGCTTCAAGGAACTAACATAGTGTTCCATTTATTGCCAACTCTTGTCTGCAGGATGAGGCCCACCGATTATCGTGTTTATGACCAGCCTTCCTCCGGTCCAAGTAGGCTCCTCAGGTAGGCGTGAAGCTTGCCCGTGATTGGGGTCGGATGCCCTTGTCCGCCTTCCTGTGGATCCTTAACAAACTGCTGCAACTTCTTCTAGCGAATCAGCTTTTCTATAGCATCATGGAGGTGTCTGCACTCTTTAGTATTATGCTCATATGTCTCGTGAAATCGACAATACTTTCCGGTCTGTTTCTGTTCCTCAGTCGATTACTTTGGGCGTGGCTTTCGGTATTGAAAGGTATTACAAGTTGATAGATAAATATTCTCCAAAGATACGTTCAAGGGCATATATTCGTTATAGGTCGGGATCCTTGGTTTCCACTTTCCTGCTTCCCTCTTTCATCCGGAATTTCCTCCTCCGGTTCCTTTTGACTGCTCCTGCTTATTTTGAACATTGACTTGGACCTTACCAGAACTCTCGCCAGATTGCTTCATCGCGATGTTGCTTTGCACCGCTTCCTTACTGGGTCATGGAGCACTGTTCCTCCTTGACCACCTAGCCTCTTCCTCATGAATTGATTTGCCTTCGAATAAAAGCGTTCTAGGGTGGTCGGTGGTTTGTCTTCCAACCAATCACCAAACTCAGAGTCTGGATCGACTCCTCGCATCACGGCCACAAGGATAGCGTGGTCATTTGGATTGCTGACTTCGGTAGCAGCAATGTGAAATCTCTACAAATAATCCTTCAACGACTCACCCGGAGCCTGGATCACACTGGATAGCGACATCACACTCTTTGGGCGAGTGGCATGGATCCTAAACTGCTCCACGAACTTCGTCGCTAACTCATCAAACCTGGAGATCGATCATGGGGGGAAGTCTGGTGAACCACATGGTAGCGATTTCGGATAGGGTTATTGGGAAGCATCTGCATTTGGTCCCATCGTTTGCCCTAGCCGAGTCCATCATCCACTCGTATCTCATTATGTGCTGTCGAGGGTCGATCTTCCCTTCATAAGCTAATAGTTGGCATGCTGAACTTCCGGGGGTACTCAACTTGTAGAATGTTATATGTAAACGGAGTATGACTCCTTGATACACCCCAATCGTCATTAGTCAAGCCCTGATTCTCCCTCATCAGCTGCCTGACCATGACTGATAAATCTGGAGTTTGAATGGGGGTTGCCAAGTCGGTATCCATCCTGCGAGATTGCTCCGGCAGGTGCCTCCTCGGTCGGCGATCATCTACGTGTGCATCTTGAGGACCCGCTTCATAACAATCCTGGTGAGGTGGTTGACCAGCTCCCATGCGTGCTCCAGATCCTAAGTTTCTCACTCCAGGTAGGGTGCGACTCCCCAGGTGCAGTTGAGGAGCCACGGTTCCAGCTAAGGAATCTGGATCATTTCTGTTGATTTGTCCTTGGTGACTCATCACTAATTGCTCTGTTGCTCCAGTTTGTGTTGTTTCAATCCTACGATGTTTATGCTTGGGGTGTTCATCTGATGCAGCAGAGCTGTTAGATGATGAGTAGGAAGCATGGCTTCCACCAGCGCTCTGACGCTGCTGTTGAGCAATCTGGGTCATTAGGTTGGCATTTACTTGAATATGCTCGTTAAGCTGTCTCCTGCTTTCCACGAGCTCCCTCATCAGCTCATTGAACTCTGCTCTAGTGATAGCTTCTGCTTGCTGATTGTTGGGTCCTACTTGTTGGATGCTAGCGGTCTCATTAGCATCGGCATTGTGGGAGGCGGATCTGGTACGTGGTCTTGTCATCTTAGAGTTATCCGTAGGAACTCTGAGTAGAATCTATGAACTCTTGAGAATGAACTTGGATCTCCTTCGGGGGATTTCCTCAATCCAGTAGCAACAAAGTAGATCCTAACAGCCTGAGAATGAACGCTGTCAATGAAAGCACAAAAATGTTAGCACCAAAATTGGTCACTAACACCCTAGAATAGATTTGTGTAGAGAGATTAGTGAAGACAGTAAATTAAAACAAAGGATTACACAGCAGAATGCAAAAATAACAACAGAACAAGAACACCAGAGATATAGTGGTTCAGCGTAATTGCCTACGTCCACTTTGAATGTAATCTTTATTGCTTTTTCAATCACTTGAATACATATACAATCCGTAAACAAACAACTTGAATACAAGTTTGAGCAGAAAAAAGTAAGTACAGGCGATGACAGAGTCTCTCTGGAGTTCTCGAAAAAAAGGTCCCCCAAACTGGACCCCTACCTCTTTATTTATAGACGAAGTTAGGCTGGATCCCCTGTCCAGGCCCATGACTAAGATGGTTCGGCCAATAGCTGAGGAGTCAGGTAGACCGTACCAAGCACCCCGATCCACCATGGCCGACCCCCTTTTGCAAACTTAGGATCCTTTGAAAGTCGACTCGGAGTAGCCCCCATGTATGCTCGAAGTAAGCTAAACCACGAACTAAAATCATTTATGCTCGTGCTCATGTTGATCCATTTCTTCCACTCTTGATACCAAACCATGGTAGCCGAACCCATATGACCAAACCACCAAGGCCGAACCCTCAATGCCGAACCACTCTGACCGAACCATCAGTGTCGAACCGCTCTGACCGAACCATCAGTGCCGAACCACTCTCGACCGAGAATATCCTACCCACATCACAAATGCCGAACCATGGTTTTTGTTGACTCCATCACCCAATGCCGACCCACCATTCATCATGCATTGACCTCTATTCATCGAAGCCGACTCAGAGTAATCGCTATTATGACTCGAAGTGGACCAACCCTTGATATTACGCCCACTTACGGTCAATCATAACTTCCGCAGCCTCCGTTTTGTAGCTGGGCCAAGGTGTCGGGTAACAGAGCACATTTACATTTCAAACTTTTTCGAATAAAAAATGATTAACTTGTGTCCAATTAGAGATATAAAAAATTACCTTTTTAATTATCTACCCATGACATACTACATCCTAGTCATGTATAAAAAATCACTTTTTAATTATTAATTTCTTTATTTTTAATTTGATTTCAAACCATATGGGGTGAATTACTACGTCTTATCGATATATACACAAATCGAAAGAGTCCCACTCACCGAGACTCTCAAATAAAGGAGAATCCAACACTATCTCTGCTATCCTATACCATTAGAACCTAGAAATCTCTATGATTTACACAATTTCTGTAAAAACCCTTACATCCCGACACACTGATCCAATGCATGAGGTGACTTTCAAACTCGTGCCATGCCAAGAAATACGAGCTGTTGGGTTTTTAAAACATTACAAAGCATAATTCTAAGGATAAATTCTAAGACATTCTACACTTTTAGATCTCACAGCGGAAGGAATTAAAATATACGTGCAAAAAATAAACGTTTTAGGAAAACAATATCCAAAATACTTGTTTTACATATATATTATTTCCAAAGTACGATATAAGCTTGGAAAACATTTAATATAATAGGTAACTACATGAGAACCAATGAAAAATATGAGAACTCCAACATTGAACTCCTTCCTCCCCGTACTATGCTCAATCATTTGGTAACCTATTATCCTGTGATGGGGAAAAAATGAAAAGGAGGGAGAAAGTCAGACAAAAGTCTGCTGAATGAGTACAAGTTTAACATGTGATGATCATGTGCAGTTAACTTTAATTCTACTCTAGGTGACATAGGGTGCAATACAAGTTTTCGTGAATTCCTAAGGTCCATTACATAAGGGTTCTTGTCTAATACATACCTACACTACGACTTGTGTAGGCTACTACAAGGATCGAACTATGGATCAAACCTCACAACTAACGATCGACCACCGCTCCTAGAGCTACTTAATATGTTAAACACCGCCCCTTGGCTACTAACTATCGAAACACTGCCACTAGGAGATTGTGGCACTACTATCACCGCCACTAGGCTACTGTGGAAATAAATTTCCACTAAGATCACTACATAATGCTACTGTGGGAACTACTCCACACTAATATCACCACCAGTAGGCTACTAGGGAAATGGTTTTTTACGTAACCCAACTACGCATCAAGGGGGAACCCGTAATGCCGACTTGTTGAAGTGTGTCATCGTCCGCATCCATATCCACCTTTCGAGTGCAGTGTATGCCTCTTATTGCACACACCAGGATCTTCCATTTGAATTGTATCACCTCACGTCATTATCCATGCATACTAGGACTCCCATTGTACCGGGCCACACTTCATCAGGCATCCTCGTCGGTGTTGTGCGTTCACCATGGAACCTCATGTGAATGTCATTTGCGATAGAAATCGCTGTTGGTCGAATAATCGACCCCCAAATTGGGTAAACAACATTTACCCAATACCGCAACGACCTAGCATCCTCTCATTGGGAACTAGCGTCCCTATTATCTCTAATCACTTAGCCTAAATAAGCTCACAATAATAAGTAATCGTATAATTTTTATTATTAAACCTGGGCCTTAGGTTGAAGTTCAGATTCTGCATTTTACATGTTAACAGGTCAACCGCTAACCCTAACCGGTCGATCACTTGTGGTCGACCAGTAACACCCCCAAAATCAACCCTAATTAAATAAGTGAATTAAGAGAAATTCAATTAATCAGGGTAGGGATAAAAATATAAATTTTATAAAAGTTGGAATTTGACCCGAAAAGTTATTTCATTGCGTTTATGGTGGAATTCCAATCTGTTTTCATATATAATATGCCGAAAACAGAGCTCAAACAAAGAATTTACGAGTGTTTGAAGTTTTCAGATTTAAATTAGTTTAATTCGAATAAAAATTCAAATTAGTAATTAAATTAATTGTTTGAATTTCAAAAATTAACCGTGATTAGACTTGGGGTTAAATAAACGTTAAGTTAACAATTAACGTTAAAAGTTAATCAAGGAATAAATAATACGCAATCGAAACAAACAAAATGCTTCTAAAATAATGGAGTGGTCGACCACTACGACCCAACCGGTCGACCCCTAACAGTCGACCGGTCCATGGGGGGGGCAGTCGAACACTACCTATGGTGGCGGCTAGATTTTTTGATGGTTAAACGCTCCATATCTATCTGCTTTCAACCTAGTTTCCTCCTACAATTCTAATACATTTCAACTTGTATAAATAGAACCCTACCCTCTCCACTTCCATTCATAAATATTTTGGAAACATCGGTGGAGCTTTGTCAGTTCATCTCTTTTTAGATTCAGACAACACAATTAGGGTTTCAAATAAGAAATCCTAATCTATCTTTGTTTATTATTTAGTTTCTAAACCTTTTCTCCTTTAACCTTTCTAAATCTAATATATATACAAATCCCTTGTTGTATATATCAAAAGGAAGAGATCTGAAGGAGGTTATAATTGGCGTTGCCAATCCAAAGAGAATCAACGTTAAGGACCAACTATGAGTGGAAATCTTAGTTTTTCTATTTTAGTAGTTGAATAGTATAGTTGGATTTGATATATGACTTGGGGAGTTTTGGATTGCGAAAACATCATATTAAAAACCCCCAAAACCCCCTTAAAGCGAAATGTCAATTCTTAGTATTGGAATCTTGATTGTTTTGTGTTAAAATAATAGAGTTTTGTGGATTTTGTAGTTTATGTATTCTACCTTCTATTCCACTTCTTATTCTTCTTCTCCAGATCTGATTAAGTGATTTAATTGAGAAATGGTATGTAAAGCACGAATCTTTATCCATTTTACACCGCCTATTCCAATAAAATTTAATAGAATTTCCCTTATCTAAATTCATATAAAAGAAGTTGAATAGAGTGTAGTATTGATTAAATTGTAAGTTTCCATTTTTGGTTTATTCCATTTTTTTAATATGAGAGAAGTTGGATTTAGATTCTATACAAATCTATTTATTGCAATATTGGATATGAGTATTCAATCCGTGTTATGGATATTTGAGTCCCTTGTTATAGATACTAGAATTTGGACATTACTGGTAAAATAGGAAAAAAGGAAATACTTCTGTTATTATGGTTAAAAGGGATAACATTTGTTATAGCGTAATTTCTGCACGCATAGAATAATAAGTGCGTATTTATTTATATATTAGTTAGCGTAATAAACATATAATTGTGTAGTTAATTAGGTAATAATTTTCATTAAATCCCCCTTAGGAAAGTAATTAATATTTTAAGGCGTAATAAGAAAAATTCTTTATAAGGCCATAATTATGGAATGGTGAGATGAGTATTATATATATAGAGTATTTAAATTATGGCTAATTCATAGGGATGTGAGGTCAGCCAAAAGGTACACAGAAGTCTGTCCAGCTAATCTAGCTACAAGAAATGTGACTTTGGGGCTGATGTGAGATATCTCCTATGATAAGTTTTTGTAATGATGCGACGTTAGTCCCAAATTCTGTAGGGTAAATCTGCCCAGCTAATCTACTAGTTCATATGAATAGTCGGACTAATGTAAGACGTCAGTATGAGTATGGGTCTAATACGAAGGGCTTGCTTCGGGGTCTTAAGGTATTAAGTGGTTGTTTGAGGGCCCGCCTCCTTTTCCAAAATGGAGTAGTAAATGGTCAAGGGTTAGTTATTAAGCACGATAGGTGGTATCTCGATAGGGGTCTGCTTTGGGATAAGTTATTAAGTGGATGATTGAGGGTTCGCCTTCCTATAAAGAAGTATTAAGTGACTTAAGAGATTCCATGCAATGTCAACTAGATAGTCACCAATGAGGTGTCCGCCTTGGGAATAGGTATTAAATGATGGGGTCTGCCTCAATTGAGGTCTTAAATGGCCAGAATCTGCCTATTTTCCAACAAAAGGTATTAAGTGGTTTGGTACTATCTCTTGCATTGATTAGACATTTATGACATTGGTTATGGGTTATGGGATTTAGAAACCTGCTTCGGGAATGGAAAGTATTAAGTGGTTGTTTGAGGACCCGCCTCCTTTCCTTATATGAAGTATTATATGGTTTAATTATATAAGACATATTCTTATTTAAATTATACTTCCCAAGCACTGAATTAGTATGGCTCGAAATTTATATTCAGCAAACACTTGTTGTTCTGACTTCTTTCTCATTACAACACAGATTAGAGAAGGAGTTGGTGATGCTTGAAGATGACGAGAGTGAAGCTTATAGTAGTTTTTATCTATCATTTCAAGTTATTTTCTATTGTACCCATAAAATGTATTTTTGAAAAAAATCTTGTAATGGTTGTTGTTATGTATTGTGAAATTTGAAATGATTTGAAATAAATGGGTACTATTATTATTATTATATTTTATTTCTTCCCTTGTGAGTTCTGAAAGAATAGATAGATAGTTCTACATTATTTTTCTTTTTACCAACCAACAGCCAGCTTTGGAATGGGTCTAAGTTTCGAAGGGCCTTTTCTGGATTGGAATTTAGGTCTGTTTCAGGGCAGGTCGTTGCATTTGGTTACAGAGCTTAGGTTGCCCGATCAATGGGGAAAAGTATATCTATGAGTGGCATAATTGTTATTTTTAAAAATATTTTCAAAAACCCTACTATATATACACACACTTATTTTGGACTTACGCTCGAATCTATAAATTTTTACGATAAAAGTAGTTACTACCATATTCTGAAAGGGTGGGCGAAGCAACTATGAGTTGGAATAAAAATAGAGCTGAATTTATACTTCTTTGTTGAACCTAGACTTCCTTATCATTGTGGACTCTATAAGCGTATTAAATAACAGGGATAGGAATCGTAGGTGGAAACGTTGTAACTCCAAAAATTTAATAGGTAATGAATGTGCAATAAGTGAGGAGTTGCAAGAAATTAAATAGATTACCGATACCATTAATGTAATTATGGAAAGATAAGGAAGAAGTTAAATAGGTAACATTGAGTAGGCAAATAAATGCCTTTAGGAACGGCGTTAAGATAATATGTGACGACCCACATTTCGGAAGGTTTAAATTGACAATAATTCACACATGTCCAACCCAAACAATCCGGAATATAGATAATTCAATGGGGTTAATTAAGAAGAAAAAAAACAAACACAGAATCTTACAGCAGAACGATAAAATATAATAATCAAATAAACAGTTCATGAAGCTGTTAATATTATACATTTGATTATAATTTATACAACATTTACCAGAGTTATATATACAATAGGGATAAATAAATAATGAACAGAACAACATGATGCAAGAATAATAACAGTAATAATATATCAAATCTTCGTCTTCGTCCTCCAGAAAATGATCTTTAATGCGCTGAAATACTCAGGGCTGACACGAGCGTAATGAAAAGACAAGCATTCGAGTCAGGACTAAAATATCCTTATGTGAGTCAAATCGATATCAAATAACATGAGTGTAATAGCATCATAGATGTTCACGGGATTTTACATCTCCTATCCAGTGTATAACGTGTGTGCAATAACTCAAGAGATGTTACAGGATTTTCCATCTCTTAAGGATCTGTCAAAATATTTATATATAGTAGAATACGCTACATATATAATGTCTAATCAGTAAAATAAATATTGAAAAATAGCGTTAGGGTGTTACCATTATCCCTTTAACAATTTTTATATAAGCATCGTAGTCTATACAGTACTGTAAACTCCACCGTAAACTGGTGGGCTATCAAGGAGCACTCCATAGGTACAACACAAACCAAAGTCGTAGTGGGCTAGATCAGGATAAATATGACAAGGCACACGAGGCTATACCCATGGTAGGATTCTACCGGATTGCGGAACCAGGCTGGTGGTAACGCATAGCCGCAACTACCGCCCACCTCGAACAACACTCCCATAATCAAGAGTGGGCACCAATCAATCACAAAGTAAGAGATATGGTATCAAAGAAGTATGTCCGATCGGAGGAGCGACCTCACTTGGCCTGGTTATGGTTCCTATTTTAGTCATTTTAATTATGACTCGAGAGTCAAGGCTATCCATCATCGTTCTCTTACTTCATTCCAGCAAGCGTCTCCAATTCTACCTCTACATTCTGGATAACATCTACCGCGTACAAGTTGTTTAAGTGGTTCCAATATTGACAAAGAGTATGCTAATAAGAGGCCCCTGTCTCTTTAACAACCAAACGTCGTTTTACACACCGGTTGGTACTTTTATATTTCAAAAACAATTCATCCTTGGTATCAAAATATCATATTCGCTTCAAAAATCATATTCTTACTTCAAAATGTCAATCCAGTTCGATATATCGATTTCACTTCAAAATTTGATTCGAATTACAATTTAGGTTATAACTTCATTTTAACCCAATTCGCTTTTAAATCCAAGATATAACATTCCACCCTTTGACCAGTTTGAATTTTTATAAAAATAGTTTGAAATTTTTTAAATAGTTTTAAAAAATAAATTAATTTGATATAAAATAGTTTTATAAAATGGTTTATATATTAAAAATGGTTTATATAGGAAATAGTTGGAAACTCAAAATAATTTAAATATTTAAAAGATAGATTTTTAAACAATTTATATTAAAATAATTTATTTAAAAGATTGATTTCAATTTGAATTAACTTCGATTCTAATTTCAATTCAATCAATTTCAATTCCAAATTAATTTCAATTCCAAATCGATTTCAACTTCAACTATTTGATTCAATGGTTAAATTTCAACTCAATTCTCAATTTTAAACCATTTCAATTTATACCAATTTCGACTCGATTATTAAAATATCGATTTAAATCATTTGAATCAAATTTTACTTCGATGTTCAATTAAATGTTCAAATCCTTAAAATAATTCAATTCCGAGCACAACTTTTGAATATTGATTTAAATTACTTTTGCTTAGCAATATTCAAAGTTCGAATAAAAGTCCAATCTTTTAAAACAAATCAATTTCCTAAATTCAAATCATATTTCAATTATAACTTCAAAACCTCAACTTCGATTATTTAAACAATTCCTGTAGCAAATTTAAATTTCAACATTTCGAGCTCAAGTTCGAAAATAATTCGATTTCCATATATTCAATTTTTATTTCTTTAAATCAAAATCATTTAAATAATTTCAAATCAAAAATTTTAAAATCATTTAATTTAACCAATCTGGTGTCCGTATATAATTTTCTATCCTATGTCCAAGTGATCAGTTATTTCAATTTATTTTCAGGGATGGATATATATCATTTCAATCCAAAATAAATGTCATTGGTATATATCATTTCAACATATTTCTTAATTTATTCGAAATAATTCCAATAATAGTTTTATATATTGTCAAGTAATTTACAGGGTGATAAGAGGATATATAAAAATAAATAAACATCCAAATAATCCAAAATCTCAACCAATTAACATTCATCACAAAAAAAATCATCTAAACAGTCAATAAATCACATCAATTAACCAATTATCAATAATCAAAAATTTTACTAGCAGTTTAATTCTAATTTCCATTTAACTGCTAATTAAAAATTTCTAACATATAAATTTCTATATCGATTTCCATGTCAGTTAAATTTACCAAACAACAATCAATAATTTAAATCACTTCAGAATTTCAATTTAACTAACATAAAAATAATTTAGTCATTTACGAGCGTTTAAAACACTCACATTTGAAACTAAAAATATTTTCAGCTTCAAATAAATACCACTTCGATGCCAAGCTGTAGACGACGTCGATACGATTCCAACGCCTCTCGTTACGTTCAAATCGGACCTCGTACGAAAGAATTATGAAATAATTAATATAACGATTTTAATTAATATAAATTTACAAACTAAATTAACTAAATAAATAAACAAAACCTTCACGTAAAACCAAATCGTGCGGCCATGATCCCACAGACGCACGCAACTCGAGATGACCGAATTTGATCCAACCCCGCCAACGCGTGCGCGACGTTGACCTCTACCTCCGCCTGGAACGCCGCCTCATGCGCCGCCTTCATTCGCCGTGAAAAACCCAAAAACACGTAGCCCTAATTGCCTCGATTCTGGCGATCTCGTGAAGCTTCGGCATGAACCAGCCGTTGGATGTGTAGAGCTTGTCGAGCTCTACAACTTTGCTTTTGAAAGTTTTTTAATTCGGTGAACGGACTGAGAGAGATCGAGGAGAGAAGTTTGGTGATTTTCGGCCATTAATTTTGTTTGAACAAGCGGCCACAATATTCTTTAGTGTTTTGGAACGAATGAAAATAAACGATACGACCTATAATGTAAATATATGACCATGACCCACGAAATTTCCAAACTTCAAACGAAGTGTGTCGCCTGGCGTTCCTAATGTTTTACCCATATTCCAAACGCAATGGAACTAGTCTCGAGGCCCAATTCGATCGTATGCAGAAGATTACTTTTCAAAATCAATTTATTTAAATTAAATTTCGTACATTAATTTCTACTCGTTTCAAGCTCACACGGCCAAATGACAAGTCTGATCGCTACAAAACTTGAAATCCTATAATAACTCACTATACGGATCCGATGAAACTGGTTTCGTCGAAATCTGAGACAGTGGCCAAAATGGCTATTTTTACTCGCTAATTATAATATAAAATTTCCAATTTCTCATTATTCACATTTAAATCCAATTTTAAATGTTAACAATCTTCCTTCATATTTAAATAAAATTTAAATCAATTTCCAATATCATTTTCATTCATATTAAATCTAGAATTCAATTATTCAAATAATTTTCAATATTAAATTCAAACAATTCAATTATCCAATAAATCACTATAATTGAAATATAAGTTATTTAACTTATAAAATTTACTTTTAAGACGAATTCAAATAATAAAACAACTACTTTCATTTTATAATCATTCAATATCCATTATTCAATTCCTACTATTGATTATAACCCATTCAATATACAGAATTCCATTTCAGTATTGATTATTGCCCAAATCATAGAAATTGGTTATTTCAAAATTTTATCCAAATTCAAATTCAATAAATTACATAAATAAAAAATAATTTTTTTTATTTCTAACCATTATTATTCAATCATCATTTTAATTTAATAATTTAAAACAGTTAAAAGCACGGGTCGTTACATAATAACCATTTAATACGGACAAAGTGACATTTATGAGAGTAGTAAATATTTATGTTAGGTAATAGTTAGATATTATAAGGCATAGTATTCATAAACATATGGAAGTAAGGGATATAGTAGTGAAACAATCTTCTGTAAGAAGGTGTACATTATTCACCACAGGAAGATAATTATATTTTTTTTAAGATGATTGAGGAGGCAGTTCAAGGGGAAGAGTAATTAAAGCCAAATTTTAAATCCTACCCCTTAAGAAAGAGAGTGGTGAAAAGGATTTTGAAGACTCGTTGAAATTTTTGAATGAGCTTTTTCAAAAGATTATTAAGTGAAAATCTTATGTATTGTAAATTGAATTTTTTGATAGAAAGTCATTTTTGTAAAAAGTTTAGAAAGAAGTGGTGAAACATTTTAAAAACAAAAAGTGGATGATTTTTAATTACTTGAAAAGTTGAAAAAAAAGAAAAGGCTCTCATTTATTAACTTTTCTGTAAGGAAATTTGACCGTTTTGTAAGGAAATTAATGCGAAACGTTTCCTTCTTCATTATGTGGTACATTAATGGACCGTTTCCTTCCTCGAACGTTTCCTTCCTCATTATGTGGTCAATAGAATCTAAAGGGTTTTCCTATTAATATGCTAATAAATAAAACGGTTATAATCTAGAGCGTTAATTTCTCTCATCTTGATCTTGATGGACAATCAAGATTAAGTCTACAAATCTGGAAATTTGGTCCTCTCTCTGCCTATAAATATTAACCTTTGCCCATCACAAAGGAAATAAGAAAACACATAAAGAAAATATAGGAAAAGAGAGAGAAACTATTCTCCTTTATCCATCGATACAGCCTTCGACAACAACCATTGCTGATTCGTATGCAAGATGTCTGGAGGTATGTTTTATTAATTCATTACATTTGTGATAATCATGTAATTCTAGATCTTAGGGTTTATATTATTCGCAAGATATAGATTACATGTGGTATCAGAGCCTATTTTAGAATTCATGATTATCCATCAATATATAAAACGAAACTACCATAGATCTATGATATGATGTTTGTAATTTTACTATGATAATGATTATTAATATTAATATGATTCAAGTTTAATATTCATATTATTTAAGTTCCTACAGTAATCATGATTATCAATATTGTTCTATTTACTGTATTCTTAGATTTGGATCCGGAAAGTTCATATTTCCGTAAAAGTTAATTTTCTACTTTAATATTTGATTTACTGTATAATATGGAACAACTTATTGTATGCGAATACTTTTCAGAAAGTATACATATTGAAAACAATTGTTTTCTAGTTTGACATTAAATTCATAACCTGGAACTTGTAAGATAATTGTCTATATATGATTTGCAAAATAATTATTTATATGTTAAATTCATATATGAAATTTACTTGGAGTTACTAGACATTTATTATCCTTGCTGTGAATTACTTGAATGAATAGCAAATGTTTATGCGAAAAAAAAAACTTCTGCACTTAATTTCCTTGTTTCCTCTGGTCTGATGCATGCAGTCCCGTCCACAGACGACTGCTGCTTGCACAATAACGCATGAAACATTAACGTTCATCATTCTTCCATGAGTATGGTTCTACTGCCTACCCACAGGAGGCGCTAAACCTAACCTCTTATTATGACATGTTGTGTTTTATTCTAATAAAGAAGCCTACATTTCTTTTATATCTACAGTTGCAATGCCCTCAAACCTTAATTCGTACGCTACGTCTATCGTCAAACTCAATGGAACCAACTACTCAAAATGGAAAGAGCAAGTTGAGTTATCTTTAGGCGTACTTGAACTGGACATGGCTCTCCTTAAGGAAAAGCCAACCCCACTTACTGACATAAGTACGCCTGAGGAAAACAAACTCCATGATGATTGGGAACGATCTAATAGGCTCAACATGATGTTTATGCGAATGGTGATTGATACCAACATCAAAATCTCTCTATCGAAAACTGAAAGCGCAAAAGAATATTTGCAATCCATTGAAAATCGATTCAAGACTGCAGACAAATCCCTTGCTGGGAAACTTATGGCAGATCATGTAACCATGAAGTTTGATGGTTCTCGCTCAATGAGCGCTCATGTCATTGAAATGATTAACCTTGCTGCCAAACTTAAGAACTTGGGATTGGTTATGGATGATGCTTTTCTCGTCCAATTCATTCTCACTAGCTTACCTCCTCAGTATGAACCATTCAAAATTCATTACAACACTATTACGGAAAAGTGGAGTCTAAATGAATTGACTAACAAACTGGTTCAAGAGGAGTCTAGGCAGGGCTCGCAAGGCATTAAATTTTCTTATTTCACTCAAGGGGTTGGAAAAAAAGCTGGCAAAAGAAACAACTCACAGCATAAAAGAGCACCACCCAAATCTGATGATGCCACTCAACCGTCCAAGAAGAAAAGAAGGATGATGTATGAAAATTCTGTAAGAAACCTGGACACTTCCAGGCAGATTGCATTAAGCGCAAAGCATGGTTCGAAAAGAAAGGCAACCCAATGGTTTTCGTAAGTCATTTCGAATCAAATCTTACTAATGTACCTTCTTCTACTTGGTGGATTGATACTGCTGCTAATGTTCATGTTTCGAATTCTATGTAGGGATTCATTACGATCCAAACCACAAACCCAAGTGAGAATTTCATTTTCATGGGGAATAAAGATAAAGCTCCAGTTGAAGCTATTAGAACTTTTCATCTCATTTTAGATAGCGGTTATCAGTTAGATTTATGTCAAACTCTTTATGTTCCGTCTATTTCCCGTAATTTGATTTCTGTAAGTGTACTTGATAAATTTGGATATTCTTTTGAAGTTGGAAATGGAAATTTTAGTTTATTTAAAAATTCTAGTCTTATTGGTTCTGGAATATTAATTGATGGACTTTATAAACTTCATCTTAAACAAAATGCTGAAATCCAACTCACTCTGCATGGAAAAGAAACTAAAAGAAAGTCATCCAAGAATGACTCTTACTTCTTGTGGCATAAAAAAAACTAGGTCATATATCCAGTGAAAGAATCAAGAGGTTAGTGAAAGATGGTGTCCTACCGGACCTAGACTTCGCTAACATTACAGCATGTGTTGATTGTATTAAAGGAAAAACAACAAAAAACACAAAGAAAGGAGCCACAAGAAGTACACAACTTCTTGGAATAATATATACAGATATTTGTGGACCTTTTGATGTTCCAACTTTTGGAGGAGAGAAATATTTCATCACTTTTATCGATGATTTTGCACGTTATTGCTATCTTTATCTGTTGCATGAAAAATCTCAGTCAGTGGATGCTGTACAAGTGTCCATTACTGAAGTCGAAAGGCAATTCGAAAGAAAAGTGAAAACCATTAGGTCAGATAGGGGTGGTGAATTCTATGGAAGGTATGATGAAACGGGACAATATCTTGGACCTTTTGCTAGACTTCTTCAAAAACTTGGAATTGTTGCACAATACACAACGCCTGGATCTCCATGGCAGAATGGTGTAGCTGAAAGGCGAAATCGTACAAACATGGAAATGGTTAGATCCATGATGAGTCATGCAAATTTACCTATATCATTATGGATGGATGCATTACGAACAGCTGTCTACATCTTAAATAGAGTTCCAAGTAAGACCGTTCCAAAGACTCCTTTTGAACTTTGGAAAGGATGGAAACCTAGTTTAAGACATCTCCAAATTTGGGGTTGCCCAGCTGAAGCTAGACTGTACAATCCAAATGAAAAGAAATTGGATTTTAAGACAGTCAGTGGTTACTTTATAGGTTACCCAGAAAAATCTAAAGGATATAGATTTTATTGTCCTAACCATAGTACAAGAATTGTTGAAACCGGCAATGCCAAATTCTATGAAAATGGTGAAATCAGTGGGAGTACAAAACAACAAGAAGTGGTCATTTATGAAATAAGGGTACCCATTATCTTACCATCTATTTCGAAAGATATTGGGAATCATCACATTGTTGAACCTGTTCACAATGAGGAAAACCCAATAAATGATCAACAAATCCATAATGAAATTATCACCAATCATAATGTTGATGAAGTACCACAGGAACTAGCATTCAGGAGATCTCAAAGACAAAGAAGATCAGCTATTCCTGATGATTATATGCTTCATCTAATAGAATCTGAAGGAACTACGGACCCAATTTCTTATTCACAAGCCATTAAGGATGTTAATTCTATTAAATGGATTGATGCCATGAAAGATGAACTGAAATCTATGGATAATAATCAAGTTTGGGAAATCGTTCAATTGCCGCAAGGACATAAAGCAGTCGGTTGTAAGTGGGTCTTCAAGACCAAACGTGACTGTAATGGTAAAATTGAACGATATAAAGCTAGACTTGTTTTCAAAGGTTTTAATCAGAAAGAGGCATTGACTATAATGAAACTTTTGCTCCTGTTTCCAGGAAAGATTCTCTTAGAATTATCATGGCATTAGTAGCTCATTATGATCTCGAGTTACATCAAATGGATGTGAAAACAGCCTTTCTAAATGGAGACTTGGAAGAAGAAGTCTACATGCGTCAACCTAAAGGCTTCATAATTAAAGGACAGGAAGACATGGTCTGCAAACTTAAGAAATCAATATATGGACTGAAACAAGCTTCTAGATAATGGTAGCTAAAGTTTCATGAAATCATTACCACTTTCGATTTCACAGAGAACATAGTTGACCCTTGTATATACCTCAAGTTCAGTGGGAGCAAGTTTATAATTTTGATTTTGTATGTTGATGACATATTATTAGCTAGCAGCGACCTTGGTTTATTACGTGAAACTAAGGATTATCTCTCAACGAACTTTGAAATGAAAGATATGGGTGAGGCTTCCTATGTGATAGGAATAGAAATATTCCGTGATAGATCACAAGGAATTCTAGGATTGTCTCAAAAAGCATATATTGATAAAATTCTTGAGAGATTTGGCATGACGAATTGTTCCTCTAGTCCTGTCCCACTATAGAAAGGAGACAAACTTGTTCTTGAGCAGTGCCCAAAGACTCCTATGGAACGAGAAGAAATGACCAAATATCCTTATGCATCTCTTGTAGGGAGTTTGATGTATTCACAGGTCTGTACAAGACCTGATATCAGTCATGCAGTTGGTATGCTGGGTAGATTTCAAAGTAACCCAGGAATCGCTCATTGGAAAGCTGCAAAGAAGGTACTAAGATACCTAAAGGGAACAAGGAATTACATGCTCACCTATAGAAAATCAAGTTACCTACAGGTAACTGGTTATTCTCATTCAGACCTTGCTGGATATCCTGACACTAGGATCTGCACTCTTGGCTATGTGTACCTCTTATGTGGAGGTGCAATATCATGGAGAAGCCAGAAATCTGAAATGCTTTTCGGATCCACCATGATGGCTGAATACGTAGCATGTTATGAGGCTTCAATTCAGGGGACATGGCTGCGTAATTTTATCTCACAATTTGGCACTTTAAGTTTTATCTCTAAGCCACTAACTGTCTATTGCGACAATGAAGCTGCAACTTTTTTCTCCAAGCATGATAGGATAACCAAAGGTTCCAAACACATGGACCTTAAATACCTACTACTGAAGCAAGATGTTAAACTAAAGAAAATTATTGTTGAATTGATAAGTACAGACTTACAAGTGGCAGACATATTCACGAAAGGACTACCTCTAAAGACCTTTCAGAGACATACTGATAGCATGGGTCTTGCAGATAGTTCCTAATTATCTTCTTATTATGCCATTTATTTTGTACTTATCTAGACATAACAATTATTGAGCTCTTAATAATTTAGACATCTTTTATTTCTGTTTTATAATGTGTACACTGTAACGACCCGTATTTTTATGGATCGAAACATCGTAAAACAGTTGACATTTGGTCACATTGTTGATAAGTCGTTCAGAGCTTTGAGTCCTAGGTCGTATGGGAGTTTGGAGCGACCTAAGGAAGATGCGAGCTAAGGAGTAAACGAACTAGTGGAGTGGAGCGACTTAAGAGTTAGGTCGTATGATAGCTTAGGTCGTGAAGGAGGTTATGTCATAGGCGACCTAAGGGTTGGGATAAGTCGTGTGGAAGTTAGGTCGTGTGGTGGCTTAGGTCGAGTGAACGACTTAAGGAGTATAGCGACTTATAGGATTCAGACTTAAGATAGTAGACGACTTAAGGAAAGTTGGTGACTTAAGAGTTTTGGCAAGTTAACGACCTAAGGGGTAGGTCGGCGACGACCTAAGGAAGCTGGGGTAGCAGTGAGCGACCTAAGGAAGTTAAGTCGTAGAAGACTTAGGAGTTAGGTCGTGACCCAGTTAAGTCGCGTAATTGTTGAGTCGTTAGGTCGCACAGTGTCTTAGGTCATGGCATTTTTAGGTCGTCGAAGCACATCTGCTGTTAAGTCGCTGGGTCGTAAGTCGCGCGTAGTTAAGTCGCGAAGTGTTAAGTCGTATGGTTTGTGATAGGTCGCGTAGGGGTTGATCTGTTAGGTCGCGCGCTTGCGCTAGGTCGTAAGTCGTAGACTGGTAGGTCGTGAGTGCGCTTAAGCTTAGGTCGTTAGGTCATAGATTGAGGGGTTTCGATAGGTCGTAGGTCGTGATGCTCTATAGGTCGTGGACGACCTAAAAGTGGACGACCTAAGGGTTTTTCAGCCTATAAATAGGAAGGTTTTTCTCACTTTTTGGGATCCGGATTTCGAAGCGACGAAGTGCTGCCATTTTGAGAGCTCGACTTCTACACTTCTTCACTTCTTTTCTCCACTTTGATTTAGTACTTGCTTCCATCCAAATTGAAGATCGAAGAGCTTAGATTGAAGATCTACATTCTTCGAAGGGTGATTTCATCGTTGAAGCGGATTTGTGATAGATCGAGTTAGATCCTTCGCTGTCCAGATCTGAAGTGTGTTTCTTTTGAGGTGTTTAGGTGATTTGGTGAGTGGTGATTATCTCTCACACGGATCCAAAGGAGTATATCGGATCGTTGGCTTGATTTTGTGTTAAAGTAGTGATTTCCATGCATTTTCCTAATCCTAAGTATAGATCCATATAGATCCATTGTTCATAATGATTTGGCATCCATTTTACTACATGTTAACCTATGCAAGTTCATTCATCAAGATTATAGAGATATTGCTCATGTTTTCATGCTTGTTAGACTTTTGACTCTTTAATTACGAAATGGCCATTATTGTTATAATTGTCTATTTAGATCATATTTGAATGCTTGTTTACTTGGATTAATGTTTGATTTGATTGATTGCTATGAATTAGATGATTGATGATTTGATTTAGACAAGATAGTTGAAGATGATTCAAAAGCTAAGGGAAAGGCTCTTGAATTGGAAAAACTGCTCGTGGCATATGTAGCGGATGATGAAGCTCATATGGATAGATTTGATGATGATGTTGAGATGAAGCTTTGCTATGATGATGATGAGGCGAAGTATGATATGAGATAGTCTTGGACTAATCCAGACGGGATCATTCCAAGCATGTTGATAACTCGGTGATATGGTTCAGGTTTGAGGATAATGGTTTGCTCGAGAGGCGCTTGAGCTAGTATGGAAATAGTCGTCGAGGAGGATGACCAGAAGGCTGAGATCTCATCGTTGTTGAAGGTTCTAGCATGCTCAAAGCAAGAGTACATTGGGCAGATTCGATAGTCCCTAAAGGCTACTGATTGGTAGTCTTGTACTCTTGGCAGATTCGATAGTCCTAGGCACGGGTCACGATGACGTGCAGAGTTATGTCTAGAACCGGGGTTTCCATTAGCCCTTGACGGACGGATGAAATAATGAGCCGGTCATTCAATTAACGATGATATCGAAGCAATGATAACAGTGATAGCCAGAGTCATGGATGTTTGGTTGTATCATCATTCAGTCTCAAGAGCGGAATTTTCTGGGTGCTCATCTGATCTTGGTTTAAGCCTTGGGGGTTTGTACTTGGGAAGCATCGCTCTTGACTCGAGTGATAATTTCTTTACTTTAAATTGTATGCTTTGCTATGTTTTCTATGTTTGCTTCTGCTTAGTGTGAGTCTGGGGGCTATCACTGTAGAAAGAGGTGGAGTGGGAGGGTTGTATTCCTATTCCTTTTCCTTTATGCTCTTTTGGTATGTTGTTAGTTAATTCACCGCTCACTAAGACTGTTGTCTGACTCAAGGCTTTATGTTTTCACTCTTATTGCCTTGGGCTGTTCGTCCATTTTAGGACGGGCAGACTAGGTAGCAGGTGACAGGTGCTGTTCTTGCTTTCCACGATGCTGATGACGAAGACGAGCTGGAGTATTGCATATTATTTCTTACTATATGTACTGGATGTTCCGCTGTTTGTATATTCTCTGAGTGATATGTAGTGAGGCTTGTTGTATTGACTATTCAGATGTTTGTATTCAACTATTATGAAGTTTTATTGATGAGATTTTATTCTGTGAAGCTTCACTATGTATATATTCTATTGTATTTTGTCCATGCGCTGTGAGTAATACGATAGATTCTGATGTTTTTAATTTACCCTGACATTCGTCCATGGCTGCCTGGCACACTTTACTGCGCACTTTCTCTAGGTTCAGTGCAGGGGTCATGGGCGGTCGTCACATTTGGTATCGGAGCTTTGGTTAATCGATTTTACCCAACGCTCGCTGCCGTAACTACGTATGAGAGACGTAATTGTATTTTGATGGATGATTACTATATATAATATAGTAGCTTAGTAGAGTTTGAGTCCTTTATGCAGTTGTTTCTCTAGGTGTGCAAATCATTCCTTTTTATAGATATTAAGGATGAGTCGAAGAGGGAGACCAGCTGCTAGGGAAGGCCGTGCTACTGAGGGGGCTGCTAATTATGCTGCTATGTTCGAAGCTATGATGACTTCGATCATGAGAAGGATGCCACCTCCGGGGCCATCGGTGGATGTTGGAGTTCAAGTTCAAACTCCAAAACCGGTGGATTTTGCTAAGTTGTGCAAGGATTATTCTGCTCTTGGAGGAAAGATTTTCTTGGGAACAAAACCAACCATTGAAGTTCAGAGATAGATAGATGCTTGTAGAAGGATCTTTAATGATTTGGGAATTGAGGATGCAACTAAGAGGAAGTTAGCATCAAGACAGCTTCAAGGGAGAGCTTCTGATTGGTGGAACTCTATCACCATTGATACTCCAGAGGAAGAAATTACTTGGGAGCCATTCCAAGCCAGATTTGAAGCTAAGTTCATTTCTACAGCTCAAAAGTCTATTCTGTTCAAGAAGTTTGTGGAGCTCAAGCAAGGTGGAAGGCCAGTTCTTGAGTATGTTTCTGAGTTTGAAGCTTTGTCCAAGTATGCTCGGTCGTATATTGAATCTGCATATCAGAAGAATGAGAAGTTTGTGACAGGCTTGGACAGTTATCTTGGGAGGCAGTTAGTGGATCATTTGGACGATCCATTTGAGAAGCTTGTGGAGAAAGCTCTTAGGCATGAGAATCTGTTTCCTAAGGAAGGATCTGTTGTTGCTGTGACCAAGGAAGAATCTAGACCACGGCAGGGTGGAAACAAGAAGAGGAAGCAGCAGCAGCAAAAGGGTAAGGATGGCCAGAAGAAGCCAAAGGGCGAGGTGACCTGCTTCAATTGTCAACAGAAGGGCCATTTCTCCAGGGATTGCAAGAATCCTAAGGTGCCGATGAAATGCCACAACTGTGACAAGCCGGGGCATATCAAGAGGAATTGTTCAGAACCGAGGAAGGACAAGCAGATTGTGCAAGCTTATGCTTTGGGAGCTGTTCCATCGTCTTCGAAAGCTCCTACTGCTGAAGAGAAGGGAAAGAGCGTGGTGGTTCAGGGTACTCTTTTCATTTGTGGTGTTCCAGTTAGAGTGTTGTTTGATACTGGGGCGTCGCATTCTTTTGTTTGTAGTGAACTTGTAGGCCGGTTGGGTTTAGAACCGGATATTGTTGATAGGCCATTGGTTGTGACTAATCCAGTTGGGGGTTCGTCCTGTTTGTGTATGTTATGTCGTGGTCTGATTGTATCGAGTCATGATTGCTCTTTTGTTTGTGATTGTTTTGTTCTGAACTTTGCGGGGTTCAGAATTATTTTGGGTATGGACTGGCTTAGGAAGTATGCGGCAAAGGTTGATTGTGAAAGGTTGGAGGTGACAGTCGAGAATGTGGAGGGGCGAATGATTGTGATACGATGTAAGCATAAAGAAGGCGTCTTCATGAGTTTCATGTATTCGCTGGTTGTTCAACGGGATGGACTGTCATCGTTGCCAATCGCTAATGGATTTGAGGATGTCTTTGACGAGGTGAAAGGGTTACCACCGCATAGAGAGATCGAGTTTCGTATAGATCTAGTTGACCGAGCCAGACCTATTGTGATGCCTCTTAGGCGGATGGCTCCTAGGGAACAGCAGGAGTTGAAGGTGCAGGTTGATGATCTTTTGCAGAAAGGATTCATTCGACGTAGTGTGTCCGAATGGGGTGCACCAGTTGTGTTTGTAACCAAAGCGGATGGATCACCGAGGTTATGTGTGGATTATCGTGAGCTGAATAAGGTGACTAAGAAGAACAAGTATCCATTGCCGAGAATAGATGACTTGTTTGATCAGCTTCACGAAGCTAAGGTGTTTTCTCAGATGGATTTGGCAACGGGATTTCACCAGTTAAGAGTGGCTAAGGATAGTGTGCCGAAGACTGCTTTCAGGACACCATCCGGTTTCTTTGAATGGTTGGTAATGCCGTTTGGATTGACTAATGCGCCAGCATATTTTGTGGATCTTATGAATAGAGTGTTCAGAGATCAGTTGAGCAAGTTCGTGCTAGTATTCGTGGATGATATTCTGATTTATTCTAGAACTGAAGAAGAGCACAAGACGCACTTGCATATTGTTTTGGAAATCTTGCGGAAACATCAGCTGAAGGCTAAGTTTTCGAAGTGTCACTTCTGGAAGAGTGAAGTGAGGTTCTTAGGCCATGTTATCTCTGGAAATGGAATAGCGGTTGATCCCGCCAAGGTAGCAGCAATCCAGGATTGGGTCAGGCCTAAGAATGCATCTGATGTGAGAAGTTTTCTTGGATTAGCAGGATATTATCGACGGTTTATCAAAGACTTCTCTAAGGTGGCTGCACCGTTAATAGGATTGACAAAGAAGAACCTAGTGTTCGGATGGGATGATAAGTGTGAGCAAGCTTTCAGAATCTTGAAAGAGCGATTGACAAGTGCTCCTATTTTGACTATTCCGAGTGGGAATGATGAGATGGTGGTTTACACCGACGCATGTGGTACTGGACTTGGAGCAGTGCTGATGCAGAAAGGTAAAGTTGTTGCGTATTCAAGTCGACAACTGAAGCCGCATGAAAGGAATTACCCGACTCATGATTTGGAATTAGCGGCGATTGTATTTGCTCTGAAGATGTGGAGACATTATCTATTGGGAGTTCGATTCGAGTTGTTTACGGATCATAAGTCATTGAAGTATCTTTTCTCCCAAAAGGATTTGAATCTTCGGCAGCAGCGATGGCTAGAGTTTTTAGCATCATATGATTTTGGTATAGCTTATACTCCGGGAAAGGGTAACGCAGTAGCAGATGCGTTAAGTCGAAGACATGCAGGATTGGGAGTCATGTTTTCAGAATGGAAGAGTCTCGAGTATTTAGCTGGATTTGACTTCAGGCCCAGATGTGAATTGGAACCTGAAATGTTGGCAAACTTATCGATAAGATCGACTCTTGTGGAAAGGATTGGCGAGAGCCAAAAGCGAGACGATAAGCTTGTCAAGATTATCCGTGATTTGGAATCTGGATTAAACCTAGAAAAGGATAAAGGATTCGAGATCGATCGAGAGGGTTGGCTTCGGAAGCAAGGACGACTAGTTGTTCCCGATATAGATGAATTGAGAAGTGAAGTTCTGAAGGAAAGTCATCACTCGAAGCTGACAATTCATCCAGGTGGAAATAAGATGTATCGGGATATGAAGAGAACCTATTACTGAGAAGGTATGAAGAAGGATGTTGGAAATTTTATTTCCAAGTGCATGAACTACCAGTTGGTAAAAGCCGAATAGAAGAAGCCAAGTGGATTGCTTCAGCCATTGGAAGTGCCTACATGGAAGTGGGAGCAGATATCGATGGATTTTATTGATGGTCTACCTAGAACAAGGATGGGAAATGAAGGGATTTGGGTCATCGTAGATCGTTTGACTAAGAGTGCAAGATTCATTCCTGTTCGATCGACTAGGACTGCATCAAAGTTGGCGGAATTGTATGTTAAGTGGATAGTTCGATTCCATGGTATTCCGAAGAGTATAGTGAGTGATCGAGACCCATTGTTCACTAGTGGATTTTGGAAGAGCTTCCAGGAAGTTTTGGGAACCGAGTTGTGTTTGAGTACAGCTTATCACCCTCAAACAGATGGTCAGACCGAGAGAGTCAACCGAGTTTTGGAAGATCTCCTCAGAGCTTGTGTTTTAGATTTCGGAGGATCATGGGAAGATCACCTTCATTTGGTGGAATTTTCGTATAACAACAGTTACCAATCAAGAATTGGTATGGCACCGTATGAGGCATTATATGGAAGACCGTGTAACTCTCCGACATGTTGGTTAGAGACCGGAGAAAGCTGATACTTGGGCCTGAGATGATTCGATAGACTTCGGATTGCATAGAGATCATTCGGCAACGAATGAAGGCAGCCCAAGACCGTCAGAAAAGTTATGCCGATAAGCATCGTAAGGATTTGGAATTCGACGTAGGTGATATGGTTTTTGTGAAGATTTCTCCACTGAAGAATGTTATTCGATTCGGGAAGAAAGGAAAACTGACTCCGAGATTTGTTGGACCATTCCCGATCATCGAGCGAATTGGAAAGCTCGCTTATAGATTGGAGTTACCAGAGAAGATGTCGGGTGTGCACAATGTTTTTCATGTATCATATCTACGGAAGTATGTGCACGACTCGAATACAGTGGTTTCTGCTGATAGCTGTGAAGATTTCGAAGTTGATCTAGTCGATAGAAGACCTCGTAAGCCGCTTCGTGTTGTGGAAACCGACAAGAAACAGCTTAGGAGGATGATAGTTAAGTTGCTCAAGATACAATGGAGTGACGATGATAACGACTGTACATGGGAGGTGGAAGAGAGGATGAAAGCAGCTCATCCCGAACTCTTCAAGGTATAGCCCTAAGGTGTCGTGTCATCTAACGACATTGTAACTTGTTCTAAGTTTTAGAATTCTGCATGCTAAGCTAGAATTGGATGCATGGTTTGTTGATTGCTATGGATGGTAGGCATGCAGAATAGTCTCTGATTGCTCTGTTTGTTTGGAATTTCGGGGGCAAAATTCCTAAGGGGGAGAGAATGTAACAACCCGTATTTTTACGGATCGAAACATCGTAAAACAGTTGACATTTGGTCACATTGTTGATAAGTCGTTCAGAGCTTTGAGTCCTAGGTCGTATGGGAGTTTGGAGCGACCTAAGGAAGATGCGAGCTAAGGAGTAAACGAACTAGTGGAGTGGAGCGACTTAAGAGTTAGGTCGTATGATAGCTTAGGTCGTGAAGGAGGTTATGTCATAGGCGACCTAAGGGTTGGGATAAGTCGTGTGGAAGTTAGGTCGTGTGGTGGCTTAGGTCGAGTGAACGACTTAAGGAGTATAGCGACTTATAGGATTCAGACTTAAGATAGTAGACGACTTAAGGAAATTTGGTGACTTAAGAGTTTTGGTGAGTTAACGACCTAAGGGGTAGGTCGACGACGACCTAAGGAAGCTGGGGTAGCAGTGAGCGACCTAAGGAAGTTAAGTCATAGAAGACTTAGGAGTTAGGTCGTGACCCAGTTAAGTCGCGTAATTGTTGAGTCGTTAGGTCGCACAGTGTCTTAGGTCGTGGCATTTTTTGGTCGTGGAAGCCCATCCGCTGTTAAGTCGCTGGGTCGTAAGTCGCGCATAGTTAAGTCGCGAAGTGTTAAGTCGTATGGTTTGTGATAGTCCGCGTAGGGGTTGATCTGTTAGGTCGCGCGCTTGCGCTAGGTCGTAAGTCGTAGACTGGTAGGTCGTGAGTGCGCTTAAGCTTAGGTCGTTAGGTCGTAGATTGAGGGGTTTCGATAGGTCGTAGGTCGTGATGCTCTATAGGTCGTGGACGACCTAAAAGTGGACGACCTAAGGGTTTTTCAGCCTATAAATAGGAAGGTTTTTCTCACTTTTTAGGATCCGGATTTCGAAGCGACGAAGTGCTGCCATTTTGAGAGCTCGACTTCTACACTTCTTCACTTCTTTTCTCCACTTTGATTTAGTACTTACTTCCATCCAAATTGAAGATCGAAGAGCTTAGATTGAAGATCTACATTCTTCGAAGGGTGATTTCATCGTTGAAGCGGATTTGTGAAATCGAGTTAGATCCTTCGCTGTCCAGATCTGAAGTGTGTTTCTTTTGAGGTGGTTATGTGATTTGGTGAGTGGTGATTATCTCTCACACGGATCCAAAGGAGTATATCGGATCGTTGGCTTGATTTTGTGTTAAAGTAGTAATTTCCATGCATTTTCCTAATCCTAAGTATAGATCCATATAGATCCATTGTTAATAATGATTTGGCATCCATTTTACTACATGTTAACCTATGCAAGTTCATTCATCAAGATTATAGAGATATTGCTCATGTTTTCATGCTTGTTAGACTTTTGACTCTTTAATTACGAAATTGCCATTATTGTTATAATTGTCTATTTAGATCATATTTGAATGCTTGTTTACTTGGATTAATGTTTGATTTGATTGATTGCTATGAATTAGATTATTGATGATTTGATTTAGACAAGATAGTTGAAGATGATTCAAAAGCTAAGGGAAAGGCTCTTGAATTGGAAAAGCTGCTCATGGCATATGTAGCGGATGATGAAGCTCATATGGATAGATTTGATGATGATGTTGAGATAAAGCTTTGCTATGATGATGATGAGGCGAAGTATGATATGAGATAGTCTTGGTCTAATCCAGACGGGATCATTCCAAGCATGTTGATAACTCGGTGATATGGTTCGGGTTTGTGGATAATGGTTTGCTCGAGAGGCGCTTGAGCTAGTATGGAAATAGTCGTCGAGGAGGATGACTAGAAGGCTGAGATCTCACCGTTGTTGAAGGTTCTAGCATGCTCAAAGCAAGAGTACGTTGGGCAGATTCGATAGTCCCTGAAGGCTACTGATTGGTAGTCGAGTACTCTGGGCAGATTCGATAGTCCTAGGCACGGGTCACGATGACGTGCAGAGTTATGTCTAGAACCGGGGTTTCCATTAGCCCTTGACGGACGGATGAAATAATGAGCCGGTCATTCAATTAACGATGATATCGAAGCAATGATAACAGTGATAGCCAGAGTCATGGATGTTTGGTTGTATCATCATTCGGTCTCAAGAGCGGAATTTTATGGGTGCTCATCTGATCTTGGTTTAGGCCTTGGGGGTTTGTACTTGGGAAGCATCGCTCTTGACTCGAGTGATAATTGCTTTACTTTAAATTGTATGCTTTGCTATGTTTTCTATGTTTGCTTCTGCTTAGTGTGAGTCTGGGGGCTATCACTGTAGAAAGAGGTGGAGTGGGAGGGTTGTATTCCTATTCCTTTTCCTTTATGCTCTTTTGGTATGTTGTTAGTTAATTTACCGCTCACAAAGACTGTTGTCTGACTCAAGGCTTTATGTTTTCACTCTTATTGCCTTGGGCTGTTCGTCCATTTTGGGATGGGCAGACTAGGTAGCAGGTGACAGGTGTTGTTCTTGCTTTCCATGATGCTGATGACGAAGATGAGCTGGAGTATTGCATATTATTTCTTACTATATGTATTGGATGTTCCGCTGTTTGTATATTCTCTGAGTGATATGTAGTGAGGCTTGTTGTATTGACTATTCAGATGTTTGTATTCAACTATTATGAAGTTTTATTGATGAGATTCTATTCTGTGAAGCTTCACTATGTATATATTCTATTGTATTTTGTCCATGCGCTGTGAGTAATACGATAGATTCTGCTGTTTTTAATTTACCCTGACATTCGTCCATGGCTGCCTGGCACACTTTACTGCGCACTTTTTCTAGGTTCAGTGCAGGGGTCATGGGCGGTCATCACATACACATTTACATTTAGATAAATGATAACAGAAACAGTCTTTTGCTTCAAGATATTATGTGACCATTAAGTTATGCTCATTTACGGTCTAGTTATGAAAGTTGTCAATGTCATAGTACATGGTACTAAGCATGTTGCAAAATAACGTGTACACGTCATGACTTCCATTGACCACTAGATTAGCCAAGACACTTATGATAACTGACTAAAGAAAAGTTTAGCATATCATGCGCGCCTTATGACCTTAATACGAAAACATTAATGGATTTTACTATTGGCCAAGTGGGAGACTGTAAGGAAATTTGACCGTTTTGTAAGGAAATTAATGCGAAACGTTTCCTTCTTCATTATGTGGTACATTAATGGACCGTTTCCTTCCTCAAACATTTCCTTCCTCATTATGTGGTCAATAGAATCTAAAGGGTTTTCCTATTAATATGCTAATAAATAAAACGGTTATAATCTAGAGCATTAATTTCTCTCATCTTGATCTTGATGGACGATCAAGATTAAATCTACAAATCTGGAAATTTGGTCCTCTCTCTGCCTATAAATATTAACCTTTGCCCATCACAAAGGAAATAAGAAAACACATAAAGAAAATATAGGAAAAGAGAGAGAAACTATTCTCCTTTATCCATCGATACAGCCTTCGACAACAACCATTGCTGATTCGTATGCAAGATGTCTGGAGGTATGTTTTATTAATTCATTACATTTGTGATAATCATGTAATTCTAGATCTTAGGGTTTATATTATTCGCAAGATATAGATTACATTTTCAATTTAATTTTTGTTGAATTAAAAGTTTTCAACTTTTGGATTCTTCTATTTTTATAAATTCTTTTACTTCATGAATCTGGAAGCTGTTATTTTGAAAAGTGCAAGAAAATTTGGAGATCTATTATTTATAAATAGTTGAGTTAGAAAGTTCTAACTTAAAGGGATTTTGCATTCAGAAATTTCTTAGTTAAAATTTATTGAGCCAAAAGTTGCTGATCCAAATATTTTTCTTTTGTGAAATGCGTGATTTTTCATACCTTATAAAATTAAAGATTATTTTCCTTAAATTTCTTTTGAAATGGTGTGCTGACGGAAAAGACACTTGATTAACATAAGATGGAAAGAATAGAAGGATAAGAATGTCCAACAAGGTAGGTAGGAGGAGCATTCCCGTATAAGGAAATGCGACGAATGATAGCTCAATTTAGGTAGGGATAGAAGTGAGAATTTTAATCCAGTAATAAATGATATATAAGAGTAGTAATAGGAATAAGATAGGAGTTATTTTTGTCTACTCCATTTTTCCGTCATTTAAAGTTATAATTGAATGGATTTGAACTAATAAATGAGTTTCGTATTTTTGGAAAGGCAGTTGTGTAAAGATGAGAATTTTATACACAAATCTCCCTAATTCAAATTCAGAACTTGTTCGAATAAGAATATTATTGAAATTGATAAGAAAATACCACCTCAAGTATAGTATCTTCGCTTAAAAAGGTGCTAACCCATCACAATTTCAAATTGATATTTGTACAAATTAATACAAGGCAATTACCACTTCTGTCTTCAAATTAAAACTATCACCCAAGCACATCGATTTTCTTTTGAATTTTAGAAAAAATAATAATATAAAACTACATAACAAATTATTTGTACTAAGACAGATCTGATGGATGTGTGCAAAGGAAAAAATTAGCAAAATCTTGATTAGTTTAAAAGTTTGAAATAAACCATTTGAATGTACAATTATATCTTAGATGCATGCATGACGGTTATGCAATGACAGAGGAGGATGAAGACTCATCGATCATGCATATGCCTTTAAAGCGTAAAGACTTTTATACATGCGAGTTTGGTTATTAAATAGTTATGTAGTGTGTATGGTTGCCTTTTACCGTGCAACATCAACAACACTAAGTCTAATCTTCAATTTCTCCACATTCACCGTGTACATCTCCCACTCCATCTACACTTTCCTTTGTTTGCATCATTTACCTTGCACCAACTTTATAACTATTTTTCTTTTAGATAATGATTAAATGTAGTAATTTAATTCTTTTGGGTAACAATGAAAGATTAATTCTATCATCATAAGATCAGTTAATAGTGCTTAAAAGAAATTAAAAGAAAAGGTGCCATTAAATTTGAATTACAGTAGTTTTTCATCTGATTCAAAGACTCTATAAGAATAGACATATCCTCATCTTATTATCACACAATAGGTGTTAAAGACATGTTTCTCCACATGTGATCACATCGTTACTTGGTCAATGTTCCTTGGATTGAAAATACTGATTTTAGTACATCAAAAGATCGGTTAATCAGATCAAAATATAGTTAAAGCTGTATTGTGTTCAAATTTTACCAAAAATGCGCCTCTAGGCCATTACTCAGCCTACAAAGGCTATCGGCCCTGTTGCTACAATTCAAACCCGTAGCATACATAATAGGCATGTTAAGGCATACAAAACAGTCTAGTTGTAATATATGCTTGATAGATAGTTTCATCTAACCATAACTAAACTCAAAACACAAACCAAATTCATTTTCATAGTTACATCAACATTGATTTACTTTTCAATTTCATTCAGAAGTACTACTGATTACATCAAACATTTTATTTTATTTTAAATATAGCATGTACTTCAGAATATACAACGGTCAAAAAATACAACATTATTCTGAATGTAATGAAGGGGTGAAATATAACATGTGCTACCTTTTACTTATTTTACCCCGCCTGTTCATGGTGTCACCTAAGCAAGTCTTATATCCTTTTATTATCTTTGGGTATTAGAGTAAGTAGTTGAACTTGAATTAAGCGCCTAATATCTTCCAATAAATTTAGCACTGCCTGTACAAACTCCTACTACCTTTAGTTCATGCATCATGTGTGATTTGGTTTGTTACACTACAACGGTTTATGCTTTTCATAGCGTTTGAAAAACGCTATAACAGGCTACCATAGCGTTTCAGAGAACGCTATGGAACAACAAGCTATGGTAGGCCGGCAGCATTACATAGCAGCAAGAAAAACGCTATAATATATTATAGCGTTTATAAAAAAGCATAGCGTTTGCAACCTACCGTAGCGTTTTTTATCTGCTATTAAACTTAAACGCTATAGGGAATATAATCTTTCATTTAACTTTCTATAGCGTTTTTTAGCACATTTTATAGCGTTTCATCAAACCATGTTATAGCGTTACAATGTTTTTCGATAGCAGTTCTTGTCATGCTTGCATAGCGTTTTTGTTTTCTACTATAGCGTTTTTGATTCTATTATAGCGTTTTTGGTGGAAAAATCTTACATCTCGTATAGAGTTGCGATAGCGTTTGATGAATCAATAGCGTTTTTTAAACGCTATCCTATATAATATTAATTTTCAGCATTTGTTTCAATTTTCATTTTATTATATTACATATATATATATATATATGTACACAGATAGATATATGTATACACATTACACACACAGATATATATATATATTAAAATGTGGATCCCAAAAATAACAAATCAAGAAGATGACAACAACTATATGTAACAATGATAACGTTGCAGTGAATTCTAATTTGGAAACACACAATCAAACCAGTGGAAAAGTTTGAAATAATTCTGCTAATATTTCAAATACTACAAGACATGGTCGAATGATAATAGTTCAAAATAGTCTAACAAATGAACACAAATACTACAAGACATGGTCGAATGATAATAGTTCAAAATAGTCTAACAAATGAACACAAATACTACAAGACATGGTCACATGATAATAGCTCAAAATAGTCTAACAAATGGACACAAATACTCAGTTATGGAGACGATGATACGGAAATGGCTGCTACAGAAGATTCTTGCAAGGATCTAAACATTGCTCCAGGTTGCTTCAGTGTTAACCAAGTTCCTGCATTAAATGACAAAGTAGACAAAGTATAAAAGTGCTGGCTGTCAACTGAAAATATACATAGAAGTGACTGAAAGCGAAGTCTAAACCTTTGTTGTTTTTAGCTAACAATATTGAGTAACAATTCACCACAAAATTTGACACAAATTTACTTTTTGCCACTAAACTTCTGTAATTGTATATTATGTATCAAGCAAAATATAATAAAAGGAAGATAAAAAATATATCATATTGGACTGTATTTATAGTTTTGTATATTAGATAGTGCTTTTATCATTATAGACGATAAGGAAGCTACCGATCGACTTTATCCCAGTTGTTCATTTCTAGTCATTTGTATTTTAGCCCATTAGCTTTTAATGATTTGAACTCATCGCATAATATGGTGAATTTGTGATTGTTCACAGCCCGCCGATTACAGCCATCACTGTGCACAGTGCACAAGTCATCCCACCCTCCGCCTTGCAATCACCACTTCACTGTTGCTGCCTTAACTTATTTCTTCAACCTCCACTAACTTTCTTCTCTGTTTACATCACCACATACCCAACAACCAACAAAACTCCACTGTCAACATCAGACCACATAAACACACCACACAACATCCTTTATCACACCGATCAACACTCCATATATACATCAACTTCCTCTGTGCACCAACAACTTGCCAACAAACAGTTTCAACAACAAACCACAAACTCACACAAACTCCCTTTTGTCACTCATACAAACAGTTTCAACACATCCCTGTCACTCAACCACCCAGTTGCTCCCCCTACCCCTCTGTCAACATTAAACCTCAACCAATTTCCAGTGCACACAGCACCCTGCACAAGACTGCTGCACAAAACCCATACAAAACCGTCCCCTGCCTCACTTCCTTACCACCACCTCCTCTGCCTGCAAGTACAATCCAATACTTCTCTGACCAAACCCTGTTGTCCATCATCACACTCCATCACTGCAGCCCCTCCAACTACTACCACCCACTGCTATACACTACAGTGCCACTCTTCCATTCCACTTCACCACAAGCATTCATCCCACCAGCAAACCTCCTTGCTTACAACCTTCATTCACCACTTCCTAACAGCTGCTATCAAACACAAACCCATTATCCTTCAAAGACTACCGATCCAACCCAGTAACTGATAAAAAGAAACAAAAAAATTACTAATACCTAAAACACTATGAAACCAAACAAGTTGCCTTATTATCCTGGATCAAAAGTTAGATTCCTTTGCTTTAGAGACTTATCAGGCTAACAAAAAAGAGTCTTTAATCGTTGTCCATCATTCCAAATGAGAAAACTTAACTCTTTCGTTATCATGATGTAGTGGATCCAATGCTGCCATAGGAAGAAACTTACTGCGTCTTCTTGTACAGTGGAAATATCAACTAGCTAGTGTCAGTATCACCAAATGATGGCGCATGCATAGCATAAACCATGTGTACATGGTACACATCGAAGCTGTATATGGTAAGCTCTCTGGCAAACAAATATTCTGTTGCTGCATCAAGTCTTATGCATTCCAACTCTTGCATATAGAAATGTAGACTTGTTCTCCAGCCTTCAAATAAACTTGAAACTTGCACACAAGTTATTAAGCTACCTAAATTGATTCCCAACAAACACACATAGAAATTGTGGGTTTCTAGGAGATTGAATGCATTGCAGGTAACACTCATCTCCCATGTGAACCAAGACACATAAAGGATGACTATTCCTGAAGTGGCACCCCTTTTTGATAAAGTCTATATTTCTCTAAAGCTACAACCATAAAAAACACAATAGTTAATTACTTGGGATAACTACTTAGTTAATCAAATCGTTAGATTAACCTTCTTCTACTTTTAATATATAAATGTTAATGTCACTTTTTATCTGAGAATCATGTACCATCTTCTATATCTTGGCTTTAACCAAAATTCCAAACAAAGTTAAACTTATTTTATGCTATGTCGTCCTAGTCAAATCTTTAAAAGTATGTTCGGTCACCTCAATTTTTCTCTAAATCTTTACTATCTGTAGAAAAATTCCTGCTCACTCTTATTGCATATAATGCAATCTTCAAACAAAAGAATTAGTCCTATAAATAATGCAGAGAAAAAACAGTAAAGTTGTTAAATTGAGTTTGATCAAAAAAATTGTAGTTTTAATAACTGCATTTAAATTTCAATAAGTGAATTACATCCAAGAATCATAATAGATCAAATTAGAAGAGTGATCCACAGTTTACAGATTTGAGAAAATGGATCATCATCATTACCGTCGTTTTCAAAGCCAATACTGTCTTCTTTATATAACTTTGAACGTTTATATGTTGTTTAAGTCTGATAACATAAATTTATGAACTATTGTCAATGTTAAATGAAAACTAATGGAGCAATACAAAACCATCCATTTATTTTTAAGTAATTTCAAATTGTAGAATGTCCCAATCACTTTATTATTTCCCATCAAAATCAATAATATTTCACTCGTTTTTAAAGATTTCAGTTTTTTTTTTATTTTCAAATTCATTTGTTATTTATTTCATTGAACTTTTGGAAACTATTATTTAATTGCCTTTATAGAGTTTTTTATTTTAATTTCAAAACATAATTACTATATATTACTTTACTCCATATTAAAAAACAACTTTTTCCAAATAAATATTTTTATAATATAAATAAACTTAATCTATTTCATAAAAAATTTATTTTAAAATTGGTATATTTGTAATGATAATGTTTTTATTATATTTCTTTTTTAAGAAGGGAGGATTCAACTTTGAAGTCATTAGATTATTTTTGTTCAGTATGTTTATTGCCAAATGATTCCCATGCATATGTAATAAGTAACATGTGCTAGCGTACAAATATAGCTGAAACAAATATCAGACATGCTTTATGAAGAAATAAAACATTATATTTATTGCCTCGGGAAATATACAATCAAAAAATGGAGCATTAATTTCAGTTCCTCAAGTAATGACAAATAAATTCTAATTTGATCGAATTATATTACCAATGCGATTTGTTGATGAAAAATAGTTTGGGCGGATATTTAGAATTGTTTTAAATAAGAAGGAAAATTCATCACCCAAGTGGTGCTATTTTTGGTATGTAGAAAATAAGAAACTTTATAATTCAAGATAATGATAATTAGAATGGTAGATGATGCTGAAAATCATGTCTTAAGAAAAGTTTGCTAACTTTTAATTGTCTAGTTGATGATACATAACAATATTGGAAATTGAGATAACTTATCCACTATTTGAGAGATAAAAATATACTTACTGACACTGATCTCATCGATAAATGTATTAATTTCAGTCTTGCTCTCATAATTCAATTATAATAATTTTGAAATGACGAGTAGTTGGTACAAGTATTTTCAATTTTTACAACTATATCGTTTGTTTTTACGATTAATATCACCAAAAGTGAAACACTTATGGGAATAAACGAATGATTAGTTTTTCTATATTCGTCATTGCATCTAAATTAACAGCTTTGATATTATGGATGGCATTGCTAAAGGAATTTCATACTCTACTTTAGAGGGCCTTTTAAGAAGGATAATAAAAACAATAAAAATATGTCAAGTTTTTCGCCTAACAAGTCTTCCGGGGCACCAAATTCCTCTGAACTTGAACAATCACTAGTTACATCTTGAACAATCACATGGTCCTGCTCTGGAATTTCATATGTAGGCTCTACCAGTGAACCTCGAGCTTTGTTTGGATTAGTCTCTGAAAGTAATGTATTTAACAGTGTGTCATCTATCCGCAAGCAATCATAAGGATTTTCCATTGGGATATCAGTAGCTCATTTAGCGTTTTTGGGGTGTTGAGTAGATTCCTTTCTTTTATTCCTAACGTTTGTGCTTGAAGGTAAAAGATAATGACTCATGCCATAAGTTTTCGAAAAGATATTTATATCATTAAATTCATATATTTTAGACATGGGTAGCTAAGGTTGGCATGTGATTAAAAGTAAATTACTCACAAACAGTGCTACACTTCTGACCACTTCCCACTGCAAACCACCCAGACCATCAAACTTCACATATTTGTATATTTACATTCGTATATTTGACCACGGTACTACACTTTGATAAGAACCAAAATAAGCATATCAAACGAAAAACATAAAATGACTTTTATGCATGATGTATTATTCGTATATTTACCTAGAGTGCAGTTGTGAAGCTTTCTTTTCTTCTAATCAGTCAACAAACTTTAACAATGGTTACCTATATAAAAGAAAACCGTATAATGTCAAGAATTAAATCATACAATCAAATATGAATACATTTTGAAATTTTGTATATATGTATGAAAAAATTATACTTACTAGAACTTGATTCTATCACAACTTTTGAGGTTGGCCATGCCACTGTAGAGCCTACAGCATCTTCAATGCAGACAAGATCAGAAGATGGTCTCCACAGAACTGCATCGGGAACTGTAGCATTCACTACCCAAACTTTAACGGCGTCTCTTCCAATTTGAACAAAATGGACCATTTCATTTGGATCGGTTGAAGCCACAACCCCTTCGGCAACTATTGTTGCTATTCCACCAACATCAATCAGCCTGCATTTGCTTTTGGGGGCTGGCCTTCCACTCTATCAAACAAGAAAAAAAGCGATGGTTTTAATAAATAAATAAATATATATATATATTAATAAATTTGATAACAAGTTTCTATAATTATGTTTAAACATATTACCGTATGAGATGTTATGTTGCCACTATTAGAAACAAATGATGGTGCTTTAGCTTTCTCGACAACTACTTTTGATTTTGGCCAAGCAACTTTATTACCAACGGCATCTCCAACATATATCATATTATTTCTTGGTTTCCATAAAAAGGCCTTGGGGTTGTTTGGATTATCAATAGAAACTACCATAGCTGATGGTTCAATAGGAACGCCATTCACAAGCTGGTTTGGATCGCTAGAGTACAAGCGTCCTTCAGCAACTACTTCTTCACCTCCAACCCAATCATATAGCTTGCATGAAGGCTCTGTTCTGCTACTTTTAGTCTATTCCAAAAAAATATGTATTTATGAAATTAATAGTTGTATTTTGAAATAAAATTATAAATAAAGTGATATTTAATTTACCGTGCTGTCGATTTGATCTAGCTTATGCAAAATAACTTTATCGGCAGGCCATGCTACTAACATACCGGCAGCCTCTCCAATATGTATCGTATGAAACACGGCTCTCCATAAAAAAGCATCCAATTTCCTTGGAAACTCAATCAAAACTATCTTTGCATTTGGTCCTAGAGGAATTCTATGTACAAGCTCATTTGGATCACTTGACACGACTCTTCCTTCAGCAACTATTTCATCGGTTCCGCTCCAATCCAATAAATCACATTTATCAAATGTATTTCCATTGCTCTGCAATTAATTAGAAGCGTCTTAAGTTAAATACTATATTAAAATTAATTTTTAGATAATATCACAATGATAATGTATTTGATGTTTAATAGCAAAGTATCATATGCACACATATGCAAACGTGAAATTATGCATATGCTAATATTCGATGTTTACCCGAGGCATTGATTCTTCTCTTTGACATGCAGTAACCTAAAAAATCAAGTGTGGACGATGGATTAAAAAACCATATGAAAAAAAAATCGAACAATATCTCTAATATTACCACACAAGTAGAATAACAAGTAATGATTGATATGTTATATACCAGATTTTTATTTAGCATGCGAACCTCCTCTTCCAATTGTGAAATTCTATCATCTTTAGCTTGTGAGAGCAAGAACTTGGTATAGTTTGCACCTCTTCCCATTGCTCGTAGTCGTCCAGGTCTATCCTGACCCAACACTTGGGAGAGAGCATCTTCTCTCAAAGAACTGTTGGTTGAGTTTGATTCACTTTCAATTTTTTTAACCTTTTCCTACAAAAGTTAAAGTTATTCACATATAAGTAATAGATAGAATGCCAATAACGGATAGAAAGACAATACTATACAATTTTTATCAATATTGCGGTGTCTTACAATAGTCTCTAGAACATATGTATTAACTGCTTCGCCATTCTTTCGAGTGTGGGATTTAATCCAAATTTGACTTCTAGGAATGGAGATGTGGCCACCACTCTCCTGTTTCTATGTTAAAAATGATAGATAAAGTGAATGTGGTTGTATTAAATACATAATCATAATATGTTACACAAATTAAACTAGTTGTTCTTTCTCACCATATCTTCCGCTAATCGAGCCATTCCTTTGCAACTTACTGTATGTGGCACTTGAAAACTTCTAATAGCTTTGAATTGATCACTTTGTGCCTAAGATGAAAAGATATAATACACTGAATAATTATAATTATTACGTAATACAATTGAATTTGGTATTTATTTACCTTAAAATTTGAGTCTGTTTTCTTTCTTAGAAAATTCCTCCAGTCCTTCATATTTTCGACATTACCAGGTTTGAGCTTAATTCTTTCCTCCATGTTGTTCGCTTCCAGTATTTGCCTAACGAACCTGCTTTTTGAATCCCTCCATATGCATCCCATTTGTTGAAAAATAAGCGCTTTCTGCCACTCCTCATCCAGTTTAAATCTAGCCTGCAAAATGCAAAACGATTGGTAATCGGTACATTTTATATATACATTGAATGATAGTAATATTAATATCATTAAACACATTCAAACAATAATCTGTATCATTATATTACAACATGTTTAATGTATACAGTAAAACTTGCAGATCAGTTCACCCGATTTTATTAAAAGATCTGGATTTAACAATAATTAGTAAACAGAATACATTTTAAAATTATTATTGTAAATATAGCTTATGTTATCTGAATTTGTGTATAATGATGTTTTAGGTCTGCCACCAAGATACAGGGATTCCGTCCGAGCAATAACTCCTGGTCTTCCTCTGTTTCTTTATAATTATTCAACTCATCAGCTCCATGGCATATTTGAGGTGCTATACAATACAACACTGAACAAAAAAAAACTATGTAAAATGTTGTGCATACGTATTTGAGGTACTAATAACAGGCTGCTAGTTTTGGTGGAACTAACATTGATCCTTCAGCTTGGGAAGACAAAAAGTCTCATGGAGAATCTCGTTTTCCTGCTCAAGTATCGCACAAATAGCCTGAATGAAATTATATGAAATGTTTTTGTTTCATCACCTGATTTGTCATTAAATCACTCATGCTATACCAGTCAAAAATTTCATAGTTGGCATCTAAACTAGGTTGTATAGCCATGCTTGAATAAATGTTTGATCTACTTGATACCATGAAAAAAATACCTTTTTGATCAAGTGTAGGAAAACCTTGCAGTTTTTAATTTGTGAACATGATGATGTTACAGTAAACTAAATATGTTGATCCTTACTGAATTAGCCGTACTTGGTTCATAGTCAGCAAAAAAGTACAGCAATGGCTTCAGTTATAATTCTTGAAAAATATCAGATTTAAACAAGTTATAATTCTTGGTTTGATGCATAAGTTTTATCAAACGATACATTACTGATGGCAACACTAATGCAGTGTGTGTTCGAAAATCCCTCGACAGTTCATTAAATGATTCATCACTGAACAAGTGATGTGCGTGTTAATGAAAATCACATGATAAAAGAAGATATTTAATGTCAGAAAATAACTTTGATTAGTTGCAGATAACTTTCATAACACTTTGTGCTTTTTATCTTTCCACTTATTTCTGAACTCTGAATATAAAACTTCCAACTAGCTTTTAACTAGTAGGTTCTAGTTTTTTCTTAAGAAGCCAACATATATATGCTTCTCATAAACAAACTCTTTGGCACAATAAGGAGAAAAAAGTCAACATAACTAGCATGTCAATAGACCTGAAAATATTCCGCCAATCATCGCAACTGTTCAGTTTTAATAAGCAGTACTTAGTATAGTGATACCTGAATGGATCTCCACAACACATGTTTTAAATCATCGCCAATATTCCACCAATCATCAATCGTGAATGGAACATGCTCCCGTACGAGCGGTCCTAAGTACGAAGATAGTTTTATAGAACCTTCTCCTATTGGTACAACATTGTCATTAAATTCAACGTTAATCCGAGACACACGATCCGAAGGAAGTCTTTTCATTCTAGTTTGGCCTCTAGCTTTTTTCTTTTGAATCGTACTTTCATCTGTGTGTTGAATATCAGTCTCATTTTCCATCGCATCATTTCCAATTTCAAATTCGTTTTCAATATTTTCTTCAACTTGCATCATATTGTCTGTACATGCTTCAATTCCTTGCTCATTGGTTTCTAAATTGACTTCATGTTGCTCATTAGTTTCTAAATTTGCTTCATGTTGCTCATTGGTTTCTAAATTTCGTTCCGGTTGCTCGTTGGATTCAATATTTGCTTCTTTTGGTTCCTCGGCTTGTTTTTGTTTGCGAGTAATCTTCCTCTTCTTTGCTATATCCTGTAGTTAGTACAAAGATATCATTTTTCTTTGAATTTTGACTATAAATCAAGCAAGAAAAAGAATTTGCATTGGTTAACAACATGATGTTATCTTTTCCTATTTAATACATACAATATGCATAGTTCACTTATTCACAATATATATTAATGAATTATTGTTTGATACAGTATTCATACAACCTGCAGTATTCATGTTTGCAACAGTATTCCCTTTTTGGGTTTCTTACTACAAAATACGTTTTCTTCTTCAATACTTGATAATGTTTAATGATTTTTTTTTAAAACAAACAATGTTCGAAAACAATTTCTTTTGAAAACATCACCTAAAACTAACTAGATTGAGAGGTAAAGGTTTTTGAAGTTGAGCATATCAGTTTTCTCAAATAACAGAGCAGAACAAAAAATGAAGTAGGCTTTTTTTTGGGGTTTTACAGTTTATACAACATGATATACATTCATATATGAGCATAAACACTACTAGCATATGGACACTTGACAAATCAGAGGTTTTATTTAAAACTGCAAGTATATAGATGCATCAGGCTTTTAGTAAGTAAAGAAAGAAAATTAGTTTTACTCACAGCTTTGAAAAGAAAACACCCTGCCTTTCTTTTTGTTTTTGATCTACTGGCAACCTTTAGTTCCTACAGAGTTTGGTCATTGAATAACTGTTAACTCAATGGTTATATCTAGAGCTAAATATGTGGCTTTGCCTCTTATGAAAGTGACACACATGAAATCAGTTCTGATTTTCTAGCTTCTTCATTTGGAAGAAAAAAATTCTATCTCAATGTATATATTTTTTAGCATCCTTATTGTCAAATAAAATTTAATTAATGGTCTTAAGATATCTGTCTCAATGGATAAGAAAAACTATTGTAAGTTTTGCAAATTATGACATCCTTTGCATGAAATAGCTCGATAAAATATTTCAATAATAATTATTGATAATTAAAAGGAAACCGAGGAAAGAAATCAAAATATGCTCCAGTCTTTCTTTCTTAGTTTGTTAGATTTATGATTAATTGATGGTCAGATTTACATGACACGACTTCTTAATAGTGGCTAATCATTTTATATGTAGAAAATTCATAGTTCTATGCGGGTAAAGACAGTAAAGAAAAAGCAAATGACATAGTAACTAGGACAATGGAAACAAACAACTTGGATGTTGTTGTAAGAAGACAAACTATGACAAATGAAACCATGCTTTAAACATTCAATTAGGCAGTAAAACATTCATGCAACAAAATACAAGAATATGCATTCTTGTGATGTGTGAGTTAAGCTTTAAACAAGCAAGTTCTTAAACAAGTGTTGGAAAAAACAACAAAAAAAGGAAGATTTATAAGGAAAATATAAGGACACATTTCTTGGCAATCTTCCTCAACAAAAAAAGGAAGATTTATAAGGAAAATATAAGGACACATTTCAAGACTACTCAAGTATGCCTTCACAATCTTCTCTAACAAAAGAAACATCCTCAACATGCTCATCAACATCCATATTGATTTCTTGGCAATCTTCCCCAACATGGCTTACTTCTTCAAAGGAGTTGTGGATCTCTAAATCGTCAAAAACTCTCGAAGGTGCTTTCATTACCACATACCAATTAGAAGAATCATTTTCTCTTGAATAAAAAATTTTCTTTGCTTGAGATGCAAGTATATATGGATCTTTTGTAAATGAAGCTTGACTTTGATGTAAATTGACAAGCGTAAATCCATCTTCAACCTTCACACCATTTCTTATGTTTGCCCAATCACACTTAAAGATCGGAACATAAAAAATGTTATAGTCCAACAAAATTATATCGGTAAGTATCCCATAATAACTAACAACATCGACCACTTGAGAAACATCTTTTGCGCTTGCCCTACACATGGTTGTTGCATCATAAGTCACTCCACTATTTTGGGTTTCTCTCCCAACATCTTTTGTGTGAAAACGTTGTCCATTAATGATGTATCTTGTGTAGGATAAAGCATCGTTCTTTGGACCATAAGCAATCCATTTTAACATGTCGTCGTGATCTTTGGAGCTAACAGATACCTATAAAAAATAATTTCATTTAATTAAAATATTCTTTATACGGTTTTAAGTTAATTAGTAACATTTAAGAATTCAATTGACCTTTTTTTAAATCCAATTAGAGAACGTAGCTATATGATTTTTCCAAAGTAACGTTGCATTTCTTTCCATGCGCTTGTCTGAATTTTGTAACTCCTCCAAATGCAAACTAGCGTATAACAAGAGATGTTATGTTATATTTAAAATTACAAACAATCAAACAATGAAAAAGAGGGAATTTGCACTTACTCTAAAAATGGCTCTACCACGGTCATATTCATTAGCACAGCCAAATGAGCAGATTCTTTCTCATTTGAAGACAATGTGATTGTCTTATGTGCTGATATTGGACGTCCTTCAAGTATTACATTACTTTGATAATCTTCATTTCTAACTTCTTTCTTCTGTGATTTTGTTAAAAATTCACCAAAGAATCTCATGCATTCTTCTGCAAGATAAGATTCTGCAATACACCCCTCAGGACGAGCATGATTTCTTACATAATCCTTTAGTGTCTTCATGTATCTTTCAAAGGGGTACATCCAACGAAAATGGACTGGCCCACACAATCGTGCTTCTCTTGCAAGAAGAATTGTCAAGTGTATCATTATGTCAAAAAAAGAAGGTGGAAAGTATTTTTCAAGCTCGCACAAAGTTACAATAATCTCGTCGTCAAGTTGATTTAATTTCTCTCTATCGATAACACGTAGACATAATTTATTAAACGATGAACAAAAACGAGTTATTGTTTTCCTTGGCTTCTTTGGAAGCAATCCTCTGATTAAAACGGGTAATAATTGTTGCATTAAAACATGATAATCATGAGACTTCAAGCCACTAATTTTGCAGTCCTCTAATGATACGCAACCTTTAAAATTTGAACAATAACCATCAGGTCCTCTAAAATCATACAACCTTTTGCAAAATGTTTTTTTCTCTTCTTTCGATAATGTATATGGAGCTGGCGGAAGATATGTCTTCTTCCCGCGGGGTTGTGTATGAAGACCATGTCGAATTCCCTAATCCTCCAAATCATTTCTAGAGTTAACTCCATCTTTTGATTTCTTGTCATGCAACATTGTGCCTAGTAGACTTTCTCAAACATTTTTCTCGACATGCATTACATCTATATTATGACGTATTGTAAGTTCCTATAAAAATCAATAATGGAACAATTTAGTTGTATGATTCCATAATGTTAGTCTAATAGAATAAAATAAAACGTATGCACTAACCTCCCAATATGGCAACTGAAAAAAGATGGACTTTTTTTTCCACCTTGATACCTCCATTCTCACAGGATCTTTATCCTCATCGTCTTCATTTTTCTTGCTATGCTCAATTCTTCTTTTATTTCCTATTATATTTTGCTCATTCAATTTTTTACCTTTTCTGTTATTCTTTTTTTGGTTCTTCTTTGCATTTCCAAAATTATTCGGAAAATCTTTTAAAATGATAGAAATTTTTCTCCCAGTTAGAATCCTAGGTCTACACCCTTCCTCCACGGTGTTATCAAACAAGGCCTTCTGTTTTCTCAAAGGGTTTGAAGGAGATAGAAATCTTCTATGGCCCATATAGACGGTCTTTCTACTGTGGTTTAGCCATCGATGATGAGTGTTGACACCGCATAATGGACAAGCCTTTTTACCTTTTACACAGCATCCAACAAGATTACCATATGCTGGAAAGTCATTTATTGTCCAAAGCAAAATTGCTTTCATATTAAAGATTGATTGGCTATATGCATCATAAACCTCAACTCCGCTATTCCATAAATGACATAAATCTTCTACCAATGGCGCTAAAAATACATCAATGTCATTTCCTGGTTGCTTCGGACCAAGAATTAACAATGTTAACATAATATTATCTTTCTTCATGCACAACATAGGCGAAAGATTATATGTCACGAGCATTACAGGCCAACAACTATATTTGGAACTTAACATAGAAAATGGATTGAAGCCATCTGTTGCAAGGCCAAGCCTAAGATTGCGTGGATCTGCTGAAAATGATTTGAATTTCTCATCCACTACATTCCATGTTATAGAATCTACCGGATGTCGCATTTTTCCATCGGTGCTTTTGTTATTGAAATGCCACCGTAAATCTTCCGCCATCCTTTTGGATCTAAACATTCTCCTAAACCTCGGAATTATTGGAAAATAACGCAACACTTTAACTGGAATGCCATGCATAATCTCCTTTGTCCGTTGATTTACTTTCCACCTCGAAAATCCACATTTTGGACAATTATTCAAATCTTTATATTCATTCCTAAAAAGACAACAGTCTTTCTCACATGCATGAATCTTCTCGAAACCCATGTAAAATATTTTAAGGAATTTCTTCAATTCATATAACGACTTGGGAAGTATGTTATTTTTTGGCAACAATAATTGCTGCACATTGAGAAGCTTATCGAAACCATTATCAGACAATCCAGTCTCACATTTAAGATTATACAAGGCAAAGATAGCAGATAAGTTTGTTTGATCCTTGCAACCAGGATACAATGGGGTCTCTGCATCTTCCAAATTTTTGTGTAATTCATCCTCTCGTCTCTATGCATCATCTTCACTTTTATCATCATCAAAGAAAGTATGATTAATAAAATCTTCGTCTTCATAGATAATGGCTTTAAGCAAATCATACGCATCAACCGGCTTTGTATTTTTGCTTTTATTTATTCGCTCGCCGTGATTGTACCACTCAACGTCCATGTACTTAGGATCCATTCCTCTTATAATCAAATGCTCAACAATAACTTCTCTATGAAGACGGGTAAGATTTCTGCAATCTACACAAGGGCATAAATTTTTTTCCACATTTTGCAGCTTTAGCTTTGCATCGTTTACAAAATTCCAAGCTGCTTGCTCGTATTCTTTAGTGGTTCTACAATAATAATAAAAAACAAATAATAACCTTAGGTATTAAAATATGTTTTAAATTCAATATTATACTTAAGTACCATATAATTACCTGTTTAGACGTACCCAGTCTTTATCCATCATTTCTTGTCTTTTCAAATGGAAAAAAGTATCAGATTTACGAACAGTAAATCTCTCTTGACACATATTCATTCATTCTTTATATAACAAAAATTGCTTCCACTAGCAACAACAGCAATTACTACAACAGTAGCATCGTTACTCATGTTTTGGAAGATGCAACTAATGACGTCAAACAATATATACACAAGTTTTCCATATTTGTATCTCAAATTTTACAAATGGGTAATCTATTAATTCAGAAAATAAAGCAACTAGGGGAAGATATAATTGAAATGATAAACATTTATAAGACATCAAAAACAGTAGGATGAAGTGAAAAAGGTAGTATACACTCACTGTTTCTTTTTTCTTTTTCTTTTTTCCAACATGGCATATTGCTAAATATAAGAAAAAAATAAGCAAAATCGAAATAACAATTAGAAAAAATATTTGCATTTAGAACTATCGTATAAATCAATTTAGTTGAATGCAGAAATAGTTTAAGTGCATTCATTGAAAATTAAACAGCAAAGGTAAACGCAATATTGGTTACCCTAGTCTTCCTAAATGGGAGAGAATTTTCCATCTCACAAAGTATCTAGTGAAATTTTCAGGATATATCATTGCAGGTCATGTCAACATCACAAAAAATGCATACAAACATAACCTATGTACTCTCGAGTAAAAATGGGCAAAATACTTAGATGCAACAACGTTTTTCTGGAGCAAAAACAAAATGTGAATTTCGGGAAAACTCTACAACAGTTAATTTAAATATCTAAGGTTAAAGGGAAACTAAAGCCTAACTGACATGTAGAAGTTTATTAGCAAAATGAAACATCTACCGGCTGTATTTATGTATTGTTACCATCCTGCTGAAACTATGTAACCCAAAAAAGAATAGAATTCATATGGAAAACTTGAGTACTATAAGGTGCATGGATACAAATATACAATAATGTCAGAACAATATACAACATTAGCACCAAACTGTTTCCAAAAAATTTGCCATTACAACGGCGCTATTTTGTAGCACCGGAGTAATGTCTATGCATTACCCCTCTCCTGATACTTGGCTTGCGGCATTAACAATAATTTTTTCAACTTATACAACAATGTCACCAATCATTAATACATTGCATGAAACTGGCATTAGTCATGAGTGAACCGATGCCTGAATCGTTTAGTGATGTGAATAAAAAGTATGTGTTTTAAGCTGAAAATCGTCACATTACTGATTTAATGCAAATTATTGTACAACACCCAAACACTTTGATTGTGTGTTAACTCATTGTGCTGCAAATATTTGTTATTACAACATGACAACCGGTATCAGTGTAGGTAAGGTTTGTTTTCTTAACTTAGAGAAGTTTTAATGTCGTCATTTTCAAACCTCTGTAGTCTTCAGACAGTGGGAAATTTGAGATACTAATTTAAAGATTTGGCTTGTTTAGAGAACAAATTTAGATACTAATTTAAAGCAGCTATAAAAAATAGTAATTGGCGTTTTCGAATAGCGTTGTAACTATTACCAACATTCAAATAAGGGAAATGATTTACCATTTCAATAAGGGGATAAATTAAAGTCAGTTGCTAGCTGTAGTAGGTTGTAACTATTACCAACATTCAAATATTTATGTATGAGATCACATAGGTCATATTTAAATACTAATATCTGTTTCATTTTTCCTCTTTGTTCTGACAAGAATGAAGTGTCATCCTAACAGAATTACCTTAAGATTGATATTGCTTACACTACGTGCAATCAATTACAGACTGTACGCTATTTAATTATATGTTGGAATAGATGCATCTATTTACATTTTGTATGTCATAATTTTTTAAGGCCAAGGGATATTTATTATGGTGCTAATATAATATTGGCTATATAGAACATCCTATTTTGCTGTATATGTTATTGTGAATTTCTTACCAGATCTAAGTACTCCAAGACTAGAAAATTAATACTTAAAAAATAACGATTCAAGTGCTAAAGAATCGGTGGAGGTTGAAACTGTTCAGGCAACCATCAAACATCTCCTAGACGATGTCAGGGCAGCGAACTGTTGGGTATGTTAAACTAATGTAATAGGTTGCAAAAGGTAATGGAAGCAAATAAAAACATATGAAACTTTAAAATCAGATAAAGGATTAAAGAATACAAATATACAAACAGAGAGAAGAGTTCATATGATTCTATAACTACGACAGCAGCACTAAGATCAACAACTTACTATCTTATGCCTGACCACAACCAACCATGCCTAAAATGCGATGAGCGACTTTATATCAGTACAAAATTTTATTTTACCAATTTACTTTCAGGTCATGCTACATGAGACAATAGTAAGGTAATCGCATAAATCCAATCGTCCAACTTAATGAATTGTCATTCTTCGCAAACTCTACCATATAATTTAAGAAAGAATCTCATTCTCCATACAAAAAAATTGAAAACAACAGCACATTAAATCATGTGACACTCAACAGTCTTCCATAACATTAGCATATTCCTTACCATTCATTTAGCATAAACCTATAATCTATACAATGCAGGTTAATGGTTACTTTCAATAAATAAAAAAGATAGTCCACTCGCTTGCTCATCCAATGACTAGAAAAGTTTGTGCCAAACAAGTTAACTTATATAATAATACCTCCCACAGCGGTTCAAATCAAAGAGGCGTGGATGCTGGCTGCGTTCAGAAATAGGAATCGACTGTGTGAGAGAGGTTATTCAAAGACTAGATCGACTGCGTTCAGAGATAGGAATCGAGTGGATCGACTGTGTGAGAGAGATTATTCAAAGACTGGATCGACAGCGTTTGATAACGATGGTTAGGGTTACACGATTGAGATTTCATGGAGTTTTTGTTTTTTGGGGTGATGTAGTGGAAGGAAGACTGTTTTCCGGAGGAGTGTCAAAGGCTTGCAATTACACGCCTTTTTAATTCCCGCACAAATTTTATCTCCCGCCCTCTTTTTGACTCCATAGCGTTGAATACGGGTAATTTATGTAGTAAATAGCGTTGGAAATTGTAGATTGTATAGCGCCTAAAGAGGATAGGCCTAAACGCTATGTATTGACGCTATCAATAGTCCATATTTTTGTAGTGTTAGATGAACAAATAAAAGTAATACTAGGAAACTGATGCACTTTCTATGTTAACCATATAATTTTCATGCTTTAATTTCAGAAACTCCCATAAAGTTCTAGATTGAGAAGAGGAATTCTAACTACTACTTCTACTACTATAATGTTTGTGTCAAAAAAATGATAAATAAGCTTACAGATAGGCGCGATTGTTATATCCTTGATCCAGCAATATCAATGCTCCAACCCAAGCTATCCACCATCGGTCCACGTGCATGCTCAGCATGTAAAATGGCACAATAAATGTATAATGCATAACAGTTAAAATATTAGAAACACCACTTCAGTTTCGATTTTCTTATAGTGCACAGACAAACATTACAATTAGTACCTTAAGTTGGATCAGGTGGTAAGTTGTGACTCTCAAACTCATCAAACATTGGGCAATTGACCTCTAGAAAAAAGAAGCAGTAAGAACGAATCAGTCATAATTCACTAATTACAAACCAATGACCTGTAGTTGTTGAAGAAATAAATATAAAACAACTATTTTGTATGAAACTTACAGTGTACAAATCCCTTTCTAAAATCTTTACGTACGTAGTTTAAAAAAATTCTCCAGATATCACGTTGTTTATAGTTTTGATACAGTTAAAATAATATTTGGGAAATATTTTTTAAGAAACCAAAAAGAATATGTAACACGCACTAATTTGTGAGTTTCCACCATCGAGTGCCACCACTTTCCCTTGGTTAATTCTTATCAAGCGAAATCAGAATGATTTTCTTCATCACAAACAGACATACATCTATCTATGTTATCGAACTACAATACTACAGAATAACAAATTAAAAATATAATTATAAAAATGTTTTAAATGGGGTTAATAACCGGAAAAAATGAGATGTTGGCTGTTTTTATCAGAAAAGCTGTGTAATAACTGTTCTCTTTAATAGTTTGTGGCTTTAATATATGGTTGAATGTAGTTAGAAAATGAACCGTTCACATACGGCTGCTCCTTTAGAGAATACTTGTTATCTACTAAATGGGTCTGGGCCTTGTCTAAACAACCCAGCATCTTTTGTACTCTTTATATAAACAGAATGTATTTGTACAGTGCATTATTCTGATCAATATAATAAATCATTTCTTTCTCTACTCTCTAATACATTAGTTTTATCAAAATCTAATATGGTATCAGAGATACACAAGCCTTACGGCAACAACATCAACATTTGAATTCAAAGCAATCCTTAGAAGCCTAAAGGCAGTAATCTCAATACAAATCTTCATCAGAAAGATTTCATCATTTGAAGACATCTTAACCCATCAGGTGATATCTCATCATTTGGGTTAATTATTGAATTTGCAATTTTTGTGAAAAAAAAAACAGGTACCATACCAAAAAATAATTTAGATCTCTGATTGCAACAAGTTTTTTCATCAGAAGTTAAGCAAATCCATACCAAGAAAGTTCAGAAAATCAGAAAACCAATTCAAGAAAGCAGTCAAAGACATAAAGAAAGTAATTGTCGTGCCAAGATTTATCAGAACAAACTCATCATCTAGATCTTGGCTGCAACTAACCTGTTCTTGTCTGTAAAAGAGTGATCTTGAATTAGCAGATCTTCTGAATCATTAAATTCTTGCACCAGTCATAGAAATCTTTAATCATGGCCGAAGGAGACAATGCTTCAGCAACTTCAGACAACACCAACAACCCACAACAGTTCACTGATGCAACAGAGAAGTTAATCAAGACAGTTATCAGTCCTCAAAGCCAGCTAATTACTGTGCATCTAGAGGAAGACAACTATCTCTTATGGAAATTACAAGTTGAAACAGCAATGCAAGGATATGGACTAGAAGGCTTTATTCTTGGCTCAATTCCAATTCCTCCAAAATTCATCACTGATTCACAAAATAAGATGATCAGCAATGAAGAGTACATAAAATTCTACAGACAAGATAGATTGATAAGTTCTTGGCTTCTATCATCTATTGACACAAAGTTGATGTCACAAGTTATAGGGAGCAAATCAGCAAATGATATATGGATCACTATTGAAAGAATATTCAATACTCAGTCTGCTGCTAAAATTATGCACTATAAAGACAATTGCAAAATATTACTAAAGGAAATCATCCAATGGGGGATTATCTTTCACAAGTCAACAACATCTGCAATATGTTAGAAGCAGCAGGACACAAAATATCTGAAACAGAGCAAGTTCTAAGTATCCTGAATAGACTTAGTGAGGAATATGAAGCAGTTGTTGCAGTTGTGTCATCACAACCAAGTCTACCACCTATACAGTATGTTCATGCCACACTACTTGCACATGAAGCAAGAATAGATCATAAAAAATCTCAAGAAACAGATCTGTCAATCAACTATACCTTCAACTCAAGAAACAAAGGGCAGAATCAAAACAAACAAGGCCCACCTTATCAAAGAGGAGGAAGTTCAAACAGATCTAGAGGTAGAGGCAGATGGAATAACAATAATAGCAGACCTAAGTGTCAAATTTGTGAGAAATTTGGTCATACTGTTGTAAAGTGCTACTTTAGGTTTAATGCAAATTATGTACCAAATCAGAATCAAAATAATCAAAGAAATGGAAAATCTGGTGCTAATATGGCTCAAATACAGTCAGACACTAACAGCAATGGTGAAGTCAATCAAAGCACAACTACAACATCAGAACATATACATGATGAAGGCTGGTACCCAGACTCAGGAGCAACCAATCATATAACAAATAACCTAAACAATTTAAATCTTGGCAATAAGGAATATAGAGGTAAACAGTCCATATGCATAGGGAATGGTGAGTCAGTCAATATTACTCACACTGGAAGAACCAATATTAATGGAAAAAGGCAATTATATTTAAATAACTTGTTGAGAGTACCAAAAATAAAGAAAAATCTTATGAGTGTGTCACAATTTGCAAAAGACAATAATGTATACTTTGAATTTTATCCTGATTATTGCTTAGTTAAAGACATACTAACTAATGAAAATCTTTTGCAAGGTGAAGCTGTCAGAGGGCTATACAGATTCAATCTTAAAAACAGTAGCAAATCTGAGAGAAATCAGAGGTGTTGTAACATAGGTGAAATGAGTCAGTCTAAAGAAAAGGGAAGTGTGTTTGATCTGTGGCACTACAAACTTGGCCACCCAAACACAAATGTTGTGAAACAAGTACTTGAGAAAAATAAAATTGTGTTTGATGATATTTCTTTACCATATGTATGTACATATTGTCAAATGGGCAAAAGCCATAAGTTACCCTTCAATGACTCACTAACTAAGTATACAAAACCTTTAGAATTGATTGCAACCGATTTATGGGGACCTGCCCCAATCTATTCGAATTATGGTTACAAATATTACATATCTTTCATTGATGCATACTCTAGATATACATGGATTTATTTTTTAAAAGCTAAATCAGAAGCTTATAATGCAGTGATACATTTCGTATTATTAGCTGAAAAACAAACTGGCAATCAAGTTAAAGTTATTCAGTCAGATGGTGGTACTGAGTACAAGACTCTTAGCAATTACTTTGCTAAGAGGGAAATTGTACACAGAATCACATGTCCTTATACATCTGAACAAAATGGTCTAATAGAAAGAAAGCACAGACACATAGTGGAAACAGGGCTAACACTGCTTGCTCAAGCTTCATTACCACTAAAGTTCTGGCCTGATTCCTTTAATACTGCTGTACATTTGATTAACAGACTTCCCATAAAAATTCTTAAAGGAATCAGTCCAATAGAAAAACTGTTAGGTGTCAAGCCAGATTACCAGAGTTTAAAAATGTTTGGATGTATGTGCTTTCCTCACATAAGACCATACAATAGCAACAAGTTATGCTTCAGGGCTAAACCATGTACTTTTATAGGATATGGGTCAAATAAAAAATGGTACAAATGTCTAGATGAAAATGGCAAAGTTATAACTAGTAGACATGTTGTGTTCAATGAACATGTATTTCCCTTTAGAGATACAGGTATTAAAACAACTCAAAAGATACAGAATCCAAAAAATTCTGTACCCAGTATACCTGTTTACAGGGATGACCTTCATTCTGAGGTGATTGAAAGGACTACTGAGGGCCATGATTCACAACTCACAATGTCGAATCAACCAGATCATGAATCATCTGACTCACCCAGCTATCTCGGTCAAACTCCTGCACAGTCAAGACATCAAACAGAGTCAGTTGATGAAAGAGAAGCTGAAAGCATACCAGTACAATCAGAAAATGACAACAATCAAACAAGTACAAATGCATCACCACAGAATAGAACTGGTCATCCAATGATTACAAGATCAAAAAGTGGAATCTTTAAACCAAAACTATACATTACTGCATCAAATCTAGAGGAACCAAAAAGCTTTGAGCAAGCTGCAAAGGACAAAAACTAGAAGGCAGCAATGGATGAAGAATATAATGTCTTGATGAAGAATAATACATGGGAACTTGTACACCCACCAGATAATAAAAATATCATAGGGTGCAAGTGGACATACAAGTTAAAAAAGAATCCTGATGGAACAGCGTCAAGATACAAAGCAAGACTGGTAGCAAAAGGCTACACACAACAATATGGATTTGATTTTAATGAAACCTTTTCTCCTGTTGTCAAACCAACTACTATAAGAATTATCCTAAGTATTGCTCTATATAATCAGTGGAATATTAGACAATATGATGTCAATAATGCATTTCTGAATGGAACATTACAGGAAGAAATATACATGGAGCAACCACAAGGGTACAGAGTAAACACAAGTTATGTGTGCAAACTAAAAAAAGGCTATATATGGCCTTAAACAGGTTCCAAGAGTCTGGTTTGATAAACTGAAAGCCACACTGACTCATCTTGGCTATCAGTCTATAAAATCAGACAACTCCTTATTTATTAAAAATAGCAATAAGACAAGTGTCTACATTCTAGTATATGTTGATGATCTTGTCATTACAGGGAATGATGAGGATGAAATTAAAAGTCTTGCTCAATATCTCGACAAAGAATTCTCCATCAAAGATTTGGGCTTACTAAACTATTTCTTAGGCATAGTGGTCAAGAGGAAATCAAAGTCAGAGATTATCCTCAGTCAGAAAAAATATATTCTAGAGCTATTGGAAAAGACCAAGATGGACAATGCCAAGCCTCAGCCTACTCCAATGATAAGCCATCAATACTTATCTAAAAACAGGGAAGAATACATAACAAACACTAAACAATACAGAAGTGTTGTTGGTGCTTTACAATATCTAACTATTACAAGGCCAGACATATCTTTCAGTGTTAACAAAGTTTGTCAATTTATGCAGGAACCAAAAGATGATCACTGGAAAGCAGTAAAAAAAATATTGAGATACATAAAGGGAACTGCAGATTATGGACTGTTAATGAAGAAAAGCAATAACTTAAACATAACTGGATATACTGATGTAGATTGGGGAACCAACCCAGATGATCGTAGATCAACTACAGGGTACTGTATATATATAGGAGACAATCCAGTGTCGTGGTGTTCAAAGAAACAATCAGTAATCTCAAGATCCAACACAGAGGCTGAATACAGAAGCGTCGCAAGTGCAACTGCAGAGATCATGTGGATACAGTCTCTACTACACGAGCTAAACATCAAATCGCAAGCCAAACCAACATTATGGTGTGACAATCAAAGTACAGTATATATGTCAGCAAACCCGAAAAAACATATAGAGATAGATCTATACTTCGTCAGAGAACAAATACAAAAAGGGAACTTGCAAGTAAATCACTTACCATCAGCATATCAGAGGGCTGATACACTTACAAAAGCCTTATCAAGACAAAGCTTCATCCGATTCATAGAAGAATTAAAGGTGGCTGCGACTCTCACGAACTCAATTGAACCAGAAGAAGCTGCAGAGTTCAATCGACAAAAGTCAAGAGCTTTAACAGCAGATCTATCACCAGAGATGATATCCAGATCAATGAAATCACTCGGATCTACTTGAAGAAGCATGCCATAATGATGAAATCACCCTGAACTACACAATTTCACTCTAAATCGAAGTAAAAATCATCATTTACTTGAGGCGGCGCAAGGAGAAGCGGCCATGAGAAAAACCGTAATATTGGTTTGAGGGGGCGAGTTAGAAAATGAACCGTTCACATACGGCTGCTCCTTTAGAGAATACTTGTTATCTACTAAATGGGCCTGGGCCTTGTCTAAACAACCCAGCATCTTTTGTACTCTTTATATAAACAGAATGTATTTGTACAGTGCATTATTCTGATCAATACAATAAATCATTTCTTTCTCTACTCTCTAATACATCAGTTTTATCAAAATCTAATAAATGTACACGACGTTATGTCCATGTCAATTCATACACAAGCACAATTATGCATTGTCAAAAAATTTCTAAAAATTAAACCTTACTTTGAAAAAAATTACCGCAATAGTACCAAATTGGCAGTGAATACACAAAAATACGGGCGGGATTAGAGGACTTGTAAAATGCATGAATGGATGAGGTAACATTGGAAGAAAACATTTTGTCCACAACTGGTTGAGAACACAATCTTGAAATCTTCATCATTTCATTGAAAACTCTATTCATAGAGAGTTGGAAATATTGGTTACTGTTTCCGTCAGCATAGATAGCAAGTTAGAATATAATTTTTCAGCAGTTGTATTGTATAAATTAACAGTTGGAAAATCTACTCTTATTTTTTTTTCTTATTTGATTTATTGCAAAAATTAAACTGGAGACCAAATAGTACATGCACACATAACATGCAGTAATTATTTTGCTTAATTAATGCCTCATGGCCATTGTAAATCTTTGTCATGCAGCGAGCATCAATGCATTTCCTAAAATAAAAGGACCTGCAGTTTATCTCATTTTTTGGATTATTAGTATATGTACGTATACTGTAATTTACTGCCATGTTTAACTATACTTTATCATGATTTTTATTGGTTTTTATCAAATCTAAAGACATGGCCTTGCAATATGCCATGAACTATAGATTTTGTTGAAACATACAATTGCATATATATCATAATCCTCAAGTATTTACCATCATGATTTGCTCTATATTTTATGATCAAATCGCCTACTTAATGTAGTCACAAAATTGAACTTGAAAGTAGAATGGAGTCCTCAATGGACAATGTTTTTATAAAGATAACCCTCCTCTGTAAACTCATGAATTTTTTACATTACTCAATGGAAAAAGAACTATTACATCACATAATTTTATCTACAATGATTATGAGACTTATTAAAAAAGTTTAGATGAAAATGACTTGATCACTGTTATTAGCTCATAAATTATCTGAAGATTAAAACCGAGTAGGATCATGGGTATTAAAAATTACCTTTGTAAAGGGTAGCATCAATTGGAGAAATGAACGCAAACTTGAAACTTTGTATCTATACTGGTTATCATCATCATTATATAAATCTCTGGAAAATATAAGAAATAGCAAAATTTACAAACTAAATTGCAACTTATTGAAATAATAACTCAACTATAACCGAAATACTAACAAACGACCCCATTATATCATGACACATGCAACTTAATTTTTTTAATTTTTTTCTGAAAACAAACTTAAAAAAAAATTATTAGTTGAAAACTTGAATTTATACTTGTGTGCTCAGGTGCTAACCATTGTGGATGAGAAACTTGAAAAGTGTAGATAATTATAATCATGTGAAGGCATAAAATACTCGTAATAAAATAAATTCAATAGCGGTGAAATAAGTATTACCCTGTATTTGTATTTGATTATCTGGCCTTTTTTGAAAACTTTAATACTCTGTTATTTGTAATCCAGTAGCTTCCAATACTCTATTATTTGTAATTCAACAGCTTCCAATACTCTATTATTTTTAATTTACAAAATGAAGTACATTTATCAAAAAATATGGAACATTACATCTACAAAAATTTCATAAAGCAAATCGTATTAACCTCGGTAATATAATTTTTTTACAAATTTTTAGATGGTCTCTATTATTTCTAGGATAAAATCAAGGAAAATCTTACACAATGTACAATTGAATATTAATCAACAACCAAAATTACTTACAAATTTGATGGTATGTGAAGTTTGTCATATATGAATGCATCTCGTTAAGTAAACTATACACTGAATAAGCATTGATAGCCTTTGTACTATACTAAATTAATCAAATCAGCTATGACTTATGCGGAAAAATTCTCTAAATCGTCACATATGGTAGTAGATAGATTATTTTAACCTTTTTATGAATATTTTATACAAATACTTATTACTGGAAGTAGCATCTTAAAAAATAGATATCAAAATAATGAATTTTTTAATAGAAGCATGGAAAATCATTTGTGTTTTTTTTTTCATTTGTAAAAGAACTTTAATTGTTTATATCCATTATAAAGAGTTTTTATCAATCATATATAATATGATACATAATGAATAATAGCGAATGAACTAATTACAACACACATGGTTATAGGATTGGTAATTTCTTTTAAAGTTTACTTTTATTGACAAACTCCGTCACTAATTTTGCTATGACCAACAATAAACCAATGAAGCTTTTGTAATTTAAAAGGTTAAAATAGGAATAATCTACATTTAAAAAATATATATGATACTTAATGTCTACGTTGAATAAGAAAAAAAAAAGTTTTCGACGAGGAATTGAAATCGTTCATAGCGTAGCAAAATTACGAATAATTTTATTAAGAGAAATTGAATATATCTAAACATATTTCAAAAGGTACAATATACCATGTTAAAATAAATTGGAAAAAAATTCTCATAGATGAGAGATAAAAATCATATTAGGCACTGGCATGTGAAACTTTGAGAGATAGTATTTACCTAGAGCAATAACGTTAATGTTACCCAATATATGTACTAAAAAAATTATATACTTAACATGATTACCGAAAGTTGACATTCGTGAATATGCACTATTAATGTCCCTCTTTCCTTCATCAGACGAATAAGTCAAGTTGATAATTAAAAGAACTACAAAACATATTAATGAAATGATTGTCTATAAAACAATAAGAACAAAAAATTAGTATAAACAATAATAAAAAAAACTGTATAACAAACAGCAAAACTACTTACTGTATCGAAAAATCAGTAAACCAAGATTGAAAATACTGTGATTCCATAAAGGAATATAGCACATTAAAAACATCCTTTTAAAGCAATGACGTAGAGTAAAAAAACAGAACTTGTTTTTTAGTAACATATATCTCTTCCTTCTCACCCTTCGCTTAGTAGCACCTTCTCACCCTTCGCTTAGTAGCATGATTTGTTGTGATAACAATCAATTGTATAACAATCGGGTTTGGTAAACATAAATGCAATCAACAACTGTAGAATTTGTAAGAATAGGTAAATAGATATTTTGAACATCTTTCAAACATTAAGATTATTTATAATAATTACATTGACAGCAGCTACTCAGTGAAGGTTAAAGTAAGCTTCCCCTCAATTATATCAAGACCGAAGATATTTATGTAAAATGTGATCAACCAAAGCAGTAAAAAAAATGCACCAAACATGATTCAAGAGGGGTTTAAATATTTAACATCCGTCAAATGTAGTAAAGCAACCAGTAGCTACATAAACCTAACCAGTTATTTATCCTAACTTAAGAAAGAGGAAAATGAAATTATCTTACCTTATAGAAAATTTTAGTGCTTTTTTGGGTAGTAGCTGCGGTTTTGAGCGACTGATGAACTATGTCTAGGTGAATGGCGATGAGGCTATCAAAATAGGGTCGCGAGGGAAAAAAGAAAGAAGAGGAAGTCCTTGTCTGATGAGGAGGTAGAGAACATCATCCTATCATCATTTGGCAAGAAATCCATGAATTGGATAAAATAGTAAGAGTTTGGAATGGTGGGCATTTAGTGGGAAGCGAAAGAAATAAATTTAGGGAAAGTAGTTGCCCTAGTTGTGTGCGTTCGTTGCTGGTATTTCAAAAATAAAATATAGCATGGAATGAGATGCCACTATTTTGAAATGAGGAATTCAGACCATGCCATGTCAGCATGATTAGGTTTGTATTTTTAAGTTTAAGTAATAGATAGATTATATTTTATCCTTGCACTGTGAGATATTCGATAGGTTTCATGATTGTTTTATATACCATACCACCTCTTGGCAACTATCCTAATACACTATACAAGTATATTTGGTGTCGGAGGTGTAGAGCGGTCATCACATTTGGTATCAAAGCATATCTTGCATATTAGTAGGATCCATTAGAGAGAGTAAGTGGAACACTCTAGAATGGAACGAGAGTATACGAAAAAGCGTACTTGTTATATATTTTAATTTTTAAAACTATATATAGTAGTATATATAGTATAAATCATGTTGCACATACGAGTACCACTGATGCAACTTTTCTTTATGATTGACTAAGCATTCTTATTACATATTCATAATGAACCAGCATACAAGAAATGCTGCTAGGAACTCCATCTCTAGGGTTGAAGAGGAAGCAGCAGGCTCAGAGCTCCTAACCCTGACTTGTAGACAATGTTCGACACTATGATGAGGAACTAGCTGCAAAATGCTCAAATGACCACTCCGAATACTGATAATGAGCGTGGTCTCAAGTTCAGGCGCCAAAGGCCGATTTTGCTAAGCTAAATAAGGATTTTGCCAGTCTTGTTAGCAAACCACCCTAAGGAACAAAGTCGGCAATGGAATTGCAGGATTGGCTAGACACCTTCGAAAGAATGTTTGATGACTTGGAGTTATATGATGCTATAAGGAGAAGATTGCCTCCAGACAATTCCAAGGAATATCTATGAATTGATGGAATGCTTTTTGAGCTGCAACTCGCAAGGATAGTTCACATGGGATCAATTCAAGACAACGTTAGAGGAGAAGTTCATACCGCCAGCTGAAAAGTCAGTATTGTTCAGGAAGTTTGCGGATCTGAAGTAGTGCGACTCATCTATTTTGGAATATGCTGCCGAGTTTAACACTTTTCGAAATACGGGTCGATGCTCCATTAAAGAAGAATGAGAAGTTTGTCATTAGGATGAATGACCATCTTGGGAAGCGACTGATTGGTCATATAGACGAGTGCTTAGAGAATTTAGTCGAGAAGGCTTCGTGACATGAGGGGCTATACCTAGTGCAAAAGGCTGTTATTCCTAAAGATGAGCCAAAGCCGCAATCTGGCATTGGAGGCAAATAGAAATGGAACAACAAGAGGAAGCAGTATCAGAACAAGGATGTCAATAAAAGGACTAGTTGGACCCTATTTGCTATAATTGTGGCGATAAGAGCCATCTGAGAAAGAATTGCAAAGCTGTAGGAAAGAGGTGACTTAATTGCAATAAGATCGGGCATATGCAGAAGAACTTCCTTGAACCAAAGAAGCAGAGGCAAGTGGTGAAGGCGTATGCAATGGATGTTGTTTCGATTTCCTTGATTGCTCCCTTGATGATGGAGAAGGGAAAGAGCATCACTATCCAAGGTATGCTTTCCATTTATGATGTTCCTATACATGTTTTATTCGATATCGGGGCTTCATATTCCTTTATATCTAGTTATTTGGTAGATAGATTGGGATTGAAAATCGACATATTAGGTCGACCCTTGATTGTGACTAACCCAGTTAGAGGCTCGACTAGAATGTGCATGGTTTATCGCGATATTACCTTATCGAGTCATGGATGTTCTTTTCTGTGTGATTATTTTTTGGGTTTTTTAGGGTTTGGTTTTATTTTAGGAATGAATTGGCTATGGAAGTATTCAATAGTGGTGAATTGTGAGAGGTGGTTGGTGGGATTGAGGACGGCAGAGGGTAGAGTTAGGCTACCTATTGGAGGATGGTATAACAGTTAGCTTTCTAAATTTTTGGAGGTCCAACAAGATGAGTTGTTATCGACGTCTATAGTTAGGGAGTATCTAGACGTATTCAAGGAGGTGACCAGATCACCACCACATTGAGAGATAGAGTTCATTATTGATTTGATTAAGGATCCAAGACCAGTGGTTATTCCTTTAAAGCGTATGGCATCTAAGGAGCAATGAGAGCTTAATGTGCAAGTGAATGACCTGTTGAGGTGAGGGTTCATTTGATGGAGTATATCCAAGTAGGAAGAGCACTTAGTGTTCTCCATAAAGGCAGATAACTCTCTCAAATTATGTGTTTTTACCATGAGATAAATAAGGTGGTGAAGAAGAAAAAGTATCCACTCCTACGTATTGACAACTTGTTCAATCAACTCTATGGTGTGAGATGTTCTCTTAGTTGGACCTTGTGACGAAGATTCATTAATTAAAAGTGGCAAAGAAGTGTGTGTCCATTACAGCGTTTTGCAGGATGTCTGGGCTTTATGAGTGGTTGGTTTTACCATTCAGTCTAACCAATGCATCAACATATTTGTTGATCTCATGAACCATATTTTTAGGGACCAAATAAATAAGTTAATGCTTGTGTTCTTTGGTGATATATTATTATTTTTAAGGACAGAGGAGGAACACAAGGCACATCTAAGGATTGTGATGAAGGTTTTGAGAAAATGCCAATTGAAGGGAAGTTTTTTAAATGTCACTTTTGGAGGAGGAAAGTGAGATTCTTAGGACATGTCGGCTCCAAGCAGAGCATTGTAGTGGACCCTACAAAGGTAGCAGCAGTTCAGGACTGGAGTCAACCCAAGAATGCTATAGACGTGAGAAGTTTCCTTAGACTGGTAGGATATTAAAGACGTTTTATCAAGGATTTTTCTATTGTAGCGACATCGTTAAATAAGTTGATGAATCAGGCTTTCGCCGGGGATGCAAGTTGTGAATACATGTTGGTGAGTCTGAAAGAGAGGTTGATGAGTGCACCATTATTGGTCATTCCAAGTGGGAATGAAGAGTTGATGATACACATGAATGTTTGTGGTATGGAACTAAGTGTGACATTAATGCAGAGAGGAGAGGTTATCGCATACGCAAGTCGATAGCTAAAACCACACGAGAGGAAGTACCCAACTCATGATTTGGAGTTGTTAGTAATAGTATTTGCTCCAAAGACTTGGAGGCACTATTTTCTTAGAGAAAGGATCGAGTTATTAATGGATCACAAGTCATTGAAGTATCTCTTCTCCCAATAGGATCTCAACCTTTGCCAATAGTAATGGTTGGAATTCTTGGCCTCCTACAACTTTGGCATTTCCTATACGGTTGGTTGGCGAAATGCGGTCGTTGATGCTTTGAATAAAAGACATACATGTTTGCGAGCGATGTTCCTAGAGTGGAATAACCATGAATTTATCGCTAATTATGACTTCAAACATCAATATGAGCTAGAGACAGAGATGTTTGCTAATTTGACTATCAGACCTGCTTTGATTGAAAGGATTGGCAGTAGTCAGAAGCATGACGCTAAACTAGTTGATATAATAACAAAGATAGAGAAAGGAGTAGAGTCCGAGGAGATGAAGAAAGACGGGCTCGACCGAGATGGTAGGCATCTTAAGGGTGGAAGATTGTTTACTCCAAATGTCAATAGATTGAGGGACGAGGTGTTGCAAGAGTGCCATCATTAAAGATTGACTATATATCCCAGAGGTAAAAAATGTATCATGATATGACACGGACAATTTATTAGGAAGTAATGAGGAAGGATGTTCGAAAATTCATCTCAAAATGCTTGAACTGCCTGTTTGTTAAGGCAGAATAGAAGAAGCAAGTGGATTGATGCAACCACTTGAGATTTCTAAATAGAAGTGGGAACAAATATTGACGAATTTCATTGATGTATTTCTAAGGACCAGAGGAGGGCATGATAGCATTTGGTTCGTAATCGATAGGTTGACAAAGTGTAGTAGATTTATACCCTTAAGTCTAATAGAACGATATCTAAGCTGGCCGAGTTGTATGTGAAGTGGATCATACGATTTCGATTCCATGATGTGACGAAGAGCATTGTGGGTAACCATGACCTTTTTTCACTAGTGGGTTATGGAAAAGTTTGAAAGAGGCATTGGTGATGGAGATTCATCTCGGTACAGCTTATCATCCACAAACTGATGGGCAGTCCGAAAGGGTGAATTGTATTATAGAGTATCTCTTACAGGCCTACATACTCGACTTTGGAGACTCTAGATGATCATTTGCATTTGGTGGAGTTCACATACAACAATAGTTATCAGTCTAGTATCAGTATGACAACATTTGAGGCATCATATGGCCAACCGCGTAATCTTACTTCATATTGGTGGGAAGCGGGCGAAAAGCTGATATTAGGGCCTAATTTGTTAAGGATACTTCAGAGAAGATCGAGATCCTTCGCCCATGAATAAAAGCTTCTCAAGATAAACATAAGAGTTATGCGGATAAGAGACCTAGAGATTCGAAGTTCTCTATCGACGATATGGTATTTGTGAAGATTTTTCCACTAAAAATGTTGTTTGATTTGGTAGGAAAGGGAAGTTGGCACCGAGATTTGTAGGTCATTTTTCGATAATAGAGTGGAGTGGGAACCTAGCATATAGAGTAGACTTCCCTAGAAGTGGCGGGCGTGCACAACATATTCTAAGTTTTTCACTTGTGGAAATTTATGCATGGTTCAAGCAGGATAGTGGAACTGAATCAACTTGATGATGTCGAAATTCTACCATAAGCATTGAGGCCTCATAGACCCGTTCGTATCATTAGGTGTAATATGAAACAGCTTCAAAGAAAGATGGTGGAGTTAGTAAAGGTTTAGTGGAGTGAAAGTGAAAATGATTGTACATGGTAAACCAACGAAAAGATGAGGAACACTTATCCAGAGCTCTTCACTTGGTAAGATTTGCTACCTATCGCATTTAATTTCACTTTTGATATCATGTAAGATAGCTTAGTATCTCGCAAGCTAGGATTGACAAAGATATTGTTTGATTTCTAATGATTGCAATGTTCCATGTTTGATGTTTCAAATGATTGCTTAGATTGTTAGGCATGCGAGGTAACTATGGTTGACTTTTTTATTTTATTTGGGGATTTTAGGGGCGAATTTCTAAAGTAGACGAGAGTGTAACGACTTGTATTTTACATATCGAAGGATCTTAAAATATCATTTTTAAATCCACAATGGGTTGTATTTACCTATAACTTTGGGTAATATTTGTTATCCCACTTTTTGGCAAAGCTGAGATACCCAAAAATTAACTGAAATCAATATTAACCAGCCATGAATATTAAATATGCATTGCAGGATGATCATGGATATCGATGAATTTTGTCCGAGCCCGGATTGGGCTGTAATTGACAAGACATGACATGCAAAGCCGTGAGAGCCAATGTTTCAAATTTCAGCTTAATCGGAGTTCGTAGGAGGGAGATATGATTGATACAAGTTAAATAGGCATGCTGTTCGTATCCATCGGCGAGCTAAGGTGATGATGTGTTCGAATCCATCGAATCAATCATATTCGAATCCATCAGGAAACCATCGCATTGGCTTGTTCGAATCGATCAGTTCTGTACCCATCTGAGCGACGTCGCCTCAATCTATTCAAATCTATTCTAGAACTTTGTTCGAATCGGAGTTGTTCGAATCCATCCGGTATTGGACTCCTCGCATCGATCCAGAGGCGGTAGCGTCGTATCAGTTTAGCTCGTATCCATCGTAGGCAAAACATTTCGTATCGACTAGGGGTAGACCCGGTTCGAATCGATTACAGAGCCTTGGTTCGTATCCATGTGGTTCGTAGTTATTCGAATCGATAGCGCATAAGTCCTTCTTCGTATCCATGTCAATAATAATCGATGCGAACGAGGACTACGTCGAATCGATAACTGATTCGAGTAAAGACAGAAGCACGTGGATGCGAATAAAGAGTTGGTATGGGAGAAGCTTCGGCGCTAGATGCGAATGACTCGTTCGACACGGAAAAAAAGGTGGAGAGATCCAAGAGTTCCGCACCACGTCACTGCACGCTCACGTGCCCAGGTCGATTCGGAGCGATGGATACGAATCCATGGATTCGAACAGAGCAGCACACACGAAAATACAATCTTGTATCGATCATATCTCACAAACCGCTGGTCCAAATGCAACGAAATTTTCACAGTAGCTTCCACACAAGGTAAAGAGCAATCCTGCCAAGTTTCAGCTCGATTGGAGCATTTTCTGATCGATACGAAGTTGTTTCGAATCGATCCCAGATGGAGTTGAAACTTGGTGGGACCGGACGCGTGGACCCACTCACGTGCCTGAAAGAATCTTCCGAAGTTTGGGCGCGATCTCAGCCTCCTACGCCTATAAATAGCCCCCTGAAGCCTAAGAAAAGGGATCTTTTTGGCCATTCAACGTCCAGACTCTGCCGGATTCAATTCTACTTCTTTCCATTGCCGTCATACTCAGATTCATTCATTGTACTTGCTGTAATCATCTGTAATCATCAAAGAACATCAATAAAAGATAAAAATCCTTGAAGTGGACGTATGCCGGAGATAGCCGAACCACTATAAATTGTGTGTCACTGTTCATTATTTCTGGATTGTTGTTTGTTGCCTGCTTAGATCTGATATTTGTGATTGAATATTGCTGATTTGTGTTCATACACTGGTGCTTTCACAACACTTGGGGTTTGTGACCAATTTTGGTGCAAACACTTTGGTGCTTTCACTGAGAGATACTAGCACCCGCTACACCAGATTCGAAGTTCAGATTTGAAAACTCGAAGATTTGAAGACAATGACTCGACAAACAAGTAGAAGACAAAGAACTGAGAGAAGCCATCAAGGATGAAGTCAAGAGGCATCCTCTGGTGCTGGAGAAGAACCAGCTTTGATCTACATCACTAGAGACGAAATGGAGACCATGACCAATCTGATGCACGAAAGAATGATGAAAAGTCAACAAGAGATGCTGCAGAATTTCTTTGAACAGATGAGAGCTGCAGGGATGCAGAGCCTAGGACCAGCTACAGCGGCTATGAATATGGAACAAGGAGCTAGGATTGCGAAACCTAATGAAGGACAGAATGCAGATCCAGAGGACAATCAACAAGGACTCGGGGGCAGACCCTCGGGATCCGATGCTGGAAGGCCGACAGACGGAGCTCAACAAGCTGGGGCCAATGCTGATGCTAACGGGCCACACGAAGAATACGTACCAGAATACCCTTCAAGACCAAGAGGGCAACCCCAGGATGGAGATGAAAAGATGTCTGGATTAGTGCGACGACTCATGAGAGGAGGATTGTCTAGCGGAGGATTGGAGGAAGTCAGTCGGAGTCCGTTCACTCCAAATATCAGGAATGCAAGGAACCCTCCAAAGTTCAAACTACCGACGCTGAATCTGTATGACGGGAAGTCGGATCCGACCATGCACATTACCAGATACATTAGACACATGGAAATACTGGGAGCATCCGAGGAAGTGATGGCACGATGTTTCCCTTTATTTTTGTCAGACTTGGCTGCACTTTGGTTCAGGCAATTAAAGACTGGATCGATCAGGACATGGGGCGAGCTTGTAGATTGCTTCATGGAACAATTTAGGGTCCATGTTACAAGACCCAAGAGTGTGATGACTTTAGCTTCGATAAAGCAAAGGACCGGAGAGTCCATAAAAGGTTTTCTGCTACGATTCAATGCAACGGTGGCTTCGGTAGATCGCCCGGATCCATCGATGATTTTGATGGCGGCGGTGGCAGGAGTTGGAGAAGGCACCGAATTCAAAGATTCGTTGACAAGAGATCCACCACAAGATCTTGGAGAATTTTACCATGAAGCTGAGAAATTCATTCGATTAGAAGAATCACGAGCCGAGAGGCAGGAAGTAAATGCTGCACAAGGCGAAGGAACCACCACGGAACAGTCCAGGGCAGACAAAGGAAAGAGAAAGCAGGATGACGCACATGATGGTCCTGATAAACGGAAGAAATTCCGAGAGCCTAGATTCAGGCAATACACAGATTTGACGGCAAGCCTAGAAAGGATTTACACTGAAACTCGGGGGCAACTCCCCTATCGAAAACCACCCAGGAGAGATCCCACAGAGCAGGAGCGTAGAACCAGAAAATATTGCCTCTTCCATGAGCTGGATGGGCACGCAACCGACGAATGCCGCCACCTGAAGGATGAGGTGGAAGAATATTCTAGGAGTGGTAAACTGCCACAATATGTCAGAGAACGAGCAACGGCGGTAAGGCCTGAACAACTACCGCCTCCCCCTAACAGAAACGATCCTGGATCGGGATCACGACTCGTCATCAACTGATTAAGATGGCAAGGGCCAAGTTCGAGATTTGGACTTCGACCAAATAATTTCATTAGATTTGCTTTTAGAATAAACAGCTATCCCACTTACTCATGTACGGGAACCGGAGAGATCCCTAGGCATGCTTTGAGATGGAGATAGACCGATCTGCCCGGAGAGGCAATATCTAGTTTTCCTGGTGTTTGAGATTGAACATTTAGGACCTGAATTTAATAAATAAATTTGAATTTCTTGAAATAAACCTTTGACCGGAGAGTTAAAGGATAAACATTAAATATCAATATAAAAATGATCGCTTTATGATCCTACCCAGAGAGGCGGGGTCCGGAGTGCAAGAAGTGAGTTGCTTCGCCAGAGAGCGATAGGATCGACTCACTTAAGCATCGTTTCCTATTCACCGGAGAGTGATTCGATTAGGATTCGATAAGAGCCCGGATAGGCTATGATCGGCCGACGATTCAGGTCAAGACATTGCTTAATGTTCAGATACACTGAACCGGAGTGCAAGAAGTGGGTCGCTTCGCCGGAGAGCGACAGGATCGACCCACTTAACGTTGTTTCCCCTTCACCGGAGAGTGACAGGATGGGATCCAGCAGGAGCCCGGAGAGGCTACGATCGGCCCAGAACGGCCAAGACATCGCTTCAAGCCCTAACTGGGGCCAGAGTGCAAGGGATAGAAAGCAACGCCGGAGTGCAATAGGATCTTTCTATTCGACCGTTAAGTCTGGAATGGGCTTCACAAGGGTCCGGAGCGATCGACAACAGTCCGGAGAGACTGTAGAATTTCATTCTTAACTTCCACTGGCAGAAATTGATAATGCTTCGGCTTCGAACAGCCATGAACTCGATTGAAAATATCATAAGATTCGAATAAAACCTGAGCTTACTACAATCGAATTGAGACTAATCAAAACACACCTTTTACCAAAAGGCATGTTTTGGGGGGCAAAGTGTTATCCCACTTTTTGGCAAAGCTGAGATACCCAAAAATTAACTGAAATCAATATTAACCAACCATGAATATTAAATATGCATTGCAGGATGATCATGGATATCGATGAATTTTGTCCGAGCCCGGATTGGGCTGTAATTGACAAGACATGACATGCAAAGCCGTGAGAGCCAACGTTTCAAATTTCAGCTTAATCGGAGTTCGTACGAGGGAGATATGATTGATACAAGTTAAATAGGCATGCTGTTCGTATCCATCGGCGAGCTAAGGTGATGATGTGTTCGAATCCATCGAATCAATCATATTCGAATCCATCAGGAAACCATCGCATTGGGTTGTTCGAATCGATCAGTTCCGTACCCATCTGAGCGACGTCGCCTCAACCTATTCAAATCTATTCTAGAACTTTGTTCGAATCGGAGTTGTTCGAATCCATCCGGTATTGGACTCCTCGCATCGATCCAGAGGCGGTAGCGTCGTATCAGTTTAGCTCGTATCCATCGTAGGCAAAACATTTCGTATCGACCAGGGGTAGACCCGGTTCGAATCGATTACAGAGCCTTGGTTCGTATCCATGTGGTTCGTAGTTATTCGAATCGATAGCGCATAAGTCCTTCTTCGTATCCATGTCAATAATAATCGATGCGAACGAGGACTACGTCGAATCGATAACTGATTCGAGTAAAGACAGAAGCACGTGGATGCGAATAAAGAGTTGGTATGGGCGAAGCTTCGGCGCTAGATGCGAATGACTCGTTCGACACGGCAAAAAAGGTGGAGAGATCCAAGAGTTCCGCACCACGTCACTACGCGCTCACGTGCCCAGGTCGATTCAGAGCGATGGATGCGAATCCATGGATTCGAACAGAGCAGCACACACGAAAATACAATCTTGTATCGATCATATCTCACAAACCGCTAGTCCAAATGCAACGAAATTTTCACAGTAGCTTCCACACAAGGTAAAGAGCAATCCTGCCAAGTTTCAGCTCGATTGGAGCATTTTATGATCGATACGAAGTTGTTTCGAATCGATCCCAGATGGAGTTGAAACTTGGTGGGACCGGGCGCGTGGACCCACTCACGTGCCTGAAAGAATCTCCCGAAGTTTGGGCGCGATCTCAGCCTCCTACGCCTATAAATAGCCCCCTGAAGCCTACAGAAAAGGGATCTTTTTGGCCATTCAACGTCCAGACTCTGCCGGATTCAATTCTACTTCTTCCCATTGCCGTCATACTCAGATTCATTCATTGTACTTGCTATAATCATCTGTAATCATCGAAGAACATCAATAAAAGATAAAAATCCTTGAAGTGGACGTAGGCCGGAGATAGCCGAACCACTATAAATTGTGTGTCACTGTTCATTATTTCTGGATTGTTGTTTGTTGCCTGCTTAGATCTGATATTTGTGATTGAATATTGCTGATTTGTGTTCATACACCGGTGCTTTCACAACACTTGGGGTTTGTGACCAATTTTGGTGCAAACAATATTAACTAGTGATATTTTTCACCTGTGGAATTTTTATTGGATAGTCTAAACCCTGAGTTTTTTTTAGCTTTATAACTTTTGACATGAGATGAAATAGGATCTGAAACCACTTCCATTGGAAATATATGATAGTTTCTCTTTTCGTAGAGTGGTCATAATAAATTTTTAGACTTAGGGTTTAGAAGATATGACCATTTGATATTTCGACTGACTTTAGGCAGATTAGTGGGTAATTAGTGGATGATTAGTGTGGCTAATCATTAGTAGTCGCTAATCATTCCTTTTCATCTCTATACCTTCTAATCTCAATTAATCTGAATTCTCCTAAATTCCATTATTTCTCCAAGATATTAGCCTAATTAAGTTATTAAAGTGAGATTAGCGAAGGAGAATTGAAGATCTACTGCATGGACTACCCAGGGATTTGCGCTTACACTGTTCATTCTTGGATTCACTTTTGGATTTGTGTATTTTGGGTATAAGGTGAATGATACAATCTTTCTACCTATTCTACGCATAGTGATATAGCAAAACAATGATTTTTAAGATAGATTTTGATGTTTAAAATGATTTTAAACCTAGATCCAATTTTCATAACCTTTTCAAAACAAATTTATAAAGATAAAAATGTGATTTGTTTTGTTCCCCACTATTTTGAAATCAAGTCATCATTTTAGCATATGGTTGGATCTAGGATAATAGATTTATCTGAATTACATTTTGATGGCTGATATATGTTGTTTAGATGTTGTATGATGATTGTATACCATTGTTTGACGTGTTTGATGCCTTTGTTGGTCGTTTTAGTATAGTTAGGAAGAGGTCATTGTTTTGAAAAAATCAACATCAAAAAATTTCAAAACATGGTATGGTTGAAGTATTTAGTTGTTTGAAGCCAAGGAAGGCCACACGTTTTAGGAGGAGAAAATCAAGTCGGTAGAAGGTGGCAAATCATGTTGGTAGGTGGGATCATATTGGTAGTGAATCATGTCAGTAGTGGTTTGCTTTGAGGAAATGATGCAAGGGCTTCGAACAATATGGTGCTTGGCTTGGGGCTTGGGGCTTGCGACATAGGATAAGAGGCTTGGACATCAAAATTTGTCCATATGCCAAACTTGGTGCGGACATGAATTGGCCCAAGTTAACCGTGCAGTTTCTTCGTGAAGAGGATGGGAGCTTCAGGCATGGAGTTTTGACAAGAAAACTTAGTCAATTTTGACTAAGTAATCATGTCAGTGCCAACAAAAAGGAACACGTCGGTACCGACATGTTTGATGGTTGGTCAATTTTGTCCAAACTTCATAGGGCAAAGGTGTTACCTTGGGGAGTGTACCGTGCATGTTCATTTTTGGGTTGATGTTTGATTTCGATGTCATAGCACGAAGAGGAATGATCTTCGACTGCAATGCAAATGACGTGACGCTTTGATGTGATGGCTTTGGGACTTTTGCAAGACGATTCTAAAACTCACGATGGAGATATAGGGATGTTCTGATGATGACGACCCGATGACGATGGAGTTGCATTTAGGTGACAGTAACTCGATGAGGATGGAGTTGTGCTTTAGTGATCACGACTCGATGTTGATGGAGTTTTGATAATGGTCCATAGTGACAAGTTCGATGAGGATAGGAACTTGTGGAAGGAACAAGAGGAATGTGTTCTACTATGGATATGAATGGAAATAGAACGAGGATGTGTTCGACCACATTGACACATGCAAAGGGATCATTAGTACTCAAAGTGTTTCAAGTTACGCTCGTAAAGCAAGGGTATGTGAGGACGCTCAATGGACATGAGGATACATTATCTTGGATCAAGAATGTGGATTCACGTACACTAGACCTTGAGGATGTGGGGGCCTAATTTCTTAGCCGTTGAAGTGGCATAAATTCAAGCACTAAGCAACCGAGATTATTCCATTATTATCTAGTAAAGGATGTCCATACGAGTTATCATATATCTAACGCACATGAGTGATAGTGAGGATTGTTTGATGGATGCTATGTTTGTTTATCACTATAAGGATGCCACATGACATAGTTATTGTGGACTTGGATACCTAGACACCGGATACTGTACTTAGATGTGTAGTACACTTAAAATATGATGATAATAGTTTAGCAAGTGTTGTTATGTGCTAACTCTTAGGATACAGGGATAGGTCAGGAATGATTCTCCGTACCTTATGTCCTATAGTATATTGACTTTCTTTGTATTTTGAGGTTGTTATCGCTCAAACATGATTGTTGTCTGACTCGAGGTTTTATGCTTTGGTTCTTTTTATTTCGGGTGCTCTTAAATGAGTAGACTAGATAATAGGTGTAGACGATGCATTGAGTTCTGCAAATGGACAAGCAGGAGGCGACACTTACTCATATTTATATTTTTGGGCTAATATTGTTTATTCCATTGTGCGACACTTTGGAGCCTTGATAATGTTTGAGTTATCTTTATTTGGATACAAATATTTGAGTTTGTTTATCATTTGTATTGACACTATTATTGCTTTGTATAACTGTATTGAACCTGTGCTCTGATATATGATGGTTCTTATAATTATATTTCTTCCTCACTTGTTTTATATCTATGATGATTATTATATTTTATCATTGAGCTGTGAGATATATGAAAGGTTTTATTTACCATACCATTTCTTAGCAACCATTCTGCATTGGTCGGGCACTATCGCATTGCACTATATATGTATGTGTGGTGCCAAAGGTGTAGGGCAGTTGTCACACAAATCAAAGCGGAACACCTTGCCACTAAGACAAAATCCCATAATAATACTAACATCTCTAAAACACCAAGGGACCGAACTTAAATTTTATCCCTTAATCCCATTGTGGAGACCTTAAGCCGATTTGTAGCTTAAAATAAATTAAAGGATGTCTGTAACAACCCTCCATTTTCAACCTTTTGATTTAACGAGCAAATCGACATTCAAACTACAAAAGCCAGAAATAATGGATCATCAGGCAATGAATACAAGAAATAAAATAGATTCAAACTCATCTTTCGAAACTCACAGCAGAAGGAAACAACATATAAAATATTTATATTAATATTCAAACCAATCCAACTACATAGTCATATTTGTATATTAAATCCCAATCAACAATATCACACAATACTCTCATATAGTGTGTGTGTATGCGCGCGCGCGTGTGTATACAAAATGTCTCCATCATCCGCACCTTTGACATCACCTATACTGGTGTAACATCCCGTATCTGGAGGCCAAAAGCTAAGCGCTATGGATGATGCAGTCATCTACAGTATTAACTTATGGTGACGAAATATGGTAATGTTAATGGTATCCATAATATCAGAAGCACTTGAATATGAACAAAATCACAGATTCCCAAAAACATCAATTTACAGTGATTACATTTCAAATAATATCATATTCAAGTTACAAAAATCCCCAAACGTATTCCCAGGCAATGATCAAATATAATTACAACAATACGCCAAGAGCGACATATGAAGATGCCCCCTTGGATGATCAAAGCAGTATAGACATAATTGTCTTCATACACAGCAGAAACAATTTTAAAACAGAATTCCTAAATTAGCTATCCGTCAGCCGCCTGCTCGTCTTCGGAAGCTTATTCACCAAAATCTGCTAAAAGCTGAAAACCTAAATCCTCAGCCTACTCAAATCAAATTTTGAGCACCCGGGAGTTTAAGGGGAAACAAAAACTTCGAGTCAGACTTAAAGCCTGGTATGAATAATGTTTGTTACATCTCAGTTTACTGATAAATAATGAGACCACGCCACTTAGCGGAACGGGTTTCCCCTCACTAATATCTCTTTTCAAAACATATATTTTGCAATTCCTTTCCTACAACCAAACTGGTAAATCAACTGATTATAATAATAATATAGTAATATCCGTTATGCTAAAACAGGAAATAAAATAGACTATCTGTCTAAAACTGAACTATCTGTTCTTTACCGGACCATCTGTCCTTAATTCTGATTATATCAAAATAGCAATATCTTTTATGCTAGATGATGGGCTATCTGCCCAAAATAGGTAAAAAGGGTGGACTAATTATCATTAAAATTTTAGCAAGATCCGTTATGCTAATAAATGAACTATCTGTTCATATCAAAGCTGACTGCTCTTTCTGAACTGACTGTCCTCTGGGCTAACTGCCCTCAAAATGGACTGACTGTCCGAATTTAAAATGAGCTGACTACCCGAATTTTCTTTTGGGTCAACTACCCTTCAAAATATCTGAGCTAACTGCTCTACAATATCTGAGCTAACTGCTCTTTAAATTTTCCTTGAAACCTTTTCAAAATGATTTATTCCATCAAATCATATACATACAAGGAAAATAAATCTTTAGCTTTACTCTAAGCTATTTTTGCTATGTTATATATAATTTACTCAAAATAATGTTGATGATGTTAAATAAGGATTGTCTATCCTTTAAAATAAGTTAAAGTCATTTGTAACTTAAAACACTTAGGCTATCTACCTAGTTCTTATATTCGAAACCTTTGTTTAAAACCCTTAAAAAACTTTCAAAAACATAGAATGTAACTCCCTCAAAACCATTCATAAAACCCTTCGAAAGTATTGAAGGTAACTCCTTCATATCTTTTGATAAACCTTTCGAAATCATTGAAGGTAACTCCTTCTAAACCTTTTAAAAGCCTTCCTTTTACAAGCTTTAAAACATATGACATCTGCCTTTAAATCCTTTAAACCTTAGCCTTTCGAAAACATTGAAAAACTATACCTTTCGACCTTGTCGGAAGGTTTCTTTTCGACCTAGTCTAAAGGTTTCACCTTTCGACTTTGGCGAAAGCCTAGGGTACCTCCCCTATATAATAAACCTTTCGAAAGCGATGTAACTCAAAACCTTTCGAAGACATCGGGTTCAATTTAAAACAGGTGGAAAACGTTTCGAAACCAATCGAAGTTAACTACTTTGAAACCTTTAAAACGTTTCGACTTAAAACATTTAGATTATGCAAAAGGATCAGAAAAACATTGGAGTCGAAAGCAACTGCTTCGAAACCTTTATAAAACCTTTCAAAATCCTTCGAAAACAATGAAGTGTTGGTGTTGGAACCAACCCTTCGAAATCAATGGAGAGAGGCGGCAAGTTTTAGAAAACAAAAGATAACCTTTTACTCCATCCGTGTCGAAAGGTTAGGAAGCGGCAACTATGCTTTCGGCCTTGTCGAAAGCTATACCTTTTATCCCTAAACCTTTCGACTCCATCCAATCCACTACGTACCAATTGCCTGATACCATGTGCATTGGTATTTGACCTAGCCGAAAGGTATGATACCTTTCGACCTTGTCGGAAGGTCTGGAATAAAGGCGAAAGCTCTGCCGAAAGGGTTGAAATGGAAGAAAGACTATCTATTTGTACTTTTAAAACAGTTCTTTTGTACCCAACCTGCCTTGTTTGTCTAAATTTGATTGATTGCTAGAATTTTATATTCAAAAGCATTGTCGACTTTCCTTATTTGGAAATTTAAATAATTTTGAAAAAGCCCATTTCTCCTTTATAATTATATAAAACATTTAAGTCCCATACCTTAAATAATTTTATATAACTATTAAAACACCTTGAAAAATTCTGGAAAAATTCCAGAAAATCAAATAATATGTTCTCTTCGACATATAAAATTTTCAAATCCAAACTATAATTATTTTTCCTGTAAATGATTTTATAATCCAAATTAACCTTTTCTTCCTTAGAAAATTCATAACAATTCCACAAAAATTCTGAAAATTTTGAAAATCGAAACCCATCCCTAAAATAAATTTTTGATCGTCATAAAAATTCGCAAGGCTAACGGATGTCATTTGATAGGGTTTTCATCTTAAAACATGTCATAAAATCTGTATGAACATACGTAAATCATCAACATGTATATATAATCACTTTATCGTTCAAAACATGGAAAATCCTTGCAAAATTATTCGGGTTTAACCTTAAAGCCGAAACCATAAAAGTTTAGAGATGTAAACATTATTCACCTTTGCTTTAATGATTAAAGAGCTTGAGATTTGAATGAGTTTGATTTGAATTTGCTTTACTTAAGCTTCTCTTTTGTTTCCTCTTCTTCTTCCTTTGTTAATGGTAGCCGGCCAAGCTTTTCAAATTTTAGAAAATGAGAATGAATGTGTGTTTTGAGATACACGGCGTAAGGAAGGCAATGTAGGAATGGCCTCTTTCCCATAATACCCCTCATCTAATTCACTTTAAACCCTCCTTTTAATTCACTAGTTAAAAGGCATGGCTACCTTAATCAAATCAAATCTCAATCCCCTTATCAACACATTATTTTATTTAGTTTATCTAACTAAATCTCCTAAATAATGTTATCAAAATCTGGGGTGTTATGGACTCCCCTCCTTAAAGAATTTCATTCTCGAAATTACAATAAGGTTCAAAACAAAAAAGAAGGTGAAACATACCATCAAAACAAGTCAGGATAAGTATCTCTAATCCTGCTCTCAACCTCCCAAGTACAGTCTCTGTCATCATCACTCCACTGGACTTTGACTAATCTGACCGTCTTGGTTCTAAGACTCTTCTCATCTCTCGCAACAATGCGAAATGGCTTCCTCACTATGGTCAAGTCCAGTTCTACCACTAAATCATCTAGCATTGTCGGTGCAATAGTAGTCTCTAACACACTTTCTGAGATGAGAAATATGAAAAACATCATGGACACCTGCCAAACTGCTCGGTAACTCAAGTCTATACGCGAGCTTCTCGATTCTCTTAAGAATAGGAAAAGGTCTTACGAACCTAGGAGATAACTTCCCTGACTTTCCAAATCTAAGCACACCCTTCATCGGTGATACTTTGACGAAAACCTGGTCCCTAACTGAGAACTCCAAATCTTTCCGTCTCTTATCTGCATAACTTTTCTGCCTAAACCTTGCCTCCTTCATCCTATCTCGAATGACCTCAATCTTTTCTGCAGCTTCGCTAACCAAATCTGGACCAAGAATCTACATATCCCAGTCTCCAACAAATAGGAGAATTGCGTGGCCTTCCATACAAAGCTTCAAATGGTGCCATCCCAATACTAGTCTGATAACTATTGTTATACGAAAACTCGACTAGATGCAGATGGTCCTCATATGATCCCCCAAAGTCCAAAACACAAGCTCTCAACAGATCTTGTTAACTCTTTCTGTTTGCCCATCTGTCTGTGGATGGTAAGCAGTATTCATCATAAGCTTGGTTCCCAAAACTTCCTGCAAACTCTTCCAAAACTCGCTAGTGAACAAGGAATCTCTATCACTAATTATGCTGCTAGGAATTCCATGCAGTCTAACCACATTCTTCATGAACAACCTTGCTAAAACAGGTGTCGTCCTGGTTGACTTAACTGGAATGAAATGGGCACTCTTGGTCAATCCGTCCACTACAACCCATATACTTTCATTTCCCTCGTTCGATCTTGGAAACCCGTCTATGAAGTCCGTAGAAATAGAATCCCACTTCCACACTAGAATATCTAACAGCTAAAGCAAACCACTCGGTTTCTGGTGTTCGGCCTTTGCCTACCGGCAATTCAAGCACATTCTTACACACAAACCAATATCCCGCTTCATTCCTTCCTAGAAGAAACTCCTCTTCATATCCTGATCATCTTGGTACCTCCGGGATATATAGTGAACTTCGAATGATGACATTCATCTAAGACTGAAATCTTTCAAGTCATCGTTCTTGGTTCCTTCCTTTAGCTTACTGATCCGTTCAGACAACACTGGATCCTCTATCTGCTTAGAAGCAATCCGTTCGATCAAAACTGGTCGAACTTCCAAACATGACAATACAACTGTATCACCACTAGACACTGCCTCGGATCTCCACTGCACTCTGCAATTTTCTAATGCTTCTAAATCTTTTCACTCAACCATCATTGCTAGCACTGCATTCTGATATTTCTTGCTAAGTGCATCTACAACCCGATTATCTTTCCCTGATGTGTACTCAATCCCAAAATCGTAAGCGGCTATGAATTCTAACCATCTCTGCTGTCTCATGTTCAGCTCCTTCTAAGAGAACAAATACTTCGGTGACTTATGATCGGTAAACAGCTCAAACCATTCTCCCAAAAGGTAATGTCTCCACACCTTCAAAGCAAAAATCACTGCATCCAACTCTAAATCATGCGTTGGATATCTGCCCTTATGCGGTCTAAGCTATCTAGAAGCATAGGCAATCACTTTACGTCTCTACATCAGCACAGCTCCTAATCTTGTTCCACACGCATCAGTATAAACTACCAAGTCCTGATTCCCCTCTAGAACTACCAACACAGGTGCATGGGTCAATAAGTGTTTCAAACTCTAGAATGCTTCCTCACACTTATCGGTCCACACAAACTTCACATCCTTCCTCGTCAGCCTGGTCATCGGTGCTGCTATCCGCATGAAATTATTAATGAATCTCTGATAACAACCAGCCAACCCTAGGAAACTCTTAATCTCGGTTACTGTCTCGGGTCTCTTCCAAATATTCACTGGCTCAATCTTAGTCGGATCTACTAATAACCCTTCCTTTGAGATGACATGACCAAGAAACTTCACCTCCTTCTTCCAGAAGTGACACTTCAAAAACTTCGCTTTCAGGTGATGCTGCCTCGGCGTCTCAAGCACTACTCTAAGATGAACTTCATGCTCTCTTTCATCCTTAGAGTAAATCAAGGTATCATCTATGAAAACCAGCACAAACCTATCCAAGTGCTCTCGGAAAATCCGGTTCATCGAATCCACAAAGAAAGCTGGAGCATTCATTAGTTTGAACGGCATAACTAACCATTCGTATGATCCATATCTGGTCCTGAATGTTGTCAAAGGTATACTACCCTCTGCTACTCTTAGCTGATGGAACCCCATTGCCAAATCCAACTGAGAAAATACCTTTGCTCCACTTAGCTGGTCGAATAAATCGTCAATTCTAGGCAATGGATATTGATTCTTTATCGTCCTCTCATTCAACTTATGATAATCGATACATAGCCTCAACGATCCGTCCGGTTTCTTAGCAAACACTGTCGCTGCACCCCACGGTGAACTGCTTGGCCTGACAAAACTCTTGCCCTCTAAGTCCACCAATTGCACCTTCAATTCAATCATCTCTAAAGGGGTCATCCTGCTTGGCGGTCTACTCATCGGTTCTGCTCAATGAACCAAATCTATACGAAACTCAATGGCTCGTTTTGGCGGCAATCCAACTGCAGGCTCAAACACATCTGCGAATTCTCTAACCACGAAAACTCGGCTCATCTCATCATCTGAATCCAATGCACCCAACAAAGCAAACACTGCACCGCTAGAACCTTCTACGGTGAAAACAATCTGATCGCTACAATTCGGGTGACTAAGAGATATCTTCCTACCCTGGAAAAATATCTTGGCATCATACTCACTTAACCAATCCATACCTAAGATGATCCCAAACCCCACAAAATCAAACACATGCAAACAGCACTCAAAAGTATGACCTAACAGGTCAAATTCAAACTGGTCACACCTCAACCCTAAAGTTGCATACCCTCCTATTGGATTCGCAACCCGTAAGGAAGTAACTAAATATGTGGGTTCAAGGTTAAGCTACTACCGCCTACCTCGAGACACACTCCCATAATCAAAGGTGCACCCAATCAAATCACAAAGTAATATAATGGTATCAAAGAAGCATGCTCGATCGAAGGTGCGACCTCACTTGGCTCGGCGTGGCTGTTGTTTTAGTCACATCAAGCTGACTCGAGGGATTCAGGGCTGTGTTCATACCTCATATATACGTCGTCAAACCATCCTACTTCATTTTGGAATCTCCATCACGTGCACAGTTGTTAAAGTGGTTTTTGGTATTGGTAGAGAGTACGACAATATCCGATCCCAGTCTCTTTAATAACCAAATGCTTATTTCACACCGTGGTCATTTTCATTTCAAACAGTTCCTACTTCATATCAAAATATCATATTCATTTCAAAATCATATCACTTTCAAAATCATATCACTTTCGAAATCATATCACTTTCAAAATCATATTCATTTCCAAATCATAACCACAAAATAGGTTAAACCATCATATCAAAGTATTCGCATTTAAATCCATTAAATTTAAATCATAACAGTTCCAACTTAAACAGTTTGAATATTGAAAGCAATTTATATATATTGGAATAGTTACACATTAAAAGTAGTTTATATTTAAATATAGGTTATAGATTAAAATAGTTTATATATTAAAAATAGTTTATATATTAAAATATATATATATATATATATATATATTTAAAATTGTTTATAAATTTAAAATAATATATATTAAAATAGTTTATATATTTAAAAGAGTTTATATCGAAAATATTTTCAAATTAGAATTGTTTCTTCCAATTTCACAAATCATTCAAATTAACTTTAGTTCTAAAAATTCAATTTAAATCAATCTCAGTTCAACAATTTCAATTAAAAAGGTTAATGGTTCAATTCAAATTCTCATTAAAACCATTTAATTTATATCGATTTCAAATCCAGGTTTGAACTACAAATTTAAACCACCTCCAATTCAATAGGTTTCAAAGTTAAAATATTCAAACAATTTACAATAACACAATTTGATAAATTTCATTTATATTTCAAAATTCAACTTTAATTTTATGTAAATTTGAAAATATTCACTTAATAATTTTTAATAACATTTTAAATAAAATTTCAAATCACAAATTTAAATCAATATTAAATATCCAATTTCAATTTTATTTAAATTTGAATATATTCATTTAATCACCTTTAATCAAATCAAGTTATAAAAATCGTATCTATAAAATCTCAAGATTAATAAGTTCAAACCAATTCTTATTTAAATACAAATCTTAAACAGATAAAATTTCAAATCAATTTCAATTCATCTTTCCAACCTTAATTTATTAAAGTTATTACAAAATCTATTTATAAAATATTAATAAAATTTTAAATAATTACTTTAACATATTATATATATATATATATATTAATTAAATTAAATTTTTATTAAATTAAGTAAATTAAACCCTATTACTAAATCTATTTTAAATCTTATTTTATATATTTAAAAATAATACAAATATAAGTAAAATCTAAAAATTTACCTTTTCAAAACTTAACTTATATTTGTTTTTTTTAATTTCCAAACATATAATTTAAAAATCTAAATTTTACACATATATTAAAATAAAATCTCTATATTTTATTTTAAAGTACAAACACATATATTTTCTTTTCTCAAAATTTTTGAAATCATTTAAAAATAGACCAACAGTGTCCGTATATATTTTTCTATCCTATGGTCAAGTGATACAGATATTTATCATTTCAATCTGCAATAGTTTAATATTTACGAGTATATATCATTTCAACCCATAATCCCGAAATTTAAATTCAATAAAATCACTTAGGTTTATCATTTCAACCCATAACGGTTTTCCCCTAATTTATAAGATCGTTCGGGTATGTATCATTTCAACCCATAGGGATTTCTAACTAATAGGGAACTTGTAGAGTGATTGGAAACAGATAATTAACAGCATAGCATATAAGGAACTCTCAATTGTGAATCACAAATTAACATATCATACATGTCAATATAAGTGTTATACAAAGCAACATATCATCATATACATCAAAATGAACATCACATCATATCATCATATATATGTCAAAGTGAGCATAGTATCATATAAAATCATATGTATATTAACTAAACAAAATCCTAGCTATAACAAACATTTCAAGGGTCAATTCAAGTGATGTTTATTTACTTAAACATAAAATTGTTAATCGTGAGTGATTGCTCACCTTTCGAGGCTAGAGAAAATGGACAACACAACAAGCTTCGATTTTGAATCATGAACTTGAAATCGACCAATCCAAACGACAATTTCCAAGGCAAAGCAAGGTGAACACGAATTCGACGAACAAAGCAAAGCTTATAACTTAGAATCGATGAAAAACAAATCAAAACTAGCTTGATATAAATGGAAACAATATATATATATATATATATTATATATTTTTTCTTAAAATCAATATTCAATTTAAAACACATATTTAAAATAAAAATCTTCATATTATACTTTAAAAATCAGTATTTATTAAAACCCATATTTTTCAAAATTCTTCAAATAAATTTTAAACATAATATATGTATATATATATATATTAAAGTTATTACAAAAAATCTATTTCAAAATATTAACATAAATTTAAATAAATAATTTAAACATATTATATATATACCTCTGTTTTTTTATAAGGAGAGAAGGCCAATAGTTTCAGCTGAAGTGGAGAAGCAAGCCTGCTCGGTTAGAGGAAGGCGAAGCTGTACTCGGTAATGGGCTGAGCAGCGGAAATAAGGCGGAGGAAAGTGAATAAGATGGGTGCTGTCGGCTGCCTCAGAGCTGCTGTGCTCGGCTCAGATGGTGCCAGGGGTTATCAGGTGGGAATTGCTTGGCAGGGAGAAGGCTGCGTGCTGGCTACGTACAGGTCGAGATGTAGTGGGCTGTTTGGCTACTCGTGAAGTCGGCTGAAGGAATGGAGGCTGTTAGTGCAAAGGGTTGGAGGCAAGATGGAGTGTGGTCATGAGGCAGGAAGAAGTGGTGGAGTGCGGTCGCATGGCAGGCTGTACTGTGGTGGAGGGAAGGGAAACAGCGAGGAGAGGGATGGTCGGGTGGCAGACGAGCTGTAGGAGAGGCGGATGTGGTCGGCAGTGTGGTGAGCTGCTGTGAGGTCGGAGGTAAGAAGGTGTGAGGGCGAGTTATGCTGCTTCAAGTTGTTCGGCTTGAAGGTGGCATGTTGGACGAGCATTTTATTTTCTTTAAGAAGGAGATGGCAGTGTGTCGTTTGCATGGAAGGCTGCGTGTGTGGAGTTGATGGCCTGCAGCAATGAAGGGTGGATGAGATTTCTGTGGGAAGGATGGAGACGGGCAGCTCGGCAATAAAGAAAGGAGAAGAGGCAGGTCTTAAGAAAATGAAGAAGGATGAGCTCGAATCTCAAATATATATGCTGACATATATTTATTTTTATATTTTTTTCTCAAATGAATGAACAGAGAACGAAGAAAACAAGAGAATGAGAATCAAGCAGTATATTGGAACCAGAGGAATAAAAGAAACCGGTGGAATAGAGAAAGTCAAATTATTAAATTTCTAGGAATATTTAAAGTTATGGCTGTTAGATTTCTCACGAAAGACAATTGAATAGACACAGGAACCCAAAAGGCTCAATGGGTACCGATATGGCTAATCGTTTCGCAGATTTCGCCGTGTACCGGACACCAAAATGCACAAATGAATATACTGCGGAGATCAACACGATGAGATGAACAGAATGGTACATAAATATTAGAAATACGACCATCCTATCAAAACTCGATTTTCGCTGCTAAAATGCCGAAAATAATGCAAACGGGGCTAGAGCAGTCTAAATTTGGCGAAACGAAATACGACGTTTCACTTAGAAAATGATTTACATTTTTATTATATAAAAATATTCAGATTTCGAAAATATTTAATTTCCATCTAATTTTAACTGATTTAAATTTTAAATTGAAATTTCACAACAGAACAAACTTACATATTTTCAAATGAAAATCTTCCACTTGCTATGCTTCAATATACGCATTCCAAATATCAAATTTTCATTTCTAAAATTTAACTGTTTATTTTCATGAAATTTTTTAGTTAATTACGTTATTTAAATCGTTAAAATTTCTGGGTCGTTACACTTTACTCAAAATAATGTTGATGATGTTCAATAAGGATTGTCTATCCTTTAAAATGAGTTAAAGTCCTTTATAACTTAAAACACTTAGGCTATCTGCCTAGTTCTTATATTCGAAACCTTTGTTTAAAACCCTTAAACAACCTTCGTAAACATAGAAGGTAACTCCCTTAAAACCATTCATAAAATCCTTCGAAAGTATTGAAGGTAACTCCTTCATATCTTTTAATAAACCTTTCGAAATCATTGAAGGTAACTCCTTCTAAACCTTTTAAAAGCCTTCCTTTTACAATCTTTAAAACATATGATATCCGCGTTTAAATCCTTTAAATCTTAGCCTTTCGAAAACATTGAAAACTATAACTTTCGACCTTGTCGGAAGGTTTCTTTTCGACCTAGTCGAAAGGTTTCACCTTTAAACTTTGTCGAAAGCCTGGGGTACCTCCCCTATATAATAAACCATTTGAAAGCAATGTAACTCAAAACCTTTCGAAGACATTGGGTTCAATTTAAAAAGGGTGGAAAACCTTTCGAAACCAATCAAAGCTAACTACTTTGAAACCTTTAAAACATTTCGACTTAAAAATTTAGATTATGCAAAAGGATCAGAAAACGCTGGAGTCGAAAGCAACTGCTTCGAAACCTTTATAAAACCTTTTGAAATCCTTCAAAAACAATGAAGTGTTGGTGTTGGAACCAACCCTTCGAAATCAATGGAGACAGGCAGCAAGTTTTAGAAAACAAAAGATAACCTTTGACTCCATCTGTGTCGAAAGGGTAAGAAGCGGCAACTATGATTTCGGGCTTGTCGAAAACTATACCTTTCGTCCCTAAACCGTTCGACTCCATCCAATCCACTACGTACCAGTTGCCTGATACCATGTGCATTGGTATTTGACCTAGCAGAAAGGTTTGATACCTTTCGACCTTGTCGGAAGGTCTGGAATGAAGGCGGATGTTTAAAACACCTTGAAAAATTCCTTAAATAATTAAGTCTCATACCTTAAATAATTTTATATAACTATTAAAACACCTTGAAAAATTCTGGAAAAATTCCAAAAAATCAAATAATATGTTCTCTTCAACATATAAAATTTTCGAATCCAAACAATAATTATGTTTCCCGTAAATAATTTTATAATCCAAATTACCTTTTCTTCCTTAGAAAATTCATAACAATTCCACAAAAATTTTGAAAATTCTAAAAATCGAAACTCATCTCTAAAATAATTTTTTAGATCATCATAAAAATTCGCAAGGCTAACGGATGTCATTTGATAGGGTTTTCATCTTAAGACATGTCATAAAACCTGTATGAACATACATAAATCATCAACATGTATATATAATCACTTTATCATTCAAAACATGGCAAATCTTTGCAAAATTATTCGGGTTTAACTTAAAGCCGAAACCATAAAAGTTTAGAGATGTAAACATTATCCACCTTTGCTTTAATGATTAAGGAGCTATAGATTTGAATGAGTTTGATTTGAATTTTCTTTACTTAAGCTTCTCTTTTGTTTCCTCTTCTTCTTTTGTTAATGGTGGCTGGCCAAGCTTTTCAAATTTTAGAAAATGAGAATGAACGTGTGTTTTGAGATGCACGGCCTAAGGAAGGCAATGTAGGAATGGCCTTTTTCCCATAATACCCCTCCTCTAATTCATTTTAAACCCTTCTTTTTAATTTATTAGTTAAAAGGCACGGCTACCTTAATTAAATCAAATCTCAATCCCCTTATCAACACATTATTTTATTTAGTTTATCTAACTAAATCTCCTAAATAATGTTATCAAAAATTTAGGATGTTACAACTGGCTTGACTCCGTACTTTATCAACCCATTAATAACAGGTACCAAAACAATGTAGATAGGGGTAGACATATGTTTGAGTGAGTGCAACAATCCTATTCCGTATATATTACAACTATACTCATATAATGTCATAAGTGTCTATGATTTACCTAATAATCTTATCTTACACTGTATCACCAACAACCATAGGGTTAGTTCAATAACACTATATTTGGCTGATAGCTTAATTAAAGTCATGACTCCACTTAAACATCATATAGAAAGTGACACAATCTAATCTACATGCAATGCAACACCCATGCTTAATGCATATGTAAACACTTCATGAATCCACCTTATGCACTACAAGATCGTGTTACAACCAACTAAACACTTCCTAGACCCACCATATATTCTATAGGATCATCTTATGGAATGTGACATGGATTTTTGCATTTAGACAATACCACACTAAAACAACAAACATCGCATAGATGGTAACACAGATTCCAACATTTAGACATCACCATGCCATGATGATATGTGGACTGTGACATAGTGTGGCAATCGCCATATACCACTGGCACTAATAGTATATAAATATTGCATTGTCCGTGCCTGACTGATATAGGACGATCATCAAGGTTGAAATAAACCGGCATAGCATATAACCTGTAATATCTCATAGCGCATGGTTAAAATATAATATCACAAATATAATAGAAGAGGCAGTAATAACTATGTGAACAAATCATCATCAGTGCAATAGATCCACAGAGTTATACATCAAATGCAGTAGAGTTTATACAATAGAAGTGAACTCAAATAAACCATCTCAACAAATAGAAATAAGCAAGCACTCTCACGGATTCCACGGTATTGCTCGACGGAAAAGCGTAGAAATCTATATATGTATATAATACGAGATAGCTCCATCAAGCTCGTCCTCCGAACAACTACTGCATCACCTAGACTTGTTATCTAGTCCACTCATTTAAGAGTACCCAAGAAATAAGTAGCAAAGCATAAAACCTTGGGTCAGACAACAATCTGGTGTGAGCGGTAAATGACTCTCAAAATACTATATATGTAAATATGGTAAGGAATAAGAGTATACGAACCAAACATGACCTATCCCTTCAACCAAAGAGTTAGCATATAACATTATAATACGCTACTGTACAATATCATAAAGATATACCACAAAAAAAATAAAGGATATCAGTCTTCCAGGTATTCCTATCTCCAATATCTACTTCGCCTGATACCTATGAGTGATAGCCTACTAAAGAAAACAACCAAAGCATTTATAGCATCAATCAACAATCCTAACTATCATTCCTTATGTTCTAAATATATGATAACTCGTATGACCCCCAAGCCAAGGACTAATAGAAATCCTGGTTCTCTGTTATATTCTCGTATCTCGCAGCACAAAGATGGATATGTGTCTCGCAGTCTAAAGCTGGACACTAGACCCAAAGCTTCAGGTCCAAGGTATACAGGTCCCTCAATTGACCCATAGGCATCCCCCTTACAATACCCCTGCTTCGAGTACAACTAAAAAATTTCCAAGCATCATTGATTCCTTAGCACATATACCCGAGCCCACCTTTGCTCCATTTGGATACTGAGCCCCTCTTGCTCAATCTAGTTTCTAATATTCATGAGAAACCCTTCCACTTTCCCCGATCATACAGCTCGCTCCTTTACGAGCCTCCATCTTCGGAACCTACTCCTAATATGAGCCAACATCCAAAGACCATAGTTTTTCATCATGATGTTATATCGTCATCCAACAGATACGAACGAGCCAACACCTCCAGCATGATCTACAGAACCTCAACAATAGTCCCTAGAAGTTCCAACTCTATATCATGCACCATGATAACTCGGTGCCAAGTTATAGGTATGACTCGGTGTCGAGTTAGAGGTATAACTCGGTACTGAGTTATACATTTAGCCAACTGATGGCTAATTCCTCTTTCATGTCTCTAGCACTACCCATCTAGTGCCTTAGACCCCGAATCATCCATCCTTGATAATTGGGCGTTCAATCCAAAGCTTCTTCTTCTAGTTCTAGAGACAACCTAGTGGTACACTCAACCTTTAGCCAAATCTCTTGCATCATTCATATAGAACACCTCATCTAGCCATGCTGACCACCGACTTATAGCATCCTTCCCCATAACTCAGTACCGAGTTATAGGCATAACTCGGTGCCAAGTTATGTACTTAGCTCCATTTGAGTTGCGACTCATCATGTGTCTTCCCACCATACTCCAATGCACATCTACCAAGTTTTGTCCAATTCCGACCAGCCATTATAACTCATCGCCAACCTAACTTGATAACTCATCGTAAACTCAAGCACTTAGCCAATCTTCCATAACCGTGCCATAGACAACCTCTATTAGCGATAGTCTTCCAAGCCATCAAGTCGAATATCACTCACGAGCTACCACCATAAGTCAGTTTTGACCTATCCCCTTAACTCAGGTCTGACTTATCACTTTGCATCCAATCAATGTGCGAGTTATCCTATAACCTCCTGCCATGCTCCAGAGCCTATCCGCCAGGTTTCATTCGATTTCGACCAACTTTGCCTCCGATTTGCTCAATTCTCCGACCTACCTTTCTATGCATGCACAACACTAACAAATACTATTAAATCACAACATACAAACATGTCATAACAAGCAATTTCATCCATTCTAACATGCAATTCATAAGAATAAGATAAACAAGTCAATTTCTAACATAGATCTACATATAGCATGAATATATGAAAATAAATAAATGTGACTTCTAATCAACCTATACCATATGCATGGATTAAGATGCCATTAAAGTTAGAAAATGTTTTTATGGCCAAAAATTAATTTAAAACATGTTAAATCATATAATTCTTCCATATAAACATATATAGTATAGTGAGAAGACATAAACCACTCATCAATTATCAAATCCAATCAATTTGTGTGTACATCTAATCCGAACAATGAAAAAAAGCACTCCAAATTAAGCAATTTGATGATCTCTAGCTTCTAATTGAGGATCTAATCTCTAATCTGCAATCTAGTTTGATTTAGAGACCTATTTGGCTTATTTTGGATGAAATTAGGATGGATCTAGGGTTAATTAGGGTTTAGACCTAATTTAGAATGAGACGAAAAGGTTTTATTTTGACTCTCCAGCCCTTTAATTATAGTATTCTTTAATAGACTATGGGTTCACTAATGGGCTTAATTAATTACACACTGATCTTGACCAGTAGCTTTAAAAACTTAGAACATGCATAACTTTCCAACCTTAAGTCCGTTTTTCTGTTATGACCACTCTACGGAATGAGAAACCATCATCCTGAAGTAATGGAACTACTTTGAGATCCTAATTTGACTTCTATCAAAAGTTATAGCCCATACAAGGTTTTCAGGGTCAAAATGGTCACATAGAAATTCAGAAAAAACCATATATGTGTAAAATGTTTTTAAGAGCCATATCGCAGAATTATAGAATCATTCGACCTCATATGGAAAAAATAAAAAATATTTTACGATCCTCTAATACGTAAAATATGGGTCCCTAGATTCCCCCTAGGAATTTTGGCCCCAAAATCCCCAAACAAGCCAAAGTATAAGCAACCATGGCCATCCTGCATGCCTACCAATCATAAGCAATCATCACACATATCAAACAAGCAACCATGCAATCAATGTATATGTGACCTATCTTAGCATGCAGAATACTAACCTATCAAATACAACATACAATGGTGAAAGTAGATACGATAAATAGTGGATCTTACCATTCAAAGTGCTCCGAACATGTAGTCCTCATGCTCTCCTCTGCCTCTCATGTACAATCGTCATTACTTCCGCTCCATTATACCTTCATTAGCTTCATCGTCTTTCTCCTAAGCTGTTTTATATCATTACCCAACAATACGAAGAGGCCTACGAGGTATAGAAATTTCTAGTTCTATCTCAACATCTTGTAGCTGACCCAGTGTGATCATCACCCCTGATTCGTGCGCAAACTTCCGTAGATAAGAGACATGAAAAACATTGTGCACTCCCGCCATCTTCTGAGGTAAGTCGACCCGATATGCTAGCTTCCCGGTTCTCTTGACTATCGAAAAAGGACATACGAATCTCAGTGCCAACTTCCCCTTTCCACTGAATCGAACTACTCCTTTGGTGGAAAAACCTTTACAAATACCATATCTTCGATAGAAAACTCCAAATCTCTTCGCCTTTCATCCACATAGCTTTTCTTTCAATTTTGAGTAGCTTTCATTTGTTGTCGAATGACCTAAATCTTCTTTGATGTCTCTCTAATCATATATGGTCCACGTATCGATTTCTCGCCCGTTACCCACCATCATAAAGGAGTGTTACATGGTCTTCCATACAATGCTTCATATGGATCCATCCTAATACTCGACTAATAATCGTTGTTGTATGCAAACTCCACCAAATGCAAATGATCATCCCATGATCCACCAAAATCTATGATGCATGCTCGCAAGAGACCCTCCAATATATGATTACCTCTTTTGGTCCACCCCTCCGTTTGCAGGTGATAAGCTGTAATAAGATGCAGCTCTGTCCTTAATGCCTCTGGTAAGCTCTTCCAAAACCCACAAGGGAACAACGGGTCTCGTTAACTCACAATGCTCTTCGGCACGTCGTGGAATCATACTATTCATTTTACATACAACTCCGTCAGCTTGGATGTCGTTCTACTTGACCTGACGGATATAAACCTCACACTCTTGGTCAATCGATCTATTATGACCCAAATGCTATCATACCCTACTTGAGTCCTCGACAATCCATCTACAAAATCCATCAATACTTGCTCCTATTCCCACTTAGGAATTTGTAATGGTTGCAACAATCCACTAAGTTTCCTTTGCTCTACCTTCACCAACTAACAATTTATACACTTCGAGATGAATGCCCCTACATCCCTCTTCATACCTTCCCAATAATAGGTTTGCTTCATATTTTGGTACATCTTGTTACCACCAGGATGAATGGTTAACCTAGAATAGTCACTTTCTTAGCACTTCATCTCATAATCCATCAACATCGGCCACAAACAACCTCCCATCCTTACAAAGCCAACCTTCTCGATCGAGTTCGTATTGCTTTATATCTTCAGATTCTACTCCTTCCACTATCTTCGTTATGATCTCTGATAGCTTAGCATCTCGCTTTTAACTAGTACCAATCCTTTCAGTCAGAGTATGTCTAATCGATAAGTTTTCCAAAATCTCAGGTTCTAGCTTGCAGTGAGGCCTGAAATCAAATCCATGAATATACTCTATCTGCTTCCATTCCAAGAACATTGCTCCCAACCTAGCATGTCTTCTACTCAATGCATTTGCGACTGCATTCCCTTTTCCTGGAGTATAGGAAATACTGAAACCATAAGAGGCCAAAAACTTTAACCACCATTGCTGATAAATGTTGAGATCCTTATGAGAGAAAAGGTAGTTCAAGGATTTGTGGTCCGTAAACAGCTCAAACATTTCTCCCAAAAAATAATGCCTCCACATCTTCAAAGCAAAAACAATTGCCATCAATTCTAAATCACGAGTTAAGTAATTCCTTTCGTGTGGCTTTAGCTGTCGACTTGCATAAGCGACAACCTTTCCCTTCTCATCAACAGCACACCCAATCCAGTACTACATGAATCAGTGTATATTGTTAACTCTTTATTTTTACTTGGAATGGTCAACGCTGGTGCACTCTTTAACCTCTCTTTTAGACTCACAAACGCAAGCTCACACTTCGCGTCCAAAACAAAAGTCTAATTCTTTTTTGTCAAATTGGTCAATGGTTCTGCTATCTTTGAGAAGTCCTTGATGAAGTGTCTATAATATCCTGCCAATCCTAGGAAACTCCTTGCATCTAGGATAATTCCAATCTTGGACCACTGCCACCTTCGCAGGATCCATAGCTATACCCTATCCGGAAACAACGCGACCCCCAAATCTCACTTCTTCTCTCCAGGAGTGACACTTAGAGAACTTTGCTCTTAACTTGTGCTTTCTCAATATCTGTAACACACACTCCTCAAGTGTGCCAAACGAAGCAATCACAAACAAAAGAGCATCCATGACTTGATAACATTAGGCCATGACAAACCATACAAAAACTAGTAGAGCCTCAAATAGGATTTTTCACAGTTAAGGGCCAGTCTACTATCTCAGTTCTCAATCCTAATCTGTCTACCAGGTCACTTGAATAACGACTCCTTTTCCCTTTTCCTTTGTTGTGGGAGCACTCGATGAAGTCGGGACTACGTCCAAAGCATACGCCTTCACAACATGCTTATCCTTCACCGGTTCTAGGAAATCCTTCTTCAAACCTTGCCTTAAACCTTTCCCAACTGAACTGATCTTCAAGTGTAGCAATAGTCACAGTGTTCCTCCAATTCATGGCCTGCCTCTAATGTTGTCTAGAAGCCAACTTTCTCTTCATAGCATCATCCACTTCCATATCATTGAAGATGCGTTCGCAAGTATTAATCCAATCTTGCACTTATATGGTAGATGCTGTCCCACAAAATGGCTTTCCTCCTAAAGTAGAGTAATCTTTGCTCAACTTAGCAAAATCAGCCTTACGCGCTTGCATGGGAGCACCTCCACCAACAGCCATACCAGGAGCATTCTTGATCATCGTTGCCATCATAGCACTAAACATAGCTCGAAAATCAGGCGTAGCAGCTCCGAATCCTACTCCTTCAACTCCTGAAACAAATCTCATAGTATTCCTTGTATGCCGGCTCATTCTTATCTGTAACAAAAATGATTAGTCACTCATAAAGAAAACCATGTCTAAAGTGCTCATGTGCATGCAACTTATATTATATAATATATTACTATATAGTTTTGAAAACCAAACTTATAACAAGTACACACTCTCACGTATACACACACACACTCAAGATCTAATCTAAGGTGATAACTCCTTCCTTATCTCTATTGGATCGCCGTAGCAACTCAGGTTTATCATTTAACCAAAGCTTTGATACCGACTGTGACGACCGCCCTATACCACCAACACCAGCAGTATATAAATAGTGCGATGTTTGTGCTCGGCTGAAAAGTTCCTAGAAATATGACGACCATTAGGGTTAATATAAACCAGTATAACATATAATCTATCATATCTCACAGCACATGGACAAAATATAATATCATAGATATAATAGAAGAGACAGTAATAACTATGTTAACAAATCACATTAGAGCAATAGATCCATAGAGTTATAAATCAAATGTAGTAGAGTTTATACAACAGAAGTAAACTCAAAGAAACCGTCTCAACAAATAGAAATATGCAAGCACTGTCATGGGCTCCACAACGTTGCCCTGCAGAAAAGTGTAGAAATCCATATATATATATATATATGAGATAGCTCTATCAAGCTCGTCCTTCGAACAGCTACTACATCACTTAGACCCATTATCTTGTCTACTCATTTAAGAGTACCCAAGATAATAAGAAGAAGAGCATAAAATCATGGGTCAGACAACAGTCTGGTGTAAGCGGTTAATGAGTCTCAAAATACTATATAGGTAAATATGGTAAGGAAAAAGAGTACACGAACCATACCTGACCTGTCACTACAACCAAAGAGTTAGCATATAACATTATAATATGCTACTCTGCAATATCATATAGATATACCACAAACCAAATAAAGGATATCCGTCTTCCAGGTAATCCTATCTCCAATACCTACTTCCCCTGATACCTATAAATTATAGCCTACTAAAGAAAACAACCAAAGCATCCATAGCATCCATCAACAATCCTAACTATCACTCCTTGTGCCCTGAATATATGATAACTCGTATGGCCCCTAAGTCTGGGACTAATGGAAATCCTGGTCCTCTGTTGTACTCCTGTATGTCACTGCCCAAAGCTGGACACTAGACCCAAAGCTACTAGTCCAAGGTATATAGGTCCCTCAATTGACCAATGAGCATCACCGCTTACAATACCCCTGCTTCGTGTATAACTGAAAACTCTCCGAGCATCAATGGTTCCTTAACACATAAACCTAAGCCCAATTTTGCTCCATTTAGATACTGAGCCCCTCTTGCTCAATCCAGTTTCTAATATTCATGAGAAACCCTTCCATATTCCCCGATCATACGGCTCACTCCTTTACGAGCCTCCATCTTCAGAACCTACTCTCAACACGAGCTAACATCCAAAGACAATGGCTTTTTCACGCTGTTATATCGTTATTCCACCTGATACGAATGAGCCAACACCTCCAACATTATCTACAGAACCTCAACAATAGTTCCTAGAAGTTCCAACTCCATATCATGCACCATGATAACTCGATACCGAGTTATAGGTATAACTCAGTGCCGAGTTATACACTTAGCCAACTAATGGCTAATTACTCTTTCATGTCTCTAGCACTCCCCTTCCAATGCCTTGGACCCCGACTCATCCCTCCTTGATAACTCGGCATTCAATCCAAAACTCCTTCTCCAAGTTCTAGAGATAACTCGGTGGTACACTCAACCCTTAGCCAAATCTCTTGCATCTTTGATATAGAACGTCTCATCTGGCCATGCACTATCCATCCATGCTGACCACCGATTCATAGCCTCCTTCCTTATAACATGGTATTGATTTATAGGCATAACTCGGTGCCGCGTTATGTACTTAGCTCCATTTGAGTTGCGACTCATCATGTGTATTCCCACCATAGTCTAGAGCACATCTACCAAGTTTCTTTCAATTCCGACCAGCCATTATAACTCGCCACCAACCTAACTTTATAACTCATCGTAAACTCAAGCACTTAGCCAATCTTCCAGAACCTAACAATAGACAACCTCTATTAGCCATAGTCTTCCAAGCCATTAAGTCGACCATCACTCATGAGATACCACCATAAGTCGGGTTCAACCTATCCTTTTAACTCGTGTCTGACTTATTACTTTGCATCTAATCAATGTGCGAGTTATACTATAGCCTCCTACTATGCTCTAGAGCCTATCCGCCAAGTTTCATCCGATTTCGACCAAGTTGCCTCCAATTTGCTCAATTCTTCGACCTATCTTTCTATGCATGCACAACACTTACAAACACTACCAAATCATAACATACAAACATGTCATAACAAGCATTATCCATTCTAACATGCAATTCATCGGAATAAGATAAACAAGTCAATTTCTAACATAGATCTACATATAGCATGAATATATAAAACATAAATCGAGGTGACTTGTAATCAACCTATATCATATGCATGGATTAACATGTCATTAAAGTAAGAAATAGTTTTTATGGCCAAAAATCAATTTAAAACATGTTAATCATATAATTCTACCATATAAACATGTATAATATAGTGAGAAGGCATAAATCACTCACCAATTATCAAATCCAATCAATTTATGTGTAGATCTAATCCGGACAGTGAAGAAAAACATTCCAAATCAAGCAATTTGATGATTTCTAGCTTTTGATTGAGGATCTAATCTCTAATCCACAATCTATTTTTGATTTAGAGAGCAATTGGAGTGATTTGGATGAAATTAGGATGAATCTAGGGCTAATTAGGGTTTAGACATGATTTAAAATTAAAGGAAAAGGTTTTAATTTGACTCTCCAGCTCTCTATTTACAGTGTTCTCTAATTAGACTATGGGCTCACTAATGGGCTTAATTAATTACACATTAATCTTGACCAGCAGCTTTAAAAACTTAAAACAGGCATAACTTTCTAATCATAAGTCCATTTTTCTATTATGATCACTCTACTTAATGGGAAACCATCATCCTGAAGAAATGGAACTAGTTTGAGGCCCTAATTCGACTCCTATCAAAAGCTATAGCCCAAACAAGATTTTCAGGGTCAAAATGGTCATATAGAAATTCGGAAAAAATCATAGGTGTGCATAATGTCCATAAGAGTCATATGCTAAAATTATAGAATCATACGACCTTATATATATTGAATAAAAAAATTACGATCATTCAGTACGTAAAATACAAGTCATTGCACACAGCCTAACCTTAATATGCTTGCATACCATCAACGATGTATTGACCATGACACGATCTACCCTATGTATGCATTCATACGATTAACATCAAACAAAACATTTGTTACAATATTAATCATAAATACAATATCACATGTGACTTGTGCATCAACCAATATAATATCTAACTACAATATTAAACCCTAACAAAACAAATCCCAAAAGACCTTCCCTGAACCAATGGACACATCACAACTTAGAGCTAAAGCGCACATCTCCCTATATAGGTCCTATTTGGTCCATCCACCAGGTTCCATCATTTGAATGATTGGCACCACGGTCAACCAACTGGTGGCCTGTAGGTTGAGACCATCCTATTGTTATTTTTATTTTCTATTTTTTATTTTTTCAAATTTTTCTTCACCATTTTTATTTAATACTTATATCCAATATTTTCATTAGTTCATACTTCTAATTAACTATAGTTTACCATATTTATTTCATTATTTAAACATTCATTTTATTTATTTATATAACTTAACTTTAACACTATTCAATTCTTCTAACTTTCTCATATCAATTTTTAACTTAAAATACATTGGAATTCGAAATAAATCACTAGAATTGTATAAAATAACCGTATTACATCTTCTAACATCATTTCACATACTTCAAGATCATATTTCGATGTATATATATAATATGGTTTACTATACTATATAAATATAAAATTTCCTATACTTTCAATCTATGTAGTTAATATTAGATAATGTCACCGATACAACGTCGATATATGTCATATTGCTCTTTAACCAATATATCTTTCAAAATATAGCCTAAAATATTATTACCGATGTATCAACCAATATTTGCTGATATTTCGCTCCTATATTTAGTGTAAAATACACAATATTTTTTAAGAATATAGATCATTATTGTATGTGTAGGAGAAAATAAATTTACAGATAAATATCTTCACATTTTCAATATTTGCTTTTAAGATATAGTGAATGAAATGTGTAAACCACATTAGAAATCCCAATGCACTAATATTTGATTTTTAACCATTCTTCTTCATTAGTCATCCAATAAATAAATATCTACTTGTTTAGTTACGTTATATGTTTTATTTATTTTTGAAGAATTTACCACTAAATATAGGATCAAGTAAGAGCTACTTTTCTTTTTAGTTATTTTTTGTTCACCATTTCTATTTGGTAAGTTAGCTTATAAAATTCATTTTATTAGTACTTATCATACATCAAGAACTGAAACTTGAACATCATTAATATTATATATTTGACATATCTATAAAGAACATGCTAGAAGTGGTAATCGATATCAAACAACATTAATTGTTCGATAAATTAGGTAAAAATGAGAACGAAGAAAATATGCATATGGAAAATTTTGAAAGTGATATGGATGATTAGATAACTGAAGAAGTAATGAATATAGTATAAAAATGAAGAAAATTGCACATTATAAAATTTCTTAGTTTCTATGATCCTATTTTATGACTTATATTTAATAGAATATGCCTGTAAACAGATTGTAATTTGTAAACTATATGCAATTAGCCTTTAATGGTAATTTGGCAACATTGATCCAAATATTTCAAAACTTTTAATCATTATAACATTATAACACAGTGTTATATCATTTGTAACAAGTTCAACACATGTACGATATTTACCCAATATTATCCGATATTATCATGATATTTTAAAATATCTCATATCGGTACTTATGAGTGCTCTCCTCCTCAATAGTGGATCACTCATTTTCTTCAAAAATAATCTCATATGGATACTTGACCAATACACCCGATAATAGTATTAACTACTAGCTTTCAATAATATGAAATATATATACTAAACTATGTATTAAAATTAGTTTTAATTACTGATAGTTTATATATTAATCTCAGAAATCCATTTCATAATTTTTTAAACATATATATAGATTTCAAGACTTTTATCTCATAATAGTTTGTCTTCCATTAGTCAAGGCATATATCATTTTATAAATTGATCTAGGGCTCCATAATCCCAAATTTAATTCCATAAATAATGATTATTCATAGTTTAATATTTGTTACAGTAAATTAATGATTTAATTTCAAAATTTGACCTCCTAATCATGGCCAACTATAATATTAAACAAGTATAATGAAGAATATATCAAAATTGAAGGGTTCCACTCAACAACAATGTCCGACATACCAAATCATGCCAAATTCTTCATGATTCCCCCACCGTCTAGAATTAGGCATACTCCAAAACTCTTATATTTCAATCGAGATTAGTATTAGAACATAGCTCTCCTTGCACTCATCATTTTTGTATATTATTTGTTTAAATCGGATAAGATTTGAGTAAGATATTTGAATTTGGAGTTGGTTTGAGAAGTGGGTTGTGAGAGAAAGAAGAAAAGAACATTTTGGTTTCTAAGATGGATTAAGATTTTCAAATGTGCCTATTGATAGAATTTTGAAATGTTCGTTCAAGTTATTGGGCCAAGCCCATTTAAATTATTCAACCCATTTATGAAAAAGCTTATATCTCTCTCGTCCTAACTCTGATTCAGACAAGTAGTCGAAATTTATTAAAATATTAGATTGTTGCAATAGCTCAACTCTAATCGTATGATTCATTCATTTGTAAAATGATCATTTTACCCTTAGAGTTAAAATTACTAAAATACCGGCATTTAATTTAGTTACCAAAATTACATGGTATTACATTCCCCGCCCTCTTAAAGATAATTTTATCCTTGAAATTCCTAAAGGATAGAGAATGAATCTCACAAACTCTTATATCATGCATCGCCTACGCACCATTTATAAAATACATAAACTGCCAATCAAGCAATCATCCATACAAATCCTCCCTAATTAATCACTACATGTTATCCGGGTTTTTAACACAGCAGAATCTAGAGGAAGTCGAGAGAACTCTATCGAGTCAGAATACCTCAAAAGCCAACCGAAGGGACCAGCAAAAGGAGCTAAAGGAAGTTGGAAAAAAAGAAAGGAAAATACTCCAAGGGTATGGATCGCTACTGATCCATGGCATTAACTCGAGGGTACATGAACAACATCAACACGAGATAATAGACGCGATCCAAAAGGCAAAGCTCAGAAAACCACTAAGTACATGGATCGCTAGCGATCCATGCACTATGGATCGCTAGTGACCCATACCTTTTCGCCAGATCGCCATAAAATCGAGAAGAACAAAGTCCAAAAATAGACCTGGTATATGGATCGTCGGTGATCCATATACCATGGATCGCTAGCGATCCATACTATTTCGTCAATCAGCTACGATCTACATGGAGCAAAGCAAGGGGAAAATGCTAAGGCGTTGGCTCGTCTTCGAACCAAACCTATGGATCGCAAGCAATCCATAGCTAATGGATCGCTAGCGATCCATCCTTTTAGCTCAGGTCGCGGTGTAACCTCTAGTGCGCCTTCCTGTGATAATCTGCAAACAGCTAGTGAGCAAACTTTTCCCTATAGCTCTCCAATCTCTATAAATACCGTCCTATCTGCAACATAAAGTGGATCTCCTCCAGGTTGGTTGCTGAAACTCTGTTGGAAGCTTTCTTCATTCTTCATCTCCCTCACAACAATCTTCAGAGGAGTCCACTATGATTCTCCAGTGGATTCTAACTTCGAAGATTTAATCTAGCTAAGGACAATCAAGAGCTTTGTAATCAAACACTCCTTGTAACAGCAATCAGTCTATAATAAAAACTATAAAGTGGACGTAGGCTTTGTTGACAGCCGAACCACTATAAAAATCTTCTTGTATCCTTTCTATTTCTACTTTCTTTTTATATCTATTATCCATACCATTGTCCCGTGGGAACAAAGGCTAGTTCTTTCACAATCAAATCAAGGTGTTGATCCATTTTTGGGTTAACATTTTGGTGCTTTCACTGAGAACCCAATTCAGGCTTAGATCTAGCTATCTACTTTGGATCAGATAGGTTCAGAAGTTAGATCATCAAAAGCAACAGGAAGTAGTGGGCAGAGCTCCAAGAATCATGATGGAAAAATATGTTAACACTCCACCAACTATAAAAGTGCTTGCAACAAACTCGAACTTAATGGTAAAAACGACACGGGGAGATATAACGATGGCTCTCTCTAGCTCTAAAGATGACAAGTAATTTGAGGAAGAAAAATTGGATGAAAATGCTAACATGCAAAACGGTAGAAAAAGCTCTATAACCTATGCCACAGCATAGTGCCAAACAATGGACGGAGAACTACTACTTAAACGGTACTTCCAGAGGTAGGAGAACCAAGAAGATATGACACAAATCAGGATCGTTTACAAGGCCAAGCTTCCGTGGTATATTGTGACCACTCCTAACTGACCAGCCTCCAATCCCATAATGGAGCTCCCACCGTCGAATCACGAAAGGCCGTCGTCGAAAATCATCAAAAATCATCAAAATAGTCATTGAAAAACTCACTTCAGGGTTTACTCGAAGTCGAACTCGGGTAATCATCCATTTGACTCGAAGCAAACCTAGGAAATTCTAGCCTGAAATCAGACTCGGGTAAAACTAAGATTTTCTCCAAGCAAACATGCAAACGACTCCAAGCACCATTTGTCACCAACCCAGCAATTCAAATTCCGTGACTCCAAGCGAACTATGTGCTGACTCCAAGCAAACGGCAAATTTTCTCGGGTCGGACTCCAAGTAAAATACCACCAATCCATCAATGTCGATCCATCTTTTTTTGCCCATAACTCGAACGTGCGAACTTCGAATACCTTGAAATTTAGGATGCAACCTTATGGGGCCTTCTTTGTCACCCCAGACCGATCTCACCTAGTTTGAAAACTTTTGGGATCGTCACTGATCCATCACCCCATCATAAGTGATTTTTCATTCAATCAGCATGTCCAATCATTCAAGCATAGACAATTATGCATATATCATTCTCAAGCATTATAAACAACCGTAACTTGAAAACGAACCGATCTGACAACGATTGGAGAATCTTCCCCAATCAAAACCCATTCACCGAAGCCATTCAACATGCAGAATATCCAAAGAGGTATGACTAGCATATGGACGAAGCGAGGGTGATGGATGCAGCCTACTGCAAGGCCCTCGGGAATCATTAAAGGATGAAACAACCCGCCAGCCTGGATGAATTCTATGGGAAGGCAAACCGGTTCTAAATACTAGAAGTAGTGCAATTGGAAGAAAGCAAACCCAGCAATTTGCCAAAGAACATACCAAACGGTGAAGGAGCTATAGGACCTCAAGGACTTCCTGCCCAAGCCAGGCCACTAAGACCCCGTAGAAGAGCGCCCGGGCCAACTAACGAAGTTAGACGAAAGGATGATTATCAAATAACACTGTGGCTAACTAGCTACTAAGGAATGTGGCAGCAATCTAAAGCGATGCCTTCTCACCCATTCTTGTTTACTTTCCTTTTCCAAATGAGCCATACCGGGACACTGGGGGCATTATAGACAGCACATCGAAAAAAGAAAAAAATGCTTCTATGCCCTCGACGAGTGAGGTCATTCCCCCTTTTGAGAACCGGTGTTGCTTTGGTAACGTCGAGAAGGCTTGTCCAAAGGATCGTCAAACAAACAGATCCAATCCTTTAGTCTCCAGGAACCAATAAAACCGTGTTCCCGTGAGCCGAATCCCAAAATTCCCCATGAAGTCGACGAGTTATCACTCCAAGGCCGTCTGATCATCAAACTCCGACCATAAAAAACCCTTCGCGAGCATGAAGGTCTTTCACGAACTAAAGCGTCATGAAGGTGAACCAGTAGATCAGCAGTCGTCTGATTCAAAAAACCCTTTGCAAACATGAAGGTCTTTCACGAACTAAAGCATCGTGAAGGTGAATCGGTTGATCAGCGGTCCTCTGATCCAAAAACACTTCACGAACGTAAAGATCTTTCACGAACTAAAGCATCATGAAGGTGAACCGGTAGAACAGCGGTTATTTGAACCAGAAAATCCTTCGCGAACGTGAAGGTCTTTCACGAACTAAAGCACCGTGAAGGTGAGTCGGTAGATCAGTTGTCATTTGAACCAGAAAACCCTTCGCGAACGTAAAGGTCTTTCACGAACTAAAGCACCATTAAGGTGAACCGGTAGATCAACGGTTATCTGATCAAAAACACCCTTCGCAAACATGAAGGTCTTTCACGAACTAAAGCATCCTGAAGCTGAACCGGTAGATCATCGGTCATCTGATCCAAAAAAGCCTTCGCAAACGTGAAGGTCTTTCATTAACTAAAGTGTCGTGAAGCTGAAACGGTAGATCAGCGGTCATCTGATACAAAAAAACCTTTACGAATGGGAAGGTCTTTCACGAACTAAAGCATCGTGAAGGTGAACCGGTAGATCAGCGGTTATCTGATTCAAAAAAACTCTTCGTGAACGTGAAGGTCTTTCACGAACTAAAGTGTCATGAAGGCGAATTGGTAGATCAGCGGTGATCTGATTCAAAAAACCCTTCACAAACAGGAAGGTCTTTCATGAACTAAAGCGTCGTGAAGGCGAACTGGTAGATCAGCAGTCATCTAATCCAAAAACCCTTCATAAATGGGAAGGTCATTCACGAAATAAAGCGTCGTGAAGGCAAACCGATAGATCAGCGAAATTTATGTACGACTGGTATTTGCGAAGGACAACTGGAAGATTAGCAGTCATCTAATCTAGAGCCTCCTGAAGTCAACGAAGTCATGCTTCGGGGCCACAAATCGACAATCATATCAGTCACTCTGCATAATTAACGGAATCGCTTCCAATGACCGATGAAACAAACAGTGTTGAACTCCAGAGCTTCAAAGTCGCTCGAAGAAACTAAGCTAAAATTGAACCGACCTTGTGGTTAATCAGATGCTGACTTGAATCAAGCCAAGACTTAGAAACCGGGAGAACCACACCCACTGGACCGGGGGCAACCAGACGAGTTATGGAGAGACCCTGGATACAGTTCAAGCGCACCAACAACCCTGTGGCATGGGGGCACCGAACACACTTGAATAGCTACAAGAAAGGCCGAGACTAATTATACCACAGTTCTGTTATGCCCGATCAAAAATTATAGCATTCTGACAAACGCGGAGTTAATGACCTAGCTAGTGCAACAAACAAAATACTAGCATAATACTTGCCCACTTCTCCCCAACTACTACTTTACCTCTCTTGGTGACCAATTCCTCTTCCTCTTAGACCGTATGCCAGTTAAAGACCCATTCTCTGAAGGCAATTTGGACCAGAAACTGAGAGTATTTCCCAAAACTCCCACAAGCTCTTTCTTTATAACCATCTCCATGCGGTCAGCTATAGATCTCTTCACCATGGCAACCTTATCTGTTTGGTCATGCACATCTTCTTGAAATATGAGAGGATCGTTCAAGCCACCTTACCCAATCCAAAAACCAATTATCTCTTAGAACTGATGAAACTGCGTAACTAACGAAATCGCGTTCCAGCAAAGTCAAATCGCCGGATTGATAGGAAAACTCGATCATTACCATCTAAGAACTGGTATTGCTCCTCCAGCACCGAGAAGGCCCAAACCATTGTACGCACTCCCATAAGCCGCACATCACTTCTTGAGCTGTGGAACCACGCTCTCGAAGCACGAACTCCTCATGTTACCCGAAGATTGGCAACGTCGAGTTGTTCCAAACCGTTACGGGTCGATGGGTCGCATCGATCCCATAAGCCACGCACTCTCAAAAGTCGTGCATTTCGTAAGCCACACATTCTCAAAAGCCACGTATTTTATAAGTGGCGCATTTTCATAAGCCGCGCATTTCATAAGCCGCGCACTCTTAAAATCCACACATTTCATAAGCCGGGCACTCTCAAAAGCTGTGCATTTCGTAAGCCACGCATTCTCAAAAGCCGTGCATTTTGTAAGCCACGCGTTTTCATAAGCCACACATTTCATAATCCATGCACTCTCAAAAGCCGCGCATTTCATAAGCCACACACTCTCAAAAGCCATGCATTTTGTAAGCGATGCATTCTCAAAAGCCGCGCATTTCATAAGCCACGCACTCTCAAAAGCCATTCATTTCGTAAAGCCATACATTTTCATAGGCCATACATCTGATAAGTCATGCAAACACTGCTTGATGTTGCTCTGGCATCATCAATGAACCGTTAAAATTTTCTAAGTACTAGTGTTGTCCCGACAACACCCGGAAACTTGTATATTGCAGGATTATCAGGGACCAACTCTTGTTACCCGAAAGAACCGACATTGCTTCGGTAGTATCGCAAATCTCACAAACCAAGAAGTCGGCAAAGAATTTTGATTTTTGACCAAAGTTAATGTATAAAATGTAAAAATTCAAGACATCCAAGTCATGAGTTCCCAGGGATAGGTGCTATGATATACCTTTGACCGGGGGCATTCAGGGAGCCGCCCAGAACATCAAGTCTCACATCAATTGTTCAGAATAATCAGCCATGTGGACTGAGGGGGCACAGAACACATTAACACTTGGTTAGGATAAAAGATCGCTCTAACTTGCAATAAAAGGAGGATCTTACCGTCATCCAGAGATAGACGACGACGGAAGGCAATTCCAAAATCAAATCATCAATGCACCAGTTTCCAAAGACAGAAGCAGGTGCTTGACTAAGGTCTCAAACCGTAACTTGTAGAAAATCAGCTTTTATCCGAAGACAGATAATGGTAAGGAGAGAACGCTCCAAATCGAGCAACTAAACCATTGGTTCTTGGGGATTAGAACCAACGAATAAGTTTGATATCTGCAATAATGCTATCATCCCAGCATAATGCATATGGCCTGAAATAAGTTGAGGTTAAGTATCAAAATTCAAGACAAACACTATCAAACTCTACAAGTCTGTGATCTAGATAGGGATGAGCGCGGTCATACCAGGGGCAATGTGATGACTTTCTCTACAGCTTCTAATTTTCTATAAGAACCTAAAATTTGGCACCTAGAAATGAAGGGTTCCGCAGGTAGTCATCAGAACATAACAAAAACCGGTTGGAGGAAATTTGATATTTCATGAATAAGAATAACTATGGAATTGGTTAAGCAACAACCTTGCATCTCCAAGGGTAACACTTGATGGTTATAAACAAAGCTAGGTAACATAAATGCCTATGACTCTTATCCTTCGAGGTCATGGCGTATCCTGAAGTTAAGCAACGTTGAGAAAATAGCCACATTGGGTTAAAAGGAATCTACTTAACTCTACAAGATCAGATGAATGTTTCAATCCTTACCAACATGACTTTAACACTACCCGAAGACAGGCAGCATTAAGAAAATACTTCTACAATCCAATCATCGAAGTGCCAGTTTTCGAAGACCAAAACCAGTACCCAAATGGATTAAAAGCACCGCCGGATCGATGGGAAAAATCAATCCCAACCTCCTGAGTGTCAGCCCTGCAACGCCAAGGCCTTTTCCTACTTCATAAGTGCTAGTGTTGCCCTAGCAACATCGAGAAACTTTCTACTTCCTAAGTACCGATGTTGCCCCGGCAATGTCAGGTAACTTTCTATTCCCTAAGTACCGTGTTGCCCCGGCAACGCTGAGAAACTTTCTATTCCCTAAGTACCGACATTTCCTCGATAATGCCGAGAAATTTGTTGTTCACTAAGTACCGGTGTTGCCCCGGTAATGTTGGGAAAACTTTAATCTACAGGGTTAGTGAGAAACACTCACCATAGTGAACCATCAATGCACTAACTTCCGGAGACAGAAGCTGGTTCTCGACTGAGTTCTACTTTTGTTTTTGGAAAATTACTGTTGCCCGAAGATAGGCAACGACGGGAAGACATAACCTTTCATGGGTCAATCAGATAGTTCAACCAGACATCACGTGAATCAGCCATTGCATATGAATAAAGTAGCGCCGAAGGGAAATCCCAGGATTGGATTGCTCGTGTGCTAATTTCTAAGGATGAAAGCTGGTGCACAACTGAACTTCCTAAATTCAACTTAGAAAGAATTTAGATATAGCCAAAAGATAGGCAGCCTCGAGGAAATGTTTCTTGGAACCAAGCAGCTAGGTTATCAATTCCCGAAGACAGGAATTGGCGTATGAACAGAACTTCCCCGAAGACAGCAATCAAGCAAAGCATGCACAACTAAGGATATGTAGGGACAATCACAGAAGGTCGGAACTAAAACCACCGGACTTGCACAATCCTAGAATGTGATTGAGAGCCAGGCCAGGGGCAATCGAATCATGTGTCCCAAACCTCTCCATCTCTCACGATCACCTAAATACAGGCGTTCAAAATAGCTAGTCCCTCGAGCAAGGATAGACGCACAAAGACTTGATCGAAAGAAATGTTACAAAGTCTAAACATGAATAACCGCGAGGTTGATTAGATAATGGTTCTGTATCGCAAAACTGAGCATTCTGGCAACAAAATCGCCAACAAAGGAAATGAAGGATTTAACGTTCAGAAATCAGTCGTCGTTCATAGTCTGGCAATGATGAGAAAGATCGATGACCTACTCAAGGTCTAACTAGATCATTAGGTTCCAACTTGCAGGAATATGCCATTACCCAAAGTTTGGTGATGCTAAAAAGAAACTCCTAGAATGAAACTATCGATACACCGGCTTTCGGAAATAGAAGCAAAAGCTTGGTTGACTCTTTAATCCTACCTTCTGGAATCTTACATTATCCGAAGATCCACAATATCAAGTAAAAATCCATAGGTTTGAGTCATCCGTACATGAGTTTACGAATATAGAAACCAACACATGATTAGGATCTTAACGCCAGACTCAGAAGAATTTACTTTAGCAAAAGATGCCAGAAACGCATCTTTCTAATGCCTACTGACATCATTACAAAAACTCAGGTCTTAAGATCAAGCAACAAAGTCCCTAGTTCCCGAAGATAGGAGTTATCATGTCAATTGAACTGGGGCATCGAACTTATTTCTTAGGAGACCTAACCTCCCAGAAGTTCTTTACACCAACGCTTTGTCAAACGAGCTCAGCTGAACATGAACTCGATTGAACATAAACAAGAACAGTCGCGAAACTGGCTAGACCAAGCCACCTCATAGTTCTATAAAAAGCAATTATCGAAGCCGAGTAATTAAGCCAATAGTCCCCTGAGACAGAAGCTAGTGTGCAGATCGAATTCCAAAAACCACAAAGGAAGGATATTCATGATCGAATAACTCATGCACTAGTTTTCGAAGACTGAAGCTGTGCCTGATCGAACTTCAACTACAACTCTATAAGAGCAGTCGTGCCTTGTAATTTAACTGTAATCGATCATCCCAATATGACAGGAATAATAAACGAAGCCTAAGTTGCGAAGGACCCAGCTTCTGGAGGAGTGGAAGTCCCTTTGCCAGAATAAAGATTGGATGATCGAAAGTCATTTTCAACAAAAAAATTTTGGCATTCAACCCTATCAGGTATGTTTTACTTTAAATAATAACCTCATATAACAAATGCTCGGAATCCAAGGGAAGTCGACATATGTTGACTAGTCGGATTCTGAACGTTGACCGGGCTAGATGCAATGTGCTATCTACATGAGAAGAGTCCAATATCCTGAATACTGCAAACAAACAATCTAGCGTAGATAGCTTGCTTACATTGAAAAACAATCTGTATCGTCCTTTGAAATTATCTCTTCCACACTTACCTGTTATCGATCAACGATCGATAACGGAGCCACTGTCCGAAGTAACACGGGAAGCTTTTCTTTCCAGGATCACTGGAATACAGAAACGGGAAGAGTGATATGATTGAATCATCCACTATATCCGATTTTGGAATAAATTGTCGCATTAGAATTCAAAAATATCGATGGGAACTTAACCAAATTCTCGAGAAGAAAAAGCTAAAGACAAAGAGCAAGACTTCGCTCCAAAACGACATACAATCGTTTGAGACAAAACTTAGCTTCACCCCGGTTGAATTAAAACTATATGGGACAACTCTAAACCTACATCATGCACCCACTTACCAACCTAAACCCTTGCATAAACTATGGAGCAAAGATTGCATCGTCAATACTAGGAATTGAAATACAAATCAAAATCAAAAAGCGAACGGCTATCAAAAGTCAATCAATTGAGAACAACATCTTAAGGTGGACTCTGACGATTCACATCGAAAATTCAACAATCAAAGCCAAATTTGCATGGTAACCTCAACACGATCAACTAGATTTCACAAAATGAAAACTCGAAAGAAGTTACTTCTAGAGAACGCCTTGTTTTCAACGAAGGCACACTCTGGGGGGCAAATGTTATCCGGTTTTTTAACCCAGCAGAATCCAGAGGAAGTCAAGAGAACTCCATCAAGTCAGAATAGTTCAAAAGCCAACCGAAGGGACTAGAACAAGGAGCCAAAGGAAGTCAGGAAAAAAGAAAGGAAAATACTCTAAGGGCATGGAAGATAAACTATACAAAACAATAATAATCTATAACAGCCATTCAACCATATGAAGATAAACTATTGATACTAACAAACAAACAAAGGGAAAACATTTCGAGATGGGGTGGAGATGAAAAGCTCGAGTTACCTCTACAAATTCACAATCTCTCTTATTCAGATTACTCTTTCCACCCTTAACTCAATAGACTCCACTACTGGTGATATACTCATTTCAAAATACTTACCATAAATGTATGTGCACAACTACAACTTCTGCAATTCATTTACTAATCTAAATAATCTGATCCCGAAATGCATAACAACTAATATCCTTGGCATAGGAATGCCCAAATTGAACTGCGGCCTCAAATATGCATACCCAACACTTGGATAATCCTAGTAGTGAACTCATTACTTCATTTTTGGATGTTAGGGTAAGATAACTCAAAACTGGATGATGTCTCACCTAGGCAACTAATAACTTGAATTGTTGAACGATTCCTCATCTCACTTAAAACATCAAAATCGATTGATGTCTTAACCTAGTTAACATAGCATATCTACTTTTTCTAATTTCAATCTAACTTAAGTGGTATCATTTCACTTATGATATCATTTCTCCAAACATCTAACAATCATGACACCAAAGTAACATGTTCTCAGTCTATAAGAGTTTTTCTCCTAAGTTCTATATCATACAAGCAAGCAAACATTCAAACATACAAATAAAAGTAATCTTATTCTATTCAACCATTCAAAGAAAATAAAACAAAAATGCCAAATCTAAATGAAATCCTAATCTAGGTGAAAACCTAACCTAATATTGTGATAGTATTTTAGTGACCGATTATGCAGTACATCATTAATTTTCACTTGGTATGCAACATAAATTATGTATCCTTAAATCATTGCTTGTAAAATAGCTTCCTTAAACAGGTAGCGTAACGACCGCCCTTTTCGACCCTCGAATATCGACACTAATACATCCATAGTATTCACGTGCCAAACATCCAAGTGCAGGAAAGGTCGATTGTTAAGGTAAAATAAAATGAAAGAAAAGGAACAAGAAAGAGGAGAACAAAAATATCAGAATCTCACATGTGCAACGATAATACATAATATATCCAATGATCTTTACAAAAAGAAAACTTTAATATACATACAACAATCATAGTAAACTAACCTATCATTAGCTTGGACAGTTATAACAACCTATCCTCACAAATGTTGATAGATACAAAACAAGTAATGTAATGGAAAATAAAATACGTGAATAGGTCTTGGAGGCATCCAGCTCGTCTCCTGAAGCTCCAAAGCGTCCACGGCTAAATCTGGAAATATACTCGGGGCGGACCCCAGCATTATAAGAAAATAACACCCGGATCAGTCTCGTAAACCAACATGAGAAACTCAAATCATATGAATTTTTATATTTATAAAACCCTTCAAAAATAAAGGTGTCTCGTAAGACCACGCCGCAAATAAACATAGCCGGGATATTACCTTACGATGACCAAACCATTTCTATTAGAAAATCCAGTGATATTATAATTCTAGGATGATGAATATAAATAAGAAATAGTTGTACTACTTGTGTGTGTACACCACGTCAATAATAGGTATACAATCAAAACCGCTAAGGTGCATTCGCTAATTGTGTAGGATTTCCATGGGGGTGCCCACAGTAATTCAAGGACGGTCCTCTTGCATAAGGATCAGAGATATCCTTCCAAAGTAGCATACATCTCTAGTGAATGTACCATAGGTAAAACACAACTGGCCTACCACAACCGAGTGCATAACTCCCGCATGCATATCTATAAGTATCTCTAGAATGGAGTCACCTGCACCCTATGGGTTTGCTAACACTACTGGCTATGCCTTTTATCTCAAGTTTTAGTCATTACCACTGGTGAGGCTACGTCACAACTTGAACATATCTCGACACATGAGTCCCCAACTCAAACAGATCTCGGAACCACACATGGATTCACATATCTTAACAGATCTTGAAATCACACATGGATTCCCACATCCTGAATAGATCACGAACAACTACATGTGTTCAAGCACCTCAGTTAGATTTCGAATCTCCACATAGATTGCAGCGTCTCGAACCAATCGTGAACCTCTTCTAAAGCATACAACATGTATATGGTTTTTGAAGTGGTTATGTTTTCGAGTAATCTCATATAAGTACACTCCCCCGCCTTACCGGGCACTCCAAAACCAATCGATAGATTTTCAGATAACTCGATCCTGGTTCTTTCGGATATAAATAGACAATACATAAGAGCGGAGATCATCTCCAAACCAAACGGATTTCCTAATCATTTGTTCCAAAAGAGAAAAACGAGTTTATACATAGAGTATAGTGTCACCGAAGATAACTGTACCGTATAATCCAGTGTTTCTTCTAGATATTTCCAAAGTTACATTTTGATCAATTTAACAATAATGAGAATGTTCGCATAAGAGAAACTAAGTCCCGTATACTTTCCAAACACAAGTAATCACGCAATCATGATCGACACACACAAGCACGATCAAGTCATATAAATGACTTCTAATCCTATTTTTAATTAAGTGATCCTTTATTAATTAAAACCTCTTTTATTAGTAAAACTTCTTTTAACTCAATAAATTTCTTTCATTGATTAAAAGTTCTAATTTAGTTAAAATTAAAACTTTCATCAGTAATTAGTCCCATTTAGTAATTCAAATCATTTATTAATTAAATTCCTTTATTTAATTAAACTCCTTTATTTAATTAACTCCCAATAAAACTTATTTATTAATGAAACTTCACTTATTAATTAAACTTCACTTTTTGATTAAAACTTCACTATTCATTTCTACACATTTCAATACTCTCAAAAGTATTCATATACTTATCTCAACGATATAAGTATATTCACAAATCAATAACAAGTTTTACTTACTTAAAACACAATCAAAGAGGTTAAAACAAATGTCACTCAAACATTACTATAAACCCCTTCTCTCTTTATACTTTAAAACTTATAGTTTTTTCTTTTATCTTTTTCTAATTATTCCATACTTATCATTATATATAAAATTCCTTTATTAAAGATCTATGTATTTTCCAAAATCATTTAACTATTTTTTTTCCACTTTTTTTAAAAAACTAATCTTACTAAAATACTGTTTACTACAAACCCAAAACGCTTCACACTTAATCATTCATTTTAACACAAGTCATGAAATCCAAATTTCCTATCTTATTTTATAAAAGTTTTAACTTTCTTTCTTTTTTTTAAAACTTATATATATATACTGAAAACCCTTTTTACAATAATATTTATATATACACCAATTTATTTATAAGTTAGGATATTCAATAAACTCTAAAACAATTTTAAAGGACATTACATTACATTACATAAGCTTTAAATTACTTAAATAGTATAATTACAAATTCTCTAAAACTATACATACTTAAAATACTTAAAAATACTTATAATATGGTTTATAATATTTTACTTAAAATATTACTTCAAAATACTTTAATTTATAGCTTATTTAAAAACCATAAAAGCATGTTTTATAATTTAAAACCCTTTACTTTGAAATTCAGAAATAATTATAAAACATATTTAAATGTTAAATTTCTTATTAAAATACTTTAATAACTTTTCACAAAACTCCTTTAAAAAGATTTGGGAAAATGTCTAAAGTAAAAGCCCTTTTTACTTTACTAAGAAGTAAGATTTTCAACACAACTTTGTTTCATAATTTCTATAACTTTCCAAACCAATTCCTTTAGGTCAAACACACTCAAAATATATGAACATAACAACCCAATGTATATTTCCCAATATATTTACATTTTTACCAATTTAACTAGTGTCAAATACAGGGGATTTCAAAGTACGTTTATAGTGACTAGTTCGCTTCAAACATTCACACACAATTTCTAGCTTTATCAAACAACAACCTTACCAACCATATAAACAAGTCCGGGCCACGGTACATGTTTTAGAGGGTTATAAGAGAGATTATACTACACATAATGTTGTCACTTACTTTCCAAAGCAAGGAAGAGTCCAAAAGTAATAACTTGCATTGTTCTTTGTTTTAATTTATATTTTGCACAACAAACATTATATACACAACACATAAAAATTAACTGGTGATTAAACTCACCCAATCCTAAGCCAACTCAAGTTTTAGAAAATCCCACTACGAATGCAACGGCGAAGACAGTGCCTCGATTGGGCCTCATATTTAAAAGTTATTGATTTTATAAGAATTTAAATTAAAACTTTAATTAACTTAATTTAATTAAATTACTAATCAAAATACATGCCACTAATCTTTCTTTCTTCTCCCACTCAAATCACTCTTTGTACATGCACGATATGCACGTACCCAAACATAACCACCTTCTCTCCTCCTTCGATTGGGCTTCGATCGATGAAATCGACCACAGCCTTCTCCGATGAACTCCAGTTCGTCAGTGCTACATAATGTAACCAAAAATCCCAAGCTCGATCGCCTCCTCCATTTTTCAACCTGATGCTCCCCTTGATATAGTGAAGTGTCACATCTCATCTCAAGCAACCGGAGTGCCTCCAACCACCACCAATCAGCTCAATTCGCCACCATGAGTCCAACAGCACCATCTACTTAACCTTTGATCTCCTCTTGCTCTTCGTAGTCATGACCTAGCAAGATGACAAACAAATTATCGCACTCCACCAATGGCAGTCACACCACCTCATCAAGCCACGACCGACTCGTCATCGCCTAAAAAGCACAACGACACCCTCCGATTTTTCGATCGATGCTCTAAGCCCTAACTAAGCTAAACTTAGTGTCGGCCAACAAAGTTGAGCCCGACCAACTACTATCACACCATCAATGCCTACACCGATTTAGAGCTCTCACTCACACGATTCCAACGGATCCACACTCAATGACTGTCGCCGCCTGAAGCTCTAGGATTAATTGGAAGAAGGGGCGTCAGCTACTTTATTTTGTTTCAGGAGAAGGAAAGAAGGAAGGTAAAGTGAGGAAAGAAGGTTAGGTTGTATTTATATTATATAATATTTAATTCTCTAAATTAAATCGCTAAGCATGTCAAGATTGCACGACCACACAGTGCATCAGTTCATCATGAAACTCATCAGCACATAACAACTCATTATGGCAGACCCAATGACACTAGTTTCATCAAAATCTGAGATAGTGCTTCAGAATGATAATTTCATGCGTTAATTATTATAAAAACAAGTTTAATCACATTAAATTATTGATTAAAAGTTAACCATTATCATTTATTATTTAAAAGGAGTTTAATAAGCTTTCGAAACCATTTTTTCACCTTAAATCCAAGATTTAAATAATTCTGATATTATGGCGACCCGCCATTTCGACCCTCAAAAGTCGACACTAATACATCCACGGTATTAATGTGCCGAGCATCTAAGTGCCGGAAAAACAGATTGTTTGGGTGAAAGAAACAGAACAGGATCTCATATCGCAACGAGAAATATATAATATATAATAGATCTATACAAAAGTTAACTTTGATATACATACAACAAATCAGAGTAACTAACCTATCATCAGCTAGGACAATTATAACAGTCCGTCCTTACAATTTTTGATAGATATAAAATAAGAAATATAGTAGGAAAGTAAATACGTTAGGTCTTGGAGGCATCCAGCTTATCTCCTGAAGCTCCAAGCATCAATAGCTAAATCTGGAAAAGTACTCGAGTCTAACCCGAGCATTATACGAAAATAACACCCGAATCAGTCTAGTAAACCAACGTGAAAAACTCAAATCATTTAGATTATTTAATTTGATAAAACCCTTCAAAAATAATGGTATCTCATAAGACCACATACACATAAACATGGACGGATTTTTACCATACGATAACCAAACCATTTTATTAGAAAATATAGTGATAATATAATAATATCTAGAGTTTAAAATAAATATTCAACATAGCCGAAATGGTTACAGTAATTACATTCAATATCATATTTAGTATACAACTAAGTCCGTAAGGCACGTATTGGAAAATGGATTCCATCGATGACAAGGCTATTGAAGTACCGTCTGTCACGGTAACATCTCTATAGAAAATGTACCGAGAGCCTTAGTTGACTCCTTGCAAACCAAGACCGGCCTACCCCTTCCTCGATAGTACTAAATATGTCAACACCCCAGTTGCAGCATACAACCGTACTAGGCCCTTAGCATACATAAATCCGTAAATATCGATCTAGATCGGGTGATGACCATACTCTAATGGTAGCGAACCATATATCCCTGTAGCATATCCCCTATTTTAGTCATTACCGTGTCTGAGGCTTGAGGCTACATTTTACCTGTTAAGCAAGTCCCACTTAGAATTCTAACACCACCCTCTAGGCAATAATGCAATGCCAACATTCATCCATACAAGTTGTTTAAGATATAAACAAACCGAAGGCTCTACTCTACTACATCCTTTTGAAATCACCTTAGGATTAGTAGCAAGTAGCCCTTACACTTCAAAGAACTCCACCTTTGGTTCCTATCATCTTCAAGATGTTCCCAATTCGAACGATTATGCTGTTTCGAAGTGGTTTTCGGATAACTCATACTTATTCGATCCTAGTCTCCCCGAACCAATAATCAATAGTTTCAAAACTGGCCAAGATTTGATAGTCGGTTATTTAATTATCAAATAAGCAAACAATCCAATCGGAGATTTAATTTCATATGGAAACAAAGCATGATTAAGCACATAAGCAACCACTAAGCCTCTTTAATTAATCATTTCATTAACTAAAACAACTTTGTGAATATTAGTATTAAAATAGTTTTACAAAAGATATACACAAACATTTCTACTCTTTCCACTCGTTGAAAAAAGTATCCATATACTTATCTCGTCGGTGTATATATATATATATATATATATATATTCACAAAATCTTAAGACAGATTTCATTTCTAAAAAAACACTTAATTTGGTTAAGATAAATGTCATTTAAAAACATTGATAATAATAAACCCAAAACACCTTTGGTGTAAGTAAATGGATCGTATAGAAATTATACCAAATATACTTACCACCACTTTCTGATTTCAAACTTGTGCTATCCCTCAATTAATAATGTAGTCAGACAAGTTAGCGTAATATCCTTTCCCCGACCTACATTCTTAAACTTTCAAAGATAGAGATGAGTTTTCCTACCTTGGAATTTGGTATTAAGTATGAAAAGAATAATTTCCATACCGCTACAAATTATAAAGATCATTTATAAAATTGAATCTCCTATACTTGTCATGTTTTCGACATTTCAACTTACTCTATCCCTTACCTAGAAACGAAGCAAGGTAAGTCGGGGCACTAGTTGCACCTAGACTAATCTTAGTTAAAATACTCCAATTGTAAAACTCATAGATAGAGGATCAATCTACTCATCGGCTTTTAGTGCAAAGGATATGACTACTTAATTTCCATAAGTAATTGAATTCGTATACGAAAATAATGCTTCATATACTTAATGTCACTCTTCGATTTCAAACTTAAACTATCCTTTAGTTAACAATGAAGCAGTTCAAGTTGGGTATTATTACCTCTCAAACTTTGACTCGACAACATTCTTATCTTTCAGGATAGGTAAGAGTTTCCCTACCTCGAAGCTTAACATCAAGTATAAGACTTCATAAATTATGTATACTATTCTTTCTAAAACAAAGTTTGATAAACTAAACTTCTTTCCACTTTTTCCAAAACCATTTACTATAACAGGAATGTTATAGTCCATAATCACTTTCCTTTTCTCGAAAACATTTATCATAACAATAGTGTTGTAATCCATGATTTCTTCTTCTTAAAAAATACTTTTAAAACTCTTTAAAACATAGTTTGAAACATCCTTTTAAAGATGGTCTCTTTTAAACAAACTTAACTTTTGAAAACAAAGGAGTTTCCTTTAAAAAAAATTAAACCTCTTGTTTAAATAACTCAAATAAATTCTTAAAAATATATTTAAATCTTCAAACTCCTTTTAAAATACTTATACAACTTTTATAAACACGCATGAAAAGATTTTTCAGAATATCTAAAGTAAATAACCTTTTATACTTTACTAAATAGAATATCTAAAGTAGATTTCCATAGCGATTATCACTATATGGACCGTAACTTTTAAACTCCGTTTTTGTAAATCAAATAGCTTTTAAACCACATTTCTTTCTATATTTTAAATCACTTTAATACCTTTGCAAAAAAGTTTAAGAAACAAAAATAATGTTTGAAAACATTTCAAAACACATTCAGAAATCAAACGACAAAGTCGCATAAAAGAGGATTATAGAAATTCAATACCACATATAAAACATCGTTAAAAAACCCAAATAACAACGAAAGTATTTCAACGGGAAATCAAAGTCATAAATCATTTCAAAAGGTCGCAAAGAGGTTTCAGAGCTACATTAGCACTTAACACATGCTGCTACTTCTTTCCTTAAAGAAAAGATTCAATCTTTAAGCATATCAATGTTTGTATACAACATATCCAAGCTACCAAACAATAGCATACAAGCATTTCATATACACATATAATCATGAAATGTAAAATCAACGGGATGAGGAATCCTTTTGGATCCTTTTACAAATTTCTATTCTTTCGAAGTGTTCCCGTAGCGACCTATTCGCTACAAAACACTTCGACATCCATTTTCCTTACTCTTGTCCCCTGAAAAACAATGGTTATTTACGTCATTCGCTTCCAAGCAAGAATCAAATCCAAACAACCAATATACACAAGCAAGTTGCATATACAGACACATATATTTTTACAACATGTCATCATCATTTTAAAATATTTTAAAGTGAGATATCTCACTTTTAATTCTCGTCCAACCTTTGCCAAAGTGCTAACACTTCACCCTATAAGCAAACAAACACCTCCACATCACTTCCACTCCTAGCTAGCTCGGCCATGCCTATAAAACCCCCTAGGGTGCTCATGACCATGGAGAAAAAATGGAAATGGGCACTAAATTTTGGATCTTTGTGAAGGTGATGGTGTGTGCAAGGTTGTTACAGGATAAATGAAGGAGTTGTGGTTGAAAAGGAGGAGTTTTGATGTGCTTTTGCTTAAGAAATATTTAGGTGGAGATAAGAAAACAAGAGAGCAACTTTGAAAGAATGGAGTGTAAAAGAGAAAATGAGAATGTGTGTGCTTTTTATAGAATTTGAAAAATGGCAAATTACTTCTAATGCTCCTTAGTCGAATGACTTAATTACCCCTCCAAAATGACTTCTTCCTTACATTTTCCCAAGTGCCAACTCAAGTACACCACACCCCCTCCACATGGTCATGTACTTCCATTATGATGACATGTACTACTTAATATTTTATCATTTTAAAATAAGGAAGAAAAAGTCTTCTTTTTACTTTATTACCTTAATTACATTACTAATTAATTTACTAACTATATTTTTAGTGCTAACTAAATCTTATCTGTTAAATTTATATGTAAGTATATGTTACAAAAGTGTGAATATGTGTGCAACAACGTTGCGACAACTTCCATTCGATAAAAAGGTCGAAAATCCAAAAAACGAATTTCGGTCACATTTTTAGTTTTTCATTCAACTATTTATTTTGTAAATAAATTTTCAAAATAAGTTCACCATTATTATTTATTAATTAAGAGAGTGATATTTGATTATTAAAAACCGTTAGTTGAATATTTAAAATTAATTAAATATTCACAAATCAAAGCGATAAAATTTCGAGTCGTTACGGATATTTAAATATAAAACGTTCGAAATCCTGGGTCGTTACGTTCTCCGCCCTTAGAATATTTCATCGTCAAAATACTAACACGGATAACCCAAAAGCAACAATCACACAACAAAACTAAACAATACTGAAATCATTAGCAATCAAAGAAATACACATTCAAAACTTAGCAGCATTACAACTTTTATAGAAACCAAAGCTCACGATTCGCCTAGGTTCAAAGACTTCTCATTGTACAAGGATGATAAACAACCCACTAAGGGTACCTCATTCTCAATAGCCTCGGGTTATTACTTAGTTGATCATCCATACTACCTCAAACAATTTGAAGAGTCATTTCCTCAAAGTCTCCATAAGCCAACACACAGTATATAATTTATAATAAAGCCCGTACATTGCACATGGACCATCCATACGCAATATCAAATATGATCACTTGCTCGATCACAAAGATTTCCCTTCTAAACTAGTATATCTTACTTGACCTCTCTTATGCGGACTCCGATCAGGTTCCTTGAGTAGAAACCTCCATTCTCCTTACATAGCCATATGATAGAAAACTTTAGGATCATATCAAAAATCCATATCAAGTGTTCGCCATCAAGAATCGATTGAAAAGTCCTAACTTGGACCGGTGTAAACTACCTTGAAATCATGTACTCGAATGCTAGATCAAGAACTGTCATGCAAATAAAATGATCTACGTATAACTTACGTACTTTATTCCAATTGGTTTCACAACTATACCGATTACTTTTCATTCTAATTCACCTTCATTTTCCATATAGTATTCCTCATTTAATACTAAAATCATTTATGAATCATTTCATAAAACTTTTCTTAAAATTTATAAACATTTTATAAAGTCATTTCTTTATTTGTAAAACATTCTATTACTTAAGTTCATATCCGTATAATACTCTACTATATCCTAAGAATATATACTGTACATTCTTATTCGTTTCACCTAATACAGATACTCTATAAATTTAAAACTTGTTTAAATCCTTACCATATTTTCTATTCAAGAGTCACCTAAACTTATCCTTTATATTTTTTACAAAAATACTTAGCTTCAATTTCTATATCAATTTGGAAGTTTCCGACTGTCCAAAATCGTCGAAAATTCCATTTTATTTCAATAATTTAAAACTATTAAACAACATATCAAACAAGATGCACAGCCAAACTACCCTAATGCATAAGATACACGAGTCCATAAAATATCTTAACAGAAAACTTAAGAACTAAACATTAGGTTTTATTTTAATCATTTGAAGCAATATATACTCATAACTTTTGTATATCAAATCATACTTTCGGAATTTAAATCAAAATATGTTTTATCAAAACGACTATGAAGCAAATTAAAATCCAAAAATAAACACCGATAATGCTGCAATCATCACCAGAATTATTTTCCAACTACAAAAATGAGTTCAACACTTTCTGTCTCTTTTAAAACCCTTTTGAAAACATTTCTATTCATAAATACTTCTAAAAAAATATCAGTATTATTTTCTCTTCATAAACTTTGAAAAACAATTTCAAAAAACATCGGGATTTAAGTGCTTAAATTCTTAGTTTAAATCCTTTTTATTTATAAACTATACGTTATAAACCATACTAATATAAAGTCACTTTCTTATATAAAATCATTTCATAAATATTTATTTTTAAAATATCTTATCTTTCTTAAATACTATAATAAACAACTTTTATTAAAATTAAATTTTAACCCAACATTATTACCAAATGCCTTATAGTCAAAGTGTGAAACTTAATTCTTAAGATGTTCTTTTCAATGTCCCCAGAATTACCATCTACCCAACCCATGTAGTGAAAAGGTAAAACTGCTCATAAACTGGTCGAGCACAATTCAAAAATCAACAAACAATAAATGATAATAATTGAATATTATCATTTCCTAACAAACAAACACATCATAAATAACTATATTAATTTTTGAAAATTATCCTTTTATATATAAAATATAATCCTAGGTAAAATAATTTCATTTGCCAACTTCAATATAATATTGTGTCGGTTTGTCATATTTAAGTGTTTAAAGATTCCTATCAATAACGTTAACAAATCATATTGACCAAAATCCATAAACCACTCCACAGACCAATCAACACAATACAAAACATTTTTATAGCACTAACAAACACATGCTCTCGTATGCATAATACACTTAACTCATAATAAGGCATTCCTTTAACCTATCTCTTAATGAGTTATACCCCACCAAAGCCAAGGTTCTCGCTTAACCTTCAGCTTTGATACCAAATTATAACGACCGCCCTTTTCGACTCTCAAATGTCGACACTAATACATCCACAGTATTCGTGTATTCACGTGCCATGCATCCAAGTGCCGAAAAGACCGATTGTCAGGGTAAAAGAAAAGGAAGAAAAGAAAATGAACAAGAAAGAGGAGAATAAAAACATCTGAATCTCATATATGGAACGATGATATATAATACCTCCAATGGTCTTTACAGAAAGAAAACTTTAATATACATACAACAATCAAAGTAAACTAAACTATCATTAGCTTGGACAGTTATAACAGCCTATTCTCACAAATGCTGATAGATACAAAACAAGTAATGTAGCGGAAAATAAAATAGATGAATAGGTCTTGGAGGCATCCATTTTGTCTCCTGAAGCTCCAAAGCGTCCATGGCTAAATCTGGTAATATACTCGGGGATGACTCGAGCATTACAAGAAAATAACACCTGGATCAGTCTGGTAAACCAGCGTGTGAACCTCAAACCATATGGATTTTTATATTTATAAAACCCTTCAAAAATAAAGGTATCTCGTAAGACCATGCTGTAAATAAACACGGATGTGTTTTTAACATAGGATGACCAAACCATTTCTACTAGAAAATCTAGTGATATTATAATAATGTCTAGGGCGATGAGTATAAATTAGAAATAGTTGTGCTGTGTGTGAGTGTACACCATAGCAATAATAGGTGCACAATCAAAACTACTAACGCACGTTCGCTAATTGTGTAGGATTTTCGCAGAGGTGCCCTCAGTATTTCGAGAACGGTCCTCCTGCACAAGGATCAGAGATATCTTTCCAAAGTAGCTTACATCTCTAATGATTGTACCATAGGAAAAACATAGCTGGCCTGCTAAGTCCGAGTGTGTCGTTCTTGCATGTATATCCATAAGTATCTCTAGAATAGAGTCACCTGTACCCTATGGGCCAACTCTATGGCTATGCCTCCTATCTCTGATTTTAGTCATTACCACTGGCGATGCTACATCCGTCATTCCAGCACATGTGTAACAACTCGAATAGATCTTGACACACGAGTCCCCAACTCGAATAGATCTTGGAACTATACATGGATTCTCATATCTCAGTAGATCTCGAAATCAAACTTGGATTCCAACATCCTGAATAGATCACGAACAACTACATGTGCATCTCAATCAGATCTCGAATCTCCACATAGATTCTAGCATCTTGAACTAATCATGAACCTCTTCCAAAGCATAGAACATGTATATGGTGTTTGAAGTGGTTACGGTTTCAAGCCATCTCATATAAGTACACTCCCCCATTTACCAGATGCTCCAAAACCAATAGATAGATTTTTAGTTAACTAAATCCTGGTTCTTTCGAAAATAAACAACAATACATAAGAGCGGTGATCATATCTTAATCGGATGAATTTCCTTATCATTTGTCCCAAAAGAGCAAAACAAGTTTATATGTACAGTATGGCATCACTGAAGATAACTGTATCGTATAATTCTCGTGTTTCTTCAAGATATTTTTAGAGTTATATTTTGGACAATTTAACAATAACGAGAATGATCGCATAAGGGAAAATAAGTCCCAAATACTTTCCATACACCATATAAGGGAAACTAAGTCCCAGATACTTTCCGTACACAAGTAATCACACAAGCATGGTCGACACACACAAGCACGATCAAGTCACATAAACAACCTCTTATCCGCTTTTCAATTAAGTGGTCCTTTATTAATTAAAACCTCTTTTATTAGTAAAACTCCTTTTTACTCAATAAACTTCTTTTGTTGATTAAAACTTCTAATTTAGTTAAACTTAAAACTTCCGTTATTAATTAATCTCATTTATTAATTCAAATCATTTATTAATTAAACTCCCTTTAAAACTTCTTTATTAATGAAACTTCACTTATTAATTAAACTTCACTTTTTAATTAAAACTTCACTATTCATTTCTACACATTTCAATACTCTCAAAAGTATTCATATACTTATCTTAACGGTATAAATATATTCATAAATCAGTAATAAGTTTCAGTTACTTAAAACACAGTCAAAGAGGTTAAAAAAATGTCACTCAAACATTGTTACTATAAACCCTTCTCTCTTTTATACTTCAAAACTTATACTTTTCTATTTTTTCTAAAGATTCCATATTTGTTATTATCTTTAAAATTCCATTATTAAAGATCTATGTATTTTCCAAAATCAAATAACTGTATTTTTCCACTTTAAAATATAATTCAAGGGTTTAAAAATAAATGTTACTAAAACATCATTTGCTACAAACCCAAAACACTTCACACTTAATCATTCATTTTAACACGTCTTGAAATCCACATTTTCGTTTCTTACTTTATACAAGGCTTAACTTGCTTTTTTTCAAATATATATACACACACACACACACACTGAAAACCCTTTTTACAATAATATATATACACTAATTTATTTATAAGTTCGGATATTCAATAAACTCTAAAATAATTCTAAAGGATATTATATTACATAAGCTTAAAAATAGTTAAATAGTATAATTACAAATTTTCTAAAAACTATATATACTTAAAAATACTTATAATATGGTTTAAATTATTTTACTTAAAACATTACTTCAAAATACTTTAATTTATAACTTATTTAAAAATCATAAAAGCATGTTTTATAACTTAAAACTCTTTACTTTGAAATTCAGAAATAATTATAAAACATATTTAAACTTTAAGCTTCTTAATAAACACTTTACATTTCACAAAACTCCTTTAAAAAGATTTGGGAAAATATCTAAAGTAAAATCCCTTTTTACTTTACCAAAAACAAGATTTGCAACACAACTTTGTTTCACAACAGTTGACCCGAGCATTAAGAAAATAACATGGTTTAATTAAAGCAAGGAGTTTAATTAAATATGAAACCAAATTAAATAAGAAGTTTAATTAATAAAAAAAGTTTTAATTAAAGAATGAAGTTTTAATTAAATAAAGAAGTTTTATTAGATAAAGAAATTTTATTAATGAAAGTTGTTTTAACTAATAAAGGATTAATTAAATAAAATGGGATTAAAAGTCCTTTCTGTCACTTGATCATGCTTTGTGTATTTACTTGTTTATGGAAAATATTTAGTCATGTGCTGTAACGACCCACTATTTTGGACCATTCAAATCGACAATAAATCCACACATGTCGGACTTGAATAATTCAAAACAATAGATTGTAAATAAAATTTGGCAAAACTCAGAATATACAGTAAATAAATCACAGATCACAGACACAGAGTAATATAACAATGCAGCGGAAGCAAAGAAATAGTAGTTCATGAAGCTACTATATATATAACAGAGTTAAACAAGGTTGCAGCAGAATTTATGAATACAAAGATGTCTCAAAACAATAGTCAAATACAAGATCTGAATACATCACTGGAATCAACTGAATGACTGAAAGCAGAATCAATGGATGGATCCAAGCGAAGCTCCAACTCCAAAGGCGAGTCTCGAATATTGGTACAACTCAGTTTGACCCGAGCGTAAAGCAAAACACAAAACACTCGAGTCAGGACATACATACTTATACAATGTATACCAACTCAAGTGAACTGTAATAGAAAAGTACAAGTAACTTAAAGGATGCTTGGGACCGCCCATCCTCTAAGGATCCGTTAAACTATTTACTATGTAGTAATATTCGCTATTATAATAATGTCTAGTAGTAAAATAAGCTTACTTTTAAATAGCGTTAAGGCTTTACATTTTCCACCTTAACACATAATAGTGTCAATAGTCTATACAGTACCTACGTACCTCCAGATCGGGAGGCTACGAGAAGATACTCCATAGGTACGACACAAATAGAAACTCGTAGTAAAGCTCGATATGGTAGATGACACGGCACTACTAGGCAATTCCAGGGTAGATATACCAATTACGCACACGAGCCGGTGGAAACGCATAGCAGCCACTACCGTCTACCTCGGAACACACCCCCAAATCAAAAATCGAAGGGTGGCCACCAAATCAATCACAAAGTAATAGAATAGTATCGAAGAAATGTGTCCGATCAGAGGTGCTACCTTATTGGCCCGAGATCGCTCCTGTTTTTGCCACCTTATGCCAACTCACGGGAGTCGGGTCCACGTATATACCTCAATAGGAATCGTCGCCACCATCCTACTTCATTCTGGAATCTCCACCGCGTACACGGTTGTCAAAGTGGTTTTCGGTATCGACAGAGAGTATGCCCATATCCGATCCCGGTCTCTTTGCCAACCAATCGTTATTATAACCCATGGATATTTATTACAAAATAATTTATACTTCAAAACCAAATATCATATCCATTTCAAAACTAGTTTGTACTCCACAACCAAAATATCATATGAATAAACCCAAATTTCCAATCACTGAATATTTCTTTCAATTTATTTAAACTTGTAATATTCCTTTTTAAATCATCTTAAACCAAAACCACTTTATAAAGCCATATTCTTAAATCTTAAATTGCAAATCAATATATTCAAAAAAATTCTTAATTAAATACTATTTCAAATAAATTCATTTCTAAAAGTCATAGTACTTTCAAAGTTATACCAATTCCGACATCAAAAAACTTTGAAACCACAATACTTTGAAACCATATCAATTTAAAATGTTCATTTGGAAATCATAATATTTTGAAAAATCATAACACCCTTAAAATAATATTCATTGCCAAAGTTATGGCATTACTAAGTTCATTCGTTCAATTATACCAATTTCGAAAACATTGTATAAACTTATAAATTTCAAAAATGGTTTATATTTCACCTCAAACATATTCATTTAAGCCATTTGAATTCAATGTCAAAATCTTCCAAAATGTATTCATTTCCAAAGTTCATTGTAATTTCAGCAACAACAACACTTATAAAGTGTTACGGTAAATATATTAACATTTCAAAAACATTGCCAATTTCAAAACAACAGCACTTACAAAGTGCTACAGTAGGTATTAGTATTTCAAAATAGTTCAATTTAAGAAATAGCAGCACTTACCAAGTGCTAAAGTAGATATTTAGTTATTATTTCAAAATAGTTTATTTTCAGCAGCAACAGCACTTACAAAGTGCTGCAGTAGCTGTTTAGTTATTTCCGAACTTAGTTAAATTTCAGAAATGGTAGCACTTAACAATTGCCATCTAAAACCACAGCGTTTTGGAAATGTTACCAATAAAATTCTAGATTTTATTGTAACTTTTCAAAAACATTAAAACTTCAATTTTAGCCATTTTTAACTTATAAAATCATATCTCATGCTTCAGAAAATATGCATTTGGATATCATTTAACTTATGATTTAATAAAATAAAACTTTATAAATAAATATCCAATTTAAACCATAATTCATTTATTAAGTCAAAATACACTATTTTACTTAACTTTTATTTTTAACCACTAACCTAACACTTTATTTTAATATACCCATTTCATAAATAAAACTAAATTTATATTTATTTACTTAACTTAAAATTTCCATTTGAAGAACCAAATTTCCAATTATCAAGTTAGGCCATAATTAAAGTTACATTTTTCCATTTAAAAATCATAGCTACTTGTTTTACAAAACATAACATTTCACAAAAGAATATTTTATCATAGTTAATATAACAATCAATTCTTTTCTTTTAGATCTATTCATTTGGACATCAATTAACTATGATTTTTTTAGTTAAATAAATTTTATTACAAAATGTCCAATTAAAACTGTATTCCATTTCATCAGTTCAAATACATTATTTATTACACAAAACATGTCTGTTTCATAAAGTAAAATTCATAACAATTACTAGGTTAGATTTAAAATTCCATATTAAGTCCAATTATATTATTAAGTTATTTAACATCAATAAATGTCTTTAAATTCTATTTAAAACCAACACATCTTTATAATTTCAATTAAAGCCACTTATAGACTTATAAAATCTTAACTTATAGAAAACCAACATCTTCTTATATTTAAATCATTAAATCAGATCTTTTAGCTCAAATCTCATATATTTAAAAATTCAAAATACTTAATAATTTTTTTTGTAGGAAAATATTATTTAAAAATATAACCACGGGCCTGTATAATATTTTCTAACCTAGGTCAAACGATATGGATATGTGTCATTTCAATCCGTAATTTAAAAAGAAAAATCCGGGTTCTATCATTTCAAACCCGTAATCCCAAGTAAATCAAATACAATAAAAAAATCACGCAAGCCTATCATTTCAGCTCATAATGATTTTTCCTTATTCTAATGTCCGTTCGGGTATGTATCATTTCAACCCATAGTGATAGGGAACTTTCAGTGTGAGGATCAGTAAATAAATGAACAGTAGAACATATAATCATATCAGATGATGTAACAAATATATAAACAGAATTTAACATCATATAATCATATCACAGGCATATTTGAACATATTAACATAACATATAAATTTTCTACAATTCACATGCCATTGTTTCACAATTATAAATGTACGTATGTCGAGAGTGATAAACTCACCTTTTTAAAGATGAAGATCAAATTCAAAACTCAAAACTGAAACTCCGAAAAGCACGACAAGGCACGAACAAGATTTTTGAGGGAATGAAGAGTCGGATCCAAATCTTGTGTACAAACAAATACCAAACACATAAGTATAAGATTCAATACAAAAGAATATAAATTAAACAATGAAAGGTGTGAAAGAAAATGACATAACTTTGGTTTCAACCACCAAGTGGGCTCAGCCATGGTCTAATAGGCTAGACCATCATCAATACATGGCTCGGCTAGGAGGAGATGGTGGAGGAGGCCGAGCTACATGAAGACAAAATAAAAGAAAAGAGAAAAGAGAAAGAAGAGGAAGAAGCCATGGATATAGAACTTGCTATTTTTTTTCTTTGTTTGTACGCAAATGGAAGTGAGATGAGAATGAGATGTTTTGGGAATTTTTTATGCGTGATAGGCAAGAGAGATTCATGGCTAGATTAAAGGAATGAACGGCTAAGGTAAGTAATAAAGAGGCTAGGCAAATAAAAAGGCAAGAGTTTGAATGGTTCGGAAAATAAAAAGGCAACACTATAAAACAAATATTAGGAAATGAAAAAGGTGAGAATGTTTTGTACGTGAGTTAGAGGAGTGTTTCTAATGGCTGGAGAAGGTTTGGATGGCAAGCAAAGGAGTGAATGCTAAGAAACGGAAGAGGCATAAATTAAGGAGAAAGAAACTGGTATATAATTTATTCTTAAATGCAAATGCAAATGAGGATATTGAGATGAGAATGAAATATTCTTGTACGTGATTGAGATAGGAACACACGGCCAAGAAAGGCAAGAGTGAATGGCTAGGGCAAGTAATAAAGAGGCCATGCAAATGAAAAGGCAAGAAATTAAAACAATGAAACGTATATCCCTTTGATTCTTCCAAGCCATAAATAAAAGATGTAAACAAGTAACAATCCAATAAATAAAATGAATGTTTAGACAAAATAAAAAAATAGAAAGAAAGAATAGAGATGGTGTAACGACCCCGAATTTTATATAAATTTAAATTTATAATTTATTTAATTTTTGAATTAAATTTTTAAAAATTCATTGTAAATTGAAACGAGTTTCCCCGAATTTGAATAAAATTGATATAAATCATTTAAATTTAAATAATATTTATGAAAATAAAATAAATAGTAATAGAGTTAAATAATAATAGATGTTACACTATAAAATATAAAGTGAACACATAAATAAAAATAACAACATTAAATTCATTTATATTGCAAAGTGATAGGATTATAAAAACAAAACAATAGAAAATATACACTCAAAATATAAAGACAAGTTTGCAAAATAAACAAAGTAAATAAAATACATTCACATATGAACACTTATAAAAGAAAACAAAGTATGTAGATTTATAAAATAGAAAACAAGACAAAGCTGCAGCCACAAAACAAGAAAAACAAAGGTAAGTATGGCCGAAGTCAACAAGTATGGCATATGAAAACATAGAGTACTTAGCAAATTTATGCAAAGATATCTTTAGTACAAAACAATATAAATAATATTACCCTGCAGAACAAACAAATAAAAATCATATCAGTGCATTCGAATATGACTAGGGTAAGTAAGTGAATAAAATATCTATGTACATAAGTACAATAGCATAGGTAGGCAAGTAAAATAAGCATGTAAATAAGTATGCAGGTAAGAATCCAAGTGTATAAACAAAGTAAAATATAAAACATCTATGTACAAAGAAGGAAAGTATGATACATAAGGTACATTAGCATTTAATTCTTTCCACCCTAGCACAAAACAAAGCCTGTTCGAAAATGCTTTCAGCCCCCAAAGAAAATAAAAATCTCTGAATTGTTGTGTACTTGAACAATAAACAATTCTCTTTATACTTGTTTTATTTATCAACTTACCTCATTTCATTTCGTATACAAAAGACCTAGCAAGTTTCTTCTCATTTTTGTTCATTTAAACAAATGAAACCTGGAATCAACTAAGCAATATAAAGATCCAAGCTTTCAAATTTCCAGTTCAAACATTTCAGTTTTAATGTTTCAAAGCCAGTTCAAAGTTTTCAAGAATCAAGTCAACAAATGTATGCAAGTTTTCACATTCCAGTTCAAGTATTCCTATTTTCCAACAAAAGAACAAGCTTTCTGTTTTAAAAAGTCAGGTGAGTAAACTTTTAAACTAAAACTTAAATACTCTGAGAATTTATGTGATTATGTTTGTCTATATGTATGTGTATGTGCAATGCTTTGTGAACTTATGTATGTGTGCATATCTGTTGATACTAAAACTTCTCTGATCTTAGATAAGTCTCTGCCTTTAAACTGTTAACATGAGACATCTCTTCGTTTTGATGCATACGACCTATGATTGAAGTAACTTGTGATGTATGCTTGAAAATATGTTTGTATGATGGTTTTTAAGCCTCTGTAAACTTGTGAGTAGGTTAGATAATGATTGTGACCATCTCTGTTTTAATGTTCCAGAGATTTAAACTTAGATCTAACTTCAAAAATACTTCACACTCTAATTTCATTTTGGCTTAAGTATTTAAAACAAAGTTGGTTGTTTTAAACTTAACTAAGCTTTAAAAATAGTTGCAAGAATTTTAGTTAGAAACATTGTCTGGAAAATGAAAACACAGAGCAACTTGAAAAATGTTAAAAATCAAATCTTGGAATTTGTTGATATAATTACATATCTGGAATTGTATATAAAAGATAGGATTTTTAAAATTAAATTTACAAATTTTAATGTAAGATTGAATGTGATATGTGGTGATGTCTGGAATTCGAGTTTTTGGGTTTCTCTGGTGATCTAGCTGACCTGGGAGGTGGTAGTTCTTTCTGGAGGTGGAAGGATGATCGGAGATATCGACAAAATTGACTGATGACGGTTTATGTCAGTGGGGAGGTGGTGGTCATTATTAGAAGTCTAGAACCTTAGTTTTACTAAGCTAGATGAAGTCGATCACTGTAGCCCGGAGAGTTGATCGAGTTCGACGAGTTTTTGGGTATTGGTAGTTGATGCGTAGAGGAAGTCGAGGTCAGAGGGGTTGACTGTCAGGTGGTCGGAGCGGCGAGCACGGCGAGTTGCCAGGTTTGGGGCGAGTGCATGTTGATGGGTTCCAGGTTCAGTTTGAAATCGAATTTCATATTCGAGTGAGATAGAAGGATCTGGGGATAGGAATGGAGATTGGGAATGATCGTCGACGTGGGAACGTCGTCAAACTCGATCGGAATTGTTCGAGATCGTTGTGCACGTGCACGGCGTTTCATTGGTTTTGCTGAGAAGTCTGGGTGTAGCAGGGATAGTTACTTGAGATTTCTCGAGTAAATGGAGGGGATGGCCCAAAGTTTTTATGTGTTGGACTCGAGGGATAATAGGGTAGACTTGGGTTTTTGTTGTGTTGCCAGTTTTTGAAAGCCTATCAGGCTTTAAGTTTAAATTTTAAAAGCAGGGTTTAAATCAGAGTTTAAAACCAAATTTTAAGATAGGATTCAAATTTAGTTTTGTCTCCTAGTTTAAATAAAACAAGTTTTATAAAAATAAGATGTTTTAACAACTTTAAAATGTTTAAAGTAGATTTTAAAGTGTGTTAAATTTTTCTAAGTTAAATATGTAATTATATTGAATCTAAATTTGAAATGGAATGTAAAAGTGAATGCAAAGGTGAAATGTTTAAAATGCATTTGTAAATAAGAATTGGATCATTAATAAGAAAATGTTTTATCCTTTAAATAATGAAGATTTAAGGATTTGTGATTATTAAGTTAATTAAAATGAATAATTAACTAATTTAATTAATTAATGATTTGGATTAATTAATTTAGTAATTAAGAGTTAATTAGTTAACCATTAAGGGTTAATTTATTAAGATAATTAATTAAGGTAAATTAATTAATGAAAGTGATTAAGAAATACTTATTATTTAAGGAATAATTAATTAGTTGTTGTAATTAATTGAGAATTAATTATTAATTAGAGGTTAATTAATGATTAATCAAAAAAGATAATTTATTAAATGTTTTGTAATCAATTGATTTTTAATTTACCAAGACTAGCAAATGTATTCATAGAAAATTAATCTGATTTGACTCAATCAGATAATTAAAGTGATCTTATCTATGGATGTTTAGATTGTATTGGATGATTTAATTGTTTGATATCCCTGATATATGATGCTTTGTGATACACCCTGATTTATGTTGTGGTCTGTGATAAATTATCTGTGATGTAATTTATTATCTGTGATATTTATATATCTATGGTCTGTGCATGAACGATAAGCGTTATAATTTATATTGCTTATCAACTATATCCTGTATTTTGATCTGTGATGATGGAATGATGTTGCACTATTGTGTTAAACCCCTGGACTACACCATACACACACAAATATGGATTTCACGTGGAAATCTGTTAAGTCACATATGATTTAAAATTAATATTTTTGAAATTAACATTTTAATTTCAATTGATTTTGAAAATGGATTTGGGTTAAATGATAAAGCTTTTGAAAAGGTGTTTTCAAAGATAAAAGTTATTTTGAATAACTTAATTAAGTTTTGAAATTTAAAAAATTTGACTTAAATTTGAATTCAATATTTGGAATTGAATTCAATATTTGGAAATTATGGTTAAAGATGTTATAAATGTGTTTATATGAATTTAAACCATTTTAAAATATCAGTTTGAGAATTTGAATCTAACCCAAGGACTTTAACTCGTATAAATGAATTAGATTTTCTAAAAATGAAAACTGTTTGTTTCAAATGATAAAAGCTTTCATATAAGAAATGAAATTCCCGTTTAATTAAAGGAATTTCAAGATTGAATTGAAAAATGGTTTTCCAAGTTATAAGTGAATTGTTTTTGAAAGCTATGAGTTAAATCTGTTTATTTTTAACAGATTTAAAATGATGATTTATTTTAACCATTTGAAATGAAATTGTTTTGAAAGCTATAAGTTAAATCTTTGATTTAAAGATTTAACAAGTTAAATTGAAATGGAAATTAATTTGGAAAATCTGTGAATGAATCTTTTGTTTAAAAGATTAAAATGTGGAAATTGTTTAAACCGTTGTAGGTTGTTAAAATGAATCTTTTTGTTTAAAGATTTGAAAATGGTAATTTGTTTAAACCATTTAAAAGAAAGTTTTGGGTAATAAGTTGTGACTTAATTGAAATCCCATATCCATATGTTTTGAATATTGCGCTCACTATTCGGTTCAGTCGGGAGAGGACCTTTGTGTCACATAACCCATTCCGAATAAGTGATACGTCGTATATGGATAGTAGTTGAAGACCGGTGATGAAGACTGGATATTCACGAGAACGAAAGAATAACTGGTCGATTGTCTCTGCACTGGGTAGCTCCTGGTATAGAGATCCCCTAAGTGATGGGAAATCCGATCGGGATTGTGAATACCCGGAATTGCAAGGGCTTCGTAAGAAGTGCCTTCGGTTCTGTTCGAACCCGGAACAGACTTGTATGGTTACATGTCTGACATTACACTTTGAGATATAAAGCCGATTCTTTCAAATACATTTCTGTTGGTGGCGGAGAATTTATTCTTTTAGCTTAACACCCTTCTCTGAGACGTACGAGCTCAGAGGTTATGTAGTTGAAGTTATCAACGATATATTCCTAATTTGGTAATGTGACATGCTGAGTGTTGCTGTGTGATGATCATTGTTTGATCATTTGTGATATGATCATTTGTTTGATCATTTATCTTGGTGATCATTACTTTGATCATCTGTTGACCCAAAGCATGGCTTTGTACCAAAGCGTAGCTTTGTGGACGAGACTTCGTCGAACCTCACAAACCGGTAATGGTCGAAACAGGAATTGTGCGGCATGGTTTCAGGGGTAGCTTCCCTAGGGTATGACCATTCCTTCTGGAAAAGGGTAGTATCATGGTATGGAGCCCAGATACTTACTCATGTGGACACACTTTATTTATTATGTGTGATGTTGGTTATCGAGAGCTCTCGGATAAAGGTCCCAAAGGACCGAGGGTGGCATATCTGAGGTTTTGTATATTCCCTAGGAAGGGGGGTAGCCGGCCTTGTTTGGCAGAGAGCAGGTTGTCTCTCAGAGCGTCCCGCCAGAGGCGTTCCTTCGTGGCATAGGAAGTTCCTTAGCCTGACCATTTGTTGGAAATCCATCTTCCAATACGAACTTTGTACGGTATTAGTTGTAGAACCTGCCATTTACTTATGGTGGTCACCACTGTTTAGATGGTAGCTATAGTAGGCATAGTTCGGAATGTCTATGCTAGCTAAGATTTATATTCTACTTTCGAAATGTTTTCCACTATGCACTAGTAATAATATCAAAAGAGTTTTCTTTTGCGTAGTAAGCATCTTTGACTATCATAAGAAGAAATCTCCTCCAATTCTGCGTTTGCATTGTGTGTGTAGCGGGAGGTCTTATGGTAGTTTCATTTTCCAAAAGCATTGCGAATTGACTTTAAAATTTTCTTGCTATTTGTTTTAAAGATAAACTGTTTTTGTTGCTCACACCAGTCCCACGACTGACTCGGAGTTTATTGTTCCTTTCCTAAACTCTGGGTGCTCATAATTTTCTACACGAGCAGTCTAGAGTTGGGGTTTTCAGATATTCAGGTTGAGTAGATTATCTGGAGCTAGTCAGTCCTTGGACGACTGACCTTGCTTTCTGCTAGCTATGGATTGGAGCATTCTGTTGGAGATATTCTATCTGCTGCTGGTGTTATCTATTTTCTTTTCCGCTGCTATATTGTTGTATCATATCTCTGATGTATATTGATATTCATTGTATCACTCTGTTGTATCAGATATTGTATCAGACATTGTATATCAATGTATTATTCTTTTTCTTCCGCTGTGTTATTTACTTAAGTGTGTTATAAGCTCCGGCGACTCGGATTTGAACGGTCGAATCTACGGCATTCGAGTACGATGTAAAGTACGGATGTCGATTTTCGAACGCAAAAATTCGTATCGTTACAGATGGACATAGAAAAATATAAAATAAAATACAGAATTTTAAATGCATGTAAAACGCTGTAATTTATCCAATTTTTAAAAAGTATAAATCAGAATTTAACGAAACAAAAAGCAGAACGGATATCAGCATCATATTCTGCTCCAAAAAAAAAGATTAAAAATTCAAAATTCAAAATTCAAAATTTAAACTTAAATTCAAAATTTGACTAAAGTTGACCAAAATATAAAATTTCAAAAAATGTTTATTTTATTGTATTTGGAAAATAAATTACAAAAAAAATCCAAAATTTACATTTATTATAATTAAAACCTTAATCAATTTATTTAACTTGGTTTCATTCTTTTATTTTTATCTATGAATAAAATATACATTTCCATTTATTTCATTATATTCACACTTTACAATTACTGTCCTATCTCATATTAATGAACATTTACTTACATTTAAATGTAATTGATTTCCTACTTTAAATTTAGCAGCCTAAATAAAATGTAACTTGCAATAAATGTTATCATTATCTTTATATTACACTCAAGTTTATTATGTCCACTAATTATCACAATTGCTTACATAATGTTTAATTCATTCAATTACCATAAATTATATACTAATTCATTTATCCATACAACACTTACATTTATTTACTTATATTCAGTTTTATACCCAAATGTAACATTTTCAACTAGATTAATAGACCAATTAAATAGTAACTTACAACCGTTACTATAACTTTTAATCACACTTTTGAATTCATTGTTCACAAACATATGTTACCATTCTTATATACCTAATCTTTATTCAATGGTCATTTATTTCATACTAAATCATTTATAAATATTAATGTTTACATTTGTTTTCTTACATAAATTTATAGCCAAGTATAACAATTTACATTACTTCAATAAATTGTAATTTCATTTCAATTGTTAATAATTAGTTTTTTAAATACATTGTTACATATCAATGAATACCATGATCTTAAGGTTCCCCATGATATCAAAAAAAACATTGTTACATTTCATTTTGGCAATAATTTCATTATTAAATTACAAAGTTTTTTTATTTCTTCCAAATTTATTTACCAAAATCTTATTAAATTGACAACTTTAATTATTGAAAATTTACGGGTCGTTACATGTGCTTAGCACGATCAGCCGAAGAAGTAAACATGATTCTATCTATGAGAGTTAAGAATGATGATTCAAGTATAGTATAGAAGAAATAGTGCTCTAACCTACCGGGCTTCGCTCTTGAATGAGGGCTAGTCTAAGTTGAAAAGGTCGGAAACATGATAAGTATACAAGACTAGGTTTCCATATGTGATCGTTTCTGGTAAGTGCTGGGCACGTGTGATAGAGGGTTCTCACACTGGTGAACATGTGACGAAGCTTTGCCTCTTACCCTTACATGTCCCTTTATGGGTTGGTGTGTAGTCGAGAGGCTGGCCGTAAAATTAGAAATGAGGTACCGGCTGTAGTCACCTCCGAATGAGAGACTGTTACATTGTGGTATTAGAGCTGAAGGTTAAACGAAAATCTTGGCTTTGGTTGGGTATAATTTATTAAGAGATAGGGTATGGAATGACCTAGCATGAGCTGAGTGTATTTTATATATAAGAGTGTATATGTATTTATTATATATTGGTAAAATATAAGTATAGGTTAATAGTGTAGTGGATTAATGTAGGGATTAACGATGTCCATTTATCCCTCATTTATTAGCTTAATCATGCTCAGGCAGTTTATGAGCATTGATTATTATTTGTTGATTGTTATTTTGTGTTTAACTAGTTTATAAGTAATTTATCTTTTTACTACATGGGTTAGTAGATGATAATTATGGAAACACTGAAACGATCTCCTTGTGAATTATGTTTCAAAGTTTGGCTATAAGGCATTCGGCGATTAATGTTGGGTTCAAAGTTAACTTTAATAAAAGATGTTTATTATAATATAAAAGGAAGATAAGAAATTGTTGGGAATAAAAATTTGTGAAATCCTCATATGCAAGAAAGTGACTTTATAAAATATGATTTATAAACTAAAAGGATTTAAATTGAGAATTTGAGAACTTAAGTTCCACTGTTTTCGAAAATGGGTTTTCATGATTTTGGAGTAAATAATAATAGTCTTATTTGAAATTATTTTTAAAAGACAAATGTTTTTTAAGGAGTTTTATGATTTGTTCAAGCTCGAGGTTACTCTCGGAATCAACAAATCAATTCGGGAATAAAGTATTTCTACGTTAGCTAGTTTTAGCAGCTCGAAAGTGACTAAAAATGGGTGAGAGATGTGTTCGGATGGTAAGCACTTCTCTTGAGTATTACTCTTCTTGGTAAAAGGATATATGTACTTGGTAGGGCCCAGTTCCTTGTATTATTTTGGTGTTACTCGATCTATATGTATATTTTCTATGGATTTTAAAGAAAATATTTTGGATATTGGTTTATGGAAAATAGGATGATGATACTTAGTACTATGATATGAAGTATTTGATATTGTTTTGAAAATGATTTTAGTTTAATCCCAAAAGTACGATTTGATATATGAAAAAATATACATACATACATATATATATATATAATTCTTTTAAATCATTTGAAATAAAAAAGTCTAGTGTTTATTTTTAAAGTTTTCTTGAAAAGAAAATTTGATATATTAAAAATAAAAATTGAATTTTTATAACTCTTAATTTAAAAATAATATGAATATGAATGTTTTCTATATATACTTAGGTTATAGTAAAGTATTATACGAGTAATGAACTTAAGTCCCAAAATGTTTTAAAATTAGATTATGTTTTAATGAAACGTTTTATAAATAAAGATAAGTCCTTATAAAATGTTTATAAACTAAGTAATATTTTATGAAATGCTTCATAAATGATTTTAGTATTAAGTGAGAAATGATTATTGTGTTAACGAATGTGATTTAAAATGTAAACTAATTGGTGTAGTTAAGAAACCAATGGAATAAAGTACGTAATTTTACATATATCATTTTATTCGCATGACAGTTCTTCATCTAGAATTCGAGTACATAATTTCGAGGTGGTTCTAGATTCTTGATGGCGAATCCTTGATACAGATTCTTGATATGATTTTGAAGTTTTCTATCATAGTATATGGCTATGTAAGGAGAATGGAGGTTTCTAATCAAGGACCTTGATCGGAGTCCGCACAAGAGAGGTCAAGTGATCTGTACTAGTTTGGAAGTGGAATTTATGTGATCGAGCGACTGATCAGATTTGATATTGCGTAGGGATGGTCCATATGCATCATATGGGATTTAGTATATTTATGAGCTATGTTTACTAGTAATTTTGAATGCTATTAAGTATTAATGTATGATTGTTTCTTTTGTTGCTTGTGTTGGAATTTTGAGGTCGAAATATTTTATGAGAGGGAGAATGCAACAACCCGGAATTTCGAACACTTTGCATTTAAATATATTATTTAAATATTTGAATATTGGATTAGATGATATAAAAGTGATTTTATAACTTTATTAACCCCCTTTTAAATAATAACTAATGATAAGAAACTTGATTTTGAAATTTGTTTACAAAAATAAATAGTTTGAAGAAATATCGATAATGTGACCGAAAAATCATTTTATCAATAAACGACTTTTTGCTGAACAAAAATTGTTCGAACTCTTTGGCACTTGTATAGTGAATTTACACAACTAATAAATAAACACAACTGATAAACTATATGAGCCTGTGTACCCTGATTCTGTGGTTCATGTAGTAATTACTATCTCGACTGTGTTATATCTATGATGACTGTTATATTTTATTCGATATGCTGTGAGATATACGACATGTACTGTGATTGTTTGATATTTTCTTTCTCGTTTCTTCTCTTATATTTCTCTTCTTTACTTCTTTTTGTTCCTTTGACCATCGTCCTACATCCGTCGGATGCCCTAGCAGCGCACAATTAGTATATGAGCATTAGAGATATGAGCACGTAAATAACAAGTTAAAAACACTTCTGTTAACTACAAATTAGTTAAAGTAAGTAGGATTAAGTAAGGGAACAAAGAACCTTGATTTAAGGAGGGAATCTAGGATTGATTTAGGGAAGGCATGGTGTGTAAGTGGAAGCATGGAAGGAGAGAGGGGGGAGGTTTTAGCCGGCCATATTGGAGGGTGTTTTGGGGTATATTTGTTTGCTAAAACATTCACTTTCCATCTCTCTTGATTCATTAGTTCATTCTCAAAGTTTTGGAAAAAAATAAATTTAATTCAACAGTTCTTTATCCACTTTAAATCTTCAAAACTTCTTCAAATCAACTCCTTTCTCATCCAAACTTTCACAAAACTTATATCATTATTATAAGATGGTTTAGCATCTAAGAAGTGAAGAAATGATGGAGCAAAGAGGGAATCCCTTCTAGGCGATGAGCAACTTTGGGGTGTAGGAGGTCTTGCTTTGTGATTTTTTGCATGAAGGTGGTAGCTTTGTTGCTTTGGGTGATGGTAGGAAGTTGTTCCTTGATTCTAGTGGCTTGTGATAATTGTTAGCTTGGTTTTAATGTGAGTTTACTCACCATTGAATATGTATATGTTATGTATATATTGTTTTTTGTGAAAATATAAAGTTAGATGTAACATTCCCCATTCTGAGGCCTAAAACTAATCGCTACGGATGATGTAGTCATCCATAGTTATTAATCCTCGACGATAAAATGCGGCTATGTTAATCATATCAATAATTAGAAGCATATAAATATGAAAAAATTTCAAACACAATTCAGAAATAACTTTTACATTTCATTTCAAAATATGATTTCATATTCATTACATAATCCCATTTGCGATTCCACCTTTAGAGAAAATATAACTATATTGGTTGATCAAAGTCTAATACTTGGCAATTATACAACTTTGCCATTACATACAAATAGACAAAACCAAACTACTCAGCGGAAATAGATAAAGCTTCTAATAGCTAGATTGCTATCTACACGTCTCCGAAAGCTTATTCATCTAACTGGAGCATAAAAGCCCTTACTCCCAACCTACTCAAATGAGTACCCAAGAGTTTTAAGGGGAAAAACAAAAACTTCGGGTCAGATAACAGTCTGGTGTGAATAATAACCTACCATCTCGAACCAAATAGATATCTAGTAAGACCATGCTACTGAGAGGAACAGGGTTTCCCCTTACTGGTATCTTACCAAAACTAATTAACCATACACCGTGCTCCTGCAACAACAATGGTTAGAAAAAAATAACATTTATAGTTATGCAACAATATAGGATTACCCATCCTAATTGATTAGATTACCCATCTTAATTCAAATGACTACCCATCACTATTTAAACTGACTATCTGTCTTATTTTAATCCGACTACCCGTCTTATAATTATATGGACTACCCATCTCACATTTAAACATATTCATAGTTATGTGAACTATTCATCTCACATGCAATTATTACTTGGATTACCCATCCACTACCATATTGACTATCCATCACATATGGTTCCATTGTTAAAATTATATGGACTATCCATCACACATATTCCATTTAATTTACAATGATGTGGACTATCCATCACGAACCTTTCATTAACCTCATAGAGACTATCCATCTCTGACATGATGTGGACTATCCATCTCACATCTCATAGTTTTCCTAGGATGACTATGAACCCATCGTTTAACAATTTGATTCATGTTACCCACATGTTTAACCTATGTTTATTATTGTCCCCAATTAGTTTATCACCCCTTAAAGTTATAACATTTCAAAGTCACACACATTGGTATCCCCAAATGATCGAACTCATTTAGGAAAATGCATTGGTATCCCCAATGATAAAGTCTCATTTATAAAACATTTGGTTTCTCAAAACTAATCTACTTTGGTGTCCCCAATGATAGTGTGGACATCTACAATCAATATAGTATTCGCATCCCAATGTTTAAAATCAAAGTCATAAAACAATAGGCTCTCCGCCGTTAATGAATTAAAATATAGCACATGTGATATTAAAACAACGTCAGCCTCTATCCAAGGTCAAAGACAAACTTGAAGTTCCTTTTAAGTAAAAAATTTATGTCAAAGATAGGTTATCAACCCTTATGTAATATTGGCTATCCACCTTTTTAAAACAAGCCTTAGGATTTTACAAAGCAATGGCTAACTGCCAAAAACATAGGGTCTTCGACCCTCTCGAATATAGGTCGCTTTGCCTCTTTAAAACAGTCTTACTTTACATGAAAACAAGGCATCTCTGGCGTTAAAAGGAAGAAGTGCGGCATACTTGCCAAATAGTATAATGTCACCGACCTTAATGAATCGCAGCATCAAGACTAGCAACACCAATTTAAAACCTTATACTTAGCTTACTTCGGCTATTATGCCACTTAAAATATATATAGGGTCAAATCATAACAAGCGGTGTCCCTGCCTTTTGCATAGTGGACTTCGAAGACATTGAAAATAATGGTATGTGACTTTAATTAAAATCAAAGTCAAAGAGGGACAACGTTGACTTAGATAAATCACGAGGTGCCGATGCCATTGATACTAAATTGGCAACGAGATCGACTTCGATCTACTCGGAAGCATTCCATAGCCACGGAAGTAAATATCGTATGCTTCCTTTTACCTCGACTTCGACACTTGAGGACACAGCTCTTCTATAGGCTCATAGAGGATACATGCGGTATGACATTATCGTAATTATAAATAAAACTGATTTATTACTAACAAAAGTAATTGCTTTTCACCAAACATAAATTTTTGTCCAATTTCTATTGGATGAAACAATCTCTTTATCAATGCTTTTTAGAAATTACCACCGCGTACATTTTTCAAATTCCAAAACATATACCAAACTAATTATTTAATATCCTTAATTAATTCTCCTTTTAAATGGTTTTCTAACATGTAAAATTCACAACAATTCGAAATCCCTTGGGAAAATTCAAAAAATTCATAGAAATTCCAAAATACTATATTCTTCATCATATAAAACTTTCAGGATCAAAAACCTTGTTTGATTATTTTTAATAGCTAAAACCCGAAATTAACCCAATTTCCTCCTTAGGAAATCAAAAAATATTTAATATAAATTGGAAAATTAAGAAATTAAAAACCTATCTCCAAAATAACATTTACACCTCATACCAAAAATTCGAACCATTTGGAGAAAACTTAGGTTTTACCCTTAAAACCCATTTAAATAATTTTATGAAAATTTCTGTAACTCATTATTCTATCCAAACTATGATCTATCAACCAAATATGGCATAAACCATCAAAACAATTCAGGTATTACCTATATCCAAATTCGAAAACCATTAATAGAGATGGAATCTTATTATTCACCTTACAATCAAATGGTGGAGTTGAGATTTGATGTTGCTTTAGTTTCTTCTAATCCCTTCCTTGAATTCCCCTTTTGATTTCATGCTTCTTCTTCATTTTAGAATGGCTGGCCTCTTTAGGTTTTTCTTTTGATTTTTTTTGTTTTGTGAAAATGAGAATGATATGAGGGGGAGAGGGTTTAAGAAGTGAAAGATAGATTTACCAATTTTGCCCCTCTCATATATTCTCTTATATGATAAGTTCTTAAAACAATCTCTTTACTTAATTCATTAAGGTACGACCTTAAAATGTTCAAATCCCATTTTCCTTGACCATTTACATTATTCTATTTAATCTATCCAATTAAATATCCTGAATAATGCTAAACATAAATCAGGGGTGTTACAGGCCCCACTCCTTAAAGAATTTCATCCTTGAAATTCAGTAAGGACTACTTAACAAGCATATCAAACATTACTAGTATATCCTACCAGCTACTAATTATGTATACAACAAATATAGAATATACCATCATAACAGCTTGGGATAAGTATCCCTAATCTTATCATTTGTCTCCTAAGTACAGTCTTTCTCATTGTCACTCCACTGGATTTACACTAACTTGACTGTTTTATTTCTAAATCCTTCTCATCTCTTGCTACAACTCAAACCGGTGTCACAAAATTTAGATCTGTTTATACTACTAAATCTTTCAGTGCAGTCGGAGCAATAGTTGTCTCTGGATCATGCACATACTTCCTAAGATGAGAAACATGAAACACATTATGGACACCTGCCACACTACTCGGTAACTCAACTAGGTACGCGAGTTTTCCGATCCTCTCTATGACAGTATAACGACCTGCTATTTTGGACCATTCGCATCCATTATAAGTATATAGGTAGACACTCATGCCGTAATTGAATTGCTCAAAATACCGCGTTGTTAATTTAAATTTGGCAAAACTGAACATATACAGTAAATAAATAATCACAGATCACAAACACAGAGTAATAAATGCAGCGGAAATAAAAGAGATAGTAGTTCATGAAGCTACTATATAAATGTATAAGTTACATCAGAGTTAGAACAGATACAATGGAAGAGTAATACGATACATCAGATACAAATCAGAATACATCACTGGAATCATCGAATACTGAAAGCAGAATAGATGGCTGGATCTTCAAGCAGCTCCAACTTCAAAGGTGATTCTCGAATACTGGTACACTCAGTCTGACCCGAGCGTAAAGCAAAAAACACAAGACACTCGAGTCAGGATTAACATTCTTATATTAATAAATCCAACTCAAGTGAAATAGCAATTGAAATACAAGTAACTCAAAGGATGTTGGAATAACCATCCTTTAAGGATCCGTTAAACTATCTACTATGTAGTAGTGTACGATAAGTAGATAATGCCTATCAGTAATATAAAATATCAAAATAGTGTTAAGTCATGGCCCATTCCACCCTTAACACATTTTTATTCCCAAGAGCATATACAAGACCGTAGTTTCCCCAAAACCGGAAGTCACCAGAGGGCAATCCATATACTAAAGGTACAAACCAAAATCGTAGTGGTCGCGAATAGGATAATCAGTATGACAAGGTACATGAGGCAATACCAACTAGGATACTAGTAGTTGCGTGATTCGGACTGATGTTGGGCATAGCAGCTACTACCCCAACACCGTGAAACAACACTCCCATAATCGAGGGGTGCACCCAAATCGAATCACAAAAGTAATAGATATGGTAACGAAGAAGTGTGTCCGCTAGAGGTGGCGAACCTCAATGGCCCGGCGCGGCTCCTGTTTTAGTCATGTCAAGGGTCATCCAAAATCGTTCTCTTTCTTCAGTCAACGCGTTCACCAAACCATCCACTTCATTCTGGATCAACACTCCACGTATATTAGTTATTAAAGTGGTTTCGGTATCGACAGAGAGTATGTCCATATCCGATCCCGGTCTCTTTAATAACTACGTATTATTACACCGATGGTCATTTAATAAATTTTCAAAATAGTTATATTTCAAAACCGACATATCATTGCCATTTCAAAACCGTATCAATACGATATCACTTTTCCTTTAAATAAATCCATTTCCAAAATCATATCACTTTCCAAAGTTACATCGCTTTCGAAATCGTAAGTCTTTTAAATCAAAACACTTTGGAAATCAAAACCTTGAAATTCATAACGCTTTGAAATCCTAACACTTTCCTCTTAAACAGTTTAGATATTAAAATTTGTATATATAGAAAAATAGTTTATAAAATAAAATAGTTTATATAAAATAGTTATAAGTTAAATAAAATAATTTATACTGAAAATGATTTATATTAAAATAATTTATATTAAAATTTATAAAGTAAAATATAAATAGTTTTAGATATAGTTTAAATACTTTATATAAAATAACTTCCTCAAATTTCACAAATCAATTCACATAAACTCGAATTCCAAAATTAAAATTTAATTAAATCTCAAATCATTAATTTCAATTCAATTTAGTTTCTCAATAAACCCTTTCAAATTATCGATTTCAAATGCCTATTTGAACCATAAATAAACCATTTCAATTTCAATATATTTCAAAGTTTAAATATTCGACATTTCCAAAACTAAATACGATAATTCAATTTATGTCCCAATTTAATTTCATTACATTTAGTTTCTGAAATATTTCTTTAACCATTTCAATACATCAAAATACAACTTCAATTTACAAATTTATATAGACAAAATATCCCATTTAAATCTATATAAGTTTGAAATATTCATTTAAGCCACTTCTTAATTAATTCAAGTTATAAAACATATCTTAAAATTTCAAATTTAATAGATTTCAAATCAACTTATTTAAGTATAATTCTTAAATAATTAAGAATTCCAAATCAATTCAAATTTATCTTTCAACCTGAAACATTATAAATTCTATATTTTAAAAATATACTTTTTACATAAATACTTAAACATATTTCATATTGATTCAAATCCACTTTATTAAATCAACTTTAATAAATCTTTAAAATCATTATTTATTAAAACCATGTATTTCTTTCAAAACCGTAGAAATGTTTTTCAAAACATTTATATATAGACCAACGGTGTCTGTATATAATTTTCTATCCTATGGTCAAGTGATATGGATATTTATCATTCCAATCCGCAATTTAAAATATATTCGGGTATATATCTTTTCAACCCGAAATCCCAAATTTAATTTAATTTGAAAATCGCTTGGGTTTATCATTTCAACCCATAACGATTTTCTCCTATTCTAAAGTCCGTTCGGGTATGTATCATTTCAACCCATAGTGATTCTATACTAATAGGGAACTTGCAGAGTGATAACAGATATGATAATAATATAACAACGGTAACAGACATATATCATCAGTATAAATAACAGATAAGGGTGTCAGATGTCACAGGTGAACAGATACAGATGATGGCATATATATATATATATCAATATAAATAACAGATAATGGTGTCAGGTGTCACATGTGAACAGATACAAATGATGGCATATATATATATATATCAATATAAACAACAGATAATGGTGTCAGGTGTCACATGTGAACAGATACAGATGATGGCATAAATATAGCAATATAAATAACTAACAGCAGCATATTTCAATTGTCGTTTCAATTGAAATCAAATTTAATTAAATATAAGAACGTTAATCGTGAGTGATTGCTCACCTTTCGAGGCTAGATAGATACGACAATGGGGTGAGTTACAACCCAAGCACAAACTCCAAAACAAAGTTTGATGGATACAGATTCGACAGACAACTGAAAGATAAAGATTTGATGACCTCAAGTCAGAACGGGTTCGATGATGATAAGAAGTATAAGAGACCTTGCTTATAAATATATATAACTATATATATATAAATTCAATTCTAAATTCAAACATATTTTATATAAAATACATATATGAATTCAAATTTTTGTTTAAGCTGAAACTCATATATATAAAATTGAAAAACCAATTTCACATATATATAACCAAATGCATACCCACATATATACAAACTTGTACACGTGTTATAATTTAAAAGTTAATATTGTTTAACATACCTTTAAATAAAATATCATATATATACAATATGTACCAATATTTTAAAAAAAACGTATACTTAAAACCAAAATCAATATCCTATATTTAAAACAATGCGAATATATTATATACTTAATAACATTTCAAGACACTCCATATAACTTTGCAATATAAACTACCACCTAACCATACTCTATAACTTGTCATATTATTTATATAACCTATCCACATATAGTCACGTACTGATATTTTTCTACTGCAATCTTATAACTAGCATATTAATAAAGCAACCCGCATATGCCATTACACCTACGCTCGTAACATACATAATTAATAAATATAGATTAGAAACATTCTATACAATATATACACCTTTAGAATATATAAAGTATACGTACTGTAACCTATAACTAAATATACAAAATTAGTAATATATTATCATATATGCGACCTAAACATGTACAGACCAGTGAACCAAAGTACTCGGCATGAAAACATTGTATACTTTTAAAAACTTTGCGATTTTTTTTACAACTACTGTATATATACTTTATAAAACTAACAGAGTATATAAACTTATGTACCAATATCCAATGCTCTTAAAATCTACTACTGTATAAATAACTTACAAGTACTGCAACTTTAATTATGAAATTTCGTAGTATCAAAAATCAAAACTTGCATACCAAACAAGAAGGAGGAAGCCGAGACTAATGACCGCTGGGAGTGCAGAGGAAAAATGGTGGCTACGGGAGGCTATTCTCGGTTGTTGGAGCTTCGACAGCAAGCGAAGAGGAAGGGGAAGGGATGTAGTGAGGTGGTTGTGCGGCAGTGCATTGAGATGATGGTTTCTTTGTTTCAGGGAAGTGGAGGTCGAGGTTGCTGCTCTGGTCGAGCGGGTGTGGACGTGGTGCCTGGGTGGCGGCTGGGTTCGGCTGAATGAAGTCCGAGGGGAGAGGGGAAAAGGTACGGTGGTTGCTCGCCAACTGAAAAGGAAGGTGGTCGGGCTCACGAGCGGAAATGGAGGGTCGTCGGCGAACACGCGGGTGGAGGAGGAGGGAGAGGCCGGAGTAGCTGCTGCCGAGGTGGAAGGCCGAGCTAGCTGAGGTGGCGGGGTTGCTGGCGTGCTTGGTTCCGTGCGCTCTGCTAGGGTGGGGAGCGGTCGGCGCTTGGGTTTGCAAAAATCAAATGGGAGCAGGCTTGGGAAAAGTGAAGGCTAATATTTATGAAGAGCTTCAGGCACACAAAGAAAAGAGAGATGGATTCAAGAAATGAATATAACTTGCATTATTATATGAATATATTCTCTTTTTATTGGAAGGTAATACGGCAGAGAGAAAAAAATGATGGGCAACAGAAATGAACAGCTGGGTCTAGAATAGATATAGGACGTTGATTTCAAAATTATTAATATCTAGGAATGGGAAAAGTCTATTCGTGAATTGGAAAATTTATTAAAGCAATTAGTTGTTGCTTGGATCACACGAAGGAAGTTTGAAATTCAAAAGAACAATGGGTCACGGGTTAGGTACTGATACGGTTACCGGTTTTGCGAGTTCCGTAGTATACCGGACCTCAAAACACAGAACCGGATATACCGTAGAGATCAGCTCGACGAGACGATCAAAACGGTATACAAATATCAGTGGTATGATTGAATTATAAAAATTCAAATTTTCTACTAGCGGAAAATGCAGCAAAAACGTAGGAAAATAAGATCGACGGAGCTAAAGAAGTCCGAATTTGGGGAAACGAAAAATGACGTCTTGCTCAGAAGATGGTTTAGAATTTTTCTATGTAAAAATATTTAGGTTTCGGAAAAATTTTATTTTCATCGCTTTTTAACTGATTAAATTGAAGTAAATTTACGCACGAAATAAACTTTCATATTTTCGGACGAAAATTTACCAGTTGCTATATTTAACTAAACGCATTCCAAATATCAAATTTATATTTTAAAATTTTATCGTCTAAAATTTCACAAAATTCAATTAATAACGTTATTAAAAACCGGTTAAATTTACGGGTTGTTACACTCTCCCCCACTCAAAACTTTTCGTCCCCGAAAAGGAACGAGGTAGAAGAATAGAAACAACCAGAAAGAAAAACAGATTTGAAATACAAAATAACAATTAATTTAAACCATATAAATTCAAATTTAAATTAATTTATATTCAATAATTGATTTAATCCATTTGATTTCACTAAAATCAATCTCACTATTTCTAAATTCATTATCTTATTATCCAATTATCTTAAATTTTCAATTTCTAAAACCATAAATTTGAATATTTTTTTATTATAATCATATTTTTTTTCAGCAATTTAAATTCTTCTTTATTCCAAATTATTGTTAAATTTATTCTACTTAATATATCTAATCACATATATTTAACCTATATAAATCAATTTAAACCATAAAAGTTTCGATTTAAATTAATTTATATTTACTAATTTCTTTTAAATTCAAGGTATTTTCATAAGTTGATCAAATTTCAATTTATTAATTCTTTCAAAACAAATTTATTAATTCTTTCAAAACAAATTTATTTCATTATTAACTGAGTTTACTTATTATCCTATCTAACTCTATTAACATCTTTATAACCAAAATTTAGTGTATAACATTTATTATAAACACTCAAATTTTATTTATAAATTCAATTTATCTTATATATTATCCAATTACATATTCAACTTCTAAATGATTTAGGTAAGTTGTATTAGAATGCAGTTGAACAATATACAAATAAAATTTTCCCAATTCAATTATTCAAGTTTAAATATTTATTCCAAATTTTGGTTTTATTTATAATCAAAATCATCCTTTAACAAAATTTAAGAATTAGATTTCCGATTAACTTTAAACAATTTAGAGATATATATAATATATTTATATCAAATCAAATTAAATTTTAAAATAAGATACCTATATATATGTGAATCAAAATATACTAAAAAATTCAAATCAAAATATTTTTTTTCTCAAAACAAACCATAGCAAAGCTACAGAATGATTTCTCCACTTCGAAACTCGAAAATGAATGTCGATGATGCGGCCGCAATCACCGAAATTATTTTCCAGCGACAAAGAGAAGAGTACTGATTTAAACATTTAAATTTTCTTCAAAATGATTTCTATTTGAAAATACTTTAAATACTATATACTTTAAAACTTTCAAATCAAAGTTCGAAATCACCAGAAATTAAATTCTCATATTCTTTATTTAAATTCCTTTCAAATCCCAAATCAAATTATAACCAAGTTTCATAAATTCATTTATTTATATTATGCAATAATTAATGGTTTACAAAACAATAAATGAAAATCAAATATTATTCATTTCAGACAACAATTCATTAACAATTTAATTTCAAAAAAACTTATATTTATATATAATATAATCATACAAAACTATTTTTGTTTATCAAATTTGAAAACGATATTGTGTCAGTTTGCTCTGCTCAAGTGTTTTGGAAATCCTATCGATAGCGTTGATCAGACGAATCAATCGGAAACCCAAATCAACATCAACAACTCAAACAACACAATATATAAAACATTTTAATATTAATTTACAAATACACTTCCTTGCTCGACGATACAAAATGGATTTCAAGCATGGATAGAGATTCAAATTTGATAGAAATCAATTCAAAGAGAATTTTTGATTCGAAGATAAGTTTGAAATAGAAGATAAGATGATTCAATTACCACAATCGGGAGATGGATGAGTTTATTTAATTCACGGGCAACCTTAACCGGGTCGTCCGTAACTTCAAGAATAAGATCGATGCTGAATTTCGAGGTAAATCAACACTCGATCTCAAGAGATGGAATTCAGGTATAGTAGGGAATAGATAGCATCGTAAACTGAGGATACAGAAATCTCCGGTAGATCGATGCCTATTATAAAGGAGTTTTGCTCCTTTACGAATCATTTGAAGATTGGCGAGACCGCCGATCTATTATAGATATCATTCAAAATGGAGTTATGGGGTGCTCCAGAATTGACAGAAGACGAATAGTGAAGGACACGAATGAATTTTGGAACCGAGGGGAACGTTCCAAAATTCAAAGGAATTGAGTCAAAGGAAGAGATTGAAACTCGAATGAGAGTGATTCTGTAAATACATTTACCATATATGCTAAGTTTTGCCTAGAGCTACCAAAGCTCTGATACCAACTATAACGACCTGCTATTTTGGACCATTCGCATCCATTATAAGTGTATAGGTAGACACTCATGCCGGAATTGAATTGCTCAAAATACCGCGTTGTTAATTTATTGTAACGTATCGGATTTTCGCGCTCGAAAATCAACATCCGTACTTCACATTGTACTAGAATGCCGTAGATTCGACCGTTCAAATCCGATTCGTCGGAGCTATAACACCATTAAGTAAATAACACAACGGAAGAAAAGAATAATACATTGATATACAATATCTGATACAACAAAGTGATACAATGAATATCAATATACATCAGAGATAATACAACATATAGCAGCGGAAAAGAAAAGATAACAACAGCAGCGGAACAATATCAATAGAAATGATAACTCCAAAATGATCTTCAGACAAGAATGAATCCACAACTCCAAGATAAGAAACTCCGATGAATGAACTAGCTCCAGATAATCTACTAAACCTGAATATCTGAAAAGAAACCCAACTCTAGACTGCTCGTGTGGAAAATTATGAGCACCCAGAGTTTAGGAAGGAAACAATAAACTCCGAGTCAGTCGTGGGACTGGTGTGAGCAACAAAAACAGTTTATTTTTAAACAACAACAAAAGGATTTAAACATTGAAATCCGCAATGCTTTTGGAAAATGAAACTACCATAAGGCCTCCCGCACGCACACACAATGCAAACGCAGAATCGGAGGAGATTTCTCCTTATGATAGTCAAAGATGCTTACTACGCAAAACATTGGATATTATTACTAGTGCATAGTGGAAACCATTTTGAAAGTATAATATTAATCTTAGCCAGCATAGACATTCCGAACTATGCCTACTATAGCTACCATCTAAACAGTGGGGCGCCACCATAAGTAAATGGCAGGTTCTACAACTAATACCGTACAAAGTTCGTACTGGAAGAATGGATTTCCAACAAATGGTCAGGCTAAGGAACTTCCTTTCCTCCTGCCGAATGGGATCGCCTCTGGCTGGACGTCCCGAGAGACAAACTGCTCTCTGCCAAACAAGGCCGGGTTACTCCTGTAACAAGTAACTCACGACTATGCCATTCCCCGGTCCTTTGGGACCTTTATCCGAGCGCTCGATAACCAACATCACACATAATAAATACGTGTATCCACATGAGTAAGTATCAGGGCTCCATACCATAATACCACCCCTTTCCAGAAGGAAATGACATACCCTAAAGGGCGCGACCCTCATAACCTTGCCGCAACATTCCTGTTTCGACCATTTTCGGGTTGTGAGGCCCTGACGAAGTCTCGTCCACAAAGCTACGCTTTTTCAAAAAGCCACGCTTTGGGTCAACAGATGATCAACCTATGATCACAAAGATAAATGATCAAACAAATGATCATATCGCAAATGATCAAACACTGATCATCACACAGCAACACTCAGCATGTCACATTACCAAATTAGGAATATATCGCTGATAAATTTCAACTACATAACCTCTGAGCTCGTACGTCTCAGAGAAGGGTGTTAAGCTAAGAGAATAAATTCTCCGCCACCAAACAGAAATGTATTTGAAAGAAATTGGCTTTATATCTCAAAGTGTAATGTCAGACATACAATCCATACAAGTCTGTTCCGGGTTCGAACAGAACCGAAGGCACTTCTCACGAAGCCCTTGCAAATCCAGATAATTTCCAATCACGTCCGGACTTCCCGTCACTAAGGATGATAAAACCTCTATATCGGGGATCAGCCGATGCAGAGTAACTCGACGGTAATCCTTCCGTTTTCAAAAATATCCGGTCTTCAACACCGGTCATCAAATGCCATCCATATACGACGTATCACCTATTCGGAATGGGTTATACGACCCAAAGGTTCTTTCCCGGTTAACCCGAATAGTGAGCGAAATATTTAAAACATATGGATATGGAATTTCAATTAAGTCACAACTTAATAATTCAACTTCTTTTTAAATGGTTTCAATCGATTACCATTTCAAATCTTTTAAACAAAAAGATTTATTTTAAACAACCTTCAACGGTTTAAACAATTTCCACATTTAAATCTTTTAAATAAAAGATTCATTCACAGATTTTCTAAATCAATTTCCATTTCAGTTTAACTCGTTAAATCTTTAAATCAAAGATTTAACTTATAGCTTTCAAAACAATTCCATTTCAAATGGTTTAAACAAATCATCATTCTAAATCTGTTAAGGATAACAGATTCAATTTATAGCTTTCAAAAAGAATTCATTTATAACTTGGAAAAACCATTTTCAATTCAATATTGAAATTCCTTTAATTAAACTGGAATTTAATTTCTTATCTGAAAGCTTTTATTCTTTTAAAACAACAGTTTTTATTTCGGAAAATCTGATTCATTTATACAAGTTAAAGTTCTAGGGGTTTAAATTCAAATTCTCAAACCAAAATTTTAAAAGTGGTTTAAATTCATATAAAACACATTTATAATATCTTTAATTAAAATTCCAATTATTAAATTCAATTCCCAATATTGAATTCAAATTCACATTGAATTATTTAAATTGGAAGCTTTATTAAGTTATTCGAAAATAAGACTTATCTTTGAAATTCCATTTCAAAAGCTTTTCACCTTAAAACCCAATCCATTTCCAAAATCAATTGAAATTAAGATTTCAATTTCAAAAATATTAATTTTAAATCATCTGTGACTTAACCGATTTCCTCGTGAAATCCATATTTGTGTGTGTAAAAGTGTAGTCCAGGGGTTTCACACAGTAGTGCAACACAATGAATCATCACATATCAAAATACAGAAATATAGTTGATAAGCGATATAACTATAACGCTTATCGTACAGATCATAGATATATATCACAGATAATAAATTACATCACAGATTAAAACACAAATCAGGGTATATCACAAATCATCACATATCAGGAGATATCAAACAATTTAACATTCAATAGAATCTAAACATTCACAAGTGAATCTATTAATCAACTGATTAATTTAAATCAGATGTATCAATTTATTAATCCGGGTTAATTATCATAATTTAATTACAAATTATTTGAAATAAATCTTACTTTCAAATTTATTAGTTAACCCTTAATTATTAACTAAGCATTTCTAAATCAATGAATCAATTAATCTTTAATTATTAAATTAATCTCGATTAATTGCCATTATTAATTAATCCTTTAATTTCTTAATTAATAAATTTCCCATTTCATTTATCTCTAATTTATTAGTTAATCAATTATAACCATTAATTAATTAAATTACTTAATTATCCTTACATTAATCACTTAATTAACCTTTATCTTTAATTAATTAAATTAATTAATTATATTTAATCTCCTAATTAACTTAATTAATTTCCAAGATAATAAAACACCTTTTAACTTAAGATACATTACCTTGTAAATACACTAATTACCATTTACATTTTAAGACCCTTTTAAATCTTTAAAATTAACTTAAACAAATTTTTAGATTAAATAAATTCTAGTGTCAAATAACTATAAATTTACTCAGTACAATTTAACACACTTAAAATATATTTTAAACATTATAAAGTTGTTAAAACATTTTATCTTTATAAAACTTTATTTATTTTATTTTATTATTATATTTTCTAAAAACTATGGAGACAAACTTAACTTTAATCCACATTTAAATTTAGTTTTAACCCTGTTAAAACCTGCTTTTATTTAAGATATTAAAGCCAGACAGTTTTCAAAAACTGTCAATACCATCATGACCCGAGCTACCCAAGACTTACTTCGAGAAATTTCGCCCTTTGCTTCGAGAAAACCCACAAAAAATCCCGAGCTTCCCCTGCGAAAACCCACTCACACAATTATACAACAGGTTATCAGACCTGTAGCTAATCGAAGAAACACACTTCACTACCTACTTCGTGTCTCCCTGCCATCTGCTCCGAGTCTGGTACGCGATCTTCTCGAGTAAAACTCGAGACCAAAACTCCAGAGCCTCAACCCAAAAATGCCCAGATACAAAAGTGCACGTGCACGTGCACCGTGCCTCTGGCCAACTCCGGCCACTATCCTAGCTTCCCCACATCGACGATCGCCCTCCGGCATGATCTCCAACACCCAAACCCAACACATCAACTCGAATCGAAATCGAGTTCGAACTCAGACCTGGCAAAACACAAGAGCATCACCCCTCAAACCTGTCCACGATCAAAGCCCACTACCTCGATCACCGAAGATCACGAAATTCTGGCCTCGGCTTCGCCTACGACCAAGCCACCATCCCCTAAAACCCTGTCAAACTCGATGCGTCCAATAGGATGAATGAATCAAAAGTTCTCGCCCCTCCAAAACTAGGTTTTCGAAAAAGAAATCGCCGCCGTTGCCACCACCGTAGTCTGGCCACCTCCCCTCCATTTTTCCCCGACCTACAGTAGACTCCTCAACCCCTAGATAAAACCCTGACCCTTCCAGTCGCCTAGATCAATCACGACAACTCGAAATGCCAAAAGCAAGGAAAACTCAACTGCTCTCAAACTTGATCACTAAAAATCATGAAACCTATTTCAAAAATCATCATTTCCAATACGCATTCAAATTATAAATATGAATCACCATTTCGTAAAGTTCGAATTTTGACAAAAATTGAGTTTGTTCAGCAAATTGGGTTTCCAGAGATAAATTCTAGGTTGTTTTAATCTTGACTAATTTTTTTAAATTTAGTTTATGATGGTACCAACAATCTTTGTTTGAATCTAAAGTTAAATCATCAACTAGAAAAAGAGTAATTGATTTTTTTGAAATCAACAGGCCTGAGTTTATGAACTAAGAACAGAGATATTTCAACAGCATGCATATTATACTTCCATATGTATACTGATAACTAAATATATGCACAACCACACACATATCCCAGATATACTTGCACAGATTTAACATTTTAATTTTTAAAGAAAATTGTTACTCACCGTGATTTAGGAAGAAGAACAGATTTTCTCTTTTGAACTAGGCTTTCAAGCTGAAATCCTTTTCTTTGATCTTTCTGGATCTTCTTGTTTGCTTTAGTTGGATTCAAATTGTTATTATACTGAGATTGAGCTGAATCTTTGTTTATGTTTAAGTGATATTTACTCAGACTTTACTTAGCTTTTGCTCGACGAAATTGAAATGAAGAAGCTGATATATGTAAAAGAAGTTTACAGGTTAATTTAATTTTCTTTGAACAGGGTAATTATATTATTTTGTACAACATACCAGAGATTTTTACTTTGTTTTGTAGGCTGAAACATTACTTTGGTGGCTGATGAGTATTATATTGTGTACTTAGGATATTGGCATTAATTGCCTGAGTACTTGTTGTTCCCTTATGATATTTATTTTTCTTTTCTTCTTGCTTGAACCTGACATTGTTACTCAGGTTTTAATTTGTTTTTGTATGTATTTTATTTTGTCTTTGTCTTGTTTTATTTCGGCTATGCAGATTCATTTCTTTTGTATGCTTAGGTTTCCATTTTTTTTATGAACATGAATCATTTCATTTGATTTATTTATTTGGGTGCAGATTTCTACTGCTTATGCCTATGTTCATTTACTTATTTGTATAGACATGAGTGTATTGAGCTGAGTGGTTGTTGTATTGTTATTTTTAGTCAATGTTATAGAATTTTGTTTAGTTATTGGTTTGTAGTTTTTAACTTATGTACAAATATATTTTATTTTGTTTCTTTCTTTTGTTTTATATTTTGAAATATGCATGAGTTCTATATTGTTAGATTTTAGTTATATTTTAGAAGGAAGCTATGATTTAAAAATTTAAAATAAAGTCTTTCAAAAATATTTAAAGGAAAATCTATCTTAAATTAAAGTAAGCTTTACCTTATTCACTTTTGATATATATATATATATATATTATTGATGTAATCTTGATAAAAATGTTTAAAATAAAATAAATCTTATCAATACTAAATATAAGAAGTAAAACAAATATATGGTCATAAACATAAATATATAAACATATAAACATAAGAAACTATGATATTAAAACATAAGTGAAAATAAATAAATAATTATAAATGAAGTGTTTGATAGTTGAGTTTAAAATAGAAACATTAAGTTTAAAAATAGAAATGAATATTTCAATGAAAGGTTGTGTGAAAATATGAATTGAGAACTTAAGATAAGTCAAGAATTTATATAGTCTTTAGGAAGACATATATTTGCGGCTAGAGAAAACAATAAAATGTATACAAGTGTACTTGATAGGAATAGAAATATATGTACTATAGCAATATCTAGATATACAAGGCAAAAAGAAAACATATAAGTACATACGAATTGAAATAATGGAGATAAGTATGACAATACAAGACACTTTCAATTAATGCTTGTACAAATATTCCATATCAGCCTCCAAAGAGGAAAAATCTCTGATCAAAATCTTGTACCAGCAAAGTACTTACCCTGTATACTTGTTTCTTATTTATCAAAGCTTCCTTTTCTTTTCATTCATTTGAAACAAAAGCACACTCAAGTTCAAAAGCCAAAACCTGAAAGCTTCTCCTCAAATTATTCTTTAACCTGAAAACACTTTCCAAACATCAAAACCTTGTGATCAAAACCCTGTAATCTTTTCAAAAGCCTGTGACAAAATCTTTAGCCAGAGAGATTTCAAAACAAGTAAATCTGAAATCAACTAAGTATTTCAGTTTCAAAAGATCTAAACACTTTCTACTGCAAATTCAAGTTTCAAAGTTCCATCCAGTTTTCAGGGTCTCTGTCTTTTTAAAAGGTGAGTAAACAATTTATTTAAACTTAAGTAAATAAATCTGTTGCCTGTGAAGTTTTGAGATAAATGATGTTTGGTTTGTGCATGTTTGTTTTAAGCTGAATACATGTATATATATGTATATAGAGAATTGTGTGTGCATTTTTATATTAAAACTGATGTTCTATTTTGTGGTTCAGAGCTTCAATCTGATAAGAATCATAAGTTCTTCCTTCCTGATCTTCTTTAGGCTCTAATTTGTAAACAAGAATTGTTTGTTTCAACAAGATATCAGTAATAAAAATATTTTCAAGTTGAATCAATGGCTGGTTGTAACAGAAAGTAAAAGAACAAGTAAATATGAAAACAATTCAAAATCCCAATCATAATGATTGTTTGTTTCAGGTACATAATTGTTTTTGTTTTCAAAATCTAGGATTTTTAAAACTAAAATCATGAATTTTAGTTGGGTTTCGAGTGAGATATTAGGGTTTGACCAGAAAATAGGATTTGGTGCTTTTCTGGTGATCGGAGGTTCTTGGATGATCGGAAACTTGGCTGGAGGTAGCACAATGTCTGGTGGTCTAAGGAAAAATCTCAGATGGATGGATAGTGCACCGTGGCGGCGGCGGTGGAGTGGAATAGGTTTTAAACCTAGTTTAGTTTAAGGGCAGATTTGTGGTCACTGCATCACCTCTGGTTGATCGAGTGACTCAAGGCTTTGGGAAATGGTGGCGTGGTGGTTCGGCAAGGTGTGGCCGGAGTTGCTTGACCTCTAGTGGTCGGAATAGCTTGGACGAGGAGTTTTCTGGGATGGGTTTTTGTTCCAGTTTCATCTGTGTGCCTCGATTTGAATCGTGAGCTTGTGTGAGTGGTTTGAGGGTAGGGTTCGAGAGTCTGGGTTATCGTCGAGGTGCTGGAAGGTTCGTCGATGGTCGGAGGAGCTTCTGTCATTGGTGCATGTGCACGGTGGAGCTCTGTAGTGCCTGTGAGTTTTGGTTGTGGGATTACTCGAGTAGGGACTCGGGGTAGCAGCGTTTTGACTCGGGTTCGTCTCGAGTTCGCCTCGTGTTCGCATGAGTGTCGAAGCGTGTTCATAGTTTAAAGTGTTACCAGGTTTTTAAAAGCTTTTAAAACAAGTTTTGAAATTTAAATTGTAATAGTTTTAAAACTATCACTTGATAATGTTTAAAACACTTAAAGGTAAGTTATGATTTGGTAACCTTAATTTAACAAGTTAAATGGTTATTTTATTTAAACTTAATTAATGATTTAATTAAGTAAAGTTAATTAAAAATAAAATGGTTTAAATATGTTAATGGAAATTAAGGCATTAATAATATAATGTTTATCTTAAGATAATTAAAGTTTTAGTGATTGGTATTGATTAAGTTAATTAAGAAATTTAAGTATAATTAATTAATTTAATTAATAATGATTAAGGATTAATTAAGTAATTAATAAGAATAATTAATTAATTTAAATTAACTAATGATTATGATTGATTAATTAATGATTAGAGATTAATTAATTTGTAATTAGAATTTACTTAATTAAGTAATTAAAGGTTGATTAATTGGTAATTAAGAAATATGTAAGTAAGTTGTATGAATTGATAATTAAGATTTATTGATTAATAATTAAAAGATAATTAATCTATAATTAAAGATTAATTAATTTGTTTTAAAGGCAATTAAGGAATGAATTACCCAATTGTAATTAATAAATGAATGTGATTAATTTAAGATAATTAATTGATTGATTAATTTAAGATAATATTGATGGTTGATTAAGTAAAATTAGTTAATGAGATTGAATAGTATAATTACTTAGTGTAAGTAATTAATGTATAATTAATGTAATTAATTAAGGATTAATGTAATTAATTAAGGATTAATGTAATTAATTATAGTTAATTAATTAATGGAAATAATTAATTAAGGATCATTAATTAATGTAATTAATGAAGTAAGTAATGGTTAATTACTGTGAATGGTTAAGGATAATTAATTTGTGTAATTAATTAAAGGCTAATTACTTAAAGTAAATAAGAATAACTAATCAGGATGATTAATTAAGATGGATAATTAGAGGATGATCAATTAATTGATTTGTAATTAATTAATAATTAAGTAAGCAAGATTTATGTAATGGAAGAAATTAATTTAATTTATTTAAATTAATTAGAGAAGGAAGTAATTAATTTAATTCACTTTAAATTAATTGCAGATGGTGATTAATAAATCATTGCTTATGGATGTTGAATGATATTGATTGTCTTGAATGGTTTGAGATCTCAGATATGAGATAAGTGATGTTGTATGATATGGATGCTTTGGTTGAAATGTGATGATAATGTGAATTATCTGTTTATGATGATGTTGTGAATTATCTATCTGTGTATTTATATATAATGGAATTGAATTGTTTTAACTTTAAAACAACTTGGACTTAAAAGATACGTTTTGGATTTCGATGAGACCGGGATCGGGTTTCCAGATTTGGATATCCGAAAACCACATCGGTCCAAATTAACGATAGGTCGTGAATCTCAAGTGAAGATGAAGATTCAGAGTGCAAGGGTTATTGTCGTTAACTCTGAGGATGATTCCAAAATGAGTGTAACGAGATAATGCCTTCGGTTTCGTTCAAACCCGGAACGAACTTGTATGGATTGAATGCTTTCAGCACATCGTCAGGTGGACGATGAGCATTCTAAGATAGATGTGTTCTTTAAAGGTAAATCGTAGCCTCAAGCCTCATCAACCGGGAATGGCTAAAACAGGGGAGGTGCAGCAAGGCTAAGTGGGTCATACCCAAGTAGGATGAGATGAACCCCTGTCTAGAGTCCCTTTTTATTCGGCTGTGTGGGCGGTTGAATAGCTACACCCGCTGGGGTTATCTTATTCGGGACTGTCCAGTAAGGGATGGTTCCAGCTTTTTGTTGTAGGGGATTGGGAGTGATCCTCGGTACGGTGATCTAGGCCACGTACTGTGACGGGCGGTACCCCGGTAGCCCTGCCATTGTATGGAATCCAAACTCCAATAAGTGCCCTTAGATTTGATTGTATTACCCACATGTTGGCTAGTATGCTGGAATTTAATAGATGTAACAATTTCAGCTATTTCTTATTTACTTGAAAACCCTAGACCTATTATAATATCACTGGATTTCCTATCAAATGTTTGGTTAGCGTAAGGTAAAAACTTACCCATGTTTATGTGTGGAAAGTCTTACGTGATACCTTTGTTTCAAAGGGTTTTAAAAGTTAAGCAACTTTAACCGTTTACTCATACCAGACCCATGTCTGACCCGGAGTTTATTTCTGTTTTTCTTAAACTCTCGGGTACTCAAATTTTTACGAGTAGCCAAGGGATTCAGGTTTGCTTTGACGAATTCTAGAGGAGCAATGGAGCAAGAGGCTTCAGCGTATAGATATATATTGGTTCCGTTGTATAGTGTTTATCTGTATTTCCGCTATGTTGTATCTTTGTGATGTTTTGAGTTGTAATAACTAGATAGGTGTTTATAACTATCTAGTTTGTGTTTGAATAAGTTGTGTAACTCTGATAGATTTTGTACACTATGTAATATCTTATGTAATTAATATAATTTATTCATTCCGCTGTGATATTCTGATGTTGTTTAGTTCTTTCTTCTCTATCTTTTCTCTTTTCTATCCCTTTCTTTCTTATAGATGATGCGTCTTTCTGTGTATAGAAGGTCGGGTCGTTTCAGATTTACACATGTGTTGATGTCTGGCTTGCTTGCAAATTGAAATGGATTGCTAACAAGGCATTATATATATAGTTTTGGATGCCTTTACTCATATGCAATGCATAGGGTTTAGGCTATCTAAGCTATAGATGTATCTAGAGGCTATCGTAACCATTGATCTTGGTTGCTCACCGAGGCTCTTTTGGCTTTGAGCTATTGCCTTTGGTCAAGCTTTCGGTCCTTGTCTATAAATACAAATAAGTTGAGAAAAACATTAAGTTGTCATAACTAATCGTGTTTTAGGATTTTTTTATTTCTATATGTTCACACAAGCCTTTGAGACTAGTTGCTCGATTTCTTCTAGTTGAAAGCCTTTCGGTGTGAACTAATTATATAGCTTTACGATTTTTTTTGTTTAGTTTACATTTCAGCAAAATTTGGTATAACAATTAGTTTATCCAAGATTAGGAATTATCCATTTGCTATATGCAGCTAAAAATGAACTTATACCATTTCAATTCAAGTACATACAAAAAATTATTGTTAAAATTTCCTAAAAAACAAAAATAAATAAAAATGTAATCAAAAGGACAATTTCGTACCTTATTTTGAAACTCAATCAAATCAAAAGATTATAACTAAACTCCGAAGATAGCATTGGAATCTTGAATGAAAGGAAATAAATTAATATTCATATCGACTTGTTTTATTAGAGATTCATATGTAGATTGATAAAATGGAGATTATGATGGATTTTGAGATAAAGATTAAGATTAGTTTTCCTTCGTGATCTTGAACATAATGAATTTGAGCTTGAATTAAGGAATCAGGGTTAGGGTTTGGAAATGAATATATAGAGAATTTTTAACGAGTGAACAATATAGGAAACACAAAGAAAAAAAGATAAATGGCTAATATAGTCATTTTACTGAATTTATAAGAGAATCTAATATTTTATTTTTCCTATAACTAAAACTGCAAACTATTTTTTTCATTCATCCGAAACAAATTGATTCTTCATGTTTTTGATAAGTAATGTTTCTGGTAAATAATTTGATAAGACTGCCTTTCCCTTTAATAAAAGTAACAGTCTAATAATTTGCTAGCTGTGACACCCCACTCGAGACCCACACTAACAAAGGATATTACAGAGTAATATCATTCGCTAGTGCAGAGAAAAGGGCTGGTTAGGAGCGACCATCCATTAATTTTACTTTAAGCGAGAATCGATACGTCGATTAATATGCTATATATTTATTTTTCCTATCAAAAGTGGATTCGACATATGTGATCCAAGCTTAAAACAAAACTACGATGGAAAAATTAATAATTCAGAATGATATATGATAAATACAAAGCACGGAATCACAAATCACATAATATACACAGCGGAATACAAAGAGATACAAGATGGTCAAATCGAATAGGTACATAAAGTCAACTACAAAATTATGGTCATTATGAACCACATAATATAAAAGTACTACATCCCATAGATATAAACATGTACATTTAAACGAGTCTAAACTTGAAATAAGTTACAATACTACATGAATATGTACACATATGCAAGATGAAGGTAAGATGAATAACAACTAGATAACTGGAGTGAAATCCTCTCTAAGTCTGTCGAACTGGAGCACCTGAAATATATCGGTCTGACTCGAATATAATAATATAACAAACGGGCCAGACTAAACTATAATGAATGAGTTAAGCGAGATAAACAATGGATATAATGATATAGATCTCAAATATGAACATAAAACCAAGAATCGGCTAACAACAAGAATGCTTCATTAAACTCCATGCAGTAATCACTAAATATCAAAAAACAAAATAGCTTCTAAAAGAAAAACCCCCAAAATCATTTAGTGGTACAAATATAGCATCAAATCATTAAATCATAAGTAGAAATGCAGAAAATCACTTAAAAGGGGGAAAGGTGCCAAATTCCAAGATTGGTGAATAAATTCACTTACATGCATGTAACTTCAAGGTAGACATACGTGTCTATAAAACTCCAAGATGGGTATAATTCTCATAGTAACTCCAAGATAGGCGAGAGGCTATAGAACTTCAAGATAGGTGCGAGACATATAAACTCCAAGATAGGAACAAGTCCTATAAACTATATGCAAGCCTATAAAAACTCCAAGATAGGTACTAGACCTATAGAACTCCAAGGGTGCATCATAACTAGTCGATATAAGTGTCATGTACTCCCAAATAGCCATTGAATAAGTAAAAACCGTATGTCCCATACCACATGGGTTTACCTAAATGTTTACCATAAGCTAGTAAACTCTACTCATGTGTATACATGATTAATTGAACAAGTTCGGGAATTAACCGGTAAACCAAACACAAGCGTTCGATACCACTCGTTTTATTAAACCGTTTAATTCACTTTCTCATTCAATTGATAATGTGAAATTTTATAAAATAATTTACTTTGAAATCCTTCTTTAAAATATTGTTTTATAAGTAAGAATACACACACACACATACATATATATATATACATACATACATATATATTAGTAAGCCTTTGTAAATCTATATGTATAAGTAAAAATTTTAAACCATTGTTCCAAATCATTTTTAAAACCATTATTATTATAAATAAATGTATTTTATATTTAATATACTCTAAATATTCTTTATAGAAAATGTATTTATTCTTAAAATGATTTAGGAAAATGGTTTGGGTTGAAAATCATTCTTTTGACAATTCTTGTTAAACTATTGCGATAAACTTATGTGTAATCTCATGTATCCATAGAACATTTTCTATGGAGTAGAAACTCCAAGATGAATTCACAAATTCATAATCAAAACTCCATAATTTGCGTTGAAATCAATATGAATTGCAGCATCAAACATCGAAAAGGAACCGAACCGACAAACAAACGAGCAAACAGTCGCGAAGGGGTGGCCGCACGGCGTAACCTAGGACTCAACCTAGGTCACGGCTGGTGCACTGATCTATTGGGACTGGTTCATCGGTTGTAGTGCCTGGGTGTGACGACCCGTAATTTTTGGATATTTGAAATTGGAATATTTAATTGATTTTAAATATTCAAAAGTTAATTTTTAACTTGAATTTCAAATATCACTATTTATTGAGTAATTTAATTATTAAATTAAATAATTTGAAATTGGGTAAAATGTTGAATCTGGAGTTTTAAGCCTGTTAAAAATAATTTGAAGGCTTGGAAAATTTACATTGATAATACTGAAGGTGATAGAACTTTTAAAATTGAATTTAAAAGTGTTTTGTTCAGTTTTGAAAATATATTGTTTAAATTGAATTTAAAAATAGCCTTCCGAGGCACAGTCTCGAAATTTGACGAAACTAGTTCCATTGGATCCGTAATAGTGTATTATTATTGAATTTCAAATTTCGTAGTGATTGGAGTTGTTGTGTGAGCGTACGACATATAAACACGTTGAAATTTATATCGAATTCGATATAATAACTGAGTCCAAAAAGCTATCTTCTCCATACGATCGAGTTAGGACTCGAAACCTTTTCCATTGCATTCGAAATAAGAGTATAACATTATAAACGCCTAGCGTCACGTCTCGACAGGAGGTCGAGATTTTGAATTGCATTTATCGAGACGGTTTGAATTTAATTTAAAAATATATTTATCCTTATCACTTTCAGCTGAAATTATTTCACCTCAAAACTTTTTCCCATCAGTTCAAAGTCACTGTAGCTTTGTAGAATTCTCACGCAAGGCATCACTTCTCTCTTTCTATTAAAACCACATCGTTCCTTTCTGTTAAACCACGTACCCTTTTTCTTCTCTCAGAAGCTAAAATCGAGCCAAAATATCTGAGAAAATTTTATACATTGAAATCTCGTTCAAACTTAAAATCGCGCTGCTTCCATTTTCAAAATCAAATCAGATGCAGTAAAATAAAATCGATTTCTCCTTCTAAAACAATCCATGGCCGTGTTCTTTTCAAAAAAAAAAAGAATATTAAAGGGGACTCGCGAATCGAGCTCGCAATCTGGAGGACGTCGTCGGCTTCTTTGGGCTAGGGTTCGATCGACAGGAGGGTCGGCGACTTCGTTGTTTCGTGTCAACTGAGGGGAGGTGCTCGTGTATGCTGGGTATGGGAAGTAGGGGGTCGCGATATGGTTTGGAGGCGGAGTGCAGTTGGATCTCGTGGGTGAGGGGATTCTGGGTCGAGGAGGGTCGTTTCGTTCCCTGTAGCCGACGATGTGGGTTTGTCTTCGCGATGGCAGAAGCTCGTATCGAGGGCAGCTGCGTGTTGTAGTCGTGGAGGAGGCTAAGGCGGAGTAGGTCGTTTTCAGCAAGGTGAAACAATTCTGCTTTAAATATAAATATACGTACGTATTTCAATTTAAATTTGAGAGTATACATGTATATGCAAAGGGGTAAAAAGGGATTTTAAAACCATATTTTTATTTTTACAGTAAAGCAGATTTCTGTTTGGTTATTTACAGAAGGATAAATATATAAATATATATATATATATATACACACACATATGTATGGGAAAACAGAAATTATTTTATATAGTTAAAGTGTAGGAAAAGGGAATTTTTTTTATGATGTAAAGTTTATATATAAATCTGATTTTCATGAAATCTGTTTAAGTTATTTTTAAAATGTATATAGATTATTTTAGTATATGTAGATACAAAGAAAAAGGAAATGTACATATATACATATTCTCACTTAAGGGTTAAATTTTAAAATAATGAAGATTAATTTGTATAATAAAATCTAAAAATTATTTTAGTTAGTAAAAGATATTTTAAAGGAAAAAAATTAGTTTATACTAAATTATTAGTTAAATTAAATTTATCAACTGAAAATTTATTTATTCGATTAGTATATTAATAAAACCATACAATGTTTGTACAAGGTCCAAATATCATGAAGAAAATAGTCGGGATTGAAGTGGATTGCAAACAAAGATAAATGTGAGTTAATCTCACTCATCTGGGTTATTTAAATTTAAATAGTTAAATTTAAATAATTGGTTGAATGATTGAATTGGTTTGATGTGCTATATTATATATAGTAGTATATATTGGAGTGATTGATTTCCCGCATTATATAGCGGATGAGACCCTATGCTCCGCATAATAGCGGATGATATTACATAATCCCATATACCGCGATATTCCACCTCGAAGTGGAATTGGTATTGTGCTAACATCTGTGGATGCAGGGAGACATGTTGGAGGGATCCAACTGGATTCCTCAAATTTATTTAGATTATTTTTATATTTTGTGTTATGAATATTTGATATTCTGTGATTAATTATATTGATAATTGGAATATTGAATGCTATGGTTTGTTTGAATATATTTCGGTGCACCGAGTTACCAAAATATATAGAATTGGATTTTTGAAAAGAAAATAAAGGAGTGAATTTTTAAGTAAAATAATTATAGAGAGTTTGAATAAATTTAAGAATGAATTGGAAAAGAATAAAAGTGATTTTAAAATTCTAATAAATAAAATTCCGAGTATGGAAGAGGGAATTTGAATAAACAGAGGAATAATGAATTTTAAAACTTAAGTGATATTATTTAAAAGAATAAAGAATTTATTTTAATTCAAGGATTAAATTTAATCCAAAAAGGAAAAAGAGGGAATTCGGGGAATCTGGAATTTAAATTTTCAGTTTAAAATTTTTAAATCATAATAAAGAAATAAAATCTGAAAGTTAATGGATTTTGAAATAAATGTAGTAAGTAAGGAAATTTATTTCAAAGTGAAGTAAATTGGAGATCAATTGTAAATTGATTTAAGTGTTTGGAATTGGAATTTAAAAGAGAAGTGAGATTTTGGAATTTATAAACTGGGTTTATAAAGTGAAGTAAAATATCAGTGGATATTTGGAAACATAAATTCAAGGTGGGGATTTATAAAGGAATGTGAATTTGTTTAAGAGAAAAAAATAAATAAATAGTGATTTATTTTTAAAAGGATGTGAAAGAGAAGCATATTTCCTTGAATAGCCAAGTACGTTTCCAAAGCAAAGTTTTAAGTATAAGTTAAAGGTTTTAAAGTGTTTCAAAGTGTGTTTTAGAAAATTTATTATTTTTCAAATGATTAAATTTTAAAGTAAGTATTTCTCAAATTTATTATAGTAGTAATTATTAAAAGTGACGTAGTATTTTGTTTTAGAAAGGATAAAATTTAGTGTTATATTTTATAAGTAGCTTTATTTTAAATATTCTTTAAGCATATATCTTTGAATAAAGTATTAAAGTAGTTTTTAATTTAAATGTTTAAAGCATATTTCATAATATAGTATTTTAAATTATTTTAGAAATCTAAAGTGTTTGTACTTGGTGATTTCAGTAGAGATAGAAAATATTCGGGGAATTTATTCCGTGAGTGGAAATGGTTTGAAACTGTTTTCAAAAAGGGTTGAAAATGGAAATATATCTTGCGAAGATATTTGTGAGTTAAATAAATAATTTGGAAAATTATTTATTATTTGATGATTGATTGTGAATGTTATTTGATAGTTAAATAACCGACTATCAATATTGGCCCATGCGCTGATCGTTTCGAAGAGACCGGGATCGAGATTTATTTCTCAAAAACCACTTCGATCCGGTTTGTACGTTTTCGTGGGGAAACGAGTTTGAATCGAAGGTGATACAGCGAAGTGCAAGGGCTAGTCGCTACTAATCCCGAGGGTGACTCCAAAATGGATGTAGTAGGAATAGTGCCTTCGGTTCCGTTCGAACCCGTTACGGACTTGTATGGATGAATGCTTTCGGAACATCGTCAGGAGGACGGTGAGCATTCTAAGTGAAATGTTATATAAAGGTAACGCTTAGCCTCGAGCCTCATCAACCGGGAATGACTGAAAATCAGGGGTTATGCAGCAAGGCTATGTGGGTAGCGCCTATTAGGGTGAGGTCATCCCTATCTAGATGTCCCTTTATATTTCGGCTTAGTGGTGCGGTTGCTGATCCCAACCGTGGGGAGATCTTACTCAGAATTATCCAGTAAGGAGTAGTTCCGTTCTTGTGTTGCAGGGGATCGGGTGTGGTCCTCGGTACGCTAATCTAGACCAGGTACTGTGACAGGTGGTACCCCAGTGCCTAGTCATTAGTTGGAAATCCATTCTCCCTACGTGCCTTTACGGTTTTGTTTGTATACCTATTAGCTGGAATTTAATAGATGTAACAATTTCGGCTATTTGAATAAGTATTTGTATATAGACACTATTATAATATCAGAGGATTTTGATAAAAAGTGTTTTGGCTATCGTAAGGTAAAAACCCGACATGTTTATTTGTGGCGTGGTCTTACGAGATGCTTTGATTTCAAAGGATTTTGAAACTTTAATAATCAATTTGAGTGTGGTTTTCTCACGCTGGTATTCCAGACTGACTCGGGTGTTATTTAACTATAATGCTCGGGTCAGACCGAGTATTATAGATACAGGATAGGATGTTGTGGAGCTCAGGAGGCGAGCTGGAAGGCGAGACGTATCACTCGTACTTGATATATATTCCGCTGTGTTATGTGTTGTGTATTCTGTTGTGGGTCAAGTTAATATAACTGACCGGTAGTTGATTCTGATTGAATTGTACTATGATGATGTAATGTATAAATAGATTTGTTTTTGTGTAAAGATTAGTTATGCTCTATTATATTTTATTCCGTTGCGATGGTTAGATTCTAATGTTGTCTTCTATTTTCTTCTTCTACCTCTTCTTCTTTAACCCAAATGGTTCGTATTTCCGTCCTTCTTGAGTTGATTTGATGGAGATTAATGTCAATTCAAGGGGTACGGGTTTGCGGGCTGTTACATTGGGTTGAACCTCAGGCGATGCTGGAGGCTCTCCGTTCGTCCGTATTCGATCGTTTCTTCATAGATGGCTTCCTTGCCCTGATTTATCTATCATGCAAGCATGTAAACATCAAAGTTGAATGTAATTCATGATCATATGAATAGGGTTTCAACAAACTGAAAGTAGGATAGCAATTGGTGTAAACAATGTAAGAGATTGGGCTCAATTCAACATCCAAATCAACAACAGCGACAAGTGTTCATCTATAGGCTAGAACTGTGAGATTAACTCACCTAAATGAACTCAAATTGATGCTATAATCCAAGATTCTCCAAGGCTAACCTTTCAGCAACAAAACCTACGTTGATTTCCAGAAAGTTGCAAAATAAGATTAAACCTAAGATGAAAATTCTAAAATATTCCAAGGATGCAATATAAGGTGGAAGAGATTACCTTACATCTATTTCTTTAATTATTAGTTAATTGCCCTTTGATTTCAACTTTTTATTTGGGAAAATTGGTTCTAGGGTTTTCAAAATAGAAGACGTATATTTTCAGGTTTCTGTTGAAGTGAAAATGAGAAAAAAGAATGAACGTACGTAATTTATTTCTCATTTCTTATTTCTTTCTTGTAACAACCCTATTATTAATAACCTTATTAATTATGGTTAATTAAGATCCATTAATTTAAATCAAAATTTTTTGAAATTTAGCTTGGTTGAATAATCGATTTAATTTATGGATTTCAATTTAGTCAAAATCTTGTTTAAATCAATTATTTGATTTGATGATAAAATAAATTATTAATTGAAAAAAAGTTTGAATTGAGTTTTCACTTTAAAGCGATTTATTTTAACTGTCAAATAAAAATTAATTAGTGTTAATTTGAAATTTAGTTGTTGTTGATTATGGTTTAGAAGTTGTTTACATTAAGTAAATTAGGATTAGGTTAATTGAATTTAGTTGAATGGGCTAAGTGGATTCTTTAGTTAAATTCATATTTGGGCCTTAGTAAAATGCTAGCCCATTATCAAATTTCAAGTAATCTAATTTCCTAATTCCCAACTCATCTTGACCCAACTCCTACACAAATTATTTACGTTATCTTCTTCTGTAAACTAAGAATAGAAAAGAGACAAGCAAAACCTAGTTTAACCTAGTTTTAATTCCTAGAAATCAAAGAAATTAGCATAAATCAAAAGAAGGTAAGGTATGAACTCTATTCTCCTTCTCTTATCTATTGATGTAACCAATTTAGGGTTTTGATTAGTTAGTAAATTCTGAAGTTTTGGTAGATTAGGGGCTGTTAGTGGAGTTTTGGAGTTTTAGAGGAGTTTTTGGGTTTTGGAGAAGAAGCAGCAGTAGTATTTCAACCTTTCGACTCAACCTCTTCTTATGCTTAGCAAATTCCAGGTGAGTTGTTTGACTCACAATTTAGTAATCTTGGTGATAGCTAAGATTGGTTTGGTTTGCTAAGATTATAATTTTATGTGTACAAATGGAAGATTGTTGTTTGAACTAAATTGTTGTTTGAAGAAATACACTCAGTTAGCCTGTTATAAGTTTCGTAATTTGTTAGATGCCTTGAATCATTTTGCATCCTCTCTATAGGCTATGGTTATTTTGTATACATCGATACATATATTTCGTCCCCCATAGCCTTGTCCAATTGAGCACATGAAGCACCAACTATACATATTTCGAAATGAAGGACGGTTCATTTAATGACCCTTGGCTTTGAAAACGAATTGCATACTCAAATATATTGCTTTGATTCTTTGCACTGCTATATACACGTCCCTACATATACATGCCTATGATAATATGTATTGTAATTTATTAAGTTGCTTTGTCTTGTCAGTTCATTTTCGCATGTACCTGGAATTATTAAACATGCTAAAGTATTCATGCCTTGAAGTAGGTTCATACACAAAGCTTTCATCCCTGACAATTTTCATAAATAATGTTGGCTAATGCATTTAATGGCTGACAATGTACTTTCAAAATTTATAATATACGTGTGCTTTTCATTTTATAAAGCATGCTTTTATTTTCTTTTCCATACATTCTTATTTTTCCTATACTATGATATCGAATATATACAAGTACCTATTCTAGTAACCTAGCTTTTCATAGAGAAAATATTACATATATAAAAACTAGAAATGCACATGTTCAATTGTACTTTGCTTTCACACACAAATTCTACTTACCTTACATTGATAAATTTCGAAGTTTGATGGCTGCACTAATAGCCATTTTCAAAATTTTCATGTTGCACATTGTTTATATATTTTTCTTTCTTCTTATACTGTTGTGTGTGTATGCATTCTTGAATTAGTACATCGGTACACCTTTTTTTATGGTCCTTTGCCTTATTTTTGTTTATTTTTATTTCCTTTTAGCTTGAAGTGTTGGCTGCTATAATTTGTACACAGCCAACTAGGCATGCTTTCATTATTTTCGAATTTTTATAGTTGCCTTGGTCATGCATTAAATGACCTGTACAAGCACTTTTCACTTTTGTATAACATGCCTTTGCTTTTCAATTTGCATAGCATAACTTAACTATATTTATATATAACATGTAATTGTTGACTATATATATAAGTTTTAAAGTTGATAATTTTTTTAAGTAAGTTAGTATTTTAAAAAATCAGTGTTTTGATTCAAATAATTTAGTTTTAAAAGATTAAAAATACGGATTTCTAGATTTTCATAAAGAAAGTTATTATTTTAATAAAGTTATATTTTAAAATCAAATATTTTTATTCTTTTTATTTATTTTGCAAATGAATCAAATTTGATTTCTATTTCAATTGAATTTCGTGGCTTTCTATGAAATAAAAAATTTAAATAAACGATTGAACGGTTGGATTGGTATGGAGCTTTTCGTACAATTCTTTCGTTTATTTCTATAATTTGTTGAATAGAGTTTATAATGGGAATTACTAGCTTTTTGTAAATACTCGAATTTACTTGTTAGTATTAGGTAGTTAGCTAAATTCTTGTGACTACTTAAGTGATAGCAATTGACACTTAGAGTTATATTATCTTAGGGTGTTCGGATTTGTTTTTAGGCCGTTAGATCCCTGAGGGAAGATGACTCATTTTTCATCGACCAGTGAATCAATATGTTTTATAATTGGGTAGGCAAACCTATATTTTTCTGGGTAGGTTTGTTATGATGTATTATCTATATTGTTCTGGATAGATATTTACATGCATCGTGGTCTATATTGTTCTGGATATACTGCAACTCTTTAGTTATTAGGCAGTCTCAACATTATCTATATTGTTTTGAATAGATCAATTCGCTTAATCTATATTGTTCTGGATAGAGTTTATATAGGAGATAATATCTATATTGTATCTATATTGTTCTGGATAGATATTTCTACATTTTTCTGGGTAGCTCCTATATAAATATGTAGGTCTATATTGTTCTGGGTAGACTTTTATGTCGTACCATGTCAGATTAAAGAGGACTGCCATATTAATTCATTGTTGAAATGTTTCTTCAGATATTTTATAGTTGGATCTTTTATTATCATTTGAGCTCGAAAGAATTTTGATTTCTGTCACCATATTTTAGATGATAGTCTATTATGACTTAAGATGAATTTATGAAATGGTGAATCTATTTGTCATGCCGTATTATTTTTAAGTGGAATTTGGCATAAATACGTTGATTGGGCATGTTTATTCGATATGACTTGTTATGGTTAAGTCATTTATTTTGTTAACATGCATATATATTATTTGAACATACCTATTTGATATGACTTATTTTGATGTTGTAAAGTCATATATTCATGTTATCACTATCTCACCCTTTCATTTAGTTATAGTCTGACCCGTTTATTATTTTATAATACTCAGGTCAGGCCGGGACATTACAGGTACATGGACTCATGGATTGTTAGATATTTTGGACTAGCACTGGAGAAGACATTTTGACTTTAGAGTTTACTCATTTTTTTATATTAGGATGACTAGGTGGATGCTTTACTTTGGATACTATGTTGTGCTTGATACTATATTTTAATATTTTGTATATATGGCTAGTCTAGTGCAGATATTTTGTAAACTCACACTTTATGTTATATATAATGTAGATTATTCGAATGTGATCTGTATAACTCTGATATTTGTTTCTGTATTATATATTATTTCGAATATTTTTAACTGTGTGTTTATTACTTTGTATTAATACTCTACACGTCAAAATTTAATTCAAATATTAATAAAAAGGTATAAAGGACGTGTCAGTGTTAGTATAAAAGTATATTCACATTCGATCGTTCTTAACCAGCCGTATTCTCTGGATTAACAGACAACATTACTTGTAATGTTGTTTGCTAAACTGGGTATAGCAGTGGGGTCGTTACAGCTTGGTATCAGAGTGGTATTCAGAACATTGTAGAATAAAAATTAAGTCAGTGTTCAGATCTTAACCTAGATGACCTAGAAGTCTCGTCACTTGGCTGTGCTGTAGTTATTAAATTTTATTAACTTTTAAGGATAGGAATATAAATTGATTACAGGAGTAGTCAATTGGATTGTATTTTGAGATTTTCTTTTAGTATAAGAAAATTATTATATAATGTATGGATTTGTTTTCTCATTTGGAATTTGGATGTGTAGTTTTGAGTTATGGCTGAAGGCAGACCTAGAGCTACTACATGATCGACTCGCGGTCCTAATATTGGAGGGGTACTTATGACTCCGAAGCAGATAGCTAAGATTGTTAGGACTGCACAGACTCAGGCTCTTGGTGCCCATCCAATTCGTACCTACTTCACTCGACTCTGTAGTGATTTTGGACGTCTTGGAGGCAAACCTTTCAAGGGTATTGAGCCGATTAATGAGGTTCATGCATGGTTGAAAACTTGTAAGGATATTCACAAGTATGGAGCTTTCTGATGCATAGAGAGTGAGGGTCGTTGCCAGTCATTTACAGGAAAGAGCATTAAACTGGTACGATCTAGTGGAGGCAGAGATAATCGCGGCGCTACTTACTTGGGCTCGGTTCTGGCAGAGATTTGAGTTGAAATTTCTTCTCGAAGCTGAGAAAGAGGCCATGACCAAGAGATTTATAGATCTTAGTCAGAGTCAGATATCTGTAGCAGTATATGTATGTTCGAGTGGTTATCTAAGTATGGTCTCGAATTTATTAGCACTCCTAAGAAAAAACCAGAAGTCATTCATGGATTAAGCAAACCACTGAGAAAAGCTTTATTACTCCAACTCGATGTATCTTTTGAGTCATTAGTGGATTCGCTCTTCGTTTTGAGGAAGAAGAGAAGGATAACGGTGATGGTAAGAATTCTTAAGTTTTGTCAGATTTCACTCAGAAAAGGAAGCAACCTTGGGATAAGGACAAGAAGGGACATCAGGACAAGAAGAAGAAGGATAGCAGTTCAGGTTCTAGTGCAAGAAAAGGCGCATGCTATAATTGTGGAGAGCAAGGTCATCTGATTAAGGATTGTACTAAGCCTCGCTGTGCATCTATTGGGGCATTATCATTATTGCAAGAAGCCAGGGCATACTATTCCATCTTGTCCCACATTGTAGCAGAAGGGCAAAGGATAAGGGGGTACAGTTAGTGCAGTAGGAGGCACGACTTAGCTATAGTAAGGTATATTTCCTTTAGTTTTGGTTGATTGGCTGTTAGGAATTGATTGCTTGGTTGTATTTATTTAATAAATTGGATGCATGGATATTAATATAGATAAATATATATAACTAAGGAGAACTTGAAATTATTTACTATGTTAACTTGTCTAGAGATTGTTTAGGAATTCTAATCGACATATGAGGCGCCATGTTATCGATGGAATTCTCGAACATCAAATGAGGCATTTTGACATAAGAAATAATTTTTTTGGCAAATGAAAGATATTTTTATTTAATTTAAATAATATTTTTGCCATGAATCAATTATGTGATGCGGAGAAACTTGGTAAGACAACGTTGAAAGCTTAGGTGATCAACATTGTGGTGACAAAGTGGATCACAAAATTCTTCGTGGCTTAATGTTATTTAGAAGAATGAGATATTCTAATTTAGAAGAAAAATTTTGAACGAAAAATTTAAATTCCTGGATTAAATAATGTATTAAAAAGTATACCTAGGTTATAAATTTGATTAATAATTGGAGTTCTAAATGAAACCAAATGGTAAATTATTTAGAGAATTCAGAATTTTTAAAAAATTTTGACTAAAAGAAAGTTGTGTTATATATTAATTTCGTTTAAGGAATTGCGAGATCGCAATTTTGTTAAGAGGGGGGGGGGGTTGAACAACCCTGTTATTAATAACCTTATTAATTATAGTTAATTGGGATTAATTAATTTAAATCAGGAAATTTTGAAATTTAGTTTAGTTAAATAATTAATTTAATTTATGGATATTAGTTTAGTCAAAATCTTATTTAAATCAATTATTTAATTTGATAATAAAATAAATTATTAATTGAAAAAAAGTTTGAATTGAGTTTTCAGTTAAAAATGATTTATTTTAACTGTCAAATAAAAATTAATTAGTGTTAATTTGAAATTTAATTTTCATTGATTATGGTTTAGAAGTTGTTTACATTAAGTAAATTAGGATTATGTTAGTTGAATTTAGTTGAATGGGCTAAGTGGATTCTTTAGTTAAATCCATGTTTGGGCCTTGGTAAAATGCTAGCCCATTATCAAATTTCAAGTAATCAAATTTTCTAATTCCTAGCTCATCTTAATCCAACTTCTACACAAATTATTTATGTTATCTTCTTCTGTACTAAGAAAAGAAAAGAGATAAGCAAAACCTTGTTTAACCTAGTTTTAATTCTTAGAAATCAATGAAATTAGCATAAATCAAAAGAAGGTAAGGTACGAACTCTATTCTCCTTCTCTTATCTATTGGTGTAACCAATTTAGGGTTTTTATTAGTTAGTAAATTCCAAAGTTTTGGTTGATTAGGGACTGTTTGTGGAGTTTTTGGGTTTTAATGAAGAAGCAGCAGTAGTATTTCAATAGTCGGTAGATTAGCCCACCTTTCATCTCAGCCTCTTCTTCTACTTAGCAATTTTCAAGTGAGTTGTTCAACTCACACACCTATATTCTAATGGATTGAGTAATTATGGTAGTAGCTAAGATTGGTTTGGTTTGCTAAGATTATAATTTTATTTATGCAAAGAGAAGATTGATGTTTGAACTAAATTGCTATTTGAACAAATACACTGAATTAGCCTGTTACAAGTATCGAAATTTGTCACATGCCTTGAATTATTTTCGCATCCTCTCTGTAGGTTGTGGTTATTTTGAATACATCAGTACATATATTTTGTTACCCATAGCTTGTCAAATTGAGCCCATAAAGCACCAACTACACATATTATGAAATGAAGGACAGTTCATTGAATGGCTCTTGCTTTGAAAAAGAATTGCATACTCAAATTTACTGCTTTGATTCTTTGCACTTCTATATACATGTCCCCACCTAAACATGCATATGCTAACATGTATTGTAATTTATTATGTTGCTTTATCTTGCCCGTTCATTTTCATATGTACAATGTATTATTAAACATGCTAAAGTATGCTAGTCTAGCTTTGATAATTTATTCACACACAAAGTATTCATGCCTTTAAGTAGGTTCATACACAAAGCTTTCATCTTTGACAATTTTCAAAAATAATGTTGGCTAATGCATTTAATGGCTGACAATGTACTTTCAAAATTTATAATATACTTGTACTTTTCATTTTATAAAGCATGCTTTTATTTTCTTTTCCATACATTCTTACTTAGTTACTTTGCATATACTATGATATCGAATATATACAAGTACCTATTCTACTACACTACAAGAAAATAAGGTCTTTACCTACCTGTTGTAAGTGTAGGTAAAACTAGCCTAATGGTGGGTAATATGTTTTAGCTACCAATATTGAATTGGTAGATACTGGTAGGTAAAGGTTAGTGGGGAAAAATTCTTTACCTACACATACTGGTCGGTAAAAGAATCTGTGGACCCTACTAAGTTGTGAATCAAATGATGAGTGTTGGGCGAGACATCGCCAACGATCCAAGGCCACCACCGAACCAATTCGTCACCGGACCGAGACCACCGGATCAATACCAAACCCCAACTCACCTACCACCAAACCATCTCCTTTCCATGCCCCTGCCGAACCAACCAACTACCGGACCAGAGCCTCTCCAACAACTACCGAACCAACCAACTACCGGACCAGAGCCTCTCCAACAACTACCGAACCAACCAACTACCGGACCAGCCTCTCCAACAAACTACCGAACCAACCAACTACCGGACCAGAGCCTCTCCAATGACTACCGAACCAACCAACTACCGGACTAGAGCCTCTCCAATGACTACCGAACCAACCAACTACCGGACCAAAGCCTCTCCAACAACTACCGGACCGAACATTACCGAACCAACCCTGCCAGGCCAGATTGCATCAGCCCAGGCCCACCAGCAGCTATATACATCCAAGACCCCTACCCCCAACCTCACTCTATAAATAGAGGGGTAGGGGTACAACAATGGGGGACAAGTTTGAGAGCTCAAGCACGGATAGAACTTTCAAACAACTTTTATATACTTGTACCAAAGCTTTGTACTTGTAATCTGAACAAGAAAGGAGAAATAATATATAAAGTGGACGTAGGCACATTCTGGCTGAACCACTATAAATCTGTGTGTTTTTTACAGTTTAGTCCCTGCTTTTTCACATATTTGCATAAATCACCCAAATCACTAAAAACAACGCAAAATCAACTGAATCATACGACTTGGAGGTATTTGCCCATTTTTTGTGCAAACATTTTTGGTGCTTTCACTGAGAGCGAGAAGCTCGAAGCTTCAGCTTCTCCCACTTAACCTTCTTCCTGACAGCGTCGTTCATTGCTTGGAAAACATGCCTCCCAAGCAGAAGAAAGATGTTAACAAAGGAAAGAACATCGCGACCAGCAGTCTTCCAGATCCAGTGGTAACAGATCAAGTAAGTCATCCCCTTCCAACAGCAGTACCAAATGAAGGTCAGGCAAATCCGACAACTCCTGCCACAGAACAGCCTGCAGCAATTACTAGGGCAGATCTAGACAGGGTTGTGGCTGAAGTGACTAATCGCTTCGCATCCTAGCAGGAAGCCTTGGTGGACCATCTCATGTCACGCTTAAGGGATGCTGAAGAGTCCAACCGCAACACTGAATCATGGGGTGAGTCCCAGTCTGGAGGATCTCAGAGACAGCAAAGATCTTCCTTCTTCGAAGGAGCTAACGATAGAAGCGGCCGTGGTAGGAGCCGAGACCAAGCACAGCCCGAAGTTAGGCCTGAGGAAACGCTTGGGACCGAACCCAACGGGGGAGGTACTGGACGGAGGTCAACTGTGGCTGAGCCTGTCGTACTGCCTAACCACGGAAACACCAATGAACGGGGCCGAGCTAGAGTCCAGCCCGAAGTTGGACCCAAGGAAGTGCTTAGATTAGAACCCAGCAGGGATCGAGGCAAGGGCCAACTGTAGCTGATCCTAGCATGCTCCCAGAAGACCAAAGACAGCCACTGGAAAATATCAGGAATGATAGACGATACCATCCCTATAGGTCATTCGGACGGAATCAGTCACACAGAGCAGAACCGAACTCATTTCTATCTTCTCCAAATTCTGATGAAAGGATGGCACGCTTGTTCAAAGAGTGCGTCCAACGGGATCAAAGAGATCGAGGGATAGGCGCTAGGGTAACCAGCCCCTTCGCCCGCAATATCGAAATTGCCATCACCCCCCGAGAATGGAAAATGCCAACAATGGAACCTTACAAAGGAACTTCCGACCCCGTTGTACACTTACAGAGATACACACAACATATGCTCATGAGTGGAGCAACAAAGGGAGTACTGTTCAAATGCTTTCCGCTATTCTTAGCAGATCTAGCTACCTCCTGGTTCTGTCATTTACCCCAAGGATCCATCAGCTCGTGGGAGATGTTGAAAGAAAAGTTTATCAGCCAGTTCCGCATTCATGTGGAACAACCCAAGGACACTTATTCCTTATCCAGTATCAAACAGAAACCTGGAGAGAAGCTGCAGCAATACCTAACCCGATTCAATGCCGCAGCGGCCGCAGTCCAAGATGCCGATGAGAAGCTTATCCTAATGGCCCTCTGTAGTGGTGTGCATCCGGATACTAAATTTGCTAGAAGATTGAAAAAAAACCCAGCTACTTTACTCGATTTCTTCCATGAAGCCGGGAAATATATGAGGCTTGAAGACGCTGCCATTGAGGGGCAGTCAGGGCAACAAAATAAGGCAGCTCACAGCAACACGCCCGCTGCAGCAAAGGACGTTCGAAGAAGGGATTCTAGAGACAATGCTGGGGGCAAGAAGGGAGAAAAGCGCCTATATTAGCCAGGACCGAGATTCTACACTTACACTCCTTTGAACGGAACCATTGAAAACATCTTCCTTGCCACCCAAGACGAAGTTAGATACAAACTCCCACCATACAAGAAGGAATCAGATAACGCACAAAAATCTGGAAAGTTCTACCGCTTCCACGAATCTCATGGGCATGACACCAATGAATGTCATCATCTTCGGGACTTGATTGAAGAACACATCAGAAGGAAGAGACTGGAACGCTATGTAAAAGGTCAGAACAGGACTCCATCTCTTGCCAATGAGAACCCAAGGCTACCCTCACCAGAGATAGGCAGAGGAAATCGCAACGCTAACGGCTCCAGTCAAGAGAAGATAGTGGTCCACACCATCTCGGGAGGACCGCACATCACCGACAGAAGCTGGGCAGAGATGGAAAGATATAGAAAGTCGCTTAGAAACAATAAAGACTGTGTTAATTCTGTTATAGAGGAATGCTAACCGAAGCGGAAAGAGAGTGATGACATCACATTCAGTGGGCTTGACTTAGAGGGAAGGCAGTACCCTCACATGGATCCTATGGTTATCTCTGCCCGGCTCGGTCCAGCCGAAGTTTTTCGAATTCTAGTAGACACTGGAAGCTTAGTAAATATCTTATTAAAGCATGCATTCGACAAAATGAAACTATCAATGAAGGATGTTTCTCCCTGTGATAAACCACTACACGGTTTCACTGGAGATGCAAAGATGCCCCTCGGGCAACTGGACCTCTTTGTTGAAATTGGAAGTCATCCCCGCTCCGTTGTGCGGAAACAGACATTTGTGCTGATAGAAAACCACTCGGCCTACAACGCCTTCTTAGGAAGGCCTGCCTTGTTTGACTTCCAAATTGTCCTGGCCCCATAGTGCCTAAAGATGAAATTTCCAATGGACAATGGAGTAGGGGCAGTAGAGGGAGACCAGGACGTTGCTCGAGACCGCTATGTAACTGAACTTCGCAACAACCACAGGAAGAATAAAGAGAAGAGTGTAGAGGTTGCCCTTTGCACAAAAAGTTTAGAAGCATAGCAACTAAAGAAAGCCCCTCCTCTTCAATATACCAGCGACCCTTTCAATGAATTAGATCCCAGGGACAAAGAGGAGGAGGCCACCGCCGAGCCTGTAGAGGCTATGGAATTTGTATATGTAGACAAACATGACTCAAGTAGACTATTGAAAATCAGGTCCCAACTAAAAGCAGAGTTGAAGGAACAACTCACTGACTTTCTCCGCCACAACTTGGATGTATTTGCATGGTCACATGCTGACATGACCGGAATCTCCCCTGACATAGCATGCCACGTACTAAACATTGATCCTACCAAGGCGTCCGTAAAACAAAGAAAGATAAGTATGGGGGCAGAACGATCAGCAGCCCTCGATGAAGAAGTAAAGAATCTACTTGCCAATGACTTCATACGAGAAGCCATCTACCCAGAGTGGATCGCCAACCAGGTGCTGGTAAAGAAGGCTAATGGGAAGTGGCGAACATGCATTGACTTCTCCAACTTAAATGACGCCTGCCCGAAGGATTGCTTCCCACTTCCCCGAATCGATCAACTTGTAGACAGCACAGCCGGGAACGAACTGTTATCTTTTATGGATGCATACTCAGGATACAACCAAATTCCCATGCATACCCCCGATCAAGACCACACTAGTTTCATCACTGACCGGGGATTGTACTGCTACAAGGTAATGCCTTTCGGACTTAAAAACGCAGGAGCCACCTACCAGCGCCTCGTCAGCAAGATGTTTGCAGGGCTAATAGGACAAACTATGGAAGTGTATGTGGATGACATGCTGGTAAAGTCAAGGAAGGCCGAAAATCACGTAAGCCACCTGGGCGAGATGTTTCGAGTACTTCGCCAATATGGAATGAAACTTAATCCTCTAAAATTCTCCTTCGGAGTATCATCAGGAAAGTTCTTGGGATTCATCGTCCATGCCAGAGGGATTGAAGCAAACCCTGAACAAGTCCGAGCTCTAAAAGATATCAAAATACCTTCCACTCGAAAGGAAATGCAAAGCCTGAATGGGAAAGTGGCTGCCCTAAGCCGATTCATCTCCAAGGCAACGGTGTGCGTCCCTTTCTTCGAAGCTCTAAAGAAAGACAAAGGAAAGTTCGAATGGACTGACGAATGCTTAACAACTTTCCTTAACTTAATCGAACATCTCCAGCAACCGTCGGTACTCTCGACTCCAAACGAAGGCGAAGAGTTATACATATACCTTGCTGTATCATCTCATGCTCTAAGCGCTGCTTTGGTAAGAGAAGACAACCGCACGCAGCGGCCACTATACTTTGTAAGTAAGAGGTTTACAGGGGCAGAAGTCAGATATCCTAAACTTGAGAAGCTAGCATACTGTCTACTAATCACATCACGAAAACCGCGACACTATTTTCAATCCCATTCCATCAGAGTTCTGACCGATCAACCACTGAGGCAGGTACTCCATCGTCCCGACACTTCTGGGCGACTACTTAAATGGTGCATTGAACTAAGTCAATATGATATTACCTACCATCCTCGCACCGCCATCAAGGGGCAAGTCATGGCCGATTTCATTGCCGAATTCACTACCAACGAAGGTAAGAAGCAATCAGAAATAGCAGAAGACATCAAGTGGAACCTCTTTGTGGATGGTGCATCAAATGAACAAGGCTCGGGGGCAGGTGTCGTAATAATCACTCCTAGGGGAAATAAGTTGCACTATGCTATAAGGTTGGAATTCGCTGCCACCAACAACGATGCAGAGTATGAAGCAGTGATAGCTGGATTAGAACTTGCCTTATAAATCAGAGCCAATTCTTTGTGTCTTCATAGCGATTCTCAACTTATTGTTAATCAAATACTAGGAGAATTCCAGGCTCGAGAAGAACGACTCATAGCATATTTAAAGAAGACCAAGTTACTTCTCAGTCGATTGGACCACTACTTAGTCAAACACATCCCTCGGGAAGAGAACCAAGAAGCCGACGAATTGGCGAAGCAAGCTAGCATGAGAGACGGCGCTATTTCCGGAGCAGTAGCCATCCCAAAGCAACTGACCCCAAGTTTTGAGCAAGTGAATCTGATAGCTGCAACCGAAGAAGCAACTTGGATGACTCCTATCCAAGACTACTTACAAAGTGGCACACTACCCAACGGGCGTGACGAAGTCAAGAAAATCTTGAGGAAAGCTTCCCGCTACACAATACAAGAGGACACCCTCTATCCGCGCGGCTTCTTTAACCCCTTATTAAGGTGTGTCGCTGGAAGGGAAGCCAAGGAAATCTTATCCAACATTCATCAAGGAAGCTGCGGAGATCACAACGGAGGGCAGTCTTTGGCAAAAAAGAGACTCCGATATGGATATTTCTGGCCCACCTTAAGCAAGGACGCCGTAGATTTCGTCATAAAATATGACAGATGCCAGAAGTTTGCTAAGATTCCGCGGCTACCAACAACTGAGATTACTCAAATGACCAGCCCTTGGCCTTTTGTAGTATGGGGAATTGACTTAATCGGCGAACTGCCAATGGGCCGAGGCGGGGCCAAATACGCTATAGTGGCAGTCGACTATTTCACCAAATGGGTGGAAGCAGAACCCCTAAATAAATTATCTTCAGCGAAAGTTATTAACTTCTTGATCAAAAATGTTCTATGCAGGTACGGAGTCCCATTCAAAATTATATCGGACAATGGACTTCAGTTTGACAGCGAGAAGTTCGCCAACTGGTGCCAAGAGCACGGAATTCACAAAAGCTTTTCATCCGTAGCTTATCCCAGGCAAACGGACAAGTCGAAGCCGTCAACAAAATTCTGAAAACTCTAATAAAAAAGAAACTCGAAAAGTCAAAGGGCGCTTGGGTGGATGAACTCCCTACGGCACTGTGGGCCTATCGCACCTCTTTCAGAACATCAACGGGGCATACTCCTTTCTCTTTGGCATACGGATCAGAGGCTATGCTCCCAGTTGAAACCATTGTGCCTTCCCACCGTAGGATCCATTATAACCCAGAAGAGAACGAAGAACTCCTTCACATGTCTTTGGATCTAATTGATGAGAGAAGAAATGATGCAGCCCTCAAAGCAGCAGCCCACAAGCAAAAAGTGGCAGCGCAATACAACTCCAAAGTCAAGCGTCGTACCTTACAAGAAGGAGATCTTGTCCTCAAGCGAATCTTCCCTCGCCCCGGAGCACTAGATCCAATCTGGGATGGACCATATGTAATTCATAAAGATCTCCACAATGGAGCTTATATTTTGTCAACAGTGGACGGAGAGGTGTTCCAGAGGGCATGGAACATCCAACACCTCCGTCGATACTTTTCTTAACTTGTACTGCCCCTATGAAGTGAATTAACAAAGAGAATCAGTGGACGTAGGCATTTTCGTGCCGAACCACTTTAAAAAACCTTGTCTCTTTTTTAACTTGTTCCTTTATATCTTGGTTGCTTGTTAACTTTATCCTTTTCTGTTGAACAAAATCCTGTGCATAATAGCATTTCCATTCAAGGCACTCCGTAGCGCGACTTCACCTAGACAAGACCTAACAGGTACTATGCGAATCTATGCCCTTGCCAATGAGACACTTTTGCTCCGGCATCCCTCTGCCGCGGGTTAACTCATTGCTCGCGACGGCCCTTAAAGCCAACTGTAATGAGCTGATTATAAGCCACCGAGAAGGCCGACTATAGCCAAGGCAGCTCATTACGGCGTTCGGCTCGCCGGCAACTGTGAACCTACTTTAAGCCCCAACATAAGGTGTGGCCAGCCAGGGGTAGTTCACGGTTGATGATCGGCACCCACGCTAGCCGGCCACAGTAAATCGAATAATACCCACGATTACGGGCCATAATGGCCCGGGTAGTTACTGTGCGCGATCTCGGCTCCGATGTGTCTTAAGTACGGCTGTGGTAAAAAAGATTAACTCCCCGCGGAGGCGTAAGATGGGTGACAAATGTCTCCAAGACCCACAGCTAGGGAAAGTGACTACAAAGCCCGTTTGCCACGAACTTAAGCACATCGAAGGCCTTCCGTGATTGGAAGTTTTACTATTTCGCATATTTCAATTTTATTTAAAAAACTTTTCTCCTATCCTCTGTAACAAATCCCTGAAGTACAGGACACAGAATAGGAGACATTCGCTAATGGAAGCGGATGCTCACAGCAAGACACTGGACCGCATTCCATACTCAGTCACGCAAGACATTCAAAGCTGCCATCTACATGTAAAATATGAAGGGCGGTATTTTCTTCTTTCATGTATAAACACGTGGCTATAATTTATTCACACGTCGCACTAACATTGCAAGTCATGAAATTATGTTTTAAGCAAGAACTTGACATCAAACACAATTGAATTACAAGCATACGCATAGCTATATTTCTCATACAACATGTCAAAGTAGCAAAAACATTCGAAAACGACAGAATCATCTTAAGTTAAAAAATTACACGTCAAGAATGATGTTGTTTATTACAAGTAGCATAATTACCACCTAAAAGTTACGTTACTGTTTTGAGACTAACATATACAACAATGTCAAGTCCACAAAAAGATATCTAGGTCAAATCAAGGAGCCGGCTGCGTCAGAGTTTTATCCTTGTCATGTTGCCTACCTGTCCGGTCAAAGAAAGAATTCATTAGTGATAAGCAACCAAGTTAACGGAAACACTAGAAAGGAAGACTTACCAACACCTGCTCCCTGACCATCCTGATCATCATCCTCTACTTGCACACCTGCCTCCTCAGCGGCAAGCAGCTGCATACCCTCCTTCACCGCCATCTTCTCCTCCTTGGTAAACTGGGCAGTGACCACATCCATTCTGAAGACCGTGCCACCCTCTTTATCCGCATCAGCCCTAGCCTCCTCCAGAGCCCGGAGATAAATCCTGGCCATAACTCGGGGGTAATCATCCATCCATGATAGGTTACCCTGTTTCCAAGTGCGGAAATACATATCTTGGAGCATCTCATCCATCATCCCCTCGTTTTCCTCAAGCTCCCTCATTCGGACCTCAGAAGCATGCAGCTTAGCAATGGCAGCATCCCTCTCCGATCGGTATCGTGAGCGGTCAGCCTGAAGGTATATCCTCATCGCCTCCATCTCCTCCTTCAACCTAGACTGAGCGAGCTCCGCAGCCTCAAGTCTCCCCGATAATTCTTGCGCCCGCTCGAGGTCCGCTTGTCGGACCTCACCCACCGTTGCAATGGCCATGTCAATCCTCTCCTTGCAGGCGGCCTCCATTTTTCGCAACTCTGCCCTACTGGCCTCTTCCATAGTCTTCTTCAGTTGCCTGGATGCGGCCTCGTGCTGAGAAATTTGGATGGCTTGATCGACAAGCTGCTTAGCCTGGTCGGAGACCATTAACCGTAGCCGAATGTTGGCACTCCCAATTTCCTCCCCGGCCTTGACTAGTCGGGCATGATGCCCCATCAATTTCCTGGTCTCCTCAGCAACCCAGTCAATATTCGCCTTAGCTTCATCCCCCAGAGTTACAACCCGGGTGTAAGCAAATCAAGGTCCAGGGACTTAGCTTCGTCAAGCACCCGTACCATAGGATTGCGAGGGAGAAGATGCTCACCAGTAACCTCATCAAAGGAGATGTCATGAGAGGCCGGGTCTAGGTCTGGATGACCCGCAAACGGGTTACGAACCAAGCCAGGGTGATCTATCGGGGTGAAGGTTGGATTCTCAGACGGATGTGGGGAAGGCATAAACTCAGTATCATCCTATGTAATATCGTGAATAGGCTGGAGTGGGGCCGGAGGACTAGGAAGAGACTCAAACGTAGATCGACTCCTCTTCCTCTTTTGTATATCTTCTTCAATAACTCCAAGAAGAGGACGATGCCGACTACGTCTCCAGGACGGTTAGTAGGAGGCTTCGGCTTGGCGGAAGCTTTGAGGAGTTTGTATTGTTCAAGCCTATGCCGAAGAGGTCTTAGCCGTTTTGCCCGCTCCTGGAATGAAAACCAAGTGTCACCAGCATGCATTGAGCCATCATTCAAGAATTAAAGATAATAAAGAGAAATTCACCTTGAATCGTAGAAGTTGCCTCAGTAGAAGCGCTCCCGGAAGATAAATCGGCGCCGGTCCCGACCTTACCAGCTTTCTTGGACTTCTCCGTTTCCTCCAACTCTTCGAAGGCTTGGCGGAGATCGTCTTCTGTCCACTCTTGAATCACGCCCGCCTGCCCAGGAGGCAAAGCCCTGGTGCCATCACCGCCCTATCCTTCGCCACCATCATCACCGTGACGATCACCGTCACCTTCTCTACCACTTCCGCTCTCCGCCTCACCTCCTTCATCCTTACCTTTTTCCTCCTCCTGAACATCTAGTTGTATGCTGGGAGAGGGTCCATCGGACTTCTTGAGTTTCTTTCCCCCGGCGACTGGATGCATCGAGAAGGGTCTCTTTTTGTTGCTTTTCGCCGTGGCCCCTCCTGTAACTTTGGCAGCTCTCTCCTCCGCCGTGTCTCTCTGCTTAACCACAGACTGATGTGGAAGGATCAGGTTGTGCCCCAAAAGTGTAGCATTCCTGATCAAGTAAGAAGCCGACCTGTCCCTTCCCGTAATGGCTTCTATTTCCACAGCCATTTGAACCAGGCGATCATTCTCCACGATCGCAAAGCCACCTGTCGCTAGCAAGAAATAAAAACACATAAGAAGAAGCATTGCAGTTATAACGGAAATTATAAATAAAGCTTCACACTTACAGCCGGAGGTGAAGCGACGGATGGAAACAGAGTCATCCTTGATAAAAAAACCATTCTTTCTTAAACATACTGAACTTCGAATATAAGTCCAGGACAGGCTTGAAAGATACGGCTGATTCCAAGCTGATGTATGGAGACCCCTTCTTATAGCCTCTCAAATTGTACAAGTACCGGATCTCCCGGTTGGAGGGAGGACGCCCGTATCTCCTCTGGAAAATGACAAACAGGCTCACCAGGATGGCGTAGGAGTTAGGCTGAAGCTGAAGCGGAGCTACCTTCAAGTAGGTGATAAAGCTGATTATCCAAGCATTGATCGGGGGAATGGCCCCACACATACAATGGTACCGACTATAGGCGAAATACCCTTCGGGGGGATTATATGGCATCACTCCCTCCCCCGGCTACAGCATGCGCGCTCTGTCAATCCCAAAGGAGTGGGAGATAACATCAAGCTGCTCGCCTTTGAGAGTTCTTGGGAAACAGTCAGGAGGTGAGTTCAGAAGCTCCTGAGGGCCGTACCCATCTACTAGTGACCTCGGGGTGGGCCCGTGATGTCCCGGCTCTAACTGAGCTGGGGGCACTACGGAAAGATCTTCTCTGTCTTGGGATTTCATCTTTTCTGATCGGGTTTCCACTTTATGAGACATTTATCTGCAAACACAAAAAAGCACATCGTTAGAACGAGGGAAATAAACGAGCAAGTACGTACAGCCTAGGATTTCATTCATAATTCAAGACACCAAGTTTCATTCGGTAGTACGAGTCCGAGAATCCGTTCAGAACTCACACTCCCAAAATTCCATTCGGTAGCGTGCGTCTAAGGATCCATTCGGCCCTCGCGCTCCCGAAACCTCATCCGGTAATTCAAATGTTTAAGACCATTTGGTATTTGAACTCCCCTATCCCATTCGGTAGTCCAGCCATAAAAGTTCATTCGGCAGAAGCAAACTCACCTGGTTCGGCAGTTACGTGCGATTCGGTACTCGGTTGATTCGGCTGTTTCGGACAGTCAAGTTTGATTCGGCGCTCAGTTGATTTGGCTCTCTCAAATGGTAAAGGAATAATAGTGGCATGATTCCCCTACTTATAGGCGAGTGTGGGATAACCGGACCAAACGGTTCGGCACTTAGAACCGAATGAAACTATCCCAACTGCAAGAAAACAAAGCGCAACACATGCAGGCACGTGCCCCACTTTGGGGGGCAAATGTTGGGCGAGACATCGCCAACGATCCAAGGCCACCACCGAACCAATTCGTCACCGGACCGAGACCACCGGATCAATACCAAACCCCAACTCACCTACCACCAAACCATCTCCTTCCTACCGAACCAACCAACTACCGGACCAGAGCCTCTCCAACAACTACCGAACCAACCAACTACCGGACCAGAGCCTCTCCAACAACTACCGAACCAACCAACTACCGGACCAGCCTCTCCAACAAACTACCGAACCAACCAACTACCGGACCAGAGCCTCTCCAATGACTACCGAACCAACCAACTACCGGACTAGAGCCTCTCCAATGACTACCGAACCAACCAACTACCGGACCAGAGCTTCTCCAACAACTACCGAACCAACCAACTACCGGACCAGAGCCTCTCCAACAAACTACCGAACCAACCAACTACCGGACCAGAGCCTCTCCAACAAACTACCGAACCAACCAACTACCGGACCAGAGCCTCTCCAATGACTACCGAACCAACCAACTACCGGACCAAAGCCTCTCCAACAACTACCGGACCGAACATTACCGAACCAACCCTGCCAGGCCAGATTGCATCAGCCCAGGCCCATTAGCAGCTATATACATCCAAGACTCCTACCCCCAACCTCACTCTATAAATAGAGGGGCAGGGGTACAACAATGGGGGACAAGTTTGAGAGCTCAAGCACGGATAGAACTTTCAAACAACTTTTATATACTTGTACCAAAGCTTTGTACTTGTAATCTGAACAAGAAAGGAGAAATAATATATAAAGTGGACGTAGGCACATTCTGGCTGAACCACTATAAATCTGCGTGTTTTTTACAGTTTAGTCCCTGCTTTTTCACATATTTGCATAAATCACCCAGATCACTAAAAACAACGCAAAATCAACTGAATCATACGACCTGGAGGTGTTTGCCCATTTTTTGTGCAAACAATGAGTCATCGGCTCATGTGTTTGATGATGTGTCATCCTATGTGGCTGCTAACATGGTTGCCACAGTAGCATACACATAGCATACATCAATGCCGCCCATTGGCATCTTGTGGTTGGTCCATGTGTCAAACTATAATTTGTCCATGTGTCATCATTTGATTAGTACATTGGCATCATTTTTCTTAGTCCACGTAGCATCGTTTCATTAGTCCACATGCCATTATCTAATTTTCCACGTGGCATCATTTTATTAGTCTATGTTGCACAATATTATTGGACTACGTGGCGTTATTTTATTCCCCACGTGTCATCATTTTATTGGTCAAATTTAATGGTTGTGTGTAGGTTAAAGATAATAATAATTGTTTATAAATGTTTTATATTAGAAATAAACTAGAAAATTACATACATTATTATTATCTACAAAACTCGTATATCGACAACCCAAATAACCAAATCAAAACATTTGTAGTCATTGTGATATTCAATCAAATGTATATGTAGTGTACATAAAATTCACACTTATACATGTACAAATAACTGATGCTCATGTATATATAATTTACAGAAAATAACTAGAAAAAATTAGATGTCTCTCCTACACAATTGACGTGAAGCATGCCTGATGAGCCAGCTATCGATACACTGCACGTCAAAAACATATTTACATTAGTAGATTCTTCGTTCTTTCTTCAATTTCAAAATCATGCAAAAAAAATTGAATACTTCATTAATCATCAATTGATAATTAGGCTTAACATATCAAGAAAATATTTTGCAATTGAAGTCATACCTGAAGGCAAATTGAGCAGCATACTGACTCTAATACATAAGAACTATTCTCCATTGATAATTTAATTGTTCCAGTTTTATCAACTGTATCTTATGACATGCCTTTTGTGCCTTCTGTATCGAATATGTCGAGGAATTTGATTACTAGGGAGTCTACTGCGTTCATCTACACAGAACATATATATGATCTAAATATCAATTTCAGTTTTATGAAATATCAATCTATAATATAATGATTTGACTGTATGTTACCTGACTTTGTACTGCAGATTCTATCTTCTCTCTAACGAGTCATCGGCTCAAAAGACTAGTAAGGACATCGATCAGTGGTCAATTGTACGACGATTGTAAGAATGCTAGGTCTTAAAATTGAATGTTATGTGTTTACATATTGTTATGTTAATATCATTGTTGTTTCTATTAGTTTGATTTCCTTATTCATATAATATTATTTTAAAAATTTTAACATTTATAATTACAGTTAAGGTGATATGATGACTTTTATGGAGTTGTCATAATTTAAAATGGTCAGTGTAATACACCATGTTGTTCATCTTATGATCCATTTGTCATGTACCAAGAATACTAAGTGTGTGTGTGTGTGTGTATATATATATATATATAAGCGTTACTGAAGCGCAGTTGTTTCAAGTTGCATTTTTTTATTTGATTATATATGTATTAAAACTTCATTGCAATTTTATTCAATGTGTATTTGACACTTACATATAGATGTGATAAGTTGGTCTATTATAAAGCAAGACCTAACTATATAGTAATTAAGTGTATCTAATACTATAGCGGCTATTCAGCCATAAAAACTAACAAAAAACCTGACATTACATACCTTAACCATCGGATCTCGGTGTGTTTACATGAAGGGTGAATTCAAAAGGGAATCCAATGGTTCATATTTGTTTTGTCATCAACTATGTCACAAACTTGTGTTCCAGTAGGATTTCCCATTGTATAAATTGGATTATTTTTTTCTTAAGTTTAAATCATTTAGAAAAACAGAGCATGCTACACATAAAATCAGTACATTGATTACTTCAATTACTAACAAACATTTTTTATGAAAAAAAGACGGACAAATAATTATATTTCAAATGGTAAAGCTCTCGAACATTTAGTAAGTTAAATATAAAATTTGTAAGTATTTTCAAATTGATAATAAAATTTGGATGAAAAAAAATAAAAAAAATATGTAAATAATTTTCTATTCAATTATCAAATGGTCAGTCCTATTATTCAACCTGTTAACATGGAATTTAACCTCAACACTGTTTTGCTAATATATGCAAGTCAGAACTTTCAAATGTGTAATCATATTCATACAAATACTAATCTAAAAAATGAAAATTGATTGAAACACGCAAGTAAAAACATGATAATTATGTGATTTCTTAGACTTACTAGAAGCGGATGGTAAGAATAGCAGACCAAAATTTCACATCTAATTAATCATTAAAGCCGCTATATGGTATCTGTATACTTGCAACTCTCTTTTGTTCTTCATCATCTCCTATTTTCGCTTCAATAAATACATCATATCAAATTAGAGCATAGCACAATAGAGTTCCTTAATACTCTTGCCACCTATATATCAATAGTTAGTCTTCAGGTGCTTTTTCCAACTTACACACCACAATAGAGAAAATGCTAATTAGTACATTTATGTATAGAGTGAAAAATATTCAAGCGATTAATACTTATCGGAACTGACTTAAATACCTTACATTCAAAAAACCATTAAGGCCAAATTATGCAATTTTCTTGGTAGAGAAGCCAAAGCTTTCCTATTAAAATTCTTACAAATAAATGGATCTTCATCATCATCCATTTTCATATGCTCCATTCTCATTTCAAATTGTCCCACTAAGTTACATTAACTTGCAATGCTACAATATATTTTCTAGATCATTCACATTAACTTCAAATGCTACAACATATTTTCAAAACCATCAATGTAACTACTCACCTTTTTGGACGGTTTAAATCGACAATAAATCTCACATGTCAACTCAAACCATTCAAAAGGGAGGATTGTTGATGGGTAAATAAGAAAATAAGAGAAAAGAAAGAAAAACAAAACACAAAATCTCACAGCGAAACGACAAAATATAAAAATCAAATAAACAGTTCATGAAGCTGTTTTACAAATACATTTGATTACACTTTTACAATACAATCAGAGTTATACATACAATAGGAATAAATAAATAATGTAGAGGAACAACAGGATACGGTGGAATAATAATAATAATAATAATAAATAGTATACAAATCTCCATCTTCGTCCTCCAGAAATAAAGTCTTCAACGCTAAAAAGCTCAGACTGACCTGAGAGCGTAATGAAATGACAAAACACTCGAGTCAGAACTAAATGATCTTATGCAAGTTAAATCAACAGTAAATAAATATGAGTGTAACGGCTTCAGAGATGTTTACAGGATTTTACATCTCATATCTAGTGTATAATGTGCGTGCAATAACTTAAGAGATGTTCGGGATTTCCATCTCCTAAGGATCCGTTAAACTATTTACTATGTATTAATATACGTTATATATATAGTGTCTATCAGTAAAGTAAAGTATTAAAATAGCGTTAAGGCGTTACCCATATCCCCCTTAATGTATTTTATAAATGCCGTAGTCTATACAGTACTGTAAACTCCACCATATTGGTGGGCTATCAGGGTGCACTCCATAGGTACGACACAAAACAAAATTGTAGTGAGCTCAGTAAGGCATATGACAGGGAACACGAGGCTATACCCACGGTAGGATTCTACCGGATTGCGGCACCAGGCTCGAGGTAATGCATAGCAGCTACTACCTCCCACCTCGAACAACACTCCCATAATCAAATCGCGGGTGGCCACCAAATCAATCACAAAGTAAAAGTATGGTATCGAAGAAGCGTGTCCGATAGAAGGAGCGACCTAACTTGGCCTGGTGATGGCTCCTGATTTTAGTTACATCAAGCCGACCTAGGGGCGTCAGGGCTGCATTCATACCTTATACAGAATCGTTCGCCAAACCATCCTACTTCGTTCTGAATTCTCCACCACGTGCACAGTTGTTAAAGTGGTTTCAGAATTGGCACAGAGTATGACAATATCCGACCCTGGTCTCTTTAACAACCAAACGCTTACATTTTTCACACCGTGGTCATTTCATAAAATATTTATAATAATAACCCAGAAAACAGTTTATACTTTCATATCAAGATATCCATATACTTTTTCCAAAAGTATAAATATATTCATGAATACCGAGGAAGATTTCTTTCAATCAATTTCGAAAATAATTTTCAAATCTCACCTAAACCATTTATAAACTATTTTTATGCTTTGAAACCATTTATAAACTATTTTTAAAATTCCAAATAGTTTACAACTCTTCCACTTTCACAAACCCATTATAAATTCTTTATAAATCTTTTTAAAACCTTTATAAACTCCTTTATAAAGCTGTTATAAAAATCCTTTATAAAAATCTTTGATAACCCCTTTTATAAAACTATTATAAAATCTTCAGTAAAATATTTTATAAAAATCCTTTATAAAATCCATTATAAAATCTCTTACAAAACTTATGTAAATTCCATAAAACCTTTTACAAAGTTCTAAAATATTTTATCTATTAAAGTTATTATAGAAGTCTATATTTATTATCCTTAAATCAAAACTATATTTATTATATTAAATTAAAACTATATTTATTGTAATAAATTAAAACTATATTTATTAAATTAAAAATATATTTATTAAATTAAATTTAAAACTATATTATTATATTAAATTAAAACTATATTTTTTAAATTAAATTTAAATAATATTAAATTAAAATTATATTTATTATTTTAAATTAAATTTAAAATAAATCTTTTAAAACTATATTAAATATTTTATTTAATTAAAATTTAAGCTATTTAAAATATGTTTTGAAAACTAAATAAATTTATAAGTTAAAAATCTTAAGATTTCATTTTTAAATCATATATTAACTTAAAATTTGAAACTTTAAAACATATGAAGTAAATTATGTTCCAAACATAAATTTTAAATAAAATTATTAAATAACATTTAAGAATCAAATTTATAAATCAGACATACTTTACTATTTAGAAGATAATTTAAAACCGACCAACGGTGTCCGTATATAGTTTTCTACCCTATGGTCAAGTGATTGGGTATGTATCATTTCAACCCCAAAATAGTTAAATTTTCCAGGTATATATTATTTCAACCCGTATCTCGAATCAACAGTTTCCAAATCAACAAAATCGCTTAGATTTATCATTTCAACCCATAACGATTTTCCCTAATCTATAAGATCGTTCGAGTATGTATCATTTCAAGCCATAGTGATAATAGGGATACAAACATCTAATCATCCAAAATGTCATCAAATAAGCTTCCATCATAATCAACATCCAATCAACCAATAATTTCAACAATTAACTGGTTATCAATATCAGGTATTTAACTAACAATTTAATTTAAATATTAATTTAAAGTGGCAATTTAATTCAAAATTTTCAATTCAATTAAAATGTCAAATTAAATACCAAACAGCAACCGATAAGATTATTATCACATCATAAATTAAATTTAACAAACATAAGACGATTTAGTATTTGTGAGTGGGTTAAATCACTCACCTTTGATTTCTAGTCGATTTAAAATCCAAATATAACCCAAAAATCCAACAACCTCAGAATTCGACCAAACTAGTTCCAGATTGTCCGGAATTTTGATACGATCGCAAGGGAGAAAACTGCATCCAAATCCGAACTCGTATGAAAATGTTATGCTAGTTAGAACGATTGAATTTAAAATTTTAAATAAATAAAAAAAACAAAAGCGGCAATATCGTAATACACGTCACCTCAACACCCAAGCCCTCTCATCTACATGCAACCATGCTTGACACTGCTCCACACGGCTACGACCGTCGCGTTTTCTGAGACGCCGCCCACGCCATCGCCAAGATCCGAGACCTCCGCTAGCCTCCCCACGCTAAGGCGCACCATCCCCATCCACGCGACCATCCCTGATGGCTTCGCCGCCGCTGACGTTCTATGGCGATTTTTGACATGCTGGAGATGATTTTAGGCCATGGATGCACTCCTTTAATCGCCCTCTACCACGCAGTACCCTCCGACCGTCATACGGGTGAAGATCCACCATTGGATCGAAAACCCTAGTTTCGACGGCCGAGACTTCTTCATCGTTTTCTTGTCAAAGATGCATCAAATGGAAAAACGAATTGCAGCGGTAGATTGCGATCGTCGAGAGCTTTCCATCGATATATAATTCGATATAGTTTGATGAGTTTAAATTTTTGGATTTGATTTTGATTTGAAATTGAATTTGGGAATTAGGGTTTTGATGTTCTGACGTTTGAAAAGGAGGAACGGATGAGAAATAGAAGTACATATAGAAATAAGATAAAAGCTGCTCAGAAATGAAATCTATTTATATAGACAGATGGATAAGAACGAATAGACATATCGAATTGGGTCGAAACGATAATAACGAACCGAAAAGCCCGTTTCGTCCCCAAAACGAAAGTAGGTCATCCCATATATCAAAATATAGGTTTTTGATATTATTAAACTCAATGGAACTAGTTTCAAACCATAATTTCATTGTATATAGAAGTTAGCTTTTAAAATTGAATTATATTCATTTAAATTATTTTAATTGATTTCAACGCGTTTCGAGCTCGCACGATCAAACGACAAGTCTGATCGCTACGAAACTTGAAATCCTACAATAATTCACTAACGGGTCCGATGAAACTGGTTTCGTCGAAATCGAGACAGTGACCATAATGGTTATTTTCACGTTAATTAAATAAATTATTATTAAATTGATTAAATCACCTTTAAATTCAAATTTACAAGTTAACTATTTTATCATTCTTGATTACAAAGAATTTATAATTTTTTAAAATACCAATTTCCATATTAAATCCAAGATTTTAAATATTACATCAATTTTAGCATTCAATTACAACTGCAATAAATTCATTCATTATAATTTAAATTCCTTTTATTTTGATTCTCACTTTTATTATTGAATCAACTATAACCTTATGAATTTAATTAACATTAGTTTACATTTTATTACCTTCATATTCTACATTTTTCATCTTAACTCATATTAACTATAATATTCAATTACATTAATTCCAACAATTGATTTCTATAATTATTTTATTCCTTATTAACATACAATATAATCAAACTAACTTTACAATTATTTCAATTGATTGAAATTACATTAAAATAGTTATCAATTACATTAAATTAACATTATTAAATTAAATTCTAATAATATTTTCCATTTATAAATCATAAATTTTAATTTCTCACAATATTAAATTTCAAAATCTTATTTAATTTAATATTTATAATTACAAAAATACAGGTTATTACACTCTCCCCCACTCAAAACTTTTCGTCCTCAAAAATGAACAAAAAGGAATTAAGAAACTAGATATAATTTTATTCAAAAAAATCAATATAAAATCAATTAATTTACATAATTTAGTTTAATAAGAATTTGAAAATAACTCAATTTTCACAAAAAATTTCTAAGTGTAACGACCCACCTTTTTGGACGGTTTAAATCGACAATAAACCATACATGTCGAACTCAAACCATTCAAAATGGAGGATTGTCATGGGATAAAAAAGAGAATGAAGATAAAAGAAAGAAAAAAAAACACAGAATCTCACAGCGGAATGGCAAAATATAATAATCAAATAAACGGTTCATGAAGTTGTTTTACAAATAACATTTAATTACACTTTTACAATACAGATCAGAGTTATACATACAACAGAAATAAATAAATAATGCAGTGGAACAACATGATGCAGTGGTATAAATATAATAAATAGAAAGATATACTAAATCTTTGTCTTCGTCCTCCAGAAAATAGTCTTCAATACACCGAAAGGCTCAGACTGACCCGAGCGTAATGAAAAGACAAAACACTTGAGTCAGAACTAAAAGATCTTATGTAAGTTAAATCAACAGTAAATAAATATGAGTATAACGGTTTCAGAGATGTTTACGGGATTTTACATCTCCTATCCAGTTCAAACGTGCGTGCAATAACTTAAGAGACGTTCGGGATTCCATATCCTAAGGATCCGTTAAACTATCTACTATGTAGTAATATACGCTATTATAATATGTCTATCAGTAAAGTAAAGTATTAAAATAGCGTTAAGGCATTACCCATATCCCCCTTAACACATTTTTATATAAATGTCGTAGTCTATATAGATACTGTAAAGCATTAAAATAGCGTTAAGGCGTTACCCAGGGTAGGGTACTACCGTTTTGCGGATTCGGACTAGTGGTAACGCATAGCACCTACTACCGCCCACTTCGGAACACACTTCCATAATCAAATCGAGGGGTGGCCATTAAATCAATCACAAAGTCATAATATGGTATCGAAGAAATGTGCCCAATAGAAGAAGCGACCTCACTTGACCCGGCATGGCTCCTGTTTTAGCCACATCAAGCTGACTCGAGGGAGTCAGGGCTACGTAAATACCTCATACAGAATCGTTCGCCAAACCATCCTACTTCATTTTGGAATCTCCACCACGTGCACAGTTGTTAAGTGGTTTTCGGTATTGGTAGAGAGTATGACAATATCTGATCCCAGTCTCTTTAACAACCAAACGATTATTTCACACTGGATGGTTCTTTTACATTTCCAAAATCAATTCATAATTGATATCAAAATATCATATTCTCAAAATCATATCACTTTTGAAATCATATTCACTTTCGAAATTATATTCACAGAATAGGTTAAACCCTCATTTCAAAATCATCCTATCTACTAAAAATATGTCATTTCACTAGAAAATACTATTTCAAACTCCAACGTAAGTTATAACATTCATTTAACCATATTCACTTTTAAATCGAGGATTTAAATATAACAGTTAAACCTTGCACCGTTTGAAGTTTAGAAAATAGTTTAGATAGTCATAAATAGTTTAAATAGTTTAAAATGGTTTAAAATAGTTTAAATTATATTTAATATAGTTTTTATAGTTTAACATAAAAGGGTTTGATTACATGATATGGTCTCTATAGAAAATAGTTTGAAAATCTAAATAAAACTGAATTTAAAATAATTTATCTTTAAACAGTTTACATTAAACTAATGAATTTGAAATTAATATCAAATTAAAATTGTTTATTCCATTTCAACAAACCTAGGCCATATCCAGCTTCCTAATCAACAAAACTCAATCTTAAATCTTTCAATTCAGATTCTCATATAAAACCATTTAAATCTATATCGATTTCAAATCCATATTTGAACTATAAATTTATGCTACTCCAAATTAAATAGATTTAAAAGTTAAATATTCAAACGTTTACAATAACTCAATTTCTATAAGTTTCATTTATACTTCAAATTCACTTTAACATTTCAATTTAAATTCTTTAAATAATTCATTTAAACCAATTCCAATTTCAACATTTAAAGCTTGGATTTCGAAAGTAATTCTGTTTATTTAAATCAAATTTTAGTTCAAAATATCATCTAACTGGATTCAAAAATTTAGGATTTAAAATCATTTAATTTAACCAATCCGGTGTCCGTATATAATTCTCTACCCTATGGTCAAGTGATACAGATATATATCATTTCAATCCGCAATAAATTTAAAATTTATGGGTATATATGTCATTTCAACCCACAATCCCGAGTGGAATTTAAAATCCATAAAATCGCTTGAGTCTGCCATTTCAACCTATAACGATTTTTCCATATCTATAAGATCATTCGGGTATGTATCATTTCAACCCATAGTGATTTCTAACGATAAACAAAGGGAACTTGTAGTGTGATAATAATATATAAAATAAACATAATATCCAGTCATCCAATATGAACAGTTAACATCCATCACAATCATCATTCAAATCAACCAATAAATAACAACAACTAGCATTTTGTACAATGTAAAACTGGATATAATGCTAGTTATAATTAGCATTTTGTACAATGTTTGCACTGTACAAAATGCTAACTATATTTAGCATTTTCCTTCAGTCTAATTTTCTTCCAAAGTTTGTCCTTCAGCCTAAAAATGAAACTTTGTGTCCTTCAGCCTAATTTTTTTTCAAAGTTTGTCCTTGTGCCTAATTCCCTCTTTAAAATTCAATATTAAATTAAATGACGATTATATTCAACAAAAGTCAGATTTAACTGGAATGACCATTTAAATATATCAAACAGCAATCAATCAACTTCTAATCACATCATATACTCAATTTAACTAACATAAGACAATTTAGTAGTGGTGAGTAGGTTAAAACATTCACCTTTGATTTTTTGACAATTTTAAAATCAAAAAATAGCCCAAAATCTAACAGTCTCAGAATTCGACTAAACCTATCCTACAGTGTCCGAAATTTTGATACGATCGCAATGGAGAAAACCACACATGAATCCGAGCTCGTATGCAAAAGATATTAATATTAGAAGTTACATGATTCATATTATAATATAAATAAAATAATAAATATTATAATACACGTCATCACCTGTATAACGTTGAAACCTTAGCTTGCTTATCGAACACGACACGCTGCTATTCTCAGCTGCCACGACTACACGACCAGCCGCGCCACCCACGATAAGCCAGACGCCACCGCACCAGGCCTGTGATGCGCCTCCACCTGCGCGACCCTCCACCACCATCCACGACACCACAACCCTCCAGTCGCCGTCCAATTGCACAGCCACTGCCCACTTCACACGAAACCCTAATAATTTTCCAAGGCGATCTGACCGTCACTTCGTCGAACGAACCATTATGATGCGCTCCCCTCGTCCATCTTCACACGACAGTACCCCCGAATCGATGATCCATCGTCGATGATCAACCACCAAAATGAACGACCAATAATGTTTTGGCTAATCTCTGATAAACCAAAACTCGATTGCAAAAACGAACTGCAGATCTAGATTACGCTCTTCGAGAGTTTCGAAATGGTATATATTATGATAAGGTTTTGAGGAGTTTGATTTTCGATTTGAATTTGAAATTGAATTAGGGTTTTTGAATTGAAAATAGGTTTCTGCCATTGGAGAGAGGAGATAGGAATAGGCAGACAAATTTGTATGTATAGGAATAAGAGATAGAAAGGCTGCTAGAGTTAGAAAAACTATTTATATAGACAAGGCCAGATAAGAAAGAATGAATATATCGAATTGGTTCGAAAAGACAATAGCGACCCGAAAAGCCCGTTCCGCTTTCGAAATGAAAGTGGATCATCCAATATATCAAAACAGATGTTTTCGATATTTTTAAACTCAATAAAACAAGTTCCAAACCCTAATTCAAAAGTACGTAGAAGTTAGCTTTTAAAATCAGTTTATTTCTATTGAATTCATTGATTTCTACGCGTTTCGAGCCCGCACGATCAAACGACAAGTCCGATCGCTACGAAACTTGAAATCTTATAGTAATTCACCGTTACAGATCCGATGAAACGGGTTTTGTCAAAATCCGAGACAGTGGCCAAAATGGCTATTTTCATGTTAATTAAATAAATTATTATTAAATTGATTAAATCACTTTTAATTCAAATTCAAAAGTTAGCCAATTTTTATCATTTTTGATTACCTAGTGATTTATAATCCTTTAAAATAAATTTCCATGGTCAAATCCAATGTTAAATGTTGCACAAATTACAGCGTTCAATTTCGATTGCAATAAATTCATTAATTATAATTTAAATTCAAATAAATTCATTTATTTTGATTTATATCTTATTATTCACTCAACTACCCTCTTACGGATATAATTAACATTGGTTTACATCTTATTACATTAATAATCTACAATTATCATCTTAATTCATATTAACTGGCATATTAATTAGATTAATTGCAATTGATTTTCAAATTTAATTTCAACAGATTAAATAAACAGGTGATAAATAACAATTGTTACCTTTTATTTAATTTAATCACATTTATAAGTTTATTATCTAAAAAATGTTATAACTACTTACACAACACCGATTATATTCAATTTCAATTGATTACATACTATCTCACCATTTAACATAACATTTAATTTATTTCCTTATTTACAATTTCCAACCAACTTAACTTTTCAATTATTTCAATTACTTGAGATTACATTCAATCAATCATCGATTACATTAAATTAACATTATTAAATTTCATTCTAATAGTTTTCTTATTAAAAAATCATAAAATTTTAATTTCATACGATATTAAATCCAAAAATCTTATTTAATTAAATATTTAATTATCGAAAAAATAAGGGTCGTTATACTCTCCCCCACTCAAAACTTTTCGTCCTCGAAAAGGAAAAAGAGGGAATTAATATATTTTATTCAAAGTATTCAATTTATAAATAATTAATTTACATTATTAAGTATTTTAAATAAAATATATCAACTTATAAACAATTAAATCCTTCATATTCAAGTAAATAAAAGTTAGAAAACATTTCACTTTCATAAAATTTTCTAAGTCAAAAATTCACGGAAAATTTCGGCAGAGTCTCCTTTGTACGGAGAGGTCTGGGAAAATAATAATATCAATAAAAACAAGATATATATCACAAATAATATATCCCAAACCATGGGAAAAACAATAAAATATCGCTAGAAAACCGTAATCCGAAACGCACCTATTTGTCGGGCAAACAACGCTTTATTTATGAAACCAAAAGCAGTAACCATTGCTTCCATAAACCTATATTTCGCTTATATAATCCAAAGAGTTATAATTATGTACAAGAGAAATATTTAGTTGTTTCAATTAGTAACAAAACAAATTAACACAACATAACAATAGTCACTTGCAAACAAAATAATACAACCATCATATTCAACAAAGAAGTCAACCATCCATTCATAGCAACCAAAACAAATGGTTTGTTCAGGCTGAAAAACTTTTGATCGTACATGGGTGATAATTAACTATTAAGTTTATCCTACGCTCAACAGCCTTTGGTAATAACTTAATAGATTATTTATACATCCTTATACAGTTAGAAGTACCTTTTCCCAAACATCCCATAAGTCAAAACAACTAATAATTTCAATTATCATTTAAGTTTATTCTTATTAAATTCCCTTTCACATCATTGTTTACTTTTTATTATTTTCATTCGTTCATATAATATCTTCCCTTCCATTCATTTACTTACATAAGTTATTTCCATTCAATTATTTAGATCATCACTAAATCAATTCTTAAGATATTATATAAGCCTCTTTGCAAAATTTAATTCACAGTTATTATTTACTTTGATTTCCTTTTAATATCAATATTCATTTGTGAATCAACTCATACTTATATTTTCAACCATTTCTTTTTCTTCGTATTCATTTCCTTCATATCTAGCATTATTGAATATTAAATCTATTTCTAAATCATTTCACATTTTCTGAAGTTATAATCATTTAATTAACATAGTATTCACTTTTACTAATCATTTTAATTATAAATAACTTCAAGCATTAACTTAAGTTTATAATATTCTTATACATCTTAATTCTTCATTTATAAACATAATTCCATTGAACACTTTCATTACTTAAGTTTTACTTGTATAATATTCTATTGCATATTCTTATTTAATATTACAACTTTTTAACAATTCTGGTAAGTTATATATATGTTTAAGAATGTAATTGAATGATACAGAAGTTTATCTTATTCATTTTAATTAACAAAATGTTCAATAATTACACCTTCTAAATTTTCATTGTTCTTTAATTTATAAGTGACAACCTTCAATTTCTTTACATTTCATTAATCACTTAACTCTTAATTTCTTATTTTTCATTTTAGAAGTTTCCAATTATTAATATAGTCAAGATTTCATTTATTATAATAATTAAAATTTATAATTTCCAGAAACTTAAGAACTAAATACCGGGTTTCCTTTCAAATTATTTAAAATAATATATATATATATATATATATATATATAGACACACTCATAACTTATATATCCAATCATATTTAGAAATTAAAAATTAAGATTTGTTATCAAAAAAATTGTGCAGTAAAAATACTACAGCGGTCTTCCCACTTTGAAACTCAAAAATGAACGTCGATAATGCGTGCACTCATCACCGAAATAATTTTCCAACGACAGAGACGGGAGTATAGAACTTATCTCTTTTTAAAAAAATTCTTTTAAAATATTTCTTTCAGATTACATTGAAATATTTATATTTGAAAATACTTCCAAATAATACTAATATTATATTCCAAAATCTTTTGAAAACCAATTTCAAAACCCAGAACTTAAGTTCTCAAATCTCCAATTCATATTTACTTTATTTGTAAATTTTATTTTACAACCAATGTTTATCAAATTTCACAACCTAACAACAACATATCACATCCAACTATATCATTTATAAAAACCATTCTTTTATATACAAAATATAACACTAGTAAAAATTACTTCATTTACCTATATTTCAAAGACAATATTGTGTCGGTCTGCCCTATTAAGTGTTTAGAAATCCCTATCGATGCCATAGCGTCCTATGTACCGACAAGAATTTATAAATACTAAACAGACCAAATTAACTGAATATAAAAACATTTTATAACTCTAACAAATATGCTCTCTCGTATATACTCTCAAACAACTCATTCTAGGGTATTACCACCCTATTTCCAATGAGTCAGACCCCACAAAGCTAAGTTTATCGCTAAACCTCGCTCTGATACCAACTGTAACGACCCACCTTTTTGGACGGTTTAAATCGACAATAAACCATACATGTCGAACTCAAACTATTCAAAATGGAGGATTGTTATGGGATAAAAAAGAGAATGAAGATAAAAGAAAGAAAAACAAAACACAGAACCTCACAGCGGAATGGAAAAATATAATAATCAAATAAACAGTTCATGAAGTTGTTTTACAAATAACATTTAATTACACTTTTACAATACATATCAGAGTTATACATACAGCAGAAATAAATAAATAATGCAGCGGAACAACATGATGCAGTGCTATAAATATAATATGTAACGACCCGGAATTTTCGATCCCGAAAATTCCAGATAGTTAGGAAAAGAAGAAGAGATAGAAGAAGAGGAAACAGAAAACAAGTCACAGAATCTCACATTCGCAGCGGATCAAAATATAATATCATATAATACTATTTATACAAAGAAACTGTATGAGTTAAATTACACTTTAATACATCAGAGTTACAACATATACACAATCCCTGGACATATATAATCAACATGTCCAAATATACAACAATATATCACAGCGGGATAAACTCCATACGTTCCTGCAATCCAGCTCGTCTCCTGAGCTCCAGAACGTCCTTACCTGAAAATCTGTAATACTCGGTCTGACCCGAGCATTACATCAAAGTAACACCCGGGTCAGGCTGGAAACCAGCGTGAGTAAACCCATCTAACATGGAATACAAAGCATATAACTTGTATAAAACCCAAGTAACTCGTATCAATTTACAATTTCACATTTTGTTGTAGACATCACTTAATAGTCAAATTACACTTGATTCATTCCATTTTAACCTATTGATTCAACAAATCAATTTATAAAGAGTCGAAGTGGTTTCAGGTGTTTACACATACCCGACTTCCACTAACACAAGGTAATTAAACCCAACTCATTTCCATTAATATTACCATTCCAATTCAATTAACATTCAGTAATTATTCATTAATTACTTTGCTAAGTAATTACTCTTTCCAATTTCATTCAGTAATCATACTTCAACAAACCATCATATGATTATCTTAGATTAATTAAACCAATTGATTAACTTGACTTAATCACATCACCTTAATAGAATACATTGAGAATTTAATCTCTTAATTCCTTCATTTAGTAATTATACTTAAACAATTCCATAAATGGATTATCTTTAAAAAAAATCTAATTGATCATCTTAATTAATCCTTTGATAATCCTTAGTTAATGATTCTTCATTAACTTTTAACAATCCTTTAATTAATCATCTCTTAATCCAAAATAATTAATTCTTATAAACCAATTAATTAAATTTTTAATTAATCAATTTTCTAAGTGTTTAACTAAACTTAATAATTTAATGAATTACAAATCATTAAACTTCATTTATTTAAAGATAAAAACATTCTTCTTATTAATGATCAAATTATCATTGACAAAGTATTAAACAATTTGCTTTAAAAGTTCTTCCAAATTTCATTTTAAATTTAAGATTTAAAATGAATACAAATTACCTTTATCAAAGTTTTAATACCACTTAAAATCTTCTTTTTTTTCTTTTTTTTTCACAAGTTAAAGAAATATTTCTCTTATAAAGAAGCCAAATCTATTTTATATTCAAACCATATTTAAAATACACTTTAAATTTTTTTGAGAGTCAAAGTTTAATTTTTCACTTTTTTTATTTTTTAATGGCCTCTGATCCTTCTTTCCCTCCACTCCTCGTCCTTTCAAACTGCTCCCCTGTCCTATCCATCACCCCTCCCATCCCTACGACCATCCCTGCTCCTGTTCATCTTCAGCCTCCCCAATTTCCTCCTGACCCTGTCCCGCCTGATCCAGCCATGCCAACTTTGCCTATCTCACCCCATGTTGATTCCATCTGTCCTTCTCCTCCTGTCCAAAATCTTATCTCCTATTCATCTCGGATTGTCCCATCTGTTCAATGGAATTCTCTCTTTAAGGAAAAACCTCGTAATGCAGGGAAGCATATCCCAATTCAAGTTCCTCTTCTCTTTGAGGGCCATGTCTTAGTTCCTCCAGAGAATGTAATAAGAGCTGGAAATGAAATTTGGGGAGAATACCTGGTAGGCTTTTTCCTTGATAAACCACTTTCTTATCTCACAGTAATAGCACATCTAAAAAGAGTTTGGAAATTAAAGGGTTCAATAAAAGTTAAGTCCGATGGTTTCCTGTTCCTTTTCAATCTATCTTGTGAGGAAGATAGAAGGAAAATAATTGCATCTGATCCAATTATCATGAGGAACAAGTTATTCATTGTAAAGCAATGGGATCCAAATGTTGGAAATAGTTGTAGTACTATTAAATCTGTTCCGGTTTGGATCAGACTTTCAAATATCCCGTTATATGCTTGGTCACATATAGGCATTAATTGGCTAGCTAGTCGAATTGGCAATTTCATGTGTATGGATGAACAAACTGAGAAGTTGGAAAGAATAGGTTATGCAAAATTCATGGTAGAAATCACTCCATTAGTGGAGTTATTGGATGAATTTACAGTGAGATTGCTTGATGGTTCAGAGCAGATTGTAAAAGTAGAATATTTATGGAAGCCAGAAGTATGCAGCGGGTGCAAAGAATTTGGGCATATGACTGATATGTGCTTGAAAAAGAAAATAAATCTAGAAGGGAAGGCAGCAACATAAATAAAGTCTGGTAAGGAAAGAAGGGACAATGTAGATCGAAATGAAAAAACTATAGGAGTCACAAAGAAAAAGCAGGAGTGGAGAAGGGTTGAAAGTAAGGGAACTAAAATGAGAAGAGATAAGGAAAAAGAAAATAGAACTGAAATTCAGATAAATAAGGAAGCAACTTCTGAGGATGAACCAAAAAAAAGTGAGGAAATTGTCAAAATGCTAACACAATGGAAAAAGGAAAACAAGCTAAAACAAATGAGGAAATAAGAATCGATACCAATAAATTTTATGTTCTGATGGAAGAAACTGAGAGTGAGTCAAACTATGTCATAAGTGATAATGAACCATGCAATGATAACTGTGACAAAGAAGAGCAAGTTGAGGAAGGGGAATTACTGGCAAGCAAGCAGACTAAAATTAGTGGTGAACAAGACTCATCCCTCATAATATTGCATAATGTTATGGGGGATCAGGGTAACAGTAGTGCAGGGATGGTGCCAGCAACTGTAAACTCTAATCAAGCTGAATAGATTTATAAAACCCCTGATGCAATTGACTATGAAATTGCCATTTCAAGAGAAGAACCAACAATGCAAAAAAGTGACAAACAGGTTTTAATTGCAAATAAAGAAAGAACAAAAATACAAATTCAGATAGCTGAAACCCAGTTTAGGGAAGAACTAGAAAAAGATCTAATGACCCTGATTTTAGCTGAACATTCAAATAGTATCCCCCCTCCTCAGGTTGTTACACCTTCTCTGGCCATCTGCCTGGATGGATATCTTTGCCTCATAACTCTATTATCTCACAAAATACCCCAAAGAAAGGCAAGTCCAATGGCAAGTGTCTGTCTGATAGGATTGATCAAAATGTTGATATAAACAATGTTCAAAGAGTTTCTCCTGCAACTAGGAGCATGAAAAATGTGGTTCATCAATCTCTGAAGTATACCAAATGATGCAAACCTATGCAATATGGAATATTAGAGGAGCTCATTCCTTAACAAAGCTTGATCAAGTGAAATTTATCATTAACAAGCACAAAATATCCCTCTTTGCTATTCTTGAAACTAAGTTGAATGAGACCCTTACTTTAAAAGCTGCAAAGCATATAAACCCTAACTGGACTCTTAACCATAATTTGAATCAAGCCTCCTATGGTCGAATTATGGTCATCCATGATCCAACTGTTTTAACCCTATCTTCTGTCCTTTGCACTGACCAAGTCATCCATTTTCATGCCAAATGCTATGATTCTTCCCTCTCTTTCTATATAACTATAGTCTATGCTCATAACTCATCCACCTCAAGACAAACTTTCCTCGATCTCCTTCCTGCTTTCAGGCAAAATACCCATCCCTGGCTTGTCTTTGGGGATTTTAACTGCTGTATATCTTTGACTGATAAGCATGGTGGTCGTCCCCTTCTACCAAATGATATTTATCCCCTAAATAAAGCTATTGAGGAATCACACCTGCTTTCATTACCCTCTACTGGTGCTGAATTCACATGGAATAACAGGAGTCGATCTGGTGTCAGAACTTTCTCTAAGATTGATCACTCTTTTGCCAACCTCAAAGCATTAACCACCTGGTCAACTTTATCTTCCTTTTTCCCCCACCCTATTCTTTCTGACCATTCCCCTATTATTTTCTCTTCTGGTCAGAAGTTGTTAAAAGATAAAAGAAGCTTCAAATTTTATAATGCTTGGGTTCTTGAACCTGAGTATAATAATATCATAAGTAAAGCATGGTCTGAAAATTTCTTTGGTAATCCAATGTTTATTTTTTGCAGGAAATTAAGAGCTACTAAATTAGCACTGCGAGAATGGGCCAAAGGAAAATTTGGCGACGGCTCCTTAAAATCAGCTCTGATTAGGAAGAATCTCAATCTTGCTCAGGAAGAAATGCTGAAAAATCCTGATAATCCTGAAGCTGCTGAAACTGAGAGGAATCTATTTGACCAACTAAGTGAAGCATTGAAGGCTGAAGGCAATATGAGGAGGAAACAACTGAGACAAAATGGGCAACAGAGGGAGACAAAAATACTGCGTATTTTCATGCTGCAATTAAGATAAAACAGGCTAAGGAGCATCTATCTAATTTGTATGATGATGAAGGAGAATTGCACTCCAATCCTGATTCTATTGATAGCGCTCTCTTAAAATATTTCAAGAATATGTTAGGTAACAAAGATGATTTCATTCCTTCTATTAATGATCTGTCCCAAATCCATTTACCTGAGGTGCTTCCTGAGGAAACTCAAAAACTTGTAGACAAGGTAACTGATAAGGAAATCAAAGACACTCTTTTTGCAATGAATAAGCAATCTAGTGGAGGCCCTGATGGATTCAATGTCATATTTTTTATACATAGTTGGGATATAATCAAGACGGATTTTCTTCGGGAAGTCCATAATTTTTTCAATTCCTTCTGTCTTCTAAAGCAAGTGAATGCAACAAATTTAGTTCTTATTCCTAAAGTCCCATCTCCCACGTCTATTGCTTCATTTAGACCCATCTCTTGTTGTAATGTTTCATACAAATGTATTTCAAAAATTTTGGCCTCCAGGCTTGTGCTAGTCCTAAGCAGAATCATTTCTTCTAATCAGTCAGCCTTTCTTCCCAAGAGGAACATCCTTGATAATATTTTGTTATCTCATGAATTATTAAAAGGCTATGGACGTGCTCATGCTTCCAAAAATGCTATGCTAAAGGTGGACTTAATGAAAGCTTATGATAGTATTCACTGGACTTCTATAGTTAGAATCATAGCCCTGATGAAATTTCCCAAAGTATTTGTGGCTTGGATATACAGCTGTATCTCCACTCCATCTTTCTCTATTAAGTACAATGGCTTTACTTCTGGGTTTTTCAACAGCAAATAGGGAATCAGGCAAGGGGACCCAATATCCTCATATATATTCATTTTAGTTATGGAAGTGCTAACTAGTATGCTGTCAACTAAATATATGCAGAGGGATATTTTGTACCATTCAAAATGTAAATCCCTTCAAATCACATCTCTGTTATTCGCTGATGACATCATGATCTTCACAAAGCCTGATCAGAAATCGATTGAAAATATTAAAGCTACCCTTCATAATTTCTATCTCATGACTGGGTTGAAATTAAATGCAAATAAATCTCATATTATCACTTTTGGCATATCTACTGAGGAAGCTAATAGATTAACTGGAATATCTGGGTTGCAGCTAATGGAAAATAGCATGTTCTATCTGGGTATTCCTCTATGTACTTCAAGAATCACTTCTAGACACTGCCTGCCCTTGTATACAAAAATCTGTAAATTAATGAACTCATGGGCAAATAGGTTTCTTACTCAAGCTGGTAGACTTGTTCTTATCAAGTCTGTTATCTCCTCTATGATGGTGTACTGGTCTAGAGTTTTTATTCTCCCCAAAAAATTGGTGAACATGGTTAGGAATGCTATGCTTAGATTTTTTTGGACTGGCACTGTTCATTCAAAAAAATTAATCCCATGTTCTTTTGCCAAAATGGAACTTCCAAAAAAGAAAGGAGGACTAGGAATCATCAACTTGCATAATTGGAACAAAGCAGCTATTAGTGCACATATAAATACTTTGCTCAGTGGACATGAAACATTATGGGTCAAATGGACCAGAAGGTATAACTTGGTTGGTAGGAACTTCTGGACTATGCCAGTGCCACAGAATTGTAGCTGGACATGGAGGTGTATTCTGGGATTGAGATCTATTTTTAGTCAGTATATTAAGTATGATCTCTCTCACAACAGTAGCATCAAGTTTTGGAATGACCCGTGGATGGCTGAAGGATTGGTCCTAGTTTCTGTTTTTTCTCCCCATCAGATTGAATAGACAGGAATAGGTAGAAATGCAAAAGCCATTGACTACTTGAGTGAGGGCAAGCTGTTGCTCCCATACACTAGTAACCAGGATATAAGAGCTGTATGGAAATGTTACCATACACAAACATATGGGTTAGCTGCAAGAGATGAAGTTCAGTGGAATGGTAAACAACATACTATATCTGTTGCTTATGACCTTCTAACTAATGTGATTGGCAGACCTACATCAGTTTGGTACAAGGTTATATGGACCACTTCCTCTCCTCCCAGGGAGAACCTGATGATGTGGAAGGTGATCATGAATGCATTATTAACGAAGTATAAAATGTTGAGTTATGGTATGAACATTGATCCACTGTGTGTCTATTGCAAACTACAAATTGAGACAGTGGCACATCTGTTTTTTGAATGCAATGAATTGCAAGGTATCTGGGGGAATTTGGTTAGAAGAATAGATGATGATCATAAACATGGCTTATCGGAGTTTGAATGGGATCTTATTAGTAAATCAACAAGATGGAGGATAGAAAAAAGAACTGTCTTCTTTTTCTATCTAAAGAAGTACTTGAACTTAGTTTGGGAGGAAAGAAACATGAGAATTTTTGAGAACAAATGTAGGAGTATCCAACAATTATGGGAAGTTCTTAAGAAAGCAATAACCTCGGGTATGAAGGAAAGCAATTTTGATTTCAGTTCTCACTTGGCAGAGCTTTAGTCTGATCTTTGATGTGTTTTTTTTCCTCTTTTCCATTGTGTTTGTTTTTTTCTTTGTAACTTGGCTCTGTATCTTTTATTTGTTTTCTTTCTGTTTTTTTGGTGACAATGAGCTTGTTCATTGGAACTTTTCTTTTATCAATAAACTGGTAGGGGACCAGTTAATCCCGCTTGCCTTGCAAAAAAAATACACTTTAAATCTACAAGGTTGTTTAAACAATTTAAAACTAAACATGTCCTTCATTTCAAACTGGAATTACATATTTAAATTTTGTTTCCAGATTTATCATAAATTTTACTTAGCTTACACTTTTAAATAAAGTAGTTAACACAATTTAAATCTAAACTATTTATTTTACAACTGAGGTTTTAAACTTGAATTCCAGATTTTTTAAACTTAGGTTTCAAAACTTATTTTAACTTTACTCTTCAATTTACTTCAGTTTAAATTTTATTTTATTTTTAAACAAAATTTAAAAGCAGAATAGGTTTGCTTTTTAAAACCTGGAACTAAAATTTCAACCGAGTCAATCCCTATATTACTTCGAGTCCAAACCACTTTTGCTTCGAGTAAATCGTCACTTCACTCGAGACCACAACACCTTGCTCAAACCAAACATCCCAGACCAAGGAAAATGCACCGTGCACGTGTACCGTGCCACCGATCAACTCCGTTGATCTTCACACATCGGACATCATCTCTACTCCCTATCGCGACCATCACGACATCACCCCAGACTCAAAATCGAATTCGAACTGTTCAAACCCAAACCTGGACACAGTAATAGAAACCACCACCAACCCTGTCAACGCCTCGTCCTCGAAGCTCCGACCACCTGAGACTCTACAACTTCAGCCATGCCCTAGTCAACCCACCAACTTTCGATACCCAAAGTCCAGTTACACTTGATCCCCTGAGGAAGTCGAACCAAACCAAAACTCAACCCTGATAAAAACTAGGGTTTTAAACTAAATTGAACGATCTCCGTCGCCACAGTTATGCTGATCAACTTCTGGCAATTTTCCCATCACCTACGATCACTCCTTCATCATCACCCATGTTTCCGACCTCCCAGGTTCTCGAGATCATCAGATATTGCCTGATTTCCCATTTTGTTCAACCCAGAACTGCATACTATTTTCCCAACTAACAAATTTTAATTTTAGTTTTAAAAATCATATTTTCATATAAGAATTCATGTTATAAACCTTAATTTATGTTTTACTATGTTTGAGATTCTACTTATTTAAAAACAAATGCTGTTCTTATGACTCATAGAGACATTCAGGTTTCCTTTTATCTTAACTAAATTTTTTTAAACATAAATCCATACAAAAGAAACAACCTTTGTTTAACTTTAATTCTTGACTAAGATCAGATCAAGTGGAAAAGTTATTTTACCAAAATTTTAATTTTAAAACATGAACAGGCAAAGCAGAGATGTAGCAGTAACCATATATGTATTTATATATATACAGAAGATTCATTCCAATTCAAACATTCAAAGCATATTTATTCCTAGTAAATCCGTAAGTAGCAAATAGTTAACACTTATGCATTAACTGGGAGGTTACTCACCTTGCAATAATAAACAGAGAAGTCCTGAGGTTTTGAAATCTGGAAACTTGTTCTTGCTTTGATCTGTTTTGAACTTTGTTTTTGAACTGGAATTTGCACTAAAAATCTGAACTTGAATTTGCTATGAAACTGAGTTAATTCTTTACTATAGCTTCAGGTTGAATTTGTAGTTTTGAAAGATTGATAATTTTTCTCGGGTGTAATTCTCTTTGGTTTTAATTTTTCCCATTTCTTTTTTTTTCTTTTATGAGAGCAATGTGATAAGCTCGGCTATAATATATAAAATGAAAATGAAGTGTAGAGTAAGCCAGGCTGATATTTGTGTGTACAGGCTGAAGTGTATACTGGTACAAACACTTGACAGAGATATTTTCCTTCTTGCTTCTTGACCAGGCAAACTGAAATGAATTTTGAACAATTCGAAATGACCCAATGTTGTGCTAGCATTAAATGCAAATGTCCTTCATGTTTACATCCTTATCTCATTTTATCTATGTTCATAGATTTTTTTTTCTTTATTCTTTCCTTGCCTGACATCTCTACTTCACAGGCAACATATATTCTTTTGCCTGGTTTTGTTCTTTTATACTTTATGTGCTTAATATAACATTGTTTTAATTACTTGGCTTGTTCTATAAGCTAATATACCCTCTTGATTTTATATTGTGCACACTTGTATTCATTCTATAATGAATACATTCATATATATATATATATATATATACTTGTCTTATTTCATTTCTACTTATCTGGTACGCTTTCAAGTATCTTACGTGCTTTATAAAGTTATTATATTTTAGTATTGTTATATTTTAGTCTTAAGTGTTTATGTTATAGTTTACATAACTATAAATTTTATTTGAAATATTATTTATTGCTAATATAAATACTTATTCTTATTTCTTTCTAAAGTTAAACTATCAATATTTAATTGCTTATTTATTATTTAGTTTTATACTTGTATCAATTACATACTTCTAGTGGTAATATTTTTTTATAACCATATTTTATTTTCACCTATGTTTAAATATTGATAAGGTATATTTTATTTACATTAAAAGACATATATATATAGCTGTTTTAGTAAATATTTAATTAATCTGATTAAATACTCATTAATATAATGTTGCTAAATTTCCGGGATGTCACACATTTTCTATAAAATTTATCATATCCAGCGGTTTTATAATTCAATATATATATATATATTATAGTTTTCAAACCAATTTATATATTCGGATATTTATAATTATCAGAAATTCATTTGTTTGACCTATTAATATTCCGATATTTTAAACTAGTTAATTACCAATTAACATCCGTTAAAATCTGGGTCGTCACATAATAAATAGAAAGATATACTGAATCTTTGTCTTCATCCTCCAGAAAATAGTCTTCAATACACTGAAAGGCTCAGACTGACCCGAGCGTAATGAAAAGACAAAACACTTGAGTCAGAACTAAAAGATCTTATGTAAGTTAAATCAATAGTAAATAAGTATGAGTATAACGACTTCAGAGATGTTTACGGGATTTTACATCTCCTATCCAGTTCAAACGTGCGTGCAATAACTTAAGAGACGTTCAGGATTCCATATCCTAAGGATCCGTTAAACTATCTACTATGTAGTAATATACGCTATTATAATATGTCTATCAGTAAAGTAAAGTATTAAAATAGCGTTAAGGCGTTACCGATATCCCCCTTAACACATTTTTATATAAATGTCGTAGTCTATATAGATACTGTAAATTCCACCGCAAACTAGTGGGCTATCAGGGAGCAATCCATAGGACGACACAAAACAAACTTGTAATGGGCGCGATAAGGCATGTGACAAGGCACGCCAGGCAATGCCCAGGGTAGGGTACTACCGTTTTGCGGATCCGGACTGGTGGTAACGCGTAGCAGCAACTACCGCCCACCTCGGTACACACTCCCACAATCAAATCGAGTGGTGGTCATTAAATCAATCACAAAGTCATAATATGGTATCGAAGAAATGTGCCCGATAGAAGAAGCAACCTCACTTGGCCCGGTATGGCTCTTGTTTTAGCCACATCAAGCTGACACGAGGGAGTCAGGGCTACGTAAATACCTCATACAGAATCGTTCGCCAAACCATCCTACTTCATTTTGGAATCTCCACCACGTGCATAGTTGTTAAGTGGTTTTCGGTATTGGCAGAGAGTATGACAATATCTAATCCCAGTCTCTTTAACAACCAAACGATTATTTCACACTGGATGGTTCTTTTACATTTCCAAAATCAATTCATAACAGATATCAAAATATCATATTCTCAAAATTATATCACTTTTGAAATCATATTCACTTTCGAAATTATATTCACTAAATAGGTTAAACTCTCATTTAAAAATCATCCTATCTACTAAAAATATGTTATTTCACTAGAAAATACTATTTCAAACTCCAACGTAAGTTATAACATTTATTTAACCATATTCACTTTTAAATCGAGGATTTAAATATAACAGTTCAACCTTGCACCGTTTGATGTTTAGAAAATAGTTTAGATAGTCATAAATAGTTTAAATAGTTTAAAATGGTTTAAATAGTTTAAAATGGTTTAAATAGTTTAAAATATATTTAATATAGTTTTAATAGTTTAACATAAAAGGGTTTGATTACAGGAAATGGTCTCTATAGAAAATAGTTTGTAAATCTAAATAAATCTGAATTTAAAATAATATATCTTTAAAGACTTTACATTAAAATAATTAATTTGAAATTAATATCAATTTAAAACTATTTATTCCATTTCAACAAATCTGGGCTATATCCAGCTTTCAAATCAACAAAACTCAATTTTAATTCTTTAATTCAGATTCTTATATAAAACCATTTAAATCTATATCGATTTCAAATCCATATTTGAACTATAAATTTACGCTACTTCGAATTCAATAGATTTCAAAGTTAAATATTCAAACGTTTACAATAAATCAATTCGATAAATTTCATTTATACTTCAAATTCAACTTTAAAATTTCAATTTAAATTCTTTAAATAATTCATTTAAACCAATTCCAATATCAACATTTAAATCTTGGATTTCGAAAGTAATTTAATTTATTTAAATCAAATTTTAGTTCAAAATATCATTTAACTGGATTCAAAAATTTAGGATTTAAAATCATTAATTTAACCAATTCGGTGTCCGTATATAATTCTCTACCCTATGGTCAAGTGATACGGATATATATCATTTCAATCCGCAATAAATTTAAAATTTACGGGTATATATATCATTTCAACCCGCAATCCCGAGTGGAATTCAAAATCCATAAAATCGCTCGAGTCTATCATTTCAACCCATAGCGATTTTTTCCTATCTATAAGATCGTTCAGGTATGTATCATTTCAACCCATAGTGATTTCTAACGATAAACTAGGGGATCTTGTAGTGTGATAATAATATATAAAATAAACATAACATCCAGTCATCCAATATGAACAGTTAACATCCATCACAATCATCATTCAAATCAACCAATAAATAACAAAAATTTGACTGATTATCATTAATAGGTATTAATTGGTAATTTAAAATTCAATATTAAATTAAATGGCGATTATATTCAACAAAAGTCAGATTTAACTGGAATGATCATTTAAATATATCAAACAGCAATCAATCGACTTCTAATCACATCATAAATTCAATTTAACTAACATAAGACAATTTAGTAATTGTAAGTGAGTTAAAACACTCACCTTTGATTTTTCGACGATTTTAAAGTCCAAAAATAGCCCAAAATCTAACAGTCTCAGAATTCAACCAAACTAGTCCTATAATGTCTGAAGTTTCGATACGATCGCAATGAAGAAAACCACGCGTGAATCTGAGCTTGTACGCAAAGGATATTAATATTAGAAGTTACACGATTTATATTATAATATAAATAAAATAATAAATGTTATAATACACGTCGTCACCTGTATAACGTTGAAACCCTAGCCTTCTTATCGAACGCGACACGCTGCTACTCTTAGCCGCCATGACCACATGACCAGCCGTTCCACCCACGGCGAGCCAGACGCCGTCGCAACAGGCCTATGACGCGCCTCCACCTGCACGACCCTCCACCACCATCCACGACACCACAACCCTCCAATCGTCGTCCAAATGCACAACCGCCACCCCCTTCACACAAAACCCTAATCAATTTTCCAAGGCGATCTGACTGTCACTTCACCGAACGAACCATTATGATGCGCTCCCCTCGCCCATCTCCACATGATAGTACCTCGAATCGATGATCCATCGTCGATGATCAACCACCACAATGAACGGTTGAGAATGTTTTGTCCAATCCCAGACAAACCTAAACTCGATTGCAAAACTGAACTGTAGATCTAGATTACGGTCTTCGAGAGCTTCGAAACGGTATATAATATGATAGGGTTTTGAGGAGTTTGATTTTCGATTTGAATTTGAAATTGAATTTGGGTTTTTGAATTGAAAATAGGTTTCTGCCATTGGAGAGAGGAGATAGGAATAGACAAACAAATTTGTATGTACAGGAATAAGAAATAGACAAGCTGCTAGGGTTAGAAAAACTATTTATATAGACAAGGCCCGATAAGAAAGAATGAACATATCGAATTGGTTCGAAACGACAATAGCGACCCGAAAAGCCCGTTCCGCTTTCGAAACGAAAGTGGGCCATCCAATATATCGAAATAGATATTTTCGATATTTTTAGACTCAATGGAACAAGTTCCAAACGCTGGTTCAAAAGTATGCAGAAGTTAGCTTTTAAAATCAGTTTATTTCAATTGAATTCATTAAATTGATTTCTACGCGTTTCGAGCCCGCACGATCAAACGGCAAGTCCGATCGCTACGAAACTTGAAATCTTACAATAATTCACCGTTACAGATCCGATGAAACTAGTTTTGTCGAAATCCGAGACAGTGGCCAAAATGGCTATTTTCACGTTAATTAAATAAATTATTATTAATTTGATTAAATCACTTTTTAATTCTAATTCAAAAGTTAGCCAATTTTTATCATTTTTTATTACCTAGTGATTTATAAACCTTTAAACTAAATTTCCATGGTCAAATCCAACGTTAAATGTTGCACAAATTACAACATTCAATTTCAATTGCAATAAATTCATTAATTATAATTTAAATTCAAATAAATTCATTTATTTTGATTTATATCTTATTATTCACTCAACTATCCTCTTACGGATATAATTAACATTGGTTTACATCTTATTACATTAATAATCTACAATTATCCTCTTAATTCATATTAACTACTATATTTAATTAGATTAATTGCAATTGATTTCCAAATTTAATTTCAACAGATTAAATAAACAAATGATAACAATTGTTACCTTTTACTTAATTTAATCACATTTATAAGTTTATTATCTAAAAAATGTTATAACTACTTACACAGCACTGATTATATTCAATTTCAATTGATTACATACTATCTCACCATTTAACATAACATTTAATTTATTTCCTTATTTACAATTTCCAACCAACTTAACTTTGCAATTATTTCAATTACTTGAGATTATATTTAATTAGTCATCGATTACATTAAATTAACATTATTAAATTTCATTCTACTAGTTTTTTTATTAACAAATCATAAAATTTTAATTTCATACAATATTAAATCCAAAAATCTTATTTAATTAAATATTTAATTATCGGAAAAATATGGGTCGTTACACTAAGTCTTAAATTCACGAAAAATTTCAGCAGAGTCTCATTTGCGAGGCTAGGTTTGAAAAAATAATAATATCAATAATTACAATAGTTATATCATATTTCAAAAATGAAACATCCCAAACCATTGGAAAAACAATAAAATATCGTTACAAAACCATAATCCGAAAACGTACCTATTTGTCGAGCAAACTAACTTATTTATGAAACCGAAAGCAGTAGCTATTGCTTTCATAAACCTGTATTTCACTGATATAATCCAAAGAGTGAGAATAATGTAAAAGAGAATATTTAGTTGTTTCAATTAGTAACAAAAGCAATACAACACAAGTCATATGCAAACAAGACAACACGACCATTATATGTTACATGGAATCAATCATACATTCATAGCAACCAAAACTAATGGTTTGGTTAGTTCAGAAACTTTTCATCGTACAAGGATGATAAATAAACTACTAAGCGTACCCTACGCTCCACATCCTTAGATAATTACTTAATAGATTATTCATACAACCTTAAACAATTTGAAGTATCCTTTCCCAAACTTCCCATTTGCCAAACAATATAGAATTTAAATGTTATTTTAGTTTGTTCTATTGGTTTCCTTTTTACTCTTTTATTTATTTTCATTTCCCATTAATACCAAGTCATCTTTTTATAAAATTTCATTATTACTTACATAATATATTTCCCATTCAATATTTGAAATCATCATTGAATACATTTGTCATGGCCCGCAAATCCGTACCTCTTGATTAACCACTAATCTCCATTGATTAACTCAAAATGAACGGGAATACGAACTATGATGGGTTTTAAGAAGAAGAAAAAAGTAGAAGAAGAAGATAGAAGAAAAAGAAAGAAGAACAATACAACATCAGATACAGAAACAGAAAACAATATCAGAATCTCACATATCGCAGCGGAACAATATATAATAGATAAATGAATATCATTTAAAAACAAAAGAATTATATCTGTTATTACATTACATCACATCATATCATCAGAGTCAATAAACAACAATGGACAGTTATATAAACTTGTCCTCATACAAAATACACAGCGGAATAAATACATCAGATACAAATACTACGTCTCGTCATCCAGCTCATCTCCAAAGCTCCAGAATATCCAGAATATCCTGATAATCTAACTCTAGACTGCCCGTGTGGAAATTGGTGGGCACCCAGAGTTTAGAAGGGAACAATAAACTCCGAGTCAGTCATGGTGACTGGTGTGAGATCGTAAAACAGTTATTCTTTCACAAAGAAAATAAAACAAATTCGCAATGCTTTTTGGAAAATGAGACTACCATAAGACCTCCCACCACACACACAATGCAAACGCAGAATTGGAGGAGATTTCTTCTTATGATAGTCAAAGATGCTTACTACGCAAAATCAAATCATTTTTGATATTATTATTAGTGCATAGTGTAGAAAACATTTCGAAAGTATAATATTAATCTTAGCCAACATACGACCAGTATCGTATGCCTACTATAGCTACCATCTAAACAGTGGTGACCACCGTACGTAAGTGGCAGGTTCTACAACTAATACCGTACAAGTCACGTATTGGAGTTTGGATTTCCAACAAATGGTCAGGCTAAGGAACTTCCTATCCACGATGGGTACGTCCCTGGAATAGATGACCCGAGAACCTAACCGGATCTCTGCCAACACAAGGCCGGGTTACCTCTGCAAAAATAGGTAACTACTGACACGCGTATGCCATCCCCCGATCGTAACCGATCTTCCCGAGGATCCCCGATTTCCAACAAACCACATAGATAATAATGCAGCAACCACATAGGTTAAGTATCTGGGCTCCATACCATGATACCACCTTTATCCAGAAGGAATGACATACACTAAGGGGCGCTACTCCCTAGAACCTTGCCGCATCCTTCCTGTTTCGACCATTTCCGGGGTGTGAGGCTCGACGAAGTCTCGTCCACAAAGCTATGCTTTCTACAAAAAGCCCTGCTTCGGGTCAAACAAAAATGATCAACCTATGATCACAAAGATATAAGATCAAACAAATGATCATCTCACAGATGATCAAACACTGATCATTTCACAGCAACACTCAGTATGCCACGTTACCAAATTGGGAGTATATCGCTGATAAATTTCAACTACATAACCTCTGAGCTCGTACGTCTCAGAGAAGGGTGTTAAGCTAAGAGAATAAATTCTCCGCCACCAACAGAAATGTATTTGAAAGAAATCAGCTTTATATCTCAAATTGTAACGTCAGACACACAATCGATACAAGTCTGTTCCGGGATCGAACAGAACCGAAGGCACTTCTCACGAAGCCCTTGCATATCCGGATAATTTTCAATCACGTCAGGACTCCCGTCACTAAGGGTGATAAAACCTCTAAATCGGAGATCAGCCGATGTAGAGTAACTCGACGGTAATCCTTCCGTTTTCAAAAATATCCGGTCTTCAACACCGGTCTTCGAATGCAATTCATAACGACGTATCACATATTCGGAATGGGTTATACGACCCCATGGTCCTTTCCCGGCTAACCCGAATAGTGAGCGTTTATTCAAAAATAAGTGTGGCATTCAAATTCATCCAATTCACAACAAATACCTATCTAAAGGTAATTATTGATAGTCGGTTATTTAACTATCAATAAAGATGCGCAACATCATCAGATTCCAAATAATTTTCCAAATTATTTCATCTTCCAAAATATTTTTTACTAGATATAAAATTTCCACACTTAACCGTTTGAAAACAAATTTCAAATATTCAATTTCCACATTTCATTTTATCTTTGAAGATAAAATCTCAAAAACAGTTCATTTCATATTGGAAAAGCAATTCCATACTTATTTAATAATAAGTATTTCACAAATCATTTATTTTCAACATTTGAAAATATTCGATATACTTAAATCAATATTAAGTATATATTCATTCTTTAAGGAAATCATTCTCTTTAAACACATTTATTTGAGTCAAAACGAATGTTACGTAAAACATCGTTACGACGACTCAAAATCACTAGTATAGGGATTCGGATTTTAATAGATATATAAATCCCAATACTACATCAAAACATTTCCTTTCGGAAATCATTTACTATAACAACAGTGTTATAGTCCATCATTTCCTTATTTTTCGAAAACGTCTATTTCAACAATAAATGTTGAAATCTATGATTTCGATAATTCACACGTTTTAAAACATCTTTTAAAACAATTACTTCATTTTATAATATCGCTTTCCCAAAACATATCCATTTTATTTAATAATATATTCACTGTCCAAAATCGTGAATATACTTCAATAACCAAGTTTCAATCTTTTTTTTTACACATATATTCCAAGAATTATCCACTATCCAAAATCGTGGATAAAATTTCCTTAATAACCTTCTATATTAAATTCATCAAATTTGATTGATTGATTTCCGAATTTATAAAACAACGTTTATAAATTCCATTTTCTATTTTCTATAACAACTCCGGTTTATAAATCTCATTTTATTAACTTCTAAAATTCACTTATAAGAATAAGTGATTTCGGATTTATAAACAACGTTTATAAATCGCATTTGTACTTTATAACGTTTTCAACTTTTAAAAGAATCATTTATGAACAAATTCGATCAATATTCCATTTAAAGGCAACAATCCAAGTTATAAGTAAATTACTTATAAATCCTTTATTCTACAACTTCATTCATTTTTAACTTCACAATATAAATCTATTAATTTCATTCACTTATGAAATCCATTTATACTTCTTTTTAACACTTATAAAATTCGTTTTATAAGTCCAATATTTTGATTTACAAAAATATCAATTTTATAAATCTTTTTATACAAATCATTTATAGTTATTCAAAAATCCCACTTAAACCATTTTATAAATAAATCGACTTTTATTTCAAAAACGACACTTCGGTTATATTTCACTAAAAATTATAAATTTTATAACTTTAAAATTTTACGTTTATAAACCGATCCAAAAATTCCATAAAACGTATATTTTCAAAAATCACTTTAAAAACCCTTTTAAAATAACAGTCGTTATTTTTACATTTCAAAACTGAATCCGATGATGCAACAGCATCAATCAGTCCATCACAACAGTCAATATCATATATCAATATGATAACAGAATATATCAAAATATCTGTAAATAATCAATACGGTGAGGAATCCAGTCGGATCCCTCCAACCTGTTTCCCTGCATCCACAGATGTTAGCACAATACCAATTCCGCTCCAGTATGGAATTATCGCGGTATATGGGTTTTTATAAAAATCCGCTTACTAACGGCGCAATAGGGTCTCATCCGCTATACGAGGCGGGAAATCAATCAATCCAATATATACATATGCCAATATGTATATATTGCTATTATATATAGATATATCCTATCATATCTAATATCACATCGAAGCAGTCAGTCAATCCAATCAATAACTGTAAAAGAAAATCCACTTTCATTTGAGTGAGAAGATCTCACCGTGATTTTAAATTCCGGTCCAGCGTTTATTTCGGATAAAATTAAACACGCGTTTAATTTTACCCGAAATTCAAACTAGCTCCAAACGACTCCAATCCAGTTGCATCGCGTAGTGCTCGTCAATACGATTCCGGCGCTACCAAATTCGTTGAATTCTGATAATATATGACGAAGTTATGGTGATTTAAACCTTATACAATTTTAAATAAAATAATTCCATTTCTTTTTAAAAATTTTACAACCTAAATTTTGATCAGAGCCGTAGATTTCAAATGCCTAAGATCTGGACGCGCAACCCCCCTCTCCTTCTTTCTCACGCGAAAAAAACTTCCCAGCTCGAACGAAATAACCCACGGCCGCCGTTGCCACTCCTATTTTTCGCGAGCACCCCGATCATCTTCACGACGATCAACTACTTCCAGGTCGTAGCCCCCACCGCCACGCACCCCCGTGCAAAATCCGGTCAAGCTCGGTCATGGTTGTGCTCTGAAAAACGTGAGCAACCGTGTAACTTTGAAGAACAATTGCCGTTGATTCGTGCATCGAAACCCGATCATAACCGTTCATATCGAAGCTCTCATCGAGCTCTAAAGTTTCATAGTTGAACGTTTCTTGAATTGATGAACGGATTTGAAGAAATTGAAGGGAAAAGGTTGCGAATTCCTGGCCTTCGAAATAGCAAGTGGCGGCTGAACGTTTCTTCTAGGGTTTGGCAAATGTAGAAGGAGATGGGTCCTTTTTATAGAATTTTAACGAAAACACTATTCATTCGTGATTTTTCCGAACTCCGATTTACGCGCAGTGACTGGCGTTTCTAGGGTTTATCCCGCGTTCCGGACACAATGGAACAGGTTTCAAAAGCTAATTCGATCGTCTGTGTGAGATATGACAATAAACGATCAATTTAAATTAACCCGATTTAAATCGATTTCGAGGCGTTTTGGCTTGCCCTGGACAAACGATAAATCCAAAAATTACGAAATTTGAAATCTTACAATAATATCACATTATGGATCCGATGAAACTGGTTTCGTCGAAATCCGAGACTTTCTGAAAAATGACTATTTTTAACTCGCCGAATTAAAATTAAAACGATATCGATGCGTTTGAAGCTGCCACGGTCAAACAACAACTCCGATTGCTACGAAAATTGAAATCCGATAATAACTAACTATTACGGATCCAATGGAACTGGTCTCGTCCAATTCTGAGACTGTTCAAAAATTGGCTATTTTTCAGTCGATGATTAAATATTAAAATATTCGATTTTCACAGATTAACTCCAAGTTCAATTTTAAAAGTTCTATAACCTTTCTATAACTCCAGTATGATTAAATAAAATTTTACAAATCATTTTCAATCACTTTAAACTCAATTTTCAATTTTCTCTGGAATTTCAATTATTAATTTATCGATTTAATTGACCAAATTAAATCCAATATTCGAATAATAAATTATTCGACTTCTTAATTCTACTTATCAGTATTTAAAATTAATTAAATATTCGAATTTTAATTATCAAAAATTCTGGGTCGTTACAGACTTCCCCCCTTAAAAGAATTTCGTCCTCGAAATTACAAGTTAGGGGAAAAAAAAAGTCCTTAACTCGTCTACTATTTTTCACAATCCAATGGTTTTATCGATTTGTCAAAACAAATCTTTCTAGTAAAGATTCATTATTACTTCAACTAGTTTTTTTTCTACTTCTATTATAAGTTTCAAACAACATTGTTTACTTCAAAAATTCAAATTTAATTTTAAATTCAAATTTTAACTTTCAAAATTTTCTAACGCCCTAAATTTTCGAAAAATTTCGCCAGCATCTCCTTTGTGCGGCTAATACGGCACTACTACAAAACGTCCCTACGGACTCTCAGATTCCAAAAAGAAAAAGAAAGAGCCAAGCGGCTAGAGAAATAAGTCATCAAATCTCATATTCGAATTCAAATACTTACCTTTTGTCGAGCCATTCAAATTTATCTTCGAAATTAAATTCCAATTCATTTATACCTGTATATCCTACTAGCCATAATATCTAGTTGCATATATTCAAACCATTTTGCAAATTCTATTACAAAATTTTCAATATCAACTGCTTTATATCTTTAGCTTACTTCACTGTTGAAGTTACATATTCATATCCATTCAATCTTGCATTTCAAATTTCTATTTGAATTCAATTTTATCTTTTATTCTGAATATTGAATTTTTTATCGATCATCTTTCATTTACTAATTCATATCACTCTTTATATTAGTTTCATTCACTAATTCATTTTAAATTTCAATATTCAGCTTGAATTACATTTACTAACAAATTCAGAACAAAGTTTCACATTCATCTTCAATTTCAGTTTTACTTACTTACAAATTCAAATTTATTTATTCATTTTGAAACTCATTCACTAATTCTTTCATTTCCAATTCGAATCTGATTTCCAAATTAAATTTCAATTCCAGTTATATTCACTTATACTTACTTTGATTTAACTCCATTCTTTAAGTTAAATTTATTCTATCAAAATTCAAATGGTATAAGTTATCAACTTAATAATATTCCATAAATATTTTTAATAGGATTCCAGAGTCTTACCAACATTTCAAAACCATTTTGAAAATAATTCAAATTATCCTTTGAATTTTCTAAAACAAAATCCAAATTTTCCAAACAACTTCCATTTAAACAATTTGGCAGCAATTCCTCTTTTGGAAACCCGAAAATGAACACCAATGATGCCGCGGTCATCATCGAAGTTATTTTCCAGCGACCGAAAAGAGTTTAGAGCTTTTCATTCCGTCAAAACATTTTTCAAAACCCTTGAAATTCATTTTCCAATCAAAAAGATTTAAACTTTCCAAATCTCCAAAATTTTCAAATTCTTTTCAAAACATTTCCAAATACTTCTCTGGAATTCCGTTTCAAATTACAATTCACATTTATAATTTACATTCTTAAATTTCATTTGTACATGGATTTATCTCTTAACTTTGGAGTTATAATTCCAATTTCTTATTCAATTTCATTGATAATAATTTACTATTATTACTTCCTAACATCCATGCAACCATATACTATAGTACTTTATAGAAAAACATTTATTTTCTATACAAAAATAGTTTTGGGCAAAATTATTTCATTTACCCTATTTAAAACAATATTGTGCCGAATTGTTCTATATAAGTGTTTAGAGATCCCTATCGATAGAGTTGTACGGACAATACCAACCAGAATCCATATACCACTCAACAAACCAATCATCACAATATAAAACAATTTTATATTCACTAACAAATACGCGCTCGTATCTATTATTACACTCAAACTCATTCTAGAGTACTACTGACTCTATCTCTAATGAGTAACACCCAACAGAGCAGGGTTGTCGCTTAACCATATGCTCTGATACCAAATGTCATGGCCCGCAAATCCATACCTCTTGATTAACCACTAATCTCCATTGATTAACTCAAAATGAACGGGAATACGAACTATGATGGGTTTTAAGAAGAAGAAAAAAGTAGAAGAAGAAGATAGAAGAAAAAGAAAGAAGAACAATACAACATCAGATACAGAAACAGAAAACAATATCAGAATCTCACATATCGCAGCGGAACAATATATAATAGATAAATGAATATCATTTAAAAACAAAAGAATTATATCTGTTATTACATTACATCACATCATATCATCAGAGTCAATAAACAACAATGGACAGTTATATAAACTTGTCCTCATACAAAATACACAGCGGAATAAATACATCAGATACAAATACTACGTCTCGTCATCCAGCTCATCTCCAAAGCTCCAGAATATCCAGAATATCCTGATAATCTAACTCTAGACTGCCCGTGTGGAAATTGGTGGGCACCCAGAGTTTAGAAGGGAACAATAAACTCCGAGTCAGTCATGGTGACTGGTGTGAGATCGTAAAACAGTTATTCTTTCACAAAGAAAATAAAACAAATTCGCAATGCTTTTTGGAAAATGAGACTACCATAAGACCTCCCACCACACACACAATGCAAACGCAGAATTGGAGGAGATTTCTTCTTATGATAGTCAAAGATGCTTACTACGCAAAATCAAATCATTTTTGATATTATTATTAGTGCATAGTGTAGAAAACATTTCGAAAGTATAATATTAATCTTAGCCAACATACGACCAGTATCGTATGCCTACTATAGCTACCATCTAAACAGTGGTGACCACCGTACGTAAATGGCAGGTTCTACAACTAATACCGTACAAGTCACGTATTGGAGTTTGGTTTTCCAACAAATGGTCAGGCTAAGGAACTTCCTATCCACGATGGGTACGTCCCTGGAATAGACGACCCGAGAACCTAACCGGATCTCTGCCAACACAAGGCCGGGTTACCTCTGCAAAAATAGGTAACTACTGACACGCGTATGCCATCCCCCGATCGTAACCGATCTTCCCGAGGATCCCCGATTTCCAACAAACCACATAGATAATAATGCAGCAACCACATAGGTTAAGTATCTGGGCTCCATACCATGATACCACCTTTATCAATTAATCTCGATTAATTGCCATTATTAATTAATCCTTTAATTTCTTAATTAATAAATTTCCCATTTCATTTATCTCTAATTTATTAGTTAATCAATTATAACCATTAATTAATTAAATTACTTAATTATCCTTACATTAATCACTTAATTAACCTTTATCTTTAATTAATTAAATTAATTAATTATATTTAATCTCCTAATTAACTTAATTAATTTCCAAGATAATAAAACACCTTTTAACTTAAGATACATTACCTTGTAAATACACTAATTACCATTTACATTTTAAGACCCTTTTAAATCTTTAAAATTAACTTAAACAAATTTTTAGATTAAATAAATTCTAGTGTCAAATAACTATAAATTTACTCAGTACAATTTAACACACTTAAAATATATTTTAAACATTATAAAGTTGTTAAAACATTTTATCTTTATAAAACTTTATTTATTTTATTTTATTATTATATTTTCTAAAAACTATGGAGACAAACTTAACTTTAATCCACATTTAAATTTAGTTTTAACCCTGTTAAAACCTGCTTTTATTTAAGATATTAAAGCCAGACAGTTTTCAAAAACTGTCAATACCATCATGACCCGAGCTACCCAAGACTTACTTCGAGAAATTTCGCCCTTTGCTTCGAGAAAACCCACAAAAAATCCCGAGCTTCCCCTGCGAAAACCCACTCACACAATTATACAACAGGTTATCAGACCTGTAGCTAATCGAAGAAACACACTTCACTACCTACTTCGTGTCTCCCTGCCATCTGCTCCGAGTCTGGTACGCGATCTTCTCGAGTAAAACTCGAGACCAAAACTCCAGAGCCTCAACCCAAAAATGCCCAGATACAAAAGTGCACGTGCACGTGCACCGTGCCTCTGGCCAACTCCGGCCACTATCCTAGCTTCCCCACATCGACGATCGCCCTCCGGCATGATCTCCAACACCCAAACCCAACACATCAACTCGAATCGAAATCGAGTTCGAACTCAGACCTGGCAAAACACAAGAGCATCACCCCTCAAACCTGTCCACGATCAAAGCCCACTACCTCGATCACCGAAGATCACGAAATTCTGGCCTCGGCTTCGCCTACGACCAAGCCACCATCCCCTAAAACCCTGTCAAACTCGATGCGTCCAATAGGATGAATGAATCAAAAGTTCTCGCCCCTCCAAAACTAGGTTTTCGAAAAAGAAATCGCCGCCGTTGCCACCACCGTAGTCTGGCCACCTCCCCTCCATTTTTCCCCGACCTACAGTAGACTCCTCAACCCCTAGATAAAACCCTGACCCTTCCAGTCGCCTAGATCAATCACGACAACTCGAAATGCCAAAAGCAAGGAAAACTCAACTGCTCTCAAACTTGATCACTAAAAATCATGAAACCTATTTCAAAAATCATCATTTCCAATACGCATTCAAATTATAAATATGAATCACCATTTCGTAAAGTTCGAATTTTGACAAAAATTGAGTTTGTTCAGCAAATTGGGTTTCCAGAGATAAATTCTAGGTTGTTTTAATCTTGACTAATTTTTTTAAATTTAGTTTATGATGGTACCAACAATCTTTGTTTGAATCTAAAGTTAAATCATCAACTAGAAAAAGAGTAATTGATTTTTTTGAAATCAACAGGCCTGAGTTTATGAACTAAGAACAGAGATATTTCAACAGCATGCATATTATACTTCCATATGTATACTGATAACTAAATATATGCACAACCACACACATATCCCAGATATACTTGCACAGATTTAACATTTTAATTTTTAAAGAAAATTGTTACTCACCGTGATTTAGGAAGAAGAACAGATTTTCTCTTTTGAACTAGGCTTTCAAGCTGAAATCCTTTTCTTTGATCTTTCTGGATCTTCTTGTTTGCTTTAGTTGGATTCAAATTGTTATTATACTGAGATTGAGCTGAATCTTTGTTTATGTTTAAGTGATATTTACTCAGACTTTACTTAGCTTTTGCTCGACGAAATTGAAATGAAGAAGCTGATATATGTAAAAGAAGTTTACAGGTTAATTTAATTTTCTTTGAACAGGGTAATTATATTATTTTGTACAACATACCAGAGATTTTTACTTTGTTTTGTAGGCTGAAACATTACTTTGGTGGCTGATGAGTATTATATTGTGTACTTAGGATATTGGCATTAATTGCCTGAGTACTTGTTGTTCCCTTATGATATTTATTTTTCTTTTCTTCTTGCTTGAACCTGACATTGTTACTCAGGTTTTAATTTGTTTTTGTATGTATTTTATTTTGTCTTTGTCTTGTTTTATTTCGGCTATGCAGATTCATTTCTTTTGTATGCTTAGGTTTCCATTTTTTTTATGAACATGAATCATTTCATTTGATTTATTTATTTGGGTGCAGATTTCTACTGCTTATGCCTATGTTCATTTACTTATTTGTATAGACATGAGTGTATTGAGCTGAGTGGTTGTTGTATTGTTATTTTTAGTCAATGTTATAGAATTTTGTTTAGTTATTGGTTTGTAGTTTTTAACTTATGTACAAATATATTTTATTTTGTTTCTTTCTTTTGTTTTATATTTTGAAATATGCATGAGTTCTATATTGTTAGATTTTAGTTATATTTTAGAAGGAAGCTATGATTTAAAAATTTAAAATAAAGTCTTTCAAAAATATTTAAAGGAAAATCTATCTTAAATTAAAGTAAGCTTTACCTTATTCACTTTTGATATATATATATATATATATTATTGATGTAATCTTGATAAAAATGTTTAAAATAAAATAAATCTTATCAATACTAAATATAAGAAGTAAAACAAATATATGGTCATAAACATAAATATATAAACATATAAACATAAGAAACTATGATATTAAAACATAAGTGAAAATAAATAAATAATTATAAATGAAGTGTTTGATAGTTGAGTTTAAAATAGAAACATTAAGTTTAAAAATAGAAATGAATATTTCAATGAAAGGTTGTGTGAAAATATGAATTGAGAACTTAAGATAAGTCAAGAATTTATATAGTCTTTAGGAAGACATATATTTGCGGCTAGAGAAAACAATAAAATGTATACAAGTGTACTTGATAGGAATAGAAATATATGTACTATAGCAATATCTAGATATACAAGGCAAAAAGAAAACATATAAGTACATACGAATTGAAATAATGGAGATAAGTATGACAATACAAGACACTTTCAATTAATGCTTGTACAAATATTCCATATCAGCCTCCAAAGAGGAAAAATCTCTGATCAAAATCTTGTACCAGCAAAGTACTTACCCTGTATACTTGTTTCTTATTTATCAAAGCTTCCTTTTCTTTTCATTCATTTGAAACAAAAGCACACTCAAGTTCAAAAGCCAAAACCTGAAAGCTTCTCCTCAAATTATTCTTTAACCTGAAAACACTTTCCAAACATCAAAACCTTGTGATCAAAACCCTGTAATCTTTTCAAAAGCCTGTGACAAAATCTTTAGCCAGAGAGATTTCAAAACAAGTAAATCTGAAATCAACTAAGTATTTCAGTTTCAAAAGATCTAAACACTTTCTACTGCAAATTCAAGTTTCAAAGTTCCATCCAGTTTTCAGGGTCTCTGTCTTTTTAAAAGGTGAGTAAACAATTTATTTAAACTTAAGTAAATAAATCTGTTGCCTGTGAAGTTTTGAGATAAATGATGTTTGGTTTGTGCATGTTTGTTTTAAGCTGAATACATGTATATATATGTATATAGAGAATTGTGTGTGCATTTTTATATTAAAACTGATGTTCTATTTTGTGGTTCAGAGCTTCAATCTGATAAGAATCATAAGTTCTTCCTTCCTGATCTTCTTTAGGCTCTAATTTGTAAACAAGAATTGTTTGTTTCAACAAGATATCAGTAATAAAAATATTTTCAAGTTGAATCAATGGCTGGTTGTAACAGAAAGTAAAAGAACAAGTAAATATGAAAACAATTCAAAATCCCAATCATAATGATTGTTTGTTTCAGGTACATAATTGTTTTTGTTTTCAAAATCTAGGATTTTTAAAACTAAAATCATGAATTTTAGTTGGGTTTCGAGTGAGATATTAGGGTTTGACCAGAAAATAGGATTTGGTGCTTTTCTGGTGATCGGAGGTTCTTGGATGATCGGAAACTTGGCTGGAGGTAGCACAATGTCTGGTGGTCTAAGGAAAAATCTCAGATGGATGGATAGTGCACCGTGGCGGCGGCGGTGGAGTGGAATAGGTTTTAAACCTAGTTTAGTTTAAGGGCAGATTTGTGGTCACTGCATCACCTCTGGTTGATCGAGTGACTCAAGGCTTTGGGAAATGGTGGCGTGGTGGTTCGGCAAGGTGTGGCCGGAGTTGCTTGACCTCTAGTGGTCGGAATAGCTTGGACGAGGAGTTTTCTGGGATGGGTTTTTGTTCCAGTTTCATCTGTGTGCCTCGATTTGAATCGTGAGCTTGTGTGAGTGGTTTGAGGGTAGGGTTCGAGAGTCTGGGTTATCGTCGAGGTGCTGGAAGGTTCGTCGATGGTCGGAGGAGCTTCTGTCATTGGTGCATGTGCACGGTGGAGCTCTGTAGTGCCTGTGAGTTTTGGTTGTGGGATTACTCGAGTAGGGACTCGGGGTAGCAGCGTTTTGACTCGGGTTCGTCTCGAGTTCGCCTCGTGTTCGCATGAGTGTCGAAGCGTGTTCATAGTTTAAAGTGTTACCAGGTTTTTAAAAGCTTTTAAAACAAGTTTTGAAATTTAAATTGTAATAGTTTTAAAACTATCACTTGATAATGTTTAAAACACTTAAAGGTAAGTTATGATTTGGTAACCTTAATTTAACAAGTTAAATGGTTATTTTATTTAAACTTAATTAATGATTTAATTAAGTAAAGTTAATTAAAAATAAAATGGTTTAAATATGTTAATGGAAATTAAGGCATTAATAATATAATGTTTATCTTAAGATAATTAAAGTTTTAGTGATTGGTATTGATTAAGTTAATTAAGAAATTTAAGTATAATTAATTAATTTAATTAATAATGATTAAGGATTAATTAAGTAATTAATAAGAATAATTAATTAATTTAAATTAACTAATGATTATGATTGATTAATTAATGATTAGAGATTAATTAATTTGTAATTAGAATTTACTTAATTAAGTAATTAAAGGTTGATTAATTGGTAATTAAGAAATATGTAAGTAAGTTGTATGAATTGATAATTAAGATTTATTGATTAATAATTAAAAGATAATTAATCTATAATTAAAGATTAATTAATTTGTTTTAAAGGCAATTAAGGAATGAATTACCCAATTGTAATTAATAAATGAATGTGATTAATTTAAGATAATTAATTGATTGATTAATTTAAGATAATATTGATGGTTGATTAAGTAAAATTAGTTAATGAGATTGAATAGTATAATTACTTAGTGTAAGTAATTAATGTATAATTAATGTAATTAATTAAGGATTAATGTAATTAATTAAGGATTAATGTAATTAATTATAGTTAATTAATTAATGGAAATAATTAATTAAGGATCATTAATTAATGTAATTAATGAAGTAAGTAATGGTTAATTACTGTGAATGGTTAAGGATAATTAATTTGTGTAATTAATTAAAGGCTAATTACTTAAAGTAAATAAGAATAACTAATCAGGATGATTAATTAAGATGGATAATTAGAGGATGATCAATTAATTGATTTGTAATTAATTAATAATTAAGTAAGCAAGATTTATGTAATGGAAGAAATTAATTTAATTTATTTAAATTAATTAGAGAAGGAAGTAATTAATTTAATTCACTTTAAATTAATTGCAGATGGTGATTAATAAATCATTGCTTATGGATGTTGAATGATATTGATTGTCTTGAATGGTTTGAGATCTCAGATATGAGATAAGTGATGTTGTATGATATGGATGCTTTGGTTGAAATGTGATGATAATGTGAATTATCTGTTTATGATGATGTTGTGAATTATCTATCTGTGTATTTATATATAATGGAATTGAATTGTTTTAACTTTAAAACAACTTGGACTTAAAAGATACGTTTTGGATTTCGATGAGACCGGGATCGGGTTTCCAGATTTGGATATCCGAAAACCACATCGGTCCAAATTAACGATAGGTCGTGAATCTCAAGTGAAGATGAAGATTCAGAGTGCAAGGGTTATTGTCGTTAACTCTGAGGATGATTCCAAAATGAGTGTAACGAGATAATGCCTTCGGTTTCGTTCAAACCCGGAACGAACTTGTATGGATTGAATGCTTTCAGCACATCGTCAGGTGGACGATGAGCATTCTAAGATAGATGTGTTCTTTAAAGGTAAATCGTAGCCTCAAGCCTCATCAACCGGGAATGGCTAAAACAGGGGAGGTGCAGCAAGGCTAAGTGGGTCATACCCAAGTAGGATGAGATGAACCCCTGTCTAGAGTCCCTTTTTATTCGGCTGTGTGGGCGGTTGAATAGCTACACCCGCTGGGGTTATCTTATTCGGGACTGTCCAGTAAGGGATGGTTCCAGCTTTTTGTTGTAGGGGATTGGGAGTGATCCTCGGTACGGTGATCTAGGCCACGTACTGTGACGGGCGGTACCCCGGTAGCCCTGCCATTGTATGGAATCCAAACTCCAATAAGTGCCCTTAGATTTGATTGTATTACCCACATGTTGGCTAGTATGCTGGAATTTAATAGATGTAACAATTTCAGCTATTTCTTATTTACTTGAAAACCCTAGACCTATTATAATATCACTGGATTTCCTATCAAATGTTTGGTTAGCGTAAGGTAAAAACTTACCCATGTTTATGTGTGGAAAGTCTTACGTGATACCTTTGTTTCAAAGGGTTTTAAAAGTTAAGCAACTTTAACCGTTTACTCATACCAGACCCATGTCTGACCCGGAGTTTATTTCTGTTTTTCTTAAACTCTCGGGTACTCAAATTTTTACGAGTAGCCAAGGGATTCAGGTTTGCTTTGACGAATTCTAGAGGAGCAATGGAGCAAGAGGCTTCAGCGTATAGATATATATTGGTTCCGTTGTATAGTGTTTATCTGTATTTCCGCTATGTTGTATCTTTGTGATGTTTTGAGTTGTAATAACTAGATAGGTGTTTATAACTGTCTAGTTTGTGTTTGAATAAGTTGTGTAACTCTGATAGATTTTGTACACTATGTAATATCTTATGTAATTAATATAATTTATTCATTCCGCTGTGATATTCTGATGTTGTTTAGTTCTTTCTTCTCTATCTTTTCTCTTTTCTATCCCTTTCTTTCTTATAGATGATGCGTCTTTCTGTGTATAGAAGGTCGGGTCGTTTCAGATTTACACATGTGTTGATGTCTGGCTTGCTTGCAAATTGAAATGGATTGCTAACAAGGCATTATATATATAGTTTTGGATGCCTTTACTCATATGCAATGCATAGGGTTTAGGCTATCTAAGCTATAGATGTATCTAGAGGCTATCGTAACCATTGATCTTGGTTGCTCACCGAGGCTCTTTTGGCTTTGAGCTATTGCCTTTGGTCAAGCTTTCGGTCCTTGTCTATAAATACAAATAAGTTGAGAAAAACATTAAGTTGTCATAACTAATCGTGTTTTAGGATTTTTTTATTTCTATATGTTCACACAAGCCTTTGAGACTAGTTGCTCGATTTCTTCTAGTTGAAAGCCTTTCGGTGTGAACTAATTATATAGCTTTACGATTTTTTTTGTTTAGTTTACATTTCAGCAAAATTTGGTATAACAATTAGTTTATCCAAGATTAGGAATTATCCATTTGCTATATGCAGCTAAAAATGAACTTATACCATTTCAATTCAAGTACATACAAAAAATTATTGTTAAAATTTCCTAAAAAACAAAAATAAATAAAAATGTAATCAAAAGGACAATTTCGTACCTTATTTTGAAACTCAATCAAATCAAAAGATTATAACTAAACTCCGAAGATAGCATTGGAATCTTGAATGAAAGGAAATAAATTAATATTCATATCGACTTGTTTTATTAGAGATTCATATGTAGATTGATAAAATGGAGATTATGATGGATTTTGAGATAAAGATTAAGATTAGTTTTCCTTCGTGATCTTGAACATAATGAATTTGAGCTTGAATTAAGGAATCAGGGTTAGGGTTTGGAAATGAATATATAGAGAATTTTTAACGAGTGAACAATATAGGAAACACAAAGAAAAAAAGATAAATGGCTAATATAGTCATTTTACTGAATTTATAAGAGAATCTAATATTTTATTTTTCCTATAACTAAAACTGCAAACTATTTTTTTCATTCATCCGAAACAAATTGATTCTTCATGTTTTTGATAAGTAATGTTTCTGGTAAATAATTTGATAAGACTGCCTTTCCCTTTAATAAAAGTAACAGTCTAATAATTTGCTAGCTGTGACACCCCACTCGAGACCCACACTAACAAAGGATATTACAGAGTAATATCATTCGCTAGTGCAGAGAAAAGGGCTGGTTAGGAGCGACCATCCATTAATTTTACTTTAAGCGAGAATCGATACGTCGATTAATATGCTATATATTTATTTTTCCTATCAAAAGTGGATTCGACATATGTGATCCAAGCTTAAAACAAAACTACGATGGAAAAATTAATAATTCAGAATGATATATGATAAATACAAAGCACGGAATCACAAATCACATAATATACACAGCGGAATACAAAGAGATACAAGATGGTCAAATCGAATAGGTACATAAAGTCAACTACAAAATTATGGTCATTATGAACCACATAATATAAAAGTACTACATCCCATAGATATAAACATGTACATTTAAACGAGTCTAAACTTGAAATAAGTTACAATACTACATGAATATGTACACATATGCAAGATGAAGGTAAGATGAATAACAACTAGATAACTGGAGTGAAATCCTCTCTAAGTCTGTCGAACTGGAGCACCTGAAATATATCGGTCTGACTCGAATATAATAATATAACAAACGGGCCAGACTAAACTATAATGAATGAGTTAAGCGAGATAAACAATGGATATAATGATATAGATCTCAAATATGAACATAAAACCAAGAATCGGCTAACAACAAGAATGCTTCATTAAACTCCATGCAGTAATCACTAAATATCAAAAAACAAAATAGCTTCTAAAAGAAAAACCCCCAAAATCATTTAGTGGTACAAATATAGCATCAAATCATTAAATCATAAGTAGAAATGCAGAAAATCACTTAAAAGGGGGAAAGGTGCCAAATTCCAAGATTGGTGAATAAATTCACTTACATGCATGTAACTTCAAGGTAGACATACGTGTCTATAAAACTCCAAGATGGGTATAATTCTCATAGTAACTCCAAGATAGGCGAGAGGCTATAGAACTTCAAGATAGGTGCGAGACATATAAACTCCAAGATAGGAACAAGTCCTATAAACTATATGCAAGCCTATAAAAACTCCAAGATAGGTACTAGACCTATAGAACTCCAAGGGTGCATCATAACTAGTCGATATAAGTGTCATGTACTCCCAAATAGCCATTGAATAAGTAAAAACCGTATGTCCCATACCACATGGGTTTACCTAAATGTTTACCATAAGCTAGTAAACTCTACTCATGTGTATACATGATTAATTGAACAAGTTCGGGAATTAACCGGTAAACCAAACACAAGCGTTCGATACCACTCGTTTTATTAAACCGTTTAATTCACTTTCTCATTCAATTGATAATGTGAAATTTTATAAAATAATTTACTTTGAAATCCTTCTTTAAAATATTGTTTTATAAGTAAGAATACACACACACACATACATATATATATATACATACATACATATATATTAGTAAGCCTTTGTAAATCTATATGTATAAGTAAAAATTTTAAACCATTGTTCCAAATCATTTTTAAAACCATTATTATTATAAATAAATGTATTTTATATTTAATATACTCTAAATATTCTTTATAGAAAATGTATTTATTCTTAAAATGATTTAGGAAAATGGTTTGGGTTGAAAATCATTCTTTTGACAATTCTTGTTAAACTATTGCGATAAACTTATGTGTAATCTCATGTATCCATAGAACATTTTCTATGGAGTAGAAACTCCAAGATGAATTCACAAATTCATAATCAAAACTCCATAATTTGCGTTGAAATCAATATGAATTGCAGCATCAAACATCGAAAAGGAACCGAACCGACAAACAAACGAGCAAACAGTCGCGAAGGGGTGGCCGCACGGCGTAACCTAGGACTCAACCTAGGTCACGGCTGGTGCACTGATCTATTGGGACTGGTTCATCGGTTGTAGTGCCTGGGTGTGACGACCCGTAATTTTTGGATATTTGAAATTGGAATATTTAATTGATTTTAAATATTCAAAAGTTAATTTTTAACTTGAATTTCAAATATCACTATTTATTGAGTAATTTAATTATTAAATTAAATAATTTGAAATTGGGTAAAATGTTGAATCTGGAGTTTTAAGCCTGTTAAAAATAATTTGAAGGCTTGGAAAATTTACATTGATAATACTGAAGGTGATAGAACTTTTAAAATTGAATTTAAAAGTGTTTTGTTCAGTTTTGAAAATATATTGTTTAAATTGAATTTAAAAATAGCCTTCCGAGGCACAGTCTCGAAATTTGACGAAACTAGTTCCATTGGATCCGTAATAGTGTATTATTATTGAATTTCAAATTTCGTAGTGATTGGAGTTGTTGTGTGAGCGTACGACATATAAACACGTTGAAATTTATATCGAATTCGATATAATAACTGAGTCCAAAAAGCTATCTTCTCCATACGATCGAGTTAGGACTCGAAACCTTTTCCATTGCATTCGAAATAAGAGTATAACATTATAAACGCCTAGCGTCACGTCTCGACAGGAGGTCGAGATTTTGAATTGCATTTATCGAGACGGTTTGAATTTAATTTAAAAATATATTTATCCTTATCACTTTCAGCTGAAATTATTTCACCTCAAAACTTTTTCCCATCAGTTCAAAGTCACTGTAGCTTTGTAGAATTCTCACGCAAGGCATCACTTCTCTCTTTCTATTAAAACCACATCGTTCCTTTCTGTTAAACCACGTACCCTTTTTCTTCTCTCAGAAGCTAAAATCGAGCCAAAATATCTGAGAAAATTTTATACATTGAAATCTCGTTCAAACTTAAAATCGCGCTGCTTCCATTTTCAAAATCAAATCAGATGCAGTAAAATAAAATCGATTTCTCCTTCTAAAACAATCCATGGCCGTGTTCTTTTCAAAAAAAAAAAGAATATTAAAGGGGACTCGCGAATCGAGCTCGCAATCTGGAGGACGTCGTCGGCTTCTTTGGGCTAGGGTTCGATCGACAGGAGGGTCGGCGACTTCGTTGTTTCGTGTCAACTGAGGGGAGGTGCTCGTGTATGCTGGGTATGGGAAGTAGGGGGTCGCGATATGGTTTGGAGGCGGAGTGCAGTTGGATCTCGTGGGTGAGGGGATTCTGGGTCGAGGAGGGTCGTTTCGTTCCCTGTAGCCGACGATGTGGGTTTGTCTTCGCGATGGCAGAAGCTCGTATCGAGGGCAGCTGCGTGTTGTAGTCGTGGAGGAGGCTAAGGCGGAGTAGGTCGTTTTCAGCAAGGTGAAACAATTCTGCTTTAAATATAAATATACGTACGTATTTCAATTTAAATTTGAGAGTATACATGTATATGCAAAGGGGTAAAAAGGGATTTTAAAACCATATTTTTATTTTTACAGTAAAGCAGATTTCTGTTTGGTTATTTACAGAAGGATAAATATATAAATATATATATATATATATACACACACATATGTATGGGAAAACAGAAATTATTTTATATAGTTAAAGTGTAGGAAAAGGGAATTTTTTTTATGATGTAAAGTTTATATATAAATCTGATTTTCATGAAATCTGTTTAAGTTATTTTTAAAATGTATATAGATTATTTTAGTATATGTAGATACAAAGAAAAAGGAAATGTACATATATACATATTCTCACTTAAGGGTTAAATTTTAAAATAATGAAGATTAATTTGTATAATAAAATCTAAAAATTATTTTAGTTAGTAAAAGATATTTTAAAGGAAAAAAATTAGTTTATACTAAATTATTAGTTAAATTAAATTTATCAACTGAAAATTTATTTATTCGATTAGTATATTAATAAAACCATACAATGTTTGTACAAGGTCCAAATATCATGAAGAAAATAGTCGGGATTGAAGTGGATTGCAAACAAAGATAAATGTGAGTTAATCTCACTCATCTGGGTTATTTAAATTTAAATAGTTAAATTTAAATAATTGGTTGAATGATTGAATTGGTTTGATGTGCTATATTATATATAGTAGTATATATTGGAGTGATTGATTTCCCGCATTATATAGCGGATGAGACCCTATGCTCCGCATAATAGCGGATGATATTACATAATCCCATATACCGCGATATTCCACCTCGAAGTGGAATTGGTATTGTGCTAACATCTGTGGATGCAGGGAGACATGTTGGAGGGATCCAACTGGATTCCTCAAATTTATTTAGATTATTTTTATATTTTGTGTTATGAATATTTGATATTCTGTGATTAATTATATTGATAATTGGAATATTGAATGCTATGGTTTGTTTGAATATATTTCGGTGCACCGAGTTACCAAAATATATAGAATTGGATTTTTGAAAAGAAAATAAAGGAGTGAATTTTTAAGTAAAATAATTATAGAGAGTTTGAATAAATTTAAGAATGAATTGGAAAAGAATAAAAGTGATTTTAAAATTCTAATAAATAAAATTCCGAGTATGGAAGAGGGAATTTGAATAAACAGAGGAATAATGAATTTTAAAACTTAAGTGATATTATTTAAAAGAATAAAGAATTTATTTTAATTCAAGGATTAAATTTAATCCAAAAAGGAAAAAGAGGGAATTCGGGGAATCTGGAATTTAAATTTTCAGTTTAAAATTTTTAAATCATAATAAAGAAATAAAATCTGAAAGTTAATGGATTTTGAAATAAATGTAGTAAGTAAGGAAATTTATTTCAAAGTGAAGTAAATTGGAGATCAATTGTAAATTGATTTAAGTGTTTGGAATTGGAATTTAAAAGAGAAGTGAGATTTTGGAATTTATAAACTGGGTTTATAAAGTGAAGTAAAATATCAGTGGATATTTGGAAACATAAATTCAAGGTGGGGATTTATAAAGGAATGTGAATTTGTTTAAGAGAAAAAAATAAATAAATAGTGATTTATTTTTAAAAGGATGTGAAAGAGAAGCATATTTCCTTGAATAGCCAAGTACGTTTCCAAAGCAAAGTTTTAAGTATAAGTTAAAGGTTTTAAAGTGTTTCAAAGTGTGTTTTAGAAAATTTATTATTTTTCAAATGATTAAATTTTAAAGTAAGTATTTCTCAAATTTATTATAGTAGTAATTATTAAAAGTGACGTAGTATTTTGTTTTAGAAAGGATAAAATTTAGTGTTATATTTTATAAGTAGCTTTATTTTAAATATTCTTTAAGCATATATCTTTGAATAAAGTATTAAAGTAGTTTTTAATTTAAATGTTTAAAGCATATTTCATAATATAGTATTTTAAATTATTTTAGAAATCTAAAGTGTTTGTACTTGGTGATTTCAGTAGAGATAGAAAATATTCGGGGAATTTATTCCGTGAGTGGAAATGGTTTGAAACTGTTTTCAAAAAGGGTTGAAAATGGAAATATATCTTGCGAAGATATTTGTGAGTTAAATAAATAATTTGGAAAATTATTTATTATTTGATGATTGATTGTGAATGTTATTTGATAGTTAAATAACCGACTATCAATATTGGCCCATGCGCTGATCGTTTCGAAGAGACCGGGATCGAGATTTATTTCTCAAAAACCACTTCGATCCGGTTTGTACGTTTTCGTGGGGAAACGAGTTTGAATCGAAGGTGATACAGCGAAGTGCAAGGGCTAGTCGCTACTAATCCCGAGGGTGACTCCAAAATGGATGTAGTAGGAATAGTGCCTTCGGTTCCGTTCGAACCCGTTACGGACTTGTATGGATGAATGCTTTCGGAACATCGTCAGGAGGACGGTGAGCATTCTAAGTGAAATGTTATATAAAGGTAACGCTTAGCCTCGAGCCTCATCAACCGGGAATGACTGAAAATCAGGGGTTATGCAGCAAGGCTATGTGGGTAGCGCCTATTAGGGTGAGGTCATCCCTATCTAGATGTCCCTTTATATTTCGGCTTAGTGGTGCGGTTGCTGATCCCAACCGTGGGGAGATCTTACTCAGAATTATCCAGTAAGGAGTAGTTCCGTTCTTGTGTTGCAGGGGATCGGGTGTGGTCCTCGGTACGCTAATCTAGACCAGGTACTGTGACAGGTGGTACCCCAGTGCCTAGTCATTAGTTGGAAATCCATTCTCCCTACGTGCCTTTACGGTTTTGTTTGTATACCTATTAGCTGGAATTTAATAGATGTAACAATTTCGGCTATTTGAATAAGTATTTGTATATAGACACTATTATAATATCAGAGGATTTTGATAAAAAGTGTTTTGGCTATCGTAAGGTAAAAACCCGACATGTTTATTTGTGGCGTGGTCTTACGAGATGCTTTGATTTCAAAGGATTTTGAAACTTTAATAATCAATTTGAGTGTGGTTTTCTCACGCTGGTATTCCAGACTGACTCGGGTGTTATTTAACTATAATGCTCGGGTCAGACCGAGTATTATAGATACAGGATAGGATGTTGTGGAGCTCAGGAGGCGAGCTGGAAGGCGAGACGTATCACTCGTACTTGATATATATTCCGCTGTGTTATGTGTTGTGTATTCTGTTGTGGGTCAAGTTAATATAACTGACCGGTAGTTGATTCTGATTGAATTGTACTATGATGATGTAATGTATAAATAGATTTGTTTTTGTGTAAAGATTAGTTATGCTCTATTATATTTTATTCCGTTGCGATGGTTAGATTCTAATGTTGTCTTCTATTTTCTTCTTCTACCTCTTCTTCTTTAACCCAAATGGTTCGTATTTCCGTCCTTCTTGAGTTGATTTGATGGAGATTAATGTCAATTCAAGGGGTACGGGTTTGCGGGCTGTTACATTGGGTTGAACCTCAGGCGATGCTGGAGGCTCTCCGTTCGTCCGTATTCGATCGTTTCTTCATAGATGGCTTCCTTGCCCTGATTTATCTATCATGCAAGCATGTAAACATCAAAGTTGAATGTAATTCATGATCATATGAATAGGGTTTCAACAAACTGAAAGTAGGATAGCAATTGGTGTAAACAATGTAAGAGATTGGGCTCAATTCAACATCCAAATCAACAACAGCGACAAGTGTTCATCTATAGGCTAGAACTGTGAGATTAACTCACCTAAATGAACTCAAATTGATGCTATAATCCAAGATTCTCCAAGGCTAACCTTTCAGCAACAAAACCTACGTTGATTTCCAGAAAGTTGCAAAATAAGATTAAACCTAAGATGAAAATTCTAAAATATTCCAAGGATGCAATATAAGGTGGAAGAGATTACCTTACATCTATTTCTTTAATTATTAGTTAATTGCCCTTTGATTTCAACTTTTTATTTGGGAAAATTGGTTCTAGGGTTTTCAAAATAGAAGACGTATATTTTCAGGTTTCTGTTGAAGTGAAAATGAGAAAAAAGAATGAACGTACGTAATTTATTTCTCATTTCTTATTTCTTTCTTGTAACAACCCTATTATTAATAACCTTATTAATTATGGTTAATTAAGATCCATTAATTTAAATCAAAATTTTTTGAAATTTAGCTTGGTTGAATAATCGATTTAATTTATGGATTTCAATTTAGTCAAAATCTTGTTTAAATCAATTATTTGATTTGATGATAAAATAAATTATTAATTGAAAAAAAGTTTGAATTGAGTTTTCACTTTAAAGCGATTTATTTTAACTGTCAAATAAAAATTAATTAGTGTTAATTTGAAATTTAGTTGTTGTTGATTATGGTTTAGAAGTTGTTTACATTAAGTAAATTAGGATTAGGTTAATTGAATTTAGTTGAATGGGCTAAGTGGATTCTTTAGTTAAATTCATATTTGGGCCTTAGTAAAATGCTAGCCCATTATCAAATTTCAAGTAATCTAATTTCCTAATTCCCAACTCATCTTGACCCAACTCCTACACAAATTATTTACGTTATCTTCTTCTGTAAACTAAGAATAGAAAAGAGACAAGCAAAACCTAGTTTAACCTAGTTTTAATTCCTAGAAATCAAAGAAATTAGCATAAATCAAAAGAAGGTAAGGTATGAACTCTATTCTCCTTCTCTTATCTATTGATGTAACCAATTTAGGGTTTTGATTAGTTAGTAAATTCTGAAGTTTTGGTAGATTAGGGGCTGTTAGTGGAGTTTTGGAGTTTTAGAGGAGTTTTTGGGTTTTGGAGAAGAAGCAGCAGTAGTATTTCAACCTTTCGACTCAACCTCTTCTTATGCTTAGCAAATTCCAGGTGAGTTGTTTGACTCACAATTTAGTAATCTTGGTGATAGCTAAGATTGGTTTGGTTTGCTAAGATTATAATTTTATGTGTACAAATGGAAGATTGTTGTTTGAACTAAATTGTTGTTTGAAGAAATACACTCAGTTAGCCTGTTATAAGTTTCGTAATTTGTTAGATGCCTTGAATCATTTTGCATCCTCTCTATAGGCTATGGTTATTTTGTATACATCGATACATATATTTCGTCCCCCATAGCCTTGTCCAATTGAGCACATGAAGCACCAACTATACATATTTCGAAATGAAGGACGGTTCATTTAATGACCCTTGGCTTTGAAAACGAATTGCATACTCAAATATATTGCTTTGATTCTTTGCACTGCTATATACACGTCCCTACATATACATGCCTATGATAATATGTATTGTAATTTATTAAGTTGCTTTGTCTTGTCAGTTCATTTTCGCATGTACCTGGAATTATTAAACATGCTAAAGTATTCATGCCTTGAAGTAGGTTCATACACAAAGCTTTCATCCCTGACAATTTTCATAAATAATGTTGGCTAATGCATTTAATGGCTGACAATGTACTTTCAAAATTTATAATATACGTGTGCTTTTCATTTTATAAAGCATGCTTTTATTTTCTTTTCCATACATTCTTATTTTTCCTATACTATGATATCGAATATATACAAGTACCTATTCTAGTAACCTAGCTTTTCATAGAGAAAATATTACATATATAAAAACTAGAAATGCACATGTTCAATTGTACTTTGCTTTCACACACAAATTCTACTTACCTTACATTGATAAATTTCGAAGTTTGATGGCTGCACTAATAGCCATTTTCAAAATTTTCATGTTGCACATTGTTTATATATTTTTCTTTCTTCTTATACTGTTGTGTGTGTATGCATTCTTGAATTAGTACATCGGTACACCTTTTTTTATGGTCCTTTGCCTTATTTTTGTTTATTTTTATTTCCTTTTAGCTTGAAGTGTTGGCTGCTATAATTTGTACACAGCCAACTAGGCATGCTTTCATTATTTTCGAATTTTTATAGTTGCCTTGGTCATGCATTAAATGACCTGTACAAGCACTTTTCACTTTTGTATAACATGCCTTTGCTTTTCAATTTGCATAGCATAACTTAACTATATTTATATATAACATGTAATTGTTGACTATATATATAAGTTTTAAAGTTGATAATTTTTTTAAGTAAGTTAGTATTTTAAAAAATCAGTGTTTTGATTCAAATAATTTAGTTTTAAAAGATTAAAAATACGGATTTCTAGATTTTCATAAAGAAAGTTATTATTTTAATAAAGTTATATTTTAAAATCAAATATTTTTATTCTTTTTATTTATTTTGCAAATGAATCAAATTTGATTTCTATTTCAATTGAATTTCGTGGCTTTCTATGAAATAAAAAATTTAAATAAACGATTGAACGGTTGGATTGGTATGGAGCTTTTCGTACAATTCTTTCGTTTATTTCTATAATTTGTTGAATAGAGTTTATAATGGGAATTACTAGCTTTTTGTAAATACTCGAATTTACTTGTTAGTATTAGGTAGTTAGCTAAATTCTTGTGACTACTTAAGTGATAGCAATTGACACTTAGAGTTATATTATCTTAGGGTGTTCGGATTTGTTTTTAGGCCGTTAGATCCCTGAGGGAAGATGACTCATTTTTCATCGACCAGTGAATCAATATGTTTTATAATTGGGTAGGCAAACCTATATTTTTCTGGGTAGGTTTGTTATGATGTATTATCTATATTGTTCTGGATAGATATTTACATGCATCGTGGTCTATATTGTTCTGGATATACTGCAACTCTTTAGTTATTAGGCAGTCTCAACATTATCTATATTGTTTTGAATAGATCAATTCGCTTAATCTATATTGTTCTGGATAGAGTTTATATAGGAGATAATATCTATATTGTATCTATATTGTTCTGGATAGATATTTCTACATTTTTCTGGGTAGCTCCTATATAAATATGTAGGTCTATATTGTTCTGGGTAGACTTTTATGTCGTACCATGTCAGATTAAAGAGGACTGCCATATTAATTCATTGTTGAAATGTTTCTTCAGATATTTTATAGTTGGATCTTTTATTATCATTTGAGCTCGAAAGAATTTTGATTTCTGTCACCATATTTTAGATGATAGTCTATTATGACTTAAGATGAATTTATGAAATGGTGAATCTATTTGTCATGCCGTATTATTTTTAAGTGGAATTTGGCATAAATACGTTGATTGGGCATGTTTATTCGATATGACTTGTTATGGTTAAGTCATTTATTTTGTTAACATGCATATATATTATTTGAACATACCTATTTGATATGACTTATTTTGATGTTGTAAAGTCATATATTCATGTTATCACTATCTCACCCTTTCATTTAGTTATAGTCTGACCCGTTTATTATTTTATAATACTCAGGTCAGGCCGGGACATTACAGGTACATGGACTCATGGATTGTTAGATATTTTGGACTAGCACTGGAGAAGACATTTTGACTTTAGAGTTTACTCATTTTTTTATATTAGGATGACTAGGTGGATGCTTTACTTTGGATACTATGTTGTGCTTGATACTATATTTTAATATTTTGTATATATGGCTAGTCTAGTGCAGATATTTTGTAAACTCACACTTTATGTTATATATAATGTAGATTATTCGAATGTGATCTGTATAACTCTGATATTTGTTTCTGTATTATATATTATTTCGAATATTTTTAACTGTGTGTTTATTACTTTGTATTAATACTCTACACGTCAAAATTTAATTCAAATATTAATAAAAAGGTATAAAGGACGTGTCAGTGTTAGTATAAAAGTATATTCACATTCGATCGTTCTTAACCAGCCGTATTCTCTGGATTAACAGACAACATTACTTGTAATGTTGTTTGCTAAACTGGGTATAGCAGTGGGGTCGTTACAGCTTGGTATCAGAGTGGTATTCAGAACATTGTAGAATAAAAATTAAGTCAGTGTTCAGATCTTAACCTAGATGACCTAGAAGTCTCGTCACTTGGCTGTGCTGTAGTTATTAAATTTTATTAACTTTTAAGGATAGGAATATAAATTGATTACAGGAGTAGTCAATTGGATTGTATTTTGAGATTTTCTTTTAGTATAAGAAAATTATTATATAATGTATGGATTTGTTTTCTCATTTGGAATTTGGATGTGTAGTTTTGAGTTATGGCTGAAGGCAGACCTAGAGCTACTACATGATCGACTCGCGGTCCTAATATTGGAGGGGTACTTATGACTCCGAAGCAGATAGCTAAGATTGTTAGGACTGCACAGACTCAGGCTCTTGGTGCCCATCCAATTCGTACCTACTTCACTCGACTCTGTAGTGATTTTGGACGTCTTGGAGGCAAACCTTTCAAGGGTATTGAGCCGATTAATGAGGTTCATGCATGGTTGAAAACTTGTAAGGATATTCACAAGTATGGAGCTTTCTGATGCATAGAGAGTGAGGGTCGTTGCCAGTCATTTACAGGAAAGAGCATTAAACTGGTACGATCTAGTGGAGGCAGAGATAATCGCGGCGCTACTTACTTGGGCTCGGTTCTGGCAGAGATTTGAGTTGAAATTTCTTCTCGAAGCTGAGAAAGAGGCCATGACCAAGAGATTTATAGATCTTAGTCAGAGTCAGATATCTGTAGCAGTATATGTATGTTCGAGTGGTTATCTAAGTATGGTCTCGAATTTATTAGCACTCCTAAGAAAAAACCAGAAGTCATTCATGGATTAAGCAAACCACTGAGAAAAGCTTTATTACTCCAACTCGATGTATCTTTTGAGTCATTAGTGGATTCGCTCTTCGTTTTGAGGAAGAAGAGAAGGATAACGGTGATGGTAAGAATTCTTAAGTTTTGTCAGATTTCACTCAGAAAAGGAAGCAACCTTGGGATAAGGACAAGAAGGGACATCAGGACAAGAAGAAGAAGGATAGCAGTTCAGGTTCTAGTGCAAGAAAAGGCGCATGCTATAATTGTGGAGAGCAAGGTCATCTGATTAAGGATTGTACTAAGCCTCGCTGTGCATCTATTGGGGCATTATCATTATTGCAAGAAGCCAGGGCATACTATTCCATCTTGTCCCACATTGTAGCAGAAGGGCAAAGGATAAGGGGGTACAGTTAGTGCAGTAGGAGGCACGACTTAGCTATAGTAAGGTATATTTCCTTTAGTTTTGGTTGATTGGCTGTTAGGAATTGATTGCTTGGTTGTATTTATTTAATAAATTGGATGCATGGATATTAATATAGATAAATATATATAACTAAGGAGAACTTGAAATTATTTACTATGTTAACTTGTCTAGAGATTGTTTAGGAATTCTAATCGACATATGAGGCGCCATGTTATCGATGGAATTCTCGAACATCAAATGAGGCATTTTGACATAAGAAATAATTTTTTTGGCAAATGAAAGATATTTTTATTTAATTTAAATAATATTTTTGCCATGAATCAATTATGTGATGCGGAGAAACTTGGTAAGACAACGTTGAAAGCTTAGGTGATCAACATTGTGGTGACAAAGTGGATCACAAAATTCTTCGTGGCTTAATGTTATTTAGAAGAATGAGATATTCTAATTTAGAAGAAAAATTTTGAACGAAAAATTTAAATTCCTGGATTAAATAATGTATTAAAAAGTATACCTAGGTTATAAATTTGATTAATAATTGGAGTTCTAAATGAAACCAAATGGTAAATTATTTAGAGAATTCAGAATTTTTAAAAAATTTTGACTAAAAGAAAGTTGTGTTATATATTAATTTCGTTTAAGGAATTGCGAGATCGCAATTTTGTTAAGAGGGGGGGGGGGTTGAACAACCCTGTTATTAATAACCTTATTAATTATAGTTAATTGGGATTAATTAATTTAAATCAGGAAATTTTGAAATTTAGTTTAGTTAAATAATTAATTTAATTTATGGATATTAGTTTAGTCAAAATCTTATTTAAATCAATTATTTAATTTGATAATAAAATAAATTATTAATTGAAAAAAAGTTTGAATTGAGTTTTCAGTTAAAAATGATTTATTTTAACTGTCAAATAAAAATTAATTAGTGTTAATTTGAAATTTAATTTTCATTGATTATGGTTTAGAAGTTGTTTACATTAAGTAAATTAGGATTATGTTAGTTGAATTTAGTTGAATGGGCTAAGTGGATTCTTTAGTTAAATCCATGTTTGGGCCTTGGTAAAATGCTAGCCCATTATCAAATTTCAAGTAATCAAATTTTCTAATTCCTAGCTCATCTTAATCCAACTTCTACACAAATTATTTATGTTATCTTCTTCTGTACTAAGAAAAGAAAAGAGATAAGCAAAACCTTGTTTAACCTAGTTTTAATTCTTAGAAATCAATGAAATTAGCATAAATCAAAAGAAGGTAAGGTACGAACTCTATTCTCCTTCTCTTATCTATTGGTGTAACCAATTTAGGGTTTTTATTAGTTAGTAAATTCCAAAGTTTTGGTTGATTAGGGACTGTTTGTGGAGTTTTTGGGTTTTAATGAAGAAGCAGCAGTAGTATTTCAATAGTCGGTAGATTAGCCCACCTTTCATCTCAGCCTCTTCTTCTACTTAGCAATTTTCAAGTGAGTTGTTCAACTCACACACCTATATTCTAATGGATTGAGTAATTATGGTAGTAGCTAAGATTGGTTTGGTTTGCTAAGATTATAATTTTATTTATGCAAAGAGAAGATTGATGTTTGAACTAAATTGCTATTTGAACAAATACACTGAATTAGCCTGTTACAAGTATCGAAATTTGTCACATGCCTTGAATTATTTTCGCATCCTCTCTGTAGGTTGTGGTTATTTTGAATACATCAGTACATATATTTTGTTACCCATAGCTTGTCAAATTGAGCCCATAAAGCACCAACTACACATATTATGAAATGAAGGACAGTTCATTGAATGGCTCTTGCTTTGAAAAAGAATTGCATACTCAAATTTACTGCTTTGATTCTTTGCACTTCTATATACATGTCCCCACCTAAACATGCATATGCTAACATGTATTGTAATTTATTATGTTGCTTTATCTTGCCCGTTCATTTTCATATGTACAATGTATTATTAAACATGCTAAAGTATGCTAGTCTAGCTTTGATAATTTATTCACACACAAAGTATTCATGCCTTTAAGTAGGTTCATACACAAAGCTTTCATCTTTGACAATTTTCAAAAATAATGTTGGCTAATGCATTTAATGGCTGACAATGTACTTTCAAAATTTATAATATACTTGTACTTTTCATTTTATAAAGCATGCTTTTATTTTCTTTTCCATACATTCTTACTTAGTTACTTTGCATATACTATGATATCGAATATATACAAGTACCTATTCTACTACACTACAAGAAAATAAGGTCTTTACCTACCTGTTGTAAGTGTAGGTAAAACTAGCCTAATGGTGGGTAATATGTTTTAGCTACCAATATTGAATTGGTAGATACTGGTAGGTAAAGGTTAGTGGGGAAAAATTCTTTACCTACACATACTGGTCGGTAAAAGAATCTGTGGACCCTACTAAGTTGTGAATCAAATGATGAGTGTTGGGCGAGACATCGCCAACGATCCAAGGCCACCACCGAACCAATTCGTCACCGGACCGAGACCACCGGATCAATACCAAACCCCAACTCACCTACCACCAAACCATCTCCTTTCCATGCCCCTGCCGAACCAACCAACTACCGGACCAGAGCCTCTCCAACAACTACCGAACCAACCAACTACCGGACCAGAGCCTCTCCAACAACTACCGAACCAACCAACTACCGGACCAGCCTCTCCAACAAACTACCGAACCAACCAACTACCGGACCAGAGCCTCTCCAATGACTACCGAACCAACCAACTACCGGACTAGAGCCTCTCCAATGACTACCGAACCAACCAACTACCGGACCAAAGCCTCTCCAACAACTACCGGACCGAACATTACCGAACCAACCCTGCCAGGCCAGATTGCATCAGCCCAGGCCCACCAGCAGCTATATACATCCAAGACCCCTACCCCCAACCTCACTCTATAAATAGAGGGGTAGGGGTACAACAATGGGGGACAAGTTTGAGAGCTCAAGCACGGATAGAACTTTCAAACAACTTTTATATACTTGTACCAAAGCTTTGTACTTGTAATCTGAACAAGAAAGGAGAAATAATATATAAAGTGGACGTAGGCACATTCTGGCTGAACCACTATAAATCTGTGTGTTTTTTACAGTTTAGTCCCTGCTTTTTCACATATTTGCATAAATCACCCAAATCACTAAAAACAACGCAAAATCAACTGAATCATACGACTTGGAGGTATTTGCCCATTTTTTGTGCAAACATTTTTGGTGCTTTCACTGAGAGCGAGAAGCTCGAAGCTTCAGCTTCTCCCACTTAACCTTCTTCCTGACAGCGTCGTTCATTGCTTGGAAAACATGCCTCCCAAGCAGAAGAAAGATGTTAACAAAGGAAAGAACATCGCGACCAGCAGTCTTCCAGATCCAGTGGTAACAGATCAAGTAAGTCATCCCCTTCCAACAGCAGTACCAAATGAAGGTCAGGCAAATCCGACAACTCCTGCCACAGAACAGCCTGCAGCAATTACTAGGGCAGATCTAGACAGGGTTGTGGCTGAAGTGACTAATCGCTTCGCATCCTAGCAGGAAGCCTTGGTGGACCATCTCATGTCACGCTTAAGGGATGCTGAAGAGTCCAACCGCAACACTGAATCATGGGGTGAGTCCCAGTCTGGAGGATCTCAGAGACAGCAAAGATCTTCCTTCTTCGAAGGAGCTAACGATAGAAGCGGCCGTGGTAGGAGCCGAGACCAAGCACAGCCCGAAGTTAGGCCTGAGGAAACGCTTGGGACCGAACCCAACGGGGGAGGTACTGGACGGAGGTCAACTGTGGCTGAGCCTGTCGTACTGCCTAACCACGGAAACACCAATGAACGGGGCCGAGCTAGAGTCCAGCCCGAAGTTGGACCCAAGGAAGTGCTTAGATTAGAACCCAGCAGGGATCGAGGCAAGGGCCAACTGTAGCTGATCCTAGCATGCTCCCAGAAGACCAAAGACAGCCACTGGAAAATATCAGGAATGATAGACGATACCATCCCTATAGGTCATTCGGACGGAATCAGTCACACAGAGCAGAACCGAACTCATTTCTATCTTCTCCAAATTCTGATGAAAGGATGGCACGCTTGTTCAAAGAGTGCGTCCAACGGGATCAAAGAGATCGAGGGATAGGCGCTAGGGTAACCAGCCCCTTCGCCCGCAATATCGAAATTGCCATCACCCCCCGAGAATGGAAAATGCCAACAATGGAACCTTACAAAGGAACTTCCGACCCCGTTGTACACTTACAGAGATACACACAACATATGCTCATGAGTGGAGCAACAAAGGGAGTACTGTTCAAATGCTTTCCGCTATTCTTAGCAGATCTAGCTACCTCCTGGTTCTGTCATTTACCCCAAGGATCCATCAGCTCGTGGGAGATGTTGAAAGAAAAGTTTATCAGCCAGTTCCGCATTCATGTGGAACAACCCAAGGACACTTATTCCTTATCCAGTATCAAACAGAAACCTGGAGAGAAGCTGCAGCAATACCTAACCCGATTCAATGCCGCAGCGGCCGCAGTCCAAGATGCCGATGAGAAGCTTATCCTAATGGCCCTCTGTAGTGGTGTGCATCCGGATACTAAATTTGCTAGAAGATTGAAAAAAAACCCAGCTACTTTACTCGATTTCTTCCATGAAGCCGGGAAATATATGAGGCTTGAAGACGCTGCCATTGAGGGGCAGTCAGGGCAACAAAATAAGGCAGCTCACAGCAACACGCCCGCTGCAGCAAAGGACGTTCGAAGAAGGGATTCTAGAGACAATGCTGGGGGCAAGAAGGGAGAAAAGCGCCTATATTAGCCAGGACCGAGATTCTACACTTACACTCCTTTGAACGGAACCATTGAAAACATCTTCCTTGCCACCCAAGACGAAGTTAGATACAAACTCCCACCATACAAGAAGGAATCAGATAACGCACAAAAATCTGGAAAGTTCTACCGCTTCCACGAATCTCATGGGCATGACACCAATGAATGTCATCATCTTCGGGACTTGATTGAAGAACACATCAGAAGGAAGAGACTGGAACGCTATGTAAAAGGTCAGAACAGGACTCCATCTCTTGCCAATGAGAACCCAAGGCTACCCTCACCAGAGATAGGCAGAGGAAATCGCAACGCTAACGGCTCCAGTCAAGAGAAGATAGTGGTCCACACCATCTCGGGAGGACCGCACATCACCGACAGAAGCTGGGCAGAGATGGAAAGATATAGAAAGTCGCTTAGAAACAATAAAGACTGTGTTAATTCTGTTATAGAGGAATGCTAACCGAAGCGGAAAGAGAGTGATGACATCACATTCAGTGGGCTTGACTTAGAGGGAAGGCAGTACCCTCACATGGATCCTATGGTTATCTCTGCCCGGCTCGGTCCAGCCGAAGTTTTTCGAATTCTAGTAGACACTGGAAGCTTAGTAAATATCTTATTAAAGCATGCATTCGACAAAATGAAACTATCAATGAAGGATGTTTCTCCCTGTGATAAACCACTACACGGTTTCACTGGAGATGCAAAGATGCCCCTCGGGCAACTGGACCTCTTTGTTGAAATTGGAAGTCATCCCCGCTCCGTTGTGCGGAAACAGACATTTGTGCTGATAGAAAACCACTCGGCCTACAACGCCTTCTTAGGAAGGCCTGCCTTGTTTGACTTCCAAATTGTCCTGGCCCCATAGTGCCTAAAGATGAAATTTCCAATGGACAATGGAGTAGGGGCAGTAGAGGGAGACCAGGACGTTGCTCGAGACCGCTATGTAACTGAACTTCGCAACAACCACAGGAAGAATAAAGAGAAGAGTGTAGAGGTTGCCCTTTGCACAAAAAGTTTAGAAGCATAGCAACTAAAGAAAGCCCCTCCTCTTCAATATACCAGCGACCCTTTCAATGAATTAGATCCCAGGGACAAAGAGGAGGAGGCCACCGCCGAGCCTGTAGAGGCTATGGAATTTGTATATGTAGACAAACATGACTCAAGTAGACTATTGAAAATCAGGTCCCAACTAAAAGCAGAGTTGAAGGAACAACTCACTGACTTTCTCCGCCACAACTTGGATGTATTTGCATGGTCACATGCTGACATGACCGGAATCTCCCCTGACATAGCATGCCACGTACTAAACATTGATCCTACCAAGGCGTCCGTAAAACAAAGAAAGATAAGTATGGGGGCAGAACGATCAGCAGCCCTCGATGAAGAAGTAAAGAATCTACTTGCCAATGACTTCATACGAGAAGCCATCTACCCAGAGTGGATCGCCAACCAGGTGCTGGTAAAGAAGGCTAATGGGAAGTGGCGAACATGCATTGACTTCTCCAACTTAAATGACGCCTGCCCGAAGGATTGCTTCCCACTTCCCCGAATCGATCAACTTGTAGACAGCACAGCCGGGAACGAACTGTTATCTTTTATGGATGCATACTCAGGATACAACCAAATTCCCATGCATACCCCCGATCAAGACCACACTAGTTTCATCACTGACCGGGGATTGTACTGCTACAAGGTAATGCCTTTCGGACTTAAAAACGCAGGAGCCACCTACCAGCGCCTCGTCAGCAAGATGTTTGCAGGGCTAATAGGACAAACTATGGAAGTGTATGTGGATGACATGCTGGTAAAGTCAAGGAAGGCCGAAAATCACGTAAGCCACCTGGGCGAGATGTTTCGAGTACTTCGCCAATATGGAATGAAACTTAATCCTCTAAAATTCTCCTTCGGAGTATCATCAGGAAAGTTCTTGGGATTCATCGTCCATGCCAGAGGGATTGAAGCAAACCCTGAACAAGTCCGAGCTCTAAAAGATATCAAAATACCTTCCACTCGAAAGGAAATGCAAAGCCTGAATGGGAAAGTGGCTGCCCTAAGCCGATTCATCTCCAAGGCAACGGTGTGCGTCCCTTTCTTCGAAGCTCTAAAGAAAGACAAAGGAAAGTTCGAATGGACTGACGAATGCTTAACAACTTTCCTTAACTTAATCGAACATCTCCAGCAACCGTCGGTACTCTCGACTCCAAACGAAGGCGAAGAGTTATACATATACCTTGCTGTATCATCTCATGCTCTAAGCGCTGCTTTGGTAAGAGAAGACAACCGCACGCAGCGGCCACTATACTTTGTAAGTAAGAGGTTTACAGGGGCAGAAGTCAGATATCCTAAACTTGAGAAGCTAGCATACTGTCTACTAATCACATCACGAAAACCGCGACACTATTTTCAATCCCATTCCATCAGAGTTCTGACCGATCAACCACTAAGGCAGGTACTCCATCGTCCCGACACTTCTGGGCGACTACTTAAATGGTGCATTGAACTAAGTCAATATGATATTACCTACCATCCTCGCACCGCCATCAAGGGGCAAGTCATGGCCGATTTCATTGCCGAATTCACTACCAACGAAGGTAAGAAGCAATCAGAAATAGCAGAAGACATCAAGTGGAACCTCTTTGTGGATGGTGCATCAAATGAACAAGGCTCGGGGGCAGGTGTCGTAATAATCACTCCTAGGGGAAATAAGTTGCACTATGCTATAAGGTTGGAATTCGCTGCCACCAACAACGATGCAGAGTATGAAGCAGTGATAGCTGGATTAGAACTTGCCTTATAAATCAGAGCCAATTCTTTGTGTCTTCATAGCGATTCTCAACTTATTGTTAATCAAATACTAGGAGAATTCCAGGCTCGAGAAGAACGACTCATAGCATATTTAAAGAAGACCAAGTTACTTCTCAGTCGATTGGACCACTACTTAGTCAAACACATCCCTCGGGAAGAGAACCAAGAAGCCGACGAATTGGCGAAGCAAGCTAGCATGAGAGACGGCGCTATTTCCGGAGCAGTAGCCATCCCAAAGCAACTGACCCCAAGTTTTGAGCAAGTGAATCTGATAGCTGCAACCGAAGAAGCAACTTGGATGACTCCTATCCAAGACTACTTACAAAGTGGCACACTACCCAACGGGCGTGACGAAGTCAAGAAAATCTTGAGGAAAGCTTCCCGCTACACAATACAAGAGGACACCCTCTATCCGCGCGGCTTCTTTAACCCCTTATTAAGGTGTGTCGCTGGAAGGGAAGCCAAGGAAATCTTATCCAACATTCATCAAGGAAGCTGCGGAGATCACAACGGAGGGCAGTCTTTGGCAAAAAAGAGACTCCGATATGGATATTTCTGGCCCACCTTAAGCAAGGACGCCGTAGATTTCGTCATAAAATATGACAGATGCCAGAAGTTTGCTAAGATTCCGCGGCTACCAACAACTGAGATTACTCAAATGACCAGCCCTTGGCCTTTTGTAGTATGGGGAATTGACTTAATCGGCGAACTGCCAATGGGCCGAGGCGGGGCCAAATACGCTATAGTGGCAGTCGACTATTTCACCAAATGGGTGGAAGCAGAACCCCTAAATAAATTATCTTCAGCGAAAGTTATTAACTTCTTGATCAAAAATGTTCTATGCAGGTACGGAGTCCCATTCAAAATTATATCGGACAATGGACTTCAGTTTGACAGCGAGAAGTTCGCCAACTGGTGCCAAGAGCACGGAATTCACAAAAGCTTTTCATCCGTAGCTTATCCCAGGCAAACGGACAAGTCGAAGCCGTCAACAAAATTCTGAAAACTCTAATAAAAAAGAAACTCGAAAAGTCAAAGGGCGCTTGGGTGGATGAACTCCCTACGGCACTGTGGGCCTATCGCACCTCTTTCAGAACATCAACGGGGCATACTCCTTTCTCTTTGGCATACGGATCAGAGGCTATGCTCCCAGTTGAAACCATTGTGCCTTCCCACCGTAGGATCCATTATAACCCAGAAGAGAACGAAGAACTCCTTCACATGTCTTTGGATCTAATTGATGAGAGAAGAAATGATGCAGCCCTCAAAGCAGCAGCCCACAAGCAAAAAGTGGCAGCGCAATACAACTCCAAAGTCAAGCGTCGTACCTTACAAGAAGGAGATCTTGTCCTCAAGCGAATCTTCCCTCGCCCCGGAGCACTAGATCCAATCTGGGATGGACCATATGTAATTCATAAAGATCTCCACAATGGAGCTTATATTTTGTCAACAGTGGACGGAGAGGTGTTCCAGAGGGCATGGAACATCCAACACCTCCGTCGATACTTTTCTTAACTTGTACTGCCCCTATGAAGTGAATTAACAAAGAGAATCAGTGGACGTAGGCATTTTCGTGCCGAACCACTTTAAAAAACCTTGTCTCTTTTTTAACTTGTTCCTTTATATCTTGGTTGCTTGTTAACTTTATCCTTTTCTGTTGAACAAAATCCTGTGCATAATAGCATTTCCATTCAAGGCACTCCGTAGCGCGACTTCACCTAGACAAGACCTAACAGGTACTATGCGAATCTATGCCCTTGCCAATGAGACACTTTTGCTCCGGCATCCCTCTGCCGCGGGTTAACTCATTGCTCGCGACGGCCCTTAAAGCCAACTGTAATGAGCTGATTATAAGCCACCGAGAAGGCCGACTATAGCCAAGGCAGCTCATTACGGCGTTCGGCTCGCCGGCAACTGTGAACCTACTTTAAGCCCCAACATAAGGTGTGGCCAGCCAGGGGTAGTTCACGGTTGATGATCGGCACCCACGCTAGCCGGCCACAGTAAATCGAATAATACCCACGATTACGGGCCATAATGGCCCGGGTAGTTACTGTGCGCGATCTCGGCTCCGATGTGTCTTAAGTACGGCTGTGGTAAAAAAGATTAACTCCCCGCGGAGGCGTAAGATGGGTGACAAATGTCTCCAAGACCCACAGCTAGGGAAAGTGACTACAAAGCCCGTTTGCCACGAACTTAAGCACATCGAAGGCCTTCCGTGATTGGAAGTTTTACTATTTCGCATATTTCAATTTTATTTAAAAAACTTTTCTCCTATCCTCTGTAACAAATCCCTGAAGTACAGGACACAGAATAGGAGACATTCGCTAATGGAAGCGGATGCTCACAGCAAGACACTGGACCGCATTCCATACTCAGTCACGCAAGACATTCAAAGCTGCCATCTACATGTAAAATATGAAGGGCGGTATTTTCTTCTTTCATGTATAAACACGTGGCTATAATTTATTCACACGTCGCACTAACATTGCAAGTCATGAAATTATGTTTTAAGCAAGAACTTGACATCAAACACAATTGAATTACAAGCATACGCATAGCTATATTTCTCATACAACATGTCAAAGTAGCAAAAACATTCGAAAACGACAGAATCATCTTAAGTTAAAAAATTACACGTCAAGAATGATGTTGTTTATTACAAGTAGCATAATTACCACCTAAAAGTTACGTTACTGTTTTGAGACTAACATATACAACAATGTCAAGTCCACAAAAAGATATCTAGGTCAAATCAAGGAGCCGGCTGCGTCAGAGTTTTATCCTTGTCATGTTGCCTACCTGTCCGGTCAAAGAAAGAATTCATTAGTGATAAGCAACCAAGTTAACGGAAACACTAGAAAGGAAGACTTACCAACACCTGCTCCCTGACCATCCTGATCATCATCCTCTACTTGCACACCTGCCTCCTCAGCGGCAAGCAGCTGCATACCCTCCTTCACCGCCATCTTCTCCTCCTTGGTAAACTGGGCAGTGACCACATCCATTCTGAAGACCGTGCCACCCTCTTTATCCGCATCAGCCCTAGCCTCCTCCAGAGCCCGGAGATAAATCCTGGCCATAACTCGGGGGTAATCATCCATCCATGATAGGTTACCCTGTTTCCAAGTGCGGAAATACATATCTTGGAGCATCTCATCCATCATCCCCTCGTTTTCCTCAAGCTCCCTCATTCGGACCTCAGAAGCATGCAGCTTAGCAATGGCAGCATCCCTCTCCGATCGGTATCGTGAGCGGTCAGCCTGAAGGTATATCCTCATCGCCTCCATCTCCTCCTTCAACCTAGACTGAGCGAGCTCCGCAGCCTCAAGTCTCCCCGATAATTCTTGCGCCCGCTCGAGGTCCGCTTGTCGGACCTCACCCACCGTTGCAATGGCCATGTCAATCCTCTCCTTGCAGGCGGCCTCCATTTTTCGCAACTCTGCCCTACTGGCCTCTTCCATAGTCTTCTTCAGTTGCCTGGATGCGGCCTCGTGCTGAGAAATTTGGATGGCTTGATCGACAAGCTGCTTAGCCTGGTCGGAGACCATTAACCGTAGCCGAATGTTGGCACTCCCAATTTCCTCCCCGGCCTTGACTAGTCGGGCATGATGCCCCATCAATTTCCTGGTCTCCTCAGCAACCCAGTCAATATTCGCCTTAGCTTCATCCCCCAGAGTTACAACCCGGGTGTAAGCAAATCAAGGTCCAGGGACTTAGCTTCGTCAAGCACCCGTACCATAGGATTGCGAGGGAGAAGATGCTCACCAGTAACCTCATCAAAGGAGATGTCATGAGAGGCCGGGTCTAGGTCTGGATGACCCGCAAACGGGTTACGAACCAAGCCAGGGTGATCTATCGGGGTGAAGGTTGGATTCTCAGACGGATGTGGGGAAGGCATAAACTCAGTATCATCCTATGTAATATCGTGAATAGGCTGGAGTGGGGCCGGAGGACTAGGAAGAGACTCAAACGTAGATCGACTCCTCTTCCTCTTTTGTATATCTTCTTCAATAACTCCAAGAAGAGGACGATGCCGACTACGTCTCCAGGACGGTTAGTAGGAGGCTTCGGCTTGGCGGAAGCTTTGAGGAGTTTGTATTGTTCAAGCCTATGCCGAAGAGGTCTTAGCCGTTTTGCCCGCTCCTGGAATGAAAACCAAGTGTCACCAGCATGCATTGAGCCATCATTCAAGAATTAAAGATAATAAAGAGAAATTCACCTTGAATCGTAGAAGTTGCCTCAGTAGAAGCGCTCCCGGAAGATAAATCGGCGCCGGTCCCGACCTTACCAGCTTTCTTGGACTTCTCCGTTTCCTCCAACTCTTCGAAGGCTTGGCGGAGATCGTCTTCTGTCCACTCTTGAATCACGCCCGCCTGCCCAGGAGGCAAAGCCCTGGTGCCATCACCGCCCTATCCTTCGCCACCATCATCACCGTGACGATCACCGTCACCTTCTCTACCACTTCCGCTCTCCGCCTCACCTCCTTCATCCTTACCTTTTTCCTCCTCCTGAACATCTAGTTGTATGCTGGGAGAGGGTCCATCGGACTTCTTGAGTTTCTTTCCCCCGGCGACTGGATGCATCGAGAAGGGTCTCTTTTTGTTGCTTTTCGCCGTGGCCCCTCCTGTAACTTTGGCAGCTCTCTCCTCCGCCGTGTCTCTCTGCTTAACCACAGACTGATGTGGAAGGATCAGGTTGTGCCCCAAAAGTGTAGCATTCCTGATCAAGTAAGAAGCCGACCTGTCCCTTCCCGTAATGGCTTCTATTTCCACAGCCATTTGAACCAGGCGATCATTCTCCACGATCGCAAAGCCACCTGTCGCTAGCAAGAAATAAAAACACATAAGAAGAAGCATTGCAGTTATAACGGAAATTATAAATAAAGCTTCACACTTACAGCCGGAGGTGAAGCGACGGATGGAAACAGAGTCATCCTTGATAAAAAAACCATTCTTTCTTAAACATACTGAACTTCGAATATAAGTCCAGGACAGGCTTGAAAGATACGGCTGATTCCAAGCTGATGTATGGAGACCCCTTCTTATAGCCTCTCAAATTGTACAAGTACCGGATCTCCCGGTTGGAGGGAGGACGCCCGTATCTCCTCTGGAAAATGACAAACAGGCTCACCAGGATGGCGTAGGAGTTAGGCTGAAGCTGAAGCGGAGCTACCTTCAAGTAGGTGATAAAGCTGATTATCCAAGCATTGATCGGGGGAATGGCCCCACACATACAATGGTACCGACTATAGGCGAAATACCCTTCGGGGGGATTATATGGCATCACTCCCTCCCCCGGCTACAGCATGCGCGCTCTGTCAATCCCAAAGGAGTGGGAGATAACATCAAGCTGCTCGCCTTTGAGAGTTCTTGGGAAACAGTCAGGAGGTGAGTTCAGAAGCTCCTGAGGGCCGTACCCATCTACTAGTGACCTCGGGGTGGGCCCGTGATGTCCCGGCTCTAACTGAGCTGGGGGCACTACGGAAAGATCTTCTCTGTCTTGGGATTTCATCTTTTCTGATCGGGTTTCCACTTTATGAGACATTTATCTGCAAACACAAAAAAGCACATCGTTAGAACGAGGGAAATAAACGAGCAAGTACGTACAGCCTAGGATTTCATTCATAATTCAAGACACCAAGTTTCATTCGGTAGTACGAGTCCGAGAATCCGTTCAGAACTCACACTCCCAAAATTCCATTCGGTAGCGTGCGTCTAAGGATCCATTCGGCCCTCGCGCTCCCGAAACCTCATCCGGTAATTCAAATGTTTAAGACCATTTGGTATTTGAACTCCCCTATCCCATTCGGTAGTCCAGCCATAAAAGTTCATTCGGCAGAAGCAAACTCACCTGGTTCGGCAGTTACGTGCGATTCGGTACTCGGTTGATTCGGCTGTTTCGGACAGTCAAGTTTGATTCGGCGCTCAGTTGATTTGGCTCTCTCAAATGGTAAAGGAATAATAGTGGCATGATTCCCCTACTTATAGGCGAGTGTGGGATAACCGGACCAAACGGTTCGGCACTTAGAACCGAATGAAACTATCCCAACTGCAAGAAAACAAAGCGCAACACATGCAGGCACGTGCCCCACTTTGGGGGGCAAATGTTGGGCGAGACATCGCCAACGATCCAAGGCCACCACCGAACCAATTCGTCACCGGACCGAGACCACCGGATCAATACCAAACCCCAACTCACCTACCACCAAACCATCTCCTTCCTACCGAACCAACCAACTACCGGACCAGAGCCTCTCCAACAACTACCGAACCAACCAACTACCGGACCAGAGCCTCTCCAACAACTACCGAACCAACCAACTACCGGACCAGCCTCTCCAACAAACTACCGAACCAACCAACTACCGGACCAGAGCCTCTCCAATGACTACCGAACCAACCAACTACCGGACTAGAGCCTCTCCAATGACTACCGAACCAACCAACTACCGGACCAGAGCTTCTCCAACAACTACCGAACCAACCAACTACCGGACCAGAGCCTCTCCAACAAACTACCGAACCAACCAACTACCGGACCAGAGCCTCTCCAACAAACTACCGAACCAACCAACTACCGGACCAGAGCCTCTCCAATGACTACCGAACCAACCAACTACCGGACCAAAGCCTCTCCAACAACTACCGGACCGAACATTACCGAACCAACCCTGCCAGGCCAGATTGCATCAGCCCAGGCCCATTAGCAGCTATATACATCCAAGACTCCTACCCCCAACCTCACTCTATAAATAGAGGGGCAGGGGTACAACAATGGGGGACAAGTTTGAGAGCTCAAGCACGGATAGAACTTTCAAACAACTTTTATATACTTGTACCAAAGCTTTGTACTTGTAATCTGAACAAGAAAGGAGAAATAATATATAAAGTGGACGTAGGCACATTCTGGCTGAACCACTATAAATCTGCGTGTTTTTTACAGTTTAGTCCCTGCTTTTTCACATATTTGCATAAATCACCCAGATCACTAAAAACAACGCAAAATCAACTGAATCATACGACCTGGAGGTGTTTGCCCATTTTTTGTGCAAACAATGAGTCATCGGCTCATGTGTTTGATGATGTGTCATCCTATGTGGCTGCTAACATGGTTGCCACAGTAGCATACACATAGCATACATCAATGCCGCCCATTGGCATCTTGTGGTTGGTCCATGTGTCAAACTATAATTTGTCCATGTGTCATCATTTGATTAGTACATTGGCATCATTTTTCTTAGTCCACGTAGCATCGTTTCATTAGTCCACATGCCATTATCTAATTTTCCACGTGGCATCATTTTATTAGTCTATGTTGCACAATATTATTGGACTACGTGGCGTTATTTTATTCCCCACGTGTCATCATTTTATTGGTCAAATTTAATGGTTGTGTGTAGGTTAAAGATAATAATAATTGTTTATAAATGTTTTATATTAGAAATAAACTAGAAAATTACATACATTATTATTATCTACAAAACTCGTATATCGACAACCCAAATAACCAAATCAAAACATTTGTAGTCATTGTGATATTCAATCAAATGTATATGTAGTGTACATAAAATTCACACTTATACATGTACAAATAACTGATGCTCATGTATATATAATTTACAGAAAATAACTAGAAAAAATTAGATGTCTCTCCTACACAATTGACGTGAAGCATGCCTGATGAGCCAGCTATCGATACACTGCACGTCAAAAACATATTTACATTAGTAGATTCTTCGTTCTTTCTTCAATTTCAAAATCATGCAAAAAAAATTGAATACTTCATTAATCATCAATTGATAATTAGGCTTAACATATCAAGAAAATATTTTGCAATTGAAGTCATACCTGAAGGCAAATTGAGCAGCATACTGACTCTAATACATAAGAACTATTCTCCATTGATAATTTAATTGTTCCAGTTTTATCAACTGTATCTTATGACATGCCTTTTGTGCCTTCTGTATCGAATATGTCGAGGAATTTGATTACTAGGGAGTCTACTGCGTTCATCTACACAGAACATATATATGATCTAAATATCAATTTCAGTTTTATGAAATATCAATCTATAATATAATGATTTGACTGTATGTTACCTGACTTTGTACTGCAGATTCTATCTTCTCTCTAACGAGTCATCGGCTCAAAAGACTAGTAAGGACATCGATCAGTGGTCAATTGTACGACGATTGTAAGAATGCTAGGTCTTAAAATTGAATGTTATGTGTTTACATATTGTTATGTTAATATCATTGTTGTTTCTATTAGTTTGATTTCCTTATTCATATAATATTATTTTAAAAATTTTAACATTTATAATTACAGTTAAGGTGATATGATGACTTTTATGGAGTTGTCATAATTTAAAATGGTCAGTGTAATACACCATGTTGTTCATCTTATGATCCATTTGTCATGTACCAAGAATACTAAGTGTGTGTGTGTGTGTGTATATATATATATATATAAGCGTTACTGAAGCGCAGTTGTTTCAAGTTGCATTTTTTTATTTGATTATATATGTATTAAAACTTCATTGCAATTTTATTCAATGTGTATTTGACACTTACATATAGATGTGATAAGTTGGTCTATTATAAAGCAAGACCTAACTATATAGTAATTAAGTGTATCTAATACTATAGCGGCTATTCAGCCATAAAAACTAACAAAAAACCTGACATTACATACCTTAACCATCGGATCTCGGTGTGTTTACATGAAGGGTGAATTCAAAAGGGAATCCAATGGTTCATATTTGTTTTGTCATCAACTATGTCACAAACTTGTGTTCCAGTAGGATTTCCCATTGTATAAATTGGATTATTTTTTTCTTAAGTTTAAATCATTTAGAAAAACAGAGCATGCTACACATAAAATCAGTACATTGATTACTTCAATTACTAACAAACATTTTTTATGAAAAAAAGACGGACAAATAATTATATTTCAAATGGTAAAGCTCTCGAACATTTAGTAAGTTAAATATAAAATTTGTAAGTATTTTCAAATTGATAATAAAATTTGGATGAAAAAAAATAAAAAAAATATGTAAATAATTTTCTATTCAATTATCAAATGGTCAGTCCTATTATTCAACCTGTTAACATGGAATTTAACCTCAACACTGTTTTGCTAATATATGCAAGTCAGAACTTTCAAATGTGTAATCATATTCATACAAATACTAATCTAAAAAATGAAAATTGATTGAAACACGCAAGTAAAAACATGATAATTATGTGATTTCTTAGACTTACTAGAAGCGGATGGTAAGAATAGCAGACCAAAATTTCACATCTAATTAATCATTAAAGCCGCTATATGGTATCTGTATACTTGCAACTCTCTTTTGTTCTTCATCATCTCCTATTTTCGCTTCAATAAATACATCATATCAAATTAGAGCATAGCACAATAGAGTTCCTTAATACTCTTGCCACCTATATATCAATAGTTAGTCTTCAGGTGCTTTTTCCAACTTACACACCACAATAGAGAAAATGCTAATTAGTACATTTATGTATAGAGTGAAAAATATTCAAGCGATTAATACTTATCGGAACTGACTTAAATACCTTACATTCAAAAAACCATTAAGGCCAAATTATGCAATTTTCTTGGTAGAGAAGCCAAAGCTTTCCTATTAAAATTCTTACAAATAAATGGATCTTCATCATCATCCATTTTCATATGCTCCATTCTCATTTCAAATTGTCCCACTAAGTTACATTAACTTGCAATGCTACAATATATTTTCTAGATCATTCACATTAACTTCAAATGCTACAACATATTTTCAAAACCATCAATGTAACTACTCACCTTTTTGGACGGTTTAAATCGACAATAAATCTCACATGTCAACTCAAACCATTCAAAAGGGAGGATTGTTGATGGGTAAATAAGAAAATAAGAGAAAAGAAAGAAAAACAAAACACAAAATCTCACAGCGAAACGACAAAATATAAAAATCAAATAAACAGTTCATGAAGCTGTTTTACAAATACATTTGATTACACTTTTACAATACAATCAGAGTTATACATACAATAGGAATAAATAAATAATGTAGAGGAACAACAGGATACGGTGGAATAATAATAATAATAATAATAAATAGTATACAAATCTCCATCTTCGTCCTCCAGAAATAAAGTCTTCAACGCTAAAAAGCTCAGACTGACCTGAGAGCGTAATGAAATGACAAAACACTCGAGTCAGAACTAAATGATCTTATGCAAGTTAAATCAACAGTAAATAAATATGAGTGTAACGGCTTCAGAGATGTTTACAGGATTTTACATCTCATATCTAGTGTATAATGTGCGTGCAATAACTTAAGAGATGTTCGGGATTTCCATCTCCTAAGGATCCGTTAAACTATTTACTATGTATTAATATACGTTATATATATAGTGTCTATCAGTAAAGTAAAGTATTAAAATAGCGTTAAGGCGTTACCCATATCCCCCTTAATGTATTTTATAAATGCCGTAGTCTATACAGTACTGTAAACTCCACCATATTGGTGGGCTATCAGGGTGCACTCCATAGGTACGACACAAAACAAAATTGTAGTGAGCTCAGTAAGGCATATGACAGGGAACACGAGGCTATACCCACGGTAGGATTCTACCGGATTGCGGCACCAGGCTCGAGGTAATGCATAGCAGCTACTACCTCCCACCTCGAACAACACTCCCATAATCAAATCGCGGGTGGCCACCAAATCAATCACAAAGTAAAAGTATGGTATCGAAGAAGCGTGTCCGATAGAAGGAGCGACCTAACTTGGCCTGGTGATGGCTCCTGATTTTAGTTACATCAAGCCGACCTAGGGGCGTCAGGGCTGCATTCATACCTTATACAGAATCGTTCGCCAAACCATCCTACTTCGTTCTGAATTCTCCACCACGTGCACAGTTGTTAAAGTGGTTTCAGAATTGGCACAGAGTATGACAATATCCGACCCTGGTCTCTTTAACAACCAAACGCTTACATTTTTCACACCGTGGTCATTTCATAAAATATTTATAATAATAACCCAGAAAACAGTTTATACTTTCATATCAAGATATCCATATACTTTTTCCAAAAGTATAAATATATTCATGAATACCGAGGAAGATTTCTTTCAATCAATTTCGAAAATAATTTTCAAATCTCACCTAAACCATTTATAAACTATTTTTATGCTTTGAAACCATTTATAAACTATTTTTAAAATTCCAAATAGTTTACAACTCTTCCACTTTCACAAACCCATTATAAATTCTTTATAAATCTTTTTAAAACCTTTATAAACTCCTTTATAAAGCTGTTATAAAAATCCTTTATAAAAATCTTTGATAACCCCTTTTATAAAACTATTATAAAATCTTCAGTAAAATATTTTATAAAAATCCTTTATAAAATCCATTATAAAATCTCTTACAAAACTTATGTAAATTCCATAAAACCTTTTACAAAGTTCTAAAATATTTTATCTATTAAAGTTATTATAGAAGTCTATATTTATTATCCTTAAATCAAAACTATATTTATTATATTAAATTAAAACTATATTTATTGTAATAAATTAAAACTATATTTATTAAATTAAAAATATATTTATTAAATTAAATTTAAAACTATATTATTATATTAAATTAAAACTATATTTTTTAAATTAAATTTAAATAATATTAAATTAAAATTATATTTATTATTTTAAATTAAATTTAAAATAAATCTTTTAAAACTATATTAAATATTTTATTTAATTAAAATTTAAGCTATTTAAAATATGTTTTGAAAACTAAATAAATTTATAAGTTAAAAATCTTAAGATTTCATTTTTAAATCATATATTAACTTAAAATTTGAAACTTTAAAACATATGAAGTAAATTATGTTCCAAACATAAATTTTAAATAAAATTATTAAATAACATTTAAGAATCAAATTTATAAATCAGACATACTTTACTATTTAGAAGATAATTTAAAACCGACCAACGGTGTCCGTATATAGTTTTCTACCCTATGGTCAAGTGATTGGGTATGTATCATTTCAACCCCAAAATAGTTAAATTTTCCAGGTATATATTATTTCAACCCGTATCTCGAATCAACAGTTTCCAAATCAACAAAATCGCTTAGATTTATCATTTCAACCCATAACGATTTTCCCTAATCTATAAGATCGTTCGAGTATGTATCATTTCAAGCCATAGTGATAATAGGGATACAAACATCTAATCATCCAAAATGTCATCAAATAAGCTTCCATCATAATCAACATCCAATCAACCAATAATTTCAACAATTAACTGGTTATCAATATCAGGTATTTAACTAACAATTTAATTTAAATATTAATTTAAAGTGGCAATTTAATTCAAAATTTTCAATTCAATTAAAATGTCAAATTAAATACCAAACAGCAACCGATAAGATTATTATCACATCATAAATTAAATTTAACAAACATAAGACGATTTAGTATTTGTGAGTGGGTTAAATCACTCACCTTTGATTTCTAGTCGATTTAAAATCCAAATATAACCCAAAAATCCAACAACCTCAGAATTCGACCAAACTAGTTCCAGATTGTCCGGAATTTTGATACGATCGCAAGGGAGAAAACTGCATCCAAATCCGAACTCGTATGAAAATGTTATGCTAGTTAGAACGATTGAATTTAAAATTTTAAATAAATAAAAAAAACAAAAGCGGCAATATCGTAATACACGTCACCTCAACACCCAAGCCCTCTCATCTACATGCAACCATGCTTGACACTGCTCCACACGGCTACGACCGTCGCGTTTTCTGAGACGCCGCCCACGCCATCGCCAAGATCCGAGACCTCCGCTAGCCTCCCCACGCTAAGGCGCACCATCCCCATCCACGCGACCATCCCTGATGGCTTCGCCGCCGCTGACGTTCTATGGCGATTTTTGACATGCTGGAGATGATTTTAGGCCATGGATGCACTCCTTTAATCGCCCTCTACCACGCAGTACCCTCCGACCGTCATACGGGTGAAGATCCACCATTGGATCGAAAACCCTAGTTTCGACGGCCGAGACTTCTTCATCGTTTTCTTGTCAAAGATGCATCAAATGGAAAAACGAATTGCAGCGGTAGATTGCGATCGTCGAGAGCTTTCCATCGATATATAATTCGATATAGTTTGATGAGTTTAAATTTTTGGATTTGATTTTGATTTGAAATTGAATTTGGGAATTAGGGTTTTGATGTTCTGACGTTTGAAAAGGAGGAACGGATGAGAAATAGAAGTACATATAGAAATAAGATAAAAGCTGCTCAGAAATGAAATCTATTTATATAGACAGATGGATAAGAACGAATAGACATATCGAATTGGGTCGAAACGATAATAACGAACCGAAAAGCCCGTTTCGTCCCCAAAACGAAAGTAGGTCATCCCATATATCAAAATATAGGTTTTTGATATTATTAAACTCAATGGAACTAGTTTCAAACCATAATTTCATTGTATATAGAAGTTAGCTTTTAAAATTGAATTATATTCATTTAAATTATTTTAATTGATTTCAACGCGTTTCGAGCTCGCACGATCAAACGACAAGTCTGATCGCTACGAAACTTGAAATCCTACAATAATTCACTAACGGGTCCGATGAAACTGGTTTCGTCGAAATCGAGACAGTGACCATAATGGTTATTTTCACGTTAATTAAATAAATTATTATTAAATTGATTAAATCACCTTTAAATTCAAATTTACAAGTTAACTATTTTATCATTCTTGATTACAAAGAATTTATAATTTTTTAAAATACCAATTTCCATATTAAATCCAAGATTTTAAATATTACATCAATTTTAGCATTCAATTACAACTGCAATAAATTCATTCATTATAATTTAAATTCCTTTTATTTTGATTCTCACTTTTATTATTGAATCAACTATAACCTTATGAATTTAATTAACATTAGTTTACATTTTATTACCTTCATATTCTACATTTTTCATCTTAACTCATATTAACTATAATATTCAATTACATTAATTCCAACAATTGATTTCTATAATTATTTTATTCCTTATTAACATACAATATAATCAAACTAACTTTACAATTATTTCAATTGATTGAAATTACATTAAAATAGTTATCAATTACATTAAATTAACATTATTAAATTAAATTCTAATAATATTTTCCATTTATAAATCATAAATTTTAATTTCTCACAATATTAAATTTCAAAATCTTATTTAATTTAATATTTATAATTACAAAAATACAGGTTATTACACTCTCCCCCACTCAAAACTTTTCGTCCTCAAAAATGAACAAAAAGGAATTAAGAAACTAGATATAATTTTATTCAAAAAAATCAATATAAAATCAATTAATTTACATAATTTAGTTTAATAAGAATTTGAAAATAACTCAATTTTCACAAAAAATTTCTAAGTGTAACGACCCACCTTTTTGGACGGTTTAAATCGACAATAAACCATACATGTCGAACTCAAACCATTCAAAATGGAGGATTGTCATGGGATAAAAAAGAGAATGAAGATAAAAGAAAGAAAAAAAAACACAGAATCTCACAGCGGAATGGCAAAATATAATAATCAAATAAACGGTTCATGAAGTTGTTTTACAAATAACATTTAATTACACTTTTACAATACAGATCAGAGTTATACATACAACAGAAATAAATAAATAATGCAGTGGAACAACATGATGCAGTGGTATAAATATAATAAATAGAAAGATATACTAAATCTTTGTCTTCGTCCTCCAGAAAATAGTCTTCAATACACCGAAAGGCTCAGACTGACCCGAGCGTAATGAAAAGACAAAACACTTGAGTCAGAACTAAAAGATCTTATGTAAGTTAAATCAACAGTAAATAAATATGAGTATAACGGTTTCAGAGATGTTTACGGGATTTTACATCTCCTATCCAGTTCAAACGTGCGTGCAATAACTTAAGAGACGTTCGGGATTCCATATCCTAAGGATCCGTTAAACTATCTACTATGTAGTAATATACGCTATTATAATATGTCTATCAGTAAAGTAAAGTATTAAAATAGCGTTAAGGCATTACCCATATCCCCCTTAACACATTTTTATATAAATGTCGTAGTCTATATAGATACTGTAAAGCATTAAAATAGCGTTAAGGCGTTACCCAGGGTAGGGTACTACCGTTTTGCGGATTCGGACTAGTGGTAACGCATAGCACCTACTACCGCCCACTTCGGAACACACTTCCATAATCAAATCGAGGGGTGGCCATTAAATCAATCACAAAGTCATAATATGGTATCGAAGAAATGTGCCCAATAGAAGAAGCGACCTCACTTGACCCGGCATGGCTCCTGTTTTAGCCACATCAAGCTGACTCGAGGGAGTCAGGGCTACGTAAATACCTCATACAGAATCGTTCGCCAAACCATCCTACTTCATTTTGGAATCTCCACCACGTGCACAGTTGTTAAGTGGTTTTCGGTATTGGTAGAGAGTATGACAATATCTGATCCCAGTCTCTTTAACAACCAAACGATTATTTCACACTGGATGGTTCTTTTACATTTCCAAAATCAATTCATAATTGATATCAAAATATCATATTCTCAAAATCATATCACTTTTGAAATCATATTCACTTTCGAAATTATATTCACAGAATAGGTTAAACCCTCATTTCAAAATCATCCTATCTACTAAAAATATGTCATTTCACTAGAAAATACTATTTCAAACTCCAACGTAAGTTATAACATTCATTTAACCATATTCACTTTTAAATCGAGGATTTAAATATAACAGTTAAACCTTGCACCGTTTGAAGTTTAGAAAATAGTTTAGATAGTCATAAATAGTTTAAATAGTTTAAAATGGTTTAAAATAGTTTAAATTATATTTAATATAGTTTTTATAGTTTAACATAAAAGGGTTTGATTACATGATATGGTCTCTATAGAAAATAGTTTGAAAATCTAAATAAAACTGAATTTAAAATAATTTATCTTTAAACAGTTTACATTAAACTAATGAATTTGAAATTAATATCAAATTAAAATTGTTTATTCCATTTCAACAAACCTAGGCCATATCCAGCTTCCTAATCAACAAAACTCAATCTTAAATCTTTCAATTCAGATTCTCATATAAAACCATTTAAATCTATATCGATTTCAAATCCATATTTGAACTATAAATTTATGCTACTCCAAATTAAATAGATTTAAAAGTTAAATATTCAAACGTTTACAATAACTCAATTTCTATAAGTTTCATTTATACTTCAAATTCACTTTAACATTTCAATTTAAATTCTTTAAATAATTCATTTAAACCAATTCCAATTTCAACATTTAAAGCTTGGATTTCGAAAGTAATTCTGTTTATTTAAATCAAATTTTAGTTCAAAATATCATCTAACTGGATTCAAAAATTTAGGATTTAAAATCATTTAATTTAACCAATCCGGTGTCCGTATATAATTCTCTACCCTATGGTCAAGTGATACAGATATATATCATTTCAATCCGCAATAAATTTAAAATTTATGGGTATATATGTCATTTCAACCCACAATCCCGAGTGGAATTTAAAATCCATAAAATCGCTTGAGTCTGCCATTTCAACCTATAACGATTTTTCCATATCTATAAGATCATTCGGGTATGTATCATTTCAACCCATAGTGATTTCTAACGATAAACAAAGGGAACTTGTAGTGTGATAATAATATATAAAATAAACATAATATCCAGTCATCCAATATGAACAGTTAACATCCATCACAATCATCATTCAAATCAACCAATAAATAACAACAACTAGCATTTTGTACAATGTAAAACTGGATATAATGCTAGTTATAATTAGCATTTTGTACAATGTTTGCACTGTACAAAATGCTAACTATATTTAGCATTTTCCTTCAGTCTAATTTTCTTCCAAAGTTTGTCCTTCAGCCTAAAAATGAAACTTTGTGTCCTTCAGCCTAATTTTTTTTCAAAGTTTGTCCTTGTGCCTAATTCCCTCTTTAAAATTCAATATTAAATTAAATGACGATTATATTCAACAAAAGTCAGATTTAACTGGAATGACCATTTAAATATATCAAACAGCAATCAATCAACTTCTAATCACATCATATACTCAATTTAACTAACATAAGACAATTTAGTAGTGGTGAGTAGGTTAAAACATTCACCTTTGATTTTTTGACAATTTTAAAATCAAAAAATAGCCCAAAATCTAACAGTCTCAGAATTCGACTAAACCTATCCTACAGTGTCCGAAATTTTGATACGATCGCAATGGAGAAAACCACACATGAATCCGAGCTCGTATGCAAAAGATATTAATATTAGAAGTTACATGATTCATATTATAATATAAATAAAATAATAAATATTATAATACACGTCATCACCTGTATAACGTTGAAACCTTAGCTTGCTTATCGAACACGACACGCTGCTATTCTCAGCTGCCACGACTACACGACCAGCCGCGCCACCCACGATAAGCCAGACGCCACCGCACCAGGCCTGTGATGCGCCTCCACCTGCGCGACCCTCCACCACCATCCACGACACCACAACCCTCCAGTCGCCGTCCAATTGCACAGCCACTGCCCACTTCACACGAAACCCTAATAATTTTCCAAGGCGATCTGACCGTCACTTCGTCGAACGAACCATTATGATGCGCTCCCCTCGTCCATCTTCACACGACAGTACCCCCGAATCGATGATCCATCGTCGATGATCAACCACCAAAATGAACGACCAATAATGTTTTGGCTAATCTCTGATAAACCAAAACTCGATTGCAAAAACGAACTGCAGATCTAGATTACGCTCTTCGAGAGTTTCGAAATGGTATATATTATGATAAGGTTTTGAGGAGTTTGATTTTCGATTTGAATTTGAAATTGAATTAGGGTTTTTGAATTGAAAATAGGTTTCTGCCATTGGAGAGAGGAGATAGGAATAGGCAGACAAATTTGTATGTATAGGAATAAGAGATAGAAAGGCTGCTAGAGTTAGAAAAACTATTTATATAGACAAGGCCAGATAAGAAAGAATGAATATATCGAATTGGTTCGAAAAGACAATAGCGACCCGAAAAGCCCGTTCCGCTTTCGAAATGAAAGTGGATCATCCAATATATCAAAACAGATGTTTTCGATATTTTTAAACTCAATAAAACAAGTTCCAAACCCTAATTCAAAAGTACGTAGAAGTTAGCTTTTAAAATCAGTTTATTTCTATTGAATTCATTGATTTCTACGCGTTTCGAGCCCGCACGATCAAACGACAAGTCCGATCGCTACGAAACTTGAAATCTTATAGTAATTCACCGTTACAGATCCGATGAAACGGGTTTTGTCAAAATCCGAGACAGTGGCCAAAATGGCTATTTTCATGTTAATTAAATAAATTATTATTAAATTGATTAAATCACTTTTAATTCAAATTCAAAAGTTAGCCAATTTTTATCATTTTTGATTACCTAGTGATTTATAATCCTTTAAAATAAATTTCCATGGTCAAATCCAATGTTAAATGTTGCACAAATTACAGCGTTCAATTTCGATTGCAATAAATTCATTAATTATAATTTAAATTCAAATAAATTCATTTATTTTGATTTATATCTTATTATTCACTCAACTACCCTCTTACGGATATAATTAACATTGGTTTACATCTTATTACATTAATAATCTACAATTATCATCTTAATTCATATTAACTGGCATATTAATTAGATTAATTGCAATTGATTTTCAAATTTAATTTCAACAGATTAAATAAACAGGTGATAAATAACAATTGTTACCTTTTATTTAATTTAATCACATTTATAAGTTTATTATCTAAAAAATGTTATAACTACTTACACAACACCGATTATATTCAATTTCAATTGATTACATACTATCTCACCATTTAACATAACATTTAATTTATTTCCTTATTTACAATTTCCAACCAACTTAACTTTTCAATTATTTCAATTACTTGAGATTACATTCAATCAATCATCGATTACATTAAATTAACATTATTAAATTTCATTCTAATAGTTTTCTTATTAAAAAATCATAAAATTTTAATTTCATACGATATTAAATCCAAAAATCTTATTTAATTAAATATTTAATTATCGAAAAAATAAGGGTCGTTATACTCTCCCCCACTCAAAACTTTTCGTCCTCGAAAAGGAAAAAGAGGGAATTAATATATTTTATTCAAAGTATTCAATTTATAAATAATTAATTTACATTATTAAGTATTTTAAATAAAATATATCAACTTATAAACAATTAAATCCTTCATATTCAAGTAAATAAAAGTTAGAAAACATTTCACTTTCATAAAATTTTCTAAGTCAAAAATTCACGGAAAATTTCGGCAGAGTCTCCTTTGTACGGAGAGGTCTGGGAAAATAATAATATCAATAAAAACAAGATATATATCACAAATAATATATCCCAAACCATGGGAAAAACAATAAAATATCGCTAGAAAACCGTAATCCGAAACGCACCTATTTGTCGGGCAAACAACGCTTTATTTATGAAACCAAAAGCAGTAACCATTGCTTCCATAAACCTATATTTCGCTTATATAATCCAAAGAGTTATAATTATGTACAAGAGAAATATTTAGTTGTTTCAATTAGTAACAAAACAAATTAACACAACATAACAATAGTCACTTGCAAACAAAATAATACAACCATCATATTCAACAAAGAAGTCAACCATCCATTCATAGCAACCAAAACAAATGGTTTGTTCAGGCTGAAAAACTTTTGATCGTACATGGGTGATAATTAACTATTAAGTTTATCCTACGCTCAACAGCCTTTGGTAATAACTTAATAGATTATTTATACATCCTTATACAGTTAGAAGTACCTTTTCCCAAACATCCCATAAGTCAAAACAACTAATAATTTCAATTATCATTTAAGTTTATTCTTATTAAATTCCCTTTCACATCATTGTTTACTTTTTATTATTTTCATTCGTTCATATAATATCTTCCCTTCCATTCATTTACTTACATAAGTTATTTCCATTCAATTATTTAGATCATCACTAAATCAATTCTTAAGATATTATATAAGCCTCTTTGCAAAATTTAATTCACAGTTATTATTTACTTTGATTTCCTTTTAATATCAATATTCATTTGTGAATCAACTCATACTTATATTTTCAACCATTTCTTTTTCTTCGTATTCATTTCCTTCATATCTAGCATTATTGAATATTAAATCTATTTCTAAATCATTTCACATTTTCTGAAGTTATAATCATTTAATTAACATAGTATTCACTTTTACTAATCATTTTAATTATAAATAACTTCAAGCATTAACTTAAGTTTATAATATTCTTATACATCTTAATTCTTCATTTATAAACATAATTCCATTGAACACTTTCATTACTTAAGTTTTACTTGTATAATATTCTATTGCATATTCTTATTTAATATTACAACTTTTTAACAATTCTGGTAAGTTATATATATGTTTAAGAATGTAATTGAATGATACAGAAGTTTATCTTATTCATTTTAATTAACAAAATGTTCAATAATTACACCTTCTAAATTTTCATTGTTCTTTAATTTATAAGTGACAACCTTCAATTTCTTTACATTTCATTAATCACTTAACTCTTAATTTCTTATTTTTCATTTTAGAAGTTTCCAATTATTAATATAGTCAAGATTTCATTTATTATAATAATTAAAATTTATAATTTCCAGAAACTTAAGAACTAAATACCGGGTTTCCTTTCAAATTATTTAAAATAATATATATATATATATATATATATATATAGACACACTCATAACTTATATATCCAATCATATTTAGAAATTAAAAATTAAGATTTGTTATCAAAAAAATTGTGCAGTAAAAATACTACAGCGGTCTTCCCACTTTGAAACTCAAAAATGAACGTCGATAATGCGTGCACTCATCACCGAAATAATTTTCCAACGACAGAGACGGGAGTATAGAACTTATCTCTTTTTAAAAAAATTCTTTTAAAATATTTCTTTCAGATTACATTGAAATATTTATATTTGAAAATACTTCCAAATAATACTAATATTATATTCCAAAATCTTTTGAAAACCAATTTCAAAACCCAGAACTTAAGTTCTCAAATCTCCAATTCATATTTACTTTATTTGTAAATTTTATTTTACAACCAATGTTTATCAAATTTCACAACCTAACAACAACATATCACATCCAACTATATCATTTATAAAAACCATTCTTTTATATACAAAATATAACACTAGTAAAAATTACTTCATTTACCTATATTTCAAAGACAATATTGTGTCGGTCTGCCCTATTAAGTGTTTAGAAATCCCTATCGATGCCATAGCGTCCTATGTACCGACAAGAATTTATAAATACTAAACAGACCAAATTAACTGAATATAAAAACATTTTATAACTCTAACAAATATGCTCTCTCGTATATACTCTCAAACAACTCATTCTAGGGTATTACCACCCTATTTCCAATGAGTCAGACCCCACAAAGCTAAGTTTATCGCTAAACCTCGCTCTGATACCAACTGTAACGACCCACCTTTTTGGACGGTTTAAATCGACAATAAACCATACATGTCGAACTCAAACTATTCAAAATGGAGGATTGTTATGGGATAAAAAAGAGAATGAAGATAAAAGAAAGAAAAACAAAACACAGAACCTCACAGCGGAATGGAAAAATATAATAATCAAATAAACAGTTCATGAAGTTGTTTTACAAATAACATTTAATTACACTTTTACAATACATATCAGAGTTATACATACAGCAGAAATAAATAAATAATGCAGCGGAACAACATGATGCAGTGCTATAAATATAATATGTAACGACCCGGAATTTTCGATCCCGAAAATTCCAGATAGTTAGGAAAAGAAGAAGAGATAGAAGAAGAGGAAACAGAAAACAAGTCACAGAATCTCACATTCGCAGCGGATCAAAATATAATATCATATAATACTATTTATACAAAGAAACTGTATGAGTTAAATTACACTTTAATACATCAGAGTTACAACATATACACAATCCCTGGACATATATAATCAACATGTCCAAATATACAACAATATATCACAGCGGGATAAACTCCATACGTTCCTGCAATCCAGCTCGTCTCCTGAGCTCCAGAACGTCCTTACCTGAAAATCTGTAATACTCGGTCTGACCCGAGCATTACATCAAAGTAACACCCGGGTCAGGCTGGAAACCAGCGTGAGTAAACCCATCTAACATGGAATACAAAGCATATAACTTGTATAAAACCCGAGTAACTCGTATCAATTTACAATTTCACATTTTGTTGTAGACATCACTTAATAGTCAAATTACACTTGATTCATTCCATTTTAACCTATTGATTCAACAAATCAATTTATAAAGAGTCGAAGTGGTTTCAGGTGTTTACACATACCCGACTTCCACTAACACAAGGTAATTAAACCCAACTCATTTCCATTAATATTACCATTCCAATTCAATTAACATTCAGTAATTATTCATTAATTACTTTGCTAAGTAATTACTCTTTCCAATTTCATTCAGTAATCATACTTCAACAAACCATCATATGATTATCTTAGATTAATTAAACCAATTGATTAACTTGACTTAATCACATCACCTTAATAGAATACATTGAGAATTTAATCTCTTAATTCCTTCATTTAGTAATTATACTTAAACAATTCCATAAATGGATTATCTTTAAAAAAAATCTAATTGATCATCTTAATTAATCCTTTGATAATCCTTAGTTAATGATTCTTCATTAACTTTTAACAATCCTTTAATTAATCATCTCTTAATCCAAAATAATTAATTCTTATAAACCAATTAATTAAATTTTTAATTAATCAATTTTCTAAGTGTTTAACTAAACTTAATAATTTAATGAATTACAAATCATTAAACTTCATTTATTTAAAGATAAAAACATTCTTCTTATTAATGATCAAATTATCATTGACAAAGTATTAAACAATTTGCTTTAAAAGTTCTTCCAAATTTCATTTTAAATTTAAGATTTAAAATGAATACAAATTACCTTTATCAAAGTTTTAATACCACTTAAAATCTTCTTTTTTTTCTTTTTTTTTCACAAGTTAAAGAAATATTTCTCTTATAAAGAAGCCAAATCTATTTTATATTCAAACCATATTTAAAATACACTTTAAATTTTTTTGAGAGTCAAAGTTTAATTTTTCACTTTTTTTATTTTTTAATGGCCTCTGATCCTTCTTTCCCTCCACTCCTCGTCCTTTCAAACTGCTCCCCTGTCCTATCCATCACCCCTCCCATCCCTACGACCATCCCTGCTCCTGTTCATCTTCAGCCTCCCCAATTTCCTCCTGACCCTGTCCCGCCTGATCCAGCCATGCCAACTTTGCCTATCTCACCCCATGTTGATTCCATCTGTCCTTCTCCTCCTGTCCAAAATCTTATCTCCTATTCATCTCGGATTGTCCCATCTGTTCAATGGAATTCTCTCTTTAAGGAAAAACCTCGTAATGCAGGGAAGCATATCCCAATTCAAGTTCCTCTTCTCTTTGAGGGCCATGTCTTAGTTCCTCCAGAGAATGTAATAAGAGCTGGAAATGAAATTTGGGGAGAATACCTGGTAGGCTTTTTCCTTGATAAACCACTTTCTTATCTCACAGTAATAGCACATCTAAAAAGAGTTTGGAAATTAAAGGGTTCAATAAAAGTTAAGTCCGATGGTTTCCTGTTCCTTTTCAATCTATCTTGTGAGGAAGATAGAAGGAAAATAATTGCATCTGATCCAATTATCATGAGGAACAAGTTATTCATTGTAAAGCAATGGGATCCAAATGTTGGAAATAGTTGTAGTACTATTAAATCTGTTCCGGTTTGGATCAGACTTTCAAATATCCCGTTATATGCTTGGTCACATATAGGCATTAATTGGCTAGCTAGTCGAATTGGCAATTTCATGTGTATGGATGAACAAACTGAGAAGTTGGAAAGAATAGGTTATGCAAAATTCATGGTAGAAATCACTCCATTAGTGGAGTTATTGGATGAATTTACAGTGAGATTGCTTGATGGTTCAGAGCAGATTGTAAAAGTAGAATATTTATGGAAGCCAGAAGTATGCAGCGGGTGCAAAGAATTTGGGCATATGACTGATATGTGCTTGAAAAAGAAAATAAATCTAGAAGGGAAGGCAGCAACATAAATAAAGTCTGGTAAGGAAAGAAGGGACAATGTAGATCGAAATGAAAAAACTATAGGAGTCACAAAGAAAAAGCAGGAGTGGAGAAGGGTTGAAAGTAAGGGAACTAAAATGAGAAGAGATAAGGAAAAAGAAAATAGAACTGAAATTCAGATAAATAAGGAAGCAACTTCTGAGGATGAACCAAAAAAAAGTGAGGAAATTGTCAAAATGCTAACACAATGGAAAAAGGAAAACAAGCTAAAACAAATGAGGAAATAAGAATCGATACCAATAAATTTTATGTTCTGATGGAAGAAACTGAGAGTGAGTCAAACTATGTCATAAGTGATAATGAACCATGCAATGATAACTGTGACAAAGAAGAGCAAGTTGAGGAAGGGGAATTACTGGCAAGCAAGCAGACTAAAATTAGTGGTGAACAAGACTCATCCCTCATAATATTGCATAATGTTATGGGGGATCAGGGTAACAGTAGTGCAGGGATGGTGCCAGCAACTGTAAACTCTAATCAAGCTGAATAGATTTATAAAACCCCTGATGCAATTGACTATGAAATTGCCATTTCAAGAGAAGAACCAACAATGCAAAAAAGTGACAAACAGGTTTTAATTGCAAATAAAGAAAGAACAAAAATACAAATTCAGATAGCTGAAACCCAGTTTAGGGAAGAACTAGAAAAAGATCTAATGACCCTGATTTTAGCTGAACATTCAAATAGTATCCCCCCTCCTCAGGTTGTTACACCTTCTCTGGCCATCTGCCTGGATGGATATCTTTGCCTCATAACTCTATTATCTCACAAAATACCCCAAAGAAAGGCAAGTCCAATGGCAAGTGTCTGTCTGATAGGATTGATCAAAATGTTGATATAAACAATGTTCAAAGAGTTTCTCCTGCAACTAGGAGCATGAAAAATGTGGTTCATCAATCTCTGAAGTATACCAAATGATGCAAACCTATGCAATATGGAATATTAGAGGAGCTCATTCCTTAACAAAGCTTGATCAAGTGAAATTTATCATTAACAAGCACAAAATATCCCTCTTTGCTATTCTTGAAACTAAGTTGAATGAGACCCTTACTTTAAAAGCTGCAAAGCATATAAACCCTAACTGGACTCTTAACCATAATTTGAATCAAGCCTCCTATGGTCGAATTATGGTCATCCATGATCCAACTGTTTTAACCCTATCTTCTGTCCTTTGCACTGACCAAGTCATCCATTTTCATGCCAAATGCTATGATTCTTCCCTCTCTTTCTATATAACTATAGTCTATGCTCATAACTCATCCACCTCAAGACAAACTTTCCTCGATCTCCTTCCTGCTTTCAGGCAAAATACCCATCCCTGGCTTGTCTTTGGGGATTTTAACTGCTGTATATCTTTGACTGATAAGCATGGTGGTCGTCCCCTTCTACCAAATGATATTTATCCCCTAAATAAAGCTATTGAGGAATCACACCTGCTTTCATTACCCTCTACTGGTGCTGAATTCACATGGAATAACAGGAGTCGATCTGGTGTCAGAACTTTCTCTAAGATTGATCACTCTTTTGCCAACCTCAAAGCATTAACCACCTGGTCAACTTTATCTTCCTTTTTCCCCCACCCTATTCTTTCTGACCATTCCCCTATTATTTTCTCTTCTGGTCAGAAGTTGTTAAAAGATAAAAGAAGCTTCAAATTTTATAATGCTTGGGTTCTTGAACCTGAGTATAATAATATCATAAGTAAAGCATGGTCTGAAAATTTCTTTGGTAATCCAATGTTTATTTTTTGCAGGAAATTAAGAGCTACTAAATTAGCACTGCGAGAATGGGCCAAAGGAAAATTTGGCGACGGCTCCTTAAAATCAGCTCTGATTAGGAAGAATCTCAATCTTGCTCAGGAAGAAATGCTGAAAAATCCTGATAATCCTGAAGCTGCTGAAACTGAGAGGAATCTATTTGACCAACTAAGTGAAGCATTGAAGGCTGAAGGCAATATGAGGAGGAAACAACTGAGACAAAATGGGCAACAGAGGGAGACAAAAATACTGCGTATTTTCATGCTGCAATTAAGATAAAACAGGCTAAGGAGCATCTATCTAATTTGTATGATGATGAAGGAGAATTGCACTCCAATCCTGATTCTATTGATAGCGCTCTCTTAAAATATTTCAAGAATATGTTAGGTAACAAAGATGATTTCATTCCTTCTATTAATGATCTGTCCCAAATCCATTTACCTGAGGTGCTTCCTGAGGAAACTCAAAAACTTGTAGACAAGGTAACTGATAAGGAAATCAAAGACACTCTTTTTGCAATGAATAAGCAATCTAGTGGAGGCCCTGATGGATTCAATGTCATATTTTTTATACATAGTTGGGATATAATCAAGACGGATTTTCTTCGGGAAGTCCATAATTTTTTCAATTCCTTCTGTCTTCTAAAGCAAGTGAATGCAACAAATTTAGTTCTTATTCCTAAAGTCCCATCTCCCACGTCTATTGCTTCATTTAGACCCATCTCTTGTTGTAATGTTTCATACAAATGTATTTCAAAAATTTTGGCCTCCAGGCTTGTGCTAGTCCTAAGCAGAATCATTTCTTCTAATCAGTCAGCCTTTCTTCCCAAGAGGAACATCCTTGATAATATTTTGTTATCTCATGAATTATTAAAAGGCTATGGACGTGCTCATGCTTCCAAAAATGCTATGCTAAAGGTGGACTTAATGAAAGCTTATGATAGTATTCACTGGACTTCTATAGTTAGAATCATAGCCCTGATGAAATTTCCCAAAGTATTTGTGGCTTGGATATACAGCTGTATCTCCACTCCATCTTTCTCTATTAAGTACAATGGCTTTACTTCTGGGTTTTTCAACAGCAAATAGGGAATCAGGCAAGGGGACCCAATATCCTCATATATATTCATTTTAGTTATGGAAGTGCTAACTAGTATGCTGTCAACTAAATATATGCAGAGGGATATTTTGTACCATTCAAAATGTAAATCCCTTCAAATCACATCTCTGTTATTCGCTGATGACATCATGATCTTCACAAAGCCTGATCAGAAATCGATTGAAAATATTAAAGCTACCCTTCATAATTTCTATCTCATGACTGGGTTGAAATTAAATGCAAATAAATCTCATATTATCACTTTTGGCATATCTACTGAGGAAGCTAATAGATTAACTGGAATATCTGGGTTGCAGCTAATGGAAAATAGCATGTTCTATCTGGGTATTCCTCTATGTACTTCAAGAATCACTTCTAGACACTGCCTGCCCTTGTATACAAAAATCTGTAAATTAATGAACTCATGGGCAAATAGGTTTCTTACTCAAGCTGGTAGACTTGTTCTTATCAAGTCTGTTATCTCCTCTATGATGGTGTACTGGTCTAGAGTTTTTATTCTCCCCAAAAAATTGGTGAACATGGTTAGGAATGCTATGCTTAGATTTTTTTGGACTGGCACTGTTCATTCAAAAAAATTAATCCCATGTTCTTTTGCCAAAATGGAACTTCCAAAAAAGAAAGGAGGACTAGGAATCATCAACTTGCATAATTGGAACAAAGCAGCTATTAGTGCACATATAAATACTTTGCTCAGTGGACATGAAACATTATGGGTCAAATGGACCAGAAGGTATAACTTGGTTGGTAGGAACTTCTGGACTATGCCAGTGCCACAGAATTGTAGCTGGACATGGAGGTGTATTCTGGGATTGAGATCTATTTTTAGTCAGTATATTAAGTATGATCTCTCTCACAACAGTAGCATCAAGTTTTGGAATGACCCGTGGATGGCTGAAGGATTGGTCCTAGTTTCTGTTTTTTCTCCCCATCAGATTGAATAGACAGGAATAGGTAGAAATGCAAAAGCCATTGACTACTTGAGTGAGGGCAAGCTGTTGCTCCCATACACTAGTAACCAGGATATAAGAGCTGTATGGAAATGTTACCATACACAAACATATGGGTTAGCTGCAAGAGATGAAGTTCAGTGGAATGGTAAACAACATACTATATCTGTTGCTTATGACCTTCTAACTAATGTGATTGGCAGACCTACATCAGTTTGGTACAAGGTTATATGGACCACTTCCTCTCCTCCCAGGGAGAACCTGATGATGTGGAAGGTGATCATGAATGCATTATTAACGAAGTATAAAATGTTGAGTTATGGTATGAACATTGATCCACTGTGTGTCTATTGCAAACTACAAATTGAGACAGTGGCACATCTGTTTTTTGAATGCAATGAATTGCAAGGTATCTGGGGGAATTTGGTTAGAAGAATAGATGATGATCATAAACATGGCTTATCGGAGTTTGAATGGGATCTTATTAGTAAATCAACAAGATGGAGGATAGAAAAAAGAACTGTCTTCTTTTTCTATCTAAAGAAGTACTTGAACTTAGTTTGGGAGGAAAGAAACATGAGAATTTTTGAGAACAAATGTAGGAGTATCCAACAATTATGGGAAGTTCTTAAGAAAGCAATAACCTCGGGTATGAAGGAAAGCAATTTTGATTTCAGTTCTCACTTGGCAGAGCTTTAGTCTGATCTTTGATGTGTTTTTTTTCCTCTTTTCCATTGTGTTTGTTTTTTTCTTTGTAACTTGGCTCTGTATCTTTTATTTGTTTTCTTTCTGTTTTTTTGGTGACAATGAGCTTGTTCATTGGAACTTTTCTTTTATCAATAAACTGGTAGGGGACCAGTTAATCCCGCTTGCCTTGCAAAAAAAATACACTTTAAATCTACAAGGTTGTTTAAACAATTTAAAACTAAACATGTCCTTCATTTCAAACTGGAATTACATATTTAAATTTTGTTTCCAGATTTATCATAAATTTTACTTAGCTTACACTTTTAAATAAAGTAGTTAACACAATTTAAATCTAAACTATTTATTTTACAACTGAGGTTTTAAACTTGAATTCCAGATTTTTTAAACTTAGGTTTCAAAACTTATTTTAACTTTACTCTTCAATTTACTTCAGTTTAAATTTTATTTTATTTTTAAACAAAATTTAAAAGCAGAATAGGTTTGCTTTTTAAAACCTGGAACTAAAATTTCAACCGAGTCAATCCCTATATTACTTCGAGTCCAAACCACTTTTGCTTCGAGTAAATCGTCACTTCACTCGAGACCACAACACCTTGCTCAAACCAAACATCCCAGACCAAGGAAAATGCACCGTGCACGTGTACCGTGCCACCGATCAACTCCGTTGATCTTCACACATCGGACATCATCTCTACTCCCTATCGCGACCATCACGACATCACCCCAGACTCAAAATCGAATTCGAACTGTTCAAACCCAAACCTGGACACAGTAATAGAAACCACCACCAACCCTGTCAACGCCTCGTCCTCGAAGCTCCGACCACCTGAGACTCTACAACTTCAGCCATGCCCTAGTCAACCCACCAACTTTCGATACCCAAAGTCCAGTTACACTTGATCCCCTGAGGAAGTCGAACCAAACCAAAACTCAACCCTGATAAAAACTAGGGTTTTAAACTAAATTGAACGATCTCCGTCGCCACAGTTATGCTGATCAACTTCTGGCAATTTTCCCATCACCTACGATCACTCCTTCATCATCACCCATGTTTCCGACCTCCCAGGTTCTCGAGATCATCAGATATTGCCTGATTTCCCATTTTGTTCAACCCAGAACTGCATACTATTTTCCCAACTAACAAATTTTAATTTTAGTTTTAAAAATCATATTTTCATATAAGAATTCATGTTATAAACCTTAATTTATGTTTTACTATGTTTGAGATTCTACTTATTTAAAAACAAATGCTGTTCTTATGACTCATAGAGACATTCAGGTTTCCTTTTATCTTAACTAAATTTTTTTAAACATAAATCCATACAAAAGAAACAACCTTTGTTTAACTTTAATTCTTGACTAAGATCAGATCAAGTGGAAAAGTTATTTTACCAAAATTTTAATTTTAAAACATGAACAGGCAAAGCAGAGATGTAGCAGTAACCATATATGTATTTATATATATACAGAAGATTCATTCCAATTCAAACATTCAAAGCATATTTATTCCTAGTAAATCCGTAAGTAGCAAATAGTTAACACTTATGCATTAACTGGGAGGTTACTCACCTTGCAATAATAAACAGAGAAGTCCTGAGGTTTTGAAATCTGGAAACTTGTTCTTGCTTTGATCTGTTTTGAACTTTGTTTTTGAACTGGAATTTGCACTAAAAATCTGAACTTGAATTTGCTATGAAACTGAGTTAATTCTTTACTATAGCTTCAGGTTGAATTTGTAGTTTTGAAAGATTGATAATTTTTCTCGGGTGTAATTCTCTTTGGTTTTAATTTTTCCCATTTCTTTTTTTTTCTTTTATGAGAGCAATGTGATAAGCTCGGCTATAATATATAAAATGAAAATGAAGTGTAGAGTAAGCCAGGCTGATATTTGTGTGTACAGGCTGAAGTGTATACTGGTACAAACACTTGACAGAGATATTTTCCTTCTTGCTTCTTGACCAGGCAAACTGAAATGAATTTTGAACAATTCGAAATGACCCAATGTTGTGCTAGCATTAAATGCAAATGTCCTTCATGTTTACATCCTTATCTCATTTTATCTATGTTCATAGATTTTTTTTTCTTTATTCTTTCCTTGCCTGACATCTCTACTTCACAGGCAACATATATTCTTTTGCCTGGTTTTGTTCTTTTATACTTTATGTGCTTAATATAACATTGTTTTAATTACTTGGCTTGTTCTATAAGCTAATATACCCTCTTGATTTTATATTGTGCACACTTGTATTCATTCTATAATGAATACATTCATATATATATATATATATATATACTTGTCTTATTTCATTTCTACTTATCTGGTACGCTTTCAAGTATCTTACGTGCTTTATAAAGTTATTATATTTTAGTATTGTTATATTTTAGTCTTAAGTGTTTATGTTATAGTTTACATAACTATAAATTTTATTTGAAATATTATTTATTGCTAATATAAATACTTATTCTTATTTCTTTCTAAAGTTAAACTATCAATATTTAATTGCTTATTTATTATTTAGTTTTATACTTGTATCAATTACATACTTCTAGTGGTAATATTTTTTTATAACCATATTTTATTTTCACCTATGTTTAAATATTGATAAGGTATATTTTATTTACATTAAAAGACATATATATATAGCTGTTTTAGTAAATATTTAATTAATCTGATTAAATACTCATTAATATAATGTTGCTAAATTTCCGGGATGTCACACATTTTCTATAAAATTTATCATATCCAGCGGTTTTATAATTCAATATATATATATATATTATAGTTTTCAAACCAATTTATATATTCGGATATTTATAATTATCAGAAATTCATTTGTTTGACCTATTAATATTCCGATATTTTAAACTAGTTAATTACCAATTAACATCCGTTAAAATCTGGGTCGTCACATAATAAATAGAAAGATATACTGAATCTTTGTCTTCATCCTCCAGAAAATAGTCTTCAATACACTGAAAGGCTCAGACTGACCCGAGCGTAATGAAAAGACAAAACACTTGAGTCAGAACTAAAAGATCTTATGTAAGTTAAATCAATAGTAAATAAGTATGAGTATAACGACTTCAGAGATGTTTACGGGATTTTACATCTCCTATCCAGTTCAAACGTGCGTGCAATAACTTAAGAGACGTTCAGGATTCCATATCCTAAGGATCCGTTAAACTATCTACTATGTAGTAATATACGCTATTATAATATGTCTATCAGTAAAGTAAAGTATTAAAATAGCGTTAAGGCGTTACCGATATCCCCCTTAACACATTTTTATATAAATGTCGTAGTCTATATAGATACTGTAAATTCCACCGCAAACTAGTGGGCTATCAGGGAGCAATCCATAGGACGACACAAAACAAACTTGTAATGGGCGCGATAAGGCATGTGACAAGGCACGCCAGGCAATGCCCAGGGTAGGGTACTACCGTTTTGCGGATCCGGACTGGTGGTAACGCGTAGCAGCAACTACCGCCCACCTCGGTACACACTCCCACAATCAAATCGAGTGGTGGTCATTAAATCAATCACAAAGTCATAATATGGTATCGAAGAAATGTGCCCGATAGAAGAAGCAACCTCACTTGGCCCGGTATGGCTCTTGTTTTAGCCACATCAAGCTGACACGAGGGAGTCAGGGCTACGTAAATACCTCATACAGAATCGTTCGCCAAACCATCCTACTTCATTTTGGAATCTCCACCACGTGCATAGTTGTTAAGTGGTTTTCGGTATTGGCAGAGAGTATGACAATATCTAATCCCAGTCTCTTTAACAACCAAACGATTATTTCACACTGGATGGTTCTTTTACATTTCCAAAATCAATTCATAACAGATATCAAAATATCATATTCTCAAAATTATATCACTTTTGAAATCATATTCACTTTCGAAATTATATTCACTAAATAGGTTAAACTCTCATTTAAAAATCATCCTATCTACTAAAAATATGTTATTTCACTAGAAAATACTATTTCAAACTCCAACGTAAGTTATAACATTTATTTAACCATATTCACTTTTAAATCGAGGATTTAAATATAACAGTTCAACCTTGCACCGTTTGATGTTTAGAAAATAGTTTAGATAGTCATAAATAGTTTAAATAGTTTAAAATGGTTTAAATAGTTTAAAATGGTTTAAATAGTTTAAAATATATTTAATATAGTTTTAATAGTTTAACATAAAAGGGTTTGATTACAGGAAATGGTCTCTATAGAAAATAGTTTGTAAATCTAAATAAATCTGAATTTAAAATAATATATCTTTAAAGACTTTACATTAAAATAATTAATTTGAAATTAATATCAATTTAAAACTATTTATTCCATTTCAACAAATCTGGGCTATATCCAGCTTTCAAATCAACAAAACTCAATTTTAATTCTTTAATTCAGATTCTTATATAAAACCATTTAAATCTATATCGATTTCAAATCCATATTTGAACTATAAATTTACGCTACTTCGAATTCAATAGATTTCAAAGTTAAATATTCAAACGTTTACAATAAATCAATTCGATAAATTTCATTTATACTTCAAATTCAACTTTAAAATTTCAATTTAAATTCTTTAAATAATTCATTTAAACCAATTCCAATATCAACATTTAAATCTTGGATTTCGAAAGTAATTTAATTTATTTAAATCAAATTTTAGTTCAAAATATCATTTAACTGGATTCAAAAATTTAGGATTTAAAATCATTAATTTAACCAATTCGGTGTCCGTATATAATTCTCTACCCTATGGTCAAGTGATACGGATATATATCATTTCAATCCGCAATAAATTTAAAATTTACGGGTATATATATCATTTCAACCCGCAATCCCGAGTGGAATTCAAAATCCATAAAATCGCTCGAGTCTATCATTTCAACCCATAGCGATTTTTTCCTATCTATAAGATCGTTCAGGTATGTATCATTTCAACCCATAGTGATTTCTAACGATAAACTAGGGGATCTTGTAGTGTGATAATAATATATAAAATAAACATAACATCCAGTCATCCAATATGAACAGTTAACATCCATCACAATCATCATTCAAATCAACCAATAAATAACAAAAATTTGACTGATTATCATTAATAGGTATTAATTGGTAATTTAAAATTCAATATTAAATTAAATGGCGATTATATTCAACAAAAGTCAGATTTAACTGGAATGATCATTTAAATATATCAAACAGCAATCAATCGACTTCTAATCACATCATAAATTCAATTTAACTAACATAAGACAATTTAGTAATTGTAAGTGAGTTAAAACACTCACCTTTGATTTTTCGACGATTTTAAAGTCCAAAAATAGCCCAAAATCTAACAGTCTCAGAATTCAACCAAACTAGTCCTATAATGTCTGAAGTTTCGATACGATCGCAATGAAGAAAACCACGCGTGAATCTGAGCTTGTACGCAAAGGATATTAATATTAGAAGTTACACGATTTATATTATAATATAAATAAAATAATAAATGTTATAATACACGTCGTCACCTGTATAACGTTGAAACCCTAGCCTTCTTATCGAACGCGACACGCTGCTACTCTTAGCCGCCATGACCACATGACCAGCCGTTCCACCCACGGCGAGCCAGACGCCGTCGCAACAGGCCTATGACGCGCCTCCACCTGCACGACCCTCCACCACCATCCACGACACCACAACCCTCCAATCGTCGTCCAAATGCACAACCGCCACCCCCTTCACACAAAACCCTAATCAATTTTCCAAGGCGATCTGACTGTCACTTCACCGAACGAACCATTATGATGCGCTCCCCTCGCCCATCTCCACATGATAGTACCTCGAATCGATGATCCATCGTCGATGATCAACCACCACAATGAACGGTTGAGAATGTTTTGTCCAATCCCAGACAAACCTAAACTCGATTGCAAAACTGAACTGTAGATCTAGATTACGGTCTTCGAGAGCTTCGAAACGGTATATAATATGATAGGGTTTTGAGGAGTTTGATTTTCGATTTGAATTTGAAATTGAATTTGGGTTTTTGAATTGAAAATAGGTTTCTGCCATTGGAGAGAGGAGATAGGAATAGACAAACAAATTTGTATGTACAGGAATAAGAAATAGACAAGCTGCTAGGGTTAGAAAAACTATTTATATAGACAAGGCCCGATAAGAAAGAATGAACATATCGAATTGGTTCGAAACGACAATAGCGACCCGAAAAGCCCGTTCCGCTTTCGAAACGAAAGTGGGCCATCCAATATATCGAAATAGATATTTTCGATATTTTTAGACTCAATGGAACAAGTTCCAAACGCTGGTTCAAAAGTATGCAGAAGTTAGCTTTTAAAATCAGTTTATTTCAATTGAATTCATTAAATTGATTTCTACGCGTTTCGAGCCCGCACGATCAAACGGCAAGTCCGATCGCTACGAAACTTGAAATCTTACAATAATTCACCGTTACAGATCCGATGAAACTAGTTTTGTCGAAATCCGAGACAGTGGCCAAAATGGCTATTTTCACGTTAATTAAATAAATTATTATTAATTTGATTAAATCACTTTTTAATTCTAATTCAAAAGTTAGCCAATTTTTATCATTTTTTATTACCTAGTGATTTATAAACCTTTAAACTAAATTTCCATGGTCAAATCCAACGTTAAATGTTGCACAAATTACAACATTCAATTTCAATTGCAATAAATTCATTAATTATAATTTAAATTCAAATAAATTCATTTATTTTGATTTATATCTTATTATTCACTCAACTATCCTCTTACGGATATAATTAACATTGGTTTACATCTTATTACATTAATAATCTACAATTATCCTCTTAATTCATATTAACTACTATATTTAATTAGATTAATTGCAATTGATTTCCAAATTTAATTTCAACAGATTAAATAAACAAATGATAACAATTGTTACCTTTTACTTAATTTAATCACATTTATAAGTTTATTATCTAAAAAATGTTATAACTACTTACACAGCACTGATTATATTCAATTTCAATTGATTACATACTATCTCACCATTTAACATAACATTTAATTTATTTCCTTATTTACAATTTCCAACCAACTTAACTTTGCAATTATTTCAATTACTTGAGATTATATTTAATTAGTCATCGATTACATTAAATTAACATTATTAAATTTCATTCTACTAGTTTTTTTATTAACAAATCATAAAATTTTAATTTCATACAATATTAAATCCAAAAATCTTATTTAATTAAATATTTAATTATCGGAAAAATATGGGTCGTTACACTAAGTCTTAAATTCACGAAAAATTTCAGCAGAGTCTCATTTGCGAGGCTAGGTTTGAAAAAATAATAATATCAATAATTACAATAGTTATATCATATTTCAAAAATGAAACATCCCAAACCATTGGAAAAACAATAAAATATCGTTACAAAACCATAATCCGAAAACGTACCTATTTGTCGAGCAAACTAACTTATTTATGAAACCGAAAGCAGTAGCTATTGCTTTCATAAACCTGTATTTCACTGATATAATCCAAAGAGTGAGAATAATGTAAAAGAGAATATTTAGTTGTTTCAATTAGTAACAAAAGCAATACAACACAAGTCATATGCAAACAAGACAACACGACCATTATATGTTACATGGAATCAATCATACATTCATAGCAACCAAAACTAATGGTTTGGTTAGTTCAGAAACTTTTCATCGTACAAGGATGATAAATAAACTACTAAGCGTACCCTACGCTCCACATCCTTAGATAATTACTTAATAGATTATTCATACAACCTTAAACAATTTGAAGTATCCTTTCCCAAACTTCCCATTTGCCAAACAATATAGAATTTAAATGTTATTTTAGTTTGTTCTATTGGTTTCCTTTTTACTCTTTTATTTATTTTCATTTCCCATTAATACCAAGTCATCTTTTTATAAAATTTCATTATTACTTACATAATATATTTCCCATTCAATATTTGAAATCATCATTGAATACATTTGTCATGGCCCGCAAATCCGTACCTCTTGATTAACCACTAATCTCCATTGATTAACTCAAAATGAACGGGAATACGAACTATGATGGGTTTTAAGAAGAAGAAAAAAGTAGAAGAAGAAGATAGAAGAAAAAGAAAGAAGAACAATACAACATCAGATACAGAAACAGAAAACAATATCAGAATCTCACATATCGCAGCGGAACAATATATAATAGATAAATGAATATCATTTAAAAACAAAAGAATTATATCTGTTATTACATTACATCACATCATATCATCAGAGTCAATAAACAACAATGGACAGTTATATAAACTTGTCCTCATACAAAATACACAGCGGAATAAATACATCAGATACAAATACTACGTCTCGTCATCCAGCTCATCTCCAAAGCTCCAGAATATCCAGAATATCCTGATAATCTAACTCTAGACTGCCCGTGTGGAAATTGGTGGGCACCCAGAGTTTAGAAGGGAACAATAAACTCCGAGTCAGTCATGGTGACTGGTGTGAGATCGTAAAACAGTTATTCTTTCACAAAGAAAATAAAACAAATTCGCAATGCTTTTTGGAAAATGAGACTACCATAAGACCTCCCACCACACACACAATGCAAACGCAGAATTGGAGGAGATTTCTTCTTATGATAGTCAAAGATGCTTACTACGCAAAATCAAATCATTTTTGATATTATTATTAGTGCATAGTGTAGAAAACATTTCGAAAGTATAATATTAATCTTAGCCAACATACGACCAGTATCGTATGCCTACTATAGCTACCATCTAAACAGTGGTGACCACCGTACGTAAGTGGCAGGTTCTACAACTAATACCGTACAAGTCACGTATTGGAGTTTGGATTTCCAACAAATGGTCAGGCTAAGGAACTTCCTATCCACGATGGGTACGTCCCTGGAATAGATGACCCGAGAACCTAACCGGATCTCTGCCAACACAAGGCCGGGTTACCTCTGCAAAAATAGGTAACTACTGACACGCGTATGCCATCCCCCGATCGTAACCGATCTTCCCGAGGATCCCCGATTTCCAACAAACCACATAGATAATAATGCAGCAACCACATAGGTTAAGTATCTGGGCTCCATACCATGATACCACCTTTATCCAGAAGGAATGACATACACTAAGGGGCGCTACTCCCTAGAACCTTGCCGCATCCTTCCTGTTTCGACCATTTCCGGGGTGTGAGGCTCGACGAAGTCTCGTCCACAAAGCTATGCTTTCTACAAAAAGCCCTGCTTCGGGTCAAACAAAAATGATCAACCTATGATCACAAAGATATAAGATCAAACAAATGATCATCTCACAGATGATCAAACACTGATCATTTCACAGCAACACTCAGTATGCCACGTTACCAAATTGGGAGTATATCGCTGATAAATTTCAACTACATAACCTCTGAGCTCGTACGTCTCAGAGAAGGGTGTTAAGCTAAGAGAATAAATTCTCCGCCACCAACAGAAATGTATTTGAAAGAAATCAGCTTTATATCTCAAATTGTAACGTCAGACACACAATCGATACAAGTCTGTTCCGGGATCGAACAGAACCGAAGGCACTTCTCACGAAGCCCTTGCATATCCGGATAATTTTCAATCACGTCAGGACTCCCGTCACTAAGGGTGATAAAACCTCTAAATCGGAGATCAGCCGATGTAGAGTAACTCGACGGTAATCCTTCCGTTTTCAAAAATATCCGGTCTTCAACACCGGTCTTCGAATGCAATTCATAACGACGTATCACATATTCGGAATGGGTTATACGACCCCATGGTCCTTTCCCGGCTAACCCGAATAGTGAGCGTTTATTCAAAAATAAGTGTGGCATTCAAATTCATCCAATTCACAACAAATACCTATCTAAAGGTAATTATTGATAGTCGGTTATTTAACTATCAATAAAGATGCGCAACATCATCAGATTCCAAATAATTTTCCAAATTATTTCATCTTCCAAAATATTTTTTACTAGATATAAAATTTCCACACTTAACCGTTTGAAAACAAATTTCAAATATTCAATTTCCACATTTCATTTTATCTTTGAAGATAAAATCTCAAAAACAGTTCATTTCATATTGGAAAAGCAATTCCATACTTATTTAATAATAAGTATTTCACAAATCATTTATTTTCAACATTTGAAAATATTCGATATACTTAAATCAATATTAAGTATATATTCATTCTTTAAGGAAATCATTCTCTTTAAACACATTTATTTGAGTCAAAACGAATGTTACGTAAAACATCGTTACGACGACTCAAAATCACTAGTATAGGGATTCGGATTTTAATAGATATATAAATCCCAATACTACATCAAAACATTTCCTTTCGGAAATCATTTACTATAACAACAGTGTTATAGTCCATCATTTCCTTATTTTTCGAAAACGTCTATTTCAACAATAAATGTTGAAATCTATGATTTCGATAATTCACACGTTTTAAAACATCTTTTAAAACAATTACTTCATTTTATAATATCGCTTTCCCAAAACATATCCATTTTATTTAATAATATATTCACTGTCCAAAATCGTGAATATACTTCAATAACCAAGTTTCAATCTTTTTTTTTACACATATATTCCAAGAATTATCCACTATCCAAAATCGTGGATAAAATTTCCTTAATAACCTTCTATATTAAATTCATCAAATTTGATTGATTGATTTCCGAATTTATAAAACAACGTTTATAAATTCCATTTTCTATTTTCTATAACAACTCCGGTTTATAAATCTCATTTTATTAACTTCTAAAATTCACTTATAAGAATAAGTGATTTCGGATTTATAAACAACGTTTATAAATCGCATTTGTACTTTATAACGTTTTCAACTTTTAAAAGAATCATTTATGAACAAATTCGATCAATATTCCATTTAAAGGCAACAATCCAAGTTATAAGTAAATTACTTATAAATCCTTTATTCTACAACTTCATTCATTTTTAACTTCACAATATAAATCTATTAATTTCATTCACTTATGAAATCCATTTATACTTCTTTTTAACACTTATAAAATTCGTTTTATAAGTCCAATATTTTGATTTACAAAAATATCAATTTTATAAATCTTTTTATACAAATCATTTATAGTTATTCAAAAATCCCACTTAAACCATTTTATAAATAAATCGACTTTTATTTCAAAAACGACACTTCGGTTATATTTCACTAAAAATTATAAATTTTATAACTTTAAAATTTTACGTTTATAAACCGATCCAAAAATTCCATAAAACGTATATTTTCAAAAATCACTTTAAAAACCCTTTTAAAATAACAGTCGTTATTTTTACATTTCAAAACTGAATCCGATGATGCAACAGCATCAATCAGTCCATCACAACAGTCAATATCATATATCAATATGATAACAGAATATATCAAAATATCTGTAAATAATCAATACGGTGAGGAATCCAGTCGGATCCCTCCAACCTGTTTCCCTGCATCCACAGATGTTAGCACAATACCAATTCCGCTCCAGTATGGAATTATCGCGGTATATGGGTTTTTATAAAAATCCGCTTACTAACGGCGCAATAGGGTCTCATCCGCTATACGAGGCGGGAAATCAATCAATCCAATATATACATATGCCAATATGTATATATTGCTATTATATATAGATATATCCTATCATATCTAATATCACATCGAAGCAGTCAGTCAATCCAATCAATAACTGTAAAAGAAAATCCACTTTCATTTGAGTGAGAAGATCTCACCGTGATTTTAAATTCCGGTCCAGCGTTTATTTCGGATAAAATTAAACACGCGTTTAATTTTACCCGAAATTCAAACTAGCTCCAAACGACTCCAATCCAGTTGCATCGCGTAGTGCTCGTCAATACGATTCCGGCGCTACCAAATTCGTTGAATTCTGATAATATATGACGAAGTTATGGTGATTTAAACCTTATACAATTTTAAATAAAATAATTCCATTTCTTTTTAAAAATTTTACAACCTAAATTTTGATCAGAGCCGTAGATTTCAAATGCCTAAGATCTGGACGCGCAACCCCCCTCTCCTTCTTTCTCACGCGAAAAAAACTTCCCAGCTCGAACGAAATAACCCACGGCCGCCGTTGCCACTCCTATTTTTCGCGAGCACCCCGATCATCTTCACGACGATCAACTACTTCCAGGTCGTAGCCCCCACCGCCACGCACCCCCGTGCAAAATCCGGTCAAGCTCGGTCATGGTTGTGCTCTGAAAAACGTGAGCAACCGTGTAACTTTGAAGAACAATTGCCGTTGATTCGTGCATCGAAACCCGATCATAACCGTTCATATCGAAGCTCTCATCGAGCTCTAAAGTTTCATAGTTGAACGTTTCTTGAATTGATGAACGGATTTGAAGAAATTGAAGGGAAAAGGTTGCGAATTCCTGGCCTTCGAAATAGCAAGTGGCGGCTGAACGTTTCTTCTAGGGTTTGGCAAATGTAGAAGGAGATGGGTCCTTTTTATAGAATTTTAACGAAAACACTATTCATTCGTGATTTTTCCGAACTCCGATTTACGCGCAGTGACTGGCGTTTCTAGGGTTTATCCCGCGTTCCGGACACAATGGAACAGGTTTCAAAAGCTAATTCGATCGTCTGTGTGAGATATGACAATAAACGATCAATTTAAATTAACCCGATTTAAATCGATTTCGAGGCGTTTTGGCTTGCCCTGGACAAACGATAAATCCAAAAATTACGAAATTTGAAATCTTACAATAATATCACATTATGGATCCGATGAAACTGGTTTCGTCGAAATCCGAGACTTTCTGAAAAATGACTATTTTTAACTCGCCGAATTAAAATTAAAACGATATCGATGCGTTTGAAGCTGCCACGGTCAAACAACAACTCCGATTGCTACGAAAATTGAAATCCGATAATAACTAACTATTACGGATCCAATGGAACTGGTCTCGTCCAATTCTGAGACTGTTCAAAAATTGGCTATTTTTCAGTCGATGATTAAATATTAAAATATTCGATTTTCACAGATTAACTCCAAGTTCAATTTTAAAAGTTCTATAACCTTTCTATAACTCCAGTATGATTAAATAAAATTTTACAAATCATTTTCAATCACTTTAAACTCAATTTTCAATTTTCTCTGGAATTTCAATTATTAATTTATCGATTTAATTGACCAAATTAAATCCAATATTCGAATAATAAATTATTCGACTTCTTAATTCTACTTATCAGTATTTAAAATTAATTAAATATTCGAATTTTAATTATCAAAAATTCTGGGTCGTTACAGACTTCCCCCCTTAAAAGAATTTCGTCCTCGAAATTACAAGTTAGGGGAAAAAAAAAGTCCTTAACTCGTCTACTATTTTTCACAATCCAATGGTTTTATCGATTTGTCAAAACAAATCTTTCTAGTAAAGATTCATTATTACTTCAACTAGTTTTTTTTCTACTTCTATTATAAGTTTCAAACAACATTGTTTACTTCAAAAATTCAAATTTAATTTTAAATTCAAATTTTAACTTTCAAAATTTTCTAACGCCCTAAATTTTCGAAAAATTTCGCCAGCATCTCCTTTGTGCGGCTAATACGGCACTACTACAAAACGTCCCTACGGACTCTCAGATTCCAAAAAGAAAAAGAAAGAGCCAAGCGGCTAGAGAAATAAGTCATCAAATCTCATATTCGAATTCAAATACTTACCTTTTGTCGAGCCATTCAAATTTATCTTCGAAATTAAATTCCAATTCATTTATACCTGTATATCCTACTAGCCATAATATCTAGTTGCATATATTCAAACCATTTTGCAAATTCTATTACAAAATTTTCAATATCAACTGCTTTATATCTTTAGCTTACTTCACTGTTGAAGTTACATATTCATATCCATTCAATCTTGCATTTCAAATTTCTATTTGAATTCAATTTTATCTTTTATTCTGAATATTGAATTTTTTATCGATCATCTTTCATTTACTAATTCATATCACTCTTTATATTAGTTTCATTCACTAATTCATTTTAAATTTCAATATTCAGCTTGAATTACATTTACTAACAAATTCAGAACAAAGTTTCACATTCATCTTCAATTTCAGTTTTACTTACTTACAAATTCAAATTTATTTATTCATTTTGAAACTCATTCACTAATTCTTTCATTTCCAATTCGAATCTGATTTCCAAATTAAATTTCAATTCCAGTTATATTCACTTATACTTACTTTGATTTAACTCCATTCTTTAAGTTAAATTTATTCTATCAAAATTCAAATGGTATAAGTTATCAACTTAATAATATTCCATAAATATTTTTAATAGGATTCCAGAGTCTTACCAACATTTCAAAACCATTTTGAAAATAATTCAAATTATCCTTTGAATTTTCTAAAACAAAATCCAAATTTTCCAAACAACTTCCATTTAAACAATTTGGCAGCAATTCCTCTTTTGGAAACCCGAAAATGAACACCAATGATGCCGCGGTCATCATCGAAGTTATTTTCCAGCGACCGAAAAGAGTTTAGAGCTTTTCATTCCGTCAAAACATTTTTCAAAACCCTTGAAATTCATTTTCCAATCAAAAAGATTTAAACTTTCCAAATCTCCAAAATTTTCAAATTCTTTTCAAAACATTTCCAAATACTTCTCTGGAATTCCGTTTCAAATTACAATTCACATTTATAATTTACATTCTTAAATTTCATTTGTACATGGATTTATCTCTTAACTTTGGAGTTATAATTCCAATTTCTTATTCAATTTCATTGATAATAATTTACTATTATTACTTCCTAACATCCATGCAACCATATACTATAGTACTTTATAGAAAAACATTTATTTTCTATACAAAAATAGTTTTGGGCAAAATTATTTCATTTACCCTATTTAAAACAATATTGTGCCGAATTGTTCTATATAAGTGTTTAGAGATCCCTATCGATAGAGTTGTACGGACAATACCAACCAGAATCCATATACCACTCAACAAACCAATCATCACAATATAAAACAATTTTATATTCACTAACAAATACGCGCTCGTATCTATTATTACACTCAAACTCATTCTAGAGTACTACTGACTCTATCTCTAATGAGTAACACCCAACAGAGCAGGGTTGTCGCTTAACCATATGCTCTGATACCAAATGTCATGGCCCGCAAATCCATACCTCTTGATTAACCACTAATCTCCATTGATTAACTCAAAATGAACGGGAATACGAACTATGATGGGTTTTAAGAAGAAGAAAAAAGTAGAAGAAGAAGATAGAAGAAAAAGAAAGAAGAACAATACAACATCAGATACAGAAACAGAAAACAATATCAGAATCTCACATATCGCAGCGGAACAATATATAATAGATAAATGAATATCATTTAAAAACAAAAGAATTATATCTGTTATTACATTACATCACATCATATCATCAGAGTCAATAAACAACAATGGACAGTTATATAAACTTGTCCTCATACAAAATACACAGCGGAATAAATACATCAGATACAAATACTACGTCTCGTCATCCAGCTCATCTCCAAAGCTCCAGAATATCCAGAATATCCTGATAATCTAACTCTAGACTGCCCGTGTGGAAATTGGTGGGCACCCAGAGTTTAGAAGGGAACAATAAACTCCGAGTCAGTCATGGTGACTGGTGTGAGATCGTAAAACAGTTATTCTTTCACAAAGAAAATAAAACAAATTCGCAATGCTTTTTGGAAAATGAGACTACCATAAGACCTCCCACCACACACACAATGCAAACGCAGAATTGGAGGAGATTTCTTCTTATGATAGTCAAAGATGCTTACTACGCAAAATCAAATCATTTTTGATATTATTATTAGTGCATAGTGTAGAAAACATTTCGAAAGTATAATATTAATCTTAGCCAACATACGACCAGTATCGTATGCCTACTATAGCTACCATCTAAACAGTGGTGACCACCGTACGTAAATGGCAGGTTCTACAACTAATACCGTACAAGTCACGTATTGGAGTTTGGTTTTCCAACAAATGGTCAGGCTAAGGAACTTCCTATCCACGATGGGTACGTCCCTGGAATAGACGACCCGAGAACCTAACCGGATCTCTGCCAACACAAGGCCGGGTTACCTCTGCAAAAATAGGTAACTACTGACACGCGTATGCCATCCCCCGATCGTAACCGATCTTCCCGAGGATCCCCGATTTCCAACAAACCACATAGATAATAATGCAGCAACCACATAGGTTAAGTATCTGGGCTCCATACCATGATACCACCTTTATCCAGAAGGAATGACATACACTAAGGGGCGCTACTCCCTAGAACCTTGCCGCATCCTTCCTGTTTCGACCATTTCCGGGGTGTGAGGCTCGACGAAGTCTCGTCCACAAAGCTACGCTTTCTACAAAAAGCCCTGCTTCGGGTCAAACAAAAATGATCAACCTATGATCACAAAGATATAAGATCAAACAAATGATCATCTCACAGATGATCAAACACTGATCATTTCACAGCAACACTCAGTATGCCACGTTACCAAATTGGGAGTATATCGCTGATAAATTTCAACTACATAACCTCTGAGCTCGTACGTCTCAGAGAAGGGTGTTAAGCTAAGAGAATAAATTCTCCGCCACCAACAGAAATGTATTTGAAAGAAATCAGCTTTATATCTCAAATTGTAACATCAGACACACAATCCATACAAGTCTGTTCCGGGATCGAACAGAACCGAAGGCACTTCTCACGAAGCCCTTGCATATCCGGATAATTTTCAATCACGTCAGGACTTCCCGTCACTAAGGGTGATAAAACCTCTAAATCGAAGATCAGCCGATGTAGAGTAACTCGACGGTAATCCTTCCGTTTTCAAAAATATCCGGTCTTCAACATCGGTCTTCGAATGCAATTCATAACGACGTATCACATATTCGGAATGGGTTATACGACCCCATGGTCCTTTCCCGGCTAACCCGAATAGTGAGCGTTTATTCAAAAATAAGTGTGGCATTCAAATTCATCCAATTCACAACAAATACCTATCTAAAGGTAATTATTGATAGTCGGTTATTTAACTATCAATAAAGATGCGCAACATCATCAGATTCCAAATAATTTTCCAAATTATTTCATCTTCCAAAATATTTTTTACTAGATATAAAATTTCCACACTTAACCGTTTGAAAACAAATTTCAAATATTCAATTTCCACATTTCATTTTATCTTTGAAGATAAAATCTCAAAAACAGTTCATTTCATATTGGAAAAGCAATTCCATACTTATTTAATAATAAGTATTTCACAAATCATTTATTTTCAACATTTGAAAATATTCGATATACTTAAATCAATATTAAGTATATATTCATTCTTTAAGGAAATCATTCTCTTTAAACACATTTATTTGAGTCAAAACGAATGTTACGTAAAACATCGTTACGACGACTCAAAATCACTAGTATAGGGATTCGGATTTTAATAGATATATAAATCCCAATACTACATCAAAACATTTCCTTTCGGAAATCATTTACTATAACAACAGTGTTATAGTCCATCATTTCCTTATTTTTCGAAAACGTCTATTTCAACAATAAATGTTGAAATCTATGATTTCGATAATTCACACGTTTTAAAACATCTTTTAAAACAATTACTTCATTTTATAATATCGCTTTCCCAAAACATATCCATTTTATTTAATAATATATTCACTGTCCAAAATCGTGAATATACTTCAATAACCAAGTTTCAATCTTTTTTTTTACACATATATTCCAAGAATTATCCACTATCCAAAATCGTGGATAAAATTTCCTTAATAACCTTCTATATTAAATTCATCAAATTTGATTGATTGATTTCCGAATTTATAAAACAACGTTTATAAATTCCATTTTCTATTTTCTATAACAACTCCGGTTTATAAATCTCATTTTATTAACTTCTAAAATTCACTTATAAGAATAAGTGATTTCGGATTTATAAACAACGTTTATAAATCGCATTTGTACTTTATAACGTTTTCAACTTTTAAAAGAATCATTTATGAACAAATTCGATCAATATTCCATTTAAAGGCAACAATCCAAGTTATAAGTAAATTACTTATAAATCCTTTATTCTACAACTTCATTCATTTTTAACTTCACAATATAAATCTATTAATTTCATTCACTTATGAAATCCATTTATACTTCTTTTTAACACTTATAAAATTCGTTTTATAAGTCCAATATTTTGATTTACAAAAATATCAATTTTATAAATCTTTTTATACAAATCATTTATAGTTATTCAAAAATCCCACTTAAACCATTTTATAAATAAATCGACTTTTATTTCAAAAACGACACTTCGGTTATATTTCACTAAAAATTATAAATTTTATAACTTTAAAATTTTACGTTTATAAACCGATCCAAAAATTCCATAAAACGTATATTTTCAAAAATCACTTTAAAAACCCTTTTAAAATAACAGTCGTTATTTTTACATTTCAAAACTGAATCCGATGATGCAACAGCATCAATCAGTCCATCACAACAGTCAATATCATATATCAATATGATAACAGAATATATCAAAATATCTGTAAATAATCAATACGGTGAGGAATCCAGTCGGATCCCTCCAACCTGTTTCCCTGCATCCACAGATGTTAGCACAATACCAATTCCGCTCCAGTACGGAATTATCGCGGTATATGGGTTTTTATAAAAATCCGCTTACTAACGGCGCAATAGGGTCTCATCCGCTATACGAGGCGGGAAATCAATCAATCCAATATATACATATGCCAATATGTATATATTGCTATTATATATAGATATATCCTATCATATCTAATATCACATCGAAGCAGTCAGTCAATCCAATCAATAACTGTAAAAGAAAATCCACTTTCATTTGAGTGAGAAGATCTCACCGTGATTTTAAATTCCGTTCCAGCGTTTATTTCGGATAAAATTAAACACGCGTTTAATTTTACCCGAAATTCAAACTAGCTCCAAACGACTCCAATCCAGTTGCATCGCGTAGTGCTCGTCAATACGATTCCGGCGCTACCAAATTCGTTGAATTCTGATAATATATGACGAAGTTATGGTGATTTAAACCTTATACAATTTTAAATAAAATAATTCCATTTCTTTTTAAAAATTTTACAACCTAAATTTTGATCAGAGCCGTAGATTTCAAATGCCTAAGATCTGGACGCGCAACCCCCCTCTCCTTCTTTCTCACGCGAAAAAAACTTCCCAGCTCGAACGAAATAACCCACGACCGCCGTTGCCACTCCTATTTTTCGCGAGCACCCCGATCATCTTCACGACGATCAACTACTTCCAGGTCGTAGCCCCCACTGCCACGCACCCCCGTGCAAAATCCGGTCAAGCTCGGTCATGGTTGTGCTCTGAAAAACGTGAGCAACCGTGTAACTTTGAAGAACAATTGCCGTTGATTCGTGCATCGAAACCCGATCATAACCGTTCATATCGAAGCTCTCATCGAGCTCTAAAGTTTCATAGTTGAACGTTTCTTGAATTGATGAACGGATTTGAAGAAATTGAAGGGAAAAGGTTGCGAATTCCTGGCCTTCGAAATAGCAAGTGGCGGCTAAACGTTTCTTCTAGGGTTTGGCAAATGTAGAAGGAGATGGGTCCTTTTTATAGAATTTTAATGAAAACACTATTCATTCGTGATTTTTCCGAACTCCGATTTACGCGCAGTGACTAGCGTTTCTAGGGTTTATCCCGCGTTCCGGACACAATGGAACAGGTTTCGAAAGCTAATTCGATCGTCTGTGTGAGATATGACAATAAACGATCAATTTAAATTAACCCGATTTAAATCGATTTCGAGGCGTTTTGGCTTGCCCCGGACAAACGATAAATCCAAAAATTACGAAATTTGAAATCTTACAATAATATCACATTACGGATCCGATGAAACTGGTTTCGTCGAAATCCGAGACTTTCTGAAAAATGACTATTTTTAACTCGCCGAATTAAAATTAAAACGATATCGATGCGTTTGAAGCTGCCACGGTCAAACGACAACTCCGATTGCTACGAAAATTGAAATCAGATAATAACTAACTATTACGGATCTAATGGAACTGGTCTCGTCCAATTCTGAGACTGTTCAAAAATTGGCTATTTTTCAGTCGATGATTAAATATTAAAATATTCGATTTTCACAGATTAACTCCAAATTCAATTTTAAAAGTTCTATAACCTTTCTATAACTCCAGTATGATTAAATAAAATTTTAAAAATCATTTTCAATCACTTTAAACTCGATTTTCAATTTTCTCTGGAATTTCAATTATTAATTTATCGATTTAATTGACCAAATTAAATCCAATATTCGAATAATAAATTATTCGACTTCTTAATTCTACTTATCAGTATTTAAAATTAATTAAATATTCGAATTTTAATTATCAAAAATTCTGGGTCGTTACAACATTATTAAAGTATTACATACATTTCATTTATTCTCAATTTATTCATACAAGGTTATCTCTTATTAATTTGCATTTATTTATTCACATAGATTATTTCAAACTCAATTATTATGAACATCAATAAATCAATTCTTAAAATATTATATAAGTTTCTTGCAGTTTAATTCACATTTATTATTTACTTATATAACTTGATTTCCATTTAATATTAATATTCATTAGTGAATTAATTCATACTTAAGTTTCTTAACTTTTAAATATACATTCATTCCTTTATATATAGTATCATTTAATATTAAATACATTTATGAATCATTTCAACAATTTCTTAAGTTTATAATCATTTACTTAAGTGATATTCACTTTTACTATTCAATTTAATTATCAGCATTTCAAAACATCAACTTATGCTTATAACATTTATTGTACATCTTAGTTTCATTTATAACATATGTTCATTTCGAAGCATTTTTGGTTATTAAGATTTACTTGTATAATATTCTATTACATATTCATATTAACATTTCAACTTTTAAATATTTTGGTAAGTTATATATATGTTTTTAGAATGTGATTGAATGTTATACAAATTTATCTTATTCATTTTAGTTAACAAAAATATTCAATAGTTTACATCTTCTTAATTTTTCATTATCTTTTAAATTTACAAGTTATAAATCTCCAATTTTTTTACAGTTTCATTAATCACTTAGCTTCCAATTTCTTATTTTTCATTTTAGAAGTTTCCAGCTATTAAAATAGTTAAGATTTCATTTCCTTACAAGAATTGAAATCCTTAATTTGTAGAAATTCAAGAACTAAATACCGGGTTCCATTTCAAATCATTTTGAAACAATATATATATATATTCATATCTTTTATATATCCAATCATATTAAGAAATTTAAAATTAAGATTTTTTTTATTAAAACAAATGTGTAGTAAAGCTACTACAGTGGCATTCCTACTTTGAAACTCGAAAATGAACGTCGATGATGCCGCGGTCATCACCGAAATTATTTTCCATCGATACAAGAGGGAAGTAAAATACTTATTTTCTTACAAAATTCTTTTAAAACATTTCTTTCAAATCACCTTGAAAATATTTATATCCGAAAATACTTTCAAATAATACTAATATTGTATTCCAAAATCTTTGAAAACCAATTTCAGAACTCTGGAACTTAAGTTCTCAAATTTCCAATTAATATTCATTTTATTTATAAATTATATTTTGCAACCAATGTTTATAAAATTTCACTTCCTAACAAACAACATATCGCATAAACTATATCCATTTATAAAAATTATTCTTTTTATATACAAAAGATAATACTAGGTAAAATTATTTCATTTACCTATATTTCAAAAACAATATCGTGTCGGTCTGCCTTATTAAGTGTTTAGAAATCCCTATCGATGCCATAGCATCCTATGTACTGACCAGAATTTATAAATACTTACTAGAACAAATTAACACAATATAAAAACATTTTTATAACACTAAGAAACACGCTCCCTCATATATATACGCTCAAACAACTCATTCTAGGGTATTACTACCCTATCTCTAATGAGTCAAACCGCACAAAGCTAAGGTTATCGTTAAACCAAAGCTCTGATACCAACTGTAACTACCCACCTTTTTGGATGGTTTAAATCGACAATAAACCTCACATGCCAACTCAAACCATTCAAAAGGGAGGATTGTTAATGGGTAAAAAAGAAAATAAGAGAAAAGAAAGAAAAAACACAGAATCTCACAGCGGAACAACAAAATATAATAATCAAATAAACATACATTTGATTACGCTTTTACAATACAATCAGAGTTATACATACAGCAGGAATAAATGAATAATGCAATGGAACAACATGATAAGTGGAATAATAATAATAAATAGTATAAAAATCTCCGTCTTCGTCCTTCAGAAATAAATTCTTCAACGCTGAAAAGCTCAGGCTGACCCGAGCGTAATGAAAGGACAAAACTGTAACGACCCGCATATTTATCAATTTTATATTTAAATATTTTATCGTTAATCGAATTTTGGTCCGAAAAGTTACTTTTTGCATACGGTCAAATTAGGGCTCGAAACAACCTCCATTGAGTTCAAAATGACGTTTGCGATCTTTTTGAGTGTAAACTTCAATATGTTTGGAGATAGTGAAATTTTTGTCACTTTTGCTTGGAGATTTGGTTTGGGCTGAACCATTCATTAACTCAGTCCAACCCCCTCCTTCTCTTCACAACTTCATTCTACATTTCCTAAACATAGAAGCTTCATCAAAAATGGAGGAGGGAATGGGAAATTAAAACCCCAAGCTCAAATTCAATTGCAATCCATCATTCAACTCCAAATTCAAGAAGAAGACATTGATTCAAGCTTGGGACTGTTATTGCTTTGCTTCAAGCTTCATCTTCATTGATTTTTGGTGCAAAGGTGAGATTTTTAATCTCACATTCTTGCCTATAACTGTCTTGGACTGTTGGGAATGATTCCCTACCACTTTTACGTGTGCTTTTGCTTTTGGTGTGGATTGAATTGGTGAAAAACCCCAAATTTTCGTGTGTTTTGGCAAATTCCTGGACATAGGTCGCACTGCCTCGGAACTGGCCCGTTCGCATCTAGGTCGCTGGCCGTTAGGTCGTAGGTCGTTGGGCCTTAGGTCGCTCTGGCATGGAAAAGGCTCTGCCTGCATATAGCTCGTTCTGGGCTTAGGTCGTTCGCCATCGATAACTCGTTCGGAGTTAGGTCGCTCGCCCCTTAGCTCGCTTACCACTTAGGTCGCTCGGCCTCTATATCGTTAGGTCGCTCGGCACTGAGCCGTTACGTCGTTCTGCACTAGGTCGTTGGCCCTAGGTCGCTCGACCTCACAGCCCAATTAGGTCGCGCACACTTTAGGTCGCGCATACCTTAGGTCGCTTGAACCTTAGGTCGCTCGCAGTTAGGTCGTTCGCCAGTTAGGTCGCATGCCTAGCTCGTTTCACTTAGGTCGCATACCATTTAGGTCGCACCATTAGGTCGTTAGGTCTCATGACCTCAATTCTGTTAGGTCGGCCTGCCTTATTTCCTTTAGGTCGTTAGACCTTATTACCTTTTGGTCGCGCCACATGCTTAGGTTGCTTCCCTAGGTCGCTCAGCATGACATACTTAGGTCTTTCGACCTATCCTCTTTAACTCGTTAACCACTAGGTCGCACGATCTGTCTTACCTTAGGTCGCTTGACCTGTAGGTCGTTCCATTGCCTCTTTAACTCGCCCTGCTTGTATTCCTTAGCTCGGCTATGTTAGGTCGCAAGGACATTTCTACTTTAATGGTTTTGGGACTGATTCCCTTGGATTTCCTTCACGACTTCGAATGTGAATTTTTGTGACTGATTGTTTCTGCAATTGTTTTGTGATTTGTCACTTTAAAAATGTGAAGGCTTCAATACTAGTAGTGAATATCAAAACTCTTTCATCAAGCGATTTCAACACTGTTTTATTACAAAGCTCTTTTTCCTAAAACCGTTTTCCCAATCTATTAGTATATACAAGCCTTTACTTCACTCGGATGAGAAATCTAATTAAACGACTTAGCAAAACAGGTGGTATGAAACGCTTGCGTTTACTTCGTCGGTTATTTCTTGGACTTGTTCGATTGAACCTTTTTGTGACAACTTTCTAGTGAAGATCTACAGTTTGTTCGTAAATATTTAAGTTAAGCAAGTGGTTATGGGACATGAAGCTAAACTCATATATTTACTAGCTTGGTGTGATCGACACTTCCTTATGATCATGACGGTCATTTTTGTGATTTAGACTAGCGATTGAGCGATGTCTCTTTGTTTGTGAGGGAGACTAGACCCCGCTTGTGTGATGTTTCTTATCACATATATGGGGTAGCACCCCATGGTCTTCAGGCCGTTCGTGTGTCAAAGGCCTTCGGGCCATTCGTGTATTCGAAAAATTAAATGGATAGCTTCCATGAGATAGCTTCTCGTTCGTGTGATAGGCCTTCCCCCTTTTTGTGATTTCTGGATTTCGTGTGTTGATTTCTGGAATTTGTTCTGGATTTCGTGTGTTGATTTCTGGAATTTGTGCTTCACCAATTTTTGTGATTTTCATTGATATGTTTTATCAATTCTTGTGTATTGGTGAATTCATGCGTCATTACCTTTTTATGGGTTTGGATCTTTGAGAAGATTCTTGTGATATTTATTAATCTCTTGTTGATTATCATTTACATACTTATAGTAGTATGCCATTATGCTTTTTATATGTTTATGCCACATCCCTTATTCTATATCATGTCATCTGATATTTATAGCTAGACTAATCTGTTTATTATTTTCTTATAAATAATACTCGGGTCAGACCGAGATGTTACAAGTGCTTCTGCTTGACTTCTCTTCTGGGATTATTATGACTTTTGGCTAACTACTTAGATTAGTAGTTTTTGGATGTACACATTTGAGATATAGACTCTATGTTGTGTACTTATTCTTTTGTATAGCACGTGTTGCTATTCTTTTGTATTATCGTGGATCTTTCTGACCACTACTCTAATGTACACTTTCATGTGTTATATATTCATATCTTTTTTCCGCCTTTGTGATATGGATGTCTGTGACTGATTTATGTTATGTTTATTTCTATGTTTGTTTCCGAAGATTATTATTAGGCACTGTGTGATAGCTTTGGGTTTGTATCGGTATGTCGGACTTCCTCCTTAAATGAAGTTCATGCTATTCTATCTGACATATCGGTGCTCGCACAAATAAGTTACATGGATGGTCGCCCCTCAACAGCCTTATTCTCCGTGCTAGTTGACAGCATTACACCGTAGTGTTCTTGGCTAGCGTGGGTATAGAGGTGGGGCGTCACAGACAAAACACTCGAGTCAGAACTAAAGGATCTTATGCAAGTTAAATCAATAATAAATAAATATGAGTTTAACGGCTTCAGAGATGTTTACTGGATTTTACATCTCCTATCCAATGTATAACGTGCGTGCAATAACTTAAGAGATGTTCGAGATTTCCATCTCTTAAGGATCCATTAAACTATTTACTATGTAGTAATATACGCTATATATATAGTGTCTATTAGTAAAGTAAAGTATTAAAATAGCGTTAAGGCGTTACCCATATCCCCCTTAACACATTTTATAAATGTCGTAGTCTATACAGTACTGTAAACTCCACCAAACCGGTGGGCTATCAGGGTGCACTCCATAGGTACAACACAAAACAAAATCTTAGTGGGCTCGATAAGGCATATGATAGGGCATACGAGGCTATACCCACTGTAGGATTCTACCGGATTGCGGCACTAGGCTGGTGGTAACGCATAGCAGCTACTACCGCCCACCTCGAACAACACTCCCATAATTAAATCGCGGGTTTCGACCAAATCAATCACAAAGTAACAGATATGGTATCGAAGAAGCGTGTTCGATAGGAGGAGCGACCTCACTTGGCCTGGTGATGGCTCCTGATTTTAGTCATATCAAGTTGACCAAGGGGGGTCAGGGCTGCATTCATACCTCATACAGAATCGTTCGCCAAACCATCCTTCTTCATTCTAGATTCTGCACCACATGCACAGTTGTTAAAGTGGTTTCAGAATTGGCAGAGAGTATGACAATATCCGACCCCGGTCTCTTTAACAACCAAACGCTTACATTTTTCACACCATGGTCATTTCATATAACATTTATAATAATAATCCCGAAAACAGTTTATACTTTCATATCAAGATATCCATATACTTTTTCCAAAAGTATAAATATATTCATGAATACCAAGGAAGATTTCTTTCAATCGATTTCGAAAATAATTTACAAATCTTACCTAAACCATTTATAAACTATTTATATGCCTTCGAACAATTTATAAGCTATTTATAAAATTCCAATCAGTTTACAACTCTTCCCCTTTCACAAACCCATTGTAAATCCTTTATAAAATGTTTTTAAAACTTTAATAAACTCCTTTATAAAGCTATTATAAAAATCCTTTATAAAAATCTTTGATAACTCCTTTTATAAAACTATTATAAAATATTTTAAAAAAATCCTTCATAAAATCCATTATAAAATCTCTTACAAAACTTATATAAATTCCATAAAACCTTTTACAAAGTTCTAAAATCTTTTATTTGTTGAAGTTATTATAGAAGTTTATATTTATTATCCTTAAATCAAAACTATATTTATTTATTATATTAAATTAAAACTATATTTATTAAATTAAATTAAAAACTATATTTATTATATTAAATTAAAACTATATTTTTAAATTAAATTTAAATTATATTAAATTAAAACAATATTTATTATTTTAAATTAAATTTAAAATAAATCTTTTAAAACTATATTAAATATTTTATTTAATTAAATTTTAAGCTATTTAAAATATATTTTAAAAACTAAATAAATTTATAAGTTAAAAATCTTAAGATTTTATTTTTAAATCATATAATAACTTAAAATTTGAAACTTTAAAACATATGAAATAAATTATGTTCCAAATATAAATTTTAAATGATATCATTAAATAACATTTAAAAATCAAACATGCTTTACTATTTAGAAAATAATTTAAAACCGACCTACGTTGTCCGTATATAGTTTTCTACCCTATGGTCAAGTGATAGGGTATGTATCATTTCAACCCCGAAATATTTAAATTTTTCGGGTATATATCATTTCAACCCGTATCCCAAATCAACAATTTCTAAATCAACAAAATCGCTCGGGTTTATCATTTCAACCCATAACAATTTTCCTAATCTATAAGATCGTTCGGGTATGTATCATTTCAACCCATAGTGATAACAGGGATACAACCATCCAATCATCCAAAAATGTCATCAAATAGATATCCATCATAATCAACATCCAAATCAACCAATAAATCGCAACAATTAACTAGTTATCAATATCAGGTATTTAACTAACAATTTAATTTAAATATTAACTTAAAGTGGCAATTTAATTCAAAATTTTCAATTTCAATTAAAATGTCAAATTAAGCTACCTAACAACAACCAATAAGATTATTATCACATCATCTATTAAATTTAACTAACATAAGATGATTTAGTATTTGTGAGTGAGTTAAATCACTTACCTTTGATTTCTAGTCGATTTAAAATCCAAATATAGCACAAAAATCCAACAGCTTCAGAATTCGACCAAACAAGATCCAAATTATCTGGAATTTCGATATGATCACAATGGAGAAAACAGCGTCCAAATCTGAGGTCGTATGAAAATTTATGCTAGTTAGAACGATTGAATTTAAAATTTTAAATAAAAAAAAACAAAAGGGGCAATATCGTAATACATGTCACCTCAGCACCCAAGCCCTCTCGTCTGCACGCAACCACGCTCGACACTGCTCCACAAGGCTACGGCCACCGCGATATCTGAGATGCCGCCACGCCATCGCCAAGATCCGAGACCTCCACTCGCCTTCCCAGGCCAAGGCGTACCATCCCCATCCACGCGATCATCCCTGGGGGCTCCGTCGCCACTAATGTTCTATGGTGATTTTTGGCAATTTCTGACATGCTGGAGATGATTTCAGACCATGGATGCACTCTTCTAATCGCCCTCTACCACGCAGTACCCTCCGATTGTCCTACGGGTGAAGATCCACCGTTGGATCGAAAACCCTAGTTTCGACGGCCGAGACTTCTTCCTCGTTTTCTGGTCAAACGATGCATCAAATCAAAAACCAATCACAGTAGTAGATTGCGCTCGTTAAGAGCTTTCCATCGATATATAATTCGATATAGTTTGATGAGTTTAAATTCTTGGATTTGATTTTGATTTGAAATTGTATTTGGGAATTAGGGTTTTGATGTTATGACGTTTGAGAAGGAGGAACGGATAAGAAATAGAAGTACGTACATAAATAAGATAAAAGCTGCAAGGGTTTCAAAAAAGAAATCTATTTATATAGACAGATGGATAAATAGACATATCGAATTGGGTTGAAACGATAACAACGGCCCGAAAAGCCCGTTTCGTCCCCGAAACGAAAGTAGGTCATCCCATATATCAAAATATAGGTTTTCGATATTTTTAAACTTAATGGAACTAGTTTCAAACCTAATTCCATTGTATATAGAAGTTAGTCTTTAAAATGGAATTATATTCATTTAAATTCTTTTAATTGATTTCTACGCATTTCGAGCTCGCACGATCAAACGACAAGTCTGATTGCTATGAAACTTGAAATCCTACGATAATTCACTGTTACGGATCCGATGAAACTGGTTTCGTTGAAACCGAGACAGTGACCAAAATGGCTATTTTTACGTTAATTAAATAAATTATTATTAAATTGATTAAATCACCTTTAAATTCAAATTTACAAGTTAACTATTTTATCATTCTTGATTACATAGAATTTATAACCTTTTAAAATACCAATTTCCATATTAAATCCAAGATTTTAATTATTACATCAATTTCAGCGTTCAATTACAACTACAATAAATTCATTCATTATAATTTAAATTCTAATAAATTCTTTTATTTTGATTGTCACTCTTATTATTGAATCAACTATAACCTTATGAATATAATTAACATTAGTTTACATTTTATTACATTCACATTCTACAATTTTCATCTTAACTCATATTAACTGTAATATTTAATTATATTAATTCCAACAACTGATTTCAACAATTATTTTATTCCTTATTAACTTACAATTATAATCAAACTAACTTTACTATTTCAGTTGATTGAAATTACATTAAAATAGTTATCGATTACATTAAATTAACATTATTAAATTAAATTCTAATAACCTTTTCCATTTATAAATCATAATTTTAATTTCTCATAATATTAAATTTCAAAATCTTATTTAATTTAATATTTTTAATTATCAAAAATACGGGTCGTTACAATCAATATTTATTAACCTTACTTTTTTCTGATCAACTTATCTTAAAGTCCATGTGGAGAAGTATTCATTGTGTCTACATAATACATTGAATAAAATAATAAAGACGATTAATACTAAACTATTCTAGAGAATATGATTGGTTCCGTTGCATCACACTACAAAAATTAATTCATTAGGCCGCTAGGTACTCTTCAACTTTTCTTCACCTTGTATGAAAATATAAAAGAATAAAACAAAGAATTTATTCTATCAGCGAAAAAGTCTAAAATTAGATTATGTAATTTGTCTAAAATAGCAATTAGAAAGGAACCTAAAGAAAGAATTACACATAATTAGTTTTTATAATAAACATATAATCTAATATACAAAAAAAACTTGAAAACTAAAACCTAAGAATAAAGTTTGATTCAATTAAATAATTTATTCCAAATAAATTGGAAAAATATACCTTATGGAGTGTACTGAATGGATGAAGCTCTAGGTTTGAAAATAGATCTAGGGTAATTGCGAAATAGAGTTCAGTGATATCTATTTGAAAGTGTATAATAATTTGAGAATGGCCTTAATGAGAGGATATGAAAGGGGAATTAGTTTTCATGACCTAAATTGGTGGCGCTAAAATGGTGGAGGAGAACTGATAGTTGATAGGCGACAGGAAATATTACGGAGGAGGTGAAGAGAAATAATATAGCATGAAAGAAAAATAAAAGGACAATAATGAATAAGAGATAATATGGTTGTATTAACGCTGGTTTTGAAAATAAAGGGATAAACAATTAGGGAAAGAAATAAACGATTAAGGAAAGAAATAAACAAACGATTAGGGAAAGAAATAAAGGATTAGGGAAAGAAACCCGAAGAAGTTTAGAAAAGAAGGGGAAGGGTTTGGCGATAATAGAGTGGCTGAATAAAAATTAAAGGGGACAACTACAAAAATGTAACTCAAATCAATGAGAGAGTAGTATTTCAACTGAGGTTAATTGAGAATGGAGGGTACAATTTATTCTATTAGCGAAAAAGTCTAAAATTAAATTATGTTATTTGTCTAAAATAGCAATTAGAAAGGAACCTAAAGAAAGAATTACATATAATTAGTTTTGATAATAAACATATAATCTAATATACAACAAAAAACTTAAAAACTAAAACCTAAGAATAAATTTTGATTCAGTTAAATAATTTATTCCAAATGAATTGGAAAAATATACCTTATGGAGTGTACTGAATGGATGAAGCTCTAAGTTTGAAAATAGATCTAGGGTAATTGCGAAATAGCGTTCAGTGATCTCAGGTTGAAAGGGTATAATAATATGAGAATGGCCTTGATGAGAGGACATGAAAGGGGAATTAGTTTTCATGACCTAAATTGGCGGAGGAGAACTGATAGTTAATAGGCGACATGAAATATTACGGAGGAGGTGAAGAGAAACAATATAGCATGAAAGAAAAATAAAGGGACAATAACGAATAAGAGATAACACGGTTGTATTAACGCTGGTTTTGAAAATGAAGGGATAAACAATTAGGGAAAGAAATAAACAATTAGGGAAATAAATAAACAAACGATTAGGGAAAGAAACCTGAAGAAGTTTAGAAAAGAAGGGGAAGGGTTTGGCGATAATAGAGTGGCTGAATAAAAATTAAAGGGGACAACTGAAAAAATGTAACTCAAATTAATGAGAGAGTAGTATTTCAATTGAGGTTGATTAAGAATGGAGGATACAAAAGGTCCAATATTCAATTTTATATATAATAGAATAGATTATCTTAGTTTGCCTCTAAATTTACAATATTAGAGGCAATTATCTTATTTTTTCCTTAATTAAGTGCCTCTAATACTCTTAATTTTGGTAGTGTACGCAGATTGAGATTTGTACCGTTAGATTTGATTTAAAATAAACGGTTATATCTGTAGCTGGAGGGGATGGTATGGATTGTGTTTCTCTAATAAACCGAGGAGAATATGTTTTAGCCATTTAGGATGATGATATATTGGTATGAAATTGGGAATTTTTTTAGAAAAATTGCAAAACTTACATTTTAATAGTCAATTGTTTGAAAAAAATTGCAATATACGAAAAGTTATTAATAAATGATTAGTAATTAATAAATGATTATTGAATATTTAATATTAATTATTTAGAATTTAATTACTATTTATTAATTGTTAATTTCTAATTATTTCATATTTCAAAATAATAATTAATGAATAAGTGATTTTACAAGGAACATTGCTAAGATATGCAAACGAATCTTCATTCCAAAAACGAAATTGCTAGGATAGGGTTTTTTCGACACATCATCACACAACTCAGCATCATTTTTAATGAAAAGTTAAAATGATAGGAGGAAAATATAGGCATCAATTGCAAAAAACTTTCCCTTCGGTATATGCGTAGGTAACACTTTTTACTTACTCATATTTATTGGTAAATAATCATCCTTCCAAAATGTTATAATATTGGAAATATTTACCTATCAACAAATTTTACCATTAAATATTGGTAGATAAAGGTTATCTTTACCTACCCATATATATTGGCAGGTAAAAAATTGGTAGGTAAAGGTTGGATTTCTTGTAATGGTAGCCTAGCTTTTCATAGAATATGTGTGTGTGTATGTGTGTGTGTGTGCATAAATGTATATAAACTAGAAATGCACATGTTCAATTGTACTTTGCTTTCACACGCAAATTTTACTTACCTTACCTTGATAAATTTCGAAGTTTGATGGCTGCACTACTAGCCATGTTCAAAATTTTCATACTACACATTGTTTATATATTTTTCTTTCTTCTTGTACGATTGTGTGTATATGCATTCTTGAATTAGCACATCAGTGCACCTTTTTATATGGTCCTTTACCTTATCTTTGTTTATTTTTATTTCCTTTTTGCTTGAAGTGTTGGCTACTGTAATTTGTACACAACCAAGTAGGCATGCTTTCATTATTTTTGAATTTTTATGGTTGCCTTCATCATGCATTAAACGACCAGTACAAGCACTTTTCACTTTTGTATAACATGCCTTTGCTTTTAAATTTTATAGCGTAACTTAACTATATTTATATATAACATGTAACTGTTGACTATATATATATATAAGTTTTAAAGTTGATAATTTTTTAAGTAAATTAGTATTTTAAGAAAACATTGTTTTGATTCAAAGAATTTAGTTTTAAAAGATTAAAAATACGGATTTCTAGATTTTCATAAAGAATGTTATTATTTCTATGAAGTTCTATTTTAAAAATCAAATATTTTTGTTCTTTTTATTTATTTTTCAAATGAATCAAATTTGATTTCTATTTCAATTAAATTTCATGATTTTCTATGAAACAAAGAATTTAAATAAACGATTGAACTGCTGAATTGGTGTGGGACTTTTCGTACAATTCTTTCGTTTATTTCTATAATTTGTTGAATATAGTTTATAGTGGGAATTACAAGCTTTTAGTAAATACTCGAATTTACTAGTTGGTATGGGACAATTAGCTAAATTCTTATGATTACTTGAGTGACAGTAATTGACACTTAGAGTTGTATTATCTCAGGGTGTTCATACTTTTTTAGGCCGTTAGATCCCTGAGAGAGGATGACTCATTTTTCATCTACCTATGAGTCGATATATTTTATAATTGGGTAGGTAAGCCTATATTGTTTTGGGTAGGTTAGTTATGATGTATTATCTATATTTTTCTGGATAGATATTTACATGCATCGTGGTCTATATTGTTCTGGATATACTACAGCTCTTTAGTTATTAGGCAATCTCGACATTATCTATATTGTTTTGGATAGACAAATTCGCTTAATTTATATTGTTTTGGATAGAATTTATATAGAAGATAATATCTATATTGTTCTGGATAGATATTTCTACATTTTTTTGGGTAGCTCCTATATAAATATGCCGGTCTATATTGTTCTGGGTAGACTTTTATGTCGTACTATGTTGGAATAAAGAGGACTACCATATTAATTCATTGTTGAAATGTTTCTTCAGAGATTTTATAGTTGGATATTTTATTATCATTTAAGCTCTGAATAATTTTAATTTCTGTCACAATATTTTAGATGATAGTATATTATGACTTGAGATGAATTTATGAAATGGTGAATTTGTTTGTTATGCCTTATTATTTTTAAGTTGAATTTGGCATAAATATGTTGTTTGGGCATGTTTATTCGATATGACTTATTTAGTTATGGTTAAGTCATTTATTTTGTTAACATGCATATATATTATTTGAACATACCTATTTAATATGACTTATTTTGATGTGGTTAAGTCATATAGTCATTTTATCAGTATCTCACCCTTTTATTTAGATATAGTCTGCTCGTTTATTATTTTATAATATTCAGGCAGGCTGGAACATTACAGGTACAGGGACTCATGGACTATTAAATATTTTAGGCTAGCATTGGAGTAGACATTTTTACTTTATAGTTTACTCATTTGTATATATTAGGATGACTAGTCAGATGCTTTATTTTGGATAGTCTATTGTACCCGATATAATATTTTGGTATTATGTATATATGGTGGGTCTAGTATAGATATTTTGTAAACTCACGCTTTATGATGTATATGATGTAGATTATTCCGATGTGGGCTGTATAACTCTGATATTGTAACGACCCATCTTTTTGGACGGTTTAAAACGACAATAAACCACACATGTCAACTCAAACCATTCAAAGGGGAGGATTATCAATGAGGTGAAATAGAAAATAAGAGAAAAGAAAGAAAAACAAAACACAGAATCTCACAGCGCAATGATAAAATATAATAATCAAATAAACAGTTCATGAAGCTATTTTACAAATAACATTTGATTACACTTTTACAATACAACCAGAGTATACGTACAACAGGTAAAATAGGATAATGCAGCGGAACAACATGATGCAGTGGAATAAATATAATAAATAGTAGACTAATCTCCATCTTCATCCTCCAAAATAAAATGGTCTTCAATACACTGAAATGCTCAGGCTGACCCGAGCGTAATGAAAAGACAAAACACTCGAGTCAGAACTAAAAGATCTTATGTGAGTTAAATCAACAACAAATATATGAGTGTAATGGCTTCAGAGATGTTTATCGGATTTTACATCTCCTATCCAGTGTATAACGTGCGTGCAATAACTTAAGAGATGTTTCAGGATTTCCCATCTCCTAAAGATCCGTTAAACAATTTATATGTAGTAATATATGTTATATGTGTAGCGTCTATCAGTAAAGTAAAGTATTAAAATAGCGTTAAGGCGTTACCCATGTCCACCTTAACACATTTTATAAATGTCGTAGTCTATATAGTACTGTAAACTCCACCAAACCGATAAGCTATCAGGGAGCACTCCATAGGTACGACACAAACCAAAATCATAGTGGGCTCGATAAGGCATATGACAAGGCACGCGAGGCAATGCCCAGGGTTTGATTCTACCGTTTTGCACGCCCTGATTGGTGGTAACGCATAGCAGCTACTACCGCCCACCTTGGAACACACTCCCATAATCAAATCGAGGGTGGCCACCAAATCAATCACAAAGTAACCAATATGGTATCGAAGAAGCGTGTTCGATTGGAGGAGCGACCTCACTTGGCCTGGGATAGCTCCGGTTTTAGTCATATCAAGCTGACCCAAAGTTCAAGGCTGCGTTCTTACCTCATAACAGTAGCGTTCGCCAAACCATCCTACTTCGTTCTGGATTCTCCACCACGTGCACAGTTGTTAAAGTGGTTTTGGAATTAGCAGAGAGTATGACATTATCCGACCGCGGTCTCTTTAACAACTAGACGCTTATTTCACACCGTGGTCATTTTATAAATCATTCAAAACAATTTATACCTTCATATCAAGATATCCATATACTTATTTCAAAAGTATAAATATATTCATAAATACCGAGGAACATTTTCTTTCAATCAATTATGAAATAATTTATAAATCCCTCTTAAACCATTTATATACTATTTATGTGCTTTAAAACCATTTATAAATCTATTTATAAATTCCAAAACAGTGTACAACTCTTCCCCTTTCCATAAGCTTCTACGCAGAATTCTTTAAAACGCTTCAAATCCCTTTATACAAGTTCTTTTATAAAACACTTTATAAAATCCTTTAAACCTTTATAAACTCCTTTATAAAACCATTATAAAATCGTTTTAAAAAATCTTTTAAAAATCCTTTTATAAAATCCATTATAAAATCTCTTACAAAACTTTTTACAAAATTCTAAAATCTTTTACAAAAATCTTTTATCTATTAAAGTTATTATTAAAGTCTATATTTATTATCTTAAATCTGTAACGACCTGCCTTTTTGGACGTTTTAAGTAGACACACATGACAGACTCAAACCATTCAAAAGGGCAGATTGTTATGTGGTAAATAAGAAAAGAGAAGAAATAAAACAAATACAGAATCTCACAGCGGAATGACAAAAATATAATAACCAAATAACAGTTCATGAAGCTGTTTTATAAATACATTTGATTATTCTTTTACAATACAAAAATCAGAGTTACATAAATAGAAGTAAATAAATAGGTAATGCAACGGAACAACATGATGCAGTGGAATAAATATAATAAATAATAATAGTACAAATCTTCGTCTTCGTCCTTCAGAAATTAGGTCTTCAACCCTGAAATGCTCAGGCTGACCCGAGCGAATTGAAAAGACAAAACACTCGAGTCATAACTAAAAGATCTTATGTAAGTTAAATCAATGGTAAATAAATATGAGTGGAACGACATCAGAGATGTTTATGGGGTTTGACATATCCTATCCAGTGTCTAACGTGAGTGCAATAACTTAAGGTATGTTCGGGATTTCCATCTCCTAAGGATCCGTTAAACTATCTACTATGTAGTACAATACGCTATTATAATAGTGTCTACAATAAAGTAAAGTATTAAAATAGCATTAAGGCGTTACACATATCCCCCTGAACACATTTTTATATATTCCCATAGTCTATATAGTACCGTAATTCCTCCGTAAACTAGAGGGCTATCAGAGGGCACTCCATAGGTATGGTACAAACCAAACTCGTAGAAGGCGCGCTAGGGCATGTGAACACGGCACTCGAGGCAATGCCAGGGTAGATATACCAATTGTGGATCCGGACTGGTGGTAATGCGTAGCAGCTACTACCGCCCACCTCGGAACACACTCCCAAATCAAAATCAAGGGGTGGCCACCAAATCATCACAAAGTCAAAATATGGTATCAAAGAAATGAGTCCGATCGGAGGAATGACCTCACTTGGCCCGGCATGGCTCCTGTTTTAGTCACATCTAAGCTGACTCACGGGAGTCAGGGTCACATCAACACCTCATACAGAAATTGTTCGCCAAACCATCCTACTTCATTTCTGGAATCTCCACCACGTACACAGTTGTTAAAGTGGTTTTGGGTATTGGCAGAGAGTATGACAATATTCGATCCCGGTCTCTTTAACAACCAAATGCTTATTTCACACCGGATGGTTCTTTTACATTTCAAAAAGGCCAATTCATAATTTATATCAAAATATCATATTCAATTTCAAATCATACCTCTTTCGAAATCATATTCACTTTCAAACTATATTCACTTTCAAAATCATATTCACTTCCAATCATATTCACTTTCAAATCATTGATAAGTTATGTTAATTAATTCTTCATGTCAAAATCATCTTATTCACTCAAATATGTCATTTTACAAAAGGTATCAATTCCAAACTCCAACTTAGGTTGTATCATCATCAAGGATTTAAATACTAATACTTCAACTTTTCACAGTCTGAAATTTTAGAAAATAGTTTAGGTAGTCATAAATAGTTTTAATAGGTTGAAAATAATTTAAAATAGATTAAATAGTATTAAAATAGTAAATTAGTTTAAATAGATTTAAATTTGATTAAATTAGATTTTATGATTTTAATAGATTAAATATAGATGAAATAGATTTTATTAGATTTAAAAATGATTTAAATTGATTAAATATAGGTTAAATAGATTCAAATTATATTAAGTAGTTTTAAATGGATTAAATAAATTTAAAATAGATAAAATAGATTTAAATTATATTAAATAGATTTAAAATAGATTAAATAAATTAAATTAGTTTAAAATAGGTAAAATAGATTAAATTTGATTAAATAGGTTATAATAGATTAAAATAAATTAAATAGTTTTAAACTGATTAAAATAGTTTAAATTAATTAAAATAGTTTAAATTAGTTTAAAATAAATTTCAAAGTTATATCCAAACATTTTCAGTAACTCAATTCCGATAAATTCATTTATATTTGACACTTCAACTTTGAACTTCAAATTTAAATCCTTTGAACAAATCATTAAATCATTTTTCAACATTAACACTTGGATTATCGAAAATAATTCAGTTTATATAAATCAGTTTCTATTTCAAAATGCCAGTTAACTGAATTCAAATTTTAAGGAATTAAAAATCATTTAATTTAACCAATCCGTTGTCCATATATATTTTTCTACCCTAGGCTCAAGTGATACAGATATCTATCATTTCAATCCGCAATTTAAAATTTTGCGGTTATATATCATTTCAAACCGCAATCTCAAATTAAATAAAAATCCATAAAATAGATCGAGTCTATCATTTCAACCCATAACGATTTTTCCCTAATTAACAGATCATTTGGGTATGTATCATTTCAACCTATAGGGAACTTGCAGTGTTAAAACAATATAAAATACAACATAAAGTCATCCAATATCAAAAATCAAACATCCATTAGAATCTTCATCCAAATCAAGCAATAAACATCAATAGATAACTGATAATCAATACAGGTATTAAATTGACAATTTAAAATTCAATATTAAATTAAACGATAATTAAATGCAATAAAAGTTAAATTTAACTAGAATGACAATTTGAACATACCAAACATCAATCAATTAATTTCAAATCACATCATAAATTAAATTTAACTAACATAAGATAGTTTAGTAATTGTGAGTGGGTTAAAACACTCACCTTTGATTTCAAATTGATTTGAAATCCAAATAAGGCCCAAAATTCAACAGTCTCAGAATTCAACCAAACTAGCTCTATAATGTCCGAAATTCTGATACGATCCCAAAAGAAAAAACCGCGCATGAATCTGAGCTCATATGCAAAAGTTATTAACGTTAGAAGATTGGAAAATTTTGACTCCGGGTCTTATTTTGAGTGCCTCCTCAATTACCCGGTGCTTGCTTTGAGTTTCTGCCAAAATGACTCGAGACCCTAGTCATTTGGCTTCTGACCCGAAGTCACTCCAGGGTTTTCGCCTCTGGAACTCGAAGCGCGCCCAGATCTGCCTTGTTTGGCCTCGAACTCTCTCTGACCCCAAGTCGCTGTAGGGTTTTCTCCTCTGAAGCTCGAAGTAAACCTCTTCTCGACCCGAAGAAAATCTGGAGCAAATTTTTTTCGGTTTTTTTAAAATTAGGTTTTGGAATTTGGGAATCAGGTTTGAGAAGAGGAAGAAGATGTACTTATAGAAATAATAATATGAGAAACAACTAGGGTTTATAACAACCTATATATAGGTAGGGTTGGATCGAAACGACTACGCGACCCAAAAAGCCCGTTCTGACCCCGAAATGAAAATGGATCATCCCATATATCAAAATAGATGTTTTCGATAATTTTAAACTCAATGGAACAGGTTTCAAGTCCTAATTCCATCGTATAAAGAAGTTAGCTTAAAATCAGCTTATTTCAAATTGATTTCAATTGATTTTAATTAAATTGATTTCTACACGTTTCGAGTCCATACGATCAAACAACAAGTCCGATCACTACGAAGCTTGAAACTAGAAAATAATTCACCGTTACAGATCTGATGAAACTGGTTTCATCGAAATCTGAGACAATGGCCAAAACGGCTATTTTCACGTTAATTAAATAAATTAATAATTAATTAATTAAATGACTTTTTCATTCAAATTTGATAGTTAACAAATTTCATCATTTTAATCACTTAGACATTTACAATGACTTAATACAAGTTTATATAACAATTCAGTTCTGGTTATTACACTAATTACAGTGTTCAGTTTCAACTGTAATTAAATCAAATTAACTATAATTTAATCCCAATAAATTGATTTAATTTGATTTCAATCTTTATATTCAGTCAATTATTACTCTAATAGCATAGTTAATATTTGTTGATATCTTGTTTCACTAATATGCTACAATTCCCATCTTTTTATTTATATTAACTACCATATTTCAATTATATTGAATTTTTGTCAATTTCACACATTAATTATAATTTAAAATTCCAAATTAATTTATTTATCTTGATTTCACTCTTTTATTAATCAACTATTACATTATGAGTATAATTAACATTTCTATTCCTTTTATTACATTCACAATTTACAGTTATTGTCTTAACTCACATTAATGTAACATTTAATGACATTCAATTGCAATTGATTAAATGAATTGGTAACAAATAACAATTGTCACCATTTCTATATTTAATCACATTTGCAAGTTTATTATTTACAACAAAAGTTATAACAACTTACACTATACTAATTCTACAATTATTAATTTAACCTACATTAACTGCACTAATTAAGTGAATTAATTGCAATTGATTTCAAATTTAATTTAACAGGCTAAATAAATAGGTAACATATAATAATTGTCACCATTAACTTTTGGTCATACCTTACAAGTTTATTATCCACAACAAGGGTTATAATTACTACTACAACACTAATTTTATTCAATAACAATTTATTACACATTATTTCATTAATTTATCAACATTTAAATTATCAATTATTCTTGAAATCCAATTATTAATTAATGTATACATTACTAAAATTTATTTACAATCTATATCAATTATAACTTTTTTAATCCTTTTAATTAATTGGAATTTCATTCAAAGCAATTATAAATTACCTTAAATTAATACTATTACATTTTATTCCAATTATATTCTTATTATTTAAATCACAAGTTTTTTTTATTTCTTCTCACATTAAATCACAAAACCTTATTAAATTAACAAATTTTAATTATCGAAAATTATGGGTCGTTACAATATCAAAAGTATATTTATTATATTAAATTAAATTTAAAATATATATAACAAAACTATATTAAATTAAATTTTATACTATTTAAAATATATATTTAAAACTAATTAAAATTATAAGTTAAAATCTTAAATTTTACATTTAAAACCATATATAAACTTATAATTTGAAGCTTAGAACATATAAAATAAATTATTTTCCAAATATAATTTTTTAAATAAAATCATTAAATTAAATTTAAAAATCAAATTTACAATTCAAACATACTTTACCATTTAGAAAATAGTTTAAAACTGACCAACGATGTCCGTATATAATTTTCTACCCAATGGTCAAGTGATAGGGTATGTATCATTTCAACCCAAAATAGTTAAATTTTCCGGGTATATATCATTTCAACCTGTATCTCGAATCAAAAATTTCCAAATCAATAAAATCGCTCGGGTTTATCATTTCAACTCACAACGATTTTCCCTAATCTATAAGATCGTTCGGGTATGTATCATTTCAACCCATAGTGATAAATGGGCTATAAACGTCTAATCATCCAAAAATGTCAACAAATAAACATCCATCACAATAAACATCCAAATCAGTCAGTAAATTACAACAATTAACTGGTTATCAATATGAGGTATTTAACTAACAATTTAAATTCAATATGAATTTAAAAAGGCAATTTAATTCAATATAAATTCAAATTAAATAAAATGTCAAATTAAACTACCAAACAACAACCATAATACTTTTATCACGTCATAAATTTAATTCATAACATAAGAAGGTTTAGTATTTGTGAGTGGGTTGAATCACTCACCTTTGATTTCTAGTCGATTTAAAATCCAAATAAATCCCAAAATTTGAACAATCTTCAAATTCAACCAAACCAGTGCCAAGTTGTCCGGAATTTTGATACAATAGCAACGGAGGAAACCACGTCTCAATCGGAGCTCGTATGAAAAAGCTATTCGTGTTAGAATGATTAAAATTTAATTTTATTAAATAAAAAAATGGAAAGGGCAAAATGGTAAATTGCTTTACCTTTCAAACCCTAACAGAGCACGATCACACCCTACAACCATCGATTTACACCCAGCCGCCACCTTCACCATCCAAACGCCACCTCCATGGCCACATCCATCCCGATCGACCATCTCCATCGTGACACCCATCACCGGCCGCACCTCCCTGGCCCACTTGCACGCCCCTGCCACCTCCAAAAGTCCAACTGCCACCGCCCCTTTTTCCTCGACTTCAGGTGATCTCGAGCAACTTCGTGATGGTTGGAGACCATGGATCATCTCTGCTCGACCTCCTCTACCCACTGGTCACCTCCGATCATCCTATCGACGAAGATCCACCGTTGAAATCGAAAACCCTAATATGGACGACCGAGGCTATTTCACTAATTTTTGGCCAAACCGAACCTCCAATCGAAAAACGAATTGCAGAGAGAGATTACGTTCGTCGAGAGCTTTCCAACGAGATATTATATGACATAGTTTAAGGAGTTTGAATTTTTTTTATTTTGAATTGAAATTTAAACTAGGGTTTGACATTTCTGCCATTAAGAAGAAGGAACAGATGAGAAATATAATTGTACGTCCAGGAAAAGAAAAAAAGGCTGCTAGGGTTTCGGGAGAAATCTATTTATATAGACAGAGATGGATAGGAACGAATGGACAGATCGAATTGGGTCGAAACGATAACAATGACCTCAAAAGCCCGTTTCGTTCCCGAAACGAAAATAGGTCATCCAATATATCAAAATATAGGTTTTCGATATTTTTAAACTCAATGGAACTAGTTTCAAACCCTAATTCCATTGTATATAGTGGTTAGCTTTCAAAATTCAAATTATATTCAATTAAATTCTATTAATCGATTTCTACGCGTTTCGAGCTCGCACGATCAAACGATAAGTTTGATCGCTATGAAACTTGAAATCCTATAATAATTCACTATCACGGATCCGAGGTAACTAGTTTCGTCGAAATCCGAGACAGTGGCCAAAATAGCTAATTTTCACATTAATTAATTAAATTATTATTAAATTTATTTAATCACCATTAAATTAAAATTTAAAGTTAACAATTGTCATCATTCTTGATTACATAGAAATTTATAATCTTTTAAAATAAATTTTCCATATTAAATCCAAGATTTAAATATTGCATTAGTTTCAACGTTCAATTACAACTGTAATAAAATCCTAGTTAATTATAATTTAATTTCAATCAAATTCTTTTATTTCGATTTACACTCTTATTATTGAATCAACTATTACCTTATGAATATAATTAACATTAGTTTACATTTTATTACATTCATACTCTAAAGTTATCATCTTAACTCATATTAACTGCAATATTTAATTTCATTAAATTTCATTGATTTCCAAATTAATTTCAATGGATTAAATAATAAAGTGATAATAAAACAATTGTTATACAAAGGTTGATAAATTACTTACCAAATATTGATTCCATTCTATATTAACCTATTTCAATTAATTACGTATAATTTCTCTTTTTAATACAACATTGATTTAAATCCTTGTTTACCTTTATTATTACCATTAATTGTAATAACCTTAAACAGTTGTCAATCTCATTCAATCAACCGTATTAAATTATATTCTGATAATTTTTCCCATCTATAAATCATAAATTTTAATTTCTCACAATATTAAATTCCAAAATCTTATTAATTTAATAGTTTAATTATCAAAAAAATATTGGTCGTTACACTCTCCCCCACTCAAAACTTTTCGTCCCCGAAAAGGAACAAGATAGAATCAAGAGGTTTGATATAATTTATTCAAAATAATAAATTTATAACAATTTAACTTATATATTTAATTTTAACGAAATTTAAAAATAACTCAACTTTTACAAATAAAATTTCTAAGTCTTAAATTTACGTAAAATTTCGGCAGAGTCTCCTTTGCACAGATAGGTCCAGAAAAATAATAATATCAATAATTTCAATATATATATATATATATATAATATTTCAATAATAAACATCCCAAACCATGGGAAAAACAATAAAATATCGTTCCAAAACCGTAATCCGAAAACGTACCTATTTGTCGGGCAAACAACTTTATTTATGAAACCAAAAGCAGTAGCTATTGCTTCCATAAACCTGTATTTCACTTACATAATCCAAAGAGTAAATACTTATGTAAAAAAAGTAATATATTTAGTTGTTTCAATTAATAGTACAAGCAACATACAATATATAATCATCATATGCAAACAAAAGCAGTACAACCATTATATGAAATCAAAGAATCCATCATACATTCATAGCAACCAAACTAAAGGTTTGTCCAGGTTCATAAACTTTTCATCGTACAAGGGTGATAAATAAACTACCAAGTGTACCTTACGCTCAACAGCCTTAGATAATTACTTAATAGATTTTTCATACATCCTTAAACAATTTGAAGTACCATTTCCCAAACTTCTCGTAAGCAAAACATCATAGAATTTTAAATATTATTCTATTAGTTTCTTTTTACATTATTTACCTTTCATTAATTTTCAATTCTCATTTATTCATACAAGATCTCTTTTTTATTAATTTACATTCATTACTTACATAATTTATTTCCCATTCAATATTTGAAATCATCAATGAATCCATTATTAAAATATTACATACATTTCATTACAGTTTAATTCACATTTATTATTATCTAACTTTGATTTCCATTTAATATTAATATTCACTAATGAACTAATCCATACTTAAGTTTCTTTATTTTGTAATTCATAGTTATTTCTTGTACATCTTAATTTTTCATTTATAAACATATGTTTATTTTGAAGCATTTTTTTCATTAAGCTTTTACTTGTATAATATTCTATTACATATTCATATTTAACATTTCAACTTTTAAACATTTCTGGTAAGTTTTGTATATTCTTTTAGAATCTAATTAAGTGTTATACAAATTATCTTATGCATTTTAGTTAGCAAAAATATTCAATAATTTACATCTTTTAAATTTCATTACCCTTTAATTTACAAGTAACAAATCTCCAATTTCTTTATAGTTTCATTAATCACTTAGCTTCTAATTTCTTATTTTTCATTTTAGAAGTTTCAACCGAAAATCATTAATTTAAAAGGAACTTAAGAACTAAATACCAAGTTCATTTCAAATCATTTTGAAATTATATATATATATATATATCAAATCATACTTAAGAAAATGAAAATTTTAAATTTATTTATCAAGACAAATGTGTAGCAAAGCTACTACAATGGTCTTCCCACTTTGAAACTCGAAAAGGAACGTCGATGATGTCGCGATCATCACCGAAATTATTTTCCAACGATAGAAGAGGAGAGTACATAACTTATTTCCTTTTAAAATTCCTTTAAAACATTTCTTTCAAATCACATTGAAAATATTTATATCCGAAAATACTTCCAAATATTACTAACATTATATTCCAAAATCTTTGAAATCCAATTCCAAAACCCCGGAACTTAAATTCTCGAATTTGCAATTCATATTCACTTTATTTGTAAATCCTATTTTGCTACCAATATTTATAAAATTTTAGTACCTAACAAACAAACATATCGCATACACTATATCCATTTATAAAAATTATTTTTTATATACAAAATATAATACTATGTTAAATTATTTCATTTACCTATATTTTAAAAACAATATTGTGTCGGTCTGTCCTATTAAGTGTTTAGAAATCCCTATCAATGTCATAGTGTCCTATACTGACCAGAATTTATAAATACTAAACAGAACAAATTAACACAATATAAAAACATTTTTATATCACTAACAAATACGCTCACTCATATATATACTCTCAAACTCATTCTAGGGTATTAATAACCATATCTCTAATGAGTTAACCCCGAACAAGCTAAGGTATCTTCAAACAAAAGCTCGGATACCAACTGTAATGACCCACCTTTTTGGACGGTTTAAAACGACAATAAACCACACATGTCAACTCAAACCATTCAAAAGGGAGGATTATCAATGGGGTAAATAAGAAAATAAGAGAAAAGAAAGAAAAAAACACAGAATCTCACAGCGGAATGACAAAATATAATAATCAAATAAACAGTTCATGAAGTTGTTTTACAAAAAACATTTGATTACACTTTTACAATACAACCAGAGTATACATACAGTAGGTAAAATAGGATAATGCAGTGGAACAACATGATGCGGTGGAATAAATATAATAAATAGTAGACAAATCTGCATCTTCATCCTCCAAAATAAAATGGTTTTCAATACACTGAAATGCTCAGGCTGACCCGAGCATAATGAAAAGACAAAACACTCGAGTCAGAACTAAAAGATCTTATGTGAGTTAAATTAACAACAAATAAATATGAGTGTAATGGCTTCAAAGATGTTTACGGGATTTTACATCTCCTATCCAGTGTATAACGTGCGTGTAATAACTTAAGAGATGTTTCAGAATTTTCCATCTTCTAAGGATCCGTTAAACTATTTATATGTAGTGATATACGCAATATATATAGTATCTATCAGTAAAGTAAAGTATTAAAATAGCGTTAAGGGGTTACCCATATCCCCCTTAACACATTTTATAAATGCCGTAGTCAATACAGTACTGTAAACTCCACCAAACCGGTGGGCTATCAGGGAGCACTCCATAGGTATGACACAAACCAAAATCATAGTGGGCTCGATAAGGTATATGACAAGGCACGCAAGGCAATGCCTAGGGTAGGATTCAACCATTTTGCACACCCTGATTGGTGGTAATGCATAACAGCTACTACCGTCCACCTCGTAACACACTCCCATAATCAAATCGAGGGTGGCCATCAAATCAATCATAAAGTAACAGATATGGTATCGAAGAAGCGTGTCCGATCGGAGGAGCGACCTCACTTGGCCCTGGATAGCTCCGGTTTTAGTCATATCAAGCTGACCCGAAGGTCAGGGCTGCGTTCTTACCTCATAACAATAGTGTAACAACCCTGAGATTGCAATTACCGAATAATGAATTAAAATTATGACTTTAGGTTAAAAAGGGGGCTAAACAAAATTTTCGGGAATTTAAATTTACAATTGGTTTGCAAATTAAAATATTTTGGGTTGAAATGGGGAATTTTTAAATAAAAAGTGATTATGGGTTAATGGGCCAAATGAGACAATTACATGGTTTTAATTAAAAACTAGGATGCTTATTAGGATTTTTGTTTACATGATAACATTAGAAAATAAACTAAGTCCTAATGGGTTTTAAAACCCCTTATCATGACCCATTAGCCTAACCCACTCCTTTATAATATCTCAAACTCATTTCATAACCCTAACCCTCATTCTCTTCATAAATTCCTAAACCTAAATCTAAGCAAAACTAATGGCCTCCCTTTAGAAGATCCATCTCCTTCTCTTCATAATTAAATTAGTTTAAATCCTAAAAAAGAAGAATAAGAAAGGTAATGCAATCTCTCCTATTCTCTAATCCTCCTTCTTAATCCCTATTTATCTCAACCTTCTTGTTGTAATCATTGTTTTATTTTTTTGTTGATTTTGGGTCCTTGAAGCCTCTTGATCTTTGCTTGGAGAGAGGTGTTTGGCTTGCTTTGATTGTTGCACTCTAACTATTTGATCTTTTGCTTCATTAAGGTAATTACTAATTATTAGTGATTATTTCTAGTTATAATTATGGTTCATAATTTCTACCCATATATGCAACAAGTTGTGGTACCATCTGTTTTAAGTACTGCATATAAAATTTTGAAATCCATAGTGCTGTCCTCATTTGAATAAGGCAATTGGCTACAACGTGCTGCCTTTATTTTTGATTGTGAGATGTCCTTGTATGTATGCAATCGCGTACTTTTGTATAAATCACCCTGTATAAATTTCATGCTAACCAATTTGTCGTATAAACCCAGCTCGTGATAGCATACAAATTCGTGTATCATAATGCTTTCGTTTTTATTTTATTTTTGGGCAACAGCACTTATGTCAGTTTATTCACGCAAATGACAACATATGCACTAGCAGTTAGCACGTCTTCACGCATGGCCATAATCGGGTTTAAAAGCCTTTCGTGCATTTTATGTTATCTCCAACACTATTATATTTAGTGTGCTTTCATAAATTTTGTGCTATACAAATCACATGCGTGTTTTGAAATTTTTGTTTTCGTCAGCACGTTGGGCAAAATCTTTCGCCCAAGGCAAGCCAAATCGGGCCCAGGCCCACAGTTCATTTCTTATATTTAAATTTGTTTGTATTTTTCGTTTGGGCTGCAACACCCTATAGCCCGCTTCAAAAATCCCCTACAGCCCGCTTCAAAAATCCCATACGGCCCGCTTCTAACTGCGGTCCGCTTCCTCTTGTTCTGGGTTGAACTCACCCAAATGGGTGAAGACCCGACCCGCCTGTGGCTTGTAGAGCCATTTCAACTTCGGGCCAAAGCACCTTGTTGGTTTATATATATAAACAAATTATCTCTGGGCCGAAGCCCATTAGGGAATTTTAACAAATCAAAACTGCTGCATTTTTATTTAAATCTCTTGGGCCTGTCTGGAAGTCCACGATGGCCCCTAATATTAAATCAGTCTATTAAGGGTTATAGAAATAAAATGCCAAACCCTGTTTCCAGATTTCTTATTTTTTTCCACTTCGCGATGCCGCCACGATCGCATTCGAAGTCGGAATTCGACGTTTTTGGTCTCGTTGGAAAGGTGGAGTTTTGAACTCCATCTCTGGAAAATTTGGACAACATCGGAGTTCGTTTCGTACTTCGAATTTCGTGTCGTAGTTGAACTCTGGTCGTTGTTGGTGAACAGTGTGAATCTTGTTCTGGGTCCAACTTAGAGACGTCGCTGCCGCTTCGTCTCAACACGGAATCCAGAAATTCCTTTTGCATCTTAAAGTAGGGATGTTGGACTACATGCCTGCAAATTTTCATGACATTTGGACACAGTTTACTGGTCCAAATAAATTGCTGAACTTGGGTTCGCAGCTGTTTTTGAATGTTTACAAACACTTAGAATATTTTTCAGTGATTTTCTGGTTTTATTGATTTCTTTGAGATTTGTCTCTAGATTTCGTACACGGGTTTTATGAATCATTTTCAAAATATTTTTCACTCCTAAATGGCTTTAGAAATTATTATATAATATTATTTTTAATTATTAAATTAATTACTCCATAATAGGAGAGTTTTCAAAAGCCGTTTTAAAGTGATTTCAAAATCAATTATAAATCCGTTTCGCACCATTATTTTCTATAATAAAAAATCTCACACTCACTTTTTAGCACGTCGAGCGAAGTGGAAAGGTGCTTAAACGGTTAGGAAATCTCCGGCCTGTGGAACCGTGTGTATTTTCTTTCCGGTTAATCCCCGACCTATTCGATTGATCGTTTTGACCTTTGGGTCTAGTTTACCGATGATACGAGGTGGACTTTTTATTGTTTGGAGTGTGAGCTTGCTATTGGTTAGGAAACCATTTAGTGCGAACGTGGGGTATGGGACTCATTGTTAACACTTTACGGGTTCCTCTCCAAGAAGTTAGTGACACATTAGCCTCTGGGCGGCCAGTACTGGACCTCTGGGTCACCACGCCTTTGGGCAACCGTCTCTGGACACCTGCTCTATGGAGCAGTTTATTTTTCGGCGTGCGCCTCTGGGCCTTTATCCTTCTGGGAAGGATCTCTCCGTCTCGCGCGTTCCGCATCTGTGCGAGTGATCGATCACAACTCTACAGTACTTGGCAACAACGACTCTGGTCGGTGCACGTGCAATATTGGTATTATTTGATGATTTTTATATCCATTCGAGTACCGCCATTCGGTGTTGGTTCTATGGAACCATACGATGTAAGTGCGATTGCCTTGTGGATTCACAATGTCTCTGGACACTGCTTTTCAGTGTTGGATTTCATTGACTTTTCAGTATATCCCCATTGCTCTTTGGAGCATCGATCTTTGCTTGGGCATTGATTACAGACTCTGGTCACTCTTGGGATTATTGCCTATGGGCATCTTTTTATAGCTTTGGCTACGCTGATGATATGAAGCGATTTTATTTATTCTACACTTTGGTGTTGATTTCTCTTTGGAGATTTTTATTGTTTATTGATGATTAGGGATCGTCATTATATTCATGTGGTTCATAATATACTTCTCTTTGGATAAGTACTGTTTTATTTATGTACCGCATTATCATATATCTTAGTTATTAGTGATTGTTTAGCTAGCCTGACCCGAGTGTTTTCGCTCGGGTCAGACCGAGTTGTTTCAGGTTAGGTCTCTGGACTTAGCTGCTCTGTGCTTCCGCTTTGGACTTATCTGCTATGCTTTTGAGATAGCTTATCTTAGTGTCTGTCTTATGTTATTATTCAGACTTTGATATGTACATATTTTTGACTCACATGTGTGAGCAGTGGCTTTGTACCCACTTATGATATTTGGATCTGTATTGACGATGTATTGTTCTGGGATTTTATATCTGTTATGTGATTCTATTCTGTGATGTTTTATCATTTTATTACTATGCTTATTCTGATAGATCTTAAGCCATTTGTAATTTCGTTATAAGTATTCATTGAATATGTCGAACCACTTGAAAAAAAAAATAGATACCACTCTTTCGACGTATTCAGTAGATAGTTATAGCTTGATTACAAATGGTCGCTTCCACTATACTCTATTCTCCGCTTTAACAGACAGTATTACCCCCGTAATACTCTTTGTTACAGTGGGTCTTAGAGTGGGGCGTTACAACTTGGTATCAGAGCCTGGTTTCAGGAATAAGCATAATAAACACAGAACAGATACACTTAGTACAATACATTTTAAATTAGATCCGAATTAAATCAAATCCCTTCCTTATGTTTATTGATAGATAAGTTAGGAATATGTTTAGGAATCCGTTATATTCCATAGTATTCCTTAATTAATTATCTATCATTTAATCAAATCTAACTCTAATTCCCGTTTGACTTTCAGTATGTCTGGAAGGGGAAGAGGGAGACCCACACGTCAGACCAGTGCTGCTGGGCAGTCCAGCAACACTCATCCAGAGGGCGTGTTCATGACCACCGACCAGATCGTGGAGCTGGTTCGGAATTCCCAGTCTCATTCTCAGTCTCCAGCCCCAGTTGCTGATGTTCCGCGCAAGTCTGCTTTTGCGCGTCTCTGCAGTGATTTTACCCATCTCGGAGGGAAGCCGTTCAGTGGCTCCGAGAATGTCTTAGAGGTCCAGGCTTGGATTCGGATATGCGAGCGCATTTTCACTCGTATGGATATCCCGGATCATGACCGTGTTCTTATTGCTTCTAGTCAGCTTCTGAGTCGTGCCCTGGATTGGTATGAACTTCTTATTGCCGAGGTCGATGAGTCTACACTTACTTGGGCTCAGTTTCGTGAGAGATTTGAGCTCAAATTCATTCCAGAGTCAGAGAATAACTCCCTTGCTCGCCGCTTTCTTGATCTCAAGCAGGGGAAGTCCTCCGTATCCGATTATGTCTCTTCCTTCGAGGCCCTGTCCAAGTACGGCCTTGAGTTTATTGCTACTCCTTATAAGAGGAACCTCAAATTCGTTGAGGGCTTGAAGAAATATCTGAAGAGGCAACTTATGCTACAGCTTGAGCTCTCATTTGAGAAGCTAGTCGATGCAGCTCTACATCTTGAGTCAGTCGAGATGGAGCATAGTGATGATGGTGGTGTGGGTTCCACAAACCCCACCAAGAAGAGGTTTCCTCCTGGCAAGCCTGGCTCTTCATTTCAGCACAAGAAGAAGAAAGCGATCAGTTCTAGTTCTCAGCCTCAGACTCAGTCTCAGACTCCTGCTCAGCCTAGTGGGACCCGTCCTCCGAAGAAATGCTTCAACTGCGGTTCTCCAGATCACTTTATTCGAGAGTGTCCCAAACCTCTCTATTGCACCTTTTGTAAGAAGGAGGGACACAGGATCTCCACTTGTCCTATTGCTCCAGCTAGTGCCAAGCCTGGCAGGCTTAATGCTGCCAAGGCTCCTACCACTTCTGCTCAGCCTAAAGGTACACATCCTTCCGTTCTTGAAGGCTCTATTTTATTTCATGGTAGATCTATTAGAGTTCTTTTTGATACGGGTGCCTCTCACTCATTCGTATCAAAGGAACTAGTTGATACTTTATCTTTGGATGTTACTTGTATGGTTTCTTCACTAAGGATTGTGAATCCCATTGGTGGATCCACGACCCTTAGCTTGCTCTGTGAGAATATGGATATTGATCTTTGTGGCTTTTCTTTCCGTGCAAATCTCCACGTTATGGAGTATTTGGGCTTTGATATGATTCTTGGCATGGATTGGCTCGTTCAGCACGACGCCAAAATTATTTGTTCGGAGCGGATATTATTCATTCATCACCCTGACTCATCCTCTCCGTTAGCTATTGTTCTTCAAGATGTTGGGCTTTCTGATGTTACTTTATTCTCTCTTGATTCACGAGATGATGAGGTAGACATATCTCGTATTCCAGTTGTTCGGGATGTCCCCGATATCTTCGAGCCAGTATCTAGTTTACCACCGAAGCGTGCTATTGAGTTCCGCATCGATCTCATTCCAGGCTCCCACCCAGTTGGGCGTCCTCCCACGAGGATGTCTACTAAGGAGAATGAGGAACTCAGGAAGCAATTAGTTGAGCTTGAAGCGAAGCAGTTCATTCGGTCCAGTTCTTCGCCATGGGATGCTGCTGTGGTCTTCGTTAAGAAGCCCGATGGCTCTCTTAGGCTTTGCATTGACTATCGCAAGCTTAATGAGTTGACCATCAGAAATCGTTATCCATTGCCACGGATAGACGATATGTTTGATCAGTTGAGTGGTGCGAAGGTCTTCTCTCATCTCGACCTTGCCACCGGATTCCATCAGCTACGAGTCGCTGAAGACAGCATTCCTCTTACAGCTTTTCGCACTCGTTATGGTTCTTTTGAGTGGTTGGTCATGCCGTTCGGCTTGACGAACGCTCCGGCTTTCTTTGTCGATCTTATGAATCGAGTATTCCGGGAATACATCGATAGATTCGTTCTGGTTTTCATCGACGATATTCTTATTTATTCTAGATCCGAGGCAGAGCATGCTCATCATTTGCGGATCGTCTTGGATACTCTTTGTCAGCATCAGCTTAAGGCCAAGCTCTCCAAGTGCCATTTTTGGGAGAGCAAGGTCAAGTTCTTGGGCCATATTGTATCATCTGAGGGTATTTCCATCAATCCTGCCAAGATCGAAGCTATTCAGAATTGGAAGCAGCCCGAGAACGTTCATGATATTCGCAGCTTCCTTGGTCTGGCGGGTTATTACCGTCGATTTATCAAGGATTTCTCTCGTGTTGCACTTCCCCTTACGACGCTGACTCGTAAGGGTGTTCGCTTTATTTGGTCGGATAAGTGTGAAGCTTCCTTTCAGCGACTGAAGGAACTTCTCACTCATGCTCCTATTCTTGTGGTTCCTGAGAGTTACCAGGATCTTGTTGTTTACACCGACGCTTGTGGTAGCGGCCTCGGTGCTGTGCTTATGCAGAAGGATCGGGTGGTTGCTTACGCTTCTAGGCAGCTACGTCCGAATGAGATTCGCTATCCTACTCATGATCTTGAGTTAGCAGCTATCGTCTTTGCTTTGAAGACGTGGCGTCATTATCTATTGGGCGAACATTTCATTCTCTACACCGATCACAAGTCGCTGAAGTATTTATTCAGTCAGAAGGATCTCAATATGAGGCAGCAGCGATGGCTTGAGTTTCTCGCCTCATATGACTTAGACATTCAGTATACCCCTGGCAAGGGTAATCGTGTGGCTGATGCACTCAGTCGCAAACACTCGGCAGTAGTTTCTATGATGATAGCCGAGTGGGATATTCTTGAGACTCTTTCTATGTGTGATATTCGAAATCGAGCTCCGTCTTCTGACCCTCAGATCTTGTTATTCAGCTTGGAAGCTCGACCTATTCTATTGGATCGCATTGCCCATGCTCAGCGGCAGGATCCAGACTTGTTGCGATACATTCATCTCCTTGAGTCGGGATCCAGTGATGAGACATTGTTGGATTATTCTATTGATTCTCATCGGTGTCTTCGCAGGAAGAACCGTATTTTGGTACCATCTGATTTATCACTTAGGCGTGACATTCTAGACGAGTGTCATTGCACTAAGTACACTATTCATCCCGGGTCGAGTAAGATGTATGCCGACATGTGTCGTCTATTTTATTGGGAGGGCATGAAGAGCGATGTTGCAAGTTATGTAAGCCGTTGCATGACTTGTCAACAGATCAAAGCTGAGCATCAGCGTCCCTCTAGTCTTCTTCAGCCGCTAGAGATTCCGTTGTGGAAATGGGATCAGATATCCATGGATTTTATTGACGGTCTGCCTCGATCGAGGTCAGGCCATACTTCTATTTGGGTCATCGTCGATCGCTTGACCAAATCAGCTCATTTCATTCCTATTAAGTCCACTCGGACTGCCCCTCAGCTTGCCAAGCTATATGTGAAGGAAGTCGTTCGACTTCATGGCATTCCTAGCTCTATCGTCTGTGATCGAGACGCTATCTTTACTAGTCACTTCTGGAAGTGCCTATAGTCAGCTTTGGGCTCAAAGCTGAATCTCTCGACTGCTTATCATCCTCAGACCGACGGTCAGAAGGAGAGGGTGAATCGTGTTTTAGAGGATCTTTTGCGTTGTTGTATTCTGGATTCCGGTGGTAGTTGGGAGGATCACTTACCGCTCGTAGAGTTCTCCTACAACAACAGCTTTCAGTCTAGTATTGGCATGGCTCCTTTCGAGGCTCTTTACGGAAGGCCATGTCGTTCTCCTGCTTATTGGTTAGAATCTGGTGAGAAGCACCTTCTTGGTCCAGATTCAGTTCGGGAATCTTCTGAGAAGATTATTCTTATCCGTCAGAGAATGAAAGAGGCATAGGACCGCCAGAAATCCTACGTGGACAGCCGTAGGAAGCCTCTTGAGTTCTCCATTGGTGATCATGTCTTTATTCGGATATCTCCCATGAAGGGGGTTGTGCGTTTCAACTCTACAGGGAAGTTGGCTCCTCGCTATGTTGGACCATTTCCTATTACGGAATGCATTGGCCCCGTGGCTTATCGAGTGGCTCTACCTGCTCACTTCTCTAGAATACACGACGTGTTCCATGTTTCTCAGCTTCGCAAGTGTGTGCGCGACCCTGATTCTATTATCGAGCCTCATATCGTGCCCGATTTGGAGATCTCACCCGATCTATCTATAGAGCAGCAACCTCTTCGTGTGCTTGATTCGGAGATCAGACGTCTTCGAAATAAAGAGGTTCCGCTTGTGAAGATTCAATGGTCGTCTAATCCTAAGGACTGCACTTGGGAGACCAGAGAATTTATCGAGCGAACTTATCCTGGTTTTCTTTCATCTTCCGGCACGGGTGAGCATCTATATTTTATCTTCTGTATTCCATTTGTGGATTAGATGTTATAGACGACTTCTCTATATTTAAGGAATTGCGGGGACGCAATTTTCTTAAGGGAGGGAGTCTGTAACAACCCTGAGATTGCAATTACCGAATAATGAATTAAAATTATGGCTTTAGGTTAAAAAGGGGGCTAAACAAAATTTTCAGGAATTTAAATTTACAATTGGTTTGCAAATTAAAATATTTTTGGGTTGAAATGGGGAATTTTTAAATAAAAAGTGATTATGGGTTAATGGGCCAAATGAGACAATTACATGGTTTTAATTAAAAACTAGGATGCTTATTAGGATTTTTGTTTACATGATAACATTAGAAAATAAACTAAGTCCTAATGGGTTTTAAAACCCCTTATCATGACCCATTAGCCTAACCCACTCCTTTATAATATCTCAAACTCATTTCATAACCCTAACCCTCATTCTCTTCATAAATTCCTAAACCTAAATCTAAGCAAAACTAATGTCCTCCCTTTAGAAGATCCATCTCCTTCTCTTCATAATTAAATTAGTATAAATCCTAAAAAAGAAGAATAAGAAAGGTAATGCAATCTCTCCTATTCTCTAATCCTCCTTCTTAATCCCTATTTATCTCAACCTTCTTGTTGTAATCATTGTTTTATTTTTTTGTTGATTTTGGGTCCTTGAAGCCTCTTGATCTTTGCTTGGAGAGAGGTGTTTGGCTTGCTTTGATTGTTGCACTCTAACTATTTGATCTTTTGCTTCATTAAGGTAATTACTAATTATTAATGATTATTGCTAGTTATAATTATGGTTCATAATTTCTACCTATATATGCAGCAAGTTGTGGTACCATCTGTTTTAAGTACTGCATATAAAATTTTGAAATCCATAGTGCTGTCCTCATTTGAATAAGGCAATTGGCTACCACGTGCTGCCTTTATTTTTGATTGTGAGCTGTCCTTGTATGTATGCAATCGCGTACTTTTGTATAAATCACCCTGTATAAATTTCATGCTAACCAATTTGTCGTATAAACCCAGCTCGTGATAGCATACAAATTCGTGTATCATAATTCTTTCGTTTTTTTATTTTTGGGCAACAGCACTTATGTCAGTTTATTCACGCAAATGACAACATATGCACTAGCAGTTAGCACGTCTTCACGCATGGCCAGAATCGGGTTTAAAAGCCTTTCGTGCATTTTATGTTATCTCCAGCACTATTATATTTAGTGTGCTTTCATAAATTTTGTGCTATACAAATCACATGCGTGTTTTGAAATTTTTGTTTTCGTCAGCACGTTGGGCAAAATCTTTCGCCCAAGGCAAGCCAAATCGGGCCCAGGCCCACAGTTCATTTCTTATATTTAAATTTGTTTGTATTTTTCGTTTGGGCTGCAACACCCTACAGCCCGCTTCAAAAATCCCCTACAGCCCGCTTCAAAAATCCCATACGGCTCGCTTCTAACTGCGGTCCGTTTCCTCTTGTTCTGGGTTGAACTCGCCCGAATGGGTGAAGACCCGACCCGCCTGTGGCTTGTAGAGCCATTTCAACTTCGGGCCAAAGCACCTTGTTGGTTTATATATATAAACAAATTATCTCTGGGTCGAAGCCCATTAGGGAATTTTAACAAATCAAAACTGCTGCATGTTTATTTAAATCTCTTGGGCCTGTCTGGAAGTCCACGATGGCCCCTGATATTAAATCAGTCTATTAAGGGTTATAGAAATAAAATGCCAAACCCTATTTCCAGATTTCTTATTTTTTTCCACTTCGCGATGCCGCCACGATCGCATCCGAAGTCGGAATTCGACGTTTTTGGTCTCGTTGGAAAGGTGGAGTTTTGAACTCCATCTCTGGAAAATTTGGACAACATCGGAGTTCGTTTCGTACTTCAAATTTCGTGTCGAAGTTGAACTCTGGTCGCTGTTGGTGAACAGTGTGAATCTTGTTTTGGGTCCAACTTAGAGACGTCGCTGCCGCTTTGTCTCAACTTGGAATCCAGAAATTCTTTTTGCATCTTAAAGTAGGGATGTTGGACTACATGCCTGCAAATTTTCATGACATTTGGACACAGTTTACTGGTCCAAATAAATTGCCGAACTTGGGTTCGCAGCTGTTTTTGAATGTTTACAAACACTTGAATATTTTTCAGTGATTTTCTGGTTTTATTGATTTCTTTGAGATTTGTCTCTAGATTTCGTACACGGGTTTTATGAATCATTTTCAAAATATTTTTCACTCCTAAATGGCTTTAGAAATTATTATATAATATTATTTTTAATTATTAAATTAATTACTCCATAATAGGAGAGTTTTCAAAAGCCGTTTTAAAGTGATTTCAAAATCAATTATAAATCCATTTCGCACCATTATTTTCTATAATAAAAAATCTCACACTCACTTTTTTGCACGTCGAGCAAAGTGGAAAGGTGCTTAAACGGTTAGGAAATCTCCAGCCTATGGAACCGTGTGTATTTTCTTTCCAGTTAATCCCCGACCTATTCGATTGATCGTTTTGACCTTTGGGTCTAGTTTACCGATGATACGAGGTGGACTTTTTATTGTTTGGAGTGTGAGCTTGCTATTGGTTAGGAAACCGTTTAGTGCGAACGTGGGGTATGGGACTCATTGTTAACACTTTACGGGTTCCTCTCCAAGAAGTTAGTGACACATTAGCCTCTGGGCGGCCAGTACTGGACCTCTGGGTCACCACGCCTCTGGGCAACCGTCTCTGGACACCTGCTCTATGGAGCAGTTTATTTTTCGGCGTGCTCCTCTGGGCCTTTATCCTTCTGGGAAGGATCTCGCCGTCTCGCGCGTTCCGCATCTGTGCGAGTGATCGATCACAACTCTACAGTACTTGGCAACAACGACTCTGGTCGGTGCACGTGCAATATTGGTATTATTTGATGATTTTTATATCCATTCGAGTACCACCATTCGGTGTTGGTTCTATGGAACCATACGATGTAAGTGCGATTGCCTTGTGGATTCACAGTGTCTCTGGACACTGCTTTTCAGTGTTGGATTTCATTGACTTTTCAGTATATCCCCATTGCTCTTTGGAGCATTGATCTTTGCTTGGGCATTGATTACAGACTCTGGTCACTCTTGGGATTATTGCCTATAGGCATCTTTTTATAGCTTTGGCTACGCTGATGATATGAGGCGATTTTATTTATTCTACACTTTGGTGTTGATTTCTCTTTGGAGATTTTTATTATTTATTGATGATTAGGGATCGTCATTATATTCATGTGGTTCATAATATACTTCTCTTTGGATAAGTACTGTTTTATTTATGTACCGCATTATCATATATCTCAGTTATTACTGATTGTTTAGCTATCCTGACCCGAGTGTTTTCGCTCGGGTCAGACCGAGTTGTTTCAGGTTAGGTCTCTGGACTTAGCTGCTCTATGCTTCCGCTTTGGACTTATCTGCTATGCTTTTGAGATAGCTTATCTTAGTGTCCGTCTTATGTTATTATTCAGACTTTGATATGTACTTATTTTTGACTCACATGTGTGAGCAGTGGCTTTGTACCCACTTATGATATTTGGATCTGTATTGACGATGTATTGTTATGGGATTTTATATCTGTTATGTGATTCTGTTCTATGATGTTTTATCATTTTATTACTATGCTTATTCTGATAGATCTTAAGCCATTTGTAATTTCGTTATAAGTATTCATTGAATATGTCGAACCACTTGAAAAAAAAAATAGATACCACCCTTTCGACGTATTCAGTAGATAGTTATAGCTTGATTACAAATGGTCGCTTCCACTATACTCCATTCTCCACTTTAACAGACAGTATTACCCCCGTAATACTCTTTGTTACAGTGGGTCTCAGAGTGGGGCGTTACAAATAGCGTTCACCAAACCATCCTACTTCATTTTGGATTCTCCACCACATGCACAATTGTTAAAGTATTTTCATAATTGGCAAAGAGTATGACAATTTCTGACCCCGGTCTCTCTAACAACCAAACGCTTATTTCACACCGTGGTCATTTTATAAATCATGCAAAACAATTTATACCTTCATATCAAGATATCCATATACTTATTCCAAAAGTAAAAATATATTCATAAATACCGAGGAAGATTTTCTTTCAATCAATTACGAAATAATTTATAAATTCCTCTTAAACCATTTATAAACTATTTATACGCTTTAAAACAATTTATAAAGCTATTTATAAATTCCAAAACAATTTACAACTCTTCCCCTTTTCATAAGCTTCTACGCAAATTTCTTTAAAACGCTTCCAAATCCCTTTATACAAGTTCTTTTATAAAACCCTTTATAAAATCCTTTAAACCTTTATAAACTCCTTTATAAAACCATTATAAAATCCTTTAAAAAAGTCTTTGAAAAATCCTTTTATAAGAACCATTAATAAATCTCTTACAAAACATTTTACAACATTCTAAAATCTTTTACAAAATCTTTTATCTATTAAAGTTATAATAAAAGTCTATATTTATTATCTTAAATCAAAACTATATTTATTATATTAAATTAAATTTAAAATATATATATTAAACTATATAAAATATTTTATTAAATTTTATACTATTCAAAATATATATTTAAAACTAAGAAAAATTATAAGTTAAAATCTTAAATTTTACATCTAAAACCATATATTAACTTATAATTTAAATCTTAGAACATATAAAATAAATTATTTTCCAAATATAAATTTTTAAATAAAATCATTAAATTAAATTTAAAAATCAAATTTTTATCAGACATACTTTACCATTTAGAAAATGATTTAAGACCGACTAACGGTGTCCATATATAATTTTCTACCCTGTGGTTAAGTGATAGGATATGTATCATTTCAACCCAAAATAGTTAAATTTTTCGGGTATATATCATTTCAACCCGTATCCCGAATCAAAATTTTCAAATCAGTAAAATCGCTCGGGTTTATCATTTCAACACATAACGATTTTCCCTAATCTATAAGATCGTTCGGGTATGTATCATTTCAACTCATAGTGATAATAAAGCTATAAACATCCAATCATCCAAAAATGTCAACAAATAAACATCCATCACAATCAACATCCAAATCAGTTAATAAATCACAACAATTTACTGGTTATCAATATTAGGTATTTAACTAACGATTTAAATTCAATACGAATTTAAAAAGGCAATTTAATTCAATACAAATTCAAGTTAAATTAAAATGTCAAATTAAACTACCAAACAATAACCATAATATTTTTATCACATCATAAATTTAATTCAACTAACATAAGAAGGTTTAGTATTTGTGAGTGGGTTAAATCACTCACATTTGATTTCTAGTCGATTTAAAATCCAAATAAAGCCCAAAATTTGAACAATCTCGAAATTCTACCAAACTAGTGCCAAGTTGTCCGGAATTTTGATACAATCGCAATGGAGGAAACTGCACGTCAATCGGAGCTCGTATGAAAAAGTTATGCGTGTTAGAACGATTAAAATTTAATTTTAATAAATAAAAAAAGGCAAGGGAAAATGGTAAATTCCTTTACCTTTCAAACCCTAATAGAGCACGATCACACCCTACAACCATCGATTTACACCCAGCCGCCACCTTCACCATCCAAACGCCACCTCCACGGCCACATCCATCCCGATCGACCATCTCCATCGTGACACCCATCACCGGTCGCACCTCCCTGTCCCACTCGCACGCCGCTGCCGCCGCCAAAAGTCCAACTACCGTCGCCCCTTTTTCCTCGACTTCAGGTGATCTCGAGCAACTTTGTGATGGTTGGTGACCATGGATCATCTCTGCTCGACCTCCTCTACCCACTGGTCACCTCCGATTATCCTATCGACGAAGATCCACCGTTAAAATCGAAAACCCTAATATGGACGGCCGAGACTATTTCACTGATTTCTTGCCAAACTGAACCTCTAATCGAAAAATGAATTGCAGAGAGAGATTACGTTCGTCGAGGGCTTTCCAACGAGATATTATTTGACATAGTTTGAGGAGTTTGAATTTTTTTTTACTTTGATTTGAAATCGAAACTAGGGTTTGATATTTCTGGCATTGAGAAGGAGGTACATATGAGAAATATAATTGTACGTGCAGGAAGAGAAAAAAAGGCTGCTAGGGTATATAGACCGAGATGGATATGAACGAATGGACAGATCGAATTGGGTCGAAACGATAACAAAGACCAAAAAAGCCCGTTTCATTCCCGAAACAAAAATAGGTCATCCAATATATCAAAATATAAGTTTTCGATATTTTTAAACTCAATGGAACTAGTTTCAAACCCTAATTCCATTATATATAGAAGTTAGCTTTCAAAATTCAAATTATATTCAATTAAATTATATTAATCGATTTCAACGCGTTTTGAGCTCGCACGATCAAACGATAAGTCTGATTGGTACGAAACTTAAAATCCTATAATAATTCACTATTACGGATCCGATGAAATGGGTTTCGTCGAAATCCGAGTCAGTGGCCAAAATGGCTAATTTTCACGTTAATTAAATAAATTATTATTAAATTGATTTAATCACCTTTAAATTCAAATTTAAAAGTTAACGATTTTTATCATTCTTGATTACATAGAAATTTATAATCTTTTAAAATAAATTTTCCATAGTAAATCCAAGATTTAAATATTACATTAATTTCAACGTTCAATTACAACTGTAATAAAATCTCAGTTAATTATAATTTAATTTCAATCAAATTATTTTATTTTGATTTACACTCTTATTATAGAATCAACTATTACCTTATGAATATAATTAATATTAGTTTACATTTTATTACATTCATACTCTATAGTTATCATCTTAACTTATATTAACTGCAATATTTAATTTCAATGGATTAAATAATAAGGTGATAAAGTAAAAAATTGTTATACATTAATAATTCACCTCTATTAACCATTCGTTTACAAACAAAGGTTGATAAATTACTTACCAAATATTGATTCCATTCTATATTAACCTATTTCAATTAATTGCGTATAATTTCTCTTTTTAATACAGCATTGATTTAAATCCTTGTTTACCTTTATTGTTACCATTAATTGCAATAACCTTAAACAGTTGTCAATCTCATTCAATCAACCTTATTAAATTATATTCTGATAATTTTTCCCAACTATAAATCATAAATTTTAATTTCTCACAATATTAAATTCCAAAATCTTATTTAATTATCACAAAATACGAGTCGTTACAGATATTTGTTTCTATATTATATACTGTTCTAAATATTTTTAACGGTGTGTTTATTTCTTTTTTATTAATATTGTACACGTCAAATTTTAGTTCAGATATTAAGAAAAAGGTATAAAGGATGTGTAAGTGTTAGTTTAAAGATATATTCACATTCAATCGCCCTTAACTAGCCGTATTCTTCGGATTAGCAAACAACATTACTTGTAATGTTCTTTGCTAAACTGGGTATAGCGATGGGGTCGTTACATTTCTTCTTGGTCCAAGAGGACTAGGTATGAATGTAACGACCCAGAATTTTGAACAAATTAAATTGAGAATATTTAATTAATTTTAAATATTTGAATGGTGATTTAATTTGAATCTCTGATTTAAACTTTGATGTTGCGATTTAACTTTAAAAATTTAATCTATTGAATGCTGAATAAAAAATTTAAATCTTCAATTTTAAGCTGAAGAAAAATATTTCAAAAGCTTTTAAAATTCGTATTGATAATACGGAAGATAACAGAACCTTCAGAAATTGATTTGGAAACAATCTGTTCAGTTTTGAAATTAAATCGTTCGAATCGATATTTAAAAATAGTCAATTTTCACACAGTCTCGGAATTCGACGAAACCAGTTCCATTGGGTCCGTAATATTGAATTATTGTCGGATTTCAGATTTCGTATTTTTTGGAGTTGTTGTGTGTACATACGACGTTTAAACGCGTGGAAATTTAATCGAATTCGATTTAAATTTTACATTTTAAAATGGGTCAACACATCAGCACGTTCTTCCCAAAATTTGCGCCTCAAATCACGAAAAAAATCATGATGTAAAAATCGTGCAAACCATGCTGCTTTTCGTTTTCAAGTACCCCTCTTTCTCGTTCAAAGAAAACAATGGCCGCGCACTTAAAATTCAGAGGAAAATTTAAAATATAAGGTTCGCGACCAAATCACGATTGGGGGAAATTAAAGTCAGGCGAATCCTTTCCTTTCTTCTCCAGGATTCACGTTTTCAACTTTTCCAAAATAAAATCGAATCCACGCAAATTCGAGAATCGCATTCTAAATAGCTGAACCTTCGTCGTCGGTAGGAGATTGGCGATTTTGGCATGCGGCAGCATCGTTCTTGGTTGATGGGGCGTCGAAAGTTTCTAAGCAGTCGCGTTGTCTTTGGTTCTCGAGTAGGCTGCGAGTCATGGGTTCGTCCACATCGATGTGGCATTGGGGAAACTCGCGATTGGGCTCGAGGTCGCGGCGGCACGAAGGGGCTAGGGCAGTGGCGTACCCTAGTTTCTATCGCGTGGGGAGGCGCGCGACAAGGGGTTGGTGATCGATTTGGGGGATTGTCGACTGTTGGAGGACTCGCGAGGTTTGCGTTTGACTGGAGGGGAGGCGATGTCGTGGTCGCAGTGATGATCGAGGCAACGAAGATGGTCACCTCGTGCTGAGCATTCGAGCAGTAGCTCGTCATTTTCATTCCTGCCGATTTGAGGTAATAAAAAAAAAATATATATATATTTTAAATCTAGCATTTCAAAATTCAATATCACTTGAGTTGATATCGTTAAAATTTAATATAATTAACATGTTTTTTTTTATGTACAGTAAAGAAACTATGGTTTTATAAAAGAAAAACAAAATAAACCAATATTTAACTGACTGTAAAATTTTAATAGAGGGTTATTAAAGGGGATTTAGCTTTAAATTTATTTTTTTGTTAAATCAAATCTATTTATAAGAAATTGGTTATTTTAAATAATGGAATTTGTAAATAAAATTATTAGGTTGACCTGTTGAATTTTTCTAAGTACTCAAAAGATTTCCAGAGGGAAAATAAATATGTAAGTATACACTTTTAATTTTTAGCTAGGTTTAAATTAACTTATTTAATTTTTAGGGGTTAAAAATAAAGTAATTAAAGGAAATTTAGTTAAATTAAATTTTTAATTGAATCAATTATTTAGGGACAATATTGGTTTAAAATGAAACTATTAGTTAATTTAACTATTAAGATGAAACCACCAACGAATCAAAATTTTAAAATGAAAATTTAATTTTTCAGTTGATTCGAATATTAATAGATGGTATACAATGTTTATACTAGGTCAAAATCTGTAAGGAACGAGCTGGAATAAAAATGGGATTGCAAATTAAAAGCTAAGGTGAGATTTTCTCACTCGAAGGAAAATTGTGTTTTACAGTTATTGATTGATGATATGATTGCTATGTTGATGTGATATTAGATATGATAGGATATATCTATATATATAGCAGTATATACATATTGGCATATGTATATACTGGATTGATGATTTCCCGCCTCGTATAGCGGATGAGACCCTATTGCGCCGTTAGTAAGCGGATTTATAAAAAAAACCTATATACCGCGATAATTCCGTACTGGAGCGGAATTGGTATTGTGCTGACGTCTTTGGATGCAGGGAAACAGGTTGGAGGGATCCAACTGGATTCCTCAACTGTATTTATTTATTTACAGATGTTGATATATATTCTGTCATCATATGATGATATATGATGTTTGATGTTGGGATGGACTAATTGATGCGTTGCATCATCGAGTTCAATTTTAAAGTTTAAAAATGAACGATTTGTACTTAAAAAGGGATTTTGAAGTGATTTTTGGAAAGTATACGATTTATTAAATTTTGGAAATTTATTTATCTTAAATAAATAAATAAATGTTATAGATTTAAAGTTATGAAAATTTTAAATTGTGAAATATACCTGAAAGGTGATTTTGAAATAAATAGTCAAGTGATAAAAAAAATAGTTTAAGTTGGATTTCTTTTGAATTATTTAAGGATGATATATATAAAAGATGTACAGAATTGATATTTATAAATTAATAGTATTGGAATTTTAAAACGAGTTTCTATAAGTGTTAGAAATTTATAGAATTATAAATTGTGAAGACATGAGATTTATAGAATTATAGATGTATAAAGATTGAAGTTTATAGATTTATAAAGATTGAAGTTTATAGATTATAAAGTATGAAGTATAAAATGAATGAAGTTATCAAATGAATGAAGTTGTAGAATAAAGACTGATAAGAAATTTACTTGTAACTTGGATTGTTGCCTTTAAATGGGATATTGATCGAATTATTAATAAAGAAGATTTATTAAATTGAAGTCGTTAGAAAATAGAAATAGAATTTATAAACGTTGTTTTATAAATTCGAAATCAATTGGATTTGATAAATTAAAATGTTAAAGAAGATATATTCGCGATTTTGGATAGCGAATTTTTATTGAAATAAAAAGGTGTAGAAAAGATTGAAATTGGGTTAAGTGAATTATATTCACGATTTTGGACAGCGAATATAATTCTAAAATAAATGGATTCATTTTTGAGGAAGTGATATTAAAGATGAAGTTAAACATTTTAAAGATGTTTTAAAATGTATTACGAATCGAAACCATAGATTTCAACATTTATTGTTGAAATAGACGTTTTCGAGAAACTTAAGGAAATGGTGGACTATAACACTGCTGTTATAGTAAATGATTTCCGAAAGGAAATGTTTTATCTAGTATTGGGATTTATATACATATCTTAATTTTTCGAATCCCTATACTAGTGATTTCGAGTCGTCGTAACGATGTTTTACGCAACATTCGTTTTGACTCAAATTGATGTTGTTATAGAAAATGGATTTCCTTAAAGAATGAAAAATATACTTAATTGGATTTAAGTATATCGAATATTTTCCAAGTGTTGAAAATAAATAGATTTGTGAAATACTTATTTTTAAATAAGTATGGAATTGCTTTTCCAATATGAAACGAACGTTTTGAGAATTTATCTTTTTAAAGATAAATTGAAATTGAATATTTGAAACGTTTGAAAATCGTATATCAGTAGATATTTTGAAAGATATAAATTCACTATGGAATTTATAAAAGAAAGCGAAGTTGTTTAAAAACAAATATTGATTTATTTTTGAAGTGTGGAAATTTGATTTGAAATTGTTTTCAAATGGTTAAGTGTGAAAATTTTATATCTAGTAAAAGATATTTTGGAAGATAGAATAATTTGGAAAATTATTTGGAATCTGATGATGTTGCGCATCTTTATTGATAGTTAAATAACCGACTATCAATAATTACCTTTAGATAGGTATTTGTTGTGAATTGGATGAATTTGAATGCCACACTTATTTTTGAATAAACGCTCACTATTCGGGTTAGCCGGGAAAGGACCATGGGGTCGTATAACCCATTCCGAATATGTGATACGTCGTTATGAATTGCATTCGAAGACCGGTGTTGAAGACCGGATATTTTTGAAAACGGAAGGATTACCGTCGAGTTACTCTACATCGACTGATCTTCGATTTAGAGGTTTTATCACCCTTAGTGACGGGAAGTCCTGACGTGATTGAAAATTTTTCGGAAATGCAAGGGCTTCGTGAGAAGTGCCTTCGGTTCTGTTCGATCCCGGAACAGACTTGTATGATTGTGTGTCTGACGTTACACTTTGAGGTATAAAGCTGATTTCTTTCAAATACATTTCTGTTGGTGGCGGAGAATTTATTCTCTTAGCTTAACACCCTTCTCTGAGACGTACGAGCTCAGAGGTTATGTAGTTGAAATTTATCAGCGATATATCCCAATTTGGTAACGTGGCACACTGAGTGTTGCTGTGAAATGATCAGTGTTTGATCATTTGTGATATGATCATTTGTTTGATCTTATATCTTTGTGATCATAGGTTGATCATTTTGTTTGACCCGAAGCAGGGCTTTTTGAGAAAACGTAGCTTTGTGGACGAGACTTCATCGAGCCTCACACCCCGGAAATGGTCGAAACAGGAAGAATGCAGCAAGGTTCTAGGGAGTAGCGCCCCTTAGTGTATGTCATTCCTTCTGGATAAAGGTGGTATCATGGTATGGAGCCCAGATACTTAACCTCTGTGGTTGCTGCACAGTTATTATTACTTTGTGGTTTGTTGGAAATCGGGGATCCTCGGGAAGATCGGTGACGATCGGGGGATGGCATACGCGTGTCAGTAGTTACCTATTTTTGCAGAGGTAACCCGGCCTTGTGTTGGCAGAGATCCGGTTAGGTTCTCGGGTCGTCTATTCCAGGGACGTACCCATCGTGGATAGGAAGTTCCTTAGCCTGACCATTTGTTGGAAATCCAAAGAAACAATACGAGCTTTTACGATTTCAATTGTATAACCTGTCTCCTCAGGAGGCAGCTATAGCAGGCATAATATAATGGTACCTATGCTGGCTAAGATTTATATTATACTTTCGAAATGTTTTCCACTATGCACTAATAATAATATCAAAAAGAATTTGATTTTTGCGTAGTAAGCATCTTTGACTATCATAAGAAGAAATCTCCTCCAAGTCTGCGTTTGCATTGTGTGTGTGGTGGGAGGTCTTATGGTAGTTTCATTTTCCAAAAGCATTTCGAATTGACTTTAAAATTATCCTGTTGTTTATTTTAAAAGAATAAATGTTTTACGATCTCACACCAGTCACCATGACTGACTCGGAGTTTATTGTTTCCCTTCTAAACTCTGGGTGCCCACCAATTTCCACACGGGCAGTCTAGAGTTAGATTATCAGGATATTCTGGATATTCTGGAGCTTTGGAGATAAGCTGGATGACGAGTCGTAGTATTTGTATCTGATATTATTTATTCCGCTGTGTATTCTGTACAAGGACAAGTTATATAACTGTCCATTGTTGTATATTGACTCTGATGATTGATGTATGTATAAACTGATATAGTTCTTTGTTTTAAAAGACTAGTGTTTATTTATTATATATTGTTCCGCTGCGATATGTGAGATTCTGATATTGTTTTCTGTTTCTGTTCTGTTGTTCTGTTGTTCTTCTTTTCTGCTTTCTTTCTTCTTCTTCTCTTTTTCTTCTACTTCTTCTTTCTAAAACCCTCACTATTGGAGTTTCCGGCGTTCGATTTCTCGGCAGTCGATAAAGTGAGTATCGATGTCGAATTTTCGAAAGTCGAAAATTTCGGTATGTGACAAAGTGGTATCAGAGCATATGGTTGAGCGACAACCCTGCTCTGTTGGGTGTTACTCATTAGAGATAGAGTCAGTAGTACTCTAGAATGAGTTGAGTGTAATAATAGATATGAGCACGTATTTGTTATTTGAATATAAAATTGTTTTGTATTGTGTTGACTTATCGGTTGATTGTTTATGGATTCTGGTCGGTGCAGTCTAGCTAACTGTAAATCGATAGGGGTTTCTAAACTCTAAGCAAGATAAACCGACACAGTATTGTTTTAAATAGGGTGAATGAAATAATTTTACCCAAATCTATTTTTGTATAGAAAAGAAATCATTTTCTATGAATTATTATAGTATATGGTTGCATGGTTGTTAGAAGTGGTAATATTAATTATTATCATTAAAATTAAATAAGAAATTGAAATCATAACTCCAAAGTTAAGAAATAAATCCATATACAAATGAAATGTGAGAATATAAATTATAAATGTGAATTGTAATTTAAAACGGAATTCCAGAGAAGTTTTGGAAATGTTTTTGAAAAGAATTTGAAAATTTTGGAGATTTGGAAAAGTTTAAATCCTTTTTGATTTGAAAATGAATTTCAAAGGTTTTGAAAAGTATTTGGAGAGTTGAAAGCTCTAAACTCTTTTAGGTCGCTGGAAAATAATCCTGATGATGATGGCCACATCATTAGAATTCATTTTCGGGTTTCCAAAAGAGGAAATTGCTGCCAAATTATTTTAAACGGAAAGTGTTTGGAAAATTTGGGGTTTTGTTTTGGAAATTCAAATGAAATTTGAATTGTTTTCAAAATGGTTTTGAAAGATTGAAAATTGAAATTGGTTTCAAATTTGTAGAAAATGAATTGAATTGAATAATTATAAATGAAAGATGAATAAAAGATAAAATTCATAAGGGAATGTAAATAAGTTAATAACTTATAGAATATTTGGTAATTTGATGGAAATGAGATTCAAATTGAAAATGAATGAATTAGTGGGTGAATGAATAATTTGCAATTGTAAATGAAATTGAAGACAAATTTGGAATTGTAAGTGAATTGGAATTTGTAATGAGTTAGTAATTGAAACTAAGCTAAAAGAGCAATTATGAATGAAAGTTGTTTGGTTAATAGAATAAACCGAATGAAAATATGAAATGCAAATTAAATTGAATGGAATCAATTACAAATGAAGTAGAATTAAAATAAATTGAATTTATATCAATTTGAATTAGTTATAAACTAGAATGGATATGAATTCATTTTGTTTAAAAACGAATGTAACTTCAACCGTAAATATATAAGCATATATTGAAAATTTTGTAATAGAATTTGCAAATTGGTTTGAATATATAACTAGATATTATGGCTAGTAGGATATACAGGTATAAAGGAATTGGGATTTTAATTTCGAAGATAAATTTGAATGGCTCGACAAAAGGTACGTATTTGAATTTCGATATGAGTTTTTGATGATTTCTCTCTAGCCGCTTGGCTGTTTCTTTTTCTTTTTGAAATCTGAGAGTCCGTAGGGACGTTTTGTAGTCGTGCCGTATTAGCCGCGCAAAGGAGACGCTGGCGAAATTTTTCGAAAATTTCGAGTGTTAGAAAATTTTTGAGAAAATTTTGAAAGTTTGAAATTTGAATTTGAATTTAAACTCGAATTTGAATTAAGAAGTAAAACAATATTGTTTTGGAACTTATAATTTGAGTTGAAAAATTTAGTCGAAATGATAACGAATCTTTAGTAGGAAGGTTTGTTTTGGAAAATTTGATAAAACTATTTGGATGTTGAAAATAGTAGACGAGTTAAGGACTTTTTCTTTCTAACTTGTAATTTCGAGGACGAAATTCTTTTAAGGGGGGAAGTCTGTAACGACCCAGAATTTTGAACAAATTAAATTGAGAATATTTAATTAATTTTAAATATTTGAATGGTGATTTAATTTGAATCCCTGATTTAAACTTTGATGTTGCGATTTAACTTTAAAAATTTAATCTATTGAATGCTGAATAAAAAATTTAAATCTTCAATTTTAAGCTGAAGAAAAATATTTCAAAAGCTTTTAAAATTCGTATTGATAATACGGAAGATAACAGAACCTTCAGAAATTGATTTGGAAACAATCTGTTCAGTTTTGAAATTAAATCGTTCGAATCGATATTTAAAAATAGTCAATTTTCACACAGTCTCGGAATTCGACGAAACCAGTTCCATTGGGTCCGTAATATTGAATTATTGTCGGATTTCAGATTTCGTATTTTTTGGAGTTGTTGTGTGTACATACGACGTTTAAACGCGTGGAAATTTAATCGAATTCGATTTAAATTTTACATTTTAAAATGGGTCAACACATCAGCACGTTCTTCCCAAAATTTGCGCCTCAAATCACGAAAAAAATCATGATGTAAAAATCGTGCAAACCATGCTGCTTTTCGTTTTCAAGTACCCCTCTTTCTCGTTCAAAGAAAACAATGGCCGCGCACTTAAAATTCAGAGGAAAATTTAAAATATAAGGTTCGCGACCAAATCACGATTGGGGGAAATTAAAGTCAGGCGAATCCTTTCCTTTCTTCTCCAGGATTCACGTTTTCAACTTTTCCAAAATAAAATCGAATCCACGCAAATTCGAGAATCGCGTTCTAAATAGCTGAACCTTCGTCGTCGGTAGGAGATTGGCGATTTTGGCATGCGGCAGCATCGTTCTTGGTTGATGGGGCGTCGAAAGTTTCTAAGCAGTCGCGTTGTCTTTGGTTCTCGAGTAGGCTGCGAGTCATGGGTTCGTCCACATCGATGTGGCATTGGGGAAACTCGCGATTGGGCTCGAGGTCGCGGCGGCACGAAGGGGCTAGGGCAGTGGCGTACCCTAGTTTCTATCGCGTGGGGAGGCGCGCGACAAGGGGTTGGTGATCGATTTGGGGGATTGTCGACTGTTGGAGGACTCGCGAGGTTTGCGTTTGACTGGAGGGGAGGCGATGTCGTGGTCGCAGTGATGATCGAGGCAACGAAGATGGTCACCTCGTGCTGAGCATTCGAGCAGCAGCTCGTCATTTTCATTCCTGCAGATTTGAGGTAATAAAAAAATATATATATATATATTTTAAATCTAGCATTTCAAAATTCAATATCACTTGAGTTGATATCGTTAAAATTTAATATAATTAACATGTTTTTTTTTTATGTACAGTAAAGAAACTATGGTTTTATAAAAGAAAAACAAAATAAACCAATATTTAACTGACTGTAAAATTTTAATAGAGGGTTATTAAAGGGGATTTAGCTTTAAATTTATTTTTTTGTTAAATCAAATCTATTTATAAGAAATTGGTTATTTTAAATAATGGAATTTGTAAATAAAATTATTAGGTTGACCTGTTGAATTTTTCTAAGTACTCAAAAGATTTCCAGAGGGAAAATAAATATGTAAGTATACACTTTTAATTTTTAGCTAGGTTTAAATTAACTTATTTAATTTTTAGGGGTTAAAAATAAAGTAATTAAAGGAAATTTAGTTAAATTAAATTTTTAATTGAATCAATTATTTAGGGACAATATTGGTTTAAAATGAAACTATCAGTTAATTTAACTATTAAGATGAAACCACCAACGAATCAAAATTTTAAAATGAAAATTTAATTTTTCAGTTGATTCGAATATTAATAGATGGTATACAATGTTTATACTAGGTCAAAATCTGTAAGGAACGAGCTGGAATAAAAATGGGATTGCAAATTAAAAGCTAAGGTGAGATTTTCTCACTCGAAGGAAAATTGTGTTTTACAGTTATTGATTGATGATATGATTGCTATGTTGATGTGATATTAGATATGATAGGATATATCTATATATATAGCAGTATATACATATTGGCATATGTATATACTGGATTGATGATTTCCCGCCTCGTATAGCGGATGAGACCCTATTGCGCCGTTAGTAAGCGGATTTATAAAAAAAACCTATATACCGCGATAATTCCGTACTGGAGCGGAATTGGTATTGTGCTGACGTCTTTGGATGCAGGGAAACAGGTTGGAGGGATCCAACTGGATTCCTCAACTGTATTTATTTATTTACAGATGTTGATATATATTCTGTCATCATATGATGATATATGATGTTTGATGTTGGGATGGACTAATTGATGCGTTGCATCATCGAGTTCAATTTTAAAGTTTAAAAATGAACGATTTGTACTTAAAAAGGGATTTTGAAGTGATTTTTGGAAAGTATACGATTTATTAAATTTTGGAAATTTATTTATCTTAAATAAATAAATAAATGTTATAGATTTAAAGTTATGAAAATTTTAAATTGTGAAATATACCTGAAAGGTGATTTTGAAATAAATAGTCAAGTGATAAAAAAAATAGTTTAAGTTGGATTTCTTTTGAATTATTTAAGGATGATATATATAAAAGATGTACAGAATTGATATTTATAAATTAATAGTATTGGAATTTTAAAACGAGTTTCTATAAGTGTTAGAAATTTATAGAATTATAAATTGTGAAGATATGAGATTTATAGAATTATAGATGTATAAAGATTGAAGTTTATAGATTTATAAAGATTGAAGTTTATAGATTATAAAGTATGAAGTATAAAATGAATGAAGTTATCAAATGAATGAAGTTGTAGAATAAAGACTGATAAGAAATTTACTTGTAACTTGGATTGTTGCCTTTAAATGGGATATTGATCGAATTATTAATAAAGAAGATTTATTAAATTGAAGTCGTTAGAAAATAGAAATAGAATTTATAAACGTTGTTTTATAAATTCGAAATCAATTGGATTTGATAAATTAAAATGTTAAAGAAGATATATTCGCGATTTTGGATAGCGAATTTTTATTGAAATAAAAAGGTGTAGAAAAGATTGAAATTGGGTTAAGTGAATTATATTCACGATTTTGGACAGCGAATATAATTCTAAAATAAATGGATTCATTTTTGAGGAAGTGATATTAAAGATGAAGTTAAACATTTTAAAGATGTTTTAAAATGTATTACGAATCGAAACCATAGATTTCAACATTTATTGTTGAAATAGACGTTTTCGAGAAACTTAAGGAAATGGTGGACTATAACACTGCTGTTATAGTAAATGATTTCCGAAAGGAAATGTTTTATCTAGTATTGGGATTTATATACATATCTTAATTTTTCGAATCCCTATACTAGTGATTTCGAGTCGTCGTAACGATGTTTTACGCAACATTCGTTTTGACTCAAATTGATGTTGTTATAGAAAATGGATTTCCTTAAAGAATGAAAAATATACTTAATTGGATTTAAGTATATCGAATATTTTCCAAGTGTTGAAAATAAATAGATTTGTGAAATACTTATTTTTAAATAAGTATGGAATTGCTTTTCCAATATGAAACGAACGTTTTGAGAATTTATCTTTTTAAAGATAAATTGAAATTGAATATTTGAAACGTTTGAAAATCGTATATCAGTAGATATTTTGAAAGATATAAATTCACTATGGAATTTATAAAAGAAAGCGAAGTTGTTTAAAAACAAATATTGATTTATTTTTGAAGTGTGGAAATTTGATTTGAAATTGTTTTCAAATGGTTAAGTGTGAAAATTTTATATCTAGTAAAAGATATTTTGGAAGATAGAATAATTTGGAAAATTATTTGGAATCTGATGATGTTGCGCATCTTTATTGATAGTTAAATAACCGACTATCAATAATTACCTTTAGATAGGTATTTGTTGTGAATTGGATGAATTTGAATGCCACACTTATTTTTGAATAAACGCTCACTATTCGGGTTAGCCGGGAAAGGACCATGGGGTCGTATAACCCATTCCGAATATGTGATACGTCGTTATGAATTGCATTCGAAGACCGGTGTTGAAGACCGGATATTTTTGAAAACGGAAGGATTACCGTCGAGTTACTCTACATCGACTGATCTTCGATTTAGAGGTTTTATCACCCTTAGTGACGGGAAGTCCTGACGTGATTGAAAATTTTCCGGAAATGCAAGGGCTTCGTGAGAAGTGCCTTCGATTCTGTTCGATCCCGGAACAGACTTGTATGGATTGTGTGTCTGACGTTACACTTTGAGGTATAAAGCTGATTTCTTTCAAATACATTTCTGTTGGTGGCGGAGAATTTATTCTCTTAGCTTAACACCCTTCTCTGAGACGTACGAGCTCAGAGGTTATGTAGTTGAAATTTATCAGCGATATATCCCAATTTGGTAACGTGGCATACTGAGTGTTGCTGTGAAATGATCAGTGTTTGATCATTTGTGATATGATCATTTGTTTGATCTTATATCTTTGTGATCATAGGTTGATCATTTTGTTTGACCCGAAGCAGGGCTTTTTGAGAAAGCGTAGCTTTGTGGACGAGACTTCATCGAGCCTCACACCCCGGAAATGGTCGAAACAGGAAGAATGCAGCAAGGTTCTAGGGAGTAGCGCCCCTTAGTGTATGTCATTCCTTCTGGATAAAGGTGGTATCATGGTATGGAGCCCAGATACTTAACCTCTGTGGTTGCTGCACAGTTATTATTACTTTGTGGTTTGTTGGAAATCGGGGATCCTCGGGAAGATCGGTGACGATCGGGGGATGGCATACGCGTGTCAGTAGTTACCTATTTTTGCAGAGGTAACCCGGCCTTGTGTTGGCAGAGATCCGGTTAGGTTCTCGGGTCGTCTATTCCAGGGACGTACCCATCGTGGATAGGAAGTTCCTTAGCCTGACCATTTGTTGGAAATCCAAAGAAACAATACGAGCTTTTACGATTTCAATTGTATAACCTGTCTCCTCAGGAGGCAGCTATAGCAGGCATAATATAATGGTACCTATGCTGGCTAAGATTTATATTATACTTTCGAAATGTTTTCCACTATGCACTAATAATAATATCAAAAAGAATTTGATTTTTGCGTAGTAAGCATCTTTGACTATCATAAGAAGAAATCTCCTCCAAGTCTGCGTTTGCATTGTGTGTGTGGTGGGAGGTCTTATGGTAGTTTCATTTTCCAAAAGCATTTCGAATTGACTTTAAAATTATCCTGTTGTTTATTTTAAAAGAATAACTGTTTTACGATCTCACACCAGTCACCATGACTGACTCGGAGTTTATTGTTTCCCTTCTAAACTCTGGGTGCCCACCAATTTCCACACGGGCAGTCTAGAGTTAGATTATCAGGATATTCTGGATATTCTGGAGCTTTGGAGATAAGCTGGATGACGAGTCGTAGTATTTGTATCTGATATTATTTATTCCGCTGTGTATTCTGTACAAGGACAAGTTATATAACTGTCCATTGTTGTATATTGACTCTGATGATTGATGTATGTATAAACTGATATAGTTCTTTGTTTTAAAAGACTAGTGTTTATTTATTATATATTGTTCCGCTGCGATATGTGAGATTCTGATATTGTTTTCTGTTTCTGTTCTGTTGTTCTGTTGTTCTTCTTTTCTGCTTTCTTTCTTCTTCTTCTCTTTTTCTTCTACTTCTTCTTTCTAAAACCCTCACTATTGGAGTTTCCGGCGTTCGATTTCTCGGCAGTCGATAAAGTGAGTATCGATGTCGAATTTTCGAAAGTCAAAAATTTCGGTATGTGACAATGAACCCACTAAGAAAGTGTTACAAATTTTTGATAAAGTGTTACTAATTCCTTTGTTTTCTTTTTTAAAGCATTAATTTACATTACAAACAATGTTCTATAAAAAATAAATTGATTTCTCAAATTCTCAAATTCTACAAAGTGCCAACATGTTAAAAATTCCCATTTCTATAAATATTGAGATATTTTATAAAATTAAATATAAATTCCAAAAGTAAAAGTAATTCTCGTTATTTTAATAAATAAATTATAAATTGTAAAATCACCTTTTAAACAATAAATCTCAACATAACATTTAATTAAATTTACAAAATTTATTGTAATAATTTGAAATGGAAAATTTCTATCATAAATCTCTATTAAATTCAATAAGTGAATAAACCTTAAAAAACTCACATTATAAATTACAAAATTATTTCCATATATTTTATTAACTCTTATTTTCCCTAAGGTTATTCTTATATTATCAAATATAAGAAGTTAAATTTTAAAATTTTGGTATTTAATAAATTTTCCCAAATTTATTTATTTCCATCCAGAAAGCCATTTTAATTTGGAAATTATCACTAGTAAAATTCTCAATTTCATCTTAACATTAATTAAGAAAATTTTAAATCATATTTTATATTTAATTTCAAGTAAACTCGATCAGGGTTATTACACTAACCTGGGTTTATTTTAACCCTAAAAATGAAATCTAAAACACCTTTCAATGGATCAAACTTGATGAGTGAAATATGAGAATGATTTTGAAATAGAATAGAGAATGAAACAGTGTAAATATATCTTTCCACATTCTCTACAATTGTTTGATCTTTTCATAATTAATTCTTAATTCCTGTAAAAAAAATTACATAAAATAAATATATAAATAAATCATTATATTTTTTCAACATAAAAGTGCTAAAATTTGAATCAACAATATATTCTTATTTACATCATAGGAAAAGAGCTAATAAAAGAATACTACTACAAACCCTTTCTCATATTAAACTAATTATATACTCAAGCTTAAAAAAACTACTAGGAAAAATAAAAAGAAAATTTTCCTTGATTTTGAAGAATACTTTCTTAACATCTAAAACTACGACTAGTAAATTTCTTATACTAAATAAAAAGATAGGCTAGTTCTGTTCTCCTCATGTTTTCCTCTTTTCATACCCTACTACTTTATCAGTTTCAAAAATTTCAAAATTGCCCAATCTTCAAACCACACACGATCATTTTGAAGAGAAAAATCATGAAAATAAGCTCCAATGAAGCGAGGTTCATGTAAAACCTTGCTGAGCATGAGTGGGTTATGTGTTATCACTTCACATGGACTAAGAGAGGTTCATTTAATAATCTTAGTCGGGTCGACCGAGGTTTGCATAACAATCTCACTCCGACCGAGCATGATTCGTGAATAAATCATGTTATATTGAACGTGGTTTAAGAAAAGTGAAAACATTTTCTAAATGAGTTAGGGGTGAAAGGAAAAAGGTGTGGTCTGATAAAGTGTTTTTAACTTAACAGGGGGTGAAAGGAAGAAAGGTGAGAGAATAGAATAAGCCATAAACAAATTTTGCATGTTGTAGTAAATTTTTTTTACTTCACATAAATAGAAAAGGAGAATTTTATTTAGGAAAACAACAATGAGAACTTATAGAATTAAGTAATGCAACTATCAATTGTTTGAAATTAATGGAGTTGTGATTAACACTTTCTTTTATTTCTTTCTTGTTTTTTTGGTTAGAGTGTTGACAATTAATTGCAAAAAATTGATTGCACATGTTGCAAAAATATAATGATCTATTTATATATGTTGTGAATAAAATTCTAAGTAAGGTATAGTTGGATCCAAAATATTAGGTAAAACTAGTGGAGATAACTAGTACAATGATAGAACAAGTTAGAAACGCAAATATAACTTTGAAAAGCATTAGAGAATTAGAAGTACACCATTATTTTCTTTGAAGTGACTTTGATTATCATAGATTGTGGTGGGAGTACCAATGATGAAAGAGGTGGTGGACATTAAGTGGGATGGTCAATAAATAAATTTTCATATTTTAAATGTTAAATGCTTAAAATATGATTAGTAAATAAATGCCTAAGAAATAAATAAAATACAAAATGTATGATCAATAAATAAAAGTTGTTGTTTTAATTAAATTAACTTACTATAGCCAAATATCCATATATTTTAATAGTTTAACCTTCTACTACCTTGATAAAAGAAAATTTATGGATTTAAACGGTGCATGGCCTATCTGTAGGCAAATAATTTAGGTTCATTTTTAAACATGTTGTGGCATTTATGACACTCTTTTTCAAAGATTTTATGCACTTTGCCACATTGATCCTGTAGCACTAACAACACGGTCCTCTTCCCTTGCTGAAAAGGCTCTTCAACCTTTGTAAATTTTGAGGATCATCACGATCTGCCATTCTGCATTTATATAAAATAATAAGTAAATTAGAAATGCACATATATATATATATATATATATATGTTATAGAGTTTTAAAAAAGACAATAACCAAACCTTCAAATTTGTATAACATTGTAAAAACAAAACATTATTACTCTCCAGGAACGTTCTAAAATTTACTTCCATTTAGGATTGTCTCAACAATTAGGCAAATAAGGCAACCGCCTATGGTCCAAAATTATTTGAGGTCCCCAATCATGGAATCATAATTTATAAAGTATTTAATGTATAATATATATTATGTATTGTGTTTATGCACATACTTCTTCGGTTTAGTGGATTGATATTGTATTTATTAATATATGGACCATGTATTCAATTTGTAACAAAAATTAAATGATTTTTAGAAAGTTATGTTATCTAATTCAAAAATGGAATGTAGATTTCTACAAATGAGTATTATAAATTTTCTTTTGAAATTCAAGAAAAATATGTAGATTTATAAAAACTAGGTACACTCCATTGTCATAAACCTTTTCCTAACTAAAAATGGAGTGTACACTTTTATAATTGAATATAAACGAAATTTACTCAATAATAATTTCATTTTATTTTTGTCTAGGGCCTCAAAAAGTCTTGAGACGACCTGTCTTTATTTACTCTAACTTTGTTGTTCTTGGAGAGAAAACATACATGAAGTAAACACCCAATTTACTTACAAGAACATTTTAGTTTATATATTATTTGCTGAAATATGACTCAAGTCTATTAACCATATAAAAGAAAAATAAAACAAACCAGTTAACTTAATTACTTGATTGATCAAATATACAATAAGAGGAAACTAGATATGTGCATCTTTTCATTGAAGGAGAGATATATCTGCATTAAATCAAACCTTGGGAAAAATGGAAATATTTCAAAATTTAATGAAATTGATTGTCTTTTGTCAATATTATTTTCATTTCTTCCCAAGATTCAGCTTCATTCTACTCCTATTTAAAGTGGCCTCAAACTATTGGAAAATCATCTCATTCTTCTCAAACAATAGTTCCTCTTAAATATTCTTTTATATATTTGTAATAAAGGTAAGATTTCTCTGCTTTAAAAAATCTCTACCATTTTGTAATCTCTCCTCTCTAAATTGGTGAAGTAATAAAGTTGTTGGGTCTCCATAGACGTAGGATACAAATCTGAACCACCTTAAATCTTCTGTGTCTTTTCTTTCTGTTATTTGATCTTGTATGATAGCGTAAATGCGTAATTGGTGTTGAATTTGCATTGATGTTCAATCGACAAAACTAGACCTAGTTAATCGCTTCCACATATTAGTGATAAATCTTTCCCCATATTTAGCACTACAATTTGGTGTCAGAGCCAGTGTTTTTGTTTTGTTTGGGCATTAATGGTGAATTCTAGAAAATCTATTGGTAAATCTGGTGTTAATTATGGTATTACACATTTTGATGGAAACAAAGATTTTAGAACTTGGATGATGAAAATCAAGGCAGTGTTGAAAAAGTAAAAGACTTATAAGATTTTTTTTGCACATAAGAAATTGAAGGACATTAAGGCGGATGTTTTGGAAGTAATGGAAGATGAAGTACTTACAACAATCTAGTTGAGTCTTTCAGATGAAGTTCTTAGATAGTTTTCTCAAAAGAAGACGATGAATGAATTATGGGATGCAGTATCTAATGTATATCAAGACAAGTCTCTCACAAATCAGATTATTCTTCAGCAACAATTCTATTCGTTAAGATGAAGTTGGGAGCTGATCTTATAGAGCACGTTGATGCTCTTACTACCTTGGTTATGAACCATAAGGCAATAGACATTGAGATTAAAGATGAGGCTCAAGCAGTGATCCTCTTGTGTTCTTTTCCTAAGGAGTATATTGCTTTTGTTAACTCTATGATATATGGTCACAATAAGATTAGTCTGTCGGATGTTAAGGCTGGTCATCATAATGAGGTGTTGAGAGATAGATTGGCCAGAACTAATATAGACAGTGACTTAGAGGGCTTATCTGTTCAGAGAGGTAGAAGTCAAGGCAAGTCAAAGTATAGTTGAGGTTGCAATAAGTCAAGGTCTCAGTGTAGGTGGCCTAATTTATCGACTTGCAATTATTGTAAGAAACTGGGGCACTTTGTAGCTCAATGTCCTAAGCTCGAAGGATGAAGAAAGAACCTAAAGCAAGCTTCTGTGTCTATTGTAGTGACATCAGATATAGAGAGTGATATCGATGTGTGTACTGCTTCTAGCTCTTCTGGGAAGAGCATCCCATGGCTTATTAATTCTGATGCAACCTATCGTATGACACCTGATAGGAATGGTTTATCTACATATCGTGACATTTATGGAGGAGAGGTTCTAGTGGGAAATGATGCTTCTTGCCATATGGTTGATGTTGGTCGTGTGAAGGTCAAAATGTTTAATGGTGTTATTCATATGATTACCGGTGTTAGACATGTACCAGATTTGAGGAGGAGCTTGATTTCTTTTGGGGCTTTGAGTAGGTTTGAGTTTAGTTAAGGGAGAGAAAATGAAGATATCGAAGGGTTTCATGATTGTTATGAAAGGTTTGAGGGTATGAAATCTCTATTTATTGAACGACACTACTATAGTTAGAGAATTAGCTTTTGTTACTTCGGCTGATTCATATTCTTCCAAATTATGGCATTTACGGATGGGCCATATTGGTGAGCGCGGTTTGGATGAGCTGAGAAAGAAAGTTTTGGTTGATGATATTCATCATTCAAAGCTTGGATTTTGTGAGGAGTGTGTTCTTGACAAGTAGACAAAGATTTCTTTTCGTACTATAAAGCATAAGGCGAAGGCTGTTTTAGAGTATGTTCATACAGATGTTTTTGGGCCCTCCCCTTGCCCATCTATAGGTGGAGCCAGGTGTATCGTTTCATTTATAAATGATTTCTCTCATAAAGTTTGGGTATACTTTCTATAGTCTAAGAGTGAAACCTTTGATGGGTTTCGAAAGTGGAAATCCATTATTGAGAAGTAGTCAGGGAAGAAGTTAAAAGTTCTCCATTTTGATAATGGCAGAGTGAATTCGCATCATAGGAATTCACTGATTTTTGTTAGTCTAATGACATCAAGAGGTATTACATCACACACGGCAACTCGGTCTAATGGGGTTGTTGAAAGAATGAATCAAGCATTGTTGGAGAGAACTCATTGCCTCAGATTGACTTCTAAGTTGAAGAAGAGATTTTGGGCTGAAGCTTTATCTATGGCAGCTTTCCTTATCAACCGAACACCTTCTACTGCCATAGACATGATGATACCTGAAGAAGTATGTAAAGGAGAGCATGTTAGCTATTCATTTCTCAGAGTGTTTGGATGCCAGCTTATGTGCATTAGAGTAGAGGCAAGTTGGAATTTGAACTCGCAAGTGTATCTGTCTAGGTTATAGAAGAGGAGTGAAGGGATATAGGATGTGGTGTCCTATCAGCAAGAAGATTATTATTGATAGGCATGTGACTTTTGATGAGAAGGCTATGTTGAAGGTGGAGCCTTCCTCATTCGATGATAGTATGAGGATAATTCAGAATACCAAACACAAGGCAAGCCATCTTTAGATTCTTTCCATAGAGGTACAGATGGTGTTTTTGATGGCACCGTGGTTGGTGAGGATAATACAAATGTTAGTATAGAGGATCAGACTCAAGGTGGAGCTCATTCAAAGAATAGGCTTGTTAGATAGAGGAAGAAGCCTAGGTGGCTTGATGATTTTGCTAGATTGAGCATCGAAGGCATTGACTTCGATGATATGGCAATATATGCATTGAATGTTGTCCATGATGAGCCCGGAGATTATAGAGACGCTATTGCATCAATTGATTGTTGTAACGATCTACCTTTTTGGACGATTTAAATCGACGATAAATGACACACGTCAGACTCAAACCATTCAAAAGGGCAGATGGTTATGGGGTAAATAAGAAAAAGCAGGGAAAGAAAGAAAACAAATGCAGAATCTCGTAGCGGAATGACAAAAATATAATAATCAAATAAACAGTTCATGAAGCTGTTTACAAATAAAATTGATTAAACTTTTATAATACAGATCAGAGTTACATACAACAAGAATAAATAATAAATAAATTCAGCGGAACAACATGATGTAGTGGAGTAAATATAATAAATAATAATATTACAAAATATTCGTCTTCATCCTCCAGAAAGCAGTCTTCGATAAACTGAAAAGCTCAGACTGACTCTAGTGAATTGAAAAGACAAAACACTCGAGTCAGAACTAAAATATCTTACGTAAGTTAAATCAACAGTAAATAAATATGAGTGTAAAGCGTCGAAGATGTTTACGGGGTTTGACATCTCTCATCCAGTATCTAACATGAGTGCAATAACTTAGGAAATGTTCGGGATTACCATCTCCTAAGGACACGTTAAACTATCTACTATGTAGTACAATACGCTATTATAATAGTGTCTACAATAAAGTAAAGTATCAAAATAGCATTAAGGCGTTACCCATATCCCCCTTAACAAATTTTTATATATTTCCATAGTCTATACACTACCGTAATTCCTTCATAAACTAAAGGGCTATCAAAGGTCAGTCCATAGGTGTGGTACAAAGCAAACTCGTAGAAGGCTTGATAGGGCATGCGAACACGGCACTCGAGGCAATGCCAGGGTAGATATACCAATTGCGGATTCGGACTGGTGGTAACGCATGGCAGCTACTACCGCCCACCTCAGAACACACTCCCATAATCAAAATCAAGGGGTGACCACCAAATCATCACAAATTCATAATATGGTATCGAAGAAATGTGTCCGATCGGAGGTGTGACCTCACTTGTCCCGGTGTGGCTCCTGTTTTAGTCACATCTAAGCTGACTCACGTGAGTCAGGGCTACGTAAATACCTCATACAGAATTGTACACCAAATCATCCTACTTCATTCTGGAGTCTCCACCACGTACATAGTTGTTAAAGTGGTTTTCGGTATTGGCAGAGAGTATGACAATATCCGATCCCGGTCTCCTTAACAACCAAATGCTTATTTCACACCGGATGGTTCTTTTACATTTCAAAAAAATCAAATTCATATTTAATATCAAAATATCATATTCGATTTCAAACCATATCACTTTCGAAATCATATTCACTTTTAAAACCATATTCACTTTCCAATTATCGATAAGATAGGTTAATTAAATCCTCATTCCAAAATCATCATTTTTACTCAAGTATGTCATTTCACAAAAATGTATCAATTTCAAATCCTAACTTAGGTTGTATCATCATCAAGGATTTAAATATGAATACTTTAACTTTACACAATCTGAAATTTTAGAAAATAGTTTAGATAGTTATAAATAGTTTTAAAAATAGCTTAAAAGAGTTAAAATACTCTAAAATAGTTTAAATGATTTAAAATAGTTTAAAATAGATTAAATAGTTTAAATAGTTAAAATAGTTTAAATAGATTTAAATTAGATTAAATTAGATTTAAAATGATTTAAATAGATTTAAAATTGATTAAATAGATTAAATTATATTAAATAGATTTAAAATACATTAAATAGATTTAAAATAGATTAAATAAATCTAATTAGTTTAAAATAGGCAAACTAGATTAAATTGGATTAAATAGATTATAATAGATTAAAATAAATTAAAATAGTTTAAATTGACTAAAATAGTTTAAATTAGTTTAAAATAGATTTCAAAGTTATATTCAAACAATTTCAATAACTCAATTTCGATAAAATTCATTTATATTTGACAATTCAACTTTGAAATTCTAATTTAAATCCTTTGAACAATTCCCTTAAACCAATTCCAATTTCAAAATTCAAAGCTTGGATTTTCAGAAATAATTCAGTTTTATAAATCCAATTTTATTTAAAAATATCATTTAACTGAATTCAAAAATTGAGGATTTAAAATCATTTAATTTAACTAATCCGGTGTCCGTATATAATTTTCTACCTTATGGTCAAGTGATACAAATATTTATCATTTCAATCCTCAATTATATAATTTTCATTCATTCATACTACGCTTATCTTCATAAATTTACATTCATTATTACAAAATTTCATTTCTCATTTATACATACAATGCTATTTTCCATTTCTTTACATCCATTTACTTACATGATCACTTTTTCCATTCAATTATTTAAAATAATCAATGAATTCATTATTTAAGTATCGCATGCTAATTATTTCAGTTTACTCCACAATTATTTTTTACTTTGATTTCCTTTTAACATCAATATTCATTTGTGAAGCATTCATACTTAGATTTTTATTTTTCCTTTTCTTTTCACTTTTATTTCTTTCACATATAATATTCACTTTCACTATTTACTTTAATTATAATTGGCTTCAAACATCACTTAAGTTCATAACATTTTTATATATCTTAATTCTTCACTTAGAAACATAATTCCCTTTGAACACTTTATATCCAATTATTAAATAGTTAAGATTTCATTTCACCACAATAATTGAAGTTTCTAATTTACAGAACTTAAGAACGAAATACCGAGTTACATTTCAAATCATTTCAAAATAATATATATATTCATATCTCTTTTATATATCAAATCCTATTTAGAAATTAAGATTTGTTCATCAAACAAATGTGTAGTAAAACTACTACATCGGTCTTCTTACTTTGAAACTCGAAAATGAACGCCGATGATGCGTGCACTCATCATCGAAATTATTTTCCAACGACTGAGAGGGGAGCACATAATTTATTTCCTTTAAAGCATTCCTTTAAAACTCCCTTTCAAATCACATTGAAATATTTATATCAGAAAATACTTCCAAATTATACTAATATTATATTACAAAATATTTTGAAAGAAAATTTCAAAATCCCAGAACTTAAGTTCTAAGTTTTCAATTTATATTTACTTTATTTGTAAATTCTATTTTACAACCAAGATTTATAAATTCCACTTCCTAACAAACAATTATATCACATTTAATCATATTATTTATTCTTTTATATACAAAATATAATACTAGGTAAAATTATTTCATTTACCTATATTTCAAAACAATATTGTGTCGATCTACCTCATATAGTTTTTAGAAATCCCTATCGGTGCCATAGCATCCCATGTACCGACCATAATTTATAAATACTAAACAGAACAAATTAACGCAATACAAAAACCTTTTATAACACTAACAAATACGCTCTCTCATATATATACACTCAACAACTCATTCTAGGGTGTTACTACCCTATTCCTAATGAGTCAGACCCTACAAAGCTAAGGTTATCGCTAAACCAAAGCTCTGATACCAACTGTAACGACCTACCTTTTTGGATGGTTTAAATCAACAATAAACCACACACGTCAGACTCAAACCATTCAAAAGGGCAGATGGTTATGGGGTAAATAAGAAAAAGTAGGAAAAGAAAGAAAACAAATACAGAATCTCACAGCGGAATTAATAAAATATAATAATCAAATAAACAGTTCATAAAGCTGTTTACAAATAACATTGATTAAACTTTTATAATACAGATCAGAGTTACATACAATAAGAATAAATAATAAATAAATGCAGCGGAACAACATGATGCAGTGGAGTAAATATAATAAATAATAATATTACAAAATATTCGTCTTCATCCTCCAGAAAGCAGTCTTTGATAAACTGAAAAGCTCAGACTGACCCGAGTGAATTGAAAAGACAAAACACTCGAGTCAGAACTAAAATATCTTATGTAAGTTAAATCAACAGTAAATAAATATGAGAGTAATGATGTCGAAGATGTTTACGGAGTTTGACATCTACTATCCAGTGTCTAACGTGAGTGCAATAACTTAAGAGACGTTCGGGATTACCATCTCCTAAGGATCCGTTAAACTATCTACTATGTAGTACAATACGCTATTATAATAGTGTCTACAGTAAAGTAAAGTATTAAACTAGCGTTAAGGCGTAACCCTTATCCCCCTTAACACTTTTTTATATATTCCCATAGTCTATATAGTACCGTAATTCCTCCGTAAACTAGAGGGCTATCAGAGGGCACTCCATAGGTATGGTACAAACCAAACTCGTAGAAGGCGCGATAGGGCATGTGAACACGGCACTTGAGACAATGCCAGGGTAGATATACCAATTGCCGATCCGGACTGGTGGTAATGCATAGCAGCTACTACCGCCCACCTCGGAACACACTCCCATAATCAAAATCAAGGGTTGGCCACCAAATCATCACAAAGTAATAATATGGTATCAAAGAAATGTGTCTGATCGGAGGTGCGACCTCACTTGGCCCGACGTGGCTCCTATTTTAGTCACATCTAAGCTGACTCACGGGAGTCAGGGCTATGTAAATACCTCATACAGAATCGTACACCAAACCATCCTACTGCATTCTGGAGTCTCCACCACGTACATAGTTGTTAAAGTGGTTTTCGGTATTGGCAGAGAGTATGACAATAGCCGATCCCAGTCTCTTTAACAACCAAATGCTTATTTCACACCGGATGGTTCTTTTACATTTCAAAAAAATCAAATTCATATTTAATATCAAAATATCATATTCGATTTCATACCATATCACTTTCGAAATCATATTCACTTTTAAAACCATATTCACTTTCCAATTATCGATAAGATAGGTTAATTAAATCCTCATTCCAAAATCATCATTTTTACTCAAGTATGTCATTTCACAAAAATGTATCAATTTCAAATCCTAACTTAGGTTGTATCATCATCAAGGATTTAAATAAGAATACTTCAACTTTACACAGTCTGAAATTTTAGAAAATAGTTTAGATAGTCATAAATAGTTTTAACAGTTTTAAAAATAGCTTAAAAGAGTTAAAATACTCTAAAATAGTTTAAATGATTTAAAATAGTTTAAAATAGATTAAATAGTTTAAATAGTTATAATAGTTTAAATAGATTTAAATTAGATTAAATTAGATTTAAAATGATTTAAATAGATTTAAAATTGATTAAATAGATTTAAATTATATTAAATAGATTTAAAATACATTAAATAGATTTAAAATAGATTAAATAAATTTAATTAGTTTAAAATAGGTAAAATAGATTAAATTGGATTAAATAGATTATAATAGATTAAAATAAATTAAAATAGTTTAAATTGACTAAAATAGTTTAAATTAGTTTAAAATAGATTTCAAAGTTATATTCAAACAATTTCAATAACTCAATTTCGATAAAATTCATTTATATTTGACAATTCAACTTTGAAATTCTAATTTAAATCCTTTAAACAATTCCCTTAAACCAATTCCAATTTCAAAATTCAAAGCTTGGATTTTCAGAAATAATTCAGTTTTATAAATCCAATTTTATTTCAAAATATCATTTAACTGAATTCAAAAATTGAGGATTTAAAATCATTTAATTTAACCAATCCGGTGTCCGTATATAATTTTCTACCTTATGGTCAAGTGATACAAATATTTATCATTTCAATCCTCACTTATTAAAAATTACCGGTATATATCATTTCAACCCGCAATCCCAGACTAAGTTAAATCCATAAAATCGCTCGGGTTTATCATTTCAACCCATAACGATTTTTCCCTAATATATAGATCGTTCGGGTATGTACCATTTCAACCCATAGGGATTTTCTATCAATAAACTAAGGGGACTTGCAATGTGATATCAATATATATAATAACATAACATCCAGTCATCCAATATCAACAATTAAACATTCATCACAATCATCATTTAAATCAACCAATAAACATCAGCAATTAACTGATTATCATTAACAGGTATAAACTGGCAATTAAAATTTAATATTAAATTAAATGGCAATTATATTCAATAAATTCAGATTTAACTGGAATGACGATTTAAATATATTAAACAACAATCAATAAACTTCTAATCACATCATAAATTCAATTTAACTAACACAAGACAATTTAGTAATGTGAGTGGGTCAAAACACTCACCTTTCATTTATCGTCGATTTAAAATCCAAAATTAGCCCAAAAATTTAACAGTCTTAGAATGCAGCCAAACCAATTCCTAAATGTCTGGAATTCTGATACGATCCCAAAGGAGAAAACTGCGCATGAATCTGAGCTCGTATGCAAAAGTTATTAACGTTAGAAGATTGGAAAATTTCCACTTCGGGTTTTACTTAGAGTCCCCGCCTCAATTACCAAGTGCTTGCTCTGAGTTTTTGCCAAAATGACCCAAGACCCGAGTCATTTGGCTCCTGACCTGAAGTCACTGCAGGGTTTTTGCCTCTGGAACTCGATGCACGCCCAGATCCGCCTTGTTTGGAATGGAACTATCTCTGACCCGAAGTGGCTGCAGGGTTTTCGCCACTGGAACTCGAAGTGAACTTCTTCCCGACTCGAAGTAAACCTGGAGCAATTTATTTTTTTTGAAATTTGGGAATTAGGTTTGATTTCTGACATTTGAGAAGGAGGAAGAAGATGTACGTACAGAGAAAATAAAATGAGAAACAACCGGGGTTTATAACAGCCTATATATAGGTAGGGTTGGATCGAAACGATAACAACGACCCAAAAAGCCCGTTTCGTTCCCGAAACGAAAATGGGTCATCCAATATATCAAAATATAGGTTTTCAATATTTTTAAACTCAATGGAACAAGTTTCAAATCCTAATTCCATTGTATATAGAAGTTAGCTTTCAAAATCACCTTATTTCAAATTGATTTTAGTTAAATTGATTTCTATGCGTTTCGAGTCCGCCTGACAAGTTCGATCGCTATGAAACTTGAAACTCTACAAAAATTCACTGTTACAGATCCGATGAAACTGGTTTCGTCGAAATCCGAAATAGTGGCCAAAATGGTTATTTTCACGTTAATTAATTAAATTATTATTAAATTAAATTTATTGCTTTTCAAATTCAAATTTTATAACTAATTTTTTTTTATCACTTTTGATTAACTAGTAATTATAATCTTTTAAAACAAATTTTCCATGTCAAATTTAATTATTAATATTGCGCTAATTACAGCGTTCTAATTCCAATTGCAATAAAATCATTAATTATAATTTAAAACCCAATAAATAGATTCATTTTGATTTCAATCTTTTTATTCAATCAATCATTACTTTATGGACATAGTTAACATTGGTTTTCCATTTATTACATCAATATTTTACAATTTTCATCTTAATTCATACTAACGCAATATTTACTTACATTTATTGCAATTGATTTACAATTAAGTTTCAACAAATTAAATAATGCAATTATAATTAAACCATTGTTACAACTTATAATTTCAAACACAATTCTATGTTTATTGTTAACCAACAAAACAAATAAATTCACATACGGATTAATTATTCTATTTTAATCAATTCTAATTAATTACATACAATTTCACCGTTTAATACAACATTTGATTTATTTACTCATTTACGGTTTATACCTAAATTTAACTTGACAATCATTCCAATTAATTGAGATTTCATTAAAATAGTTATCAGTTGCCTTAAATTAACATTATTAAATTTCAATTAATTGAAATTGCATTAAAATGGTTATCCATTAACTTACACTAACATTATTACATTTCATTCTAGTTATTATTCTCGTTATTAAACTTCAATTTTTAATTTTTCACAACATTAAATTCCAAAACTTATTTAATTAATAAATTTAATTATCGAAATTTATGGGTCATTACACTCTCCCCCACTCAAAAATTTTCATCCTCGAAAAGGGAAACAAAGGATTAAGGAATTAATATATTTTATTCAAAATATTCAATTTATAACAATTAATTTACATAATTAAGTATTAAATAAAATATATCAATTAATAACCAATTACATCCTTTATATTCATGTTAATAAAAGTTTGAAAAACATTTTCACTTTCACAAAAATTTCTAAGTCCAAAATTTCGGAAAATTTCGGCTGAGTCTCCTTTGTACGGAGAGGTCCGGGAGAAATAATAATATCAATAATAAACATATATATATATACATATATCATATTTCAAAATAAAATATCTCAAACCATTGGAAAAAAAATAATATCGCTAGAAAACCGTAATCCGAAGACGTACCTATTTATCGGGCAAACAACGCTTATTTATGAAATCAAAAGCAGTAGCAATTGCTTCCATAACCTGTATTTCACTTATATAATCCAAAGAAGTTAATAATTATGTAAAAGAGAAATATTTAAGTTGTTTCAATTAATAACAACCAATTCAACACAACATAACAATAGTCACTTGCAAACAAACCATACAATCATCATATTCAACAAAGAAGTCAATCATCCATCCATAACAACCAAAACAAATGGTTTGTTCGGGTTTAGAAACTTTTAATCATATAAAATGATAAATAAACTATTAAGTATATCATACACTCAACAGTCTTAGATAAAACTTAATAGATTATTTATACATCTTCATACAGTTAGAAGTATCCTTTTACAACCATCCCATAAGCCAAAAAAACCAATAATTTCAAATGTCATGTAAGTTTTTCTTATTAATCTTCTTTCACATTATTTACTGTTTATCATCATTATGTTTTTTCATACAATGATTATTCTTTTTAATTTACATTCATTACTTACAAAGATTCATTTCCCATTCATTTATTCATATAATGCTAAAAAATTTCTTTTCATTACTTAACATTCGTTGCTTACATAAGTTATTTCCATTTTAATTATTAGATTATCCATTATTATGTAAGCCTCTTTACAATTTATTTCACCATTAATAGATTATTTTTTTTTCACATCCATTTCTAAATCATTTCATATTTTATGAAGTTATAATCATTCAATTTATATAGTACTCACCTTTACTACTCATTTTGATTATAAATGACTTCAAGCACTAACTTAAGTTTATAATCATTTACTTACAGTATTCACTTTTCTATTAAATTTATTTAGCAGCCTTTCAAATTATTAACTTAAGTTCATAACATTTTATAACATCAGAATTCTTATTTATAGACACAATTCCATTTAACACTTTCATCACTTAAGTTTTACTTGTATAATATTCTATTACCTATTCTTATTAACATTTTAACTTTTAATATTTTAGTGAGTTATACATACATCTTTTATAATGTAATTGAATGTTACACAAGTTTCTCTTATTCATTTAGTTAACAAATGTTCAATAATTACATCTTCTAAATTTTCATATCTACAAGTTAAAGATTTTCAATTTCTTATATATTTCATTAATCACTTAGCATCAAATTTCTTATTTTTTTCCCGTTTTTAGAAGTTTCATTCATTCATACTACGCTTATCTTCATAAATTTACAGTCATTATTAAAAAATTTCATTTCTCATTTATACATACAATGCTATTTTCCATTTCTTTACATCCATTTACTTACATGATCACTTTTTCCATTCAATTATTTAAAATAATCAATGAATTCATTATTTAAGTATCGCATACTAATTATTTCAGTTTACTCCATAATTATTATTTACTTTGATTTCCTTTTAACATCAATATTCATTTGTGAAGCATTCATACTTAGAATTTTATTCTTCCTTTTCTTTTCACTTTTATTTCTTTCACATATAGTATTCACTTTCACTATTTACTTTAATTATAATTGGCTTCAAACATCACTTAAGTTCATAACATTTTTATATATCTTAATTCTTCACTTAGAAACATAATTCCCTTTGAACACTTTATATCCAATTATTAAATAGTTAAGATTTCATTTCACCACAATAATTGAAGTTTCTAATTTACAGAACTTAAGAACGAAATACCGGGTTACATTTCAAATCATTTCAAAATAATATATATTCATATCTCTTTTATATATCAAATCCTATTTAGAAATTAAGATTTGTTCATCAAACAAATGTGTAGTAAAACTACTACATCGGTCTTCTTACTTTGAAACTCGAAAATGAACGCCGATGATGCGTGCACTCATCATCGAAATTATTTTCCAACGATTGAGAGGGGAGCACATAATTTATTTCCTTTAAAGCATTCCTTTAAAACTCTCTTTCAAATCACATTGAAATATTTATATCAGAAAATACTTCCAAATTATACTAATATTATATTACAAAATATTTTGAAAGAAATTTTCAAAATCCCGGAACTTAAGTTCTAAATTTTCAATTTATATTTACTTTATTTGTAAATTCTATTTTACAACCAAGATTTATAAATTCCACTTCCTAACAAACAATTATATCACATTTAATCATATTATTTATAAAATTATTCTTTTATATACAAAATATAATACTAGGTAAAATTATTTCATTTACCTATATTTCAAAACAATATTGTGTCGGTCTACCTCATATAGTTTTTAGAAATCCCTATCGGTGCCATAGCGTCCCATGTACCGACCATAATTTATAAATACTAAACAGAACAAATTAACGCAATACAAAAACCTTTTATAACACTAACAAATACGCTCTCTCATATATATATACACTCAACGACTCATTCTCGGGTGTTACTACCCTATTCCTAATGAGTCAGACCTACAAAGCTAAGGTTATCGCTAAACCAAAGCTCTGATACCAACTGTAACGACCTACCTTTTTGGATGGTTTAAATCGACAATAAACCACACACGTCAGACTCAAACCATTCAAAAGGGCATATGGTTATGGGGTAAATAAGAAAAAGTAGGAAAAGAAAGAAAACAAATACAGAATCTCGCAACGGAATAAATAAAATATAATAATCAAATAAACAGTTCATAAAGCTGTTTACAAATAACATTGATTAAACTTTTATAATACAGAACAGAGTTACATACAATAAGAATAAATAATAAATAAATGCAGCGTAACAACATGATGTAGTGGAGTAAATATAATAAATAATAATATTACAAAATATTCGACTTCATCCTCCAGAAAGCAGTCTTTGATAAACTGAAAAGCTTAGACTGACCAGAGCGAATTGAAAAGACAAAACACTCGAGTCAGAACTAAAATATCTTACGTAAGTTAAATCAACAATAAATAAATATGAGTGTAAAGCATCGAAGATGTTTATGGGGTTTGACATCTCTCATCCAGTGTCTAACATGAGTGCAATAACTTAAGAGATGTTCGGGATTACCATCTCCTAAGGACACGTTAAACTATCTACTATGTAGTACAATACGCTATTATAATAGTGTCTACAATAAAGTAAAGTATTAAAATAGCATTAAGGTGTTACCCATATCCCCCTTAACAAATTTTTATATATTTCCATAGTCTATACACTACCGTAATTCCGTCATAAACTAGAGGGATATCAAAGGGCACTCCATAGGTGTGGTACAAAGCAAACTCGTAGAAGGCTTGATAGGGCATGCGAACATGGCACTCAAGGCAATGCCAGGGTAGATATACCAATTGCGGATTCGGACTGATGGTAATGCATAGCAGCTACTACCGCCCACCTCGGAACACACTCCCATAATCAAAATCAAGGGGTGACCACCAAATCATCACAAATTCATAATATGGTATCGAAGAAATGTGTCCGATCGGAGGTGCGACTTCACTTGGCCCGACGTGGCTCCTATTTTAGTCACATCTAAGCTGACTCACGGGAGTCAGGGCTACGTAAATACCTCATACATAATCGTACACCAAACCATCCTACTTCATTCTGGAGTCTCCACCACGTACATAGTTGTTAAAGTTGTTTTCGGTATTGGCAGAGAGTATGACAATAGCCGATCCCGGTCTCTTTAACAACCAAATGCTTATTTCACACCGGATGGTTCTTTTACATTTCAAAAAAATCAAATTCATATTTAATATCAAAATATCATATTCGATTTCATACCATATCACTTTCGAAATCATATTCACTTTTAAAACCATATTCACTTTCCAATTATCGATAAGATAGGTTAATTAAATCCTCATTCCAAAATCATCATTTTTACTCAAGTATGTCATTTCACAAAAATGTATCAATTTCAAATCCTAACTTAGGTTGTATCATCATCAAGGATTTAAATATGAATACTTCAACTTTACACAGTCTGAAATTTTAGAAAATAGTTTAGATAGTCATAAATAGTTTTAACAGTTTTAAAAATAGCTTAAAAGAGTTAAAATACTCTAAAATAGTTTAAATGATTTAAAATAGTTTAAAATAGATTAAATAGTTTAAATAGTTACAATAGTTTAAATAGATTTAAATTAGATTAAATTAGATTTAAAATGATTTAAATAGATTTTAAATTGATTAAATAGATTTAAATTATATTAAATAGAGTTAAAATAGAGTAAATAAATTTAAAATAGATTAAATAGATTTAAAATAAACTAAGTAAATTTAAAATAGATTAAATAAATTAAATAGTTTAAAATATGTAAAATAGATTAAATTGGATTAAATAGATTTTAATAGATTAAAATAAATTAAAATAGTTTAAATTGACTAAAATAGTTTAAATTAGTTCAAAATATATTTCAAAGTTATATTCAAACAATTTCAATAACTCAATTTCGATAAAGTTAATTTATATTTGACAATTCAACTTTGAAATTCCAATTTAAATCCTTTGAACAATTCCTTTAAACCAATTCCAATTTCAACATTTAAAGCTTGGATTTTCAGAAATAATTCAGTTTTATAAATCCAATTTTATTTCAAAATATCATTTAACTGAATTCAAAAATTAAGGATTTAAAATCATTTAATTTAACCAATCCGGTGCCTGTATATAATTTTCTACCTTATGGTCAAGTGATATAGATATTTATCATTTCAATCTGCAATTATTAAAAATTACGGGTATATATCATTTCAACCCGCAATCCCAGAATAAGTTCAAAATCCATAAAATCGCTCAGGTTTATCATTTCAACCCATAACGAGTTTTCCCTAATCTATAGATCGTTCGGGTATGTATCATTTCAACCCATAGGGATTTTCTAACAATAAACTAAGGGGACTTTCCATGTGATATCAATATATATAATAATATAACATCCAGTCATCTAATATCAACAATTAAACATTCATCACAATCATCATTTAAATCAACCAATAAACATCAACAATTCACTGATTATCATTAACAGGTATAAACTGGCAATTAAAATTTAATATTAAATTTAATGGCAATTATATTCAATAAATTCAGATTTAACTGGAACGACGATTTAAATATATCAAATAGCAATCAATCAACTTCCATAAATTCAATTTAACTAACATTAGACAATTTAGTAATGTGAGTGAGTCAATACACTCACCTTCCATTTGTCGTTGATTTAAAATCCAAAATTAGCCCAAAAATTTAACAGTCTTAGAATGCAGCCAAACCAATTCCAAAATATCTGGAATTCTGATACGATCCCAACGGAGAAAACCGCGCATGAATCCGAGCTAGTATGCAAAAGTTATTAACGTTAGAAGATTGGAAAATTTCGACTTCGGGTCTTACTTCGAGTCGCTGCCTCAATTACCCGGTGCTTGCTTTAAATTTTTTCCAAAATGACCCGAGACCCAAGCCATTTGGCTCCTGACCCGAAGTCGCTGCAGGGTTTTCGCCTCTGGAGCTCGAAGTGAACCTTTTCTCGATTCGAAGTAAACTGGAGCAATTTTTTTTTTTGAAAATAGGTTTTGGCATTTGGGAACTAGGTTTGATGTTCTGATATTTGAGAAGGAGGAAGAAGATGTACGTACAGAGAAAATGAAATGAGAAAAAACTAGGGTTTATAACAGACTATACATAGGCAGGGTTGGATCAAAGTGATAACAACGACCCGAAAAGCCCGTTTCGTTCCCGAAACGAAAATGGGTCATCCAATATATCGAAATATAGGTTTTTGGTATTTTTAAACTCAATAGAACAAGTTTCAAGTCCTAATTCCATTGTATACAGAAGTTAGCTTTCAAAATCACCTTATTTCAAATTGATTTCAATTAAATTGATTTCTATGTGTTTCGAGGCCGCACTATCAAACGACAAGTCCGATCGCTATGAAACTTGAAACTCTACAAAAATTCACTGTTACTGATCTGATGAAATTTGTTTCGTCAAAATCCGAGACAGTGGCCGCTATTTTCACGTTAATTAATTAAATTATTATTAAATTAAATTTATCGCTTTTCAAATTCAAATTTAATAACTAACAAATTTTTACCACTTTTGATTAACTAGTAATTATAATCTTTTAGAACAAATTTTCCATGTCAAATTCAACTATTAATATTGCGCTAATTACAGCGTTCTAATTCCAATTGCAATAAATTCATTAATTATAATTTGACACCCAATAAATTGATTCATTTTGATTTCAATCAATCGTTACTTTTTGGACATAGTTAACATTGGTTTTCCATTTATTACATCAATATTTTACAATTTTCATCTTAATTCATACTAACGCATATTTACTTACATTTATTGCAATTGATTTACAATTAAGTTTCAACAGATTAAATAATGCAATTATAATTAAACCATTGTTACAACTTACAATTTCAAACACAAGTCTATGTTTATTATTAACAAACAAAACTAATAAATTCACATACGGATTAATTATTCTATTTTAATCAATTCCAATTAATTACATACAATTTCACCGTTTAATACAACATTAGATTTATTTACCCATTTACAGTTTATACACAATTTTAACTTTACAATCATTCAAATTAATTGAGATTTCATTAAAATAGTTATCAATTGCCTTAAATTAACATTATTAAATTTCAATTAATTGAAATTGCATTAAAATGGTTATCCATTAACTTACATTGAGATTATTACATTTCATTCTAGTTATTATTCTCGTTATTAAACTTAAATTTTTATTTTTTCACAACATTAAATTCCAAAAATTATTTAATTAATAAATTTAATTATCGAAATTTACGTGTCCTTACAATTGTTCCAGTTTGTCAATTGCTATAGAAGAGGAGATTGAATCTTTGCAGAAAAATCATACTAGCATTTAGCACATTAGTACATTGCAGTGTAATACAGACACTACATACTACATAGCTCATAGCACTACCACTAAGTACGTTACAGTTGTTCATACTTGATAATTAATAACATTACATAATACAAATGCAAGGCAGCAGTGCAGCAACTCAACTCAGCAGTGCATATGTCATCAGGAAGATCACCTGCAGCCAGATTTGTGATAGAAAACAGGGTTATAAGACATGTAAACGTGTACAAACTAAAACAAAAGCACATACTAGCAGACTTAAGTGTAGCTAGCAAACTAAAAGTCTAAAACACACGGGTACTCATAAAAACGCTAAGTATAGGAACACCAAATTGCAGCAAGTGTATAACTACCAGGAAGAAGTAACGAAAAATACCCGCACATGCAAAGGCAACTAGAAAATCACATACACTTGCAACATAAGCATAAGGCTGCTCAAGATAAGCGGTTAAGGGCCGGTGAAGATAGCATTGGCAGTATATCATAATTAAGGGTTTAGTTTATCTCCTGCATTCAATTACTTAAGATGAAATTTACCAGATGAGCTATACATCAAATTTGCATGCTTTTTATATGTTTGTCAATGTTCTACACTTCAGTTAGTTTGTTAGCTACCAAGCTCAGCCAAAACAAGTCAAATCGATAAATTTATTTTCAAGAGAGAGAATAACAAATGGCTCTAAAGTATTTACTGTTGTTTAGATTTGCAGACTTTATTTGAATATTTATTTGAATTATAAAGTGGTGGGGTCTGAGGATGGAAATGATTTTCCAAAAATGGTTCTATGTTTAGGCCTAAAAGGTGTGCTGGGTTCAGAGGCAAGCCTAAAAATGGTACTATGTTTATGTAAATGACTCGTTTTCAAAAGCATATGATAAAGTTTCAGTCAATGGCTACTAGCTTAATTGTCAAGTGTAATGGCTTTCCAAACTGAGATTTCAGAAATGATGAGTTCGAAACGTCAAAACATTGTAGGAACAAAGTAATCGTTTTTATTCTAAAAATAAGAAGACAGTTTCAGATTCATCTGAATTTCACATTGTAGGAAGATAGAATATAAATCATAAAATAGAGGCGGATAAATAGTAGTTAATGGCATAAAGGAAATTTAAATATGAATTAACGTAAAAAAATTAAGTTTCAAAACTGTACTTGAACAAGTAGCCTAAAAAATAAAAGTATGTCGAATAGGAGTCTGCATACATCTGAATTTCTGATGTAATTGCTGCTGCAATTATCATGTGACTTGATTGTTAGTGAATACGATTAGGAACGTAGGATATTGTTCATTTTTTCTACAGGGTCAACTTCGCATACTTGGCAAGTATATAGTATTAAAACATATATGACTGATTTCAGATATTTTAACCAAAATAGAAACATTTTTAAATTCGAGGAGAACATTTAACAACTATATTGTAACTTAGAGGCAACATAACATTAAAACTAGCAAAGTATAATACGACATACATACTTGCTTATGTGTCTACAGATATCGAATATTACTCTTTGGATGGCACACGTAACCACCAATTCCAACTTCACCAAAGGTCCAAGGAAACAAATTTGGTGCAACATGCTAAAGATGTTATAAGACTGGAACTTGGTGCAACATGTTATAAGACTAACTTATGGAATTTGGTGCAACAAGCTAAAGATTTTCAAAAAACAATACATAATAAAATATTAACATAAACAAAAAATATACCTGCTCCAACGTCTAAAGATATCGAATAATACACTTCGGATGGCGCACATATCCACCCACTCCAACATCAGCAAAGGACTCTGCAAATAGATGATTTATTTTGCTAGTTCTCTCATCTGGTAGTAGTATATTGTCCAACACCAATTTTTCATGTGTGGATGGTACAGATTTCCCATGGATTTTGGACGATGTAGAATCTCGGCATACAGTACCTGTTGCAATAAAGATGTCTAGATCTATCCAACAAAATAACTGCTCGAAAGCAACTAAAAATAGAAAGCTTGTAATAAATACCTATTGCTATTATGTCTAAATCAGAGTCGAGGATTTCACATTTTTGATTGTTCGCTACATTGGTCGAATTCTGGAACTGAGAAGCAACGAATTCAGGAGCATTGAATTATGTGGCGCGTTCTTCATCATAAGAATTGACCGGTGCACGAATTCCCTGTTCGATGTTTCCCACCATGTTGATCAGAACCTCCATTTGCCCAGACAAATTTCCCACTGCACCCTCCAAACTTCCCACCCTCATTTTCAACTCATCATGCTCTCCATGAACATGTCTGAGTCGTTTCTCTACAATGGCACAAGCCTTAACTTTAGTCTTTGGTATAACGATCCCAACACTGCGGCTCCTACCCCTTGCATCCTTACCAAGCACTTGTGATAAGATGTCTTCATCCACTGTCAATTTTTCTTCATCACTATCAGTGACCTTTTCCTTCGCTTTCGCAATTTGATCTTGAAATATGATAATACTTATATGAATAAGGAATTTTAAAGAATATGCAAGTTAGTATTTGTTTAACTTACGAAGTATGAAGAAGTGACATCTGATATGCTACCATCTTTTTTCGTGTGTGTCTTCTCCCATATTTGACGACGATTGATATTTGTTGATGGACTAGCAGCGATCTGCAATACATAAAATATGTTAGTTGTGATTTTGACCATTTTTGAAAGAAAATGAATATAAATTACCATTTCTTGTTCTATTTTAGCATGACTTTTACATCCTGCATGGTGACCATAACTGAGCAATGCTCTGTTCTTTTGGCCTGACTCCCTTCTTCCGCTCGCTTTAGGCGTTGCTTCATTTTTTATGAACTCTTTCCAATCTTCTTGAGCAACTATAGGTGGGCAATTTTTCAACCGTTCTTCGTCATTGTTGAAAGTGTCATAATAAGCTACTCTCAAATTTTTCTTGTATCTCCTAAAAGCCTCGGCCATTCTCTTTAAAAACATTTCCTTTGAAAGCGGATCGAGCTCATAAATTTTCTACAAAAATTATATCAGTGTAAGCATATGCATATACACATGCACTATATATCATGCACTATATATCATCATGAAGATCATACATGTATATAATGCTTGCCTTCAACTGTTCTGAGAGCAATAAACATATGTTTTGGCAATAGGAAACACCCTTACAGTTATTTGTGACATCATATTTATTGTTGAACTACCTTCAAAATGCGGTCAGATCTAATAACTTTGAGGTGAATTTTGTTTAGCTTTTTTGTTAGGTATAAATGGTCTATCGTTCATTTATTTAAATTCCAAAACTTTTCAGGAATAACGTTTGTGTAAGTTTATGAATTCTTGAGAAACTACTGTATAGGATAAACATGTTTATTTGGTTCAAATGTTAACTACCATTTTGTAGTGGTGGGTGAACTCCTAATGCTGGTCAACCGCTATAAATAAGGTAATGCATGTATGTACATTTATAGAATCTGCAGTGGTTGACAGTCCTTAATCTGGTATATCTGCCAGCACAAATAGAAAAATGCATATAGATATGTGGCCATGTGGTTGATTTAAGAGTGCTGCTTTAATGGCTCGCTAGCTGAGCCTTGAAGGAAACCCCATAAGCTGGTAATGCATAAAAAGTCATAACCATTTTGGACTTGGATATAACCAAACATAAGCAACATCAAACCTTTGGTATGAAAGTACCAATTTTCAGTGTTGCTTATACCTTACTTTGCACGTCTAAATACGTTGTATAAGCCTAATATCATTATACATAATGTATTCTCATGACAGTTGGTTGAAAGAAGAAGAAAAATTGAAATGATGTGAATTAAGGGTTCAATCAAGACTAAATAAGGAAACGATTTCTGCTCACAGAAAAGAACAGGCAAGCTTAAATGATTTACAAAATACGTGCAACGGCTACAATTCTTATATGAAAGAACCAAAATATTAACAAGTGTTTCAGGGTTGTTTATTAATCTAACATCATTATATCATCTGTTCTGATAATAAGAAATTCGAACATTTAATTTAATTAATGATGACGTGCAATTCTTAAATACATTCAACTGGATTGATTATTCACAGTGCTACTATTTGTATTACAATTGGAGAGTACTTGTCGACATGGTGTTTTGAGTGTCAATTGATAGAATGAGAGAATCTGTGGTTATGTTACCAGATGTAACTTAGTTAAGAAATGCTAATTGGATCTGATCATACGAGTGTACGAGAACATTAATTAAATAAATTCTGATTACTTTTAAAACATGTACTTTTTTTTGAATTATCTTGAAATGCTTGTATATTCCCGGGAAATATGCGTTCCTTAGAGCATCTAGGACCTTAATTACGCATCTTTAAAATAGTCAACATTATTATTGGATTTGTAATCCTCACTATCGGTATTATACATACAACTATAATGGTACTTTCTTTTAACTTCCCGGTGTATAATAAAATGTAAAATACAGAGTTAAATTGGTTCCAAACAAAAATATTTACTTACCACCAATTCGTTTCAAACGCTGTCCTTGTATATTCCGGGTACTTTATCCCAACTTATATATGATATCGGCACATGAGCTCTTACTAGTTTACCAAGCATAGTAGCGATTTTTCCAGCGTTATCTGAGACCGGAATACCAAGTAAGTTTTGATCAACTTTCTTCGCCTCTGAACATGACGAATGTGAAGATGTTGGATTTTCTAACATAGTTTCCTGCAAAATATAATATTACTAACTATTTTATTAGTACACAGTGCAACTACAGATTATTATATACAATAAGAAAGAAATACCAACGGTGCATATATCAATCTAAATACAGGGTTCATGCATTGTCATTAATCAAACTAAATAATGGCATTTAAAAAATAAATTAAGTGAAAATCCTTTTCAACGCATGGAGTATTATCTTCTTCTCAAAAGCAAGCCCAAACATAGAACATGTTACCAAAGAAACATAATTAGTGATAGAGAAGCAATTTTTACAAGTAATTTATGGTCTGAATTGTTTAAACTTCAAGGTTGTTCTAATTTTTTCATAGTTGAAAGTAAGAATGGGTCCAAACAGGAACAATGTATACAACAAACAGGGTGATGATCAAATGACTCAAGTTACAAGATTTCAGGCTTTACAATGAAACCAATACATAGTCAGGTGCAACTAGGAAAATCAAAACCATGTATAAAATATTCAAAACCATACATACACACAATCGTGCAATTAAAAATATACAAACACACAATCATGTGATGTACAAATACTAATAAGTTAACATATGGATTTGGTAAGGTCTTCCAATTTTTCAATGTCTTCAAAAACTGATTGATAGACGGTAGGGAACTCAATGTCATCCACATTTGTAGTCAACCGTTTTGGTGTTTGCAAGACCACAGACCATCCGTTATTTTTTAAATCTTTTGAGTAGAATGCTTGACTCGCTTCTGATGCAAGAATAAATGACTCATCATTCACGTTATTTTTGTTCTTCAATTTCCCTAAATTAACCATGATCAGGTTTGAAATGGGATCTATTTTGCAACCATTGACCTTATCCTCGACCTTTACCCAATCACAATAAAAAACTGTTTGTTTGAAATCAATATAATCCAACTCAAGTATCTGTTGAATGACTCTGTAATACGTTGTTTCTGCTTCCTTATAATTTTTATCCTTACCACTCGCTCTAAATTTTGTAATTTCTCTCATGCATACACCGCTATTTTGTGTTACCTTACGGTCTTCGTACTTTTTAGTGGAAAATGAAAATCCATTCACTTATTACTTCATATAACTACGCGTCATAAACTTCGGCCCGTGCACTAGCCGCCACAGAGTTGGATCAACATCGATGGTCTTTAACAACTACATAAAACAAAACAAGTCAAAAAGCATGGTCACAAAGGTGTATTGCCCACTTATAAACACGTGAAATACTTAAGACGATGTAATACCTCATTACGTAACCATAGAGTAAAACTTTGAACGGCTTCCACAGTCGTAAACCTGCCTCGAGGTTGAAATCTAGTACTTTTCACATAGGAGTTATACCTCCTACGGAAAACACATATCAAAATGTATATAAAAAATTGAAATTCCGGACAAGTTCGTGAACTTACTTCTTCCATTCATCCAATCCATCGTACTTATTAAGGACCCATCCACGCACTTGTTCAAACTGCACTTGGGTTAACATTATGTCTTTACCATTATCCAGAGGTATCTCACCAGCAAACTCATCGTCCTCATCTAAAAACGCTTCGTGGGTATGTTTATGATTGCCATCACCTCCGTTTGGCATATATTCCACGCAGTAAAGACTAGCTTATTGTACGATATATCCTTCTGCAATACACCCTTCAATGTATCTTTTGTTGCGCACATATCCTTTATATGTTTTCATCAACCTATGAATGTGATCAATTATATACTATAGACGGTAGCTATTTATATCAAATAATGATGTACATAACTGAAATTAGAAATTTAACGTTCAAAGGGATACATCCATCTATATCTGACAAGGCCACAAATCAACGCTTCATTGGCTAAATGGACCATAAGGTGGACACTGATATCAAAAAATGCAGGTGGAAAATGTTTTTCAAAAACACACATTGCTTCTACTAAGCTAGCCTATGCTTTTAAAAGATGTTCCCTATTGATCACCTTCAAACATAAAATGTTAAAGAATAAACTAATACGATGAACAGCATTTCGTAGATCCTCTTGTTGTAGATAAGAATGTTGAAGCAATACCGGAAGCAAATGTTGCATTATGACATGGTAATCATGTGACTTCATATTTCTTAGTTCAGGAGGATTGATGCTTACATTGTTGTGGAAGTTAGAAGAGAATTTGTTAGGCACTTTCAAAATTTTCAAAACGGTGAAAAACCGTATCTTTTCTTCTTTGCTCAAAGTGAAAGTTGCCTTTGGTATGATTATTTTATTTGTTTCAGGATCTTCCATCACCCACAACTTTTGTTTTATACCCATGATTTTCAAATCCTTGCGTGCATTGATGCCATCTTTTGACTTATCTTTATGGTCCATAATGGTGCTGATGAGATGCTCCGTGACATTCTTCGCCGTATGCATAACATCAATATTATGTCGGATCAAATTTGCTTTCCAATATGCTAAATCAAAAAAGATAGACCTCCTATACCATCCAGAAACATTGTCAACTTCTTCATTGGTTGACTTTTTCCGTTTTCGACCAATTTCTTCTTTTTGTTTACCAACTTTCATTTTGATATTCGCTACTTTCTTTTCAACTTGAAAACCATTCAATGGCCATTTAGGACGACGAAGTTCTTGCTCGTTGTTGAAATTTGTCTTATCGTATCGAAACTTGTGTTCGTTGGGAAGAAACATTCGATGTCCCATGTAACACATCTTCTTACTTTCAGGAAGATGATAAGAACAAGCGTTTTCCCCACAAATAGGACATGCAAAGTAACCGTGAGTTGTACATCCTGATAAAGTCCCAAAAGCAGGGTGATCATGGATTGCCCACAGCATCCTAGCTCTCATTGTGAACTTAGATTTATTTAACGAGTCAAATGTAACGACTCCTTCTCATAACTGCTTTAACTCATCTATCAACGGCTGTAACTAGGCATCAATATCCTTCCCTGGTTGTTTTGGCCCAGAAATCAACAATGTTAACATTGAGAACTCCCTTTTCATGCACATAGACGGAGGAAGATTATATGGTACTACAAATACTGGCCAACAACTTTAAGGGTTAGAGAGAGAAGCATGTGGACAGAAACCATCTGTTGCTATTCCAAGTGTGACATTTCGTGGCTCGGTAGCAAAAGTTTGGTTAAAAGAATCTGCGGCTTTCCATTGAGAAGTGTCACATGGATGACGCATTACGGTTGGATCAGACTTGGCACGACCATGCCAGGTCATCACATCTGCTATCCATGGTACAGTATACAGTCTCTTTAATCTAGAAATTAAAGGAAAATGTCTTAATGTCTTTCGAGGTACTTTGGTGCATTTTCTCTCTTCATTGAATGATGTCATATATCTTGGTTCACTGCAATTTGTACAAGAAACTTTGTTCGCATCATCTTTCCAGTACAATATGTAATCATTGATGCATGCATCATAAGTTTTGTAATTCATCCCAACTTGCTTAATGATCTTCTTCATGTCGGAGTACTTTGTCGGCAGCGTGTTACCTTCGGGAAGTAACTCCTTTATTAGTTCAAGGAGTGCAGTCACACCATTATCTGAAAAGCCGTATTGGGTCTTCAAGCTATTCAGTTTCACAATGGCATACAGCTTCGTAGTCCCTTTTGAACATGAAGGATAAAGTGGCTCTTTTACGCTACCAAAAAGTGATTTATATTTCTTACTTTCATTGCCTTGCCAATCTGGATAATCAGTAGACTGCTCTCCACATTAGCATGATCAGGCAACAGATTTTTAGGTTGAAAATGATGAAATCTATCTACATCATTGACCAGATCTTCCATCCTAATATGTTCAGACTCGTCAATAATTGTGGCATGACTAATTGGTTGTTGTTTTTCCATCTCCGCCCTTTTTTCCCCATGAAAATACCACACTGTATATGATTGGATAATACCCCATCTAAGCAAATGAAAATGAATGTCATCTAATTTGATCGTCTTCATATTTTTGCACCGGGTGCAAGGGCATAAATACACTCCTTTCTTACCACCGTTTTCTGCAACAAAACTAATGAACTTCTGCACCCCATCTATATAGTATGTAGACCTTAGATCAGATTCGTTTATCCATTGTTTGTCTATACTGAAAGACATACTGCCCTCCTATATCATATATAACAGAACATGAGACGTGAATATAATTTTACCTTGGTATAAATGAAGAATATTTGTTGTCCCATTATATATGTAAGAAAGTGGTATTAAGATCGTATAATCCCTACATGTAATTGATTGGGAACCAACAGTTGCAGATCATTGATGCCACATCATGGTGCAGAAGAAATGCTGAATATGAGCAGTGCGTGCAGACAGGCATAGGACTGACAGAGAAGAAATGTTCAATAGTTCATGTTAGGAAACGGTGATTTTGAATTGATAACTTTTCTAAATGAAAAATGCTAGGGAAACATCAGTTCACATCCTGTTAAATGATGTTTTTCAATAAAGTATCGTGACTTTATCAACTAATAACAACGACTTGCATTCGGACTGTACAAAGTCGATGCCGGCACAAAGCATTATGCATAGGCAGAAGCAAAAAAAACATGAAGACAACACTAAACGATATTTTTACAACTCAATTTAAAAATCTACCCATCAAAATAACTTTATCTTTTTTAACTAAACATTTAAACTTAATGTATAATCTACCCTTATACCCAAGACACATTATAATGGATACTACAATCGGGGCCTAATGGTTCTTAGCTGCCTTGAATAATACAATGGTCTAATTGTTTGTCTCACTGCATTCAACATTTTATCATATGTACCAACCAATTCAATACAAAGCAAATTAACATTGTCAAAATTTCAACAGTCATTGGTCAAATTTTGAATTTGATTTCTCCCACCAAATGTTTAAAATAATAATAACATAGCTAAAAATATGTATGATAAAATAGAATTCAATTCTATCATTTACAGATGAACAAAAGAATGTTGATCAAAATCAGTCTAAAGCTAGGCAATCAGTACCAAAAGAAGAAATCAAAGATCATGGGGATAAGAAGCAACTGAACTTAATTATTCATATATCAGTGACCATATAATGCGTGTAGAAACAACTATTAGTAATCATTTTGCAAAGTACTCAGAACCATTTGCAAGCATCGTGCATTCAATGAAAATAATTTAACAAGTATAATATACAGTCAATGGTGAATCGAAATTACAAATTAGGCTTACCTTAGCGAGACAGCAGCAACTGCGACGATAAAAATGGGTAATAGGATGGTGACGAGGAACCCTAACGCGAGACGATGGTGAGAGCGGACTGCAATAGCAAAACGATGGTTAGAGTGGACCGTGCTAGGAGACGATCCACGAGTAGTATGATGAAAAGAACGAGGAATTTTAACAGTTGAAAGGAATTGAACGAAATAATTTGGGGAAAATAATTCGCACCAAAAATTAGCAAGGAACGAAACGGAGTAGATCTGGGGCGTGCTTTGGCAGTAAAAAATTCGCACAAAAAATTAGCACGAATTAGATACGGCTAAAACACGTATCAAATTTGATACGGCTAAGAACCATATCTAAATAGGGGGGAAATCGAATTATTTGGAGGAAAGATGTGCGTATTGGGTGGAAAAGTTTGGGCCAAAAATAGGCACGAAATTAGATGCGGCTTAAAGCCGTACTAAATTTGATACGGGTTATAGCCGTGTTGAATACATTAGATACGGTTATTAGCCATATCTAATTTGGTACGGCTTTAAGCCGCATCCAATAAGGCGGAAGGAGGTGTGGCAAAAACAGCTTTTTGGTGTAGTGAGTGCAAGTCTACAAAATATCAATACTAGATCCAGATAAATATATACATCTCATCTAAAATAAAATATCAGGTACACAATGACTTACTAAAGAATATACAAGTATGAAGTAAACTAAAATGGTCAAAATAGTCTACTTTAATGCTAGCCCAAAATCCAAAGATCAACGAGTCCATGTACCTGTAGAGTCTCAGCCTGACCCGAGTATTGTAAAATAAACGGGTCAGACTATATCTAATAAAATGCCAAGATATTGATATCATGAATATAGGACTTAATCATAATTAAGTCATCTCAAATATGCCCAACCTCAATAATAAATACAAGGCATATCAAACCAATAGATACTGATATCTGAAATATATGACTTAATAGGAAAATAAGCCATAATAAAATATGCCAAACAAATAATCAAAAGAAGGCATATCAAATAGAATCACAAATTCCAAATTCCAATTATGATTCAAATATAAAATTAAATCGTCTCAAAATATGCCTGATACCAATCAATAAAAATAAGGCATACTAACCCAAATCGTCGTTTGAAATCCATATCAGTATATGACTTAATAATAAAATAAGCCATAATAAATATGCCAAAACCAAAATTATATAATATTAAGGCATATTACTCTCAATCACCATTTCATAAACCATATCAAGTCTTTGATAGACGATCATCTCAAAATATGGTGAAAATCATCTCAAAATCATCGAAGCCATAAACCAATATCAAAACCAAGATGCTTCGATGAACAACGGGAATGATTACCCGAACACTAAACAAAACTATAATGATAGTCTCCCATCTCAATCAAAGTGCAGCAGGACGAGACCTCAACCGGAGGCTCACTACATAGATTTCATGAGTGCACCGAAAAACTAGACGACACTCACTAGTACAAAACTGTCGGTCATCGGAAATCTAGATGGACCAACAAGATCGATGGGTATGTTGCCACCGGAAATCAAAACGGTCTACAGCTTATATAAGATGGAGGCCACTGGAAAACTAGACGGCCACGTCCAATAATCATGAACAAGTCATCGGAAAACTAAACGGACTTCCTATCAAAACATAAAGTCCGATATCATATCGGCAAGAGTTTGGACCATGGTCGCCTAGGGATCTATCGGCTCTAAAGGCCAAATGCCCCAAGTAGAACACAATCCATAAGTGTCAAACACTTCCAATAGTAACTAATCGAATATCGATCGAACACACCATAAATATCCGGCGTTATTCGAATATTTACTAAAAGTTTGTAAATTCCACTCAAGCTCTATTTAACAAATTATAATAATAACCGAAATAATTGTACAAAAAGTCCCATACAAATCCGACAGTTCAATGGTTTATTAAAATTCTTTATTTCATAGGAAAGCACGAAACCCAATTGAAATTGAAATTGAAATCAAAGATTATTTAATAGCAAAGCATGAAACCTCAGTAAAATATAAAGTCCATAGGAAATAAAATAATAGAGTTTTTAAAATATTTATATATGCACAAGGATATAATTTTTCTGGAACCCACTTTTATATCCTTAAATCCATTTTTAAGGAGAAGTTGTTTATTTAGATAATTTTCTGAATGCTTTCGAAATCATTAAAACCTCTTTTATAACTAAAAATCACTTGAAACCGAAATTATTGCTTTCATAACATCATTTATAAAATAGTATTATATTTTATCTTTTGCCTCTAAAACATTTCTAGAATTTATATGCTGGAAATAGCAAATTTTAAAAGATTTTATCATTTAATATTACTTATTTTTAAAAGCTTTAAATAAAATTTTGGAGTAAGAAATAAATTAAAATATAATATAATTTAACTATTTTTATGAACAAAATCACAATAAGAGATAAAATTCCATTTTAACAATCTTTTAAACACTAAACAATAAATCCATCCAAAATAGAGCCAACGTCGCTCCAAAAAAAATTATAATTCCATAATATGGAATTATTTAGCAATCTGAATTGCTTTCTGACAATCCGATCACTCAGCAATTTCATAACCATCATATTGTCTAACTATGAAATTATATACATTTTTGATAGTTTTTAACATATATGCTGCGTCATAATCAATCATTGACGCAATTTCAATGTTTCAAACACAGAATAAACCAATTCATCCATGAAACAAATTAAATCCATGACATACGATTTATTTCAATAATTTTTCCATCCAATCGCTACTAAAATTCTAAGCAACTCATAGGCGATTCATAATCCAAGCCAAGCATGCAAAGAGGGATATAATTAATTTAGATATAGATGTGTGAGTTAAATAAACTAACTCACCTTAACATTCCATAATTTCTCAAAATTGATTGCATCAACATTCACTCAAAACATGAAAAAATCTGCATTTTCGTCCTCAGTGCAGGTAGAGTTTGGCATAGCAAACATCAACATTTTCCAACGAAATTTTTATAGGACGTGCATACATGAGTTAAGAACAACATATTCAAATTTCAGATTTTATTTATTTTTCTAGAATTAATTTTGTTTTTTACACTGACCTCCGTTTTTCAGCCCAGATCTACTCGAAATTAACTTGCAACCCATCAAAACCCAACCAAATTACATGAAATCTAGAAGAGAGGTGCTGGTACATGGCAGCAACTTCATATTGAAATTTTAGAATTTTTGAGAATTTATTTGAATTTTGTGATTTTCAGAAGCTCACTTTGCTCTCTTTCTTGGTTTTAAGCTTGAGGCTTTTAGGATAAGAAAGTTTGTTTCTATTGTTTTGAGAAGAAGATACGTACTATTTTTTTTCAGAACTTATAGAAAGTACTCGAAGTGTTTAAATGGGTTGAAATTTTCACCTAAGCCCAAAAAACCCCTTTTTAATTAAAAAAAAGAATGAATTAAAACATTACTCAAAAACTAGTTTTTACTTACTTTAAAAATAAATTTCTCCTTGTTAACAACTCATAAAAATTGAAATGAATATAGTAAAATTAAGTATGTTTCCTAATCTTTTCAATTAACTAATAAAACATAGATTTAATGACCATTTAAGTTCTTGTTTTTATTATTGAAAAGGACACCTTTCAACTTTTGCGGAAACAAGAAAACATGCTATAAAAATTCATTTTATCATCAAAAATCCTATTTTCTTCCAAATAAAAATTGTGAACTATTATGAAAGCATTAACTAAATTTTTATATGTGTCTTATACCAATAAATTTACATTAAGACCCATTTTAACAATATTTTAACTAAATCTCGGTATTAAGGAGAAAACACCATTTTGTAATTTAACACTTTCTCTAACTTATTAAATCCTTATTAATAAGTTATAACACTTAAGAAATCATCAATAATCTTTTAAAAAGATTATACACTCCAATTTAATTAATAAAAAATCCTCAAATCGCTTAATTAAATTATTCTTTTAATTTAATTACAAGTAATCTAACTCAGGGTTGTTACAGACTCCCCTCTTACGAAAATTGCGTCCCCGCAATTCTTTATAAGGAAAAGTCTATAACAATTCACAAACAATACATCATTCGAAAGGTAGGTAAGCAATTGACGAAGGGTCCTTAAATGAAGGAAACACCACTAACGAGCACTGGAGGATAAAAACATAATACATACGCTTGGTAAATTCTTTGGTTTTCCAAGAGATATCCTTAGGGTTAGTGGACCATTGAACTTTAATGGGTGGAACATCTTTATTTCGAAGGCGTTTAATCTTTGAAACAACAATAAAAATAGCATTATTCTCCAAAGTCAAAACTAGAGAGATTTCAAGATCTTTAAAGACTTTAGGCACAAAGGTAGAACCAGAATTTCTTAGATATTTCCGAAATGAGATACAAAGAGAACATCAAGAATACCGAAAAAATTGGACTGGAGAAGAGACTCAATAAATAATTGGGATAATGCGCTTAGTAATAATAACGCATAACATTCACCAAAAAGAAACACGAATGGAAATTATTAGTTTCCAACCCAAAATTTCTAAGCATTGAAAATTTCAGAAAATTTCACTAGCATTTCCTTTGCGCGGCTAGTATTCAGGAATTTCACAATAAGATATAATAGATATACATCTCTGAGCCATTCCGAATACAGGGAAAGCATAAAATAAAACACTACGATGTAGTGCTGTCAATTAGCACGGAGAATAAGGCTGTGGAGGAGCGACCATCCATGTAACTTCTTTGGGCGAGTACCGATACGTCAGATAGAGTAGAATGCATATCCTTTAAGGAGGAAATCCGACGTACCGATACAAACACAAAGCTATCACACTGTGGCTATATATAATCTTTGGAAACAAACATAGAAATAATCATAACATAAATCAGTCACAGACATCCATATCACAAAGGCGGAAGAAGATATGAATAAACATATAACACATGAAAGTGTACATCAGAGTAGTGGTCGGAAAGATCCACTATAATACAAAAGAATAGCATCACGTGCTATACAAAAGAATAGATACACAACATAGAGTCTATATCTCAAATGTGTACAACCAAAAACTACTAATCTAAGTAGTTAGCCAAAAGTCAGAGTAATCCAGAAGAGAAGTCAAGCAGAAGCACCTGTAACATCTCGGTCTGACCCGAGTATTATTTATAAGAAAATAATAAATGGATCAGTCTAACTATAAATATCAGATGACATGATATAGGATAAGGGGTATGGCATAAACATATAATAACCATGATGGCATACTACTATAAGTATGTAAATGATAATCAACAAGGGATTAATCTATGTCACAAGAATCTTCTCAAAGATTCAAACACATAAAAAGGTAATGACACACAAATTCACCAATACACAAAAACTGATATCATATCAGTGAAAACCACAAAAGTTGGTGAAGCACTAAATCCAGAAATCAACACACGAAATCCAGAACAAATCCCAGAAATCAACACACGAAATCCAGAAATCACTAAAAGGGGGAAGTCCGAGCACACGGACGAGAAGCTATCTCATGGAAGCTATCCATTTAATTTTCCGAACACACGGATGGCCCGAAGGCAAGTCCGAACACACGGACGAAGAGACATCGCTCAATCGCTAGTCTAAATCACAAGAATGATCGTCATGATCATAAGGAAGTGTCAATCACACTAAGCTAGTAAATATATGAGTTTAGCTTCATGTCCCATAACCACTTGCTTAACTTAAATATTTACGAACAAACTGTAGATCTTCACTAGGAAATTGTCACAAAAGGGTTCAATCGAACAAGTCCAAGAGCTAACCGACGAAGTGAACGCAAGCGTTTCATACCACTCGTTTTACTAAGTCGTTTAAGTCGATTTCTCGTTCGAGTGAAGTAAAGGCTTATATATATTAGTAGATTGGAAATCGATTTGAGAAAACGAACTTTTGATATTAAAAATAGTGTTGAAATCGATTTGATGAAAGAGTTTTGATATTTACTACTAGTATTAAAACCTTCATATCTTTAAAGTGACAAGTCATAAAACGATTGTTGGAACAATCTATCACAAAAATTCACATTCGGAGACGTGAATAAAATCCAAGGAAATCAGCTCAAAATGCATCAAAGTGGAAGTTCTGATGAATGCTTTTCAGATAAGATTGCCTACGCAGAGTAATACACTGTCAGGCGACCTAAGTAAAAGTAGGTCATACGACCTAGCAGAAGAACAGGTCGAACGACCTAAGGGAAAACTGCTCAAACGACCTAAGTGCTAACTCGCAAGCGACCTAACGAAGTGCGCGACCTAACAGTGAGGCGCGACCTAAGGATGTGCGCGACCTATCAGTGTTACGCGACTTAAGGTGATTCGCGACCTAAGGGTATGCGACCTAACATGGTTCGCGACCTAAGACTTATGGTCAAGCGACCTAGTGAAATAGCAGTGGGAATGTTAGGTCGGAGACGACCTACGACTTAAGGTCATACGACCTAACAGTTGCGAGCTAGCGGAGTTGGCATGGCCGAGCGACTTAAGAGAAGCAGCGACCTACGAATTAACGATTTAAAAGCCAACGACCTAGGACTTAAGAGCCATACGACCTAGGACTTAAGAGCCATACGACCTAGGACTTAAGAGCCAACGACCTATGACTTAAGAGCCATACGACCTATGACTTAAGAGCCATACGACCTAGGACTTAAGAGCAAATACGAGCTACGAGCTAAGGTCTATACGACCTAACGACTTATCCCAGTACGACCTAAGCCAGGATGAGGTAGCAGAAGGCAACGACCTAACTCTTAACTCGCGCACGACTTAGCACTTAACTCGCGAACGACTTAGCACACCCAGAACGACTTAAGGCCTGGAACGACTTATGCTCCGTGTGACTTTTCAACACGAACGACCTACGACTTAGGCTTAACTCGCGAACGACCTAGCGAAGGCAGAACGACCTAAGTGCTGTTTTTCACCAAAAACACTAAAATTTTGGGTTTTTCGCCAATCCAATCCAAACCAAATGCAAATGCTGATGCTAAAATGATAGGGAACCATTCCCAACAGTCCAAGATAGATATAGGCAAGATGTGAGATCAAAAATCTCACCTTTTCACGAAATTTGATGAAGATGGAGATTTGAGAGCAAAGCAAGAACACCAACAAGCTTGAATCAATGTTCTTCACGTGAATTTGATGTTGAATCTCGGATTTGCAATAGAATTTGTGTTTGGAGTTTTAATTTCCACTTCCCACCACCATTTTTGACAAAGCTTGAAGTGTTTTGATAGAGTGAGGAAGATGGTTGGGCTGAACTAAAGGGGTGCAGTCCAAACCAAAGTCAAAGGCGGGAAAAAGTGTCGAAAATTTCACTATCTCCAAACATATCGAAGTTTACACTCAAAAAGATCGCAAACGTCATTTTGAACTCAATGGAAGTGGTCTCGAGTCCTAATTTGACCGTATGCAAAAAGTAGCTTTTCGGACTAACATCCGACTAACGATAAAATATTTAAATAAAGTATTTAAATACAAAATCGATAGATATGCGGGTTGTTACAATAAAATAAAACATGGCATCTAATTTTAAAGCGTACCTTTTCTTTTTACTTATTTAGCATGCTTCTTACCTTTTGGGAGCTTAGCACAACCGCACCAAAATTTTCATGTTCGTCTTCACGACCTATTCTCAAATATGCCATGAACATATAATATCTAATTCATAATATAAGCTACTATATATCCATAGCAGACATCCATCACAACAACAAGTAACACAAAAATTTGCTTGTATTCAAATGATTAGATTTTCACAAAAAAACTTAGTTCAGAAAGTCAGTTTTCAACCGCAGTTTTGACCCACTAAATCTCAGAATTTTAGAAAACTTAAAACATGAAAGTTGTTTCTTAGAGTGTCATATTTCCGGTAAATTAAATTTTACTAAATTTGGACGTAAGGTTAGAAAGTTATGGCAATTTTCCTTTCAGGCACTACCTTAGAATTTTATACTCAGGTCTGAACAATACATTCATTTTCAAATCTAGTTTGACCCTTCTAACAATAGAATTTTGAAAAATAATTAAAAGAGAAACTATAGCTTTTTGAAATAGATTTCTACCACAAAAAGATTGGGTCAATTTGGATTATGCTTCCTCAAAATATCACTATTTTGCTACAATGGGTTTTTTTAAAATGGTTTTCAACAAACTACTTATTTTAAAATCTCTAACTCTAACCCCAAAGTTCTTATTTGCCACCCAATATTTTAATTAAATTCCTTACACAATAATTTTAGCTTGTTAAACACTTTCCGTAAATCTAAAAACTCTAAGTTCCAAAGAAACTTGCTTTTGAATTTAATATTTACTCCATTTAAAAATATAAAACTTTCGTACTCAAAAAATTATCTCTAAGGTTTATTCTTCAAAATCAAACATTGTTTCATATGAAAAGAAGTTTAAATAAAAACTTTACACACTATGTAAATTTGAATTATACAAACTTTTCATAACTAAAATATTTCTTGCAACAAGAAAAATTTAAAACACGTTACCATTAATAAAATTTGGAAATACACATCGATTCTTAAATCACCCTCACAATTAAACAACTTAATCTTGTTGTTATTTTCCATTTATGATTACTTAATCTCTCAATATAATGAATGAATCATTTACTTATTCCTTTTTCACTTAATAAAAATTAAACCTTTAATTCATTATTAGCTTTAAATGAATAAAGTTGGTAACCACAGTTGACTTCTTGCTATAATTGGATTTCACAATTTCACAACTAACACATTTTAACCTTTTAAAGATCTTTAAACACGTGCTTTACATAAAAAGTTTCACTTTAAAACCTAATCTTATAAAGCAATTTCACAATAGTGAAATTCTTTACACTAACTTCAAGTATCAATTCATTGACATAATATTAAGAAATTTAAGTCAACTAGTCTAGTTCCATTTTTTACAAAATATACTTCGCCACTTCTTTACTCAAAAGTAATTATAACATAATAGTTAAAAAATTTAATACTAACTCCTACTTACTACAAAACCCAATTTAGAGTCTAAATTTGTCAATTTAGATCCAAAAGAGTAACTTCTTGTTTCATTAGTCGTTTATTACTCTAATATAGAAGTCTAGAGTTAGCATTACAAAATTTACTTAGAGGTTTAAATTAACATTTAACACTCATTATAGAATAATGACTAAAACACCCAAATTAATTTTTCATAACAACTTAGATCTTTCTTAACCCCCAAAATTTCAATTTTTTTTTAATTTTGGAACATAGCTAGAAGGTTTTTATTACTTTATAAATCACACCAAACAATTTCAACTCTTTTATATCCCAAAACATTATCCTAATCTTCCATTTATGCTCTAAAAAGAGTACTTAAATTCTTTTTAAATTTCATGAAGGTAAGATTTAACAAGCATGTAACAAAAACAACAATATCCATATTAATCTAAATACCATTTGTTGCCATTTTCAAAAACAATGTATCTCACTAATGTGAAATTACTTCTTAAATTCAAGTCTTCTTTACAACTTCTTATTATATCATAACCTTCTCAAAAAGTTACAATTCATAAATAAAATTTCAACATTCAAGCAAACCATGTTAGAATATACACACTACAATTTAAAAGCATCATATTCAATATCACATCATCTAACAATATGATGACGATGTCTTACCACATATATATAGCAAATCGCATTGTCCAATGGTTGCAATGTTGATCCCGTAATCAACATTGCCTCGCCATTAACCTCTACTGTTGCTAAGGCTCAGTGGTTGAATAGGTTATCAAAAATAAATATGTATCATGTATTCAAATAGTTTTTATTTAAAATTTTCTAAATTACCAAAATTTCAATAATACTTCCTTTACATGTAATCATATAATTCAAAAAAAATTCTATTAAAATACCATTATTTCTCTAAATGCTTGTTTTTAATATCAACACATTTGTATATACATGTATAGTTACTATTACACAAAATCTTTTTACAAAATATCTTTTTACTTCCAAAATTCCTTATATATATAGAAATATGTTTTCCAAAACATTTATCTCATTTTAAATAAGATTTAACTTACTTAAAATTTTGTCTTCTCATTAAATATCATTTTCAACACATTTGTATTTATTTATAATACTTTACCATATTATCGCTTAAATAATGTGTTCTACTATCTCGTCTAAGAGTTTAGGAGATCCTTACCGATAGCGTTGATCAGGCGCATCGATCAGAATTCTTAAAACACTTAACGAACAATTTAACACAAAAAAACATTTTTTTTAGAATATCTTTATCAATCTTTACATTTTATAGAAATGATAATATATTAAAAGTCATACTATAATACAACCATGCATCCATGCTAATATTTAATTTAGTACACTAATAAATTATAAAATCACAAGCCTTTAATTATGCCTTTTGGTAGCTACTCCATCGAAGATACCACAAGGTCTGCTTAATATTGAGTAGGTTTTTAAGTTATTAAAAGAAAAATTCTTACTTAATGACAATCTTTAAGGTCACTAAATTTTTACTTAAAACAAGCAAACATTCACAACCAACTAAATATATAAAGGCATTAAATTTTGAGGTGCTCGGTGGAAACAATTCATCCGCCTCCACTGTGCTACTCTGAATGCTAAGAACAAAGGAACACAATTCATTTTGAAACTTTATAAGGTTAAAGCCAAACATTAGTTCAAAGGAATGATCACTTCAAGATACAAATTAGTGTATACGGAAGAATAGGCATAAGACATCCCAAGATTTTCTAAGATACAACTTATCTCTAGGAAGAGGAAGTCCTAGTAACTACCCAAGGAACTTTAGGGGATGGTCTCTAAGATACACCTAGGGTAAGATTCTTATACTTAATATAGTATATTGTTCTGAACTTGGCTCTGATACCAAGCTCTAACAACCCCACAGCTATACCCATATTATTAAAGAACATTACAAGTAATGTCATCTAATAACATGGAGAATACAGTTAGTTAAGGGTGGTCGAATGTGAATATATCTTTATACTAACACTGACACGTCTTTATTACCTTTAGAAGATTTGAATTGAAAGTTTGACATGTACATTATTAATACAAAGTAATAAATACACCGATTAAAAATATTCAAAACAATATATAAAATAAACAAACCAGAATCAAAGTCACAGATCACGGTGGAATAGTATACATCATATACGTAATAAAATACGAGTCTACAAAATATCAATACTAGACCAACATAAATATAAACATCTCATCTAAAATAAAATATCAGGTACACAATGACTTACTAAAGAATATACAAATATGAAGTAAACTAAATTAGTCAAAATAGTCTACTTCAATGCTAGCCCAAAATCCAAAGGTCAACAAGTCCCTGTACACGTAGAGTCTCAGCCTGACCCGAGTATTGTAAAATAAACGGATCGAACTATATCTAATAAAATGGTGAGATATTGATATCATGAATATAGGACTTAATCTTAATTAAGTCATCTCAAATACCCCCAACCTCAATAATAAATACAAGGCATATCAAACCAATAGATACCGATATCTAAAATATACGACTTAACAGGAAAATAAGCCACAATAAAATATACCAAACAAATAATCAAAATAAGGCATATCAAATAGAATCACAAATTCCAAATTCCAATTATGACTCAACTATAAAATTAAATAATCTCAAAATATGTCTAAAACCAATCAACCAAAATAAGTCACACTATCCCAAATCGCCATTTAAAATCCATATCAGTATATGACTTAACAATAAAATAAGCCATAATAGATATGCCAAAACCAAAATCATATAATACTAAGGCATATTAATCTCAATCACCATTTCATAAAACATATCAAGTCTTTGATAGACTATCATCTCAAAATATTGTGGAAATCATCTCAACATTATCGACGCCATAAACCAATATCAAAACCAAGATGCTTCGATAACGAGAATGATTTCCTGAACACCAAACAAAACTATAATAATGGTCTCCCATCTCGATCAAAGTGCAGTAGAACGAGACCTCAACCGGAGGTTCACTACGTAGATTTCATGAGTGCACCGGAAAACTAGACGGCACTCACTAGTCCAAAACTGTCGGTCATCGGAAATCTAGATGGACCAACAAGATCGATGGGTATATTGCCACCGGAAATCAAAACGGGATAGAACTCATATAAGACGGAGGCCACTGGAAAACTAGATGGCCATGTCCCATAATCATGAACAAGTCACCGGAAAACTCAACAGACTTGCCTATCAAAACATAAAGTCCGATATCATATCGGCAAGAGTTTGGACCATTGTCGCCTAGGGATCAATCTGATCTAAAGGCCAAATACCCTAAGTAGAACACAATCCATAAGTTCCAAACGCTTCTAATAGTAACTAATCGATTATTGATCGAACATACCATAAATATCCGGCATTATTCGAATATTTACTAAAAGTTAGTAAATTCCACTCAAACTTTATTTAACAAATTATAATAATAACAGAAAGAATTATACGAAAAGTCTCATACCAATCCGACAATTCATGTTTATTAAAATTCTTTGTTTCATAGAAAAGCACGAAATCCAATTGAAATTGAAATCAAAGATTATTTAACAGCAAAGCATGAAACCTTAGTAAAATATCAAATCCATAGTAAATAAAATATAAAGTTTTTAAAATAAAATTATATATGCACAAGAATATAATTTTTCTCAAACCCACTTTTAAATCCTTAAACCATTTTTAAGGAGAAGTTGTTTATTTACAAAAACTTCTGAATGCTTTCAAAATCATTAAAACCTCTTTAATAACTAAAAATCACTTGAAACGGAAATTATTACTTTCATAACATCATTTATAAAATAGTGCTATATTTCATCTTTGCCTCTAAAATATTTCTAAAATTTATATACTTGAAATAGTAAATTTTAAAAAAAATTATCATTTAATATTACTTATTTTTTTAAAATTTAAATAAATTTTCGGAGTAAGAAATAAATTAAAATATAATATAATTTAACTATTTTTATAAACAAAATCACAATAAGGATCAAAAGGAATAAAATCCCGTTTTGAGAATCTTTTAAACACTAAATAATAAATCTATCCAAAATAGAGCCAACATCGCTCCAAAAAAAACATAATTCCATAATACTGAATTATTTAATAATCTAAATTGCTTTTTGACAATCCGATCACTAAGCATTTTCATAACCATCATATTGCCTAACTATGAAATTAAATACATTTTTGATGTTTTTTAACATATATGCTATGTCTTAATTAATCACTGACTCAATTTCAATGTTTCAAACACCGAATAGACTAATTCATCCATTAAATAAATTAAATCTATGACATACGATTTATTTCAATAATTTTTCCATCCAATCGCTGCTAAAATTCTAAGGTACTCGTAGGCGATTCATAAGTCAAGCCAAGCATGCAAAGAGGGATATAATTAATTTAGATATAGGTGTGTGAGTTAAATAGAATTACTCACCTTAACATTCCATAGTTTCTTAAAATTGATTGCATCAACACACACCCAAAACATGGAAAAATCTGCATTTTTATCCTCGGTGCAGGTAGAATTTGGCATAGCAAACCTCAATATTTTCCTACGAAAATTTTACAAGAGATGCTTACATGAGTTGAGAATAACATATCTAAATTTATGATTTAATTGATTTTCCTAGAATTAATTATGATTTTTACACTGACCTTCGGTTTTCAACCCAGATCTACTCGAAATTAACTTGCAAGTTGACCCTCTTTGACCCATCAAAACCCAACCAAATTACATGAAATTTGGAGGAGAGGTGCTGGAACATGGCTGCAACATCATATCTAAATTCTAGAATTTTTGAGAATTTATTTGAATTGTTGTGATTTTCAGAAGCTCACTTTGCTCCATTTCTAGGTTTTTAGTCTGAAGCTTTTAAGTTAAGAAAATTTGTTTTTATTGTTTTGAGAAGAAGATACGTACTAATTTTTTTTCCAAAACTTAGAGAAATTATTCTAAGTGTTTAAATCGGCTAAAATTTTCATCTAAGCTCGAAAGCCCTTTTTTAATTAAAATAAGAATGAATTAAAATATTACTCAAAAACTAGTTTTTACTAACTTTAAGAATAAATTTCTCATTGTTAACAACTCATAAAAATTGAAATGAATATAGTAAAATTAAGTATGTTTCCTAATCTTTGCAATTAATCAATAAAACATAGATTTAATGATCATTTAAGTCCTTGTTTTTATTATTGAAAAGGACACCTTTCAGCTTTTGCGGAAACAAGAAAACATGCTATAAAAATTCATTTTAACATCAAAAATCCTATTTTCTTCCAAATAAAAATTGTGAACTATTCAGAAAGCATTAACTAAATTTTTATACATGTCTTATACCAATAAATTTACATTAAGACCCATTTTAACAATATTTTCACTAAATCTCGGTATTAAGGAGAAAACACCATTTTGTAATTTAACACTTTCTCTAACTTAATAAATCCTTATTAATAAGTTATAACACTTAAGAAATCATCAATAATCTTTTAAAAAGATTATACACTCCAATTTAATTAATAACAAAAATCCTCTATCGCTTAATTAAATTATTCTTTTAATTTAATTACAAGTAATCTAACTCAGTGTTGTTACGGTTAGTAGCAAATGGGTATGGTCAGAAGAATGGGGTAGAATATCATGATATCTTCGCTCCAGTTGTTAGGCATACATCAATTCGTATTCTTTTGGAATTAGTTGCTCACTATGATATTGAACATGAGCAACTAGATGTCAAAACTGCAATCTTGCCTGGTGATCAAGAAGAGGAGATTTATTTGCAGTAGTTAGAGTGGTTCATTGATTGTAGCAGGCCAAATCATGTTTGTAAACTTAACAAATCTCAATATGGGCTGAAGTAATCTCCTTGACTATGGTACAAGATATATGATAAGTTTATGCTTTCATAGGATTACTGTAACATTCCGCAATTTTATCATTTTATTCTGAATATTTAATTAATTTTAATTATTTAAATAATTGATTTTTAAAATATAAATAACTTATATTCAAATATAAGAATTATTTAAATATTGGAATTATGAATTAAATATTAATTAAATGGATTTATTAGCCTTATTTAACTCCTTTTAATTAATTAATAATAATGGTGAACTCATATTGTAAATTTATTTACAATAATATATAGTTCGAATAAATAACAAGAAAATTAATTATTAATAAAATGACTTGATTTTTAGTTATGCATTTTTAAATGAATTTATTGGATTTTTCTATAATTTTTTATATGAAAAATATTTAAATTATCGTTTGACGTATTTTATGGAAAACGATGGTATTTTTTTGAAATTTCACAGAATAAAAAAATATGTATTTTATTGCTGATTTGTGATCGTGTCGCATTTTGGTGCATGTGCGTATTTTTATTTTAGTCGTTCGTGGTTCGTACACGGATGGAATATTGTGTAGCAGAATACCGCAAAACCTTCTTTTCAAACCCTTATTTAATCAAATTAAAATTTAAACCTTTGGTCAAATTTTAAGGGTAATATGACGTGTTGCTTGTAAATTTAGGTTTGCTTGATATTTTGGTTTAACTTAAGATAGAAGTAAAGTTTTGTTTATAAAATCAAAATAAAGTCAACATTAGCTTATTTTCATTTTTGTATCTTTTACCTCTTCTTTTTTTCTCTCGTTCTTCATTTCCACTGAACCAAATAAGGGCTCCCACTTTCAAAAATCAAGATCAGAAAATATACTCCACGGAAAAGTGTAAAACTTGAATCTTTGTACTCGTTGAGTTAGGACTTCGATTTGGTGTGAGTGTTGAGTGGTGCGGTGATGTTTGGATGGATGGCTGTGAGTTGGCCGTGGTTAGGAGGAGCTAGAGGTGATTATAGGCCATGGCGTTGGTTGCAAAAGGCTTCTCGTGTGATGGTGCACTCGTGGCCACGATTTGATGAAGTCCGATCATTTATTGAGGAAGCGGCAGTTTTTGGCACGGTGTCAATGCCCAAGTCACGTATTAGTGGGCTCGACCGAATATGGGTTCGTCGGGACGAGGAGGTGGAGATCGCATATCAGAGTTGAATGGTAGTCATGCGGCGTCGAATCATTGGCCATGGGGGAGAGAGGAGGAGAGACGCGATCGGTTTTGGTTATGTACTGTGCACGGGATACTCGTGTATAGGAAGATAATTAGTGATGGGGAAGAAGGGTTGTTAAGGGTAACTAATTTAGATAATTAATTTGTTAAGTTATTAATTAATTTAACTTAATTCCAAATCTTATAAACCTAATAATTATCTCTTATGAGGTCGGATTTGGACCCGGTCTTTTGCATTGGACTTGTATCATTGTTATCTACGCGCTGGAATGGATTTCATTGGATTTAGAGATAACAAAAGTTTGAGCTAAAGTCGAACGCCATACAATTTTAGACAAAACTGGAACGCGAAAGCGTTAACTGGAATTTCAATGAGTTTACTCACCTCTAAATAAATTCTATGATATATGTGTTGCTATAGATTATTGTTGAATTCTTGATGATAGTTTATATTATTGTTTGATTTTTTGTTTGGATTTAGATTCCTGCTTGAAAAGGAGATGGCATAAATAACTATTGTGTTGTAATGAACAAAGTAGAAAGATAGTCGATGTGTATACGTAGCGAATAGATCACTACGGAATACATCAAAAATACACATTCATCTGTGTGATTTTATAGGAGACTTTTGTAGAGAAACCTTAAGTGGATTCTCGCTTATTTTAATTTACTTTTATTATAATATTGCTTATATTCTTGTTTGGTTGAAATAATCATGCTCTACTGTTTGATTGTTTAAATGTCATTGCAGCAATTATCATTGTACTATCACTTATGAAATATCATCTTCGTAAACCCTTCTTGTGTATTGAACTTGAGCTTGAATTTTTACAAAATAAATGTTTGGTCATGTTTTTGCACTTTGAAAATAGTTTAAGTTATATTATCAAGTATTTTGAAAATTTTGAAAATAAAGGGTAAGTGTTGATTAAAATTTATAAAAGGAGCTATTAATTTAATTAATCATCTTTTGAAATAATTAATGGTGTTAAAAATTTATAAAGAGATTATAAAATTTGATTAATTATCTTTCGAGATAATTAATGTTGGTTATTTATAAAAGATTATAAATTAGATTTAATTATCTTTCGGGATAATTACCGCTGTTTAAATTTATAAACGTTATTTACCGTAAATATTTTGTAAATTCTTTTCGAATGGATTTGTAAGGATTGTTTAAGTCTTTAAAAAGAATTAGAGATTTAAATATATTCTTAATTATTATTTAACTATAAGAAAGTTAATTAATAAATTTATAATTATGTTAAAAGTGAATTCACTGATTTAATAAAAGTGTTTTAAAGATTAATTAACCGATTTAATAAAAAGATTAAAATTAATTAGCTGATGTAATAAAGGTGCTTGAAGTTAATTAATTGATTTTTAAAGGAGTTAAAGTTTGATTAATTATCTCTTAGGATAATTAATGTGGTTTTAACTTTATAAAAGAATTATATTAATTATCTTTCTCGATGATTAACATTGTTTTAAATTTATAAAAGCACTTGATTTATTATCTTCAGAGATAATGAATGTTGTTTGAAAATTTATAAATGATAGTTTATACATGAGAAAATCTTTTAAAAGGAATTGTTTTTTTTTAAAATAAAGCTAAGTGTACATTGTTTTGGGGTTTATAGTAAACAATGTTTTAATGATATTTGATTTTGACCCTTCTTTTTAATACACTAAGAAATATAATTTTCTCCCTAAAAATATATTTTCAAGTCATTTTAAAGTACTTTACAAATATTTGCGATGTGAAAACCAAACACAAGTTCGGTTTATTAAAAGTTTAAAAGTTTGATTCGGTTATGAAAAGGAAAAAAATTTAATTCCCATAAATGATATCGCTTATATGAAAAGGATTTAGTCATCCTCTTAGCACTAAATGTCAAGGTATGGAAACCCATTTCTATCTCGAAAGTTAAAAATGTCGTCAAGACAATGCCTAGAGGTAACACTACCTTAACTTGCCTGGCTTTATTTTCAATAGAGAAATAGTACAAGTTTGAAATCGACGAGCAGTGGTAAGAATATGAGATTTAATTTCCACATACAATAATTTTGATTGTTCCCGATAGTTGATTTATTAACCATCGATTCAGCTTTCTTCTTTGTGCATCGTCAATCTAAGATGATTTGTTCCTCATTTTCAGCATTGATACCCTTTGTCGGAAATGACTAAAACCAAAGAGCAAGTGGAAGCCAAGCTATGTGGGGTTGCTCCCATTATGGTATCTTCATATCTACTCTAGATTGGATTTGGTGGTATGCGCGCGGAGACGTGAAATACTCGGGTTCTCGGTAAGGTTGGCGGGGTTCGGCTTGCACATGTCTGAGAGCCATTGTAGTTCTCAAGTATATTTCTAGAGGTATACTTTCGGTGAAGGGTGTGCACCCTTATAGTCATTGTTGGAAAAACTTCCTTTTCCTTGCCTTTGAATTTCTTTTCTTAATTGCATCGAGAAGTGATTGAAGCTCTTCTCGATGTTCAATTATTTGAGTCCATTCTTAAGTTTGGATTTTGATCTTGTTTATGCCCAATCTTTCAAGTTTGGGTTTTGTTTTAAGTTGTTTCTATTCATTCATGTGTGGAAGTTATTTCAGTGAGGTAAAACCCGTTTCGTGTTTAACGGCGTGGTGTCACGGAATTATTATGTGTTCATCTTATTACTTTAGCTTTCTCATGCTGGTTTTCCAACTGATCAGGGTGTTATTTTATTATAATGCTTGGGTCAAATAGAGTATTTTTCTAGGTTGTTGTTAATGGGACATGGAGCTCACGGAGTTGAGCTGGATGTTCACCTGCCGTAGTATTTTATTTCTGCTATATTATTGTATATACCCATCAACAATTGTAAGATCAGGAAGTTATAACTGTCCAGACTGATGAGGTTTGTACTTTACTCTAATATACCATGTGTTTTATAGCGATAGCTTTTACTGTCTTTTTAATATTATATGTTGTTGTTCCTACAACTGTCAAAGTGACAGAGGGCTCTCACATTGTGAATGGTGTGACGAAGCTTTGTCTCTCACCCCTAAATGTCCCTTTACGGGTTGGTTTAAGAAGTCGTGAGGCTGGCTGTAAAAGCAAGAATGAGATTACCATTTGTAGTCACGCCCGAAAAAGGTGAACATTACAGCTGGTATTAGTGCTGAAGGTTAAGCGAGAACCTTAGCTTTGGTGGGGTAAACTATTTAGAGACAGGATAAGGGATGCCCTAGAATGAGTTTGAGAGTATTATATATACGAGAGTGTATTTGTTATTGTTATAAAAACTGTTATCTCGCCTTTTGGCAAGGCCGAGATATCAAGGAACTGGTTGCACGCTTAAGGTCAATCATCCAGGATATCAGGTGTGCACAGGTTCACTAAATAAATATCGATGAATTTTGTCCGAGTCCGGATTGAGCCACGATTAGCAGGACATAACAAGCAAAGCCAGGGAAGCCAACGTTCCAGTGAAATCGATCATATCTTGAGTATATGAACTCGGAAGAGTGTTGTGCCCATTTTTGGTACAAACACTTTGGTGCTTTCACTAAGAAAACCAGTTTTTTCTCCTGCTCCTTGGATCTACCGTCGATACCGGATTTCATAAATCCAAGAGAAAGATCCAGATATCTAATCCGGAATCCTTCCATTCTATTCAGATTTGCGTAAAATTTAGGAAAGGACTCCACCACTGAAAATGGTTAGTACAAGAACTGGCGCTACCGCTGCAGATCAAGAAGGGAGGAACAGACAGAATCCTACACAACAGCCTTCATCCAATCAAGACAACACTGCTCACTCGGATCCGTCCAGACCAGTCACCCGACAAGAGTTCCAAGTGTTGCTCCAAGAACTGACCCAAAGCCGGCAACAGTTGGCTGAACAGTTGCGCGTCAACGTTGAATTGACCAACCAACTAAACCGCCAAAGCCGCAGAAGGTCCCGGAGGGATGATGTTTCCCGCGCGTCTACTGAAAGTTCCGCCTCGTCTGACTATCACCATAGGTCTACCCGTCCCCGGCTAGAGGGGAGTCGCGCTCAAACTACTGGATATCAACCCGCCTTGACCGTTGGACAATTGAATACAGGACCGTCGACCAGCTTCCAAACAGGACCCTCAACACGAGGAGGCACTGCTCCACAATATACCACGGACAACCGCGCTACAACCGCCGCGGCAGAAACGAGGGTTGATACCCGGAATTTGTCAGAGCCGAACAATCAACAGCGCGGACATACTCCTGAACCATATGTCCCAGAAGATGCTGAGCCAAGGAGGCGAAATACGGACCATCGACAGCGCCCGGTCCAAACTCGCACTGTGGAACCCGACCACACCTTAGCTCAGCCTGCCCAGAATGTGCCTGTGTTAGATATTTAGACCATGATACGTAAGATGATTCACGAGAGTCAGGGGCCCACTAATGATGATTGGGGAATCTCCCATAGTCATACCCCTTTTACAGACGAGATATTATACGCTGAACCCCCTCGGCGATTCAGAATGCCAACTCTCCCAATGTATGAAGGAAATAGTGACCCCAATCAACATATTTTGAAATATGAATGGTCAATGAGTGCTGCAAGAGCTGATGATGCAGTGAAGTGTCGAAGTTTCCCCATCTCTCTAGGGGGAATCGCGACAATGTGGTTTACATGGCTACCACCTAGATCTATTTCTTCGTTCGATCAACTGGCCAAAAAGTTTGTGGAACAATTTCGTATGCATGTTGCTAGACCTAAAGACGTTAATACCCTGTCTAGTGTCACCCAAGCTCATGGAGAGACGCTCAGGCGTTACTTAGAAAGATTCCACGCGGCATGTGTTGAGATTAGCAATCCCAATGACAATCTGATCTTGATGGCGTTAACCAAAGGGATTGATCCCGATTCTGAGTTTGGAAATTGGCTAGCTGGAAAACCACCTGCATCGTTGGACCGTTTCTACTCCAAAGTCGCTCAGTTCTTACGGTAAGAGGACGCAAAACAGTCTAGGAAGAAGGACGATGTGAGGCCCAGTAGTGAGGGAATACAGAGTAACGTAGCGGTTAAGCAGTCCGGTGAGAGTTCCGGAAAAGTTCAGCTGAATATACAGAACAAGCAAACTCAGCCGAGAGGCAGCAACGACCAGGAAAGAAAAGAGATTAGAACCGAGGCCCACGGCGTAGGGCTCAAATGTTCGACAATTACACGCCGTTGAATACGTCCTTGGAGAACGTATACTTACAGACTTGCAATACTGTACAGTATAAGAAGCCTGCTCCGAAACCTTCATCGGAGAGGCAGGTTCAAACAGGAAAGTTCTGTAGATTCCATGAAAGCTACGGCCATAATACCAATGAGTGTCGACATTTGCAGGACCTCATCGAGAAGTTGATCAGAGAGAGGAAGTTAGATCAGTTTGTGCGAGCGCCGCAGTCTGATGGTGCGGGCCCTTCAAATCAGAACCGTTCATAGAATCAAGAAAGATAGGAAGAACCCGCTCATGCGGGCAGGAGTTTGGTTATTAACACAATAAGTGGTGGTCCCCACCCAGCAGACAGAAGCTGGGGGGAAATGGAGTCGTATGCTAGTTCTATCAGGCATGCAGACTTCGAATGTTGTAGTAACTGTGAAGATGGAACTCCGGCTAAACAACTGAAGATAATGTCTGATGATATCATATTCAGAAGCCGAGACGCGGATAAGGTCGAAGCCCCTACAATTGATCCCTTAGTCATATCTGCCCAGGTAGGTCCTGCTTGGATGAAGAGGATCCTGGTTGACAGTGGAAGCTCTGTGAATATCTTGCTTAAACGGGCTTACGATTTAATGAAAATGGAAGCAAAGGATTTGAAACCCTGCCAATCCCGAATCCACGGTTTCAATGGGAGTGCTACGATACCCATTGGAGTAACAGAACTACCGGTGGAATTGGGAGTTGGAGAACGCCGGAGAGTCCGAATGTTACAGTTTGTTGTTTTAGAGATTGATTCACCTTATAATGCGTTTTTGGGCCGACCGGCCCTTGCTGAGTTTAGGGCGGCCATCGCCCCATGGTGCTTGACTCTGAAGTTCCCCACCGATCGTGGGATTGGAGTCGTTCAAGGAGATCAGGCAACAGGGAGGGCCTGCTACGTTGCTGAGTTGCACGGGGCGCAGCGAAAGGAGAAGGGAAAGGGCGTAGAGGAATCTCTCTACATCCGTTCTATTGATGATTGACAATTGATGCCTGGGCCTCGGCCCGGGCACCACAACCAATTCCTGAAAGACCTTGACCCTAGGGACAATGAGGATAAAGACGAATCTAAGTAGAGTCAAGCTTCTCCGGCCGAACTGACTGTGGCGTCCCAATCAGTGAGGATGATGATTCGAGGATGCTAAAAGTTGGGTCTCAACTGAGCAAGCAGACACAATAGGAATTGGTTGAATTTCTCCGGGCGAATCTCGACGTCTTCGCCTGGACACACTCTGACATGTGCGGGATTTCGCCAAGCATTGCAAGTCACTCCCTGAATATAGATCCGCGATACGTCTCAGTCAAGCAGAAAAGGCGCGGTATGGATCCAGAGAGATCTGCCGCCCTTAAGGAGGAGGTTGATAAGTTACAGTCGAATGGTTTTATTCGAGATGCCTTGTATCCAGAATGGGTGTCCAACCCCGTACTGGTTCGAAAGCCAAACGGGAAATGGAGAACTTGCGTCGATTACTCTGACTTAAACAAGGCTTGTCCGAAAGATAGTTTCCCACTTCCTCGAATTGACCAGCTCGTAGATTCGACAGCCGGACATGAATTACTATCTTTTATGGATGCTTATTCTGGCTACAATCAAATACCCATGCATTTGCCTGACCAAGAACATACCAGCTTCGTAACCGATCTGGGACTCTACTGTTACAAAGTCATGCCATTTGGTCTAAAGAACGCCGGAGCAACATACCAACGCTTGGTCAACCGGATGTTCGCCAATCAGATCGGGAAGACCATGGAGGTTTACGTGGATGACATGCTGGTGAAATCTCGATTCTCCACATATCACGTCAGAGATTTAAATTCGATGTTCAGCATTCTTCGAGAATATGGAATGAAGCTTAATCCATTAAAGTGCCACTTCGGCGTTGCGTCTGGAAAGTTCCTCGGGTTCATCGTCAACGCTCGAGGGATAGAAGCGAATCCCGAGAAGATCTAGGCAATAAGGAACCTGCAAACCCCAAGAACCATAAAGCAAGTCCAGAGCCTAAACGGGAAAGTGGCAGCATTGAGCAGGTTCATCTCAAAGTCCACTGATAAATGCATTCCTTTCTTTGATCTGATCCGAAAAGGAAAACGAAACTTTGAATGGACCACGGAATGTGAAGGCGCATTCCAGTCGCTGATTCAACATCTTTCCACGCCTCCGATCTTGTCAAAACCAGTCGACCACGAGCAACTGTACTTTTATCTGGCAGTATCGGAACATGCGATCAGTGCCGCTTTAGTTCGGGAGGAAGACAAAGTGCAGAAATCGGTCTACTATGTCAGTAAACGGATAACAGGAGCTGAAAGAAATTACCCAAGACCGGAGAAACTGGCTTATTGCCTGGTCATTGCCTCAAGAAAGCTCTGCCCTTACTTCAAAGCTCATCCTCTTACTGTGTATACCGATCAGCCATTACGACAGGTCCTCACGCGGCCTGAGACGTCTGGTAGGTTACTCAAATGGAACATTGAACTAAGCCAATTTTATATCACTTATTCTCCGCGGAGAGCCATTTAAGGACAAGTCCTGGCAGAATTCATAGCCGAGTTTACCGTTCCAGAGGACTTGCCCGAAACCAGTAAATCCCCCGAATACATCTGGAAGTTATATACTGACGGTGCATCAAACGACCGGTGTTCAGGCGCTGGCGTTGTACTTGAGACGCCCGAAGGCCGATCTATATGTTACGCTTTGAAGTTTGATTTACATGCAACTAATAACGAAGCTGAATATGAGGCCCTCTTAACCGGCCTAAAGTTTGCCAGAGATTTGAGGATTATCGCTATGGAAATTTATTGTGATTCACAGTTAGTGGTATGTCAAGTACGGGGAGAATATCAAGCGAGAGATCGAAGGCTGGCTGCTTACTTGACTCAAGTTCAGAAAGTACTGAATCAATTTGATTATTATGCCATCTATTACATACCTCGAGAACGCAATCAAAAAGCCGATTCGTTAGCAAAGTTAGCTAGCACAGGTGAAGCGCAGCAGATGGGACTTGTCCCCGTTGAAACTTTATCCTCCCCAAGTATTGATCTAGTAGAGATGGATTTTGTATTCGAAACCCCTCCCCATAGGGAATCGTGGATGACTCCGTATCGAAATTACATTGAAAATGGGACGTTGCCCGAACATAGAAATGAGAAAAGACAAATTCTACAAAAAGCTTCACGATTCGTCATTCAGAACGGAGTCATGTACAGAAGAGGTTATTCTGTTCCTCTCCTCCGGTGTATCGCACACGATGAAATCAAACGAGTGTTACATGACACACGAGGGAGTGTGTGGCGATCACACCGGTGGGCAAGCTCTTGCTAAGAAAATACTCCGATATGGGTACTACTGGCCGACAGTGAACCGAGATGCAGCGAACTATGCCAGAAAGTGTGATAGGTGCCAGAAACATGCCCGAATTCCAAGAGCCCCGCCTACCGAGATAACTCAAATGGTCAGTCCCTGGCCGTTCGCGATGTGGGGCATCGACATCATCGGCGCTCTACCTCTGGCAAAAGGTGGTGCGAAGTACGCCATCGTTGCCGTTGACTACTTTACAAAGTGGGCTGAAGCTGAAGCCCTCGCAACCATTACGACAAAGAAAGTGATAAATTTTGGGTTCGCAACATTATCTGTCGATTTGGGCTTCCGCATACCATCATCACCGATAACGGAACCCAATTCGAAAGCGCAGAATTCAAGAATTTTTGTCAACGGTTTCATATCCATAAAAAATTCTCGGCAGTCGCACATCCCCAGGCAAATGGACAGGTTGAAGCTGTCAATAAAGTTATAAAATCCATCCTAAAGAAACGACTGGAAAAGGCCGGGGACAAATGGGTTGATGAACTTCCTATGGCATTATGTGCTTATCGAACGACTCACAAGACCGCAACCGGACACACCCCGTTTTTCCTATCTTATGGCACAGAGGCCGTTATTCTAGTCGAGATGGAAGTGTTTACCCATCGCGTGACTTACTACGATCCGAAAACGAACGCTATATTGCTTGTTGAATCTTTGGATCTACTGGATGAGAAGCGGGAAGAGGCTGATTTGAGAGCAGCCGCATATCGAAGTCGAGTCGCCCGATTGTACAATACCAAAGTTCGCCCTCGAACTTTTGAACTCGGCGATTTCGTTCTCAAAAGAATCTATCCAGTTCCTTCACATATGAAACCAAACTGGGAAGGACCATATGTGATTACACGAAGACTCGGGGATGGCACATTCAAACTATCGACCGTTGACGGTCTTGATTTGCCAAGGGCCTGGAACAGTGAGAGTCTCCGTCGCTATTACACATGACAGACTTTATTTATTTCATTATACCTTATTTAGCAATTTGTTTCTGCATTTCGAAATTTGAATTCTGTAATAAGGCAACTGACTTTGCCGCATTTTCTTATTTCAGCAATAAAATGCCATCTCTTCGAGCCATAGCTGTGTTTCATTGAATACAATGTACGACATCACGATGTACGGAGGGCTAAGTCCCATCACGTGGTGGGATTTATTCAGATAGAGAGTGGCTGTGATACGATCGGTCACTCGCTAAGTGAAACCCGAGCTCGGGGGCAAGTCATTACACCGATGTTAATAGGATTGGCACACGACAATCCTACATTCAACTCCGTATTCCCAGAGGGCGAAACGGGGTATAAACAATCAACTCCGTATTCCTAGAGCATGAAACAGAGTATAAACATTCGATTCCGTATTCCCAGAGTGCGAAACGGAGTATAAACATTCAACTCTGTATTCCCATAGCGCGAAATAGAGTATAAACATTCGACTCCGTATTCCCAGAGTGCGAAACGGAGTATAAACATTCAACTCCGTATTCCCAGAGCGCAAAACAGAGTATAAACATTCGACTCCTTATTCCCAGAGTGCGAAACGAAGTATACACATTCGACTCCGTATTCCCAGAGTGCGAAATGGAGTATAAACAATCAACTCCGTGTTCCCAGAATGTAAAGCGGAGTGTAAACATTCAACTCCGAACTCCCGGAATGCGAGTCAGAGTGTGAACACTAACTCCAATTTCCTAGGATATGGGTTGGAGTACTAACGTCAATCTTAAATTCCCAGAATGTGAACAACCGCTTACGAGGTGACTTGTATCCCCAGAGTGTGGATGAAACGATTCATAAGGAAACAAGTGTAGTTCGATTGCTCGATCCTCACTTCTTGCGACCGCAAGCTGATCATCATAACTTAACCCCAGAACTGGGGGCAGGTTCGAACATTAATCACTACCTGAAACTGTATGATGTTCAAGTCCGATTCGATCTCCGATCACAAATCAAGTCCGAAATTTCCAGACTTGACAGATAAAACAAGTTATGCTTAAGCGTCAAAATAATGCAAGTACATCGGACTGAAGTTCGAACACTGCAACATTTAAGCGTGAAAGGAATTTAAGTTGAAACAAGAAGACAAAATTTTATTTCAACTAATCAAAAGCAATGGTTCATACACGAGCCTTTCCAAAAAATTCCTACTAGCAGGGGTCAAACCCGCATCTAAACACGGCCTACAAAAAGAAAAAGACAACCAAATTCCTGACTGCAAAAAGGGAAAACACATGCCTAAAAAAGGTCTGTCTAATCTTTTTGCCTCCTCAGCTTCTTCTTCCTCGAGGAGCTACTGGAGCCACCAGTGATCTTTCGTTTAGAGCCTTTCTCCTTAGGCGGGCTTCCCTCGGACGAAGGCATGATGTCAACATCATCCTCCAAGCTAGAGCCTATGGGGATACTTCCCGCAGGAGGAGTTGGAGGAACAGGATCTATAGCCGGGGGCGGGACTAGTGCACTAACATCAACGAGCGTGCCCCCGGGAGATACAATCATAAGGGGAGTAGGGCCTGGCGTTATTGCTTCGCCATCTAAGCTGCCACCGTGCGCCGCCGCCGCCATCTCGGCATTAATCTCAGCCAACATCATTGCTTCTCGCTGTGCTCGGGCCTTACTATGCGCCGTAGTGGTCTGAGTTGAGATATCATAAGCAGATGAGAATCCACCCAGGCCAAACGGTAAGTCTGCAAAAGGATCACTCTGTCGGCCAAGGAGCTCGTTTATCATTTGTTCATCTAAGGAAAGTGAGCTCCCCTGAGTTACCTCGGCCGGTGCAACTGTCACAACGGAGGTCGCCTCAGAGATGATGGCCTTCGGCACTTGGCATGATTCCTGGGCTACGGAAGGCGCAGCTGGTGCAGCTTCAGTCACTGATCAAAGAGATAGAAACATTTTGTTAGTATACACTTCTATACAAGCTCTTCAGTCCAAATATACAAGAAATTAGTTCAGAGTACCTTCCTCGGGTTGGCTCGAGGTCGTCTGAACGATTTCAGAAGGATGCTCCTTAATAGGAGATAGATGTAGTCGGTCAGGATCATATGCCGGTATAGGCTGGGAATCGATCATCGGAGTTGGCTTAGACTGAGATGACACGACAATCTCAGAACTCGTAATATGGTGCTCAGCACCAGAGCTTTCTCCAACTTCCTGAGACTGGACACCAAGCCTCTCCTTCTCGTGAGAAATAATGGAGCCATGGAGAACTTTCTTCTCGTCATCATTGAGTATGCGGTTCTCCAGCTCGAATTCATCGATGGCTTCATCAGGGTGCCCAGATTTCTCCTCCTCAACCAGTAGTTTCCAGGCGTTGTAGAGATGTGTTGGGTAATCATCGAGCCATGTCAAATCTCGGTGCCTTAGCACGTTGGCATTGTAAGTGACAAGTAGCTCTTCTACCTCAGCCTAAATCCTAGCCTCCGCCTGTCGTACCTTCTCATCGACCCCAACTTCAGCTTCGCGGACTTTTTCCATAGCCGCTTCCTTCTCCTTCCTAAGCACCACCGCCTGATCACAGGCCTCCTGCGTAGAGACATTGGTCGCATCCTTCTCCCTCGCTATTTCGTAGAACTTTGATTTCAGCTCATTAAGCTCCTTGAGAGCGGTGTCCCTCTCGGCAGTAATGGTGGTGTTCCTGTGACCCATGTCTTCGATCGCGGTATAGTGCTCTTGTTTCATCCTGGTCATAGCCGAGTTTATCTCATCGACCTTTTTCAGAGCTTCCATCTCAAACTTACGGGAAGACTCGGCCTCAGTGTTGAGCACTTTCATAATTCGGTCTTTGTGACCCAGCTCCTTCTCCAGCTTTTCAATGACGACACCCCGATCGAATGCCACTTTGGATGCTTTCCTCGTGGCTCTTGCCCACTCCTTGTGCTGAAAGAAAATATCCGCAACATAATCGTGGATAGTGTTTTCAGCTGTTGGTGCAATTCTCTTCAGATGCGGAGGAAAGACATAACCATCAAAATAGATATCGGGGAATTCCTTCCTCATCTGTGCCAGTTTAAGTGCTCCTTCCTCGGTCGAATCAGTCACGACCGGTGTGGTAGTTGAGGAAGTGGCTATTTCAGTCCCGCGCGGAGGATCGGGCCTTGGAGCTTGAGAAGGCGGCTTAGGCCGTGAAGTTTCAAGAGGACGGGCAACTACTACCGTGGGTGGTACGGAAGTCCTGGAAGGAGGAGGGTGAGATCGGGATCGGCGCACGTATCCCCTGTCTCTATCGGACCTCTCCTGACCAGAGTGTCCTGAATCATAATCCCTCTCTCCCTCTCTCCTGCGTGGCTCATAGTAACGGCGCTTGTTGCGCAAACTACCCAGCATAGAACCTCGTCCAGACATCGTACTTGAAAAATAAAATACGGAAGATCAGTAACCGTTTATGATATACTGTTTACAGCTAGGAAACTGTGTTGTGCCGTGAAGAGTGTATGGACGTGTAACCCCCCGGACCAACCAGAAGTGTCGATCGCGCTAGTGGGAAGAGGCTCGCTAATGTCGGAGGTATGCTGCAGTTCATCCAATTCAACGTCACGTTGTGCGGACGCAAGGTCCGAAATTGGAAGGTCAGCGAGCCCTTCGAATTGATTTTCGACTTGCAGGGAGGATGCCTCCAAGATTTTAATTCCTGAAGGGGGCCGTTTAAGACCATAGACTTCCGCCTCCTAGATTTAGACTGTTTAAAGGCCACTGCCTTGCTTTTTCTTTTTTCATCGGAATCTGGGGTTGCATCAACAGGCTCGACCAACGGCTCCTCATCAGTATGAGTTCTTTCGGAGTCAGGTTCCTCGATTACTACGACTTTGGGTTTCTTCCGCTTGACTTTTTCTCTGGAGACAGTCTTTAATGCGCCATCAAGCCTTATGCTCTGCCTCCGCCCAATCAACCCGAGAATTCTGAGATTTCGGTCCATCAACAGCAATTCAATATTCCTTTCTTCACTTGGAATTTCTTGGAGGACCCGGACTATCTCTTTATAGTAACCGCCTTCAGGTCGCTGGATTATTGCTGGAAGAAAAGAAATAGAAAATATGAGTTCAATTTCGTTCATGAATTGCTTTGACAACTACTTGGGAAAATGATGGTACTCACGTCTGAACAGCCATCTTCTAGCAAACCTTGGAGGACAACGGACGTAGAACCACTCCGACTTGAAGTAGCTCAGTCTAGTCTAGGACCCTGTGACCACTTAGCAGTTTCTTACAGACTCCAAGAATGTGAAAGAGGGACTGTCAGTTCGACTTTTGAAGTTGAACAAATATCTTATATCGGTCATGCGAGGAGGTCGATTTAGGTACTCCATAAATGCAATGAACAAACTATTGAGTGAAGCATATCCATTCGGGTGAAGCTGAGATGGGGCGATCCCCAGATAAGCCAGCACTTCTCTTATATAGTCATTAAACGGAGGAAGTGTCCCGGCTGTGCACGCATGACAGTTAAATGCAGTGTATCCCTCCGGGGGATTATGCGGTCTGTCATCTGGTCCCAGCAATATTACGTCGTCCAACGATAGATCATGCCTTAAGCATATTCTCCCTAGCATGTCTTCAGAAATATTGGACGGGACAGAATCAGGTGGACTATTGATGAAGGATGCGTCAGGCAACTCATCCGGAGCTGGACCAATGACCTCAACCTCGATATCCGGAACCTCAAGTCTGGGAGGGGTTAGATTCTGAGTTTCTTGCTGCTGCGAACTTGACGGTTCCATAACTAGCTAACTCACGAGAAACTATCATTAGATGATAAAAAGCCCGTGCATTCCCCAGTGTAAAGTGTATGAATATGTTGTGCAGTGCAAGTGTTACGCATAACTTGAGTAAACCTAAGTGTGTGAACGACAAAACTATGAGAGTCAGACTGGAAATGACCGTCATCGCTGACCTTCACAACCGCGCCACTCAGATACTAGCGATTGATTCATATTAAAGTTCGTTATATTTGTTGGGTTATAGTTCCATCTACGAGCTTTAAAAGACAGTCAGATGTACAGTACTACGATTAAGTCCGGTTATGTAAGGCAGAAACTCGTAGGAGTCAAGTGTGTAGTTTAATTATCAAGTCCAGATATGCAGGAATGAAGTTCACCGGAGTCATGTTTTCAAGTGCTCAAAATTTCGCATCCATCAAAGGGAAAGCTAGAATCGATCCTGAAAGGCTCGTTCGAATCCATCAGGTTACAAGTTCGAACTGATGCCAAACATCATGTTTCGAATCGATCATCAAGGGCCGAGTTCGTATCTATTAAGATGAGATGATTTCGTATCGATCATTGGTGGCCTGGTTCGTACCGATCGAGAAGGCCCTAGCTTAACATCGATAGCACTCAAGTCGATACTTTTCGTATCGATCGTAATGGCAAAATTCATATCGATCTAAAGCTAAGGACTCCAGAGCGATCATTGACTTATTTTTCGTATCAATTACTTCGTGACGGTACGATCCATCTCCATAACCATCGATACGAACCGCTTCATCTCCACTGACAAATCCCTTTTATCGATGCGAGATCCAGGAAGTAATGTCACTGCCTTCATCGATTCGAATGCGAGCCCCAAATTGATCCAACTTTTTTGTTTTTCCCATTCATTCTTCTTCAATCCACTGGAACGTTGCTATGGTCATTTACAACCAAGCTTTGGCCCAGATCTGGTTTTGCCAACACCAGAATCAATGATCGATGAAGATGAAGTGGATCTGAGGTAAATTCGTTGTTCAGATTTATGGTTAATTACCTAAATTGAGGGTGAAGTTCGAAGGATTGGAAGGACAAATCTGGTCGATTCGAGAATAGGTTATAGATTTTCTTCTTTCCCAAATCGAAGCGAAGAGTAGGAGGCGGCAGTAAAAAAGTAAAAGTGAAAAAATGGAAAAGTCCAGAGTATTTATATGGAGCCTAGGGGAAAACTGGGTCGATTCGCCTCCCAGTCCACGCGACCGGTCGCAACCGGTTAACCCCACGAATCGAGTCGAACGCTCTGATTCGTATCCATCTGACCGGGATTCCCATCGATTCGAAATGGACAGTGAGCACATCGATTCGAAGCCCTTATTCGTATCAGCGAGTTCACAACTCTGTCCACCGCATATCGATACGAAAGGCGATATCGTATCCATCATACCTTAAACAATAGCATCGATACGAATGACACAACGAAGACCCATTGGAGTTACTAACCATCGATACGATATGGCGAGCGTTTCCCTGGTTCCAAATCCTCCATTTATCGATGCGAAGTCAACCTTTCAACCTTCTATATCGATTCAGGAGAGGATCGATACGAAGGAACCTCTTAAAACAAATAACGGTCGTTGTTGTAATTCAAACTCCTACATCGATTCAGGAGAGAATCGATACGAAATTCGATAACAAACTAAACTGGCAACGATTCGTGAACATGCCAAAATTAACAAGAGTGAACTAATCATTATTACACGGCAGACAACTACAACAATGCAGGGTACAACTTTCAACAAGAAATACGATAATCGTTCAGAGAGAAATCGCAGCTTTTCAAAGCACGTCATGTTTCCACAAGACGTACTTTGGGGGGCAAATGTTATCCCGCCTTTTGGCAAGGCCGAGATATCAAGGAACTGGTTGCACACTTAAGGTCAATCATCCAGGATATCAGGTGTGCACAGGTTCACTATGGATATCGATGAATTTTGTCCAAGTCCAGATCAAGCTACAACTAACAAGATATGAAGAGCTGAGCCCTGGAAGCCGGCATTCCAAATTTCGAGTCGATCTGAGTTCGCATGCTCGAGATATGATCGATTCAAATTGGAGGAAACAGCCTCGTTTTCGTATCCATCGGCAAGCGTGGCTTCGTCCCAGTAGGATTCGTATCCAATATCCTACACCTCCTCGTATCCATCGGCCACGCCTCGATCTCCATCAGGAAGCCTGAGTTCGAATCGATCTCATTCGAGTCCATTGGCATCACCCCACTTCGCATCCATCGGTAGATGGTCTACTTCGTATCCATTGACAGAGGCAACAGTCACTGCTTCGTATCCACCATGAGGGCTTTCTTCGAATCCATCTGGGCAGAGCAATTCGTATCCAACAGGTTGTCTTACTTCGTATCCATCTAAGGCTCCAGTTCGTATCCATTGGCTTCGTATCCCTTGAGGAGCTGCGTAGTTCGAATCCATTCAGTCAACAAACCTGGATGACTTGTCATCCCTCGAAGCGAACAAGGCGAGATCTACGGAGTCGATACGGTCAATACGGAGTAAAGACCGGATCGAGACGAAGTGCGCACGCCGCGTCATCTCGGAAGCACGTGCAACTATGGATGCGAGGGGATCGATTCGAGACGATGGATTCGAACCAAACAGCCTCCGAGAAATTCCACTTCGTATCGGCGATATCTCACGATCCACTGATCCAAATCCAATGAAATTTTCAAGGAAGCTTGCATACACACTGAAGAATGTCCCTGCCAAATTTCAGATTAATTGGACATCATCTTGATCGATACGAAATGGATTCATATCGATCGCAGATCGAGGCGAAACTTTCTGGAAATGGTCGCGTGGGTTCCCTCACGTGCCAGACCAAGTCTCCCGAGGTTTGAGCGAAATCTCAGCCTCCTACGCCTATAAATAGAGCCCTAGAGCATACAGAAAAGGGACCTTTTTGATTCTGAAGCGTCCAGACACTGCCGGATTGAGATTTGCATCTTATTCCTACTGTTGAATTTGAATTCCAAACTGTAATTCACTATTGTTCACCGTAATTGCTTGTAATCATTGAAAGAGAATCAATAAAATCATCAAAATTTCATAGTGGACGTAGGCACTACGCCGAACCACTCTAAATTGCCTGTCTTTACATTTTACGTTCTTGTTTGTTGGAGTTTTTGTTAGATAATCTCTGTTTTACATTTATACTCTTCATTTTATCTCTTCAAATAACTCCCGAAGAGTGTTGTGCCCATTTTTGGTACAAACAAAAACATATTGTGTTAATTGGTCTGTTGAATTGTTTATGAATTTTGATTGAGACGTAGAACAGCACCGTGTCGGCAGGGATTTCTAAACACTTAAACAAGGCAAACTGACATGATATAGATTCTTGAAAAATTTGGTAAATGAAATATTTTGCCTAGGATTATATATTTTATATATGTAAAGGAATTATTTTCAAATTTATATAGTTATGTATAGTGTTTCTTTGGTGATGATAATATTTCTTTATTATCATTATTGTTTGATTTGTTATGCTCGGATAGTTTAGGAGCATTAACTATTGTTCGTTAATTTATACTCAACTCGTTTATGGGCATTTATTGTTTTTATAATTGTGAGTAAATTAAAACGAACCCTTTGTGAATTGAGTTTCACAATTTGACTATAAGGTGTTTGGAGAAAATATTAAGTTAGAACTCATTTTTTTAATAATGTTGAGTTAAAGGTAAAACTTTTAATAAAGTTGTTTAATATAATCTAAATGGGAGAGTAAGATATTTAGAGGATAAACATTTGTGAAAAGTTTATTGTAATAAAGGAAAAGTTACTATAATATCAAATGATTTTAAAGGTACATTTTATATGATTGTAGTATATATTAAACGATTTATATTATTTAGAAAGGGTGTTTTATAAGTAAAAAGGGTTTTGAGAATTTTAAATTCCAGTATTGCTTGAAGTGATTTTAAAAAGGATTTTGAGAAAAGTAATGGTAGTATTACTTGGGAATGCTTGTAAGTATAAATATTTCAAAAGAATTTTTAAGAAAGATACATTTTTTTGGATAGTTGTAACACCCTTAATTTTGATAACATTATTCAGGAGATTTATTTAGATAAATTAAATAGAATAATGTAAACATTAGAGTTATAAGGGGATTGAGATTTGAATAAATAATTAAAGATTGTGCTTAATTATCTAAATAGGCTTATAAATGGCTTATATATTAATTAATTAAAACAAGGGTATTAGAGTAATTTCCACTTACATTTTTATTACCCTTATATTCACATTTCATTTCCCATTCACGTTCATTTCACAAAAAAACATATACCAAAAAGGGAATAGCCGGCCATTACTAAGGAGTAAGAAAAAGGGGAAAATCAATCAAAAGCTAAGGAATTAAAGCATGGGGATTAATCTTAATCAAATCTCAAAGTCCTTATCCTAATCAAGGTGCATAATAACTAAATCATCTCTATTTTGTTTTATGATCATTTGATTTTCGAGTTTAAGATTAAAGCCATTAAAATGATGATTTTGATGATGATATGCTTGGATTTTATAACATATTTGATTCAAACAAGATTGTTTGATAATTGTTTATACACGGTTTTAAAGGTAAAACCATTTAAATTGAATTTCGAATGCCATGAAGAATTTATATGTTATGTAAAACATGATTTTGGAGATGGGTTTCAATTTTTATAACTTTCCAAGCTATGGCCTTTGAGCTCTTTGTACATCTTTTTAGACCCAAGTCTTAATTTGCTTCACTTCTGAGTTAATCTATCTCGGACTCCAGTTCTTTATTATGAATTTTCAAAGGAAAATATGGATAATTAGGTTTAGAAATTAATTTTGGTTATTGTATGAAGAATTTGGGTCTGAAATTCTTATTTGTTAGATAACTTATTGAAAGTGAATTGCTGTAATTTTTGAGGATTTTTCCTAAGTAATTTACTAAGGAAATTAAATTATTTTAGAAGAAGGATTTAATTATTTTAATTGTTTTGCTTAATAGAAGGGCTTATTTGTTAAATTAATCCTTGTTAGATTTGAAATTATGCGGCAGTTATTTTGGTAAAGAATTTGAAAAGTTTATGGCAACCAAATTAAATGTTTACAAATAGGCAGGTTAGTTACAAAGTAATTACTTTAAATGGCATTAAATAAGTCTTTACCCATAAAAGTGGGTTCCGCCTCTTTTAAAAGCAGCTTTCGACCCTATTCTCCCGCCTTCAATCAAGTCAAAACCTACCAAGTCGAAACCAACTAAACCGAAACCAATATACATGGTATCACACTGTTGGTACGTAGTGGATTGGAGAAGGGCGGAAGGCATGGTGTTGAAACATAGCTTTCAATGGGGTCGAAACCTTTGTTTTACTTCCTAAAGAAATGTGCTTGCCTGTTTTTACTAAATGCTTTCGAAGGAGTCGAAGATGATTTCGAAGGGGTCTTTCTAAATTTCTTTCGAAAGGGGTTGCCACATCTTGTTTAATTGTAACTTTCGAAGGAGTTACTTAGTTTTAAAACCAATGCTTTCGAAAAGGGTGGGTTCGACCAAGTCGAAAACCTTCTGCCGTTTCTATGCCTGTCGAAGGGATTGAAGGTCATCAATGCTATCGAAAGGTAGCTTTGTTTTATATTTGTACTAAGCCACTTCTAAAAGCTTTCGAAAGGATTTAAGGGTTTCGAAGGCAATGGCTTCGAAAGGGGTTTCGAAGTTATCCTTCAAATGTTTTACTTAAATGTTTTGAGCTTTCGAAAGGATGGTGTCGAAGCCATCTGTTTCTCCCCATACTCTTTTTAATGGTTTCGAAAGGGGTACTTTCGCTTGTATTCACTTAGACCCAATAAGATATGTTTTAAATTAAACCCAATGGTTTCGAAAGGGTTACTTTCAAATGGTTTCGAAGTTAGGCTTCTATAATTGAATGGTAATACTTTAATACATTCGAAAGGTTTCGAAAGAAAGGTTTTAAAGTGTTTCGAAAGGCGGTGCCTACTGTTTTGAAAAGAAGATTTGAATGCTTTCAAAAGGAAGTTTTCCCTATGGTTTCGAAAGTAAAGATTAAAGATTTTGAAAGCCTCAGTTTTCAAAACAATGAACCCAGTCTCAATTTTTGAAGGTAAAACCCATGGCATTATAAAAGAGCTTTTAAATGCTTTTAATGGAGTTTTTCAAGAAGCTTTCCTTGGTAAAATAATAGGTTAAAGGAATTAACCAAGTTTTGTATGAAAATGAATTCAAGGATATTAAAAAACATATGTTGGTGATTATTATGTTAATATGTTTGCTTCTTCTAGTTTACATATTCACTTTGATATGAACCCATAATCGTAATTTAGGGAAAAGGGGTAGAATAACCAGCTAGGTTGACCCAGTAGTGAATATAAATTGGGTTAACTCCTGAATGAGTAGAATTGCATCCAGGAGGTCAGGTAGACCAGAATATAGAATGCCTAAATACTAGTTAAAGAAGTTGTCACATACACAGGTTCATAGTAAACCCATGAAAACTATGTATATGAAAAGTTATTGGTAGGGACCAATTGGTTTGTATTGAACTCATGAAAATTATCTCTGGATTAAGTTATTGATAGAAGTCAATAGGTTCCTAGTCAACCCCTAAAAACTAGGATAAGAGGTAAGTTATTGAAGATGCTAATAGGTTCAAGGAGGATCCATGAATGATGAAGTTAATGGTAGGGGCGAATAGGTTCTTAGCGATCCCATGAAAACTATAAAACTGGACAGGGAGTCCATAAGCATTAAACATGTTATTAGTCAGTCCATGAAAACTATTAGGTTAATAGTGACCATAGAAACTATAACCGAGACAAATAGTCAAAAATGAATAGGGATGAGTAATCCAAAATTGATTTACTTGTTTGCATATCATCATAATATTTTGAAATTCTACATTTTAACCATTGTGGATGCAGGAGCACAATATATGGTTTTATAAAGTTTTGTATAAGATACTAGTGAGGGAAAAGCTGTTCCACTAAGCGGTGTGGTCTCACTAGATATCTAAATAGTTTGAGATGGTAGATTATTATTCATATTAGGCTTTATGTCTGACTCGAAGTTTATGTTTTCCCCTTAAACTCTCGGGTGCTCAATTGATTTTGAGTACTTTGAGAGTTGAGGTTTTCAGGTACCTCTTTAGACGAATAAGCTTCCGAAGACGTGTAGGACGCATGTTAGCTATTTAGTATTCTTTTCTATTTTGATTCCGCTGTGTTTTGTTGTAAAGAAAAAGTTGTTTAATTTCCTAGTTATATACTCTGATCATCCAAGGGGGCATCTTCATATGTCGCTCTTGGCGTATGTTGTAATAATTATATTTTCTCTGAACGTGGTTCTTGTATTGGGATTATGTAATGAATTTTAAATGCTTTGAAATGGAATGAGAAAGTTGTTTGTTGATTATAATTTTTTTCTATATCCATGTGTTTCTATTATATCAATGTATCTAACATTACTGTATTTGGTCGCCGAGGATTAATAACTATGGATGACTACATCATCCCTAACCATTAGTTTTGGGCCACCAAGTGGGGGATGTTACAAGTTGGTATCAGAGCATAGGTTTATGAAACTTAAAATAAATTTAAACCTAAAAGATTTTTCAAAACATAATCCAATGAATCAGAAAATAATATTGGGGTTCAGGATAACGCTATGGTAACGTACTTATATTTAATATATATATATATATATATATATATATATATATATATATAAGTACGTATTCCCCTCTCTCCTAGACCGTTCTTCTGTATCTTACTAAGGCTCATATGAAGATTTACGAGAAAGAATATATGGAGGTAGGAAATGGAAGAGGAAATCTCGGTGGAGGAAGCACCACAACCAATGGAAATGTTTGACCCACCAGGAGGAACCCGGGTCGACAGCCTATTGCTAACCAAAATGCGGATGCCAATGTTGGCACTGGAAATCCACCAGTGGATATGGGGGCTATCGGATCTTCGTTAACCTGATGCAAGCAGGAGCTACTATTGGTGTTGCTGGAAATGTTGGAGGAGCTAATCATGTGGCTCTAGTCGGGAATAATTATGCTAAGATGAGCAGAGATTACGCCAATCTTGATGGAAAGCCGTTTATGGGAACAGAGGATGCTATAGAAGTTGAAAATTGGCTATTGCACTGTGAGAGAATCTTCACCGATTTGGGTTTGGACGATGAGCAAAAGAGAAGGCTGGCCTCTAGGCAGTTGCAAGGGGTAGCGCTTCATTGGTGGAATAGTGTTACTGCCGGAGTTTCGGAAGAAGAGTTGACTTGGGCAGAATTCCAAAGGAGATTTGAATAGAATTTTTTATCTAAAGTTGCTAAGTCAGCATTGATGAGAAAGTTTATGGATTTGGAGCAGTGAGAGATGTCGGTAATCGAGTATGCTGCTAAGTTTGATGAGTTGTCCCGATATGGGTATGCTACTATCGACACTGTCATCGGGAGGAATGAGAGGTTCATTCGGGGATTGAGACCTGAGATTGCTAGGGCAACCCTGCCACATCTACATTATCCTTGTAATGTAGTTATGGAGATGGTAATCCGACATGAGGAGATGCTTGCTATTTGTGCTAGAGAAAATCCGGCTGAAACCTAGGGTTCTCAGGGAAAGAAGAGAAAGTTCTTTAAGAAGAAAGGAGCCTAGAAATGAGAGGCTACCAAGAAGGTAAAAGCTGATTTCGTTTGTTTCAAGTGCGACAAGAAAGGTCATTATGCTCATGAGTGCTGGTCAGGCAAGGGGAAGAAGGCTACAAAAAAGAAGAATGTGAAGTGCTTCAACTGTGACTAAGTTGGGCATTATAAGAATCAGTGTCCAGAACTAGTCAGGGTGGACAAGGGAAAGGTTTTTGTTGTTGGACCATCATCTGCTAGGCCAATTGCAGCTAAAAAGGGGAAGACTGTGATGGAAAATGATTAATAATTATTATAATTATTCGAATAATTGTTTTAAAATGATTATAATTCATTTTAATTAGTTGTGAAGTGATATTAAATCATTTATAATAGTTTTATAAAGATATATATTTGACTTGAAATTATAATGAAAATTGATATCGCTTTATCGATATAATAGCACTTTCTGTAAACAATTGTTTAATATTAGTCTATGTGGTTTTATAATTCAAATACAATTATTTTAGTTAATAAATAATGATGGGAAATCATTTTTTGAATTTTGTTTACATTTATATGTAAATTAATTTATAAGTGAAAATGTGACATAGAATCGGCTTTTCGATTTTCAACGGTTTAACGAACGGAAGCGGTTCAAAGTTGTTACAACCTCGTTTATATGTCTTATGAACATATAAAACATACACATGCACACCCTAATATATACATGAACATATATATACATACCAATATACTTATACACTTATATATATATTACAAAAGTATCTAAGATATTTTCATACTTAAAAAGCACACTTCACTTCACTCTTACACACAAGTACATGCACATGGAGTAGCCACATGAGGGGAAACTTTGGCCATGCAAGGTAATGAAGGAGGGAGGCAAAGGGATGAAATAATGGTGATGTTTTGGCAAATAAATATCATGATATTTTAGTTCGCATTTTTGCATACAAATACCCACCATCCATCTTCACTACCATTCACATTTTCCTCTTCATTTTTCTAAGCTTCTTCACCTTTTATACTCCTCATTAATGGCTTCTTACCTTAGGAAATTTATAGAGAAAAATATTGAAAAAAGTAAGTAAATTTATATAGTACATATATATTATCCAAACACCTCAAAACCAAGAAAAATCACTCCACATCTCCACTCAAAGCTCATGGCCACTCCCATATCCATGCTTGGATGAGCCCACCTCCACTTGCAAGCATAGGCCGAGCCTATCCAAAGGTCCCTGGCTTGATTCCATAAACTTTGATTCGACTGTAGCGAAGCAGTAGTCCGTTTTATTAAGCCCAATATCCAATAAAGGTGAGACACTCTACATATATATATATATATGATATATTGGATGATATATATGTTTGGCTATGTTTGGTTGTGATGATTGTGAACCATGTTTGGATATGATAATATGTTTGTTTGGATGTGTAAACAATTCAAGTTTAATACATGTCGAATGTCACAAAGGAAATCACTTTCCTTTAATAAATGAAATGTTGTATATGAGATTTTTAAACCTCTTTAAAATATTTTAAAATGATTTAGAAATATTTTATAAACATTTAAAAGTGTTTCGACCAAGTTTGGAAAAGAATATGAAAATTGAGTTAAAATAGGGACGTCGTGTAACGGTAGTTCACGATTTCGCACCGTTACAGTTTAAATTCATTTATACGATGGAATCAGAGTTGGAATTCTTTGGAATAAAACTTTTCCGAACTCTTATAATCATAGTTTTCAAAAAAAAGAAAAGTATTGAGATTTCATTTAGTAGATTTTGAAATATGAAATCAAGTTTTCAAAATAATCGCGCTTTGGCAGTTCGGAAACCAAAGAGATAAATTCTTTAAAATTGATATTTTTAATTCTTTGAAAATATGGAATAAATTCTATAAATTGTTTAATTTTTTTAAAAGGATTTGATTTATGGAATGGATTTCTAAATGATTGAAAAGTCATTTTGATCAAATAAGCCTTTAAAGGACTATTCGTGCAGCGGTTTTTAATAACTTTTGAAATATAGATTTATACTTAGTTATTATTTCCCAAATATTTTAAAGATGATTTGGATGTTTTAAAATTACTTTTAAAGGAGTTCAAATAAATGGTTAAAAGAAAAGCTATTATAAATAAATGATTTAATCTTGGCTCTAAAAGCCGATGAGTAGACTGGATTTTTCTATTCATGAGATCCAAATGTGGGGTGCTTAAACTAAGGAGATTTTTAGGAGCAACCAATGCCCTGGCTCACCTATCCTCTTTCCTGGGCGAGAATAGATAAGGTCAAAATGTCGAAAATGAGGAGAGTATAAAAGATTCAAATTCGCAAATTTAATACAACTTGGATTGTATAGAAATAATATTCTTATACTTGGTATTAAATTCCAAGGAAGGAACTCGTACTATCCATGTGAATTTAAAAGGTGATTCCACCATTATCAATGGATAGTAAAGGTTGAATACGAAAATTGATATTGAGTAGAATTAGTATAATTTCTAACGACCATTTTTACTCAATAAGGTTTTACAATGTGATTTATGAGAGTTGATTTTAATCTGGTATTTCCAAAGTTAAAGGGAGGTTTAATGATTCCGTATATACTGGAAAAGAAGATGGTTTAAAGATTTATATCTCTAAAAGAGATATTTTATTTGATAAAATATATTGATAAATAAAATGATAATCACCCTCATACTTAACACCTTTTACCGATGATTGTTTCGAAGGAACCAGGATCGGATTTAGGTGATTCCTATTCAAAAACCACTTCGAACCAATACACGCATTCGAAGTGAAGACATGGAAAGATAATAAGTTTGAACATGGAATGTAAGGCTGCTTGTCATTGACCCACAGAGGAAATTTCTTATATCATGTATATGTGGCAGTAGTATCTTCATTTGATCTTCGATGCAAGGTCTACTCACTACTAATCCTAGGGTTGGTTCCTGGCAGGATGTAGTGGAGAGTTCCTTCGGTTTTTCCTGTTCTTGGACAACTTGTATGGACAAATGCTTGACATTACATTTTTAAAATGAACGTAGGTTTTTACAAACGTACATCTGATTGGTGGTGTAGGAAGTAACTCTCCTATACTTAATACCTTTCTCTGAGACATACGAGTTCAGAGGTTTTACATTTGTGGAAATCAATAGCATGTGATGAAATTGGAAATGTGGCATTTAAGTGAAATGTGTGCTATGAGAAAGGTAATTGTTACCTTGAGCCTCATCAACCAAGAATGACAAAACAGGGTAGATGCGGCAGGGCTATGTGTGTCGCACCCATTAGGATATGGTCATCACCTTTCTAGATTACCCTTTATATATTGGGTATATTGTGTATGCTACGAGAGCTCTCAAATAGGTCGGGAACAGCCGGGGTGATGTCATATTCGGTACTATCTACGGTAAAGATAAGCCGGTTCTGTGTTGGTAAAGGACCATTTGTTGTGCCTCGGTGCATTTTTCTAGAGATGTACTATCGGAAGGTAGCCCCTTACCTTGTCATTTTATGGAATCCATTCTCTAATACGAACCTTTACGGTTTTATTTGTAGAACCTAGTATGCTAGAATTTAATAATGTAACAATTTCAGCTAAGATTATATATATTTATTTGAAAAGAGTTTTCAAAGAATGTCATTAAAGATAATATCCTTGATTTTGCGTAGCAAATGTTTGGGTTATCATAAGGTAAAAACACGTTCCTTTTTTATGTGTGGCGTGGTCTTATAAGATACCATTTGTTTTGCAATACCCATATTTTCGAGTTTCTCACACTTGTTACATGACTGACTCAGAGTTTATTTTCTTTCCTATTAAACTCTGGGTGCCCTATTTTTCTGGGTAGCCAAGTAGCCAGGTTTAACTTGGAGTGTTGTGATGGAGCTTGAAGTCTGGAGCTGAAGATGTTCCTGTAGATAGTTCTCTATTTCCATTTCCATTACATTAGTTCACTGATTGTATTCAGCATTTATAAGGACAAAGATTTAACTGTCCAAGCTAATTTATAAGATAGACTGATAAATGTATTTAAAATTTCCGTTGTAAAGATCATATATATTAAAATAATATATGTTATTCCATTCGTGTAAGATTCTGTTCTATCTTTATTTTCTTTTTACCGTTTACTGTCCTTCCTTCTAGTACTTGTTTTTGGCGCACGTGAATACCGAGGATGTAATAGTGTCGATTTTTGAGGGTCGAAAGGGCAGGTTGTCACATTTGGTATCGGAGCGCAAGGTTAAGCGAGAACCTTGGCTTTGGTGGGGTAAAGTATCATTAGAGATAGGGTTAGTAATACCCTAGAATGAGTAACTCATTAGAGATAGGTAAGTGACACCCTAGATTGAGTTGAGAATATTATATAAGAGCACGTATTTGTTAATGCTATAGATAAATGATTTTTGTTTTGAAAAGTTTGTAATGAAATAATTTTACCTAGGATTATATATTGAATATAAAGAAATATCTTTCAAATGATATAATTATTTATATAGTGATTAGTTGTTTGATTTAAAAGTTTAAATACAAACACCTTATGAATTAAATTTTACAATTTAACTATAAGGTGTTTGATAATAATATTGGGTTAAGCTTAATGAATTTATAAGATAATAAATGAGCATGTTGTATAAAAGTGTGTTTCACAAGAAAATCAAATGATTTTGTAAAAGATGAATTTGGAAGATATGTTTTATAAAAGGGATTTTAAGAATTTAAATCCTGGTGTTTTGAAATTTTTTAGCAAATTTAAAGAAATTGGAGAAAGCCATCTAATATAAAGTAATTAAACATTTTATATAATGTGAAATATATATATATATATATATATATATATATATGTTAAGAGAAAAAGTTATAAATGTGATATTTTATAAATAAAGTAATAGATTTATAAACGGTGTTTTACAGATATTAAAAATGGATTTGTAATTGATATTTGGTAAATGGATTTATAAATGGGATTTTATAAATAAATGAGATTTATAAAAGAGTAGATTTATAAATGGAATTTTCTAAATAAAGAGAGTTTATAAGAAGAAGTTTTATAAAATAGAAAGGAAATTTATAAACATGGTTTTATAAATGGAAATGATTTGTGTTGAGATTTAAGTATGGATTTTATAGAGAAAATACATTCACGTTTTAAAAGTTAAAATAATCTTTTAAAGGAATGTTTTGAAAGTGATATTTTCCAAATGAAGATTAATGACTTTAAAAAGTGATTTAAAATGTACTAAGTGATGAAAACATAGATATCAACATTTATTGTTATAATAAATGTTTTCGGGAAAGTGAGAAAGGCATGGACTATAACACTGTTGTTATAGTAAGTGATTTCCGTAAGGGGATGTTATATAATATACGGGATTTATTCATATCCTATATTTGATGTAAAGATTAGGGGTCGGTCCATTTTTAAGTTGAGAATGTCGTCCTTTCAAGGTCTGAGAGGTAATGATACCCCAACTTGATCGGCTTTATTCTTAACTAATAAATAATTTAAGTTCGACGTTGAAAATTAATATTAAGTATAATTAATCAGATCCCTATACTAATGATTTTTGGGTTGTCGTAACGATGTTTTACGCAGCATTCGTTTTGAACCAATAAAGTGTGTTTTGGAAAATATAAAGCTTTCCTTAGAGATTTTTACGGATTTAAGTGTATAGAGGTATTTTCTAAATATTTAAATTAAAATAACTTCTTTGGAAAGAAGATAACTCATCAATTTAATGAATTATTTGAAAGTAGGTTTTCAATAGAACTTATGAAATGTTTATAAAAAAGAAATTATTTACAAATAGATTTTGAAAACATTTGTAAAAATAAATATGTTATAATAAGAGAGATTTATCTTTTGGAATGAAATATTTTCCTTTAAAAAGAGGTATTTGGAAATGAATATTTTAAAGTTATTATATATATAAAGAAGCATCTTTATAAAAATATTTGAATAAAAGATAAAAGTTTTATGAAATGTGTTCATAAATTTTTTGGGAAGAACGTATGAGATACTTGGATCGTTTTGTCGCACGATTTTAGTTTAAGATTCGAGTATGAAATTTTGCTGTGGTCACACCCGTCCAAATAAGGATTTATCACCTGATTCTTAACGGCGAACATTGATGAGGGTTTATGGTTGGGTACTCGAGTTTTCTATCATAGTTGAGAGATATGCAAGGAAAGCAAGGGTTTCTGATCAAAAGAGCCTGTTAGAGTCCGCACTAGAGGATCAAGGGATCAATACTAGTTCGGAAGTAAAGTTGTGTATTTGAATAGTAGATTAAATCGAATATTGTGTACAGATGATCTATGTATATCGTACAAGTGTAAGTTTAAAATAAACAGTTTGGGCAAACACCTTTGTGTGTTGCATTGTAATTTCGAGGACGAAATTCTTTTAAGGGGGGAAGTCTAAAATGCCCCGCAAATTTATCACTTTGATAAATTTTAATTATTTTTAACATAATCAAATATAAGGTTTTTTAACATAGTTTATGATATCTTGAATAATAAAAAATAATGGTAATCTTATTTTGGATAAGTATTTACAAAAATATAAACTTTGGAAAAAATATCGATAAAATGGCCGAAAACTGTTTTATCGATTAATAGCTCTATAGTCATCAGAAATCATGCACCAAGCTAGATACATACACTTAATTATCCATTTAAACAAGAATTTGAAAATAAAATGTCTATATGACATCATTAGCGATATCACTATTTTGGAATAATTAACTTTTGAATTTAAATAGAGATTTAATAATTATTATAATTATTCAAATAATTGTTTTAAAATGATTATAGTTCATTTTGACTAGTTATGAAGTAATAATAAATCATTTATAATTGTTTTAAAAAGATATATATTTGACTTGAAATTATAAGGAAAATTGATAATGCTTTATCGATATAATAACACTTTTTGCAAACAATTGTTTAATATTAATCTATATAGTTTTATAATTCAAATGAGGTCGTTTTAATTAGTTAATAATGATAGGAAATTATTTTTTGAATTCTGTTTACATTTATATGTAAATTAATTTATAAGTGAAAATGTGACCGGAAATCGGCTTTTCGATTTTCAGTGGTTTAACCAACGGAAGTTGTTCAAAGTTGTTGCAACATTTCTTATATGTCTTGTGCACATATATAACATACACATGCACACCCTAATATATACAGGAACATATATATACACACACACACATACAAATATACATATACACTTATATATATGTATATTACAAAAATATTTAAGATATTTTCACACTTAAAAAGTAAACTTTACTTCACTCTTACACAAAAGTTGTAACGACCAGCCTTTTGGACAATTTAAATCAACAATAAATCACATATGTCGAATCCAAACCATTCAAAAGGGATGATTGTTATGGGGTAAATAAGAAAAAGAAGGGAAAGGAAAGAAAAACAAAACACAGAATCTCACAGCGGAATGACAAAATATAATAATCAAATAAACAGTTCATGAAGCTATTTCACAAATACATTTGATTACACTTTACAATACAATCAGAGTTATACATACAATAGGAATAAATAAATAATGCAACGGAACAATATGATGCAGTGGAATAAATATAATAAATAGTAGACAAATCCCCATCTTCATCCTCCAAATAAAATGGTCTTCAATTCACTGAGAAGCTCAGACTGACCCGAGCATAATGAAAAGAGAAAACAGTCGAGTTAGAACTAAAAGACCTTATGTAAGTTAAATCAACAGTAAATAAATATGAGTGTAACGGCTTCAGAGATGTTTACGGGAATTCACATTTCATATCCAGTGTCTAACGTGCGTGCAATAACTCAAGATATGTTCTAGATTACCATCTCCTAAGGATCCGTTAAACTATCTACTATGTAGTACAATATGCTATTATAATATGTATTAAAATAGCATTAAGGCATTACCCATATCCCCCTTAACACATTTTATATAAATATCATGGTCTATACAGTGTAGGATCGTTTTCACCCTAGAGAGGGATGAATAGGGTGATACTAATAAGAATAAAAATAAATGCGGAAATAGAAACAATCATAGATAATAATGCAGTAGAGATCACACATAAATATACCCAGCTTCGGCAAAACCCAGCGTACGTGCTTCCCCAAGGTTTCTACTAGAAATTAAGTAGTCAAACGCTTACACAGGTAAACTTGCGACACCCGCTAATGACTAACCTAACTCTACGCTCAAAACCCTACCACAACTCAGCCACTAAGTTGCAAATTCTCGAACTACACCGTCGTAGTTCATAACTTATTCACACGACTAGAGAGTTACACAATTTTGAAAGAAAATTCCAAAATAAAATAAACCAAAACAAAACCCTGGTTTAAATAACTCATGCCCAATATTAAATATAATATGACCGACCTAATTGTAAATAAAGTAAGACGTCTTCCTATTTTCTATTTTTGCTCGTGGCCGCTTCTTTTTCTCTGTGAAATGGCTTCGGTCGGTTCCTTCGTTCCTCTTTGAAAATTAGGGTTTTTCCAAAATTGAAGTCGTCCTTTAGAAATTTGATTGATTGAGAGTATGCTTTCACTTGCTTGGCTATGTCGATCGATCCCTTGGCTTTGATAGTGTTGCGGCTACTTCAGTGACGAGTTCGAATGCTGCTGAATTTGTAAGTAATTTGCCCCTTTTCGATATTTGTTTATGCTCGATTTTATTGTTCTCGAACTCGTGATTTTATGCCGATGATGATGTGGGAATTGATAGGGATTGAAATCCCTATATTTACGGTCGTATATTTCTTTTTGAATTTGTCATGATTTTATCATCTACGTTGAATTTTGATTGTATGATCTTGAGATCTCTGACTGGTTTATTTCGTACTTGTTATTCCATGAATTTGAATTTCATTGCTTGTGTCAGTTCCGTTCTTTTTCTCCTGTGCTCCTATGATTTTGGTATTTTGAATTAGAGATAATATTTTCTGATTTCGTTATAATTGACTGGTTCACCATGATTTGCTGGCAATCGATTGTGGTATACTTGACATGTTCATTTTGAAATTCACTGCAACATTGTTTTGACCCACGGTTTTGCAGTTCCATTTATTTGCTGGAAAATTTCAATTTTTTTGAACTGCTGTTACATTCTCTTTTCGAACCATGACTTTGTTTCGACTGCTTGCTTGCATCTATAGTTGTATCAGTCTTCGATTCATCAATATTGAACTGCTTCACTATCATTTCATTTCTATATTTACTGATGCATGAGTTTTAATGTGATCTCTCCATGTTGCATATGCATATACTTGTGGATCACCATTATGTACATACATACATATGTGTGTGTGTGTGTTGTGATGTCACTGGAATATTGTTTTACTTGAAATCAAGTCTGGTGTGTCTTGATGTAAGTCTGCACTTTGTTGTTGTCCACACTGGTCTTTGTTATGGTTGGAGTTGTTGTCTCCTCACTTTGTTAATATGCACTGCTCTGATTTGATGCACTTGGTTCACTCGAGTCTGGTTCCATGTGTCATTTGAACTTGTGTATCACCTCTGGTGTGTTGATCATGCTGCAGACTGTTTCATATGCACGTTTGAGTTTGTCTCATTGAAGTCAAAATGCATTTGTATTGGTTTGGTTGGAGTCTGTAACTCGACCATTGTAGTGTGTGACCATATCTATTTTTGTCTGGCTGCTATGTGGTCTTGTTGCATATGATCTCCATTGAAGTCTTGTATTGCTTCATGTTACTTTGATCTTGTTCCGCTTGCTCTGATCTGATCTGCATTGTGCTTTGAGTTACTTGTAGTTAAACTGTTTGCATACTCCACTGTGATCATGTGCATTATTTTTGTTATTTTGTTCTGGTTTGAAATCTAGTCTGGTTGCACCACTATTTGTAGTCTGGTTCCATATGAAATTGTTGCTTAGCATCCATTTATCATATCGAGGCTTGCACTTTGAAGTCAAGTTCATGCCTGAACATTGTATTTGCTTCGAGCTTCATCTATGCAGTTTGATTGCCTTTGTCTGGTTCACCACTTTGTTATGTGAGCATGTTGAACTTGAGTGATTGTATATCCATTGTCCACCATATGTTGCTCTGACCATATGCATGTGTATACTGTGCTAGTTCATGTTGTAACTGGACTTGGTTAGTTTTGCTTTCACCTGAGTTGTATTGTGGTCTTGTAGTCTGGTGTGGTTCCTTTTGAAGTCTTGTTGCATGAGAACTTGTACTTGACCATTTTGTGATGTTTTTGTATTGCACCTGAGTTGAATCCAGCATTTTCTTGGGTTTGACCTTGTGCTCACCTGTCCCTGCAGTTTTAACGAGCAAGCGTATATCGGTGTGCACGACCTTGTGGCATGTACAGTGATACATTGTGCATGTCACCAGTTCTTCGTGTATGATGAATTAAAAAAAATAATGACGAACAACCAAAATAACTGAGGCAAATAGTATTTTCAAAACACACAATTTATTTTATACTGCAAAATATTTTCTTTTTCAATTTTACTGCGTCAGTGTATATTTTTGCAGATAGCTCAAATGTTGGATTCAGGCTGGAACAAAGTTGAAGATAAAAATACGAGTGTTGAGTGAATATGTAGTGAGATGTAATATGTAAATTGAAAATTGTGATGTAATCGAGATTGTAATGTAATTGAAAATGTATATATGTAGTGAAGGCTCACATTTGTACTATTCGAATTTGTAAAAAAATATTTGTTTGAATAAAATATTTGTTTAAATATGAATTTTGAGTTATTTATTTTATTCAACAAATATTTATTTAATTAAGTGAAAAATAAAATAGTACAACAACAAATACATTTAAACGAATATATATATATATGTTTATAATCATCAAACAAAAATCATATACTAGCATATTCTATAATCTCCCCCTTTTGATGATAACAAACATATATTAAGATTTTGACTGTATTAAATGTATTTGGTTTTGCTGAGTTCTATTAGCTCCCCTTATTTGAATGCTCCCCCTACAACAAGACTCCCCCTACATAGATGTGTGTAGTTAAAACTGAAAATTAATTAAAATATCTTTGAATAAAAACACTCTCGAATATTAGTAAGTATATCACTCAAAAATCAAAATCTTAACCTCTCTCTCCCCTTTTATTATCATCAAAAATAATAATAGTAATTGAAATAGCTACGATTTTGATTAAAAATATATAATCAAATCAAGTGGGAAATATTAATTTCAAATTCCAATTAATCAAACAAAAATCATAATATTTTATTAATTAGAAACAAACTCCACTTTAGAGAAATGGTAGGATTATGGAAAATTTTATATAGTGACAAGAGTTTGATATTTTCTATAAAGGAATAATTTGTGCATTTTCTCTTTTCAAATATTATACAAAAAAAAGTGAAGCACTTACTAACCATGCATAACCGTTAGGACTTTTAAATGAGGTTAGTAGTTACCCCTTTTTTTTTAAAAAATATGTCAAGTATTTTCTAACCATGCATAACTGTGAGGACTTTAAAATGAGATTAGAATATTCTTGATATTTATCCCTTTCTTATATGTGTCCCATCCATGCATAACTGCGAGGACTTTTAAATGAGAATGGAAGCCCATATATAGAAATTCAAGTAATTCACCCATGCATAACCGCGAGGACTTTTAAATGAGAGTGAATACTTTAGGATATAATTATTTTACAAAATTTTTTTGCTTATTTTGAAATACCAAATTATGTACACTATATTATGATGTATGGATTAATAGAAAGGTGAAAGTGATATAAATGATCATGGAATAAGTACTAGTCTAAAAATATTATAAAATTAGTTTAATTTTCATGAAATTATAAAATTATACTTCCTCTTGTTATGAAATATAATTTAATCACTATCCATCACTTTTCAAGCACTATAATAATTTTGATGAGTTCCAAAAGATTCAATTAGTCAGTGGTTATATTTTCTAGAGTACATCTCTTACCAAAATAAACTAGAGTATTCTTAACATGATGAAAGCTCAAGTTTCAAAAATTAAAATAAGTGAAAATACATTTTCTATAAGGGGGTTTTGTGAAAATGACTTCTGTTGAAAATAAGTATAAATAATTAAATAATAACAAAAATGATTTCAACATGAGATGATATCAGATACCACTTGTATTTGAGATATTCGTGGTGATATATAAGAAAAACGTATACTCCTCAACACTTGAATTGTTTTTAGGAATTTTTCAACGCGTCCATTTATATCAAGCACAAGTAAAGCAATCTATGTTGAGAAAAAACACACATTCAAAAAATTCATAAAAGCAGTTTTTCATGACATTCCAAAGTGAATCAATAAAAACTAAAACAGAAAAGTTGTAGCATTATTGGTTAGCTTTCTAGAACTTCAAGAATTTTACAAATTGGAGCTAAGAAGCTCAAGATATGGCAGAAATACTTCAACAATGTCGATGAAAACATAGCTAACAATATGTGAACAAAATTGAGTTAAGAGATCATACCTCACTTTCCTTTGATTCCGCAGTATGCGAAATGCGATAATCTCCATCTAATCTTTATAGGCTAAGGAACATTTAAATTTTAGTTTATCAATCACCTAGAACAACTCGAAATCTATCTCCATCAAATTTGTTCCTTAGTCCACTTATGTGTCAAAATTTTGGAGAAGGCAAGTGGTCTAACTAAGGATGTAGGACCACTATTATTATCTATCGAAATCTTTGGTACCCAAATTTGTCTACCTAACAAACCGTTAGCATCTACAATTGTACCCTTGGGAATCCAAATTTGTTTAAATTTCAAACCATTTATATTCGTACCTTTTGGAATTAATATTTTTTTAACGGTTTTGTATTTGTATATATTTTGACAATTATTCTTGTCATGTCCAAAATTTCCACACTTTACGCATTTGGGTATCACACTTTTCCCATTAAAGGTGTTATTAGTCGTTTGTTCATATTTTGACACTTTCGCAAATCCAAATCCTTTCCTTTTATTCACGAAGAGTTGATTTTCTAAGAGCATATTAAATGATTTTTCTCTAGTGAAAAATTTCCAAGTAATCAACTCAAGTTTATTAACTTTGGATTTTAAAAGTTTGTTTTCATTCATCAGCTTCGAACAAAAACTAATGATACTATCTCTCATTTCAAAATTGTTCATTTTCAAGCCTATATTTTCATTTTCAAGCTCACTAATTTTAGTCTCAATTTCTAGCATCTCAGTTTCAAAGAGTTGGAGATTTTTAAATTCATTTTTTTCAAAATCCTTCATTTTTTCAATCTCCTTTTCAAACTCATGATTTAATCGAATAATTTCAGATTTGCTCAAAGTCACGTTTTCTTTTTCAAGGGTTTTGAAATTTTCGTTGACCTCATTTAATTTCTTTTCAAAAATCGCATATTTAGAACTTCTCGACCTCTTAAAAATATCAAACTCTTTTTGCAAAATATTATATTTACAAATCAACTCAGTTTTGTTTTCATGAAAACAGGCAAATTCCTTTTTATAGTCCAAACACCTTTTGCAATTAGAATTTTTATTTTTCTTAATATTTTTAAGCTCATGTTCCAAATCATTATTTTTCTGACGTAGTTTAGATTGTTCCCTTTTCAACTTATTATTTTTCATCTCAAGAGCTTCATTATTTTCAATTAATTTTCGGTATAAGAGAACTAAATCATTGAATGAAAGATCACTTATCTCATCGGCTATTGAATCTTCATCACTGCTGTCTTTTGCAAATCGTGTCAAGCACGTTTCTTCAACTGAGTCGATTATGGAGGATTTATCACCGTTGACTTTTGCACCATATATTGCATCAAAAGTATTTCTATTTCCTGTGGACTTTCACAATGAGAGATATATTTAAAATTATCTCGATTAATATGAGAATATAGTATATGCATAGCAAGAGCATTAATCGAAGTATTTTTCTTGTCTACTATATCACACCCATTTTCAATAATACCCCAACATTTCAAATTAACAGATTTTAAATAAGATTCCATTTTTAATTTCCAATTTAAAAAATCTGTTCCATCAAAAATAGTGGGAATAATGCTGGACTGACTCTCGCTAGATTTGCAACTAGTGTTAGACATTTATGCTATTAACCTTGCTCTAATACCACTTGTAGGATCGTTTTCACCCTAGAGGTGGGGTGAATAGGGTGATACTAATAAGAATAAAAATAAATGCGAAAATAGAAACAATCGTAGATAATAATGCAGTAGAGATCACACACAAATTTATCCAGCTTCGGCAAAAACCATGCCTACGTGCTGCCCCCAAGGTTTCTACTAGAAATTAAGTAGTCAGACGCTTATACGCGTAAACTTGCGACACCCGCTAATGACTAACCTAACTCTATGCTCAAAATCCTGCCACAACTGAGCCACTAAGTTGCGAATTCTTGAACTACACCACCGTAGTTCGTAACCTAGTCACACGACTACAGAGTTACACAATTTTAAAAGAAAATTACAAAATAAAATAAACCAAAACAAAACCCTGGTTTAAATAACTCAAGCCTAATATTAAATATAATATGATCGGCCCAATTGTAAATAAAATAAGATGTCTTCCTCTTTTCTATTTTTGATCGTGGCCGCCTCTTTTTCTCTATGAAATGGCTTCGACCGCTTCCTTCGTTCCTCTATGAAAATTAGGGTTTTCCAAAATTTAAGTCGCCATTTATAAATTTGATTGATTGAGAGTAGCTTCCACTTGATTGGCTATGTCGATCATTCCCTTGGCATTGATAATGTTGCGGCTACTTCAGTGACGAGTTCAAATGCTGCTGAATTTGTAAGTAATTTGCCCCTTTTCGATATTTATTTATGCTCGATTTTATTGTTCTTGAACTTGTGATTTTATGCCGATGATGATGTGGGAAATTATAGGAATCGAAAGCCCTATATTTGCGTTCGTATATTTCATTTTGAAGTCATGATTTTATCATCTACATTGAATTTTGATTGTATGATCTTGAGATCTCTGACTGGTTCATTTCGTACTTGATATTGCATGATTTTGAATTTCGTTGCTTGTGTCAGTTCCGTTCTTTTTCTCTTGTGCTCCTATGATTTCGGTATTTTGAATTAGAGATAATATTTTCTAATTTCGTGATAAATGACTGGTTCACCATGATTTGCTGGCAATCGATTGTGGTATACTTGACTTGTTCATTTTGAAATTCACTGCAACATTGTTTTGACCCACGGTTTTGTTGTTCATTTATTTGCTGGCAAAATTTGAATTTTTTGAACTGCTATTACATTCTCTTTTCGAACCATGACTTTGTTTCGACTGCTTGCTTGCAACTATAGTTGTATCAGTCTTCGATTCATCTATGTTGAACAACTACTATTATTTCATTTCTATATTTACTAATGCTTGAGTTTTAATGTGATGTCTCCATGTTGCATATGCATGTACTTGTGGATCACTATATATGTACATACATACATATGTATGTGTGTATATGTGTGTTGTGATGTCACTGGAATCTTGTTTTACTCAAATCAAGTTTGGTGTGTTTTGATGTAAGTCTGCACTTTGTTGTTGTCCACACCGGTCTTTGTTATGGTTGGAGTTGTTGTCTCCTCACTTTGTTAATATGCACTACTCTGATTTGATGCACTTGGTTCACTCGAGTCTGGTTCCATGTGTCATTTGAACTTGTGTCTCACCTCTGGTGTGTTGATCATGCTGCAGACTGTTTCATATGCACATTTGAGTTTGTCTCATTGAAGTCTGAATGCATTTGTATTTGTTTGGTTGGAGTCTGTAACTCGACCATTTTATTTTGTGACGATATCTATTTTGGTCTGGCTGCTGTGTGGTCTGTTGCATATTATCTTGATTGAATTCTTTGTATTGCTTCATGTTACTTTGATCTTGTTCCACTTGCTCTAATCTGATCTGCATTGTGCTTTGAGTTACTTGTAGTTAAACTGTTTGCATACACCACTATGCTCACGTGCATTGTTCTTGTTATTTTGTTTTGGTTTGAAATCTAGTCTGGTTGCACCACTATTTGTAGTCTGGTTCCATATGACATTGTTGCTTAGCATCCATTTATCATATCGAGGCTTGCACTTTGAAGTCAAGTTCATGCTTGAACATTGTATTTGCTTCGAGCTTCATCTATGCAGTTTGATTGCCTTTGTCTGGTTCACCACTTTGTTATGTGAGCATGTTGAACTTGAGTGATTGTATATCCATTGTCCACCATATGTTGCTCTGACCATATGCATGTGTATACTGTGCTAGTTCATGTTGTAACTGGGACTTGGTTAGTTTTGCTTTCATCTGAGTTGTATTATGGTCTTGTAGTTTGGTGTGGTTCTTTTTGAAGTCTTGTTGCACGAGAACTTGTACTTGACCATTTTGTGTTGTTTTTGTATTGCACCTGAGTTGAATCCAGCATTTGCTTGGGTTTGACCTTGTGCTCACCTGTCCTTGCAGTTTTAACAAGCAAGCGCATATCGGTGTGCACGACCTTGTGGCATGTACAGTGATACACTGTGCATGTCACAAGTTGTTCGTGTATGATGAATTAAAAGAAAATAATGACGAACAACCCAAATAACTGAGGCAAATAGTATTTTCAAAACACACACTTTATTTTATACTGCAAAATATTTTCTTTTTCAATTTTACTACGTTAGTGTATATTTTTGCAAATAGCTCAGATGCTGGATTCAGGCTGGAAAATAGTTGAAGATAAAAATACGAGTTGAGTGAATAAGTAGTGAGATGTAATATGTAAACTGAAAATTGTGTTGTAATCGAGATTGTAATGTAATTTAAAATGTATATATGTAGTGAGAGCTCAAATTTGTACTATTCGAATTTGTAATAAAATATTTGTTTGAATAAAATATTTGTTTAAATATGAATTCTGAGTTATTTATTTTATTCAACAAATATTTATTTAATTATATGAAAAAAAATAGTACAACAACAAATACAATTAAATGAATATATATATATATATGTTTATTTTCATCAAACAAAATCATATACTAGCATATTCTACATACAGTATTATAAACTCCACCGTAAACTTTTGGGCTATCAGGGAGCACTCCATAGGTACGACACAAATCAAACTCATAATGGGATCGATAAGGCATGTGACAAGGCATGCGAGGCAATGCCCTAGGATACTACCGTTTTGCAGATCCGGACTGGTGGTAACGCATACTAGCTACTACCGCCCACCTCGGAACACACTCTTATAATCAAATTGAGGGGTGGCCACTAAATCAATCACAAAGTCATAAATATGGTATCGAAGAAGCATGTCCGATCGGAGGTGCGACCTCACTGGCCTGGCATGGCTCCTGTTTTAGTCACATTAAGCTGACTCGAGGGAGTCAGGGCTACATTAATCCTCATACAGAATCATTCGCCAAACCATCTTACTTCATTCTGGAATTTCCACCACGTGCATAGTTGTTAAAGTGGTTTTCGATATTGGCAAAGAGTATGACAATATCCGATCCCGGTCTCTTAACAACCCAATGCTTATTTCACAGCAGATGGTTCTTTTACATTTCCACAACCGATTCATAATTGATATCAAAATATCATATTCAATTCAAAATCATATCAATTACTAAAATCATATTCACTTTTGAAATCATATCACTTTCGAAATCATATTTACTTTCGAAATCATTATTCACTTTTAAATCATATTTCATTTCAAAATCAAATCGCAAAAATAGGTTAAACCCTCATATCAAAATATTGCCTTTAAATCGATTAAATCTAAATCACAACGGTTCCAACTTTAATATTTTATATTAGAATGGTTATACTTTTAAAAAGGTTTTATATTTTTAAAATAGGTTATATATTAAAATAGTTTTTATATAAAGTAGTTTAAAATTTTAAAATAATATATATTAAAATAATTTACAATTTAAAAATAGGTTATAGATTAAATAGCTTATATATTAGAAATTGTATATATATTAAAATAGGTTGCATATTAAAAGGGTTAATATATTAGAAATAGTTTATAATAGTTTAAAATAGTTTTAATAGTTTAATAGTTTAAATAGTTTAAGGATTTTAAAACAGTTAAAAATAGTTTAATATAAAATGGTTTGATTATTGGAAATGGTTTATATAGTAAATAGTTGAAAATCTAAATAATTTGAGTTTTTAAAATAATAGTTTTTAAACAATTTATATTAAAATAATTAATTTGAAAATAATATCAAAACAACTGTTTCTTCCATTTCAACAAATCTGGACCATATCTAGATTTCAAATCCACAAAACTCAATTGTAATCTTTCAATTCAAATTCCCATCAAAACCATTCCAATTTATATCGATTTCAAATCCAACTACAAATTTATCGAAGTTCTGTTGAAAAACCTCGTACGAGAACTTGTATAGAGAAGGATTTCCCACTTCAAATTGAATAGATTTCAAAGTTTAAATATTCGAACATTTACAATAACTCAAATTTGATAAATTTCATTTATATTTCAAAATTCAACTTTATAATTTCAATTTAAATTCTCTAAACAATTCATTTAAACCAATTTTCAATTTTAACATTTTAAAGCTTGGATTTTTAAAATAATTCTAATTCAATTTATATAAATAAAATTTCTTCAAAATATCATTTAACAGGATTCAAAACTTAAGGATTTAACAATCATTTAATTTAACCCATCCGGTGTCCGTATATAATTTTCTACCCTATGGTCAAGTGATACGGATATATATCATTTCAACCCGTAATAATTTAAATTTACGGATATATATCATTTCAACCCGCAATCCCGAGTTAAAATTTAAAATCCATAAAATCGCTCGAGTCTATCATTTTAACCCATAATGATTTTTCCCTAATCTATAGATCATTCGGGTATGTATCATTTCAACCCATAGTGATTTTGTAACGACCTGTCTTTTCGGACGCTTTAAGCAGACACACATGTCGACTCAAACCATACAAAGAGGCAGATTGTTATTGGGGTAAATAAGAAAAAGAGAAAGAAATAAAACAAATACAGAGTCTCGCAGCGGAATGGCAAAATATAATAATCAAATAAAAGTTCATGAAGCTGTTTACAAATAAATTTGATTATACTTATACAATACAGAATCAGAGTTACAGACAACAAGTATAAATAAATAATTGCAGTGGAATAAATATAATAATAATAATACAACTCTTCGTCTTCGTCCTCCAGAAATAAGTCTTCAAATCCTGAAATGCTCAAGCTGACCCGAGCGAATTGAAAAGACAAAACACTCGAGTCGGAACTAAAAGATCTTATGTAAGTTAAATCAACGGTAAATAAATATGAGTGTAAACGGCGTCGGAGATGTTTACGGGGTTTGACATCTCCTATCCAGTGTCTAACGTGAGTGCAATAACATGAGAGATGTTTGGGATTCACATCTCCTAAGGATCCGTTAAACTATCTATTATGTAGTACAATACACTATTATAATAGTGTCTACAATAAAGTAAAGTATTAAAATAGCATTAAGGCATTACCCATATCCCCCTTAACACATTTTTATATTTTCTCATAGTCTATACAATACCCTAATTCCTCCGTAAACTGCAGGGCTATCAGAGGGCACTTCATAGGTATGGTACAAAACAAACTCGTAGAAAGCGCTCTAGGGCATGTGAACACGGCACACGAGGAAATGCTAGGGTTGATATACCGTTTGCGGATCCGTACTGGTGGTAACGCGTAGCAGCTACTACCGCCCATCTCAAAACACACTCCCAAATCAAAAATCAGAGGGTAGCCACCAAATCAAAAATCAGAGGGTAGCCACCAAATCAATCACAAAGTCAGAATATAATATCGAAGAAGTGTGTTCGATAGGAGGAATGACCTCACTTGGCCCGGCGTAGCTCCTGATTTTAGTCAAATCTAAGCTAACTCACGGGAATCAGGGTCACGTCATACCAAATACAGAAATCGTTCGCCAAACCATCCTACTTCATTTCTGGAATCTCGACCACGTACACAGTTGTTAAAGTGGTTTTCGGTATTGGCAGAGAGTATGACAATGTCCGATCCCGGTCTCTTTAACAACCAATCGCTTATTACACACCGGATGGTTCTTTTACATTTCAAAAAGTTAATCTACAATTGATGTCAAAATATAATATTCTCAAAACCATAATACTTTCGAAATCATATTCACCTTGAAAATCATATTTCCAAAATAGTTTAAAGCCCTCATTTCAAAACTTCATATTTAATCAATATGTCTTTTAAATCCCATCTTATGTTAAAATCATCATTTAACCGCGTTCGCTTTAAATCGAAATCTAGATATAAACTCTTCTGCTTTACTTAAATCGAAATTTCGAAAGATAGTTTAGATAGTTATAAATAGTTTAAGTAGTTATAAATAGTTAAAATACTCTAAAATAATTTAGAATAGATAAAATAGTTTTAACTTGATTTAAGATAGTTGAATAGATTTAAAACAGATTCAAATATAATTAAAATATATTAAATAGCTTTAAAATAGATTGATTAGATTTAAATTAAATTATATGGTTAAATTTGTTTTGAATAAATTAAATTGGTTTAAAATAGGTTAAATTAATTTGTATAGTTAATATAGGATAAAATAGTTTAATAAATTTGAAATCTTATTAATTAGAAATTTTAAAATAATATATTTCAACAGTTTACATTAATATATGGATTTGAGGTTAACATCAATTTAAACTATTTATTTCTTTTCAACACATCTGAACCATTTAAATTTCCAAATCCTTGATTTTCAATAATAATTTAATTTATATAAATCAAATTCTTATTTCAAAATATAATTCAATTACATTTAAAAAATTTAGGATTCAAAATCATTTAATTTAACCAATCCAGTGTCCGTATATAATTCTCTATCCTACGGTCAAGTGACACGGATATTTATCATTTCAATCCGCAATTTAAATTTTTATATTTACGGATATATATCATTTCAATCCGCAATCCCGAAAATATTAAAATCCATAAAATCACTCGAGTCTATCATTTGAACTCATAACGATTTTTCCCTAATCTATAGATCATTCAGGTATGTATCATTTCAACCCATAGGGAACTTGTACAGTGATAACAGTATACAAATCAAACAAATCATCCAATCATCCAATATCAATCATCAACATCAATCAAAATCATCATATAATTCAAATTAGTTTCAACAGTAACCAATTTCAAAAATAGATATTTAATTGGCAATTTAACTTCAATAATAAATTGAATAACAGCTTAATTCAAAATATAACAAATTAATAGGAATAACAAATTTAAATTACCAAACAGCCATAAATAAATTTCTAATCACATCATAAATTTAATTTAACAAACATAAGAGATTTTAGAAGTTGTGAGTGGGTTAAAACACTCACCTTTTAATTTAAATTGAATTTATATCCAATTTAAACCCAAAATTCAAACATTTTCAGAATTTATCCAAACAAGCGTTAGAATGTCCAAAGTTTCGATACGATTCCAACGGATCAAACCGTGCGTGAATCGGTCCTTGTATGCGAAAGATACGTACGTTAGAACATTTAAAAATTAAATGAACAAAATAAAAAAACAAAAATAAAATAAAATAAACAGTCATTACCGCGCCACGTCACCTCTTCCGTCTGAAACCCTAACACAAGAAACCCGAGGTTCTCGCATGAACGAGTTTAGCCGCCACCCCAAAACTGCCGTTGACCACGAAATCCACCACCATACTCCGTCGATTACCAAGGAACAGCCGCCTGCGACTCGCATACTCCTCGGCGCAACCATAGATACGTCAAGATCGACCCAGACCACCGGCCGCCGCCTACATCTCAAAACATAATCGAATTTTCACGACCATCCAACCGTCCACTCATCGAACAACCTATACCGATGAACAACGTGCAGCGATCTCCACAGCCCGTACAGTTTATTTGACGATCGGTCGACGATTGATGAAGGCGTGATGAACGGCCGTGACTTGATCGTCCAATTTCGGCCACACAGCAACCCAGATCGAAAAACGAATCACATAATTGACTTGCGCTCGTTGAGTGCTTCAAATCGATATATAATTCGATATATAATGAGGAGTTTAAATTTTTGATTTGGTTTTGAAATTGAATTTGAAATTTGGGAATTAGGGTTTGTCTGCCATTGGAATGAGGAGCTGAGAAGGAAATGTTCGTACAGACAAATGTAAATAAGAGGTGGCTAGGGTTTATAATGGGCTATTTATAGACAAAGTTGAAAATAGAGGGACGAACAAGATTTGATTTACACGTTGAACGATAAATGGCCCGAAAACCCCATTCTGTCTCCGGAACGAAAATGGGTCATCCCATATATCAAAATAGATGCTTTCGAAAATTTTAAATTCAATGGAACAGGTTTAAGTCCTAATTCCATCGTATTAAGAAGTTATGTTAAAATCGGCTTATTTCAAATTGATTTCAATTAAGTTGATTTCTAGGTGTTCCGAGCCCGTACGATCAAACGACAAGTCAGATCGCTACGAAACTTGAAATCCTATAATAATTCACCGTACGGATTCGATGAAACTGGTTTTGTCGAAATCCGAGTCAGTGGACAAAATGACTATATTTCAGTTAATTAAATAAATGAATATTACATTAATTAAATTACTTTTTAATTCAAATTTAAGAGTTTACAATTTCTATCACGTTTGATAGCTTGGACATTTATAATAAATTAAACAAATCTAGATATCAATTTAGAGTATATTAATTTAGCCATTTTAGCATTTAATTTCACTGTAATTAAATCCAATTAATATAATTTAATTCCAATAAATTGCTTAAATTTGATTTCAATTCTTTTTACTCATTCAATTATCATTCTATAGATATATTTAACATTGTTTTATATTTCATTACATTAATATTTTCCAATTCTCATCCTTTATTTGTATTAATTTCTATATTTCAATTATACTAAAGTTTTGTCAATTTAGCACATTAATTATAATTTAAAATCCCAACTAATTTATTTACCTTGGTTCCATTCTTTTATATAAACCAATTATACCCTTATGAATAAATTAACATTTCTATTCATTCTATTACATTTACAAATTTCAGTTATTGTCTTAATTCTCACTAAGGTAACATTTAATTTCATTTAATTTTAATTTATTTCCAATTCAATTTAATAGACTATATAAATGGGTATCATATAATAGTGGTCACCATTAACCTTAACTCATATTTATGTAGCATTTTATTGACATTTATTTGAAATTGATTAATTAAATTGGTAACAACAACAATTGTCACCATTATACATTTTTATAATATTTGTAAGTTCATTCCTTACAAACAATTATTATAACAACTCTCATTATACTAAATTTATTCCATTTCCATTCATTACACATTGTATTATTAATAAGTCCACAATTTAAATTATCAATTACCTTTTATATCCCATTATAAATTAATGCACACATTAATACAACAAATATTATAACTCCCTACATAATACTGATTTTATTCAATTACCATTAATTGTAAATTATCTCATTAATTAATTCATATCTATATTCATTTACTTATATAAAATTTATAACCAAGTTATAACATTTACATTATTTCAATCAATTGGAATTTCATAGGAATTGAAAAAAAATTAACTTACATTAATATTGTTACAATTCATTCTAGTTATTACTTCCATAAATAAATCACAAAATTTTGTTTCTTTCAATATTAAATCACAAAATTTAATTAAATTAACAATTTAAATTATCGAAAATTTGCGGGTCGTTACACTCTCCCCCACTCAAAACTTTTCGTCCTCGAAATGGAAAAAGAAGGGGAAAAGGAATTTAGTAATCAATATATCTTATTCAAAATATTAAATTTATAAACAATTAATTTACAAAATTTAGCAATTTAAATAAAATATGTCAATTTATAACAATTAAATCCTTTTACACTCAAGTTAACAAAAGTTGGGAAACATTTTATAAAATTTTCGAAGTCCAAAATTTACAAAAAATTTCGGCAGATTCTTCTTTGTACGGAGAGGCTCGGGAGAAATAATAATATCAATAATAGCAATATATCTCAAAATTTTCAAAATAATATATCCCAACAGCGGGAAAAACAATATAATATCGCTAGAAAACCATAATCCGAGAACGTACCTATTTGTCGGCCAAATAACGTTTATTTTATGAAACCAAAAGCAGTAGCAATTGCTTCCATAACCTGTATTTCACTTACATAATCCAAGGATGTTAATAATTATAAAAAAGAGAAATAATTTAAGCTGTTTCAACCAATACAAAACAAAATAAAGCAACATAACAGCAATCACTTACAACCAAGTATACAATCATCACAAGGAATCAAAGTAATCAACTATTCACCTATAGTAAGTAAAACAAATGGTTTGCTCGGGTTAGACACTTCAATCGTACAGAATGATAAATAACTACTAAGTATACCATACACTCAACAGTCTTAGATAAAACTCAATAGATTATCCATACATCCAAACAATTAAAAGTATCTTTACCCAAACAAGCCATAAACCAACCAAACATCAAATTCCAAACATGATTCAGGTTTATTCTTATTAGTTCCTTTTCACAAGATTTGTTGTTCATTTTCCTTCATTTAATGATTACTTCCTTTAAATTTTCATTTATTTCTTACAAAATTTATTTCCATTTATTCATTCAACACTTAATTCCATTTATTTACCTTCATTTATTCACCTATGTTATTTACAGTTCTTACATATGTTACTCATACCCAATTATTTTAACCGTATGTAAATCAATTCCTAAAGAACTATATAGGTTTCTTTGTAAATAAATTCACATTCATTCATTTAATACTTATTTTCAATTTTTCTCACACAATGACAATTCCTTTTTATTTCTTTTCATTCATTACTTACAAAATTCATTTCAGTTATTCATACGATGTCCATTTCTTTTTCATTACTTTACATTCAATCCTTACTTAAGTTTCTTACTTTTAAATTTACATTCATCTCCTTATATAATGTCATTGAATATTAAATCTATTTTCTAAATCATTTCAACAATTCTGAAATTATAATCACTTAATTTATTATAGTATTCATTTTTCTATTCATTTCAATTATAAATGGCTTCCATCATTAACTTAAGTTTACACTTATTTATTTAGTATTCATGTTCAATTCAATTACTTAGCATATTAATTCATTAACTTAAGTTTACAATTATTTACTTAAAATACTTACTTTCTATTACATTTTATTATAGTAACATTTCAATTATAACTTAAGTCTATAACTATTATAATATCAAAATTCTTATTTATAAAGTGAATTCATTGAACACTTACATTATTTAAGTTTTACTTGTATAATATTCTATTCAACATTACAACTTTTAATATTTTGGTAAGTTATATATATGTTTTTAAGGATGCAATTGAATTTTACACAAGTTTATCTTAATTATATTAATTAACAAAATGTTCAATAATCATATGCTTCAGATTTCATTCTTTTACTTACAGGTTACAAAATTTTCAAATTCCTTGTTTATTTCATTTATAACCTAGCATTTAATTTCTCATTTTCATTTTAGAAGGCTCCAATTATTAAATGGTTAAATTTTTATTTCATTACAATAATTGAAATCTCTTATTTAAAGAAACTTTAGAAATGTCGGGTTCCATTTCAATTATTTTTAAATAATAATATATATAATCATATCCTTTATATATATCAAATCATAATTGGAATCCAAAATTAAGATTACTTTATCAAAACAATTGTGCAATAAAACTACTACAATAGTCTTTCCATTTTGAAACTCGAAAATGAACATCGATGATGCGTGCACTCATCACCGAAATTATTTTCCAGTGACAGTGAGGGGAGTACAGAACTTATTTCCTTCCAAAATTACTTAAAAATATTTCGTTCAAATTACATTGAAATATTTATATCGAAAAAATACTTCCAAATAATATTAATATTATATTCCAAAATCATTCGAAAGGAAATTTCAAAAATCCCGGAATTTAAGTTCTAACTTTTCCAATTTATATTTATTTTACTTACAAATCTTATTTTCAACTAATATTTATAAATTTCACTACCTAACAAACAAATACATTACAACCAAATATATCATTTATAAAATTATTATTTTATATACAAAAATGTATAGTAGGCAATATTATTACATTTACCTACATTTCAAAAAAAATATTGTGTCGGTCTGCCCTATTAAGTGTTTAGAAATCCCTATCGATGTCATAGCGTCCTATGCACCAACTAGAATTTATAAATACAAAACGGAACAAATTAACACAATATAAAAACCTTTTATAACACTAACAAATATGCTCTCTCATATATATACACTCAGCGACTCATTCTAGGGTATAACTACCCTATTTAAATATGAGTCTGACCCCACAAAGCTAAGGTTATCGTTAAACCAAAGCTCTGATACCAACTGTAACGACCTATCTTTTTGGATGCTTTAAGCAGACACACATGTCGACTCAAACCATACAAAGAGGCAGATTGTTATTGGAGTAAATAAGAAAAAGAGAAAGAAATAAAACAAATACAGAATCTCACAGCGGAATGGCAAAATATAATAATCAAATAACAGTTCATGAAGCTGTTTACAAATAAATTTGATTATACTTATACAATAAAGAATCAGAGTTACAGACAACAAGAATAAATAAATAATTGCAGCGGAACAACATATGCAGTGGAATAAATATAATAATAATAATACAACTCTTCGTTTTCATCCTCCAGAAATAAGTCTTAAAATCCTGAAATGCTCAGGCTGACCCGAGCGAATTGAAAAGATAAAACACTCGAGTCAGAACTAAAAGATCTTATGTAAGTTAAATCAATGGTAAATAAATATGAGTGTAAACGGCGTCGGAGATGTTTACGGGGTTTGACATCTCCTATCCAGTGTCTAACGTGAGTGCAATAACTTGAGAGATGTTCGGGATTCACATCTCCTAAGGATCTGTTAAACTATCTACTATGTAGTACAATATGCTATTACAATAGTGTCTACAATAAAGTAAAGTATTATAATAGCGTTAAGGCGTTACCCATATCCCCCTTAACACATTTTTATATATTCCCATAGTCTATATAGTACCGTAATTCCTCCGTAAACTGGAGGGCTATCAGAGGGCACTCCATAGGTATGGTACAAAACAAACTCGTAGAAGGCGCTCTAGGGCATGTGAACACGGCACACGAGGAAATGCCAGGGTAGATATACCGTTTGCGGATCCGGACTGGTGGTAACACATAGCAGCTACTTCCGCCCACCTCAAAACACACTCCCAAATCAAAAATCAGACGGTGGCTACCAAATCAATTACAAAGTCAGAATATAATATCGAAGAAGTGTGTGCGATAGGAGGAATGACCTCACTTGGCCCGGCGTAGCTCCTGATTTTAGTCACATCTAAGCTGACTCACGGGAGACAGGGGCCACGTCATACCTTATACAGAAATCATTCGCCAAACCATCCTACTTCATCTCTGGAATCTCCACCACGTACACGGTTGTTAAAGTGGTTTTCAGTATTGGCAGAGAGTATGACAATATCTGATCCCGGTCTCTTTAACAACCAATCGCTTATTACACATCGGATGGTTCTTTTACATTTCAAAAAGTTAATCTACAATTGATATCAAAATATCATATTCTCAAAACCATAATACTTTCGAAATCATATTCACCTTGAAAATCATATTTCCAAAATAGTTTAAAGCCCTCATTTCAAAAATTCATATTTAATCAATATGACTTTTAAATCCGAACTTAGGTTAAAATCATCATTTAACCGCGTTCGCTTTAAATCGAAATCTGGATATAAACTCTTCTGATTTACTTAAATCGAAATTTTGAAAGATAGTTTAGATAGTTATAAATAGTTTAAGTAGATATTAATAGTTAAAATACTCTAAAATAATTTAGAATAGATAAAATAGTTTTAACTTGATTTAAGATAGTTGAATAGATTTAAAACAGATTCAAATATAATTAAAATATATTAAATAGCTTTAAAATAGATTGATTAGATTTAAATTAAATTATATGGTTAAATTTGTTTTAAATAAATTAAATTGGTTTAAAATAGGTTAAATTAATTTGTATAGTTAATATAGGATAAAATAGTTTAATAAATTTGAAATCTTAATAATTAGAAATTTTAAAATAATATATTTCAATAGTTTACATTAAAATATGGATTTGAGGTTAACATCAATTTAAACTATTTATTTCTTTTCAACACATCTGAACAATTTAAGTTTCCAAATCCTTGATTTTCAATAATAATTTAATTTGTATAAATGAAATTCATATTTCAAAATATCATTCAATTACATTCAAAAAATTTAGGATTCAAAATCATTTAATTTAACCAATCCAGTGTCCGTATATAATTCTCTATCCTAGGGTCAAGTGACATGGATATTTATCATTTCAATCCGCAATTTAAATTTTTATATTTACGGATATATATCATTTCAATCCGCAATCCCGAAAATATTAAAATCCATAAAATCGCTCGAGTCTATAATTTCAACTCATAAAGATTTTTCCCTAATCTATAGATCATTCGGGTATGTATCATTTCAACCCATAGGGAACTTGTAGAGCGATAACAGTATACAAATCAAACATATCATCCAATCATCCAATATTAATCATCAACATCAATCAAAATCATCATATAATTCAATTAATTAGTTTCAACAATAACCAATTTCAATAACTAATATTTAACTGGCAATTTAACTTCAATAATAAATTGAATAACAGCTTAATTCAAAATATAACAAATTAACAGGAATAACAAATTTAAATTACCAAACAGCCACAAATAAATTTCTAATCACATCATAAATTTAATTTAACAAACATAAGAGATTTTAGATGTTGTGAGTGGGTTAAAACAGTAATCTTTGAATTTAAATTGAATTTATATCCAATTTAAACCCAAAATTCAAACAATCTCAGAATTCGTCCAAACCAGCGTCAAAATGTCCGAAATTTCGATACGATCCCAGCGGATCAGACCGCGCGTGAATCGGTCCTCGTATGCGAAAGATACGTACGTTAGAACATTTGAAAATTAAATTAAAAAAATAAACAAAACAAAAATAAAATAAAATAAAATAAACAGTCATTACCACGCCACATCACCTCTTCCTTCTGAAACCCTAACAACAGAAACCCAAGGTTCTCGCATGAACGCAGTTTAGCCACCACCCCAAAATTGCCGTTGACCACGAAATCCACCACCATACTCTGTCGATTACCAAGGAACGGCCGCCTGCGACTTGCATACTCCTCGGCGCCACCATAGGACATGTCACGATCGACCCAGACCACCGGCCACCGCCTACTTCTCGAAACCTAATCGAATTTTCACGACCATCCAACCGTCAACTCATCGAACAAGCTATACTGATGAACAACATGCAGCGATCTCCACAGCCCGTACAGTTTATTTGACGATCGGTCGAGCTGAGAAGGAAATGTTCATATAGACAAATGAAAATAAGAGGTGGTTAGGGTTTATAACGGGTTATTTATAGACAAAGTTGAAAATAGAGGGACGGACAAGATTTGATTTACACGTTGAACGATAAATGGCCCGGAAAGCCCGTTCTGTCACCGGAATGAAAATGGGTCATCCCATATGTCAAAATAGATGCTTTCAAAAAATTTAATTCAATGGAACAGGTTCAAGTCCTAATTCCATCGTATTAAGAAGTTATGTTAAAATCGGCTTATTTCAAATTGATTTCAATTGATTTCAACTAAGTTGATTTCTAGGTGTTTCGAGCACGTACGATCAAACGACAAGTCCGATCACTACGAAACTTGAAATCCTATAATAATTCATCGTTACGGATCCGATGAAACTGGTTTCGTCGAAATCCGAGTCAGTGGCCAAAATGGCTATATTTCAGTTGATTAAATAAATGAATATTACATTAATTAAATCACTTTTTAATTCAAATTTAAGAGTTTACAATTTCTATTGCTTTTGATAGCTTGGACATTTATAATAAATTAAACAAATCTTGATATCAATTTAGAGTTTATTAATTTACCCATTTTAGCGTTTAATTTCACTGTAATAAAATCCAATTAAGACAATTTAATTCCAATAAATTGCTTAAATTTGATTTCAATTCTTTTTACTCAATCAATTATCATTCTATAAATATATTTAACATTGTTTTATATTTCATTACATTAATATTTTCCAATTCTCATCATTTATTTGTATTAATTTCTATATTTCAATTATACTGAAGTTTTGTCAATTTAGCACATTAATTATAATTCAAAATCCCAACTAATTTATTTACCTTGGTTCCATTCTTTTATATAAACCAATTATACCCTTATGAATAAATTAACATTTCTATTCATTCTATTACATTTACAAATTTCAATTATTGTCTTAATTCTCATTAAGGTAACATTTAATTTCATTTAATTTTAATTTATTTCCAATTCAATTTAATAGACATTTCTTTTTTTTCATGGCAGACCCACCATCCCTTCCCGTTCTTTCTGCTTCCCCAATTGTCCTTCCTCCTTTCCCGCCTGTCCTTCCTCTGTCTTCTTCAACTCAAACGTCTTCTCCATCTTTTCGTCCTGCTCCTGACCCCCCGCCGCTACCTTTTTCGTCTTCTTCACCGCCTCTTTCTCCAAGTCCTCCGCGCTTTCCTGTGTCTGTTCCACCATCTCAACTGCAATGGACTTCCCTTTTCAAGCACAAACCAAGTAATGCGGGGAAGTACATTCCAGTTGAGATGGCTCCTGAGTTAGTTAACGATGTCTTGATTCCACCTTCCTGTGTCATTGAAGCTGGTAAAGAAGTTTGGAGTAGCTACCTTGTTGGGTTTTTTCTTGATAAGCCTTTGCCTTATTCTGTTGTTATTTCCACTCTGAAGAAGTACTGGAAATTGAAGGGCGCGATTAAAGTTCGTTCAAATGGCTTCTTATTCTTGTTTCATCTAGCTTGCGACGAAGACAGGACACGTATCTTGCAAGGAGACCCGATAGTTATGCGTAACAAATTATTTATCATAAAGCAATGGGATCCCTATGTTGGAAATGCCTGTGCCTCAATCTCCTCTGTCCCAGTTTGGGTTAAATTTTCCAACATTCCTTTGTTTGCTTGGTCTCACTGTGGAATAAATTGGTTAGCAAGTAGGGTAGGAAAGCTTGTTTGTATGGATGAATCAACTGAAAAACTTGAAAGACTGTCGTATGCCAAGTGCCTAATTGAAATTAGACCTGATAGGTGTCTCATGGACTCCTTTCCTGTTCAACTGCTAGATGAAGGAACACAATTAATTTTTGTTGATTATCAATGGAAGCCTGATATATGTTCAAACTGTAAGATTTTTGGTCATTTGGAGCCTAATTGTGAAAAAAAAATATTAACCTCTGAAACCGTGGAAAAGTCTGTCAAGTACAATACTACTGGAGAAACAAATGTTCAGAAATCCAAGGAAGTAAACGAAAATAATGGAATGATATCCAAACGAAGAAAGCAAAGATGGCAAATAGTGAGCAGGTCAAGAAAGCAGAAGTCTAAGATAGATGTTTCGAATAATCAGCTGCTGAAAGTAAGAGAAGATGATCTCTCTGGTATGAACAATAGGATGGATGGAACTGAACTTGAGGAAGGTGAGATTGGCAACGGGGTAGCAGTTGGAATTCCTGACCGGGGAGAATCAAACAATAATGAAAACAGTGAAATTCTAAAAAATAATGATTTCCACATTCTATCAGCATTGGGAGGGAATGATACAATTGTAGGTGAAAATGGGAATGGTGAAAATGACATTACTAACACAGTAGTAACTGATGCAATGGCCAATAAAAAAGGAAATGGGTTGGGTAACTCGGATTCTGCTGAGGCAACTTTTAAACCATTCCCAATTGAAAGTTACGTGCCAGACTTTTCCTTGCCATCTCAAACAAATAAAATCCACCAAGCAGATATCAGTAGTACAGGCAACTCTGTCATGCCTTTCCCTCAATCCAATATCATCATTAACTCCAGTGATGTTAACTTGGAACCAATAATGGTCTTGTCATCTTCAACTCCTCCAAAAATTCTTGCTTCCTCAAGTGCTAATAATCAAACTCCTCTCTCTCTGACTAAGCCTGTGCATGTATCCCATGTGCACGTGCACGTCCATGAAGTCTCTGATGCTATCCCAGGATCCACCTCTTCTAATCACACTGGTGTAACTGAATCTGAAGCAAATCTTCCCTATGATCATATTCCAGCTCCCCAAGCGTGGATGCCCCCTCCTCCTCAGCTCCTCTCCTCTTCATGCCCTTCCAACAACAGCTCAATCCAAAACTTAATGCAAGATGTCTGTGCTATGCCAGTTTGTTCCAGTAAAATAAAGAAACCAATTCAATTGTCTGAATTGGATCTCAATCCCCCTGCTGGATCAATCCTAACTTCACCAATTCCTGAAACCATAGTTCAATCATCCCCTCTAACTAGAGGTGGCAAGAAGAAACTTCAACAGAAACAAATGGTTGTTTAATGATGAACAACATAGGAGCTTGGAACATTCGTGGTGCACACTCGGAAATTAAACTAAACCAATGCAAGCAAATTATATCCACTCATTCTTTGAGTCTTGTTGCGATACTAGAAACTAAACTTAATGCAACTCTCTCTTCCAAGGCCGCTACGTTCATTAACCCGACTTGGAAAATGATAAATAATCTTAGTGATGCTCCCTATGGTAGAATTCTTATCTTATTTAACCCCTCTATTTTCCACCTTAACCCCATCTTAACTTCTTCGCAACTAATTCACACTCATTGTATCCACCTTCCATCTTCTACTTCCTTCTATCTAACTGTCATCTATGGTCACAACTCCGTTCTAGCTCGTCAGTCTTATCTTTCGCTTCTCCCTTCGTTACGTCAAGAAACTCACCCATGGTTGGTCATGGGGGACTTCAACTGCTCCTACCATTTGTCTCATCGACTTGGAGGGAACCCTTTGTCCCTCTGTCAAATAACTCCTCTTAGCAATGCCATCTCTCTCTCTAATCTAATTGAACTTACCTCTGTCGGTGCCATCTTCACTTGGAACAACTCTAGTAGACAATCCCCTCGTACCTTTTCCAAAATTGATTTCACATTCTCTAATCTCAATGCTCTTGTCAAATGGCCCCAAATGTTCAATCTCCTTCCAATGCCTGGCTTATCTGACCATTCTCCTCAGATCATATCCTTTGGTTCTGCTGTGAGAAAAAGAAACACAAATTTTAAATTTTTTAATGCTTGGGTTCAACACCCTGACTTTATTTAAATAGTTAGTAAGGCTTGGTCAACTAAATTTTTTGGTAACCCTATGTTTATATTGCAGAGTAAACTGAAGGCAGTCAAAGCAGATCTGAAAGCTTGGGCTCTGTGTAAATTTGGTCAAGGTAATCTAGCTTCCTACACTCTTTCTAAGGAACTGCAACTTATTCAGGAATTGATGATGAATGACACTTCAAATAGCGAGCTGGCAGCTAAAGAGGCTGCAGTTTCCTCCCAACTGTTTGAAGCATTACGAATTGAAGCTGATATGATAAAACAGAAATCTAGGCTCAAGTGGTTTAGAAATGGCGATAGAAACTCTGCTTTTTTCCACTCCTCTCTCAAAGCCAAGCAATCTCGAGAGTTAATTAGTACTCTCATTGACATGAATGGTGAATATACTGCGGACCCTGTCCAAATTGATGAAATGTTTCTGGACCATTTCAGTAAATTGCTTGGTAACCATAACCAATTCAACCCTTCTCTTGAGCTTCTGGATACAATAAACATACCGAGAATTTCTCCAGAAGACAATGCTCTTCTTTCCGCTGCTGTCACAAACTCTGAAATCAAATCTGCTCTCTTCTCCCTAAATGCTAATTCCACTGGAGGTCCCGATGGATTCAACTCCTTTTTTTTCACCTCTACTTGGGAAATAGTTGGCCAAACGTTCTTGAAGGCTATTCACAATTTCTTCAACAAGTGCAAAATGATAGGGTCCATCAACGCTACTAACATTGCCCTAATCCCTAAGGTGAAGAACTCTTGTCGAGTTTCCGACTTTAGGCCTATATCGTGCTGTAATACAATATATAAGTGCATCTCGAAAATAATAGCGAATAGGCTTAACTCTGTTCTTGATAAAGTTATCTCTACCAACCAAGCAGCTTTTCTTAAAGGTAGGAGTATTCTTGATAATGTTATGATGTCGCATGAACTGCTGAAAGGCTATAACAGCTCCCACGTCTCTCCCAGAGCTACCTTCAAGCTAGACATATCGAAAGCTTTTGACTCCTTGCATTGGGACTCAATAGTTAGAATCATGGGATTAATGAATTTCCCCAAACACTTTGTTGCATGGATACACTGTTGTATTTCTACACCTAGGTATTCTCTGATGGTCAACAACTGTAGTGTTGGTTTTTTTCAGGGGAAACAGGGCATTAGACAGGGAGACCCTATCTCAGCCTACTTATTTATTCTCGTGATAGAGATTCTCACCCAAATCCTAAACCATCTCGTCCTTGAAGGCAAGTTTATGACTCACCCAAAATGTAGTAACCCGCTTATCACATCTTTGATGTTTGCCGATGACTTGGTCATTTTCTTCAAGCCTAATATGATGACAGTTACCTCCATCATGCATGGTCTGGACAAATTCTTCAAAATAACTGGGTTAGCTATTAATCTATCCAAATCTGACTTAATGATAGCTGGTGTTGACCCTCTGTTAACTACCCAAATCACTTCATTTACTGCAATCCCTCATAGAACCGAAACTGCTATGTACCTTGGTCTGCCGCTTGCAACATCGAGGATAACTTTAGCTCAGTGTATTCCTCTCTTTGACAGAATCACTGCCAGGCTTTCGAACTGGACCAACAGATTACTTAGTCAAGCTGGAAGGCTCACTCTCATCAATTCCATAATTTTCTCCATGATAGTGTATTGGTCGCGGTCATTCATTCTTCCTTCCAAGCTTCTCAAAATGATAAGGTCAGCTATGTCGAACTTCTTCTGGCATGGGTCTATCACAGCTAGGAAGCTATCCCCATGTGCATTTTCCAAACTTGAAAGACCTAAATCGAGGGGAGGTCTGGGTATTAAAAATCTTATTCTATGGAACCGAGCAGCTATGGTGATGCACATTGACAACCTGCTTAACCATAAAAATAGCTTATGGGTTTCCTGGTCTCACAAATACATAATTCGTAATAAAAATTTCTGGACGATGGACATTCCTCAATCCTGTAGTTGGACTTGGCGTAATCTGCTGAAAATCAGACCTGACATCCTCCCTTATGCTAGAAGTCGTATCGGTATTACTGGTCGTCAATCTTTCTGGCATGACCCATGGATAAAAGAAGGAACCATTCTTAGTCACTGTCTCACATTCAATCAACAAGTTCAATCTGCTATTCCCTCTTCTGCCCTGGCGTTGGAATGTATTATTGATGGTAAAGCAGATCTCCCTTATTCCAGTAACCTGTCGGTTAGAAACCTATGGAATCAACTTTGTGGCGCTAAAGTTAATATATATCCACATGATGGAATATCCTGGTCATGCTGCAAAAGCTCCTTTATGATTAGTGCAATGTACAAGAAATTTATTTGCCATTTCAATACCTCCCTTCTCTGTTGGCATAAACGTATATGGCTGCAGCACAATGCAGAAAGTCAGAATTTGATGCTATGGAAGTTATTTGGCAATGCTCTAAAGACAAAAATTAAGTTGAGGCAGCGTGGGTTAATCATTGATACAACTTGTATCTTCTGCCATGCAGCGGATGAGGACTCTCTTCACCTCTTCTTCAGTTGTTCGTATGTGAACAGTTTGTGGAGCTGGATCATCTCCATCATCTCTGGAAGAACAGTTGGTCATGACAGTAAGGAGGAATGGGACATCATATACAAGGCAACTAGATGGAGGAGTGAATCAACTTACGTTTTGCTTTTTACACTTAAGACATTCATTGCGATAATATGGGAGGAGAGAAACGCCGTCATATTCAAAGACAGAAGGAAAACATGCATGCAAATGAAAGTAAGTATCATAGAGAAGATGAAACACGGGATAGCTGCCTCTAGTCATCAATTTAATCCTGGATTTTTGATGGCCCTCCCTTCTCTTTAAGTGTTTGTTGTTTTCTGTTGTGTGTGTTTTTCTTCTTCTTTTTTTCTTTTCTTGTTGATATGCCTGTTTTTCTAGTTCTCTTGTTGCTCTGTATTTCCTTGCCTGCCTCTGGTGGGTTGTTTACCCTTGTATCTCTTAGCTCTTGGTATATCAATAAATGGTAGGGGCCCATTCCAACCCCGCTGGCTTTGCCAAAAAAAAATGGGTATCGTATAATAGTGGTCACCATTAACCTTAACTCATATTTATGTAGCATTTTATTGACATTTATTTGAAATTGACTAATTAAATTGGTAACAACAACAATTGTCACCATTATACATTTTTATAATATTTGTAAGTTCATTCCTTACAAACAATTATTATAACAACTCTCCCTACACTAAATTTATTCCATTTCCATTCATTACACATTGTTTTATTAATAAGTCCACAATTTAATTTATCAATTACCTTTTATATCCCATTATAAATTAATGCACACATTAATACAACAACTATTATAACTCCCTACATAATACTGATTTTATTCAATTACCATTAATTGTATATTATCTCATTAATTAATTCATATCTACATTCATTTCCTTATATAAAATTTATAACCAAGTTATAACATTTACATTATTTCAATCAATTGGAATTTCATAGGAATTGAAAAAAAATTAACTTACATTAATATTGTTACCATTCATTCTAGTTATTATTTCCATAAATAAATCACAAAATTTTGTTTCTTTCAATATTAAATCACAAAATTTAATTAAATTAACAATTTAAATTATTGAAAATTTGCGGGTCGTTACAGATTTACTAACAATAAACTAAGGGAACTTGTAGTGTGATAACAATACATAAATAAACATACATCCAGTCATCCAAATACCAACAATTAAACATCTAGCACAATCATCATTCAAATTAACCAATAAATAACAACAATTAACTGATTATCATTAAAAGGTATTTAACCAACAATTTAAATTCAATATTAAATTAAATGGCGATTAAATTCAATAAAAGTTAGATTTAACTGGAATGACAATTTAAATATAACAAACAGCAATCAATCAATCTCTAATCACATCATAAATGAATTTAACTAACATAAGATAGTTTAGTAGTTGTGAGTGAGTTAAAACACTCACATTTGATTTCCAATCGATTTAAAATCCAGAATAGTCCAAAATTCAACAGTCTCAGAATTCGACCAAACCAGTTCTATAATGTCCGGAATTTCGATACAATCGCAGGGAGGAAACCGCCCATGAATCCGAGCTCGTATGCAAAAGCTATATATGTTATAACATTCGACAATTGAAATTGAAATTGAAATTGAAATTTAAAATAAATACAAATAAGTAATTACCACGTCATCAGTGTAATCAGACGAAGTCCTAGCTTGTTTATCGAACGCGACCACGCTGCTACTCTCAGCCACCACGACCACACGTTCGCCCATGCGCTGCCACGTCCAGCCACGGCCTACCAGACCACCACCCAATCGAGCGTCGACCAAGTCCAGCCACCTTCCACGTCTCTAAAGCCCTTTAGATCGTCACCAAAAACGAGCAACCTCCCCCATAAATCGAACCCTAATTGAGCATTTGCCACCGATCTGGCCACTGATGAGCACAACAAACTGTTCCGATGAACTCTGTAACAACCCACATATTTTACGATTGTATATTTAAATATTTTATGTAAATATAGCATCATTAGTCAGATTATAGTCTGAAAAACTACTTTTTGTAAACGGTCGAATTAGGACTCGGGACCACTTCCATTGAGTTCAAAATGCCGTTTGCGACCTTTTTGAGTGTAAACATCGATATGTTTGGAGTTGAGTGAATTTTGCTATTTTTCACTTAGGGCTTTGGGTTTGGGTTTCAGCCTAATAACCTAACATAAGACCCTAGCTCCACCCCCTCTTCTCTTCATTCACTTTCATTTCCTAATACCTTCAAGCTTTAGCAAAAATGGGGGAAGAGAAAAGGAAATAGAAATTCCTAAGCCCTAGATTCATTTGCAAACTCAAATTCTTGCTCCAAAATCAAAGAGAAGCTTAGGTAAGCCTTCTCTTCATCTTCTCCATTTCGTTTCCTCTTCAATTTTAGAAATGTTCTAAACCCTAACTTGTTTTCTTTTGAGCTTAGATTGAAGCTCCTTGGGTTGAAATTGAAGAGTGATTGTTCTAGCCTTGCTCTGTAGCTTCTCTCTTGTGTTTTGGGGTTTAAAGGTGAGATTTTTGAACTCACATCTAAGCCTATAGTTTTTGTTGTGGTTGGGTTAGAATTCCAATCATCTATCCATGTTCATTTATGTTCGATTTGAATGGATTTAGTGAATTGTCCAATTTTTGGTTTTTGGAATCCAATCTTTGATGTTTGAACACGTTAGTGGGGTGTTTCGGAAGGCCATACAAGGCTGGGTCGTCGCTTGGTGTAAATCCTTAGCCATGGTTGCTCGCTCGTCGCTCCTATTCCGTGTTATCAATTTTGCCCCAAAGGGGGCTAGGCTGATTCTGCTCTGGTAGCAGGTTCAGTCGACTGAACTAGTAGGTCAGTCGACTGAACCAGATTCCAAGAATTTGCCTGGGTCTGTATCAGTCGGCTGACCTTCTGGGCCAGTCGACTGACCCTGGGCAGAAAATTGCGTACCCCTGTGTCAGTCGACTGACCCACTGGTTCAGTCGACTGACCCACTGGTTCAGTCGACTGACCTGGAAACATAAAGTTTCTAGGCACTAGGCCAGTCGACTGACCCCCTGGTCCAGTCGACTGACCTGCTTGTCTCAGCCCAAATTGTTTACTTTGCTTTGATTTCCAATTTTGATCGATTCGTGTCGATCCAATAAGTTTTTATCACATTTTTGACTTTGATGATTCCTTTTTTATTAGTACACGGGTTTTTATAAAATGATCTTTTTAAATTGTATTAAAAGCTCGTTTCTCCAATTTATAATTTCTATATAAAACACACACGATTTTGCACTTCGAGCGAAGAGGGAGGAGAATTAAATGATTAAATAAAACGCATGCTATGAACATGTGAGTTTATCTTTTCAGTTAATTCCTAATCTATTCGTTTGACCGTTTTGACCTTTGGGTCTGGTTTACCGATGAGATGAGGTGAACTTTATACTGCTTTGAGTGTGAAATTGACTCCCGGTTAGTAAATCGTTTAGTGAGAACGTGTGGTATGGGACTCACGTTAACATTTTTCGGGTTCCTTTCCAAGAGTTTATGACACATTTGCTTCGGCGGTCAGTACTGGACCTATGTGGGTCATTGATTGTCTATGTGGAAAATTGCTCCTATGTGGGAGTATTATTATTATTTTGGCTTTGTCTATGTGGACAATTGCTCCTATGTGGGAGTAGAGTCTTCGTGCGTATCGCCTCTGGGCGTGTGATAGCACTAAATTAATAGTACTTGACATAAAGACTATGGTCTTGTCCGCGCGACTTTCTGATGTTTTATTATTGTATTTCCCTTGAGTAGCGCCTTTTGGCGATGGTTCTATGGAACCACACGATATGAGTGCGTCTACCCCGTGGAAACTTATATTGCCTACACTGGCGCTATTCTTTGCTATGTTGCATTGATTTTTGGATATGTTTCCATTATTGCTTATGATTGCCGATATGTCGGGTTTTGGAATATCTCCTAAGTGGGAGTAATATTCTACAAACCATCTTTATTACTATTGCATATGCCGATGAGATGAGGCTTATTATTCGACATTATGTGATGTCGATTTCTCTTTGGAGGATTTATTTATTTGCTAAGTGACTACGTTTTCACTATGTTAGTAATGTCGTTATTATTGCACTTCTCTTTGGAGGAGTATTATATCATTATCTTATACCGCATTATTATTATCTAGCTTTATCGAACTGATTTGTTTAGCTAGACTGACCCGTGTATTTTATACTCGGGTCAGACCGAGATGTTTCAGGTTAGGTACATTGGACTTAGCCTATTTTGCTTCCGCATGGACTATTCTACTAGCTCTTTTTTGATATAGCTTTATGTGTAGTCCTTTTTGGCTGTAACTCTGATATGCATTCTTTTGACTCGCATGTATATTGTGGTTTACTTTTCCACTTGACATGTATCATTTTGTATACTCTGTAATGTATTTGTATATGTGTAAATGTATGTGATGTTCTACTGTTCTGTGATGTGTATTACATTTGAGTTGTTATATCTTGTTCTGATAGATCCTTCAGCCACCTATGGCTTTGTATTAAGTATTTATTGGAAACATCGATCCATTTGAGAAAGAAAAGAAAGAGTTATGGCAATTGTCGGCGTGTTCAATAGATAATTAAGACAAGGTTATAGATGGTCGCTCCTATCCAGCTCTATTCTCCGCAATAGCAGACGGTGTTACTCCGTAATACTCTTTGCTAATGTGGGTCTCAGAGTGGGGCGTCACAGCTTGGTATCAGAGCTGAGTTCAGAACAAAATATGATAAACATAGAACAGAGACACATATTACGGTACATCAAAGTGTAGTACGATGTTATGAATCTTTGAATCATCGTGTCATAAGAATTAATTCGAGTCTTCGTACCGTTCTATCCTATTTTATTTTTATGATGCCTTGTTTTATCAATCATGTTTGTTTGATATTCATTCTGAGAATAACCTTTTTCCTCTTCTATCTTTTTCTTTCCTTCTTAAAGAAGAAGAGATGGTTAGATCTAGCAGTCCCAGCGCCGGTCAATCCAGTAGTCCTTTACTGGATGGCGTATTTATGACCGCTCAATAACTTTTGGATCTTGTAAAGAATCAAAGGTTTATCTGTGCTTTAAGTAAGAACCCCGAAAAGGTTTTACCTCTGAAATTAGAAGTGCCTTTCGACCAGTTAGTAGATATCGCTCTTCGACTTGAAGAGGCCGATAAAGATAATGATGTTGTAGTTGTGGATGCCAAACAAAACTTCAACATCAACGGGAAGAGGCATATTAAGTTCAAAAGTCCTAATCCCAACAAAAAGGGAAGCAGGCAATTTCGGTAGCAAAGACTTCTACCACTAGTCGTGGACGATGCTACAATTGTGATTCTAAGGACCACCATGTAAATAAGTGTCCAAAACCCTTTTCTTGTCGCTATTGCAAAGGTTTGGGTCACCGTTTATCTTCATCTCCCAAACTTCAAAGTAGGAGGGAGGGGAAGCTGAATGTTGCGCAAGCTTCTAGTAACCCTTCTCTTGGTCAAGGTAATTCTCCTTCTATCCTTGATGGCATTAAATTGTTTTGTGATTATCCTATTCGATTTCTTTTGATATGGGTTTATCTTATTATTTTATATCAAAAGAACTTGTTGATTCTTTTTTTTTCTTTGAATATTTTGGGCTTGATGATTTCTTTGAAAATTGTGAATCCGGTTAGTGGATCTGCAACACTCAATCGTTTCTTTTGAAGATGTCGAGATTATTTTATGTGATTATTCTTTCCAAATCAATTTGCATGTTATGCGTTACTTAGGCTTCGGAATTGATTTTTGGGAAAGGATTGGCTTAATCATTATGAAGCCATATCCTATGTCCTGAGCGAACTATATATCTTCGACATCCTCAATCGGTTAAGCAGATTTCTTTTGTTCTTAGTGATTTTGATTTCCAAATTCGGTGATATCATTTTAATTCTTTAAACCTACGGGATAAGGAGAATATTATTTCTCTCATTCAAGTAGTTTGTGAATTTTCCTGTATATTTGAGCTTGTCTTAGGATTATCACCTAAGCAATCTATTGAATGGTGCTAAGGTCTTTTCAGCTCGGCCTTGCCACCGGTTTTCATCAGCTATGAGTTCCGAAGGGTAGCATTCCACTTACCGCATTCCGCACTCGTTATGATTCTTGTGAGTGGTTCGTTATGTCATTCGATTTGACGAACCTTCTACCTTATTTCATCCATTTTGTGAATCGAGTATTCTACGAATATCTCGATTAGTTTATCCTTATATTTATTGATTATGGATGAAAATAACAAATTTAAAATTTGCAAATCTTTTTACTAAGATATTTATAAGTATGATTGGGTTTTGTTCTTAAAAAAAGAAAAGAATATTTGTAAATTTTATAAGAGACATGGTTATCATATATAAGATAAATTTTGTGTTGTTTTGCCCATTGAGTGTTTTAAGAATTCTGGTCGATGCGCTTGATCAACGTTATCGATAGGAATTTCCTAAATGTTGTGAATATATATATAAAGTTAAGTATAATTTTGAAAGTCTTAGCTTTTCGGGAAAGAGAATCGACTAAAGGACCTCTTTTCCAATGCTTTTATTCTTGCGGTTCCCGAAGGGAACAAAAACTTTATTGTTTATTGGTTTTGGTGTCATTCTCTTGCAAAGGGAATGTGTTGTCGCATTTGCTTCTTGACAATTAAAGCTTGTTGAGACTAGATATGCCATTCATGATCTGGTGCTCGCAGCTATTGTTTTCGCTCTTAGATTTTGGCGTCATTATCTTTTGGGAGAGAAATTTGTTCTCTACGCCGATCGTAAATCTTCAAAGTATTTGTTCACTTAGAAGAAACTCAATATGAGGCAACAGCGTTGGCTCGAGTTTCTTGCCTCCTATGACTTTGACATCCAATATACCCCTGGTAAGGGTAATCGTGTTGCTGATGCGCTTAGTCGCAGACATTCGGCTATCATTTCTATGATGCTTGCCGAATGGAATATTCTTGAGACTCTATCTTTTTGTGTTATTCATGATCGAGCTCCATCCTCTGATTCTCCACTAGTATTATTCAATTTGGAAGCTCGACCCTCTCTATTGGATCGTATCGCCAAAGTTCAGCGGCGAGATCCTGATCTTGTGCATCTTATTTAGCTTCGTGAGACTGAATCCCGTGATGAGGCGTTGCGAGATTTCAGCATTGATTTTCATGGGTGTCTTCGCAAGAAGAACCGTCTTGTTGTGCCTTCTGATTCTGCACTTAGGCATGACATTCTTGATGACTGTCATCGTTCTAAGTATACCATTCATCCTGGCAGTAGTAAAATGTATGCCGATATGCATTGCCTTTATTATTAGGAAGGCATGAAGCGCGATGTGGCGAGTTATGTGAGTAATTGCATGACTTATCAACGTATTAAAGCCGAACATCAGTGCCCTTCTGGTCTCCTTCAGCCTCTAGAGATTCCATTGTGGAAATGGGATCAGATTTCGATGGATTTCATTGATGGCCTACCTCGTACGAGATCGGGCTATTCTAGAATTTGGGTTATTGTTGATCGCCTCACCAAATCGGCTCATTTTGTTCCTATTAAAACTAATAGGACTGCTTCTCTTTTGGCTAAGTTATATATCAAGGAAATCATGAGACTTCACGGTGTTCCTAGTTCAATTGTGAGTGACTGTGATCCTTTATTCACAAGTCATTTCTAGTAGAGTCTTCGGCAAGCTTTGAGAACAAATCTTAATTCTAGCACCGCATATCGTCCTCAATCCGATGGACAAATAGAGCGTGTGAATCAAACTCTTGAAGATCTCCTTCGTGCATATGTTCTTGATTTTGGTGGAAGTGGGGAAGATCATATTTCTCTCGTTGAGTTTTCTTCCAATAATAGCTTCCAATCTAGTATTGGTATAGCACCTTTCGAGGCACTCTACGGAAGGCCATGCCGATTTCCTTCGTGTTGGCTTAAAGCCGGTGAGAAGCTGGTTTTAGGTCCAGATTTTATTGGTGTTCTTTTGTGTTTCACCTATGATGGGTGTTGTGCGTTTCAGTTGATCGGAAAAGTTAGCACCCCGATAAGTTGGTCCATTTCCCATCACCGAACGTATTGGTTCCGTGGCTTATCGCTTTCTATTACCGTCTCAATTTTTTGCGATTCGTGACGTTTTCCACGTCTCTCAACTACGAAAATACTTTAGGGATTCTGATTCTATTCTTGAGCCCGGTGTAATTGAAGAAGTTGAAGTTTCACCAAATTTGACTTATGAGCAACATTCTATTCGTATCATTACTTCGGAGGTTAAACGCCTTCGAAATAAAGATATTTTTCTTGTAAAAGTTCAATGGTCCTCAAATCCTAAGGATTGCTCTTGGGAATCTTGAGAATTCATCGAGCAAACACATCCGGACTTACTCTCTCTTGCCCTTTATGGTGAACTTCTCATTCCAAAATTTTCTTTTGTGTTGATATGCTTTTATGGTTGTTACTCTTTATTTTCCTCTTAATTATTACTAGGACGCAATTTCTTTAAGGAGGGAGTCTGTAACAACCCGCATATTTTACGATTGTATATTTAAATATAGCATCGTTAGTCGGATTATAGTCCGAAAAGCTAATTTTTGTAGACGGTTGAATTAGGACTCGGGACCACTTCCATTGAGTTCAAAATGCCGTTTGCGACCTTTTTGAGTGTAAACATCGATATGTTTGGAGTTGAGTGAATTTTGCTATTTTCACTTAGGGCTTTGGGTTTGGGTTTCAGCCTAATAACCTAACATAATACCCTAGCTCCACCCCCTCTTCTCTTCATTCACTTTCATTTCCTAATACCTTCAAGCTTTAGCAAAAATGGGGGAAGAGAAAAGGAAATAGAAATTCCTAAGCCCTAGATTAATTTGCAAACTCAAATTCTTGCTCCAAAATCAAAGAGAAGCTTAGGTAAGTCTTCTCTTCATCTTCTCCATTTCATTTCCTCTTCAATTTCAGAAATGTTCTAAACCCTAACTTAGGAAATGATTTCTTTTGAGCTTAGATTGAAGCTCCTTGGGTTGAAATTTAAGAGTGATTGTTCTGGCCTTGCTCTGTAGCTTCACTCTTGTGTTTTTGGGTTTAAAGGTGAGATTTTTGAACTCACATCTAAGCCTATAGTTTTTGTTGTGGTTGGGTTAGAATTCATATCATCTATCCATGTTCATTTGTGTTCGATTTGGATCGATTTAGTGAATTGTCCAATTTTTGGTTTTTGGAAATCCAATTGTGTGGAAATCCAATCTTTGATGTTTGAACACGTTAGTGGGGTGTTTCGGAGGGCCATACAAGGCTGGGTCGTCGCTGGGCGTAAATCCTTAGCCGTGGTTGCTCGCTCGTCGCTCCCGTTCCGTGTTATCGATTTTTCCCCAAAGGGGGCTAGGATGATTCTGCTCTGGTAGCAGGTTCAGTCGACTGAACCAGTAGGTCAGTCGACTGAACCAGATTCCAGGAATTTGCCTGGGTCTGTATCAGTCGACTGACCCTGGGGCAGAAAATTGCATAACTCTGTGTTAGTCGACTGACCCACTGGTCCAGTCGACTGACCTGGAAACATAAAGTTTCCAAGCACTGGGCCAATCGACTGACCCCCTGGTCCAGTCGACTGACCTGCTTGTCTCAGCCCAAATTGTTTACTTTGCTTTGATTTCCAATTTTGATCGATTCATGTCGATCCAATAAGTTTTTATCGCATTTTTGACTTTGATGATTCCTTTTTTATTAGTACACGGTTTTTTATAAAATGATCTTTTTAAATTGTATTAAAAGCTCGTTTCTCCAATTTATAATTTCTATATAAAACACACACGATTTTGCACTTCGAGAGAAGAGAGAGGAGAATTAAATGATTAAATAAAACGCATGCTATGAACATGTGGGTTTATCTTTTCAGTTAATTCCTAATCTATTCGTTTGACCGTTTTGACCTTTGGGTCTGGTTTACCGATGAGATGAGGTGAACTTTATACTGCTTTGAGTGTGAAATTGACTAACGGTTAGTAAACCGTTTAGTGAGAACATGTGGTATGGGACTCACGTTAACATTTTTCGGGTTCCTTTCCAAGAGTTTATGACACATTTGTTTCGGCGGTCAGTACTGGACCTATGTGGGTCATTGATTGTCTATGTGGACAATTGCTCCTATATGGGAGTATTATTATTATTTTGGCTTTGTCTACGTGGACAATTGCTCCTATATGGGAGTAGAGTCTTCGTGCGTATCGCCTCTGGGCATGTGATAGCACTAAATTAATAGTACTTGGCATAAAGACTATGGTCTTAGTCCGCGTGACTTTCTGATGTTTTATTATTGTATTTCCCTTGAGTAGCGCCTTTCGGCGATGGTTCTATGGAACCACACGATATGAGTGCGTCTACCCCGTGGAAACTTATATTGCCTACACTGGCGCTATTCTTTGCTATGTTGCGTTGATTTTTGGATATGTTTCCATTATTGCTTATGATTGCCGATATAGCGGGTTTTGGAATATCTCCTAAGTGGGAGTAATATTCTACAAACCATCTTTATTACTATTGCATATGCCGATGAGATGAGGCTTATTATTCGACATTATGTGATGTCGATTTCTCTTTGGAGGATTTATTTATTTGCTAAGTGACTATGTTTTCACTATGTTAGTAATGTCGTTATTGTTGCACTTCTCTTTGGAGGAGTATTATATCATTATCTTATACCGCATTATTATTATCTAGCTTTATCTAACTGATTTGTTTAGCTAGACTGACCCGTGTATTTTATACTTGGGTCAGACCGAGATGTTTCAGGTTAGGCACATTGGACTTAGCCTATTTTGCTTCTGCATGGACTATTCTGCTAGCTCCTTTTTGTTATAGCTTTTTGAGTAGTCCTTTTTGGCTATAACTCTGATATGCATTCTTTTGACTCGCCTGTATATTGTGGTTTAGTTTACCACTTGACATGTATCATTTTGTATACTCTATAATGTATTTGTATATGTGTAAATGTATGTGATAATCTACTGTTCTGTGATGTGTATTACATTTGAGTTGTTATATCTTGTTCTGATAGATCCTTCAGCCACCTATGGCTTTGTATTAAGTATTTATTGGAAACGTCGATCCATTTGAGAAAGAAAAGAAAGAGGTATGGCAATTGTCAGCGTGTTCAATAGATAATTAAGACAAGGCTATAGATGGTCGCTTCTATCCAGCTCTATTCTCCGTAATAGCAGACGGTGTTACTCCGTAATACTCTTTGCTAATGTGAGTCTCGGAGTGGGGCGTCATAAACTCCGTGCATCCCTCTCCATACGATAGTACTCTTGAATCGAGGCATCATTGTCGTTGATCAACCACCGAATGAACGGCCGAGAATGTTATGGTCATTCCCGAACAAACAAAAACCCAATTTCAAAAACGAACAACTGATCTATATTGCGCTTTTTGAGAGCTTTCCAACGATATATAATTCGATAAAGTTTGGAGAGGTTGAAATTTGAAATTGATTTTGATTTTGGATTTAGGGTTTTGGATTTGCAGCCATTGAGAATGAGGGAGAAGCAAATAGATTGAATAGACAAACACGTACAAAAATAAGAAAATAGAGGCCGCTAGGGTTAGAAACAAAATCTATTTATATGGATAGATCTGGATAAGAATGAATAACATATCGAATTTGTTCGAAACGACAATAACAACCCGAAAAGCCCGTTCCGCTTCTGAAACGAAAATGGGTCATCCAATATATCAAAATAGATGTTTTTGATATTTTTAAACTCAATGGAACGGGTTTCAAACACAAATTCCATTGTATACATAAGTTAGCTTTTAAAATCATCTTATTTTAAATTGATTTCATTAAATTGATTTCTATGCGTTTTGAGCTCGCACGATCAAACGACAAGTCTGATCGTTACGAAACTTGAAATCTTACAATAATTCACCGTTAAAGATCCGATGAAACTAGTTTCGTCAAAATTCGAGACAGTGGCCAAAATGGCTATTTTCACGTTAATTAAATAAATTATTATTAAATTAATTAAATCGCCTTTAAAATTTAAATTTTATAACTAACAATTCTTGTCATTTCTTATCACACAGAAGTTAAATAATCTTTTAAAACAAATTTCTCATTTCAAATTCAATATTAAATATTGCACAAATTACAGCGTTCAATTTCAATTGCAGTAAATTCATTAATTATAATTTAAATTCCAATAAATTCATTTATTTTTATTTACATCTTATTATTCGATCAACTATCATCTTATGGATATAATTAACATTGGTTTAAATTTTATTACATCAATAGTCTACAGTTATAATCTTTTACAATATTAATTGCAATATTTAATTAGATTAATTTCAGTTGATTTACAATTTAATTCCAATAGATTAAATGATGAGATGATAATTAAACAATTACTACCATTAATAATTCAAACACATTTCTATGTTTATTGTTAACAAACAAAGCTAATAAATTCACATGATAATTAGTTATTCTATATTAACCAGATTTCAATTAATTACGTACAATTTTACCATTAAATACGGCATTTGGCTTATTTCCTTATCTATAGATTATAACCAAATTTACTTCACAATCATTTCAATTTATTGAAATTACATTAAAATAGTTATTAATTTCCTTAAATTAACATTATTAAATTTCATTCTAGTTATATTTTCTCATTAATAAATCATAAAATTTTAATTATTGAAAAAATGCGGGTCATTACACAAGTACATGCATATGGAGTAGCCACATGGGGGGATACTTCGGCTGTGCAAGGTGATGGAAGAGGGAGGCAAAGGTATGAGGTAATGATGATGTTTTGGAAAATAAATATCATGATATTTAGTTCACATTTTTGCCTATAAATACCCACCATCCATCTTCACTTCCATTCACATTTTCCTCTTCATTTCCTAAGCTTCTTCACCTCTTTATACTCCTCATTAATGGCTTGTTACCTTAGGAGATTTATAGAGAAAAATATTGCAAAAAGTAAGTAAATTATATAGTACATATATATTATCCAAACACCTCAAAACTAAGACAAATCACTCCACATCTCCACTTAAAGCTCATGGACACACCCATATCAATGCTTGGATGAGCCCAGCTCCGCTTGCAACCGTAGGCCGAGCCTATCAAAAGATCCCGGGCTCGATTCCATAAACTTTGATTAGACCATAGTGAAGCAATAGTCTGTTTTCATAAGCCCAATATCCAATGAAGGTGAGAAACTCTACATCTGTATATGATATATTAGATGATATATGTATGGCTATGTTTGGTTGTGATGAATGTGAACCATATTTGCATATGATAATATGTTTGTTTAGATGTGTAAACAATTCACGTTTAATATACGTCGAATATCACAAAGGAATTCACTTTCCTTCAATAAATGAAATAGTGTATATGAGATTATTAAACCTCTTCAAAATGGTTTGAAATGATTTAAAAATATTTTATAAACATTTAAAAGTGTTTCGACCAAGTTTAGAAAAGAATAAGAAAATTGAGTGAAAATAGGCGCGTCACGTAACGGTAGTTCGCAATTTCGCGCCGTAATAGTTTAAATCCATTTATACGATGGAATCAGAGTCGGAATTCTTTGGAATAAGAATTTTCCGAACTCATAATTATAATTTTCAAACAAAAGAAAAATATCGAGATTTCATTTAGTAGATTTTAAAATATGAGCAAATCAAGTTTTCAAAATAATCGCGCTTTGACAGTTCAGAAACCAAAGCGATAAATTTTTTAAAATTGATATTTTTAATTCTTTAAAAATATGGAATAAATTCTATACTTATTTTAAAAAAATTTAAAAAGGATTTGAGTTATAAAAATGAATTTCTAAATGATCGAAAAGTCATTTTGATCAAATAAGCATTAAAAGCACTATTCGCAGCACTTTTTGCAGCGTTTTTTAATAACTTCTGAAATATAGATTTAAACTTAATAATTCTTTCCCAAATCTTTTATAAATGTTTTCAAATAAAAAGTTAAGTATTTTAAAGATGATTTGGAAGTTTTAAAATTACTGCTAAAGGAGTTTAAATAAATGGTTAAAAGAAAAGGTGTTATAAATAAATGATTTAATCTTGGCTCTAAAAGCTGATGAGTAGACTGGATTTTTCTAGTCATGAGATCTGAATGTAGGATGCTTAAACTAAGGAGTTGTTCAGGAGCAACCAGTGCCCTGGCTCACCTGGCCTCTTTCTTGGGCGAGGAATAGATAAGGTCGAAAACGATGCGAGTATAAAAGATTTAAATTTACAAATTTAATACAACTTGGATTGTAGAGAAATAATCTACTTATACTTGGCATTAAATCCGGAGGAGGGAATCCATACTAACCATGTGAATTGGAAAGGTGATTCCACCGTTATTCGATGGATAGTTAAGGTGGAAAACGAAAATTGATATTGAGTAGAATTAGTATAATTTCTATCGACCATTTTTACTCGATAAGGATTTGCAATGTGATCTATGAGAGATGATTATGATTTGATATTTTTAAAGTTAAAGAGAGGTTTAATGATTCCATATATATTGGAAAAGAATATAATCTAAAGATTTATGTCTCTAAAAGAGATATTTTATTTGATAAAAGATATTAATAAATGAAATGATAATCACCCACAAACATAACATCTTTTATCGATGATTGTTTCGAAGGAACGGGGATCAAGTTTAGGAGACTCCAATTCAGAAACCACTTCGAACCAATATATGCATTCGAAGTAAAGACATGGAATGATAATAAATTTGAAGATGGAATGTAGGGCTGCTTGTCACTGACCCTTGGGGGAAATTTCCCATGTCATATATATGTGGCAGTAGTATCTTCATTTGATCTTCGATGTAAGGGCTATTCGCTACCAGTCCTAGAGGTGATTCCCGACAGGATATAGTAGGAGAGTTCCTTCGGTTTGTCCTGTTCCTGGACAACTTGTACAGAAAAATGTCTGACATTGCATTTCTAAAATGCAGGTGCATTGATTTTTACAAACTTACATCTGTTTGGTGGTGTAGGAACTAACTCTCCTATACTTAACACCCTTCTCTGAGACATACGAGCTCAAAGGTTGTATATTTGTGGAAATCAATAGCGTGTGATGAAATTGGCAATGCGGCATTTACGTGAAATGTATGCTATGAGAAAGGTAATCGTTACCTCGAGTCTCATCACTCGGGAATGACAAAAACTGGATAGATGCGGCAGGGCAATGTGGGTTGCACCCATTAGGATATTGTCATCACCTTTCTAGATTACCCTCTATATATCATGTATGTTGTGTATGCTATGCGAACTTTCGGATAAGTTCGAAACGACCAGGGTAATGTCATATTCGGTACTATCTACGGTAAAGGTAGGCCGGTTCTGTGTTGGTAGAGGATGCATTTTTCTAGAGATGTACTGTTGGAAGGTAGTCCCTTACCTTTTCATTGTATGAAATCCATGCTCCAATACGAGCCTTTATGGTTTTAGTTGTAGAACCTAGTATGGTAGAATTTAATAATGTAACAATTTCGGCTAAGATTATATATTTTTATTTGAAAAGAGTTTTCAAAGAATGTCATTAAAGATAATATCCCTGATTTTGCATAGCAAATGTTTTGGTTATCATAAGGTAAAAATCTGTTTCGTATTTATGTGCGTCGTGGTCTTATGAGATACCCTTTGTTTTCCAATACCCGTATTTTTGAGTTTCTCACACCAGTCCCATGACTGACCTGGAGTTTATTTTCTTTCCCCTTAAACTCTGGATGCCCTATTTTTTTGGGCAGCCAAGTAATCGGTTTTAACTTGGAGCATTGTGATGGAGCTTGAAGTCTGGAGCTGAAGATGTTCCTGTAGATAGTTTTCCATTTTCATTTCCACTGCATTAGTTCACTGATTGTATTCAGCATTCATAAGGACAGAGGTTTATAATTGTCCAGGCTGATTTATAAGATAGAATCTGATAAATTTATTTAAAATTTCCGCTATAAAGATCATATATATTAAAATAATATATATTATTCCATTCGTGTAAGATTCTATTCTATCTTTATTTTCTTTTTACCCTTTACTATCCATCCTTCCAGCACTTGGTTTTGCGGCACGTGAATACCGAGGATGTATTAGTGTCAATTTCTAAGGATCGAAAGGGTGGGTCGTAACAATGCAAGTTTTCAAATTTTCTTTTTTACACAATGATTCCACACTCCTACGAGCAGGAGTAAGGTTCAACCAATTTTGCATCCAATCCCTACCATCCAAAACCTACCACATAAATTTTAACATCCAAAATATTTGAAAATCCACTTTTTGAATCTATACTCCTGTGTCAAAAAAATATTTAGATGAAAAACCTTATATTTTCGCCCCACTTTTGGATACTTATTCCGTTGTAACTTGGAACCTTCTCTTCTGCCCCCAATTCTTTTCCAATTTTTCCAAGTACAATCTACATAAGGAGGTTTATTTTTGGACGTTAAATGTAATTATCCTAAGCGCAAGTTTGTTTCATTATCAACAAGATATGGAAATAGAAATTTCCAAAACTAAAACAATTTTTCCCTTATTATTACCTATATTTGATCATGTGTAGTAAATATAGGATAATATCGCTGATATATCGTTGATATATCTCATATCACTCCTAAGCCAATATTTTTAAAAAATATCCTTACCGATATATCGCTCAATATTTGCTGATATATCGCTCCAATATTTAATGTATAATACCTGATATTTTTTAAGAATATTGTCTATTATTGTATGTGTTGGAGAAAATATCTTTATAAATAAATATCTTCACATTCTCAATATTTGTTTTTTGTATATGGTGAATGAAAATTTATGGGACATATTAAAAATTCCAATGCACTAATTTTTTAGTTTTAACCATACACTTTTAGGCTTCTTCATTAGTTTTCCAATAAAGAAAACTCTATTTATTCCATTATTTTATATGATTTGTTTTCCTTGAAGACTTTACTACTAAAGACAAGATCATGAAAGAGCTACTTCTCTTTTTAGTTATTTTATATTCACCGTTTCTAGTTGGTAAGTTAGCTTATGAAAATTCATATATTTAGTTATTATCATGCATCCAGAACTAAAAGTTGAAGAGAAGTAAAGTTGTATATTTGACATATTGATAAGGAATGAGCTAAAGAAATAATTGGTATCAAATCAACATTAGATATTCGATAAATTAAGTGAAAATGAAAATGTCAAAATTATAAATATGGAAAATTTAGGAAAGTAATATAGATGATTGTATAAACGATGAATATAGTATAAATATGAGGAAAATAATAAAATGTACATTATACGAATTTCTCGGTTTTTATGAGCTTGTATTATGATTTGTATTAAATGAATATCTCAGTAAACGGATTATAATCTGTGCAATCAGACTTTGATAGTAATTCGGAATTATTTATCCAAATATTTGAATACTTAACATCAACATAACATTTTAACATAGTATAATATCTTTATACCATATTCCACGGATGTCCGATATTTTACCGATATTATCCGATATTATCACAATATTTTAAAATATCTCATATTGGATATAACGATATGCACCCAATACTGATATTAACTACTTAGATTTTGTCTATTATCACCCTTATCAAAAAGTAAAACTCATACTTACTAACACATCGATGCTCCCCACGCTAATTTGTAGCATTTGAAATTCAGAAATTTTCTCGTTTCAAAAGAAAACTTTTAAACATATCTTCTAAAAGAATTTCCAATTGCAAAACAGTTTGAAGAATAGAATTCCTAAAAGAATTTGAACACCATATTTTATTTTATATATTTATTCTATCTTTATTTTATTTTTATTACATTTTTAAGCACTTGAACAAAATCTTCCAAAAACATTTGAACACAACTTCTCAAAAGCATTTCACTAATAAAATTTCAAAGCTTTTGAACACAGTTTTTTTTTCTTTTTTTTCAAAACATTTACCACTTTATCCTTAAAAACAAATCAATCCACATCTTAACGAAATTGGGACTCAATCAATGAGTTAATTCATATGATTGAACCTTGTATTGAGCAGTTAATCCCAGATTTCGGGGAGCTTTTCTTTTCTTTTAATCTAAAACAACGAACTACCTACAAGCGTATTTATAAATTTTAGCTTTTAAGGTATAAAGATAGTGACTCGTGATTCCACAACAACCTTTACTTTTCCTCCATTTGCTAAAATTTATATTTTCCAAACTTCTAAAGTTTTGAGACCTAAGCATTTTTAATTTCTAGTTGCTAACTTAATTTCCATAATTTATTTTATAAACTTCAAGTCTTACCTATGTTATATCGCTAGTTAAATGTCCTTATGAGATTTCCTTATTTACACTATTTCTCAATAAATATTTATATAACAGTCTACTCTCATCCATAGAATCAACATAGTAATAAAACAGGAACATATCACATACCATATCGTAAGCTTATCCAATAATCTAAGGGAGACAACTAGCGATTACAACCCAAACACCCTAAACGAAAATTTTATTGGAAGCTGTCATTCATCATCAAGTGGTGTTAATGATGTTGTGGCCCTAACACTGCTTACTAAATTAAGATGGACATTTTTGGTATGTCACTCAACTATCACCCATATGTCTCCATCTTCCTAAACTTGCCTTCTTGGCTTCTAATAAATAAAGTTCATCTATCAATTCAATTATTATACCCAATTATGGGACAAACTGTGCATCACCACACCGTAGTAGGTAAGAAATATAAACTATGCGCATTTAGAATAACTCATCAGAAACTTAGTTTGGTGGAATAACTTCTACTGCCCATCTTGCCTTCTATAACCTTAAGTCAACCAATGTCCTCCATGCGTGTTTGGCACTCACTACTCTCTTCTACAACCAAGCTACTAAAATATCTTGACAGTATCCTCAAACTTCTGTATTTACTTCATCTACATCCTTGATCCTTCATGCGAGTATATCATGGGATTCGCAAAATTGTATTTTGGTACCCATCACCATTCCTTTGAGGATTCTTTTCATGACTTCCACACATTTCCAATAAAATATTCCTAGTTTTATACGAACATTCCTTATATTCAATGGGGATTCCTTGTTGCTACCCTATGAACATTTGTAGCTACTTTATTCATAGCCTAAACTTTTACACGGTCTTACCTAGGTAGTGATCCCTATCTACTCCATATTAAAAAAAATTGGTTTGGTTCTCACCATACTTTATAGGACTAAAATTTCACAATCATGAAGTACATAACCCAAAACTTTCATCTTTAAAAATATAAACTTAGAAATCTTTTTATCAAAGTCCAAAATTACTTAATTCCAAAAAGGAACCATGAAAATTTTCCCTTTTCTATCTGATTTTACCTATTTAAGGACTTTCTATAATAGAGATTTACTTCTTTTCAAAATAGGATTTGTAACTCAAAACATTCAAAAACTCAATCTTCACACCAAACCGTTTTTTTTTTCCAAAAACATCTTCTGTAACTTTAAACAATGAAAAGTGGAGTAGACAGGGATAACTTTCTTCCTATTATTTTCCTACACTCATACTACTCCGCTTCTACCTTTGATGGAGATTTTCATAGCACAAGAGTGGGACTTCTAAAAGACATGTGTAATTTCAGCATCTATCTAAGCGTCTATCTAAAGTATATGCGTAATTACCACATATCCATGGAATTTTTCCATCCTTCTTATTTTATTCCTATTATTTTTCTACTATATTATTTCTAACTAGATTGCTAATCCTATATATATATGTGTGTGTGTGTGTGTGCGCGCGCGCGCACGCGTGCGCGTGTATTCCTTATTCTATTTCTATCTAAAATGTTAGGTGCTCTTACCCTTTTATTTTCAATACCTCATTTGAATCAATTATCATTTTCGTTTATCCACACCTTAAAAAGAATTTTAAAATGGAAATCCCAAATTTACATAATAGGAAAAATCATCAACACCAACCTATGCTCTATTTTACATTTATTTTAAAAACGAAATATCCCTTTATCAAAAACCTTTAAACCAAAAACTTTTTGACTTAACCGATTTTAACTAAAAATTTCAAAAATGAAAGACCCCTTTTACTGAAAGCCTTTAAATCAGAAACATTTGACTCAACAAAGTTTCAAATTATGAATTTCAAAGTTTTCTTGCTTTTTCAAAACAACAACTTCCCAATAAGTCCTTTGAAAACCTCATTCAAAGCATTTCAAGGAATTCTCAAAAACTTTTTTGTCAAATCTTTCACATGGGGTTGGACTTAGAAATGAGCTTTAATTGCCATTCCTTTTGGACTCTCCTTCTTTTGCATTCATCCTTAACTCATCTCCCATCAAAAAAATCCAGCTTATCTTCTTATGGTAATTAGTGCACACCTTCTTGCGAGAACTTACTCCCCACCTTCTTCACATCTTGCTCCACTCCTACCATTCCTTACTTTCGGATGCTTGCAACATATAGGTTCTTATCTCCCATCGGTCTGGATGAGATGTATGTCTCAATCAGCAATCCATCAAAATCCTCAATCATAAGGTAGTCTAGGCCCAATAAAGGAGTCAAGTATTATCCTGCTTCCGAGATTCTTATATATGTTGTGCTCATGCTCTTCTTGGTCCACTCCTTACGATACGACCTCCACCCCATGGGGTTATTGGTGTAGGAGTACAAATTTAATTCTATTTATTTTTCCAACTCATAGTCGACTTGCCCATCCTTTTGGAAAATGGTTGCAACTACTTCTATATTCGAAATTTATAGAGTTAGGCAAATAATTTATATATAATTATAAGTAAAAATACAAATACATTCTCTCAGCGTATCCTAATTCCTATGATCGACTAACCTAAGCTCTGATACCAAATGTAACAACCCACACTTAATGGGCTCGAATTTCGACTAAATCGAAATCCAAGTCAACTGAGGTATGGATCATTGGTTTTGGTAACCTGTAATAAACACATGCATATCAGAGAGCAATTAATATGAACTCACAGTGGAATTGAAAAATATAATAGGACATACGTATTAACTAAGGCCTGCTATCTTAGAATATCATTCCTTGGATATTTAATTGCCTTATTAGCACCGAGCATGAATAAAAGACTTCACCATCTGTAGTTCCCATCTTGCTTCAGTATCTAGTCCTTCTAAATCTAACATATTGGTTGTTATAAGGAGGAGGTCGGAACAATGTTCTGGTGATTGGAAAATTACATACTTTACCCATCCTATTAATTTATGTTGATTGATTTCCATTTAAATGTTATGTCTATTATTTATAGCTAGTCCGTTAAAATCCTACGTGTGCTTACGATATGCCTAACCTAACCTACCACGAGGTATCACTATATATATATATATTCATATTTATCTAAACATTTCAATACCCGAAAACCTCGACCACTTAATACTTCTTAAAGAGGGAGGAGGTAGACCCAATAGTCATTTAATACCTCAAGTCCTCGAAGTAGGCCCTCGTAACATAACCGCTAGTCAATCGATCCTAGCTACAGAGACCGATGACACCTTGATAAGGCTTTATAATATAATTGCCATATTACTAACACATCTGATTGAAACAAAGATGATTCATACAATAGAGGTGGAACGAGAGGGGATAACCAAAAAAATAAAATAGGCATACACAATTTTTTAATATAGGAATCATTATATAATGAACTCAATGGTTCCAAGATAAATGAAAAAGTTGGGTAAAATTACAACTGGATGGGGCAGGCGCCAGTATATTAATTGATAGTGGGCCCTGTATATTAATTCTTTTCTTTTTCATTTTCCTTTTTGATTGCAAGGAATAAAATCAGGTTCAATGATGTTCCAACAGGCACAGGCCCAGATAAGTCGATATCTATCTACAACTTACTCTCAACTGTAGGCCAAAGGCCCTTCCCAGTCCCAAGCAACTACTATCAATCATGTCCTAACAATGTAAGAGATAGTACTCAAACTACTTAATAACTTTTCAATGGGAACTAGGCAGACTCTGACCATTTATTACCTGCATTTTAGGCGGGTCTCCATCATTTAATACCTATCCCAAGGCGGACTCCACCCCGATACTATCTAGCAGATATCACATGTAATCTCATCAATCCACTTAATACTTATTCATGGGAGAGGCGGACCCTATAAGGGATACTCAAAACCCAAGCGAACCCTATAAGGGCTACTCAAAACCCAAGCGGACCCTTCCCGAGATCTCTACTACCAGTCCTAACCACTAACCCCATCCATTCACTACTTTCCCGAGATCTCTACTACCAGTCCTAATCGCTAACCCCGTCCATTCACTACTTAATAACTTTTCAATGGGAACTAGGCAGACTCTGACCATTTATTACCTGCATTTTAGGCGGGTCTCCATCATTTAATACCTATCCCAAGGCGGACTCCACCCCGATACTATCTAGCTGATATCACATGTAATCTCATCAATCCACTTAATACTTATTCATGGGAGAGGCGGACCCTATAAGGGATACTCAAAACCCAAGCGGACCCTATAAGGGCTACTCAAAACCCAAACGGACCCTTCCTGAGATCTCTACTACCAGTCCTAACCGCTAACCCCGATACTATCTAGCTGATATCACATGTAATCTCATCAATCCACTTAATACTTATTCATGGGAGAGGCGGACCCTATAAGGGATACTCAAAACCCAAGCGGACCCTATAAGGGCTACTCAAAACCCAAGCGGACCCTTCCCGAGATCTCTACTACCAGTCCTAACCGCTAACCCCGTCCATTCACTACTTTCTAAATAGGGAGGATGGGGACCCTATAATACTACTTAATACCTTTGTCCCAAAATAAGGTCCTACATTCTATGCATATCCCTTCCCCACGGGTCCTATATTTGGAGATGTTCCACATCAGTAGTAAGTATACACAACTGCCGGCAACCTCTAGGTGAAGGGCGAACTTTTGTTTTGTAACTCTACTGATCTCGCATTCCAACCCACTAAACTAAACCAATCATCCAAAGCCTAAGTGTTGGGCTATCACGCTAGTTCTAAACGTATAATTAAAGCTATATAATTTCCTACCATGAATATTATATTTCTTTCTACATGAAATTAATAGTATTAATACTTACTTATTCACCACGCTATTATTCCTAATTTATACGCTTAGACTTTGGTTTCCTTGTAATGTCTAAATGTCTATTACCCGTAGTAATTGGTCAATAATGTCAAAACTGGACAATCTCTAATCAATCCTCATTTAATCCCTTTAATCTATTTACCCGTTTCAAAATCCACCTATTATGCCTATTCGGTTCCTTCATAAATGCCATATTAAATTCCCTAATTAGACCCCATTTAATTCCTTTTTAACTCTCTATTAATTACCAATTTATTGCTCACTAAATCTGTAATTAATGTCCATAAATCCTAGTCCTATAATTACTATGTTATTAATAACTAATACGAATATCGTCGTAAATTATGTTATTTGTGTATTTTTATTTTTGAATGTTAAGCGAGGTTATAAGTATCTATTTATTTATTTATAATTCTATCTATTAATTTCTAAACTAGAACATTCATTTCCACATTTTAATTTATCAGAGTCGCCTTTCAAAAAAGGAATACCATTATAACTTTCCATAAATTAACCAAAGTGAGATCTTTGCTTCATTTGAAACTACAAGGAATTGTTTCTTTTCTTTTATTGAAATAGACAGTGTAAACTATGAAAAAGAATATCCTTATCTTACACATTTCTTTTCCTTTTCGGTATATCCATTTCTAATTCAAACGACATGCTTTTATACATATTTTAGAATTGGATAATTTATGGAAATTACATGAAACCCGCTCCGAATAAATTAAAACATAAATATTCACATTCTAAGTCAAATAGGGCAACCTAATTTACAACCCAATTATAGATCTGGAATAAACAAACATTCTACAGTAATAAATATTTGGAACCAAATTCAAAATTTCAGATTAGGTTGTACATACTATTTATATTCCAATTACATATTTTATTGAATGTGTAGGCTATTATCCTATACTTTTGTTTTAAGCCTATCATTCATCAGATCTTATTTCGGTAAAATAATTAAATAAAATCCAACGATATAAATTTCAATGTTATAAATAAATTATATAATTTCCCACTCTCCTTTTAAGCTTCCCAAATCTCTAAATCTGAATCCATTCCTTTACTCGACTCCTTTTTCTTTCTAATCCAAAAGAATATATATAACAAGATATATACATAATATTAGAATTATAGATCTGAGAAGAGATTTGGGTTTAAGAAGAATATAGATTTATATACCTTTTTCCGCGGTATTGATTCACTCCTTCGCTCCTTCGCTCCTTCTCTTTTATTTTCTACCCTTCTCTAATTATATATAATATTTTATAATTTTTTGAAGTAGTGAAGAAGAGAAAATGGAAAAGCTTCACTACTTGGATAAGAAAATATGTGAAGAGAATTGAGGGGTTAGGCCTTTATTTGTAGGCGCACGAATCAATCGTAACCATTAGAAATTAGGGCCGTTAGCCAAGGTTCAAACCCTAGCAACCACGTTCGAATCAGTCGCCCGCTTCCCTATAGGCAGTCGGCCGCTAGTAGTCGACTGGCCCAAGGAGGGGTTGGCCGATGAGGTCTCGTATTTAATGTTATTTATTTCCCTTTTCTTTTTTAATTATTTTTGCTTCGAAAAATTCAAATGCTGATAACTTTTTCATTCGAGCTCCGATCACGAAACTCCAAATATGAAAGTTGCTTATAAAATTGCCACGCACACAATGTTGCAAGTTTCATGGCCAAATTCCAACTTTTTCTCAAATTCCATTTTTGGAGCCTTATTAATTATTTATTAATTACCGCTAATTTTACGGGATGTTATAACATTCTTCAAAACTAATTGTAATAATATGCCCGGTTTTATATAGCTTGCGCAATTATGGAATGCGCAAGCTACATTTAAAAAAAATTAAGGTTGCACATTTTTGGGAAGCGTGAATACAAATATACATAGGTAGGAAGAAAAGGGGCTGGATGGTTTTTTTCAGCCCGAAAAATGTATTTGCGCATTCCAAATATATTTTTTAAAAACAAAAAGAGCTTGCGCATTCTAAAAATGCGCAAGCTAATTTTTTTTACCTATAGCTTGCGCATTCCATAAATGCGCAAGCTATTTTAAACCATGCCTATTTTTGCAATTAGTTTTGAAGCATGTTATTGTTCAAACATGTTTTTCTGAGGAGCCTAATCAAAATTTTGTCCTATACTATTATATCCTTTTAATTAAATTCATTTATTAAATAAATCAGAAAATTAAATTAACTAAGATTTTATTTAAATAATATTTAGATTGGATCTAAAATTAATTATACATCATAAGCCCAACAAAGATCCAAAAATGGAATTCTTTTTTGAAATTCACCTATTTAACCGACTGCGACCCAGCCCGGTTCTGACGGTTGAAAAGCAGCTTCATATTCATACGTCCATTGGAACTTCCCCTTTTCCTTCTTGATGGCATCACAGAATGGTATACACTTGTAGGTTGCTTTCAAGTGAATCCACTTAAAGCGACAAATTTTCCATTAAAGGTCTGCATTTCGCTTCTTGTCCTTGGGGTCGTAACTTGTCTCAATGCTTTGATTTGCTCTTGGTTAACCTCAATGCCCATTTAATTCACAATTAAATCCCAAGAACTTACACCTGATGTGACTCTGAAAGAACACTTCAGTGGATTCAGTTTTATACTGTGCTTTTGAAACGCATCAACATTTTTGATAAATCTCCTATGTGCTTTGTTAATCTCCTTGACATTACTAGTATATCACCCATATAGATTTCCATTGTTCATCCGGTTCATTCTGAGATTACCTTGTTAACCAAACATTGGTGAGTAGCTCTAGCGTTCTTCAAACCGAACGACGTTGCTTTGTAACAGTACAAGCACACATCTATAATAAAACCTGTATGCTCCTAGTCTAGGACACGTGCTGCAATCTGACTGTAGCTGAAATACACATCCATAAAAAATATTAGTTCGTGTCTAATAGTTCCATCCATGAGTTGGTCAATCTACGCAAGTGGAAAGTAATCGTTTGGGCATGCCTTATTCAAGTCTCAATAATCAATGCATGTTCGCCATTTTCTATTAGTCTTTAAGCATCACAGGATTAATAACTTATTCTAGATAGAGTAATTCTCAGATAAAGGTTATTTGCCAACAACTTATCCACTTCGACTTTCAACGCAGCGAATCACTTCGAGTCCATGTTGTGTCTTTTCTACTTCATAGGAACAAATGATGGGTTAGCAATTAATGCATGGAAAGTAACTTCAGGCAGAATCCCACACATTTCATAATGAGTCCATGCAAATAGGTCTCGATTTTCTATATATCCAATCAGTTCCTTTTGCATCCTTAAGTTGACTTGAGACCAAATTTTGATGATCTTCTTCGGATCGTCTTCACCAACTTGAATCTCATCCATTATCTACACTGGCCTTTTCCTTGCCTCTTCTGAATCTTTTTGTGGATCCTTAGATTTATGCTAGTCGCTTGTGGACCTGGGCTGAGGATCGAATGGTAATTGCTACGTATTCTGAGTTTTGATGCAGAGAGCCTTCTCTACACCTTTTACTTTCTCTCTTTATATTTCTTCCTACAATTCTATGATGTAGCATTCCCTTTTGGTACTTTGATCACCTTGGACTACCCCAAATTGTTATACATGAGAAATTTATTATCAAACACCATGGAGGAAGATCAATTCTGAAGTCATCAAGGTTTAGTTGACCCAAAAATGTATTGTAGGTAGAATATTTGTCTACAATAAGAATTTTTGTAACCTATGCCACCCTATAGGGTTTCTCTTCTAGTTGAATCATTAGCTTTATACATCTAATCAGATATGTTTCCTCTCTCATAAAACCCTACGGATGAAATTTACAAAGCAACAAATCCTTCTTGTACAACTTTATTTCATCGAACTCTCTTTTAAATAGAATCTTCATCGAGCTTCCGCTATCATTCAACACTCGATGAAGAGTAGCCGGCCCAATCACAACCGCTATTACCATCAAATTGAAGCCCGGTGCTTCGACCCTATCTGCATCGTCTGTCCTTTTTTGCAACTTAGTGGGAATGAATCATCCTCGATCACATAGCACATTTCTTAATGTACATGTCTCAAGGAACTCACATAGAATTCCATCTTGTTCCAGCTCTTTTCCCTAGGATTCAGACTCGTAATATTATATTGATAATCAAGTCACATCTAGGTGATCTCGGACCCACTTCACTGGTCTAATCTATGTCGCCCCAAGACTGTTGTTTGGGGGTTAATTATTCCTTTTTTCACCATCCTCTCACATATTGTTGCAATTGTTACTTTCTAATTAACTCTTCAACCATATCTTATAAATGCCTACACTCGTTGTTGTTGTATCCATTAGTCTCATGAAACCGTAAACACTTTCCATAGATTTTCTCTTCCTTGGTAGCCTCACTTATAGCAGGCTTCTTGTACCTTATCATACCTTGAGTTACCAGGCAAATATTTTCGATGGAGTCATTCAACTCATATATTTACCATTTTGGGATAACCAAAAGTGTTTTTTAGGCTCCTACTTCTTGCTCTCAGTGTCGTTATTCTTTCCTTTATTTCCGTCATTGTTATTACTGTTATTTCTGCCATTACCATCTTGTTTAATAGCTATGTTACCTTCCACCATGTTGCTTTGTCCAGCCTGACCACCAGCGTTTAACCTCAACTCCATTTCTTCTTCTTCCAAGCACTAAAATTATTTTCCTACTTGTAAAAGTCCTTCAATATGGTTAGCTTCTTCATAGTCAACCACTTTCCGAAATTCGATTCACTGGCTACTTCACCAACTATCGCCATCAACACCAAACTATGATATGGATTACTTACTTCTGTCACTTCTATATTAAACCTTTTTAGATAATTCTTCAATGATTCTCCATTCCTTTGTTGAATATTCCCCAATGAAAGAGCATCCTTAGGTTGCATAGGGTGAACCCTAAACTAATTCAAGAATTTATTTGCCAATTGATCATATAATGATATAGATATAGACTCTAGCCTATAGAAGAGATTTGTAGCCAATCCTTCCAAGAACAGTGTGAAGCATCTTCACTTCACATAGTTATTTGCCCTGACACCATCCATGTGCAAATAATACTTCAATAAGTGTTATATAGGATCCATTAAACCATTGTAACTTGGTATCGTAGGCCTCATAAACTTCCTTGGATACTCCGTTGCCGTAATCTATATTGTAAACGAATTTCAACTAGAGGCGGCTTCCCAGTTATCTTCATGTGATAACCTGTATTCCCCGACACACCAATCCAAAGTCTGATGTGACTTTTGGCCTCGCGTCGTGTTGAGAAATACGAGTTATCGGGTTTTTATGACATTATAGAGACTAATACAAGCATATATAATCTGAGATATACAATACTATCAGAACTCACAGTCGAAGGAACAAAACATATAACATGGAAAAATATCCATCTCAGAAAATATCTAAATCACAGTCTCAGAAAATTAGTACGTGGTCCATTGCAAAGTACATAGAAAATATCAATCCAAGTCTAGAGGAGATAAAATATACTGAAAAGATAGATAGATACATGGAGAGTAAATACGGTAAGAAATAACTCCAAGGATGAGCTCACCTCTCCAAGTATCAAGAATGGGCCAATCACCTACTGCCTTCTCCACCTGCAGTGGAGAAAAAGAAGGAAAAAGAGTGGGTTAAACAAAAGTCTAGTAACTGAGTACAAGTTTAATATGCAATGATCATGTGCAGTTAAATTTAATTCTACTATAGATGACATAGGGTGTACTACAAGTGTGAATGAATTCCTAAGGTCCATCACCTAAGGATTCTTATCTAATACATACATACACTACAACTTATGTAGGCTACTACAAGGATTAAACTACGGATCGAACCTCACAACTAACGATCGGCCATCGCTCCTAGAACTATCGAATAAGGAAACATCACCACTAGGCTATTGTGGAAATAAATTTCCACTAATATCACCGCATAATGATATTGTGGGGACTATTCCCAACTAATATCACTGCCACTAGGCTACTAGGGAACCGATTTTCTCCTAACTACGACCACCCATAACCAACTATGCCTGGGGAGGAAGAATCTGAAATGCCAACTCACCGGTGTGTCTCAACTTCTGCACCTGCATCCACCTCCCGATCGTAGTGTATGCCTCTTATTGCATGCGTCGGGATCCACTATCTGAACTGTATCATGTTGCGTCAGAAACCGTGCATACTAGGATTCCCGTTGTGACGGGCCTACTCATCTAGCATCCTTCGGTGTTGCACATCCACTGCGAAACCTCCATATCAGTGCCATTTGCAAAAATAAATCGCCCACAGTCGATTACTCGACCCCCAATTGGGTAAACAACATTTACCCAACACCGCAACGACCTGCCGTCCTCTCATAGGGAACTAGCTTCTCTACAACTCCTAATATACATCCAAATAGCCTTAAATATGCCTAAAAATAATTAACGTTTTATTAATTTTTATTATTAAACTGGGCCTTAGGCTGAGGTTCAGGTTGTGTGTTTCAGATGACAACCGGTTGACCGCTAGCCTTAATCGGTCGACCGCTTATTGTCAACCGCTTGGGATGAGTGGTCGACCGGTCATAGTTTAAAATTTGGGTTTATGTATTTTTTTAATTAGGGTTAATTCTTGTTGATTGCAGCGTTTACAGTGAATCCTATGCAACTATATTTCTCAATTTCAATTTAAATTGTTTAATCTAGGGTTTATAGATTTTAGGGTTTACAGTTAAATAATTAAAGAGGTGTACCAGCATTAAACCTCAGATTTATCAAATTACGCTGATTTCAATTCTACCCTAGACTAAAGGTTTTAAATTTGGGTTTTACAGTTTACAATTAGATTTCTATCATCCTAAATCATAAAGAATAGAGTGAATTTAACTGTAATAATCATCTAATTAAATTTGTTTCCACTCACATTATACCCAAGATTTTCCAACATGCTCCGCTAGAGAACCACCCTCAATAAGCTGGCTTCTCCTAGATCTGATTTGTTGTACTTTGATTTTGAAGAATTTCTAAAGAGAGGTTAGATTTTGGCAGAATTTCAATACTGTAAACATTTCTGTTGATTTTAGGGTTAAGCTAGCTTTTAATTTATAGAGGCTGGCAATTAGTTTGGCTGTTGGATCTGACTTGGTGAATATTTAGGGTGATCATGTGCACACATCTTAGCTTGGCAACGAAGCAACTTATCATGATTGTTCAATTATTTCCTGAAAACCCTCGATTTTACAACGTCAATGGTTGACTGCTTGGCCCCATGGGTCGACTGCTACTGGTCGACCATCAACCCTCCTAGGTCGACCGGTCACTGTGTATTTTTGGTTAATTTTTTTAAATTGTTATTCTATTTCAAATTTTTGGACTCCCGTAACTTCTTCGTACTAACTCCGATTTTGAAGTGTTATATATGAAAATCATCCAGAAAATTGCTATGAACGCAACGGTGCAAGTCTCATAGCCAAATTTGAACATCTGTGAAAATTTTATTTTAGTCCTTATTTTATTTAAACTTAATTTTATTATTAAATTTCCGTTAAATTTTCGGAGTGTTACATTCTCCTTCCCTTAAAAGGATTTCGTCCTAGAAATCTCAAAGGATGAAAAAATGTAACTTACACACACAGCAACCAATAGCTATAATCGTCTACTCATCCGTCATCCGCGGGCAACCATTGTCCTCATAAATTTTCTAATACAGCATGTACATGTATATGCAACATGAAGTGCACATGAACCTATACTAATGCAAAAAGTAGGCGATCTCCTGATCCAGTCGACCTCCTGTCATGCATCCAAATTTATGCAACATCCTAAGTAAGTATACTTGCAATTCTACATCTATGTACAACCATTCAACCCATATGCAACATTCATATGCATAACATCCACTAACATAACAATAATCAAGAGATAATATGCCACCAAATGTCAGTGTATGTGTGTATACCTAGAACATATACCGTCCTAAATGTGTAAAAGATAACAGTCCAAGCAATACATCCATTATCATCCATCATCCATAACATCTCTGAATAACACGTTTGCAACCATTCCTAGCATATAATGGTCTCCGCCTAAAGGGTTACCAAGCTAAGTCCTAATGCTTAAGTAGTCTATAATTATTAAGCTTAAATTGGAAATGTACCAGAAAAGAGTCGTGGGTAGACAACGCGGATCTTCTCATTAGGCTCCCATGTACTCTTTGTTGGATGATCTCCCCATTGGACTTTAACAAGTCTGATCTCCTTGTTGTGGAGTCACTTTGTGCCATGCTCAAGAATACAAGTGGGTTCATGGCATACAAGTGACTCCCTCTCAATCTCCACCTCCTCTAGCAAACTCGGCTCGACTATGGTAGCAGTATCGTTTAAGTACTTCCGGAAGCGAGACACATGGAAAACATCATGTACTCCCGCTAACTTCTCTGGAAGCTCTACTCAATATGCCAACTTACATACTCTAGCAACTATCGGGAAAGGCCCTACAAACCTCGGTGCTAGCTTCCCTGATCTACCAAACCTCATAACATGTCTAAGGAGTGAAACTTCCGCAAATATCATGTCCCCCCACTGTGAACTCTAACTCCGTATGTCTTCTGTCAGCATAAGATTTTTGGCTATCCTAAGGGATCTTCATTCTCCTAGGGATCAAGTCCACCTTTTAGGATGTCTCCCTCATCATATCTGGCTAAGAATAATCCTATCGGTAGTGTCCCACTAACACGACAGTGATATACAAGGCATACCATATAATGCCTCGAATGGTGTTATCTCAATGGTAGCTTGATAACTATTATTATAGGTAAACTCCACCAACGGCAAGTGATCCTCCCAAGAACCTCCAAAGTCCAAAATTCACATCCGTAGTAAGTCCACCAATACCCAATTTACTCTCTCCATCCGTCCTTCTGCGCATGATATGCGGTGCGCTAGCTCAACTCGGTCCCGAAAGCCTATTGTAGATTCCTTCGGTGCTCGCTAGTGAAAAGTGGATCTTGATCGCTAACTATACTAGTAGGAACTCCATGTGACCTAATGACCTCTCTCATGCATGGAGCCTCTAACGATTTCGCCATCCTTATACTCCTCACTAGTATGAAATGTGCATGCTTTGTCAACCGATCGACCATGACCCAAATGCTATCATTCCCTCTCCTACTCCTTGGTAACCCATTCACAAAGTCTATGGAAATACTTTTCCACTTCCACTGAGGAATATCCAGTGGCTGCAATAATCCTCCCAGTTTCTTTTGCTCCACCTTTACCCTTTAGCAAGTCATACACCTAGCTACATACTCCACCACATGCTTCTTCATACCGGGCCAATATAAGACTCTCTTCATATCGCGATACATCTTGTCACCACCAGGATGAATGGTCATCCTGAACTGTGAGACTCAGCTAGTAACACATTTATCAAATCCATACTAAGAGGAACATAAAGCCTACCATCCTTCCATAACCATCCTCTCGAGTCCATGGCATAATGCCTCAACTGACTCGATGACTCCCCTTCCCCAATCCTCTCGATAATATGTACTAGCTCCTTATCTTCCTTCTGTATAAACCCAATACGCTCCATCAATGTGGGCTGCACATCTAAAGTTGTTATTAATCCCGGGGTAATATCCGATGATGGTCAGAAGTCGAATGTAGAAATGAACTCCAAATGTTTCCACTACAAGAACAAAGGACTCAATACTACATGTTGTCTGCTCAAAGCATCAGTCACTACATTACCCTTCTCGAAGGTATATGAGATATCAAAATCACACAACGCCAAAAACTTCATCTACCTGTGCTGCCTCAAATTCAAGTCCTTTTGGGAGAACAAACACTTCAAGGACTAGTGATCCTTATATAGCTAAAACCGCTCTCCTAAAAAGTAATGCCTACATGACCTGAGCGCAAAGACAATGGCCGCCAAATCAAGATCATGGGTGCAGTAGTTTCTATCGTGGGTCTTCAATTGCCTACTAGCATAACTTACAACCCTTCCTTCTTGCATCAAGACTACGCTTAACCCCATACCACAGGCATCGGTATAAACTGTAAATGGCTTCATCTCGTCAGGTAATACCAAAATCGATGCACTCATCAATGCCTCCTTCAACTTGATAAAAGCATCTATGCATCTTGCATCCTACGAGAAAACTAGATTCTTCTTAGTAAGATAGGTTAGAGGGATAGAGATCTTCGTGAAGTCCTCAATGAACTTCCGATAGTAGCCCGCCAAACCAAGGAAACTCCTCACTTTTGTGGCATTCTTCGGCACATGCCAATCCTGAAAAGCTGCTAATCTTCTGAGGCAATGTGTCCTAAAAAGCATACCTCCTCTCTCCAAAAGTAACACTTCGAAAACTTCACCTTCAGCTTATGCGCACGGAGTGTACTGAGCACTTCTCCTAAATGCAGCGCATGCTCCTCCTCGCTCCTCGAATATCCACAAATACCATGACGAACTTGTTAAGCAACCCTATGGAAACTTGGCTCATCAAATCAATAAAGTAGGCGGGTGCATTGGTCAGTTCGAAAGGCATGACTAACCACTCATAAAGTTCGTCGGGTGTAAGGAAGGCTATCTTCTAGATACTATCATCAGCTGCACGCAACTGGTGGAATCCGGTAGCCAAGTCAAGTTGTGAGAACACCTTAGCTCAAACTAACTAATCAAAGAGATCTTCTATATGAGGCAGTGGATACCAAATCTTCTTGGCCAGTTTCTTCAGCTTTCTATAACCGACATAGAGTCTTAGGGAACCATCCACCTTAGTGGCAAAGACGACTGGTGCTTCCTACTCAAAAATGCTCCTCCTAATAAAACCTTTCTCCAACATCTCATTTACTTGTTGTTTAACTCGCATCTCTCTTTTGGAGCCATATGCCTTAATGGTAAGGCGACAAGTCTTGCGTTCTCAACAAGGTAGATCCTAAACTCGATCTCTCTTTGGGGTAGGAGACCGGTAACCTCAGCAAAAACATCTGGGAAACCTCTAACCACATGCACTAAAGTAAGCTCATCATGTGATAAGTATAATAAATATAAGTAGCTCAACATAACCGATCCTCGGGGATCGCAATAAACCTCCAAGCTACGCCCACCACACATGCTCAACATAACGACCTTCCTATCACAGCCTAAAATAGCCCCATACATCGTCATGCAATCCATGCCTAATATCAACCCAAACCAACATATTCCTAATACAAAGGCATCACAGTCAAACTCGAACCCTAAGATGATCAACTTCAAACCCCTACATACCATAGACAAATAGCTCGATCCTCCTATGGGATTTGACATAACTACAAGGTCCATGACTATACTAGTGTCTAAGTGTAAGTCATCAACAAGCCCACTAGAAATGAAAGAATGTGAAGCCCCGGTGTCAAATAATGTGTGAATAGATAAACCATATAGAGTCAACACACCTTTGATCACCACTATCTTCCCCTTGTCTGCAACTGGCCGCACGCTCGAGCTTGGTACTACATCCAATGCATAAGCTGGGACCACCAGAGTAGCATTCCGAGTAGAAGCTCTTTGGTGTGCTAGGCACACTCGCTTCATATACCCAAACTGATCGCAGTTATAACACTTGGTCTTTGAGTAATCAAATATGCACTCCTTAGCAAAGTGCCCCCTTTTGCCACACTTCCTGCACTACATGTCCTTCTTCTGTATCTTCCACTTGGGCCCAAATCCTCCTTTTTTATAATTTTTCTACGGCACTTTCTCTCCAGCCTTCTTAGATTCCTCCTTCATTTTCTCCTTGGTGACGGTATTGAGTAAGGCCATCTCCACTAGACCCTTATATGCAGCAACCTTAGGAATGTAACTCAAAGCTAAACCTTGGAGAGGTTGGTTCACCACTTTAGCAAACTTTAAAGCCTTCTTATGTGGGGTGTCAATCAGCCATATTCCAAATCTTGCTAGCTCATTGAACTGATTGACATATTCCTTAATAGATCTCCTTGCTTCAAGTGAATGAACTTTCCAACTGCACACATTCCTCCGCCCTAAAAAGAAACTTTGTCTTGAATCTCCTGTGAAACTCCTCGCAAGAAATCTCCCCTTCATCAGCCTCAGACTCAATAACCTCCACCCACTCAATTCTTCAGCATGTAACTACCATGTAGCTAACTGCCTCCTCACCTCGTCAATCAAACCCATCAAACCAAAGATCCTCTCACAAGGGCGGATCCAAGTCCTCAAATTCACGTAAGACTCTATCTCTAAGTATGGCTTTCCTCTAAGGCTTGAAAAATCTTTGCATAGCTTAGCAAAGACTATAATTTGCATAGCTTATCAAACTTTCAAAACTCACTGCGGAAGGAACGAGACATATAATACAGAAAAATATCCATCTCAAAAAATATCCAAATTATAGTCTTGGAAAACCAGTACATGGTCCAATACAAATTACACAGCAAATATCACTTCAAGTTTGATACACGGGATAAAATGTACTGAAAAGATAGATAGGTACATGGAGAGTAAATATGGTAAGAAGCAACTCTAAGGACAAGCTCGCCTTTTCAAATATCAAGAATGGGCCAATCACCTGCTACCCTATTCACCTGTGATGGGGAAAAAGAAGGAAAAAGAGTGGGTCGGACAAAAGTCTGGTGAATGAGTACAAGTTTAATATGTGATGATCATGTGCAGTTAACTTAGCAAAGTTCTACTCTAGATGACATAGGGTGTACTACAAGTGTCCATGAATTCCTAAGGTCGATTACCTAAGGGTTCTTGTCTAATACATACATACATTACAACTTGTGTAGGCTACTACATGGATCAAACTACGAATCGAACCTTAAAACTAACGATCGGTCACCGCTCCTAGAGCTACCCAATAAGGAAACACCGCCACTAGGCTACTGTGGAAATAAATTTTCACTAATATCATCACATAATGTTGTTGTGGGAACTACTCCCCACAAATATCACCGCTACTAGGCTACCGAGGAACCGATTTTCCCCTGACTACGACTACCCATAACTCAACTACGCTTTGAGAGGAAGAACCCGAAATACCGACTCGCTAGCACGTCACATCGTCTACACCCGCATCCACCTCTCGATCGTAGTGTATGCCTCTTATTGCATGCGCTAAGATCCACCATCTGAACGGTATCATGTCGCGTTAGAAACCGTGCATACCAGGATTCCCACTGTGCTAGACCCACTCATCTAGAATCTGCCGGCGTTGCGTGTCCACTGCAGAACCTCCCTATGAGAGCCATTTGCGGAAAAAAATCGTCCCGATCGATTACTCAACCTCCCTATGAGGCCACTCATCGATTACTCAACCTCCCTATGAGGCCTACTCAACCCAACACCGCAACAATATATCATCCTCTCATAGGGAACTATCTTTCCTACAACTCCGAACATACATCCAAATAGCCTTCAATAGACCCACATTAACATTTATATTAATTTTTATTATTAAACCGGGCCTTAGGCTGAGGTTCGGGTTCTACCTTTCAGGTGACAACCGGTCGACTGTTATCCCTAATTAGTCGACCACTTGCGGTTGATTGCTCGAGATGAGTGGTCGACTAGTCGTAGTTTAAAATTTAAGGTTTGTGTAGTTTTTTGATGTCAATTTTTAATTAGTGTTAATTCTTTTTTATTGTGACATTTATAGTGAACCCTAAACAACTATGTTGAACAATCCATATTTCTCAATTTCAATTTAAATTGTTTAATCTAGGGTTTACAGTTAAATAATTAAAGGGGTTTACCAACATTAAACGTCAGCTTTGCCAAATTATAGTGATTTCAATTCCACCCTGGTTACAGGTTTTAAATTAGGGTTTTACACTTTACAATTAGATTTCTATCATCCTAAATCATACAGAATATAGTAAATTTAACTGTAATAATCATATAATTAAATTTGTTCCCACTGACCTTATAGCCATGCTTTTCCAACACGCTCCGCTAGAGAATCACCCTCCGTAAGCTGGCTTCTCTTAGGTCCAATTGGTTGTACTTTGATTTTAATTTGATTTTGAAGAATTTTTAGTTTTGGAGGAGAGGATAGATTTTGGCAGAGTTTCAGTACAGTAAGCGTTTCAATTGATTTTAGGGTTAGGCTAGCTTTTAATTTATAGAGTTTGGCAATTAAATTTTGACGTTGGATCTAACCTGGTGAATGTTTAGGGTGATCATGTACACACATCGCAGCTTGGCAATAAAGCAACCCATCACGACCGTTCAATTATTTCAAAAACCCTCGATTTTACAACATCGACGGCCGACCGCTATCTGTCGACCATCAACCCTCCTAGGTCAATCGGTCACCGTATAATTTTTTGTGAATTTTATGTTTGAAGTTTTATTCTATTTCAAATTTTCAAACGCCCGTCACTTTTCCGTACTAACTCTGATTTTGAAGTGTTATATATAAAAATCATCCATAAAATTGCTACGAACGCAATGGTGCAAGTTTCATAGCCAAATTCAAACGTTTGTGGAAAAATTATTTTTGTCCTAGTTTTGTTTAGATTTAATTTTCTTATTAAATTTCCATTAAATTTATAAGGTGTTACACTTATTGCTTGTCCTTCTGAAGCAATCTCTGGAATGCTTCATCATTCATTTCGTCTGTATCTTCGTTTCATCTCGAACGACAGTCGTCGAGTGTATCACCGCGTGGTCAGTTCTGCGAGGGACCATTACGACCCCTGCCTAAATGGTTATGGCTATCATCATACTGCCTAGGTCTCCCAAACTCTGGGGAGTCCATTCGTTTGACCTTTCAATGATGTCGGTCGTTGTTGCGCCCTTTAAATTTACTCCTCCTATATGCATCTATGTAGCATTTCATTTAGTTCCCAGTAGAACTCATAGCATGATCAGTACCACTACTAGAAGCATTTCCATCATGGAGTTTCCTCCTTAACGGATTAGTATCGATCGACCTTAGTTCCTGAGCTTTGGCTCTAGTTCAATTATTTTAGTCTCCTTCAGTGTTAGCATCTCCATCTCCATCCTTTTCCTTTATGCTCTGTATCTTCTAATAAAACTTTTCTCATCCAATCAAATCAGAGAACATCCTTCAACTCCACGATCCTTAGAGTGGGATGAAGAGGTTGCCTTATCAATGTAAATTATTTCGCTAACTCCATCATAATATCCCACTGCGTTGCTTCCACCCTTTGATTCACTATAGCCAAAAATTCCATTCAACTCTTACCTAGATACTAGATTCGGTGGAGGTTGAGTAGTTCCATCATTTGCTCCATCAGATTCTTCTTCAATGACTGTCTTTCCTGGATTCTTTTTCGGTCTCATATCTATCAGATCCCTTTGTACATTTCCCTTAAATCCTAGTAGCAATAGAGACCTTGCCTGAGTTTAATTCTCAATGATAGCACCAAAAAATATTAACCAAAAAATTGGTTTAACACCGCAAAATCTGTAGTTCTTGAAATAGATAACAATTCTAGATTGTAGAGTTTTATCTACGAATATCCAATCAACAATTAAAAGGAAAAATAGAAATAATAGAACCGTAAGGGAAAAGAGGGACATAATCTTTATAGTAGTTCGGAAAAATCTCCATCCTACATCCACGTTGTCAACAATTTATTGCTTGATTCTCACTACTTTTACCAAAAATTACAAAGATGATTAGAGATTCATTCTCACGGATAAAAAATAATAGAGTTTCCCAAGGATAGCATAAGCAAAGTCCAAAGGCCTTTTTTTATCAGTGATAGCCTCCTGTTCATAGAAGTAATGGGCTATTTGGAGGTCTTAGATTTGCCAGATCGCAGTAGATTTCGTCAATCAATCAGATCCGACATAATAGAAACAAGACTAGGTAAAAAGTGGACCAAATAACGATGCTAGGTAGATCGTTATTGATATATGGCCTTGGCCTAATAGTTGTCTTTTGCTTCAATATGCTAAAATGTTCGTTACTCTTGAGTTTGAGGGACCGAAAGGTCATTTTAATGGATTGGTACCGATCCATTGACTTAGGCCATTTTGCATCCCTTCTTCTTTTACTTTTCGTACTTGGTTGTTCTCGAGTCCAGGGCCCTTTCCTTCATCATTTCATAGTCCAAATCCATTGAAACGTTGTTTGGGAAAAATAATGGATAACAATATTGTTGATCAATTTCATCGGTGGGTACAATACTTAAATGATATGATAATAGGAAGGAAAGAAGTTTAAATAAATAGCTTTAGTAGTTGAATCAATGTCATCCGGTGGAACCTGTTAAGCAACTATAGTACTTGTAAGTAATTACTTCGTGAAAATTAGCACATACCTAACTTTGATATAATGAAGGAAAAATTAAATCATGAACACTCATTTTAAAATGGTGCAAGTACGAACTTTCCTTTGATAAAATTTTATGTATACTGGAAATTGGTTGGATCAGATTGATTAGTTGGTTTAATAGTTTAGTCTATGTAGATCATTGCTTAATCTATTTAAATGGGCTAGTCTAATAAAACCATCCCAATAAATGGGTTTGACCCAACCTGATTATATGATGGTTAATTAGATCGAGTAATTGGGTTGTTACATTTTTGACGGGCGTAAGTGCGCATTCCTTCTAGATAATGGGATTACTTCCCCGGGTGGGTAGGTTTGAACATCCACTCAACTGATTAAATGGTGGTAAAGGCAATTATCATCTTAAAGAAAGCATTGTACACATGACTTAGGACAAACTTTATCATGAACCATTTGAAATTTGGTTTTCCCCTTATTTTCAGTTTTGACATTTGGAAAACTTTTCTAAAAAAATATTTTAAATTACATCCTATTTTTACCTTCAAATAAAAATTGTATTTTTCAAAAATTAAGTTTGAACATTAATCATATGTTTCTGTAATCACAACAAATTATTTTGAATTTTTTCTTTAAATATTCGTTGAGTTCTGTGTAAATATTTGAAATCTTTTCCGCAAATATCCTGCAATTTAAAAATATAGTTGGTTTTTTTTCCTAAAGAAAACATGTTTTGAGAAGAGACGTGTTTATTTTGAAACTCCACCTTGTCTTAAAAACAGTTCCTTTTTCATAGTATCTAAGAACTCTCCAAAAATCTTATCCAACAATGTAATAGTTTTACTCACCAATCATAATAATATCAAATTATTCCCTAACATATGCAAGCCTCCAAATCATAGGAAAAACCAGTGGTCGCAGGAATCTATCTTTGAGATTCTCCACACGCACAATCAACACAAAAAGGCTCTAAAAATTGAAGTCACAGATTTCAATGGCTCCTCCTACGCCAAAATTAGTTGTACCCATAGACGTAAAGAAGAAACCATGGGATCAGAAATTGCCTCTTCATAACAGATGGCATCCTGACATACCATCAGTAGCTGAGGTAGCCGAAGGCGAAATCTTTCGTGTAGAAATGATGGATTGGACCGGAGGCTGCGTGCATGACGATAACTCTGCAGAAGACATCAAATCTTTAGACCTAACCATTGTGAGTATAACATCCTGAAATATGAACCTGTTTTATTACTTAAAAGCTTCATGCCTTTAACACACCATGTTCACAATATATTTATTTCTTAAGTAATTACTGATGTTTGGAAAGGTTTAAGGGCATATAATAAGTTTATTGAAATATTGACCCCAAAAAAAAAGTCAAACTTACAAATTGAAGTATATTGTAGACACATTATTTGAGTGGGCCAATAAGGGTAGTAGACAAAGAAGGAAGTGCAGCAAAACCTGGGGATCTTCTTGCAGTAGAAATATGCAACTTGGGCCCTTTGCCTGGAGATGAATGGGGCTATACTGGAACTTTTGATAGAGAAAATGGTGGTGGATTCTTAACTGATCATTTTCCTTCTGCAACCAAAGCCATTTGGTATTTTGAAGGAATATATGCATATTCTCCACATATACCAGGTTTATATGTAGCTATTTGGTACCTCCACACTGATTTTTTTTCCCCTGTTTGTCTAATAAATTTCTGTTATCATTATGATAGGTGTACGGTTTCCAGGCTTAACTCATCCTGGGATAATAGGAACTGCACCATCAGTTGAACTTCTGAGTATTTGGAACGATAGAGAGCGAAAATTGGTTGAAAACGGTGCTGCATCTCTTAAGTTATGTGAGGTTCTGCATCAGAGACCACTTGCTAGCTTACCCACATCAAAAAGTTGTCTTCTAGGAAAGGTAATGAAGTAAATATAAAACTGGTATATGCACAATTATGACATGAACTCTGTGTGTGTGTGTGTTTTCTCTTCCCATTATGCTAACCATTATACCTGCATTGTGACTTGGGTTTATGAAAATAATATGATCTTAACATGTATGTAGATCCAAAAGGAAGACCCAAAGTGGAACATGATTGCAAATGAGGCATCAAGAACAATCCCAGGAAGAGAGAATGGAGGAAACTGCGACATAAAAAATCTAAGTAGAGGTTCTAAGGTTTATCTTCCTGTATTTGTCGAAGGAGCAAACCTTAGTACTGGTGACATGCACTTCTCTCAAGGTGATGGAGAAGTTTCCTTCTGCGGCGCTATCGAGATGAGTGGATTTTTAGAGCTCAAGTAAGCATTCAAATTTCAAACTCTGCATTGAAATAAACAAGTATACATGCATTGATGTTGTATAAAGTTTCACGTCTACAGTCAAATGAACAAGTGATCGATTCAGTTTAAACATATGAAAATGTCTTCCATGTCCCGTTAACAATTATCATTTTACTGACCAAAAAATATTGTTTCATATTTATAGGTGTGAAATAATAAGGGGAGGGATGAAAGAGTACCTGACGCCAATGGGCCCAACACCTCTACACGTGAACCCGATATTTGAGATTGGTCCAGTCGAACCACGGTTTTCAGAATGGTTAGTGTTTGAGGGTATAAGTGTTGATGAGGGTGGTAGACAACATTATCTTGATGCCTCTGTTGCTTACAAGCGTGCAGTTTTAAATGCAATTGACTACCTCTCCAAATTTGGTTACTCTAGAGAGCAGGTGTGTGCATATATCTATCAGTATGTGCTGGTGAAACAAAATTTTAACTGTCATTTGTGCAGGTTAAGGACTTTCAAATAATTTACATATCATTTATACAAAATATAAGAAAAAAATAATAGATTTACAGATTGAATTTCATCCCTCCTGTGCAAGTGTGAGTGGATGTGGCATTTAGGACCAACGTGTCGTTATTAGTCACATTTGTATAGATGAGGTAAATTTCAGCTGACACACAGTGAAGTCTTTTTTATATTGCGTAAGAGCATCCCAACAATTAGTATATGTTTATAGTAATATTCCTGTGTGGGATAATGAAACTCTGTTGCTATCACAGCACTAGTAGCAATTAGCAACTGTAATAACATAAGTCTGGATTCGAGGTTTTACAGCAAAACCGGTCCGTCTATAAACACCCTGTTAATTACTTTAAACTCTCCGCTCTTAATATTAAAAAATTTATTCCAATTTTACCTGTTGAAGATATGCGACACAATATTTGTTTTTTATGTTAGTTAATTTTTTGGTTGATTAATTAATTATGAAAAGTATTGGATTTGACTTACTAAGAGATATTCATGCATGTAATTCTCTCAAATATCTTCATTTTTACGGGATAAAATAAATAAATATATGGCTATTTGACTGATTATGAGAGATATATTAGCAAATATATCTCTACATTTTTATTGGTTGATAGTTGCTATAAATATGTATGTTAGAAGAGTCATTTTTTACTAAGGGTTTTGGTATTGAGATTGGTTCTCAACTTTTAGGTTTTTTTCTTGTAATCTTTTGGTAAATCAATAAAGGTTTTGTTTGGAGGAAATTTTTTTTTTTCATATCTGTTCTAAAATCTAATTGTGTAAAGATCCTAAAAAAAATCTTAACAGTTGGTGAGCCTAAGTCATAAATTTTTTGAACAGAATTTGGTTATGGAGAAAATAATTATGGAAAAACTTAATGGGAGAAATTGGGATTATAGAAGGCGAAGATGGAATTTTTTTTATATTTCAATGTTCTTCACTAACCATTAGAAAACAAAGGAAAAAAGCCTCGTAATGTACCTGAAGCAAAATGAGAGCTTTAGATAGGAGCAGTGGTGATTATTCGGTGTTTTCTGGAGAATTCGGTATTTCATATTGTTGCTAATGAAACATCTGGAAGAAATTGGAAGGAATCTATGCAAAGAACTCTGCAACAAACAAGGCTTTTCTCATGAGAAGATTGGTGAATCTAAAGCTTAAGAAATGTGGGTCAATTGGAGAGCATCTTAATGATCTTCATGCAATTGTGAATTAATTGGTTGCCGTGAATAACAAGGTGGATGATGAGACACAAGCTTTGATGTTGATGAGTTCATTGCCGAAGAGTTAGAAAATGCTTGCTGAAAACTCAAATTCGAATGGAGTTGTTCCAATGGAGTCGGTGATTAGTAGCTTGCTTAATGAGGAGGTGTGGAGGATGAATCTAATAGAAGAAAATGATAAGGAACAAAGAGAAAGTAGAAATCCATTTGAAGAAATCAGTCTTGCTAGGAAGAATAATCGTCCAAATATGAAAAGACGATCAAATAAGTCGAACATGGAAAGAGATTTCGTCTGCTATTACTGTGAAAAACCCGATCATCGGCTGAGATTTTGTAACAAGTTTAAAAAAGACAAAGAAAGAATGAAAGAATTAGAGGAAGACAAATTCAAGCTTGATGAAAGCAGTGATAAAGAGGTAAACTTCGCTAAAATTTTTGATGACAACGTCCTTTGTGTGATAAAGGAAAACAATGATTGGATACTTGATTCGGGTGCTTGTTTTCACATATATAATCGAAATGAAACGTTTATTGACTACAAAGAGTAAGGTGATAAGGTGAAATCCGCAGATGGTAGAGATTTGCATGTTAAAGGTACTTGTTCGGTTAGGTTGAAGATGTACGATGGAAGAGTGATGAAGCTAATAGAAGTTAGACACATTTCAAAAATTAAGAAGAATCTTGCTTCAGTAGGATGGTTGGAATAAAAAGGCTGCAACTGTTCAATTCGAGGTGGAGTCATAAGGGTTTGAAGGAGTAATAAGGAGATTCTACACGCAAAACTGGAAAACAATAACATATATAAATTGCTTGGAAAAACGGTGGAGAATGTAGTGAGTTCTCAAATTGGAGTTGGAGAGGCAAATTTATCATAATCAAGGTGGCACATGCAACGAAAAACCATAAAATCTGCTTGGAGACCTTTGTGGTGTTACAAGAAATTCTGATTTATTGATGATATACGTGTTCAATGGGAGCACGCATAACTAGGTGGTTTGAAGTTTGATTTAGTTTGTTTTCGAACAAAGGTGGAGCACGTGAAGAATATTGTGTCGATGTGGAGTGTTGAAGATATCGATACAATATTTGTTTTATATATTAATTAATTTGTTGGTTGATTAATTAACTATGGAAAGCATTGGATTTGACTTCGTAAGACATGTTTATGCATGTAATTCTCTCAAATATCTTCATTTCTATGTGAATCAAATAAATAAATATATGATCAAATATATTTATTTATTTGACTGATTATGAAAGATATATTAGCAAATATATTTCTACATTTCTGTTGGTTGGTATTAGCTATAAATATGTATGTTAGGAAAGTGATTTTTTACTAAGGGTTTTGGTTTTGAGATTGGTTCTCAATTTTTAGGTTTTTTCTTGTAATTTTTTGATGAATTAATAAAGGTTTTGTTTGGAGGAAAAAACCAATTTTTTTTCACATTTCTTCTAAAATCTAATTGTATAGAGATCCTAAAGAAAAAACATAATATTACCCACAGTAAATAACATGTAATTTACTCCGATACTCCTTTGTGTTATTAGTACTATGTGTTACCGCATTTTCTACAGTTAGGCGTGGATGATATAAATTCGTCGGCGGGCAGTGACATGGTAGAAATGCGAACAACATTGCATACTGATGTGGTTAATTGAAAAAACACATGAGGACCAACCGTGGTAGAAGCCAAAACCTCTTTGAGTCTTCAACTAACGTTATAAAAATATAATCCACGTTTGATGTGGACATTGAAAAAATGTAACAAACACTTCACTCCGGTGTCGAAAAAATACAAACAACGCTGACCCCTGACGTTATAAAATTTTAACTGCACTATCGCTTGACATTGATAAAATGACCAAAAAATGATAAAAGGGTATTTTTGAAATATACTTTAGTGAGAAAAAAAAATACCGAGGTGTGAAGTCTTTTCTAAAAGTTACCGATGGGAAAAGCAAATTGTAGGGTGTGAATAAACGGACCCAACATCAAGCTGAGCTTGAGTCTCGTATCTTCTATACAAACCATAAATAACTTCATTAATATTTGAAACGGATTAATAATCTTTTGGTCTAGCCATAATCTAGCAAGGGCCTTAAAATGCAAATGAGAGGTTAAAAGTTTGAATCTCATTGAGAACAAAAATTAACATGTATTTGCAAATGAAAATTTTGATTAGGGATGACAATGGGGTGGATCTAGGGTCTAAACCTGGTAGATCCGCCCTTGTTTTGACCCGTCTAGACCCGCCCCATTTGGTCATCGGGGCGGCTGAACCCATGGTCCATTCTTAAGAGCTTCGGATCTAGGGTCGGGTCGGGGCATGGCTGATCCGTCTTAGCCTGACCCACACTACTAAGGTCTCATAAAATCGCTTTATTACTATGTCTATGATATGTTAATCTTTTTATTGCATAAGTGATTATAACATGTATATTTTATTGTTCCATTCAATAAGTTATATGATTTTTATGATATTAAGTTGCATCACGAATAATTATATGATAACATATGCATGTTTTTCTTAAACTGTCATTATATGCTTCATTTTTATTACCTTACTTATCATTGTAAACACATTGATATCTATATTTATTGTATCATTTAGTAACAATCACTTTTACAAATATAATAAATAAATATATGTACATGCATAATTTTAAATGAATATGTAAAGGCTCAGCAGGTCTTAGTGCGGGGCAGGTCCACCCTAACCCGTATGGGTTTCAGATACTGAATGAAAATCCAGACCCATGTCGGGTCTATGGTGCGGGTCTGGAGCAGAGTTTAAAAAACTCAAGACAAGTCTGAGGTCCAAAAAACTCGTCCCAACTCGTCCCATTGCCATCCTTAATTTTGATGTATAAATAAGATAATAAATTTGACTCTCGGTCTCATCCAAACAAAATCTTTTACCTTTTTTGTTTTAGTTTATATTTATCAAAAATATATTTAAAGTTGAAATTTAATGATTTCAAATCATCATATAGAATATATTCTTGTGTATTTGCGTTGCGCGTGCAATAATAATAATAATAATAATAATAATAATAATCTAATTAGTAGTAATATCATTGGTTTAAAGTGGAAAATATAACATCAATAAACATATATTAGCAATGTTTTAAAAAAAAGCAGGTGAGGCGTAGGTAAAAGGCCTCAAAACGTAGTTCAAAAGATGTTTTACTCAAAAGTGTATGCCTCAGTTGTTTTAGCTGTAAAAACGCAAAAAAACACGAGGTTAGGATTTGTGTGAAATCATCAACCAAGTAAGGTTTTTTGAAAAAGATTTAATTACAACTTCGAAATCATTAATTGTAGATCTGGGGTCGATTTCGATTACAGTTCCGGAATCAATTTCATCCGGATTTCAGAACTGGAATCATATCAATCTAGTTAGTTTTTATTTTAAAGATGCATACATGTTCAAACCTGAAGAAGAGAGACGATTTGTTCTTTATTTTTCATGTAGGTTGTTAATTTTAAATGAGTAAGAAAGATATTGAATGGGAGTGAATTAAAGGTTTACAAGGTTCTGCCAATTCAAAATACACACTTCCATTGTGGATTTATTTTTAAACACTTATGAATGATCGTATTTTGTTTGAATTGCTTTGATTGCTATATGTTTCTTATTTAAAATTTGACATTTAATGTTATTCTGAATTTATTATTTGTTTTGCTCTTTTTTTAACAGAAAAGCTTATGCCTTAACATTTCAATGCTTACACCTCGCTTCACGGACCTGAAAATGTCACGCGTACGCTTCCACCTTTTAAAACAATATATTACCAGTTAACAGACTATTGTTCACAATTAACAAAAAATTAGGGATTAATATCTAGAAACTATATCACTGTTTAATAGTCTGCTATCCGCTAGCAAGAAAACATGTTCGATTAGGATTGACAATATGGTGGATTTTTCGTGTTTTCGATCCATTTGGGGTTTGTTAGATTTCCGCTAGACCTGTCTCGTAGATTTGGTATGGATCTAGAATTTTTATTGCAATTCGAGATCACAGTAAGATCCAACCCACACCAAGATTCGGTGCAGTTCTATGTATTCTCTTAAAATTTCATCATAAATGACATATACAGGTATTTTCATATGTAAAAAATATAGTCACAAGTATTATATTAGATATCAATAATAATTAGTATACACAGGTAAAGAAAAATAATAAAAAATAAGATAATATTTGGTTAGAAAATGAGTTTTATGTTTTGCGGTTTTAGTATGTATGTCAAATAGCGTGAGAGAGAATAAAAAATTGAAAAATCCTAGTTCATTCCACAAAAGGGTTCAAGTGGAAAGGGGAGATGGTTTTTGATATTTCTGAAAATGCGGGAAATAGTATCGAAATTCTAATCCATTTCAACAAAGGGGTGAAGGAGGTGATGTATGTCAAACCACCTTCCCCTTTTCCGTGCAGTTTCAAATACATAGTTGAAAATACATAATATAAAACTCATTTTCAAATCCATAGTTGAAAATAGATAATATAAAACTCATTTTCAAATCAAACACTACCTAAGTGATTGGTTAAAATTTTTGAAAAAATGTGGATTTTATTATACAGTTTGCAACGGCGCAGCTCAACTGTATTAAAATACTAAAACTAGTTTAGTTAAACACTGTAGCATCTATGGTAGTTGCTTTTGTTTGGATAGATCAGCAATATCAATATAATGAGATCTCAAGAACGCAGGTAGAGTTACTGTGGGTGGTACCTTGAAGTTACTCCATTGGGAGCAGTTAGTAATAAAACTCAAAAGATACCCATATTTGGTGCTCTAAATAGTTAAAATGTTTAATATGCACTAATTAATGGTACAGTTAATCATTTGTAGCACTTATGGATTCAAATTTCTGCATACAGTAGCTGCTAGATACCTATATACTTCTCATTTTCAGTGCAAAGGCTTAACAAAATTTGTAATCAGGTGTATATACTACTCTCTTGCTGCCCGTGTGAAGGGAGAATTTCAGGCATCGTTGATGCACCAAACGCCGTTGCAACACTTGCTATTCCTACCTCCATTTTCGACCAGGTTTCCAATTTTTATACAACAATTATCAAATTAACATAACTTGCCATTATTAATTTCATCAAATAACATTTTACTTTGATGTGGAAATGAAGGATGTACGGCCCAGATCATCCGGAAGAATACCAGTAGGGCCATGCGTAATGAAGAGAACGCCTGATGTATTGAAATGCACATATGATGGAAATCTTCCAGTCACAAAGAATCTTAGTGTCAATGATTCAGTTTAAAGAACAGGGACTTCATGTAAGTTTTATTCCAAACGAACTCTGTAATGATAAAACTACTGTTTATGTTTGTTATTGGACCAGTGAACTCTGAAGAACTCAGTATAGATGTTCATTGAATCATTAGAAAGTTTAATTTATAGGATATTTCTAGAACAATATACGTGTATGATACCTTTATAGATTCATTGAACGAACTGGTTGTGCACAGAAAGTAGGCTTTAAACAGTACGATACTGTTCTTCATTGGGAGAACAAAAAATGATGGAGTGACCTAAGAAAGCAAGTTCCAGACGCACCACTTGTAGTTGTAGAAGAAACACTCAAATTCTATTTGTTAGGAATAGTCTGGTATAAATAAAACACATGTCATGCATTGAGGATAAGCATTGCCATACAAAGTGCTCTCCAACTTGGTTGCCATATTCCTTAGTAGCATATGGAAGATGGAATGTACAGTATACATCATGTTTTTTTTTTTTAAGAATAAAAAAAAAGCTTCTTTTTCCAAAAACGAAATTGACGGTCTTAGAGCATTTGAACCATTAAGCATATACGTATTAGTTGGCATACCAGCTTTGATACTACACCGCTTAGTTTTCACAAAATCAATTGATCAATTTAAATAGGAACAATTTACTTGAAATCAGCGAATGGTTCTTAAATTTTCACCGGAGATAAAAATTTATTTTCTTGAATGGGAATTTTTTATTTATTTATGACCGATCTTCTTTTTCAATAAAAAAAAATACTTTACTATTTCAATTATAACAACATATATGTAAACCCCGAAACATAGCAGCAAACGCTAGTCGTAATATGGATTCGAACGAAACCGATTTATTCATTAGTAAAGCCAAATGTTAGTGGAAATTTTTATAAAATTATTTGTGTGAGTTATTTGTTTTATAATGAGAAGAACAAAAAGAAAATATATTTCCATATTTTAAAATAAAAGGAAATATATTTATTTAAATATAAATTTCTCAAAAGAATGTTGGATTCTTTGAACATATTTGCTCTAATGTGAAGAGAAAGGAAGGCCATGCATAAAGGGGAATGTATTTTGATTTCTCTCATTTTTTTTTCTTAATTGTTTGTTTTTAAATGAGAAAAAGAGAAAGAGAAGATTAAAGAACTTAGTCCCATATTTTAGAATAAAAGAAAATATATGTTCCTTTTCTTATTGGATAGCCAATGTTTTAAGTATGGTTGTTTAAATATAGTTGTCAGATAATATCTCAACATTGGATTGCTTTTTTTTCTTCTTCTCATTTTTCTTCGCATACTACAACATCAATCATATTCATCGACATGAAATTGTGATTTTATTCACTTGCAGAGGTTGTCGACTACATATTTAGATGTCTAGAATTTATTTTCATACCAGTGGCAGCAAGAAAACGTACTTATTATTGTTTCTGGATTAATATCAAGAATGTATGCTGATATATTCTGAAAAATGTTCATTACCGAGCATTATTCCCGACATGTTAAAGCTCTGAAATCGTACATGGTTTTACTTTGCAAAAAAGAAAAAGAAAAACTTGCAAATAACCTAACCAATTGCTTTGGATGTATGTAGAAAAATGACCACAAAATGGTACAGGAATAAACATTTGAAATCACAAGAGTTGATTAAAAATTCGATACTGTGGATCCCGCAAATCTAGGATTTAAGGGACGTTTGTGGTTAAAGACACATAATGCAATGGAAAGCAAAAGAGAAAGAGATATGTAGAAAATTGAGAACGCTCGTAAAGTTATAAGTTCTTCCAGTGGCCGCATATGTACAAATATCATTTTGCAATATTATTATAGAATAAAAGATTCCTAAAAGGCTAAGACAACTAGTGCTTGATTTGAAAAGATCAAGTCCTATTGCATTTCGTTTTTTTTTATAAGTAGTACGATAATTGCTTTTTTGGTCCTAGAAAGTCATCCGAGGCCACTAGTTAAAGTTGAAACCAAGTGGAATTTTTCTATTAATAGTCTCATGCTTGATAGCCTTGATGTTTTTGGAAGATTTAAATCTTTAGTTTTTCTTAGTCTTGGAATAATTTATGGTTAAATAGACATTCGATGTAGGTATGTTTAACAAACGCCTGCCGGAATACATACATCAGTTTAACCAGCGATCAACGACGATTAGTTTTGAAATAAGAATCTTATAACATACCTCCTTACTCTTATTTAAACAACTCAAAATCAAACATATTTTACACCAAACATATTCATCCTAACTCTACTATAATATATTTTGAAATACAACGATGTCTACAACAAAATTTGTTACCTATAATAGTTATTCTGGTTATGCTGAAATGGAAGCGGTCCAACTATGTGAAATCATTTTGCTACAAATTCATGAGGAAGAATTGAACAATACGACAAGTATGGCAATGCCTCGGTTAATATCGTAAAGACTATCTAAATCCACCAAGATACGGAAAAATGATAATGTATTTTTAGTTCAAAAAAAATACCAAACCAAAAAGTTACAAAAAAACCAACAACCATAGGAGTAACCATATGTGGGTTATCTTTGTGATTTTTGATGTAAGTCTATAACATAGTAAGTGAATAGAAAATATGTCAGACGACTCATAAGTAGGATCGAACGGTACTATCATATGATTAAACCGCCCAATCTCGATACTGGCAAGCATGAAAAGTTTGTCGATCATATCCAAGCTAAAAAGTAGGAGAATGAGAAGTGTGCGTAGTTTGCCACCATCTCTCTGTAAGAACATCTAATAAACAACGATCAACATGCGCAAAAGGTGCAATCTAAAGAAAATCGCCAATGGCATAACATGTATCCAAGTCATAATCAACTCTGGTACTATGGTAAATTTGTCATCGTTATACTAACTACCATGCATATTTAAGAGTAGACTTTATATAATAAACTATATGTAATAGTTATCAATACATTAAGATTACAAAAGTATTTGCATATGATGAAACATAAACAAAAATGTAGACCAGGCAGCTATAAAGATGAACACTACTAGAAAAGGGTTTAAAACCGACAGCCAGGGCCGACGGCTTTTGACGGGCTGTCGGCGGCCGTCGGAAGCCGTCGGAAATCTGCGATTATAGCTCCAGCCGAGAGCTTTCTTCCTCCTCCTCTTCATACGAAAATTCCACCAAAAAACCCCCAAATTCAACCTCCAAACTTTCAATTCCTAATTTCTAGCTTCCGGATCTTCCAAGGCTCCGTAATCAACCTCCATTACTCTTAATCTCAGGTATAATATCTTATTTTTGTGAAAAATTCAGTTTTTACCCTAATTCTAAATTTGCATAAATTGATAAATTAGGACGAATTAGTGATTGCAATTGTTGCCAATAGCGTAATAACGGTTTATAACATCACATGGTATACCGATTTCATCTTTTATCGTGAAATTGTGAAAAACACGTATAATTTGTGGTTGTTCATGTATATGTAAATTGTTGTGTATGCCTTGATTCGACGATTGTATACGTTATTTGGAATAAGATAAATTGATTGAATGAACTAGGAGTATTATATTGTGCGCGTATTTACTTATGAAACAAAAAAAATGCATTACTCTAAATTATAATTCTGTGTATTGAAAAATGACAAAAATGTTAAAACAACCTTAAGTTGATGTAATACGTTGAATAAATGTGTTAAATTAATATATATTTTTGTAAATGTGAACAGTGAGTAAAACTGTATTTTTTCGTAAAATGCGCGCATGTAACTGACAAATGTCCCTTAGAGAGTTTTTGGCCCCGTCTGACGAGTGTTGTACATGATCGTTGTATAAATAGTCGTTCTTTTCGAAAAACGACCATTTATATTCATCTGGTACAATGTTTGTCGGATTTGTCTCTGTATTGGACATGTTATGAACACAGTAAGCATTTACATTTTGTATACTACTTCGTCTCAAATGGTTCATAAAATTTCGGCCTAACTTTTCTTTTTTGTTTCCTGCGTACACGCATTTGTGTACAATGCAGGGAACAAAAGTGAAATGCTGTCGAAATTTTGTTGAATCGTTTGAGACGAAGTAATATACGAAATGTAAATGCTTACTGTGTTTGTAATGGAAAGAAGGATGCCTGACCAATGAAAAAAAATTATATATATTTTTAAATCGTTACGTTAAAAAATAAAATGTGCCCTATTTGAAAATATTTTTAAATTTGTGAAGTTGTTCTTTAAATTCAAAATATTATACGACCATGAAAATAATCTTTTTCGAATTTGTATTCTTCAAAATAAATATTAAATTTTGAACTTCTCATTTTGTCAAATAGGAAAAATGATTGATTATTTTGTTGATCGGAGGAGATGGATGTATCAAAAAAAAGGACTGAGGGGCTCAATAAAAGAAGATTTTTAAAATGGTATAAACGTGTTTGTTGAATTCGCTTTAAGTAATAACGGAAACGATCCAGAAATTCGTTGTCCGTGTAGTAGGTGTAGACATTTGAAGTATTTGTTACCAGATATTGTGAAAGTTCATTTGTGCCAGCACGGTTTCGCACCCGAATATTATGTTTGGGATCGGCATGGAGAAGTTGTAGCAAATACTTTTGTAGAGTCTGAAAGTGTCGTTAACGAAATAGTTTCAACGACCCATATAGAAAATATGGTCGAAGATGCAGCACGATCAATGTTTCATATGGTCGAAGATTGGTCTGCAGTTTTTAAAACAAAGGCCAAATTCACATTCGATGGGAAGAATATTCCGAACGAACAAGCTTATCAGGCAGATCTTGAGCAAAATAACGAAATAATAATTACAGAAGATTATACAGATTTTGGTCCTTTGATCGATGAATCAAATGTTTTGGTAGAAGAGTTTGACAGTGTAGAGGAAAATATCGTCGAAAACGAGATCGAATCTGAATCAGAAGACGATGATGACTGATATAAATCTGAATCTGTTTTTTGCAATTGATGTAACTATGTTGAATTCTTGATGTATTATGAAATTGATGTAACTATGAAACCAAATCCGTTTACTATTGTTTGCACGTTTTATGTTATTTTCATTTGTCATTTATTTAGCAATTTTTATTGAAAATGCAATGAACTCTGCTTATCGTTGGAATAGTACATCCATTATGAATCAGATATAACACACTTCCATTTCTATTTCCATTTCAGTCATTAATTAAGCAATTTATACCGTTGATGTCATTTTCATATGAAATATATTAATTATCATGTTTATTCTCTTATATAATGATGTGTATATGTCACAGGTTTATCAATATGTCATGTAGAGGTAGGAGCTCTTCCCGATCGTCAAGAGGCAATGGCAGTGACCCATTGCAAGAGCCACAGCGTGCAGTTGTATCGTTAGTCCCTAGAGCAGATGGGTAAGAATTAAATTTTATTCAGCATCTTATTTTTTCTATGATATACGTACGTACTTATCTATATCGTACTTAAAAACAGAGGGTTCGACCTACTTCCCTCTAAGGTTGTGCTGGACGTCTCTAGAGCTGCCTATCGCAGTAGGATGAGTGCTTGCTGGCCGAAGTGGGATAACATCCCTCCTCACATCATAGAGTGCATATGGCAGGATGTCCTAGTATGGATATTTTTCTGTTTTCCATTTTTAATTCGTTTTTGTCGTTTTTCTACTGTTTATATCGTTTAAAGTGTAATTTTTTTTAACACAGGCTGAGATAGACATCCAGACAGACGATATGATGCTGGCACGAGCATACTGGATGAAGAAGATGCGCAAGAACTACAGGGATACGATATCTGAGATTAAGAAATCTGGTAAGAAACCACGGTGGATGGGAGAGAGCGTGTGGCAAGCTTGGTTGAGATACTGGGAGACGGACGAGGCGAAGGCAAGTATACTAATTTTTTTTGAATTATTAATTTGACGTGATCGAAAAATAATGTATTAAATTTTGAATGTACAGGCAGAGTCGGATAGAAACTCTGCAAATAGAAATAAGAATCCCGTCACTCATCACGGAGGATCGAAGTCGTTTCAGCAGTATCGACAGGAGTTGGTAAATTTACTGAATAATAAATGTAAATAGTTTATACTATATGATTTTAAATGTATAATAATTGTATGTAACAATCAACTTCAGGAAGCCGAGTCACATGGTCTTGTCGGCTATATGGACGTGTTCACCCGTACGCATGCTGTCGAGCATGTTAATCCAGACGGGACTGTTTCGTACACATGGCAGGACGATAAATCCAGCAAAAGCCATGTAAGCATATTTTATTTTATTCAGTATTAGTAATTGTTTTAATTGTTAAACTATGATGACATAAGATATGATATTATTAATTTGTTAATGCAGGAGAAGTTTATGGAGCAGCGACAGAAACTCCTTGCTGACACGGGTCGAGATCAGCTGACGATCATGAGGAAGACGTTATTTTTGAGTCCGTTATGGATCCAGCAGAGCATGGTCGACGATACGGATTTGGCAATTTAGCTGTAAATAATTTACTTTTTCTTAAAATACTTAAAATATGATATTTTCACCTTTTCAAAACAATAAACTTGGATTTTATTTATTTTTCAATTATTGCAGTTTAGTAGTCAGAGTAGGGGACGGCGGAGTAGACCTTAGAGCGATCTAGCAGATATAGAAGAATTGCGGACTAGAGTTTCCCAATTGAAGTAGCAAAACCGCCAACAGGCCATGCACACCGCACAGTTGTTAGAGTACATGCAGCAGTAGGGTGGTGGTCGCTTTCCTTCCTCGGCTAGCTCTGGATCTGCAGGAGATTGATTCATTACTTGCGTGCTTGCTTGTTCGTTCAGGTATGTTTTGTTTTAATTTAGAATGATTTGGTAGACGGCGTAGGTAATTGTTGATTTATGTATAATTATGTTTGACACACTTGGTTCTATGGTTGTATGAGGACGTGTATGAGAATATTGATGAATTTGTGTATTAACAACATGGTAGAACAATTATTGTTAGGATTATTGTTAATGTTGGAATGGTTATTTATATTTTGTATTTTATTTTGATGTAATTTTATTTATCTGTGTTTATTGAATATTTTGTAGTTTGGGTTTGGATATTTAGTTGGATTATTGTATATTGGATTGTGCAGTATTGATATTATAGTGTTCGAAAGAGAAATGTGGTTGGAAGGCTAAATTTGCAGCAATTTTTAAAAAAAAAAACAGCAGATTTCCGACGGCTTCCGACGACTTATCGGTCAAAATTTCCGACGGCTCACGACGAATACCGGCGGCCTGTAACTTAACATTTCCGACGGCTTCCAACGGTTACCGACGCCTGCCGGAAACCGTCGGAAATCGTCGGGATCCGTCGGAAATGGATACGACAGCATCCGTCGGAAGCCGTCGGAAATACTGCTTCCCGACACAGTCATTTCCGGCGGCTTTTTCCGACGGCGGCCGACGGCTTTCGACGGCCGCCGACGGTTTCTGGCCATCGGAAAACGTGTTTCCCCTTGTAGTGGAATCGTGACAATGAGAGTACCCATGTGGTAGGTTATGTAAGATACGAAGATCTTTCAGTAGCCATAGTAGCTTCTGGCAATAAGTTTCATGAACAAACTATTGGAATTGGGTCAGTCAGGAGCGGAGAAATTGGTAAACTTCAATAAAAAAATCCCTAGTTGAATCTTAGTTGATCTACGAAGTCTCATGGTTGTATTAGATCCAATCTAGTTAGTTTAAATAAAATCATATTTTATTTAATTTTCTTGATTTAATTAATTAATTTATATTAATTAATTTAACATTTTTATGTTTTGAGTATATCAATATATACTCATGTATATATAAGCGTAATGTGCAACATAACAAGATGTACATTGTTAATGATTACATAAGTAGATATTAGGATTTATATCCACTATGTAAACATTTGTCATTTATATATGTGTTTATTGTCTCAAAACATCGTTTAGTATATTTACAAAATACATAAATATAAATATAAAATTTTGAAATTATTAAAATAAAATAAAATATAAAATATCTAATCTAATTTTTACTAAGACAAAAATTATTAAATTCAAATTCTGTATCTAAAATATATGATTAAGACTTAGTAAAATATTTTAAAATTCAAAACTAGATCTTAAAAATATCAGTCAAAATATCTTTAGTTTAATTTAAATATGTATATTTATATAAAATAATTATTACAACAAAAATAGTATTTTTATTTATTTATTTACAGTTATATATATTTCATTATCTGTTTAGTTAAAATACACAATACTGTTTATAATGCTTAAACTATATAAATAATATACATATATTATAAAATAAATATTTTAAAATTATATTATGCAAAATATTAATATGTCAGTAAGTAAAAAAATTATATCTATCTATATTTTATTTATTTATTTAAAATACATAAGATTATTTTAATACATATAAATAATATGTACATATATTATAAAATAAAATTTTTAAAGTTTATATATATTAATATAATAGGGAGACAGTATCTCATAAAAATTAAATTGACAGTTTCATATAAATTAATAATTTAATATATATTAATATTTATAGGGAGACAGTATCTCATATATAAAATCGCTATAATGATATTGATAGAGTTAGTGGTATACTTTAGGGGCAACTCTGTAATTTATTATAAATTATTAACTTTGTAATCAATTCTTGTTCGTAATAAAGGTGTTTTCGTTTTGTTGTATGTTTGCTATAATGTGTTATAAATAATTAAATGTTTAATTAAAATATATTTAATAGGAAATTCATAAATGGTGTGTTTGTGATAATAATTATAAATAGTTGTAATCATGAGTATTGTATCATAACAGAATAAACACATCATTTTAAATGTTCCTAGTTAAGATGCATCGAGACTAGAAATTGATGCATCCATCGAGACTAGAGTACATAACGCTCTCCAAGTGTTGGACGGTGTATTACTCATGACTACTGGAGGAACCACGAAGTTACATACAGATAGTTATTAGATAACTATAAGATGACTCACTCGATAGTTTTATATTAGTTAATATAACTAAGGTCAAATAGGAAATATCGTTATGACTATTTTACACAGTTCACTTCACTTGTGAATACCGTTGATGTTCAATATGAAAGCTTCGCTTTAGTTATAGTCAAACCATGGAACAACGTCCATCGAATGACTATAGTTGGGTCGAGTGAAAGTATTGGAAGTGAAATAGTATTTAAAAGAGGATTCTCTTCCCAGTTATATGAGGTTAGTATCATGGTCAACTGAAGTCAACTCAAAGTCAAAGTATTTGGCCAGAGCAGTACGGTTAATAATAATTGTTATTATTAAACCAAGGACTTTGTGTTTGGACTATAAAGTTGAATAAGAACAATATTGGAATTTTGATCGTTGCTAAATTTCATAAGTGTAAAGTGATATAGTTTTAACGAAGATTATTGGTGTAAATAATTGTTACCAATGACAACGCTTAATAAACTAAAATTGGACTTTGTTGGAATCAAATAAGTGATAAATTTGACCATAATGTTACACCTCCTGCTAAGTGATGTGTGAACGTTAATATTGGAATTGTTCAATATTAATTGCTGACCAAATTTACACATAAGATCAGTCACACAACCGAAATGTTGAATATTCCATTTATCACTTGATTTAATTAATTTGTAAATTTTTATAAATTAATTAAAATAATTAATTTTATGAAATATTAATTATAAAATTTTATTTGATGTATATTGAGCAATATTAGATAATGCGTTTATAACAGTTATAAATATACCGATCGATATATGGTATATGTAACAACCCAAAATTCTGATCATTTGATTTTAAATGTTTTATTTATTTTAAATATTTAAATAATTGGATTTTGGAATTTAATAACTTATAATTCAAATATAGGAAATAATTAAATATTTGAATTGTGAATTAAATGTTAATTAAACAGATTTAATAATTTTATTCAACTCCTTTTAATTAATAAATAATATTGGTGAATTCAATTTGTAAATTTGTTTACAAATATAAATAGATCGGATAAATATCGAAAAATTAAATATAAAAAGATATTTAAATTTGTGAAATTGTCATTCCAGGGCACTATCTTAGATTTCGATGAAACCGGTCTCATTGGATCCGTAATAATGAATTTTAATATGTCGTCGAATTTCATGACGATCGGACATATCATTTGGTCGTGCGAGATCGAAACGCATAGAAATTAATTTCGAAAATTTAATATTATAATTGGGTTTGAAAAGCTATCTTCTACATATGATCGAATTAAGTCTCGAGACTAGTTCCATTACGTTCGGATGGTATAACATATAGAACGCCAGGCGGCACATCTCGTTCGGAGTTCAAAATTTTTGAGTATGTGTTATCAGAATATTTATTAAATAAAATAATATATAGCATATTTTTCAAACCAAATCCAGTCAAATTCAAATCCCATACCCATGTTTTTGGCCATACCCTATGCGTGCAACCCATACCCTCATCTCCCTTTAATCCTTCACTATAATAAAAAAAACAGAGCCTCCTCTTTAAAACATGGAATTCAAAAATCAAATTATGGTGATATACTTATCTAAAAATCTTGAAAAAATATATTTGCACTGTATGGCCATATGCTTCGATTCAATACCATTTTTGTCTCGTGCATCACTGATTTGGGAATATCAAAGTTTCGGCAGTACACTAGGGCTTGGTCTAGGCTTTGGTTCGGGCGGATTTTGGGCGTGTTGTGTGTGGCGTTGCGATCGCCTGGTCATGGTGCACGTGTGGACGCAGGGTCGCGAAAATGGCAGCAGCGGCGTGTTTAGGTACAGGTTGCGTTTTGCGTGGTGGCTCCAGGGTTGTCATCGAGGTAATGGGCAGGTGGAGATTTCAAAGGGGAGCGCAACGGCGAAGACGGTTGGCTAAACAGAGCATCGGAGCTCTGTATCAGTGGCGTGCACGGCCATGGAGTTTAGGGTTGTCTACTGTGTATGTTTATATTTTTGGGGAAGATGATAGTTTGGTGAGGGTAATTTGATTTAAGAATGTAATTAATGTTTAATTATAATTTAAATATTTGAGAACTTATAAATCGAATGACTTTTGCCTACGAGGTCGAATTCGAACGCAGTTCATTGTGTTGCACTCGTATGGACTTTATCTACGCATTGGAATTGGTTTGGTTGGATTTGGAGTTTGTTGGAATTTATGCTAAAATCGAACACACATTCGGTTTTAGTCCAAAATCAGAACGTTTCGGCGAAAACGAAAATCAATGTGAGTTTAACTCACATTTAATTTTATTATATCATATCAATGATGTTATAACTGTTTATTGATTGCTTGGATGTTAGTTAAATTGTTTGATTGCTGGTTTGGTTGAATTTTCGTTTGGAAAATGGATGACATATTAATTTGATCGTTATGAACCCATATGATTATATATATATATACATATATATATAATCCATAACCATTGTTTTTGCAGAAAAATATATAGAGTGACCCTGAGGGGTTTCTCGCCCATTATTATTCATTTACGTCCATATGTCGTTATATTAACGGCTAATTGAAATAAATCCTAATATTCCATTTAACTTGTTAATTGTCATTATAGCGATTTCGCTATATCATCATTTATTAAATTTCTTCCCCAAAACCCTATCATATGTTTTTTAACTTGAGCTTCTGTTTTCGCTAAGCAAAAATATTAAAAACTCATTAACTATTTTGATTAATGATAATTCAAAATAATTAATCATTTTAACTAATGCTTTTGAAATTAATTAACCAATTTAATAAATGATGTTCAAAATTGGTTTATCTTTGATTTAAATGAGATAGGATTTTATTAATCCTTTTAACTAATAATTTCTTGAGTTTAATTAATTATCATAATTAATGATAATGGAAATTAATGATCATTTTAATTAATGATATTGTAATTAGTCATTTTAAATAATGATATTTGAATTTAATTAATCATTTAGTTAATGACCGTTTTAAATTTAATTAATTGTTTTAACTAATGATATTTGGAATTTAGTTAAATAATTCTGATTAATGATTTTTTATATTTAAATAAATCATTTTTAACAAATGATGTTTTAATTAATCGCTTTCACTAATGAGGTTTGAATTAAATTAATCCAATTAATTTATGATTATATGAACTTAATTAATTGTTTTAATTAATGGTATTTAAAAATTACTTATCATTTTAATAAATGATGTTTGAGATGAATTATTTATTTTAGCTAATGATTATTTGAATTTAATTAATCTTTATAATTAATGATATTTAAAGTTAATTAACTGATTTAATAAAAGTGATTAAAGTAAATTAACTAATACAATAAAAAGTGTTTTAAGCTAATTAACTGATTTAAAGTTAATAACTTGATTTAATAAAGATTTAAAAGTTAAGTTACTAATGATATAAAAGCGTTTTGAAATAATTGACTATTTATTAAAGATAATGGATTCGTTTACTTAAAAGAGATTTTAAAATGTGAGTACTTATCTTTTGGGATAATTAATATTGTTTTAAAAGTTATAGAAGGTATTTAAATTGTTTATTATCTTTTGAGGTGATAAATATTGTTTTAAATTTATAAATAATGGTTTATAGATGAGAAAATTCTTTAAAAGGAATTATTTATAAATAAAGCCGAGTGTGAATTGTTTTGGGTTTATAGTAAACAATGTTTTGACGACAATTGTTTTTGACCCTTGTTTTAATACACTTGGTACTATAAATTTTGCCTTATAAAAGAATGTTTTGAAAGAGTATTTTTAAAAGTGTTTTACTAATACTGTAATATGGAAATCAAGCATAAGTTCAGTTTTCAAAAGTTAAAGTTCGATTTCGGTTATGGAAAAGTAGATCCGTAATCGATATCGCTTATACGGAAAGGATCTGGTCATACTTTTAACGCTAAACGTTGAAGCTTGGTAGTTTCTATCTCGAAGGTTAATAATGTCGTCAAGGTGATGCCTAGAGGTAACACTACCTCAACTTGTCTGGCTTCATTGTCAATCGAGGGATAGCACTTGTTTGGAATCAATGAGTAGTGGTAAATATATGAAATTTAATTTCCATATACGATCATTTTAAATATCCCCGATAGTTAATTATTAATTATCGGATTCAGCTTTCTTCATGGTGTATTATCACCTTAAAAACGAGTTGCTACTCTTTGAGCTTTGTTATCCTTTGTCGGAAATGACTAAACCAAAAGCGCGAAAGGACGTCCAGCTATGTAGGGTTGCTCTCATTAGGGTATTTTCACATCTCTTCTAGTTTGTATTCGGTTATGCACTTAGATGTGGAAATATTCGGATATTCGGTAAGGCCTGGCGGGGTCCAGTTGGTGCGTTTTCGAGAAGTGTCACAGAGTATATGAGCTTCTTAGGAGTATATTACTAGAGGTATACTTCAAGGTGGTGCACCTTCCTAATCATTTATTGGAAATTTTCCTTTTCTTATTTGAATCCTTGAATCTGTTTATCTTTAAATTGCCACCGGAAGAGTCAACCACTCTTCGCGACATTTAAGTATTGATTTAGTCAATTCTATCAATGTTGGATTGTTACCTTATTTTGTCCGTTTTATCAAGTTTGGACTGTCATCTTATTTAGTCCATTCAATAAAATTTGGACTCGTTTCATTGTTTTATCCATTCTGTCCAGTTTGGATTTTACTCGGGTTATTTCCATTCTTTCAAGTCTGGTTTTAATATTATTTATGCTCACTCATATTTGAATTTGTTTCCTGGTGATTGTTTCTGCTCTTGCATGTATGGATGTTATTCTTGTGAGGTAAAAAGCCGTTCCGCTTTAGCAGCGTGGTCTAACAGAACTTTTATATGTTCCTCATTATTTGAGTTATCTCACTTTCTTAGGCACAGAGGGTGCAGCATGATTGGGGGTTCTCGCTTCTTGTTAGGTAGTGAACGGATGACTCTTACCCTTACATGTCCTTCGGGTTGGTTAGCCAGATGGGCTTACAGTCAAGAGGCTGGCCATAAAAGCAAATGAGAGATACCATTGGAAGCTACGGTGAGGGTGTACCCACTATCGATGGTTGTCCTTGTTATATTATATGTTGTCGATTCCACTGTGAGATTCCGTTTTCCCTCTGTTCTCTGTTCTTTTATTTTTATTTACCCTAACAACCTGCCCTTTTGTCGATTGAATGCGCGATATTTGAACACAGTAGTAGTGTTCGGTGTCGACTTTGATGGTCGAAAAGGCGGTTCGTTATAGAGTGGTATTAGAGTGCAAGGTTAAGCGAGAACCTTGGCTATGGTAGGGTTTAGCTCATTAGAGATAGGGTAAACGACACCGTAGAATGAATATGAGAGTATTATTTTCACAAGAGCGTATTTGTTAATGATATAAAAACATATTATGTTAATTGGTCTATTGAGTTTTTATGAATTCTGGTCGAGATGTGGGACGCCATGGTATCGATAGGGATTTCTAAACACTCGACCAAGGCCAACGGACATAGTATTGAATTTTTGAAAATTTGGCAAATTTAATATTTTGCCTAGGATTATATTTTATATATATAAAGGAATAGTTTTCAAATTTTTTATATAGTTATATAGTGTGTTGTTTATATTTATTTATTATCACTATTATTTGTTTGGTTATGCTTAATTTAAATTAGAAGCATTGACTATTGCTTGTAAATTATTAAATTGTGCTCGGTTTCTTTAGGAGCATTTATCGCTTTGATTTAAACGAACCCTTTGTGAATTAATTTTCACAATTTGACTATAAGGTGTTCAGAGAAAACGTTAACTTGAAAATTCACCTTTTAATAATGGTGAGTTAAGGATTAAACTTTAATAAAAGAATTATTTAATGTAATCTAAATAGTTAGATAAGATATTTAGAGAATAAATATTCGAGATAATTCTATTATAATAAAGAGGAATTATTATAATTTGAAATGATTTTTATATAAAGGAAACTTTATATAAATTTAATTTATAAAACGTGTTTAAAAAAAGAATTTTTGAATCTAAATCCCGAAACTTTTGAAAATAATTTTGAAAGAATTTTGAGAAATGAAATAGAGGTACTTTTGGAGGTATTTAAAAGAAAAAATATTTTGGGGAAGTAAAATTACGTTTGGAATGCATTTTCTTTAGGATAATTGGGAGGAAATCGTTTTGATTAGTTTTGTGGAAATCGGAATAATCTTCTAAGCAACGAACGTTATGAGTACTTAGTAAATTATTCTCTTTGGCATTGTGCCATCGAAGGGAGCTCAAATCCGAATGAACCCAAAGTGAGGTTTAATTAATAAACCGTTTGAAGTTATTATATATCAAAATATATGCAGTATGCTTTCAAAAATGAGTCTTTTGAAAATTAAAAACGGGTATTTAATTTTTAAGTTCCCTTAAAGGGAATTGATTTCAAAATAAAAAGTATTTCTAATAAGATATTGTTTTGATAAATAAGATTTTTCTCTTAAAGAAGATATGGGATGAGTTAACACATGATTAAATTGGGTTAAACTGAATAAGAAAGTTTTGATAAACATTGTTTTATTAAAACCATAAAATTGCTTAAAATCATCTAAGTAGTGTAAAACTATTTGTTGATTGGATCAACCCATAAATATTATTCATTTTAACACTCTAAGTTAAAAGGTTAATAGGTTGACTTGGTTTTAAGAAAGTCATAATTTGACTTGATCCCCATCTAGATCTTTGAAAAAGTTTAAATAATTTTTTTATATACTCTTAGGATGTAAAAGGGTATTATACAAGTAAATAGAGTGGAATAAATTATTATTTGATGTTTTATAAAGAAATGACTTTATAAAATATTTTTAAAACTTGGGTGAGAATTTATGAAATAATTCATAAATAATTTTAGTATTGAATAAAATACTAAGTGAAAATATAAGTGATTTATAAAAAAATACTATAATTAAGAAACTAATAAAACATAGAGTATAACTTTCCATTTCGTCCGAGTGAGTTTGGATAGTCTTCTAAGCAATAACCAAAGGCTAATGAGCAAAATGGTATGCTTAGATAATTATCTATATTTTTGGACAATCAAGAAAGTTTTGAACCTAAGTTAAGATTTGTTTATTAGTCATTTGACATTTTGAAACAATGTTAAGTGATAAGTTTTCCCTTATGGAATTTGATTGACTGTTAGTGTTAGTTTGTTCCTTCAACGGTATTTGATTGACTTGATTTGATTAAATTTAATTGATTAGTTGTGTGATTTCATATACCATTATCTATAAAGTTTAAATTTGTAGACAAAGAATTTTGAATTGTTGTTATTAGGACCTAAATCCCGATGATTTTTGAAAAAGGGAGATTTTTGAAGATTTTAGGAAAGGAATGATATTTGTTCACTCTAGTTGATGTTTTTGGAGGAACCAGAATACCACTAGACGCTCAATGTTGTTTTGATTCTAAAGTTTCACCATACTTTATTAGGAGGAATACCCTCCTTGTCATTTTGATTTTTGATCTTTGATTTTTCTCGTCTGAGAAATTTGAAAATATATTTTTGAATTGGAAAACCCGTGCATTTAGATCTAAATTTATCATTTGAAAATTTTGGATACATAGCATCTATTACAGAATATTTTCTGTATTTTGTCGCATATGATTGAGATATGGTTGTTGAATGCATGCAGATTTATATCAGACTAGTTTTTGCATATAGAGTTACATCACATTGCTTTTGTCAGCCTGATTTTCTTTAGATTTCGTAATTACAGGTATGCAAGAGATTGGTATTTGATTCTTGTGCACCTGCATTTGCATAGAAGATAATGAATTACTTGCCAAGAATATAAATCAAACGCAAAAAGGTACGTAACAAATTTAGAAAATTTAAATTGGTAGATAATTTTATTCCCCAGATATGGAAGGCCACTTGGCTTTTGTTTTCTTTGGTTAGTTTAGAGCCCGTAGAGGCGATTTGTTAATTTTCTGATCGAGCCGTGCAAAAGAGACGCTGGTGAAATTTTCTGTAAATTTAAGAGTTATAAATTTTTTAAGAACTTTGGGAAATTTTTGATAACTAAAAATTTGACTTTCGAGTTATATCTAAGAATGAATGAATGGAAGGGATTAGTTGGTATAGATGAGTGAATTTAAAAGACTTGAAATTTCAAAATCTATTCCAGCTAATTGGTTGTGAAAAGTTAATAAGTTTAATAACTCATTTTAATTAATAGTTTTAAAATTAAGGGTTTAGAAACATTTTCTTCCTTATGAATTTCGGGAACGAAATTCATTTGGGGGGGGGAGAATGTAATAAACCAAATTCTGATCATTTGATTTTAAATGTTTAATTTATTTTAAATATTTAAATAATTGGATTTTGGAATTTAACAACTTATAATTCAAATATAGGAAATAATTAAATATTTGAATTGTGAATTAAATGTTAATTAAATGGATTTAATAATTTTATTCAACTCCTTTTAATTAATAAATAATATTGGTGACTTCAATTTGTAAATTTATTTACAAACATAAATAGATCGGATAAATATCGAAAAATTAAATATAAAAAGATATTTATTGCGAAATTGTCATGGCACTGTCTCAGATTTTGATGAAACTAGTTTCATTAGATCCGTAATATGAATTATAATATGCCGTCGAATTTCATGACAATCAGATGTATCATTTGGTCGTGCGAGATCGAAACGCATAGAAATTAATTTCGAAAATTTAATATAATAATTGGGTTTGAAAAGCTATCTTCTACATATGATCGAATTAAGTCTCATGACTAGTTCCATTGCTTTCGAAATAGGGGTATAACATATAGAACGCCAAGCGGCACATCTCGTTTGGAGTTCGAGATTTTTGGGTATGTGTTATCGGAATATTTTATTAAATAAAATAATATATAGCATATTTTTCAAACCATACCCAGTCAAATTCAAATCCCATACCTACGTTTTTGACAATACTCTATGCGTGCAACCCATACCCTCATCTCCCTTTATATTCTTCACTATAATAAAAAAACAGAGCCTCCTCTTTTAAAACATGGAATTAAAAAATTAAATTATGGTGATACACTTAACCAAAAATCTTGAAAAGATATATTTGCACTTGTATGGCCATATGCTTCGATCCCAAACCATTTTTGTCTCATGTGTCACTGATTTATGAAGATCAAAGTTTGGGCAGTAAACTAGGGCTTGGTCTAGGCCTTGATTCGGGTGGAGTTTGGGCGTGTTGTTGGTGGCGTTGCGATCGCCTGGTCATGGTGCACGTGTGGGCGCATTTTGGTAGTGAGCGGTTCTCGTTTGGGGGGTCATAAAAATGGCAGTAGCTACGTGTTTGGGTATAGGTCGCGTTTCGCGCGGTGGCTCCTGGGTTGTCATCGAGGTAATGGGCGCGTGGAGATTTCGATGGGGAGTGCAACGGCGAAGATAGTTCGTGAAACGGAGCACCGAAGCTCCGTATCAGTGGCGTGCACGACCATTAGCTTGGGGTTGTCTACTATGCACATTTATATTTTTGGGGAAGATGATGGTTTGATGACGGTAATTTGATTTAAGAATGTAATTAATGTTTAGTTATAGTATAAATATCAGAAAACTTATAAATCGAATAACTTTTGCATACGAGGTCAGATTCAGACGCCGTTTGTTGCATTACACTTGTATGAAAATTATCTGCGCATTGGAAATGGTTTGATTGGATTTGAAGCTTGTTGGAATTTATGCTAAAATCGAACGTCCATTCGGTTTTGGTCAAAAATCGGAAGGTTTCGGCGAAAACAAAAATCAATGTGAGTTTAACTCACATTTAATTTAATTATATCATATCGATGATGTTATAAACATTTATTGATTACTTGGATGTTAGTTAAATTATTTTATAGCTTGTTTGGTTGAATTTCCGTTTGGAAAATGGATGACATATTAATTTGATCGTTATGAACCCATATGATTATATATATATATATATATTATCCATAACCATTGTTTTGTAGGAAAATCTATAGAGAGACCCTTAGGGGTTTCTTGCCCATTATTATTCATTTACATCTCTATGTTATTATATTAATGGCTAATTGAAATAAATCCCGATATTCAATTTAACTTGTAAATTACCGTTATAGCGATTTCTCTATATCGTCATTTATTAAATTTCATCCCCAAAACCCTGTAATATGTTTTTGAACATGAGCTTGTGTTTTCGATAAACAAAAATATTAAAAATTCATTATCATTTTAATTGATGATAATTCAAAATAATTAATCATTTTAACTGTAACGGATGGGGTTTTCGACCCTCGAAAATCGACATCAATATGTCTACTGTATATAATGCCGAGCAATCGAGTGTCGGAAACACTAGTTCATTAGGGGTGAAGAAGAAAAGAAACAGAACAACACAGAATCTCACAATCGTAGCGGAACAAAATACAATATATAATAACAGATTTTTATAAAAAAGAATCTGTACTGTTTAATACTTACAATCATCAGAGTACAACAATCAATACATCAATCTGGACAGTTATAATAACTTTTCCTCATACAGCAGAAAATAGTAATCAAGTACGGAAGTACGTCTCTGTCATCCAGCTCACCTCCTGAACTCCATAGCTTCCTATCCTGAATCTGTAATACTCGGTCTAACCCGAGCATTATAATAAAATAACACCCGAGTCAATCTGGAAAACCAGTATGAGAAAACACACTCAATTTGAATTATTAAAATTTTTATTTTTCAAAGCCCTTTGAAAAAAACAAAGGTATCTTGTAAGACCACGTCACACATAAACATGATGAGTTTTTACCTTACGATAACCAAAACATTTTTATCAAATCCGTCTGATATTATAATAGTTTCTAAATCAAGTAAATATAAAAAATCAGAAATGTTTGCATCTCACGTTCTAGCATAGTTGGGCACAATCAAAACTGTATGACGCTTATTGGAGATTGGATTCCATACAATGACTTGGCACTGGGGTACCACCTATCACGGTACATTTCTAAAAGCATGTACCGAGGACCTCCCCGGGATCACCTGCAACACAAGACCAGCCCTATCCCTAACCTGGATAAAACCGAATATGTTATCACCCCGTGTGTTCCCACCCTTCCCGAGAGCTCTTTCGCATGCACCGTATCCACATAATATAATATATCCAAGGTTATCTAGAAAGGTGATAACATACCCTAATTGGGTATGACCCACTTAGCCTTGCTGCATACCCCCTAGTTTTCAGTCATTCCGGTTGATGAGGCTAGAGGCTATGATTACCTTTCAAGAATAATTTCACTTAGAATGCTCATCGTCCTCCAATGAAAATGTTCTGGTAGCATTCATCCATACAAGTTGTCCCGGGTCTGGACAAACCAAATCACTGTCTTCATCATCTTCACTGTATTCATTCGTAACGTTCAAACCGGATCGAAGTGGTTTTCGGATAATTAAATCCAATCCCGGCCTCTTCGAAACGATTAACGAAATTGGCCAAAATTGATAGTCGGTTATTTAACTATCGATACATATCCATAAGCAATCATCAGGCCTTATTATAAATTTCCCAAAATTTATTTCAAATTATTTTTATAAGATATGTATTCCCATTACTTCAACATTTGAAAACAGTTTCAATCCTTATATTCTCAATGGAATATTTTTATCCATTCAAATACTTAGAATATTTTTCCCCACTTCATTTATATTCACACTTAGGAAGTATTTCATCTATTTCCTTACTTCCTATTTCTCGAAATCATTTACAATTTTATTTGCAAATCCCTTGACTAGTTTATAACGAATCCTATAGATTCCGGAATTCCTTAATTAATTCCCATATTATTTCCAAAGCCAATTATATTGCTTATAATTTCAATTTCCCTTTGTACTTCTTTATGAATTCTATTTCATTTTTTCGAAGTTCACTTTTATTTAACTACTTTGGAAATTTTCTTACTTTTCTTCCTAATTCCATTTTAAGGATTTTCTTATAATTCCATATACTGAATAACCCCATTTCCAGCCTTCCGAGAAGGTTTATAAATAATTTAAAACATTTCAAAACTCTGTATGTGTGTGTGTGTGTATATAGTAATAAGTATTTAAAAGAATAATAATAATTTATTTTTAAGGCATGTTCAAATAATTATCTAAAATATTGAAATACCCTTTATACATCACTTTTCAAAGCAGGTTTAAAAATTTGGGATTTATTAAAATAAATATTAAGCATTTGAAAAATTAACTTCTGAAGTATTTAAATACTAGCCGACTTTAAATTACTTAGTTTAATAAATAAAATTTTCCTTTTTAAAATTAAAACTTAACTTATAAAAAAATATATCTTTAAATCTCAATAACCAAGTTTTCAATTTATAATTCCCTCTCGATTTCCATCACATCACTTCCATTTCGATCTCTTTAACCATTTTCACTTCAAAAATAGTATCCACTATTTTCTCTCACCCTATTTCCATATTCAAATATAAATTCTCCCTATAAATTTATATTTCCAATTTATCATCTAATATCGATTTCTTTTATTTATAAGCATCATTTGTAAATTTTTATAACTCCCTTGAGTTCCACTAAAAACAAACTCACTTATAAAATTCCATTTTATAAATTCAATTTCTTATAAATTCCATTTATTTTTGCCAACCTATTTTTACTATCGATTTCAACTTCTTTCTATATTTTCCGAATATCATTTTAAAATCTAATCTAAAAAATCCCTTTATATAATTTATTTTAAAATCTCCATTTAAAATATTTTTCCCGCATTATTTGATACGACCAAAAATCCATTGTTGCTTATTCAAATCAATCTCTTTTAAAATAATCCAAATTTCGATATACATATTTTTATATAAAAAAATTCCCTTTTTAATTCCTTAAAAATTCAAAATAATATTCATGGAATTTAATATAGGGGGAATTAATTTAAAGGACAAAAATTTGTATATTTTTAGCCTCAAGGACACGACCTCAATATTTTAACCACAAGGACAAACATTTTTCTAAAAATTATTCATAAGGACAAACATTCTTTCAAAAAATTTCATAAGGACAAACTTTCTTCTAAAACTGCTACCGAACTAAAAACTACTACCGATAACTACAACCTGATACCTAAAAACTGCCATCAATAACTAAAAACTGATACCTAAAGAAAGTTGTCCTTCAGGCTAAAATACTGAAAGTTTGTCCTTGAGGCTAAAATGCTGAATTTTTTTGTCCTTGACAATAATTTCTTGTTTAATATACCCAAGTTAATTTCCATGCTATTATAACCTTTAAAAACACACAATAACCCAGCAGATTATTCAATCACATCATATATTTTATATATATGAAAAATACTAAATATATTTGAGGAATCCAGTTGGATCCCTCCAACCTGTTTCCCTGCATCCACAGATGTAAGACAATATAAAATACCAATCCCACTTCGAGGGGGATATCGCGGTATATAGGGTCTCCCGCTATTATGTAGGGCGCATAGGGTCTCATTCGCTAAAATATGCGGGAATATCACTCCAACTACTAATATATATACTACTATATATATAATCATCCAACAGATAATTATAATTTATCCATCCAATCAAGCATCAAATGATTTAAATTTAAACATTTAAATTTAAAAGTGGTAATCCAAATGAGTGAGAATTCTCTCCTTGATTTTTATTTTGCCGAACATTCGGATTTTAAAATTTCTAAAATCCAAGCTGGCTCCGAAAATCCCAAATTGACCTCGTACGAATGAGATATACATTTTATAAGAATTTGAAATTAAAAATATAATTATTTGAATTTTTTTAAAAACCATTAATAGTTAATTACCCTGAAATTACAACCGTCCCATCGATTTCGCCTGCCCTTCCTCTGACGCAACCCACCTCCCTAACGCCGACCACCCTCCTCCACTCTGCCCTCGAAACACCACCTTGTCCCAAGCCCTTTTTCCCGCGTGTATGACCCCGACCACCAGAAACGAATGAAACCTCCAGCTTAGCGCCTGCAAACCCATGTGCGAACGAACTAAATCACGAACGTGACCAATGCATCGCGAGCTCCGCCCAACTCCTGCTAGAACGCGATTTCGATCGCCCAAACCCTAGTTGTTTCGTTGCATGACCATCTTGTGCCTTGGTCGCCTCCAAACCCCAACAACACTCCCCCTCTCTTTTCCCTATCGGAGATGATCGTGACCCCCAATTTAACCCAGACGAAAAATCGAACGCCTAGTGTTCCCAAATCGACCCTCGCCTTCTCCCTAGGCCACCGCCTTTGATGCCGCCGCGTCTTCCTCTAGCTCGCCACAGGCGCACTCGCGCACGCTTGGAGTTCAAGAATTCGTTCGCGGCATTTTTTTTCTTGTAATTCGAATTCGATGTCAATGGAAGAAAGGAATGTGCGATTTAAGCTAGAAGAGGGATTTCACGATTTGGTTCGGTATATATATATATATATATATATATATATATATATATATTATATCTCGTGGATTTGATCTGAAAAGAGGGGGAAGAAGACGTGATTTAAAAGATGGAGATGGCGTGTAAGATGAAGGCTACAGTGTTTCTAAAAGGAAGGAAAAAAGTTTTGATGTGAATGCAGTAAATCAATATAATTGTAAATATATTATATTATTTAAATTTTAAAACGTCTCAATTTACACAACCTAAAATCTCGAACTCCTATCGAGGCATGCTGCTAGGCATTCATAATATTATATCCTTACTCCAAACGCAATGGAAAAGGTTTTGAGTCCTAATTAGATCATATGGAGAAGATAGCTTTTTGGACCTAGTTATTATATTGAATTTTCGATATAAATTTCAAAGCGTTTATATACCGTACGACTAAACGATAACTCCAAATGCTACAAAATTTGAAATTCAATAATAATACACTATTACGGATCTAATGGAACTGGTTTCATCGAATTCTGCGATTGTGTCCCGGATCGCTATTTTAACGCGTTAATCAAATTGATGATTCCAAAATTTCGAAATCGCTCAAAATTTCAGTTTTAAAAACTTATTAACTCAATTATAATTTCAATTCCAATATTTAAACCATTTAAATATTCAAAATCCAACGACGAAAAATCCGGGCCGTTACATTAAATACTGATTTAAAATGAATTAACCAATTTAATAAATGATGTTTAAAATTAGTTTATCTCTGATTTAAATGAGATAGGATTTAATTAATCCTTTTAACTAATGATTTCTCGAGTTTAATTAATTATCTTAATTAACTACAATGGAAATTAATAATCATTTTAATTATTGATATTGTAATTAGTCATTTTAAATAATGATATTTGAATTTAATTAATCATTTAATTAATGATTGTTTTAAATTTAATTAATTGTTTTAACTAATGATATTTGGAATTTAGTTAAATCATTCTGATTAATGATGTTTTATATTTAAATAAATCATTTTTAACAAATGATGTTTTAATTAATCGCTTTAACTAATGAGGTTTGAATTAAATTAATCCAATTAATTTATGATTATTTGAACTTAATTGATTGTTTTAATTAGTGGTATTTAAAAATTACTTATCATTTTAATAAATGATGTTTGAGATGAACTATTCATTTTAACTAATGATTATTTGAATTTAATTAATCTTGGCAATTCATGATATTTAAAGTTAATTAATTAATTAATTTAATAAAAGTGATTAAAGTAAATTAACTAATACAATAAAAAGGTTTTTTAAGTTAATTAACTGATCTAAAAGTTAATAGACTGATTTAATAAAGATTTAAAAGTTAATTTACTAATGATATAAAAGCATATGGAAATAATTTACTATTTTATTAAAGATAACAGATTCGTTTACATAAAAGAGATTTTAAAATGTGATTAGTTATCTTTCAGGATAATTAATATTGTTTTAAAAGTTATAAAAGGTATTTAAATTGTTTATTATCTTTTGAGGTAATAAATATTGTTTTAAATTTATAAATAATGGTTTATAAATGAGAAAATCCTTTAAAAGGAATTATTTATAAATAATGCTAAGTGTGAATTGTTTTGGGTTTACAGCAAACAATGTTTTAACGACAATTGTTATTGACCCTTGTTTTAATACACTTGGTATTATAAATTTTGTCTTATAAAAGAACGCTTCGAAAGAGTATTTCTAAAAGTGTATTACTAATACTGTAATATAGAAATCAACCACAAGTTTAGTTTAAAAGTTAAAGTTCGATTTCGTTATGGAAAAGTAGATCCGTAATCGATATCGCTTATATGGAAAGGATATGGTCATACTTTTAACGCTAAACCTTGAGGCTTGGACTAGTTTCTATCTTGAAGGTTAAAAATGTCGTCAAGGCGATGCCTAGAGGTAACACTTCCTCAACTTGTCTGGCTTCATTTTCAATCGAGGGGTAGCACTTGTTTGGAATCAATGAGTACTGGTAAATATATGAAATTTAATTTCCATATACGACCATTTTAATTGTCCCCGATAGTTGATTTATTAATTATTGGATTCAGCTTTCTCCATAGTGTATCGTCGCCTTAAAAACGATTTGTTGCTCTTAGAACTTTGTTATCCTTTGTTAGAAATGACTAAACTAAAAGCATGAAAGGACGTCCAGCTATGTGGGGTTGCTCCCATTAGGGTATTTTCACATCTCATCTAGTTTGGATTCGGTTGAGCACTTAGATGTGGAAATATTCGGATACTCGGTAACATCTAGTGGGGTCCGGCTGGTACATTTCCGAGAAGTGTCAAAGAGTATATGAGCTTCTAAGGAGTATATTTGTAACGAACCGTATTTTTGATAATTAAAAATATTAAATTAAATAAAAATTTTGGAATTTAATATTGTGAGAAATTAAAATTTATGATTTATAAATGGATAAAATTATTAGAATATAATTTAATGTTATTGTATGAATGTTGTTGACAACTATTTTATTGTAATTTCAATCAATTGAAATAATTTTAAAGTTAATTTGGTTATAATTGAAAATAAGGAATAAATTAAATATTGGATTTAATGTTGAAATTATATGTTATAAATTAAAATGGGTTTATTATAGAATATGAAATAAATTAATTAGTACGTAAATTTATTAGCTTTTGTTTGTAAATAATAAATTCAGAAATGTGTTTGGATTACTAATATATGATAGTTGTTTTATTTATCACCTTATTATTTAATCCATTTGAAATTAGTTGGAAAATCAATGAAATTTAATGTAATTACATATTGCAATTAATATGGTAAAAGACATTAACTGTAGGGTATGAGAATAATAAAATGGAACTTATGTTAATAAAATTCATAGGGTATTTATTGATTTAATAATAAGAACATGTTAATAAAAACAAAAGAATATGTTAGGAATTAAATTATATTAAACTTATTTCTATTGTACTTAAGTGTTGAGATTAATGTAATATTTAAATCTTGGATTTAATATGAAAAAATTAATTTTAAAAGATTATTAATTTCGGTTTAATCAAAATGATGATCTAAAACTTTTAAATTTAAATTTAAAAGTGATTAAATTGATTTTAAAATAGTAATTTATTTAATTAACGTGAAAATTAGCCTTTTTGGGTACTGTCTCGTATTTCGATGAAACCAGTTTTCGGATACGTTACAATGAATTATTATAGGATTTCAAGTTTCGTAGTGATCGGACTTATCGTTTGATCGTGCAAGCTCGAAACACGTAGAAATCAGTTAATAGGATTTAAGTGAAAATAATTTGATTTTAAAGGCTAACTTCTATATACAATGGATTAGGGTTTAGAACTAGTTCCATTGAGTTTAAAAATATCAAAAACCTATATTTTGATATATGGCATGACCTATTTTCGTTTCGGGAACGAAATGGGCTTTTCAGGTCATTGTTATCGTTTCGACCCAATTCGATCTGTTCGATCCATTCTTATCCATCTCTATCTATATAATAGATTTTTCCGAAACTATAGTAGTCTTTTATTCTTTTCCTATACATACAATTCTATTTCTCATATGTTCCTCCTTCTCAATGTAGAAATTCCGAAACCCTAATTCTCAAATTCCAAATCAAATCGAAAATTCAAACTCCTCAAAACCTATCATATTATATCACCGCGAAGCTCTCGACGAACGTAATCTACTTATACAATTCGTTTTTCAATTGGAGGTTCGATTTGGCCAAAAATTAGTGAAACAGTTTTGGCCATCCATCCTAGGGTTTCACGATCAACGGTAGATCGTCGACGATTCGAAGATCGAGGAGTGGCGTCTGGAAGAGGAGACGAAGCAGAGGGGATCCATGGGGTTCGTTTGTGTCGGAGGTGCATGATTTCACCAGAAATCACCAAAATAGGCGTGGCGACGGCTGTGGTTTCAAGGATGCCAGAGGTGGCCGCAAGCACGCTAGAGGGGCGGCAGAGCATGGGGAAAGTGGTGGCGGTACCTGATTTTGGTCGCGATGCTTGTAGGCAGCGGCGTCAGCAAGTGATAGTGGCGGCTGCGTAGGTTGTTCGTGATCGATCGCGATCATGTACAGTAGGGTTTGCAGAGGTTATTTTATTTCCGTTTTTGCCCATATGTTTTATTTAATTTAAATTTAAATTTCCAACTTCTAACACACATACCTTTTACATATGAGCTTGGATTTGGGCACGGTTTCTTCTGTTGGGATCGTACCGAAATTTCGGTTAAAATGGATCTAGTTTGGTTGAATACTGAGAATGTTCAAACATGGATGTTCTTTTGGATTTTAATTCGACTAAAAATCAAAGATGAGTGTTCAAACCACTCACAAAAAACTAAAATATTTTAATGTTCGTTAAATTGAAATCATGAGGTGATTTAAATTTATTGGTTGTTGTTTGATGGTTTAAAATTGACATTTATATTGAATTGCATCAATAGTGTAATTTAATTTGACAGTTAAATTGACATTTAAATTGAAATTGGAATTTAATTTGCTAGTTAAACACCCGAGAATTTATAACTAGTAATCTGTTATGATGTATGACTGTTTGAATGTTGATTGTGATGGATTCCTAATGATTGATATGTTAGATGTTTGGATGTTTGTTTATGCTGATCTATTCCTGTTATTTACCCTAGATGTTTTATGCTGATTTATTCATGTTATTCACCCTGGATGTTACGAGCATCAAATAAATCTGAAATTAAATAAATTAAGAAATAGGTTGAAACAATATATACCTATGACACCTGATTTGGATAGAAATGATATATATCCATCCCTGAAATTAAAATTAAAATTAAAATTAACTAATCATTTGGCCATAGGATAAAAAATTATTTATGGACACCGTTGGTCGATTTTAAATTATTTTCTAAAATTGTAAAGTATTTATTGACTTAATAAATTTGATTTTTAAATTTTAATTTAAAGATTTTATTTAAAATTTATATTTTAATTAATATAAGTTTTAAAAATCTAAATTTTTAAGATTTTAACTTATAATTTAATTTAGTTTTAAAATATATAATTTAAATAATGTAATATAATAAAAACACTTCAAAATTTTAATTTAATAAAATATTCAATATAGTTTTAAAAGATTTATTTAAAAATTTAATTTAAGATAATAAATATAGACTTTTATAATAACTTTAATAGATAAAAGATTTTTGTAAAAGATTTTAGAATTTTGTAAAAGGTTTTGTAAGGAATTTATAAAAGTTTTGTAAGAGATTTTATAATGGATTTTATAAAGGATTTTTTATAAAAGATTTTTATAAAGGATTTTATAATGGTTTTATAAAAGATTTATAAAGGTTTTGAAGGATTTTATAAAGGGTTTTATAAAAGAGCTTGTATAAAGGGATTTGGAAGCGTTTTAATGGAATTTGCGCAGAAGTTTATGAAAAGGGAAAGAGTTGTAAACTATTTTGGAATTTATAAATAGCTTTATAAATGGTTCTAAAGCATATATATATATATAGTTTATAAATGGTTTAAGAGAGATTTATAAATTATTTTTGAAATTTATTGAAAGAAAATCCTCCTCGGTATTTATGAATATATTTATACTTTTGGAATAAGTATATGGATATCTTGATATGAAGGTATAAATTGTTTTCTGGATTTTTTTTAAAAATAACCACGGTGTGAAATAAGCGTTTGGTTGTTAAAGAGACCGGGGTCGGATATTGTCATACTCTTTGCCAATTTCGAAACCACTTTAACAACTATGCACATGGTGGAGAATCCAAAACGAAGTAGGATGGTTTAGCAAACGCTACTGGTATGAGGTAAGAACGTAGCCCTGACCTTCGGGTCAGCTTGATATGACTAAAACAGGAGCTATACTGGGCCAAGTGGGGTCGCTCCCCCTATCGAACACGCTTCTTCGATACCATATCTGTTACTTTGTGATTGATTGGTGGCCACCCTCGATTTGATTGTAGGAGTGTGTCTCGAGGTGGGCGGTAGTAGCTGCTATGCGTTACCACTAGCCCGGGAGTGCAAAACGGTAGAATCATATCCTGGGCATTGCCTCGCGTGCCTTGTTATATGCCTTATCGAGCCCACTACGATTTTGGTTTGTGTCGTACCTATAGAGTACTCCTTGATCGCCCACCAGTTTATGGTGGACTTTACAGTACTGTATAGACTACGATGCTTATATAAAATGTGTTAAGGGGGAAATGGGTAACGCCTTAATGCTATTTTCAATATTATACTTTACCGATAGACACTACATATATAGCGTATACTACTACATATAGATAGTTTGACGGATCCTTAAGAGATGGAAAAATACCGTAAATCTCTTAAGTTATTGTAGTCACGTTATACACCGGATAGGAGATGAAAACCCCGTAACATCTCTAACGCCATTACACTCATTTTCCACGTGATATTGATTTGACTTACATGAGAATATTTTAGTTTTGACTCGAGTGTTTTGTCTTTTCATTACGCTTGGGTCAGCCTGAGCATTTTAGTGTTGAAGACTTTATTTCTGGAGGACGAAGACGGAGTTTAGTATATTATATTATTAGAAATTTTCTGCTGCATCATTATTGGTATGTCGTTGTTTGTACTTTGATTGTATTGTAAAAGTTTAATTAAATATTATTTGTAAAATAGCTTCATGAACTGTTTATTTGATTATTATATTTTGTCATTCCGATGTGAGATTCTGTGTTTTGTTTTCATTCTTTCCTTTTATTTTCTTATTAATCCCCATTGATAATCTACCCTTTTGAATGGTTTGAGTTTGACATGTATGGTTTATTGTCGATTTAAACCATCCAAAAAGGTGGGTCGTCGTAGTTGGTATCAGAGTTTTGGTTTAGAGATACCTTAGCCTGTTGGGGTTTAACTCATTAGAGATAGGGTTAGTAATACCCCAGAATGAGTTTGAGTATATATGAGAGTGCGTATTTGTTAGTGCTATAAAAATGTTTTTATATTGTGTTAATTTGTTCTGTTTAGTATTTATAAATTCTGGTCGGTACAAAGGACGCTATGACATCGATAAGGATTTCTAAACACTTAATAGGGTATTCTGACATAATATAGTTTTTGAAAATAGGTAAATGAAATAATTTTACCTAGTATTATATTTTGTATATATAAAAATAGATATATAATTTTTCATAAATTGACTTTGTTATTTTGGTGTGTTGGATGTTAGGAAATGATCATGTTTTATTATTGCCATTTATTGTTGGCCAGTCAAGGTCTTCAACCCATTGACTATTGTATGTTAAAAGGAAATGCAATTTATAAATATGGTTTGTAAAATATGATTTACAAATAAAATGAACATAAATTGGAATTTGAGAACATTGATTCCGGTGTTTGAATTTGGTTTCCAAAGATTTGAGAAAAAATAATATTAGTATTATTTAGAAGTATTTGCAAATAGAAATGTCTTTAAAATGTTTTCAAAATGCACTTGAAAGAAATATTTTCAAAGTATTTTTGAAAGGAAACAAATTCTATACTCCCCTCTTCTGTCGTTGGAAAATAATTTTGGTGATGATCGCGACATCATCAACGTTTATTTTCAAGTTTCAAAGTGGGAATACCACTGTAGTAGCTTTGCTACATATTTGTTTTGATAAACAAGTCTTAATTTTAACTTTCTAAATATAATTGATATATATATATATATAAAAAAGATACGAGTATATATATATATATATATATATATTATTTCAAGATGATTTGAAATGGAACCCGATATTTAGTTCTAAAGTTTCTATAAATTAGGGATTTCAATTATTGTAATGAAATGAAATCTTAACTATTTTAATAGCTAGAAACTTCTAAAATGAGAAATAAGAAATTAGAAGCTAAGTGATTAATGAAACTGTAAAGAAATTGGAGATTCATCACTTGTAAATCAAAAGATAATGAAAATTAAGAAGATGTAAACTATTGAACATTTTTGTTAACTAAAATGAATAAGATAAATTTCTATAACATTCAGTTACATTTTAAAAACATATATAAAACATACCAGAGAAAAAAAAGTTGTAATGTTAAATATGAATACATAATAGAATATAATAAAAGTAAAACTTAAGTAATGAAAATGTTTCAACTGGAATTATGTCTATAAATAAAGAATTAAGATGTATAAGGAATGTTATAAACTTAAGTTAATAATTTTGAAATGCTTGCCCACGACCTAAGCTATCACACGACCTAACTTCCAAACGACTTAAGCTCTAATTGACCTAAACTCTGGATGACTCGGCAATACCAACAGTCTAATAACAACTGTTTTACGATATTTCAATCCGTAAAAATACGGGTCGTAACACCATGAAAGCTATAATTGGATGAAGTTATTGGTAGATATCAATAGGTTCTTAGTGAGCCCAGGAAAACTATGAAACCAAACGGATAGTCTGTAAGCTTTGAACAAGTTATTAGTCAGCCCATGAAAATTAATAGGTTAATAGTGACCCTAGAAATTATAACTGAGACAGATAGTCAAATGAATGGGGATGGGAAATCCAGAAAATGTATATATATGTATGTATGTATGATTATATGGAACTTACAATCAATTTGATAAAATAATTTCAAGTTGTTTATGTACGTATTACATATATTGTTCTTCTCTTAGGTATATTCTTTTGTATTATATATATTTTTCATTATATGTTATTCATATCTGTTGAAATTAGGCTAGCCCGCAATGGAGGAATTAGGTAAATTTCGAAAAAATTTCCATTATTGGATCTGTAATGGGCCCATGTAGTCTATTTCATTTAGAACTTTTCTATATTTTCTGTTAAATAAAATCAATATTTTATTTAAACGTATTAACAAAATTTTATTTTATGTAAGTTGTATTATATTATATATATGTGTATCATACACACATATGTATGTGCGTGCACATGCAATAGGATAATGTGTACATGGTTTGATATGCCTGTTATGGATGCTGAGATTTACACCGCAATGGACATGTTAGCCCCTCCTGTATACAAATATATTGTCTAAATGTGTTATCCGGTTTCTTATCCAAGCAGCCTTTAGAGGAATCTGGACATTAGGATGAAAATGAAACGATTCACAAACTTGGGAACATACTTGGAAGGATGATAGGATTGGACTTTAGAAGTTGGAGTAAGAATGGAGCTAATTAAAGTGCTTGGTACCAACCACTTTTGGTCAGTACCGATCACTTTTATGCTTCCTTTCAGGGCCCAGAGTGAAGGCACGTAGGTAGTTGGCTTGTGTGATCGTCTCAAGGTGCATTTCTTAAGGAGTAGATAACAGTTCCAAGGGAGTTCTAGAGGAAAGCGGATAAGTACATGTGATGAGAAATAAAAAATAGAAGACCAAAAGAGGGAAGGATGGCTCCCCCTCTAAAAATCGAAAATAGAAAAGTACTCAGAGTATAACAAATCGAAAATAGAAGACCAAAAGTGGGAAGGAGTGACTCTCTCTCTCTAAAAATCAAGTATGCACCAACCACTTCTACTCGATATTGAGTTGTTTTCATGGCTTTTGAGACTCCATCTTCTCTTTCTAGTTTTTCAAATTTGAGGTAAAACTTGGTATATTTAGATTTGGTGATTTTGTTTGACGATTTCCCTATAAATACATCACTTATTACATTTGGAAAAGAACTTTTGGCACTTTGATTTCTTCATCATCTATCTCTCCTCTTCCATAGTCACTAAGGAAGCTACTCTTGGCTGTTCAAGGCTGTAAGAACTTGCCAAATCCTCGTACTAGTGACTCAAAATCTATAATCAATAACAATACAGTGGACGTAGACCATAGGTTTCCCAAACCACTATAAAATTATGGTATTCTTTCTTATTTACTTATTGTTTTCTACTATATCTCTTTTATTTCATTTTGCTTTGTTTTCTTTGAATGTTGTGCCATTTTTAGGCTCAACATTTTGGTGCTTTCACCGAGAAAGGAGATTCTCAAGTGTATATCTAGCTATCTCTTGTGGATTGGAGTGTTCAAAGGTTAGATCTGGAAGACTTGTATTATGGAACTTGAAGAATTTGCATACAGGAATCAATGGCACTTAGGAGATCTAAAAGATCATCTAGAGCAGTAGCTGGTGCAGATGAAGGAGCTTCTCATCATACGAAGGTTGGTAACCAGCAGACGCTGCCTGGACCATCTACACCTCAAGAGATGGTCACAAGGATGGACTTTGACAAGATGATGCAGGAGCCGAATCAGAAGTTGGCTAACAGTCAAAAAGCTCTACTGGAAAACATGGATGCTAGCATAGCTTTGCTGACCCAACAATTGCAGAGAACAAGGAGGAGTAGGAGTGAGATTTCACCTGCCGGATCTGAAGAACATAACTCGTCTGTTTCTGGTCAGAATAGAAGAGTGGAAAACAAAAGCAGAAGGAAAAGGCTATTGGGGCAGCATGGGGGATTATTGGAGGAAGTGGGAAGGCTCTCTTTAAGGGATTCAATTCGGTACTGACAACAATCAGGTCGGTACCGAGAAGAATCTAGGACCCTTAGGGGGACCAGGCGCTAAGGCAATTGACCTATTTGATTTAGAGGATGCTCTACAACATGATGGTAATGATTATGAGCTTAATGTTAGAATTCATGATGCTGGTATGCAGACAACTGCTGCAGAACCAATTAGGCATCAGAAAAGACCTGAAGGAGTGGTTCTCCCAGAGATTGGAGAACCTAGACATCAACGAGCAAACCGAAACCGTTTGTAGAGTCAAACACTCGGTGGAGCCCCTGATAGTTGACCTCTAGAGTTCCAAGCTAGCGAGGAGTACATAATGGATATGGTTAAGCGGTTGGTAGAAGAAAATAAATGGAGAAAGATTAAGAAATGGGGTTCCATGTCAAATAGAACTCCATTCACGGAGAATATTCTAAGGGAGGAGTATCTTAGGAGTTTCATGATGCTAACGATGTCATCGTATAATGGGACTACTGATCCTAAGCAGTACTTGTCCAAATATGGATGGCTCATGGATGGTGCCAGGGGATGTGCAGTTCGTTGTAGATGTTTTCCTATTTTTCTAGAAGGTGTTGCATTGATGTGGTTTACTCCACTCATGCCAAAAATCCATATCTACTTCTGATGAGTCGGCAAAGAAATTTCTGGAGCAGTTTAGGCTCTACACTGCTAACCGTAAGGATGTGATATCCTTATCGAGCCTTTCTCAAGGGCCTAAGCAATCATTGAAGGGGTTCTTGAATAGGTTTGACGTTGCAGTAATGGTGGTTAATAGTCCAAAGAAAGATTTGGTTTTTATGGCATTGGTCTGAGGCATACATCTAGAAACGAACTGTGGAAAATGGCTAAAAATGAAGCAGTCGATGACTATGGAGGAATTCCATCGGAAGGCCAATTAGTTCTTAGGATTAGAAGAAGCAAGTCAGACTATTGGAAAGACAGATGTTGAACAGTCAAATGAGGTAATTCAGTATAATGTGGCGATTAAGTGAACTGATAAGAGTTCTGGTATTGTGGCAGTAAATGTTGGAAATTCTAATAATTAGAAAAGAAAAATCATGGCTCTTAGGGTACGCGGAATGAAGCCAAAAAGCACCCGAGAAATATAAGACTTGATGAATATACGCCTTTTAATGATATGTTGAAACATATATACCATGCCATGTAAGGCACAAAAACGTATCAAAAGCCGCCTGGGATGGAGAATGCTGAGGAAGAATGATGCTCATGTAAGTACCATCATTTCTATGAAACTCATGGACACAACATATCACGACTCGTATTTTACATATTGGAGGATTATAAGATATTATTTTTTAATTCATATCAGGTCCTATGACTTTATAACTTCGGGAAATACCTACTGTGACATTTCCTATTTTTAGAGTTTTTATGGACAATTTTAGCCCTTAAAACTTGTAATGTTTATAACCTTCAACAGAAGCCGAATATCCAAGACCACTTACTTCCATTGGGAAGATATGATGGTTTCCCATAGAGTGTTTATAATAGCGATTTGGATTTTCTGGCTAGGAGATATGACAGTTGGAAGATCGGCAGTTTTTGGAGCAACTTAGTGAATAATTAGTGATTTTGGGGGCAAACCCACTATTTAAGGTTTGGAGACTATATTTGGCTGAATCATCATCCCCAAATCACTTGTACCACTTCCTAAATGGATCTAAGCCTCTATTAAAACCTTCTCTTTTCTCCTCCAAATCAAGTCTTAATCATATAATAGGGGTAGATTAGCAAGGGGATTCATTCTTCAAATCTACATTTTTAAGGAGGGAAAATAAGGTCTATGTTGTCTATTCTTGGATTTGCCTCGGTTTGCATGCAAATCTTTACTTTTTGGTTGTTTGGCGAGTGGTTTATCATCTCACACCTCACTATATATGTATCTATAGGTTTTAACATGTTATGGATCCATTTTAAAAGTCATAACAAAGTTTTAATGTTGTTTTAAAGTGAAACTTGAAGCAAAATCGAATTAAAATATTTTAAAGTTTGCTAACAGTGTTAATTTGAAGTATGGTTTCCTTGATGCATGTTAGACTAGGTTAGAGACATATAATTGGATGATTTACCATGAATTTTTATATGTTTTCATGTTTGAATATTGTTTGGTGCATGTATGGTGGTTACTTGTATGCTTATATGGTTGAAGACACTCATCGGGCAAACTTAGTGTTGGGAACTGTGAAATCGAGCTTCGACGGATTTACTCGAGATTATTGAGAGTTGTATCGTCATATATGGAAGGAGTTCAGATTGAGGAATGGAGCGTAGTGGTGAAACTTATTTGAAAACAGAAGTTGGATTCACTACAGAAGTCTGGTTTGGTGGTAGGTCTGTTGGGTTCTAGGATGGGTTCGTGGGTTTGGTTCGACATTGGTTGGTTCGGCTTGGACTTCGGGCTTGGGAGAAGTTGGCTTGGTGTTAGGTTGGTCCGACATTGAAGGAAGATCAAGCAACATTTATTGTTCTGTGGTGTCATGGGAGACCGGACAACATTTGTTGTTCGGAGATGACGTGGAGGACTGGATAGCATTCATTGTCCGATAGTAAGAAAGAAGACCAGATATTATTTGTTGTCCAGTGGTATCATCGGGTACCAGAGAACATTTGGTGTCTGGTATGCCATAAAGGACTGGACAGACTTTTATTTCTGATGGAGCTATACCAAAATACCGAACAAGGAAGGGTTCTTGGGGTTGCATTGTGGCATGTCGAGGCTTCGGGGCAAGACTTAGGCCACTGAAAGGTTTTCTGGAGTAGGGGCGGATGACCCCGAGATAACTTCATGACTTCAATGATGGCAAGTCGACGGTGAATGGAGTTAGGTTCCGATGATGGCGGATCGATGTTGAAGGGAGTCGTTAGAATGGTTACCCACAAAGGGCGCGTTCTAGAGAGGGTGTTCCATGGATAGAATATTGAATGGTTCTACCATGGAATGGTTCCTTGAAGATAATTGAAACTATATGAAGCAAGAGAAGGGCTTGGATATGCACCGAGAAATCATTGATACTCGGGGTGTTAGTTGATGTACTCGAGAGTAGGGATATTGTGGGGACGCTCATGGGGGTACTTTGTTAGGTTACTTCGGGTCGATTATTTGGATCTGTATACCCTGGACCATGGGAAAGGGTCTTGTATCAACTTTGGGTTAAGACGAGTACACTAAAAAACAGGATTTCTGTTTGTCCCTGGCATGGGAAAGGCCATACTATTTATCATATATCTTGAGCACATGGAGTGATAGTGAGGATTGTTTGATGGATACTAAGGTTGCTTTGATTGTCTTCTTCCATAGTCTTTCACTCTAGGGATGTCACTGGAGATATGCACTGGGGATAGGGATACCTAGACACCACTCATCCTAGTTAGTTGCAGTATACCTTTATGATATTTGTAGAGTAGCATATTATGTTCGTTATGTGCTAACTCTTTGGTTGTAGGAACATGTCAGGAATGATTTGTATACCCTTACTCCTTACTATATCGACTTTTACAGTATTTTGAGATGATGTATCACTCACACTAGACTTTGTTTGTCCCAATATTTTATGCTTTGCTTCTTGTTATCTCGAGTACTCTTAAATGAGTAGATTAGGGATAACAAGTCTGGATAGCACATGGAGCTGTATAAAGTACAAGCAAGAGGCCACACTTTCATATATCTATACTTTAGAGCTTACTATCGTTTATATTCTGTTGTGCATGATTGTGGATCTATGTCAGTACTTGTATTTTTGATAAATAGGTTTGAGTTTATTTTGGAGATTTGGGATGTATAAACTCTTTATTTCACTTATAGTATAATGTGTGAACCTTATGCACTCTGATGTTTTTATTTATGGTTCGTTTGATTATATCATCGTCTTACCTGTTTTACATCAACATTATTATATTATATTTTATATGTGCGCTATGAGATGTTCTACAGGTTCCGTGCTTGTAATTTTTTTACATTACACCCTTGGCAACCGTCCTGCATCGGCCGGGTACCTCCATAGTGCATTATACATGTATATTGGGTACTAGAGGTGTAGGGAGGTCATCACATTCGGTATTGTAGCTTAGGTTGCATAGAAGACCTAAGTTGATACTTGGATCCATTAGAGATAAGGAATTAGCTATCACCTTAGAATGGATCAAGCGATATATGAGAAAGTATGTTATATGTTTGTTTTCAAAACTATACAGTAGTATACATAGTATATAAGTCGTATGCACACGAATACCATTGATACAGTTTTCTTATATGAGACAGTGATCATTTTTGTTACAGATCAAGAATGAACCGACATACAAGAAACACCATGAAGAACTCCATCTCTGGAGTTGAGGAAAGAGCGAGTTCGGGGGCTACTAACCTTGACTTGCAAGCGATGGTCAACCCAATGATGGCAAACATTCTGCAAAATGCCCAAGCATCCGCTCTGAATGTTGCTGTTTGCGATGGTATTCAGGTGCAAGCGTGGAGGACTGACTTTGCCAAGCTATGTAAGGATAACTCCACCTTGGGAGGCAAACCATTTTTTGGAACGAAGTTAGCCATCGCAGTGCAGGATTGGTTGGACACCTACAAGCGTATCTTTGGTGACATGGAAATAGATGATGCCATGAAAAGGAAGCTGACCTCTAGACAGCTTCAAGGGTAGGCCATGAACTGGTGGGATGCCATTACTATTGCTACACCCGAGGATCAGTTCACTTGGGACCAGTCAAGGCTAGTTTTGAAAAGAAGTTCGTTCCGGCTGCCAAAAGTCGGTGCTGTTCAAGAGATTTGCTAATTTAAAGCAAGGAGATATGTTTGTCTTCGAGTACATTGCTAAATTTGATGCTTTGTTGAAGTATAAAATGTCATTCACAAACACTCCATTGAGAAAAATGGGATGTTTCGTATGGGTTTGGATGACTATTTGAAGGAGAAGTTAGTGAGCCATATCGATGAGCCGTTTGAGAGACTTGTCGAGAAAGCTCTTCGCCAAGAAAGTTTACACCCAAGTCCAAATTAGCTGTTATCTCTAAGGAAGAGCCAAAACTGCAACAAAGCGGTGGAGGCAAGAAGAAATGGAATGGAAAGAGGAAGCAGTTTCAGGGAAAGAATGCTCAGAAGAAAGCTAAATGGGAACCATCTATTATGATTGTGGAGACAAGGGTCACCTGATCGGAGATTGCAAGGCTGATATAAAGAAGAAGTGTTACAACCATGGAAATTTCGGACATATGCAAATTTTTTTTCCAAAACCAACGTAATAGAAGCAAGTTATAAAGGCATATGCTTTGGATGCTATCCCGACTACATCGAGTGCTATCTCGGCAAAGGAGAAAGGGAAAAGCGTTATTATTCAAGGCATGTGTAACACCCCATATTTTTAGTAACATTATTATGGGAATGTAATTAGCTAAATAAAATAAAATAATGTAAGTTGATTAATGGATTGAGAATTGTGATTAACTAAGGGGTAGCCGTGCCCATCTTAACCAATGAATTAAAATGAACTAAAGAATTAAGTATTAGGAAATAAGGGAGGGCAAAATAAGAAATAGAGTATTCTTATACCCTAAACCCTTAGTAATTCACTATACACGTTCATTTCATTTCACTCAAGCAAAATTTTTAAGTCTAAGGTCGGCCACCATTAGCAAAGAGGAAGAAGATAAAGCTAGGATTCAAGAGGGAGAATCAAACCACTTAATCAAAATCAAATCTCACATCTTAAATCACAAAGCTAAGGTGAATAATGACTACATCTCACTATTCCTAAACGTTTTCGATTTTAAGGTTAAACCCAATTTATCTTGCATAGTTTAGCCATGATTTTGAAGGAAAAAATGTTTATATATGCTTATTGATGATTTATGCTTATTCATATAGATTTTACAATATGTTTTGATGTGAAAACCCTATTTAATGACATCCAAATTCCTTGCAACTTTAGATATATATCAGAAATGATATTTTAGAGATGGGTTTCAATTTTCATAATTTTCTGAATTAATGCGGATTTTATATTAATTTTCTAGTGAAGAAAATGATTTATTGGGTTATAAATAATTTACGGTTAAATTATAAATAATTTGGGTTTGAAATTTTTATATGTTAGAAAACATATTAAAAGGATTTTCTGGAATTTTGTTAAATTTTCCAAAGTGTTTTGATGAATATATAAAATTATTTAAGGTATGAGACTTAAGTGTTTTATATATTTATAAAAAGGAGAAGGGGTACTTTGTAAATGATTTAAATTATTAAATTATGAAATTATGGCAGTGCTTTTAGAAAATAAAAAATAGCAACCAATAAGATTTTGACAAACAAGGCAGGTTAGTTAAAAAGATTACCTAGAAAGATTAAAAATCAGCTTTTCATGCCAAATGCATGCTTCGCCGCTTTCGGCACCCTGCTGCCGATTGGGTAGCTTTCGACTTATTGGATCCACCTCCGTTACCATCGAAACCAATGCGCCTGGTATCAATTCATTGATACGTAGCGAATTGGATAAGAGGCGAGAGTTACAAGGTCGAAACCAGGAGTTCCAAAGGGGTTGAAGCGCTCTTTTGTTTTAAGTTGAGATTGGGCCTGCTTTGCTTTCGACTATATTGCTTTTAACTTGGTTTTATTTTGACTGGGTCAGTAGTTTTAAAAGAATGTTTCGAATGGGTTGCGCATCTGTTTTTAAATGACCGCTTTCGACTAGGTCGAAGCCTTAGCTGCCGCTTTCTACCTTTCGAAACAATGCCTTCGAATGTGTTGGTTTTTGTTTTATAAAAACCCTACCGCTTCTCCAATGCTTTCAAAAGGATAGTTTCGACACCATCACTTCTTTACTTAGGTTTTGGATTTTGAAAGAGTTGCTTTCAATCCTGTTGTTTGTGACCCTTAGAAATTTTTATAGATTAACCCAATGGTTTCGAAAGAGATGGTTTTGAATGGTTTCGAAAGGTGTTTCCACATGTTTTAAAATTGAACCCAATTGCTTTCGAAGGGTTTAAAATTTGATGCCTTCGAAAGGTTTTAAGGAAGGTTTCAAAGGGGTGGTTCCCCTAGGTTTTTCAAAGGTCTAAAGGAAAGGTTTTTCCAATGGTTTCGAAAGGTTTTTCCAATGGGTTCGAAAGATTATGTTTAAAGGTTTTAAAGATAGGATGTCTAAGGTGTTTAGCTTTCAAAGGAAAAGGTAATTCAATGGTTTTGAAAGGTTTATGTTAATGGTTTCGAAAGGAAGGTTTTGGCCTTTCGGCCTAGATAAAAGAAAAAGGCTTATTTGGTTATGAAAGGGATACTTTCTATGGGATCGAAAGGGGTACTTTCGAAGGTTTAAATACTTTTCAACAAAGATTTAGGTAAAGTATATATGGCATGGCAATGTGATTTTGAGTAAAGCATAGAGTATATATTTTTCTTGTTTAGGTTTGATTTAAAGGTTTTAAATCAATTTGAGAAGAAAAGGTTTTCAAGGAAAATTTAAGTAAAATGACTCAGATATTAGAATACCAGATGAGACTGGTATAGGGTCACGCCCTATACATTAGCTATTAGTCCCTAGCTAATTTAGCCCAAGATTCTAGTGTGTAGGGCTTTGTCATAGGTAAGACTAAAACTATGGTACACATAGAAAGGAATATATATTTACGTAGTGTAGGTTATTGGTGAGCCCGCAAAACCATTAGGATTAGTGGACCCTGGGAGAGAGTAAGTTAGGGATAGGCCGTCCAGAAGACTTGTCTAACAGATGTTAGGCCATTTTTATAATGTTGTCTGGTACACCCAAGTCAGCCAAAGGTTAGTAGTAAGCCAAACAAAACTATAGTGTTCGGACAGATAGTCCATTTGTTACCTGATATATATGTTTACATAAAATGCTTTACAGTTTTAGCCAGTTTTGGTTGCAGGATTATGGTTTGCAAAAGATATGTTTTAAAAGGATGTTAGTGAAGGGAAACCCGTTCCGCTAAGCTGTGTGGTCTCACTTAATATCGTATATCCGAGATCTATAGTATTATTCACACCAAGCCTTATGTATGACTCGAAGTTTATGTTTTTCCCCTTAAACTCTCGGGCGCTCGAAATTGATTTGTGTAGGCTAAGGGTTGAGGATTTTCAGGTTTTTATTAGGTTGGCGAGTAAAGCTTTCGGAGACGAGCAGGTGGCTGACGGATAGCTATTTTAGGAGTTGTAGTTTATTTTGTTTGATGTATTTCCGCTGTGTATAAGTCAGTTATGACTATTTAGTATTCTAGTCAAGCAAGGAAGCATCTTCATATGTCACTCTTGGCGTATTTATGTAATAATTATATTTTATCTTAACCTGGGAAAGTGATGGGATTATGTAATTTGAATATGAAACATGTTTTGAAAATGTAATGTTAAAAGATGTTTTATTTTTGAAATCTGTGATTTTGTTTCATATTCATGTGATGCTGATATTATGAGTACCATTAACATTACCGTATTTGGTCGCCGGAATTTAATATTATGGATGACTGCAGCATCTGTAGCGCTTAGCTTCGGGCCTCTAAACAGGGGATGTTACAACATGCTTTCCATTTATGATGTTCCCGCATGTGTTTTATTCGATACCGGGGCTTCACATTTCTTCATACCCAGTGACCTAGTAGATAGATTGGGATTGAAACCCGAAATAGTTAACTGACCTTTGATTGTGACAAATCATGTTAGAGGCTCCACTAGCCTGTGTATGGTTTGTCCTGGTTTGGTCTTATCGAGTCATGGATGTTCTTTTGTTTGTGATTGCTCTATCTTGGAAGTCATTAGGTTTAGGATTATCTTAGGGATGAAATGACTGAGGAAGTATGCAGTAGTTGTGGATTATGAGAGGCTGTTACTGACGATTGGGGCAGTGGAGGGGCGGACGGTAGTGATTGGCTGCCTACCGAAGGATAGGATTATAGTTAGCTTTCTATATTCGCTCGAGATTCCACAGGATGGGTTATCATCTAAGCCTATCATTAGGGAGTATCCGGACGTGATTGAGGAGGTGACCGGATTACCGCCGCAACCAGAGATTAAGTTTCAGATAAATTTTGCAAAGGATGCTAGACCGGTACTTATATCTTTAAGGTGATGACACCCAGAGAGCAAAAGGAGTTGAAGGTGCAATTAAACGACCTATTGAAGAGAGGGTTCATTCATAGGAGCATATATGAGTGGAGCGTATTTGTAGTATTTTCCACTAAGGCGGGTGGTTCTCTAAGGTTGTATGTAGATTATCGTGCGATGAATAAGGTGACAAAGAAGAACAAGTATCCACTCTCACATATTGATGACTTTTTTGATCATCTCAATGGTGCGAATGTGTTCTCCTAATTTGATTTGGTGTTGGGATTTCGCCAGTTGAGAGTAGCGAAGGAAAGTGTGCCAATCAGCTGTTTTGTACGTCGTTTGGTTCCTATGAGTGGTTGGTTATGCCATTTGGGCTAACCAATGCTCCAACATACTTTGTTGATCTCATGAACCGCGTCTTCAGGTATCAACTAAATAAGTTCGTACTTGCATTCGTGGATGATATCTTAGTTTATTCGAGAATGGAGGAGGAACACAAGGAGCATTGAAGATTGTGCTCTAGGTATTAAGGAAGCATCGATTGAAGGAAATGTTTTTGAAGTGCCACTACTGGAGGAGGGAAGTGCGATTTTTGGGTCATGTTGTTTCTGAGCAGGGTAGTAGATCCTACAAAGGTGACAGTAGTATAGGACTAGGATCAACCCAAGACCGCTAAAGACGTTAGAAGTTTCCTTGGACTGGTGGGATACTATAGACGTTTTATCTAGAACTTCTCTAAGGTAGCAGCGCCGTTGACTAATTTGACGAAGAAGAATCATACTTTCATTTGGGACGCGAAGTGCGAGCACACGTTCGTGTTGTGTGCATTTCTACCACCGAACCAAAAAGCAAGTCCAAACTCTCATCCGGTCTCCCACCGAACCAACCTACATCCGGTCTCCCACCGAACCAACCTACATCCGGCCTCCCACCGAACCAACCTACATCCGGTCTCCCACCGAACCAACCTACATCCGGTCTCCCACCGAACCAACCTACATCCGGTCTCCCACCGAACCAACCTACATCCGGCCTCGCCAAACCAACCACCGGACCAACCTCACCGAACCAAACCCCCGGACCAAGCATTACCGGTCCAAACCATCGCACTCCTACCACCGAACCATGGGATGCCGAACCAAGGTGTGCCAGGCCAGATTGTATCAGCCCAGGCCCACCAGCATCTATATACATCCAAGACCCCTGCTCCCAACCTCACTCTATAAATAGAGGGGCAGGGGTACAACAATGGGGACAAGTTTTGAGAGCTCAAGCACGGAAGGAACTCTTCAAACAACTTTCTTTTACTCGTATCAAAGCTTTGTACTTGTAATCAAAACTAGAGAAGTGAAATAACATATAAAGTGGACGTAGGCACATTCTGGCTGAACCACTATAAACTTGCGTGTCTTTTTACAGTTTAGTCCCTGCTTTTCATATATTTGCATAAATCTCCAAAATCACTAAAAACGACATAAGATCTACTAAATTATACGACTTTGAGGTGTTTGTCCATTTTTTGTGCAAACATTTTTGGTGCTTTCACTGAGAATAAGGCTCGAAGCTTCAGCTTCATCCGCTTAACAAGTTTTCCTGACAGCATCGTTCGCCACTTGGAAAACATGCCTCCCAAACAGAGAAAAGATGTTAACAAAGGAAAAAACATCGCATCCAGCAGTCTTCCAGATCCAGCTGTCACGAATCAAGTAAATCGTCCTCCTCCAGCAACGGTAACAAATGGAGAACAGGCTAACCCAACTGCTCCCGCCGCAGAACAGCCTGCAGCAATTACTAGAGCAGATCTGGACAGAGTTGTGGTTGAAGTAACTAACCGCTTCACGTCCCAGCAGGAAGCCTTGGTGGACCATCTCATGTCACGCTTGAGGGACGCTGAAGAATCCAACCGCAACACTGAATCATGGGGCGAGTCCCAGTCTGGAGGATCTCAGGGACAGCAAAGATCTTCCCTCTTCGAAGGAGCTAACGGCAGAAGTAGCCGTGGTAGGAGCCGAGACCAAGCACAGCCCGAAGTTAGGCCTGAGGAAACGTTTGGTACCAAACCCAACAGGGAAGGTACCGGACGAAGGTCAACTGTAGCTGAGCCTGTCATGCTGCCTAACCACAGAAACACCAGTGAACGGGGCCGAGCTAGAGTTCAGCCTGAAGTTGGACCCGAGGAAGTGCTTAGATCAGAACCCAACAGGGGGAGATCAAGGCAAGGGCCAACTGTAGCTGACCCAAGCATGCTCCCAGAAGACCAAAGGCAGCCACGGGAAAATATGAGGAATGATAGACGATACCACCCCTACAGGTCGTCTGGACGGAATCAATCCCACAGAACAGAACCAAACTCATTTCTATCTGCTCCAAGTTCTGATGAAAGGATGGCACGCTTATTCAGAGAGTGTGTCCAACGGGAGCAAAGAGATCGAGGGATAGGCGCTAGGGTAACCAGCCCTTTCGCCCGCAATATCGAAATTGCTATCACCCCCCGAGAATGGAAGATGCCAACAATGGAACCCTACAAAGGAACCTCCGATCCCGTTGTACACTTACAGAGGTACACGCAGCATATGCTCATGAGTGGAGCAACAAAGGGAGTACTATGCAAATGCTTTCCGCTCTTCTTAGCAGATCTTGCTACCTCCTGGTTCTGTCATCTACCCCAAGGATCCATCAGCTCATGGGAGATGTTGAAAGAAAAATTTATCGGTCAGTTCCGCATCCATGTGGAGCAACCTAAGGACGCTTATTCCTTATCCAGCGTCAAACAGAAACCTGGAGAAAAGCTGCAGCAATACCTAACCAGATTCAACGCCGCAGCAGCCGCAGTTCAAGATGCCGATGAGAAGCTTATCCTGATGGCCCTCTGCAGCGGGGTGCATCCAGACACTAAATTTGCTAGAAGGTTGACAAAAGAAAAACCAGCTACTTTACCCGATTTCTTCCATGAAGCCGGGAAATACATGAGGCTTGAGGATGCTGCCATTGAGGGGCAGTCAGGACAGCAAAGTAAGACGACCCATGGCAACGCCCCTGCTGTGGCGAGGGACGTTCGAAGAAATGATTCCAGAGACAATGCTGGGGGCAAGAAGGTAGAAAAGCGCCTATATCGGCCAGGACCAAGATTCGACACTTACACCCCTTTGAACGAGACCGTCGAAAATATCTTCCTTGCCACCCAAGGCGAAGTTAGATATAAACGCCCACCATACAAGAAGGAATCAGATAACGCACAGAAGTCTGGAAAATTCTGCCGCTTCCACGAATCTCACGGACATGATACCAACGAATGCCATCATCTCCGAGATCTGATTGAGGAACACATCAGAAGGAAGAAACTGGAGCGTTATGTAAAAAGTCAAGACAGAACTCCAGCTCCTGCCAATGAAAACCCAAGGCTACCCTCACCAGGGACCGACAGAGGAAACCGCAACGCTAGCAGCTCTAGTCAAGAGAAGATAGTGGTCCATACCATCTCAGGAGGTCCGCACACCGCAGACAGAAGTTGGGGAGAGATGGAAAGATATGGGAAGTCGCTTAGAGACAATAGAGACTGTGTCAATACGGTTATAGAAGAGCGCCACCCAAAGCGGAAATAAAGTGATGACATCACATTCAGTAAACGCGACCTAGAAGGAAGACTGTACCCTCACATGGATCCCATGGTTATCTCTGCTCGACTCGGTCCCGCCGAAGTTTACCGAATCCTGGTAGACACTGGAAGCTCTGTAAATATCCTGTTCAAACACGCATTCGACAAAATGAAGCTATCAATGAAGGATGTATCTCCCTGTGATAAACCACTACACGGTTTCACTGGAGATGCGAAGATGCCCCTCGGGCAGCTGAACCTCTTTGTTGAGATTGGAAGCCATCCCCGCTCCGTTGTAAGGAAACAGACGTTTGTGCTGATAGAAAACCATTCGGCCTACAACGCCTTCTTAGGAAGACCAGCCTTGTCTGACTTCCAGATTGTCCTATCCCCATGGTGCCTGAAAATGAAGTTTCCAACAGACAATGGGGTAGGGGAAGTGGAAGGAGACCAGGATATTGCACGAGACTGCTATGTAACCGAACTTCGCAACAACCACAGGAAAGATAAAGGGAAAGGTGTAGAGATTGCCTTCTGCACAAAAAGCCTTGAAGCATAGCAACTAAAGAAAGCCCCTCCTCTTCGATACACCAGCGACCCTTTCAATGAATTAGACCCTAGGGACAAAGAGGAGGAGGCCACCGCCGAGCCTGCAGAGGCTATGGAGTTTATATCTGTAGACAAGCTTGACTCAAGTAGGCTACTGAAAATTGGGTCGCAGCTGAAAGCTGAATTGAAGGAACAACTCATTGATTTTCTCCGCCACAACTTGGATGTGTTCGCTTGGTCACACGCTGACATGACCGGAATCTCCCCCGACATAGCGTGCCACGTATTAAACATTGATCCTACCAAGGCGCCTGTAAAACAAAAAAAGAGAAGTATGGGGGCAGAGCGATCAGCAGCCCTCGATGAAGAAGTAAAGAATCTACTCGCCAATGACTTCATACGAGAAGCTGTTTACCCAGAATGGGTCGCCAACCCGGTACTAGTAAAGAAGGCTAATGGGAAGTGGCGGACTTGCATTGACTTCTTCAACCTAAACGACGCCTGCCCAAAGGATTGCTTCCCGCTTCCCAGAATTGACCAACTTGTAGACAGCACAGCCGGGCACGAACTCCTATCTTTTATGGATGCATACTCAGGATATAACCAAATTCCTATGCATGCTCCTGACCAAGACCACACTAGTTTCATCACCGACCGGGGTTTATACTGCTACAAAGTGATGCCCTTCGGACTTAAAAATGCAGGAGCCACCTACCAGCGCCTCGTCAACAAGATGTTTGCAGGGCTAATAGGACAAACTATGGAAGTATATGTAGACGACATGCTGGTGAAATCACGGAAAGCCAAGGATCACGTAAGCCACCTAGGCGAAATGTTCCAGGTACTTCGACAGTATGGAATGAAGTTGAATCCACTAAAGTGCTCCTTCGGCATGTCATCGGGGAAATTCTTAGGGTTCATCGTCCATGCCCGAGGGATTGAAGCCAACCCTGAACAAGTCCGAGCATTAAGGGACATCAAGATACCTTCCACCCGAAAGGAGATGCAAAGCCTAAATGGAAAAGTGGCCGCCCTAAGCCGATTCATCTCCAAAGCAACGGACAAGTGCGTCCCCTTTTTCGAAGCTCTAAAGAAAGATAAAGGAAAGTTCGAATGGACGGACGAATGCTTAACCGCTTTTCTTAACCTAATCGAACACCTCCAGAAACCACCGGTACTCTCGACCCCAAGCGAAGGCGAAGAATTATACCTATACCTTGCTGTGTCATCTCACGCTCTAAGCGCTGCCTTGGTAAGGGAAGACAACCGCACGCAACGACCGGTTTACTTCGTCAGTAAAAGGTTCACTGGGGCAGAAGTCAGATATCCTAAGCTTGAAAAGTTAGCATACTGTTTACTAATCACTTCACGAAAACTACGTCACTACTTCCAATCCCATTCCATCAAAGTTCTGACCGATCAACCACTGAGGCAGGTACTCCATCGTCCCGACACTTCCAGGCGACTACTTAAATGGTGTATTGAGCTGAGTCAATATGATATCACCTATCACCCTCGCACCGCCATCAAGGGACAAGCCATGGCCGATTTCATTGCAGAATTCACTACCAACGAGGATAAGGAGCAACTGGAAATCACAGAAGATATCAAGTGGAACCTCTTTGTGGACGGTGCATCTAACGAACAAGGCTCGGGGGCAAGTGTGGTAATAATCACTCCCAGGGGAAATAAACTGCACTATGCTATAAGGTTGGAGTTCGCTGCCACCAACAACGATGCAGAATATGAAGCAGTAATAGCCGGATTAGAAATTGCTATCGAGATCGGAGCCAATTCTTTGTGTCTTCACAGCGATTCTCAGCTTATTGTTAATCAAATACTAGGGGAATTCCAAGCTCGAGAAGAACGACTCATAGCATATCTAAAGAAGACCAAGTTACTTCTCAGCCGATTGGACCACTACTTAGTCAAACACATCCCTCGGGAAGAGAACCAAGAGGCCGACGAATTGGCAAAGCAAGCAAGTATGGGAGACGTCGCCATCTTCGGGGCAGTAACTGTCTCGAAGCAAACGATCCCAAGTTTTGAGCAAATGAATCTGATAGCTGCAACCGAAGAAGCAACTTGGATGACTCCCATCCGAGACTACCTACAAAATGGCACACTACCCGACGGGCGTAACGAAGTCAAGAAAATCTTGAGGAAAGCGTCCCGCTACACAATACAAGGAGACATCCTCTATCGGCGCGGGTTCTCTAACCCATTGTTAAGGTGTGTCGCCGGAAGGGAAGCCAAGGAAATCTTATCCAACATTCATCAAGGAAGCTGCGGAGATCACACCGGAGGGCAAACGTTAGCAAAAAAGATACTCCGATACGGATATTTCTGGCCCACCTTAAGCAAGGATGCCTTAGATTTCGTCAAGAAGTGTGACAGATGCCAAAAATTTGCTAAGATCCCTCGGCTACCAACAACCGAGATTACTCAGATGACCAGCCCTTGGCCCTTTGCAGTATGGGGAATTGACTTAATCGGTGAACTGCCAATGGGTCGAGGCGGCGCCAAATATGCTATAGTAGCAGTCGACTATTTCACCAAATGGGTGGAAGCAGAACCTCTAAATAAAGTATCTTCAGCGAAAGTTATCAACTTCTTAATCAAAAATGTTCTGTGCAGGTACGGAGTCCCACTAAAAATCATATCAGACAATGGACTTCAGTTTGACAGCGAGGAATTCGCCAACTGGTGCCAAGAACACGGAATTCACAAAAGCTTCTCATCCGTAGCATATCCCCAAGCAAACGGACAAGTCGAAGCAGTCAACAAAATTCTGAAAACTCTGATCAAAAAGAAGCTCGAAAAGTGTAACGACCCGTATTTTTACGGATCAAAACATTCTAAAATGATTGACCCTTGGTTGTATTGTTGTTAAGTCATTTCAGGTTTTGGCAGAATTTTGCTCAAGTCCTAAGTCGTAGCCGACTTAGGAGTTTTGGACGAGTTAAGCAACAAGTCTGGGCGAGTTAATGACTAAGGTTTAGTTCGGTTGACAGTTTGGGGCGACTTAAAGGTTGTACCGAGTTAACGACTCATAGGATGGACCGACCTAAGATTTAGACGACCTAAGAGTTTCTCTGACTTATTGTAGTTAGCGGTTTACCGGGGTAGGCGAGTTAGTGGGGTGACCGACCCATAGGAGTACCGACTTATAAGCGAGTTAAGGACTTAAGGGTTGAGTCGGCGACGACCTAAGGAGATAAGTCGTAGCTGGGCTAAGTTAGTAGGTCGAAGGTAACTCGGCAAGTATTAAGTCGAAGGTTGTAAGTCGTTGCCGAGTTAAGGGATAGACAACCTAAGGAGGTGACCGACTTAAGTTATTGTAGACGACTTAAGGTTTTGAGCTAAGTGTTAAGTCGGCTGACGAGTTAAGGATAGGTCGGCAGAGTAATTGAGTCGGTAGGTCGCCTCCTGTGTTAAGTCGTAACCCAGTTGCGAGTTAAGTCGTAGTTGTATTCCTTCGTATGTCATAGGTCGGCAAGGCACTTAGGTCGGCAACGACCTAAGTTAAGTCGCGCCTATGTGTTAAGTCGCAGATGCGCATTGTTGTAGGACGTTAGGACTTGGGTTTTGAGGCTGTGTGATGAGTCTGACTTTGTTAGGTCGGCAAAGCGTTAGGTCGTAGGTCGGCATAGTGTTAAGTCGGCAGCGACTTAAGAAGATAGCCGAGTTACGACTTAAGGACAGTTTTCAGCTATAAATAGGAGGGGGTTGGCTTCATTTTTGGGATCCGGATTTTGAAGCGACGAAGTGCTGCCATTTTGAGAGCTCGACTTCTACACTTCTTCACTTCTTTTCTCCACTCTAATCTAGTGCTTCCATCCATCCAAATCGAAGATCAAGATTGAAGATTCAAGAGCTTAGATTGAAGATCTTCATCTTTTCAAGAGAGATTTCTTCATTTGAAGCGGATTTGTGATAGATCAAGCTTGATCCTTTGCTGTCCAGATCTGAAGCGTGTTGATTTGGGTTTGTTTAGGTGATTTGGTGAGTGGTGATTATCTCTCACACGGATCCAAAGGAGTATATCGGATTGTTGGCTCGATTTGGTGTTAAAATAGAGATTTCCATGCATTTTCTTCATCCTATGTGTAGATCCATATAGATCCATTGTTCATGATGATGTTACATCCATTTTATCATATGTTAACCTATGCAAGTTCATTCATCAAGTTTGTAGAGATATAATCCATGTTTTCATGCTTATTGGACTTTCAACTCTTTAATTACGAAAATGCCATTATTGTTATAATTGTCTACTTAGATCATTTTTGAATGCTTGATTGCTTGGATTGATGTTTGATTTGATTGATTGTTATGAACTAGATGATTGATGATTAGATTTAGATCGAAGGTGATTCAAAAGCTAAGGGAAAGGCTCTTGAATTGGAAAAGCTGCTCGTGGCATATGTAGCGGGATGATGAAGCTCTTATGCATAGATTTGATGATGTGATGATGAGATGAGGCTTTGCGAGGATGTAATGAAGCGAGGCAATCATGTGATGAAGACTTGGTCTAATCCAGACGGGATCATTCCAAGCATGTTGATAACTCGGTGATATGATTCGAGTTGAGGATAATGAATGGATATGAGAATAGTCATCGAGGAGGATGACTAGGAGGCTTGGATAGCATCGTTGTTGAAGGTTCTAGCATGCTCTAAGCAAGAGTACGTTTGGGCAGATTCGATAGTCCCAACGGCCAACTGTTGATGGTCGAGTACTCTGGGCAGATTCGATAGTCCTAGGCACGGGTTGCGACGACGTGCGGGAGTTATGTCTAGAACCGGGGTTTCCATTATCCCTTGACGGACGGCTGAAAGAATGTGCCGGTCATTCAATTAACGGTGATATCGAAGCAATGATAACGGTGATAGCCAGAGTCATGGATGTTTGGTTGTATCGTCATTCGGACTCAAGAGCGGTATTTCCTGGGTGCTTATCTGATTTAGGCCTTGGTACTTGGAAAACATCGCCCTTGACTCGAGTGATAGTAGTTTTACTTTAAATTGTATGCTCTGCTATGTTTGCTTCTGCTTAGTGTGTGTCTGGGGGCTATCACTGTAGAATGAGGTTGGAGTGGGAGGGTTGTATTCCTATTCCTTTTCCTTTATGCTCTTTTGGTATGTTGTTAGTTAATTTACTGCTCACTAAGACTATTGTCTGACTCAAGGCTTTATGTTTTAATTCTTATTGCCTTGGGCTGTTCGTCCATTTTGGGACGGGCAGACTAGGTAGCAGGTGACAGGTGCTGTTCTCTTCTCACGATGCTGATATCGAAGACGAGCTAGAGGGTTGCATATTATCTTCTTATATGTACTGGATATTCCGCTGTTTTTGTATTCTCTGAGAGATATGTAGTGAGGCTAGATGTATTGATTATGTGGATGCTTGTATTCAACTATTTTGGAGTTTTATATGATGTCATTTTGTTCTGTAAAGCTTCACTATACATATGTTCTATTGTATTTTGTCCATGCGCTGTGAGAAATACGATAGATTCTGTTGTTTTAAATCTTACCTTGACAATCGTCCATGGTCGCCTGGCACACTTTACAGCGCTCTATCTTTAGATTCAGTGCAGGGGTCATGGGCGGTCGTCACATTTGGTATCAGAGCCAGGTTAATCGATTTTACCCAACGCTCGCTGAAGTAACTATGTATGAGAGACGTAATTGTATTTTGATGGATGATTACTATATATAATATAGTAGCTTAGTAGAGTTTGAGTCCTTTGTGCAGTTGTTTCTCTAGATGTTCTAATCATTCCTTTTTATAGATATTGAGAATGAGTCGAAGAGGGAGACCAGCTGCTAGGGGAGGCCGTGCTACTGAAGAGACTGCTGATTATGCAGCCATGTTCGAAGCTATGATGACTTCGATCATGAGAAGGATACCAGTTCCGGGAGCGGCAGTTGATGTTGGAGTTCAAGTTCAAACTCCAAAACCGGTGGATTTTGCTAAGTTGTGCAAGGACTACACTGCTCTTGGAGGAAAGGTTTTCTTGGGAACAGAATCTACCATTGAGGTCCAGAGGTGGATAGATGCTTGTATAAGGATCTTTGGTGATTTGGGAATTGATGATGCAACTAAGAGGAAGTTGGCATCAAGGCAGCTTCAAGGGAGAGCCTCTGATTGGTGGAACTCTATTACCATCACTACTCCGGAAGAAGAGATTACTTGGGAGCAATTCCAAGCTAGATTTGAAGCTAAGTTCATTTCTACAGCTCAGAAGTCTGTTCTGTTCAAGAGGTTTGTGGAGCTCAAGCAAGGTGGAAGATCAGTTCTTGAGTATGTTTCTGAGTTCGAAGCTTTGTCCAAGTATGCCCGGTCATATATTGAATCTGCTTATCAGAAGAATGAGAAGTTTGTGACCGGTTTGGATAGTTATCTTGGGAGGCAGTTGGTGGATCATTTGGACGATTCATTTGAGAAGCTTGTGGAGAAAGCTCTTAGGCATGAGAGTCTGTTTCCTAAGGAAGGACCTGTTATTGCTGTTACCAAGGGAGAATCTAAACCACAGCAGGGTGGAAACCAGAAGAGGAAGCAGCAGCAGCAGAAGGGTAAGGATGGCCAGAAGAAGCCAAAGGGCGAAGTGACTTGCTACAATTGTCAGCAGAAGGGCCATTTCTCGAAGGATTGTAAGAATCCGAAGGTGCCGATGAAGTGTTACAACTGTGACAAGCCAGGGCATTTCAGGAAGAATTGTCCAGAACCAAGGAAGGACAGGTAGATTGTGCAAGCCTATGCTTTAGGAGCTGTTCCGTCGTCTTCGAAAGCTCCCACTGCTGAAGAGAAGGGAAAGAGTGTGGTTGTTCAAGGTACTCTTTTCCTATGTGGTATTCCAGTTAGAGTTTTGTTTGATACTGGAGCATCGCATTCGTTTGTTTGTAATGAACTCGTAGGCCGGTTAGGTTTGGAACCGGATATTGTTGATAGGCCATTGGTTGTGACTAATCCAGTTGGGGGTTCGTCTTGTTTGTGTATGTTATGCCGTGGTCTAGTTGTATCGAGTCATGGTTGCTCTTTTGTTTGTGATTGTTTTGTTCTGAACTTTGCGGGGTTCGGAATTATTTTGGGTATGGACTGGCTTAGGAAGTATGCGGCTAAGGTTGATTGTGAGAGGCTGGAGGTGACAGTCGAGAATGTGGAAGGGCGAAAGATTGTGATACGATGTAAGCATGAGGAAGGCGTCTTCATGAGCTTCATGTATTCGCTAGTTGTTCCACGGGATGGACTGTCTTTAGTGCCAATCGCAAATGGATTCGAGGATGTCTTTGACGAAGTCAAAGGGTTGCAGCCGCATAGAGAGATCGAGTTTCGTATAGATCTAGTTGAAGGAGCCAGACCTGTTGTGATGCCTCTAAGGCGGATGGCGCCTAGGGAACAGCAGGAGTTGAGGGTGCAAGTTGATGACCTTTTACAGAAAGGATTCATTCGGCATAGTGTGTCCGAGTGGGGTGCACCAGTTGTGTTTGCAACCAAGGCGGATGGGTCGTTGAGATTGTGTGTGGATTATCGTGAGCTGAATAAGGTGACTAAGAAGAACAAGTATCCATTGCCGAGAATAGATGACTTGTTTGATCAGCTTCACGAAGCAAAGGTGTTTTCTCAGATGGATTTGGCAACGGGATTTCACCAGTTGAGAGTAGCTAAGGATAGTGTGCCGAAGACTGCTTTTAGGACACCATCCGGTTTCTTTGAGTGGCTGGTAATGCCGTTTGGATTGACTAACGCGCCAGCATATTTTGTGGATCTTATGAATAGAGTGTTCCGAGATCAGTTGAATAAGTTCGTACTTGTGTTCGTGGATGATATTCTGATTTATTCCAGAACTGAAGAAGAGCACAAGACGCACTTGCGTATTGTTTTGGAAATCTTACGGAAACATCAGCTGAAGGCTAAGTTTTCGAAGTGTCACTTCTGGAAGAGTGAAGTGAGGTTCTTAGGCCATGTGATTTCTGGAAATGGAATAGCGGTTGATCCCGCTAAGGTGGCAGCAATCCAGGATTGGGTTAGGCCTAAGAATGCATCAGATGTGAGAAGTTTTCTTGGATTAGCAGGATATTATCGACGGTTTATCAAAGACTTCTCCAAGGTAGCTGCACCGTTAACAGGATTGACGAAGAAGAACCAAGTGTTCAGTTGGGATGTTAAGTGTGAGAAAGCTTTCGGAATCCTGAAAGAGAGATTGACGAGTGCTCCTGTTTTGACTATTCCTAGTGGGAATGATGAGATGGTGGTTTACACCGACGCATGTGGTACTGGACTTGTAGCAGTGCTGATGCAGAAGGATAAAGTTGTTGCGTATGCCAGTCGACAACTGAAACCGCATGAAAGGAATTACCCAACTCATGATTTGGAATTGGCGGCGATTGTATTTGCTCTGAAGATGTGGAGACATTATCTGTTGGGAGTTCGATTCGAGTTGTTTACGGATCACAAGTCGCTGAAGTATCTTTTCTCCCAAAAGGATTTGAATCTTCGGCAGCAACGTTGGCTAGAGTTTTTGGCATCATATGATTTTGGTATAGCTTATACTCCGGGAAAAGGTAACGCGGTGGCAGATGCGTTAAGTCGAAGACATGCAGGATTGGGAGCCATGTTTTCAGAATGGAAGAGCCTCGAGTATTTAGCTGGATTTGACTTCAGGCCTAGATGCGAATTGGAACCTGAGATGTTGGCAAACTTATCGATAAGACCCACTCTTGTGGAAAGGATTGGCGAAGGCCAAAAGCGAGATGATAAGATTGTCAAGATTATCCGTGAATTGGAATCTGGATTGGATCCAGAGAAGGATAAAGGATTCGAGGTCGATCGAGAGGGTTGGCTTCGGAAGCAAGGACGACTAGTTGTTCCCGATATAGATGAATTGAGGAGTGAGGTTCTGAAGGAAAGTCATCACTCGAAGTTGACAATTCATCCAGGTGGAAATAAGATGTATCGAGATATGAAGAGAACCTACTACTGGGAAGGTATGAAGAAGGATGTTGGAAATTTTATTTCCAAATGTATGAACTGCCAGTTGGTAAAAGCCGAACAGAAGAAGCCAAGTGGATTGCTTCAGCCATTAGAAGTTCCTACATGGAAGTGGGAACAAGTGTCGATGGATTTCATCGATGGATTGCCTAGAACCAGAACGGGAAATGAAGGGATTTGGGTCATTGTGGATCGTCTGACTAAGGGTGCACGATTCATTCCTGTCCGATCGACTAGGACTGCATCAAAGTTGGCTGAGTTGTATGTTAAGTGGATAGTTCGATTCCATGGTATTCCGAAGAGTATAGTGAGCGATCGAGACCCATTGTTCACTAGTGGATTTTGGAAGAGCTTCCAGGAAGTCTTGGGAACCGAGTTGTGTTTGAGTACAGCTTATCATCCCCAAACAGATGGTCAGACCGAGAGAGTCAACCGAGTTTTGGAAGATCTTCTCAGAGCATGTGTTTTGGACTTCGAAGGATCATGGGAAGATCACCTTCATTTGGTGGAGTTTGCGTACAACAACAGTTACCAGTCAAGTATTGGTATGGCACCGTATGAGGCATTGTATGGAAGACCGTGTAACTCTCCGACATGTTGGTTGGAAACTGGAGAAAAGTTGATACTTGGGCCAGAGATGATTCGACAGACTTTGGATTGCATAGAGATCATTCGGCAACGAATGAAGGCAGCCCAAGACCGTCAGAAGAGTTATGCCGATAAGCGTCGGAAGGATTTGGAGTTTGAAGTTGGTGATATGGTTTTTGTGAAGATTTCTCCTCTGAAGAATGTTATCTGATTCGGAAAGAAAGGAAAATTGACTCCGAGATTTGTTGGACCATTCCCGATTATCGAGCGAATTGGGAAGCTCGCTTATAGATTGGAATTACCAGAGAAGATGTCGGGTGTGCACAATGTTTTTCACGTATCATATCTACGGAAGTATGTGCACGACTCGAATACGGTGGTTTCTGCTGATAGCTGTGAAGACTTAGAAGTTGATCCAGTTGATAGAAGACCTCGTAAGCCGCTTCGTGTTGTTGAAACCGACACGAAACAGCTTAGGAGGAAGGTAGTTAAGTTGCTCAAGATACAATGGAGTGATGATGATAACGACTGTACGTGGGAGGTGGAAGAGAGGATGAAGGCAACTCATCCTGAACTCTTCAAGGTATGGCCCTAAGGTGTCGTGTCATCTCGCGATATTGTAACTTGTCCTAATCTTAGAATTCTGTACGCTAAGTTAGAATTGGATGCATGGTTTGTTGATTGTTATGGATGATAGGCGTACAGAATAGCTTTGATTGCCTTGTTTGTTTGGAATTTCGGGGGCGAAATTCCTAAGGGGGAGAGAATGTAACGACCCGTATTTTTACGGATCAAAACATTCTAAAATGATTGACCCTTGGTTGTATTGTTGTTAAGTCATTTCAGGTTTTGGCAGAATTTTGCTCAAGTCCTAAGTCGTAGCCGACTTAGGAGTTTTGGACGAGTTAAGCAACAAGTCTGGGCGAGTTAATGACTAAGGTTTAGGTCGGTTGACAGTTTGGGGCGACTTAAAGGTTGTACCGAGTTAACGACTCATAGGATGGACCGACCTAAGATTTAGACGACCTAAGAGTTTCTCCGACTTATTGTAGTTAGCGGTTTACCGGGGTAGGCGAGTTAGTGGGGTGACCGACCCATAGGAGTACCGACTTATAAGCGAGTTAAGGACTTAAGGGTTGAGTCGGCGACGACCTAAGGAGATAAGTCATAGCTGGGCTAAGTTAGTAGGTCGAAGGTAACTCGGCAAGTATTAAGTCGAAGGTTGTAAGTCGTTGCCGAGTTAAGGGATAGACAACCTAAGGAGGTGACCGACTTAAGTTATTGTAGACGACTTAAGGTTTTGAGCTAAGTGTTAAGTCGGCTGACGAGTTAAGGATAGGTCGGTAGAGTAATTGAGTCGGTAGGTCGCCTCCTGTGTTAAGTCGTAACCCAGTTGCGAGTTAAGTCGTAGTTGTATTCCTTCGTATGTCATAGGTCGGCAAGGCACTTAGGTCGGCAACGACCTAAGTTAAGTCGCGCCTATGTGTTAAGTCGCAGATGCGCATTGTTGTAGGACGTTAGGACTTGGGTTTTGAGGCTGTGTGATGAGTCTGACTTTGTTAGGTCGGCAAAGCGTTAGGTCGTAGGTCGGCATAGTGTTAAGTCGGCAGCGACTTAAGAAGATAGCCGAGTTACGACTTAAGGGCAGTTTTCAGCTATAAATAGGAGGGGGTTGGCTTCATTTTTGGGATCCGGATTTTGAAGCGACGAAGTGCTGCCATTTTGAGAGCTCGACTTCTACACTTCTTCACTTCTTTTCTCCACTCTAATCTAGTGCTTCCATCCATCCAAATCGAAGATCAAGATTGAAGATTCAAGAGCTTAGATTGAAGATCTTCATCTTTTCAAGAGAGATTTCTTCATTTGAAGCGGATTTGTGATAGATCAAGCTTGATCCTTTGCTGTCCAGATCTGAAGCGTGTTGATTTGGGTTTGTTTAGGTGATTTGGTGAGTGGTGATTATCTCTCACACGGATCCAAAGGAGTATATCGGATTGTTGGCTCGATTTGGTGTTAAAATAGAGATTTCCATGCATTTTCTTCATCCTATGTGTAGATCCATATAGATCCATTGTTCATGATGATGTTACATCCATTTTATCATATGTTAACCTATGCAAGTTCATTCATCAAGTTTGTAGAGATATAATCCATGTTTTCATGCTTATTGGACTTTCAACTCTTTAATTACGAAAATGCCATTATTGTTATAATTGTCTACTTAGATCATTTTTGAATGCTTGATTGCTTGGATTGATGTTTGATTTGATTGATTGTTATGAACTAGATGATTGATGATTAGATTTAGATCGAAGGTGATTCAAAAGCTAAGGGAAAGGCTCTTGAATTGGAAAAGCTGCTCGTGGCATATGTAGCGGGATGATGAAGCTCTTATGCATAGATTTGATGATGTGATGATGAGATGAGGCTTTGCGAGGATGTAATGAAGCGAGGCAATCATGTGATGAAGACTTGGTCTAATCCAGACGGGATCATTCCAAGCATGTTGATAACTCGGTGATATGATTCGAGTTGAGGATAATGAATGGATATGAGAATAGTCGTCGAGGAGGATGACTAGGAGGCTTGGATAGCATCGTTGTTGAAGGTTCTAGCATGCTCTAAGCAAGAGTACGTTTGGGCAGATTCGATAGTCCCAACGGCCAACTGTTGATGGTCGAGTACTCTGGGCAGATTCGATAGTCCTAGGCACGGGTTGCGACGACGTGCGGGAGTTATGTCTAGAACCGGGGTTTCCATTAGCCCTTGACGGACGGCTGAAAGAATGTGCCGGTCATTCAATTAACGGTGATATCGAAGCAATGATAACGGTGATAGCCAGAGTCATGGATGTTTGGTTGTATCGTCATTCGGACTCAAGAGCGGTATTTCCTAGGTGCTTATCTGATTTAGGCCTTGGTACTTGGAAAACATCGCCCTTGACTCGAGTGATAGTAGTTTTACTTTAAATTGTATGCTCTGCTATGTTTGCTTCTGCTTAGTGTGTGTCTGGGGGCTATCACTGTAGAATGAGGTTGGAGTGGGAGGGTTGTATTCCTATTCCTTTTCCTTTATGCTCTTTTGGTATGTTGTTAGTTAATTTACTGCTCACTAAGACTGTTGTCTGACTCAAGGCTTTATGTTTTAATTCTTATTGCCTTGGGCTGTTCGTCCATTTTGGGACGGGCAGACTAGGTAGCAGGTGACAGGTGCTGTTCTCTTCTCACGATGCTGATATCGAAGACGAGCTAGAGGGTTGCATATTATCTTCTTATATGTACTGGATATTCCGCTGTTTTTGTATTCTCTGAGAGATATGTAGTGAGGCTAGATGTATTGATTATGTGGATGCTTGTATTCAACTATTTTGGAGTTTTATATGATGTCATTTTGTTCTGTAAAGCTTCACTATACATATGTTCTATTGTATTTTGTCCATGCGCTGTGAGAAATACGATAGATTCTGTTGTTTTAAATCTTACCTTGACAATCGTCCATGGTCGCCTGGCACACTTTACAGCGCTCTATCTTTAGATTCAGTGCAGGGGTCATGGGCGCTCTATCTTTAGATTCAGTGCAGGGGTCATGGACAAGTCGAAGCAGTCAACAAAATTCTGAAAACTCTGATCAAAAAGAAGCTCGAAAAGTCAAAGGGCGCTTGGGTGGATGAACTCCCTACGGCACTATGGGCCTACCGCACATCTTTCAGAACATCAACAGGGCACACTCCTTTCTCTTTGGCATATGGATCGGAGGCTATGCTCCCAGTTGAAACCATTGTGCCTTCCCACCGTAGGATCCACTATAACCCAGAAGAGAACGAAGAGCTCCTCAACATGTCTTTGGATCTAGTCGAGGAGAGAAGGAATGATGCAGTCCTAAAAACAGCAGCCCACAAGCAAAAGGTGGCAGCACAATACAACTCCAAAGTCAAGCATCGTACCTTACGAGAAGGGGATCTTGTCCTCAAGCGAATCTTCCCTCGCCCCGGAGCACTAGACCCAATCTGGGATAGACCATATGTAATTCATAAAGATCTCCACAACGGAGCCTATATTTTGTCAACAGTGGACGGAGAGGTGTTCCAGAGGGCATGGAACATCCAACACCTCCGTCGATACTTTTCTTAACTTGTATTGCCCATATGAAGTGAATTAACAAAGAGAATCAGTGGACGTAGGCATTTTTTCGTGCCGAACCACTTTAAAAAAGCCTTGTCTCTTTTTTAACTTGTTCCTTTGTATCTTGGCTGCTTGTTAACTTTATCCTTTTCTGTTGAACAAAATCCTGAGCATATAGCATTTCTATTCAAAGCACTCCACAATGCAACTTCACGTGGACAAGACCCAACAGGTACTATACGAATCTATGCCCTCGCCAATGAGACACTTTTGCTCCAGCATCCCTCTGCTGCGGGTTAACTCATTGCTCGCGACGGCCCTTAAAGCCAACTGTAATGAGCCGATTATAAGCCACCGAGAAGGCCGACTATAGCCGAGGCAGCTCATTACGGCGTTAGGCTCGCCGGCAACTGTGAACCGATTATAAGCCCCAACATAAGGTGTGGCCAGCTAGGGGCAGTTCACAGTTGACGATCGGCACCCACGCTAGCCGGCCACAGTAAGTCGAATAATACCCATGAGTACGGGCCATAATGGCCCGGGTAGTTACTGTGCGCGATCTCGGCTCCGGTGTGTCTTAAGTGCGGCTGTGGTAAAAAAGAATTAACTCCCCGCGGAGGCGTAAGATGGGTGACAAATGTCTCCAAGACCCACAGCTAGGGAAAGTGACTACAAAACCCGTTTGCCACGAACTTAAGCACATCGAAGGCCTTCCGTGACTGGAAGTTTTACTATTTCACATATTTCAATTTTACTTAAAAAACTTTCCTCCTATCCTCTATAACAAACCATAAAGTACAGGATGCAGGGTAAGAGATACCCGCCAATGGATGCAGAGATTCACAATCAGATGGCAGGGAATTCAACCGCTTTCCATGCTTGGTCATACAAGATATTCGAAGCTGCCATTTACAAACAGAACATGAAAGGCGGTATTTTCTTCTTTTATGTACAAATACATGACTATAATTTGTTCACACCACACGCTAATATTGCAAGTCATAAAATCATGGTGTAGAACCAGAGTCTAACATCAAACACAATTTAATTACAAGAATATACATAGCCACATTTCTCATACGATATGTCGAAATAGCAACAAATATTCAAGAAACGACGAAATCAGCTTAAGTTAAAAAATTACACATCAAGAATAATGTTGATTATTACAAGTTGCAAGAATTACAACTTAGAAGTTACTCTACTGTCTTAAGACTAACAGATACAACAATGCCAAGCCTACAAAAAGATTTTTCCAGGTCCAATCAGGGAGCCGGTTGCGTCGAAGTCTTGTCCTTGCTCTTTTGCCCGCCTGCCCGGTCATAAGAAGGATTCATTAGTGATGAGTAACCAAGTTAACGGAAAGACTAGAAAGGAAGACTTACCAGCACCTGCTTCTTGACCGTCCTGGTCGTCATCCTCTACCTGCACACCTGCCTCTTCAGCAGCAAGCAGCCGCATACCCTCCTTTACCGCCACTTTCTCCTCCTTGGTGAACTGGGCAGTGACCACATCCATACTGAAGACCGTTCCACCCTCTTTATCTGCATCAGCCTTAGCCTCCTCCAAAGCCCGAAGATAGATCTTGGCCATGACCCTGGGATAATCATCCATCCAAGAGAGATTGCCCTGCTTCCAAGTTCGGAAGTACATGTCCTGGAGCATGTCATCCATCATTCCCTCATTCTCCTCAAACTCCCTCATCCGGACATCGGAAGCCGACAACCTTTCGACAGCAGCATCTCTCTCCAATCTGTATCTCGAGCAATCAGCCTGAAGGGACCTCCACATCACCTCCATCTCTTCCCTCAACTTAGCTTGAGCAAGCTCTGCAGCCTCAAGTTTCTCGGACAACTCCTCCACCTGCTCAAGATCCGCTCTCCGAACCTCATCCACCGTGGCAATAGCCATGTCAATCCGCTCTTTGCAAGCAGCTTCCATTTTCCGCAATTCGGCCCGACTGGCCTCTTCCATGGTTTTCCTTAGTCGCCCAGTAGCAGCCTCATGCTGAGAAATCTGAATAGCCTGATCCGCAAGCTGTTTGGCCTGATCCGAAACCACCAATCGAAGTCGGATATTGGCGCTCCCAATCTCCTCTCCGGCCTTAACCAGCCGAGCATGATGCCCCATCAGCTTCTTGGTCTCCTCTGCAACCCGATCAATATTAGACTTGGCCTCGTCTCCCATAGTGACTATACGAGTAGTGAGTAGATCGAGATCTAAGGCCTTGGCTTCATCAAGTACTCGTACCATGGGGTTACGGGGGAGGAGATGTTCACCAATGACTTCGTCAAAAGTAATATCATGAGAACTGGGATCCAGATCAGGATGACCCGCAAATGGATTACGGGCCAAGTCGGGACGGTCGATGTGAATAACAGAAGGGTTTCCGGACGGGTGCGGAGAAGGTGCAAACTCGCTACCCTCCTCAGTAATGTCATGAATAGGCTGAGCTGGAGGCTGAGAACCGAGCGAAGTTTCGGATAAGGGATGACTCCTCTTCCTCTGCTGAATACCCTCTTCGATGACCCCAAGAAGAGGACGGTAGCCGACTACATCCCCGGAGCGTTGGGTTGAGGGCTTCGGCTTAGCAGAAATTTTGGAAAGTTTATATTGCTCAAGCCTGTGTCGGAGGTCTGAAGCTTTGGACGTCTTGCCTGCTCCTAATATAAAGTACAAGTGTTACTATCTTACATTACTATACGATTCGAGAAACGCGGTAAATTACAAGTTAAAAAAAAAGGGGAAAAGAAACACAGTTGTGATTGTACAAACCCTGGGGAGAAGTGGGATACTGCAATAAGTCCTGGATTTCATTCCAGGACGGGAGCGGGTCATAAAATATTCCTAAGTCCCTATCATTAGTGAAGCATGCAGGGGTCAAGAGTTCACCTTGAGTCGTCAGAGCTACCTTGGCCGGAATGGTCGGAGAAGACTCACTTGCACCAGTCCCGGCTTTGTCCGCCTTCCCGGTCTTCTCTACCAAAGCCGGATCATCATCCAACCCCTCAAAAGCTTGGCGGAAAGCATCATCCGTCCACTCTTGCATTTCGCCTACTTGCCCAGAAGACAGAGCCCTGGAACCATCACCACCCTGTCCATCGCCACCATCATCACCAAGACGCTCAACGTCACTTCCGCCCTCCGCCTCACCTCTTTCTTCCTCCGCATCTATCTCCCCCTGAGTAAGTGGACAATTGCTGGGAGAAGGACCGTCCGACCGCTTAAGTTTCTTACCTCCGACGGCTGGAGGTTTCGTGAATGGTTTTCTCTTTCCACCCTCTGCCGCAACGCCTCCCTTAGCCTGAGCAGCCGCCCTCTCTTCCGCCGTTTCCCTCAACTTAACTACAGACTGCTGCGGAAGGATCAAGTTATATTCCAGAAGAATCGCATTTCTAATCAAGAAGGCAGATGATCTGTATTTCCCAAGAATGGATTCTATCTCAGCCGCCATCTGAACCAGGCGGTCAGTTCCACAACCGGAAAGCCACCTGTCGCTAGCAAAAATGAGAAAGTATGAGAAGAAGCATCGCAATCGGAATAGAAATTATAAGTAAAAGCATCAACTTACATCCAGAGGTAAAGCGCCGGATGGAGACGGAGTCGTCCCTAACAAAGAACCACTCTTTCTTGAACATGCTGAATTTAGAGTACAGGTCCAGGACCGGCTTGAAGGTCACAGCGGACTCCAAGCTAATATATGGGGACCCCTTCTTATAGCCCCTTAAATTATACAAGTACCGGATCTCCCGGTTGGAGGGAGCGCGACCATACTTCCTCCGAAAAATAACGAAAAGGCTCACCAGTATGGCATAAGAGTTGGGCTGAAGCTGGAATGGGGCCACCTTCAGGTACGTGAGGAAGCTGACTACCCAAGCATTGAGAGGCGGGATAGCACCACACATGCAATGGTACCTACTATAACCAAAGTATCCTTCGGGAGGACTGTATGGCATGACTCCTGGGCCCGGCAGCAGCATGAGGGCTCTATCGATCCCAAAGGAACGAGATATAACATCGAGTTGCTCCTCTTTGAGAGAGCTAGGAAAGCAGTCAGGCGGGGAATCCAGCAGCTCCTGGGGACCATATCCATCCACTAATGACCTCGGGGCGGGCCCATGACGCTCCGATCCTGATTGAGCTGGGGGCACGGCCGAGGACTCTCCTTCACCCCCGATCTCCTCTTATCTGATCGAGTTTCAACTTTTCGAGACATTTATCTGCAAACATGGGAAAAGTATATCGTTAGAATATACAAGCAGCGTAATCTGGAATTTCGCTTAAAAATTCGAAGTATGAAACACATGTTCACTCGATACAACAGTTCATTCGGCAAAATACAATACCTCAGTTCATTCGGTAGTATGATATAAAGTTCATTCGGCACTCAACTCGTGAGTTCATTCGGCAAAATACAATACCTCAGTTCATTCGGTAGTACAAGAATGAAAATTCATTCGGCAAAAAGAACCTCACCTTGATTCGGCTAGCAACGTGATTCGGCAAAGAAGTTGATTCGGCTGGGAGGGATCTGGTTCGGCTGTTACACTTGGTAGGGAATAACGGTGGCACATGGCCTCTACTTATAGACGAAAGTGGACTACCGGACCGGTTGGCTCGGTAATGAAAACCGGAAGAAAGCTCCTCCAAACTTAAAGCAAAGCACGCCATGCGCACGCACATACCCTACTTTGGGGGGCAAGTGTTGTGTGCATTTCTACCACCGAACCAAAAAGCAAGTCCAAACTCTCATCCGGTCTCCCACCGAACCAACCTACATCCGGTCTCCCACCGAACCAACCTACATCCGGCCTCCCACCGAACCAACCTACATCCGGTCTCCCACCGAATCAACCTACATCCGGTCTCCCACCGAACCAACCTACATCCGGTCTCCCACCGAACCAACCTACATCCGGCCTCGCCAAACCAACCACCGGACCAACCTCACCGAACCAAACCCCCGGACCAAGCATTACCGGTCCAAACCATCGCACTCCTACCACCGAACCATGGGATGCCGAACCAAGGTGTGCCAGGCCAGATTATATCAGCCCAGGCCCACCAGCAGCTATATACATCCAAGACCCCTGCTCCCAACCTCACTCTATAAATAGAGGGGCAGAGGTACAACAATGGGGACAAGTTTTAAGAGCTCAAGCACGGAAGGAACTCTTCAAACAACTTTCTTTTACTCGTATCAAAGCTTTGTACTTGTAATCAAAACTAGAGAAGTGAAATAACATATAAAGTGGACGTAGGCACATTCTGGCTGAACCACTATAAACTTGCGTGTCTTTTTACAGTTTAGTCCCTGCTTTTCATATATTTGCATAAATCTCCAAAATCACTAAAAACGACATAAGATCTACTAAATTATACGACTTTGAGGTGTTTGTCCATTTTTTGTGCAAACAGTTCGTGAGTCAAAGGAGAAGTTGATGAGCGCAATGGTGTTAGCTATTCCAAGCGGGAATGAGGAGCTGCCAGTACACATAGACGCCCGTGGTACCGGATTAGGTGCAGTGTTGATGTAGAAGGGAAAGGCTGTCACCTACGCTGGTCGATAACTGAAACCACATGAGTGGAAGTATCTGACACATGATTTGGAGTTGGCAGTGATAGTACTTTCTTTGAAGATATGGAGGCATTATTTGCTTGGGGAGAGGTTCGATTTGTATACGGACCATAAGTCGTTGAAGCACTATTCTCTCGAAAGGATCTCAACCTTCGCCAGCAGCGATGGTTGGAATTCTTGGCCTCCTATGACTTTGACATTTCCTATACGCCTGGTAAGGGAAATGCGGCCGCCCATGCATTAAGTAGAAGACATGTCAGTTTGGGAGTGATGTTCCTGTAGTGGAAGTAGTTGTACTTTATCATTGGCTATGATTTTAGACCTCGATATAAGCTAGAGTCGAAAGTGATTGCTAGCTTGACAATCAGACCTACCTTGATTAAGCGGATCGATACTAGTCAAATGTGAGACACTAGACTAGTAGAGATCATGGAGAAGATAGAGGAAGGAGTAGAGTCTGAGGAGTTGAAGTAGTACAAAATCGACTGTGATAGTTGGCTCTGTAAGGATAGTAGATTGTTTATCTCTAATGCCGATGGGTTGAGGGATGAGGTGCTACGAGAGTGCCATCATTCGAGATTGACTATACATCCCGGGGGCAATAAAATGTACCACGATATAAGGCAGACATTTTATTAAAGGGATGAAGAAGAACGTTGGGGCATTCATCTTGAAGTGCATGAACTGTCAGTTGTAAAGGCAGAGCAGAAGAAGCTGAGCGGTTTGCTGCAACCACTTGAGATTCCTAAGTGGAAATGCAAACAAGTTTAGATAGACTTTTTCGATGGATTGTCGAGGACCAAAGAAGGGTACGATAGCATTTGGGTCATAGTTGACAGATCGATGGAGAGTGCCTGATCCATACTCGTCAAGTCTAGTAGGATATCATCCAAATTGGCCGAATTTTATGTGAAATGGGTTGTGCGATTCTATGGTGTGCCAAAGAGCATTGTAAGCGATCGAGACCCTTTATTCACTAGCAGGTTTTGAAAGAGCTTAAAAAAGGCATTGGGGACGGAGCTGCATCTCAGTATGGCTTATCACCCACAAACTAATGGGCAGATCGAGAGAGTGAATCGTATCTTGGAGGATCTCTTGCGAGCTTGCATTCTCAATTTCGGTGGCTCGTAGGACGACCATCCACACTTAGTAGAGTTTGCATATGACAACAATTATCAGTCCAACTTTGGTATGGCACCATTTGGGCAATTATCTGGTTGATAGTACAATGCTTCTTTATGTTGGTGGGAAGAGTTCGAGAAACAGATACTTGGGCCAGATATGATTAGAGAGACCTCGGAGAAGATCTAGTTCATTCGACAACGAATGAAACTGTGCAGGAGAGGAAGAAGAGCTACACTGATAGGAGAAGACGTGATTTAGAGTTCTCCATTGGTGATATGGTATTTGTCAAGATCTCTCCACTGAAAAATGTTGTTCGATTCAGTACTAGGGGAAGTTAGTGCCGAGATTCATTAGTCCTTTTTTGATACTTGAGAGGATTGGGAACCTAGCTTATAGAGTTGACTTACCTCAGAAGATGGCGAGTTTGCACAACGTGTTCCACATCTCTCACTTGCGGAAGTTTGTACATGGCTCAGGCGTGATAGTTGAACCAGATTAGCTTGATGATATCGAGATCGAACCGGAAGCATCGAGACCTCGTAGGCCTATTCATATCATCAAACATGATACGTAACAACTTAGGAGGAAGATGGTAGAGCTGGTAAAGGTTTAGTAGAGTGAGAGCGAAGGCGATTGTACCTGGAAGACCGAGGAGAGCATGATGACTGCTTATCCGGAGCTCTTTACTTGGTGAGACTTTCTTTTATCGCATTTACTTTCACTTTTGATATCATATAAGCTGGTTTAGTCCTCTGCATGCTAAGGTAGGCATAGATATTATTACTGCTTCTATGTGCATGTTTGATGTTTGATATGGTTGCTCGTGGATATTAGGCATGCGGAGTAGCTATGTTTGATTGTACCATGGTTGTTTTAGGGATTTTGTGGTAGAAATTCCTAAAGGGGGAGAGTGTAACGACCTGTATTTTACGTATCAGAGGATCATAAGATATTATTTTTAAATTCATATTAGGTCGTATAACTATAACTTTGAGAAATGGCTATTGGTTTTTCTATCTTTAGAGTTTTTCCCAACGATTTTACCCCTGAAAGCTTGTAACAACTCTAACTTTCGATAGAAGCTGAATTAGCACCCGAGACCACTTCCATTGGGAATGTATGATGGTTTACTTTTATGTAAAGAGGTCATAATAGCGATTTGGACTTTCTAGCTAGGAGTTATGGCTGTTGGAAGATTGACAGTTTTTGAAGCAGCTTAGTGGGTAATTAGCGAGTTTAAAGGCTAGCCCACTAACCTATTTTTGATTTAGAAACTTTATTTGGCCGAACCATAACCCCAAATCACTTGTACCGCTTCCTAAATAGATCAAAGCCTCTATTAACCCATTCTCCATTCAAAACCTTCTCTTTTCTCTTCCAAATCAAGTCTAAATCATATACTAGGGGTGGATTAGTAAGGAGATTCATTAGACATCTTCAAATCTATATTTTAGGGAAGGAAAATAAGGTATTTCGGTCGATTCTAGGATTTGCCTCCTTTTGTGTGCAAATCTTCACTTTTTGGTTGTTTGGTGAGTCATGTATTATCTCACACCTCACTATATATGTATCAATGAGTTTTAACATGTTTTGGATCCATTTTTAGAGTCAAAACTAACTTTTAATGTTGTTTAAATGTGAAAAGTGAAATAAAAACGAATTTAAAATATTTTAAGGTGTTATAATCATGTTAATTTGAAGCATGGTTGCCTTGATGCGTGTTAGGCTAGGTTAGAGACATATTATAGGATGATTTGCCATGAATTGTTGTATGTTTGCATGTTTGAACATTGTTTGGTGCATGTATGGTGTTTGCTTGTATGCTTGTATGGTCGAAGACGCTCATCGCGGAGACTTAGAGTTAGGAACCGCAAAACCGGTCTTCGACGGATTTACTCAAGATTGTTGAGAGTTATACTGTCGCACACGGAAGACATTGAAATCGAAGAACGAGTGTGGCGGTGAAATCAATGCGAAAACGGAAGTTGGAGTCACTACAGAAGTCTGGCTTGGTTGTAGGACTATTCGGTGTTAAGATGGCATGGTGAGTTTGGTCCGGCATTGGTCTGTTCAGCTTAGACTTCGGGCTTAGGAGGAGTTGGCTCAGGGTGAGGTTGGTCCGACATTGGAGGAAGACCGAACAACTTCTACTGTTCGGTGGTGTCATGGGAGACCAAATAACATTTGTTGTCCGGTGATGATATAGAGGATTGGACAACATTCGCTGTCCGGTAATAGCAAGGAAGATCGGACATCATTTGTTGTCTGACAGTATCATTAGGGTACAAAACAACATTTGTTGTCCGACAGTATCATTAGGGTACAAAACAACATTTGTTGTCTGTTGATGCCATAGGGGACTATACAGAATTTTTTTTCAAATATAGCTATACCTATGTATCAAACAAGGAAGGGTACTTGGGGTTGCATCATGGCATGTCGAGGCTTCAAGGCAGGACTTGAGCCACTCGGTGGTTTTCAGGAGTAGGGACAGAAGACCCCGGGATAGCTTCGGGACTGCGATGATGGCAACTTGACCTTGAATGGAGTTAGGTTCTGATGATAGGGACTCGATGTTTAAGGGAGTCATTAGATTGGTTATCCACAAAGGGCGGGTTCTATGAAGGATGGCCCATGGATAGAATGTAGAATGGTTCTATCATGGAATGAAGGAACGTGGAATAGTTCCTTGAAAATAATGGAAACTACATGAAGCAAGGAAAGGGCTTGGATACGCGTGCTAAGGGATCGTTGATACTCAGAGTGTTTTATGATGTACTCGAAAGCAGAGGTATTGTGCGGATGCACACTAGTATTTTGTAAAGTTACCTCGGATTGATTGTTCGGATCCATATACCCTGGACTAGGGGAAAGGGTATAGTATCCGCTTCGGGCTAAAGATGAGTACATCGAAAATTGATATTTCTATTACTCCTTGGCATGGGAAAGGCCACACGAGTTATCATATATTTAGAGCACATTGAGTGATAGCAAGGATTGTTTGATGGATACTATAGTTATTTTAATTGTCTTCTTCCGTAGTCTATCAATTTAGGGATGTCACTGGAGATAAGCATTGGGGATAAGGATACCTGGACACCATTCATTAAACTTAGTTGCAGTATACCTTTATGATATTTGTGTGGGTTGCAGAATTATGGATCTTAAAGGCAATTAAATACTAGAGGGGGCGTGAATATTATTTTCTAACTTATGTAAATCTTTTTAAATTTCTTTCAAGATTAATATTAAATCACATATTATCAACATAGAAATATACCAATAATCAATCACAGATGCAATCATAAATAAAAACAAAAACAATAAAGTAAAGTAGAGAGTTAGAGATATGTCACCAGAGATTTTATACTGGTTCATATTTTTCCTACATCCAGTCCCGGACAATTGCCTGTACATATTTCTTTTCAAATGCCAATCTTTAACCGGGTATAAAACAAACCCAAATACAATCTTGATTCCGAGGCTACGAGACACACCCACCTGAATTTCCAAGCTCAGGGTAGACTTATTTGTTTTGATTGGGCTACAAGCATACCCACTAGATTTCCGGGCTACTAAGCACATCCACTTGATTTGAATGGGCTAAGCGCACCCGAAGCAAATAAAAAGTAGAGTTGATAGTTTTTCTAAAGACAATTTCTTGAACTTTGGATACAATGGATCCTATAGCCTCTTGGACAAAACTTTGATCTTTGAATTGAGAGAGATGTTTCTAAAACAGTAAGAAAGTAGTATTGAATCGATACAATGAAGTATGAATTGAGAGAGATGTTTTGAAAACCGAGGTATCAACTATCTCTCCCTTTAGATGATGACAACCATTAAATATTCCTATATATAAAATATGATATAACTTCCTCTGAGTTAGATAACTCCTCCAGAATATATGCATGTATATATTTTTTATTTTCCACCCTTTGTCATCAATGGATCAAAAATAAAACTCCCCCTAAATGAAATACTTTTATAGAATATAAAGTCAAAATCAATGATGTTTGGTACCAAATAATTAAAGTATATATAATGATGCAATATAATACGATTGTGATATATAGTGATACTTAAAACTAGATATATGATATAATAATGATAACACAAACTATATCCATTAATTCAAATCCATTTGTTCAAATCACACTATTAATCCATACATAGAATCAAACCATAAATAAAAAAAAAATCCAAATTTCGATCTAAACAAATCCAAACCTTGGAATATCAATTTACAAAAACTGATAATAAGTTATATACATATTTATTTTTATTTTTAAAAACAAACCGAATAACTAGACATTCCTTGGAACTTCTACCCAACCGTCAGATCCAAAGATTGGATTGGATTTGATTTGATGGCATCACAATCTTAATTATCATTGTTGTTAGAGCATTCTGGGTTGTTGGTTTGATCATCTTTGATAAAGGAAGAAATCATTAATCCAAGGGCATCAAAATGCTTTTCCTGCTCTTTGATCATTTGCGTTTGACTTAATTCTAAATGCCTTTGATTTCTTAAAATAAAGATGAGAATATTCTTGAAGGATTGAACAGGAGTGAAAAGTCGTTTGGAATGTTTGAATAAATGGTAGCTATTTTACTTTTAAAATTTTATTTTTTGCTAAATGGCTAGGATATGTTGACATATACCATATATGTATGTCGATATATACCTAAAAATGCAATTTTAAGGTTTTTGTTTATAGTTTTTGTTTTTATTTATTTCCATTCTATTTTAGTGACTTCTAGAGACTATAAGAACAATATGTAGCAGCAAGAATAACTTTCCATTGTGATATGAAGTAAACTAGAATAATACAATGAAATAAAGACTAGAAATAACTAGATAAACCTAGAAAGATGTAGGTGATGATGATGAATTTCCACCAAGCTTGCGAATAATTTTCCCAAAATATTTATCCACTTTGTTGGAAAGGGAAGTCAACTTTTTACTAAAGAAAAATTTAAGCTTCTTTTGGTTTTTAAGAAGCTTTTCTTGGTTCTTTCGTATCTCTTGGTTGAAAGGGTTGGGTGGATTGTCGAAGCTTTCAAAAGAAGTATCCATTTCCTCCTCGTTTTCGTCTTGATTTTCCTCTTTTTCCATTTCCATTTCATCCCTTTCTTCCTCTTCTTCTTGTTGTATTTCTCGCTCCTTGTCCCATGCCAATATTTCTTTTTCAACAAGAGTTTCATATGGTTCGAAATAGGGAGGAATATGCATAAGAGATAAGTTGGCCTTGTTGAAAACTATTTGAGGTGGAGTTGATTCTCCTCTTAAATCAACACCAAAATATATAAAAATTCTAGTAAGATAGACACATGGTAGAATGTGTTCTCATGTCTAGAAATATTCTTTTGAACAAAGTCATTTAAGATGACTTGTGCCCAATTGGTGTCGTTGTTTCTGTAGGCGGCGAAAATAGCTTTAAAAACTTTTTGTGCAGGGTTACTGTAATTACCCATCCTTAGAGTGATATTTTATTATAAAACGTGACTCATAAGTCTCGATTTTGGTCTAAGATTTTTATGTTTAAAATCAAATTCTTCATCACTTTCAAAAATATCATGAAAAACTTCACGATTTTGTTCATCAATTTTAAAAGTGGAGAGGTCAATTCCACTAGATTTGCAACCAAGTATGTGATCCAAAAGTTCACAATTTAAAATAACACTACTCCAAATTTGTCCCATTTCTTGTTGAAATTTTTTCAATTCAAATTTGCATAAAACATTTTAACCGAATCTAGATAACACATAAAATCATTTTGAGAAGAGTCGACTAAACCAAGAATTTCATTTTGAAAGCAAAGGTCTTGAAGACAATAGGAGGAAAAATCATCAAACTTTGCAAATCTTCTAAGAAAAACTTTTTCGAAAGTAGCATACTCCATATAAGTATCAATGGCTTCTTTGTCATTGAAAAGAGAGCGTTTGGTTCTCTTTGAGAGCCTTATGGTTTTAGGAGTTTGACTTGAGGAGGCCATTTTTGAGTTTTTGAAAAGATAATGAAGAGATATTTGAATTTTGAAATAGAGTGAGTGAATGAGTGGATAAAGATATGATGAATTAATAGATATAGAACCGACATTTCAGTTTTGATAAGATGCCTTTTTAGTTATTGGAATTAATGCAAAAAAGAGGGAAATTCAAATTTTGAAATTGAAATGAAATTTCAAAATTTTAGCATGTATGTCGATATATAGGGTATGGGTATGTCAACATATGAGCCGTAAAATCCAAAAGTAAAACCAATATATATATATATATATGTATATATATATATATTTATATGCATCCAATATTATTATTAATCTATAATTTATTTCTAAAAAACATGAAATAAAAATTAAATGTAAAAATACCACTTTTTCCTATGTTCTTTTGATCTATTCTGATTAATCTACTATTTCCATGAAACACATGTTTGCATCCTCAGTATCTGGTTTATTGTCACTTGAAGTAGTATCTGAATCATCTATTGTTGCTGTATAAGCCCTCTTTTTTTTCTAGATGAATTAGTAACTAGCAAGATCTTTGGATTATTTTGATGCGGATAGTCTCTTTGCAGATGACCGAGTTCATCGCAGTTGAAACATCTAATTGCAGTTCAGTTCCAGAAGTCTTTTTTAAGGTCTTTGAAAGTTGTTCATCTTTCTACACTCCAGAAACTTTATGAAATTTCTAGTCATGAAAGCAATTTCTTCATCATTGTCATAGCTTGAACCCTGATCGTCAGTTATTGCATTTAAAGCGATGAATTTTTTTTCTATTGCCTTGCTATCTCTTCTGCCATGCAATTGTACTTCATAGGACATTAAATTAGCTATTAAATCTTTAATTTTAGAGTACTAATATTATTAGCCTCTTCAATTGCTAGTGTCTTTTGATCCCACTTTGAAGAGAGTGAATTGAGGATTTTTCTAACTTGGTCCTCTTCATAAAAGTTTTTACCTAACGCTACTAAAGAATGCACTATATCTTGAATCTTCAATACATGTCAGAAATAGACTAATTTGGATTCATTTTAAACAACTGAAGTTGTTTAGTTAACATGGAAATTTTGGTCTGTTTAACTTTACTAGTGCCGTCATGTGTAACCTGCAATTTTCTCCAAATTTCATATGCAGACTTATAAATAGAGACTCTATTAAATTCATTTTTATCTAGTGAGCAAAATAAAATATCCATGGCTTTAGAATTATTCTATGCAGGTTCCTTTTAGTTAGTAGTCCATTGTGCAAAGTTAGTTTGGGGTTCTATGTGTCATTCTGTGTAGTATTCCAAATATCTAAACAATTAGGCTATAAATAAATCTTCATCCTACATGACCAATAAGTGTAATTACTGCCATTAAAAAATAAGGGTCTAGCAGTAGATTGTCCTTTGACAAAAATGTTAACAAGTGTACTAACAGTGTAGCTAGCCATTTAAACTTTTCAAATATTAAATTATGAGTTTTTAAAAACCTAGTGCTCTGATACCATATGTGAGTTGCAGAATTATGGATCTTAAGGCTAATGGAACAATAGCGGGGGTGAATAGTGTTTTCTAACTTATGTAAATCTTTTTAAATTTCTTTCAAGATTAATATTAAATCATGGATTATCAACATAGAAATATACCAACAATCAATCACAGATGCAACCATAGAAATAATAAAGTAAAGTAGAGAGTAAGAGAGATGACACCAGAGATTTTATACTAGTTTGGATTTCTCCTACATTCTATCCCGTACAATTGCTTGTATAGATTTCTTTTCAGATGCCTATCTTTAACCTGGTAGAAGGCAAACCCAAGTATAATCTTGATTTCGAGGCTATGAGACACACCATCCTGAATTTCCAAGATCAGGGTATACTCACTTAATTTGACCGAGCTACGAGCACACCCACTAGATTTCTAGGCTACCACTTGATTTGAATGGGCTACAAGCACACACAAAGCAAATACAAAAAAAGTTGATAGTTTCTCTAAAGACAATTTCTAGAACTTTGGATACAATGGATCCTATAGCCTCTTGGGAAATACTTTGATCTTTGAATTTAGAGAGATGTTTCCAAAACAGTAAGAAAGTAGTATTGAATCAATACAATGAAATATGAATTGATTCTATGTAATTTTGAAGAGAATAAACCATATTTTTCAATGGAGTTTTCAAGAGAGGGATAAAAGTAAGTAATTAGTTGTCAAAGAATTCATTTGCACTCTTTTTTATATAGTAAATGAACAGATGTGTCTGTTCATTAAGACATGCAATGAATATACATTTCATTTCAAAATTGAAAAATCAATTGGAGGCATGTATGTAGATATACCCTATTCCTATATGTTGACATATGCTAGTGTATTTTGAAAACTTATTTGTTTTAAAATGTTTTGAAAATCCTATACTTTGTAAAATAATTTGATACTTTGTAAAGTAGTTTGAACATAGTTTATAAACATTTTGTTCTTTAAAAAACTTTTATAAAATATTTTGAAATATATTTTGGTTAAAATATAATAGATTAGAAAATTGAAGATAAAGATCAAAGATTGCTATTAAGAACTTTAACAATATATGATATGACTCTATACTTCATATATTGGTCTTTGAACTCATCAGTCTTCATGTCGATCTTCTTGAGTCTTTATACTGTACAGTCTTTGATTCAGCACCTATGTAATATTTTACACTATATACTATATAACTTGACAAAATATTAGTATCGATATTTTATTTATTATATATGGTTGTTGTCATCAAAATCAATAGCTGAGGTATTAACAATTTTAGAGTAGCATATTATGTTCATTTTGTGATAACTCTTTGGTTGCTGGGATAGGTCAAATGTGATTTGTCTACCCTTGTTCCTTGCTATATCAACTTGTATACTATTTTGAGATGATGTATCGCTCACACCAGACTATTGTCTAGCTAGAGGTTTTATGCTTTTCTTCTTATTATCTCGGGTACTCTTAAATGAGTAGATAAGGGATAACAAGTCTGGAGAGCCCATGAAGCTGTATGGATTACGAGTAGGAGGATACACTTTTATATATCTATACTTTGGAGCATACTATCGCTTATATTCCACTATGTAATACTATGGAGCTATGCCAGTACTTTTATTTTTTAGAAACAGTTTTAGAGTTTATTTTGATGATTTGGGATGTATAAACTCTTTATTTCAGTTTTTGTATAGTTTGTAAACTTGATGCACTTTTGTGTTCTTATTTATGGTTCATTTGATTATATCATTGTCTCGCCTGTTTCACATCTATGTTATCATATTATATTCTATCTGTGCACCGTGGGATGTTCTACAGGTTATGTGTTTAGATTTTTATTACTTTACAACCTTGGCTACCATCCTGCACCGACCGGCTACCTCCATAGTGCATTATACATGTATACTGGGTAGCAGAGGTGTAAGGCGGTTGTCACCAACACGATGAGTGCTGACATCTTAGGGATTTTATTGAAGAGTTGATATAGAAGAAAAAACTACAGTGATATGTGAGAGAGTTGTAGGATGGCAGACAGAATGTGAAACCCCAAGGGCTAACTACCCAAGGAAATAAACCTAGATCTAGTGGAGAGGGGCACAGACAAACTGATGGAAGGATAGTCATAAATACTATAACAGAAAGACCTCATACAGTAGAGAAAAGATGGAGGAGAATGGAGTGATATGCGAGCTCAATGCAGCAAGTACCACGGGAGAGTCGCTTTGTCATAGAGGATGGAGCTTCAACTAAGCAATAAAGGATGATAAAATATGATATTGTGTTCAGGAATAGAGATTCTGATGGAGTCAAAGTGCCAACCTTTGATCCCATGGTGATTACGGCTGTTATTGGCCTAGCTACAATACATCGGTTCTTGGTTGATAGCGAAAGTGCTGTCAATATATTGTTTAAAAGAATATTTGATCGGATGAAGATCAGTGTGAAGGATGTTAAGCCTTGTAAATCAAGATCCTAGGATTTACAAGTGAGGTGAAACAACCAATTAGGATAATTAATTTGCTTTTGGAATCAGGAGGTTGAGATCAAAAGTTGGTACAGCTTCAAAAGTTTGTTATAGTGGATGAATATTCAACGTACAATGCCATTTTGGACCGACCGGTCCTAGCTAGTTTTAGACACTAGCTCCCTGGTATTTAATGATGAAATTCCCTATCGAGAATGGGGTCAGATCAGTAAGAGGAGACTAGAGTGAAGGTAGGGAATGTTATGTCGCTAAGCTAAGGGAGGCAAAGTGATGGGAAAAAGGCAAGAATGTAGAGAGGACTCTCTACATTAAAAACTCGAAAGCATATAGAAATTAAAGCCCAAACCCTGGCTAGGGAACCATTGTAGGTTCGATAAGTCTATAGATCCTAGGAAGAAATCATAGGAAATGTAGTAAACACTAGCTGAACTAATAGACAATGATCTAATCGATATGGATGATCCTATTCCGACACTTAAAATCAGATCCCTACTCAGCACTGGACCAAAGAAGTAATTGGTTAATTTTCTTTGAAGGAATTTGGACGTATTTTCTTGGATGCATTCAGATATGTGCGGGATATCGCCGGAGGTAGAATGTCACATGTTGAATGTGGATCCAAGGCTTCCATCGATGAAGCAGAAAAGACGTAGCTTAGGTCCGGAGAAATCCACTACGTTAAAGGAGAAAGTGGATAAGCTAATGGAGAATGGCTTTATCTGCGATACTTTATACCCGGAATGGGTATTGAACCTTGTGTTGGTCAAGAAATAAAACGAAAAGTGGTAGACGTGTATTGACTATTCAAACATAAACAAACCATCCCTGAAGGAAAGCTTTCGTTTGTCTATAATTTACCAACTGGTAGACGGAACTGTAGGACATGAGTTAATCTCATTTATAGACGTTTGTTCAAGCCATAACCAGATCTCGGTGCATATACCATATCAGAAGCACACCAGCTTTATAATAGATTTAGGACTGCACTATTATCGAGTAATGTCGTTTGGTTTGAAAAATGCTGGAACTATGTACCACATGGTAAATTCTATGTTTAGAAAACAAATTGGACGAACGATGGAAGTGTACGTGGATGATATGCTAGCGAAGTCACGATTATCGAGGAATCATATGGACGACCTTTCGGAGATGTTCAAAGTATTGCGGAAGTATGGAATGAAGTTAAATCCATTGAAATGCTCTATTGGAGTTACATCGGGGAAATTTCTCGGATTCATCGTGAATTCAAGGGGCATTATGGTTAATTTGAAGCAGAATAATGCCTTGAGGAACATGAGTTCCCTGACCATGATGAAGGAGTTGCAAAGCTTAAATGGGAATGTTGCCGCTTTGAGTCGGTTTAACTCAAAGGCAATGAACAAATGTATACTGATTTTCTATGCCCTCAAAAGGGGTAAGAAGAATTTTAAGTGGACGATGTTATGTCAAAATGCCTTCGAGGAGTTGCTTAGGCATATGGAAACACCACCGGTTCTATCCAAACCATTGGACGGAGAGGACATGTTCATCTATTTAACGTTATCTGCCCATGCACTAAGTGCAGCATTGGTATATGAAGAGACAAGGATTCAAATGCCAATCTATTATTTCAATAAGTTGTTTACTGGAGCTAAAAAGAATTACCCGAAGTTGGAGAAACTTTCTTATTACTTGTTGATTGTGTTGAAGAAGTTATGACTATATTTCCAAGCTCATTCGATTATGGTGCTAATGGATCAGCCATTAAAATAGGTGTTGTATCGACCTAACACCTCGGGGAGATTGCTAAAACGGAATATTAAACTAAGTCAATATGATATTACTTATCATCCGATGAGAGCGATAAATGATAGGCATTGGCAGACCTCATCGTCGAGTTTACCACACGAGATGGCGAAAAGGAGGACGATATGGTCTCACTTCTTCATTGGAAATTATTTATGGATGGAGTGTCGAATGAAAAGAGTTTAGGTGCAGGAGTAGTGCTTATAACTCTTGAAGGACAATCGATTTGTTATGCATTGAAGTTGAAATTTCCCATGACTAATAATGAGGCTTAGTACGAGTCATTGATAGTAGGGCTAAGGATAGAAAAGGAGTTAGCGACAAGGGTGCTGTAGATATTCGGTGATTCTTAGTTGGTGGTTTTTCAAGTGAGGAAGGAATATCAGGCTAAGGGTGCTAGACTTGCTCCTTACCTGACAAAGGCACTAGAACTGTTGGATGATATAGAACATTATACGATTACACACATCCCTAGATAGGAGAATGCAAAAGATGATTCGTTGGACAAGCTAGCTAGTTTCAGGGAGGCACGGGTGATGCCTTTGGTTCTAGTAGAGGGTTGGATGGCTCCAAGTATCGATCGGATGGATGTCGAGTGGGTTTTGGAGATGATGAAGGAGGAGAGGTCGTGGATGACTCCAATCAAGGATTATTACTCAAGGGAACTCTCCCGAGAGACAAGAATCAATAGAAGAGACTCCTTGAAAAAGCACCATGGTTCATGATGCAAGAAAGAGCATTGTATAAAAGAGGATTCTCTACCCCCTTTCTTAGGTATGTAGTCAAGGATGAAGCTAGGAAGATTCTCATAGAGATCCATGAGGGTAGGTATGGTGACCACACCAGGGGGCATACATTAGCGAAAAAGGTACTTCACTACGATATTTTTGGACAATAATAAATCAAGATGCAACTGATTACACTAAGCGATGTGACCATTGCTTGTGATTTGCGAAGGTCTCGAGAGCCTCATCGATAGAGCTAACTCAAATGGTTAGCCCGTCACCATTTGCGGTTTAGGGAATAGACATAATTGGTGTGGTACCAATGACAAAAAGAGGAGCTAAGTATGCTATAGTTGCAGTGGATTATTTCATGAATTAGGCCAAAGAAAAACCACTTGCCATAATCACGATGAAAAAATGGTCAACTTCGTAACGAAGAACATCATCTGTAGGTTCAGATTGCCTCAGATGATCATAACAGATAATAAAACTCAGTTTGAAATTATCGAGTTCAGGGATTTTTACAACCGGTACAATATTGAGAAAAGCTTTTCAGCGGTAGCACATCCACATGCGAACGAACAAGTGGAGGTGGTGAATAAAATCATCAAGTCCACCTTGAAAAAATGGTTAACGAAAGCTAAGGGCACCTGGGTCAATGAGCGTCCACTAGTATTATGGGTTCATTGGATGACCTACGAGTCTACAAATGGACATATTCCATTCGCTTTGGCCTGGGGATCAAAGGTCATTATCCCAATAGAATTGAAAGTCCCTTCTCATCATAAGTAACATTACGATCCAAAGGTAAATGAGAAACTCTTGCTTGAGTCCCTCAATTTGGTTAATGAGAAGAAGGAGGAAGCAGAATTAAGGGTTGCTTCTAAATAGAAAAGAGTAGCATGGTACTTTAACACCAAGGTCTGTAGCCGTACCTTTGAGGTAGGGGATCTCATTATGGAAGGAGTTTCCCTGGGTACAGGAGCACTTGGTCCAAATTGGTAAGGTCCTTATGTAATTGAGGAAAAGCTTGTAGATGGAATGTTCAAGCTAGCTACTGTTAATGGAATCTCAATTCCTCGTGCATAGAATCGCGATCTATTACGATGTTATTTTACTTAATTTTATTTAAATTTAATTTATGCAAATAAGCCACCCATGGATTTTAGGGGAAATTGGATAATTTTGTTAGTACCTTAGGTATTGGTTTTGATGATAATAACTAAAAGACATTATATAAAATATGGATACTAATGTTTTATCAAGACATATATAGTATATAATGCAGCTATTAGATAGGTGTTGATTAAGAAGACTGTACAATATCAAGAGTAGATTCAAGATGCTAATATAGAGTTTTAAGAGTTTAAGAAAGAAGACTCATGAGTAATGAAGAGTTCAAGATTTTAAGACATTCTAGATAAGTTATAGAGTCATAGAATTTATGCTAAAACCATGATAGCACTTTCTTGATCTCTCTCACTTTCTCTAATTTTATTTTAAATATTCTCTTTTTTAAAAATAATCTTTCCAAAATATTTCCCAAAATGATTTTCAATAAAGATATCATGTTAACGTTTTTAAGTTTTTATATATATATATATTGAATTTTTGTTTATTATAATTATATTGGTTTATATATATATTATTGAATATTCTTGTTAAATCTTTCAATATTATTTTATAAAGTTTTATTATATTTGATTGAGATGTGTATAAACTATATTTAAATGATTCTACAAAGTATCAAATTATTTTACAAAGCAACAGATACTCAAAATAATATTTTTAAACTATTTTTCAAAATACAAAGGGATATGTCGACATGTCCTATCCATGTATGTCTACGTAGTGCCCGAAAAATTAAAAATTCAAATTTGAATGAAAGTGTCGTTTCGTCGTATCTCTTTGCGAATGGACATGACCATTGTTTTCTATCCTATTAACTTTCTTATTTTTTCTCTCCTCTTTTCACTCTCTTGATTTCTAAATCAATTTTACCAAAACTCTGCTGAAATTCGACCAGAATCAAATTCAATCATTACTAGTTTGATTCTCTTTCATATACTCTCTGATTTCTCTCAAGATCAAAGTGCTATTCAAAAGTTATAGGATTAATTGTAATCAAGTTCGAAAATATGACTCTGTAAACTCCATCAAATTATACTCTTATACTTTATAGTGAACTTGGTAACCCTGAAATTCAAGTAGGTGTGCTTAGTAGCTCGTAAAGCTAGTGGGTGTGCTTGTGGGTTGGATACCAAGTGACTTTACCTAGAGGTCACAATTCTAGGAGGTGTGTCTCATAGTCTTGAAGTCTAGATTGTATTTGCATTTACTAGTTAAAAAATCCATACAAGGAATTACGCGGGACTGGATGTAGGGTAATTCCGAACCAGTATAAAATCCTGGTGTGTTCTTTCCTTTTTACTTTTACTTGAATTTTATCCGTACTTTGATTCTGTGATTGTTTCTGTGATAGTTAATTACATCATTCCAAGTAGAATCTTAAAGAATTTGAAAAATATTCATATAATCAATTAAACACATTTCATTCCCCCTCTAGTGTTAATTTAGCCTTAAGATCCCTATTCTGCTGACTCACATTCGGTATCAGAGCATTGGTTTTCAAAGTATTCATCATCTGATTTTTGAAAAAGTTTAAATGGCTACCAACATTGGTAATAGTACTATTAATAACACTGTTAATACACTTATTAGTAACTCATTTGTCGAAGGACAATACTAGACCTCCACTTTTTAATGGTAGTAATTACACATATTGGTTATGTTGAATGAAAATTTATTTGCAGCCAATTGGTTTGGCCACTTGGAATATCACACAAATTGAGTCACTGAACCCGAGACTAATTTTTCACAGTGAACCGTTTACCAAAAATCAGTTGCACAAAGTAACTCTAAGGCTATGAATATGTTATTTTGTTCACTAGATAAAATTGAAGTTAATGGAGTATCTATATGTAAGTCTGCATTTCAAATTTGGAGAACTTTGCAAGTTGCACATAAAGGGCCAATTAAGGTGAAACAGACCAAAATTTCCATGTTAATAAACCAATTTCAATTATTCAAAATGAGTCCAAATGAGTCTATATCTGATATGTACAGTAGATTCCAAGATATAGTACACTCGCTTATTGCACCGGGTAAAAGTTTTTCTAAAGAGGATCAAGTTAGAAAAATCCTTAATTCACTTACTCCTGAATGAGATCAAAAGACTCTTGCAATCGAAGAGGTTAATGACATTAGCACTCTAAAAAGTGAAGAGTTAATTGGAAATTTGATGTCTTTTGAAGCATAAATGCTGGGTAGGAGAGAAAGCGAAGCAATAGAGAAGAAATTTATGGCTTTTAATGCAATAGCGGATAATCTGGATTAAGACAGCGATGATGATGAAGAAATTGCTTTCATGACAAGGAATTACATAAAATTACTAAAATATAGGAAGATGAACAATTTCAAAAGAAATGAAAACAAAAATCCAGGAAGCGGAAGTGGAAACGGAAATGGCATTAGATATTATAACTGCGATGACCTTGGTCATTTAAAACGAGACTGTCTACATGCCGATAAACTGAAAACTACACCAAACACCGATTCATCCAGAAAATGGAGAATAGCCTATACTGCAACATTAGACGATTCAAACACATCCTCAAGTGATAGTAAATCATATATAAAAATTGGTAACATATGCTTCATAGCAATACATAATTCAGAACAAAATGGTAAAATGGATCAGAAAAAGGTACGTTTTAATATATCAAAAGTTTTATTAATTTCTTGAATGAATATTTTCTTTTCTTTTGGTTGCTTTATTGATTGTTAGGAATATCCTATAGATTAATAATAATAATATTGGTTGAATATTGTGGAATTATATTTTAAATATAAATATTTTATATATTTTAATAATAATATAAAATATATTTAACATTATTTTTCTAAAAATAGAATAACAATAAATAGGTCTATTTAATAAATTTGAATATAGTTTGTTAACCGGATTTTTAACTCAGCAGGATCCAATAGGAGACAAAACAATTTCATGTTATCTGAATGGTTTAGAACTTAACTGGAAAGGCTAAACAAAATAATTAAGAGCCAAGCTATAGTACTGAGACAACGACTTAGATCGACTAGACTAAGAGACCACCATTCTATCAGCCCAATCAGCACTTGAGTGCAAACATTTAATAAACTACCATATAAACGGAACAACGTGCAACGAGACTGCACAAGCAACGACGATACAAGACCATGGAAACATCCCAAACTCCAAACTCCAAAAGACATCTAAGTGGTTGGATCGCCAGCGACGCATGCCCTGTGGATCGCTAGTGACCCATGCAAAATAAAAGGTTGCTCTGCTAAATGGAAGAAGATAAGGAAGGAAGAAATATGTCGAGAAAATATGCTAAGTGTATGGGTCACTAGCGACCCATATACCATGGATCGCTAGTGACCCATGCTTCTCTATGAGTCATCAATAAGCCAACCAAGCAATGCAATGGCTAAGGAGCAAGTCTTTAGCTCGTGATATGAGCCAACCCTATGGGTCGCTAGCGACCCATGATTTTGGCTCGTATCACGAGCTAAAGCCTCCTTGGTCGCTATGCATCTACCTGCGAGCAGTTGATGAAGTGGCCTGGCCTAGAAGTCCTCCATTCTCTATAAATACCATCTTACTTGCAACACAAACAGGATCTTCTTCGGATTGGTTGCTGAAGCTCCGCTGGAAACATTCTTCACTTTCTGCCTCCCTCACAAAAATCTCCAAAGGAGTTCACTGTGATTCTCCAGTGGATTCCAACTATGGGGATTCAATCTACTTAGAGATAATCAAAGTCTTGTAATCAAACACATCTTGTAATAGCGATCAGTCTATAATAAAAATATAAAGTGGACGTAGGCTTCATTAACAGCCGAACCACTATAAAATTTTCTATCTTCTTTCTTTTATTGTTCCTTTTCTTTATCTGTTATCTGAGATATTACTCTGTCAGAACAGGGCTGGTGCTTTCAAACTCTAACCAAGGTGTTGATCAATTTTTTGGGTTAACATTTTGGTGCTTTCACCGAGAAATCCAACTCAGGATCCAGATCTAGCTATCTACTTTAGATCCCATAGGTCTAGAAGTTAGATCCTTAATCTTTGCTTGAAAAATCCATTGTTTGGAATCGATGGCCCTAGAAGAAGAAGAACTGCCTTTGGAGATCCATAGGGACAGTAGTAGCTGGAGAAGATGTTAATCCCCAACAAACGGAAGTAAATGGCGCTAACTTAGGGAATCGGGAGCCAGCCTCCTCCAGTCAGCATGATTTTTTTACCAGGGATGAGTTAAATAAAATGGTTGATGAGATCAATCAAATAATGGAAAGTAGTCAAAAGGTTCTAATGGATAAGCTTAACGCCCTCGTAACCCTACAGTCAAATCCTGCTCTAAGGACTATGCCTGAACCCGCGGCTGCTATGGAACAAGAGAATTCCTCCATCTCTGGTCTACATAGAAGAAATGGAAAACTGCCACAAAAAAGGGTGACCACAGAACTCAACATGGATGGAAATGCAAGTACCCCATTTGCCACAAGGCAACCCATTCTGAATTTGAGCCAAGGGGCAAAGAACCTCGTAGAACACATACCTATGGATCTTTCCGACTTGGAGGACGTAGAGAAGAAAACAAATTAGGAGAAAATGCCAACGCATTTGATAATGCAAGGAATACCCAAACTGCTCCAGTTAGACCAACCGTAAGCCAACGGGACCCTACAGGAGTGGCTCTCCCGAAGACAGGAGAGCCTAGGCCTTAGCCCACTCGCCAAGACCGTTAGCAAAGTCAAACACTTGGCACAGTGACTGGTTGCCGTCCTCAAGACTACCGAACATCAGAGGCATACATAGCGGACATCGTTAAACGATTAATGGAGGAGAGTAATGATAAAAGAGATGATGAATGGGGATCTACACCAAATCGGACTCCCTTCACGATGAAATTTTGAATGAGAGATATCTAGAAAAATTCACTATGCCAACTATTCCATCCTATGACGGGACCAAGGACCTAAAACCTCACTTGTATAAATACAGTTGGTATATGGACGGAGCAAATGCCTTTGAAGCCATTCGATGCAGATGCTTTCCTATCTTTCTAGAAGGGGTTGCGTCAATGTGGTTCACTAAGCTCCCATCAAGACCTATCTCTACTTTTGACCAACTGGCGACAAGGTTCCTTGATTAGTTCAGACTCCATACTACACAGCCAAAAGACGTCATGTCCCTATCTAGATTATTCCAAGGGCGCAACGAATCCCTGAAATCTTACATGTTTAACACCACGGTGATGGAAGTAAGCAACCCCAATGAAGACATGGTTTTCATGGCATTAGTCTATGCCATTCACCTAGAAACTGAATTCAAAAAGGGGATTAAGATGAAGCAACCTACCACCAGAAAAGATTTCAATCGCAAAGCAAGTCAGTACCTAAGGTTGGAGGAAGCACAGGAATTGAAAAGGAAATCTACTAGTGTGCAACCAACGAACATCGAGCAAAGCTATGTAGCAATGAATCAAAATGCGCACACTTCTCGAACTGCTGAAGGAACCATTGGGAAAGACGAGAATTCAAAGAGAAAATTTCAAAACTCCAATAAGAAGAATGGTAACGGCAGTAATAAAAAGCTTAAAGGGTTTAGGCCCGAAGGTTACACTCCCCTAAGCAACACACCGAAAACATTTTTGTCACAATTCAAGGGACCGAGGAATGCAAAAATCCACCCAAAAATGAGGCAACTAAGCAGTAGAAGCGCTCAGGGAAATTCTGCCGCGTCTACGAGACACACGGTCATAATACGAACGAATGCCACCACTTAAAGAATCTCATTGAGGAACTGATCTAGAATAACAAACTCCAGTAGTATGTAAGACAACCGCAAAACCCCAATCAATCTGCGGCTCCTCGGCACCCAAGAGAATGAAGAAATCAAGCAGGAACCAGCAAAGAAGGGTCGAATCAAACTGAACAAATGCTTATTATCGAAACAATATCTAGGGGACCACATATGGAGCGGTATGCAAGTTCGTTGAAGCATGCTCCGAAGGAATCATGTTTAGCTATGGAAGACGAAACTCCAGTTAAGATGCAAAGGTCTTGAATGACGATATTGTGTTCTGAAATTGGGACACCGAGGGGTCGAGACTCCAACTCTCGATCCGATGGTGGTGACGGTAGGAATTGGACCTACTGTAATTCGACGGGTGTTGGTTGACAGTGGCAGATCCGTTAACATACTCTTCAAAAGTACTTTCGATCAAATGAAGATTGACATGAAAAGTGTATATGCATGCCAAACAAAGATTTAGGGGTGTACCGGTGAACCCAAACAATAGGTGGGAACAACTGACCTACATGTGGAGCTTGGAGAGGGTGAGCGAAGGGTCACCCTCATTCAGACTTTTGTGATCGTAGATAAAATGTCAGCATACAATGCCTTCTTAGGATGGCCCGCATTAGCCGACTTCATGATAGCACTGACCTAATGGCGCCTTACAATGAAATTTCCTATAAAGCAAGGAGTCAAAATTGTGAAAGGAGACCAAAGCACCGCCCGAGAATGCTACATCGCAGAATTGCGTGAGTCAAGAAGAAAGGAAAAAGGAAAGGATGTATGGAAAACCCTCCACATCCATGAACCCTCCGAATAGAAACTATATAGCCGCCTCTAGCTTGGGGACCATAGCCAATTCGATAAGGCTTTGGACCCTAGAAAGAAGAGCTCAGGGGAGGATCGGGCAGCATCGGCAGAATTGACGGCGTCTGTCCTAGTCTGTATGGATGACCCAACGTGGGTCCTGAAGATTAGGTCACAGCTTAGAAAGAATATGCGGTCAGAACCAACCAAATTACTCCATGCCAATTTGGACGTATTTGCTTGGACACACTTAGATATGTGTGGGGTATCACTTGAAATTTCCTGCCACACACTCAATATTGACCCCGAATTTACACCAGTGAAGCAAAAAGGCGCAGCTTGGGCCCTGAACGGTCCAAGGCACTAAGAGATGAAGTAGATAAACTGATGGCTAACGGCTTCATCCGAGATGCAACCTACACTGAATGGGTATCGAACCCAGTTTTAGTCAAGAAATCTAATGGAAAATGGCAAACTTGCATTGACTTCTCGAATCTAAATAAGGCTTGTCCGAAAGATAGCTTCCCACTCCCCAGAATCGATCAGCTTGTGGATGGAACGGCGGGGCATGAATTGCTGTCATTTATGGATGCATACTTGGGGTACAACCAGATCCCGGTGCATTAGCTTGACCAAGAGAACACCAGCTTCATCATCGATTTGGGATTGTACTGCTACAGAGTAATGCCATTACGGTTTAAAAAATGCAGAGGCAACGTACCAAAGGCTAGTGAATACCATGTTCAAACGCCATATTGGAAAGACTATGGAAGTATACGTGGACAACATGTTGGTCAAAGCTCGAGTAGCTGCTAATCTTCTAGAAAATCTCATTGAAATGTTCGAAATACTCCGGAAGTATGGAATGAAGCTCAACCCACTCAAATGTCATTTCGGAGTAGCAATTGGAAACTTTTGGGGTTCATAGTAAGTGCTCGAGGCATCGAAGAAAATCCAAAACAAATAACGGGGCTACGAGATGTCCAAGCCCCGAGAACTAAGAAAGAACTTCAAAGCTTGAATGGAAAAGTCGTAGCACTGAGCCGATTTATTTCAAAAGCTACAGAAAAGTGCATACCGTTCTTCGTTGCATTGAAAAAGGGAAAGAAAAACTTCGAATGGAGTGAAGCTTGTCAAACAGCTTTCAAAGAACTGTTACGACACATGGAAGCTCCCCCAATCTTATCAAAGCCGGTTGATGGAGTTCAAAGACTTCAGTAAGCGCTTCCAAATCAAAAAGAGCTTTTCCGTAGTGAGTCATCCGCAAGCAAACGGGCAGGTGGAAGCGATAAACAAGATCATCAAGTCCACTATCAAAAAGCAACTGGCAAAAGCCAAAGGAAACTGGGTTGATGAACTTCCACTCGCACTATGAGCTTACAGAATTACCCACAAAGCAGCAACCGGCCACACTCCGTTCACCCTAGCATATGGTTCAAAAGCAATGATTCCTGTTGAATTAGAAGTCCCCTCGCACCGAAGGTAGAACTTCAATCAAAACAGAATGAGCAGCTCCTACTCAAATCGCTGGATATGGTTGATGAAAGAAGAGAGGAAGCAGAGCTGAGAACTGCCACCCACCAAAAAAAGGTCGCACGGTACTTCAACTCCAAAGTTCACAATCAAACCTTCAAAGTGGAAGACCTTTTGCTCAAGCGAGTTTATCCCATTTGAGGGCCTTCGGACCAAACTAGAAGGGTCCATATGTCATTAATCAAAAGCTAAGAGACGGGACTTTCAAGCTAGCAACCATCGACATAACTCAAGTTCCTATGGCATAGAATAGAAAATCACTTCGCCGTTATTTTGTTTGAAAGCTATCTTATGTATTTTTTATTTTCCAACAAATAAGCCATCCCGAGATACCGGGGGAAATTGTACATAGGCAAAAACTGCCCTGCTTTCCTTAATAAAGTTTACTTTTTGAACCAACAAAACCGTGTTCATAATGATTACCTGCCGGGTCGATGGAAGCAAATCGACCCAAACCAATGGATCGACGGAACCCGGTCTTTGCCTTCCAAAAACCGATGTTGCCCAGGCAACATCGAGAAGGCTAAAATCAACACTCCTCGCATTGCCTAAAGATAGAAAATTTGAGGATTGCCAAAAGCCACACCCCTCATACGCCGCGTACTAAAATAATAATTCCTCACGTTGCCCGAAGATAGGCGACACCGAGGAAAAACAAAAGTCGTGCACCCCATAAGCCGTGCACTAAAATAATAACTGCTCATGTTGCCCGAAGATAGGCGACATCGAGGAAAAACAAAAGCTGCACACCACATAAGCTGCGCACTAAAATAGTAACTCCTCATGTTGCTCGAAGATAGGCAACACTAAGGAAAAAGAAAAACCATGCACTTCGTAAGCCGTGCACTAAATTCCAAAACGCTAGCTCCTCATACTGCCCAAAGATAGGCAAATCCGATGAACAAGAAAAATTGCGCACTAATTCTTAAAGATTAGACCACTCGCACTGCCCAAAGATAGGCAGCGTTGGGGAACACCAAAAAACACACTCTTCATGTGGCCCGAAGATAGGCAACGCTGAGGAGCACCAAAAACCACATGTCTCATAACTAGCACCAACTGCTCCTATAATCAGAAATAATGAGCACAGCTCCAACGAAATTGGAATGCTATAAACCAACTGAAAAGTCTCAAATATAGACATTTAATGATAACCGCCCCCAATCAATCCATGCAATGTACACCTCTCAAACACACATAAACTACACACTTTGCATAAAATCGCCAGAAATTGGGATTACGTGCTAAAGTTGCAAAACTTTCGAAAGAAGGAAAATCAAGCCGCGACTTAGCCAAATCTCAAGTTTGTTAGAAGAATTATCTAAACCTTAAGTTTACGGTCGTCTGAAAATTATTTGAAGTAAACAACCTTGTGAACTACGGGCATACACCAGTACTTAAACAAAAACACGTGAAATCTCTAAGTTCACAAGTTCTGTCACTCCAAACAAAATTTTTAAACAAAGAAGTTAATAAAGAATTTTTAAAAGGTCTATTAATTTCTAAAGTGCTGTTAATTTCTAAAATCTGTTACTTTGAACGAAGGGCTTTGGCTGTAATCATAGAACTAGATAAATATAAAATAAAACAAGCACAAGTGCACAAAACATATATGAGCATACATATGAGAACACAATTAAAATATCAATATATTTCTTATAATTTTATGTACACAGAGTCAAAATGTGGGGGCCGTACCTACACAACACCGGCCAACAAAAAGAAAATACAGACTCTACAGTAAAGACGCAAAGTGCAGACTCTGCACTTGAATAGAATAAGTCAAAAAGAAACAAAAAAAGCCAATCTTCATGCAAGCTGTTGACTAAAAATTAATCAATCTTTTTGCAAGTCGTTGACCAAAATCAAGTCAGTCTTCATACAAGCCGCTCAACGCTTCTTTCCGTCGCTCCCCTTTCCGCCCTTGATCGGCAGCTTCTGCTTCTTCTCGAGAGTTGTGTCGCTGCCGGTAACGTCAACGAACACCTCGTTGGCAATGTCCTCTTGCTCCTCCAAAACCTTCTAAGAAGAGCTTCCCTTCCCCTTGCGCTCTCTCGATTTTCCGGAGCTCTTTGAGGCCTTGATCGCCTCCACCTTTTCCTTCTTGATAGCAACCAGATCGTGATGAGTCTTCTGTGGCTGCTCCGTCTAAGTTTCCTGCTCCTTGGCCTTTGCTACCGTTATATCGCCTTCCAAAGATATAGAAGGGTTATCCAAGCCATGGAGCGTGACAATCTTTTCAGATTCCAGCCCAGGTTGCGAGCCAAATGCAGACGCGGAAGCTGGAACAGGAACATAAACAACCATGAAAGATGTGGAAATGGCGACGGGTCCAGGCGCTGAAGAAGCTGGCATGTCAACAGGGAAAGTAGATGGACCTATAAGATCAAAATGAAAGCATTAAATTCCCCTTGCTCTTGCGGCGTAAGTTGGAAATTCCCAAATTCGGAGGAGGCAAGAATTTTACCTGCGCGGGAGGAACGGTCAAGAACAGCGACCTCAAACTTACCACCTTCGCCCTCTTTTGATGGCTTCACTACCTGAGGGAGAGGTTCAAGTCCCGAACTCGATGGCAGGTCGTGAGGCTGCTCTAATGATTCGCCCCTGCCAGAAACAAAGGGCTTGGTGGGTGCTTCGGCAGTGGTCATCAAGGCAGCATCGGTAGCCTCCTGCTCTCTTTCAATTCGAAGAATTTCATGACCCTAAAGCAACGCTTTCTTCGACTCTTTGTTCAGATAAGAGTCCTCCAACTCCTGCTTGGTGTAGACATTGCCGCTATCAGAAAAGCAGGACAAGACTTCTTCCCATACCAGAGCAAGAGCGCGGGGGAACTTCGAGCCCAGATAGCTGAGACTTCCTTGATGCAATAAGGAGTTAACATAAAAATTCAGGATGGTTGCATCAAGCTTCTCCATCTTTCTTTCAAAGGCGTTTTGGAGCTCTAAATAATCCGCTCTCACGACAGCTTTTTCAACCTCAGCGGTAGACTTATCGGCACTAAGCTGTATGACCTAAGCTTGTAACTTGGCAATGATCTCGGCTTGGTAAGAAATGGTTTTGTTGTGCCCTTCAACGATGAGGTCATGATCAACAATAGTTTTCCGTTGAGCCTTAATAGTTGCGCTGCAGGCGGTCACTTCTTGCATTAATTTTTCCTCGTCTGCGTGAAACTTTTTTATTTCGTCTCTGTAGATGATTTCTATTTGGGTATAGGCTTCTTTCACCTCTTTCAGCAAGTCATCATTTCTCTTTCTTGCAGCGCTGCCATTTTCTCTTCCTCCAGCTGCTTAATCTTGGCGTCACGATCGACCAATGCCCTCTCAAAGTCGTCCTTCTCTGATTTGAAAGAGATGATCTCTTGATAATTATTGCGATTCATATCCGCCAGTTGTTTACAGAGTTTCTCCGATCCTTCAGCCTGTTCTAAGTCGCTCTGAATGGCCTGGAGGTGCGGCATGTACGAATCTTTACGGAATGGTCACAAATCGCGATCGAACTTAACCCCCTTTAAGAACAAACCAGGAAGCGCTGCTTCAAATTTAGGGGGGTTTGGAGGAAGGACATAGGCAAGTCTCCGGTGGGGACGAGAAGCACCGACGGCAGCGGTAACAAAGGAAGATGATGAAATGTGAGTTGAAGGTGGAAGCGGGGCAGAAGTAATAAGAATTTCTTGGCCCATAGAAGAATGTTTTGGAGCGAGCTCTAAAGAATGAGGATGGTGTTCAAACTCCGACTTTTTCGACGCTTCATCCCTCTCCTCAAGAGATCTCCTCTTCTCATACCCGCCTTTATACAATCGGCCTCTATCTCTTTCTTCCCGACGGTGGGTTTCGGCTTTAAGCTCTTTCCACCTCCTATACTCCTCCATTTCTTGAGATTGATAACGGCTGGAGGTGCGCTTGGAATACCGATGTGAGTCAGTAAAATCTTCAAAGTCATCATAGAAACCTCGTCCCCTTGTCTTATCTGGCATAAAACACACATAAAAGATTTCAGGAGCATATAATAAACACAACGAAAATGGAGAAATGAATGAAAGTGGGTGTAATCCCAGTGTGATGTGTATTGTGTTTCTAAGATGAGCCTAAAATGTCATTACAAACCAGGATGGACGACCGTCATAGGTAGAATCGGACTAACTTCGACTGTTGTGAGCGGAACTGGGCTAACTTCTAGCGCGATGTCACCCGAGCAGGGAGGTGCCGTATCAAATTTAAAATCTTCTTTCATGAGCTCATCAAAGTTAACATTAACATCACTGAAATCCCTGAACTCCGCTCCGACGTCTTTGCTTGGAGAGTCTTGATGATTTCCGGACTTTGGAGCTTTGTTTTAATCACTTATATCAGGGAGAGGCGAGCTTGGAAGAACGGGGCTCATACCCGGAGATACGTCACATGATTCGGAGTCCTTGTCACCGGATTCTGCGAAAAGATCATCACTCGCAGTAGACTTGTCACTACTACTCTCAAACTCTCCTTTTTCTTTTTATGACTCCAACACGGCCTTGCCTTCTCCATGCTTGAACTCTTCTTGTGCTTCCTCCAAAATTGGAGGCATTCTAATAGGACCACTTAATCCAACCGCAACGGCATCCCTTCCCTCACGGGCCTCATCTATTGATTCTCCGAACGGGCTTTCTCTCTCTTGAGGGGCGACTTCACCGGAATCGTAGGAGGAAAAAGCAGATCTTGTAAGAACCCTGGATCGGGCGGGAAAGAGAATTTCAACCTGAACAGAAGATCTACCCGGAGCCAATAACCCATACCAACGCAAGTTCTCATCGGTCAGTAGCACTTTAACGCATCTCTCCTCGGCATCAGTTGCCTTTAGAGTCTGACAAACTTCGTCAAGAGCCGCGTCTCTTTTTGGCCTTGGAATAACTGCAAGAGACATATGGTTGGTTAGAAACTCCATTGCAACGCATCATAGCTCGGTGAATGGAAAAAGAAGCTTACCCCCTATCGTCCACCGACGATTGAACCCCTTGGGACATCTGACAAAGAAATATTGCATCTTGAATTGCGATAGGTTGCTCTGCAATGCAGGATGATCTTCCAGTTTCTTTGGGCATTGATTATGATCAAGGAGTGATAGTCATCTCTCCTCTTGAATGCTAGGAAATACCGCAACTCATCTAAGCTTGGAGCACGACTGAACGCCCGCATGAAAAGAACATGTAGGAAAGTCAAGATGGCGTAGCCATTAGGATGAAGCTAAAATGGGAGCAATACCCAAGTTCGAAAGAGTCCCACGCAGAAAGTCATTAAAGGAAGGCATGGCTCCATTCAAACACATGTATCAGTGGCAAGTGGTGTACTTTGAGGAAGGCATATGAGCGAATTCATCCTTTTCTGGCAGACGTGCATCCTCTTTGGGAATTCCATGTTGCACATAGATGTTATGAAGAACCTTGGCGAAAACCACCGATGAAGCTCTTTCAAGCGGATTAAGTAGAACTCTAAAATTGGGAGGCGTTCGATCCACGATGGGCCCAACCAGGACTAACAGGCCATACCGAGCTTGCGAAGTAGATGATGACTCGGCTTTTGAGAGTGTCGGGCTTCCCCCGCTTGACTAACGGTGCATGGATGGCTTCTTCATTCTAAATAACAGAACTTGTGTCCGAAACGGTCAGGTAAATCTATCCTAAACTAATAGCTTCCCCTGCCACACTTGATTTCTAAAGGAACATTAACTTGAAGTCGACATGTCGGGTTTCAAGTGTGAACTGGGGTAAGTGCAGTGTGCTATCTATATGGGATAAACTTGGTGATCGAAACACTGCGAACGCCCTATCGCATATTGATAGTTCGCTCGTAGTGGAAGAAGAGAAGAACTTCCCATGTCACTTCGTTTTCTGCTTTTGTTTCTACTTCCTATACAATTACCCGTTATCGATCAATGATTGATAACGAATCTGTTGTCCGAAGCAACACGGAAAACTCTTCTCTCTACAAGGACACCAAGCGTGCAACAAGCAAGCAGGATAAGCCCAAATTCTCTGGGAGAATCCGGACCGACTGATGATATGTCGTGCAGTGACATCTACAAAACTGGGCACAAGTTGATTCTGGTCTAACGGGCGAAGATAGCAAAACGCATCAAGCATTGGGCCAACGCCCGAACGTTGTTTCGAGAGAGAACTCAAGACCTGATTGGCCATCTGACTCGTTAAACCGCAATCGACTTGAACTTCTTGCGATCGACATTGCAAATGGAAACTCGTCATCAAATCATTACACAAACACAGTTATTAGTAAAAAAATTAAGCGAACCCACCTCTGACTGACTTCAAGAACACAAGAGTGGTCGAAGACGTAGAATCAACGAGACGTGGATGGATGCTGGCTGGCTAGGAGATAGGCCGGCAACGATTCAAAGGCGAGCTAGGGTTTAGAATCGATCATGTTAATCAATAGCAAAATGATGGGTCAGCTAGGGTTTCACGAAAAACAAGGAGAGAATCACAGCGTAGAGCCTGGATGAAATGGATCCAAAGAGGTGATGAATCGGGTCGAGCAAGTGCTTGAATTGCTTGGAATTGAATTGCATAGAAGTTGGATCGCATGAAGAAGCAAGAGTAGTTCGGGTCGAATGATATGCTAGGTCAGCTCAAGCATATATGTAGGCAGATGAGAAATGAAGCCCAACTTTTGCTAAGGCATTGGGTCGCCTACGATCCATAATGGATCGCTAGCGACCCAACTTTTGAAGGAAATTTCGTATGGATCGCTGGCGATCATGGATCGCTAGTGACCAATAATAAGGGGGTAAATTATTTCTCTGCTTCATCCTCCGACATTTGTCCATCGTTTTGAAGTAGTCCGGGAAACTAACCAAATCCAGATGACCAACAGCATGATCTGCCATGCATTCGTGAAACTCCAATTCTATCACTTGGAAATCGACGAACATATATTGAGAGCGATAACTTCCAGAGCACGCCTCATTTACAACGAAGACATACTCTAGGGGGCAAATGTTATCTGAGTTTTTAACACAGCAGGATCCAACAGGAGATAGAACAATTTCGTGTTATCCGAGTGGTTCAGAACTTAACTAGAAACGCGAAAGAAAAGATTAACGAGAGCCAAGCTATAGTACCGAGACAACGACTTAGATCGACTAGACCAAGAGACCAACATTCTTTCAGAGCAGTTGAGTGCAAACATCTAGTAGACTACCATCAAAATGGAATAACGTGCAATGAGACTGCATGGGCAACGACGATACAAGACCATGGAAACATCCTAAATTCCAAACTCCAAAAGACATCTAAGTGCTTGGATCGCTAGCAACCTATGCTCTATGGATCACTAGCGACCCATGCAAAATAGAATGTCGCTCTGCTAAATGGAAGAAGATAAGGAAGGAAAAAATATGTTGAGAAAATACGCTAAGTGGATGGGTCGCTAGCGACCCATACACCATAGATTGCTAGCGACCCATGCTTCTCCACGAGTCATCAATATGCCAAACAAGCAATGCAATGGCTAAGGAGCCAAATCTTTAGCCCGTGATACAGCCAACCTTATGGGTCGCTAGAACATGGGTCGTTAGCGACCCATGATTTTGGCTCGAATCACAAGCTAAAGCCTCCTTGGTCGCTATGCATCTACCTACGAGCAGTTGATGAAGTGGCCCGGATCAGAAGTCCTCCGTTCTCTATAAATACCATCCTACTTGCAACACAAATGGGATCTTCTCTGAATTGATTGCTGAAGCTCTACTGGAAACATTCTTCACTTTCTACCTCCCTCACAATAATCTACAAAGGAGTTCACTGTGATTCTCCAGTGGATTCCAACTCTATGGATTCAATCTACTTAGAGATAATCAGAGTCTTGTAATCAAACACATCTTGTAACAACAATCAGTCTATAATAAAAATATAAAGTGGACGTAGGCTTCATTAACAGCCGAACCACTATAAAATTTTCTATCTTCTTTCTTTTATTGTTCTTTTTCTTTATCTGTTATCTAAGATATTGCTCTGTCAGAATAGGGTTGGTGCTTTCAAACTCTAAATAGAGTGTTGATCCATTTTTTGGGTTAACATAATTAAACAAAAATCAATTTTGAAAATTTCGACTTATATGTCGACATAACCCACGAGCATATATCGACATATATAGATAGAATTTGAATTTCCCTCCGCTTTTTCACCAACTTCTATGTTCTAAAAAGTTGCATTTTAACCAAAGAACATGTCCTTTGATTCTCTATTTACTAACCTTATCTCCATCCATTCATTTCTCAATTTCATTTCCAAATTCAAAAATTCATTAACTCTCTTATCTCTTCAAAACTCTTCATCAATGGCTTCCTCAAGCACTCCTACATCTATGAGACTTTCTAAAAGTGTTAAGAATTTTCTCTTCCATGATCAAGAGGCTATGAAAGCATATATTAGTTATATGAATTACTGAAAGTTTTTTACAGGAAAGTTTGCTAATTTCAATGATTTTTCTACTTATGAACTTGATTCTCTTTGTTTATAAAATGGAATTCTCGGTTTAATTGATGCTTCTCAAAATGATTTTGTTTGCTATCCATAGTCAGTCAAAATGTTTTATGCAAACTTGAAAGGAAATTTTCATGATGAAATAGAAGGAGAAGTATGGAGTAGTGTAAAAGGAATATTAATTGTTTTAAAATGTGAAAATTTGGGCCATTCTTGGATGTAAATCTACCAGAATGGACCTTACATCTTTCAAAATTGATGATCAAAATTGTGAAGTATTTCACCACATTTTCGAAGGTGATGATAATTTTGATTTTAAAAACCAAAACTTTCGTCCAAAAGCAAGAATTCTGAATCTTCTTTTACAACATACTATCACTTCTCGATCGGGAAATTTAAACAATCCAACTCTAAATGTTTGCAAAGCAGTTTTTGCCGTTTATGGTCAATATGACATAAATTGGTCTCATGTTATTTTAGAAGAATTTTATATCTAAAAATCTTTCCAATAATGAAAACATGCTATTTCATGGTATGTATCTTACCAGAATTTTCAATTACTTCAGTTTTGACTTTATGTAACATCCCCCACTTGGAGGCCCAAAACTAATGACTATGGAAGCTATAGTCATCCATGGTTATTAATCCTCGGAGACCAAATACGGTAATGTTAAATACATTGATATAACAGAAACACATGGATATGGTAAAAATTTAAAATCATTAAACAACTTTCTCGTTCCATTTCAAATCAATTCAAATTCATTACATAATCCCAATACGAGAACCATGTTCAAAGAAAATATAATTGTTACAACATACGCCAAGAACGACATATGATGATGCCCCCTTGGTTGATCAGAGTACATATATAACTGGGCAAATAAACAACTTTGCCTTTACAACAATACACAATGGAATCAATATAGAAAAGAACTCCTACTAGCTAGCTTGCCTCTTGCACGTCTCCCGAAGCTTATTCGTCTAAGAGGTACCTGAAAACCTCAACTCTCAAACTACTCAAAGTTAATTGAGCACCCGAGAGTTTAAAGGGAAAACATAAACTTTGAGTCAAACATAAAGCCTGGTATGAATAATAACCTACCATCTCGAACCATTTAGATCTAGTGAGACCATGCCACTTAGCGGAACAGGTTTTCCCCTCATTAGTATCTTATCAAAAAATTATAATAACCATATACTGTGCTCCTGCATCCACAATGGTTAAAAACATAACAATTCAAAATATTATGATGATATGCAAACAAGTAAATCAATTCTAGATTACCCATCCCCATTTATTTTGACTATCTGTCTCAATTATAGTTTCTAGGGTCACTATTAACCTATTAGTTTTCATAGGCTTACTAATAACCTGTTTAATACTTATGGACTCCCTGTCTGATTGCATAGTTCTCATGGGTCACTAAGAACCTATTAGCCCCTGCCAATAACTTTATAGTTTCATGGGTTTTCCCTGAACCTATTGGTATCTCCAATAACTTCCCTCATATCCTAGTTTTCATGGGTTGACTAGGAAACTATTGACTTCTGCCAATAACTTTATCCGGATATTGTTTTCATGGGTTCACTACAAACCTATTGGTCCCTGCCAATAACTCCTTCTAAACATAGTTTTCATGGGTTTACTATGAACCTGTCTATCTGACAACTTCTTTAATTAGTATTTAGGCATCCTATATTCTGGTCTTCCTGACCTCCTAGATGCAATTCTACCCATTCAGGAGTTAACTCAATTTATATTCACTACTGGGTCAGCCTAACTGGTTATTCTGCCCTTTCTCTCCAAAATACAGTTGTGGGTCCATTTTAAAGTGAGTATGTATATTAAAAGAAGCAAACATAATAATACCAACACATGGTTTAATATCCTTTAAATCATTTTCATATGAAACATGGTTAATCCCTTTAACCTATTATTTTATCAAGGAAAGCTTCTTCAAAAACTTCATACTTAAAAGCCAATTTAAAGCTTCTTTATTTCTGCCATGGTTTTTCCTTTAAAAATGAGATTGGGTTCTTAATTTTGAAAATAAGGCTTTCGAAACCTTAAACCCTTTCTTCCGAAACCATTGGATAACCTCCTTCGAAAGCATTCAAATCTTTTTTTCCAAAACACTAGGCATATGCCTTACGAAACACTTTAAATCATCACTTTCGTAACCATCAAAACATACCTTTCGAAAGTTTTAAAGCATTACTTATTAACTCATAGAAGCATAGTTCTGAAACCATTTGAAAGTACCCTTTTCAAAACCATTGGGTTTATCTTTAAAAATATCTTTTGGGTTAAAGTGAATATAAATGAAAGTACCCCTTTCGAAACCATTAACCTTTATATAAAAGAGTTTGGGGAAAACTGATAGCTTCAGAACCATCCTTTCGAAAGCTTAAATCATTTAAGTAAAACATTTGAAGGATAGCTTCGAAACCCCTTTCGAAGCCAATGACTTCGAAACCATTAAACCCTTTCGAAAGCTTTAGGGAGTGGCTTATTACATTTATAAACAAAAGCTACCTTTCGATCTAGTTGATGACTTCAATCCATTCGAAAGTCATAAGGTCGGCAGTAGGGTTTCGACTAGGCTGAAACTACCCCTTTCAAAAGCATTGAATTAAAACAAGGCAACTCATTCAAAAGCATTCTTTTCAAAAAAAAAGGCGGCAATATTTTCAAAATCTATTTAAATGGGTTTCGACCCCTTCGAAAGCATCCTTTTGAAAACAAGGCAAGCGCATACCTTTGGAGAGTAAAACAAAGGCTTCGACCCCTTCGAAAGATAGGTTTCGACACCATACCTTCCGCCTTTCTCCAATGTACTACATACCAACTTAGTGATATCTTGTGTATTGGATTCGACTTGGTTGAGGCGAAAGTACAGGGTTGAAAGGTAGCATCTAAAAGAGGCGAAACATAATTTCTGGGTAAAGACTATTTTAATGTCTTTTTAAGTAATTGCTTTCTAACTAACCTACATATTCGTAAACATTTAATTGGTTGCCATAAACTTTTCAAATTCTTTCTAAAATAAAACTGCCGCAATTATTTCAGATCTAGTTAAAATAATTTAGCAAATAAACCCTTCCTTAAGCTAAATCAAATAAAACATTTAAATCCTTCTTCTAAAACAATTTAATGTCCATAGTAAATTACTCAGGAAAAATTCCCAAAAATCACAGAAATTCACTTTTAATATGTTATCTAACATATATAAATTTTAGAACCAAATTCTTCATAATATAGCTGAAATTAATTTCTAAACCCAATTATTCATATTTTCCTTTGAAAATTCATAATAAATTTTTCCTAGCTTGGAAAATTACAAAAATTAAAACCCATCTCCAAAATAATGTTTTACATAACATATAAATTCCTTATGGCATTCGAAATCAAGAAAATACGATTTTTTCCTAAAAACCGAATTAAACATTTACCAAACATTCCTGTTTGAATCAAACATATCATAGGATCCATGCATATCATCCTTAAAATCATTACACAAGGTTTTTAAACATAAAACCAAAATCAAATGATCTTTAAAGACAAAAATAGAGATGGTTTTGATTATTATTCACCTTGATTTGTATAAGGACTTGAGATTTGATCTTGGATTAATTCTCCTTGCTCGATTGTTTAGCTTTTAATTTGATTTTCCCCCTTTCTTCCCTAATAATGACCAGCATGCTTTTCTTTTTGCTTATGTTTTTTTTGTTTTGTAAAATGAATGTATAAAGAATGGAAATGAGAATTTTAAGGGTAATGGGATTATGGTGCAGCAATTACACATTAAGCCCTTGCATTAATTGTTTTCTTGTTAATTAACATATAAAACCTTTCATAGCCCATTCTTTGTACTTAATTAAGCGCGACCTTTAATTTAAAATTTCAAATCTCAATCCCCTTGTCACTCTAATATTTATATTATTCTATTTAATTTATCTAATTAAATCTCCTGAATAATATTATTAAAAATTAGGGGTGTTACAAGCTCCCCTCCTTAAAGAATTTCATCCTCGAAATTCAGTAAGGACTAAATACTAAACATAGCAATCATCTGTAACATCACCTAACTACCTTACTAGCCTACCTGACTAGCAGTTTTCTATATAAAGCTAATATAGAACATACACTTACAGCAGATCAGGATAAACATATCTAATCCTGTCTTTTGTCTTCCAAGTACAGTCCTTCTTGTTGTCGCTCCACTAAACTTTCACCAACTTGACTATCTTGTTCCTTAATATTTTCTCATCTCTAGCCACAACCCGAACTGGTTGCCTAACAAAATTAAAATTCGGTTCTACTATCAATTCTTCCAACCCTATCGGAGGAATAGTAGCCTCTTGATCATGCACATACCTGCGAAGATGATACACATGAAACACATTATGGACACCTGCCATATTGCTCGATAACTCTACTCTATATGCGAGCTTTCCGATCCTCTCTATAACTTGGAACAGAACAAAATATCTCGGTGCCAGTTTCCTAGACTTTCCAAATCATACCACACCCTTCATCGGTGATATCTTAATGAAAACCATATCTCCAGCTAAGAATTATAGGTCTTTCGCCTCTTATATGTATAACTCTTCTGTTTGGACTGAGCTTCCTTCATCCTTTCTCGGATCAATTCAATCTTCTCTGTTGCCTCTCTAACCAGATCTGGACCTAGGACTAATCCGTCTCCAGTCTCCAACCAACATGCTGGTGAATTGCATGGCCTTCCATACAAAGCTTCAAAAGGCGCTATTCCTATACTAGTTTGATAACTGTTATTGTAGGAAAACTCTACTAAATGGAGGTGATCTTCCCAAGATCGACCAAAATCCAATACACAAGCTCTCAATAAATCCTCGAGTACCTTACTGACTCTCTCTATCTGCCCAACCGTCTGAGGGTGATACGCAATACTCATCTTAAGCTTGGTACCTAACACATCCTGTAGACTCTTCCAGAATTCGCTAGTAAACAAAGCATCTCTGTCATTGACAATACTACTAGGAATTCCATGCAGTCTAACTATGTTCTTCATGAAGAACTTAGCTAAAACAGGTGCCGTCCTGGTTGACTTAACTGGAATGAAATGTGCACTTTTGGTCAAGCTGTCCACTATGACCCATATACTATCATTTCCTCTATTTGACATTGGCAACCCATCTATAAAATCCATGGATATCGAATCCTATTTCCAAACTGGTACCTCCAGAGGTTGAAGCAACCCACTCGGATTCTGATGTTCGGCGTTCACCTGTTGACAGTTTGCACAATGCCTAACCCACAAGCCAACTCCCTCTTCCTAACTTCCTAATATAAGCTCCTCTTCATATCTTGATACGTCTTGGTCCCTCCAGGATGAATCGTAAATTTAGACTGATGACATTCCCTAAGAACTTCTTTTCTTAAGTCCTCAACATTCGGAACACACAACCGTCCCTTCTTTCTCAACCATCCTCTCTGGTCAAGACTAAAATCTCTTAGATCATCGATCTCAATTCCAACCTCAAGCCTTCTAATCTTCCCGGCTAACAATGGATCCTCCCTCTGCTAAGAAGCAATCCTTTCGATCAATACTGGTTGAACTTATAAACAGGACAACATGGCAGTGTTCTGACTAGAACTAGCAATAGATTTTAACTGCACACTATAAGCAATCAAAGCTTCTAAATCTTTCCATTCTACCAACATAGCTAACACCACATTCTGATGTCTTATGCTAAGAGTATCCACTACTTTATTACCTTTCCTAGTTGTATACTGTACACAAAAATCATAAGCTGCTAAAAACTCCAACCACCTCTGATGTCTCATATTCAACTCCTTTTGAGAGAATAAATATCTTAAAGACTTACGATCTATGTATAGCTCAAACCTCTCTCCTAAGAGATAATGTTCTATATCTTAAATGCGAAGATCACCGCAGCCAATTCCAAATCATGAGTAGGATATCTCACTTCATGCGGTCTAAGCTGTCATGACACATAGGCAATAACTTTACCCTTCTGCCTCAACACTGCTCCTAATCTAGTCCCACATGCATCGGTATACACTACCAACCCTTAGTTTCCGTCTAGAACTACTAACACAGGTGCATTGGTCAACAAATGCATTAACTTAAGGAATGCTTTCGCACATTTGTCAGACTAGAAAAACTTCACATCCATCCTGGTCAACTTAGTTAAAGACGCTGCTATCCACGAGAAATCCTTAACGAATCTTCGGTAATAGCCAACATGTCCAAGAAAACTTCTAATCTCAGTCACCATCTCTGGTCTCTTCTAGTTATTAACAACTTCGATCTTATCTGGATCGAATGACAAACCCTTCTCTGAAACCACATCACTAAGAAACTTAACCTCTTTCTTGCAAAAATGACACTTGGAAAACTTCACTTTTAGCTGATGCTGCCTCAGCATTTCAAGCAGTACTCTAAGATGATCTTCATGCTCTCTTTCATCCTTAGAGTATACTAATATGTCATATATAAACGTCAACACGAACCTATCTAAGAGTTCTTGGAAAACTCGGTTCATTAGATCCACGAAGAAAGATGGTGCATTTGTTAACTCGATTGGCATTACTAACCACTCATACGAACCATATCTAGTCCGAAATGTAGTCAACAGAATGTTGTCCTCTGCCACTCTCAATTAATGGAAACCTGTCGCCAAATCCAATTGGGAAAACACTTTGGCTCCACACAACTGATCAAATAGATCGTCAATTCTTGGCAAAGTAAACTTATTCTTGACCGTCTTCTCGTTCAACTTATGATGGTCGATACGCATCCTTAACGACCTAACCAGTTTCTTCACGAACGCCGCGGCCGCTTACCAAGACGAACTACTTAGTCTAATAAAATTTCTCCCTCCTAGATCCACTAGCTGCACCTTCAATTCCTTCATCTCGGTCAGTGTCATTCTACTAGGTGGTCTACTTACAGGTTCAGCTCATGGCACATGATCTATCCGAAACTCAAAATCTCGTTCCGATGGTAGTCCTATAACTGGCTAAAAAACATCTGCAAACTCTCTTGCTATTCGAACCTGACTTAACTCTTCTCCCACTTCCATAGCACTTAACAAAGCATAAACACTCCGGTCAGAATTCTCCACTGAGAATATGATTCGGTTATGACTATCAGGGTGTCTCAACGATATTTCCTTATCCTGGCAAAATATCCTAGCTTCATACCTACCCAACCGATCCATACCCAAAATGATCCCGAAGTATACGAAATAAAAAACATACAGACAGCATGCAAACTTATGACCTAACAAATTAAGTTCTAACTGATCACATCTCATCCCTAGAGTTGCATAACATCCTATAAGATTTGCAACCCTTAAGGAAGTAACAAGATATGTGGGTTCTAAGCATGACCTATCAACCAAACATTGAGATATAAATGAATGTGATGCACCGGTATCAAATAGTACCCTAACTGGTATACTCTGAATCAAAAGTGTACCTCCCATCATGGTATTTCCTTTCTCAGCTGCAGTTGGCCTAGCAGATGATGGTCCAATAGCAAAAACTTTTCCCTTGTCCACCCTAACAGGTTCTTGACACTGATTCTTATAATGCTCAACTTGGTCACAGTTAAAGCACTTCACGCCCTTCTTTTCTGCAGCCTTCTTCCCCTTACCTGACCAGCACTCATAAGCATAATGACCTTTCTTGTCACACTTAAAGCAAACTAGATCTGCTTTTACCTTCTTGGCAGCCTCTCCCTTTTTGGCTCCCCTCTTCTTAAAGAACTTTCTCTTTTTTCCTTGAGAACCATGGGTTTCAACCTGCTTTTCCTTTCCACAAATAGCAAGCATTTCCTCATGTCGGATTGCCATCTCCACAACTACATTACAAGGATCACGGAGATGTGGCAGGGTCGCCTTAACAAGCTCGGGTCTCAATCCCCGAACGAACTTCTCATTCCTCTCGATGACGGTATCAATAGTGGCTTACTCATATCTGGATAGCTCATCAAACTTAATAGCATACTCAATTGCCGTCATCTCTCCCTGTACAAGATTCATAAACCTCCTCAACAATGCTGACTTAGCAACTTTAGAAAAAAATCTCTGCTCGAATCTCCTTCAAAACTCTGCCCAAGTCAACTCTCCCTCAAGAACTCCGGTAGTAACACTATACCACTAATGAAGCATTGTTCCCTGCAACTGCCTAGAGGCTAGTCTCCTCTTTTGCTCATCATTCAATCCCAAGTCAGCAAAGATCCTCTCATAATGCAACAACCAATTCCCAACTTCTATGGCATCCTCCGTTCCTACGAATGGCTTCCCACCAAGACTGTTGTAATCTCTGCTCAACTTAACATAGTTATTCCTAATTGGAGCCACAAGAATAGTTCCTCCAACATTCCCAGCAACTCCTGCAGCTGCTCTTTCTTGCATCAAACTGACGAAGAACTGATACATCGTCTCCATATCCACTAGTGGATTTCCGACATTTACATTGGCATCTACATTTTGATTAGCATTACCCGATCGACCGAGTTTCTTCGGGTAGGTCAAACATTTCCATTCGTTGTGGTGCTTCCTCCACTGAGATTTCCTCTTTCACTTCCTACCTCCATATCTTCATTTCTCGTAAATCTACATACGAGCCTTAGTAAGATATAGAAGAATGGTCTAAGAGAGAAGGGAATACGTACTTATATATATATATATCAAATACAAGTACGTTATAATAACGTTAACCCAAACCCTGATCTTGTTTTCTGATTCATTGGATTATGGTCTAAATTTCTTAAGTTTTCATAAACCTATGCTCTGATAACAACTTGTAACATCCCTAACTTGGAGGCCCAAAACTAACAATTACAAATGCTGCAATCATCCATAGTTATTAATCCTCGACGACCAAATATGGTAAAGTTAGATACAGTGATATAACAGATACACATGGATATGGAAAAAATTTAAAATCATTAAACAACTTTCTCATTCCATTTCAAATTCTTACATAATCCTAGTACGAGAACCACGTTCAGAGAAAATATAATTATTACAACATGCGCCAAGAGTGACATATGAAGATGCCCTCTTGGTTGATCAGAGTATATATATAGCTGGGTAGTTAAACAAATTTTCCTTTACAACAAAACATAGCGGAATCAAAATAGAAAAGAACTCCTACTAGCTAGCTTGGCTCCTGCATGTCTCCGGAAGCTTATTCATCTAAGAGGTACCTATAAACCTCAACTCTCAAACTACTCAAAGTTAATTGAGCACCCGAGAGTTTAAGGGAAAAACATAAACTTCGAGTCAGACATAAAGCTTGGTATGAATAATAACCTACCATCTCGAACCATTTAGATATCTAGTGAGACTACACCGCTTAGCGGAACGGGTTTCCCTCCACTAGTATTTTATCCAAAACTTATAATAACCATACACTGTGCTCCTACATCCACAATGGTTAAAAACATAACAATTCAAAATATTATGGTGATATGAAAATAAGTAAATCAATTTTGGATTACCTATCCCCATTCATTTTGACTATCTATCTCAGTTATAGTTTCTAGGGTCACTATTAACCTATTAGTTTTCATGGGCTTACTAATAACCTGTTTAATACTTATGGACTCCCTGTCCGGTTCCATATTTTTCATGGAATCACTAAGAACCTATTGGCCCTTGCTAATAACTTTATAGTTTCATGGGTTCTCCTTGAACCTATTGGTATCTCCAATAACTTCCCTCATATTCTAGTTTTCATAGGTTGACAAGGAACCTATTGACTTCTGTCAATAACTTTATCTGGATATAATTTTCATGGGTTCACTATAAACCTATTGGCCCCTGCCAATAACTCTTTCTAAACATAGTTTTCATGGGTTTACTATGAACCTGTCTATCTGACAACTTCTTTAATCAGTATTTAGGCATCCTATATTCTGGTCTTCCTGACCTCTTGGATACAATTCTACCCATTCAGGAGTTAACTCAATTTATATTCACTACTGAGTTAGCCTAACTGGTTATTCTTCCATTTCTCTCCAAAATACAGTTATGGGTCTATTTTAAAGTGAAAATTTTTATTAGAAGAAGCAAACATAATAACATAATAACACCAACACCTATGGTTTATTATTCTTGAAATCATTTTCATATGAAACATGGTTAATCCCTTTAACCTATTATTTTATCAAGGAAAGCTTCTTCAAAAACTTCATACTTAAAAGCCAATTTAAAACTTCTTTATTTCTGCCATAGTTTTTCCTTTAAAAATGAGATTGGGTTCTTTATTATGAAAACTAAGGCTTTCGAAACTTAAACCCTTACTTTCGAAACCATTGGATAATCTCCTACGAAAGCATTCAAATCTTCTTTTCCAAAACACTAAGCATATGCCTTTCGAAACACTTTTAATCATCTCTTTCAAATCCATCAAAACATACCTTTCGAAAGTGTTAAAGCATTACTTATTAACTCATAGAAGCATAGCTTCAAAACAATTTGAAAGTACCCTTTTCGAAACCATTGGGTTTATCTTTAAAAATAGTTTTTGGGTCAAAGTGAATATGAACGAAAGTACCCCTTTCGAAACCATTAACCTTCGTATAAAAGAGTTTGGGGAAAACTGATAGCTTCCGAACCATCCTTTCGAAAGCTTAAATAATTTAAGTAAAACATATAAAGGATAGCTTCGAAACACCTTTCGAAGCCATTGCCTTCAAAACCATTAAACCCTTTCGAAAGCTTTAGGGAGTGACTTATTACATTAATAAACAAAAGTTACCTTTCGATCTAATTGATGACTTCAATCCATTGGAAAGGCATAAGGTCGGCAGCTGGGTTTCAACTGGGTTGAAACTACCCCTTTTGTACACATTGAATTAAAACAAGACAACTCATTCGAAAGCATTCTTTTTGAAACAAAAAGATGGAAACATTTTCAAAAGCTATTTAAATAGGTTTCAACCCCTTTGAAAGCATCCTTTTGAAAACAAGGCAAGCACATATCTTTAGAGAGTAAAACAAAGGCTTTGACCCCTTCGAAAGATAGGTTTCGACACCATACCTTCTTCCTTTCTCCAATGCACTACGTACCAACTTATTGATACCTTGTGTATTGGATTCGACTTGGTTGGTTTTGACTTGGTTGAGGTGGAAGTACATGGTCGAAAGGTAGCATCTAAAAGAGGAGAAACATAATTTCTGGGTAAAGACAGTTTTAATGCCTTTTAAGTAATTGCTTTCTAACTAACCTGCCTATTCGCAAACATTTAATTGGTTGCCATAAACTTTTCCAATTCTTTCTAAAATAAAACCGCCACAATTATTTCAGATCCAATTAAAACAATTTAGCAAATAAGCCCTTCCATAAGCTAATCAAATAAAACATTTAAATCCTTCTTCTAAAATAATTTAATTTCCATAGTAAATTTCTTAGGAAAAATCACCAAAAATCATAGAAACTCACTTTTAATATATTATCCAACATATATATATTTCAGACACAAATTCTTTATTATATAACCGAAATTAATTTCTAAACCCAATTATTTATATTTTCCTTTGAAAATTCATAATAAATTTTCCCTAGGTTGGAAAATTACAAAAATTAAAAACCATCTCCAAAATAATGTTTTACATAACATACAAATTGTGAGGAATGCGGATTAAGGATCTTAAGGCTAGAATTAACACTAGAGGGGGGTGAATAGTGTTTTAAGAAATTTGTTAATCTTTTTGAGTTTATCTTAATTTGTTAACAATGTATACACTAATCAGACATAGATATGAACACAGAATCAAACACAGATGCAAATATAAAGTAAAAGCAGTAAAGGAAAGAACACACCGGATTTTATACTGGTTCGGAGTTACCCTACATCCAGTCCCACAACACAAGTACGGATTTCCTTTCAAAAACAATTCTTACAAATACAACCCTCGGTTTCAAGGCTACGAGGTACACCCTCCAGAATCACAGTCCTCTAGGTAGAGATACTTGATTTCCGGGGCAACAAGTTCACCCAATTGATTTCCAGGGCTACAATCACACCTTTTCTCGCTTGATTGATTTCCAAGGCTACAATCACACCTTTTCTCGCTAGATAGATTACAAAGAAGCCTATAACTCTGAATAACACTTAGATCTTGTTGAGATAGTGATAGAGAATCAAACCAGAAATTATCTAGTTAGATTCAATGTTGATTTCGACAGAGTAATGATAGGATTTTGAATAAGAAAATGTGGAAGAAGAGAAGTGAAAAACCAGAAAATCTGATTAAAAATTCATTGAAAGTAACCCCTATTTATAGAAGAACAACAGTCATGTCCATTCGTGAAGCGTTATGGCGAATAGACACTTCTTTTGAAATTTAAATTTTGAACTCAACTGACACCATGTCGACAGGGGTACATGTGACCATGTCGACATGCCCTTGTATTTTTTTGGTGATTTGTTTTCCTTTGAAAATAATTTTTATATTATATTATACTTATATTTAAACTTTAAAATATACTTATATATAGTTATAATAAATAAATAACTATAGAGAACAATATTAAAATATATATAATAATTTTCTATACTTTTATATTTAAATCGAAAGTATAAATATATAAAACAGCTAAATATATTAATATCAAAATTGTAGTTTAAAAACTTAGGATAATAATTTAAAATCAAAGATATTTAAAATTAAGGATATTTAAAACTAAGGATATTTTTGAGGCTAAAATATATTGAAAAACCAGGACAGATGATTTTGGTTTTTAAACAGGAATATTTAAAATCATTTTGAAAAACAAGCTATATATTTTGAAAATCATTTTGAAATAAAAGTAAGTGGATACAAAAAGATGTTCCACTAGATTTTTCGTAGGTTCCATCCTACTTAGGGTTCCATCCCTTTAACGAGCACGAAGTGGATTCCATTCCACGAATAAAATAGATTTTAAGATGTCAGTGTCTTTCTATGAGTTTTAACAATATTCCTAACTATATAACTTATCTTGGAAACTTGAACTCTTGGAATTCTTGATACTCATGAGTCTTGAATCTTGATATCTTCAATCTTTGATCTTGAATCTTTATACTGTACAGTTCTTCATTCTTTAGTACCTGCAAACATATCTATATATATCTACACAATAATGTTAGTATTATATATTTTATAATCTAATTCTAAGTAAGGTTGTTGTCATCAAAACCAACTCCTCAAGGACTAACAATCTCCCCCTTTTTGATGATGACAACCTTTGATTATAAAATATCACTTCTATCCTAATACTTCTAATATCTCCCCCTTAATCTATGCTTGACTATCCTATTTTATATTTCTCCCCCTTGGTCATCAACAAAAACCATCCTAAAACCATAAAACTATAAAACTCCCCTTAAACTAATACTATATAACATGTGATTATAATGATAGTGTTATCATAAATAATCAACACTTAACTCTAAAAGCTAGAACTTAATCCTAAATTACTAACTAAGAATCTATGATAATGATTATAATAATTAGAAATCAAATATAAGAACATAAATTATTTATTAAGTATATTTCAACACACTCATCAAAACCAATCATGTCAGACAAGTTAAATAAATCAATCAAGTCAATCAAGTCAAACAAGTCAATCAAGTCAAACAAGTCAATCAAGTCAATCAAGTCAATCAAAACATCAAAAACTAATAATCCTATATTATAAGACAATACTACAAACTCCTTCTAAATAAAATACACTCGTTATGTATACATGTATGCAATATGTAGTTTGTAATGCAGTATGAAATGTATGACATATGCAATGTAGCATGAGATGATATGCAGAATGAAGTGCAACTTGTGATGCAAATGATTATGATATTTCATGCATTGTAATTTATGATGTAATATGCAATGAAATGTGATATGAAATAGGATGCATAATGATATGTAATACAAAACAAAATGATAATGAAGTAAAATAATAATAATATGCAGAATGATATGATGATATATATACTACGGTAAGTGACATTCAAATTATAAGATAAACATGAGTGATAAGTAATATCTAATTAACAAGCATATATATATATATATATGTGTGTGTGTGTGTGTGTGTGTGTGTGTGTGTGTGTATGTCTATGTAAGTATACATATATCAAACTATTTATTATAAAAGACTTTAACCAAACAAAGGTAAAACACACCAATTACTAGACTTAAGTTAAGGACACTAATGAATGGGACTGAAAGAGTTGTAAATAAAGAGTTTAAAGGTAATAAATGGTATTAAAACTATAACATATTCATGAAAGGTAGTAATCACACTCAATATCAAAATCAAATTGATAAGAAATATGGACTTTAAACTGCATATATGATCAAATATGGTTTTAAAAAAAATTAATACCCTAATTATTTAATTTATTTAAAATGATTTTTTATTAACTTGGTTGATTTTTTAAGAATCCAAACTTCCATGTTCTTAATTACTAATTAAAACCTTTATATCAAATTATTATTGATTTAAATATTTAGAAACATGTTTAAACATCTTTTAAATTTAAAAAATATCATAATGAAATATTAAATAAAGATTGAAAAACTAAAATAAACATGTGTTACATTAAGGCTTCTTACATTAAAAAATTTAATTAATTAAGAAAAATATTTAAACATGAAATTATTTTTTAAATATTCTAATATAAGTTAGAAAATAACTCTAAAAAGAATAGAGAAAAATACTTAGTTTAAAAATCATTTTTTTTATAATTTAAAATTTCAAATAGAAAAGACAGCATTTATAGAATGCTATAAAAAGTTTTTTGCAATAAAATTTATTCAAAACATTATAAAATAGAAACTGTAGCTTTTACCAAATGTTGTGTAAAGTTTCTGAAACTCTACAACGTTTCAAAGCACAGAAATGTTATAAAAACAAATTTGCAGTACTTACAAAACATTACAGAAGAAAAGAAGCATTTTAGAAATGCTATCTAAAATTCCGGTCATGTGATGTGGTGCAATCTTATTAATTGAAGAAATATATAAATAGAGCCTTATTGTAACATTCTAAATTCATTCTACTAATTTCTTAAAGATATAAAATTAGTATCTTAAAAGAAATAGAGTATGAGAAGTAAAAATAAAATTAGAAAAGTTGAAATCATGAATGAATGTATGCTTTTCTACTTAGTATAGTTGTAATAAATTAGCTGTAGATTTTATTTGAAAGAAAACACATTTTAAAAGACTTTTTTAAAAAATTAGACTTGTATAACGATATTTATACTATGGTGTGTCGATATATGGACCAAAATATCAAAACTTATAAAAGAGATAAATTTCTATACCTAACTAAATGCATAGATATATATTTCTAAATGCAATAATAAAGATGAAATAATAGTAAAGCGTACCAATTTTTGCATTCTATCTTTCTAACTTTGTTGTTCCTCCATTGTTGTGAACCACACATTTATATCTTTCTGAATTTGACGACGAGATATGTTCTATTGCAACGAGCTCATTTTTCTGATTAGCGTAGTATATTCATTTGCTGAATTTGAAGACCGTATGAGAAACATACAAATGATTTAGTAAATTGACCAACTTCGCGCCAAAACTTTGAATTCGAATTTTAAATGAATGGACACTTCAACCACTATAAATAGGCCCAACAGTCACCATTTTTTATAAAAATTCCTCCTCTTCATCTTCTTCCCGTTTTTCTATATACTATCAAACTTCTAGAAGGCATATCTCCTTCGTTTCTTAACGGAATTGGATGAAACCAGCGGCAAGTCGAAGAGGAAGGCAAGGGCTACGATCTAGTAATAGTTTGGTGTCGAATTTGGATGGTATTGTGATGCAACAGGCCGAACAGTAGAAGAAATGTTGAAGATCCCGTACACAGTTTTTCAGTTTTGGATAGCCAACTTCAAACTGTCATATCTCACTCAATTTTGATCGGAATTTGATGATCCACCCATCAAAACGACCGCGAGAACAAGAACTACAATCTGAAAAGGAGTGGGAACAAAATACTCAAATCTCTAGATGCATTTTGAAGAATACCTTTGACAATTTTGCCTTCTTTTTCTCTTTGTTCACCAAAACATCATTTGATCATAACTTGGTCATTTCTTGACGGATTCACACGAAACCAGTGACATTGCGAGCAGATGGAGAGAAGTACAGCATCAAATCAAGTTGTAGATGAGAACCCAAAGTTTTGAATTGATCTGGTACCCATTTCTTTGTCGATTTCCATTATATATCCATTTGTTCTTCTTGATCGATGAATGATTATCTGGTATCTTTTAACCAACAGTCATTAGACATAACTCTTCTCCTGCAAACCAAGATAACTTTTTAAAGAATCAAGTGACTTTTCAAAATAACTAAATATAATTTTAAACAACAATATCATGATGATTCTGTGACATATTCATATGAAAACAATGTTAATAATTTTATTAAAAAATTGCCATTTTCAAAATTTTCAAAATTCAGATTATGAATGTTTGAAAACCTTGCTCTAATACCAAATGTGAGGAATGCGGATTAAGGATCTTAAGGCTAGAATTAACACTAGAGGGGGGTGAATAGTGTTTTAAGAAATTTGTTAATCTTTTTGAGTTTATCTTAATTTGTTAACAATGTATACACTAATCAGACACAGATATGAACACAAAATCAAACACAGATGCAAATATAAAGTAAAAGCAGTAAAGGAAAGAACACACCGGATTTTATACTGGTTTGGAGTTACCCTACATCCAGTCTCGCAACACAAGTACGGATTTCCTTTCAAAAACAATTCTTACAAATACAACCCTCGGTTTCAAGGCTACGAGGTACACCCTCCAGAATCACAATCCTCTGAGTAGAGATACTTGATTTCTGGGGCAACAAGTTCACCCAATTGATTTCCAGGGCTACAATCACACCTTTTCTCGCTTGATTGATTTCCAAGGCTACAATCACACCTTTTCTCGCTAGATAAATTACAAAGAAGCCTATAACTCTGAATAGCACTTAGATCTTGTTGAGATAGTGATAGAGAATCAAACCAGAAATTATCTAGTTAGATTCAATGTTGATTTCGACAGAGTAATGATAGGATTTTGAATAAGAAAATGTGGAAGAAGAAGAGAAGTGAAAAACCAGAAAATCTGATTAAAAATTCGTTGAAACTAACCCCTATTTATAGAAGAACAACATTCATGTCCATTCGTGAAGAGTTATGGCGAATAGACACTTCTTTTGAAATTTAAATTTTGAACTCAACTAACACCATGTCGACAGGGGTACATGTGACCATGTCGACATGCCCTTGTATTTTTTTGGTGATTTGTTTTTCTTTGAAAATAATTTCTATATTATATTATACTTATATTTAAACTTTAAAATATACTTATATATAGTTATAATACATAAATAACTATAGAGAACAATATTAAAATATATATAATAATTTTCTATACTTTTATTTTTAAATCTTAAGTATAAATATATAAAACAGCTAAATATATTAATATCAAAATTGTAGTTTAAAAACTTAGGATAATAATTTAAAATCAAAGATATTTAAAATTAAGGATATTTAAAACTAAGGATATTTTTGAGGCTAAAATATATTGAAAAACCAGGATAGATGATTTTGGTTTTTAAACAGGAATATTTAAAATCATTTTGAAAAACAAGCTATATATTTTGAAAATCATTTTGAAATAAAAGTAAGTGGATACAAAAAGATGTTCCACTAGATTTTTCGTAGGTTCCATCCTACTTAGGGTTCCATCCCTTTAACGAGCACGAAGTGGATTCCATTCCACGAATAAAATAGATTTTAAGATGTCAGTGCCTTTCTATGAGTTTTAACAATATTCCTAACTATATAACTGTTATCCCGCCTTTTGGCAAGGCCGCGATACCAAAAGATTGATTAAAAAACTGAAGATAGTTCGTTTGAAAGATTAGTTGTACATTGCTTCACCATGGATATCGACGAATTTTGTCCAAGATTGAATCAAGCTACAATTGATAGGACACGGCAAGCAAATTCATGGGAGCCAGCGTTTCAAATTTCAAGTTAATTGGAGTTCGTATGAATGAGATATGATCGATACAAGTTAGAAAAAACATGTTGGTTCGTATCCATCAGTGTTCGTATCGATGGGTTTCGTACCCATCGAAGAACCACGGTTCGTATCCATCAGGTTGGTGCGCTTCATAATCCATCAACCACACATAGTTCGTATCCATCAATTTCGTATCGATCAGTGCAACATCTATTCGAATCCATCGGGTTCGTATCCACCAGGTTCGAATTGATGGCGTTCGCATCGATCAATCACCGCCGCTTTGCATCCATCGGTGCACACTACTTCGAATCGATCGGTTTCGTATCCATCCCCAAGCACTACTTCGCATCGATCGACCTCGCATCCATCATCAGTGGCAAGTCACTATTTCGTGTCCATGAAACCTTCCCTGTTTGTATCCATTCGACTCGTCTCGATCCAGTTCGTATCGATCAATGATTCGTATACATCGGTTCAAACTGGGTCGTGGCACTTGATGCGAACAAGGCGAAATTCATGGATACAAAACGGTCAACTCGGAGCAAAGGGTGGATTGATGCGAGCTATGCGCGCCACGTCGTCTCAAAGGCACGTGCATCCATCGATTCGAAGGCATGGAATCGAAGTGATCGAGTCGAAACGAACAGCCAACCTGGAAACCCTTACTCGCATCGATCATATCTCCCAATCTACAAATCCAAATGCTATGAAATTTTTAGAGTAGCTTCCATACAATGTAAAGAACCCATCCGCCAAGTTTCAGCTCAATTGGAGCATTTTTTTGATCGATACGAAGTTGTTTCGAATCGATCACAGATTGAGTCGAAACTTGGTGGGACCGGGCGCGTGGGCCCACTCACGTGCCAGAAGAAGTCTCCCGAAGTTTGAGCGCGATCTCAGCCTCCTACGCCTATAAATAGCCCCCTAAAGCCCACAGGAAAAGGATCTTTTGGCCATTGAACGTCCAGACTCTGCCGGATTCAATTATACACCTAATCATTGCTGTTGTATTCAAGTTTCAGATCTATAATCCATTGTAACCTGCTGTAATCAATTGAGATCATCAAGTGAATCAATAAAGTCATCATCTTCAGAGTGGACGTAGGCACGATCGCCGAACCACTATAAATCCTGTGTTGTTTACTGCTTTCATTTGAATTTTCTGAGTGTTCTTCATATCCGTTTTTCTACATATTTGATATCTGAGATCTGTGATTACGAACTGGTGCTCTCAACTGTAATTGGGTGTTTGTGACCAATTTTGGCGCAAATAATAACTTATCTTGGAAACTTGAACTCTTGAAATTCTTGATACTCATGAGTCTTGAATCTTGGTATCTTCAATCTTTGATCTTAAATCTTTATACTGTACAGTTCTTCATTCTTTAGTACCTGCAAACATATCTATATATATCTACACAATAATGTTAGTATTATATATTTTATAATCTAATTCTAAGTAAGGTTGTTGTCATCAAAACCAACTCCTCAGGGACTAACACAAATTCCTCATGGCATTCGAAATCAGAAAATACGATTTTTTCCTAAAAATCGAATTAAACATTTATCAAACAATCTTGTTTAAATCAAACATATCATAGGATCCATGTGTATCATCATTAAAATCATTACACAAGGTTTTTAAACATAAACCCGAAATCAAATGATCTTTAAAGACAAAAACAGAGATGATTTTGATTATTATTCACCTTGATTTGGATACGGACTTGAGATTTGATCTTGGATTAATCCCCATTGCTTGATTGCTTAGCTTTTAATTTGATTTTCCCCCTTTTCTTCCCTAAGTAATGGTCCGCGTGCTTTTCCTTTTGCTTATGTTTATGTGTTTTGTAAAATGAACGTATAAAGAATGGAAATGAGAAGTTTTAGGGGTAATGGGATTATGGTGCGGCAATTACCCATTAAGCCCTTGCGTTAATTGTTTTCTTATTAATTAACATATAAAACCTTTCATAGCCCATTATTTGTATTTAATTAAGCACGGCCTTTAATTTAAAATTTAAAATCTCAATCCTCTTATCACTCTAATATTTACATTACTCTATTTAATTTATCTAATTAAATCTCCTGAACAATGTTATTAAAAATTAGGGGTGTTACACTTTAAAAAAGAAGAATTTGTCTCTCATAAAGTCTTTAATCTTGCTAACATCACTTTTACGAAAATTCCACCCTTTTCGAGCCATATGAAACTCTTGCAGAGAAAGAAGAAAGATTAGCTTATGAAGAGGAGGAAGAAATTCAAGTAGAGGAGGAAGAGGAAGAGGGAGAAGATATAGATATTGAAGAAGAAGAGGAGTAGGAGGAAACCTTTTTAGAAAGCATTGACTTTCCACTCCGACCAACTGATCAAGACCTTCTCAACAATCAAAAGAAGATTGTTGAAAACCAAAAGATTCTCAGGCGTTCGATTAGTAAGAAATTAAACACTATTTCAAACAAAATGGACAAGTTCTTTGGAAAAGTGAAATGCAAGATTGGAATACCTTCATTATCTTCTTCGTCTGCATCTTTTTAGCTTATTATCTATTTGCTTATGAGTGTGTTGTAGTTTAAATTTGGTTTGAACTTATGTATCTTTCCATTTCTTTGCATACTATGTAATCCCTATCTAAGTATTAATGAAAAATTTGTTTCCTTGCTGTTATAAATTGTTGATACATCTCTGAAAAACGTAACAAGTATAATAGTATAAGCTAAATGCATTAGAATATCAAAACAAAGTTGTTTTGAAATTTTTTGTATATATGTCGACATACCCTAGGTATGTATGTCGACATACAACAGTAATTTTTCAAATTTTTAAAATTTTGAAAATTGAATAGATAACAAATTTCTATTCATTTTCAACGAATTTCCACCCCTTGAAATACCTGTTAAGACCATAGAATCATTATTTTTTACTCTCTTTCTTCTTCCTCTGCATTCCTAAACTCTAAGACCAAAATAATGGCTTCTCCTATTCAGAAGCTATCTGATAACCTCAAACAAACTCTTGAATCATTCAAGAATATTCTTACTTTCGTCCTAAGAAACTAGAGGCACTTAGAATTGAGTCAAATGCAGATAATCAAGGAACAGGAAAGGCATTTCTATGCAATTCGGTGGATGATTTCTGACTTAAACAAAGAAGAGCCAACCACCAATCCAGAGTGTACCATCAACAAAGATGATGAAGGTTGGGATGCTATCAAAGTGGATTCAATCTTTGGCACTGATGGATCGGTTGAAGTTCCTCGAAATATCTAGTTTAAATAGGTTTGATTGTATATAATTAATAATACATGATTTGTTTTAGATTTGTTTAGTTTGCTTTGTGTGGATTTGTTTGAATGTTGTGTTATATAAACTTTGTTTGATTGGATGAATATTTGGATTGATTATTCCATGATTATCTAACTTTACATATCACTTATTATTGCTTTTTTTCTCATCATGATTATATATAATTCTTATACATATTGATTAGTATTTTATTTAGGGGAGGTTAGAGTTAGAATTAAAACAAGAGTTTGTGTTAGACTTATGTTTTTAGTTAGTTATTTTTGTTGATGACAAAGGGGGAGATATATATAAAATCTAGGCATAGATTAAGGAGGAGTTTTGTAACTCAGGGAGAGTTATATTTTATTTTATATACAGAGTTATCATCATCAAAAATGGGGAGATTGTTAGTACCTTAGGTATTGGTTTTGATGATAAAAACTAAAGGACATTGTATAAATTATAGATACTAATGTTTTATCAAGACATATATGGCATATAGTGAAGGATATTAGACAGGTGTTGATTAAAAAGACTGTACAATATCAGGAGTAGATTCAAGATGCTGATATAGAGTTTCAAGAGTTCAAGAAAGAAGACTCACGAGTAATAAAGAGTTCAAGATTTCAAGATATTCCAGTTAAGTTATAGAGTCGTAGAATTTATGTTAAAACCTTGATAGCACTTTCTTGATCTCTCTCACCTTCTCTAATTTTGTTTTAAATTATTTTTAAATATTCTATTTTTTTAAATAATCTTTTCAAAATATTTCCCAAAATGATTATCAATAAAGATATCATTGTAATGTTTTAAAGTTTATATATATATATATTGAATTTTTGTTTATATTTTAATAAGTTATAATTATATTGATTTTTATATATTATTGAATATTCTTGTTAAATCTTTCAAAATTATTTTATAAAGTTTTATTAATTTATATTTTGATTAAAATGTGTATAAACTATATTGAAATGATTCTACAAAGTATCAAATTATTTTACAAAGCAACGGGTTTTCAAAATAATACTTTTAAACTATTTTTCAAAATACAAAGGGATATGTCGGCATATCCTATCCATGTATGTCAACATAGTGGCCGTAAAATTTAAAATTCAAATTTAAATGGAAGTGTCTTTTCGTCGTTTCTCTTCCCGAATGGACATCACCATTGTTTCCCTATATATACGAGACTTCTAAACAAATTTTCATCAACTACTTTCTTATTTTTCTCTCCTCTTTTCACTCGCTTGATTTCTAAATCAATTTTTACCAAAACTCTACTGAAGTTCAACCAGAATCAAATTCAATCATTACTAGTTTGATACTCTTTAATATACTCTCTGATTTCTCTCGTCTCTTTCAGGATCAAAATGTTATTCAAGAGTTATAGGATCAATTGTAATCAAGATCGAAGATTTGAGTCTGTAAACTCTATCAAATTATACTCTTATACTTTCTAGTGTGCTTGGTATCCCTAAAATCCAAGTAAGTCTGATTGTATCCTGTTAAAATCAATTAGGTGTGCTTAGTAGCTCGTAAATCTAGTGGGCATGCGTGTCGCCTGGAAATCAAGTGACTCTACCTAGAGTTCAGGATTATGTAGGGTGTGTCTCGTATCCTTGAAATCAAGATTGTATTCACATTTACTAGTTGAAAAGAAAACCGTACAAGGAATTGTGTAGGACTGGATGTAGGGTAACTCCGAAATGGTGTAAAATCCTGATGTGTTCTTTCCTTTTGACTTCTACTACATTTACTTTTATTTGTACTTTGATTCTGTGATCGTTTCTATGATTGTTAATTACATCATTCCAAGTTGAATCTTAAAAAATTTGAAAAATATTCATATAATTAATTAAACACTATTCACCCCTACTCTAGTGTTAATTTAGCCTTATGATCCTTATTCCGCCGACTCATAAATTTGGCCCATATTATTAATCACCAACCATTGCTTGGAAATAGGCAAGGTCGGTAAGCAATGCCCGGATATTGGCTTTTGAAGTTATGAGTCCTAAAATCAAAACTCGCCATGTGATAGAACAACATAAAGGCTATGGTTTCACTCCTGGCTTAGCAGAATACGATTATTGAACTTTAACAGTGTAAACTAATGGACAACACTAATCGCACCTAAGTATCGGTGAGATTGCGGACGTTAGGAGATAGATTTTTAAACCACTACTCCCAGAGATGGAGAACAACATGGAACTTGGGTAACTAGTTGGTGGTCAAAAGAAACTCAACCTAACTTAAATGGGAATAACCATGGAGTAGGTTAACTTATAATTTTATTTAACCAAATAGAACACTTTGGCAGCTATAAGGATGGCAAGATAATGGGATAAAGCTAAAGAAACTGCATAAATTTTATTTATATGTACAGAGTTGTAGTAAATAAAAGTATTGCACGAAAAAAAACATGTATAATATAGACAAATTGCAGAACTTGCAATTATATTATATATGCAGGCAGTTGTATATAAGCAGGTGCAGAATATAAAAGTATAGAAAAGTAAAATGAAACAAGATTGCAAAAGAAGAGTGGTCCTTCATTACTTTGACTTTTATGCATCAAAGTTCACTTGGGTCACTCCCGTACAAATGCGGCCTATACACGGCAAAAGGAAGAATAAAAGGATACATCCCAAATAGACAAATAGAAACTGCCATATCTTCACTAGAGGATAGCTGAGAAAATTATTTCTTCTAGCTCTTCTTCTTCTTCTTCTTCCTGGCCTTACTACTTGAGAATCACGAGGTCTCTTCTAGCCCTTATCATCTTTTGGTGCGCTTCCTCTAGAATGCGTGGTATCACTTTCGAAAACAATGATGAAAGGATCATTAGGATGACTAGAAGGAAGCTCAGGAGTTTATATTACAATGTCGATACTACCACTCCTAGGAGGATGAATAACAATAGGATAGATATAAGAAAGTGATTTTGGCTCTCCGATGCTTGTAAGCTTATCAAGACCAAGATCAGTCTTAATCTTAACTTTTGACAGATCGATCTTCCACTTCTCCGCCATGGAATGGATTCAGTCGGTCCTTTGGTGCTAATTATAGTGATGTCTTCTCCCTAGGATTGGGAAAGTCGTCCAATCCCTCCAAAAATGCAATTCATTCTACATAAGAACCAGGGATCGAGCTAGAGGGAAGTTTTGGAACAACTAGTCCTTAAATCATGGGAGTTGACTTGGTGGTGATAGTAATAATGCCTATGCCTTAAGTGATTGGCGTCGAAGGAGGTGGAAGAGAAGGATGAAATGTAACTTCATAAATGGAGAAGTAAAGGTTAGTTACAGTCTCCGGCAAGAACTAAAAAACTTCGAATACTGGAGAAATAAAGGATATACCTTTGTTTGGACTTGGTTGCAAAATAAGAAGTTTAGAGATTTTCCCCTCTTCGACTGAATGTTGAACTAATGGATCAATGAAGGAGGGAACATAAGTTTTGATTGGAGTGATTGCTGCAGAAACTGGGATAATATGGGTGGCCTCGGAGCTGCCCCCATCAGTTATAGGAATTTCCGTTGTAAGCTCTTGAAATTTAGGAGTGGATGATTTTGCCAGACCCGATGCGCTTAGGTCGACAAAAATTTCAACGGTAGCCTTTACGACAACATATTCCACAGCAAGGATGGCTTTTCCCTCTTTAAGTTTTGCTATATCATCAACATCAAGGTGTTGGGCCATCAACTCCTCCTCGGTGAGGCCTTCACCGGTCGCCTCTGCATGACATAATTCTTCCTCTTAGGCATCGACGAGGTTAACTACATATGTATTTCCTAGCCACTTTAGTTTCTTATATTGGATAAGGTTATCAAAGAATAGTTGAAGGGTGTAATTCAATTCCTCTCGCTCTTTGGCTTTCTGCTCTTTCAGCTCTTTTAGATCATGTGCAGTGATAGTATAATCAACTTTAATTTCTAGCTTCTCGACCTTTTCTAATAGCGGATCATTTTCAAGCTTTTCTTTTTCAACCAAGAGATTTTGGATTTCAGCTGCCTAATCTTTGATAGTTTTATCATTATCCCTGATAGTTTCATCCTTCACAGTGAGGCCTAAGTCCTTCTTAGCGAGCTTCTTCTTTAAAGTGGCATTGCCAATATTTAGCAAATCTTTTATCATGATTTATGCATTGGTATGGGCTCTTTGCATTTCCTCCAGTAGGCTTTTGGCAATTGTCTCAGATTTCAGTGTTGCATCTCTCTCGATCCTCAACTTCTCCAAATCTCCTTTATACCCCTCTATAATGTTATCATAAGTCTACTTCTCAAAGTCAAAAGATTGAATGTTCATTTGGTTGATTCAGTTAACTTTAGGGAGGGCATAACAAAGCTTCTTCCACTTGTAGCCTTGGTCAACAAGCTCTTGGACCCATATGACCTTCTAGTCTGTAACGCCCCACTCCAAGACCCATTCTAACAAAGAGTATTACGGAGTAATTCCGTCTGCTGGAACGGAGAATAGAGTATAATGGAAGTGACCATATGTAATCAAGCTATAACTATCTACTGAATACGTCGAAATGTGGTATCGTTTTTTTTTCAAGTGGTTCGACATATCCAATAGATATTTATAACGAAATTACAATGGCTAAGGAAAATAGGTTCAGAACAAACATAATACTAAATGATAACATCATCATCACATAACAGTCACAGAAACATAGGTACAATATATCGTCAATACAGATCCAAATATCAAAAAGGTGGGTACAAAGCCACCGCTCACACATGTGAGTCAAAGATATGTACATAAGAGACTGAATAATCATAGTTTCAAAATAGTGGACAAATATAAAGATCTATCTATCAGCATAGCAGATAATGTCCAAGCGGAAGCACAGAAAGCTAAGTCCAGAGACCTAACCTGAAACAACTCGGTCTGACCCGAGCGAAAAACACTCAGGTTAGGCTAGCCAAACAATCAGTTAATAAACTGAGATAAACATGATAGATAATGAGGCGATATATAACATAGTACTATAGACCACAAACTCTCACATAGAGAAGAAATAAACATCTTAGTAGAGATGTATAGCAAGCCTTGTATCATTGGCATAACATAGTCACAAATGTCAAAACAAAACATCTAAGTAGAGATGTATAATAAGCCTCATATCATCGGCATAACATAGTCACAAATGTCAAAACAAAACATCTAAGTAGAGATGTATAATAAGCCTCATATCATCGGCATAACATAAGCACAAATGCTAAAACATAAACATCTAAGTAGAGATGTAAAAAACGATACATCTAAGTAGAGATGTATAACATGCCATCTAAGTAGAGATGCCAAACACGATACATCTATGTAGAGATGTATAACGGCCATCTATGTAGAGATGCCAAAAACGATACATCTAAGTAGAGATGTATAACGGCCATCTAAGTAGAGATGCCAAAACGATACCTCTAAGGGAGACAGACAGTCCGAAGACACTATCCCAAAGGTAATAAAAGGAATGTGTCACGAACTTTTAGCAAGGAACCCGTAAAGTGTTAACATGAGTCCCATACCCCACGTTCGCACTAAACGGTTTACTAACCAATAGTAAGCTTCCACACTCAATGCAGTAAAAATTTCACCTCATGTCATCGGTAAACTAGGCCGAAAGGCCAAAACGATCAATCGAATAGGTCTGGGATTAACCGGAAAGGAAATACACACGGTTTCATAGGCCGGAGTTTTTCCCAACCGTTTAAGCACCTTTCCACTTCGCTCGAAGTGCTAAAGTGTGAGTGTGGGATTTAATTATAGAAAATAATTACGGAAAACGGATTTATAATTGGTTTGAAATCACTTTAAAACGGCCTTTGAAAACTCTCCTATTACGGAGTAATTAATTTAATAATTAAAATAATATTATATAATAATTTCAAAAGCCATTTCGGAGTGAAAAATTCTTTTAAAACCTTTTTATAAGGCCCGTGTATGAAATCCAGAGACAAATCTCAAAGAAATCAATAAAACCAGAAAATCACTGAAAATATTCTAAGTGTTGGAAAATAGTCCAAAATTGACGCGAACCCAAGTTTGGAAAATTATTCGGACCAGCAAATTGAATCTGAATGACATAAAAATTGGTAGGCATATAGTCCAACATCCCTGCTCCAAATTGCAAAAAGAATCGGGCAATTCCGACTTGAAACGAAGAAATGGCGTCGTCTCAAAGTCGTACAAAAAATCACAAAACTCTACTGTGTCAAAACAGTGCAAAGGTCCCACTTCGACGACATGGTCGAAGGGTCACATGAACTCAGATCTTGATGAAAATTTACAGGAGCGTAGTAAAGTACTCCTAATTTGATATGCAACAAGAATCGTTCGGTTCCGACTTAAAACAAAGAAATGACAATGTTTCAAAGTTGGTCCGACGATAACTGAAAATGATCACTATTGTAAAACAGTTTCTGGGTGCTACTTCGGCAATAGAAACAAAGTATCTAATGCACCCAGATCTAAGCCAAACTTTGCAAGGTTGAAGCTCTCGACTTCATCTTTTTAACGAGACCAAAAACGATGAAATCCGACAAAGAGACTAAGGCCTGTAGCTATGCACTAACAGACCAGAGATGAAAAATCACAATTTTGGCATAGTAAACTTCCAATTATGACAAGATGAATAAAATAAAAGTTATAGCTTAGTTTCTAAGCTTTCCGGAATGACCAAGAACGTCAAATTCCGATCGGGGATGAAAATTCCATGACTAAAACAATTCTCAGATCTAAATTCTATATCACTGTCGTTGTGCTCTCGGAACAGTAGTAAGAATGCACAGTTTTGACCAAATTAACTTCGAAATTTCATGAAATTCAAAACATGAAAGTTTTATCCCTAAATCTAAGCTTTCCAGAACATCCAAAATTATTAGATTTAGATAAGAAATGAGTAAATTATGGCCAAATCAATTTCAGGTTTTTATTTTATCAACCCTGTAGTTTGTTGTCAGGTCAGCGACAAACAAACATGAATTCGACCATTCAAACTACAAAATTAGGCAAAGCTCAAAACATAAAAGTTATAGGCTACGGAATAAGCTTTCCGGAATATAAAGAAAATCTTAATTCCGATTTAAGATGAATGAGATATGCCTAATTTACTAACAGCAATAAACTAATTATAATTTCAGCTAGCATATATTACCTCTTTCCCAAGCAATGAAAAGAAGATCAAAGAGTTTTACAATCTAAATGCACAAAAAAAAGAGGATTACAAAATAATTTCAGAAATTAAACAATGAATTAGAGGAGGGTTTTGTGATTGCTATTACCTTCAAATGATTAGATTAAAACTCCTTTGACTTTGATGAAGATTAATAAAGCTTTGCTCTAGGTTTGGAGGCCATTATTTAGTATTTTGCTCTAGGGTTTAAGGGGTTATGGAATGAGATGTTGGCTGAAAAAATGGGTAAAAGATGGTTTATAGGCTAATGGAAGTGGGTTAGTGGGCCTAATACCCATTAGGACTTGGAATATGTTCCATATCTCAAGTTAGCTAATTTCTCTAAGTACAAACTACACATTATTTACCCATAAAATTTTAAAATATGTTACCAAAATAATTTAGCTATAGTTATAAAATTTTACATCACAATATTTTCCAACTTACAATTTAACCCCTATTTATTCCAAAACACATTTTAGTCAAAATTGCCCAAAATCACCGTTGTGCAATTTAATTGTAAATTAAATTCTCAATTCAAATATTGCACTATTTTACACATATAAAATTTTGCAATATTATAAATTTCCATTTACCCTAATTAATTTCCATTAAATTCTCCATTTTACACTTAGGCCCAAAATATTAATTTATTCAAAATAACTAACTTTTGAACAAATTAGTCACATAAAAAAATCATTAATAGCTCTAATTAAATTAAAATCCCAATTTTAATTTATTATTTGGTAACCGCAATCACGGGTTGTTACATAGTCTACTTCTTCCTTAGGAATATTTTTGACGTCATTATCAAACAGGACATCCATTAAGCATAGGTCTGGGAAAGCGGCTTGCATATGGGTTAATGGAGCTAGAATAAGAGTTGTGAGAGCGGTGAATCCTTTAGATCTAGGGGGAACGGTAGTAGCAAATGAAAATGAAGCTAGAATTTGTTGTTGTGGAGGAATTTGTGGTTGAGATCAAGGCGCGGGAATACTAGTGTAGGAACAATGGTGATTATGAGAGTCTTTATGCTTTTTCCCTTGATCATAAGGCTTCCTTTTTTCTGCCTACCTTTTCTTTTAATCCCTTAAAGCATCATGGTATTCTTCTGCCTTGTGCTCTTTATCTTTCCGTCGAGCTCTCTCTTCCTTGGTTACTCATCCATTATAAAAACTGGAATGAGGTAATTTAGGAGTGTGTTTTCTGTCTTGAATGATGCTGTACTGGAGGTTATTGAATCTGCCTCTGCCCATGGTACCTAAAATAAGAGAAGGAATTGTATAAGTTTTGGAATAATGTGATTCAGATGGGTGCAAGGCATGTGTGTTCGTGATCCTAAAAGTGTGTGGAGTGCTTGTGTCCTCCCTGAAGTACTCTATGGACTGTGTTTGAATGGAATAAAGATGGAGACTTGCCTCCTTTGGTAAGAATATCCCTGGATGAGAAGATGACGCCTAGAGAGCCTCCTTAAGGAGATCGACAATTGGAACATCAAAATCACTCAACGAGCTAAATATGTTATTGGAGGAACCAACTGAAGGATTCCCTATGGATGTTGGCGTCATGCTTGGTTCCATAGTTTGCTTTGAAGTTTTGACCACAATACGCTTTGGATGAGGCGAACATGAAGTTCGATACCTTCGGGAGACGTCTCACCGTATGATTCATCTTCCTCTTGATTGAAATCGTAGTCACTGTCTCCTTCTTCATCGCTCTCTTCTTCTTCCTCTTCTTCTTTCACCTCGTCTTTTCCCTCTCTTCTCCCTTCCGCATGACCTTTTCTAAAATCATTTTCATTTCCACTCCCTCATCTCCTTCTCCTAGAGCTTCGTCGGCAACACGTTCTTCCACTGCTCTATCAACCGACTCATCAACATTTGTCATACTAGAAGGACCTTCCACTTCTATATGGAAATTAACATTAGAGCTGTAAGTGAGTGCAGAAGACCTAGGTTAGCATTCTGGAGCTGCTCAGAGTGGTTTCAGCAGGAACGGGGAAGCGTTCAGGATGTAATAGGTTGCTCCGACGAAGGTTCTCATTTGTTAGAAGGTAAGCGGTGGTGCGATGTAGGAAGCTAACTCTCTTTAGAGTTTTCAGGGTTTCATCATGCTTTTTACTTGCGTCATGAGAAGGAATATCTACGAAGGAATTAAGCAATAAATTAAACACTTGGACAATAGAAATCCAAGCGTGGGAAGAGTGAAGAGAAAAGGATATTACTGCCAGAAAGCCAAGGCCTGTTGAAGCCATACGGGCATTAGATAAAGAAGTACTCATTCTTTAAATATAAATGTTTATTATGGAGCTCTTCAATGACCTTGCATTGGCACCAGGCATCGATGATCATATAAGATAGTGAATCACATTGATGTTGGAAACTCAGAATGTGAGTCAACTCTCTGAAGTTTGGAGACCACTGGAACTGGTTCAAAAATAGCACGTATAAAAAGCTCAGTAGTGCATATTCATTGGGATGTATTTGGTGAGCAAGCCTGAGCTCTTGAAGGAACGTGCGTAGGAATGGATTGAAAGGCGGCACAGCGCCGCCTAAGCATATATACATATTACACGTTGTATAACCTATTGAGGGATCATGCACCCGTTGGATTTGCGCTGGGAGTAGGACATCATTCTCAGAATCCCATGTTGTCAACATATATTTCTGAGCGTCTTTAGGGTTAGAATAGTTGGCATATGTTCGGGCGAATCATCCCTCTTAAGCCAATATTTTTGTTTAAAGGAGGAGGCAATTCTTAAATTAGTTCTACCAAAATGATCATTTTTGTAAATCGTGGTAATTGAACGCTTGGGCCCAGATAGCATGGGGGTTGAAGACTAAGCAGTGGTAGACCCAGCTACATGAGGAATTAATGGCCCAGGGCAACATGGAATCTGAGAGAATGAAAAGTCATTATGGACAAGAAAACATGGCGTTTAATACGGTCGAGTATTTTTTATTTTGGAATTTTGCTTTAAATGTGAAATTGTATGACCAATGTCTAAAACCCAGTGGATGTTGACGTACGTTGACCAAACGGATTCTGGACGTTGACTGATGCAAGAGAAAGTGTTAACCTATGTAGTGTGAGTCCAGTGGCCCGTACGCAACGAACGGACCATCTTGTGTAGATAGCCCACTCGTGTTAAAAAAACAAGCCATGCCGCATGAAGGAAACATGCATTGGATTTTACCTGTTATCGTCGCAAATCGATAATGAAAGTCTTTCTTTTGCAGGAATACTGGAAGGGCAGTGATTGGATATGCTATGTAATGGAGCCGTTCAAGTATTGAAACACGTTCACCGTGACCATTCTTTGGAAAAGAATTATCTAGTTTAAGTTTAGAATGACGACTAGTGATTGACCAACGTTAGTAAGGAACAATTCATTCATTTTAGAAGATAAAACGATTTGGTTTGGGCAAGTTCTTGGACTCCTTTTGTTTGGCAGAAGCGGGATGGACTTCAACACCAAACCAACTCAAAGTAGGCAGACTTTCGTGAATTATGTGAGCTAACTTCGAGCAAAGTATGTGTTTGATCTGAAGACAACCTAGAGCATGTAACAATCAAAAGGAGATCAATCATCTAGTCAAAAATTTTGACTATGCTTAAACTATGGCAACCTTCCAGCATCATCGACGGAATGCATCACCACCGCGAATAGCAATGGCTTACCTTAGGTTAAAGAATTCGGATCTAGGATTCTTGGAGGTCAGGGTCATTATGATTGAAAGGAACAACGATGTTTGAGAGCGAAGATTTGGTGGCTATGGTGGCCGATGGAAGTGGTGGCAGTCTTGAGGAGCGGTGGCAAGCAGTATAGGTTGGTGGATCTGAGTCGCACGAGAACAACACTAGGTTAAATGCTTGGAAAACTTAGGGTATTAAAAGGGTTAAGGCAGAAAAGTGAAAAGATGAGAAAAATATTCTAATTCCATTACTATTTATAGTACCAAACCGAAATGAATCATCTTGGTGCCTAGATGATCAATTCAGTGCCGAGATGAATTGTTGACCTAAACTCAAAAGAAAAGGAGAGGAAAGGCAGTGTAAAGATTATACATACTTGAGTAAGACGTGGAACGATCTCCAGAGTGTAGATCTTGTCTTTAGCATGGAGAATGGAATTTCTACTATATAAAGCAATTGAGCAGATATCCACAGAATAGAGATAACACTTTGAAGCAACCCATGGATAGCTAATAGATATATATGGATGATGATTTATGCTTGTATTATTCCAAAGCATGTTTTGTTTCCAATAGAAGCACACTTCAAGGGACAAGTGTTATCTGGTTTCTTAACCAAGCAGCCTTTAGACGAATATAGACTTAAGGATGAAGATGAAACAATTCGTGGACTTGGGAATATGCTTGGAAGGATTGTAGGAATGGACTTTAGAAGTTGGAGTAAGAATGGAGCTAAGTAGAGATACCGACCCCTTCTGGTTGGTATCGATAACTTTTTATACTTTCTTTCAGGGACCAGAGCTATGGGATGTAGGTAGTTGGCTTGTGTGACCGTCTCGAGGTGCATTTCTCAAGGAGTAGGTAAATAATATCAAGGAAGTTCTAAAGGAAAGAAGACAAGTACAAGTGATGATAGAACCTCTCAGAATCATCAAGATTTCTAAGGAAAAGTACCTGAAGTATAACAAATCAAAGATAGAATCCCATAGGAAAGAAGAAGGAGTGACTCCCCTTCTTAAAATCCAGTCGGCACCGACCACTTCTGGTCGATACCATGCAATTTTTATGGCTCTGGAGATTCCATCTTCCCGTCCTGGTTTTTCAAATCTAAAGTAATACTTTGTATATTTAGATCTAGCGATATTAATGGATGATTTCCCTATGAATACAATACCTATGTCATTCGGAAAAGGACTTTTGGCACCTTGCTTTCTTCAACCTCTATCTCTCCTCTTCCATAGTCCTAAGGAAGCTACTCTTGGCCGTAAGAACTTGTCAAATCTTGTACTAATGACTCAAAATCTATACTCGGTAACAATACAATGGATGTAGGCTATAAATTTGCTGAACCACTATACAATTCTAGTGTTCTTTTTATCTACTTATTGTTTTTTGCTGGATCTCTTTTATTTCAGTTTGCTTTGGGTGTTGTACCATTTTTAGGCTCGACAAAATGTATATATGTTTGCATCATAATAATATATAAATAAAGAGGAGTGTTCAATAGCACCCCAAATATTGCAACACCCTATTAGCCCCCTAATTTCCACTACTAACTCCGAATTGAATAATAATGGTAGTGGAAAGAGAGAGATAGTATTGTTATTTAATTCAGAGCTTGTGGTTGAAATTAGGGGGCTATTGGTGTGCTGCACTATTTAGGGTGCCATTGAACGCTCCTCATATATATATATATATATATATATATATATTAAAAGTTAGTTGTAAACAATTTATATATAAAACATTTATTATATACATACATATATGTTTGTGTGTATGTAAATATATATGAAATAATTAAACCGCTAAATTTATTAAATATTAGATTATAAAATAGTTTTGACATATATGTATATTTATAATATAACATAAAAGCCTTGAATAATGTATTAAAATAATTTTTTTAATCAATTTATACAATACATATAATTATTTAATTAGATATAATATATTAATATAAATAACAAACTAAAATTTTATAGACTATATTTCTATAAATTTTGCTCTCGACAAGTATATATATTATTGTTTAGTTTCTAATTACTTTTCTGGTTTTTTTCAAATACAGTCATTAAATCATTTTTTAAATTTTAAATCCATGTAAAAATTAATAAAAAATAAAAAAATATTATTTTTGAAAGTATAATGTGTAATATATTTTATATAACGTTTTTACAAAATTTTATTGTTTGTAATGTACACACACACAAACAAGTATTTTAAATTACATAATCAAATTTTAGTTAAATAAAAAATTAATTATTTATTTGAAAAAAATTCTTTTACAACCGAATTCATTTTATACATGAATTAATTTTTCCAAAATTAAAACATATGATATATAATATTAATCTTTTAAGTATGGATTTTAATTAATTAAAATCAATTAATAATATTATTTATATAAAAAACACTTTTCATTTTATTTTTACGTCGTGAGCATCTAATAAGTAAGCACACTTGAAAAAAGGTATTATTACTTATTATATATATGTACACACGCATTGATATAAACAATCATCCAGATTGACAACATATTGATATACAGATTCAACGTATATACTATCTAACAGATATATGATATAGTAAATAAATTTGACATTTTTAGATCAAATATGTACCTTACACCAATGCCTAACATGAACATGCTGAAACGAAGAATAGCGCTCCTTGAATCCAATTCCAATTCCATAGTTGCTAGCTCTCGAACTACCTTATCACTGACAATCGAATCCAACTGTTTCAATGTGTTTTTGTACTTGGATTTTTGGGGCTTCGAGAGGGGGAGTGTTGGCCGAAATTATTAAAAAGAAATGATGTAAAAGGTAGCTTATAAAATGGAAGTCAAGAGAGTGAAAAGTGGATCACGTCCTAATATCTCTCTCTTACCATTTCCACCTTTTTAACCATTCAAAATCCTCCTATTTGCCATCATATGGCATGCCAAAAAATTCCCACTTACAGCCAAAATAACATGCCCATATGGGCCTCAAATCTGATCCAAGTCCGAACAATATTCAATCCAATTTTGAATCTTATTTAAACGCGTACTGATAACGTATATCGATAAGTATATTTATAACTATTATAAACACACTATTTAATATTGTTCAATATACATCAAATAAATTTTTATAATTAATTTTCATAAATATAATTAGTTTACTTAATTTATAACAATTTATAAATTAACTAAATCAGGTGGTAAAAGGAATATTCAACGTTTCAGCTCTGTGAACCTTAAATGTAAATTTGGTCAACGATTAATATTGAAAATTCAAATATTAACATTCACATATCACTTAGCACGTTATGTGACATTATAGTCAAAATTATCGCTTATTTGATTTCATTAAAATCTAGTTTTACTCTATTAAGCATTATCGATTAGTGATAATTATTTATAACAATTCTCTTCGTCAAAACTATATCATTTTGGACTTATGGAATTTGGTAATGACGTAAGCATATTTGAAAAAAGGTATTATTATTTATTATAGATATACACGCATTGATATAAACAATCATCCAGATTGATAACATATCGATATACAGATTCATCGTATATACTATCTAACAGATATATGATATAGTAAATAAATTTGACATTTTTAGATCAAATATGTACCTTACACCAATGCCTAACATGAACATGTTGAAACAAAGAATAGCGCTCCTTGAATCCATTTCCAATTCCGAAGTTGCTAGCTCTCGAACTGCCTTACCACCGACGTTCGAATCTAACTGTTTCAATGTGTTTTTGTACTTAGATATTTGGTGCTTTGAGAGGGGGAGTGTTGGCCGAAATTATTAAAAAGAAATGATGCAAAAGGTAGCTAATAAAATGGAAGTCAAGAGAGTGAAAAGTGGATCACGTCCAAATATCTCTCTCTTACCATTTCCAGCTTTTTAACCATTCAAAATCCTCCCTATTTGCCATCATATGGCATGCCAAAACATGCCCACTTACAGCCGAAATAACATGCCCATATGGGCCTCAAATCTGGTCCAAGTCCGAACAATATTCAATCCAATTTTAAATCTTATTTAAACGCGTACTGATAACGTGTATCGATAAGTATACTTATAACTATTATAAACACACTATTTAATATTGTTCAATATACATTAAATAATTTTTTATAATTAGATTTCATAAATATAATTAATTTACTTAATTTATAACAATTTATAAATTAACTAAATCAGGTGGTAAAAGGAATATTCAACATTTCAGCTCTCTGAACCTTAAATGTAAATTTAGTCAACAACTAATATTGAAAAATTCGAATATTAACATGCACATATCAATTAGCAGGTGATGTGACATTATAGTCAAATTTATCTCTTATTTGATTTCATTAAAATCCAGTTTTATCTATTAAGCATTATCCATTAGCGATAATTATTTATAACAATTCTCTTCGTCAAAACAATATCATTTTAGACTTATGGAATTTGGTAATGAAGTAGGCATACTTGAAAAAAGGTATTATTATTTATTATTTACACACATGCATTGATATAAACAATCATCCAGATTGACAACATATCGATATACAAATTCATCGTATATACTATCTAACAGATATATGATATAGCAAATAAATTTGACATTTTTAGATCAAATATGTACCTTACACCAATGCCTAACATGAACATGTTGAAACAAAGAATAGCGCTCCTTGAATCCATCTCCAATTCCGAAGTTGCTAGCTCTCGAACTGCCTTACCACCGACGATCGAATGTAACTGTTTCAATGTGTTTTTGTATGTAGATTTTTGGGGCTTTGAGAGGAGGAGTGTTGGCCGAAATTATTAAAAGAAATGATGTAAAAGGTAGCATATAAAATGGAAGTTAAGAGAGTGAAAAGTCGATCACGTCCTAATATCTCTCTCTTACCATTTCCACCTTTTTAACCATTCAAAATCCTCCCTATTTGCCATCATATGGCATACCAAAACATGCCCACTTACAGCCAAAATAACATGCCCATATGGGCCTCAAATCTGGTCCAAGTCCGAACAATATTCAATCCAATTTTAAATCTTATTTAAACGCGTACTAATAACGTATATCGATAAGTATATTTATAATTATTATAAACACATTATTTAATATTGTTCAATATACATCAAATAAACTTTTATAATTAATTTTCATAAATATAATTGATTTACTTAATTTATAACAATTTATAAATTAACTAAATCAGGTGGTAAAAGGAATATTCAACGTTTCAGCTCTGTGAACCTTAAATGTAAATTTAGTCAACGATTAATATTGAAAAATTCAAATATTAACATTCACATATCACTTAGCGGGTGATGTGACATTATAGTCAAATTTATCGCTTATTTGATTTCATTAAAATCCATTTTTACGCTATTAAGCATTATCGATTAGTGATAATTATTTATAATAATTCTCTTCGTCAAAACTATATCATTTTGGACTTGTGGAATTTGGTAATGAAGTAAACATACTTGAAAAAAGGTATTATTATTTATTATATATATACACGCATTGATATAAACAATCATCCAGATTGACAGCATATTGATATACAGATTCATCATATATACTATCTAACAGATATATGATATAGTAAATAAATTTGACCTTTTTAGTCAAATATGTACCTTACACCAATGCCGAACATGAACATGTTGAAACGAAGAATAGCGCTCCTTGAATCCATTTCAAATTCCGAAGTTGCTAGCTCTCGAACTGCCTTACCATCGACGATCAAATCTAACTGTTTCAATGTGTTTTTGTATGTAGATTTTTGGGGCTTTGAGAGGAGGAGTGTTGGCTGAAATTATTAAAAAGAAATGATGTAAAAGGTAGCTTATAAAATGGAAGTTAAGAGGGTGAAATGTGGATCACGTCCTAATATCTCTCTCTTACCATTTCCACCTTTTTAACCATTCAAAATCCGCCATATTTGCCATCATATGGCATGCCAAAACATGCCCACTTACAGCCAAAATAACATGCCCATATGGGCCTCAAATCTGTCCAAGTTCGAACAATATTCAATCCAATTTTAAATCTTATTTAAACGCGTACTGATAACTTATATCGATAAGTATATTTATAATTATTATAAACACGCAATTTAATATTGTTCAATATACATCAAATAAATCTTTATAATTAATTTTCATAAATATAATTGATTTACTTAATTTATAACAATTTATAAATTAACTAAATCAGGTGGTAAAAGGAATATTCAACGTTTCAGCTCTGTGAACCTTAAATGTAAATTTGGTCAACGATTAATATTGAAAAATTCAAATATTAACATTCACATATCACTTAGCACGTTATGTGACATTGTAGTCAAAATTAACGCTTATTTGATTTCATTAAAATCCAGTTTTACTCTATTAAGCATTATCGATTAGTGATAATTATTTATAACAATTCTCTTCGTCAAAACTATATCATTTTGGACTTATGGAATTTGGTAATGAAGTAATCATATTTGAAAAAAGGTATTATTATTTATTATAGATATACACGCATTGATATAAACAATCATCCAGATTGACAACATATCGATATACAGATTCATCGTATATACTATCTAACAGATATATGATATAGTAAATAAATTTGACATTTTTAGATCAAATATGTACCTTACACCAATGCCTAACATGAACATGTTGAAACAAAGAATAGCGCTCCTTGAATCCATTTCCAATTCCGAAGTGGCTAGCTCTCGAACTGCCTTACCACCGACAATCGAATGTAACTGTTTCAATGTGTTTTTGCATGTAGATTTTTGAGGCTTTGAGTGGAGGAGTGTTGGCCGAAATTATTAAAAGAAATGATGTAAAAGGTAGCATATAAAATGGAAGTTAAGATAGTGAAAAGTCGATCACGTCCTAATATCTCTCTCTTACCATGTCCACCTTTTTAACCATTCAAAATCCTCCCTATTTGCCATCATATGGCATGCCAAAACGTGCCCACTTATAGCCAAAATAACATGCCCATATGGGCCTCAAATCTGGTCCAAGTCCGAACAATATTCAATCCAATTTTAAATCTTATTTAAACGCGTACTGATAACGTATATCGATAAGTATATTTATAATTATTATAAACACATTATTTAATATTGTTCAATATACATCAAATAAACTTTTATAATTAATTTTCATAAATATAATTGATTTACTTAATTTATAACAATTTATAAATTAACTAAATCAGGTGGTAAAAGGAATATTCAACGTTTCAGCTCTGTGAACCTTAAATGTAAATTTGGTTAAAGATTAATATTGAAAAATTCAAATATTTACATTCACATATCACTTAGCAGGTGATGTGACATTATAGTCAAATTTATCGCTTATTTGATTTCATTAAAATCCATTTTTACGCTATTAAGCATTATCGATTAGTGATAATTATTTATAATAATTCTCTTCGTCAAAACTATATCATTTTGGACTTGTGGAATTTGGTAATGAAGTAAACATACTTGAAAAAAGGTATTATTATTTATTATATATATACACGCATTGATATAAACAATCATCCAGATTGACAACATATTGATATACAGATTCATCATATATACTATCTAACAGATATATGATATAGTAAATAAATTTGACATTTTTAGATCAAATATGTACCTTACACCAATGCCTAACATGAACATGTTGAAACAAAGAATAGCGCTCCTTGAATCCATTTCAAATTCCGAAGTTGCTAGCTCTCGAACTGCCTTACCACCGACGATCGAATCTAACTGTTTCAATGTGTTTTTGTATGTAGATTTTTGGGGCTTTGAGAGGAGGAGTGTTGGCCGAAATTATTAAAAAGAAATGATGTAAAAGGTAGCTTATAAAATGGAAGTTAAGAGAGTGAAAAGTGGATCACGTCCTAATCTCTCTCTCTTATCATTTCCACCTTTTTAACCATGCAAAATCCTCCCTATTTGCCATCATATGGCATGCCAAAACATGCCCACTTACAGCCAAAATAACATGCCCATATGGGCCTCAAATCTGGTCCAATTCCGTACAATATTCAATCCAATTTTAAATCTTATTTAAACGTGTACTGATAACGTATATCGATAAGTATATTTAAAATTATTTTAAACACACTATTTAATATTGTTCACTAAACATCAAATAATTTTTTATAATTAATTTTCATAAATATAATTGATTTACTTAATTTATAACAATTTATAAATTAACTAAATCAGGTGGAAAAAGGAATATTCAACGTTTCAGCTCTGTGAACCTTAAATGTAAATTTGGTCAACGATTAATATTGAAAAATTCAAATATTAACATTCACATATCACTTAGAAGGTGATGTGACATTATAGTTAAATTTATCGCTTATTTGATTTCATTAAAATCCAATTTTACGCTATTAAGCATTATCGATTAGTGATAATTATTTATAATAATTCTCTTCGTCAAAACTATATCATTTTGGACTTATGGAATTTGGTAATGATAAAAATTCCAATATCATCCATATTCAACTCTACATTCCAAACACAAAGTCCTTTGTTTAATAATAATAATTATTATTAACTAAACTACTCTAGCCAAAGATTTTGACTTTAAGTTGACTTTGGTTGATTGTGATATTAACCCAATATAACCGAGAAGACGAATCCTCTCTTAAATAGTGGTTCACTTCCAATACTTCCACCCATCCCAATATTGTCATTCTATGGTTGTCGTGTCATGATTTGACTATAATCAAAGCTGATCTTTCATATTGAAGAACAACATTGTTTGAACTGGGCCAGCGGACAGGACGTTAAATGGATGAATTTCAATTTTTTTAACCATTTTAGATCTTATTGGGCCTATGAAGTCTAGTACAATCTAATTAATTTTAAACAAAAGTTTACTTTATTTTAGTAATTTATACAAAGATTTGATTTTGTATAAATATATAATATATAAAGTGTATACATGTATCGAATATACACATATGTGTGAGTGTGCGTGTAACATATAAATGTATACATGGTATAATGTGCCCATATATAAGTTTGGCATTTACACCGCAACGAACACATTAGCCTTTTATATGCACTCAGTTGTCCAAAAAAAATTACATTATGTATATATTATATTTAAAATTTTGAATATTTATTTGTTATAAAATAAGATAATTTGAATGTCAATAATTTTGAAATTCAAAATTCATTTCAAATATCTAATTTGTTTATTTGGTAAAATAGTCTGAAAATGGATTTAGATTTAAATTTAAATTATACATATATATATTATAAATTTAAATAAAAATATTATAAATATTAACAAAATAATTTATTTTGAATAAGTTAATAATTTTTAAATTCAGATTACATTTTCAAGATATCTAACTTGTTTAATTAGTAAAGAAATTTAAAAACAGATTTGAACCTTTAGATGTAAATTATATATGTATATATTATACAACTAAATAAAAATATTATAAATATATTTATGTCATACAATTTAGAAAAATGATTATATATATATATATATATTTAGTAGTAGTACATTAAAATAATTAATAAGATAATTAAAATCTATGTATTTAAATAAAATGCCTTTAGGCCAAAATTAAAAATAATATATATATTGTTTTTTTAAATTCTATAAACAATAATGTATAATTTTGTAAAAATAAATTAATATATATATATATATATATATCACTAGTTAATACATGCTTCATTAACATTTATACATATATATGTATATATAAACTTTATATTTAAAACAAAAAAAATTTCAATTTTTTTGCAATATTAATTTATGGTACATAATAAAATAATTTTGGATGTATAATTATATATATTTATTTTTTCATTTATATTTGTAGTTAAGACAATGTTAAATAAATTTAAAATAGTTTTTAATGATTTAAAAATTATATTTAAAAATTCATTACTGTAATATATAAATATATATATATATATAGATATAGATATAATTTTTTTAATTTTATTAGTTCAAACAAATAGAATTGATAGATGGTAAAATTTGTAGATTTATATTTACATATACATATGTATGACAATACAATTAAACACGACAACGATTGTGCATATATATATTCGTTCAAATATATATTAATTTACTATATTAACATATGGCATTTTAACCACAGATTATAGGATGTTATCTCGATAAATGTTGCCTTAGATATAACGATTTGGAATTCAAATACTTCGTATTTATGTGTCTAAATTCTTTAATTATTTGAATCTTGAATTTAATTTTATTAAAATAATTTAATAAACTTGTTAACCCCCTTTTAAATCATAACTAATGATGGTAAACTTGTTTTATAAAATTGTTTACAAAATTAAATACTTTGAAGAAATATCGATAATATGACCGAAAATCGTTTTATCGATAAACAGCTTTTTAATTATTAGAAGTTGTTCATATTTTTTTTAACATACACTTATTTGCTTAGGAAATCGATAAAATAAAATATATTTTTTAACATTTATGGATATAAACCTTTTTAATGATGTCATGGGTGATGTCATCAAAGATATTTTGGAAATGAGCTTTTAAGGAAAGACTTAACTCTTAAATGTTATGTAAATGAGAAGTGATGAGGGGTGAGCCTTACATGACATGGGGGGAGGGTGAGAAAAAGCTTATGCAACACCATTTGAAGATTATAAAGAAGGGGCACACCCTTGATAATAAATCACAAATTCACAAAGCTTGGAATGAAGTAAGGGAATAAAAATGGTGGAAGTGCTTAAGCACTAATCCACTAATTCTTCTCTAACTTTTCAAGTCTAAACCAAATCATCTCCAATCTCTTCTAAACTTTGGCTATAGGCCTAAAACATTATGGGAAGCATGAATATCAAGACAAAGTGTAAGAAAGGTGAGAGGAAGAGGAGGAGAGGTGTTGCCTTGGTTTGGAAGTGCTAAATGTTGGATCGTTAGGCTCTTGGTGATGGTAGAAGGTGGTTCTTTGATTCTTATGGCTTTGTGCTTGTGTTTGGCCTAGATCTAAGTGAGTTATTGCACTATTTTGTCTGTATATAATGTGTGTATAAATGTTGTGTTTGAAATATAAAGTTAAAGTGACATTATTTAAGTAAAGTTGTAAACTTTGCACCCCTCTTGCTTTTGAAAGAAAATGACAACTTCGTATTATATAACATCACTTCTATTACCCTCTTAAACATGTTGCGTGGTCTTGACTTGATGTTTAAAT